>CM076466.1:10083222-12683222 GCA_038419695.1 Scomberomorus guttatus | reverse complement strand
ATGTAAATCAGTTGCTACAGATCTTCAGCTTCATCTTAAGTGACAGAAACAATAAAATTAAATATGAAATGTGTTTGTTTTAATTAAAGCGCGGGCAAGTAAGAATTACACAATATCATCATCAGATAAAAAGCAATAGAGATCATCAGGGCAGTGACTCCTCAGGTTCCATGTCACCATGGAGACCGTATGACCGTAATTATCTATGTAACAGTGTGAGTTGGCATGTTATCGACACTGTGGCAGCGTGACACGGGAGGAACAGGCCTGCGGCAGGGATCAGAGCTGTGAAAGCAATTATCGGTTTATGTAAAGCACATTTACATTTACATGTCAGTCATGGAGCTGTGCTCATACACACAGCAGAAAAAAAATATCAAACTACAGCCTCATGTCAAACTCATGGATTATTTTTAGAATAAAGGCTCTGATAAATACTACTATTTTGTTCAAGTCAGCATGTAAAAACGTCAAAAGCAGCATTTAGACCGTTATCTACGACTTAAACGTAACCATTTCAAGATCCAATTCAAGAGTCAATACTTTATTGCTTTATCAACATGATTGATTGGAATTCGTCTTAGTGAGCTCAGTTAAACAAAAACAGAAAAAGACAAAAATAGTAAAACCACTCACTCATAAAACACATAATACATCAAACACATAAACTAAAACAGATAGGTAATATCCAACCCATAAAATAATCCTAAAAGCATCAAACAAATGGGTAAAATAAAATCCAACACATAAAAGCACCATAGATAAAACACTAGTACCTGTAGGGAAATTAGCAGCAACATCAAACGAACCACTAGATAAAGTGCCTCAAGTGTATTAAAAACATCTGCCCTATTGCAGAATTCATTTAAACCTGCCGAGTGGCCCGCTGTGCTATGTCTGGAGTGTTAAGGAGGCGGACAGCTTCAGGATATGTGCTATTCTGGAACCTGGATGTTCTGGTCTTAATGCTTCTTAGTCTTTTGTGAGGAGGAAGGAAATTAAAAAAGGTTGTTAGCTGGGTGAGAGGGGTCCTTTAGAACTTTGAGGCCCTTCTTTTGTAATCTAGCTTTATAGATTTCCGCTAGTGGTGGGAAATCTATGAGGATAGATTACAAAAGAAGGGTCTTAAAGTTCTAAAGAACAAAAGGACATTAGGTGAAATTAGGACCGTAGGTGAGACTCACAGACTTTTTATTGATTTACAAAAACATCAGTTTAAAACTACATGGTGTAAAGAAAATTGCAAGGTTTAATGTGGCTGATAAACTGGCTTAGTCTTTGTGAGAACTGTAAAGGTTTAAAAGGGATAAACCCTGAAAATAAAGGAAGCAGTCCATGTTACGCAAGGGAGGGGGGGAAGTTTCCTGAACTTAATCCCCATTTCCTTTTTACATGCAAAGAGAAGAGTCCCTATTAGTCTCTGGAGATTTGCTGTCAGACACGGCTCAAGCAAAAATCCATCCACAGGCCTGCGTCTGCTGGGGCCATCATGGATAAAAATGTAAATGTGCATTTACAAAATGACCAGCATGAAATACCTTACGTGTATCTCCTTATAATTGCGTTTTACATTATCATCATTTGGGCATTATCATTTTGCTGATACTTTTATCTAAAATTCAGCAGCTGATGACATGTACAAATCTTGCTTAAGGACTTTTCTGCTGGATATACATTAGGGATTGTCTATCTAATCACTAGACACCCCCTCCCCATCCCTACATTATTATCTGCCTTCATCCTAATAATATACAGACTCAGCTTTAGCCTTGTTTTGACCCCACTCTCATCCCAACCCCCACCCACCCCTGTCTGCATGTCCAGATGATGTGGGACAGCTTGAGAAACAATAGAGAAGTTCTCGAAGCCCTGTCAGCTTTACAAATGTAAAAAAAAAAAAAACACGTTTATTGGTTATCAGTCATGTTTTAGATTAACTCCCAAGGCTGGCTGGCTGTCAGTGGAGTTTTGACAAGTCGCTAATGGTTCATAAAAGGGGTCGTGATTGTCTGAATCATCAATTAATTCAAAAGGTCCATTTTTTTAAACTGATGCTTTATTTTTAAATTTCCCATTTATGACACAAAACTGTCAAACCTGAATGCATCATTATAAAGCAAAGTATAATATATTAAGTTGCTACAGACTCTTATTTACTCACTTTTCAGATAATCTTATCGAGCGAGTAAACAGTCCACTGGTGAAAAAAATGGATGACTTTGGTGCCTGTGTTCTTATCACTCAACAGTTATGCTGAGCATATTTCTTAAACTCAGACACGCATCTCTGCAGAACCTCTGAGGACTGGAAATTAACGAGGAGAGAGGTTGAGTCGGAGAGGTTTTGGTGACAGGGCTCTCTATCTCCATCTCGCTCTACTTGACCCCCTGGAGTCTCGTAAAAACTCAGAAGGGCCCCCAGCTTGGCCCAAGATCTCTGCTCGAAGCCATACAGGCCAAACACACGTACTGTCTTTTCCTCTGTCAGCTTTGATTTTAGTTGGCCATTTTGCTCTGGCCAGTGTTCATGCTCTGCCTGTTCTAGAAATCAATTACATGTGTGGAACATTTGTAGCCTAATCCTCCAGTGATCCACTTTACAAATGTGTAAATATGGGATTTCAGCTGATCCCAGGAAAACTTTTTTTCTGTCTTTAGAAATTATTATCAATGGGAGGCAAAGGGATCATTTGGCGGGCTGTGTTCCAAGATACTATTGTATATAAACTTTTGAAATATTTGTTGCATTATACAACTTTTCCTACATTGAGTTTAGCATGATATCAGGAATAGTTTTGTAATAATGGGTGATGGCAAAAATGCTGTATATACAATAGTTGGCAGTAGCATATACTGTATAACATGGACAAGATTAACCACAAACGACAATTATCAACAGCAACAATATCACTAAAAGTCACTAAAACCAAATCTGATGAATCCTACATAGATGTTTCTTTTAGTTATTGCGGTTTTGGAACTTGGATTATTAAGTTTGTCGTGGGCTGCTTAGTTCTTCTTCTTCTGTATTGTGTTGAATTCTAGTGTGTAGTTTGACTTGGCCACAGCCATCAGCAAAATGGAACACACCTGCGCGGAGGCAATTAACAGGAGCACAGAGACAGGATATCATTGCTGTGGGAGCGAAGCAGGTGGACGCAGCCCCGCAGAGCCGAATCCAACGGGGCAGTCCAAGGAACCGAGGCCACAAGTTTTTCCCACCCAGGCGAGCTACACATGGTCTGGACAGCTTGCCCCAGCTGTCCAGACAAAGTATAAGTACAGCGAAGTAAAGGGCGGGTGAGGAGTAAGGGCTAGTGTTGGGCTCCCCACTGGTAGCTTGTTCTCTCGTTCTTTCTGGGTGACGGCAGCGGAGTGTGGGTGTGGAGCGGCAGCGGAAAGGACGTCGCTAGCAGTTACAGAGCTGAAATTGGATTTGCAGAGAGCGGCTAATCGACGAACTTGCAAGGGACACTGTGCTGTAAAAGACTTTTATCTCGTGTTTATTGGACTTTACACAAGGCCTTGTTTTAGTAGCATCAGTGGTGGTAGAATATAATATACATTTCTCAACCCAAACGCAAGACAAGAACATCAATATCGGGTAAATCTGCAAACCCCCAGATTAAATTCAATGGCGTTATTTACATCCAATGCCACAATTTAAAATTATTGCTTTAGGTAAGAGGGTCGGAAGTGAATATTAATTGCAGGGTGGGAACTCTTGCATGAAAGCCATCTATACCCTGACTTCCTGCTTTGCTACATACAGTGCGACACTGCTTTCTGCATAGGTACTGAACATTGGTCGGAATTGACACAATTCCATGGGATACTGGACATACTGTATGTATTCTTATTCAGTACTAGAAATAATAGCAGCAGTAGAAGAGTTAGAGGAAGAGTCACTGAATGTGCAGTGAACATGTACAGAAGTTTATGGTGAGGTCTACGTACATGGATTTGTTCCTGTGCATGTGCTGTAAGTGCTCGGATACAGAGAGGCTGTTCTCAGGCCCCCTGTCCCTCCCCATTCCTCTACAAGTCCACATGTGTTTTATTAGCAGACAGGCCCATCGGACTGTAAATTCCAATGGTGTTCTGGCCTGGGGATACGTACAGCCCGAGGTTGAGAAAGAAAGATCACAGAAAAAAAAAAAAAAAAAAGACAGGCATGTGAGGAATCACCTCTCTCTTGTCCTCTTTCCCTTTTCCATCTATCTTCCTGGATCTCTTCCTCTTTGTGTCTCTGCCCTTCATTGCATGCAGATTCTCTCTGTGCTTTAAATCTCTCTGTATCTGTCTCTCATTGTCTCTCCTAGTTTTTCTTATTTCCGACTCTGGAAAGTCTTTCTGGCTCTTTCTTTCTGCCACTGACTTCCTATATTTCTCATGTCGTCTCTTGTCTCCTCAGCTCTCTTCTTCCCTCCATCTCCCCTCTTTCCTCCCCACTTTGTTTCTGTTTCTGTTAGTGTCTCACTACGTTCTTGTTCTGTGACTCCAAAACCGCAGCATTCCCACAACAGCAAACACTTAGGAGACAAGAGCTGTGGCTTAAACAATGGTTTCCGTTTGCCTCGGGATAAAATAACTCACTCTCCGCCACTCCTACGCACACAAACTCTCTCTCACACACACATACACGCACTCAGACGCATACAAGCGGCCCAGTTCCTATCATTAAAATTTATGTTAGCTTGCTAATTTTCCAGTCTCTTTCCCCTCCATCAACATGACAATCACAATTAGAGCGTGACATGACGGGTCATGACCTGCACCCCTCTGATGCCCCCTGAACCCTGACACCCTCCTCAAGGGTGATTGGCTTACACACACACAGAGCCTTGAGGTGCAACGATGGGCTCTCACTTGGAGTGAGGAGGAGGAAAGTGAAAGTGATACGGTTTAACCCAAAATGAACATTTAATATTGGGGGAAATTTCCAGTTTTTACTACTTATCCCAAACAGAAAAAATGATGGGTGTCTTTTTATATCTCTATATACAGTTTGAAGAAAACACTGACCTTAGCCTTGCTTAGCTGAATTATTGGGATGTCTGTGGGAGCACTTCCATTCAGAGGTAGCAAGATACACTAAACACTGTAATTTACCTATTAAAAAAGTGAATAATTTAACTGTTAACAAAGAAATGAAACAACAAATTGATTTTGTCCCCTCCCTGTCTACACATTGCCTCTGTGAATATATATTATAATATAGTATAACTTTATTGTCCACCTTGATGTAAATTTATTAAAATTTGGTGTAAATGTATTATGGCATATAAAACACTAAAACCTTAAAGCAACAAAGACATTAAAGCTGCAAGTTTTTGCCAACTAGGGGGCGGTGGAATATTTTTGTCAATGTGTTAGCAAACAGTTGCTAATCTAGTAGATACAGAGCAACATTAGCATTTCACTGGTGTTTCTGGCCACCTGATGAATCTAAGTGCAATATTCACTCTCAAGCTCTGTTTTGGTATTAGCAAACTCCCTGAGGGAATGTTCTATGTTCTCCAGCTATCTTTGTCTGTCTACCTTTTGGTACTGGGAAGGTAGCATACAGTGGGATTATCAGAACTTTTTCGATGAAAACAGCTACCTGCTGTATACTTGTGAATATGTTTATTAGGAAAAACTGTAAAAATTAAGCCATCAGATCAAATATTACTCTGCTGCTATTCAAAGCTGCCACTTGACATGCTACATAACTTTACTAGACATCCACTAATTAAGCTAAACTCATCTAATCCCAACCTTTAACATTCTGCTTCCAAAAACTAAATTACAAGAGTACATAGTAAAATGAAAAACCAAAGTATTTTTTTTAGGTTCTTTGTTTGTTTCCTCACTTTACCAAAAAATTTAAAAGTTGAAAAAATATTGTGAAAAACGAAATTCTTTAGCGGATTTCACTATGTTAAAAGGCCTTAATGTGAAGGTTAATGTCAAGTATGCTATAATTTGCATATGATTATTTACACATCAAAGATATCATGTAAGGATGATATATCCAATGATCTGATATCTATATAGTGAATGTCAAGAAAAATGAAAATGTAAAACAACAGCAGTAGCAGTAGACATCACGCTAAACCTAAATTATTAATCCAGGGATGTAGTAGACATTACGCTTGTTTTTCCACGCTAGTTTTGATAATAATGACCTGAATCCTGTCACCAAATTCAACTTAACCACTTTTTACAGATGCTTGGATACACAGGAGTTGATAGGAAAAGAAGGAAGAGTTAAGAAGTAAAAACTTCTCTTGAAGAGTTTACGAGTGGTGACGCCATTGAGCTGTGCAGTTTAATTACTTCTCTACCAGCAGGTCTGGTTCCCATTATGTCTGCTAACAGCCAGCTCTCCTCTGTGCTGCTCTCCTCCCTATTGCCTTGTCCTCAGTTGGCATCTCCTTCGCCACAAAAAATACTCATCTCAACTAGTATTTCACTCTGGCATTAAGACTTACAGTCCTGGTTTCACTGCAATAAGTGAAAATGTTTGCCAGCATAGTTATAAAAGTTCTTTCAGTTCAATTCAGTTGGTTTGAAGAAAATGTCAGTCACAACGGGATACCTGCATCAACCGTGATGCTGGCTCATGAGTGTTTTTCCATATGACAACCTTGGCACCGGAAAAGGCATTGCATACCTTAATGCTGTGTTTGAAACTTTGACAGTGCTCTGGAACCGACCCAAAAGATGTTAAGTTGGACAGTGTGTGGCTCCGGCATATATGCATGTGGTACTGAACGGCGTCTTCTTCCATCTTTTTCTTTTTCTCTCTTGGTCTCAGCTTCAAAGACAGGATGTGGACACAGTGTTACACCACTAAGCTAAAGACAAACAGCAATGAGGGGTAAAGTCAAGCTGAGGGGATTTAACACAAGCCTTTACTGATGAGAGGATGTGGTCACAACAGCCCTTCGCTAAAACAAAATGGTATTATTGCATACAATATCTCAATGACGTGTGTATTGACGTTTGCAACACGACACTTTAGAAAAGGATGCTTTTGTTTGCTGTAATCTGAGACAATGCACATTTGTCTTACTTTTCAATGTATAGACCTGTGTTGTCTCAGCATGGGTTATCATGACGTGTCTTGTTGAGAATGTGCACCACGTCGAAGACTCTCAAATCTTTTTAGCCACACTTGCGGCGTGGCTGTAGAGAGGGCAATGTCAGCATGTGGGCCTAGAACTTTGGTCCAGATTGAAATATCTCAACAACTATGAGATACAGTAGATTGCAATAACATTTTGTACAGTCATTCATGGTCCCCAGAGGATGAACCCTACTGGCTTTGGTAATCTCCTGACTTCTCATCTAGTGTGACCAGCAGGTCAATGTTTGACTTTCTGTGAAATATCTCAACATCTACCAGATGGATTGCCACAAACTTTTGGACGAACCTTCATGGTCCTCAGATGATGAATCCTACTGACTTTGGTGATCGCCTGACTTTTCTTCTAGTGCCACCATGAGATTCACATTAGTAGTTTTGACGGAAATGTCTCAAAAACTGTTGCATGAATTGCTATCAAATTTAGTACACACATTCATGTCCCCCTCAGGATAAATTGTAATGACTTTGGTGATCCCTTAACTGTTAATCTAGCGCCATCATCAGGTCAAAACTTTAATAGTCCAATATTGGTTCTTGACCACATTCTTCAAAACTATTGACATTTTCATCAGCTTCAGCTATACTTTGTGTTTAGTGCTAATAAGCAAATGTTAGCATGCTAACACACTAAACTAAGTTGGTGAATCTGGTAAACATTATACCTGCTAAACATCAGCATGTTAGCATGTTTACATTAGCATTTAGCACAATACAACTACAACCTCACAGAGATGCTAGTGTGGCTGGAAACACTTGTTTTTATTTACCTTTTTCTGATTAATAATGTTTCTGTCTTACTTATGTGCATACCTTTAATATGGAGGATATGTAAACTCAACTGATTAGGTTTAATACATTTTCTAGGATTGACCAATGTGTGTCACAGCACAGGTATTGCTGGTAAAATGTTTTGTTGTTAGGTCTAGGGGATTAATTACCACTAAGCCTTATGGCTGTACAAACTTCTAAATGGCCACATCATACAATTACCTGAATGCCGGTGAACTTAATTAGCTTCCTGCGGCCGCTGGGCTCTGCCCTCAGACTGGCTTACATTAAGTAAAACCTGCCTTCTTGAAGCTTAAACTAATCAAAAATGACAAATGACAATCTGTGACTGTGACATTCACGCTGAGGGATGAAACTGACTGGCAGTTTAGGTAATCAGTTGTAAGCTGTGGTCATTCACTTTCACATGACACTAACTGGATTTTCAGTGCTTCTGTAATCATGTGCTTGCGGCTACCCAATCATGTGCTCAAATTCAAAGGAGTGTTGTCATTGGCGGCACTGTTTGCATGCTTGAATGCAAATCAGATTTGAATGAAGTTGATCGAGCATCTTGGTTCTGCAGCTGAGCACTCACATATGTATGCAGAGGTAGGGATGAGCAACTGAAGCCAGCGTTGAAGCCAATTTGATGACACAGGCCACAGCGCTCCATTTAGCATTTGTGATAACACGCATGCACAAAGTAGCTGTGTTTCTGATTACGTCCTTAGCTCTCAGCTGGGGGGATCCAGCAAACAGTAAAACTGTGTAATTACAAAACTTCTTTGCAGGTTAATACATTGGTTAATTAACTGGAATAAAGCCCCCAGTTAATATACTGTAACAAATAGAGAATAAAGCCCCTGTCTTTACAAGTTTAAACATGTGTACTCTGCCAAAAAGTCTTCATATAGGAAGAAGGGATGTTTGTCCATGCCATCTCCTGCTGCCCCTTTAAGAGGTAACACCCCCACAGTCTCATTACCTGCAGGGCTTTAGGGTGAAGAGGATGTGGTCTGCTTAGCTAGGATTTACTAATGTTTTCCCCCCAACACAGTGTGCAGACTCCAGCTGTGGGCACAGACACACAAGTTCATGCACTTCTACATGTACACACACACACACACAAGTTTGCGCAGCTATCCTTGTTAGGACCTTGCATTGACTTCCATTCATTATGGACAGCCAAACCTAACCTTAACCATAGCCAATTCACGCCTAACCCTAACCTTAACCTGGACCTCAGAAATGACATTTTGCCTCATTAGGACTGGGCTTTGGTCCCCATGAGGTCTACTGGTCCCAACAAGGTTGGTGTTTATACTGGAAAAGGTCCCAAAGAAGTAACAAACACACACACACACACACACACACACACACACACACACACACAAATTAGTCCAAGATAACCAATCAGGCACTTGCATGCCAAACAGTGACCTCACAGTTACCTATGGAGGAGGTAAAAAAAAGAAAAGAAGATAAAAACAAAAGATAGAGGAAGAAAGCCGATGTGCCACTATGTCCTGACCTATATAGTCTTATCACAGGCAATCTCACACATCACAGTACATTATTATTCATCTGTGAATGTGCATTTAATGCTAAGTGTGAGTGGATGTGCATGTGCTGGCAGCCATTAGTTGCTGTACCTTTGCATTACAGTATGGTCATAGTAGGGTTAGCCAGCAATGTGTGGGCAGACACAGGGATATAACTCATATACCCGCATGAGGGGCTACTCCTATAACAAGAGTTACTGTGAACAGATAGATTTACACAGTGAGTCAGGGTGTCACAGGGCATTTCCTGGCTCTCACTGAGAGTGGGAGAAAGACACAAAACACATGAAGGAGGTAAAAAGGGCAGGAGAAGACCGGAGCAGGAGCGTAGGATGTGAAAAATGGGACAGTGAAATAAGGGAGGGGGAAAAGACACAGATATGATTAGTGCTTGGCCTTAGCTCTACAAAGTGTATTTTACCAACACAGGCTACAAGCCTGTCCAGGCCGTCCCCTTATCTGTGTCGATGCTACATTCCAGACAAACGCAGCACTATGTCTACTGTCTCTGTCTCTGAGATGCTGCTAATGTAGCCATTATCTCTGTGATTTGGTGATAGTGGATGTCCAGCAACACTCTTTCCAGTTAATTACAGGCTAGCGAGCCTTCGCCAGGTCAGTGTAACTCAGCTGTCTTGTCAAAACCATGAATCTGGAGAAGTTTGCCACAAATGTCATGAAAGAGAGTCATGAAACTTATACTCAAATACTCAAGTTACCGCTATAAACTCCCTGAATATGAATTATTAGCAGCAATTTGTGTGAGACACCATAGATGTTGCCAAATTCTGATAAAAGGTCAGTTATGTCTGATGCAGCATTCAAGAACTCATCACTCATTCCCAGGAGAAGAAATGAAGCCGTGGGCAGAAGGACCAGCTTGACCCTGCAGTTGTCTGAATAACTGCCAGAGTGAAACATGTCTGGTTTGATACTTGGGATGGAGGGGGACAAATTATCTATTGTGTAAAAAATGTTGATAAATGTCACAGAGAGAAACCGTGAGAAAGAATGAGAGACAGAGAAAGATAATGGTCTAATGGAGTGGGAAGGGCTTTAATAAGTCTGCAGGTAGGGCTGATATTATCTCTCTGGCAGGCATTTTCCTCACTGCAGTACACAGTAAATGACTCATGCTGATTCTGAAATGCCTGAAGAGGTTGAACTTTCACAATCTTTAACGTTGCAGTGTGTATACAGTGTGCTATACATGTGCAAAATGGGCATACTTTGCTGTGTACATTAAAAGTGAGTTTCAAACAAACTGCAATAAGCGTCTATAGCTCTTCACCTCAAATATTCTGACAAAAAAATGTTTAGAAACATCCAAATCTAGACAGAAACAACCAGTTTTGCTTGAAATACACAGCAACCTTAAGCTACATTTAGACATTTAAGCTACTAATGCTTATACATGACATCCAGCGGTTGTCTCATAATAAAAGCTTTTCAAGCTATATTTTTGTGTTGGTAAAATACAGTTTAGATGAGGAGATCGATTCCACTATGAGTTTGTCTGTGCGCCAAGTATAGAGCTAAAGCCAGGAGATGGTTAGCTTAGCCTAGCATGGAAGCATATTCCCCAAATGTCAAACTATTAGGCTTTTATTGTCAGACACCTGCAGCAAGTAGCCTAAATCACAACTGGGGTAGTTTTATTTTATATTACACGTTGAAACAGTCTTAACAGTCTCTATTAATTAAAATATGTAATGGTCTAAGTAAACTGTACATGCTCACTGTCATAGAAACGTTCTCATATTTTTAAATTAGAGTGCACCGTCAGTGAAACTGTAGTCTTTCAAGGGATCTAAAGCGTTTCATGGATGAAATTAACCTCTAATCTGTTTTGCACTTGAACAAATGTACCAGAAACAAAATCACACCAAAAAGCAAACCAAATCAGATTGGCTGTGTGATTATCATGAAAAGTTCAGCTTGTACTTCTTTTTTTTTTTTTTCCAGCTGAACTTGTTAATTGTCCACACATTGGCTGAGTTTCCCTGTCACTCATCAGTAGGAACTGAATGGACTTCCGCTGACTTGCTGGTGGTGTTGCTTGCACTGTGAACATGGTTTTCTGCCTTGTGTCCATCATCAGGCGCCTCTTTTTTTAGCTTGCAGTGCAGATGCTTGTGGGAAGTGTAAGTCGATTCTTCTTGTTGTAAAGTGCCAACCGAAAATCTGAAGAGCAGGATTCTGGTTAAAGTTGTAAAATAATATTATACCTGCCCTAATTGTGTATATGCTTTGTGTTCAGTGTTTAGGACTGTCAAGAACAAGCAAGTGTGCTTACTTTTGATTTAAAAAGAAAGGTGGGAAAGCTATAACACTGTATAGAGATTCCTACAGTCTCACAGGGGTTTATCCCACCATGAGATTCTGGTTCCGAACTAGTTCTCATTGTAACACATAAGTGAATAAGGACACAGTTGGGTGACCAACATGTATGTGATTTTTCAAGAGCCATGACTTGCAGGAAAGAGTTGTGAAAATGCTTTTCACATTGGCCCGGACCTCCTGCTGATTTTCTGAGTAAGTGTGGAAAGGCTCATTGCAAAACACTTTGGAGAGCCGTATTTCTTCCTTTCAGTCAGCTGTAAGTGCTAAACTTCTGCCCAGAAATTTCCAACTTGTGTGCAAAATTAATAAAGAAAGAGGGAGGGAGACGGGATGAAGACAGGATAATATAAT
The DNA here is from genome assembly GCA_038419695.1 of Scomberomorus guttatus. Taxonomy (NCBI): domain Eukaryota; kingdom Metazoa; phylum Chordata; class Actinopteri; order Scombriformes; family Scombridae; genus Scomberomorus; species Scomberomorus guttatus. Next base: position 12,671,061 of record CM076466.1, on the reverse strand, counting down.
ATAGAGCAAAAAAGGAGGAAAAAACTGACATGAACTGAAGTGGAAAATACAAGAGGCAACACAGTCAACTTTTTATTGCTTTGATTTAAGAGACGGTTATCTGTCCAATGGGAGGAGGATGTGGTTTTTATAAGACAGAGCAGTATAAGTGAGCTGGATACCTGAGAGCACTTTAAATCAGTAAAGTGATGTTTGTTACAGGGCACAGAGGATGAGGGGACGATACTGCTGAGGACACTAACCTGCTGGATCACGATGGCACAAGTTGCAACATAAAATGTGACATTTTGCTGTCATGCATGATTCAGTAAACTAATCCAAAAATACCCCAAACAAACTTGTAAACATTACTTATACTTATTTTGTTGTTACAGATTTAAATGGGGGCCATTCGGTGCAACTTTCCAACTACAAATCCCTACATTCACCAATGAAAGCCATGATGTAGGGGAAACCTTTGTGAGGAAGAAATGAACCGGTGAAATGAGCACAAACCATAAACACTGCAAGCCCATACAGAATGATAGTGGTACAACAGAAAAACACCATCTGATTCATGTAACACGGCAGTAAGCACGTAGCAGGGCTGGGTAAGACATACAATGTCAGCTGCGCCTTCCCTATACGTTGTTTTATAGCTTCACCATTTATCTTCCCGTTCACACAACTATGCACTGCCATTTGTCCCTGTTATGTTGGAGGATGTCATAAATCTGACCACTGGGAGTCTGTGCGCACATATAAGTGTGTTTGTATCTCTGGTTTAAGTTACAAAACAGACATGATAGGACTAAAAATGTCTTCTCGGATGCTTTGAGATCCTGTTTTCTTATATTATTCCTATCAATCAGTTGCTTAGCAACACCTTGGATGAAAAAAAAAAAACAACAACAAAAAAAACAGGATTATGCTTATTTGTCCATTCAAGCACAGCTCCATTTTAACAACGCTGAGGCTCATAATTGTTTTAAGATGCTCTTGTTCTTTCTGGCCATCTTGAGAGGCTTAACAATGAATATCCTGTGAGCTTTAAGGAGCGCAGAGGGATTTGGGGAATGAAAATGGAGGGGTTTTGTTGGAAATTAGAGAGCAACCAAATAAAGTGCTACAGAATGGATTGATTGGTGGCATGAAATATAACCAAAACGTATATGCTACTTCTGGCTCCTCAAATCCTTGCTTGACAAAATTGCAACATTTAATTACTACTTAAATTCTCAGTAGACAAAAGGTTTTTAGAGAGGACATTGTTGTCTTGAGTGATGAATTTTTGGTCATCTGAATCCTCGCTCTCTGAGGATTTGATTTCATCACCATTTGTTTCCCAAACATACAATATTCTTAAGCTAGACAATGGGATGGACATGTTGGGTGCAGCAGGGATCAAACCTGGGACTTTCAAGTTCGAGAACAAGCGGGCTCTTTAACCGAGCTGATCTCTCTCGCTCCTTTTTTCTCCCATCACCTCTCTGCTCTACTCTCTCCCTCTTAGTCTGCGTGATCGTCTGGTATGGCAGGAATGTCACACATCACGCACGCAGATGCAGCAGCCGTCGCGGCGACCACACACTCTTGAGTTTACGGTCAGTTGACAAGTGGATTATTGGACTTTGAGGTACAGGGACACCAGGCACACACACAAAGCTATATATTGTGATGGGATCCATCATGCAGTTAAAATAATGTATTTTTGTCTTGCAGACATAGGTGTGTCTTTTATGTAAAGGTTCCATACGGTTTTATTCAGACATGACAGCACATTTACGTGGAGAGCCACATGCTCACACAATATTTGGCACCTGGTGCTCTAAAGGAAGTGGTATCACTGCTGGACAACAGCAGTGATAGTGCTGTTCTCTGTTGTCTCAGGCTGACGCACTGATGAATTTTAAAACTTCTTCTTCGCCGTTGAAGCCTTAATTAATTACCGTTGTGGTTGTAAGGGACACCCAACCATGCTTGTCATCAGTTTCATTGTACAGATAGAGAATGCTGCTGCCTGAAGTCCGAAAGTACCCTAGCATATAATGACAAGGCGTTAAGTTTGGACTCTCGTTCAATGCTATTTGCTCACATGCTTTATGTAAAGCATTTTGTTGGATATTCATTTATTCATCCATGCAGTTATACATCAGAAGAATTTCCCTAACAACGGAAAATTGGCTCATTCACAGTGGTTTGCAGTATATTAAACCAATGTCGAGCGTAGGAGATGATGTGTATGTGAGAAATGTATTATAGTGATTTTAACGTTGTTTATACCAGTCCTCCATATGAAGTGACATAATACATCAAGTTCTGGCTAGAAACTTGCATCAAATCACAATAACAAATCACTGTTGCAAAAATAAAACCGTCATCTGATCTGACACTGCTATGATTAAGGTTTAGTTAGGTTTAGGCACAAAAACAACTTGGTAAGTGTCAGGGAAAGATTGTGGTTTTACTACTTGGTTAAGGTTAGGGAGACATTGTAGTCTGGGTTCAAAATTACTATTTTGTTGGGGTTAGGGGACCTTTGTCGTCTAGAATAATAACCAGCTGGTTCAAATTACAGCATGATTGTGGCAATGGTTAAAAGAAACTTTGATGTCAGTAGGAAATGGGAAGCCAGTGGTCTCCCATGTGGAAGTCCACCGTTTGGTTGACCCATCCAACCACCCGAGCTTCTTCCATCTGAGGCTGCTAGAGGGCTTTATTTGTTAAATGTTAAAATATGTCATTAGTGGGCTTTTGCGTGAATCTGCCAGTATTTGCCGTGTTGAAAATGTTAAGGAAATGCTTAAAATATGAGTAATACATGTCTAATCGCCATCACATTTACGTATAGAGGTGTCTGAAAGGGCCTTTAGTCAGCCACGCATGAACACTTACCCATCACGACATACACAGATCCAAAGACCAACCAATCCCTTCAGCCGGACACTTCAGATGATAACTATCTCACTCTCAGTGTGCTGGTTGGCTGTTACACCCCAGACACACAACACTTGGAGCAGGTCAGCAGACAGGGGTTAAAGTTCAGTCTCTGAACCAAATGAGAGATAAAGACTGAAAGTTACAACATTTATCCAGACTTTTACACAGTTTTACACAGGTTGGGATTAGAATATTTGACTAAAGCATGGGCATGTTTTAGGTTATTTTAGATGTTCTTTCTGTGATGGGACAGTCTGTTCAAAAGGCCACCCAACTGGAAGACAAATGTACATGGATTCAGCCGGAGGGAATGTCATAATGCTTAGTTCAGCTCCCATCTGATGAGAGGGTGTGTATAGCTTCACGTATTAGGTTAATGTGATTTCAAGAACCACTTTAAAAATATGGAAGTGGGCTAAGGCATCACAGCTGCTTAACTGAAGAAAGATAGAAATGTATTTAATATAGAGAGCAAAATTAAAACAGTAAGAGGGAGAGATCAAAAGATCAAAAGCGACCACAAAAGAGAGAAAACAAAAGACAGAGAAGGGGGAGAGAGAATGAAGTGACATGAAATGAATTTAAAGGGATGGTCAGAAACTACAGCAGAATGACAAACTGCTGCTGAAGCCACAATATGACATTTAGATGAGACCATGAAAATGGTTTACCCATTCAATACTGCTTTTATTACTGTGTCTGATATTGCATTACATATTTCCTAGTTGCCCATCTCTTTTTCCAGTGCAGACGAATGACTTAATGTTTTTCATGCCAGACATAGTCCTTTAAGCCATGAGAACATCATCATCTTTGATGTAGAGTTTCCATTGTTGGTGCATCAATACAGAAGAAAGGGACTGTACTTGGACAAAGATACACACATGCATACTGTCCTTACCAAAATACTTCATTGATGAAGATAATGATCATAGCTGCACTAGATGAAGTTAGATATTAAAATATACATTGTGCAATGTGCAAATATTCAAGGTCTCTAGAGAATAAATTCTAATGAATCAGGTTCATTTTACCTTTTATCTTTTGCCAACATCAGGTCAAAATTTTAATATGCCCATTACTTTGGTTTATGACCCAAAACCCAATGACATTCCCATCAAAGTACAGCCTGAAGCTGTACTTTGTGTTTAGTGCCAATTAGCAAATGTTAGCATGCTAACAAGCTAAACTAAGATAGCGAACCTGGTGCAGTATGTATGCATAGTGGTGCTTTGCACCAAATGATAATCTCAACATGTGAACATGTTTGAAATGCAAACATGCTTATGTTTAGCAGGTATTTACTGTAGAGCCTCACGGAATAGCTAACATGGCTGTAGACTCTGTCTTGTTTTTCCCTTTTTAGGGTAGTTTGGTGCAAAAGAACTACAAAAGTTACAAAAGCTACAAAAGTAGCTAACAAGACAGTTTTTCTGTTCTCTTGAAAAGGTCTAATAGATTCCCATTAACCTAAACACATGTACAAACTGACACAAATACAGGTATGCATTTATTTGTAATTCATATAGCAGCAGAAAGAGATAAAAATGCATCACTAGGAATGTTTGTAGGTGGATGTGTGTGTCTTTGCGAAGATCTTTGGTCCTAATAAGTGAAATACAAGTACAAACACACTACACATACACACAAAGTAAAACCAGAGCAATTATTTCCTGATTTATCACTAAGAATGTTTTCATGTTGGAAAGCTGACAAAGGAAAACATTTTCATTTAACATAACCATTAACAATATCAGTGATAATATCAGCCATCTATTAAAACACAACTCTGCTGCTACAAAGTTATTGTGTCTGCCACTGAAATAATATCCAGTGTCTCAGCTCATGGCGGATTTATGACAATGGAAAGAAAAGGTTTTCTGGTTCACCCGGATAGGAGGAGAGTGGAAAACTGCATTGTCGTTTATCTGCATATCATATATGCTCACACAAATACATACACACTTGGGCCTCTTTTAGGGAGATCCCTCCAGTCTGTCTGTCATGGAGGAATGAGTTTAGATTGATGAAAGTGGAAGAGAAACTCACATTAGAAGGCTTGTCATTATATCACTGAGGGAGTCACAGGAGAAGAGAAGAGACAAGGAGTGGGGAAAGTGGTGAAAATAGTGGAAGGCCTGGAGAAGGGGAGACTAAAATAGCCTTGGGGCATTCCTTAAACATCTATCATGGCAGCAACACATGATTCACAGCATCGCCAAGAATCTCTCCCACATTAAACAAAACCCCCAGCAGCTGCCCAGGAAAGACACTCACAGACAGGCGAGCCAAAACCAGTCTCCGTCTGTTGCATGGAAGAGTTTGACAGGCAGACTTACAGACAGAAATGGGTTAAAGGGGAAAAAAAAGGAGTGGCAGCGGTTAACAACTGTACAGATGAACTGACCGAGCTGACTGACAGAGAGAGAGGTCAGACAAATAGAGAGCGTCATGCAGAGGTTTACAGTTCAAATGACGACTGACGAGATGACAGGCAGATGGAGAGGTGAAGAATAAGCTCACCCTTTGTAATTCTCTTCATGCAGTCATCTGTCAAACATGCAGAATACTGCAAAATTATATTTTCTTAAAGCCAATGTGTGTATAATGTTTGTGATAATTGCATCTTTCAAATGATTTTGATGGCAAAAGTTTTTGTAGAAAAAGTAAAAAAAAAACTGAAACATGTTGCTTTAAACCCTTCATTTAGTGGCTTTAAAGCTGCTATACTTTTTTTATGTTAGCAGTGGATCAAATGACTATATGTAATGTGAATTCACTTTTGCTGCTCTCAGCATCATTTCCAGATGCAGTAGGCAGCTTTGTTCAGCAAGAAAGCTCAAAAAAAAAACTCACTGTACCTGCCCAACACCAAGCGGCAAACAGACAAAGTTAGCTATAGCAAAGATTTGCCTCAGGCGTCGGTGGACAGCAAACCACAGCTAAAAAGGAGAGTGAATATTGGACTAACATTCATCAAGTGGCCAGAAACACGTACCACTCCAAATGAATGCTAATGTTGCTCTGTATGCCAGATGTGTAAATAAGCAACTACTTTCTTGCCATATCAACTTAAAAAGGTGATAGTATGTCAGTGTTGTGTTTACAGCTTGTCTCCGCTGCCCCCAAGTGGCCACAGAAATCAGTTAATGTATCTTGCAAATCAAAATGATGATTACAAAATGATATAGCTACTACTAAAGAATGATGCTTAAAGGATAAAAATTATTTTAAAATTGTTGGTAATAAATTCACAAAATGATAATAGCCTTGATAGCAGGGTTTTGCCGTCTGCCCAAACAGCTAATGTATTGACTGTACAGATGTTAGCTGTAGCTAGCTAGCAACTTCCGCAGCAACCGTGTGTGTGTGTTTATGTGGAAGTTCTCAGATCTTTAGTCTGTTTTCCTCCAGCCTCTCTTCTTATTCATCTCATCCACATATGTTCCTGAGTTGTATAAGCACCTGAATAAGCATACATTTTTAGCTCAAACTGAATCATTTTCAACTCTTGCACATTTGCGTTGCCCCAGGGAACTCATGACTATTTGCGTCCACTAGCATCTTTATAGTGACTTCATAAGCAATAGCATCAGCACTAAAATTCTTTTTGTTTTCTATCTTAACACACCTTGAGAAACAAAAGTTCGTCGTCGTCGTCAAGCCCTGGGTTGTTGACGTCGTCGTCAAGCCCTGGGTTGTTGTCGTCATCGTCGTTAAGCCCTGGGTTGTTGACGTCGTCGTCAAGCCCTGGGTTGTTGACGTCGTCGTCAAGCCCTGGGTTGTTGTCGTCATCGTCGTTAAGCACTGGGTTGTTGTTGTGGTTGTTGTCGTTAAGCACGTCGTCGTCGTCGTTAAGCACGTCATCGTCGTCGTTAAGCACTTGGTTGTTGTTGTTGTTGTTAAGCACGTTGTCGTCGTCGGAAGTCTCAACTGAAATGGATAAGTGTTCAACATCGAACACAAAATCTAGATGTACTAGAATGAACACTGTAAAAAAAAAAAAAATCTTTCTGTGAACTCCTGCCAGTTTTTTCATTAGGCCCTACATCTCATGCAATCCATTGCAACTTTATGTTCTTTATATAAACATTTACATCTCATGTCTCCTTGATGCTCTTATCCAAAGTGACTTACAGTGGGAGCAACAATAAAGTGAGCTTCATTTCCCAGTTCACCAAATTTCTAGCCAGCCAGAGAGCTGAGAGCAGACAGAATAAATAGTCCTGTTTCTCTGGAATGATGAGGAAAGTGATAAAATAGATTATGGTAGAATAAGTGTATACCATACATCAAGAACATTTAACAATTAAAAGAAACCAAAAATAGAAGAAAAGTTAAACCAAGAGAAAGTGATGCAGAAGAAAAGAAAAGAAAGGGAAACAGAAGAGGAAGAAAAAAAAAAGAGAGTTAAGCAGAGCTAAGCCACAGTCAACACAACCATGTTGAAATGATCAGATAGACCTCTCAGCAGACATCTTATCAATCAAGGACAGGAGACCGCAGCGTGTGTGTGTATAAGAGAGAGAGAGTGCATGTGATGTGATCTGCCAAGAGATGTTTGTCTTAAGGCTGAGTACAAAGAAATGCTAACAAATGCTGTGGCAGAGGTCCGAGTTGAGTGTACACAGAGAGCGAGGCCCAAGACACACACGAATACAAACACACACACACACAGAAAAAACACACATAAATATGCCGCCTGTCCTCAAAAGGAAAATGGCAGTATAGTTTGAAAATTCAGCCGGCAAAAACGACCTATAGTTACGTTTGAGTGACAAACACCCTCTTGCAGCCGTAGTAATTATGACGCAGTTCAGATGTCGTCAATATAAAGGTGACAAATTTCCATAATCTGAGGAGGCGGGTTGGGTGGATGGCAAAAAGTGGACTTAGCTGGAGGAGACCGCTGTTCGCGTCCAGCTTCCAAAAGCGAGTATCATGTTTCCAACTGCAAGTCGGGACAGTTTTTTTAAAAGCTGTTACTTTGATTGTCGTGGTGTTTACTGTTGCCATGACGACGAAGGTTGCCCAACTTTAGGGAAGTAGTGATTTTAACTCACACCATGTTTGAACTGACTATTTTAACCCAAACCATGATCTTTCCCTAACCCTAACCAAGTGGTTTTTGTGCCTAAACCTAACCAGACCTAAACCACAGCATTGTCTCACCATAAAACAATTATTTTTTTAACAGTGATTTGTAAAGGAAGGTTTTGGAAAGCACCGATAGAGGCGGCATATTAGAAAATGCTCCTATGGGTCGTTCTAGAGTGCATGGTACAATCGACCTATGTGGTCTTTTAATTATGACGATGTGTTGACGTACGTGCACGTGCAATCACACTGGGAAATTGTTCTCTGTAGGTCTGCAAATTTGATAAAGATCTTGCAGATTCAGGGCACTTAGCCTTGGCAGCTGAACAGACAGAGTGATTGCATCTGTGTGTGTGTGTGTGTGTGTGTGTGTCTTTTGCTGAAGACTCTTCAGAACAGGGAGAGATGATAAAAAAAAAAATTTAAAAAAAGATAGATGCTCACAGCGATCTCACAGCTGGAACAACGCATGGAGCCAAGGACAGGCCTTCACTCGAAAAACATCTCTGCTTTCTTTTTTTACCGCCTCTGTTCAGGTCCTGCGAAAGTTCCGTCAACTTCTTCCATTAAATGCGTCATCTGCCCTTGCACCACTCGGAGGTGAGCGCACAGAAAGAATATGTCATCCGCCAGATCTTGCCAAATGCTCTCTCTACCACTTTGGGAATCAGTCACTCTGACACAGCAAAAACAGAGATATTTAATCCTGGGATTTGGGGTTTTAACTCAAAATCCATGGCTTCAATTTATCCCAGTGTGGAGCCACACTTGGCCAGCCGTTCAACAAGGAGCCCTTTCTTCATGGAGGAGGAATATTTTAAGAGTGGATGTCTGAAATGCAATGGATAAAACTCATCCACCTGAAGATTATTCAGTATTTAAAAAAAGACCTACACTTAAAGGGAAACTTTAGTATTTTTCAACCTGGACCCCATTTTCCCATCTTTTTGTGTTTAAGTGACTAATGAGGACAACAATTTTTGAAATTGGTCCAGTATTGAGCGAGAGTGCTGCAGCCGGCAGACACGATGGGGCAATAGCGCATCGTCAATCTATATCCACTAAAAGTGCTTGTTTTTGCCACTGACAGGCCCAGATTGTTATCATAAGTGTCTGACAACATTATGGAAAGGACCATACAGAGAAATAAAACGTTTTTCTTTACCTTTTGCTTGATCTGGTCTGTTTGTTATTGTGTCTAACCAAGTCTTGCTCAAGGAGAAGTCTCGTTCGTTTCTCGCGAGAGTTGAGTTGCTGTCGAAATCAGCTAAATATTCAGCGATTAACTTCATATCCAGAAGGTGACAATGTGAAAGGTCAAGGTCAAGTGTACAAATAATAAAAACAAATGAATGCTGATTTCAGTTTCATGCTGTCATGGCTTACTGGGACACATGAACAAAGCAATCATTAATCTTATTAGTGACACCTGTGCTTTTCCTGCTATGACAAGTTGAAATGTCTGCTGTGAAAAAGTACCAACCAACCAACCTTATTCAGATACCTTTGTTTTTCCTTTTGAGGACCACCCAACCACTTGAGTTAGTTGAAAACATCTTCTGCCTCTTCCCATCCTCCTCCTCATTAACTGCTGCTGTCTGTCTGACAGCCTATTTAAGTCTCCAGGGTTACATAGTCTATAAGTTGTGCTAAATATGGTCAGATGACTGAAACAGCCAGTAATATCCACAAATATCACTTTTGGAGCAAGCTGTCAGGTTGTGGAGCCGGTGGACCCAAATGCAGAGACTAGGCGAAGCAGGTCTGCAGAAAACCTTTATTTCTGGGAATGGCGTGCAGAAAACAATAGCTGTCAGAGCTGAGCAAGATTAAATGCAACAAATAACTAAACAGACTGATAGAAACTGAGCAGACATAACAGTACAGATGACTCAACCAGGACTGAACTGAAAACTGAACTTAAACACAAACTTAACTAATTAGACAACAAGGAACAGGTGGCACAACAAAAGGGCATGCTGGGAGCTGATAGGCTGGGGAAGACACTAGGAGCAGGGCAGGACTGGCAAGGCTGATACAGGGCAGGTGTGGGAAAAACACAGAGCAGGTGAGAGGAGGAGCACATGAACACGGGCGGAGTGAAGGAACACATAAGGGAAACACAGAGCAAACCAAATCCCAGAACACACAACACCCAAACCACAATCCAACCGAGAATGCAAGAAAGTCTTTCAAAGTCAAGAAGCATAAACGAGCTTAACCAAATGACTAGGCAACATAAGTATAACACAAAGAGTCCCAAAACCATGAGGCAATGACACAAGCATGACAAGTCATCAAAAATAAATCAAATTTTCCATTGGCTTCAATCACCTTGAGATGATTTGTTCCAGCATTTGACATGTCAAGCTAATTAAATCATGTTTTTTCTCTCTCAGCATATTTTGTCAGCGTGTCTGACCATGTCTCACCTGCTGCTGCTGCTGCTGCTGTGCAGATTGATTTTTGCTACAAAGCCTGTCACCATGGAATCCATACTAAGTAGATGGACTTAATGTATTCACAGGTGGCCTCTGATGTGCTGTTTATTATGGAGACAAGCAGCTGTCATGGATGAATATTGTGAAAGCCTCTATCAAAGTCACTGCGATCCACCTTCAAAGCAGAGCTGCTCTGCATAATTGATGCGGTGTGGTTATCTCATCTGGCTGGTCTGATAGCACACTAAGCCAACGGCATGAATGAGGAAGAGGTTTTTTTTTTTTTTTGACAACTGGACAAGGAAGCAGGCAAATGTTGAGTAATTACACTGAAAAAAAAATGAGCTCTGTTTGTGCCGAGTTACAAATGTGTGGAGAACCCCGGCCACTTCCAGCCAGGATGCCATGGTTTATTGAGGCCTGAGCTGTTGACACAATACAGGACTGTGATTTGACCATCTGCAGATCAGACTGTCTTTATTTTCCAGCACTCACGTGGATCCAGCGATTCTCCACACAGCTAAATGCACCCTCATGTTCCCCCAAAACAGAACCATACTCCCACCACATTGTCTGTTTCTTTCTGTGTCGCTCTTTTTTTTTTTTTTTTTTTTTCCCCACATCTCAGAAAATTGCAGCCATATGTCCGAGGGGACCCCAGGTTCAAACACACACCTTGAGAAACAACACTATTATCCACAATTGACTTTAAACTTTGGAGTGTATAAAAAGAGGGACCAATCGTTCAGGGAGAGAGAAGGGGAGGAAGGTGGCAGAAGGTGGATGGAGAGATTAAAAAAAGAGACAGATGAGGTTAAGAGGGGTGATCTCTCAATGTGTGTTTTTTTATATGTGTGCATGTATGTGTGTGTACGTGTGTGCGCACTTTGGCCCCCCTGCAGTCGTCTAAATCCCAAGGAAGATTGATTGCCTTCCAAGGATAATCTGTCCCAGACACTTTAAAGCATTTCCTCCCCTCCTCTTTCTCCTCCTCCCATCCTCTTCATACGACTCTCCTCTCTGTCTCCCCTTTCTCACCCTTGTCTACCTTCCGTGCCCTTTGCTCTCCCAGTTGCCGTAACCTCCTCATCCTGTCTGAGTGCACCCTCAAACCTTCTGCCCTCCCTTTTGCCACTTTTCTACCTCCCTTATGATCTTGTTTTCCCTATTTGCACACACATTTACAAAAGAAGAGGAAGTGTGAAAAGCATAGTCCAGATCTTACACTGCACCTAAATCTTTAAGTGAAACAAAGATTTATTATGTGACAGGTTACATGGCCAAAGGAAATGTATCAACTTCTCTCTCCTTCTCTTCCTCTTCTGCTGTCTCAGAAGAAAAATATCACACTCTCTCCATGGTCAGTGTCTTTATAACCCTTGAATTCCCTTCTCTCCATGCCCAACCTGAACCTATGTCTCAAGAATTTATATGACAGGCTGCGTAACAAACCTCTTCCATCTGGCTTTAAGATACAAAATGAATAAAACATCTGACAGACAGAGAGGCACCTTTACTCCTCCTTTTCTTGTCCTCTTCACCCTACCACCAATAAAGTAGTAAAGAAGAGAAGAGAGCACCTTTGAGTGATACATAAAGTCAAGGTAGCAACTGAATATTTGGGGTAAACAATCTACAGCCATGCTAGCAGCTCTTTGAGGGTGTACTTAGGCACAGCAGCGCTATGAGCTAAATGCTAACGTCAGCATGTTAACATTAGGGCCCTACAATGACAATGTTAACATACTGTGTGTTTGTCAGGTTATTTAGCCTGTTCACAGTCTTTGTTTAGCATATTAGCTAACTAAGCAGAAGTTGATGTTTTGCAGGTACTTGGTCATAAACCAAAGTATTTGACAAATCGATGATGATGCTGGAGAAAAAGTTAAGGAATCAGTTATTATATGTCTGAGGAGAGCATGTTCCAAGTTTCAGGGCATGAAATTGTTTTTAAGACATTTCACTCAAAACCACAAATGTCAACCTCATGGTGGCACCACAGGAAAAGTCATGAGATTAAAGTCAGTAGAATTCATCATCTGAGGAGCATTAATATCTGTACTAAATATTGTGCCAATCCACCCAGTAGATGTGGAACTTTGACCGGCTGGTGGGACTAAAGGAAAAGTCAAAGTCCAAAGTCATCCTCTGGAGGACATGAATTTCATGACAATCTATCCAATAGTTGAGATATTTCACTCTGGGCCAAAGTGGTGGACCAGCTGACTGACAGACTTGTCATCTATATAGCCACAATAGCAGCGGGAAAAAAAGGTTGATGAAAGCACACTTTCTATACTTTATCTAATTTAAAAATGCTACATTTTCTGTCTGTAAATTGCCAAACACACACTCTGTCATAAGTAAACGCATACAGATATGCAAGCACACAAATCACCTGAGGCATAGTTTGGTCTATCATTAAGAAATTAAGCAACAGGAACTGGTCAAACCAGCTCTGATTCAGTGATAATGGAGCTAATAAACACTGAAGTCAGAACCCAAAGCCTCAATCATGACAAGGGCCTCAGTACTTACAGCAAGGCTAATTGTGAAAATGATGCCCTGCTTCCCTTGAACTCCTCCTGAACCTTTCTTACAGCATTCAAACGATGCCCCTGTATTTGTGTTTGACCTCTGCGTGGAAATAACCTCCCCAGTTATCCTTGGAAAATTGCAGGGTATGAGCAGAGCTAGCTGGGAGCGCACATGGCTATCGGCTGCTGAGGCATCTGCAAGGAGAGAAAACACATTGTTGCTATTAGCGTGTGACTCTGCCTTTTAACAAACGGCTGATCTGTTGTGACATGCTCTTCCTTTCCCCAGTGGATCTGTGACAGCTTTGTTGCAGAGATAGGCCGCTGTCGGCTTGGCTTGGCGGGCCACAAACTGTTGTCGTTGAGATTTGTTAAGGAGGAATTTAAGCTTGGTTGATTATCAGTAATCTTTAGGTTTTGTTCAACAAAATTACAGCCACAGTAGTATCCACTTTCTTACAGAGGAAGTGGAGGAACTGAGTTTTTCTGTCCTAAAATGTTTTTGCCTCTTAGTTTAAGTTTATTATTGTCCAGTGGTGTAATGTAACAAAGTAATAATAATTTGTTATAGTACTAAAGTATTTTTTGGGAGTATCTGTACTTTACTTGAGTTTTTATATTTGTCAACTTTCACTTTTACTCCACTACATTTCCTAAATAAAATATATACTTTTACTCCAATACATTTCCCTAAAGCATCTTCATTACTTTGTTACTACAAAGTAAAATCGGAAGAAATTTGGTAGCCTAATGATGCCGTGGTCAAGTTTCGATTTTCACTTCCACTTTCCACAAGCCCAGGCCTGTCAGATGTTAGCGACTGAGTAGAATTCCACTTGACAATGAGACCAAGAAGGTAGTTCTGAGTCTGAAAAGTGAAGCCAATGCAGAAGTGCCTTAAACCTGTATTCTCTCTAATGGCCAGCAGGGGGCGACTCCACTGGCTCCAAAAAGAAGTGATCGTATAGAAGTCTGTGGGAAAATTACCTTACTTCTCTTTGATTGATTTTTATTACCCCAGTAAACACTTTCCTAATGAGTTTATGGTCTCAATTGCTAGTTTTAAGTCTTCCTCAATATAGCACGATGTTCATTTTGTAAATTATGGTCCCATTTTATTAAAATTTGACGATAGGCAGGTCATGCTTTAGGGTGTGGCTACATTGTGATTGACAAGTCACTACCACGACAACATTGGTTAGGTAACGTAAACATGGCATAACCCCAAATTCACAGAGTATAGGTGTAGCCGTAGCTGTCATTATTTCAGTGTGTTTTCAGTTTATGAAAGTTAATTATAACATTTTGGTCGCTTAAAAGTCTTGCTCAGCATTTGGTTGCATGAAAAGACCCTCTAAGGAGTCCGATGTTGATCACTTCTCATTACTTCTGGCTCCAAAAACCCAAGATTGCGATGGTCAAAATGTCAAACTCGAGGCTTCAAAATGCAAGTCCACAAACCAATGGGTGACGTCACGATGGCTACGTCCATTATTTTTATACAGTCTATGGATGAGACTGATTTCATGATGGAAGCAGAAATGGCAACAGCACCTGCTACTCCAGCGACACCGACAGTGGTGACAAAGACGAACACCCGTGGCCATGTTTTCTCATGTTGGAGTGAAAGAAGTGCCTCTTATGCTTACCCAAAGATCCGTAAATATTGGCATTTAAAAACTGCCCGTCCAACCTTAAGAAGCATGAAGCTGCAATGTTAATGTTTAGTTATCATAATTAGCATTAAGCCTGTTCAGATATCTGGCTAATGTGATGGCTAGCTAACATTGCTGATTACATTCAAATTAGAAAATTGTCCAGATATACGATGAGCGATGTCGCAGCACTGAGTCTGAGTGTGTGAGATGTTTATAAATGCACTGGATGGAGTGGAGGGACAGACGGCTACTGAGTGCAGGGAGCTATGGAGGAGGGAGCCAGGAGCAGAGCCAGAGCTCAGGACAACTAACATCCACAAGTCGCACCAGATTCTGCTCTGATCTGGAGCTGTTTACTGGTGGGAGGAGAACTCAGAGTTAATTTTTTAAACTTTGAGCAGCAGTAACAGTGAGTGCTCAGTCCGTCTCTGTGGCTACTGGCTAGGCGGGCTAGGGGGTTTATATTGGTTAATATGTCGCAGCGTCATCAAGAATAAACCTACCTGGGAAAAAGTTTTTAGAAGGGCTTGGAAAAATGGCATTTTGACACTAAAACATACATTCTTCGGTCAAAATTTGAATTTTCGGATTTGAATACATATGGAACACTACTGGGAAGCTACATAATGATATAAAAACCTCCAAAAAATAATGGACCCGCCCTTTAAATGTACTTTCCTTGCTTTCTTACGACTTTTGGAATAAAAGAACAGTTAATGAGTGTCCATACTTTTTCATTTACTATAATAGCTACATATAATAGTAGCCATATAGCACACCATCCTTCCGTCAGTGTGAACACTGTTGCTAGGCAACTGACAACAAAATGGACGCTGCCATGTTTCTTTTTTCTATCTGTATTTCATTGTTTAGGAATAGGAAAAGTACCAACAGCAAAAGCAACTAGCTAGCACATTAATGTGCCTAATGCAAAAATTATGTCACAGCTGAACCTGCACACCATGATTGATGTTGCCTCAAGGGAATGAAGAACATGACTGAGGCCATGAGGGGATTTGAACATATTGCCACCACTGACTGCTGGTCTGACAGAAGGTGGAGGTTCATTAGTGTTACTGCCCATTGGATTGACCCTGACAGTGTCAAAAGATGCTCAGCAGCCCTAGCCTGTAAACAACTGAGAGGTTCACAAACATTTGATGTGTTGGCAAGTGCCCTGAATGACATTTGAAATGTGAGGGAAGATTCTGAAAACAATAGACAACGGCTCTAACTTCATAAAAGCTTTCCAAGTTTTTGGTGGAGAACAACACTGCAGTCGGAAGTGATGGTGATGCATCTCAACCAGGAGAGGATCAAGAGAGGGGTGAAGAAGTGGAGTTTGTCGATGTGTCAGCACTTCTGAATGGAGATAATGGTTTCGAGTTCCAGCTCTCAGATGCCATGAAAGCAACATCCAGTGAGGTTTACAAAAAGTGTACAACATTTGGTAGTTATGCACTTTGGAACAAATGTGGTTGATCCACACTTGCAGCCGAAAACTGTTGAAGATGCTTGCTTCCCTCCAGCTGCTACGCCCGAATGCTACCAGGTGGAACTCCTTGTTCCTGGCAGTGGAAAGACTGCTGAGGATAATCAAAGACAAGGGAGAGGGGGCCGTCAGAGTCATCTGCACAGACTTAAAGGTTCTAATGTAAGTAAGAATTAGGTATGTTTTATTATTTCATCATAATCAAACATGTCTTGAATGTCTCTAGAAATGTCGATGTGTTTGCCCACCCTTTCTTCAGCACCAATAACTTTTTCACATTGTATTCCAACTTCCACTTATTATTGGTCCAATTTAGTTAATTACTCATCCAGCAATTTTTTGTTGAATCCAATGAAATGGTTATATAGTGTTATAAAATAGTGTTGTTTTTGTTTTCATCACAGTTTTAATCCAGCTGAACTTGCGTTCCTCACAGAGTATGCCGCTGCCATGAGCCCAGTCACCCAGGCAACCAATATCTTGCAAGCAGAAGCAAAAGCCCAGGTGGGATAGCTACTTTTAACAATCAACCAGGTGACCGTCAAACTTGACCAAGTCAAATTGCCATTTGTAGTACTGCAAGCCTGTGGTGGATGCTCTACAGGTGGCCATGTCAGGAGACTGTGAGTTGGTCGCAGCCGCGATTCTTCTTCCAAAATTCCAAACAACTTGGACAAAGGATGATGCCACAATCAGAATGGATAAGACAACATGGAAATAGTGAAAAATACGGGTGTACATTATGTCATGACATGTTAGAAAGTTGTATTAATCCTATCATTTATATTTTCATCCTCACTATATTTTAGGAATGGACTGCATCAGCACATGGAAGAACCCTCCCTGCAGCTATGCCACCAGGTGCAGTTCATCTGATGACTTCTTCTCTGCCCTGCAGTCATCTCAAGCACAGGACAGCTCCAAACAACTGGACTTGGCCTGTTTAGCAGATCACATGGACTTGCTGAAATCCTTCTCAGCTGTGTATAAGCTGTCTGTGAAGCTGAACACGCCTCTACCTGCCTCAGCGGCCTGTGTAAGGCTCTTTAGCATCACAGGGCTTTTCTTCAGCCCAAGAAGAGCAAGACTGAATTCTCGCAAATCTTGAAAACCAACTTCTTTTGAAGATGAACAGCAATTTTTTTCAGTTTCAAGTAATGACTGGGTTGTTACTGTAGGGAAGGAAAAGAGGAAGGGAGGGAGGGACGGACGAATGAAGGAATAAGAGGGAAGGAATAACTGGATTTTGTTCTTTAAATTCTCTAAGTTGTGAAGACCTCATTTTTCTTCAAGTGTAATGTAAGGTCCATTTTTAAGGTGGTGTACATGCTTAAAAGAATAAACTTCATAATTCTCAAAATTCTCACCATTTGCTTTTTATTAACAGCATTTACTTGTACTTTTACTTTCAATACTTAAAGTACAGTTAATATCAGAAAATCATTTTTGATACTTAAGTGCAGTAAATATCAGATACTTTAAGACTTTTACTCAGGTAATATTCTAATAGGTGACTTTAACTTCTACTAAAGTCATTTTCTGGTATGATATCTATACTTTTACTCAAGTGTGGCTTTCAGGTACTTCATCCACCACTGCTATTATCTGTATATCCAAATTACTAGTTTTGGACAACATACATTATACTTGGGTTACTGTATGTCTTAGTCACTCATGACTACATAAGATATGTCAGTATGTCATATTAAAAGTGTTGCATGCGTGCATTATATGAATAAAGATATATATTTAACTTTGTCTTTGCTATTGGTACATTAAACTCCACCTACCAGGTGTGCAGGATGAGCCACCTGGAATGCATCTTCTGTGAAAAATCCATTTGAAAAAGTGACAGCTGCTCTTTCAAAATGATTTACACCGTAGCATAAATGAAGATACACTGAGGTTACTTAAGTTGACAAAGTGGTGGTAATTTTTATAGGCTGATGATAAAAGGTTCAACAAAGATTTCCTTAACAGGAATGTTAATGTACACACGTGTTTTCAATCTTAGGGAAGATGTTGGGCATTAACTTTAAAAAATGCGTTCTTATCTCACGAGTCAAGTGTCTTCAAGCACATCGTTAACTAATTTTACTACAGCAAGCATTTAAATGCCACAAGGTATTTTCAAGTGTAGGTGTCACTTGTCAGATGGAGGATATCTCGGCTTGGCATGAACCTGGTTTTGTCTAAAGCAGACAGGCTCAGAAGCTTTGAGAGTCAGGAGTCGGATCTCAAGATAAAGCTTTGTTTTGGCCTCAGTCTGGGAAGCCTGGAGTCTGGATACACTGTAAAAAAAAAAAATACAGGGGGGGAGCAGTTATAATAAGCTTTCCAATTGATATCCATTTCAAATGTGAAAACACTATGATTAGGGTAAGGTAACTCCATATCTGTCCAAGTCAAAACAGTTTTTAAAATGAAATTTCCAATTATTATAAACATTACCATCTTTAAAGCATTATTAATTGATTTTGTTTTATTTTTGACCACTTGGGGGCAGCGGGACAAGCTGTAAACAGAACGCTAACATTTTATCACCCCATGAAGTTGATATGATGTTAGCAGTTTTCATATTAGAGCAATGGCAGCATTAATTTGGAGTCGAGTGTCTGACCACCCAACTAATGTAACTCCTGAGGGAAATATTTGGCTCTTTAGTTGCTAAATGCCCGACTATGTTTGTCAGGCTGTTGTTTAGTGCTTGGCAGGTAGTGCACAGTGGGTTTATCAAAGCATTTTTTGCTGAAAACAGCTGCCACCTAGAAACGCACTTGATGAGAGTGGTGAAAGGAAACCAAAACAGTAAAGTTTGTGGGCTGTAAAACCAAAACAATGAGCTGAGAGAAGTTAAAAAGCCCTGTCGAGCTAAGAGGGACTACAGTTGGGTGATAAATTAATGGGTCTTCGTCACGACAAGTGACCTCTTTAACATTACACATAGTCATTTGACCCATTGCTAATATAAAAAAATATTGATTGGTGCAGCTTTAAACATTTGAAGCAATATACTTTTGCTGAAGTATAATCACTGAAACTGAGATGAAACAGCTTTGGGATCCATTTAAACCCCCTTAATCCCCAGATTCATTATGTTACTCCTAAATACTACTAGACTAAACTACTAAGTAAGAATAAATATTAAAAATATTTTTTTGCAGTGTATGGCAGGTATCCTGCAATAATCTTTTGCCCATCCCAATTCTTTAACACATGATAGAGCTTGGCAGTGAATTCTCATATTACTCAACAATAACATCCATTAGTGACGGAACTATTAACCTGATCCAGTTTGTATTGGCTGGCTGCACCTTTCACATGGCCAAGGAGGAAAAGAGCAAGAAAAAAAAAATGGCAAAGAAAAAATAAGTCAAAGGCTTTAAGGCACTATCACACGCTAATTTAGACGCATTTCACTAAATCCTGTCGTACGGAGTTTAGTCTGGGACATTGCTCAAGCTCTTTAAAGAGATTTAATCCAGGCTAAAGGTGATGGCCTGTGACACTAATGACCAGCCACCCAGTGACACAGACCACCACTTTGAAAAAACGTCTATACACTTTTTCTTCAATTCTATCTGATTTTTGCACCGGCAATGTTTGCCAGCGAGTGAGATCATTTCAATTATTTTCCAAGTGCAAGTTGGTTTTCAAACAATGGTTCTTCTCCGTGGACAAGACCACCATCTCACTGCTCTGAGATGGAGCCATGGGTGGAGGTGTGCAATCAGGGAAGCAGACCTTTCGTGTTGACGAGGGTCCGATGGCCAAAAATATGGAAATTATTGTTTTCCATCACATATATCCCTAAAGTCCTACTTAATGTGGGGAATGTAAAGTTGGGCAAGTAAGACGAATTCCACGCCTCAGGACTATACAATACAATCAGTGACATATCAGTAACATACAGCCTAACCAGCTCCTTTGCTGTGTTCCCAACAAAAGCCAAAGCCCTTGTGCTATTTTAACAACAGTTGGGCTGTCTTTTTTTTTTTTTCTTGGATCTTGTCTATTGTTACAAGCAAATCTGTCCTTAATCAGCACTGTACTCTGAGGGGTGGTTCAACAGTACTTTTTATGATGAAATTGTATGCTCAATGCTAAAACCTCAAGCCAGAGACGATAAACATCACAAACACATGTTTGTTTACTCGCCAGCCAGCGCTGAGCATGTGGATGTGGTGTCGTAAACCGGTGATACTGAGATGTAGAGAGCCTGATGCATGTGGGAAATGGATTAGTTACAGATTTAGTGTAAGTCCCTTTTTTCTCTCTCTCTCTCTCGCTCACACACACACACACACACACACACACACACACACACACACACACACAGTGACTAAAGGCAGCTAAAATCTACCCTCAAAGGTATGTGTGAAGCTGTTCTTTCCGACTGTAAAATGTCAGTCCATTCATGTGACAGCGCTGAACTCTGACGCGCGATTCTCACCCTTTACTCTGCCGACCTGAGGAATACGAGTCCCATGGGGGTGTTGTAAAAGCATCAGGAGGGGGATTTTTTTTACAACGAAGGGTCACAGTGGGAGCATGAACATCACAAATGCTTCACAAAACTCGAGGACCTCACAGCAGTGTGATCAGACATGTAGTCCATCACAGCAACTTCAGTGTCTGGGTTAAAAGTCAGTCACTGCTTACACTGTCTTGAAGTCTGAGAGTTATATTTTCTCTGTCTCTTTTATCCCTCTTTCTCTCTCTGCCTAGAAACCTTGTTGCCCTTTTTCTCACAAAGATTTGATAATCATCTTAATCTGGTCGACAGCCTGAGCTTGTCTCGTTTCTTATCTCAGTGTACATGTATGTACAGTACGTGTGCGTGCTTTTTTCATTTCTTGCATATTTTTGCACGCTGTGTACTCGTGAGTGGCACACACGCACGTGGACGTCGATGTAGCTTATCTGCGTAGGTGTCTGCATCCCTGTCTGCTGTATATGCGCCAGTTCTGACAGAGGCAGTGAGGCACGTGTGAGGCCAGATCTTGCCCACCCACCGCACTCTCCCTCCCATGCCTGACTGGGAGTGTGGGAATGTGTCATCCGATATCATACCTCCACCAAGACCTGTGAGGACAGGGAAGGTAATCCAGCGGGAGAGGGGGAAGGAGTCAGAGAGGGGAGTGTCCTGATCTGATCTGATCTGATCTGATCAGATCAACACAGCAATGCAGATGGGAGAAAGTTGAAGGAGTGATATATGCTGCACTGCAGTGCAATAATTCACAACCTTAAAGTGCAGTTAGGTCTTGTTTTAGCAAGCTGAGACAAAATATGCCCAGCAGATGATGTAGGAACTTGGACTATGCGTCAATTTAAATTCTTCACAAAGGGATAACAGCTGCTCAGGTGCTGCAACCTGCCTTTTTAAGCTGCAATGGAAATACCCTCATGCTGTCCCACACCTCAACCTAAATGAACACCCATGGGATAATTTAAATCATTGTCACACATTTAATATTGAGTCATGGCCAAAGTGTTTTGGCAGTTTGTAATGGGCCATACACACGTATGTATGTATTTTCTTTAATTCAGGGATTTCCTTCAGTTCAAATCAGGAGGTCACACCGTTAGTTTTTCCATGGTGTAAGTGTTGCATGCTTTACGTGCAGTTTTAATGTATAGTATGTTTGTCGTCAGAATGACTGTCAACCATACACAAAATGTACAAAATATGAAGACAAATCTTCAGAATTGCTCCAAGATTGCTTAATTATTCAATATTCAGTATCTACATGAAAAATATTCCATCTGTTCATGTTTGGTCATTTGATAACTTGGGAACATTTGTGTCATCATAATGAAGTCAAATATTTCTTTTAAATGTCTTACAGGAGTAATAAAACCCACATTGTAGTTGTATAATGTAGATGTGTGACAGCACCTCAAACGCAGCCTGCCTGACCATCACATGGTCTCCAAGCCACAGAGGTCTGGCTTTGAAAGCCATTGCAACTCTGTTAAGTCACTCGCTTAGCAGAGGGGAGAGGAAAAAGGGGGACATCAATAGGAAAGACAGACAAACAAGAGAGAGAGAAGAAAAGAACTAAAGTGAGAAAAAAAAACAGAGAATCTGTTTTTAGTAAAAATTTTACAAGAGAAACTAGAAACTAGAGACAAAAATGTGGAAAATTATGAATAATTTGCTGTAATGTTTGGCATCTTAAGTTATTTGGCTGTCCCTTATTTTACTTCATAAACAGAGTTTGAAAGGAATCTGTATACTTTTTAATTTTTTTGGTTCCTCTGAGGCCTTCAGCAGCACTAATTCCAATTGAGCTGTTCACAGGAGAGCAAGGGAATTAAAAAAAAAAATTAAAGAGATGAGTTATGCAATTGCTCATAAGCCCACTGTTTTCTTTTTCTAACCCTTATCGGCCACATCATTTAGATAATGTTTCCTTAACCGTTGAGTCTTAATATATACCCAAGTAGGGTAATTTCCCTTTCTCTCCTCCTCTATCTTTGGTCCCAGTGGAGATACAAGAAAACACGTGAAAAGGTTGATGTAATAACCCAGATGTGACAGAATTAAGGAAAGCTTATATTATATACAGTCTGCTCATACTAGTTCATGTCAGAATCCGCCTTTCTGTTCTACGAGTGCTGGATATTCCCACACAGAAAGTGTTGACCAAAGAATGTTTCCTTGATCTGCTCTGACAGATTGTGCATTAAAAAAAGAAGAAGAAAAAAAAACAACCTAGATGCAATAGATGACTCAACACAGCCACTCAGCCCTTATCTTGATAAATTGCACAGACTTCACATCAAAACTGAGCGTCAGAGTCAAGAGCATCAGCCCAGAGTCATTCCTGAAATCCCGGTGAACACAGTATGAGCAGCTTTTTTTCCACTGCCATACACATGATTGTACAAAGTAGTACAATCAGCTGTGCTTTTTGAAACAGGCTGATGAATTTCACACCCTGTCCTCTTGCCAGTGTGAACCACATCTACATAAACGGTCAGACACTGGAGGCATGAATGGAGTTTAAAGTAGCATGGCCATTTTCAGTATTTTTTGGGTCATAGGCCTCCTTTACACCTTGCATTAAAATGCATTTTGGGTGATCGAATTGCAACCACATGAAAGTACAGGTGTACATGCACCCAAGACTCAGTGAGGATGGATTGTGATCCAATTGGCCAAACCACCTCTGGAGGTGGTCAGGGACGCATTGTGACCACATTTAACACAAGTGTAAATGCAATTGTGTTGTCAGTCCATATACAACAGCTACGTGGGCAGAAATACGTAATTGCGCTCAACTGTTCCAAACCAGCGAGGTAGCAGCCATTAGCCAGTTAGCGAGCTAAGCTACTAGCAAGAAAGCAGCAGGAGAGCTATGGTATACAAGTGAAACTTGGCAATTCATATCGCAACCAAGCCATTTACAAAGCAATGGCTAAGCAAATGGTGGAGAACAACCAGTCTGGCTGCAATGTTAAAGAAAAATTAAACGCATGAAACTGGCATACAGAAAAGCCAAGGAGAACAACAAGAAAAGTGGCAGGGGCAGGGAAACTTGTGACTTTTTTAATGAACTGGATGCAGTGCTGGGTGACCCGCATTTTGCCCTACTGAAGGGGACAAGGAGGATGTAAAGTTCAATTGTTTGAGCTGGACAGAGCGGTCGCATCTCAATGTGGACACTGTGGACACATATTAATAGCAGGTGTAAATGTAATCAGGTTAAATCATATACAATCTGGATACGAGACGCATTTTAATGCAAGATGTAAAGGGACTCATAGTGTCTCAGCAGTGCCAGCTTGTTTCAGACAACTTCCGGGTCAAATCTGGAGCCTCTGCTGCCCACTCAGTACAAAAGTAAATAAAGTTTATTCAAATTCAAATTCAGTACAGTCAGGTGCTCTGTGTCACCAGTTAGCAGATTCCAGTACTAATAATTCCAGATTATATGAGAAGAGTTCATTTCCATTCTGAAAGAAAAACATTATATTGTATTTAGTTTTCTGAAATAATAACAGTAAGTAGAAATGATCATGCCGAATAACAAACCTCACAGAAGTATGTTAAATAAATGATAATAAATGTAGAAAGCTACAAAGTGACAAAAGTAAAAAATAATGAAAATAGATTAAATAAATAAAAACACATTTTTTACATAATAATCTTTAACTATTTGTGAAAAATTTATAGTCTTCATAGAATCTTTATAGTCCTCTTGGATAAAGTCCCTTTCCTCTTGTTTGTTCTTATTTTTGATGTAGTTCTTTTCAGTTCACTTCATCTAAAAAATGCAATCATTTAGTCACCTTATCTGCCTTTTTGGTATTATACAAACTGTCTTCACTTTGAGGAAACAGTGTGTGTAGATAAATGGGATAAAGTGTCTTCAGTTTGTGTTAACAGTGGAAACACTGAACATTTTAGTCTCCGAACAACAGAGCAAAACCCTTCAGCTGAGTGGCTTATCCAGACCATGAGTCATCCTCGCGTTTTGTTTAGCAATTCCAGAAATATTTTGCCATTCTGTGTCCTGCGATCATGAGCACTTTTCCTGCTGGAGCAGCGAAAGTGTACCTCCATTAAAACTATATTTCTCCTCTCTCATACACACACAAACACAAAGGCATGCGTGACTACGCTAACTCAAACATCCACTCAGAAGTTGACCCAGAGTCGTGTACTTGCCTTCAGACCAGACTTCTTCTGACAAGTTGATTGTGTTGACGTATGAGATGAATCCATTTGGGATAAATTGGCTATGACAGATGTTCTCATTTTTCTATCTGAATGTGTTGAACTCCCATAGGAGATCAGTGAGACATGCAGGCTTTTGTGCTCTTCCAAAGAACCATGTCAGCGAAGAAAAGACAGAGCATGGCGGCCCATTGAACCTATGCATTTACACAAATCATAGCAAGGAGCTGATAACAGAGTTCAACAATAAAGAGAAAATGGTTGAGATGTTTTGGATCACTCATGGTATGGTTATGTAGCTACAGAGTGGATATGTTTTATCATTTCAGACATCTACAAAAAGCTATGTTCATATCTCTCTCCCTTAGTGGCCTAAACGTATTATCAAACCAACCGCAATGCATATCTTCCGATCTGTTGTGCTTGGTTGTTTCTACTGCGCTAATACAGTATTTCCATGTTCATTTAGGATGATGAATGATGAAATCATCCTTCCACGGCTAACCTTCTGTCCTTTCAGTTTAACTTTGCCTTCAGAATCCCATCTTCTCCTTACTGCACCAAAATCATTTCCGCTGCAGAGCAACACACACACACACACACACACACACAGATGCATGTCAGGTTTTTCCAGATGCCCCAAACAATGGCTCCATTCTTGGCAAATTTCCCTCATAGTAAATTTGATTACACATTCGAACTTTATGTTCTTGCTTCTCAACCCCTCTGTCTTTCGTTGTCTCTCCATCTGTCTCTGAACTCCTCACTGGCAGTCAGTGTCATTTGGGTTTTAAGGATAAGCCTAGTGATGCTCACTTTTTCTATATGGAGTGCTCGTTTAGTAAGAGACCGTTGCGAATTTAACAAACGTGGAGGCTGACAAGAAAGAAAACTATGAAGGCCTGCGTGGAGTTTCACACTTTGTGGCTTGAGTCTGGCGTAACATCTCTGTAATATGTTATGTAGGTCATACATGAATATCATTCATAAGTATTATTGTCCATCTTATTAACTCTTGCTCTGGAAACTACCTTGGACCGAAGCAAAGCTTAATGGGAGCACAGAGCGGTGCACACTTGGGCTAACGTTCGCTACGTTCGCAACAAGTTACAAAGTTTGCCTTGAGACAGGCAACTCAGACAACTACTTTTCCAGGTAATGGCCCAACTTTCAGTGAAGTGTCTGTGTGAGTTAAATAAGAAGATGGATACCACTCTCATGTCTGTAGGCTAAATGTGTAGCTGGAGACAGTTAGCTTAGCTTAGCATAAAGACTGGAAGCAGGGGGAAACGGCTAGCCTGCAACCAAAGGTTAAAAACAATCTGCCTGCCAACACCTGTAAAGCTCACTAGTTGACATATTAATTCTTGTTTGTTTAATCTGAACTCCAGGAAAGTCATTGTACATGTTCAAGAAATACTCAAGCAAATAAACCCCTGCTTGCAATCTTTATGCTAAGTTAAACTAACAGTCCCCTGGCTCTGTCTTCGTATTTAGCATACAGACATGTGGTATTGATCTTCTAACTCTTGACAAGAAGGCGAATGAGCATATTTCCAAAAATGTCAAACTATTCCTGTAAGCCTTTGCTACAGTGTAGACATGAGACAGAGAAGAAAAAGTAGTGAGAAACAGAGAAAAAGGAGAAAAATGAGAGTGAATCCAGAGGAAAAAAAGAGAGGGGGTGGACAAACATAGGCAGGATATACTATGTGCCATATGCCCAAATGCTTGACTGTTTGTATGGACAAAGACAGAATAACAGCAGAAAGTGTATGCCATATCCAACTCTGGCAGGCTATAAGAGTGTCTGTTAGCCCACATCTTTGATAAATAGTGCTTTTACTTTCCTCAACATATTATCTAATGGTCTAAGCATGACTGGATGTGAGATAGTGTGTAGATAATTTGGTGTATGGAGATATCAGCAGGCCGTATGTAAACAATATCTGTCATTCCTCTGTAAAACAAGAGGGAGAGTGAGGGGAACATGGGGGATTCATTGAGAGGAGGGGGAGTGAGAAAGTCAAAGCCGGGGTAGAAGGGAAGGAAGAAAGAGTCGGAGCAGGATATTTAGCAAAGTCTATTTTTTTAATTTTATTTATGTATTTAATCATATATTTCTGCATGTATTTATTTATTTATTTGTCATTTTTTTGTGCTCCTTAGGACAAGAAAGTGCTCCATCAATCACCACGAGGACAGCTCGCTCTCGCTCTCTCTCTCTCTCTCCTCCTAAGGCATTGTATCCGACAGACGTACCGGTGCAGCTGCTCCAAAAGTGGCCTGCCTCCCATTTTCATTCCTATCTGTCTATGAACGCACGCGCACACACATACACACACACACACACACACACACAGCTGGGATTTAGTCAACAAGGTAATTACAGGACTACAGTCAGGCTCCAAACCAGCTACACCACTGAGACACTGATTGATGTGAATGAGAAAAGTTGATGGCAATGAAAGGATAAAGGCGGACAAACTTCAGCAGTGTGTTTGTGTGTGTGTGTGTGTGTGTGTGTGTGTGAGAGAGAGAGAGAGAGAGAGAGAGAGAGGGTGAGAAGGAGAAAATAAAAAATCTCCCTTTGACACAGTAATCAAATTAGAGGGAAAAAAAGTGTTTTAGCTTAAATACTTGTCATTTATATAAACAAAAGATCCTGGCCTTCTTACAACCTTAACACTTTCTTAATCTTTATCCACAAGATAGTATTTGGAAATCATGACTACTTTAAAGATAAAAACATGGTTGTACTGGTGGTTTAACCAGTGGGCGAATGTAACTAAATACATTTATTCAAGTACTGTACTAAAGTAAAACTTTCAGGTAATTTTACTTGAGTAAATCAAAATACTTGAGTATTTCCATTTGTGCTACTTTATACTTCTACTCCACTACATTTTAGAGGAAAATATTGTACTTTTTACTCCACTACATTTATTTCACAGCTATAGTTACTTTTCAGATCAATATTTTATATGTAAAACATGATCAGTTTGTTATGCATTCTTATAGATTAGACTATCCAACAGTTATAAAGTATTATAAATTTAGCTCCACCTTGCCAACATTAAAATGCTGCTTACATGTACACATCAATAAATCTATATTAATATTCAAATAATATATATATTATATATGCTGTCACTTTTACATAATGATCACTTATACTTTTGATACTTAAAGTAAATTTTGCTGGCAATGCTTATATACTTTTATTTAAGATTTTTGAATGCAGGACCTTCACTTGTAATAGAGAGTTTTTTTTACTTTTACTTAACTAAAAGATCTGAGTACTTCTTCCACCACTGGTTTATTTTAATTCAAGTGAACTAATTGGAAATTTAATTTTAGGCACTATTAATTCTGTCAGTAAAGAGATGATGGCAATGGAAACTCACAGCAAGTATATGTTTTTTGGTTTTTGTACAACAGTGCAGGCTTGCACAGGACTCAGTGTTGTAGTCTAGACCCAGCTTAGGTAGTATTATGGTCCATCTCTCTCTCTCTCTTCCTCCTTCTCTCGAGCAGGGGAGAGACGCCATTAAAAATAATGAGCTTTCCTTCACCTCCCTGTGCTTGCAGCCAGTCAACAGATTCTTCACCCTGGCACAGAGTGCTCACTGTACCCAGGCAGGGTTTAACAGTTTTTTTTTCCCCTCAACTTTTAACAGTGTGAGAAAAAATCCCAGTTGTAGCGAGTAACCCATTAATGACTTATGCGTAGGCAGTTTACCACGATCCCTCTGGTGTTGTGCCTCAGAGTGTAAAAATTTGGATTTTTCATTGGGTCACAAACAGGGCAGGAAATTAAGTTTTTCCATTGACTGGACATGGCGCCTGATAGGATCCAAAAGTCAACAGTCACTTCTTATATTTTAGCAGCCAGATGTTTTATGGCTTTTTATTTATTTTATTATAGAAAGGAGCTGTGTTGGATTAGTGCTTCATTCACAGCTAGCTACAGCTTATGGTTTTAGCATCAGTTTTCCACCACATTGTGCCACAGTTGCTGTTTGGAACAAACTATGTTCATGATCAAAGAAACAAAATTTGGGGTATCCTAAAGCTTTAATTGGGCTCAGGCACATACCACAAACTTGTTATGTTTTGGTTTATCATGACCTTCCCAGTGAAGGCTGACTGAGCATGCACTCTGTTTTTAACCAGCATCTGGTTCACACTCATACAGTAAGAGACACTCACACCTGGGGGCTTTAAAGTGCAACTGCAGTTTTCTAATGAGGGGCATGGAGCTGCTTTATACTGTCTTATCTGAAAAAGTGAAATATAATGTGTTCTAATGTAACACAGTGGCTCAAGATGATAATTTTTCATTTTGGTATATGATTTTAAATGTATCATCTCACTCCTGATACATGCATATTATGGATTGACGTCACAGGAATGTCTAATCTAACTTTCACACGCTTTCTATCCTTTGGATCCAGCAGCTCTACAGGAACCAGCGATGTTCCTAACGCAATGCAGCACAGACTCAGCATTACTTTATCCACTAATCAATCTCATTTCACACAGGCATAGTCTTTTCTCTTTCCGCTTGTCAATAGCTCCCCAGCAGTTATCAGGTCAGCGTATTTTCCACATGCAGGCCTCTCGCATGTGGGACACGCACTGGAGTACGCTAAATAGGTGACAGAGCGGCCTCTGGGCAGCAGAGAGGTCCAGTAGTTTTACTGTTGAATGACTGTCCCATAATGAAAAGGTCACAGGTCAAATCTTGTACATGGCTCATGTGTCCACCCGTGTGTGCTTCTGAGTTTTTCTAGAGCAACACACACCCTGTCAGCTCACTGTATGACACTTTAGAAAAGTTTATTTTTGCATGAAAGTAAAGTAAATTTATTTAGTTACTACAGTGACATTTCTTAAAATCAGTGCAAACAGAAAAAGTTTTGTTTTCCATGAACAGAGGCATCTGTGTTAAATGTGAACTGTGTATGGTAAAACCATTTCCAAGGCTGATTTCAAACTTTTCCTTTAGTTTCATTCCTTGCAATCAAAAGTAACTGAATCCAATCCAAGTGCCTTCATACACCTACTGGCAACCTCAGAGAATGTCACTTAGGTGTGTTGGTTAGATAAATCACTGAAATAAATGCCAACAATGTGAATGTAGGAGCTCTTAAGAAAACAGACAGCTTAAAAGTAAAAAGGGCACATACTGTAAAAATAAGTTCACAACAGTGAAGGCGTTTGTTTTCTTTTACCGAGACTGGTCGAAATGCTTTTTGACACTGTAACAACAGTATTGCTTATGCTTATTCAACCACTCTTGACCGTGCTCAGCCACCTTGTATACACAGACTGTCACGTCTGGACAATACTCAGCGGTGACTCTTGCAACAACACGGTTGACAGGGCCTAGAAAACACACACACACACACACACACTCACACTATTTCTCTTTCTCTTTCACAGGCACAGACAAGCTCATAAACAGACACATACATTTTTTAAAATTTCCACATGATCAGTCCCATATCAGTGTCTGCTCTTGTAAAAACACTCAACCACTTGCCAATCAGATGACAGGAGGAAAGACAGCTCAAAAAAGGTCAAAGGCCGCTAGAATGTTTATATGACTAATCATGAACAAGAAACTGTGGGCCGGCATGTGTGTGAACCTCTTAGCTGGAAACACTTGACTTTAAGTCCTCCTATTTAGCATTTATAATCAATATGCAAACATTTCGTAAATGGTTACTCTTTAAACACGCTATAATGAAGCTATAAGAAGATATAAGGACATTTTAAGTGTTTATTATGTACAGTATAACAAATATAATTTTCCTATGAACACACATTTTATATTACAACTGTGTTTTACTAAATAAAGTGCTTGTAAATGTTAAGTAGAGAGATTAAATAAAGTGTTAGTTTGCCATAAGCACCAAATAGGCTGGTTTAATCAGACCAGAACATACTAGTGTGCATTGCAAAAGTCACAACAGTCATCATATATTTAAAATGAATGAGAATTTAGGGATTTGGTGGCTTGGTCAAGGATGTTCTGGATGGGTGATACAGGCTTTTTTGCCTCTTGCATCTCTATCTCCATTTTGATCTGTTTCACACTGTCTATCCTTCTCTCTATCCATCATTTTATCTATCCTTTCTTTTCTATTCTTCCCCCCTGCCTTTATCTTCTTTCTCCTCAGTGTGACAGGTCTTGCATGACCACTAACCGCAAGCTATTCTTTATATACGCTTTTATGGCTTCCACACTTAAAGCCCCTGAAAAGTTGATGTTGCACCATGCGTTTTTCAGTGAAGTCAAATATTCATGACTAATAAGCAACAACAAAAAGTTAAAATAACATTCTTAATTATAATTTATCAAGGTTTTAATGTTCAAAAACTCAGCTAATCTGCCAACTGAGCACCCCACCCACTTCAAACTAGCGAGAAAAACACAAATACCGAAATCTCACAACTGAAATAACCAAAACTGCCAGAAAACTTTGTGTTCATGTAGGACCCCATCACTCATAGCGAGACACTGATTGAAAAAATATGTTTTTTTAAAAGACTAAAAAGAACAGGGGCATTTAGCCAGAGAAAGCTATACAGTTCCTCCATTTCATGGTAAGTGTCTTTCATAACCCTTGGTTTCCTCCTCTTCCTCCGACTCTCTTTCCAAGGAAAATATATATTACTGTACGTGCATGGCGAATATCTTTCATAACCCGTGACTTCCTTCTCATTCTCAAGCCTTTGCTCTGCTTTTCAACTAAGCGAGACGTGTAGTAAAGTTGTCATCTTTGCCGCTGAAGTGGGTCAACATTTATCTACAGCTGGCTGGAACGGGAATCAGCCTAGGGATGCGGAGAAGTCATTCACCCATGTCTGCCTGCGTAGGGGAGTCATAGCTGACAGGCCAGCCATTAGGAATTATGGACAGGGGGACAAAATTTTCCAAATTGGGGCCCTCATCCATATCCACTCCAGCACCATGCTCTGTTTGCATACATATACTCAATATGACTATAAAACACAAAGAGGGGTGATATCACAGGAACAGTCTGATTATTTTCTTTCTGACTTTAGGCCTAACAATTTTTTCCCCAATCTTTTCAAATCCAGTAAAGTGACTGTGCTAACGTTACTTAAAGGACCAGTGTGTAAGATTTAGCAGCATCTAGCGGAACGGAATTGGCTGACAAAAGTTTTCCCTTGTTTTACAATAAAATTTTAGGACTTCATACTTGACTTAGTAATGGTTAAGATAGAGCTGTACAAGACATGAAAGTGTTAAATCAATACCTGCTTCAGAAAATATAAAATTGAAAGCCTTTTGTGATAAAGGAAAAGAAAGGTGTTTTCTGTGGCTGCTTCACAATGAAAACCATCCTGTTTTTCATCGCCACCTATTTTGATAGTCGATAAAAGGTTTTGAGTCATTGAGCGATGTGTTAAAATCAGCGTAAGTAAGGAAGCAAATGGAGGACATGAAGGAAGCACTGTTTTCTTCAAGTTACGTCAGATTCACAACAGACAGAATGACTCAAGACACAACATGACAGGCTAAACTGTCGCAGTAACCACATACACAATTGAGAGAGACCTCTTAATAGAGGTGGTATTCACACAGGGTTTCATACTTTCATGGTTAAACGTTATGGTTTTCTGGGATAAAAAATAGTTGGTTGAGACATCCTGGGAATGTTTCAGTCAAAACATCTGTAATGTTCCACCTAAGTGTTGAGGATGTGATGAGGCCAGAGATGCTCAAAGCTACTGTAGATATTCACCTGGGGGGGATATGAGGAGATATGTGAGAACTAACAAAAAACGTATTATATTATAATGAGTGTAAGAAAGTCAAAGCATCATTCTGAACATAAGGAACAATTTGCATGTTATTTGTCAAGATTTTAGTTTGATTCCTGAGGCAAAAAACATTAAAACTCCTCAAATGTTTATCCACTCTCCTTTCTGGTGGATAGTATGTCGTTTTGTAACAAAACTCTTCAAAAAGTGGAGAAACTCATTATTGCTAATGGTTCTCTTTGGCAGACAGTTTGGCTTACAGGCAGGTACTTTATCAAACAACACTGATGACAGGCTGCATGTCAGAACCCACCTCCAAATAAGACATCTATATAGTTACTTTTCACTTTGCTTACAGTAATGGGTAATAAAAGCAGCCCAGAGGAATCTAATGTGAGTTATGCATGAGGGAGGAGGTTTTTATATGCTGCTGTCTTTAAACATCCTCATCAAAAGTCCATAAATTAGTCACAGGAGGCAAGGCTGGCTCAATTTTAATACAGATCGAATGCTGCCCCTCAGCAGTATAATTACACCAAGGTTTTATGCTTCATTATATTTTATAGTGGTTCTTTAAATGTCTCTCCTGCTGGTGTATGGCTCTTTTTTACATATGTGTGTCTCATATGAACTGGCATGGTGGATTAAGTCTCAGATTAGGACGTGAACCTTTTAGCCATGTGGTGCAGGAGCTGTTTTCTCTCAGATAAGGAACTCAATACCATGCCAACATGACCAAGAGTAATTTGGTGGCAAGTAAATAATCACACTTTAACACATTAGTTTAAACTATCTTTCTATGTGCCACTTGGAGCAATGAGTACCTGTGGCATGCGCCTGACAATCTTTGCCTGATGTCTCCACCTAGTGGTGATTAGTGGGTAGTACATTAACCAAACCTAAATTGTGTCCAATTTCAATACAACACACACTTCTTCTATTCTCAACAGGTTTTGAGTATGAAGTGTGTTCACAATGGAAAAGTGACAAAGTTAAGTATACTGAAAACAGTAACTAACCACTAAATCCACTGAATTTGTCCCACAATGCAGCGCACAAAGGAAATGATCACAGCTGGAAAAAAGGCAGATGATGGTGAAACAACCCCAGGGAGCTACCAGAATACCAAGACATTGCATTTTTTAAAAGATTTTGATTTCATTTTTCTTTGTGCTTGTCTGTTTCTTTTTAAACACCACACCACAAGAAAATAGAAAATGCAGGATAGTAATTATGATGACTTATTTTACAAAGAAATGTATGTTGTTATCTTGGAAGAGAAATGCTCATGGATATTATCAAAATTTTTGATTTTTTTTTTTTACTTTAGACAGATTGTGGGTATATTTTTGAGGATTTTGGGGCTCCTTTTTCATATTTGAAAAATCTGCAGTTGTGGGGTATATTTCCTTCTAGCTTAAACATTTGTGGTTTTTTGGGGGGGGGGTTTTCTTCTTTTTTATTTGAAAGATGAGAAAATGTTGCTGAACTATTCAGGAACTTTGTGGAAATGCTGAGTCTGAGTAACAGTTATGAAGTTCCTTTTTTTAAAAAAAAAAAAAAAGCAGAGAACATTGATGAAATGTGTATCATTTCAGGAGGATCTCAAAACTACTGTTTTGAGTGGGAAAACTAAAAGTTAATTTAAAAAAGAAAGAAAAAAAAACAAATAATTCATTGATTTCTTACATTCTAAAAGTTTAATTCATGGCACAAAACACAAGTACAAACTTTGCACACTTGCAAGTAAACAATGGCGATGAAACAGGGTGGCCACAATGTAACACAAAGCTAAAAATGAAATGTTTTAACCAAATCCCACCAGCTTCATGTGCTACGTCATTTAGACTTGTTCACATTTTGTAGTGCTGCCTTTTTATTGGGAGTTATATTAACTAGACTGTATGCTGTTTTCTCCATGCAGGATGAGTCTTGTGCTCAGTACTTTAACGACAAATGCTACTGACACTGTATCACAACCACCATGGGGTCAACTGAGGTACAAAACAGTGTTGATAGATTACAAAAAGCTGTCTCTTTGAAAAAGAGAAGGGGTTATTTTTTTTAAGTGTGCACAAACACAACTGGGAAGAGAACATCTGACCTCTAGGGATCACACTTCATTATCTCTCTGAGGCAGATAGTGGCATAGCAGGAGGTGTCCAGGTCGAAGTTTAAGGTGAGAGTAAGCAAGTCCTGCTTTCCCTCTGCTGCTGTGACATTCAGGTGCCCGTCGCTTTTTCTACTGCTGTTTCCTGTCATCTCTCCCCCTCCTTCTCCACCGGCTGCTCTCTGTAGCTGGTAGCTGAGGTTGTGTAGAAAAGCCAGCAGGGGGCGGTAGCAGCCGGGCAGATTCAGCTTGAGGCCGCTGACTCTGAAGCGACAGTTCTCCAGTCCGTCTCTGGCCAGTCTCTCCTGGTACCAAGTCCCCATGGCATTTTCTGGATACTTCACTGTGTTTCCTGGCATCGGTAGTAATACCTGATAAAATAACAAACACTCAGTAGCAGCAGTAGTAACAGAAGCAATAGCAGCATTTAGAGCACAAATATTTAGTATCTAAGCACCATACTTGTCCCAGAGAGTAGATTCCCTCTTGTTCCTCTTGGTCTGTAACCACATGTATCTGGAAAAGCAAAGAAAGGAAAGGTCAGTAACGGGATAGGATGGTCCCTCTGGTTAACAGCTGCTTATACGCCCCCAATATGAAACTATAATATATACCGTGTTAGAGTATAAGTGTTAAACTGTTCCTTTATCATTACTGGCTGAAAGATAGTTGATTGACAGTTTGTATCTTGTATCAACTCCCCTAAAATCTGAGTTTAGCTGCTTGTTTTTCTGTTTTCTACTCTATTTTACCTGAGCGCTGGATTCCTCGCCGTCCTCCAGTTTGTTTTGTCCTGCCTGGATCCACACCAGGTCTCCTTGCCTGGCACTGTGGCCCAGAGTAGCCAACCTGTGTGCCACCGCCTCGTTCCACACTCTGACAACCACAAGCAGATGGATCAGCACAATTATCGCTGTTTTACTGTAGTATTAAAGTTGGCAGCTAGCTTTAATTTTTAAATCCCTTTTTAATTCAATTGTAGAGTGGCACGCAGCGAATATGATCCCACACATCCCCCCCCCCATTCTCTTTTCCACTCACACCCAAGCAAGTGATCCTGGGTTAAACCCTGAAACTGGGACAATCTGATCAGAATCTTTATCTCCCAGTTGTGTCAGCAAACAAAAGAGAGCCGTGTTTGTGTTTCAATTTGGCACAGTATATTCCTGCTGCTGACCTGCTACAATAGGCGTGTGGGTAGAAGACTCTCATGCTGTGGGGCAGGCTGAGCCAGGCTTGGGCACAACCGTCCGGACCTGTACCGTAGCGGTTCAGGGCACGCAGCATCAGCCGCTCCCTCGCTTTGGACAAGGGCATCAATGCCAAAGACTCCTTAGCGTTATCTGTGATGGAGAAGCAGGAAAGACAATAAAGAGTAAAAGTGAGATTAAAACTCTTATAGTATGTTAAATTCCTATATGCTGATAAAATTGCTAGATTTGTTGTTCTCAGCACTGCAAAACCACAATGGGTTTTTACAGAATTATGGATTTCAACAGTTTCTTTGAATAGAGGAACTGGGTATTAGCAGCCAGGCCAAAGAACAGAGAGGAAATCATACTTCCTCCACAGTTCGAGACAACTCAACATTGAAAAGTTCTTGGGAGGCAACTTTCACATCATCTTTTATCGTGTTCAGAAAAAAGGAAACAACATTCATGGTTGCCCCTTCTCTAACCTGTTTGAAGGAAGTGTCTCTTCGCCTGGCTCTGAGGATCATCGCCATCCTCCGGAGTGAAGAACAGACGCACAGCATTCACCTGACCCACGAAGAAGAACATACATCACAACGCAGTACAGTACAGCCTGATGGTGGATTTTCAGGAACAATACAGTGAGCAATGCCAACTTTGATGAACCAACAGCAGCTTGTTTTTATTTCACATTATTAGGAAGTAGTAATATTTGGTTCTGCACATGGCAGATGGCCTACAGCGCTTACCATGTCTTCTTTGAGTAGAGCCAGCCCTACTTGGTCAGACTGAACACTCTGCCCGCTACCAAACCTCTGAGGCCCATAGTAGTTGACGAAACCTCTGGCCTGAAAAGAACAACAACGAAGGTTAACGTGGCAGTGGCTAAAAATGAGACAGAAACAACATGCAGCCACCATATGAAGATGAGGCTGCTGGTGTTTAATGTTTTCCCTGCTGTCAACAAATCCCATGCCAAGGTCATGTGTGTTGAAATAAAAATGAGTAGTACCTTGACATTCTCCACTGCTTCCTTTACCAGCGCTGCCAGGCGAGCGTGTGTGTCTGCACCAGAGGGGTGTGTGTCACCGGCCCCGTGTGGCCTCAGATGGCGGACCACCAGGTCAAAGTGGTTCCCCTGCAGTCGCCCGAGCCTCAGAGGCTCGCTGACGGAGCGGACCTGAGAGAGATGCATCCCTCTCTTCTCGAACTCCGCTGTCTTCTCTTTCAACCTAATAAAATAAGGCATTAGGCATGAGTTAGAATAGATATTAAACGGCTTTAAAGGGAATATAAACTGTAGCAAAGAGCCTTAACATCTTGCATTGTCACAGGTTTTTGTCTTGCTTGGCCAATTTGTAAATGTCAGTATGTAATTCCCAAACCAAACCCGTGAAAGGAACGCAGCACTACCGTTGAGGTGAGACCTTCTTAACCACCATGGACTGGTAGGTGATGGCTCTCTTATCCTTGATCCCAGCGTAGGTGAAATCTGATGGTAGGACGCCGAGCGCTGCTGCCATGTAACTGATGGCCTCCAGAGTTTCCAGGTTCTCCTTACGCAGAGTGAACGCTAAAAGGGAGGACACGTGTTTTTCTTTATAAAAACCCTTACTTCCTACATTATTTCAATAACTAAAGTCCTAACTTTCTATACCTATGATGTGACTTTTTTCAAAGATTTGCAGATATTAGTGTGACTTTTGATGAAATATGCTGAGTCATCTTGTGAGAGTCAACTGACTGAGGGCCTAAATGAACAGTAAATATGTTCTCCTGTGTTTACTGAGAGGAGCTTTTCCATTTTTCTAGATTCATGAACATCAGGAGAAGTGCCAGCTGCTATGATCAGAGACAGAACAAACTAAACAAAAACAAATTATTTTCTGATACGATTATAACCGTACCGGTGTAAACTTCCTCTTCCTTGCGGTCCTCCGCTGTCCTCTTCTTTGGCCTGCCTCGTTCCCTCAGTCTAACCGAGATGGCTGTCCTCTCCTGCTCATTGAAGCTTTTTGTCTCCACCAGTTTGCCAAACCGTCGGCTCAGGAAGTGGTGGACAGCAGTCCTGTGCTCCTTATTATCATCAGGTTGAAATGTGTATGACGAGTCTCGCACTTTGGCATCTATGAACCTGAAGAAGTCCTCCGCTTCCTCCTCCGTGACCAGCTGGGAGAGCTCTCTGTAGTCAGGGTCCTCCCTCACCCTGATCTCAGGCTGTATGGTGACGGTCATCAGGAAAGGGAAGCGGTGTCTGACAGCACGGTGGACGTTAGCTCTCTGGTGTTTGTCGGCGAAGTATCCCAGAGACAGTTCTTTGTTGGCCGGCTTTTCATCTTCTTCCTTCTCATCTCTGAGACTCACCACAAACTGCTCAAGCTCTTCGCTGACTGACTGGCCTAAAATCATGCTCAGGTCAAAACTGCCTGGGCTAGGTACGGTGACATCCACCCTACAATCAGCTGAGCCATCAGTATCCTGTATGACCTGGAAATTATAGTGCTGCTTCCAGTCTGTGCTGCTTTCACTGGTCTTTTCTGGGAATGCACAGTGTGGTATCTGAGGAGCATGTGTGGCTGCTGGTGTATTGACTTGCTGTCCATTCATGTCTATTTCAGTCACCACAAAGTCTCTGATAAAGTTTTTGATGCTTCCAAGAAAGCCTTCATGGCTAGATATGAAGCATGCAGGGACGTTCACAGCATCACTGTCCTGCTTCATGGTCACTTCATCCACACACTTAGTCCTGTTGCAGTAAGGGACACAAATCAAATGTTACTGAGGACAAACGTAACGTTACGAGGAAGCTAGGAAGATGACAGATGCTTATTTCTGCTGTAGAATAGGTATTATATGTAAAGATAGCCCGCACAATAACAACAGCGTCCTACGCGTTAACTACCTCGAGTTGGCGACACAGAGAGCTGTGCAGAAAAGTAAAGCGCATTTCTGTCTGTAAAAGCGGATATATAGTAGTTATGAATGAATAATGACAACGTAACTGCTTATTTTCGCGATGAACCCGCCTGTAGCATTTAAAAACAACCACGCTGATACAATTCAGTTTACTTCCGCGTCATGTGACGTGACCCACCTGGGTGAGTTTTCTTAAAGGGGCCGACGAGCGTCTTCCTCCTCTTCTTCTTCGTGTCCCGAAAAAGCCTTTCTGTTTTTAATTCAACCCCATACGGTATATTTTTACAGGTAACAGCAGAATTCAGTTCAAGTTTTACTAAAGTTGTATAGCCTGATATCACATTCAATATCTCAATTTATACATCCGGTGTTTTGTGTCAATAGGTTAATATTGTCCACAGTGGTTAAAAAATAGGCTAAACTCATAAAGAAATAACAACAACAACAACGTCACAATAATAATAAAATATATAATATAATGAACAATATACATTACACATACAGTACATAAAATATGTAGTGTTTATGTCAGTCAGTTATCAGTTGTTAACAGACAGTATGGCTTTACTCACAGAAGGCTGTTATTGACAGAAAATAACATAAAACATATGAGAAACTAACCAGATCCCATTCTTCATCTACTATTATTTGTAAAAATGTGTCCTCAATTTGAAAAGGACAGTTATTTTAAAGAATTTGAATGTGCCTTGAGATTTGTAGAGTGGGTAACTAGAGGCAAGAGAGAGACATGGTGAGGCATGATGCATGACAGCTCATCTTTCTCTAGAAACAGCTCGAGCAGTTTTT
The DNA here is from genome assembly GCA_038419695.1 of Scomberomorus guttatus. Lineage (NCBI taxonomy): Eukaryota > Metazoa > Chordata > Actinopteri > Scombriformes > Scombridae > Scomberomorus > Scomberomorus guttatus. Next base: position 12,631,402 of record CM076466.1, on the reverse strand, counting down.
ATAAATATTTAACAGCAGAGGGGTGTGATGGAGTCATTGAGTCATTATCATATCATTCTTAAATTTTGGTGATCACAGACAAATAGACTGACCTCTTCACCCAGAGCACGTACACAATTTCTTGCAAAATGTGGACTCACTGCATCTTGATCACATAGTAATGTGTTTCTAGTAATGGTGTTGCTTGGTGACAGAAGTTGGTGACAAATGCTTATCCCCAAGATTTTCAAACACAAGGTCTGTGCAAGGATAATCTAAGCCATTCAACAACCTTCTCTCATGACACTACATTCATTTTTATCATCCTTCACTAATATTTCTTGAAGTATTCCCACATATCCTGAAGATGTTGCTCCAATAAAGGCTTTTACTTTAGTTGGATGTTTGAGCTTCACTGTGCAGAATGATGTATGTGTCACATGAAGGCTGCTTTTACATCATTTCATCTGCCGAAAGGGGAACGTTTCTCTGAGCTCACCTTAAATCTGAGTTTGAAGTGTGTACCTACCAGCAGGATTTGTGACATCACAAATATTTTGGAGACAATCGTGGTCCAGTATGCAACTTACACAAGTGTGATGTGGAAACTTGAAATCTCCAGAGACTTTACAGTGAAGTAGGAGACATGTTGCATTCAGGAGTTAAACTTTCCAAATGAACAATATTTGCATCGTCACAGAGTCTGGATTTTTCAGTTAGAGAGAGGAGTAGATGTAACTGCAAATGCAATCCAATCAAAGAGGAGATTGTATGCATTTGATTTGTGTGACAGTGTACATTGCAACCAATATAATTGTTTCAACGCTGTGTGTCACGTTGTTTAAGTCTGTTTGAGCTGTTAACTTAGCTAGCTTATCTAACCCTAGACAGGATCTTATCTCATGTAACTTGACAACATGGAGCAAACCATTGGTTTGGTCACCTGACAGCTTCATCATGCATTTATTCTGTGGAAGTCTCTGTCATTAATAGACTATTTGACTGATATTCACACTCTAAACAGGAACAAGAGTTTCATAGGTAAAGAATGATGTAATTTTAGACTTGGAAGGAAGTGTCAGTCACAGTGTAAAAAGCAGCAAGCAGCTGGAGCAAGCTTCCTCTCTGTGCTCTGTTTATTTGCTGCACTCTGCTCATATTCAAAAAGAAAATTTTCAAAAATTAAAGTGGTTAGTTGATTTAACCCTAACCCCCCTCCATCCCCGCTACACACCCACCCATACACCCACCCACCCACACATACAATTCCCGTCTTCTCAGATGGGCGGGCCCTTCACCAGCAGAAGCAGGACTCCTCCCTCACGCATTTATAATCATCAAGGTGCTGAGTGCAACATCAAGAAGGGAAATTTCTTCATCTCTCTCAGAAGAACTTAAGTAGGAAAGCTTTTAATAAAGCTTATTGCTGTGAGTACAAGTGAAACAAAATGGGGAAAGTGAAAGTCTGTGTGAAATGGAGTTACAATATCGTGGCGAGTTTGATGGCGGTAAGTGAACTCAACCTAGAATTAAACCAAAAACACCAAAGTGTAAGCGCAGATGTTAGCCTAATGTAAACAACAAAAATACAGTTTTGTTGTAGTTGTTTTGTAAATACTGAAACAAATCTCTCTTCAACATGATTAACAAAATGATTATTAAAAATAATGTATAAGCCGTAAAAGTCCCTTTTTTGTAATAACTGTAACGTTTGATATTATTATGTGATGTAGCAGGAGGATGTTATGAGTTACCAATAACTCAATAACACTTCTCCTAAGTATAATAACCACAATATTTCAGAAAGTTTTCAGCACACTTTTAAATGAGATTATTATATCAACTCAAAGTTTAATTCTAAAACTAAACAAGAACAAGAAAAGCAGAAATGTGATTGTGGGCAAGTATTTAAAATCTTATACTTACATAATAACTCTCACCCTCTCTCTCCTTCTTCCTCCTCATTTTACTGCAGATGGGAACTTGATTACGCAACATGTGGTGTATTTTAACTGTCCCTGTTATTCTAAGATGGTTGCCTCCTTGCTGTTTAGATCATTCTGAATTCATGTACGTGCTGTGTTAGCAACACACTCCTCCTCAGGATTTGGCCCAAACCTCTTACAATAGAAATAGTGATGCCTCGCTAATAGCTACACTAGCACTGAGATAGGCCTGTAACAGCTGACAAGAGATGGTCAAACAAATCAAACAGAGTACACAGTCAGCACAATGTACAGGTGAATAAATTAATGTATTTCTCAACAGGTTACCACAGTGATGCCTATCATAAACCTTCCCAGTATCAATAGTGTTGGAGGTTAACTGCAATAAACCCCTTAAATTAGTTTTCCAATTCCATGTTTTGATGAACAGTGGTGGGGCTACCCCATAGTTTATATTTGGGTTACAGAGTTTAAGGCCTTAAAGTAATGAATAATTTATGATGTGTTGCTGATGTTGCAGATCATTAGTGCCCTGCTGTTGGCAGCCACTCTGTTTAACCACGGATATTTCCACAAGCATGAAGAGGTAACACGTTTATCTGTCTGTGTGTCAGTCTGAAAATCTATCTTAGAAGTTGACAATTTTGATAACATCCTCTATCATGGTATATGTCATTTTATATCACAATATTGAAATCTGTATTGTGAAATAAACAATTCGGGAAAATTCATTGAGAAACCATTGGATAAAAATATATAAAAAATAAGCAGATGGAGGTGACATGTTGAGTGGACAAATCAAGGTTCCTCAGTAAACAATCCATACTGCTGCGAAGCATTCCTGCTAATTGATATGCTAAATTGTCCACAATGATCTAATACAACCAGAGGTATTAAAGTAAAGCAAAATCTCTCATGGTTCTGAAATTTCTATTGTCTCATGGTATAGATCTTATATCACCCAACCACAGACTGAACCTGTCTAGATTGCTGGCAAGCTGGTTCCTCTCATCTCGTCAATCTATATGGAAATAATCAACTGAAATCATTGAGGCACTGTCAGGGAACAAATGAAAGATATAATTCCATGTTATATATTCATTTTGCAAAAGATTTCCTCTCTCTTTAGATCCCTCGTACAGTACATGTACATTATACTCATATAAACCTTGTAGTAATTGTTGTCTTCAAATGAGTAATTTGGTATATTGGCTAAGTTTAACCTGTAAGTACAGTTCTGGCATGCTGACACAATGGCATTGGAACCAGATGTTCACCCTTTCCAACTGGACTGAGCCTGCTGACTTGGCTTTTTTTGTTTGTTGTCTCCATAGATAGACAAGATGCTCCCAGGTTTTTATTTGCTGTATGCTATTTCCATCATAACCCTCCTCTTGCCCATCATTGGTGTGTATGGTGTCTCCAAAGAGAAGAAATGGGCGCTTATTGTGGTTAGTAAAGAAGAAAACATTATTTTATTATTATTATTATTATTAGTTTTAGTAATCCTTAATCTTTTTCCCAGAAACTGATTGCCCATGCCTGTATGTTTGTGTCTCAGTTTACAGTTGGATCAATCCTGTGCACTCTGTTCATGTTTAATTGTGAAAGGCAACTACTGACTATCCGACCAAAGGTATCACAAAGTTGACTTTGAGATGTATTGTTCTTTTCTGTGATATTTCTTGCAACACAATATATAAACATCTTAACCTCAAACCATCCAAAGATAGCAAATTGAAGAGAAACATCGCTCTGGGGAAGTTTTTATTGTGGTCAAGGAAATCAACATGCTTGTCTGTATGTGTCTTTGAGATACAGAAAACAGCTTCCTAGTGTCTATGATAGTTAGTTTTAGTTGAATGAGCCATAAAACTGTTGAACCTAACAGACAACTTCCTAACCCATGCTAACACCTTCTTCTGTTCCAACAAAGTAACATTTTTAAATCAGTACTTGTCAAATGTTTTAATATGTTGTTCTCAGACATTTCTTTGTTTTGTTGTTCAGGTAGCTGAGAATCTGAAGGGGTATTACCTGGGAATGCTGCCGCTGAGTAATGCCAGTGAGCATGATATAGAAGCCCTCAAGTATGCACAGATGGAAGTAGGTAACTTTGTGTGTGTGTGTGTGTGTGTGTGTGTGTGTGTTCAAGTTCATTTGTAGAGCACAGTCTCATATAACAAAAAACTAAACTAAATGAAACTGCTAAAATTGGCTCCCTGTGATACAGAAAACTCCTTACAGAAGTTTGCCAGATGTGAAGGATAAAACACATGCTCCCCTGATAACATGAGCACTTAAGGCTCATTGTTCAGCTGCTTGAAGGACATAATTGCATGTCACAAAATGCCCCGCAGTTGAACAAAGAAAAGACTGAAATTCTATTGTATCGCAGTAATTTAGTCTGCGGATGACAAAGGCACGAGTGTATTCTGAGGACAAGATGTGACCAACAATTTGCAATTTTGGTGACCCATTCGCAGCAACACACTGTTGATAAGAGACTGAATATATTAGTAGTAGGAAGAATACAGAGTCAGCAAGTAAAGTTGGGATTTATTTTGATAAATTCTAATTATCTCCTCTGGGTTCCTTCTCAGTTGCAGTGTTGTGGACTGGATCAGGGCTACCTGGACTGGGGCTACAACATCCCAGAATCCTGCGTGTGCAATAAAGACTCAATAAATCCATGTGTGAGCATCAGAGCTACTCTTAGTGTTTTGTGATGACACCTCCACACCTCCATCACTGTGACATCCACTCCACAGGTAGTGCAGCACCTGTTACTATTCATTAGTCACTGAACTAATGATTTGTGTCTATGTGTATTGTAGGTGGCAGCTCCTAAGAACAGCAGTCTGTTTGAGCATCGGGAGCATGACCAGCCTGTCATGGTTTATAAAGAGGTAAAAAAACATCTTAAAATGCTCATTCCCAGGTTCACAGGTTGATGTATAAACTGTATCTAAAAAGCTTGCATCCTTTCATACTCAATGATTTGGCTAGTCATGTGCAGAAAACAGCAGTGCAATTAAAAATTAAAATATGGATTCCTTATGAATAAGGTGAACATTTTTCTCCTAATATAACTAAACCAACATGGAACTAAAACTGACAAGTGACATTTGTTTATCTGTCTTACTTAAACATTTTATGAAGCATGTTTTTCTGTATTTCTGTATGAAGCTGTATTTACAAACCCTCCTGTTAAAAAGAAGGGCCCTGGTAAAATTGTAAGAATTTCATATTTTTTATTTAATTAAGATCTTTTCCAAGAAATATCCCTTCAGTAGTCTAAAAGATATTATTCCTCCTTAACCCAGAAGTCTTCTGTGAGATATAAAGTAGTTGTCAACCTAGAGCAGCAGCTGGTTTCACTAAGTTGACCTCCTCTTCATGCCCATATGAACGCATTTATTAAGTCAGTTATAATTTAATGTTAACGCGTGATGACTTAACCCCAGATGGCGTAAGAATTCAGGCTTGAGGATGCTTGCTGCAGACAAGGCTTGGTGTTTACAATATCCTCGCCTTCTCTTCTTGTTTTCGCTCTGGAAATCATCTGCAAGAGCTTTTTTTTTCTACTACAAATATGTTTTTATCATAATGATGCTGTATGAAAATGTGTTCCTAATTACACTCATGTAGTATGAGCTGTCCATTGTATGATAAAGTGTAGTGATTGATCCCCTTTTGTTTCAGCCATGCCTTCCATACTTGATCTCGTATACCTTGAATGAAATAAATTTGGGGATTTACGTAGTGTTGGGACTCGCATTAATCTGGGTATGTACTGTCTGTCTGTATGTCTATTTTGATTGTACACACCTACCTGCCTCCTCTTTCCACACACAGTATGCACTGATTGCTCATGACCTTCATTCTTAATGCAAAGCCTACATTCTGCTCTAAACAAAACTGTCAGGTGCTTTTACCTGTCGAATGCCTTCAGAGCTCTTATTAACAATAATTCACAGTTGTTTCTGTTTTCATAAATCAGAATCATTTATTTACCGGTACTTTCTATTATCTCTGCACCTCAGTGTCAATCTGTCACTTAATTTTCAGTAGTCTTTTCCGCCCCCTGCAGTCTCCTTTTAAAATTGAAGCTTGTTTTAATGCAATTTATTGTCTGAAATAACAAAAACACGAATGCAAAGTACAGAATTGTTTCTCTTTCATTTTCCTCTAGATGTCGTCAATAGTGTTGTGTATTATCATCCTGTGCCAGCTGAGAAAGAAGGAAGATATCCCTACAGTGGTCTACAGTGCAGAGGCAAAAGCTGGCAACTACTCCGTCCTCACAGAGACTGCAGAGTACATCTGAATTCTTTATGTTTTTTTTTTTACTTTTGGCTCTCCACTCAAAAATGTGTTTTGGTTATTGTTGCCTCACTTGGATGTTTGACTTTCACTTTTTAATTTTTTTTTTTTTTTGCACAGGGAGAAATTATATACACAAACAAAAACAGCTTCAATAAAACACACAATCAACAACAATAACAATACAATCATCAATCTTAACCATTAATATAATAATATATTGGACATCAGACAAAAAAGACTCTTAGCACTTGTTAACTTTGTAAATTTATGCTCTGTATTTTTGTTATTACTAATATTTAATGATGTTTGACTTTCACTGTGCAGGATGATGTATGTGCAGAGTTTGATGCTATGGTGCTCCTTTTGTGTTCCGGTCAAATTGGACTGATTTAAGTTTTCTCTCTGAAAAATGTAATTCATTTAATGTGATTGTCATAAGGTTCCATGACTTTGTCCACACAGGGCATCTGCACACACAAAATAAATTTTGATAATTTTCATTAAATTTGGGTTTTTTATTTAACTTCTGCAGTGTTCCTGACCGGTCATTAAAAATGAATGGGTGAGACTACAATTAGTGTATAAAATTGAGTTCAGGCGCATGCACATTCATCAGATGGACACACTTCCTCTCCCAGACCCCCACATGCATCTGTGTTTGAAGACACACACACACACACACACACACACACGTCACTCCCCTTCTTGGCTTCCATGGCAACCCCCACTGTTGGCATTCTCACAAACAATCACAACATTGTTTCAATAATATATAGAACTTTTCTTGCAGCTCTGGTATATGAAGCTTTTTTGAGGCCTTGCTCACAATTCATTCTGTGGCAGCACAATGACCAAATGATATACTGTGTGTGCTTGATCATAACACTGGTGAGGAGGAGAGAGGCCAGGAAACTGACAGTGAAGATGAATTAGAGGAGGAAGTGACAGAAATTGTAGACAACACAGAATATAATCCAGACATACTCCTGACAGAGTCAATCAAAATCACAGTGATAAACATGACTGAGGGGAGTCACATTTACAAAGACAACGGGAAGGAGGTAGACCGGACAGACAGCATACATGGGTCTCTTGATTTTGTGTGGTGTGTACAGATCCAGCAACAAATCTACCACCAGTTTATGGGATGCAGAGTCTGGTCAGGCAATTTTTCGTGCCACTATGTCACTCCAGACATTTCACATGTTATCACCCGTGAGGACCGGAGTGACGTTACAGCCGCAGCTAAGCTAAGCTGCTAAGATTTTCCATGATTCGTCCAGCAGGAATCTAACGCAAAGAAACAACTAGGTTTACAATATAATATCGGAGCAGTGATGTGGCATTACTATTACAATTTATGAGGCGGAATATAGTGCTGTGGAGTCAGATAGAGTGTGGAGAAGGAAGCGACCACCTGAGCTATGCTACAGCGGCAGCCGAAAGAGATGTGCTGCAGCCAGGGTAGCTTTGGATAGGAGGTCCCTGGGCAGAGGGAGAGCATTGTTTAGGCAGCACTTCACCAAAAATATGACGTGAGAGGTTTTTGCTCCAAGGGTGACGGCCAAAATGAGGCCACCAAGGACTCTTCAGCAGAGTGGGTAACGTTAACACCGAACACCATTGAAAAAAACGACAATGTGCACCACGTGATGCACATTGGCCCTAAAAAGCATTTTTCCCACACATAATTATGGGAAAACAAGTGGAGCACGATTGAATTATTGTATCTCCATTAAAGTTAGCAGGGCTAAACCCTGGGCTAAAGTCTCTGGTGCACATGCCCAACGATCAGGAAGTTGTGTGCAACATCCAGGTAATTTCTTTACATCGGGAAGTGGCTTTTTTGGCTTCATACACCAAAAAATGGCGCCAAAATGGCGCCACTGTAAGACAATTTTTTGTGTACCGGTGAATCTTTTTTTGTTCAAGGCTTGAATTTGTTTGCCCAAGGCCAAGAAACATGTAAATAGTTTTTCTAATATTAAAAACAACGCTTTGAGGTTTGTTTGTGAAACTTTGACCAATGTTTGACTTTTTTCTGTTGTCAGATTTTGCCTACAATGAGCTAACTCTGTTGCTAAAGCCAACTGTTGTCTGCTTGTTAGCTTGGCATCCCACCTTGCAAAAACTAACTCACTCTGCTGACATGTCGACTACTGGGAAGAAAATGGAAGTGGAGGGGGCAGTGGAAAATCTTAAACGAGTTCATGACTATGCCAAAGAGCAAACTGTGACAATTGAAGAGGTCCAAATCTCTCCTAGCAATAGCCCACAGGAAAAAGCACCACGCCGCGAGGTTCCCCCCCCAAAGCTGTCCTGCTTACTGCAATTAATAAGATTTCTGAGTCGCAGCACTGCTTCATGGAGAAAGTGGAATCCATAGAGAAGATCGTTTTCCAAACTACTTTGTCTGCGGAAAATAAGAAGTTGCTGGAAAAAATGAATAACATGGATGTGTATTCCAGGCACTGGAACTTGAAAATCTCCGGGGTTCCCGAGTGCGAGGGTGAAAATATTAAAATGACTGTGACCTTTTCTCCGGTGTTTCTCCTGGCTCCTGGACTTGTATACAGAAGTATCAGATGCTGGCAGATGCATTTTGGTGTTAATTAAATCTGGGGATGATATATTATTTATTTTGGTAAATGTTTATAGCTTTAATGCAGGAAACTCTAACATTACACTCCTTCAATTTTTGCAACAAAGAAACAAATTTCTGTTCAGATTTGTGCTTATTTCTGACAATTTGGCCTTTTTGTCATGGTTCTGTTTCAGTCTGGCTCTATGTTCCTTAGTTGCCATTTTCCACCAGTCCACCAGAGGTCCTCAGGCTTTTCTCCCTGTGATGTTAAGTCTGGACTGAGTGGGAGAAGGACAGACATGAATATTGAGATGAACTGACTGTTTAATCCTGCGTTGTGATCTTACATTGCCATAGATGCCCTTTGTTTATATTGACCTGTTCTCTATCGATATTCATGGATAGATTAAAGGGGAATCGGTAGGTGGACAGAAGGTGGATGTTCTGTAAATATCTAACATGCTAAAATGATCCGACAGACCTGCCAGATTTTTGTTGTTCCATATTAAAGAGAGTATTTTGTTTCTGGGTTTTTGGTTCGCCCTGTGTCTTTCACCCTTTGTCCCCAGCCTGCTTTTCCCTTCACACTTTCCCTCCACATCTGCCCTACATTATTCTTGTTAGCCCTGCCCTGCTCCCTGTGTCTTCCCCAGCTTATCAGCTGCTTTCCTTTTCTCATTTTACACCTGAATCATTGTCATCCCCTCATCAGTTTAGTTTATATTTAAGTCCTGGTTTTCTGTTTAGTGTTGTTGGACCCTTTGTTCTGTATAGTTCTGTTTCTGGTTCATTCTTCCAGCTTTGCTTTGCCTGCACATGGCTAGAATAAAGAAGTTATTCTTTAGCCTTGCTCTGCCTACAGTCTCCTGCATTTGGATCCACCTACTCCTAACAGAAGGATCCAACCAGTGCCACAGACACTGTCTACAGTACGAACTGGCCAGACATGGACCCAGCAGACATGCTGAAGGATGGGGAGAGCTTTCTGTTGAGGTAATCCTGGCCTTCGGGTCCTGGGGGGGTCTTGATTGGGACATGGCAGCCACTGATGGCACCCACACACCTGGAGAACACTGGGCTGTTGGCCAGCCGTGCAAATGCTTGGCCAACCTCATTCAGTGCTCTGGCGGTGGGCAGTCTGACCTCCTGGCGAAGGGCAATTTTCTCCACTCCAGTCTGCAGACTGTAGACTTGGGAACATGAAAGACCTGGGACACCACACTGTATGATAAGTCGTGTGCCAATCAGTACATTGTGATCAATGTATGCACCTCATGTGACCAGCCTTGTGTGTACTTTGATTCAGAGGCAGAATCGTCCATTAAGGCCTCCATGGACTGACACCCTAGCCTGTAGTCAGCCATGAGGTCCTTCTGGCCATCAAAGTACACAGCAAGGACTGGCATTTGGGGATTGAGGCATGCATGTATTGGTGCACTGTCAATCTACAATTGAAAGGAAAATGTTATAACCAATATAATAACCAGTGTATTAGACAATGTCATTGCTCAGCTCTCGGGACTACCTAGGACAGCAAAAGGTTATCGGCAATGTGTACAAAAAACTACAGGCAGTCTGGAATGGAATGAAAAGAGTGAGAACATATTACTCCAGAGTGGAGGTCCCTTTCCTGACTGTTGAGACCCAGAGCACTTACATAATTTCCTGTAAGATGTGGACCCACTGACTCCTTACTGCATGTTGATCATATTTACAGTAATGTGTTTCTAGTAACGGTGTTGCTCCCAGCTGCTTTGGACCAAGACCCTGAAAGTGTCGTCCCGGGAATGGGACAGAAATTACATCTGCTGAGACTTTGTAAGGCCATGTTTAAGGCTGAGAATACCTGTTTCTTTGGTAACCATGTAAATACACTTCTGTATAGACTCTTTTCATAGTGATTGTAAGTAAAGGAAAAACAATGGAATTTGGTGACATAGTTGGTGACAAAAAAATGCTTTATCCCTAAGATTTTCTCAGAAATACAAAGATCAAAATGCTTTTTGAGATGCCCTGTTAAAATACTGTAAAAGACATTTTCTAAGAAACCTTTTTTTCATTCATTTTGTTCTTGTGTGCAGGTCTTTCTGTGTCCCTGAACTGTTGTTGACATGTAAGACCTGCGGTAAGCACCTAGACTTGACAAATTCGGACATTCATTGTGGTACAGCTTTTGCACTACATTCTTTCTTCACCAAACAACCAATAAAGAATTTCACCCAAACTCAGAAATGCTTAGAAACAAAATTTTTTATTGTACCGCATCAGTTTTTTCCATGTCATTCTTTTTTCCATACTTTTCAAACTCAGAAATGCTGAATACTGTAAATAAAAATAAAATAGACATAAAAGCAACCAAAGGAAATCTCTGGGTGGAAATATCCAAAAAACAACATAAAGAGTTGAAATACTCAGAACTTCCCATTTAGTCCATTCATTCTATATGATCAGATCACAGGTTCTCACCAACATTGCATTGGATGTTTTCCCTTGCAATGCACCGAGGGAAAAACCTACTTGCATGGCGTATCCATCCCTGGCAGTCATCTGCACCTGTTGCCAGGCAACTAGCATTCATTGCCTCCAGGAGGGACATCTGGTCATATGGCCTCTGATCATATACCTTCCATATCCAAGCAGAGAAGAATTCCTCACTTGGGTTCAGAAAAGGAAAGTATGCAGCGAGGAATTGCCTCATCATACAGGGCCGTGCTGAAAACCATTCATTCACGTTCTGTATTGTATGGGCCGATAGTTAGTATGTTGCAAAGGACACCATCTTTGGAAATGGCAGCACACATGGCGATATTAGCGCCCCTCTGACCCGTAACAGTGGCCTTCTGCCCAGTCTCCTCACTGTAGAGAGGTTGAAGCCAGCTTCATCCACGTAAATGAATATGTGATGTGCCCCTTCAGCTTCAAGCTCCATTATTCTCTTAGAAAAAAGCAAATTCATAAAGCAAATTATTGCATCTAACTGTATGGTATGACAAGGCGTTACAATAACGAATCCTAACCTGCACATACTGGAGTCTTGCCTCCTTCACAATGTCAATTTCTTTGGAGCTGAACTCTGTACAGCTGCTTCGTTTCAACATGTTTCATGTAAGGACTCGATCAATAGGAGCCAAACTTACACTGTTGATATCTCTAAAAGCTCCCTGATCTGCAATTACTGCTGCCTGGATTTCACGCACATTGTTTGCCACAACTATATCTACAATAGCAGCCTCCTGTTCAGCACTAAAGATGTTTCCTCTGCCTCCAGTGTGTGGTAATCTGTGAATTCTATAAAGCTAATGCAAAAGGCATGACAGTCACATAAATGGGATTGATGAAACAACTGCATTACTTTAGACACAGTTTGTTCTGCCAACAGAGCAATACAGTAAAGCTGAAATACACAGTGGTATACAGTAACATTATGACTTACCTATTCTCATCTTGAAAAAGTCTGACAGTAGATACGACAGTGCTCTGACTCAGAATGGGCTGAACCCTTTGTCCAGGCTCTCTAAAGGACAAGCCATGATTAATGACATGGTCAATAATTATTGCCCGAATTTCATTTGAAACTTGAGCTCTATTTTCTCCTCTTGCTGCAGTTCCTCCACCAGGCATGCAAACTCCTCTTCCTCGGGCCTCTTTGCCATCCTTTTGCCTCCTTTCATGCCTTTGGCCTCTTTCATCCATGTTTGCAAATAGCAACACAGAAGTGGCATCTTTTATAGCCGGATAAGGACTGATTGATGATTGAAGAGTTGTGCAAAAGAGTTTCACACAGATGCATTAGAGATTCACAATTGTGCAAAGTAATTTCTATCAGCTGTGAATAGATGTTTTCCTTTTGTTTAACACAGTTAATCCAATAGAGTTGTGGGTCTTTCTATGAGATCTATGTTAACTGTTTTGAAAAAGGGTTTGAAAAATGTGTGAAACCAATGAAAAGGTGTTAACACATTTGCAAGAGAAGACTTCTGCTGATGTGCTAAGGTGTTGATGAAGATCAAGTAGCTTGTTGGATTAAAGATCACCTTAAACTCAAGAACCACTTAGAGCTTTTACAGATACTTTTACTTACATAATGATATGATACATCTCATGTAGCTGTTTTAACCAAATTAAAACCAGAGATAATAAGATTGTAGGAGACTAAAAACTACTTATTTTGTAATTATATTCCATTATAGGTCTGTGCAAGGACAATCTAAGCCATTCAACGACTTTCTCTCATGACACTACATTTATTTTTATCATCCTTCACTAATATTTCTTGAAGTATTCCCACATATCCTGAAGATGGTCTTCCCCCCATCAAGCGACTCCGGTGTGTAACAATCACTCGTTTGTACCAGTCAAAATAGATCCTTGGTACTCCTCTATGAAGGGGAGAGGCCTCCGCCGTCTGGGAGACTTGTATATAGATGGTCTGTTTGCCAGTTTCGATCAACTGCATGCAGCTTTTAACTTCGATCGTTCTGATTTTTTCAGCTACGAAATTTCGGTAAGACTTGCTCCCCCTTTTTCCTCATATTCCCCCTCCTAGTGGCATAGATTTGTTACTCAAAGCAGGGACCTTTTTCAACGGTCATGTCTCTTATTTCAATGACCTTTTATCCTTAGTGGATGAATCAGTCATTAATAAAATTACAGCTTGTTGGGGAAAAAAACTGCTACTACTTTTTCAGATGATTCAGATGAAGCTATTCATAGACTCCATTATAGTAAGGCTAAACTTTCCAAACTTTACCCAGATAAAGTGCCCCCTGTGATTTGACTCATATGTTTTGGTCTTTGTCACAAACTATCTGGCTTCTGGCATTCATTCTTTAACACAGTTAAAGTTGAGAATCTGTCCGTCCCCTCACATAGCAATCTTTTTTCCTGTTTATTTTCAATTTTCTTTGTGAGTACTTGCATTCATTCTTATGGAACGTGGTCTAATTCTGTTCTGGCAAGGGGTCTGTGGGCTGGGGTAGGAGTAGGTGGAGGGGAGGTGAGAATGGGGAAATGGGATTCTGGGGATGTTAAGATTTTAGAAAAAAAATATGGAGTCTCTCAACTGTAATGTGCATTTTTCTCTGTTTTCTGTTTATTTGAAAAAGAAATGGATAGGAAATCTACACATAGATGTCCAGTTAAGTTCACAAGTTGCTTATTTTATTTTCTGCCTTATTCTACCAGTGCAATATGTTTCAGATGGACGCATGTTAATCTCCAAAAGGTGTCTTGTACACTCATATTCCCTTACTGTTTCTACTTAATGTTATTTTGATAATCTTATGTGAGCTGTATGAATTATGTTGGGGCTTTTTATAAAGTTGCCTAATTTTGAGTAAGAATAAAATATATCCAAACATATCCTGAAGATGTTGCTACATGACAATTCAAACCACGCAACATTTATCTCAACAAAAACAGAATTCGTCCAAGCATCTTTTTGGCCCTTTGCATCCTTCAACCCACCAGCATCCTCTGCACCACAGAACATCAATGTGCATTGATTTCCTGTGTGTGTGTGTGCGTGTGTGTGTGTGTGTATTCATCCTGCCTCACCAGATGTTCATATGCTCCAATGGGAAATGCTCCACTCTGGATTTGTTTTAACAATTTATCCCTTTTTGTTCTTACAGTGAACTCTAGGGATCAATAACATTGCAGCAATGTTGTGTGTGGGTGAGAGAGAGAGACAGAAAGAGAAAGATAGATAGATAGATACATAGATAGATAGATAGATAGATAGATAAATAGAGAGTTAGTGTGTGTTCGTATGTCTGTGTGGAACTCTGACAGGTCATGTGATTTAGTCCTTCACTAGTTCCTTTGTTCTTTCACGACAACAACAGACAAAAAGTGCTTTATGTGGCCTGAGCTGAAGGCAAGTTTAGTCATACAAACAGAATTCAAGAATTTGATGCTCCTTCTTTATATTTGTACTTTCTCTGAACTCAGATTAAGTTGAGTTTTTTTTATTGTTGGCCCTCTTTATTATCAGTCTCTTTCTCTCTGAGGTTTCATTAGTGACATTGTCAGATTTTGTAAATCAGTCCTTCTCTCTTCTCTCTATTCTACCCCACTCCCAAACACACATGCTTAAGCTAGCAGCATAGTAAGTGAGCTCATGTATATTAATCTATTCTGGTTGTCCGGGAAAAACTTAAAGCCCCCCACCACTCAAAAATATGATTTTCTTCCTTTTTCTTTAGTTGGATGTTTGAGCTTCACTGTGCAGAATGATGTATGTGTCACATGAAGGCTGCTTTTACATCATTTCATCTGCTGAAAGAGGAAAGTTTCTCTGAGCTCACCTTAAATTTTTTCAGGATTTGTGACATAACCAATATTTTGGAGCCAATCATGGCCCAGTATACAACTTACACAAGTGTGATGTGGAAACTTGAAATCTCCAGAGACTTTACAGTGAAGTAGGAGACATGTTGCATTCAGGAGTTAAACTTTCCAAATGAACAATATTTGCATAGTCACAGATTTTGGATTTTTCAGTGAGAAAGAAAGAAGAAAGAAACACATCAGACACAAATTATTATTCAATGCAGGGTATTTTTATATGTCTTAAAATATGTCTGGAGGGGATCTTTAACACATCTGTGTGTGGGAGGTTTGCAGTTCCAGACAGAGCCAGTCCTTCAGGAACACTTTTACTGCATATATGACATTTATCTCTCTCTTCTTGGATCAAGCCTCAAAATCTATCTATGATCAACAGATTTCACTTCTCTGCTCAGAACTTGGATTTGCGGTCCAGAGCCACCAAGGGGGCCCCAAAACAGAATGAAAAAAAAAGTAGACAAATATTTCTGAACAATCTGCATATGTGCACAACTATCTTCCCCTCCAAAAACAACACTCATTATTTCCCCCTCCAGCCCCCGCTACACACCCACCCATCCACCCACGCATACCCAGCCCATCTTCCAAGATGGGTGGGCCTTTCACCAGCAGAACAGCGGGGCACCCTCCCTCCCGCATTTATAATCATCAGCGTGTTGAGCACAACATCTAGCAGGAAAGTTTCTATGTAAAACCAGGATCATCTCTCTCAAAAGATCTTTGATTTCTTAAGCTTTGAATATATTGCTGCATGTTTAAGTAAAAGAAAATGGGGAAAGTAAACGTCTGTGTGAAACGGAGTTACATTGTCTTGGCAAGTTTGATGGGGGTAAGTGTTTCTTTTAATGCTGCTTTAGACAGAGACAGTGAGAATCTACTTCTACTATCATCCACCCTGTATTTTTTTACAGGGTGGATGATAGTAAAAAGCAAGAAGAACAGGGCGGTGTTGTGAATACCAAACACATTTTTTAGCAATATTAGTTCCCTTTTGTAATAACTCTAATGAAAACACCTGTTGATAACGTTTGATATTATGTGATGTAGCAGGAAGTTGGCATATGTGTATGTTTTTTTCCTGCTTAGTATTATGAGTTACCAATAACTCAATTGCACTTCTCCTAACTATAATAACCACAATATTTCACAGTATTTTCAGCACATTTTTAAATGAGATTCGTATATCAACTCAATTTAATTCTAAAACTAAAAACTAAACAAGAATAATAAAAGCAGAAATCTGATTGTGGGCAAGTATTTAAAATCCTATAATTGTATAATAACTTTACTGCAGATGGGAACTTGATTATGCAACATGTGGTGTATTTTAACTGTCCCTGTTGTTCTAAGATGGTTGCCTCCTTGCTGTTTAGATCATTCTGACTTTATGTACATGCTGTGTTAGCAACACACTCCTCCTCAGGATTTGGCCCGAAGCTCTTATAGTACAAATAGTGATGCCTCACTAATAGTAACACTAGCACTGAGATAGGCCTGTAACAGCTGACAAGAGATGATCAAACAGATCAAACAGAGTACACAGTCAGCACAATGTACAGGTTTAAATTGGGGCTACCCCATAGTTTATATTTGGGTTACAGAGTTTAAGGCCTTAAATCAATGAATAATGCATGATGTGTTGCTGATGTTGCAGATCATCAGTGCCCTGCTGTTGGCAGCCACGCTGTTTAGCCACGGATATTTCCACGAGGATGAAGAGGTAACACGTCTATCTGTCTGTCAGTCTGTGAATCTATCTCAGAAGTTGACGGTATTGGTAACATCTTCTATGAATGAGTGCAAAACTGAACTGAAACTCAGAGCAAAGGTTGTCAGTCAGTCCAATTATGTTACACACAGCCTTAATATGCAGACCACTCTGCTTGACAGATTTATTGGTTCATGTTTGTCAACAGCAATTTATGTTTCTATTCTTTTTGGTAAAGGTTCCTAGGTTAGCAATATATGCTGAAGTTTATTTGCTGTGTTTGCCCAGTGTGACTGGTGCACACAAATTATATTTATGTAATTCTGAGGCAGTTTAACAAATGATGGTTTATATATGAAGAGGATAGTGGATGGTTATGTTGTGGACTTTTCCCCAGCCTGCTCTAGCCCTGCCCTGCTCCCTGTGTCTTCCCCAGGCAAACAGCTCCCAGCCTACCCTTATGTCTTGCCACCTGTTCCTTGTTGTTTCAGTAGTTCAGTTTGTATTTAAGTCCTGGTTTTCAGTTCAGTCTTGTTGGATCTTTTGTTCAGTCTGCTTTGTTCTACTCTGTGTTAGTTTTGCTCTGTGGCAGAGCAATGACAATGGCAATGTAACCAGATTTACAACTGAACTAAGTCTACTGACTTGGCTTCTTTTGTTTGTTTTCTCCACAGATAGACAAGATGCTTGCAGGTATACATTTGCTGTATGCTATTTCCATCATAACCCTTCTTTTGCCCATCATTGGTGTGTATGGTGCCTGCAAAGAGAAGAAATGGGCGCTTATTGTGGTTAGTAAAGAAGAAAACATTATTAGTTTTAGTAATCCTTAATCTTTTTCCCAGAAACTGATTGCCCATGCCTGTGTGTGTCTCAGTTTACAGTTGGATCAATCCTGTGCACTCTGTTCATGTTTGATTGTGACAGGCGAGGACTGGCTATGCGACCAAAGGTATCACAAAGTTGACTTTGAGATGTGTTGTTCTTTTCTGTGATATTTCTTGCAACACAATATATAAACCTCTTATCCTTAAACCACCCAAAGATAGCAAATTGAAGAGAAACATCGCTCTGGGGAAGTTTTTATCGTGGTCAAGGAAATCAACATGCTTGTCTGTATGTGTCTTTGAGATACAGAAAACAGCTTCCTAGTGTCTATGATAGGTCTAGTCAAATGAGCCATAAAACTGTTGAACCTAACTTCCTAACCCATACTAACACCTTCTTCTGTTCCAACAAAGTAACATAAATCATTACTTGTCAAATGTTTAATATGTTGTTATCAGACATTTCTTTGTTTTGTTGTTCAGGTAGCTGAGGATATAAAGAAGCAATACCTGGGTCTGCTGCCGCTGAGTAATGCCAGTGAGCATGATATAGAAGCCCTCAAGTATGTACAGATGGAAGTAGGTAACTTTGTGTGTGTGTGTGTTCAAGTTCATTTGTAGAGCACAATTTCATATAAAAAACTAAACTAAATGAAACTACTAAAATTGGCTCCCTGTGATACAGAAAACTCCTTACAGAAGTTTGCCAGATGTGAAGGATAAAACACATGCTCCCCTGATAACATGAGCACTTAAGGCTCATTGTTCAGCTGCTTGAAGGACATAATTGCATGTCACAAAATGCTCCGCAGTTGAACAAAGAAAAGACTGAAATTCTATTGTATCGCAGTAATTTAGTCTGCGGATGACAAAGGCACGAGTGTATTCTGAGGACAAGATGTGACCAACAAATTTTTGCAATTTTGGTGACCCATTCGCAGCAACTCACTGTTGATAAGAGACTGAATATATTAGTAGTAGGAAGAATTCATAGTCAGCAAATAAAGTTGGGATTTGTTTTGATAAATTCTAATTATCTCCTCTGGGTTCCTTCTCAGTTGCAGTGTTGTGGACTGGATCAGGGCTACCTGGACTGGGGCTACAACATCTCAGAATCCTGCGTGTGCATTGAAGGCTCAATAAATCCATGTGTGAGCATCAGAGCTACTCTTGGTGTTTTGTGACAAGGTTTACAAAAAGTCAGAATTAACAGATGTTTCGTGATTTCAACTGAATAGCTTGAATCCCAACTCCACACCTCCATCACTGTGACATCTCATTGAACTAATGATTTGTGTCTATGTGTACTGTAGGTGGCAGCTCCTGAGAACAGCAGTCTTGAGCATTGGGACTATGAGCACCCCATTATGATTTATAAAGAGGTAAAAACAACCTTAAAATGTTCATTCCCAGGTTCACAGGTTTATGTATAACTAAAAAGCTTGCATCCTTTCATCCATTTTGCTAGTCATGTGCATAAAACAGCAGTGCAATCACACCATCAACAAGATGTGTTTAAATTATTTCTTAAGTGAAACAATTGATGTGCATAGTTCTTCCACTTGCGTTGTGGCAAAGCTTACAGGAAATCTGCTTGTAGCACCCGGGCAATGATGGACCCGCAAAACCTTAAGATAAGATTGAGCAGATCTGAGATCATTGAGATCTAAATAGATGTAGCATTGATACGTTTGGGAGGACCGATGGCCCATGAGTCTCATGAAGTGCGTTGGCATGCCATTATGGGAGGCTGAAGTGGCAGCTCCGATCCTGAAGGAGTGTCTGGAGTAATGAACAGAAGAAATGCCAGACAAGAAGAGTATGTGGGTGAAAATGCTGGTGGAACCAGAAATGAGTAGCTGGGATTTCCGGAATTGCAAGTAGTTTGCGATGGTCTTCAGCATGGATTGGATTTTGAAGTAAAAATGGGTATGGCTGACCGGATTGATTGGTTTTAGTTTGTTTTAGGTAGTCAAGTCAGTTTTATTTATATAGCACCAAATGACAACAAAAGTTATCTCATGACACTTTTCATATAGAGCAGGTCGAGACCAAACTCTTAATTTAGAGAGACCCAACATTCCCCCAGCAAGCACTTAGCGGGGGCAGCAAGGAAAAACTCCCCTTTAATGGGAAGAAACCTCAAACAGAACCTGGCTCTAAGTGGTTGGCCATCAGCCTTGACTGGTTGGGTTGAGAGAACAAAATACCATGGTGTCATCTGAGAAATAAGATAAGTCTGAAAAGCAAGTGTGGTGGCTTGGGTCGGAGTGAAGAGTTGAGGCGGTGAATTCGAAGCATATGAGAAAACCAAAGAATGCAAGTGAGAATGTGACTTCTAAATTTCGAGCAACGTGAGGAATGCTGTATCTGGAGCGGATGGTGTGGATGCAGACTGACAGGAAGTTGGCAGTAAGAGGAAAGCGGCAAGGCTTTTCAGCTGGCTCTTGGTGTAGAAGTCCTCCGAGGAGTGAAATTAACTGAGAATGGTTGGAGGCCTGGCCTGGCCACTGGTTAGGAGTTTAGAGAAGAAGCTGGCGTCACTAAGGTAAACATGGATGGTATGTGTTAGATGATGATGGTATAAGTAATGAAACGGTCATGGTGACGAGATTGAACGACAGGAAGATTAATGTTGTACTGGTCGTGAAAACAGTGATGGGTAGATCTCATTAACAGTTGAAGATGTTTGAAGAATTTCTGCAAGCAAGCCCACGAGGCCGGTATGTGCACTGCTGAGTGCAGCAGCTCTGCTGGGACACTTGGTTGCGGTCTGACTGCTGTGTCATGACTGAAGGAGAACCGGTTTCAAACAAATTTTCATCCAATTCGGACAGGTTGATTTGTAGTTTGTGTTTCTGGAGTGACTGCGAGAAGCTAGACTGAGGCTGCATGCATGTAATGCAAAAAATATAAGAGCGAAAGAGGAGGAGAGGGTCAGGTGGGTATTTATAGGAATGCTGGAAGTGGCACAGATGAGGTATGGTCATCAATATATTATAAGAGCTGGATACCAGACCAAAAATGGCACCCATTCAATCCGATGACAATTGCTTGGCTGGTGCATACAAGTTTCTAGCTTCTGGGTTTGCCTCAGCGTTGTGCAGCCCACTGAATATGCGCAGTGGTGTTTCCCCCCGCTGGCCCCACTTGCAAGTTCCTGCTTGGCTCTTAGACTCTACATTGTGATGACATCACAGATTTTTAAGTCGCTTTTCTCGGCTTGAGGAAAGTTTTACAAATATAAAAAAATTCATAATAGAAAGAGTCATAATTGACCTTGTTTGCAGTTCAAGGTGTCTTGTCAACAGTTTTACAGATGTCTCTTTTACAATGGTGGTCTATGGGGAAAATGCTTTTTGGGCTGCAGGCGGATTTTTCACTGCAATACCGCGAGTGGTGGTATTGTTTTCTTGTTTTCTTGTTTTCCTCTTGAAAATCATCTGCAAGAACCTTTTTTTCTACTACAAATATGTTTTTATCATAATGATGCTGTATGAAAATGTGTTCCTAATTACACTCATGTAGTATGAGCTGTCCATTGTATGATAAATTGTAGTGATTGATCCCCTTTTGTTTCAGCCATGCCTTCCATACTTGATCTCGTATACCTTGATGGCCATACATTTGGTAATTGGCGTAATGTTTGGACTCACATTAATCTGGGTATGTACTGATTGTCTGTATGTCTATTTTGATTGTACTCACCTACTTGCCTCTATCTTTATCTTCTATGATGTACTGTCATTTACATTTATTTTTTGTTATACTTCCTCTCCTTTTGCTGTTCTTTCCACACAGTATGCACTGATTGGTGATGACCTTCATTCTTAATGCAAAGCCTACATTCTGCTCTAAACACATACTTTATTTGCCAGTACTTTCTATTATCTCTGCAACTCGGTGTAACATGTCAATCTGTCACTTAATTGTCTTTGTCTTTTCCGCCCCCTGCAGTCTCCTTATGAAATTGCAGCTCAATTTAAAGCAATTTATTGGCTGAAACAACAAAAACACAAATGCAAAGTAAAGATATTGTCTTTCTTTCATTTTCCTCTAGACATTTTCAGTAGTGTTGTGTATTATCATCCTGTGCCAACTGAGAAGGAAGGAAGATATCCCTGCAGTGGTCTACAGTGCAGAGGCAAAAACTGGCAACTACTCTGTCCTCACAGAGACTGCAGAGTACACTTGAAGTCTTTTTTTTTTTTTTTTTTTTTTAAATTTTTGGCTGCTCTTCACTATGGCAAAGGTCACCATGCCTAAAAAAGTTAAAGCTACCCCACCACTCAAAATGTGTTTTTCTTTTTTCTTTTTTCTTTTTTTTGCATCACTTGGACATTTGACCTTCACTGTGCAGAATGATGCATGTGCAGAATTTGACACTAGCAGGTGGTCACCTTAAATCTGAGTTTGATACATGTATGTATGAGCATGATTTTATGACATCAAAACTAGTTTGGAAAACAATCGTGGTCCAGTTTGCAACTTCCACAAGTGTGATGTAGAAACTTGAAGCTTCCAGTGCTGAGAATGGATTTTTCAGTAAATTAGGAGACATATTGTGTCAAGATGTTTGAAATGAAAACTATTTTCCATGTTCATAGATTATATATTTTTCAATGAGGACAAAAGAGTACATGTCATTTTAAGAATTTTCAACAAGGTAATTCTAAGGTAACTTTTTGGGGGGGAAACATATCAGACGCATTTTCAAATTACATTTTCAAAGTGGAGTATTTTTATTTGTTGTAAAACATGTCTGGAGGGGATCTTTAAGTAAAACATCACTGAAGGAAACAGTGTATTTACAGTATGTCTTTTTACTGTTCATCTCTTAAACAGTTCATGTTGCCTCCAACAATAAAAACATGACTGCATTTTTATGTATTTCTTAAATTACACTTAAAATATACTATCCTTATATTATTTGGGTTGGCCCTCTTTCATCATGAACATCTTTTTGTCATCCCTGCAAATACATTTTTTTTTGTTTTACCATAGCAAAATTGTGGGCTATGCAAAAAGATTATTCCCCTTGCTTTGCAATCATCAAAGAAGATGATGAAAAACTAAGTTACACAAGGTGCATATTAAATATGAGACCAGTTAAGGAATAATGGATAATTATGTAATCAATCAATTAAATAAAAGTTGCTTCACCCTCACCCTCCTGCTGCCTCATAAAGGTGGAATATAATACTATAGAACTGTTGCCTCCACTGTCTTCAATAGGCATCAAAAACCTCATAAATTGTCATATGATGCGTCTTAGCCAATGAATACAGAGTCTAATCATAATGTAGTATATTTGATTAAAGATTGTAAGCACTGGAGAGCTGCAAACTGAGGCATAAAGTATTGAAAATAATCATTAAAATGAGATGGTTCAAGAAAACACACTGATGAAGATATGACTGTAGAAATATTTACATTATGTGGATGACCTGCAGATTTATTAAGAATGGCCAATTTCTGAGGGTTTTTTTTTTTTTAGCTTTCTGAAATGTTCTGTATCATATTCAGCCAAATGTTATGGTAAAAACGAATGATCAATCACCTTTTAATTTAAGAAGCTGCCTGAGTGAGTACTTGCGCCCAGCTTTATGGCACTGGTATTTCCAGAATCAGGTGCTTGTGTTAATAGCGCTGTGGCAACTTAGGAAAAGACTCCTGCATAAGAGAAGAATCTTTTCTCTCCACCTTCCAATCAGGTGTCAACTGTAACCTTGTTTGATGGTTTGTATTTATAGAGACAGTTGTGAGAATTTCCTGTGGATACTTTGAATTGTGTAATAAAATGGTTGTACTCATCGTCATTGGTTTGGCAGGTTATTTGAAACGCACCACAGAAACGAAACATCAGGACATTTTAAAACAAACAAAGCATTGGACTAAATATACTGTCATCAAGACAAGAGAGGACATGTTGAGTGACCTAGTATCCATTGACTGTAGTGATATTTAGATGTTTTTGTTTTCTGCTCCTCTGATTTGGTTTCTTCACAGAGCTCACTAAGGATATGAGAATAGAAACTGCTCTTTTTGCTGCCAAATTATCCAATTAGGGGAAAACAAGTTGCCATCTTCAAATTGCACACTTAAACTAATCTATTGTCAAGATATTTCCTCTGACCCTGACAGCCTATACAAACTGAGAGATCCCTCCTATGTTGCTCTTTCTGAAGTTACTTCCTACTTTCCCCCATTAAAGGGATTTTTTGGTAGATTTTTGGGCTTTATTAATAAAACTGACATTTACTGTTGCCTCCATACTGTATCACAGTGACGCAGCTTTAGTGAATGCAAAGTTTCTAAGCTCTAGGAAATTACAGTATTTCAAATGAAAAACTACGACGTCAAAGGAACAATTATCACATTTTAATTTTTGCTATTTACAATATATTACACAAGTTCATTCCACACATTGAAAAAACAGCATATGACAGAAAACAAAACAAAAAAAACATACATTGCAAGAACATATCATATTAGGCATTAATGGTTAAAGTGCACAGGTAGACATTGGATCTGCCATTTCAGATGAAATTAATTTGACAATTTAGCCAAGGAGCCATTTCAACTGCAGGCAGCTCATGCAGCGAGTCATATTAGAAGTGATGTGGCATAAAGGCTACTTTGGTGAGAGTGGCATTACAGTCAGAATATCTGTAAGAATATTGATGACCCATTTTCCTACACGAGCCTCTCACAACCTGTCTGGCCTTGGACGAAAAAGCTCTGCAAACCTTGACATCAAACTATATATATTTTGGAGACAAAACAAATGAGGTTTTACTGCATGTCTACTGAATGTGCAACCAAACAGAATCCCCCTCAGCTTTTTTTTGCCTGGAACAAGTGGAGATGAGCAAACATCGTTTACTCAATGAATGTGCTTTAAGAAAGTCTGAATGAGGTTTCAAAATATACAATGTGCATATAACAAGGCATCAAGACATTCTGGTGTCCCAATAAGAACTGTGACTCATTCCTTT
This sequence comes from Scomberomorus guttatus, assembly GCA_038419695.1. Lineage (NCBI taxonomy): Eukaryota > Metazoa > Chordata > Actinopteri > Scombriformes > Scombridae > Scomberomorus > Scomberomorus guttatus. The sequence goes on along the minus strand of CM076466.1, from coordinate 12,606,680 downwards.
GTCTAACCTGATTATTTACCCATGAAAATCCATTGCTCCATAATAAATAAATATCAGTTTTTTTTAATCAAAGTACTTTGTAAACACAGTTTAAGAAAGGTGCTACATAAGAGTTATTAGTTATTATTTGCTTGTTCAAAGATTATTAGTCGTTGTAATGCTGAAAAGCTTAAGACAAGTACAAATATTTAAATATGTGAGCAGATATTTAATTACTTTAACCCATTAATTGATGTTTATTAATTTTGTGTTTTCACTTGTGTGGAAATTTTAGCATCAATCGTTCATGTGTCATGTGATCATTACACATGACGCTGTGATGTAATGCAGTCAGTTCTTCACTAACGTCAATCGGATACTACAGAGTCATAGTACAGATTCTGTGAAACATGATGATGAAGACATGACTGTGAAGCTAAATGCAGCGCTACTCCCGCCACGTTCAACCCCACCAAAGGAAAACAAATAAACTAATAAAGTTGTGCGAGTGTCTTAAGTTTTTCTGTACAGATTAATTGGATTAATATCTGTCATTTAAAAGACTCATTGAGGTGTAAAGGAAACGTGGATGAATCATAATAAATAAGACAACACTGTACAATAAATAACAAGTGTAAATGGGGCCAGTGTATTTAACCCTCAAACAAACTGGTGACCTGTCTGGGGTTTTACCCTGCCTTTTACCCAATGCATGCTGGGATCAGTTCCAGCCACTAAGACCCTCACCCCAGACGGGAACACGGAGTTTAAGAAAACAGGCAGCTGGTTAATGCTTGGTAAGATATTCATTTTAGATCATAATTTTTAAGTGAAAAACTGTGAATCAGAGATATGACAAAAGCATGTGAAAATGACGATTATTAAAGATTACTTCATTTCATTAATTTGAGTTTTCACAGCAGTAGGCAAAAAAAAAAGAGTAATTTGAAACTTATCTATGCATGTAGATTACTTTGCAACATCAGTTACATGCATTAACATGTTAATAGAAAATCATATTGTCAACATATGTTGCTATAGCACAAAGTATCCAGGTTATGGTATACAGCATCGTGTGTGTGCAAATTTAATAAAGATACGCCCAATAATAATTTGCAGTGTGTATGAAAATATACTTCGTAGGTGACTAGAAGGCACCGGGAACATATCTGTTAGACTGAAGAAGAGCCATGAACTCCTGTTTCCTTTCTATCTGGATCATTAGCTTGATGCTCATAACAAGTAAAATCACCTGGGAATGAAATCACAAGAGTTACATTTTACAAGTGTGTCAGGTTCAGTAATAGTAACAATGATTTTCTGCTGACCTAAGATCAACTCTGACTACCAGAACCCTTTCTCCTGCATCTATAATAATAATATTTCTCCTTAATTTATCCTTAGCTTCAATTTGGTATGTAAATACAAAAAATGTATTTAGTGCTTTATATCGTATAAAATTTGTGTGCAAATTAATAGCTGTATACAGTCCTGTCAAATATATAGATGTGTAAAAATGTGACATACAAAAACACATACCCAAAAAACTCCACTTCCAAATTTTATACCCATCGCCAGAGAGAATCCACGTTTCAGTGCGGCGACGTAGATTGGTAGGCAAGGCTGTAAATAAACACGTAGGTTTACTTTACAGGTGGTAACAAAAGAGATTATAATGTGAATGTATGTAATAATACTTGATCTGGGTTATAGTTCACATGGACGTTTTGTCATCCTATGTGTCAGACTGTCCGCTGGTTCACAAACACTGTGACTAAACTCTTATCATGATATGAGTTAGCCTGTTTATTTTTCTTAACATTCTTGAAATCTTTTACCTCTTGATAAACATACTGGTTCTTTGGAGCCCCAAGTGTTGCGCTGCCCCGCAGTCGAATCTGAAGAAGAATACACAGTCCCATTACATATTGACAAATATGATATGCTATGCAAAAATGAAGTTGCAATTTTTTAATTTTTATCAAAAATCTCAGATGAAGGCATTACAGCCTAATTCTTATGTCAACAAGAATATTTTTTTGTACCTAAGAGAAAATTGATGGTTCTTGCACGAGGCCCAATGTGTGGCTTTAAGACCAGTAATCCTGATGAGTCACCTTCACTGGTTATATTCCGTTTATACACCAGTGAAATGAGATACTCACGCATTTTCCTGGATATTGACAGTGACAGGAAGCAGGAAAGGTGGAGCCCCAGTCTTTGTAGCCTTCAACAAGACCACAGCACTTAAACTGGGGGTGACACACACACAGAAACACACACAGGCCAAGTAAAAACCTTAAAGATCTGGTATTATGACCTTTTTTGACTCCTTTTTAAAAATACTGAGACTATTTTAAACATATCTGTGACATTTTCTTCACCAAAAGTTGTTTAGATTTCTCTAAATCCATCTTTCCTTTCAGCCCAGATTCCCCTCTGTACTCCAGCAGGCTGTTTTGGAATCTATTTACATAAAATCAGCATTATTAATGACCACCTACTCTTTACCCCAGCCAATCGAATACTACCTAATGAATAATTAAGTTCCCTTACGCCACATCTTTACCTGGAGTAATGGCTGCAGCTGGAGATTTAAGACAGTATACTGTATAGCAGTCTATGAACTGGACTCTCATCCTGAAGAACCTGCTGTTGCACAGTTGAGATTTCAAAAGGTTGTTTCAGAACGGGAAGATCGTGTCTAAGTTTCCTATCATTTTTTCAAACATAGCCAGAGATCGCTAGCTTAGCTTTAACACATATATATTATATTCCTTTAGCTGAGTAACAAAGAAAAGAAACAAAGATGGAAGATGAAAAAGTTGAAAATCCTGCGGCGTACTGAGTCTGGTGAAGCAGACAGTCTGCTGTATAAATGTAAATGTGCGGAACAAACACACAACCACTTGCCGGAGGGAAGATTGTCTCCAACAATGAATTTCAGCCATTCCTGATGTAAATTTCCATTCTCTGGAAGCTACTGAACAACCAGCAACAGCACACTTCCAGTGTCCTGCTTTGTTTGTCATCCAGCTGCGATGCAAATTCAAGACTACAGAAGTTACGGCAGGGGTGGACTCGTGCTAAAGCTTCCTAGCATATTTGATTTGACTTTCTTGTGTGACGTGCTAACGGGTTCTGCGTCAACGCCGCTAGCTCTTGAGCCATGAATTTCAAATAACTTAAAAAGACTGAGGAGGGCACCCACCATCACCCTAATCCACCCCCAAAGCTTATTTTTCTTGTTTAACACAATACCAGCCCTTTAAGTTATCCCAAATCACCAAATAAAATAGGACAGAATGCATTGCACAATAACATAACATTGACATAACAAGCACATCTGCTCGCATAAATGACGCATCCTCTCTTTGGACCGTTCAGTAAAAAGTTGCACAGTCCCTTCATCATCAAGTGTAGCAGTCACACCCTGGTTTGTGAACTATCACCATCTTCTTTCAATATGTTCTCTATTATACCTACAACCATATGCGTTATATATTCAAAATGTATGAGGAATGACTCCCCCATGGTAAGAGTAAGTGGATACTTCTTTAAGATAAGACACGCCTGCTTGTTCAGCCACCTCCCAGAGGCTACATATACTGCAGGAGGGGCCTCATCGCTGTTTGTTCGCCACCTGTGCGTGATAACACAGCACACAGTGTTTTTACTTGTCTTTTAATCTTCTAAACTTGCTGTCGTAAACCAGCCGTGCAGCCATGTTCCAGTGGCCTCCTGACTGCTGCAGGTTGTCTCCTGCACTGTTTCTGCTGGCTTGCTTCCATTTGTTTATTTCCTCCTATCTTTAGCGCCCGTTTTCCGGTCGTGTTTCCAGTCAAAGTCGGCTAACGCCCGACCTGAAACTGTACAAAGCTTTCTGCTGGTATTAATAGAAAGCTAAGCTAACAACCACTATGTTAATTGTAAAAAGAAGTGTTTGGGAGAGCTGTCAAATACGGCAAGCCAGGAAGGATAATCTTGTGTGGGTTTTGGTGTTTCAGTACCGTAGTATACTGTGTGGCATGTAGGCCATCAGCAGCTGAGGAATAAGCAAATAATCCCATCCCACACACAGATGGACAGGCTTTTTTCTGAAAATGTTACCTATCACATAATGGATGTATCAACAGAGTGGAGAAATAGTCTCTTCTCTGAGAGAACCAAGATTGAAATAATAAGCAAATGTTACAGTGTTGGACTTACACATTTTATTAATACCAGCATGTCATGTGACGAGGCCGTATCTTTCTAAATCCGTAGAAAGTTGGAACAGTGCTGACATAACATTTGAGAATTAAGCTTTTACAGATGGACAGATGGTCACAATGCAAAAGTGCATAGATAAACAACATTATGGACTAACAGTGATCCAGTGTAGAGCTGAAGTCATAGAAATAACAGCTACTTCTGTGTGATAGAAATACTACTCCTCCTCCATGTTTTGAAGAAAGATGGGTAATATCCGGGTCCTATATTGGAAAGACTTCCCCTGAATCAAACAACTTAAGAGTAAATATCAGCTGCTTACGTGTGCTTGAATGCTGTACAGTAAAGTCCTGTTGGCCTTGTTGGTTCCAGTAAGTGGCATCATGGCCAGCAACTTGGACTCCTCCCGCACCACACCTGTCTGAGCGGAGAAATCACATTGATCACTGTTATTTTAAACAGTTTTTTAATAGCTGCAGGTTATGTTTACACTATAAAAATGAAATGAAATGCTGCAAAAGATGTTGTAAATGGAGAGCATTCAAGTACCGTACCTCATAGACATCTTGGTAACTTAGTGCTGTTTTAACAATTATTGTTTGACTGGCTGCTGCCATCCCAGCTGCAAACTACACACACACACACACACAAGCCATTGAGAGGTGAAGTGAGAAAGAAACACACACTGTCCTACACAAATAAAATCATCTTGCAGGAATTGTGCACGATATTTTTTTTTCTCAACACATTCCTCCTGACCACAATGATACAGGAATACATGCACAGGAACACGAACACAAAGATTATTATTAATTTTTTTTTTTACCAGAATCAAACACCATCTCTTTCCTCTACAGGCTCCAATCACACCGAGCACTGACAGCAGCAGACAGCCAATTTCTAGGATGTAGAGTATCACTACAGAAACATTGGACACCAGCTGAGGAGAAAAAAAACACTGATGTTAAAAGCAATACATTGACTTTTTTTGGGGGGGGGGATACACCCTGACCAACTCACTTAGATGACATTTGTTCTGCTATTACTATTCAATATAAAAAATAATAAAAAGCTCAAACGTCCACTTGGTTATTAACTCATTTATTTACACATATTGCATTGTGATTATTTGTTTACAGAGATGGAGCAGGATTGCCACGATAACATGGCTGTAGAAGGGGTCAAAGGCCAGGGTCTACTACAGAACGGTACCCTTAGCACCTGATGATAACTCAGTCTTGTTCAAGGACACGTCACCAGGCAGATGCTTGCCAACGTGAGCGGGCTTGAACTCTTGTTTTCCAGAGAAAGGACAATATAAAAAAACCCGCCACTGTAGTGGGTGTCAGCAATATTGATGGATGCCTATTAACTATTCCGCTTGTGTTCTTGGTTATCCATTCACTTCTGTTATCTATCATTATTTTCATCCAGTTAGAAGAACAAGACAGTCTTACTTGGCCAGCTTGTAAGAGGTCCCTATGACCAGCCACTGTCATCGTCAACATGAAGAAGCACAGTGCCTTTGGGGAAAAGAACACCAAACATTAAGTCTGCTAAACTACTGTAAGTTAAGACATTGAAAATGCTCAAAGCCATACAGACACTGAAAGAAAGAAATATCTTTGTCACCACAAATAAGTTTTTACATTTGTGCTGTCTCTTGGTGAACTCATAGGTGTCACCTCTTGCAGGAGGAGGAGTTGATTTTGGAACAGATTAGCACGCCATCTAGGACCAGCCAAAAAACTGAAATAAATATAGTCTAATGTTGCCATTACATGACAGCTACATCACAGCCAGGCCTACTGAATGTGAGTCTAAACTCACAGATGACAACAAACTGGCAACATCAGCACCATCAGACAGTTTGAAGAGGAAGGAAAAGGATGTTTATCCTTTTTTTTTTGTAAATGCAAATGTATAAGCAGCATTTTGCCGTCTTTTTGATACAGATACCAATGAATGTATTTCTCATATTTTTTTTATGTGTAACATTAAATTATTATGGTAGCTATACATTGGACTGCAGACGTTGCAACATGATACATAATTTGGATGGAGGGGATTCGCCACCATCTCTGTGTGTGAAACGGTCATAACATCTTGTTAATTGGGTTCATTATAAACTGAGTAGTGATTTAGGACAAATTTAACAGCAGCCAAACGAGTATTTAATCGGAGAAACAGACTACAAGAGGCAATCAGATAGGCCTCCTTGGCTTAACTTGCATTCATAACCAGTGAAATCTACCTACCATATTCACAGCACATGCGAAAATAAACGGCCTTTTCAGGCTCGTTTTATCCGCCACCACGACCACTGCGCTCCGCTGCATGCTGCCGCTCCTCTGCCAGGCTCCAAAACGCCCTTTTAGACACAGAAAAAATATTAAGGTTATGTAGACCTGTGATTTTAACAGTAGAGCATCTATCCGCACAGGACGTCACTGTGATGTACAGGATGAGGGGGGTCTGTGTCGCCTTCACGTGCAGTCGGAAGTGTTGGAATCAAGGGGATTAGCGCACAGGAATGACGTTCAGGTTTGATGGTTGTATGCGATGTGTGCAGGGGGGTCAGGTGTCTCCCCGGTATACAAAACACCCCTCACCACCCTTTGATTTTATTTTATTTTTTTCATTTTTCATTATTCATATTTTTTTGAATTAAAGTTTTCAGACATGTTTATTTCCCAACATGAAGGTGCTGATGCTGTTTCAAAGCCTTGCTAGTAATTAAATTCAATAAAACTGTAGAATGTGAACTGGAAAACACACAAAAAACAAACAAACAAAAAAAATGCAGACATGACCCCAGTGTCCTTGAGGCAGTCTCCCTCTTTCTATGCAGCTCAGTGATTTGGTGTCTGGTAGCTGTTCTTTTCATCACATGATTTTTCAGGCTAATTTGAGCATCAGTTCATCATCATTGGGCCAAAATCTTTCACACCCTGCCTGTTAGATTGTTTCCATATTCAAACCCAAAATGTTACTCATGCCGTGAGTAGGTCAGCTACTCATTGTGCATCCTTCTGAACAAGCAACTTAGGTTTGTAAAATGAAAGCTACAGCATTATTTTATTTATCGCCATTCATCAGTAAAATATTGGTGATGGTTTCACTGTGGTTCCATAACTGGAAAAAACATGTTGGGATTTGTGATGTACTGACATCTACCTGTGAGACAAAAGTTAGCTTACTGAAACTTGTCAGGTGGTGAAATTAAAGAAACATATCTGATCAGATAACTTACTGATACTTGATGTTTGTCTTCTTGCAAGTCCACCATAGACTGTGCTAAGTAACTCCTTTCTTATGTTAATCTCTCCTGGACCAATCAGTGGGTCTATCTTCACAAACGTATGTGTGGCCATTTGTTCAAACCCACATAAGTTCACTTTAAATCCAAGGTGAGATCCCAAAGCTTCTTTAAGGTGTATTACAGGGAAAATAACACAAAATGATGCTCAAACATCTAAAATAATTTGCTTTAATGGCATTAATACTGTATAAAAATATCATCTTCAATGAAGAGTTGGAAAAAGCAGATACAGAATGTGATTCAATGCAGCATGAAAAAAAAAATGTTGTTTTTAGGGGGTTTGAGGGATGTTGGAACATCCCTAATAATAATAATAATAATAATAATAATAATAATAATAATAATACCCTGTATAAGCAGAAACTCTCTTAATTTTACAGTAAATCTAATTTCTAACTGATGTTCATCATCTGTTTCTAACTTCCTGTTCCTTGTTGGCTGTCTGAGGTGGGCTTTATTCTGCCAGACCACATGGGGGCGTTGCTTAGTTATTAAAGCCACATACTGTACATTCCTTTTTCCCTTAAACTGCCCGTAGAGTCTTGTGGTCAATGTTGTGATGTTACAACTTAAAACCTCCGAACAACATTGTCCCAACTGACAGAACTTGTACATACGCATGTCTGTATCTGCTTATATATCATTCTTATCCTGAGTGAAACACTGAAATCTAAGTTGTCATTTTATGACTATATCACAATTTAAAAACAACATTTACTGTCCCAAAGGGTCTGTGAGGTCTGTGAGCTCCTGATACACTGACTGCATTTCCCACAATCCCTCAGCTGCAATGTGGCCGGGCCACTTTTCTAGAACAGGTAGGGCGGGTTTCTATTGTTTCCACAGGTGCTGTAGAGAGAGAGAGAGAGAGAGAGAGAGAGAGAGAGGAGCCCACTATATAAGTCAGTAGGACCAGGAAAGACTGATGAGAGAAGGAGATAGAGATAAAGAGAGGGGGACACCGGTGGGGGGGAAAAAACTGACACGTGTGAAAGAGAAACAGGTGGAACGGACAGCACCCTGGAATTACTGATGAAACAGCAGTTTTTCATCTTTTTTTTACTTCCTATTTTAGAAAATTCCTCTTTCCGTTGACAGACAGCTCACCAGAACCCCGTGCAAGGAGGGCCAAAATGATGGGATGTGTATTCACGCTTTCTGTTGCTGTGGGCTATGAAGTGGGTCAACACCTGAGAAGGAGCTGAAAGGAGCAGCAGCAGCAGCAAAACTGAAGTGAAAGAGTACAAGAGGGAGAGGCAGGCAGGCTGAGCTGACTGGAGACACAAAGCATAAAAGAATACAACTGAAAACAGACACACTTACTGTTGCTTTTAGGTAAATGTGTTGTCAGGTGCTTTCTAATTTTTGAGCAGCACCATTTTTTTTTAAAGGAATTTGCATCTTAACAAACTTTCCCACGACCACAAACTTGTTTTACAAGCTACATGTGGACTAATTTAACTAAATTTACCCTGCTGTTAGGAATCTAGCCTGAATGAATGAATGAAACTTCTCAACATAATAGCATTTTGGGCTCCATTTTCCATCCTTTTAAATTCTCATTCAAGCTCAAGGGTAACTTAGCATCTCTCAGCTCAAAGGCCAAACATTCCTGGTGATCTGCAGGAGCAGTCGTTTCCTCTTTTTCTCACACGTCCACGGCCACAGAAAGAGACTCTGCTCTACCTCCACCATGCAGACCCCAGGACCTGAACATGACGATTCTTTTGATTTCCTGTTTAAGATCATCCTGATCGGAGACTCTAATGTAGGGAAAACCTGTGTGGTTCAGAATTTCAAGTCAGGGGTTTTCTCAGAGAGACAGCAGAACACCATCGGGGTGGATTTCACTGTACGAACCTTGGATATTGAGGGGAAGAAAGTGAAGGTTAGTATGTGGTGGGTTTCAGTGTGTGTGTGTGTGTGTGTGTGTGTGTGCAGTGGTCATAAAAACTTGAATGTCAAAGGACATATGTGAATGTGGGGTCTGTCAGCGTGTGCGTGTTTGTTGCAGTGATGTTAAAAACATCAAGCAGCCAACATTAAAACCCTGAATGCCAAAATACAAAGCTGCATACATCTGTGCAACCAGCCACAGGGGGAAGTAGAATTTCAGAGTTTCCAGTAGATAAAAAAACAGCTTTAAAAGAGTTTGGACATCTTAATCAGTTCAGAATTGATAGATTTAAGAAACACTATTAAAATGGAGCATATACCTGCATGTGACTGCTGTTTAATGTAAAGATTTGGCATTCAGAAGGTCTAAAGAAGGACCATAAGAAGCCAGTATTTTCCAGTGTTTACTGCTAAATGCCTTGATCATTATCATGGAGACTTGCTGTTATCAGCTGGCTCTGACAATGACAGGCTGCTCCACATGGTTTCAGGCCTTTTGGTGAACTTTTGCATGGAAAGTATGAGAACAGTAGGAAAGTAATGTCTTAAAGAATAGCAATATTTTCTTAGAGAAACTCCTGTCAAAGATGTGAAAGGGGCCAATCAGGTGTGATGGACTTTTCAAGGTTTAGGAGTAAATCAAGCTAGAGTGTTGTGTCCTTAGGTTAAAATGTCAGTTAGACTCTGTCCAAAACAAGTTAGACCAGCTGTGAGTATGAAGGACCTGCACTTCAGGTTTTGTACAGACAAAAACAATGCACCTGGAATGACTTTTTTTTCTGTGGTGTCATTGCAGGAAAGTAACTAAATGGTTTAGGTGCAACCTGATTGGTTCCACATGCATCAAAAGTCAATATGTCACCACTATGTATTCACTAAAATCAGGTTAATCCCACTGCTGCTCTCTTGTTTAGGAAAGGAGGAAAAAATATTACTTTGCAAATGAAATTAGGCTTGAATGCATTTTATTTGCATTACTGAGAGCGAACAGAAGGGCTTTAGTCTGAAACCCTTTTAATGTTTACTTAAATTTATTCAGGCAAATGGTTTATTTTCCCATCATCGCTCACTAATAAACGGATCATTTACTGCCAGATGTGTGTAAATATGCCCGGAAAAAGCCACTTTCTGTATTGATATATCAAAAATTTAACACAATTTCTGAAGTCTCACTGTCTCTCTCACTAGGTTTATGTGTGTATTTGTTATAGCCATGGGCAAAGTAGAGTCTGTTACACAACACACACACATACATACATAGAGAAACACGCCTATCAGCTACCGATCAGCCGATTAGATGGTTGCAGGATAAAAATTCATGGCACGCTTTATCAACTGAAACTGTAGGACAGAATATTCCTTCTGGTCTTTCCGTCTTTATGGTTAACATCAATATAATGTTAGACCGCAGGCAGGCTGTTAGCTGCATTTAACAGTCTAGAAGCATTACATTTTAACTTTCAAATCAACAAATCACACTCATTTTAAGCTTGTAAAAGTAACAAGATGAGTTAGAATACTTGGTCATTGTAAAGAGTTTGAGGTTCAAGTGAGTGAAACAAAATAACAGCTCCTGTTTCCGTGTTTTACCTCAACCCCCAACTAACATTTCAAGCCTGAGGCTGTACATTTGAGCCACCCTGTTTAGTACATTTCACTTCTGGGTTTCTTTGGTAATCAGCAGACATTACTGTGCTACGTTTTTTATAACCATTCACTGTATGCAGGGTGATGTTTTCCGTGAATTTTTGGTTAAAATGAAGGTGAGTTCTTGTGAGTTTTTTTTGTCTGTTCAGTTTGACAAAGTGAATCGGTTGACTCCCTGCTGTCTTTTAGTGTTACTGCTTGTACATAAAATATTAAGGATCATTAAGCAGGGAAGAACAGGATCTGTTCAGGGAGCTGATCAGCGTAAGATCTGGTTTAGAAGGTTATTCAGCAAAAGTAGACGCGGTTCAAAACCTTCAACACAGCTGCTGAAAACAAACAGGTTGAGCTGACGAGTCTGAATCGGTTGCTATGGGAGCCGTTACCACGCTAACACGTGGGCTGTGCTGTCAGACGCTCAGGGACTATTCTGCAGTGGGAGACCAAGGAATCACTATTTCCCCAGAGAGTGTGTGTGTGTGTGTGTGTGTGTGTGTGTGTAAAGCATACATCCAGTCATTTGTATTGCAGCCATATAGCTGTGTGGATGTTAAAGCTGATTCATTGTTTTTAACTGTGTGTGTGTGTGTGTGTGTGTGTGTGTAACAGATGCAGGTGTGGGACACGGCAGGACAGGAGAGGTTTCGTACGATCACCCAGAGCTACTACCGCAGCGCTCACGGCGCCATGATCACCTATGACATCACACGACGCTCGACCTTTGACTCGGTGACAGAGTGGATCCGAGAGGTGGAGCTCTATGGAGCAGCCAATGTGGTGCTGGTTCTCATAGGTGAGTGTGGGTGTGACTGTTACGCATGAGTGCATGTATTTTTTAGCGACTTGTGCATGAGGACATGTGGACAAAATAACAGAAACATCTGAGAATATGCTGTAATAAGAGTGTGTCAGATACAGAAGGTGTGAGATTAACTCTGTTTTCGGTGTTGCTGTAGTGAATTGGTTCGTTTTGTCAACTTTCCTGGTTCAGATTTTTTTTTTCAGTCTATCCACCAAGTAATTAAATCATTTAAGTGCTGAATGATTTTCTCCACCAGCTGAGGTGCTTGTTTCAGTTGTCCAGGAATACTTTAATGTTAGTAACGCTGAACAAGCAGCACTAACAATACTGTGTACACATTTTAGTGTGTTGGGATGTAAATTGAGTGCATTGATTACAAAACTTTGACGATACAGACTGTGGTTAGGTATTAAAGTCGCATCTGCATCTCTTAATTCCTGGTTTCTCTCATGCCAGGTAATAAATGTGACTTGGAGCAGGAGCGCGAGGTTCTGTTTGATGAGGCCTGCAGTCTGGCAAAAGGCAGAGGCATCCTAGCTGCTCTAGAAACATCTGCAAAGGTAATGAGTATACTCATGCACATAAAGCACCCATAAGAGAAATTGGGGTTGGATGAAATTGCAAACTAAAGCCCCCTCCTCTGTATGCCTATGTCTAGGAGAGTCAGAATGTGGAAGAAGCCTTCATGATGATGGCGAGAGAGCTGCTGTCTCGTAATGGCCTTCACGTCCAACAGGGGGACGTGGAGAGCAACGGCAGCACACCCAGAGTTCTCCTCAGGACCAACTCTCGGCCGGTGAACGGTGCCGGGGCCGCCTACGCCACACCAGAGAAGAAGTCGTGTTGTTGAGGAAGAAAGGTGATGGAATGTGGAAATAAAGAGCTGACAGTGGATGGATAACGAGACGGGGAGAAAAGGGGAAGATCATAAGGATACAAAGATGCGTGGATGTGGAATATGGCTGGCAACGCCTCAAGAACCAAGGAATTCTGGGCCATTTATTGGAAAGTATTGAAAAATCTTGAAAAAAAAGAGTACTATCCTGTGGCTGATGACTTACACGATGCAAATAGAATTGTTTTGTACCACAAGGACATAAAAGTCAATTCTACAACCAGGCATGTTTACTAATGGGGGAGTAAAAGACAGTGGTCAGTGGTGATGGGCGTGATCAGTGTTAGGGGAAGGTTACAGTAAACCAATATCATTTATATCAACCTTACCTTCACTGTTTTATTCCCCCATTTAATGTCATATCATCTGCACAAGATGCTGTGGGACTGTCACTATTCCTATTTTTTTTAATGTTTGTACTGCCAAAAACGAAACAATGAATGAATGAAATCCAATTTCATAAAAAGCGTATCAGAAACATTTAGAAACGAATGCTTTAATACAGCAGTTAACACAAAAAGCAACATCATGTCAAGCAATAACAATAAAGCTGTGTGCTGTTATCTTTAACACACCACAATCAGTGCAATTAAGCACACACACACATTTTTGTCAAAATGCTGTATTCATACTTCAAACTGCTGGTAAAACTTTTGAAAATTATGAAGAGACTCATATTATTGTAGTTAATAAGGGTGAATATTTCCCCCGAGTGACCTCTTGCTCTGTGACGAGCTGTGATCCTCTGCTGCTGCGCTCTGGATGAAACTGTCGTGGAGAACCTGCTCTGAAGCCAAAAGACTATGAATTATTACTCTTTTGTTTGACTTTCTCTTGTAACAATCATGTGCACAGTGATGTCTCACGTTGTTATAAATGTATTTAAAGGGCAGTTAATGTGTTTTTTTAAATGGATTCACTGTCTGATCAGCTCTTACAGTGTGATGAAGCAGGAGAAGCTAGGAAACTGTTGGCTTTCTTGCTGGCTTTTCCTGAAAAATTGGAGTTCCGTACAGAGTTCGGTGACAAATTAAAGAAAAACCCAACATGAAGTGTAAGGTTTTGGGCCACTGAGATATTACCTCTTTTGGTGTGTTGATGATGGCGGTGACGGAGAACACTGTCTAACATGTCATGTCATAGGTGTTGAACTGTGAGATCCGTTGACTGTGAAGGCCATAGCATCTTGATCTGTTCTGTTACGCATACTCTATAACTGCACGTTGGATGCTCATCGGCTCAGACAATAAAGACCGAATTCATTTAAAATATCTGAGGTGGCACTAAGAAACAATTAACTAAGATTACATGCAGCCCAGTAAACAGGAAATGGGCCTAATCACCTTGAAGGCCAAATCATGCCAAACTCACTTTGTAAACACAGCAGCCAAACTGAAAAGGCTTACATCCAACATATAATCTTTCTTGGTGTATTGCCAAGTTTGCAGACATTACCTAAACACCAATCTGGAGTTTATATAGCTGAACTTAATCTGCCTCAGTGTTTATTGATTTTTGGGCAGTGTAGTCAGAGCTAAAGGGCCAAGGGTAGCCAGGTCACTGATCAAAAAATTTGATAAGCAATAAATGATGAATCTGTGATCTATTTTACTCCTCTTTAGTTAATTCATTTGAGTGCCAAAGAGTAAATTGTAATCTGGTCTGACTTTCATTCCTTCGCTGACAGCAGGAAATAAATTGTTAAGGACACATGATGTTTGTCTTGGGCCCCAAACTATAAAACACAGACAACTACAAAATATAATGTGCATTATAAGAGAGATGCAAGTTTCAGAGAAGGAAAATGGCCATTGTGTTTTGGTCTCCAGTCCACTGGGTGGCACTGACTGATCAGTGAATACTGATTTTCTGCATTTGGCTTCCAACAATATAAAACCATCATCCACAGAATTGAGTTTCTTGGGTGCGTGTAATATCTTTCTTCTGGTGAGATGTAACCTGTGAACAGCTTTGTTGTGTAATTTCAGGTGTAAGTTACTCGTTCACATTCCAAAAGGAAACAGAAGTCATGGCGCACTTCCAAGTAAAGTGTATCTGAAACTTACCTGACTTCACGAAAACAGTGGGTCACTGTATGTATGTATGTATGACGCTATTCATCTGCTTCCTGTCATATTTTGTGGCTAACTGGTGGCACTTGATAAAGAAGTTGTGTGTGTGTGTCTGTGTGTGTGTGTGTGTGTGTGTGTGTGTGTGCGCGTGCACTTACACTATGTAAACCTATAGTACATTTCCCCCCCCCCTATTCCTCATCTCTGTCCATCAATTAGTGAAACAAATTTTCAGAAAAAATAAACACAGTTTTATTTCCAGAAATCAGGTCGACAACAAATACGGAAACGTATTGCTGCCACGCCAGAAAAAGAAAACAGATCAGTATCACGTTATAACAAGAAAAGTTTCTTGTTATATATAACTTATTGTTATTGTTATAACGTGAAACTTATTGTTATAACGTGAAACGTGTAATGGCCGCTTTTCTGTGCTGGTGCGTGGAGAGGGGCACACGTGTCCTCTATCTCATGTTTTAATTTTCCTCCAGCTGTTAGTAGATAGAAGTGTGGCTCTATCTATGGTTCAAACATATGCTGCGGTCATTTCATCCTCCTATGAAGGCTATGGAGATCTGTTGGCTCCTCCAACGTCAACTGATAATGACCCTCCAGCTGATCGATGAGAAATGATGCTACCTCCAGAGCGTCGAGCTCATTCGTCCTTCTGTGCAGCCCCATGCATTTTAAAATCCTTCTTAGTGAACACATACTTATCACAGTACCACCCACCGTGCTCAATAACAGCAGAATCTTGACATGTCTCAACCCAAGCGTGAAGTAGAACTTAAAACCATTCATGCAAATGAGCCAGATTCAAGAAAAGTTTCTTGTTATAACGTGATAAGTTTGTATGTCATAATAACGTGAAAATATCTTGTTATAACATGAACATTTCTTGTTGTAAAACTTGTTATAACAATAAACTTTTTACGTTATAACATGATACTTATCCGTTTTCTTTTTCTGGCGTGGCAGCAATACGTTTCCGTAACATCATACATTAATTAACACAAAAAAGACCAAAAACTAAGTATATCCTGAACTCAATATCAAAATGAAAAAACAGAAAAAAAGAGACCACCAGCAGTCAAACTCAGAAAGAAGTTGTTTTTTTTTTGTTTTTGTTGAGGGTAGGAATGCTGGGGGTGGTGGGTGGGGGTCTTAGATCTCACCCAGACTGGATTGGGGATGTTCTGCAAAAAGATAAAACAAAAGCTCAAATGCCATCTCCTAAACTATTGTTTAAAGGTAAACTCAGCAATATGACAGGATGGAAAACACTGATTACTAAAAAAAGACATCTTACGCCTGAATAATTATCCCAGAATTGCACTTCTAATTGGTCACAGTGGCTTTTTAAAACATAAAATCACTGAGTCTACCTTTATTAATCCATTCTTCAGCCTGTCCACAGACTTCCATTTCAGTCCAACACTCCATCCTCTTATGTAAATTTCCCTCCACACTAAATCATAACAATCCACAGAACTACCTCCATTCTAACTCAGCCTGATGATCTCAAACCTATTCGGCATCTTCTCCCTCAGGGGGTTTGGCAGAAGCCCCTCAGCCGTCTCCTCCACCACCTGTGCTTCATTTTCCGTTCCCCCTTGTTCCCCCTGTCCTGTATCCGTCTCTCCTATTTGTTTATCCTTGGGACATTCCCCGTTGTAGGTCTTCACGTAATCCACGACGCGCCAGCCCCGGAATTCCTGCGGCTCGGAACAGATCAGGCCGGTGTAGGAGACGCCAGGGTGGTGCTTGAGCCAGTAGGTCAGGTAGTGGATGTTGTAGTCGCAGATCCAGGGGTTATTGTCCAGCGAGAGCTTCCGTAGGAAGTAGAGGTCCTCGAGCACGCCGTACTGGAAGTTCTGGAGGCTGTTGTTGGACAGGTCGAGCTCATGCAGGTACAGCAGGCCTGCGAATGCAGCTGGGAGGGGGAGAAAAACAGAACAAAATAAGTTTGCATTGCATTAGTTGTGTGTTTTCTTTAATATTTTTATTTTTGTTCATTCTAAGAGCACTGAATGTACATTTTTGGGATAATGCACCTTTATGTTACATTTTAACACAGTATTAACTCCAGTATTCATTTGCAATATTAACGCTGTCCAATTAAAAAGAAGTACACCCAAAGAAATAGCTTTGACTATTGACTTTCTTAATTCCAAGAGGTCATAAAATGTCTTCAGCACACAGAGAAGCACTTCAAATAAAGTGAGAACATGAAAATCACCAAACTGCATGGTTTTGGCACGTGTTTGTGCTGAAAAGTTTCTGTCTGAACTATGATAATAATACTTTCTTTTAAGGATTATTGGGGCAGTTGCACCTACTAAATGCATCACATTTAAACGATTCAAGTGGATTTAACAGGAGAACCCAAGAAGGGATCAGATTTTACATGGATTGTAATCATTTTGACAATAATTATTTTCCGTCGTTTCTCATACAACTTCAGATGAATCAGCTCGAATAAACTCGAATAAAGTTGGCTGAAGTCTTTAATAGGTTGCAGACATTGTTAGCAGTGTGTTTATGTGTGCACACGCGTGTGTGTGTTTGAGTGGGAGTAATGGGACAACGGAGACTCTTTCACGCTGTCCAGTGGCCTTGGGCTTCACTTTGATCTTTACGCAGCGGAAGAGAGGAGGGGAGGACGAGGAGGAAGAGGAGGAGAGTGTGTGCGGAACATGTAGAAGTTGAAAAATATGGTGCAAATTAAAAAAAATTACTGTGATAAAGACAAGAAAGGAAAAGAAAATTGGACACTAGGACCAGAAATCCTTACATTTTCAATAATTGTAAGATAAGTTGCTGACACAGATAGAGGGAACTAAAGGACGGGGAGGGGGGCTTGTGGAGGGATAATGGAAGGATGAGGGACGCCCCCTGTTTTATCTCCCTCTCCCCCTGTCTTATCTCTCTGCTCATGAGACTGACTCTCCTAATTTGGCTATTGGATTGTGTTCACAAGGACAATAATCATACGAACACAAAGTTTGACGGTGCTACCAGAAGCTACATTAATGACAAAGCTTTCTTTAGCTAGTTGGTATGAAATGTCATTTGTTTTTGTTTTCTCATCTGTTCCCAGTTTCTATCCATCCTGATCTCATCATCTTTTGAGACTCTCATCCATGTTTGTCATGAGCAGAGAGCTCTAAGTAATATCTTAATCTCCCACCATCCATACAACCCACTGAGAATGGCATTTTTTAAACCCTGTCAGCAGTTTTTCTAGCTGCAATATACACAGATTCATATTCTTTGAGCTAACAAAGAAACAGATGGAATAGCATGAAAACGCAACCCCCGTCCAACTCCAGCAGAGGCGAGATTAAGGATTTACCCCCCTCAGCTTGTCCTGCGCTTGGCTGATCTTGGCTACACGCCTTCATAACAAATAAACAGAAGTCACCATAACTACAGATATGACTGTTGCATAAGTCACATTATTACATACTTGTCTGCTATTCCAGTAGATGCAGGAAAGTTAGATATTATACAATACTGTGCTTTTCTTTGGATTTGCAGATGGGTGGTGCCCCCGCACAGTGACAATTCCTAAAGACTTCAAGTCATAGGATAGTGTGCTAAATTGACCCTCAAATATACTGTACTTCTCTGACTGTCTATATCGTTTTGACTACTTTTGGGTCTGCCCAGCATGGAAAACCAAAGGCATCTGGCACGCAAATTCACCAAAGCCAACAATGAGAGATAATCGCACATAATTATTATTATTATAAATCCAACTGTGCTGGAGTCTGCAGTTTTGCTTTCTTCGTTTGTGTGTTTTTTCTCACTCTGGCCGTCTTCCACAAGAACAGCGTAAATAAACACCCTGCTGAAAACGTTTCTAAACATTTTGTTTTAAATTTTACACTAAATGTGAGAATGATTAGAAATAGCGACCATGATTGAGACCGTGTGTCATTGGCTGTCACAAGCTTTCAGAATTTATTTTTCAGTTTCCAAATACTGGAGCGAGGCTACAGGAGATTGTTTACATGTGTTTGTGTCAACACCCTCATAATTAAACAACCATGGAGGTCTATTGTATTGCATACCAAAACTGTTATAGATCACTTTTATGGTGTGACAAAGCTCTGGTGAGGTTTAGGCACAACCCGCCTCCTCCAATTGTGGAAATTTGAACTTCTTGAACATCTGAACTTTACATCTCCGGGTCATAATTACTACAGTTGCTAGATGGCTGCTGTCACTCAAACGTAACTCAGACGGACGTTTTTCCGGCTGAATTTAAGATCTGTACTGTCGTTTTTCTTTCAGGGACGGGCTGGTTTCTAGGTAATGAATAAAGCTACAGGTTTTGTAAAGGGCTTCCCTCCTGGGCAGGAAAACATCATTAGCCTGGAGAGAGTAATTAGTCTGCACTTTTTTAAAATGCTCCTCTAGTGCTGAGGAGAAAGAGACAGAGGGAGAGAGACATGTCCAGAACAGACTCAAACTCTAAATTGTATTTTTTTTCCTTGATGAGTGGAGACCTTAAGTTCTTCATGCAGCCTTCCTTAATCGCTGTTCAGTGTTGAGATGTGTATTTGGTTACGTGTGTTCTTGAATGCACTACATTTTAACTGTACCTTTTGCATCTTGCCTGGTGAGTTCAACAGTTTAACTTTGATCGACATGAACGTCAGTGATGAAATGAATCCCTATTTAGGAATAATACACCAGTGAAGCTAAGAGATGACGACGAATCACACACATCCTTTGTTGTCACAGACTGTACTTGGTGTTTTATTGTCATTACAAGTGCTTCTGCAAAGTTTTTGTCATGGCAACTTGTCATCTGATGGGCAGTTTTCCCATCATATCATCAGTGTTTTTCTCCCTTCTACAATTGCGTGATTTCAAATGCAATCTCTTCCCAGCACTTTAAATAATCCTGGATTAATGTTCCATCACAGAAATGGGTAAACATAGATTTCTAGATAGGAGTGTGCACGCACATTCAAACAGAAGAGGGCAGGTGCTGGACTGAAAGTGAGCAAATTTTGAAAAACAAAGATAAATCTCTGTTTTTTTTTAAACCTAGATTGCTAACATGAGTATGCACATGCTCAAAAGGTTGTACTGCTAATGTTTGTCTGTGGCTGTAAGTGTCGGTTCGTACACAACCTGTTCTGCACAGAGCGGGTGTGTTTGCCTGTCTTTTGTCATCAATGAGGTGTCTCAACTTGATATACAAAAATTATCTTCTGTTATCAGGACACGTCGCCGTGTTTTTGGCCACTTATGCCAGCTGAAAAGAGAAGCCCATTGTGTGATTTACACAGCCCATCAGAAACAATGTGGTCATGGTGTAAGGTATTTGTTTCACCAGATGTATGTGCACAGGTGTGTGAGGGGATGTGCTGTTACTTGTGTCTATAAGCTGCAGGCTGTTGCTGCTAAGGTTAAGCAGCTTGAGGTCTTTGGACAGCAGGAAATGCTTGGGCCTGAGATGTTTGATGCTGTTATGGGACAGATCCATCTTCACTATGTCAGATGGCAGGTCAGATGGGATGTTATTCAAATCTGCAGGAAGAGAAAGACAGAGAACATGAGTTATTCCACTCTCAAAGGAGCTGGCAGCAGAGAGAACAAGGGAGGAAAAGAAAAAGTATAAAATGCAAAACTTCATACTTGCCATGAAGTAAGTGGGGTTTTTGCAAAGATTGCAAATAGAGAGAATGAAATACAGTGCAAGTATTCATAGTAAGTATTTGCATAAATATTATCAACATATAAAGATGCATTCCTGTATTCCTGTTGATAGGTTTAAAGGTTTGAGGCAGCTGTGCACAATAAATGAAATCAGAAAACAGAATGCAAAAGACCCGAATCAGCAGGAGTGCTGGAAATCCAATCTGTCTGCATCTTTATGCGTTTTCAAGATGTTGTGTGGGTTGTGCGCAACATTTAACATTTTCAAGAAGATGGAGTCAGCTGTGACAGCATGTATAACAATATTTCACTTCTGCGCCAGGTACGAGGGTTTCCACTCATTTTCAGTGTTTCCAGCCTCACACATTTCCCTCCTGTAAGATTGTCTTTGAAGGTCCTAATGCATGCAGCAGTGATTCCCACATATTCCCACCTCGATAACAGATGCTCTCAGGAGATTTCAGCACATTTTACAAATGCTGTATCATCCCATTCAAGATAAAGATTTGTCAATGTACACATGCTTTATTCCAAAGCAAGTGAGTTGACGCTAGAATCTAGTGTTAAATCAGTGGAACATTTCTGGAGTTTCTTCACAGATGATAATTGGATCCAGATTTACAATAAGTCAAAATCTGCTTCTGGATCAGTGTCTTTTTAAAGTAAGAAGGCATTTTGGAGTTTTGAATTGTTTGTCTGGTTCCCACAGCTGGACTTGATTCACCTGTCAGTGTCTGTAAAAATATGACAATGACTTAAATGTGAATATTTATTTTGATATAAAATCACCTCTTTATTTTGTATGATATGTGTGTGCACATGCATACATAAAGAGGATGCATATATGCATCTGGACTAGTTTCCTACATGTATTTATTTACATGGACTGTATAATTTGGTCCGAAGAATGCTTATGGGTACTTTTACAGCGCAGATGTTGCAGTTTTTATACACACACTTAACTGGCTGCAACATCTGTAGCAGTAATCATGGAGGCATGGTGCCATAAATCATTACTGACTTTAAGAAAATATAAATTACTCACACGGGGACAGGCATAAACAGCATGCATACAGATGTGGCCGGTACACTCAGCAAATATAGTTATTATTGTTCAGTGACGTGATTCGGCGATGGCCGACGAGCCCGCAGCAGGCAGAGACATTAACAAAGGCAGTTCCATGTTACAAACCGTCAGTCCTCAACAGAGGGAACTTGAAATCTAAAGCATTTCCCACTCTGCCTTAGATCTACATGTGTCTTTTCACATTGAGCTGGAAACATCAGACTCAAATTCCCAAGTTCTCTTGTGAGAAATCAGACATCAGCCCTTTGAGCCAAAGAGAAATCCTCCCTGTCCCAGAGAGACACATCTGTGGTCTTCTGTTTTACACTGAGTGAGGTTAATCTCCTACACGGTGACAGTAGATTGTGTCAGCAGTGTCTGTGACCAGAAGGACCTATGCTCCTGTGGATAAAGGAGAAAAATAACTTCCTCTAACAATCCTTTATTCAGAGGTATGTTGTGCCTCTGCTCTTTTATTACTTCCTGTAGCTAAATGTGTTACCAGGAACAAGCATGTCATCAGGAGCCTTTGGGGTATCTTTTGCTTTTTAATGGAGCAGATCTTTTCGATAAAGTGTTAGGCTCTCTCCCATTTGAACATCT
The DNA here is from genome assembly GCA_038419695.1 of Scomberomorus guttatus. Taxonomy (NCBI): domain Eukaryota; kingdom Metazoa; phylum Chordata; class Actinopteri; order Scombriformes; family Scombridae; genus Scomberomorus; species Scomberomorus guttatus. The sequence goes on along the minus strand of CM076466.1, from coordinate 12,584,510 downwards.
GTGTTATACGCCTCTACAGAGAGGCCCGCTGAATGAGGAAACGTAGTATAACACATGGATCTTGCAAGGCAGTGAATGTACAGCAGCTGAATAGCAGGCCTTCAGTATTTACTTATTATGAAAAGATAAAGCTATAAGCTATGTCCATGATTTAGTAGGAGTGCAGAGCATTAATCTGGACTTTCATCAACATATCCCACTCCAGAGGCTAGGGGTTAGCAGTGAATGATTTACAGTAAAAGTAGTCTGTAATCTAATTGTTTTTCCCTTCTTTTCTTCACCATATATTACATAAATTGTCTTGCAGTGGCGCCTTTATCATTCTCATTCTCATCAAAAAGTAAAATATACAGCTCCATCTGCAGGATATATTTCATTAGAGCATTAGTACTGTCTGTCTGTCTGTCTGTCTGGAGCAGGTGGTGCAATATTTTTATACTGTTTAGACAGTAGAAAGGGAAGCAGTTAATTTTTTTACTGTGCTGACATGATTACTCTGGGGTCAGCTGTGCATAGTGCAGTGAATTTTTGTGGTTTGGATCCACACCCCGAGTTTGACAAGGGGAAAGTTTTGTTGAAGTGTTTTCTGTATAGTAGCATTAGGCAGCAGTACTGTAAACTGCCTTATATTTAACCTGTTGCCTTCCAAAATGTAACCATATTCAGGTAAGATGTATTGTGCTCTAGTTGGCCAACATACAGTGTATGAGCCACAACCAGAGACGTAGGCGTGGATTTGGGAGTAGACGAGGCACTACTGAATTGTATCTACCGTATCTGATGTTATGTGATGATAATGTGATTTTAACTCTGTGTACGGTTAGCCAGTAAGGTTTATGCAGAGTTGCCAGGTTTGTAGAGTTATATAAGAGCGAGATAATGGGGATACTGACTCTGATCTGACAATTGAATCTCTAAAGACGTTGTTGGCCAGCTGCAGCACTGCAAATATGTCTATGAGATGAATGAACAGTGGAAAACTTCTTAACTTTATCAGGAAAATCCAGGTAGCAGAAACGTGACCAGCAAAGAGGCACACAGGCTCTCATGTGAGCTCTTTTCTGTAGTGAAATGTCTTCTTATGAGTTCATAAGCTGATTAAAAAATGAATATAAACTCAAGTTATTGAGGTGGTTTAAATATACTGTAGGGTAATGTTTGGGCATTGCACTGGCTCTGTCATCTTTCTTTATTAGCTGCTGGAAACTTTTTGAGTTGTGTAGTCAAATAAGTTTACACCTCAGGGAAAGAGGCAAAACTGCTCTGCATAACTGTTTCAATCCTAAACCCGGGCTGAAGCAAAAGTACGAATGAGCTGGAATCTCTCCCATCTCTTCCTATCAGCATCCCCTACAGTTTCCCCCTGTGTCTCTAGGGTCTGGATTTTGCATGCGAGTTACAACACTTGCAACGCTTTGTCATCATTCAGGCAGAAGATATAGATGCTGAGGTGAAGCAATTTCTAAACATGCTGACAGCCCTGTTTATATATCACTATTACAATGACCAGATAAGTGCAAGTAGTCGTGTCCTCCCTTACAGTAATAGTCTTGAGGGTTTAAGTCATGCTTAAAAAAAAGGTTTATTGCCTAACTGCTTTAATTTACAGTGATAGTTGATGAATTAAAGAAGAGTTTCCAGTACTGGACTAAATTCTGACATGTGCAGAGAAGCTGCTTTGTGTTCCAGAGAATAAACAAGCTTTTTGTTTGATTAAGGTGCATTTCAGACGCCTTATCTTAAAGGAATAGTTATACATTTCAGGGAAACACTTGAATTCACATTCTCGCTGAGAGTTAGATAAGAATACTGATACCACTCACATGTCTGTACACTAAATATGTGAAGCTATTTAGCTTAACAAACCCCTCGTAAAACCTTGTCCGTGACGTTTTTGCTTTGGTTCTTGTACAGACTGAACAAACCAGATATAAGATCTTAATTAGTGCTAAGCTAAGCTAACCAGCTGCTGGTGGTAGCTTCATATTTATTTGTTTATTGTGGGGGTAAAAGAAGTTTTATCTTTGTTAACATAAGTACAAACAAGTACAACATGTGTAGTGACATGTGTGAGGCAATGCCATTAGCTGAGCATGCTGTGAGGTTTGGATTTGCAGTTAAAGATGCATTTATAGTTCCCAATAGCGCTCCCTAAGCGGCTCTTTAAGTTGGTCCCTAAACTCACAGTTGATGTTTTGAAGCTGTTCATTTTGCACACATAATCTGTGCACAAGGGCTTTTTTCTATTTGTCACTATGACAACAGTGTCTTAGGGAATAACAAGATAAACGAAATGATCTAAATATAATCAACCTATTTTCATCCAAGCTACTGCAAAACTTGTGGCGCAGTAACTGCCAACTTGCCTTCAATAATATAACAACTGGTTTTCAGTGGAAATTCGCAGTATCCCATGAACTGTTCTCACAGTGTTTCAGTGACTTTTTCACCTCAGCATGAAAAAATGATTTGGGAAACTCTAAACCCCAGTAGTCAAACTTCAGTTTCTTAACAGTTGCACGGTTCTCAGTGTAAACAGGACCTGGAGAAAAACTTCTTGGCACCTGGCAGAGTTACAGCAGTTGCTAAATCCAGCTGTTAGAGTGATGTTTGATACTGTCCTCTCTCTCATTCATGCTGTCTTCCTCTCTCTGTCTTGCTCAAATGACATTATGGAAGATTTTTGTTTTTTTCTGCTGACTAACTGCCCACTGACTGTGATCCAGGAAGTCCTGGGAGAGCCTGACATAATATCATGCAGGAGTGTGTGTGTGTGTGTGTCTGGGTAGTATCCAACTCACCATATACATGAGTCATTTTTCTGCCTACCCTGAAGTTTATATGGAGGATTTATGTTACTTATGAAACTTATGAAATGATTTCTTGACCTTATGAGTCACAGATGCCCGAACAATCCAATACCAGCTTGTTTAAGATTTATTATTTTTGTTTAAAGGGCTTGAAAATATTAGTTTTAATCTTAATAACTTCACTACATTTCCAGTACTGAGAATATATTCTCAACCATAACTCTAGTGTTATTCCCATCTATGAGAAACGCAGCCTTTAAGAACTCCCATATTGACTCCAACCACTCTGTATAGCACTGAGTTCCAGTGAAAATGATGTGGAGCCTGAGATCTGCTGTGGTTCACCTCAGAGAAACAGCCTTCAAACCAGAGGAAGGCGGACATGGAGACAGAGGAAAAACAGAAAGAAAGAGATAGGCAAGAGAAAAATATAGGGTTTGGAGACAGAGGGATCAGAGTAGGTTTCCACTCTGCTCTGGGTTTTCTATTTCTTTCTGCCTGCTGGCTTTCCAGCCGTGTGTGAAAGAAAACCATGTTCCACATTTGTTGCGCCTACACACACTCATGTCCACCCTCTCAACAATTTGCTTTCAGTTCATCTTTGTATTCACATGTTTTGTCAAATTCTTTCTCTAAGTCTTCGCTAATGAATTTTTAATGCTGCAAGTCAGGTTTCTGTGCACAGACCCAAAGCGGCCCCAAAAGCCCCGGGTTAAGCGCATGTCAATTTGTTTTGGTAATATGATTAAATGCAAATTGCACCACTTAAGTAGAATATCAACCAAGGCAGGTCCCACATTATTTGCTAATTTTGTAAAGAAACCCTGTGTCAAGGTTCCCTCTGGAGTTTTTAACCTCTAGTTAAACCTCTATGGAGAAGTTTTTTATACACGATACATGTCAGGCGGCTGTGACGCGCCGAGAAACACAACAATGCACCAACAAAGGTAGAGAGAGAAAGAAGAAGACTGCAAACTAGCAAACATGGATGTAAACGATGCAGGATTTAAAATACTTAAAAATCCGTTGTGGAAGGAAATGGACTGAACACATTTGTGGATCACAAAGGTACACACAATGTGTTCTGGTGAGTAACAGTGACTGTGACCATAACTTTTGTTTGTTTACAAGAAAACTCGACTTCCATCACAGGAGCACTGGTTGCACATGATTTAATGAGAACTTGGAGAGAACTTGGCAAAAGGATACATAAACATAGCACAGAGGGCAATTGGGGAATTTCAGAAGGGGCCCAACAGCAAATTTTTGCCCTGTGGCCCCCATAAAAGTCAATACAGCCAGATTTCACATCATCTGAGAGACACAGAGGGTCTTCAGATAGTGATGATGGTTAACTAAAGGAATTCAATATAATACGTGTTTGGATTACTCATGCAATGTGATATCCAAAGTTTTCAAGGCTATATCAAACAACCAGCATATCAAACTCTGCCAGCATCTGTATGTGTTCAGATTGTTGAACAGACAACGTAGAGAAAACATGAATGTGTGATGATATGATCTACCTGTGATTATATTACACCGTGACTGTCAGCTAATACAACCAATGCAACTAATGACAACATTGGTGCTGAAATCAAATGCAGTGTAAACAACAAAATGAAAAGTCTCCAGATCTCAACTGGTATCAGCTTACAGTACAGCGATATGGGCATCTTTACGAATCAAAAGCACTATGTATTGAAGGTAATGCGCAACAGCTGTAGTATATTAAGCAGCGTTCACACACATCACATATCGCTTTCATGGTGGGGCACAATTTAGGAGGCAGGATGGAGAGAGTTATTAGTGGGCATAAAAAAATAGATGGAAAGATTGATGGGATAATCAGCCTGTGAGAAAAACAGAGAAACCTCATAGCGGACCAGATAAAGAATCAATTCAAAAGTCCTACTGTAGGCTATTAAAAAAAAAAAAAAAAAAGGAAAATATGCAAAAAACTTCCTCAAGCATTTGCACAACACAGTTGCTGCATTGTGTGGTTTTGGCTTGTCTGTGCTCTGTGAAAGATTGCCTTCTCTGGAGGGCATAAGCTCTCCATTTATAGATGCATCCAATTGCTCATTTAAATCTGGGAGCTCACTTGCTCTGAATCATGGACACAGACAATCTTTCAGTTCAGTGTGTTGGCAGTGGATGCTATTTGGGTGACAAAGAATGCATGTTTTAGTGCTTTGAGGAGGACGGAGATGAAGGGGTTTGTTGGACAGACAGGGAGAAGATGAGAGAGCAAACCCACAACCCAAAGAACCCACATCAAAGCAGCAAAAAGTGATCAGTCTGCACAAATTCAGAAATCATCATCCTCGCCTCCTTTTTGAAAAGCAACATTCAAACTATTTTTTTTATAGAGAACTGGGGACATTACAGCCACTATGATAGCAGCTGCATAGTGACATTTTTACACAGGAGTGAACCAGATGTGAAAACTGGAAGAGGTAAAAGAAAATTGTGAAAGTCCCCCCCCCCTTTCTCCTTCTCCTTTTATTTAGACTGACGCCTGCCTGTTTTCTGTCTTTACTGCTGCTTTCTACCCAAGCAGTTTCGAAAACCAAAAACACAAACAGATTGAGATGCTAGTCATTACCCCCTTTTAAAACCTCTAGGAGAACACCAATCTGCAGAAAATTACTGAATGCCTGATTTATATTAGAATCAGGGCTTGACATTAACTTTTTTACACACCAGCCACTGTGGCTAAAAGTAACTTGCCACTCAGCGTTTTCACTAGCCACAGTTTTGTTGATGGGAAATTGTGTTTTATTTGATTAAAGTTGGTGTGCTACAATGCATTGAAGAGCTAGATTTACATCCGTTTTAAGTGTAAATGACCACTGTAAACACCCAAATCAATAAAACTACATAAACTGTATGTAGCGTAAACATAACTGTTCATATAACATCACCTTCTCGACCTGACCTCCACAGTCTTTTCTTTTTCTTTGCCGTAGCCTATGCTTCTCCTTCTTGTTCAGGTTGTCAGGACGCAAGCACAAGGCATTAGGCCTAACAAGAATGGACCAAGAGAATGAGCAAACACTGTGTGCAGGTATGTATGGGTATACAGTCTACCCGCATTTGGCGTGTGGGCTGGTGCTAATGTCAAGCCCTGATTAGAATACAATAGAGATGTTGCAAAGATTAGAAAAGCGCTGAGCGCCACGAATGACGCAAGAGCACAAATAAACTAAACACAATGCAGCTGATTAAAATGCCACACATAACTTACACAACATGATACATTGCAACTATAGCAAGTAGCCTGAAATATCATAGAATAAAGTGATATGAAGCGACTACCCAACCTTAAACTAAAAGTTTCTGGGTACCACTTTGGGGAAAAAGAGCAAGCACAGACTACAACCAGCCCAGAGCTCCTGGCAGCCCCACGTGGCAAATTTAATAAAAACAAATACAACTCTACTTGTTCAGCCTAGTTGTAAGCAAAACATTAGACAGCAAAATTAATTCTGGCACCCAGTTTTACTGAATAAGCAAGTGTAAGTTTAGACTGGAGAGAGTTTGCGGCCGACCTAATAAATGTACCTTTTTGTATGCAAGGTACACTTCTGCCAGGCCTGTCTATTGTGTATTTGCCAGTAAAATTAAGACTTGTGACAGCTGTCAAACAAGGAAGGAAAGCTTTTAAGTAGCTAGCTATGATTTCACTTCACAGACCAGAGTTTGGCTGCAAATGATCTGAGGAAATGTAAATAGAAATCTTTGTATTTGTTAATGTTTCTTCAGTGTTCGGTTAGTAGCATGTCACCCCTTTTCTGTGGGCATAGCCAAGTTGTGTGATCAGTTTGTGTTAAGTTCACAAATTATTAGGAGGCTGCATTTTCAGCATGACACAACACAAGATAAAGACCCAGAAATACAGAACTTGACGGTCTCACCTTTGTTGCTGCAGTCCAGCAGAGGTTTGGGGAACATGTAGGTGTGGCACATGGATGTAGCCTCTGGCTTCACCCTGATTGGCGGAGGCCTTGGTCGCCCCCCCTCTCCAGTCCCCGGCCTCCTGCCCCCCTCGTCATTCGCACACAGGGAGTCCACGTTCAGCTTCTTCAGTTTCTGGCCCCTCATCGAAGGGGGCTCCGCACACTTGGCGTAGTTCCCCAGGTTGCGGTTGCTAGGCACCTGCAGGGTTGTGACCAGGCTGTCCAATGGGCAGTGGCAGCTCCAGGGGTTGTCATAGAGACGGAGGTAGGTGAGTCGGGGCAGAGGGAGCAGGACCTCCTCGGAGGCTGTTTTCAGTCTGTTGTGCTGGAGGAGCAGGGTGGTGAGTTGGGAGAGGCCGCTGAACGCTTGCTCCTCCACCATGGAGATGTGGTTCTGCTGGAGGTCCAGGCTCCTCAGCTGGGTGAACTGGGAGAACATGTTGTCTCTCAAAACCTAAAGGGGCAAAATGTGAACTGTTGGTTTTGTGGATTTGCTGTCATTAACATCCTGATGGAAATATCTGACTCTTTAGGCATGTGTCCGTAGCGTTTTTCTCTGGCAGGGCGCTGAGATGAAGCGTGGTGAGAGAAAAAAACACTGTACATGGGTTTTGTTTCTATGGCAACAATATCTTGACAGTTTCTATGATAACATGTCACCACTCTAACCGCCACTGTATGACAGACTAGCATTGCCATAGTTTCTATCTGACATATAAAGCTCAGGATAGACAGACACAGCCAGAACAAGCTTCTCCTCCATTTTCTTGGTTTCATTACATTTCACATTTCATGTAATCGTTAGACCCATTGTTAATTCAAAAATATTGATTCCTGCAGCTATAAAAGCAGATTGCAGGCTGTAGCTTTAATACTCAGATTGCAGCTTTAATTCATACAATTTCAGTGTTTCATGCTCTTATGCCAAATCCAAATATACAGCTAAAAATAAAACATAATGGACTTTCTTCATTCTTTCCCTCACTGCTCATACATTCAACAGCCCAACTCTTTGAACTTGAATGAGAGAAAGTAAAGCGTAATTATACTCATTTTTCACTCATTCGTCCAGTGTTTATAACTTGTCTTTATTTATTACCTTGCTGGCAAAGCATTTTGTTTTGCTCCTCTCAACACCTGTGAACACACATCCTAGGGTCTCGCTCAAAACATGCAAAACCCTACACACACACACACACACACACACAGCAAAAAAAAAATCTGTGTTTGATCTCAACACCAAATAAATGGTTCACAGATGCTGATGGTATCAACAAACTGGCTGGGTTTAGGATCAGGGTACGCAGTTTGAGACGCTAATTTGCAGAAAATTGATGCAGACAGCCTCATTTGTTACAGAAAGCTATATTGGACATTCTCAGAATCTGTTAGTTATGGTTAGTTGAGTCTTATATCTGGACTGTAGCAGGTGGTCTGAGTCTTATATCTTTATATTTACACCATGCATGTCTGCACTTGCCTGAATTTTATTTCTGGCCAGCAGCAGGTGGTGAATATCTTTGGGCCAGTCTTGCATCACGGTGGTCAGCTGCCTGTCCTGGCAGTCCAGGTACTTCTCTCCCGCCTCCATGTACTCCTTACACTCCTGAGTTTGACGCCTCATGACCCCGGCCCTGCCTCTGCCCCGTACACGGCCCCCGGCGCCCCTAGCCCCTGACCTAGGGCCTCTCCGGGGCTCAGCGGACCGGAAGAGGAGCAGCAAGAGGAGGAGGGTGGCAATCAGACGCATGATGGGAGAGGAGAGGAGAGGAGAGGAAGGGAGGCCTCTTGGTAATCAGGTCAACCTTGGAAGACTGCTGTCAGAAGATTGGTGTGACAGGACGTAGGAGGCCAGTCACAGCTGTGTGTATGAGGAGAAAAATACACAGGTTGTCACTGGCCAATCCACACAAATAGACTTAAATTTATGCTTGTAATTTAACCATTTACTTGACACTCGAATCGCTACAGGTCAGTTGTTTTATGCTTTGAGGACCTTTTGCAGGAATAGTCGCAATAACTGTATTCACAAATACAATAAAATGTATGTATGTAAGGGGGATTTGTCTTGGTGACATGCTGACAACTAAAATGGTAACACAGACGCCACACATGTTGAAAGAATTAGTGGACAAGTACAGACAGAGGAAAGTGGGAAGAGAGGGACAGGAAACAGGAAAATGGGTTTGGAGGAAAAGAGAGAGACACATTTGTTACATGTTTAAATGTCATATCATGGTGAAGGGTTTTTTTTTCCTGGTTGAATGTTGTCTACCTTCAACTAAACAGACCCTGATGTTTCCTGTCTCTGCCGCTCCCTCCAACCTTTTAAACATGCTTTCTCTCACTACCTTTATGTTTCTCTACATTTACTCTTCCACCTGTCTTTTTCTCTCTCACCACCTTCCTTATTTCATCTGTTTCTCTGTTGTTTGGTTGCTTTTTCTTTCTTTCTTTTTTTTCCGGCCTCTTTTTATCGATTAAAACACTCTCAAACATCCATCCACTTGCAGGATGTTTACATTTGTTTGTGTTTGGGAATGCTTGTGTGTAGTGTCGCTTATGTTTGAATCAGTGAGTTTTCACATGTGTTTCAGTAGGTCCCTTGCAAAAAACAGAACAACTGAAAATCATGTTTTCCTATGTGAAATATTGCATTTAGCCTATAAAATGTCCTGGATGTGCTTTATATTTGAATTTAAAGAAGTCCTGACGAACATGACTGTTCCAAAAGTGACTCTTCTCTATTTTCTGAACTGCCACAACTATGCTATAGTTAAGTGTATGCAACAAAAAAACTAGGGAAAGTTGGAAAAAATGAATGTTGACTGTTAGGAGACAGGATGCAAACTACCATCCTCAGTGTCACACTCCATCCCATCCTTCTTCCTAGAGGTTTTGAGGTGGAAAAACAACTTCATGCGACTTCCACTTTTGCTACAGAGAGAGGACAGTCGGTATTTGCATGACCACAAGAGGCTGTTTGTCCATAAAACCTAAGCATAGATTGCTTAAAGCATTTGAACAAACATCCAGTATCTGACTCCTCTTTCCTCACATACTGCCTTTGTATCTTTTCCTCTCTCTTCCTCTTGCAGCCTAGCTGTCCTGCCATTTGTGTGGCCATGTGAAACTATCATTCGCCGCAAATATGAGAACTCCAAGACTGGAAATGTTAATATTTATAGCTTAATAATGATGGCGATTGTCATTTATTGTCACACAGCCACTTGTTTTGCTCCTGCTGCTGACTATGTGAATACTCTATGTGAGTGTGCGCGCATTTTATGGTAAAATAAGTGAGTCATGGGTCTCTTGTGTGATCAGAGGCAAAAAGGCAAGGCCCACAGGTCTGCCAAGAAACACCGTGCACACACACACACACACGCAGATACACATGTGCACAATGAGTCAGTCCAACTGTACCAAACCGCAGCCCCCTTACAGTCTTCCAGTGTCTCACACAGTGGAACAAGTCTGTCAATGCAGATGGTGTCGTTCCATTGAAATTACAGACTGGGCATGTTAGCTAGCTACAGACAGAAACAGCTGAGAATGTATCTGGGGACGCAATTTCCAGTCATGGAAGCGCTCTTCAACTGTCCAACTATCAGTCATCTCAAATAAAGCACACACGAAAGTTCGATTTACTTGACTGCAGCTGACGCATGCAATAAAACACTTCTAGCGAGCTCTTGCTCCAAACCCAATAGAAACTGAATGAATGTGTTATTTTCAGCCATTATCTGTCAGGGTGTGTATATTTATCCATATACAAGCCTGCCATTATAGATTGGTGTGTTGTCATCTTCTCATATGCTTGGCTATATCAACCGCAAGCGCATGTTCTTGCGCAGCTGATGAGAGACATGTTTCAACAGAAGGCCGAGACTCATGCCAGCCCAAACACCAGACTGGACCAGACTCTGAGGTGGAAAGCGTGGGGAGGAGACCCACCCACAACCTGCTTTCAGTGCAAGTAGTTTTGTCTGGTAGAGGATATACAGCACTGGGATCCTAGTGTGCAGGTTTGGTCCTGCACACCTCATTAGGTGAAGCATGGCACTAACTAATAGAGATTCAGCTCAAAGCAAACACACACTCCAGAGCAGTGTAGCCACATCCTCCAAAATACACTTAATGTAGAAAGTATTATGAATGTCCGGCTGAAAAAATTAAAGGAAAAATCAACATAAAGTTCCTTGGTAAGCCTCCAGAACAGCTTCGGTGCTCCTCTGCAAAGATTCTCAGAGTATCTGGAACTCTATTGGAGGGACGGACACCCCTCCTCCAAAAGATATGACCTCATTTGATGGTTTGATGATAATGAGGGAATTTTGGTACATCATTCATCATGTTATGTTGGCGCAGCAGAAAAGACAGAACAGGGTCATAAATAGCTTTGCAAGACAAAGGTGAAGTCATTTTTCCAACACTTTGCGCACCATCACCAGGGCACTAATGTTCGTGAAATGGAGCACCAAAGTTAAGCACTACCAAACAAGCCAAGTTTTATTGCATTTCAGTGGACATGAGTGAATAGTTTGGTACACTATTTTATTGAATTTAGAATCTATTTTGAATCATGTTGTGACACCAATAATCTGAATCATTTCAAATCATGAGATTTCCAAACATTCCCACCCTTAAGGGAGAGCGCTCCAAATATCGCTCCCAAATCTCTCGTAGGTGTCCAATTGGGTTGAGCTCTCGGTTTTTCTTTTAATGTCACCCCTCTGTATGGGTTGTCTAAATGAATTAAGGATGATCTTTGTTCCAGAGTGCTGCAGTGACAGAGGCTGGTACATTTGTGTCCAAAATGTGTACTGCAGTTTGTTACAGCTTCTGGATGTGTAGCTGATGAAATAGTTCACTTTCATTGCAAAATTAGCATTTTTTTTCTCTACTTTTCTCTGGAATCACTGTCTCCAAACCATTTGGACCAAGTCAAGTCAAGTCAATATATTTATTCATAGAGCACATTTAAAAACAACAGATCTTGGCCAAAGTGCTTTACAGAGAGATTCAATTATGGGATTATTGATACAGTGAAACAAAAATACAGGATCAAAATAATAACACAGACATAAGATGGAAAATCAGATAAAATCACAACACAAACAGCATTGCACGAATAATTAATAAAATACAAACAAATAAAAGCGAGAGTGTGGTCAGGCCTGTCTTCAAGATGACAATTAAGAGGCTAAAGATAGAGACGGGTCTTTAGACAGGTTTTAAAGATATCAATGGAGGGGGAAGTTCTAATCGTTAGAGGCAAACTATTCCACAATTTAGGGCCAACAACTGAGAATGCTCGATCACCTTTGGTTTTTAACTGGGGGTGTGGAATGGAGAGCAGTGATGGGCAGATCAGGTCAGCAGATCTGAGGGGTCTGGAGGTGTAATAGGGGATTAGCAGTTCAGAGATGTAACCTGGTGCCAGTCCATGCAGTGCTTTAAAAACAAATCTGTAAATCAGTTCTGTACTTCACTCTTAGCCAGTGAAGAGAGGCCAGTACAGGGGAGATATGGTCTCTCTTCTTGGTACCAGTGAGGAGTCTCGCTGCTGCATTTTGAACCAGCTGCACGCGAGATAGAGCTGACCGATTGATTCCTACATAGAGAGAAGTGCAGTAGTCGAGGCCAGAGGAAATAAAACTACAGTTTCCAAATCAGTGCTGGTACTCCTCAGATTTTTTGCACATCACAGCCGTTAAGCAGGAGAAGTCCAGCTTTTTAGAAAACTATGGCCACACTCAGGAGACACATTCCAGCTGTGACCATAACAAACCCACTCAGGCCAAACCTTACCCTGCGGTTCACCTCATGTCCAGAACCAGCCCGAATGAGCTATTCCAGTCTAGTATTATTTCCCACCCCAGCTTCTTCTGGTCAGTCCGGATGCCAACGCAAAGAAGACTCAAAGAAAAACTGTCTCCCCAGCATCTGCAAATATTTTACTTGGGTCAGTTATTTCCTTGGGGCCATTGCTCTAAATATTATACAGACAGTTTTTTTTTCTGCCACTGCCATTTGGCCTGAGCCGGCACAAAGTTCAGTCTGGATATTAAATGTGGTAGCTGTATGTCTCCTCATTTGGACCATGGAAAAATAATTATTGTGGGAACAATTTTAGGTCTTTTTGAAGAAAAAGATGGTGGGTGATTTGTCTCTCCTATACATGCATGATGTGTTCTTTTGGGTTGCAAAAAATTAATACATGTCCACAAAAATGTTAGGAAACAATTGATATAATAGATCATACTGAACATTACTGCGGTGATCAAAATCCTCTCTTCCTCTTGAGTTCTATTTAGCCATGCTAGCAGCAGGATGCTACTGTCAATCCGTCCGTCAGTCCACCACTTTGGTCGAGGCTAATATATCTCCGTAACTATTGAATGGATTACCATGAAATTTGCTACAAATATGCATTGTTCCAAGAGGATGAATCCTAATAACTTTTGTGATCTCCTGACTTTTCCTTTAGCGCCGCGATGAGTTTGACATTTGTGGTTTTAAGTGAAATGCCTCAACAACCAGTAGATGGTGTGCCATCAAATTGACATTCATCCCCCTCAGAGTGAATTGTAAAAACTTTTGGTGGTCCCCTAAATGTCATTATCAGGACAATACTTTGGTTTGTAGCCTACCTGCAAAACTAATGACATTCCTATCTTTGTGTTTGCTAATTATCAAACGTTCGAATGCTAACACGGGAAACTCAGATGGTGAACATTATGACTGCTTAACATCAGCACGTTTGCATTGTCATTGTGAGCTTGTTGCATACTTGCATACATTTAGCTTAAGGCTAAAGCTAGCTGTGCCTAACTACAGCCTCAAACAGCTGCTAGCATGGCTGTAGACTCTATTCTTGTTGTTTTCAGTGCTGTGATCTATCTCACAAATAATACAAAGCTTCAATCGCTATTTTAACATGTTCAGCATCCTAGTTCCATCTTTTGAAAGTCATCATTTAGCGACTGTTGGTGTTTCTCAAACATCTACAGTCTGGACTCCAAATTGAATAGACCAGAATGAAAAAGTCAAAGTTACTCCTGAGATTATCTCATAAATCATATTCTACACTTCAGTACTTTATACTATACCAGTTCTATCAGTTTGTTCACATTTAAGTGAAGGTCCTGCATATTAGCAAGTACTTTATATACTTCAGGGTAACTCTGGTAATGGTATGTTGTTTGGTTTTTATATTGGGTGCTAATCATTAGATATTCTATTTTTGTTTCCTGGCTCAATATTCAATACTTTCACCTCTTAACCACATTAGGTGAATTTTACAGCGTGACCACAATTCAATAAATCTTTATTGTCCCCAGAGGACAATTCTGGGGCAGCAAAAAAAAAACATGGGAGAAAGATTCTGTGCATAAGAAAACAACAAAAACACTATCAACAACAAGTAACAAGTATCAAGTTTACAAAGTGCAATGAGTAAAAAAGTGCAAGTAGTAGAATGTACAAAGTGTAACAATACAAGGTGAACTATAGTTCATGGTTAATGGCAGCAATTGCCTTATGAATGAAGGAGCCTTTAGGTCTGGAGCTATGGACCCTATACCTCCGCCCACAGGGCAGAAGGTGCAACTCCTGCTGCAAGGGGTGGGATGGGTCAGCCAGGATGGAGGTGGCCTTTCTGACCAGGTGTCTGTTGTACAGAGCAGAGAGACTGAGCTGGGATCTTAGAGCAGGTGTTCACCACTCTCTGTAGCTTCGTTTTACTTCTCACCTTAAGATTCCCAAACCAGGAGATCAGGACAAACGTTAAAATTGATTTTTGAGTCATAACCGTTTCGTCCACATTAAAAGAGTTTAGCTTCCTCAGTAAAAACAGTCTCTGGAGTGGATGGCGTTTGTGTTATCCTCCCATTGCAGTTTGTTGGGGGTGATTGTGCCCAGGTATGTCAACTGTGTTATCTGCTATGACAGTCTGAGATGGAGTGGGTGGATTTTTTCTAAAATCAACCAGCATGTGTTTCATTTTGGTTGTCAGTCAATCAGAGAACAATCGGAGAACCCTTCAGAGAAATGTAACAGTGGGAGTATGATTATGTCATACAGTTGGGAGAGAGCTTAAATTACCAGCGTGCACTGAGCAGACTACTACTGCACCATTGTTTCTGAAACTGCTGAGCAAATGGGAGAATCATTATTTGGTAATTTGACTTTCTGATGGCTGTTCAAACCAAAACCATTTACAGAGTAAGTCTGAAGACAAGTAAGGGATAGAGTGCTGAGCAGAAGTGTGTTCTCGATCAAAACAAACTACTGAATAAATGTTTAAGTCTGTGGTGTTTCTTTGTGTGGAATTTGTTTTGGAGAACAGTGTGTAGGGAGTGAAGACTCTGATGGTGCATGTCTCCCAATTGTACCATCTTTAACATCCCTTAATCTGGACATTAAACAACTATTTCTCATTCTTTTAATCGTTGCACTCCTTACTCTATGTTTGCCGCTTGTAATTTTGTAATTACTCATTGTAATTTAACATTTATGCTAGAAATACAACTGATTCAGTCACTGCATGCAGTAGCACAGTAACACATGCATAACACAGATATAATTCAGGGTAATGTGTGTGTTACATGATGAAGTGGAGAGTATAATTTTACCAGGTGGCTTGGCAGGAGCTCAGTGTCAACATTAGCCAGAAAAGTAGGAAGTTATACTGCTCTGCCAAAGAGCCAGAGGTCAAAGTGCAAATATGTGAATGAAGCAGCAGCAACATCTACATAGCAACCACACATAAAACATTACATTATACCTATTTTTATGCAGATAGACCCCAAAAAGAGATACATACATGCATACTGCAGGCACACACACACCAACACAGGGACAGAAGACAAAAACAGACAAGAAAAAAAAAAGAGAAATCCCAACACACACCGCGTCTGTGTATGTTTTCTAAAATGTCTGTGGGCTCAGATGGGTCATTAAGCCTCAGCAGACCGGAGGAAACACAGACAGGATGGTCTTTAACACCATCACATCCCACCTACATGAGGAAAAGGGGGTGGTATAGAGACAGTGACGGAGATTAAGAGAAATACAGATGGAGGGTGCTTACATAATTGAAAACCATTTTCAAACCATATTTCAGACTGTCTTGGCTTAAAAAAAGACAGCCAAGGGAGAAAGACAAGATTAATGAACTTGAAGGAGACAGACAATATCCTGATGTCAGCAAAAATTCCACGTGGCAAATAGAAGGGGTTGTTTAATTTCAGGTGTCGTCGCTGTGCTTCTGCAAAGCCAGGAACACACAAGACGAAGATATTCTAAGCCCTAGCCAACTGGGGAAAGACGCAGCACCACATATAAACAATAGACCGTCTCAGATTACAGTTGGGGGTCCGACTAAAAAAGACAAGATCACTTTCAGATTTGTCCAAATTCCAGTTATAAAAATCATGTTTATATCAAACATGTTGTCACTCCAGCTGAATGAATCCCAAACTACTAGTGACCTCCCTTTTTTGGCCACCACTGCAGGGGTATTACATAATCAGGCTAAAACATATGTGTTCCTGGCTTAAAGCTGCACTAGTCAGTATTTTTATATTAACAATGCATTGGATGACTATGTGTCCTGTAAAAGGGGTCAATCATTGGGACTAACACACAGAGAATCATCCAACTCTTCAGTTCCAGCCAGCTCTATGAAACCTTTTAGCGTCTTTCAGTCGATTGTTTTGGTTTTGCAGCCCACAACTTTACTGTTTTGATTCACTCTCATGCCTCTCATTACCTTGTTTTTAGTGAAAAGGTTCTTAAAAACTGACTGTATGCAAACCTGTCCAGCACCAAGCGACAAATTTGCAAAGTTAGCAACTAGCTGGTGAACATGCCAGACCAGAGCTAAAGGGGGAGTGACATACACTCGACCAGACTGAGGAATAAGCAAGTCATACAAAAGCTAAACAAATCTTATCCATGCATCACAATGTCACAGCCTCTCACCCACAAAGCCATGAGGCTGCACAGTCTCTACCTGCCCACAGAGGCCCTTCATGCTCCAATAACACTGGATAGAGCACTGGGGATGGAAAGAGTACAGACCTCCAGAGGAAACAGTGAAGAACACAAGGGCCACTCTGTTGCAGAAAAAAAGCGAAAACCAGCAAGGGAGGCTGCAAAAACAAGAACGAGAGACCGAAAGAGCTTTTTCTCCTCAATAGAAACATCTGAAAAATTCAGCTTCCAACCAAGTTGCATGCATTTATATGTAGAGAGAGAGGCAGGGGCTGGAAGAATGTCAGTCAGTCAGGCAGTCAGGTTTTTTTATGGCACCGGCTATGGAACCGGTACAATAATTTACCGACTATCGACACGGAACAGGATTCCGTGCCAGTAGTCCACAGGCTGTTGGTCCGGACTGGTTTTTCGTGTCAATAGTAGTTTGTTGTATTGGTACTGAATGGGTTTCCGGAATCTATTGCCGGACCTCTTGTAGACCACTAACCGGACGTTTTTTACCGTCACGTTGGGCGTTTTAGTGCCGTTAAACGGGACATTTTTACCGGACATTTTGACCATCACTTCAGGCATTTTAGTGCTGTTAAACAGGACATTTTTACTGGACATTTTTTACTGTCACATCGGGCATTTTAGTGCTGTTAAACAGGACATTTTTACCAGACATTTTTTACCGTCATTTTAGAGAAATTAAACAGGACAGTTTTACCAGACATTTTGACCGTCACGTCAAAACGCCAAGTGGTTTTGTGCCTAAACCTAACCCGAACCATGGGAAAGACTGGCGTATCACCTGCAAGCAAAAACATTCCTCCATTCTGAAACATTTTGAATTTGATCATGTGATCTTACGCAATCAATTCCAATGTGCATGCGTAATGATTCTGTACCAATAGTCACTTCTTTTTTGTTATTTCTGCTGCCAGCCAGCCTCCCAGTAAGTTAATCTTACTTTGTTTCCTTTGGGCTGTGTGTGTGTGTGTGTGTGTCTAGAGAACTGTGGCTTGTTACCATGTAACAGCCCCACCATCCAGCTGTATCGCAGACAGAGATGAATACAAGGAAAGAGTGACAGTGCAGACTATGAGAATGTAAAGAGAATGGGGGGAAAGGGGGGGTGTAGTCTAACCACAAACCTTAAATCCTAAACTAGAGGATGAGACTGTGTATGTAGAGAGAGCAAGCAAGAGAGAGAACCCTCACACATCCCTGAAAGCCTAATTGAAACCAGACCAGTTCATTTCTGCAGAACAGGAGAGCCATGAAGGAGTTTAGAGAGTTTTTTTCAAAGCGGGTCAGAGGTGATGAACTCAAAAAAAAAAAAACATTAGAAAGGAAACCTTTCAGCTGGAAACAAGCCAAATTCTGTGCATTTGTGTGCCCTAAATGTATGTTAAATCAGTTTTGTCTTATTCTCTGGAGTCCAAACAAAACCACATGAATAGCATCAATGAGAAAAAAAAAGGTCACTGTCCCATGCAACTCCAATGTTTCCAGCCAGCTTTTAGCTGACGTTATGCAGGCATCAGTGTGGCCACTCCCCATTTCTTGCCTGCATCTTATCATGTTCTGAAACTGCTAATGACGAAACACTCAGACCCATCTTAAAACATTACTTTGGAAATGAAATGCATCATATTTATAAACTTAAACCAGGTTTATAAACAGAAAAATTAAGAGAAGCGGGAAGCAATTTATTTTTACTGTTATGCAATATTCTATCTTCTCTATATCTGTTCCATGTTTTACACAAATGACCACAAATTTCACTACAATTGGGGAGTTAAAACTCATGAGATGTGTCACAGACCTCACACAACATCTTCCCCCGCCAGCCAGCTATGTTGATTGGCTTGGATTGGCGCCAGACACAACTTAAATACATACACACATACACACATACACAGGCAAGCCTAATCCTCCCACTCACACCCTCGCTCCTCTGACTATAAAGTGTTCCACTTAAACGTAACTGCGGCAAGCTGAAACAGCAGAAATTTAAGTAAAAGGGACCCGTGCACTTTGTAATCAGAGTAAACTTGCAAGTCAAGCTTTTTTTTTTTCTTCCCCGCTTTACGCCGCAGGATTCCAGAGGTAAACCACACGTTGCTCCGCTCTGCCCTGCGTGAGTCTGAGGAATTTTGCTGAAACTTACACTTCTGTGTGCAGATTTACATGCACGCACATATAAATATAGATGCCTTAACAAGCAGCAATTAGACACACAACCTGTACTCAAGCTCTGCCACTCCTGGAATTCCTCACAGCTAACACCAAATTGTGCCTTTCCTGTTTTTTATTTTATTTTTTGACCTGATAAAGAGCTGGCTGTGTATTCAGTGAATACGAGTCATTTGGTAGGCATGGTTATCCAGACTTCCTTAAAGTGCAAAGAGGGTCCAAGTGGGTAAATTTACCCCTCAATCTGGTAGAAGTGCCGCTTAACTCGATCCACAGCGCTGAACTGAACGCCTCATCATGGCAGTGTGAGTTATGGTGCATGGGGGCACCAGACAGTTACATAACAACAGCAGTAAGGAAGCATCTAAAATTAGCAGTTGAATGTTTTCATTGCCACAGAATGTATATATGCCTTTGAGAGGAAATCAGGATCAACGTCAGGGTCCGGTAACTCTAAAAGCTTACTTCAGCAATTCCTCGACTACCGAACTGTAACAATAATCAACTTCAACACAGTATAACAAAAGTCTAGTTGGAAGTTTTTTGCAAATAAGTGCCAAAAAGCCAATTTATGGGATGAATGAATAAGGCATGTGTTTTGCAAATAAGCCTCCTATCTTGTAGCTCAGTTCTGTCCATTCATACATCTACTGTTAATACATGTGTGTGCAAGCACATCTTTGTAGTGCCATCATGCTTGTACATAAGACATCTAAGCTGCAAATAAAATAAAACCCCATGTGTTCTGATGTTGTGTTTTACTGGATTTGCTCTTTAAATTACTTATTGTAAAGCACTTAGCAAGTGACCAAGTTGTACTCACTCTTTACATTGGACTGTCAGTGCATGCCTATAATGTCTACGGAACAAAGGAGTAAGAAAACGGGGGAAGTCATAAATAAAACCTTCAAAAAAGATTTTTTTTAAAAGGCAGAAATAATCCCTTGGTGGATTTTATTACAGCACCCTCTGCAACCTTATAACCCTTTCACAGATCATGATCAAAATAATATGATGTAATCTTTTCCTAGTATTCAAGGAGTCCGATTTTTATCACCAAGGAACTGTGGTGCCAAACCATACTTGCCAGAATTTTTCTTGCATACTGAATATTGTGTCAGGAAGGACTGGGGGTTTGCTCTTGCTTTCAGCTGAATAATCTTTTGTAGATAGATGCAACTGATGTAGGCTACTTTAGTGCATCAGATGTCAAGGCTTCAGTCCTACCTGTGCAGGGAGAGAATCTGGCTCGGGGTCGTCCACTAGGACCTGCAGATCTCCGGTTGGTCCCGCGTCCCCGGCTCCTAATCCTGTCATGAGCGCTGCGTCCAAGCCAAGAAAATCTGCCTGGCTGCCTGTAAACTTAGAGCCAGGACTGAGGGAAAAACGACTGGCTGCTTCTCCAATCTCTCTCTCTCTCTCCCTCTCCCTTTCTCTCCCTCTCTCTCTCTCTCTCCCTCTCTCTCCCTATCTCTCTCTCTCTCTCTGCACTGTGATTGACTACTGCCTTATACAGGCTCCCTCTCTTTCCCTCACTCCCTTGTTTTTCACCCACTCAGCTGTATCACACTGAGAGTGTGAAGAGAGAGACAGGGAGACTGTGAGCAAAGTAAAACTGATTCTCAACAGAGCCACAAGGCTGTGTCTGGTTTAGCATTACACACACACACACACACACACACACACACACACACACGTGTAGGAGGGCTGCAACCCTGCACTGGTCCCCTCTGTTAAAACCAGTGGACCTCCTCCATGATGTGCTGCTAACATTGGACATCTGGGTGGCACAGTGGCAAAGCACCACCTGTCTGTCTGTCTGTCTGTCTGTCTGTCTGTCTGTCTGTCTGTCTGTCTGTCTGTCTGTCTGTCTGTCTGTCTGTCTGTCTGTCTGGTCGCGTTTGCTGTCATATGCTCCAAGCAGACTGGAGAGCCTTGGAGATGTAAATATTAGCAGGTTTGTTCCCAAATAGCCTTGGTCCACCTCCAACATCTGCGTTTGATTGCTGCTTCAGTGGAATATATCATTCATGTCCCCTTCAGGATAAATTGTAATACCTTTGGTGATTCCTTTCACTTTTTATGTAGCACCATCATCAGGTCAAAATTTCAATTTTATCTGCAAAACTAACCCTAACCCTAACCCTAACCCTAACCCTAACCCTAACCCTAACCCTAACCCTAACCCTAACCCTAACCCTAACACTGAAGAGTCCCACAATGGCATGGATAGTCTCTACCAATTGTTGCTAACATGAACCATTTGGTCTCACTGATACAGAACAGCTCCCAAAAGAGTAGTTTCATCTACAGGCAAGGGGTATTCTGTGTAATTTTATGGTGCCAGAGGACATCCCTGCTAATCAACAGTGTTGCCTCCTCTTCTGTTCTTCTTTTCGCTCCTCTCCTTTTTGTTTTCTCTCCTCTCCTCTCCTCTTCTCTCCTCTCCTCTCCCCTGGGTCTACACTGAGTGAAACAGCTCCATATTAGGACCACCACTCTGCTCTGTCTTAAATGGATTGTTTACTGCCAAACCCTTCAAACGGCTTGAGGGCACTTACACCAGAACAGCTGTTTTAAGTAAGTAGGATGAGCTGGGATGGAGACCTTGGGGCTTTTCTGCAAAGCCTATAAAACAGTCAACCTGTCTGCTTAGCGGCAGACAATGGACATACAGTAGCCTCCCCCCCCCCAGAAAGATACTACTGTATACACAAACACACATCTGCAAAAGCAAACATTCAGTAAGACTGAGATAGAAGACAGAATGGCATGAAACTAAATTAAAAAAATGTGGGTTTCCTCTATCAAAACTAGCATGCATGTTCCTGAGTGTGTGAACATGTTCATGCCCACGGATCCTCATGTATGCCAGGCCAGCTGTGGTGGCAGTGGGGAGATGAAGGATGTGCCTTGTTAAAACGCTTCAAACACATTCTTTAAAGAGCCAGGTCAATGATTAAACCCAATGCATCCCTTTTAGACATTTTTATAGCCTCTTTGTATGATATAAATGTCTGATCTGATTCATTTAATCTCTGATGAAAGAAAAATGTGTGAACATGTCTCATTTTGTCAGACTGGTCAGTTTAAATGCTTGTTTTTGCTTTGTTATATCTTTAAACGTCTCTAATATCAATTGTGGATCACAAATCTTTGGCAAAAGATTCATCTCAAGCAAGTGAAGTCTCTGCAAGTTACTGCATTGAAATGTATGGAAACCAATGGCTTCCTGGGAGGTAGAAAATCCATCTAGATGCCCTACTAATTCATTCTAATTGCATGCTTTGGAGACTGTTTGGCTGTAATGTAATATAAACATGAAACACTGCCCTCTAATTAGGCTAAAGCTGCATTTCCTCCATTTCCAACCCTTACCCCATTGCATCCACCGCAGAGAAGATATGTTGTGAATGGTGGCTGCAGTGCTTTCCTGCCCCAAGAGTAAAAGAACAACTCCCTAAATGCCCTTAATGTACACTTCTTCATTCCTTCAGTCTTCAGGCTTCTGGCATCTCTGCTCTCATTTCATCTCCTTTGAGATGAAATGAGAGCAGTGTTCAGACTAGATGTACTGTAGATTTGGTTTCAGAAATGGAACAAAATGGACCAAAATCTTGGATTTATATACATTTTGCAGTTTTATTCATGTCCTAACCCTCCTTAAAGCTGATATAATTAGTATTTTTATATTATCACTGGCTTATATGATCTGTTTACAGGCTGACCTCAGAATCTAAATTTGATTGTTCTGAGTGCGATGAGATGAGAGATTTTTATTTATGAGCCGTAGGAACATCTACATGTTTTGTCAGCTAACTCTGCTCCTCTCTATCTGTTTTCCTTGTCTCTTTGATTTCTGTCTTGTCTGTCTGCATCTCTTTTTCTCTCCGTCCCAGCGGTTCTCTACGTGGCCGCGATCCATGGCTGGACTGGAAACGCATTGGAACAACACATGTACATACAAACACACCCGTACGGATGCAACTGTTAAGACAAACCAGATGACCCTGATATCTCCGGCTGCTAAATGTAAATCCTTTTTAATCAAAGCACCGTACACTGGATCCCTGAATCAGTCTACAGCACTGATTCAATCCATACTCTACAGGTAATTGCTCACATCTAAGACAGGCAGTATTAATCACTAGATCAAGAAATCATGTCATCTTTTTTCCCTTCTCTTGTCATGCTGTATTTCCTCAGCCTTTCTCTTCTTGCCCTAATATTTTCTGAGTTTATGGTATTCTATCCTGCTGTCTGTATGTCTTTTCCCCCATATTTCCACTCTTTTTGGTAATTTATTTGTTTTGCATGATTTCTTTCTCCCCTTTTTATTTTTCTTCTCTGCTTTTCTGCTCCAGAAGAACGACTGGATGCTATCAAAGATGCAAACTGGAATAAGAGTTTATCATCTAACTGTGTTGCAATCTGTCAGCCTGAGTCTCATCTTATGCTGTGCACTGTGCAATATGTCATAATGTCTGGAATGCGTCTGTGGATAGACAAATGAAGGATGGAAGCCTGAAAATAAAGAAATACATGAAGACACACTCAGTGAATTCTCTTTGTATCTGCAAGATCAATTATGTATCACAATAAACTGGGTGTGTATTACAGTCTGTTTGTCTGGCTGTCTGAGCGTCATGGTGGATTAAAGGATCGTAGTGTAGGACTACAGTGAAGTGCAAAGACAAATGAAGGCTGGTTGTAGAAACAATAAATAGAAGGAGACATTAAATATATATAAACAGGTGTCAGGGAATGAATACCACATGCCTGCTTGTAGTTCATTCAGCTGTGATGACTAAGACTTAACTGTAACTGTGTGTTTATACTAATAATGACCATTACTCCAGGCTAGCAGGAGGGTGGAGAGTAACAAACAGATAAGAGTGAAACAAAAGTGATCCTGTTGCATGTGAGCCCATGTAAAGGAGAAATGTATGTATCGTAAGGCTTGCAGTTGATTTAAAAGACATCTTATATTGGAGAGGTGAACTTGTCTAACGTCAAATGAGCGTGTGGGCAGTAAAATGGGCTGCATCATTCATCCCTTTATGATATCTATAGTTGCTTTCATTACAGCCAGGTGGCAGGTTTGCTTCCTACTAAAAGCAACTAAAAGAGCAACTAAACTGTTTGGAAACATAACTTAAAGCTGCTCACTCAATATTTCTACTGTTAAAAGAATTTCTTCTTGATAACCTTTAAATAATGGAGACTGGAGTCGAATTTATTTTCTCGTACAAGAAGGAGCGTTTAGCAATGCAACACACAGATGAGGTTACAAAGAAAAGGTTCCCCATGGAGCATTCAGTCAGCTTATATACCTTAAAACTGGGCGGTTCAACTTCCTTAAGATGTTTACAGACATGTTTCACAGATAACATCAAGGTATTTTCTCAGTTCTCTAATTAGTAGCCAGTTGGAGGTCCTTAAACCAAAATGTCTCCTTCCTGACCTGTCTCTGACCCTTATTCTCTTCAACTTCCTCAAACACATATAATGCTGACACCCCACAACATTGCAGGATGGAGCAGAAACATTCATCATGACATGTCTAAAACAGGAACACACATATGGTAAAACCTTTACTCACAGTGTAATCCTAATTTCTATAACATCTACGTTAACAATGAATCTAATGACAACTCTTTTCTCTTTTAGCATCTTTCAGCTCCACAACTTTAATGTTTTCATTCACTCACATTTCTGTCGTCACAAAAAAAAAACCCCACTGTACAGCACCTGGACAAATTTATCAAAACAGTAGTTGGTGAACAAAGTGGAGCATTTAAGTGCCAAAGAGCCAAATATATCCCCTCGGGAGTTGGTTGAGACCAAAACAGAGCTCAAAGGAAAGTGACTATCGGATTCAAATTCATCATGTGGCAGAAACACAACTCTAAATTGATACTAACATTACTCCATTTGCTAACACTTTAAACATCTCAACCTTATAAAGAAATAATATGTCAATGTTGTGTTTACAGCTTCTTCCGCTGTCCCCCCCAAAAAATTAACTAATACTGCCTTAAAGCATAATATACATTAGCAGATACAACAGCACCTTATTATACTCAAGAATACATATTTTCATATACAATTGCTACAATATATCCATTGCCATCCATCACGGTATTGCAGGAGTTCACACTCCCTTTTATCAGGTAAACACAGCTTACAATAATAAGGACCAGACCATTTGTAGAAATTAATTTCCCATGTTGACTATGATGGGTGTGTTGTGAGCAGCTGTACTAAACGCTATCAAGACCATTTTATCATCATGCTCTCACTTGTCCCTAATGAGTATATCCCATTTCAGAGTTATCACCGTTACATTGCTCTTCCCCCTAATGGGATAGAATAACAAACCAGAGAGAATGTGTTTATCTGTCTTATCTGCCTCCCTGTGCCAGACATTTTTTCGCTAAAGTGATAAAATTATGATGAACAAGCTCACATGAATAGCTACACTTTTGGGCAGTACTGCCCAGAGAGGATTAAATGCTTACAAATGCTCCCATGGTAACTTTTGGCTACTGCCCAGCTTTGTTGTACAGCAGTTGCTTAGCATTAGATGTCATCCTGGCTTTCTAACATTAACCTCAATATTTGTATCAACAACCTGACTGGTCAAAAACCTGCCTGCGTAACCCTTAGCGGACAGAGGCTACATAGCAGTTGTCCCTGTGGGGAGTGCAGCGTGAGGTCACCAGGACAAGTTATCCAGCACCGGAAATTTCCTCTGCCAAGCGAACATTAGTCCAAGGAAGGATGGTGTTTTCAGTGGCTGGAAGAAAATAAAGATGTATTCATGTAAAACTCATTTGCATAGAAAGTTTGGCTGCTTCTGGGACTTTGTGTTGAGCTGCTGAGTCTAGAGGAGCTTGCTTTAATAATAGCCGTCCAGGAGATTTTGCAACACGGCAGGGGGTGAAACTGATTCACTTTATGAGTGTTAGAGAGCTGCTCAACAAATTAAAATCAAGACATTGTTACCAACAATGTTTTTTTTGCTATAGTATAATCATCTGTCTTTTGTTACTGTATCTACTCCCCATCAGAGATTAAAGTTGATCAGCCAGGAAAACAAATGCACTTACAATTAATTGCAAATGTTTACTCTGAAAGTAGTCGGTATTTATTGTCCTTTTCTTCTATGTTTTCTAACTGTGGTTTTAAAAAAGAAAAAAATCAGAAGAAGATGCGTATGTTGGCTTGATCTAGTCATCTAATATTCCATATAAAGAGCAACTGGGGTTTTGATGAATCCACTGGCGCGATTTTCTGAAAATAGATGGCTTTGTCTTTGAGGCAATCAGGTCGATTGCTTACAGATGTTGAAATAAGTTTCAGTGTTGTTGTCAAATGTAATGACAACACGTTAAAGAGCTTTAATTAGTAGGAGTGTTGATAAGTGTTGCTTTCGTGTTGTGTTTCAAGTAACATTGCATGACGAATGTATGAATACTGTTGAGATTTTTTATTATTTGCTGTGGTTTTGTGTATGTAGACAGTCTGCGTCTGTAGTCTGAGTTTCCACAAGCCTGGCCTGTGAGTGGTATGTTTTATGAACGTAATGAATGTAATGAAAGTTGCAGCCGCACAATCCACAATCTACTTTATAATTGTCTTAAACTTTAAATATATACCTCTATGAGGATTATAAGTAACCTACATTTTAGCTCAAGATCTAAGCCTGTGTGATTCTGCTGAGAACACTTTTTTCATATTTGATGTATTTTCTGTCTAATGGAACAGAAAATACACTGAAAGATTATAAAAGAAGAGAGACAAGAGATTCTTTTCAGAGCAGAGAAAGACTGCAAGTGATTGAATCCAACAAAAACACATTTATATCATGCTCTGTGTGGCTCCTTTGTCCTTCTGTCTCATCTGTCTTATAAAAATTATTTGTCTCTGTAACTAATTACTCACACAAAACTAATAAACTGACCATCCAGACACAGTAGTTTCATGCAAGTGCATAGTGTAAGTATTGTGGCCGTTGATAACTCAGAATGACACTATACTTACTGAAGGTTTTTATGGGTTGTGTTGTAAATCTTTACCATATATGAAAATGCTATACGATATAGTTTCTAGTGCTGAAAGATATAAAAGAAAAGACTTCACCTACACCAGATTTTAATTGTACCAGCATTGTAAAGAGGCACATACTCTGAAGGCACAAATAGGCCATGTTAGACCTCAACACAGGGGTATTCAAATACACGTCTTAGAGGTCCACTTACCACATTTCCACCACATCAAAGGTCCAATAAAAGTGCATTAAGTGATGATATTTCAGTACAAAAACTCCAGAATTTCTGTATTAATGGGAGAAGTGACACCTTCGTTGTGTAATTAAGTGGGTATAAACAGGTGCGGTAGCCAAGAGGAGACACTGGTGTAAGTGTTCATTAGTGAGTTTGCTGCGGTATGAGTTCTTTAATGTATTAACTGTTGAAAATGTAATCAACTTTACAATTATTCTGCTGGAGGCTTGATATGACGACTTCAAATGGTCCAGTTTTGTGCTTCTTATCTCCGTGTGTTTGGGATGGTTTTGTTCAAATTGGTGTCATAGTGGCGTTTTACATTACGACTCTTCACTACGGCCGCTGTTTCATTTCCCTCAGTGCAAAATGAACATGTATGCACTGCACAGTTTGCACTGTCAACCTCTCCTTTTTTGTATTGGATAGTTTTGGCCAAGCCATTTTTCTTTCTCTACCGGAGCCCAACAACATCCAACGTCCAACAACAACCTTGCTAACTGTGGCGACTAGTGGGGGGTTGTATGATGACAGCTGAGGTGATGTGATAGCAATGTGTTACTCAAAAGGGGACTGGATCAGGTTGCGGGGCAAGTTTGTTTCCCGGTCCGGATTAAATTGATTATGTATGCAATAAAATATCTGTGTATCATATAATATGTGTGGATCATGTATAGCTGGTTTATGAGTGAACGAAGAAAAATGCTGTCCACTTTACCATTAACTTTGATTCAGCTGACTCCTTGTAATGTGAAATGGTTGCCAGTAACACTGATCCCACTGAGAACTAACAAGCCACTTTGCAGTTTTCTGTTTTTTTAAGATCATTGTTTTGGATTGCTGGTCTGGAGTGGGTGAGCCCTATCAGCTCTCACCGTTCACTTCATTCCTAGCACACTAGCTCATTTTAATTCAATGTGCACAATCATCCCAGTGTGAAATTACAGAAAGCTGGAGTACACTGGTCGCCAGCGAAGACCGCGAAGGAGACCTTAGCCTGCCAGTTTACTGACCTACACTGTGAAAAGTTTACCTGGCTATGTCCAAAAAATGTGTGATCGCTAATAACTCATCAGCTCCTATTACTTTATCACACAACTGCATACACAGTAAATCTAGACGACAGCATCCTGGAAAGAGTGAAACTGTAACATCTTGGCAGTTTCTTCCGAGCATAATTGCTCAGACTGAGGAATCTTCAACCCCTCAGTGCAGCAAAAGATGATGTGTTCCTTAGGTCTGTATGGAGAATATCAGGAGTAGATTGGATTGAATTAGATGTGTAAACATTTCCAATACCTCAAGTTTTTCATCCCACAACCCAGCCAGTTTAATCTTATACTAAATGTATCCAAAACTAGTTTCATTCGTGGATATGTACAGTATGGTCTTTGTCACCTACTGGCTGAAATAATGTGTTGCTATGGTATTCTATGTCCAGGGATTTAAGCAGGATTTGGCTATCTGTAACTGTAGTCATGAGCTCCAGGCTAGTATATCCAGGCTGGAGTATCCACTACATACAGATGTGTTCCCTGGCACCAAACTGTCTTACATTTAAGCCGAAATTGTTTCAATCACCTTCAGGATCCTAAACTTTATTCAGACCCATAATAAATTCCCTTTTGTGCTAGATATCTGGTTCTCCTCCAAAGAGTAAATCTAATTTAGCAAATGACAAAATATCACTTATGTTATATGAGGATCTAGTCAAACAAATCTTGTGACCCATTAGGGGAGACACAAACCTAAACCATTTGCCTGAGCCCGTGTGGTGCAACAAATGGAAAGTGATGTCACTTTTCTTTTTTGACTGGAAAATGAATGACACACAAATTTAAAATATTAAATTCTATGTAAATGTTACAAAGCAAAAAGACACAACTAATTGGGGTCTTGGAAACCAAAGGAGAAGCTGGATAGTGTTTGGATGAGAGAGGGATCCTCCGACAGTTGCGAAACAGACACTCAAAGCACTCTCAAAGTCTGTTTAAAAGCCTTTTAATCCCAAATACAATCAAGCACTACACTGGCAGTGTTAATGATTGGAGTGGAAAGCCAGTGAGGAGTCATGTCTTTTTTTCTGTAATACTAACTCCTATTGGTTGGTCAGGGTGCCTGGAGCATAATGCAAACCAACCTTTTCTGACTTCCATGAACAACTAGGTTTCAGATCATTTACAACCGCATTGACTGGTCTGTGACACATTATAGTGGCTTGTAACTGACAAAAGTAATAAAGTCACATTGTTTAAATGGAGAAAATGTCAATTTAAAGATGTTTAAATGGAAAGAGTAAGCTAACAAAGTAGAGCAGAGAATCCAATGGAAACGTCAGGTGAGGACGTAGACCAATACTGGACGTTAAAACTGAAGACAGGTTCAAAAGTCTCAAAGTTGTATAGCAAACCTTGAGTAACTGGTATCAGAAACCCAATCACACACCCAGAGATTTACTATGTTATGGTCACTTTCATCACAACCAACATCATTTAGCTACCTTTATGATAAGAGTTCTCTCTTGTAATCATTGCTTATGTGAATAATCACTAACAATAATTCATTCTTCTTGCTGTCAGCCAAGGCTCATTAGCTGCATTTACATGGACCCTAATGTTCCACTAATAATCGGAATAATAGCTCAATCAGAATAAAAATGCCTCATGTAACCACCTCAATTGGAAGAGACTGGTCTGATCCGGCCCGATCGGAAGGACTTTTCAATCGGGTAGAGAGGGGTGGTGTAAACCTTTGATAATCTGCCAATAGGAAAATATTAGCACCTAATAACTATGTAAATGCTTAATCTGATAATTTCTCTCTGGTTGGAATAAATATATTCTTTCTGCACATGTTTGCCCCACATGGGGGTAACAGCCTGGTATAAAAAACAGTTTTAGTCTCAATAGCTAATTTCCCCTTTCATGACAACTGTACAAGACGTGAATTTTTTTATAACTGACCCATTTAAATTTTATTAAGCCGTAAAGTTATGCATAATTAAGGACGTGGCCGCTTTGAGTGACAGGTTGTTAGCCGCTAGCTGGCTTGTTTCGGCAACCAGGCTTCATTCGGCCTGCCTCAGCTCCACTTCTTTGCCATTTTTTGAAAAAGCCAGAAGTTACAGTAGGCGGAGTCAGGCACTGCCAAGATGGCGACAGCCGGAGCCGCCCACTTTGAGTTTCAAAACCGCTCAAAACCAATGGGTGATGTCACGTTGGCTACGTCCACATTTTTTACAGTCTATGGAACCACTTTGCACATGTCACAAAAGTTATATTCTGCTTAAATGCTTTGGGGCATGTAAAAACACATCTTATCGGATCACTTTATTTAGCGTCCATGTAAACAGTTAAGTTGGAACCTCTAACCAGAATGATTGCAGTGGGATTGAAGAAATACTGTCCGTATAACCGCAGCTATTGACAGGGCTAAGACCTTTTCCAACAGCTCTCCTGTTACTAAGGAGACTGTAATGTGAAAACTATTATTACCACTGTCCAAAACTGTTGCTCACAGCTGCTCATATATCCCTCCACATCACAAGATTCATCAGAACCCCCTGCCATTAATGGACAGAGAGGGAGACTAAAAGAAGAAGAAAACATGCTGTAATGAATGTGGAGCGAAGAAACTGTCACAACAGAAGTCTGTCAGGGAGTAGTATTGATAAATTGTGCTGGGCTCAGCAAAAGAGCGGAGTGTTGATGAAAGCTGTCATCTACACAGATAGTACAATGATCAGCGTTGTGTTATTGAACTATTTGCTTGTTAAATAGTCATTTATTTTATGAGTTACAGTAAGATTTTTTTTGTCAAAGTATGGAGCAACTGGTTTGGATTTGTGTCTGATTCAAAGTTTTTGATTAGAACTTTCCCATCTGTGTCTGTGAGTTTGAAAAGTGAATATAAGATTTTGATAAAAATGAAACCCTTACATATCTCTGCATGTCCATATTTGATCCTATGAGCCATCTGGCCATTCCCAAATCTTGTCTCCTGACCAAAAGACGTCATTATCTGTGCCTTTTAGCTGTGCAAAGAGCTTTATTTTAAGTATTCCATAAAAATGTCTAAGTTTATAATATTTTTGGCTTATAAAGGTGAACAAATTTGATGTGTTTTCCTTAGTTGCCATTTGGAAGTAATGTCGCAGGAACTTTTTCTAGCAGCTGTCACCATTACCAGTACTTTTCCATTATACTGTCAATCCCCACAGACATCTCTGGGCTCTGGTTTTGCCCCATTTTCCAACCCGAATCTCTACTCAAAGCCATATTGCTCTAGCTTTGTTGCATCTCCTTTGCCTCAACAAGTCAGTTTTGATTCATCTGCAGGACTGAAATTAAAGAACACATCAGAACTACCAGGTGTCCCCGTAATCACAGATCACATACAAATATGCATGCATGCACTGGCCTGCTAGCAACAGACCAAACTCAGGCCTCTTTCTCTTTCCCTCTCTGTTTACAGCAAATATTTTATGGTGTATCACTGCGCTGGAGAAAATGATCGGTTGTTCAAGTTATCTCATAAGTCATATCATACTTTTATCTGCATTTTCCAGGAGATTACACACTCCACACAAATACACACATAGTTTTTGGAAGGAAAGCGGTGATAATCATTTGCAAATGTAACAAGCTTCTTCACAAACATAACAAACACTCTAGCTCTGGAGTAAAAACTACATTTGATATTTTGCACATGTGTAAAGCCTGTTAATTGGAAATGAAGCATGACTAACCTTGAAAGATGTTTCTCAGTAATCCATTGTGATATGCAGGAAGGGTAATGAGGGACAAATCTAATACATTCTAGCTTTTTTCTTTGGCCTTAATGCACACAAGCTCTATTGGCTCTGTACAGATGACTTTGTGTTCACCATTTAAACTACATAACCCATAATAATGTGTTTATTCTATCAACATTTTCATTCAAACTGTAATTTGATGATGTTTGCATGACTGCATATTATACATTGTATTATGTACATTATTGTATATTTCCCATTTTGAAATAGTCGTGTCTATACTCATGATAAGTGCAGCACTAAGACAATAAAACAATATGCGGCTTTGACTTTCTCAGATCATATACTATAGCCTGTTTAAACAGTTACATGCAGTTTTATTAAGCTTTAAACTGATCAAGTCAAGTGGGTATCTTCCAAAGTTACAGTCATTGAGTGCAAAGTTCTTGCTTTGTTTTACCACACAGTGTGTTTTCTTGCAGAGCTACAGTGGAGGGATAGTAAAACAAACAAGGAATTTCACACAAACAAGACTGTAACTTAGGAAGATACCCGTTTGATTTATCTAACTCAGGCTGCTGAAGCCTCATATTAGCTACAGCTGAACTTTGTAGTGC
This sequence comes from Scomberomorus guttatus, assembly GCA_038419695.1. NCBI lineage: Eukaryota > Metazoa > Chordata > Actinopteri > Scombriformes > Scombridae > Scomberomorus > Scomberomorus guttatus. Next base: position 12,551,894 of record CM076466.1, on the reverse strand, counting down.
ATTTCTGCACTGTGGACTGTGGATTTTGCCCCAAATCTCTCACACTGAAATACCCATAAAAAGGGATCTCTTCAGGACCAGCGCAAACAAGGTGGAGGATCAATTACAGCAACAAATACCTGTTTCAATATACATATGGGCTTGTGAATTGTTTTAAGAGAGACTTGAAAAAAATATGAACCTTTGACTTGTTGGAGGCTACATGATTGGCTTGTTTAAGGAGGTCAAATGTAAGGATCAGATAGAGAGCATCACCCGAAGGATCAGTGTCTTCGAGTTTATTGTGCTCAGTGGTTGAGGATGTAGATGGAGATGAGGTTCAGTTATTATTTGGGAGATTTATCTATTTATCTATTATCAATTTATCTATTTAATAACATAATGGCAAGGAACGGTGGCATTATTTCACTAAAAACTCATTAGAGACTCATATATCTTCTACTTTTGATGAGTTTTCACATTTAAATCTGTCTTTAACCTGTTCTACAAATAGAGTGTCTCCTAATTTCCTTTGCAGCTTTGGGATGACCACTTGCCTCAGCATTATGAGTAAGCAAAGTTTAACTGCATGTTTCTTTAATTAGATCTTCTCTTTAAAGCTGTAGTCTTTGATTTAATGGGACGACAGCCTCATAAATCTCAGCCGCTAATAGAGGCTGTGGTGTGTCACTGTGCTCTGATGTGGTGCCACCCTGTGGGTCGGTTATTATTGCTGCCAGCTGTTTATAGCAGCTGTCACACAGTCCTGCACCAACAGATACACATGGACCCATGCACAGCTATGCATGTCTTCTGTCAAACTTTCTGGTGCCCTTTCATATTGATAATGCCCCTGAAAGTTTTATAAAGCCAAACTCAAGTTCCTCCTCCTCCCTGACGCATCTCCTCCTCATTCCTTTGCTTTGCCATCCAAACCTTTTACCAGTACCCTCTCATTCAACCCACATCCCTTCTCTTCATTTCTCCCCCAGTCTTCCCCCTTTCTTCCCCTGTCCGAACTTTCCATTTGCATAGCCCCTGACAGATTCTACTCAGATCCCTTTTCTTTTTCTTTATCCGTTTTGTCAGTCTCATCCTTTTTGCGAGTCTTCGCTTCTGTCTTCTCCGTTTTGTCCTCTCCTTCCTCTGCTCTTTACCTCCTATTTTCCTTCTCACCCTTCCAGAATTTCTTTTAACATTTCATCCTCCATGTCTCTCCGCTCTGTCAGCCTTCTTCTCATCATGCTCCCTGAAAAAGACAGTTTTACAAAGAGACAAGACAAGTTTTTGTCACACAGGCATGCTGTACACGTATGTGTGCAGGTGCATCCTTAGCTTAGTATGTAGTAGTTAGTTAATTAACAGAATGATAAATGATGATCTACAAACTGAAATGAAAATGAAAGTAAGGGACGTGCTGCATTCATTTTGACATTTTGAATAAATCAAAAGAAACAATATCCTTTCAACCCATGCATGAGCATGTGAGAGGATTCCAGTCCAGGAATTTTTCATTTTATATGGTATTAACTATAAAACCAGTTTGCTCTGGGAATTACAGCTCCCAAAAATGTCCAATTGCACTCCATTAAAACAATGACAGTACAGCGTTGCGAGCGGGTGGCCATTTCAGCCACAAAATACAGGAACAGCAGCCAGCGGTTTAAATGAATAATGTGACATTTTTCATATGTTTCAGTGACATTTTGCAAATGAATCGCAGCTGTACACTGCAGCTGTATGTTAAAAAGTATGTTGTGAATGCTGTGTTTGAATGGTCTGTCTGATCCTGACCACACCGTCCTGCCACAGCAGATCCACACTGACATTCTCCAGCCAACAAGTCATATTTTCATAATGGATAGCTGTTCAGCTGTGAGACATATTTAAAATACGTCACTAATTTAAATGGCGACCTGATTGGCAAGTGTTCAATGTAAGTTGAATAATGTAGATCAGATACTGATAATATCTGTACCTCAGAACAGAAATGACTTTGTGTGATGAACATGTTACTAACTGAATCTGAAGATTCATTATGACGATGCTACATTGCTGAAAACATGAACCATTTATGTGTGAAAGGTTATGGTGGTTGGGTACAGTATTTTGCATGTGAGGGTTTATTGAATGAGCGTGTTGATAAATGTGCTTGAGAATAATACAAATCATTAGAAAAGCAGTGCAATCCTCTTTGGTCTCAACTGTATGCAGAGGAACTGACAGTATCCCTTTCCTGGGCTGAATGATGTCTACATGTCTCCATGTCACTCTGACCCACTAACCTACTGCTGCTGCTGCTGTTGTTGTCCTCCTCATTGTCCCCCTTCTTCTTCTTCTTCTTTGATCCCAAGATGAGGAATTTAACAAATCTGCCCCACGCTGAAGGCCGCTGGGAGTTTCTCTGGAGTTTGCAGCTGCGGAGTTCAGTCTGCTGTTACTGCTGCTGCCCCTCCATCTCCCCTTCGGCATCCACCACAGAGATCCTTATCTATCAGGATCTCGGGATCTTCTATTGTTCCTTCTATCCTTCTTATTTATTTTCTTCTTCTCCTTTTTCTTATTCTTCCCTGTGTGAGAAAACCTCCCACAGCATCCTTTAATTCCATTTCCTTTGTTTGCAAGGACCCAATGAAAAACTAATGTATTTCTGCTTTTCCAATTTACTACATTGTCTCTAAATCTTCTAACAGACAAGAGTTGAGAATATACAGACAGGTTTGGACAGCTTCTTCTCCTTTTTCTTATTATTCAATCCCTGTGTGAGAAAACGCCCCTCAACCTCCCACAACATCCTTTAATTCCAATTCCTTTGTTTGCAAGGCAAGAACAATGTATTTCTGCTTTTCCAATTTACTAATTTGTCCCTCTAAATCTTTTAACAGACAAGAGTTGAGAATATACAGACAGATGACTAAAAAGCATACATCCAGGTCTTTGTGACTTATGGGGTTCTGTACAGTGTAAGTGTTGTGCATGAGCATGTGAAAAATGTTGATGGTGATTTACCATGAAGGGTAAGCTGTCATTGGAACATCTGCTTCCTAGCAAGCCACACTGCAAGAATGACATATGTGTGTGTGTGTGTGTGTGTGTGTGTGTGTGTGTGTGTGGGTATGACTTAAGTCACTTTCAGGGACACACACCAGACCAGTTGATTAGGGATGGCTCGTTCAATTGGGGACAAAAGCTGTGTCCTCAATTGGTAAAACGCTGATTTTTGGGTCAGTGGTTAAGGTTAGGGTTATGTTTAGGCAAGTAGTGGCTGGAAAATTACGTGTTTTTGTTTGCAATCGTCTGACAGCTTATGTAACTTGTTCTGTGGTGTTGCTGTGGCGGATCTTTGCCATACAGCTGGTAACTATCATTAACCTATGAGACTGATTCAACTATTAGGAACACTTTTTAATATATTGCACTCCAGCAACCCTCCACTAGACATATTAATTACATTTCTAGTGTAGGAATCCTAATATATATGCACTAACATGAAATTATTTAGGCAATGTTGTTATCATGGGCACAGACTTGACCTTATCCTCACCAACAAATAAGACAAAATTAGAAATGGCATTGAATGGCTTTTCTTGACTGATGCTGATGCACTCTCACTTCCTATTTATTCTATCAAGTAAGGTAATTAAAATTACTAATGCCTTCTTCAAGGCATAGCAGAAACATCTGTGCAATGTTTCCCTTGTGCTGAGCTTAGATACAGAAAACTGAAGTAAAGGAGCATAAAGGTTGCAAATCCTCCCTTTTTAAAAACTTTTTGGACTCTTATATGCACCCCAGCTACCCCTTTTTGTTTTTGGTTGAGCAGCAGGTTTTTCTCTTCTGCTTCTATTTTAGTAAAACTGATAAGCAAATAACATTCTGGCACTTCATTTCCACCCCAACCCTGCTCTCTGTGTTCCCGCCTGTTCTTTAAAGCCAAAACAGCAGGAAGACAGCAAAGCCCCCATGGGTCAGAGAGAACTAACATTCCTTTATACACTAATACAGATGCCTCCATATTTGTGGTCAATCAGACACAACAGCAGAGCAGCTGATTGGTCTAAGGTCACAATTGTGCCATTGCATAAGTTTCAGAACAAATAACAATTACATATAAAGTCCAGTGCTGTCAGTTCATAAGTCCAGTATGTTCCAGGGGAGGCAATAACATTTATACAGACTTTCCACGCGCACCAATGGAAAGAAATATAAAGAAGAACAGAGTGAGAGAGACCAAGAGGACTGGTGATGAGGACCAGTTCTCTTGGCCATTGCCCCATCATTTAGTGTGCAATTCTTATTCATGTGTCACTGAGTAAAAAAGAAAAAAATGAATGAACCTCAAATAAGTAAGCGAGCTGATTTTGCAAAACAATCTCTCCGAGGGTTAGTAGCAGTAGTTAAACAAGCCTCGTAAAAAGTCTAACTCCTAGAATGTGTTCAGCTCTATAGAGGCATTATAGACACTACTACTGTTTGTTGTTTTATAAGGTTGCAGCCCAAAAAGTCTAAGGACGAAACTGATTCTATAAAGTCTCTGATTCGAGAGCGCAAGCCAAGAGATGAAGAGAAGCTGAAAGTTGGACTCTCCAAAGGGTTTTTACAGAGGATCTGCACTATAAAGAAAAGCAGTTTTACAAAGATCCCAAAAAATTTGGCCCATTGCCTCAAGAGTTTTTTATTGAGTTGTTGGCTCCAAGCTCATATCCTCTGAGAAGGTCATCAAAATTACAGTCTTGCTAGATTTAATTGAGTTTGTGTATACACAAAAACAGACACACATGCACACAGTAAAAGTTTATAACTTCTGTCTGCATCGGCTGAAGCAGGGAAATGAGGTTAATGTTCATAGATGCGTGATGTAATTTTACAACTTTGAGACTCAAATTACAGACCTGATAAGATTTACATTTTTGTCCCGAAGAGACCTGTGACAAACTAGGATAAAGTGAGTTAGAAAAGCTGATATGCTCTCCAGGGAATTCACATAATGCAATAATAATAGATAAAATAGATCTAGACATGCTTGAATTTGTGTTCACTGGCCAACACCCCACACAGCTGACTGAGGGTTCAAAGGTCGCCAAGAAAGCCTTTGGTCGAACCTAGAGCTGCATATCTTCACCATGATCTCAGCATCTGCTCGTCCTCACTCATCTTTACTAAGCACATGTGTTAACTTCTCGACTCGCTCATGAGCTGTGTTGCTTCCGTTAACATTTTTTGTCTTTATCACCATCTTAACTCTCGCTGGTTTAAGTCATCTGGTCCAGTGGCAGGTCTGTGCCTCTGTTGCATTTCTCATCACTTCTTCTCACTGTGGAGAAGTTTTAAGACCTCACTAAACTGGCCACTAAATAGTGGAGTCTGGAGGATTTGGGAATGCATGTAACTATGTGAGGACTGGGTCACCGTGGGGGGTCGGTTTCCAACTAAACTGTAATGGTTTCAAAGAGATCCGTGCAGACAGAGACGCAGAGTGAGTCAGGACTTCCTTCAACAAACCCATGTTCTCGCTTAAGTGATCTCTGAACAGCCACATGTAGGCACACACACATTTCTTATATTTGTTGGTTGTTCTTCTGGCAAATTTCTTATGTTCTCTTTGTTTAGTAGATTGGGACTTTCTCAAAGCTAGTCTAATTATGTTTTCCATGTATCTAGGATGGCTTAAGGAACTTAATTGTCCTTTTGAAGGTCAGTTGTGTGCCTCACTGTAGTTGTATATTTTCTCCTTCCCCCTCAGTCTGTCCTCTCTACTCTGTAATTTTGGTTTTGGGGTGTAGGCAGATCTCCCTGAGGACCAAACAGAAAACCCTCCATACTACACAGAAACAGTTCCAGCCTCTTTTTTTTTTTACCACAGACAGGGGAAAAAAACATACAAAAATAAGTTGTGGATAGAGCATATCATGCAATAAGACTGAACTTTGTGTCCAAGATGGCACCACCATCTATGGAAAATTATAGCCTGTCTCTGTGGTTTGTACATCTAGTAAAATAGAAAATGAAACAAAGGAAACTAGCAGTTTGGGGATGTTGGATGTAAAATGATTTAAGTTAGGCTGAGTGCTAGACAAAAAGGTTGCTGGTAGATATTTACTAAAGAAGTTAAGCAAAAACGTGTAGTGCACACTATTGCACTTCTAACCTGAGAGAGCGATTGTGACTTGGTCAACTTAAAGGTGTTATGTTTAAAGGTATATTGTATAAAAATTTAACATGACAAAATAATCTAATTTTATTTTTTTTAAACTTAAGACATTGGTAGAAGGTAGTAGTAGAAGGAGAAGAGGGGGAAGGTGCTGTCCTTTGATAAAAATAATATCATACACTTCAATTATAATCATATGAAGGTATCTTTCCTTTAAAGCTGCTATGATCAATATTTTCATATAAATCTTGTATGTGAAAGGGGTTTGCTTATAGCAATTATCACCAAGCCCTGCAGTTCCCCCATGTTTTCGCATCTTTGGGCATCTTTAGTTCACTCTCACCCCTTTCATCAGCATCATTTATACCTGCAGCAGGCAGCTATTTTCAGCAAAAAAGCTCTGATAAACCCACTGTACGCTACCTGTCATAGCGCCAAACAGCAGACAAACAAAGTTGGCGACTAGCTGGTGAACATAGTGGAGCACTTAGCAGCTGAAGAGCCAGATATTTTTCCTCAGGAGCTAGCGGAGACCAAAACAGAGGCAAAAAGAGACTGAATATTGGACTTAAATGTGTCTGGTGGCCAGACACTCGACTCTAAATGCTAATGTTGCTTTATCTCTGCTGTATGTGTAAATAGGCAACTGTTTGCTAACATATCAACTGAAAAGGTGAATATGTCAGTTAGTGCTGTGGTTGGTGGTTTAATGTCACCGCTTCAGTAAAAACCCGATGGCTATTTAATGCTGCTCTACTGAAAAAACCTCATCGCACACTGTATGATTTAATTTAATGAGAGGTATTATTGTATCACTGTGTGGCCACTGTGCTGAACACACACACATATTTCCACAGAACACCAGTTTTCCAATAAAAACATGGCTTTTTAATGTGAGCCTAATATAGCCACTCATATGAATTGCCTGTCTCGCCCTCAGAAATTATATTACTGTTATCATATACTGGTGGTGATGAGTGACTATGTTCACCAGATGTCTATGTGCGAATCAGAGACAGAAAGACAAACAGAGAATGATAGATCATGTATGTTCAAAGTTAGAAAAGAACAAGAGAAGCACAAGATAGATAAAAGACAATAAAAAGACAGAACATATTAGACCAAAATAAATGACACAAACTGAACCAGAGAAAGTCGGATTTGATTTGTCTTGTATATTCCAGCGTCTTAACCATATGTACCAGGGAGGGCTGGGTTTGCAAGGATGTGGCTGTCCGTGGATGACTGTGGCGGGGATGAAAGGGACGGAAGTAGGCAGCCCTGGAGGATGCCTACTTGAATCTGTGAACACACACACACACACACACACACATACACTGAACTTGTATGTAAATAAGAGGCTATCCTCTGGATCTGGTGAACAGATGATGTTAATTGTTTCCATCCTTCTCGGCAGGGAGTTTGCGACTCTTAGAGAAATTAAATGGCACCACACTGACACACATCGAAGAGTCTGTCTTTCACTCTTCCTTTCTTCCTTTCTTTCTTTCTGTCTTTCTTTCCTTCCTTCACCAGACATTCCAGTGTTGTCCATAAAAGAGGTTAACGCCCTCAAGCATAGGTCAGCTACAGATGTTTGGTGGTGATTAAATCTCCTGTGACGTGATGAAACATTCATGCACGTCTCTGTTTTCCAGTTTTTTGTTTTCTTTCTTTTTTCTGTTGTTCTGTGTTTTCTTTTATTTATTACATTGTACTGTATATAACAATATGAAAATACAATAATCCACATTAATCCAATTTATATATATTTATATTTAGTTGTTACTTTGCTGATTGCAGTATATGATCCAGTTCTGTAGATGAGACAATCAAAAACTATATAAAATCATTAAAATTAGCTTCACCTTGAGCAGCAACAGAAAAATGTCAGTCATAGTCATTCAGTAATGATAGGCTATAGTGGCAGATGGATCACAGTAACTTCCGTTAAGGCTGAATCAAACTAAAAGATGTTTATGTAACTTGAGTTTATCTCTGTGAGAATCAAGTCAAATCAATTCATCACTTGTGACAGACTGATTTGCCTCTGCAGGAGTGTGGTAAGACAACCTGACCTGGCCTGCTTATTTGGATTCAGCTTTTTAACTATCCTCAGTAAAGTAATGTGACCTGCGCGACCTTTCTGTGGTATTCCAGTTTACCTCCAAATCCTCGACCATGAAATCCACGGAGGTTTGTGGAAAGCAGTAAAATGGATACAGGACTCTCTATCTTTTCCTCACTGGAAACAGGAAGGTGGGGGTAATTGTACTCTAATCCCCCTGGACATTTGTTGGGTGTCCCTGGATAAATTCCACCTGAAAGGTCATGGGAGGTCACATACCTGGAATCAATTAACTCGCTGCAGTCTGAGCTTAACCCACAAGTTTTCAATCTTTAAAGATACCAGCAGGAACTTTTTCTGAATGTATTTAAACCTATAAAATACTTTGTTTCTCTGTTGTTGTTAATAGTGTTTGGTGTTTGCCACAGTATTCTCCTCTGTAAAGACTTTCAGGCTCTACTTACCACTCATGGCTCTACTTTCTTTTAATAGTCGCAATCCAATATCATCCATGCAAACAAAGACAGTAATTCAGTATGTTCCAGTAAAGTATAATTGGACTGGGCGTTGAAGGTTAAAAGCATTAACTAATGTTGACTCAATGTTTCATTTAGCATGGAACTGCTGGTATTTCTCTCCAGATGATTTGCAATTATCTTTTAGAGAACTTTTTTTCACATTTATTTTTTTCCAGCAACACTGGCTACAAATACAGTCATTGTTTTATGCATCAAGAGTCTGAATAAACTTAAATATCTTGAAAGAGGAAATTTGTAGACACGATAGAGACCAAAACACATAAAAACAGATGCTAAAACATATTGTAAAGGTAATGAGAGCTCTTAAAGTGGTCCTGATGAAGTGCGTGATAAAATGTAGTTGTAACTAAAATAGCTGAGGCGCTCGTTGTGTATTTGACAGTGAAGTATTGTGAGGGCCCACTATCTCTTAGGGTGCAAGTATCAATGCAGGAGCATGTTTTTCATTTTACTGGTGCACAGGCTAGCCACAGATGATAAGTTACTTGGTACACGAGCAGCACCACTTGTGTACTTTTCTTAGAAACGTATAAAGACTCTTCAGGAACAGGGTCCAATTCTGCAAAATAACAAGATATCAAAGGAAAAGATGCCTTTTTAAATGGTTTGGTTTCCAATTTGGGACAAAACTAACACTGACACCATGGAGAGAGAGAGACACAAGTTAAGTACAGCTTTATCAGAATTTTTATACTACTATGTAATCAATTTCATGACCGTCGCACCTATGTCCTCTCATATTTCTTTTAGGACACCGCTATACATTGTATGAATACCATTAGCAAAGCTACCCCAACATTTTAGATAAAAGACTCTTTTTATGTCCTTGTCAGACTTCCTGAAAGAGGCAAAGTATGAAAACATTACTTCATCCAAGAGGCTTGTACTGGCAACAATCAAAGGCTTCAAATATCTAACGTCAGCCAAAGATTTGCCCCTACATACACACGTGGTCACAAAAGTACACACACCCTATTTAGACCAGGTGTTGTTCCAACAGCGGTGAAAGGAATATCATTCTATAAACCCAAGGAAAGCAGTAGAACACATTGTAAATGTGATTAACTTGCATGGTTTGACACCCAAACAAACCAGAATGGGCACCCAGTAATCCTGCATGATATATGGTAATATGTACGGTAATCTTATAATAGAGTATAAATGACAATTGTGTATCTGCTTAACATAATGCAAAACAATATAATACTACAGTATGTTAATACTTCAGCTATAATACAATTTAAAGATCGGACATGACATATGGAAAGGCAACATGAACATTTTAAAATGTTTTAATATAATATATTGTAACATATTTACCACAGCGCGTACTTCTAGGTGGAAAGATTATAGAGTAACTAACTAATTTAAAAAATATATACATGACAATTTGTTTAGAAAAAGTGAGTGTTTTGCTAGTTAGCAAGTGAGCAGAGAGGTCTAAACAGTTAGCTAAAGTTAAAGAATAAACAGTTCAAATAGTTAGCTGGATAAATTATTGAAATAGTTAGCTAAAAGTAACAGATAAACAGTTGAAATTAAGGCCGGCCAGACTCCGCTTGGACCAGCCTCTAGTTATGCTGCTATAGGCGTAGACTGCTGGGGGACTTCCCATGATGCGCTGAGCTCCTCTCTCCTCCTCCTCCTCTCCATCTGTATGCATTCATGTACCATTAATGCATGTTACTAACTTGGCTTCTTCGCCGGAGTTTTTGCGCTTTCTCGTCTTACAAGATAAGGGACATGGACCCCCTGGTTATGGACGGCGAGAACCATGGCTGCGGGGACGCCATGGTGGCATGGTCCTGTGGGTGTCCTGCCTTGACACCCACTCCTGCTATTATTATTACTAATCATATTTCTATTATTATTATCATTGTTATTGTTATTATTGTTGTTATTATGCTTCTCTGTGCCCCCCCCTTCTTTCTTTCTCAACCCAACCGTTCAAGGCAGATGGCTGCCCACCTAGAGCACGGTTCTGCTTGAGGTTTCTTCCCATTATAGGGGAGTTTTTCCTTGCCGCTGTTGCCAAGTGCTTGCACATGGGGGAATGCTGGGTAAATTAAAGACTACGGTCTTGACCTGCAACATGAGATAACTTTTGTTATGATTTGGCGCTGTATAAATAAATAAATTAAAATTGAAATGGACTGAAATAGTTGACTAAAAGTGAGAAGTAGAAAAGGTTCAGACTAAATACTGCAGTTGAATTGTATGCAAAAAAATATTGTAGGTTAACAAGATGTAATTTTATATGATTAATACTGTTAAATAACATTCAGTTTAAAATCAGTTTCAAGTGAGCACATTTGGAACATGATGCGTGGTGCCAGTGATGGGTACATGAGTTAATCTGACAGGTCTGTGGGGTTACATCAGATAAACAAGTACCGCTGCTCCACACGCTTCATTGGATTCAGGCTTGTGATCCTGTGACTTTGCAGCCCAGTACATGAAATATTTATCACAAGCATATGCATCTGAATAACTTTGAATACAAACATCTATTGTTCAAGTTATTGATGATTCAGGCAGTCTTCAAAGATCAGGATATGTTCCAAATGAGCCAACATCCTTCAGAAAATGTGCACAGCTGTTACTGGCTTACACATATGGCTCTAGTTGACATTTCTCATGGTTAGTGAAAACACAGACATGGATACCCATTGTGTTGCAACGTACAGTGGTGTGTGTGAGAGGAGTCCAAACTGGGGGGTGGTCCTACAGTCAGCATTTAATTAAAAGAGGGCCTCTGGTGTGCACACTGACACACTGAGGAACAATGCCCTGGATTCTCCAAAGAGATCATGTAGAGACTTTGAAGGATGACTCACAATAAGTCAAAGGCAGTTCTCAATTTCTGATGAGTGATTTATGTTTGAGGTAGTTCACCAAACTCAGATTTGATGGTGCAAAAAATTTACGCAGAAAGTTGACTGAACAGTATGGAGTTTGATTCAATAATGAATAATGTTTCCATTCCTTTGGCAAAATCTTGTCTCACTTCAGCTCTTCTTATATCCCATTCTTTCTTTTTGAATGAAAAGTAAAATATTTCAAGGACACACTTTTGATTTTAAAAGTGCACAAAGCATTCAACCCGAACTTCCATAAAAGTTGGTTTCAGGGTTTAAAGAGACTTTAAACATCTGTTTATAAAGTGTCTCCAGATACTTCGTCTGAAGGACAAAGTCTTTGATGGGAGAAATTGTAGTACAGCAGATTATGTGTATGGAAAAACAACACAGCACACTGTGTGTGTGTGTGTGTGTGTGTGTGTGTGTGTGCGTGTGTGTGTGCGTGTGTGCATGTGTGCGTGTGTGTGTGTGTGTGCGTGTGTGTGTGTGTTTTAATTAGGGCATATAAAATGGTCCCCCAACACCCAACCACACATGGAAGAGAGGAACCTGCAGGAAGGGGGGGGGGGGGGGGTCGTAAAATTACCCATTATTCCCAAGTTGCGTTTGTTGTGACTACAATACAGCAGTAAAACAGAGATCTGGACACTGTATGCAGAGAGTACAGTAACTTTTTCCAAAGACCTGATTTGTGCTCAGGCTCGTGAAGCAACAAACACATGCTGGGCATTCACACACACTGTTTGCCACTGTGGCTTTTGACATGTTTTTACACCGAGTTCACAAAAGCAGGGTCACAACCAGAGTTGTGTAGAGGGTACCCCTGAAATCTACATCTTTATAGAGATTAATGGTTGCAATAGCACATAGTGGCCAAGGATTATAATCAATACTGTCTTTTCTGTTACTGTCAGCAATCATTTGTGAGTACATTTCACATTTTTAAAAGGAAGATATCAATTTACTCATTTGTAAGTTCAATAGATCTATTGCACTACTAACCCAACTAACCCAAACCATAAAACCCCATAAAACCCAGGAACGTTTTTCTAATAATAGTATTTGTGCAGCTGAATTTTAAGTCAACCAGAACCTGAGCAAATTGTTCTAAAATTTAGTCCAACATAAAACAAAACAAGCAAATGAGTCTAATTTGACCTTGACCACTGACATTCATCTACCAATCAACATACTGTATGATCCCAGTTTTCAGTCGTGCTAACTGTCCCCGGTGGGTGATTTAACATGCATGATGAACATCTGTTGTCGATTGTTAAACTTACTGAGAACTTCAGCAAAAAATCTGGTTCGGTAACAGACTTTTATACACATAGATTCAGCAGATGTGATCCATTTGCCTGGGATGAAAGGGTATGAAAGCAATATCTGCAAAAAATATAAAGATGGACAAGACTAGCACAGTTTGCATGATAACAACAGCTGACTCAGCAAACAAACATGTGGGAGTAAAATCTCTTTTTTTACACGTAAACCTTCAGGATTCCCACATACGTCTTGATCTGCTCTCCCCTAAAAATAGCTATGAAACTGGGGCTTATGTTTTATTTAACCAAAAATGGTCATAATAGGGGCACATGGAAGGGGCATATTTTCAACAGAAAATAAACTAAAGTCTGCCAGAATTGAGAAGTCAGCATATCCAGACTGTTGGAGTGGATTCAAGGTTCATTTGGAAATCTGGTTTCCGCCAAATAGATCTATCCCAAAGCGCCGGGGGATTTGTTCAGATTTAACAAGGGGTGGTAAAATTAGATCTACATAATTAACAGGTTTAATTAGAGAGTCAGTTTAAAAAGCCTCATTTGTTCTTACAAGGGGGATAGGCCTTCATCCCACCTACCACTTCTTTTCATTCATCCTGGCTCACAAGAAAAAACAGAGGGTTGTTCTTCTGCCGCGCATTAACTTTAGATCTCAAAAATGTACCCTTATCATGTTGTGACTGATGCTGTCTACTATGTGTAACTATTTTGTAAATCTGTAATGGAAGGAAACCATAGATAATGTATCAAGCAAAACTGAAATCACTGGAAAAAACGGTAATTTCAGCTATTGACTTTATGTACAAAAAAAGTTAATGTCCTCCGCCAAAATAACCTAATTAAGAGTCATTTGGCTAAAAATGGTTAGAGTTGCATAGATCTGAATAACAGGAAAAAAAGCTATTACTGTAATGATACCAGTTAAACTCAAAAAGGTCTAGTGTATGTATATGTGCATACAAGCATTAATAAACAAAACAAAAATGGACAAAAAATGCACAAATGCACATGTATGGTAGGGGTTGTGTCTTTGTATGTGTGTCCTGTCATAGCTTTTGCATACAAAGTTACATACCTTTACCTATATGTTAAACTAAACTTAGCACAAAAAGTAAGGACATTTGTGTTTGGTAGATTATTTCTTTGTTGTAACAATAATTCTTGGCAATAAATCTCATACCGATGGAAAGCCTGTTTATTTCCCTTTTAAACGGTGCCACATTTGTAAGGAACATGCATTGTGGGATGAGCAGCAGAGCTGAGTATGTGGGTTGCGCCCATGAAAAATTTGCCAAATCTTCTCTGCCATTGCCAAACAGCTTATTTTGCTGTTGCTATTTACACTTGTTTTGAGCCTCTGTGAGCATGGGCCCTGCTACAGTGGTCAGTAGGTGTCTGCTCCAAGAATCGGCATGCCACGTTTAACTGATCTGGATAGAGCAACTTCAAGCTGGTGTTCTGCAAAACTAAGTTGTGGCATTATTTGGAGTGAGACCTAGTACCATCTCCAAAGTGAAGGCCAAGTTCCATATAACGGGGGATGTCAGAGACAGGCCGCGAGGTGGGCGTCCCAAGAAGACGACACACTAAGAAGACTGTTTCCTCACCCTGTCAGCACTTAGGTACTGTAGGCTGTCTTCTACAGATTTGCAGTCAAGGTTTGCAGGACGATATGGCCGACGGCTCTCTGCCCAGATGATCCAGTACAGACTGCACGCAGCCAATCTCCGGTCTCATAGGGCTGTCAGGAGGCCTGTCCTTCACCGTCAGGCCTGTTCGTGCTGGTGTCGGCAACACGTGCACTGAAACCTGAACGTTATGTTCAGCGATGAGTCCAGGCTGGTGAGCAGCATGAGTAGGAGGTGCCAGGCTGTTTTGGCTGTGTATGGTTCTTCCACATGCTACTGAGGCTCCTGTTTGTTAAATGATGAAATTGTTAAATTGCCAATATGTTATGTTTCTTCAAACTTCAATCATCCAATCCACCAAACACCAAACGAGTCAATGGCTGAATAAGCTGTTTGGCATTGGCAGAGAAGATTTGGCAAATTTTTCATGGGCGCAACCCACATACTCAGCTCTGCTGCTCATCCCACAAATGCATGTTCCTTACAAATGTGGCACCATTTAAAAGGGAAATAAACAGGCTTTCCAACTGTATAAGATTTATTGCCAAGAAGCATTGTTACAACAAAGAAATAATCTACCAAACACAAATTTCCCTACTTTTTGTGCTAAGTTTATATGGTTTTGTGATTCTTTTGTAGACAAGAGTTAAGTAACACTGAAAACAGCCTTTGAAGAGGGAGTTATTTGTGTGACAGTGAGTAAAAACCAAAAAGGTAGCATACCACAGAGGAAAACACAGTCTAAAATTGTCTCCCACAATTCATCGTACACAGAGATTCAGTGCTGACTGTACAATTAAGGAGAGCGGTTAAAAGTCAGTCTTTATATTACTCAGCTGTCTCCTGAGTAGTGTTTTAGGAGTTATATCGTGTCCACCTTTACGAAATAATGTTAACACTATTTTCATACAGATTTCGCACACACACACACACACACACAGAGAGAGAGAGAGAGAGAGAGAGAGAGAGAGAGAGAGAGAGAGAGAGAGAGTACAAATATATTGCTGAGATAACCCATCCCTGCAGCTGTCATGGATGTATGGCAGCTGTTCCAGGGAGAGAATAAGGTAATGGGCCATGCCAGCTCTTAGAGTGCACTGTGGGAAACAAGCTTACAAGAGAACAGCAGCACTGCATCATCACCATCATTTTTTACCTTGGATTAAGGTCAACTGAATCCAGTTTCATTTTAGTGCTTTCAATAAAAGCATTGAAAACTGCATGGCCAATGCATGATGTTGATTATGTGCTGTAAAGCCTGCAGTAAATTACTATTTCTCGCCATCTGCTGGACAATCAATGCAAGTGTAAAATGTGATTTTAGGTTGTGTGAGTAAACATGTTTAAAACCTTTACATTTCTGTATATTATTAACTGAGTGACTTTAAGAAGCTAAATATAAATATGCACATATATTTGACATTTTAAAAAGTTATATCACACTGAAGTATTTTTTTAAACATTAATTTCTACATTTGGTGTGTTAAACATAATATTTAAGCATTGAAAATGTTATTTCACGCATTATATATCTAATAGCACAACAAGTTTAGACACAGGAGTTTTTCCATTAAAGTGGCCATCAGGTCTGAAGAGGTGTAATCTGTCTATTTATATTAAGAACATTTTTGACATAAAAAAAAACAATATATTGGCATAGTATAAAAAGTTAAGATTTGTCCAAAATGTTCATATTCAGGGTATACAGCAACAGAGGTCCTGGAACTTCTGGCTGATGGATGACGTCCATCCTGACGTCCATTGTAATGGACATGAAATAAAGCAAATAAAGAGTTGACTTTTGAATTTCTACATGTAATATGAGTAAGAAATTTTTTTTTCGCAAGAAAAATCCCGTGGCTGGAAATAATCAGGTCTGAAGGGGGTAAAACAATGTGAAAATAACTATTTTTTCTTGGCTTTACTGAGGACGTAAGGCGTCGTTGCTATGGCAACCACAACACGCCATTCAACCAATCGGAGAGAAATCTGTGATTGGGTTTTGCTCACTTTAGCAGTTTTCCAAGTTGGTCGTGACGGTTAGTTTTACTAACTTATTAGTTTGTACTGTTTTGCGGGACAAACGGAGGAAGTCTTAAAAGACGTGTGAAGACTGGAGATTTTTAAAAAGGTAAGACAGTTTCACAGACGTGTTTGTTTCTTTGTTTAGGAGACAAACATTGACACTAGTACCACTTGTCATTTAGCTAACCAAGTGTTAGCGTAAACGTTAACTCATTAGCTTCTGCGTAGGTTGTATGAATGGGCGATACGTTGTTGTTGTTTTTAGTGTTTTCAGCACACATTTCAACCGTATGCATATTATACCATATCCAGAGAGATTAATCTAATCCAGTGGCGTGTAATTATAGCTAATCAGCTAACCTGGTTATTGTTGGCTTTCTGAAGTGAGCTAATTTAACCTGATCTTTTTATATGTAAGCGAGAAATCGTGTTATTTGGGATGAGAAATTAAGAAAAATATATCCTAATTTTCATTTTCGACGGAGAGGGGAGGAGTGCTCGAACCAGCTGTGATCTACCTTCATTAAAAACCTTGACTTCCAGCCAAACATTATCATTTATATATTACCTCTGTTTTGAGAAGTATCATTTTACCACACATCCTGTCTACTGCAAAGCTCTTTCTCCCCTTGCTATCTGTCTGATAGACAGTTAGAGGGAAACAGTTGATCTGTTGTACAAACAGTATCTCTGTGTTTTGTGGCAGTATGAGTCTACTTCAGGAGCAGCAGCCCTGCAGGCCTCCCAGCAGAGAAGAATTGGAGGCAGAAGATCAAAAGCAGGAGGAGGAGGAGAAGGGAATGGAGGAGGACACCCCTCTAGTGGCCATTGCACCTAATGCTTCCCTCATAGAGGAGCTGCCTTCTGTTTGTACCGATGTCTCGGCTAGTCCTGCTTTCCAGTGCCTGGATGAGGTAAGACTCAAAATTGTCAAGTGTTTTCCCAGGCTGTTAAATAATCATATTTCTTGTGCAGGAGCAGGAGGCTTCTTTTCATAGGAAAGGAAAACCTCATATTGAGAAATTGCAGTGGTGGTATTCACTCTATCTACTTAAAACGTACAAGAGAAGATTATGAATGCTTTTAAAAGACTATACAGAGTTTATTAGTGATCTGATGTGTCTATCTTCAATCAACAAAGGCCAGTGTAATAAAAAGGAAAAAAAAGAACTCACCAGTTAATATACTATTTTCCAGCAAAACTGTTTTCCACATTAGAACTTGGTATTGTAGATGAATTGTGTGCCTTAGACCCTTTGTCCTAAGTTTTTGAATTGAACTGAAATACAAATGAATACTGGGGGCTTGAAATTGCCATGTGGATGAGCATCATATACAGTAAACAGACAATAAGTCACAATTTGGTCATTTATGTAAGGATGATATGAATCTCATTCTTCTATTGAGTTACACGTACACCTCATTAACCCATTTATTATGGGCAGGCAGTACACTTTGTCCCTCTATTTTACTGGCATCAAATAACCCTGGATTGTAGACCTTAGTGGTATACAGCTCAGAGTTTGTGATTACAGTATTACTTTGCATGCTACACATGTATACAGTTTTGTATACATTCATTGTAAGGTGCTTCAAATACAGATGATGCTTTTAAAGACGAGCAGGCATCAGTATGATTTTAAAAAGGGCCAAAACACTGCAACGTACACAGCCATGTGATTGTAACTTTATTCATTTCTTTTAATATAAAAAGTGCATCTTTTGGCATGACAGTTGAATATGAATGATAGAAAAGATCAATATTGTACACACACACAAAGCTCCAAATACACACATAATTACTATGAATGGTCACAATAATGCACAGCCTTTATCATTGCTCAAATATCAACAATCATCAGACCTGGTACTGCACGACCTGTCTATTATATAAAAGCTATCATACCTTCACAAAGTAAAATAAATACTGTACACGTCCTTAAAGTGAAACATTTCCTTCTCCATCCTTCCCATTCACAGTGTGTATAGAATGGATTAAATGATGCAATACAGTTTTTTAACATTAGGTAGCAGTATTGTACAAGTGGTGAGTCAGGGAGGGTTGTTTTTTTTTGGTGGGGGGGGGGCGGCATCAAGTGTATGGCATCAAGAGATGTGCAGTAGTCCAGTGCACCCAGAGCTATGGCTGGAAAAACAATTTTTTTTTTCTTGCAGCAGTGTCCTGTTTCCTGGCTGCTGTCAAGTAGAATTTACAAAAGCATCAATAATGCTCAATGCACTTGGGTATGACCCAATAGAAATTTATCTCAGGTTGCATATTTATGCAGGGATATTTTATATTGTATAGGATGATGATACATTTGCAAAGTGTCTGAGTGTAATTAATTTAATTAAATAAATGACACAGAAGCTATTACTTGTGCACTCCGGCCCAAAACATGTGTATGTAACACTGCCTGTATGGTTTTTTTTTTTTTAACAGTTTGACTGTGACCCCAGCAATGAAGTCTTTCACAATGAATTTCAGACCCACTCAAAACTGTATCATCAGCTCTCGTATACCTCACTTGAGTGGCTGCTGTTAATTATTAAACCACTTAGAGCGGAGAAAATGATAGCTCATTAGTTTTTACTACCACTGTGTGCTGTGCTGTGTCTCACCTGGTTTTATAGCAGAAGGCAGCAGGACAGAAAGTGGAGAAATGTCAGAAAATCAGTGAAAAATCTCTCATAGTAACCCTCTGTATAATATTATGGCCCCTGCAGGAGGCTGGCCTTTACACTGCATGTGTGGGTTTTTTTTATAGTCCGTCATTGTTCATAGTCCATTGTCCTTTATTGTGATCATTTTAATCCAACATTTTGAAGGCCACACTCACTACAGTGGAAAAAGCAATAGCACTGTTACATTTTTCTCACAATTATTTTCATTATTACTGCATTCAAACTGTCTATAGGGCTTATAGTCTTTTTCTGTGTACACGTATGCATGTGTAAATGTGTGCAAATGCATGACTATGCGCATGTGTTACTGAGTCTACTGTCTGTGTTTATGTTTATCTGTCCATCTCTCTATAATCATGAATATTTACCTGTCCTCTTAAGGAGCATAATTCTTGGGCCGTATCATCATTTTGACAGTTTTGAAGGCCTGCCTGTAGTTGGTAGGGTAGTACTCTGTCGACATGTTGTGCCATGTTCCCCAGAAGATCCCGTTCCGGACTCCCTTGTACCTTTTGTGGTAGTACTTCCCGTTGAGGTTGGCGGACATGCAGGCATCAAACCACCAGCCGGAGCTGTAGTAGGCACCGCAGTTTCCAGAGGGGTACATGTCGTTGTCGCGGTCGGGCGTGGAGAAGAATTTCTGGTCGTGATTGAAGTGCTTGTTGAAACTGATGGCGTTCCCAGCAGTCCCACTACAGTGACACATTAATATATTCAATGTAATGTTCAATTTCAACTTGCAGTGGCAGCCCCTACTATAAATATTTGATCATACTCGCATGCACACACAGAAACAAATATTATACCTGTATCCACTGACAGACAGCCGGTAGCGGAGAAACTCATTGGCTACATAGAACTGGTCGTACTTTGCATACTCCCGGACACCCTCAAAATCCTCCAGCTCGATACGCAGGACCATGTCTTTGCCCTTTGTCAGCAGATGGATATGGTCATTACCCAGCCAGAACTCACCTCTACAGCAGAGGGGAAGGTGGTGGTAGAGGAAGGGGGTTGGATTGGAGCAAAAGGGGAAAGAGGGATAGATTATAAACAGGCTCATATAATTGTACACTTGATTAGAAAGTAGGATACAGTTACTCTAACTGAATTTATTTATCCCCAAAGGGGAGGAGATGAAAGGAGGAGATGCTCGGGGGGAGTGTGTGACAGTAAATGTAGGACAAGAGGAGAAATTATCCTGTCAGTGGGAGGTTATACTTGATCTGTAGGTTTGGCTATCAACTGGTAACCATGGTTATTTCCCATATAAAACTCATTCCTACAGGCGCAGAGAGGAGATGAGAGAAACTGAATTTTGAACCCAGTTATAGTGGAGGCGCTGTGTTAAAACAGTCACTGTGAAATGTTTCTTTATTGCCTTAAATCATTCATTTCAGCCCACAAACTTTCTAATCTGTTGAAAGTATCGTCCCTGTTGTGGTGGTGTATGTTTATTTAGTTGTTTTTACACGTGACATTCAGTCACGTAGTAATAACAGGTGGTGAACAATTAGTGATAGTGAGAGCAGGTGTGCATTGTTAGGCCCACTTAGCAAGAGTGACTGGGCACTCTCAAATTGTGGAAGGAGGGATAAACTATTCTGTAGCTAATTAAATTCTGTTAAAGTTGGCACACTCATGGGCGTGTATGGGTGCCTGTTGATAAATTGCGAGCGTTAGCAGTAACAGAGGAATGGCGATGCTCCGTTTCTTTTTGTGTATTCTTCCGAAGCTTTGTATCAGTGTAGCTCACCCAGCAGTTACCTGAGCAGATGGCAGGGGCCAACTAGAGAGGGTAAAAGGCCAGTCACTGGTCTATTTGTAACAGGAAAGTAGGTGGTAGGTTCTTGTGAGGCTGGGGGTTTTGGCTGAGTCTTTTTCCTCTTCAATTTTGAATTGTTTTTGTTGAGCATTTTGTTTTTGCCTGTGTTTTATTAATATATATGTGAATAAACACCACACTAGACTCCTGTCTACAGTGCTGCTTTCTTCAAAATCCAATTTAAAATTTTCCAGTGGTGCATGACATCTACTGCCCTTTACATGGGCAGATAAAACTCTGATATAACCTCTCTGTGGTGGTAATTGAATTCAGCCCTCTTATCTTGTATACCAAATGGCAGGGAAAAAAAAAAATTTTCACTCAACTTTGACTGTCAGTGACCTCCTTACAAATCCACACATTACCCATTCATCCCCACTGTTTTACACAGATAAGACCAGTTGGTTATAACTGCTTGTCTATGCAACCCTCTAAAAAACATCCAAGCCTTTATAGGCTTTAGTTTCCAGCAGATGTTTTATGTCCCCATCTTGTATAAGGAAGACACATTTTTTGAGAGGAACCCAGGAGAGATTGATGTCCAATACCTCGGGTTTCCGAAGCCCTTCTTATATTCGGCCCAGGTGCGGTTGAAGCTGACATTCCCATTAAGTCGTTGCTGTATGACCGTCCATCCACCTCCAAAGGACTCCATGTCACAGAAGACATCAAATGTCCCATTCCGGGGATCAGGGGTCACACGATACACACCGTTCTTCTTTGCCTCCAGCACATTGTAGTCTGAACAGTCCCGAGGGGCTAAGATGACTGCGGGGAGACAGGGAGAAAGGGGAAAAGAAGAGATGGTGTTGATTTTAAGGGGATGTTACTGAATGATATTCAGTAATCTTTTTACTTTGCAGCTGGCTCTCTCTCTCTCTTTGTCTCTCTCTCTGTCTCAAATACAAATTCTGTCTCTCTCTGTCTCTGTCTCTCTGCCCTGCCAAGAGACTGTAATAGAAACAGCCCCTGAGGCTGATGAAGGCTGAAGAAAGGGAGAGAAAATGAGATAAGTTAGTGGGGAAATTCAGCTTTAACCACCGTGGAAGTTTTCATTCCTGCAATAATTTCTGGGACAGTGTATTAAAACACAAAACAGTT
This sequence comes from Scomberomorus guttatus, assembly GCA_038419695.1. Lineage (NCBI taxonomy): Eukaryota > Metazoa > Chordata > Actinopteri > Scombriformes > Scombridae > Scomberomorus > Scomberomorus guttatus. Next base: position 12,529,749 of record CM076466.1, on the reverse strand, counting down.
CACAGTGTTCTTTAGCCAACCTGTTACAAGGCTTTTTCCCATAACTTAACAATACAGTTCCTCAAAGGCCAATGTCAAAAGGATAAGTCAGTGACCTTCCCCTGTGCTTGCACCACAAGCACATTTCATCCAGTTCCATTACTTTCTGAGATCTTTCCCCCCTTTCTTTTTGCCCACTTATTTCTCTAACGCATGCTCCAGTCCCCCGTGTTGCACTGCATGCGGCTGTATAGAGCTCTGTTGTGTATTGACCCAACCCAAACCAGGGTCCGAAAGCCTCTGCCAGTTAGCATTTGGGAAATGAAAGGAACAGACTTGTCAAAACGTGGGAAAGTGTAAAACTGGATTAGAGAGGCGTACCCCCTCCGTGCACATTCGGCACCTGGGGCCTAAATCATCCTGACACTGGGCAGGCAGCATGTGGGACCCCTCCTGAGTTTGTTTGACGCACTCCATTGCTGATACAGTCTTGTTGTACTGTTAAATCTTTTTAGTGGTTTGGTAGATTATAATAGAGAAAGAATAAGGGAGACCCATGCTGAGTACAGAGGGCCAGACATCAGGTTTCTTGAGCTATAAGGAGGGGAAGTCTAGACTGAATAGTGTCTGTGGAGTGGAGTGGAGAAATTTAAAGACTCATGGTACTTCTTGGTACCATTAGCGCAAAGTTAGCCGTATGTTTGCTTGCTTGAGTGCATGGTGCACGCTGTGTTGGTTGCTTTGATTCTAAAGCCATCTTCCTGTCAAATTACACAGAATCCTTCAGGTGCAAAATGTCTGCAAATGGTAGATCACTCCCTATGGAAAGAAGTAAGACTAGAGTGTGAGGTCAGAATTTATCCTTGTCAAGTTAACTGTTCTGTCTGCTCTTGGCATTGAGAGTATTGACCTGTAAATTCTTTCACTGTCTCCTTCACTTTAAGTGTGCGGCTGTGTAGTTTCTCCACTTCACCTCCTCCTCCTCCTCCTCCCTCTGTCTGTCCCCATCTGTCTGCCTGGACAGCCGGTGTCCCTAGACAGACAAGAGCCATCTCATCTCACTACCTCTGGCTCTGTGCCTGACCTAAATAACTCTAATATCAGTCACTTAACTGATGCCAAAATGACTGGTGGCTGATTGGCCGCCTAACTGTTTAGTCAAATTAACGGCTTATTTCTGTCTGATTGTTTTCACTGATTCCATAAGTGGTAGCCTGCTCTCTTATAGGCTGATGAGTCAGATGACAGACTGACTAACTGACAACTGACTGCTTGAATACCCCAATGCCTGTTTTGACTGCCTGCAGCCAGATAAATGATTGGCATTAAAGGAAGACGACTGTTATCACAGAAAGGAGGTATGCCTCATTACCACCTTTCCTCGTGTAAGATTAGCAGCTGTGATGAAAGGAAATGTGTTTCCAAAGTGATAGGATAGCCTTTCTGCACAAAAAATAGCTTACTACTATCAGTTTTGATGGAAAGAAGCTCATCAAAAAGCAGCACTCTTCCTTCAGGAAGTTGTGTGTTACCATATCGCAGACAAGCAGTTTCTGACAACAGAGGACTAGGCATCCATTCTCTTTGTTTATAATTGAGTTAATGTAGCTGAACAGCAACATGAATTGCTGTTCATTCACCTCGAGGCCCCAATACATCATGCAGGAGTGAAAGTGAAGATTAGTTCTGGCAGCAGTGATGGACAATTGGCAAAGAGGGTAAAATAAATGCTTACACTGTGAGTGAGAGTGATAAAAGCATCTTAACAAAGCTAGTTGATGTTGAAATTGGAATTCTCTATTAGATTATAATGTCTGTTTTTCCATCATTATTTATGTGTGTATTTGAACTTATAACAAAATAATCTGTAAAAAAAAAAATGGTGAAAAAAGCTGGAAAATGTATTTTTTGAGTGTCATTAGATGCCTTTTTCTAAACCCACTGGGTATAAATGTAACTGTATAAGTGTAGTGTAATGAGCTGTGCCAGTCCAATATGGTTGGTTTCTAAATCCTTGCACACATGTGAGTATTTAACATCTGCTTGCCAATGATCCATCACCACAGCTCCTATCTAGATACAAACGCACAACATACACATCTTGATAAAGTTTTCAGATGATGTGGTCCCCTAGTAGGTCAATGTTTTGCTTTGGCTGAAAGCAGAATTAAAATTGTGTTTGTTGTCAGCGTGCATTATTACGTTCCCCTTTTTAAAAACAATTATTTAATGACTTAGTTACAATTTGGCAGCTGGATAGTGTATTCAGCAGTCAAGGGAAGCATGTAGCCGAGAATTGCTTCACAAAGCACTTTTGGCTTTTGTCAAAAGAGCTGGAAAACATGTTTTTCACTGAAAGTTCTTTTTATCAGTAGGAGTAGTGTTAATAACAAGCGGAGGACCATTTTAATGTAGTATTAGTAGATTAAAGATTAAAAGAATTGGCATTGTGTGCTAAAATTGGATATGATTGGTGTTACATAAGAATAAGAAAAGACTTCCAAAAAATCTACTCTTATCTTACTATCTTTTTTTTATAACAAATATCCCTTGATTAAAACAGCAATTATGACATTGTTTATACCCATGTTGGGAAAGAGCTTGTATTTGGTCCATTGCTATGGTAACAAAAGCTGTTACTTGTCTATTTCTTTTGGATTCAGTGCAGACACCATTAGGCACAACTTCCTAACTTGTGGCAGAATAATTTGCTGGTTCTTGAGCTTGACATGACAGATTGATGTACAAAGACAAGTGTTACTGACCCCGTCTGCCATCCGTGACTAATGTTAGGAAAGCCGCCGACATTACTTCTTGTGTTGTTGGCAAGAGATAATAAGAATTAGTTGTTTTATGCAGGAATGAGCACTCAAGAGCATGACCTCCAGAGGAAGAGAGGCACGGGGAAAGGCAGACAGAAGTGGAGGGAAGGCACCGGCAAAGGGGATTAAACAGAGAGGGAGACAGAGAAAGTTATAGCAAGAGAGGAAAAAAAAAAAAAAGAATGGAGGAATTACTGCAAGAGATGAAGTACAGATGCACTCAGGATAAATGTATGATGGGGGGGGGGGAAGAGGACAGGATTGAAGTGGAGTTTGAAGGAGAAAGCGGCAAGAAGAGAAAAATCTGGGATTCCCTTCACACCACTGTCCCAGCTAATCTACTTAGAACTAAGCTCACATCTGTTTTCCACATAAAAGCCCCAATACAGTGTCACATTCTCTTTCACTCATGCAATATCGGGATACAATTCAGTTTCAAACTGAAAAACGGCCTGCATTTCAACTGTGCCGTCATCCGCATAAGCTTTTGCATCAGTGTAAAGAGGGAATATTTGTTATGCTTAGCTAGTTTGCAATCCCTATTGATACGCTTTTTTTCAGTCTCCATCATGAGATTACACTCTCCATAACCCCCATAAGTCTTCATATGAACCTGTTGCCTTTTTAAGCCTATGTTTTAAATATTCATGCTATCTAGATGTAAAGGCGCCAAGTATCTGTCTCTCTTTTACTCCCTCTCCACTATTTTGAGTTTGTGCATATGGAGAGTAGTGGAATGTCAGGGCACTTGAATTAGTTATATAAGAGGTAATTTGATTTCTCACTTTGACCCTAGTTATCATATTGCTTCACTCATGTATAACATGACCTCAACCTAAAACTATTCTGCTATGGGGATGTTTTTGCTGTAGCTACACTGAGGCTGAGGCTCAGATAAAGTGGACATGGGCGGCTTTTAAAAAAAAAAAAAAAAAAAAAAACGTTGGCATGGTGCTCTCGCTACAAACATTTGTCATATTGATTCATCTTGAGCACCCTTTTTGTTTTAAAGGTGATGGGAATTTCCTTTTCTCATGATTACATGAATCTCCCCAAAACACACAATGTTGTTCATGTTGGTAACGGGGAAGGCATGTCGCAACAAACCGCTGCGTGTTGTCAACAAGGTCATTGTCACCCTGGGAGATTTCATTTCCCATTTCCCAGAAAGAGAAGCCCTGTTGGGTGAAGGTGACCACCCAGACTTGGGTTGTTTGTAGTGATTAAAATTCGCCATGTCCACTTAGGCGTGATTGGATGGATCCTAAGCCAGAAAATTCACCTCACAGCAACCCAAACCACTGGATGCATTGTGTGTGTGTGTGTGTGCGTGTGTGTGTGTGTGTGTGCTGTAGTTTCCCCTCTGTGATGAGTTAAAGGGAATAGAAGAGAAGAGAATAGAGAAAGGGCTTTCATGATCAGGCTCCGAGAGATTACAGCATATAAGATACATGAGAGGAGGAGAGAAGAGGAGAGGCATCTTTTGAAATAGCATAGATGGAACAGAATAGAATATTCTAACATACAATAGAAAACACAAAAGGTTTTCAGCCAAAAAGAGAATATTGTACATAAGCAGCTGAGGCGATGGAGAGGAATTTCAAATGACAATATAAGAGAATGGAAGAAAAATAGTGGAAGAAAAAATCTTAGTAAAAGGACGCTCACATTGAGGGGAGTTCTGTGCTGCACAGTGGGATGTGCAGGAGGAGCTAAGCTTGTTGACCACTCCAGTGATGTTCTCCACCCGTCTGTCCACTATAGCCTGCACGTTGTCCATGTTGAGGAGGTTGAGGTGCTCCAGACGACCCTGCAGAGCCGTTATCTGGCTCCTGGCGTTACGCAGGCTGGTTGACATCCTGTTCAGCTTCACCTGGGAAGGGCCAGAGCCGGGTGGGGGGGGGAAGGAAATTATTTCTGTGCACAGAATACAAAGCAGGTGGATTACTGAAGTCACCAACCTCCTTCATCGTTTTTACCAGCCAATTTGAATTTTAGAATAGAAAGAGTCTGCGTGATGGTTGGCCGTCTGCCAGAGTGGCTGTGAGAGTCAACAAGCTTACCAGACAGAGCAAAAATTTACCGCCGTTTGGCTGGTGTCTAATGCTGATTCCCCACCCAGTTTACAGTACCAGGAATTTTCCCTGGTGGATTGGTGCCAGGTAGGACTTTACAGGTCTTCAAACATCTGGTCAGTTTACATTCCAGCTGGGTGAATTTGACATGGGCATATTTAGGTGACATTTTTTCTCCAGTGTTTATAAAGCACATGTTATAAATTAGTCTTAGATCAGATGTCACTAGAATTTTCACAGAGCTCTGCAGGTTTACCGGAAATGTTACATGGTTTTGATGAAAATACACAAATATGCCATTTTCTCTTTTCATTTGACTGTTGCCTACCCAAATTTAGATTTGGCTCACAAAGCTTACCTTTTACTATTACTGACTTCAGTCATGACAAATTCCAGAAATGTTACTTGAATATCCACCTGGAGGTTTCCTTATTGCACTGAACTGAAGTGTCTTCAGTAAAATAGCATTCATTCCTTGGTAAAATCCTAAAAATTCCACTTAAATGTGACCTTAAAAAATTGTCTCTTTAAACTGAACCGAGACTGAACCGAGACTGAACTGTGCCTCTTACCTGCATCTCCTGCATAGAGCTCGGGCTCGGTGTGATTTTCCCAAAAAAACCTTGCGACAGTCCTGTACCGTCCACAGTAGCTCCAGGGACCATCCCATCTCCCTTCTCCTCTTGGCTGGAGCCACCTTGCTGTGCTGTCAGGTCCGGTCCACTCGCCTCTCCGGCGTCCCTCTGAATCGGGATCTGCGTGTGTCCCTGGTCAGCTTGCTTTTGTCCAAAAACTCCATTGCCCCGTGCCCCACGGCATTCCTGGCACCCACTCTTCAGCTTGTTCACCACCTCCTTCAGGCTCTGCAGCTCCTTCATTGTCTTCTCCAGCAGCCTGGACTGCTTGGGCAGCTGGATGGTGAGGGGAGGCAGAGTGAGCTGGTAGGAGCAGTCCTCACCCTCCTCTGCTCCGGAGCTCCCGCACTGACCTGAGGGTCTCAGTTTTATGGGACAGGAGGTGGGGGTACCAGATTCAGATCCCAAAGTGTATGCTCCTCTAGCGTCCCATCTCTGGTGTGAGTTCACGAGGAAGTCCGCTGCCCAGCTGGTGCGCGGCACCAAGGTGGCTGTAAGCAGGAGATTGACACAGATGCAAAGCACAATTGTCCTCATTCTCCTGCGTGAGATTTGTAAAGGAGAAATAAGTGTGTGTTAAGTGAAAGAGTGTCTGCAACTGCCTCTGATATGAACTTAGAGAGTACGTATAGGTGTGTGCATGTGTGCAGCAGCAGAATGTAAGTATAGGAGTATGTGAATTTGTGTCCAGTATCCTTTTGGTTTAAAAGTGTGTTCGTGTGTGTGTGTATGTGTATGTGTATGTATGTATGTATGTATGTATGTATGTGTGTGTATGAGCGCAGCCTGCAGGAGGGAGAGAGCGCAGGGAAACTGCCGCTGCCTCAGATAGCTGTGTCATTAATATCAGGACGAGTGAGGGAGAGAGCGAGAGAGAGAGAGAGAGAGAGAGAGGGAGGGAGGGAGGGTGCTGAGTTAGAGGATGGGAGGGGCAGCACTATTGCGTAATGCAAAACACCATATCAGCAGCACTGTGAAAAACTAGAGAGATGCAGACGGAGATTATGAGAGTAGGGGGGAAGAGAAAGAGGGAGGGAGAGATGTAGTGGAAGAAAAGATTCTTTGCCTGCAGTCGGTGCACGATGACGTCCTGCCTCACTCTGAAGTCGGCTCATTTCCCTGAAAAGCAAAATGACTCAGTGCACAGGAACTATCCACTCAGCTGACATTACGATAATTTTTTTTTTTTCTACGCTTTGTTTTTTGACGTAGGGGGGTTTAATGGCTGCAAAGGTCTCATCTCCTGACCCAGTTCAGTCTCCAAAGCCTTACTGAAAAAGCCACAGAAACAACTCCACCAGTCACTCAGATGGGCGCAATTACTGTGAAATCCATCGTTAGGCAGCAGCAACATTAGAGAATGTTTGTTTAAATTAGTACTAACAAGTTGTTTTTCTAATTTTCTCTGATTTACAAGGCTTGCTTAAAGATGTTGCAAATGACTTTGATCATTTTTTTCCCTTAACCCTGATCAGCGTCCTTGAATATTGAGCACCTGCTGATGTATCCCACTCCAATATTTGTATTTTACATAATATACCCACAGAGTGCACATGTAGCTCAAAGTAGGCCCACATTAAAATGGGTAAAGCCAGTCAAAATTAGTTTTGACAGCTAAATAGCAGTTTAATTAAGAAAGCGAAGCTTGCATTTTAGCTTTACTTTAACGGTGGTCTACACTTATTTGCTATGATGTCCTTTGGTGTTTTGTGTAATATGTGTGGAGAGGCGAGTGAAAGTTTTAGGCTGGATTTAGACAGCCTCTCTTCTCTAACATGAACAAAATATGGAAATTCAAAAGCAATGTTAAAGCAACAGCAGGTGAGGTACACCTGCAACATGTCACTGAAAAACAGTCCTTTTTTTATTCAGAGTGGCTCTGCTCGCCTCACTTGCTGTCAGTGCGGATGTCATTAATTGAAACTGCTGGCCGCTCTTTATTTATTTGTGCCGCTTAATGATTCTCTTGCATTTAACCACTGTATGCTAGGAATGGGTTCTAGTGTTTTTAATGAAGGGAAGTGGCATATTTTGGAGGCACAAATTGTTACAACAAATAAATGATCTGAAATTCATCAAGCTTTCTAAAGGGGCTATTCAGCCAAGCCTTGACTGGCGTTTCAGCAGACGTTATGAAGAACTTTATGTGGTCACAGAACAGGGCAGATGTATGCTGACAGAATAGTTTGAGTCTTCTGCAGCTGTCAAGTTACACAGTGGTTACATTTTATTAAACTTTAATGAATCTAATGTCACCAGTGATGGCATTCTGAATTGATTTACGTACTTTATTTAGATTTAACAACCAAACAACAGTAAACAATGCAGTTGTTTTTGCACTTGATGATGATGTGGTGATGCAGTCATTATTTGATGGCGTTTAGTTTGGTGCTATTGAAATACTCTCCCACAAACATTATTCGTACATTATGCAATTTCATGGAGCATATCATAGAAAGTCTGAAGCCAAGCTATTAAAATTGTTTATTCTGTGGAGTTGGATCCTCACCCAGTGACTTTTGCAATCTGTATGTTACCCTACTTAGACTCACAGTAAGCTCATTAACTTGGCAGTGATTATTTGTTTTTGGGGCATAGTTATTGCTTCAGTGTGCTAACAGAATATTTTGTGATTCATAACCACGGGTCACGTAATTAGGGCCCAAGCACGAAGGTTTCAGGGGTCCAACGGTCCCTGGCATTGAAAGTCCGAGGAACCTATTTGTTTTGTAGAGATTATTATTATTCTTGTACGCCATTGCATTTTTGAGGGGCTTGGGATGCTCGAAAACTCATGAAAATTGGTACACAGTACATAGTTCTGTAGTGACTGGGCTTGGGCGTGGTCAGCGGGCTTCATAGCGCCTCCAAACACAGGCCATGTTGGGATAAAAGTTGCTTATCATTCTGGAAATACATACACACGACAGGAAGTCATTTTGGATTGTGTGTGTCAATTTTCATTTTACGAACACGTTTTAAGTCTTTAGGGTGCAAAAAAAACTCGAAACTCATGAAACTTTGCACCCGTGTTCGAACTAGTAAATATTACGACTTGATATCACAATTGGGCTTAGGCGTGGCACGTCAGCTCTATAGCGCCCCCTAATTACTTTTAGCTTTTTTGAGGTGCTAGGGGTGCTCGAAAACTCACGAAACTTTGCACATACATCGGAAGAGGCAAAAATTGATATCTGATATGGGCCCCCACCTTTAAATTTGATGTAGATGTATGAAATTCGGTAGGCAGATGTAACATACAGACTTACAAAAAAGCCTTTTGGTGCCATGCGCTAAATTTAACAGGAAGTTGGCCTTTTTGAATTTAGTGCTCATTGGAAGTGTATTTCTGACCATTTGCAGGTGCTTTATTTTTACAAAGTCCACATAGCGGATTAACAGGATCCAGTTGAAATTTGGTCAGCTACATGTTAGTATTGAGTCATAGTCATAGCGCCACCTACTGGCAACAGGAAGCAAGCCTTATGCTAACTTCCTTCGATTTACATGAAATTTAAAGTGTGTGGTCTACATTTGATATGCAGCAACATAATGTACATTTAGTGCGTGTTTTCCAGCACGAACATAGTGGACACAGGAAGTGATATTTATCTCCTGCATGTAATGTCCAATGTATATCCATGTCAGTTGCCTTGTGGTAAAGTTGCATTGCTGCGTGTCATAGTTCAACAAATGTATACACAATTTCCAAAATGTCATCTCCAACGCCACGTACTGGCACCTGGCAAATAATATTTTACCCATTCACACAGCGGCCAATAATCCTGAAAATTCAGAGCCGTGTCAATCAACCTCCAGTAGCCATACCACGGCCGCCGCTCCCTCCGACATGCGTGAGGGCACGTTCATCGCTGCTTGCAGCTTTAATTAGACCTTTTTTCTTTTTTTTTCTGGGGCTCCATTGTCTCATGCGCATGTCATATTTCTCGAGAAGTGACATACTTTCGTATAATTGATTTCATCTCCAGAAGTGGCGCTCAGCCCAGATGGAGGAACACTCCAGAAAGGAAAATATTACTGCACAAAACATCCCCTTACAAAGTGATTCATTCTGCCTGTCGGCTCAGCTCCAATTCAAACAGTCAATATTGGGACATGATGGTAGAGATACACACACACACACACAGAGAGATGGTGATCAAGTGCTGTGCCTCCTAGCGATGGTCATTATTTTTCTCCCTGAGGGTGCAGAGTATTAAAGCCCACAGCTTCACTTTATAACACATACCTGCTGCACTACACACTCTTATGACTAGAAGGTTTTTAGTGCTGTTCTGCACTACAGACCTGTCACATTTGCGTGCGTGTGTGTGTGTGTGGGTGGGAGGGGGATTAGACGGACAGGTACTGTATGTGCTTGTATAAATATATTTCAGTGATTGTCTCTATCTCACTTCAAAGATGGTCCGCCACATGTGCACCCACCCCATAAAAAGCCTCCAATACTCTACTGCTGAAGATAAATCTTGGCACCAGAATTAGAGAGGCTGCCTGAAACCGCTTCAGGCTATTTCTCTCAGATAAATGCCCAGTGTACGGCCAGGATGTCTGTCGCATCGCTCAGGATGTCTGTCGCATCGCCGGTTTGGCATCTGTGTTGCTGAAAAACACAGCACTGACCTCAGTTGATGTTTCATTTAACCTCAGATTCCTATTTTCGTTTCAGCAGGATGAGATGATTGCACAGGTTCCCATAATTTGCTGTTTTTTTTAGGAGTGAATATTGGATTTTGTACATGACTAAAGTTGTACCATTGCTGTAGTTAGAGATCAATTAGAACCAGATGACTTGGCTTAACATTTCAAGATGTACTGTAAGTATTACATGTAATACTAGTCAGGTGTTTTGCTGGTAGTGATGTGACCTTGGGTGACTTCTAATGCACAAACATCTGAATAAATCTTATTAACGAGAACCCTCATCTGCATCATTCACAACATTCATATCTCTGTCCTTTCAGCCCTTGGAACGTGGTCAGGCAGGCACTTGCGAGCACATTTGACAATAGCCCAGATAAACAATATAATGGAATGAATCTAAAAACATAATCGGCTATCCCTAATGTTTGAAGTCAGGGGGAGAGATATCAGTCCATGCGTGTGTGTGTTCATTGCCATTAGATTACCTGCTACACAGTCCGAGCCGAGATATCCTCAGTCCTGCAGCTCTTTGATACAGACAAGGCTATCCCTCATTACACCCCACTCTACCAACCTGGCTCGGAAGATAAGAGTGGAACAACACCTGTCCTCTGTTTCTATCACTGTTACACACACACACAACTACCTCGCCACAGAGAGAAATTTAACAACTCTAACAGATTAATTTTTTTTTTCTTGCAGTGCTGTTCACCTCATATCTTTTTTCTTTGTTGTTTTGTTGTCTTTTTGCCAAGGTTTCACAGCTGTGCACTGTATCTTTATCAGCTTTTTTTTTTTTTTTAATCATTCATGGCTAATGGTACCTTTTTTTTAATCTTGGGAACTGTAGTTACTTGTTGTTTATGGGCCATTGTCAACAATTTTTCTTCTCCTTTTGAGATTGCAGATAAGTTTGAGGTTGTTTTTTATACTGATCAGGATAAGGTGTTCTGATACTGTGATACTGTGCTGTGACGATAAAGGTTTATTCAGCCCAACTTGGATTAAATCCCATTTTCAGGCATCAGGGAGTTGGGCTTTGCTGTGCTCGATCACACTTTGTGTTGGCGAGTCCAGACAGATATAAAAGAGCCTTTTGTTACAGCAGTCACTGAAGTTTGAGCAAATTGCAGCAGAAACAAAGCAATTTTTGTCAAAAAGTTCTGACTATTATGAAATTTGAAACTCTTTTAGAGTCTCCAGGGATTAAGTTTTCAACTTCTGGAACTTAATTTTGTCACTAAACAATATTACACAAAACTGCTTACTGGTCACAATTGTATCTGGTTCCTAGCAGTATTGCCTTATTGAATATTCTATGCGGCGGGAAAATGGCAACAAGAGATTTCCACAGTCTGAGATATTCTGTCAATATCTTTAGCTTTTTATACAGGCAGCAGCTCTGGGTCAGATCAAAGACTTTTTGAAACCTGAGCTGGCAAACCCATGCAGGAAGATTTGTAGCCAACGTAGTTGAATAAAGCCAAAAAGTTTAGGATGTCTGGCTGTAGCTGGACCCTTTAGATGTGGATAATTGACAAAGGGGAAAATAGTAAATCTCAGCCACAAGTCATGCTGATAGGATTTTGGAAATGTTGGTGAAGTCTGTCTACCACACACTTGAAGTTCTTATAAACTGTAAATAATCTTTTTTACAATCTGTTTTCTATGTCTGTATAATAGGTAATATTCCTGTTTTTATGCTCCACAGTTGTTGTCATTGGGCAAAATCAGTAAAACCAAAGTGGCCACACTGAAAGCCAGCTACAGGCAACTGCATGACACTCTGAAGAGGTATGTTTTCCTTGGAACTAAAGTTAAATTTTTTTAATGTTATATTTTCAAGCCATATTTTGACTGCAAAGATCCTGAGAGTGCAGCGCAGCAGAGAAGTGGGGAGACATCAGACTTGCATTCAGTTCGCGTGACAGCCAAAATCCGTCCGACTGACATGTCCTTGAAAAAGACTTCTTATCAGATCCAGTTCAGTCAGCCACTTGCTTCTGAGGGGACATTTTGAAGCCTGGAGTGGGGTTATTTCTCAGTTGGTTGAGTCGAAACATCCTAATTTGAGAAAAAGGGGTGAAAGCAAAGATGCAGCTGAGGTGGTACGAGTAAGTTACAACCACCGCAACTGACTGCCCCACACCATACCTCCCTTAAGTCTTGGTAAACACTTAATTGAACAATGATTCTCAAAATCCTCACAAAGTAGAAGTGAAATTAACTTTTGAGGTTAAAAATCTAAATATGCACATTTAAATTCATTGGCTCAGTCATGAAAATAAGTGGCTATGTTTACATACAGATGATACCAAAGTCTTTGTGGCACAATCCGATTCAGACAAGACTCTTTAGACTATTTCTGTACACCGCATACCACACACTTAAATCATTGTTCCATCCAACAGTACTCAGGATGCTGAGCTCCATCTCTTGGGAGAGGCAAAGAGGTATCGTGCTGAGTTGGAGAGGCTGCAGGCCGAGGTGGAGAGAACAGAGGAGCAGAGCACCTCTGAGGAGCCTGAAAGCGAGGTCAACGAACTGAGGCAACAGCTCCTGCAGGCATACAATGAACTGAAAGCAGCTGAGGACAGAGAGTACAAGACACAACACGAGCTGAAGTGGTGAGCTGTACAGGATGTACACATGCACACAGCTAACAGGCATTAATATTGCATTCACTCATGCTTACACGTTTCATTTTCAGCCAGATATTAAATCAAATGTCAATTGAATCAAATCAAAAATGGCGTTTATATCTACTACAAACATATAGTTACTAACTAACAATACTACAAACTACTACAACTTCTCAAATGTATCTGTAGCTTTGTCTATGTAACACACACGCACACACATATCTGATCATGGTCACTTTTGGGGACATTACATAGAATTACATTCATTTCCTGGAGACTTACTCTAACCCTAATTCATTCAATTCCACGGACGCAAAAATCAGCATTTTCCCCAATTGGGCAAGCCGTCCCCAGTTAACTGGTCCTAAATCTGTGATTTGTCCCCAAAAGAAGCCTACGACAGACCGCACATACACACACACACACACACACACACACACACACACAAACAAAGATGTGCCTCACACCACTAAGAGGAACCCCAAGAGACAGAGGAAAGTAAGAACAAAACACAGAAGTGAAACTGAAGTGGTGAAGAGAAAGGTTGTGTACAGTAGCAGGCTGTAAGCGTGCACGGACACACACACACTCACAGGCATACGGGTACACACACGCACGCACACGGTGACACACACAGTCACAGATGAGTAACTAGGGACCAAACGCTGAGGTGAGCTTCGTGAGCCAGCATCTTCACAAGTTTTTGTTGACTTTAGAGGGAGGTGAGGGTCAAAGACTATAAGAAGCGCACACACACACACACACACACAGTATTGGCACAGTGTGTATTGCTTGGCCCTGCAGAAAGCAGTTCTTTCAATAAGCAAAAGTATTCAAAATGACTGAAAGTAGTCGCAATGATAAGCAGAAAAAACTTTTGTCACCTTTAGTGTTAAATTTTATTGCCATTAACTTAAAAAAAAATGTTGTTTCTGTTCCAGTAGCCACATTTCTTCTGTGTCACATGTTTACTTGTCTGAGCTTTTTTGATGTCAACACTGATAGTCGTTTCTGTTCCTCTCCTCTAATCCTTTCCTTTCGCTCCCATGAGCATCTTTTTCTCATCGCAACCAATTTTCCTCTTTTTGTGCTGCAGGTTTCTCTTTTCCTTCCTCCAGCTCACTCAGCACTGCTGTCGATGTGTCCGAAGGGTCAAACACACCCACAGAAATGGAAAAGAACGCACTCACTCGAGTACCTTCCTCTATGCTGTACCCAAACTCTTCTTTTCGAAGGCCAAAGTGGGGGTGTTACTGGAACATTGCTAAACGACATGATAGCATACACCAGCTAAAGAGCGGTTTTTAGAGGAATGAGGAGGCGCAAACTGTAAACAGGTTAAAAGGTCTTAAAACGTTAATAGTTTTCCGTAAGCACTTCTTTTGGAATGTAAGAACAGAAAAGCAGTTGTGTGTCACTACAAGCATTTGACGTTTTAATTTCAGGTTTAAGCCCTGTAGGCAGCTGAATGGTCAGTTTGTATTTAAGCACTGAAAGCAGTTGAAGAATCATTTAAAGAGTGAGAGATGAAAGCAATGTCAGTGTTGAAGATGAAGCACCAGAGACCGTTTCAGTGTGTGCACTGTAAATAGTTAAAGTGTCAGTTGTTGTGAAAGCAGCTGAAATGTCAATTAGAGTATTTGGGCTGTCAGTTGAGGGGTAAAAATGAGTTGTTTCAGTGTCAGCTGATGTGTAGAGGCTGAAAGCAGCTGACATTTCTGTTGAAGTGGAAGCACTGGAAATAGTTGAGGTGCACGCGGTGTAAATAGTTTAAGTGTCAGTCAGTTCAACAACTGAGAAAAGTTTAAGGGCGGAAGAGTGAGAGTGTGCGTGATGAAAATTTAGAGAGGGTTTGAAAAGAGCATGAACTCTGATTATTGAAGAACTATGAAATGAGGATGCATATGAGGAACTAATCTGGTGGCTGGTTTTTAAAGTGTAAATGAGGTTTCTGGATGAAAACAGGAATGAATATGAAGAAGAAGAGGAGTTGTAAAGGTCCAAATGAGAGGAAAATTATTTAGCCTGAACTCTGTGCCCAAAGATCACCTCTAGAAAGTCTAATATTCCTTATACTCCTTATTTACCCAACAGCTTAGTCCTTTAAACAGATCTCCTGTGAATTACATTTAACTCTGGATTGCCTCAGCAATATTAAACCACTCACTCCACATAAGCTCACCACTATACTGCAACAGCATGATCTGTAGGATACAGTGCTTTTTTTTTAACACACACACACTAAGGTAGGGAGTTGGAGAGGCCCAGCAGTAATTGAAATATTAAATGAAAACCACTTACAGAGCTTTCTCCCAGGATGCAGTAATAGACAGTGTTAGACGGTGAGTGTGCATATTGTTTGTGACAGTAGTGAGCTCTCTTGTCCTTTCATCATCTCCCTCTTCTCTTTCATCTCCCCCCAGCTTCAATATCTTCCCCTCTTCCTGACTTCTGTTCTTTTTTTTCCCCCCCTTCTTCTCTCCCTTTGTCCAAATGGCCAGCAGTCCGCATATGACAAGCAGATGCTCACCATGCAAATGTGCCTTTTTAGAATCTTTGCGTCCTTTATCTTCAGCCAAACAGATACACAGAAATTCAGCACTTCCCCCCCTACTCACATACTTTAGCATTCATGCAGTTTTCCATGTATATCAGTTAATATCCAATACATCAACTTGTCAGGAAGATTAATATCATTTACTTTTGTGAAAGGTGCAGCTGTACACTATGTGCTATTGTAAGGTTTTTCACAGTGATGGAGCTGACTTGAAATTATTTCATGCAAACTTTAATCAACTGTTTAAAAAGCATCTGCCGCAGGGAGATGAAAAATTCATAGAAATTATGTTTTTATATGCACAATTATACTGTGTTGGGGCGATTCTTTGTGTTTATGTATGAGGGGCATATAGTTTTTTTTTTTTTTAAATCACTTACTAATAAGGTTTCATACCTTTTTTATTAAAAACTGTTCAATAATAAGGCTTCATCCTTTGCTTTTTGATGTTTTTTATGTTGCAGTAAGAAGAATTTATACTGTTTAACAAGAGTTTGGTTCAAAGGAAACTGCACATTAATGTATTTTTAAACACCTAAAAGCAGGTTCCTCTGAATGCATTCCTGTTTCTGTTGAACAAGGAACTGAGAGATGTTGTTTTTTTTCTCTTAATAACTCATTAGTTTTGTTTTCTTTTTTACATTTCCTGCTCTTCCTCTCCTCTCCTCACCTTACCTCACCCCTAACGCAGTCTCTGGGAAGAGAAGCGGTGTCTGGAGAGAGAAAATGAGATTCAGCCGAAACCTGCTGTAAGTTCATCATTGCACCTTTCCGGTCTAGGTTTCGAGACGTGGATTACAACCGCAACAATGGTTTTCAGAGAGGATAAATATGAGTTTCACTTTAAGCCTCCATCCACGTATAATCCCTCAATATGAAGACTTGCAATTGGCTGTTAGATGTGAAGAAATGTGAAACTAAAACATTTTATATAACAATCTCCCATTCCGAAGGAACAAGTTTTAATCATTGTTTCAGATGTTGTTTAAGCAGGCAAATCAAGTTAGTAGTGGCTGGTAATAAAGGTTACTGATGGCATGAAAACACACTCACTTTCACATTATAGAAATACCCAACAAAGGAAGTAAATATATTATTTAAACATGGTAAAAAAAATACATCATAAAAATCTACACTCAGACTCTCAGAGCCAAATATGTCTGGTCAGTGGGCGGTTGTTGGTAGCACACTCGCTTCTTGTATGAATGTCTACTCCCACTCCAACTCAAAGAATTACATATACTGTAGTAGTGCCCACACTATATTTAAGCAATATCTCACGACTGTGGGGGGTTTTCATTGTTGGCTGTGATATAATCATAATATGCCACGGCCAGGAGTGAGAAATTGCTTTAATAAAAAAGTTACCAAATATTACAATATAGAAATTATAGACACAATCCAATAAAAACTGTTTTATTAAATAACAATTACATGACAAGAGTCATTTACAAGAAAGTAGTTCCCAGCTTCCTGCGGTTGCAACATTAGTAAACTTCTAAACTAGCGTGAAAGCTAGTCAGCGTTCCCATTGATTGTACAGCCATGGAAAAAATGTCCAGCGTCACTGGGGTCACGTTGCAAAGTGTTTGCAATAACGTTAGGCCTACTCATTTTGTTAAGAGATGCATTGCTCGGTGTGGCGAGGATGCTGCTCCACCTTCCTTGGTCATTGAGCTTCGGTTGCCAATAGTTCTGGAGAGAGCGCTCACATTTGTGCCTGCTTACGGACATTATCTCTTTTGCTTCAAGGCATCCAGAAGCTTTTGCACCACGGTGCTGCAGAGACGGTGGCCGGTGGAGCTCTGCGTCGTCCCTGCTTGCTTACAGATGGCGGGCAACATTTTAACAGTAGCCACAGAGTGATAAAAATAAAAATAGAACTGTGAAAGGACATCAAACATCATAGCTGTAGCATATGCTCTTTATACCATGGCTATCAACCAATCAGATTGCAAGATTTTAACTACCCGTTTTATAAATAATAATATGCATGAATCTTTGCATGTTGCTTTAGAAGGAAACAGTAAAAATATGAACTTTCAGATATCACACAGTATCTACTTGATGCTATGAGATGTCTACAGTACTTTTTATAACGCTTTGGGGCATTTTAATACTGTATTACTTTATAATGCTTTAGTGCATTTTAATACTGTATTACTTTAGTCAATCAGAAGTCTGCACCACCACAATATAGTTCACTTTGAGCTTTTCCAATACTTGGATTGACATGGAACACCTCAAGTGGCTGATGATGCGTCAGCACTAAAAAGTGTGTTGAAAATCTGATCAGAGGTACAAGAATATGCACATAACAACTTTAGGGTTGTCTCAGGGAGGCATCAACAATAACCCAATTATCAAACTTAAAATTCTGTTGACCGTGCCGCTAATTGCAAGGGAAGGTTAGAAGTTGTGCTTTGTAGAACTTGTTTAATTAATTCAACAGCTTTCATTAATTAACTTTTGGATTTTTTATATACTTTTTGGCTCAATTATGCAACAACTGTTTTATTACTGATTGCAGCTACAAAACATTCCAAACGCCTCTGGCTGGTGTCATTTCCATAGCATCTAAAAACTACAGTGTCCATGAGTCAGTATTTAGTGACATTCAACAAACCAAATGAACAGGGAAAAAATGTGATTTTGAAGAAATGAAGCTAAATCATCAATGGCTGTAACATAACCAAATCATTCAGTAGACCCACATGAGTCCTCGTGTTGAGTAACATAAAAAGTAATCATTAAAAGTGAATTTTTGAAAAGTGAATTTACATCTGCAAAATACACTACAGGGAGCCATTATTGCAGTAAACAAAGTTGTGGCAACATGTATTATCGTTCCAGAGTGGCAGTATTGTGCGGATAAAAGCATTTCACTTCCACTTCTGTATGAGAACGCACAACATTAGGAGGCTGATGAGCAATACTTACAGTTTACAACATCGGGAGAGAGAAGTGGTCAAATAACATTCAAATATTAAATTACAAGAAGGTATTGCTCGTACGGATAACAGAAGCTGCTGCATTTACCAGAAGAGTTCAAGCCAGTTATTATGTTAATGTGACGGAGTGTATGTGTGAATGGGCCATTTTCTTTATGAGTCCTTTTCCCATTGTTATTGAAACAATGTGTCTCATTAGATTGGAACTTCATGTTAAATCTAATGAGCAGTCAAAGGCGCCGGGAGGGAGTTTTCATTCTTTCTCTGTCTGTCACACACAAACACATACAGACTTGTCAGACATGATTAACAGGGTATGTGTGTCATCACTCTGTTCTCACATACAAATCTAATTGGTTTGCTGTATGTATAGTAAAGCGGATATAGTGTAAAATGGCGCAAAAAACACAAACTAGCTTTAAAGCACACGACATTTATGAAGTTGAATTGAGGACAGCTGGTTACAGTTGATTAAGTTCATACTCATGCTTGCAAAATGACCTCAGTGTAATCCAACATTTTTCGACTATGTTGAATGTCAAACATGGCTTTGTTTCATGGCAAAGAATGATGACAATTAAAATGTGGGAATCAAACTAGAACTGCAAAATTCTGCTACCACTGAAACAATGTAAGGACTTGACTCAAGCTTTATAATAATCTGATTAAAATCTGAAATACGCAAACCTCTTTTAAGAAGTAAAAACCAAAATGTGAAGCAAAGGCTGTTGAAAGCAACTCTGAAGAATTAGGATCAGACACAAAGAAAAGAAGGGGGGAAAAAAAACGATATTTTGGCCGTGCAGCCCGAGCTGAATTAAATTCTCATTATTGACCTGATATTCTTGATATGTGATCTAATATTCATACTGCTGGTGGATCCTCCAGGAGCTGGAGAGCAGAACAAAAGCCCTGCAGGACAAATATGAGGATCTGAGGAAAGAGGTGGCTCAGAGACAAGTGGAAATCAGGTATTCAATTTCAATTATCCAGTTGGCGTGCAGGGAGCACGCATGTAGTTTTCTTGCATTGCCCTGCAAACTGATACTGGTGAACACATTCACTCTTATTGGCGTTGTCTTTGTTTTGTCTTTAGAGTTATTAAACTTGCCCATTTTAATGAGAAGCGCTGCAGCTGAATCTTAATCTAATCCCAATTTTTATTAAAAAAACAAATGTGCTTTTGTGTGCTTGCACTCACTCCCTGCACAGAAGTCTGACGGAAGATGTGGAAACCCAAGAAACGCAGATACTGAAGGAACAGAAGGAGCTGGAAGACAAGAAGAAGATCGTAGAGCTCAGAGAGGTTTGTGTGTGTGTGTGTGAGAGAGATGGCATAGCTTACAGCACACCATCAATAAAATAACAAATCATCTGCCTTCTTTTTACATGTTTATGTGTCTCTGTCTCTCTCTCTCTGTATGTGTTACAAGGCTGAGAAGGTCCAGCTCATCAGCATACCTGACCAGATTTCAAAGGAGAGAGAAAGGAAATGCTCTAAGAGGGAGTAAGTACATTCAACCCCTTAACAACCTGTATTTAGGAAGCGCAGGAAAGATAATGTTCCAATCACCAGGGATAAAAACCCAAAACGAGCCAGTTAGGGTCCTTTAGTGAGACAAGACTGAGAAGGAAAGACAACCGAAACACAGTTTGAGAATTAATTCACTCCCTGATTTGTACAATCCTCCTGTCAGTTAGCTCAAATCCCTCTGTAATCTGTCTCCTCCACTTCATCTCGATCTGTACTGCCAGAAACAACTGGATGAACTTAGTTATTATACTGTAGTTTTCATAACGGAAAGAGCATGTGCTATTATTTGTTTTTGCTCAGTGTAAACTTAAGGTTGGACCTGATTATGAAACTGAAGCTAAATATCAAAAACCATCATTTTCCAGTTTTACACTTGTTGTTCGCTCCTGCAAATTATCTCTGCGCTCCTCGTAGAGGAGTACAGTAGACTTTGCGACTCTGTGGCAAGGCATATTCAAGTTCAAATGAGGAACTGAAAAACGGGGTTCTGTTTGTTGCAACATTCAAATTATTTACAAGAATTTGAAGATATCAACCCTTTTTAAATCAGTAGAAACTGCGACCACATGCATCAGGCATCATTCATTTCATATTCAAGTGCAGCCTCGCTGCTGTCTCTTTAATGTTTATTTCATATTAATATTTGGGTTGCAAGTGAACCAGTGGAATTGACTATATGAGCTGACCTGCAACTTGAAATTTACAAAGCTGAGGGGTACTGGGGGGATGTATGTAAAAGATGGATGCATATGCTGTTATTTCATAAGACGTGCACTCTTACTGGAGTAATAAACAGATTCTCACTCTTCCTTTCTGTTTTACGCCCACAAACACACATCAGAGCTGCAATGAAGAAGATAGAAACACTTAACACAGAGATTTCAGAAATGGAGCAGCAAGTGAAGGAGGCGGAAGAGCGTAACCACTCCCTGGGATCAAAGAAGAAGGAGGTGATGAAGGAGCTGGAGGGTGTCAGGGCGCAGGTAGAGGCCGGTCAGAGGGAGTGCAGGCAGCTGCTGAAAGAGCAGGAGGTCAACAGGGAGGAGGAGGTTGAAGTCATGGGGACCAGGTATACACTCCTAACACAGTGATTTTGATGAAATAAGCCTTTTGTTTTTTGTTTTCACTCATGTCAATGTGTTTTTTTTAATCACCAGGGGTATCCTGGAAATGAAGCTGCAGAACATCATGTCCGACAGAAAGCACCTGTATGACAGTCAATCTGTGCAGCTCAGGGAGAAAAACAGGTACAGAATGATGTCAAACCGAGCATCTGTCCCACCAGTAAATGAGTCTCCACATACCAATAAAACTTAATGACACACTGTCCATGAGGGGGTTTTGCAGTGTAGACCTAAAATAAACAGTATATACATTGTGGCGAGAGACATTCAGCAAAAGAGCTTATGGTTTTACACCTTAATTACTAAGAAATGTCAGTTTTGTCAGCTTGTTGCTGTACTCTTAAGTCCCTATCTCTGTGTATAGTACTTTTTGTTTATTTTAACAAAAGAGCCAAGAGTTCAGAGCATTTCTTCAGCTGCTTCAGTTTATAATCAGCCTAATTTGAGATAATGCATTTCCTGGGAAAATTGTAGCCTTATGATGATGATATATATTTCAAAGGTGGCTGTGTTTCTCCTCAGGCAGATGCAAGCCCTCAAGAGGATGGAGCATGCGTTGACCACGTCTGCTGAGCAGCTCCAACACACGCAATCTACCTACTTTGAGT
Organism: Scomberomorus guttatus; assembly: GCA_038419695.1. Lineage (NCBI taxonomy): Eukaryota > Metazoa > Chordata > Actinopteri > Scombriformes > Scombridae > Scomberomorus > Scomberomorus guttatus. The sequence goes on along the minus strand of CM076466.1, from coordinate 12,508,160 downwards.
TACAGGCACAGGTTGATGGTGATGTTACTTTTAATGTGCAAAAAAAAAAGGCTCAGCTCAAATTTGAAGCAATTTGAGTGTTCTAGAGTGGTATTTTTTAGCATCTGGAGGCTAGGGTTACCAGTAACCTAACAACTTTACTGCAACATTGTTTTTACTGGTATTGGCAACTGGTTCGGAAAAGATTCCAGGCTAAACAGGTGTGGGAGTATTTTCAGTGTAAATGTCAGCATGCCAGGAATCAGCAACATTAAGTCGATAATCGCCATTACATCAGAGTTTTTCTTTTTCATTTTTGTGCTTCCAGTAATTTTACTGGTGTGCACATTTTTTTTAAAGAGAAAGCAGATGGAAGAAGAAGAAGAGGAGGCACACATGATTCATGGGAAATGTGTCAGCACATCTCACAAGCACATAACAGTATGAAAGGAAATCACTATGCCACATCGGGGATTTCACATATTCAGGAGATATTGAAAACAAAGCAGCTCTACAAAATGATTGATTCATTTCCATTAAACTGCCGATCATTAACGACTCTCACATCAGCAATTACTCATAATGAATTTGACCTTGAGAGCTGTTTAGATGAGGATTCACCAGTGTATGGGTTTAAAAATCGATCTCAAATACGACGTGATTGATAGTTTTAATATTTACACAGTATGTTGTTATAAACTTAACACAGAATGAGAGCTAATTAGGACATGAAATAGTGATGGTATTTAGTGTAGTGCTCCATGTATGTAGCTGAAATTAAAAATGTGTCTTTTTAAAGCATCTTAAATACATTGACTTACTCTTATTCTTCTTCTTGTGACTTACATTTTTTAAATATGTGGCAGCGTAGTTCTAAGCGATGAGCAGAAAGTTTGGCAACCCTGCAGTGACGGGCAATCCCAGCGCCTGAAGGAATTCATTTTTTTATTAGTTTGGGTGAACACGTTCAGTGTCACTAGATCCAACAGCGAGCAGAGAGGCCTGAAGGAAATTATGATGTATAGTACTAATTATTTTGCATTCAATGTTTGATGTGGGATTGATTATGCACTGACTGAATTTAATAAGAAGTTTTGGTAATCTTTGTGCTGGAGCCTCATGGTCTTCCCTTCCTCAGTATGTGAAGTTTAATGGACTACAATCAGGGAAACAAATGGTTTTTTTTAGCTTTTTACTAAGATTCAGGAGTAACTACGGCACACTGAAAATTTGAACGGCCTTTGAACATTTGACATTCTGCCTCGTATTTCCAGTTGGATGCTGTTCCCAAAAGAGAGGCCAGTATTCAGCAGAGGATGGAGCTTCAGAAAGAGGTGGACGCTCTCAAAGTCAGCTCTGAAAAACAGGTGGGGACGTGTGGGCACAATGCGTGGGTGGACACAGTATCATTAGCACCTGTAAAATGCAACGCGGTAGCCCTCTACAGTATGTTTGAGGAGCTTATGATTTAATTTTTTGTTTTTTGTGATAGCAAAGTGTGCATCTTGTGTGAATAAATGCCAATTTTATGTAGAAGATTTCTCCCTTTATGGTCTTTTGGGGGGGAAGCTTGTGAGCTGCGCTCCCTTAGTTTCAATATCCATCTTCTATCCATCTTTCTTGTAACACAAGCACATCAATAGCACATCAATTTCAGTCAAACTGGAATCACAAGACTTTAGCAATGTTCTCTTTTTAACTGAGAACATTGCTAAATGTGTTCCCTACCAGCTATCAGTAGCTGAGGAGGAGGGCCAGAAGAAGCAGCAGTATGGGATGATTCAGGAGCTGCTGAGGGAGTCAAACTGCCTCCGAGAAGAGCTCCACAACCTCAGATGTCTGACACAGATCAAAGCCGAGGAGAGGGGCCAGAAGCATCGTGAGCTGCTCAGAGCTGAGGTGCAACACGTACACACACACACACGCAAACACGCTAAGGCAAACAACAGCAAGGGGACACACGTTCAAGAAAGATATAATTTCACCAGGTTTTGACGTCTTCAATGGTGCATTTGATAACATGCAGACATGCATATTTCACACATAAATATGCCAACACATCAAAGAGGGGCTGAAGGAGTTTTATATTTTGTGCACTCGTTACAGTAGGAAGAACACAAATTCAAGGAGAGTAAATGTCAGGGCTTTATTGCCCCAACAGTATTGCTGTGAGTGATCATTTCAGTGTGATTTGAAAAACTACTTTCTATTGAGAGTACCATGCAATTTTAGTTCAGCCAAAAAGCCTTTGAGCCTTTGAAAAGTCATCAATATCCAGCTCCAAAATGAATTAATGACTTCAGGAAGCTTCTAAACATCAACACCAACATGTAGACTAGATTGGATGTATTATTTTCTTTGTTTTTTTATTTATTCAAAGTATCGAAGGGAAGCTGCTACAATACCGAAAAACATGTCCCCTCGAATATGTTTAAAGGTTGATATTTATGAGCGCACACACACACAAACACACACCTGCGAAAAGGTGATGATACTGTAGCTTTTCCTGTGTGAACTTATCCGCAGCAAATGAACCAAAACATCCAGCAGGAGCTGCGAGAAAAAGCCCTGATCATCATGGACCACAACAAGCTCCACGCTATGCTGCGGCGCAGGTGTCACTGTTGTTTTCTCGCCTCTCTTTTCCTCTGTCAGCCTTCTTTTCGTGAAACGCAAAGGTGTGTGTTATGATAAAGAGGATTTTGGTTGCAGAGAAGCTACTAAGCTGTTAATAGGTAGTATTAGGGAAAATATAATTACCTCATCCTCTGTCATTATCTTAATATATCCTGTCTGTTTCTCTGTCTTACTCTTTTTCTTACTTTTTCTTTCTCTTTGTATAATATGGAGATCATTCAGTGTCAATTAGTGCGGGCAGCAAATTAAATTCTGTCTTTGATTTGGTAGAAATTCATAAGATCATCCTCTGCAATAATTACCAAGCTAACATTGCTGTACGCCTGTATACAGTACATTGATGTGACCAGTTTCACAACTGATAATTGATTCCCTGGTTATTTGTTTGGCTCCTCTGATCTGTGTAACGGCTGGGAGCACAATTAATTCAGACATCTGCACATGTTGCCTGGGCCAGAAAACCTTATCTTACTAATTGGTCATACTTCAGTGTTCCGACTTAGACAAATGCATCAGGCACCACCCAGTACAACAGGAAACTCCCACAATACATTCAGCTAGGTCACGACCACACAGTGGAGTCAGCCCCGGAAAAATTCAGCTAGTCAAGCAGCCACAGGATCACAGGATAGTTCATTATTGTGTATCTTCTCACAAACAACTAATGTATTACATGCATGATAATAATTTGAAGAAACTCTTGGTGACACATTTTTTACAGCTAAAGCAAATGTAAACAGTGTAGAACAGAAAGCGATTGTAGCCAGACTTTGTAATGAGCACCAAGAGTTTGTTCACTGCTAATCAGTATTTTCCTTTTTCCTTCAGAATATTACAGTATTGTAAACTGCGCGACGTGATCATGGAAGAGAAAAATAAATACGTCAAGCTGAAGCAGGTCTCCTCACAGACAATCACGGAGTTGATGGAGCAGGTTAAGGTCCTTGAAAACGAGACAGAGATCCAACGCAGCGTAGTCATCAACAAGGACAGGTGTGTGCATGTGTGCCGTGGAAGGAAAAGAAGGCATCCCTAGAACAAAATACTGTAAGAGCATTGCAACAAATGCTGCCTTTGTAAGGTTAATAATGCTCAATTTTTCAAATACTTTTTCTTGATCGGTGCATTTGTTAGTACTCATCAGTGGCGTCCTATCTGCATTCCTGTCAGTATAGTATTTCTCTTCTAGTATTTTTTCCTCTGTGTGTGTGTGTGTGTGTGTGCCCATTCCAGATCACTCACAAAGGCTCGTATGAAGATCTCGAACAGCTGCAAAACGAGGGACAAACTACATAACGACATGTCCAAGGTCTATCTTGTCTGCTATAAGCTCACATATATACGTTAAGAAAAACACATTCAGTATGTTAGAGAGAATGCTTCACATGTCCAGATTTTAACAGACATACTTTTAAGCTGGTTTGCGTGAGCTATAAAAATTTCTATCTGGGTCCTTAAACGTTGTTTTGGAAGGCTGTAGAGTCACCCACGTCAAGTTTTCCTTGTATTTATCTTTGTGTGTTTCATAACACAGCTAGCCACACACAGTTGACAGCATTGTTAAGTGTGGAAGTTACATTTTAGGGGTTCGTCTAACACTATCAAGTGGAAGCAATGTATTTTGTTTAAAAGAATAAACATATGCCTTAGAAATGTTTACACTAATAAATGTGGTTTGTGTTGTTTAAAAGTGTTGTTTGAAATCATCCAAAATTTTCCCTACATCATTACTTTGTGTCTTCTTATGGGTGTAAAAACATATCATCTTGTAGGTTGCTTGGAAGCACCGTCAGATCAGTCAGGAGTACGAAGACAACAAACTGGAGTTGATGAAGCTCACACAACTGAGCAACCTCCAGGAGCAGGCACTTCTGGAAATAAACAAGAATCACGAGACGGCCATACAGCGTCGCAATTCCCTGTATGTTTTTTAATTTGAGGCTTACATAATGTTCCCTGAATTCAAGTAAACTGTTAATGTCAAATAATGTGTGCCTTGGTGTGTGTGTGTGTGTCACCCACAGTGGCATTCAACTCCTGGAACATGAGGAAGTGTTGTTCAGCTACTATGAGAAGGTGAACGTCCAGGAGGCGGCAATCACGAAGGGTAACATGACGCTGGAGACCCTGGAGAAGGAGATGACAGACTTACAGTTGGCCATTAGCGAGGAGAAGAGACAGATAGACCTGAAAAAGAAGGAAGTGCCCATCAAGAAAAAGCTGGAGGGAGAGATCGCCACGCTGCAGATAGAGGTGAGGGGGGAAAAAAATGCATATAAACCAGCACACTTGGCAGTCTGTAGTTCGACCAAACTTGCAGAACTGCATACTGATTTTTGTTGGCCGTGGGTGGCAAAATGTGAGAATGATTTCCCTAAAACTGTGGACATGTTTCATGGAAATCATTCATTACTGTTTAATCTTTCCTGTTGTGTAAACACTGATGACAGTGCCTTGGTGACTCCCAACGCCCACTTCTACTTCTTGTTTCTTCCCCTTATTTCTTGCAAAGAAAGTTGATTAACTAATATCTACTGTGAATAGAGCCTACTGTATAGTTACTGAAGATTACTGTGTAGGTGCACTGTGTTTTAGGGCCTGCATCAGGTATATTATTGTGTTGAATAAGCACTGCAGACAGAAGGCCTCTACAGTTCCCCTTGAATAGCTTTGCTGATGTAGCCGCTCGTTTGTGGAGAATTTGCCTGCAGTATACTGCTGCGCACATTTCCCCAACGTCCAATCGCAGTGTGACCACAACTCCATCAGGGTGTAGCTTGGCTCATCAGAGTCAAAACGCTATCTGGAATCAGTTCGAGCTGTCAATTAGCGCTTCCTGGTGTGATCAGACGATAAAAGTTGCACTCAGGAGACGGGATTAACCACAGGCTTTATGTACACAAGCTAAGCAAAGTTTTGCTTGGAATCCTCTGGCAATTCTTTTTTTTTTATGTGTGTGTGTTTGTATGCATGCACACGTCTGCAAACCAGTTTATCCAACAGTGCTGCAGGCCATTGTCCAGCAATGTGTGTGTGTTCCTATACGTCCTTGTAAAAAAAAACAACCATTTTAGACATTGATGTGAGTTATGTGATGTCAGTGGAGAGTCCTCATAGGATCTTCTGAAGTGCATTATAATACAGACAGGCAGACGATTTGCATAGAACAGCACTAATGAGCAGACAAGTTTTGAAATACTTGTAAATATACTGTGTAGGAAGGCTTTCTTGAATAGATTCATTGTTCCTATTCTTTTTGGCTTAATATCAGCAACAAGTGTGTATTTTGACCTTTCTCTGTGAATTTTACTTCACTTTAATCTCTTACCCACAAGCCAAAGTCTTTAGAAAAACAACATTGCAAAAAATTGTACTCTGCTGTCTTTGATCATTCATCAAAAGTGGTCATTTTACAGCCTTGTTTTCAGAGCTGATCCTCTCGCTCAGTTTTGTTGAGGTGAACTGACTGTTGTCGAACACTTTCTGGAAGTTTGAAACAGACAGAAGCAGCGCGTTTCGCTAACTGAAAACCAAGAGGGACAAACCCAAACAACCACACGCCGCTGCGGGTTTCACAGAGACAGACGCAGACACACATGAATAAATAAAACAGGAAACAGAAACGTATTCAAGCAACTTTGCAATGCATATTGACAGACATGTAGAAGAAGAGTGATTTGAGAGACGTCTAATACACACACATGCTGCGAGTTTCCCTGCCAGTGGATGCGTCATGGGATTGGGTGTGTTGTTGCTCAGGATCAGAGTGACTGGTTTCAACTTGCTGCTGGACCAGACTCCTCTCATCTGAGCCTTGTGCTCTTTTGGATGAACGCAGTGTTGGAACAGACTTCGTCATGTGCTGCTTTTTGAAAAAACAAACAAAAAAAACCCACCTTTCCCTTTTCTCTTTTCTGTTTACTCCTTCTGCTTTTTATCATTTTTCTATAACGGGTCTCTGCGGTGCTTTCGAATTCATTTCACTTCTGTTTTCAATTGTTTTTTCTCGTTATCATCATTAATTCCTTCACTCTGCACTCTTCACCTCATGCACCTCGCCTTTGCCTGACCGTCCTTCCGTCCATTATTCCCCTGAGCTTTTTTTTTTTAAGTTTTTGTTTAATTGGAAGTAATTTTATCTATTCATCTTCCCTTCCCTCTTACACATTTTTTCCCCAATTTATCTCCCTTTCCCTCTTTCCCTTTCTGTCTGACCTTGCATTTGGCTGTACATACAGTACTTTCCTTTTTCTTGTCCGTCCTTCCTTCTTTTTTAGCATGGCTTTAGGGATGGCAATGTCAGTCTTACGGTCAGTCCACCACTTTTGTCAGGACTGTAAAATCTCAGCAACTACTGGATGGATTGCCAACTTTGTAGAGACGTTCATGATCCCAGAAGATGAATTCTGCTGACTTTGGCGATCCCTTTTCCTCTAGCGCCACCATGAAGTTGACATTTGTGGTTTTGAGTGAAATGTATCAAACTATTGGATGGATATTTGGTACACAAATTCACCTGTGTGTGTGTGTGTGTGTCTAATTAGCAAATTGATGGTGATCAAGTCAAACATTATACCTTCTAAACATCAGCATGTTAGCATACTGACCTCAGCCTTTAGCTCAAAGCACTGCGTTGTGTTCGAATACAGCCTCACAGAGCTGCTGGCGTGGCTGTAGACTCTTACTGTTGTTTGGATACACATGCAACTCCTGGAACTTTCTAACAATCAACACTTACATCCCTGATTGGTGTATCAACCCACCTGTCCGTTCATCCATCCATCCACCCAGTCGTTCCATATATTCTCCTTCCTCTGTAAATAGCAAATCATCTTCTAAATCACTGTTTCCCCTCGTACAGCCGTCGAGCTCCCCTGGGTGCAAAAAGTGAATCACGGGGGTCTCTCCTATTGCAGCAGCCCAGTTCATTCTCTTTGCAAATTCATCCTCTGTGCAAATTCAATTTCCATGCAACTGCCTTGCTGTCAATTTATCATATATATTGTATATTTGTATTCATCTGTGACCAGTTTATCTGTTCATTGCAGACAGACGCCCCCCCTCACTTTGATAGGGAATTTTGACAAAGATAGATCGGGCCATCTGTGAGACTATTGAGGTTCAATATAGTCTCAGGCTTTCATTTGCTCTGAGGAATTTTAATTGCAGCAAAATAAACAGAGGTTGGTGTTGGATTCTGGATTTACAACTTGTTTGAGTCGCTGGCACGTCGACATCTCAAACACATACAGGCGCGCACCCTACATCAGTGCAGCGTTTGTGAAGTTGTGATAATAGCCTTGCAGCAACGTCTGAATACTGCAAAACAGGCTAGCTATACTTATGTTACACGTACCCACATGCATGCAAAGTATCACATACATACAGACAGAGATATTTATAGGACACATACAGAGCGATGGAGTGAGATTTATGACAGGGTGGGGTTGATAACGTACTGCACTGTCCCTACGGTGGTGAGTCATATTGTTTGTCCCTCTCTTAAATCTTTGTCCAACCTGTCTGGAACTTATTACCATGGGGAAACCCTCTGTGAATTGTGTCTTTTTGAAAGACAGTGTGTGTGTGTGTGTGTGCATGTGTGGAAGTTTATGTGAACTGTACGTGAGAGACTAAAGGCAGAGAGAGCAAGCAAGAAAATAAAGCAAACAGAACCAGACAGGCTGATAATACTGAGACTCGCTGTGTTTTTAATTGTGTGGTGTGTGAAACCCCCACGCTAGAATTCTTCAATTTAATTTGTAAACTCATATCTTAAAATCTGACATCTCTTAAAACTGCTAAACATCATGACGTCTTTTTGCAGGACCGCCTAGAGATTAGAGCTCTGCTCAAAGTTCAGCAGATCTCAAATGGAAAAACAACTTTTACTCAACAAAGTATTCTCTCTTTTTTTACCATATTTAAAGCACAAAAACCTTAAATGATGAGACAAAACGAATCAACATAGACAAATCTTACCATGACCAACTAAAAGGCTACATCCCCTCTGCTGATTTTTTTTTGTAGATTTTACTGATTACTTTTTCCATCCTTTTTATTGAGGTTCTGAATATGTTCTTATTAATTCAAAATTTCTATTTATAACATCCAATTATCTTTGCATTCTTAAATTTTTTGCACTGTCCATCTTAACTGATCATACAGTATGGGAATGGTAACTCCAAATCATATCCAATTACTGATTACGTCTAAGGTCACGCTTGGCCTTAGTTATCTTTCTTTTAATGTCTTATGAGACTCTGTAGCCTGAGCTCCTCCGCATGCCAGAGCCTTAATTTATAACTATTCCTGTATCCCAGTAAGAGACTGAAAGTGAAGGGATATGGTTGTCAGGGGCTTGAAGGCTGTTAAATGATTTGAGAATCACTATCATCCTTTAAATCTCCTCTGAAAACATACCCACATAAGATCTTTTATACCCCTTGAACTTGTAATGTACCCCACTTGCCTTATCTGACATTGTGTTTGCAATGTTTTTATTCATTCATTCATAACTTTGTTCGATTTCATGAGGTTGTGAATTAGTGAAATTCTATCGTCGAAGACAAGTTAAAAAATGCATATTTTCAAATCAAATTAAAATTTATTCCCCATTTGGGGCTTAAGTTCAGCTCATTTGTTCACATGTTCTGGTAATTAACCTTACATAACCTTATTATGATTATGATTTTACTACTGTTTTACTTTACCGACCTTTCTGCTTTACTGATCTGTCCCTTTTGTCTTTTGTCATGTGAGGCACTTTGTAACCTAATTTGGCATGTGGTATATAAATAAGGTCATTATTTTTTATTATTATACTGTTAATCACGCAGTGTGCCATCTATTATGTGGCTTTTTAAGCCATCACGTTAGCTACTAACTGAGCTGAAATAATGTAAATTAGATGCAAATTGTATTCTGCGTGGAAGCTGTCATATGTACAATGCTTTACAGCACTCACGAGCCAAGAAAGAAGCTATTCTTTGTGACTGTCAGATGAAGAAAACAGAGGCAGGCAGGCAGGCAGAACAGAGACACTGACACAGAGACAGATGAACACAAAGACAAACATCAGCACATACGAACAACAGCGAGAGAACGGGTATAAAAATGTTAAGAGCAAGGGCACAACAGAGGGAAAAAAAAAAAAAAAAAAAAAGATTGATTGAAGAGTGGCGAGAGGAGAAGGAGAGTGACAGAGACGCGCTGTACCACATCCATCATGCAGTGTTTAAATGGCTTGGAGTGGTTATGTATGAGGGTGGAACACAGATCAATCAGACTCAAAAGTGAGGACTGGGCACACACTCGTCTCAGTCGGGCATTTGCAGAGTCTGACGTCTGCAAAGTTCATCTTCATTTCAAGCTTTGAAATGAATCAAAACGTCTTTAAAAGCAGCGACAGATTTCTTGACACTGATTTTTTTTCAATCATTATGTAATAAACTTTCATAAGAACAGGTAAACTTACAATTTTTGCTGAGGAATCAATATACGTATGCTTGGTGTTTGCTTTGATTTGTGTACTTATTTGGTTATTATTACCAAAAAGAAGGCATTTATTTACAGTTTCATTAAAATTTCTGTCATAAGAAGGGGGTGTATAATTTTGTACCAACTGATAATATCAGTTCTTAATTAATTTGTGCAATATCTGTGTGGGCAGGCACTAAATAGTTTACTAAAAAAACTATGATTTCAGTTGCAGCAGCCACATTTAACCAGCAGGATGGCCGACATGTTAGAGACCGCTATAATGCTAGCTAGACCCCCCCCCCAGTTTTTTGTGGTGTCACTAGGCTGATCGTTTACAGTTCGGTGCCTTCATTTGTATGTTCAAAAGATAAATGGTATAATTTTTCCAGCTTTGTCGCTTGATTTTGACTTTGAAATGATTTAATCATGCATTTAACGCCAAGGTTTTGCTGTCAGTTATATTCTCTGTGAAAACGGCAGATAACACCGGTCTCTGTTGCGATTCCTGTTTTTCAGCATCTCTTGTCTGTCTCCAATTCTGTCTTTCTTGTCTGCTTTCACATCCTATCTCTCCCTCCTTTTCTCACACTGGCTCCCATGCTGTCTTTTCTGCTTCCCTTTGCTCTTCCTCACTGTATCTTCCTCATCTGTCACTCTTTTATCAGTCTCTCTGAATGCATCTCCGCTCTCATCTCTATCTCTGCTTTTCAGTCTATCAGCTGCATACTGTGAGTGTTTTCTGCCTCTCAAGTATTTTTTTTTTCCCCCCAACTTTTAGTATCTGTAACTTCAGCCTTACAAACACCTTCTTTAATCACACGACAGGCATGCTATTAAGTTAAAGCCAAAAGTCATATGACGTTGAGGGAGTAGCAGCTCTATTTAAGGGGCTGAACACCTTTTTTAAAGTCTGTTTTAACCAGGCTTGCTGCCTGTTTGCATGAGAGAGACTTCATTAATCTTGTCCATGAAGGGAGGGAAAATGGGAACTATCACTTTGTTCCACGCTGTCTTTATGTCTGACACTTTCAGATTAGATACCGGCACGTAAACATACACAGGCGCACGCACGTACACACATATATGCTGTATGGTTGGATGGAGAAAAGCTGCTGTTTCATAAGCCAAGTCATGTCAGGTCAGACCGCCCGCATCCAACATTTTTCCACACCCTGTTTTTCTCCTCAGCTCATCCCCACTCCTGTCTTTACTCTCTGCTGGCTATCCAATCACTTCTCCTTCACTTTCTACTTGTCTCCTGCTCCGATCTCCTCAGGCATCTATTAATATTTTCTCATGTATTCTCTTTTTTTTTACTTTTTTCTTTCTTCTGTCATCTGATTTGTGTTTTTTTTGCTTCCTTTCTATTTTCTGCTTTTTTATGGTCCCTGTCATGGCTCCTTGATCATCTCAGCTACATATATTTTTATATATAGACTATATCCATTGGGTATTTGCATCAATTTCCCTTTTGAGATGCTGTAGTTACAGTAATTGCTCGTTTCCATTTGCAGTCCCTTTTCAGGTAAAGAGGCCTCTTATTTGTCTTTGTCTCTATAATCTGCATTAAATACAAGATATTATAATGATCTGTATTTTACATAATGATGATGAGGGCTGCAAATAACAAATATTTTCATTATCATTCAGTCTATAAAAAGTTTAGAAAAATTGTGGAATAGTTTGAAAATTCTCAGCTTTTCTGTGGATCAACAGTCCCAAAAAGATATTCAATTAACCCCCTAGAGCCCCCTGAGTCTTACCGCTCTCATCAGTGTTGTTTCCAGATGCAACAGGCAGCTGTTTTAAACAAAAAGCTCTATAAACCCATGTATGCTACTAGCCCAGCACAAAATGGCAAAGTTAGCGACTAGCTAGCGATTCCGGTTGAGCGTTTAGTGTTTTAAGAGCCAGATATTCCCTTCAGGAGCTGGTGGAGACCAAATCAGAGCTAAAAGGAGAATGAATATTGGACGTATGTTCATCAGGTGGTTAGAAACACGACTCCAAATGAATGCTAATGTTATATCAAGTTAAAAATGTTATTATGTCAGTGTTGTGTTTAGCTTGTTTCTGTCGCCCTAAAGTGCCAAAAAGTAAGTGAATGCAGTTTTAACATACAGTTTCTATTCATCTTTCCTAAGGGTCTTTTAAGGATGGGGAAAAAAAAACTTTATTCCACACTGTCTCTCAGTATCACATGTATATTTCACATCAGCCAAGGTTATATTAGCTGTACTCTCTGTAAGTTACTCTCTCTGTAAGACTTTATTTTTATGGCTTCACAATTATATCAAATCTAATCATACAGGATTGAAGAAGTAGTTGGTATTTTTGGAAACTTTGGGATTTCAAGAATTAAAACTAAATTTCTGTGTTTGAACAATCAATCTTCCGTCATTCATCTAATCAGTTAATCAACTAATCATTTCAGCACTAGATTTTTGTACCTGGCCTCTATTTTCTCTGTTCTTTAGGGCTGCAAGGCAGTCTGCGTGGTTAAAGAAATCATAGCATTACCTCACAACAGCCAATGCACTTCAATGAAGTATCCTATCAAAAACTCCTTTAGAATAAGAATGTCAGCTTACGGCATGAATCTGAAATGCCTTCGCTCTCCCCTCACTTAATTTTAATGCCTTTTTTTTTTGTTCTCCAACCCGGCTTTTGTCTCTCTCCGCTCTTTTAACTCATCGCCTTTGTGCTTTCTTGTGTATCCTTACCTCACATTTTATTTCTGCTGTCTTAAGAGATGACAGAAAATTTAAAAAAAAAAATAAAAAAATAAAAACCCAGTCCCCTAGAGGGATCCGGTGGTGTTTTTTAAATTTTGGTTTCTCTTATCACACTTTGCCAGTGACTTGTCACCTAGTGGGAAATGGCTCCTATATAAGCACTACATTTAGCTGAGACATGTCTCAGGCGTTTTTTTTTAAATCACCAGTGCAATAAGTGTCTTGAATACCTTTAGGACAAGGCACTCGAAACACAGGCAGTGGCACACTGATTCTTGATTTCCTGCTTTTATGCCTTAATGTTTGTTTACACATTCATTTATGTGAAGTGTGCTGTCCTGGGGGAAATTACTTGTATTATTTTCATTATAAGACATTGATGACAGCGACTTGATGAATACAGTCTGGCCTGTATGTACAATATAATTGCCTGTATTGCATAAATGAATACTTTACATTTTATCTGCACTATTTTTCTTCTTGTTTTTTGTGTTTATTTCTCTTATACTCTAATTGTGTCTCTCAGTTGTCAGAAGCCAGAGATCAGACTCTAGAGGGTCTAAATCGAACAGCTGATTACAAAGAGCTAAAAGGCACAGACCCCTCAACTGTGGAACTGGTCAAGAAGATTGAGCAGGTACACATTACATATTAATGTTTGTTTGTGTGTGTCTATTTAATGAATTTAGATCCTTTTTTTTTCATTTTTAAGCAAATATTGCAACAGTTTGTGGTGAAACTGTGCGTGTCTCTATGCGTGTAGCTCGAGGTGAATCTAGTGGAGCGTGAGAGGCAGTTACTGGAAAAAGAACTCCTCATGGACCAGGTGACCCGGCTCTCCAAGCCGCTCAGAGAGCAGGCGGACAACTGCCAACAGGACAGACTGTCACTGGCAAAGAAGGTAGACAAGAAGATCCACTTACAGTACACACAGACGAGAGATAAGGCTTAGCTCACAAGCACACGCAAACACACGTTTTCCACACAAGAGAAGACACACTCAGGCTAACAAACACATACAAAGGCAATTGTTGTGTCATTTATCTGTCCATTTACAATCACATCAGTGTCTTTTTCTGTTTTTCCCTCTATAAACACACTGACACGTTGGTTCAGAGCATGTGCGCTCCATGTGAGGAGCCCCACAGAGAGACAAGGAGTTCACTGAGCATTACAAATGTGTCTTACTCTCACTTGCTGTCTGTCTTTCTCTCTCTTGGGCTGTCTTTATTTGTCTCATAAGTGTTGTAAGTAGTGTAACATGTCAAATGTGTACAAACAGCTACAGTGATTGAATTGCATTGTAGAGTGTAGCAGGAAGTTTTTATCCAAGCATACTGAATCATTAGCTTCACAAAATGTACGTTAGTTGCATCACAATGTTTAGTTTTTTTCCCAAATCAGTGTGAGACGGTGAGATTTACCTAATCTGTATGTGTGTGTGTGTGTGTGTCGTCTGCCTGCAGCTGAATGAGCTCCGGACTCATATAATCGACACCAGTCACCGTATGATGGCTGTCTCTGCGGAACTGTCTATGAAGCAAGCCGCTGCTTTGTCTCTCCAGCAAGAGATCAAAGAGAAAGAGCTCCAGGTCAGAGGTGGTCCCAGTCGCTCACGCCATCACCGTGCACAACAATGTGATTCTGGAGTCCAACCTGCGATCTTGGTTTGCACGTTCTGCCCTCAGCCTCCCCACTGTCTTTCCCATTATTCCTGTCACTCTCCACTGACCACGATCGAAGAGAGCGAAAAGTGTCTTCAAAAATAATTTCTCACTATGTCCCATCTTTCACATCAAACCCATTTATTTAGCTTATTTGCGCAGTAAAACAAATCAGGAGGTAGACACGGGAGGCCAAAATAACATTCAGTCATTTCTTTTCATAAATAATACAGGAAATGAAAGCATCAGGGAATCACAGTTATATTTAGCAATTATGTTAAGCAGTCACAGGCACCACTGGTCCTGCTACAAGAAGTTAGCAGACTTTTTCTGAAGCAGATTGTACCTGTGCAATCATATTGTTTGTTTACTAGAACTGAAAAATAGCTGTGGCAGCTAGCAGTTAGCCTATTATGAACCACAGTGTATCTATAGCAACCAAGAGGAGTTCCATTGTTGTTGTTTATACCAGAAGTCATAACCTGTTGAAAAGTTGAAATACTGGCTAACTAACTTCACTGTGTGTGTTCAAAAGACTCTAAATTGCATCAACAGTAAGTTAACCTCTTGGTGGTTTTGCGTCGTCTTAACATGCTGTTCAAATGAAAATGTTACATGTAGTTGTGTAACATTCTTCTGTTGATGTTTTAAGCTAATTACTGTATTTGAATTTTATACTTTTGCCTATATGTGAGCTAAATCCTGTTTGGTTGTCCGCTTGCTAACTCCTGAGGGTAATATTTGGCTCTTTAGCTGCTAAATGTTCCACTATGTTCACCAGCCAGTTGCTGTCTTTGTGTGCTGTTTTGGTGCTTTATCAGAGCTCTTTTACCGAAAACAGCTACCTGCTGCAGCTGGAAACGACACTGTTGAGAGCTGTGAGAGTGAACCAAAACAGTAAAGTCGCAGGCCGGAAAAACCAAAACAACGAGCTGAAAAGACAATAAAAAGCTCTGTAGAGCTGAGAGGAACTCTGATGATTACCTTCTGTGGCTTCATCACTGTGGCCGACCTTTCACATTATACATAGTCATTCATCCATCATTAATCTAAAAATATTGATTTGTGCAGCTTTAAGGTAACATTATTTTTATTCATTTAATGTTGTCTGCATAACTGCACTGAGAAAATACTGTGCAAAGAGAAACATATACGTTTATTTATTAGGTCCCAATTCCAACACCTGTCTGCCCCTTTGAGGATGTAGTGAAGGAGAAAGTTTAGCAACACTAAATTCAACTTTGCAAGCATCACATCCAGACGTACATTTCATGCTTAATCAATCATTTTACATGTTTTTTTTATTGAAATCTTTAATCATAGACTGTTTCTTGTTGCAGACTATGAATAGAGTATTCAAGCACCGAGGGTTTTGTGAATCTAAGAGAAAAATGCCAGACAGCTAAACCATCATTTAAGCAACACATTTTAAAGACTGATTTGAACAGCTTTTTGTCTCAATAAAGAATACAAGTACTAAAAATGAGCAGATTTCACACATGCCTTTGAAATATTTCAAGATATGTGTGTTAATAACCTGAAGAGCCCCTGCAGCTGATGTATGCCTGCAGCAAGCCTGAGACACAGCTAGAAGTAGAAAATGCAGAGGCATAACTTTGCCCAAGTTCTGACACTAATACGACCATCTGTTTTCAGGCGCAGTTTGAATTGAATCAAGCCAAGAGAGCGCAGAGTGTACCGAGTGATAGGAATGCAAAGTGAATGTTTCTCGCACTGCCCTTGTGTTTCCAGATGGACAGGTGCCAGCGGCGGCTGGAGCAGGGCCTGCCACCCTACCCTGAGATAGAGGAGGAGTGGAGGAGGATGCTCCGGGACAAGAAGAGGAGACAGAGGGACAAAGAGGAGAGAGAGAGGGTAAAGAAATACAGACACACACCGGTCAGAAACTGATTTAAAGCACTGTGGGGCAAGAAAAGAAGAAGGAGTGACAAAGAACAGAAGTGGAACGGGGACACGACACAATGCAGGTATTGATTAATATTCTGGGGCACAAAAGGGCTGCTGTATACCTGAACACACACAGGCTGAGACAAAAGTGAGTAGAAATCCTCCACACACACACATGGGCTAGGCAGGAAATAGAGTAGTTTTGTCTAAGTGCACAAACACAGGACAAGAAGGGCAGACAGAACTAGAGGCTGTTTACACAAGAAAGGGATCACTTATGTTTGAAACCATTCCAGCTGCCTGCAGCTTGTTGTCATACCTGGTTTATTCCTGTTTAGAGCCCCAAAAAAAGACACCACAGCACTCTACATGCACAATGCCAAACAAAAAATAGGAAGAAAACTTGCAGAATCTGAAGTTAAACGCTAGCCAGTGTGCTTTTGTGAACTTGATGAGAGAAATATGTTCTTTCCTGTTTATTTAGTTCTTGCATAGTTTTTTTTTTTTCTTTTGCATTCAAAGCCATTATTCATTGTTTTGTGTGCACTCCTTAGATCACACGCCAGGGTATAAACTGTTCATATGCATGAGAAAATCGCCATCTCTTTGAAGTCTCTGTGAGGTTTAGGCACAGTTCATTTGCATGCTGTTGTGAGGTGAAAGTCAAAGGCATGACTGTAGTGTCATGAGGACTTGGAAGAGGTTTTTTTTTTTTTCTCAGCAGGACTCCGCCATGGTTACAAATTGATCCATCAGCCATACTGAGTTCAAATCAATGTTGCCAGCCACTATCAGTATTCTACAAGCCATGTTTTAATTTTATTAGAGGAAGGGAGAATTTTTCCAGCCGCAGTTAAAATATACTGTGTTCAATTATTTAGCAGCTGTAGCTCAGGTGATAGAGAGGGATAGACATTAAAGGAACAGTCCGACACCTTTGGAAATACGCTTATTCGCTCGCTTGCTGAGGGTTAGATGAGAAGACAGATACCACTCTCATGCCTGTGCAACAAATACAGGGCTAGAGCCAGGAGGTAATTAGCGTTAGCTCAGCATAAATATATTGGAAGCAGGGGGAAACAGCTAGCCCGGGTCTCTGCAAAGTTCAGCATCTCTAAAACTTCAATCAACATCTTGTTGGTTTAATCCATAACAGAAATGTAAAAACAGTTTTTTTTTTACATTTCTGATGTCTCCGCTTAGTTGCCTGGCAACCTCAAGAGGACTACTCCTAGACGTAACTCCAAGTGTTCTTGAGTAAATCACTGACCCCGATTTTGTCGATACTGTATATGTGTAGGCAAAATGTAAGTCGCATTTGACAGAAAGTCTTCCAAACGAATGTAATGTAAATTATCTTATGTTACAAAAGGTAAAATATGTACACCTAGTCAGCTTTGGAGTACAAATAGTGGCACTTACAGCATCAGTTGAATTTTCAGCAACACATTTGTTGTTGTTTTTGTACTTTACATTCACCTATAGAAACGTTTTATGAGAAAAAACACTGAACATCATGTCAGCGAGTCATCTTTGCATCATAAGCTACATCAGATGGATTCACAGGTGCAGCTTACTGTCTAAATCCTGTACATCACATCTCTCCTATGTGTATTTTCAATTACTGTAGATAATCTTAAAAAAAAAAAAAAAATCAAATTCCAGTCAGCCTCGTGATTCTGAGCTCATGAATTCTCAATTGTTCACGCTGCCCTATTTGTCTTGAGATATAAAAAAAATAAAATTAATTTTTCCATTTCCATGATTAAACTTCAGGAAAATTAAATTTTAACTACTGAGTCCAAGGTCATACATTATTATACATTACATTAAATATTAAACCTGCTCCTTGGTGTGCGTGTGTGTGTGCTTATGTGCTGCAGCTGGCTGAAGAAGAGGAGTGGAACCAGTTGCCTAACGGAGAGTACACCACGGCTGAAATCCGTCCCAACGCGTACATCCCCCAGACCGACCAGCTCCCCCTGCCCAAACCCTACGGAGCCCAGGCCCCCTTCAAACCCTCCCAACCAGGAGCCAACATGAGACATATCCGCAAACCAACACTCAAACCTTTAGAGATATAGAGAGCAATATGCAAACACTCAGATTAAGACCACTGTAAATTCATAAACTTGCGGGATTTATTTTTAAATCATAATCCACACAGTTGACATCAGTGTCCTTCAGAAACATTTCATCTCCACTTTATTTAAAAGCAAGTGAGCATTTAAATTTTAAAAAATATTTCCCAGTGCATTTTCAATGATTTGGCTCTTTCCTATCACACCCCTATTGATCTGTCTGCTCCTTCCTCCTCCTCTTCTCTGCTGCTTGTGTTTGTTTCCTCACTGTCCAGCATACCACTGCTTTTGTGTCATGTGTTTGTGTGTGTGTGTATTTGTGGACTGCATCTGGTTGTAATCTTGTTTCCTTTTTTTAAAAAATGTGCTTGCAAGAGCTTGTTTACCCTCTGCAACAACACCAAATCCTGTAGAAGAGTGGAAGGGAAAACAGAGTACACACAGGAAAGATGGAATTTCTAAGTGTGTGTTGTTACATCATGTCTACCAATAAAAGATTTGTTTCTGTACGCAGCAACATATAATCGTTTAACTACTTTTCTTAGATAAATCAATTTCTCGGGGACACTGGAATATTTTTACATATTCTTGCCTTGTTGCCATTTTAACCCTCGCACTTCTAATGTCGCTGCTGATGAATAAATTGGATTGGGTTTAAGCTCTAAGCTAGGTTAAGAGTGCCTGCTCAGTGCCAGAAATGATAAATGTAAATATAGAGGGGAAGATCAGGCAATGAAAGAGCATAGAGAATGACAAAGAGAGAGGAGAATTTAAATGAAGAGGAACGAAAGATAGATGGCAGTCGGAAAAGGCGGCAGAGGAGAGTCAAAGGGAAATATGGAGCTCTAAATGAGGTGGAGAGTTTGGGAGTTGGTTACTTGTGACAAAAAAAACAAAAGTTTGCACGTTTTCAAAGCATCTGGAGTTCCATCTGCTGATCGTAGCTTGAGAGGAAACAGTTTTTCTCGTAAGTAGGCGTGTTCTGCTGTTTGTAGGCATGTGTGTGTGTGTTTGCATACCAAGTTCATGTGGGGGCCATTACTGTGTACACCATGATTCCCAACTACCCCATGTACTTCTGCAGTACAGCCAGGGAGTACATGGAAAGATTGTGGAGTAGTTTAACTAATCTGAAAGCATAGAAATTATGATTTGACCCCAAAAAATATCCACAATGTGTTCAAGAGGGAAAAAAAAAAACATCCAAATAAAATTACATATTGGTGTCATAGTAAATTTAATGTCACAGCACACACACCTCCCACCAGCCTGAATTGGTTGTAATGGATGAGCTGCGCCTATAATATATCTGCGGTTGTAATAACACATTACTGTAAAGCCACATGTTGCCATAGAGAGTGTATGAAAACTAGCTAGCAAGCTAGCAGAGAAGTTGTTAGCTAAAAGTTGTTTGAATAGTTAAAAGGATAAAGTAATTTAGAAACATGACATGGCTAAAATAAATGGATAAAAAGTTGGCTAAAGTAAGGATAAATGGTTGAAATAATTAGCTAAAATAAATGGATAAAAAGTTGGCTAAAGTAAGGATAAATGGTTGAAATAATTAGCTAAAAGTTGGACAATGGATGACAATTCTTTTTTCTGTTAAAAAGCATTGTCCCTGTCAAATAAATTAATAAAATAAATAAAAGTAAATGATAAACAGAAACAAAAAAGCTAATGGATACACATAATTACCTAAATGTTATTGATAAATAGCTTAAAGTAAGGATAAAAGGTTGAAATAATTAGCTAAAAGTGATAGATGAGGGTAGCAGTAGATACGCAAACTTGACCAAACCGACCTAAACATTGACAATTCAACTGTGTGTAAGAAATTATTTTAACAAATGTTACTTAACATGCGCTTTAAAATCAACTGAAATTAATACATTTGGAACATGACGGTGTTGATGAAGGGGTACTTGAACTAAAGATAGGAATGTACCACTGGTGTACACCTGCGTTGAGGTTAGTTTGTGATACATGCTGTGTGAGTCAACTTCCTAAAAGGTTCAAAAAGGCAGCAGGTTGAGTTTATCTGATTTTGAGCCAGTCCTGTCCACCCATGTGGTGATGTGTGTGTGTGTGTGTGTGTGTGTGTGTGTGTGATCACCAATTGCAGGCTGAAGCTGAGAGCTGTCAGAATAATTTAGCTCCTCACTGTTTGTGCTTTATTAGCCAGCTGCATAACACTGTCTGCTGCATAACAGAGTATGGAGGAGGCAATAAAATGGTGAATGAACAATTTGTTCACATTTAAAAGAGGAATTTCCCAGAATATAAATAATTCGAGCTGATTCTAGGTGGCGATCAAGGTTTTGAAAAGGTTTTGGCATTCATGCAGGTAATGCAAAATAAGCATGTATGTAAGCGTGATGGGTGTGTTCCTTCAATAAATGTGACTCAGCGCGTATGATGACTGATGCTGGCATTATTTCCTGACTTCGGTGGAACTCTGCTGAGTCTGTCCAAAACACTGACTTCCACCTCTGCACTAGTTCTTACAAAGTATTTCGAATGCGAGTTGAGATAATTTCCAAATTACTCTCCGAGCTCCGCGATGCAATCGGCTCTCAGCAAAAATGTTCAACGGAAATTCACTGGAAGCCGAGTTAGCCAAGGCCTAACTGTTGCCACGAAACTCTTCTCTGCACCATGTTCCTCAAAAGTATGGCAGTAGGAGAGGAAAAATACAGTAAACTTGAAAAAAAAAAATCTCTTTATTTACAATTCATCATACAAAAAATCTTTGTGTAAACATAAACATGAGTGATTAAGAAATCCCTTTATTAAGAGTAATGTTTTCTCAAATCTTATGACATGACGTGTAAATGTGTAGTATTTAGTCTCAGATGTGGCGTAGGATGTCAACACTGAGACACTATAAAAAGGATTATGAGCAAATACCAAGCACACAGACCCCATTACTAGAACTTCTCCACTTACAGTAAAAGCTCCGTCATGATTGAGGACACACGGTCACGTTATTTAAACCAGACGTTTGAGTGTGTGTGTGTGTGCGGACAGCTAAGCAATGTCAGAGTCTCCTCTTTTTGTTGTTTTTTTTATTTCAGTTTGTAGAGTTCATGCTCTATACAGCATTTTGTAGACTGGTTTTTGCTATATAAACAATAAAGTCTTCAGTCTTTTTCCTGTTTTATAACCTAAATTATAAGTAGTGCTAGGTATGGAACCTTTTTGACACTGACTAAAATGTGTCAGTGGCACAGAGTATTGAGAACTGTCAAGAACCAAAACCTGGCCTTATTGTCAGACAATGAAGTTTGTTTGCTTATTCTTTGATTAGCTAGTCTCTGATTTAAAGCGAGCCTTTTACTGTTACAGCTGCCACGACCATCAAGTGACAATTACAGGATAAGGGTGAATGCTAAAATGCTAAAAAAAAAAAACATAGTGTAACAGCAGCATAAGTAGAGAAGAGTAGGCTCAGTAATGCCATTATAGAGAGCAGAAAAAAACCCCTGAGTGTATTGAATCAAGCAAGAATGTGTTTTATTACTTATGACTTCCACTTTTTATTTATAAGAGTAAGAATATTTCTTCTTTTTAAAGTTTAGTCTCATTTTAAATCAGAATCTGGCTGTGTAACCAAACTTCATGCACAGTTGCTTTGGCTAAAACCTATTTTTGTATGTCTCAGTAAGTAAGTAAGGTATCTTTTGTGCTGTAGTGAAACTCAGGTAACATCTGCACTAGAATAAAAAAAAAATCTACAAAATGATTTTCCCTCATACGAATGCCAGCATGACATCTTCATAATAATAAGTTGCAGTCAGCTTTGCTTAATCCACATCGAAATCATGTCAAATCTTGAAAAATCCTTCTAGCTCACCTGCCGCTCGTCCCATAATCTCCTCATTTATATTTGGTATGAAGTAATAATTAGTGTACCTGTTCATTTGTATGTTCAGTTTACAATAGCGAAATATCTGGTTGTAATTTAGCACTTTAAAAGTGCCAGTTAGTCTCGCTGAATTATACCTAAGCCCCTTTAAAAAGTCAAAATTAGATTTAATGCACAGCAGCCACTGAGCGACCGACTCAAGCTACTGTGTCTGCAAAGCTTTTGTCAGCATGTAATCAAGTTGATGGGGTGCAGCAATACAGGAAGCGCAGGAGGATAAACAAGTGTGTCTGATTTATAAACACTGTTTGCAGTATAAAACACCAATGTTCATAAATTGTATGGGAGAGAATGTAGACAAGTTGCGGAGACACGGGAGAGAATTGCTACAGAAATTGAGTTAGCTGCAGTAAATAGCAACAGTTATTGATTTTCAATTAAAAAAAATTGAAAAGCGTGTTTCCCTAAATTGAAGATCTGTGTTCCCTATTGTGTTAAAGTTTTGGTACAGTTTATAAATGGTTTGAAATAAGGTGCCCCGCTCCACCTTTCCTTTTTGGGCGTCTCCATCCATCTATCCCTCCACCCTAATTTGTCAGCAAACAGTGAGAGCTTGTTTATGAGCGCTCTGCCTTTCAATCTTTCCATTCATCTTTCACTCCTCGCCCTCTGTCATCCACCCATCTGTTAGTTGTCCTCAAGGCCTAGTCAATGACTGTTCTCTCAAACGCATTTTCCCCCCTCATCTGTTTCTCCCTCAATCCATCCATCCTCTCTCCTCCCCCCCCCCCCCCCGATTCTTCATTTTTCCTCAAAGCCCAGCAGGATGAGTGTCTGTTTCAGAGCCGTCTCCTCCACAAACCTGGCGTCCACGTTCTCCTGCTCCTCGAACGGGTTCGCAGCTGGAACACAGGAAGACGAGTGAGACGGAGATATGCAGCTTCTTTGAGAGGTTATAACACCAGAAACGTACACACACACACTTCCTTCCGTGCTCCTTCATGATGGAGACTGCTGCATTTTGACCAAGCGCCCACATAAAAACGCACACAGAATACACACATTCTCTCTTAATCCTCCAAAGGCCTCTGTATCTAAACCAGGCAGGATATATACAGACGCACACACTACCTTGTTCCTCGATATCAGAGAGTATTTTCGCCAGATAGGTAAGAGGCAGAAACTCCGGTCTGAAGCCTGGCTTGTCTCTGCTGGTGAACGCAAAGCCCTGAGGAGGAAAGAAAAATAAAAACACAATTCTGCAGGTTTTTTTTTCCCGGGATACTTTTTTAGTCGAGACAAATCTGCAGCAAAATCCAGAAACTAGTCACCTTAACTCACTTGTCTCCTCTTACAGATAAAAGTTGGCTGCAATTAAACTTTGAGGCAGCCTGCCCTTCCTGTCACCGCACAAAATGCCACTGGCTCTCCACGCCAGTCTGCTGCCCAATTAGCCGACTGAAACCGGCCAATAGCATAATGAAGTGGATAGATGCAGCGGTGTTTACTGGGGTCACTGTTTTAACACCTTTAATCAAAAAGGACGAGGAAGACAGTTTTTTTTTCTGCACACAAAAATGTTTTTTTTATGGCCGCAACTATTATTTTTATTGTTAGTTTGCTTGATTAGTTTTTCCGTCGTCATCATTTAGTCTATAAAATGTAAGAAAACAGACATCACAAAACTTTTGTCCAGAGCCCAAGATGATGTCTTAAAAAGCACGACATCCTCACACTTTTGCTCTTAAAAATGACTTGATTGATCAATTAACTCATCTTTTAAATTCAAAAAAATCTGAAATGTCTTATTCGAGAGGATTCTCATGTGTGTCTGGGTGATTCCCACATGATGGGGTTATTCGGCCACAGTGTTTGCTTTTCCTGCAGTGCTATATGTGTGTGTGTGTGTGTGTGTGTGTGTGTGTGTGTGTGTGTGTGTATGAGAAAGACAGAGAAAATATGTACCATGTTACCTTGTTTTTGTCGCGTTTCTCAAGCAGAGTCTTAACATAATCTCTGGAGATTGAAGCTGAACTGACAGGATGATCCCACATATGGTAGATCCTCTGGTCCATAGGCTTCAAACACACACACACACACACAAACACACACACAAATACACACAAAAGAGATTACATTTTGGGAATGCAGCTCATGTTGTCTTAAAGCATTATCCCTGGAGCATGTGAACATCTGTCCCGCTCTGTTGTGCCAATTGGAACTCCAAACGAATATTGAGGAGTTGACTGCTAATGAGGGATTCCAGGGAAATCATATTTCTCAGTGTTGTGAAATTCACTCCGCGCTAATAATGAACACTTACGCCAACAGACACGACAGGCGTGACCAACGGTAGGAAAAAAAAAGCAGCTTTTCCTTAAGTCTGTCTTGCTCCAAACACACTAGCAAGTTGACACAGAGCTGCTGGTTTACTGCAAAGATTACGCTTCTATCAGAGGTGAGAAGAAACAAATGGAGCCATCCAATTTAACTTTTGTACCCCAACTCATTAATATACATATTTTTACACAGCATTATCAGGGTTAAAATAACTTTGCCTGTTTCTTTAGGTGTCAGCATCACAGTGAGTTGTTCAAGAACAACAGCTGTTTTGTATTAATGGTGTTTACTGACTGGGAAATTTTATATGTAATTTATATCACGATATACATTGTGATATGATACTTTTTATCTGGAGGTTAAGTTGCGAGACCATTCACAGTTTAAATAATGAGATTGACATTCAGTTTACCATCACAGAAGACAAAGAAAACCATAAAATCATCACATGTGAGAAGCTGGAAGCGGCAAATGTTTGGAATTTTTGTTTAATAAACAACTTTTTGTTTACATCTAAAAATGGCTGCAAAATAGTTGCCGGTTCATTTTCTGGCCATGAGATGTGTATGAAACTTTCCAAAAAGTAAAGAGACCTTGGGATTAGAATTGTTTCTTCATAACTGCTATTGCCAAGATCAAGAATAAACCTTCAGAGCTCAACTTTTAAAAAACATAAAATACCTCAACTGTAACGCGGCCTAGATGACCTGGAAGAATCAGGAAAACATTTATAATATATATCGATATGACAATAACCAAACGCATTGCTGTGGTTCAGAAAACTCACAAAATTACTATGAAGTTTTGCAGAAATGTGATGAAAACTTATCATGGGACGACGAAATATGAATCCCCTACAGTGGGCCAACATCTCCTGTTTTCAAACTCTTATGTGAGTGTGTGTGTGTGTGTGTGTGTGTGTGTTTGTGTGTGCGTGTACCTGCTAAATCTCTCCTGCCTGCCAAACTCACCCAACAAAGGTCTGACGGGCAGGAAACAGAACAGAGACACTAAACACTCAACATTCCTCTGATCACAATGCGGACGGAACACACACACACACACACACACACACACACTAATCAGCCGGTTACACAAGTGCTTTGTGATTGGCTCGAGGGGGGCTTGAGGGAGATGAGACCTAAAATAACTTCGAACTCTTAATTGGACCAGAATGAGAAGTTTCAGGCGAGATTCATTCGAGAGAAGATCAAAACTTCCCCCTCAATAATAGATGGGATTATAATAGCCTTGTGCATTGTTTTTACTCCTCATAACATCCAGGTTGAAAAATTCACTCCAGCCGAGTACTGGTGAATTTCAGCTCCGTCCTCTGAGTTTGTTTGTGATATTATGCGAAGAGTAAAACATTTTTTGAGTAATTACATTAGATAGAAAAGGCTGAATGCTCTTCTTGTTCCTTTAATTGTTTCCTCTTAGACAAACTGCTCCTAACCCTGCATTAAAAACTTGTTAGGATACACACATACACACAGAAGTACCTCAGGGAGCCTCTTGAGTATGCTGAACTTCAGTTTCTCGTTGGCATCGCTGTTGTCCAAATCTATATGTAGAGAAAAGAGAGGAGACATGTGGCTAATTACTCTTCTGACCAAAAATAACCTCATTTGGGACACACCTTCTCTCTATATCTAAATAAGTTGTTTAAAATACCTGAAAAAAAAAACATAAATAGAAAGTCAATAGTTGCATTTTCTGAAAACACTCTTCTTAAAAAAATACAATCAGCAAAATCCCAGATTGTTTACTGGTCAGCAGAGAAAGGTTATGTTTGTACTGGGCAGTTCCGAGGTGTTAAGAGTGACCTATAACTGCTATTAGCAAATGCTGCTGCAAATGAGATAATTATCTTGATGGATTTCCATGAATTTAAAAAAGCATTAGTGTAATATTTCACTTGGACAGTGCATTGGCACACATTGCCTCACCAATGATTAACCAAGCAAAGAGGACTCTGAGTCAGCACAAGTTTCTTGTCTTTGCTTTAATGTCCAACTGAAATCGCATTTAGTTATCGCTCTTTGCAGTCAAAAATAATGTTTTTTCAATGTAGTGTTAATAGTTTTGTATTATTACAATGAAGAAAGTTTGTAAGTTAAATAAGATGGAGACTTCAGCAGGAAGGATAACGTGGGTTGTTGTTCAGAGTCTGAGGCTCTTGTGTTGTGTAGCAGGATGCTATCAGGCTCAGTGTGACCGTCTGCTCTGCCTGTGATCAAATGCCACATTATTGCTTTATGCAAGACTTGAATTAAATTGTATTGAAATAAGGACTGATTAAGAACTGTGAACAACCTTAACCATGCTAAAGTATTTCCTGCCCCTACTGCTTTTCACCACACCGTGAGAGTAAATTCTGCCTGGCAAATTTTGGCCTGTCCCCAAATAAAGCAGACCAGTTACTTGCTTCAGCACCTCTTGGATGACTCTCAAGTGCTCCTAGAGCATACTGGGAGATCTAGTCCACCTACTGTAGCATTTCCATGCCATCTCTGACTGTATCCTTATGAGGAGGAGAAACTACCTGAACTCATTCCTCAAAGAGAAAATAAACAAAAGATAAACTCAAAGTTCTTCCAAAACTTCTGCACCATTACTGCAGCTGCTGGACCTAATCATCTTTTTGGCCCACTAGTACACTAGAACTAGCACAAGTTGTTCACCCATTGTTGGATATCACAGACTGAATTACCATTTAGTTTTTTCTTTTTTCATTATTTGTGTGAATTGGTCTGGAACAAAGCTCGGGATTATTGGGAAATTCTACATGAGAATATACGTTTGTGTGTGTTTGTAATGAGGCAGAAAGTGCACACCTACCCAGCCAATTGCCCTGGGTAAAAAGAAAGTAGAATTTTAAATAGAAATAAAGACATTTGATTAATCCCTGGAGAGAACTGACGCATGAACCCTCTCACTTCAAAGTCCCGAAACATCCTTTTTCTCTCACTTTGAAGTTTGAAACCATTTGGACTTTGTCCTTTAAATAATCTTTTCATCTTCCAGGATCTTTGTTTGTTCTATCAATGAGAAAGAACCTTGTAAACTACAACGAGATCAAGAGTGACAAGGAAGGCAAGATATTTCGGTTCAGTTGATCTCCATGCCAAGTCATGATGTTTGGCCTTTGAACAATGTATTGTCTGTGGTATGAAATCCACACCAAGACATACAAAGTATTTTAAGCAGGACATAAGAATTTACCGGTTCTGTGGTCATGACCCTCATGAACGCAACATACTGTATCTTAGCATGTATAGGTGACAATAAGTGTCATAGTACAGTAAATTACATATTGTGATTAACTGTGTCAGAGCCGTTCACATCTATTCATCACAGCTGCCGTCCTGTGGTTTTGGGGGACTTCTAGTTTCTGGGGTAATTCTGAAAGTAGTTCATTACAGGTGACGTATCATTAAGTATAAGCCATCTGGCTGACTGCAGTAATGCTAAAAATATCGTATGATATAGAGCAGTTGAAAAAACAACTAATTTCATCTATTACTAAAAAGAAATACAAATGTTTGTTATTTTTAATCGTGATTTAAAGGCATCAAC
The DNA here is from genome assembly GCA_038419695.1 of Scomberomorus guttatus. Lineage (NCBI taxonomy): Eukaryota > Metazoa > Chordata > Actinopteri > Scombriformes > Scombridae > Scomberomorus > Scomberomorus guttatus. The sequence goes on along the minus strand of CM076466.1, from coordinate 12,479,887 downwards.
TGGATGGTGAGTGTTTAATTAAAATAGTTCATTTTAAACATAATTCTGTTAATGCTGCATATTTGCTCCAAGTAAGATGCCAGCGAAGTGACGCTGCATCAGAAACAAACTTGGTTCTCAGACGTCTATTTTCAGCACAACATCAGAGACCCAATTTCCACCAAAATACCAAGAACCTAGTTTGTGCGGCCTCATTTTAATAAACCTCCCACCACTTTATTGCGCTTATCCTTCCGCAAAGCAAATTTCAAGGTCAGAAAAACACAAAACTCTGCGCTGGTTGTTGCACCGCCATGAAAATAGGGCCCTAACAACCACACTAGCTTCTCTGTGAGGTGGAGGGTAAAGTCCCTGCATGTTTCGAAGGGAGACAGTACCAGCCTCAAACAACAGACCAGCTCTCTCTTTAACCCCCCAGGAATGCTGGCCAATAATACATAAGTGAGGTTCCCAAACTCTTCACTGACCCCCCCCCCCCCCCCCCAATCTTCTGCATGGTCACCAAACCAGACCACTGACCCAAACCACCTTTGATCCTTCAAGCTACAAGAGCCAGCAAGATAGAAAGACCAATTCAGACCCCAGTGTGAATTGATTGTACCACTTGGATAAACGACCCCCACCATCACAACTGACCTCCAAGAGCCAGTCACCCACAGAGAAGAGCTGGCACCAACTTTAATCCCACTGTGGATCCAAGAAGTGATCACTGGGCAAACCAGCATTATGCGCAAGACATGCTGCACAATATGCCATGCCCCAGTGAAACACAGACACTCACAAATGGCATTGACCCCTGCCATTCGCAGTCAGATCAAAGAGAACAGGGGACTGTAAAACCTATGAATTTACAAATGTGGTTCTAGATTTTGTCTGAGGACCAATAATATTGTATGTTGATATGTGTGTGTATATCAAATGTGTGTTGTTATGTGCTTTAGTTAGACTTTTATTCCACTGCCTTTAAGCCAAGAAATGTGCCATGAACATTATTCCATCATCCTGTCCATGGACAGGAAGGGACTGACTCTGCACCCCCAGGACTCTGCAACCCCTGTGACTGGCCAGGATGCACCTTCTGGGCGAGCAGACCAAAACTTTAAAACGGTGTCTTATCTGAGACTCCAGGCTGGTTTTTGCTGGTTTTTCCAGGCAGGCTGGCTGCTGTTTTTTTTTTTATCTTTGTCTTCTTGCTTTCTGCCATGCCGGTGCAAAGCTTGCATTTTGCTAGTATATAGATGTGATTCAGAACAACAGGAGGTGAAACCTCAGAATCTAGAGTCATGAGTTAAGGATCAAGCCTAGGAGAGCATAAACCAGGAGCTCTCTTCAACAACCATAATTGTAATTGACCTCTCTTGTGTGGCCAACAAGGAGGACTATTTCCCTATTATTATACCTACTCTAATATGAGTTATGGACGAATAATTTCATGTTGGAGTTGTGCAGAATAATAATAACTCATAATTCCCCCATAAAAATCATAAAATTATTTGACTGCACAAATTTGTACAGAGGCTATACTTAGGCACAGCGGAGCTCTGCATGCCAGCATGCTAACATGCTCACAGTGAAATGCACATAGAGACAACACCGTGGTCGTGTTCCTAGAAACTCTGATTCCAATATGGATACTGATATTTTATATATTCCAAAAAGTTGTCACAGCGGGAGTCAAATGTTCACAGCAGATATACTGTTGTTTTGATAGAACTGAAGCTGACTTCTTGTAAACAGCAAACCTTCCCTTCATACACACCAAAACCACAGACCAGTAGAGTGTGGGTATAAGAGCTAGGTAGTGTGTGTCTTCATCTCAGTCACAGAGAGGGAAACCAGGACACACACGAGCCTGGGCTCGACACAAGAGGAAGAATTACTATCTTTTCAGATTTACTTTAGTCTCGTCACTTCTTCGTCTTTCTCCTTAACCCCCCCTCGGCAATGACTGTTAACGGCAGCTCCAACACCTCTTCCTCCATCTTCTGTAACTCTTCCATCACCAACTGCTCCTCCTCGGGAATGCCTCTGACGTCCAGCCTCCGACCCTGGTACATTGTTGCTGGTGTGATTATAGCAGTCAGTTGCCTGCTGGGTATCCCTGCTAACAGCAAAATAATAGTAAAACTCAGTCACCATCTGCACGGCTCATCCATCTCGCAGCGCCTCTTCTTCAGCCTGGCAGTGTCGGACCTCCTCTGCCTGCTCTGCCTGCCTGTTGCTGTTGTCATTTTCTATGAAGGACCGAACTTGACACACGGAGTCTGTCAACTTCTCTTTTACTTATTCTTTTTCTGCATGATCTCGGACTTGAACATTCTGGTGCTGATAAGCATCCAGAGGTACTACCAGGTATGTAGCCACCAATCCCACACAGGTTTTGCGATTTGTAGGCACAGAAGTAGCACTACGTATTTTTATGGATTCTTTTTAAATGTCTGATTCGAGATGTTTCCATTCAATAGTGCTTTTAACCAAAAATCCCTGGTCAGTACAGATATGTTTGATGACAGACACATGAAACTGTCCATTTTATTTGCCAGATTCTTCACCCCAAAAAGTGGGACGAGCTTCGCCGGAGATGGCAGCGAGTTATACTTTCCAGCGTGTGGCTGCTCGGAGCCCTTATAGCTCTTCCTGTTGTGTTTTCGCTAAAAGACGTGAAAACCGTGGAAGAGTGGAACAACGGCCGTTCCTGCAAGAATCAGAGGATTACACCGATGCTCGAAGCAGTGTATATTTTATTCATAGTTTTCAGCCATCTAGTCTTGTTGTCCTTCTACCTGCTCCTTCTTAGAGGGCTCAAAAAAAATCGAATGCCTGACAAGAAAGAGTCTAGCGGTAGAACTAATCAAATTTTCATTCGAATAATCGCCGTCTCCCTGGTTGTTGCCTTTCTTCCTCTCATTCTTCGCGTGCTGTATGTGGCTGCACTCTTCACAGCATCGGACCACCTGATGCTTATTAGTAAGAAGTCGACGTTTGTGGAATGTTTTTACTTTTTCAGTCACTGTCTGAATCCGTTCCTGTATTTCTTTGCCTCACGGCATCAAAGTACAGACAGTAGCAGGAAGAGAAAGAGTCTCTTACTGCCCCTTAATGACATCAACATAAACAATAGTCTTAGAAATACTTGAATGCAGTACATCCCTTTTGTATTTACTCTTGTTTTTCTTTACTTATATTTTTTGTATTTGCATAAGTCCTTTGTATAGAAATGTTTGTGTTATTTTCCTGTTTGTTGCTGCTACCTTTGCTATCTATTATATCTACACTCTGTTATTATATCTACACTTTAAATTATTACAGCATAACTTATTGTATACCCTCCATTTTCATTATATTGCTGTTAATTTTAAACTAATAATATTATATTCTCTTTGCGTCCATTTTTGTCTTTTCCTCTATATACAGAACACACATGATGTACAATAAGTAATACAACCATGTCCACTGGCATAAAACATTTAAACAATGATTATTTGATTTAATTATTTCAGAAATGTTTTTGGTTTTTGTATAGTGTGCTTTATAATCGATATATTTTATCATAACAATGTATCAAATGACAACGTTTAATGTCGTGTGGTTCATAGTGATGAAGCTACTGAGAATTTTCACCCGAGTCTGCAACTCCTCTTGGTTTTTCAGGGCGAGTTTCAGCTCATTGTTTAGCTGTTGACTGCAAGTTTACTGTTTGGTTCTCTCAACACTCTAATAGTGTTGTTTTCGGCTGCAGCAGGCAGCTGTTTTCAGAGAAAAAGCTCTAAAAACCCACTGTACACTATCTGCTCTGCACCAAACGGCAAACAGACACAGTCAACAACTAGCTGGTGAATATAGAGCAGAATTTAGCAACTTAAGAGCCAGATATTTCCCTCAGGAGTTGAGGGAGAGCTAAAAGAAACATTACTTTCACCAGGCGGACAGAAAAATGACTCCACATGAATGATAATGTTGCTCCATAACTGCTGGTTGTCTAAATAAGCAACTGTTTGCTAACAAGTTCAACGTATCAACTTGTGATTATAGTCAGTGTTGTGTTCACAGCGTGTTTCTGCTTCCCCCAAGAGGCCAAAATGCTTAATGCAGTTTTAAGAAGATAAACATTCTACAAAACTCAAACTTTAATTCAATTTACAACAGATTTAATTGACTGAATAAAATAATTAGTGTAAAAACTAAGAGTAACTCTAACTGCTCTGCATGGCTGTCCTAATGTCACTGTGCTAACATGCTTAGTGTTGCGTCTTAGCATGCTAACATATGCTAAGTAGCATTAAACATTGACATATTTCAAGTTTGATCTAATGAATGGCACCAAATGAAAAGCAATCAATGCAGTTTCAAATTTGACCACGCGCCCAAAAAAAAATAAAACAAGTCTTGTTTCTTGCTTCTTGTTTACCATATGATGATGTTGATGGAACAGAGGCCTACTTTCTGCTAGCTAGCTGCTTTTAATGTAGGTTAAGATAAAAAACTATGGTGAAACAAAGCAGTTTGCTTAAGTTTGTCACAAAAAGACGTAGTGAGGAGCAGGAGGAAGAGACTCCTTCTGCGCCAGGTTTCTCCTCTTATGAGTGCCAAGTAACGACACGTACGTGGCTGCTAATTCAGCCCTTTCCCCGTCAGCAGCAGCATGTGATTCTCCAAGACTCTTTTCAACTGTCAGTCAGTTAAAAAATGGCATTCATGATGACATATGGACTGAACTCTTTGTCCCTGCTCTCTTTGAAAGAGAACTGACTGAATCATTGGACCATAATAAAATAATTTCAGTGTTCAACACCAAGCTCCGTCATCTCCTGCTGTAATCCTATCAAAAGAAGCTAATTTACAATTTTGGACTGTAGTAGCCCATCGCCTATTTCAATATTAGTGTTTATTGGGTATAGTTTTTATTGGGTGTACAATTGGATTTTGATTGCATGCTGATGTTGCTGCATCTGCCATCTGTGTGTGTGTGTGTGTGTGTGTGTGTGTGTGTCTGTGTGTGTGTGTGTGTGTGTGGTTTATGTGGCCGCCATACCAGGCTATGTTCAGGTGCCATTTTTAACATTACTGAGCATGTTGGTGCTGGTGTACCCCTATCCATACACTCGATTAATGATGCTGTTGTGTCTGTCAGCTCTGTCTGTGTGTGTGTGTGTGTGTGTGGCCGCTGTGCCAGGCTATGCGATGCTGTTAATGTTCATCTTGGTGCCTGTAATACTGCCTCTGATGATGTATAAGGCTTGAATGATTAAACTGTGGTGCATTCAGGCAGTTATAGTTGTACTGGCCTGTTTTGGTTAACATGCGTTTCAGAACCTAATAGTAACCTATGATTGGTCTTGGGCAGGCTAGGCCCACCTGATTTTCTCTGTGCCCACCCAGACTGTGATTTCTGCCTACACTAATGAACAGTACTCTTTTCTTCCCTCTCCATATCAGGTTCTCTGGGCGCTTCATAATGGCCCTAAATAAAGTGTATTACCCAGGGGGCACTACATGACGCTCACCTGCCTGCTTTTCTCTGTCAGCACACAATTAAGCTAGTGTACATAGTCAATTATTTTTTACTCTAATAATTTAAATGGTCATCAGCAATATTTCCTAGTACACACAATTCACCGACATGTGAATAAGGGGAGTACTGGCACTTATTTTTTTCCACTTCAAGCACTGCATGCAAATATTTAGTAGTGTGTGTGTGTGTTTGTGTTTACCTGTCATGAGCCGAGACACAAAGGTTTCAGTGAGCTGCAGGAAACCGTGGTCTATGTACTGCAGGAAGGTGTGATGAGGGAGGCAACGCACAGCAAACACCGCTAACAGGGTGTGATAGCCTGGACAGAGACAGAGAGAGAAAGTTAGAGATGCAGAAAAAGATTTTTCCTCAAAAAAACAATAACAAAAAAAAAAAAAAACACACATAAAATAAAGCCACCTCCTACTGTACTGTTAATACAAATGTACACCTGACTGCACAATCTCTGACAGCAATGTGTTAAATTTGTGTTTAAATGGAACCTGACTCAGCTCGCCTGCAGTTTTACAGCTCCACACTCACATTTAACCTGCCTTTCTTCAGAGCAGTTCCTCGTTTCCTGTTCTCAGACTGTTTAGGATTTGAACCCACAAACTTTTACTCGCAAGCAGCTACAATTCAGATAAACTGTCCGACAACATCATGGGATTACGTTACAGGAGGTTTCTTCCACAAACATTGGGAGAATGAATTCAAATTTTTGAAAATGTATTCACACTCTGCTTTACCCATGTCTGCACTATGCTAATGTTTAACATATTTTTGGTTATATTAGTGCTGAAGAGAGTGGGTCTGTTGTCCCTCAGTGCAACAAACACACATTGTTATTCTGGCTGAGATGGAGACAGACTGGATTATAACAGCTAAAAGCATGTGTGTGTGTGTGTGTGTGTGTGTGCGCGCACGTGTGTGTATACGCGTGGATCGTACCAGGTGGGAGGGGCAGGCAGAGACCCATTGTGGCTTCCAGGATCCGAAACATGAAGTGAAACACTGACCACTCTGCTGGACTGCCCTGCTGTGTGCTGTAACACACACACACACACACACACACGCACACAAACAAAGAGAAAAATTCAGGATTGTTACATAACGATCACGTGAAGAGGGGTCGTCGGCTCTTTGCACATGTGGACACGCACTCAGCGGGGAGCGCGCGCACATGCGTGAAGATGAACACACACATTCTGTCAGCGCTTCATACATTACATTGCGTACATTCGTTGTAAAACATGACTGAAGGACTTTAAAGGAGGGCTACTCACAGGCACAAAACACGAGGGCCCAGTTTGTACTTCAGCCAGACTGACTCCAGCATGTGTCTGATGAGCTCCAGCTAAACACACAGACACACACGTTAGTGATTTGGAAAGGAGATGCTCCATTAGATTCAAATGAAACATTTTCTTCGAGTTGCAGCTGGAGGCAAAAGCCCAGAAATTTTGCACATTGTGCATCTTGTCTAAAAGGACCTGAAAAAAAAAACCACACAGTTTTCTGGCATTTGTACAGTTCAGTTTTCTGGCAATGTACACTTTTTCTTCACTTCCCTCTTTTTATTTTCCCTACTTCCCATTTTCATTTCCACTGAACAAGAGCAACGCAGTGGAGCACACGTTACAGTGCGCACACGCTCGACCACATCATTTCACCACACATCTGTCAGCATCCGGGATCATTTGGCTGCGCTTGACTCATCTGAAACGTGCCCGCTGCGTGCTGGAACGCACACACACACACACACACGCATTCTTCTTTCCACGAATGATCACTCTTTCATCTCCTGTAGAAAAACAGGAAGACGATCTGCCTCATTCACATCCTGCCCATCAGTGGGAAAACCTCATTCACCCCCCCCCCCCACCCCCACACACACACACACACACCCCAACACTCTCCAAACGTCGACAGTAAAGTCCTCCCGTGACCTCGGTGGGAATTTTAATGAGCTTCACTTATGTAACAGACTTGCCAAAAAATACAAGAGGTGTCGAAGACAGAAGTAATAATGGGTTCCTCTGGGTTTCTTCTTTTTTATTCTCCTGCACAGATGCATGTCTTTTCTCTTTTTATACTGTTTCAACATATTCTTTTTAAAGTGTATCACACTGCAAAAAAATAATCTTATTTCCATACTGTCTCTGCTTAATTTGTCATATTGACTGTGCACAAACGAGGGAATGGATTCCCCAAAACACAGCAAGGCGCACAGGTGATCCTGATCATACTGTATGTTTGTAACTGTGCAAACCAATTTCCCTCTCAGACAGATAAATTAATCATTATTGATTTTTCACCTTTTTTTATTAAATGAATTAACTTTTTTTTGTAAATCTCTTGTTTTTCATTAGTTTTATTTTAATTTATTTTGCTTCTTTTAATTGTATTTTTGGTTCTTGCTATAATTTTAATCTTGTCATTTTTTTTTTTTTCAGTGAACTGATTACATAATCGGTGTAATGAGTGGAGCCAGATGTTGCTGTGCAGATTCACGTGTGAATCGAAGTGTATGCTTATATCCACTTAGTCTGTGGGTGTGATTGTTGGACCCTGAAGAAGACCAGTGTTCAGTCTTGTTTTTCATCATCTAGCCACAATAATAAAGGCTTTTTTAACTTATGTACTTTCACACAGCAGTGTGCCCTGAGTTTTTGGGAGAATCCATTCCCTCTGTCATTGACAGTGATTAGCTACCTGTGCCTGTCTCCCTTGTTTTTTATTATTTGTCATATTGAATTTTTCACAGGGATTTATTTTGGCTGCTCTGTAATAAAGAAAGCAATGCTCCAAAAGTCAAAAGTTGCTGTTCAGTTCTTCCAACGGTCTGTTAACAGGTGGCAGCATCTCAAGCAAAATAAATTATTCAAAGTCTGGTTTGATTCTTTCTCAGCTTACACCTCCTGTGCTTGTTGCTGATGTAATCCGGGTCCCTAAAGTTCAGTAAAAACTATAAAAATATGTAGCGGAGTTGTTTTTCAGCTGAAAATAAAAACACAGACTAATACGTAGTTATCCCTGTGTGGCTTTCTATTAGAATAAAATCAGAATCAGTGATTTCTCTTAATGAGCCTCGGCTCGACAAAGAGAATGGATTTACTCAGTGTGGGTCCCCTGCTGAGGAAAAGTTTAATAACTCTGGGTACAGAATAACTAATTAAAAATATTCCATCCTATTTCAATTCATTTCATTACTTTTAATATATATTCCTGCTTTTAGTAATTCATATTCCGCTATTAACAGGTTGTTCTTTGCCCTAACATTGCCTGCGTTATGAAAAGGGATGTATCTCAGTTGTCTGTAGCAACAGGAAGAGGAAATAAATAACTATGACGATAATGTACTGTGGAGCTGTAATCTATTATAGCAGAAGTTCCCTGGCTCTTAAAAGCTGTAATCTGTTTCACCCCCAACTTCTCCCCTGTGTCAACGCGACCATTAGTCTCAATAAGCACCGACAAGAGAGGGAGATGTTCTTTATTTGTGGAGGGGAAGTCAGCCGTCTTCATAACAGTACCACCCTGAGTTTTTAAAGCATGAGTCAGCTTGATGTGGAGGCACATCACCCGGCCGGTGAGTTAGTTGACTGTTCTTTAAGTAAAACGTCCCTCAAGGCTGTTTCTTATGGGTCCTTGTGTGAGTATGTTTTAATAAGTCCGCCTCCCAGGATGAAAGACTATTTCACTCTCACTGGGCTGAATAAATTTCGAAGGCTGAAGGCTGAAGGTCTGAAGGCGCAGGTTCAAACTCATGAGCCTGTCACAGAGGGCTGAGCCATCGACCGATCCAGCTGTGGGTAGGGAGGATTTCTTTGGTCTTTTTTAAGACTCTGTCATTTGCAATTCCATAAAGTCTCCAAACGTGGTGCATCCTGCTTTCTATTCAATTCAGGTCTTACCCTTGGCCTGATTTAATACTGTTGTGTTGATATATGCTCTAACGTCTGCTTTCAGCGGCTCCTAGCTGTGAAGGGATTTACCTCTGAGGAATACTAAAGACTGGCTTTACAGAACCAACAGCTTCTATAGGTTACGGAGACGGAGAGTGGTTACGTCCTTCCGTTTGGTTATGTATCCCACCTGCTGCTCGTTGGGTGGATACCAATGGCGCAGGTTTAGTTAGAAGTAGGGACTTCTAAAACCAAAACTATATTTATATATACACACACATTAATATACATATACATTTATATACATTTAAATAAATTTTTCCATAGTAATGACAGTATAACAAAAAATATGTTTATAAATGCTATGTAACCATCTGTATTGTTAAATGAATAGTTACATATTTTGAGAAATACGCTTATTCGCTTTCTGGCACAGATTCAGATGAGAAGTTCAACACCACTCCCACTTAATATGAAGCTACAGCCAACAGCTGTTTAGCTTAGCTTAGCATTAAGACTGGAAACAAGGCTAAACAGCTAGCCTGGTTCTGTCAGAGGGTAACAAAATCCACCTTTTAGCGCCTTCAAAGCTCAATAATTAACACGTTATATCACATTTATTTAATCTGCAGCAAATCCAAGGTATAAAAACAACAACTCACTGCCAGAAAACGAATAAGTGCATTTGCATTAAAGGATCTTATCTTGGACTGATGCTTGATTCTAGCATCTTTTTAGGAGAATATTAACTAAAAATAAAAACAGTGATGATGATAATTCTTACAATAATGATTTTTGCCCACAAAACATGCTGAAGTACTTGTTTCAGTGCCTGCGTTCTTCCTCTCCGGCTACACGCCCTAAAACTTGAGGCAGGACAGACTCTGCAGCCTGAGAGGCGAAAACCTGGGCAGAAAAAGTCGCCACATCACTTGCTGCTGCTCTGATGATTGAAGGTGACTTAGATGAGCGGTTGAACAATTTTATCAGCTGCTCTTTTCAGTCAGACCACACTGTTCAGAGAGATTTAAGTAAGAAAAAAAAAAATCAGACTAAATTAAAGTGGGTGGGAACAAAAAAATAGGAATCCCCCTGTGGAAATCATGCTCTTAGTGAATGCACAAAGCTAAAAGAAAAAAAAAAAAGTCACTGAGTGGTTGAGGATTCCCGTCTTAACCAGAGCACTGATGCTTGTTTTAGAGGTCTGAACCAGAGGCAACCTGCTGGCTTCCAGCAACCTCTCTTAACTGAAGAGCACACATCCATCTGTGAGCTCTGTCAACCATTTAACTAAAGTGGAAAACTCACTGCCTCTTCCACTGACTGATCCTTGCTGAGAGCGTCATTTAACCTTCCCGGGAAAAAGAGCAAGGGGAAACATTAAATAAATATAACTTGAAGAACTATGTGCCTTTGAAAGAAAAATTGGACCTCTCTCTATCTCTGACCAACAAACACATAAACACACACACACACACACACACACGCAGGGTACCAACCAGCTTGGCTACGTAGCTGACAACCAGGGAGTCTATCTTCTTCTTCCCCAGTCGAGGCACGTGTCTGTTGAGATGCTCCCGCAGCTTGTCCACCGTCTAAAATTCGAGAAACACACGCAGTTTATTTTCTGTACATGTACATGTGTGTTTGAGTGTTTTAAGCATACTTCGCTGTGCACTCAGCAGGGTCAAATTGAGTTCACCTCGAATTTTCCCTCGACTACAGTGTCCCAAAATTGATTTAACCATAGAGAAGAAAGAGGAGAGGAGAAGGAGAAGAAGGAATCTGTGGAGAGGACAAACAGCAAAAAAAAAAAAGAAGAGTGAAGGTCTAAAAACAGTGTCAACTTGACAGAATGACCTGATATCCTTCAGGGAGGAGGAGGAGGAGGAGAAGGGAGTGAGGATAAGAGAGAAGGAAAGGAGCAATTACAGAAGAAGGGGATGGATGGATGGGAAGAGAGAGAGGGAGGGGTGACAGAAAGATGGAAGCAGTAATGGAGGGAATAAAGAAAGAATGGGTCGTTCTAAGAATAGCCAAGAGACTGCTAGCATCTAGACTGAACTCCATTAAATTGAAGCTATCTGCTCTTTAAAAACTATGCTGAGCACAGGAAAAGCTGGAAGATATGAAAATGCCCATCAAACAGCATACAGCAACAAAAAAAAAATGCAGGACAGGGACCTTAAGATACCCCTTTTTTTTTTTTTTTTTAAATGTCGACTCATCTGAAGCATAACAGCAGTTTCACCTTAAAAGATGACCAGAGAGGGAAATAATCAGCTGTCAGCATTTCACTGTGGATCTTCGTCAATCCATGAAGCTCTTGAAACTCTTGTATATCAACAATCTGGGATGGTTTACTATTCACCCACTCTCTTTCCATTCTGCCTCATCTACTTCTACTAACGTTAGTAATACTGGTGTCAAAGATCTGTATTTCACAATCTACTAATAAACAATCCAGCCTGAGGCTTTGTTTCATTCTTTTCTGTTCTGCTCTGTTTTGGCTCTGTGTCTGCTTTTGAAATATCAGCATGTTTTAGTTATTTTTACACTTTTAAAAAGGGAAAGCCAAGCAGTATTCTATATTTTGTCTTATCAATAAATCTCAGGAAAAATCCAAAAACCACAACGTGTTTGTCCATTTCTCAATACTTTCCAACTGCCCGACCCCTACTGGTTCCTACTAAAGACATGTTTAAAGAGAGCGCTCGAAAATATATAGTTTCATATTCAAAAAGTTAAGTAATTTCCTAAAACAGCTGGAACTGTAGTTTTTAGCAAACATTAGTCAAACACGAGTAAATAGTGCATTTATTGGGGACTATTTTCAGCTGCGGATTAACACATATTTGCTGCTTAACCCTCCTATTGTGTTTGGGTCAATTTTAGATGTGTGACACATACTTTAAATTATTTCTGATCAAAACAAGGCTTCATTACATCCTCTACAATGGTCTACTGAATACAATAAAACACATTTTGATCTTTTTTTTTTTTTTTTTTTTTTTTTAAATGTCTATTTAAAAAAAAGTTCATCTGTTGTGTTACGGGTCAAATATAACCCAGTAGTAATTATGGGTTGTTTATGCAGAGAAATACATAGTACATGTTGCCAAACCATCATGAATAACAAAAATTACAATAAAACAAAAATAACAGTAATAAAATCCTATAATAATAGTATAATAATATTGTGTAATAATATTAAAAATATGTTTCATGCCAAGAAAGCGTATTGACTTGAATTCAATTGTGGAGTGGCACGCAGCAAATACAATCCCATGCGCGCGCACACACACACACACACACACACACACACACACAAATGTTGACCTAGGTCACTTTTGGGGACATTACATAGACTTACATTCATTTCCTGGAGACTTACCTTAACCTTAACCACTGACCCAAAAATCTGTGTTTTCCCCCAATCGGACAAGCTGTCCCCAATTGACTGGTCTTTAGTCTGAAATCTGTTCCCGAAAGTAGCCTATGACACACACACACGCACAGACAGACACACACACACACACACACACACACACACACATACACATCTCCTGTTCTCCAGCTGTATAGCAGTATATAGGCTGGGACTTTCTCTTTTCTCTTTATTTCTCAAATCTCACTGTACACCAATAAGAAAATATAATTATAAAGTTATTTTGGGAATTATTTTGTTCATCATTAGCCTCTCATGGTCTTATAAAATATTTGCCTGTTCTCTTCATCATAAACAATAAAACAGATAAATTGTGCCTATTTTAAACTACAAATGATTTGTACATTGTAAGTTAAATGTGGTCTGAGGTACATAAAATATCAAAGTAAGTACATGTATATTATGGTTATGGACGAATAATAGTTAACTTAGCAGATAAAACATTTTACTGGATGATAATTAGTGTTTTTTTCTGTGCTTGTTAATGAGTTCAAAAACAGCTCAAATTTGGCCCGCGAACACTAAGGGTGTAAACACAATAGGAGGGTTAAGTGAGTATTTACAGCAGCAGGATGGTGTATGTGGGATTGACTCAAAATTAACTACAGTGCCCATGTTCATGGTAATGCAGGAAGATGTCAGTTAGTGGAGTGATGATGCTAATTGATTGGTGATGCTATGGCTAATTGCCATATCAGGCTTTGGCTAGACAAACAATACTTGTTAGTAGGATCAATTAATTGTTGGTTTTGGTCTTTTAATGGGATTTGTTGCTGATAAGAAAATTAAAGAATATCGCCAGCCTTATCCTTTAAGGGTTAAAGGGGTTTTATGCTTTTTGTTATTTTCTGACAGTCAAAAGCCCAGACTTTTACCTGCTCTGAACACTGTTTACAATGTTAGCTTTACTTCTCGAACCGCCAGAAGTCTGTCGAGGGGCAGCTGAAATAAGATAATAAGGATTTGTTTTTTAACTGTAAAAAAAGATACAAAGATATACAAGTGGAGCCCCAAAATATAACTATAGACCTAGAAGTGTGCATGATGCGTCCCCTTAAACGAACAAGATAGAACATGAGCTACAGACGTGCTGCTGTCACGATTCCTGCCGCGGTCCTATTTGTTTGATTTTCTTTGCCTGTCCTGCCTCTGCCCCTGCCTTCAGCCCCACACTCTCTCTTCCCTTGGTTTTGCCGTTCTCTACCTGTCCACCAGATGCCCCCAGACTTTCTTGCCTGGTTCCCACACCCACCTGCTCACCTGTTGCTTTTACCTAATAAAGTACCTTTCAGTTTACCTGTCCACAGCGTCTACATTTGGGTCCTCCTCCTGTTGACTCGTACACACACCCGTGACAGCTGGTAGGCAGATTTTGTTACCTTTGTACAGAGCCAGGCTAGCTGCTTCCCTCTGTTTACAGTCTTTATGCTAAGATAAGCTAACCGTCTGCTGGCTGTATCTTTATATTTAATGGACAGACATGAGAGTGGTGGAGAACTATTCCCCTTAAAATGGAGCCTTTGCTCTTCTGGGAAGGTTTCCACAAGATATTGGATCCTGGCCGCAGAGATTTCCTCCCTTCCCCCACAAGAGCTTTAGGGGAGGTCGGGCACTGATGTTGGGTGACAAGCATCAGCATTCCACTTCATGCCAAAGGTGGCGGATGGGGTCGAGGTTAGTTCTTTATGCAGTCAAGTTCTTCCGCAACAAACTATGAAAACAAAGCTTGCTTTGTACACAGGGTCATTGTCATGTTAAAAAACAAAAGGGCTTCCTCTTCAAATGTTACCACAGAGTTGAAAGCATCGTACTTAGTGGCCTGGCCCAAACCATGAAAAACATACTTTTGTGTACACAAAGTGTCCATGTTTGTGTGGTGCATTGACTTGTTTCTGTTTCTCCCTCTCACCAGGCCTATGAGCGCCCTCTGTTGGCGGTCTTCCTCTTGGAAAAGTGGCACCAGCTTCTTATCTAGAGGAGACCAGGCAATAGTGAGAATACGCACATAAAAGGGACGTTTGAAGAAAACCTTTGATGCTGCATCTATGCTAGACAGAACACTTCAGGTAGCCTCAGGTATGTCAGTGCAGTAACATCATTAAACAGGCCATCAGTAGGAATGGAAGAAAAACAAACTCTGACTTGTTTATGACTGTAATAAAAGAAGAGGACCAAACCTATTATAGATTCTTTTGGGGTGGCTTTTCGCAAAGCTTGGGGGTTATGAGGCTGCTGTGTGTGTGTGTGTGTGTGTGTGTGTGAGACGCTGCAGTTTCGCTGCGCTCCAACTAGGGTGCTTTAGATTCATTATTTCACACTTGCATACCCAAACACACCCCATCTTTTTTTAAATCATTTTTTACGCACATGCAGGAAGCTGGCTTTTTGATATTACAGTGTAATATGTTACAGATATAAATAGCACTTGCAGGGCACAGCTAACTGACAGACTGCGCTGCCAGTTTCACTGTATGCCTGTGAGCAGTTCAAAGTTATCAACTGTTTTAAATTTACATATTTTAGACATTTCGCTGATGCTCTTAATCAGAGTGAGCAGCTAAATGTGTTGTGTGCGTCTCTTCGTTCACGTCAGCAAGACGCAGCTACAGATGGACACACTGGCACTTTACATTTATTAACCAAAGGCAGTCTCACTAACAAACTAGTGTGAATTAGTCAACCACAACTTTGATTCTGAGTCATCATTTAAGTCATTTAGCTTGGAAAAATACAAAACATTTGCTAATTCCAGCTACACAAAAGTGAGGATTTACTGCTTTTTTCCTTTTATGACTGTAAATTGACTCTTTGGTTTTGCACCGTTAGTTGGACAGAACAAGCAGTTTGAAGACATTACCTTGGGCTTTTAAAATTTGTGATGCATGTGTGATGCATTGTTTTTCCCCACTATTTTCTGACATTTTATAGACTAAACTTTTAATTGATTAACTGAAAAAAAAAATCAACAGATTTCATTAGCTTTACAGGTATTTGGTGATAAACCAAAGTGGACAAATAAAAATTTTGAGCCAAAGATGGAACTGGATGAAAGATCAGGGGATCACCAAAGTGTTTACAATTCATTCTGAGGGGAAAATGAATACCTGTACCAAATTACATGCTAATCCATCAAATAGTTGAGCCATTTCAACTATTTCAACTATTTAAAACCACTAATGTGAATGTCTGGGTGGCGCTAGAGGTCAATAGGATTCATCCTCTGGGGACCATGAATGTCTGTACACATTGTCATCCATCAAACAGTTGTTGAGATATTTCAGTCTTGACCAAAGTGATGGACCCACTGACAGACTGACTAGCTAACTGACTAAACCAAATCTCCACTTTGAGCCATTTTAGACAATGCTAGCAGCAGACGAATGATCAGGGAGTCTGTTCATGGATTCAAATATGTAGATATCAGCATCTTCAGTACAAAAATAGCTTGTTTAAAATGTCCGTTCAGTCCATTTTACCCTAACATAGCTGCAAAATCCACCAGCCTGTTATTACTACCCATGCAATACATGTGATACAAAACCAAAAGCAATTATGAAATCAGTAATCCGCTTTTTACATGAGTGCTATCATGTGTGGAAAAGGGCTGGTGCAGGGAAAGTGATCAAAATGCTGTGCGTGTGTGTGTTCTCCAAGTGAATCTGAGGGAGGGTTTGGGTGTATGAGATCATCCATGTGAACTAACTGAGGTAAGGGAAGTTCCCGTGTTGTGATTGATACAAAACAGCTTCACTGTAGCCATGAGAGAAAAATAAAGAAAAGGAGGGAAGAGAGAGGCGAAGGAAGTACCGAACTCCCCACTATTATATAATCGTAGCATTCTTCACCTCTGTTTGTTTGACTGTATTTTTCCCTCTCCTTTTTTTTCCTCCATTCTCCCTTTGCCTTCCTTCGTTCTTTCTCAACCTCTCCCTCCATGATAAATTAGTGTGGTGGTTCTGTTCAGCTGAATTCTCCAGTGGGCATGAAGAATGTGACCTCAGAAGAATACACAAACACACAAAACCAAATACACTCGCTCACGGTTTTGTTATTTATGGCATTCACACTCTGTGTGTGTGTGTGGTGGTGATGTGTGTGTTCAGTGTGCTTATGCTGTCTTACCAAGACACCAGGTGTCCACCATTGATAGAACTCTACAAAATAAGAAGAAAAAGCTTTGTGTGAAAACAATCCCTCAAGTCAGCATTATAATAAGAGTCTTACTCTTTATGCTGTAAGCCAAAGCAGTATAATGCTACGCTGCAGCAGTCGGCAGCAAAAATATATCAAAACTATAAAAGCAAAAAGTTTGTAAGCAGGTGCTGGAGTTCAGCCTGGGGGAAGAAAAGCTTATTATGAACCAAAAAGGCTGTTGGCTTGATCCCCAGCACAACCAGGACAGAGTTCATTTAAATTCAGAGCAGGTATTTCATCAGTGGTGCCTCATCAAGTCACTTGATCATAAACTGTCATCATAAAATGCAGTTATAATCTCATTTTAAAAGGTATTTCAATTGAATGTGGTTATTTTACATTTAAAGAATAACCAGGTAACTGGCTTCAAAAAAAAGGAGTGAACACTGGATTTTGTGTACTTTAAAAGTTGTGGGAGTTTTTTTTTGTACATGTTAAAGTTAGTATGACAGACAGCAAGAGAGATAAGCCTCCAAGCTGGAAGTAAAAGCTCAAGTAAGTGAGCTGTGACATTTACACAGTAAGAAGACACAGAACAGATGTCTCTGTCTTGTGGAGTCTGTGTTTTCCTGAGTGTTTTATACCGACTTTGGTTTATAAAAACTCAACCTGTGACCACTCTGCCATCCACAATCCTAGTTCCAGATTGGACACATCAAGATATTTGATTCAAAGGTTTTCATTCATTTTTTGGGGTGTGAATAGACTCCAGCATGTAAAGGATAAGGCTGATGATATTCTATGTTTTTCTTGTAGCTTGAACAGACCAAAAACCTACTAACAAGTATTGTTTGTGTAGCCTGATGTATTTTATATCATCTGTGCCATAGACCTTCTTTGTTGTTAAACACATCAGTGAGCTGCACTACTACACTGGGTGGAATATTTCTTCTTTACAATTAACATAATTTATTAAGTCAATCCCACATATACCATCATGCTAATTTAGGCTTTTTTAAAAAAAAATGAAACTATGTATTGCTGGGGAAGTCCAAAAATATTCAGAGCTGAAGTGATGCATTGTTGGGTTTTTGGTATATTTATGGAATTTGTTGACAGTAAGAAAAATATACAATAACACCAGCCATAACCTTTAAGGATGGATACAGCTCAGTGCGCTTCACAGTCAGTTTTAGACTAACTCAGTCATACAGACACGGAAGCAGCGCTGTAGTTCCTCTCAGTTTTAAAGTGTACAAATTTAAAGCCACTGGAAACCCAAAACCACAATAGCCTTCTAACTATGTAATTTAGGCTTATGTACATAATAGTAAGCATCTAAAAAGTATTAGGAATGAGTTTCAATCCAAACTCAAAATATTGTTTTTTACTTTCCTGACACTGGCTTTGGTGCATGGTTATGCTCGGACATTTCTTGCGAAAATTATGTAATTAATTCCACAAACCGATCATTTTACATTCCTCCCCCAGCGTTTCCTTTGTGTTTTCATTAATGTGTTGTGAAACACAGAGAAAGCAGCCCCTGAACACACAGCTCACAAAACTCAAACTAGGCAGCGCTGATCAAATTCTGTTACTGCATTGCCTATTTCTCGCCTCAAATGTTTTCAGAAGCACATTTTAGTGTAGCTGTAATATGAGAAAGTTTGTGACCCGGCCGCCATGTTTAAAACGGACGAACCAAAACCAAGCACCGCCCAACTCAGCAGCACTTGCCAGTAGCCAGGGAGATGTCAATCAAAAAGTGATCTGCCACCCCTACACAGTCTTGAGAAATGGTCTAAACAGCAAAATTAGCTGTTTTTAACTAGGTTTTCTAATAGTTATGAACGTTTATTTTCACTCTGATTTTTGTGGATGCTTAATGTGACATTCAACATTAATATCATATATGCATTTTTACTATTTCAAGCAAAATTTCCAGAGGCTTTAAGACTTTTCCAAACCTGATTTTGACAACTAATTATAGTTACCACACCCCCCACCCCAACCCCATCAGCTAATACTGCTAAAATAGAACACAGTGCTTGAGCGAATCATCCTTCACACATTTATCAAAACATGATCAATGATGTAATATGGACACTATCCCGCTCTTTTAGAACAAATGGTGTAATTTTCCCAGGTGCAGTGGTGCCCTCCCTCCCTCCCTGCAGTTCCCAGACTGTGTGTCTGTTGTACTTTTCTTAATAAAGCTCCAGTGGGAGGCAGACCTACTTCTTTGTGTTCTCTTCCATGTGATTCATGTGGCTGGACGGTCTCCTCTCGGACCTCTGAAACAAGCAACACCATCATGGGAGGGCTGAAAATATGCTCCCATCCTTTGACAAAAACCCACAGGTATGCTGACAAGGACAGACATACAGTAGAAAGACACACACATTCTTCCCTCTCCCACATCAACTAGCACGGTCAAACAATTACCATCAATTGATTGACATTTGCTGTATGGAAATTTAGATTTGTGTTCATGAATATACATGAGATGTTCTTGCTGTTGGAAAAACACACTCAAACGCACCAGTTTATCCCAGTCGGCCTGTATGTGGGAGGTTCTGTATCTGGGGTTGGGAACAGCTTCCAGATATTTTGTCCTATCCGTGTTCCACTGCAGCTCTGACCAGAAACCCTGGAGACTCCTGGCCTGCACACACACGCACACACACACACACACACACACAAACAAACAAACCGTAACACACGCAGTAACACAGCAAGGACGTTGCTGCTAAACAATTGAGGATAATTGTGTCAGAATTGTATCTAAAATCACACTGTTTTACATATAAATGCCTTTTTAATGTCTGAATGAAGTCGACTACAGTCATTTCCCACCATTGTTTCACATTACCGAGCACCAATGTGAGACTGACTTTTATTAACATGCTGTGGAAATACAGCAGGAAACAGACTAGGAGGAAGACTCTGCGTGATTGTGATGAATAATAATAGCTTGCAAGCACTTTTAGGGTAATAAATGTGTTTTTAAAATGGATGAACATGTTACCTTCTCTTTGAAGACAGACTCAGTATGCAGCTCAGTGGTACACAGCACGCCAGGGACCTCCAACAGACACGCTGGTACCTCCTAGAACGCACAAAGACATACTGAAGAATGTGTGTGTGTGTGTGTGTGTGCTACTTAAGGTGCAAAGAAAGAAATTGAACTTCAACTGTGTCCTGTTTGCATTCAAATCCATATATATGGTTTATTTTCAATGCATTTATGTGTGTGCAAATGTATGTAAAAGTGTGCTTGGTACCTTCTTGTTGAATACAGAGGAGTAAGGCAGCACTTTGTCCATACTGAGCACCTTCTTGTAGCTTATTCTGTACAAAGAGGCTGTGTGTGACAGAAAGAGAGTGTAGTCAGACTTTTATTTCCTTGTTTAAATCACAGTTATGTAGAATTCTTATCTTAATGAGGCACTTCAGCCAATGTCCCACCATAATATCTATGATACACTAGTGAGCACAAGTTACTGACATTTATTGGGTTAACATAATTGTCCCCTCTATTAATATCTGTATCTAAACTCTGTATTTTAGAGCAATTTAAAGTAGCTTTACAATGGCGATTTTAGGGGGTGATCTGGGGTGGCCACGACCACCCCTGAAATCTCATTGGCCACCCCAGATCTGATAGGTCGCTTGTCAAGTTCATCACACACAATAAGGCAGGACAAACGCTAGTCATTCAATGATGACAGCTGATCAGCTAATATAGGGCCAATTTGCCATTTCCTTCTACTATAGTGATGGTGGGACTGAGGCTATGAGAGCTGATCTCTAGTCAGCGTACTTTTGACCTTGAGTCATAAAAAGCCAAAAAGCAGGTCTTGAAATCGTAAGTCCGTGCTGGCCGTCAGGACTCAGAACTCCAAGCTGAGCTAACACCACAATGATATGAATAACATTGCCAACAACTGTTTTAAATTTGTTTTGCGCAGGTAAGAAAAGTATAATGGGACTGTTATGGTGACAAAATTGAGTCCTCCTCCTGCAATTTACACATGTAGGTATTTGTAGCATTGTGTACGGGATGTTTAAAGTAAGTGAAGTCCATTGAAACTTTAAAGCAGGGCTGTAAGCTAAAGTTATTACAGTGAAATTCACAGTTCAGAGATAATAGAGCTGATGCAAACTGAGTTCACGTAAGTTAAATGTTTTGCACCAGTTTGGACCAGAGCTTCATTCTGAACCTGTAACGTATTTACTCCACTACAGGGAAACAGCTCTTATGTGTAGCCTATCCTGAACAAAATTACTGATCGAAAATAGACATGTTTAAAATAACCTCTGCTTCCCAGAGACTGTAATAAGTGGAAATGGAAAATGTAATGTACATGGAAAAAACAGAAAACTGAATAGACAGGTAGCTGCATGTTAGTGCTGTTCTAGGTTATTAACTTTAGTTGTTGTGGGTGGTCAGCGTGGCACCTTTAGTTTAATGCTGTTTTATAAAATGTAAAAACATCAACCTGGCCTTGAGTACAAACATGACAATGGATGCTAACATGAGTATTGGAATTCAATTATGATTTATCTGTGCATAGGTTGAAGCAATGTGATGCACTGAACATCTGTATCTACACATCTGTATTTACACATTTTGATTACCTGCCATTCATTTAGGTTTGCTATGCTATGGCCACCCCACTATCTCTGTGCCCCATCTTGGCCACCCCAGTCAAAATGTCCTGGATACGCCACTGTAGCCATAGCAGCACCAATAATGTGCAAATTTATGCAGCAAGGTGCAATGTGATCATATACTCTCTAGGTGATGGCTGTTTTCCTAAATATGAAATTAATATTATGTACTGTACTGGGGTTATTTTCTTTGTAAGAGTGCCAGATAGGCATGCTGGGACATACAAATGTGTTGTTGTGTGTCTACTAGGACCATATTTTTCTGTGCAAGCTACGAGTCTCCAAGGTCTCAAAATAACCAAATATATTTTCTAATTCTCCAGATATGCGTGGGACGCCTGGCACAAGTCAGCGAGAAGAAATCTGAAAGCCAAACAGTGTTGATGAAAGAATTTGGCTTTGTGCAAAGAAGACGTCAGCAGTCTAAAAACCAAGAACACAGAACCACAGAAAGGGACATAAAAAGGCAAGAGAGTGGCTGCACTCTAAAAGGAAGAATAAGTGATACCCAAGAGACTTGTGACCCCCTTCTTCAGTTGCCACTGACCTAGAATGAACTCCTGGATCTGATCAAAGGACTTGAAGGCGTTCACATTGTCACACAGCCATTCAATAATCTAGAGATAGGATAGAAACACACAGAATATAGGTGTCATTGTACTGGGAGCTCAATATTACACTTGTACTTCAAGTTTCTTAAGAACTTTCCTTATAATGTAGACAGTTCACTGTGGAAAATTACTGAATAATTAAAAGACTTGAGTTTATCTTTTACCCTTTATAGAAAGAGTTTGACATTTTGGGAAATATTCACTCTCTTGCCAAAACTTAGATAAGAAGACTGATACCCCTCTCAGATAGGAGAGGGGTATCAATCCTCTCATCTAACAAGCAAGAAAGTGAATAAGTGTATTTCCTAGTATGTGGAACTGCCATGAAATTTGGGGACATTCATGGTTCCAAGATGATGCATCCAAATGACTTTGGTGATCACCTGACTTTTCATGATCATTCATATTAGCTCAGGTACTACTGTGTTAAAGGTTCTGTATGTAGAAATCAGCAATATCTTCTCATTAGTGACACCTGTGGCCATTAAATGAGCTGTAGTCAACATCCTGGTGCTCGCGCTCGCGTGTTTTGCACCATGTTTGAGCAAAATGTCTCTCACTCCCAGTGAGTCCGCCCACCCACCTGCTGTATGTACGTGCGCTTGCTCGTTCATACACAAACACACACAGAGGCTCCTGCTGCACTGTGGCCGGTGAGAGCCAATCTGCACCACCCAACTCACACAAATATGCGTTAACCAACCACCCAAACCTGACCCGACCTGCAAACTGCCAACTTCTTTTTACCAACCGTGTTTACTAAACAGGCTCAGTGAGCTGTGGCCGGGCTGCAATGAGCTATCGCTGGGCAGCAACGTGCTGTGGACCGGGGAGCCTCGAGCTGTCGCTGCACAGCAACGAGCTGTCGCCAGGCAGCAACGAGCTGTCGCCGAGCAGCAACGAGCTGTCGCCAGGCAGCAACGAGCTGTCGCCAGGCAGCAACGAGCTGTCGCCAGGCAGCAACGAGCTGTCGCCAGGCAGCAACGAGCTGTCGCCAGGCAGCAACGAGCTGTCGCCAGGCAGCAACGAGCTGTCGCCAGGCAGCAACAAGCCGTGGTAGAGCTGCAACAAGCCGTAGTCAGGGAGCATTGCGCTGTCGCCGGGCAGCAACGTGGTTGGGCAGCAACGAGCTGCGATTTTGTTGTGAAATGTGTGCTTAATATGACCTTTGGACTACCAACAAGAAAAACAAAAGGGGTAAGCTATGTTCTGCTATCCCTCTGGAGCTTTCTGCTCCTTTGTTGATGAAATAATGTTGTTTTAGCTGTGTGAGCTCGGGAGTTGGCAACTTGTCATTGTGGGGGTGTTTTGTTGTGAAATTTGTAGTGGTTGACGGAGGCAGCTAGCTGTTTCATTAGCTGGAGAGCTAATATCTGCAGTGTGTTTCTAGTAGGATAGCACCATTTTTGTTGTGTTGTTTATGCCGGCCATTTTTTTACTTTAGCGGGAGAGAGGCAAGGCACTTGGGAGCATGCAAAAATGTCACTTCCGTTGGATTTTTGTGGGCCTTCACATAGAAATCAGTCCACAGGCTGATACAGATAACCAATAAAGTCAGGGAGGGTCTAATTTTTTATGTTACATTACTACCCGTTCACTCACTGACAATAAAAAACGATTAATACATGTAAGTTGCTTCACAATTCTACATATAGAACCTTTAAAGTACAGCCTCACACAGCCCCAAGCTGTGGCTGTAGACTCTTGTCCTTGTTTAAACAGTAGATATCTTGTTATAAAACAAATACTGATTAGATTTTTTGGGATGATGTATGTTTGATGGGTATAATGTTCGCATTATAGAAATGTGAAAAATGAATGATGCCCTCACAGATAGGCTCTGCAAATCTAACAGCCACACTGCATCAGAGTGAAAACTCATTTTCGGCTGCCAATAGCAGTGCTGTTTGAAGAAATATCTCTTTGCCAGAGCCAGAGTCCTATGTCCAGAAACATAAACACAACAATGACCATTATATGGAGGGGAATAAAAAGAATCAAAAGTAAGAATGGAAGAACTGGATTTACACAGCATTCTCTTTAAGTTGCAAACTGCTGTGAACAAAGAAAAATGTTAACAAGCAATCACCTTTATTAAAGCCGCTACTTTTTGTGCTGCTGGCCCTATTAACAGAGTCTACAAAGAATATAAAAGTTACGTGCGGCGTCCAATTTCCCAACTCTAGCTGCACTAATGAAGCTGGTGACTCATTTAACCTCTAAAGAAAGAACTTATTGCAATCTATCAGAGCAGCTGGAACATCTTAATTTAGGCGTACTTCTAATAAAGTCTGAGTCACAGTGAGCAGTCTGCCCTAACAAAATATCTGTCCCTTTCTTTTTGTCTTTGTTTGATCTCTGTCCACTTGTCGTCTCTCTTCTCCTGTTTTAATAGTGTCCTGTCTTTTCTTTTTTCCTCTGTCTTCTTCCCTCCATCTCAAGGTTGACACCTACTGCATTTACATGGAAGTGCAGAAAGGCTGCCATCTCTATCTTTATCTGTTCATTTCTTCTTAGCTGTACATCTATTTTCCTACAGGGAAACAAATTGCTGCATTTTCCACTTTTTTCCTTCTTTATCCTTTCCTCATTTCTTGGTTCAGTCTCTGCCATCCACAAAGAGAACTTACTGATCTTGAAACTTTGTGTGTGTGACATTGAAGTTTTTATTGATTTTATGTTCTACAAAAAAAAATATATATATATTGCTGTATATAAATGCAACGCTGGATGAAAGAGTATGTTCTGTGGGTCAAGATGGTGTCTTATATCTTTGTTTGGGAGGGAAAAAAAAAACCTCAGGCTAAACTTTGACACAAGAACTCTCATTAAATCGGCTTTAAATGTCAAAATCTCTGCCTCCTACATCTATTCCTGCCTCCATCTGTATTGTACCTTCAGCTCCAGGTTTGGGTCATTTCCCATGTAAACCAGCAGGCAGTGAAGGGCGGCCAGGCGCTGAGGGTCAGCCTTACTGCTGGGACACCTTGTGGGGTGGATGTGACATACAGCAAATTTACTTTTATACAACATAAGCATACACAAACAAAGAGACACGGAGGCAGAAGGGCACGCAGAGAAAAAACTGTCAGGGGTCGTACTGTGCTGCATGTGCTCTTTCTAACACTGAATAATGCTTTAAAAATTAAAAATGAATGACTAGATCAGACATTATTCGCTTGAAAAATTTGAGAAAGGAATCACTGATGCATCTCATTTGAGCAGGTTGGTACAATCCAAAAACTTCACTGGCAAGGATTCAAGTTAAAGTTGTTAAATTTATTTCCGAACGACTTGCAGGTGTATGCACCCAAAAATAACTTTTCTTTTCCACCTGTCAGCTTTTCTGCCTACCTATATTTCCCCATGCTATGTACATAACTACCACCTAAATAACAACCCCAATGCACACAAGTCCTTTATTTCCAGGTAGAGAAAAAGTTATAAATCATGCTCACCTAGAGGGTGTGTCTGATCGCAGTATCTGCAGTAAGTAAGCAGGGCTAAGCTCAGCAGTGTGGATTTTCCCGCTGGCCAGGTCCAACAGAGCAGTGCTGGACTCCTCCTCTGCATGCAACACTGTGATGTTTGCTGACTGAGACTGCAGGCCCAAGTCTACATCATAACCTTGAGGTTCTTGAGACAGACGGACAGGGAATAAGACAAGGAAATGAAACCAAAACCCACAAAAGCACTGTGTTTGTCAGGAAAAAAAGGAGAACATGTATTGTAGCTGAGAAGCAATGTAAACAAACTGCTTCACAGCCATCAGTCATCTTAGACATAACCTTACCAGAGAGAAAGAGGGAGTGACAGAGCATCTCCTGCTGCCTGGTGTTGATACAGTGGAGAAAATAACCCTGCAGATACACCACGATGTAGTAACCTACATACATAAATAACACGGCGTCACTGTCAGGGTGTATGTTAGTATGCTGTATGCACACCAGACATTTATTAGACTGAATGAGGATACACAGTCTCATTTGTATTTGTGTGTCTGTGTTTCTGTTTTGAATGCAGAAGCAGGGAACTGCATGTTTGGCAGTCCAACGTGCAAACTCACACACTTGCTTGAATTCATAAGCATGCTGATACGTGTGTGTGTGTGTGTGTGTGCGTGCTATGACCTATGGGGATGAAGAGTGGATGGAGATGTGTTGCTTTCTGTGGAGACTCTTCACTTCCCAAAGTTACTCTGAAAGTCTTGCTGCAGGCTGCAGAAAGTGAGGAAATCATAAATTTGTCACCATGTGCAACACATTTAGGTACTGTACATAGTTTAAAATAGACAGCAGTAGGTACACACACCTTTGTGAACTAAAACCACACTGTAGATCAGTTCTTGTTTGTCATTGAGAGGTTGGCTCCAGCACACACACATGCTCCCTAAAAACAAACCACAAAACAGAGCAGCTGTGGATATCACGAAAAATCCATGGACGTATTAAAAAAAAATCGTTTTTATTATTGAGGTTTTGTATTTGATCCAGAAATTACAGATTCAATCAACATCTTAATCAAATTATCATTCTAAAAATGACTCACCCCTTGTATTATGGTGATGAATTACAATATGCCTATAGCCATGATTTTTAAAAGCCGATTCCTCATTGAGTGCTGGTTTGTGTTATATAATAAGATATTATGTTGCATCATTACATACAGCAGATTATATTAGAGTTTGTGAACCGCAAGGGACTTACTTTCTTGTTTTCACAAAGAGGAATACAAAACAAACACAAATATAAATAATTAGTCGTGTAACTGAAATGTCAGTTTGTTTATATCCGTTTTGTGTGAGAGAATAAATGCAGTGTGTGTGTGTGTGTTACCTATTCTGTTTGTGAACACTTCCATCCTTAAAAGCTCCTTCTCTGGTCTCTCGATGTGATAATGGTCAAAACCCAGATTGACAAACCTGTTTGCCACACATACACACACAGTTAGAAATATTACTGTGAAGGATATTTGTACATATGAACATACTATCAGAATGTTTGGGGACTTTTCAAGCAAAGCAATAATAAAAAAATTAAAAAAAAATTTTTTACAATATGCAGGTACGTTTCAACAACATATAAAGAAATGCAGAACATAGAATGAAAAGCCTGCTGAGACAACATATTTCTATTTTCGTACTGTGCTAGTAGTGACCTTACTTGACTGTGCGGAAAGGATTAGCAGGCAGCTCTAATGGGAGCTCCAACTGTTGGACAGTAACATAAAGCAAGATACGCTATTGTCAGGCGAAAGCACAATTAACCATATATAGTAAATAAAATGCAACAATGCAACATTTTATTATGAGCGTGTGTGCAAAAGACTGATAATTCCTCAAATTGTACGGCACAGGGATGACTTACCATAGTTTCACAGTTGCAGTTGGGGTAAAACTGAACACATCGCAGCAGGAACTTGTCCTGTGAAAAACGTGTGATATGCATTTTGTGTTATTCCATATCCTGCCCAGAGAAAATTAGTTTTGTGCTATTGAGCTATGGAAGCTTACATCTCTGAATTGCTCATCCCCTATTCCACCTCCAGACCCCTCAGGAAACCTCCTAAATATTGTGGAATAGCTAAAAATTCAATCTTCCCCCTCCACTGATGTCTTTAAAACCCGTCTAAAGTCCCGTCTCTTCTCTTTAGCCTCTTAACTGTCATCTTGAAGACAAGCCTGACCACACGCTCGCTTTTATTTGTTTGCATTTAATTTACTTAAATCTTCTTATATATGTCTGTGTTTATATTTGATCATTCACGTGTTTCTGTTTGATTATAACCATCAATCAAATAATCCCGTAATTTAACCTCTCTGCAAAGCACTTTGGTCAACGTCTGTTGTTTTTAAATGTGCTCTATAGATAACTTGACTTGACTGTAGTTGTCTTTGTATGGATAAACGTAAGTCAATGCAATGTCTTCACATGTATAATAGTACATGTCTCCTGTGTGCGTTACCTTGTGTGTGAGATAGTAGAGTCTTTGTGTGTGCCCGTCCCACTGGACCCAGCAGAAGTCCTCTACTATTCTCTGTACTGTTTTGGACAAACGCTCAGGATTCGCCATCACCTGGTTCACACAAACATATTCTTATTCAGCTTTGTAGATGCACTGAATTCTTAATGCAAAGCTCCCCAGGAAGATAACAGTATAGTTTATGGCTTGAGAACGAGGTCGAACCAATATATTCTTTTCGTTGGGTTATGTAAATATATTCCAACTATTTTACTTATTAATTACTAGATATGTGCACTCCGGCAGAGAATTTATACCTCCAGAAAACTGCACAAATCCTCTATGCAATTTATATTTTAGCTGAGGCCACAGACGCTTTCCTTCAAAAAAGGAAAAAGAGCAGGAATAGAGGGCTAAAGCGGTGAATGTAGAGCTCAGCTTACCACTCTGTAACCTTCCTGTCTGGTCAGCAGAACGTGGTACAGATCCACATCTGAAACACACACACACACACACACAAGGATAACTGCATAACTGTAACTACAGCATGTTTGATAAACCACTACAGCAGTCGAAAAATGTGTAAGAAACAGAGAGAGGATCGAGGGATGCTGTTTTGTCCTCTACAAATGTAAAGATTTGTTCTCTTTTGTAACAGATTAAAGAAAGATCGTCCTTGACAGATAAACATAACAACACACAGACTCACATCCATCTTCAGTCAGTAGCAGCAGGTGGCTATCCAGCACTGATCTCCTGTCAGTCTCTGAATGGAGGAACTGCACAAAGAAACCCAAGTTGCTGTCTGAATGAGTGGTTTATAACAGTAGCCAGACAGAGAAACCAATTTGCTGATTTTTATGTTTTAATGCGGTGATCAGACATTCTTGGCAGATCTTTACATTTGTGGTTTGGCAATATGGCGAGCTACAAACAGTAAATAGCACTTCAGTCATAACCACAGTGGCTTAATAACATATACAGACCAGTGCACTTTCAGCAAAACACACTGTAAGCTCTGATGCTCCACAATTGCAACGTCAGCTCGTGGTTGCAGTAAAAAAAAAAAAAAAAACCTGCATGAAAGTGGCCGAGACAACACACACCTACACACACACACACTCTACCTGCACTTTGACCCTGCAGTCCACCGCCTTGAGGACTTTAGTGTTATTGATGGGATAGATCTCAATCAGGAGGGTTAGACACTTGGATACTGCAAAGACAGGCAGGGTTGAAGAAGGAATTAAATGAGGAATATAACCAGAAAGATGAAAAATGCAATACAATTAATGTCATAGTCTGTCAATGAAACAGAGAGAAAGAGAGCTTGTGTTACTTGGTTTGAGGCGCGCCTCTCTTCTGGTATTTTGCGCCAAACTGACAGCTGAGAGGAAAAAAAAAAAGCAAAGGCAAGGTGTCATGTGACTTAATTTTCCCACTTAATTGCCTCAGTTTGGGTCAGGAACACAGCATTGTTACGGTAACAATGTGCGTTGCTGGTAACTTATTATCTGTGCATTACAAAGGCTCACCTAACAGTGTCTCCTCCTTGTTCAGGGAACAGCTACTGACGCACACCTGCTCGTCAAATGTGTACAGGAGCTGTTGGAGAGAGAGACACACACAGCCGCACAGGGACGGGTGTGCAGAGGTAAAGCCGTGTACAACAACAAACACCGGCGCACACACACAAAAGCAGAATCTGCAGTATTGAAGGGAAGGTGACACACGCACAATACCTTATTCTGCTTGGTGTTTGAGTCATATTTCCCAATTCTGGTGGTTCCTGTTGCTCCCTATTAGAGCAGAAAAGAACAGAATCCTCTAGTTAGGTCATTAAATCAAACTACAGAGACAGATAATCCTAATCTGTCCCAACCAAGTAGACCTACTTTCCCACTGGTGTCTTCCACCACACTGATATGTGTGGAACGTCATGCTTGACCCCTTCATCAACCTGGCTGACCTTGCCAATTATTTTGACTTGACCTGCCTCACTTGAAACCAGTGATTCGCCACTTTTTTTTTGGGGTTCAGAAGATTTAAAATAAAGAGCGTACTCTGAAAAACCCAAGGCACAGCCAGACATGCATAAAATTGTGAACCCCACACTAAAAAAAAAAAAAAAAAAAGAGATTATGTTCTCTTTGCAGGCTGCGCAGTGTCTTTAACCTCCTAAACCCACAGAGCCTTTGGCATGGTCTATCATTAAAAATGTATGTTGTGCAGAGAGGCACGGTTCAACACACAGAACTTAATTTCACATTCAAGTAAGGATCCCGAGCTTTCCAAAAATATAAAATATGTCAAACAGAATTACAGAGAAATCTGTATAAAAGAACATAGAATTTTCTATTTGATGGTGTCTGTTTGATGATGAATGGTGCATATCAATGGCATCTGGGAATATTTTTGAAGTTCTCACTCACTATACTTTCCTCAAAGGACTGAAATAAGCAGCAGAATAGCATTAATAGAATACACAACATGCATATGCGGTACAAACAATGTTAAGTTACACTGAACATATGCAAACTCAAGATAACGGTGAAATTATAAACATGATGATGTGTCACTTACATGCTAATTAAATAAATAAATATATATATATATATATATATATATATATATATATATGGTGATTACAAATACCTGTCTCACATGCCAAAAAAAAAGGATAAGACAAAACACATGACATGGCAGTGACATGTGAGCATAAGTGACAACTTGACATGTGGTGCGGTTTAGTATAGATTTACCTTCCAGGAGTAAAGAATGTCCCCATCGTTCTCAATGTTGAGGATACGAGTGTCCACTGCTCCAGAGTATTCTGCAGACGCAGCATCATTATTATGAATCCGTACAGCTTATCACGACTAAACAGTGTGCCCTGACAAAAATGGTTTTAGTATCCCTGTCAACACTCAGGTGGAACATACCAAGTGTGATGCTAAATGAGTATATAGTGCGTTTTCTTTGCTAACTTTATAAAACAAAATGTAACAAATAAATACATAGATATAAATGTACTGAATTGTTATTGTATGTCCCATACCTGGACCATAAACTAATGTTTAGTAGTTGCATGGTATTTGGAAGCCTTGCCATGATATGTGATCCTCCACAGTCTCATGTTCACCAATAACTGGTACTGAGATTGTAAATATTTTGTCAGGAAGTTAGATACTGCTGAGCAATTACAGATATTTAGGAGTTTCCTCTCCTTCGTTTAGCTCTATGTTTAGGATGTTAATGTAGGCATGCAATCTGTTTTAAAGTTAATTGCTTTCTTTATATGGTACAATATTTAGAAAGGAAAGGTGAAAAGTGAATAGCGCCGTCTGGTGATCAATATGTAAACATTTTCATATCACTGTAGGAACTCAGACTTTTTTTTTACTAACTTACTAGCTAGAGTTTAGCTCGGAAATTCATTTTTTAAGGATTATTATGCAATTTCATACACATTACACACATGTATAGTACAGATATATGCACTAGATTCTGTAATAGCAATAGAGGGCTGAACCTGATAATGTTAGCTAGCACTGTTTGCTATATGTTGGTCAAAGCTATTCGTTAGCAGTAAGAAACACTGAAAAAAAGCTGCTGACCGTGAACGCCTCACCTTTTACCCTGCAGACCGACGCCTCCTTCCTGAGGAGATCACACACCACATCTCTGTGCAGGTCAAACTTAGGCTTTAACTTCAACATGTGTAACTTACAGCTCAGCCTGCACCTTTTTGTTTAGTTTCAGCGCAAAATCGCTGCTGTTAAAAAAAACTTCCCAGTGTGTTGTTTCCTTGAGAGGAGGCAGCACCTTGCAGTAAATGTCTCTTCAGGCTTGGCATCATGTGACCGAAACACTTTACATGT
Source organism: Scomberomorus guttatus (assembly GCA_038419695.1). Lineage (NCBI taxonomy): Eukaryota > Metazoa > Chordata > Actinopteri > Scombriformes > Scombridae > Scomberomorus > Scomberomorus guttatus. The sequence continues at coordinate 12,447,758 of CM076466.1, read as the reverse complement.
TAAATTTGGGTACTTGTAAAAGTGAAAGCAGTAGAGCACCTCCTCAGTCACATATCCACATTAACCATCTTCCTCTTCACTCCGCCAAGTTACTTTTGTTGACATGCGGAAATGTCACGTTGTCCCGCAGTCGTTGTAGCTCCTCCCTCCTCCGGAATTTCACAGCCGACAGGTTCGCTGCTATAGGCCGAGGAGAGGATCACTCTAGCGGGTTGGAATCTCTCACCCTCCCGCTGAAGGAGTGCGCCATCCAAACTCAGCCAGGCACTTCACAATGGAGTGTCACAGTTCATATATCACACCTATTTTTCATACAGTAGGTCCCAGTGGTTGGTATCAGGCAGATAACCATCAGCTATCAGCTAAAATACTCTTCCCCCATGTTAAAATCCTTAAAATGACATCTGCTCCTTCTCCCTCATTAAAAACTCCAGAATCTATGAATGTGTAAATATTTTTCATTTCAAAAGTTGAACTTCTGGACACAAGATGTCTCCTACTTCACTGAAATCAGTTCTCAGTGTAGGCCTATGTGCACTGGAGGTTTCAAGTTTCCTATTGGTCCAAGATTCCTATTGGACCATGATTGGCTCCTAAACTACTTGTGATGATCATTTCAGTATTTTTTTTATTAAAAGAAACCCAAATAATCTCTGGTTTCAGCTTCTCCAATGTGAGGTTTTACTGCTTTTTCACCTTGGACTCTGGTAAACTGGTATTTTCTTTCAATAGACTAAACTATTAAATGATTAAAAAGTAATCTTTATTTGCATCCCTATAGTGCATTTAGTAGATTAAGAAAATCCATTAATGTAGTGCAAGTTTAGTTGCGTGCAGTTTGTTTTCTTGGCGCCAGTCAGCTAATCCAGTGACACCTGCAGGAACTTCTCAAATACATTGACCTCTGTCTCAAAAGTAGGAAAAAGGGGAAAAAAGAGGAACAACCCTGGCCAACATACCACTGACAATACTGCAGACATTTCCAGAGCTGCTAAACATTCATCCTGTTTAAAAAAAAAAAAGGTCTCTTGGTTGTGAAGAAATGACTCAATTGAAATTCATCTCAATCAGTCTCGTCAAGATTGGAAGAGCACTAAAACTACACAATGTTTCTGTGGCTACTAAATTTGATGCTATTGAATGTTATTACCACATCAGTTTCCTTCCAGACAGAGCTCAGCAAAAAAAAACTGTGCATGTCATGACACTTGCGTTCCCTCCAGGAAACAACTGGCCAGGAGAGCCTCTTCCTCTTTGCTCATTTTTATTGCAGCAATACTGTATGCAGTAATGTTCTGATCCAGACAGGCTTCTGCATCTATCTGTTGAGCTCCAACAGCAACATTTTGTCATAAAACAACATCTTCACACAATATCCCAAATTTAGCAAATAATCAGGGAACATGTTAGCAAAAAGAAATGCTGTCTGTTTTAAGAGTGTAAAAATGGGCCACATCTGGAGAGTAGCCTATACCTTTAAGTTACTTTGCTTTACTATAAGCTAATTGATTAAAAAATGGGAAAGCTCAATTTATTTATTATTATTAATTATTATTAGTGACATATTTGCTCTCACTCAAGTCTTTTGGCACATTGAGCAGTTATGGCATCTTACAGAAATACACATTTTTCTGATAGCACTTCACAAATAAGGCATAGCCTAAGTAAACATTTTTAAAAAAGTTATTAATAAAGACTTCTCTAATAGTTTAAATCATTTATTAATGGTTTAATAACTCATGAAATTTTGTCTTAGGAGTGAGTGTTTGTTTGGGTAGAAGCTGCCTTTAAGCCCCTACACACAGGTGTTTTCACTTATTTTGCCTGATTAGACCTCTTCTCACGACTATGTGGGGGTGTGCAGGCTGAGATTGATTAACATCTCCCTCACCCTCCTCCTGTTACTTTTGTTGCCCTGTTAGGGCGGGACAACCTTCATTTTGTCATTGGTGCAAGGACTTTGGTGACCTCAGTAATTCCCAGCGTGACGTGAATTTTAGAAGAAATGCAGACCATGCTGCATCAACACCTGTAGTAAGTTCTTAAATAACACGACACTATTAATATATGTGTGCTGACAGGCACGTACACCACAAATGAGCTTCTCATGTGCCATTTTTGATGTTGTAACAGCATTTAATGACCCACACTGCCCCTGTCTGTTGAGCCTGAGAGCTGCACATATAGGAGTGGTTCACTATGCATCACTTCTGAGAGGATATTGAAGCAAAGAGCTCCCACTCTAACCCTACTTCCCCACCATACTACAAACTGGATAGATAGACATAGATAGATATAGTCTTTATTGTCCCAAAGGACAATTTTCACAGCCTGTTCATATTCCACACAGAAACATACAGATAGCCACACCGCAAACATACTGATATACATAAACACATAACATTCATTACCCTGCCTGTATCCAAACATATATACATGTATCTGCACACACGCTCTGATTCTGGAGACAGCATGTGTGATCCTGGTAACTTAAAAATAATGCTTTTGTAAAGCAACAACCGGAGGTGCTCTGAGTTTGCGGATGACGTGAAGTCTCTGCTGGGATCGTTTATGGGTATCAGTGATGTGTTGATCAAAGCTGAGTTTATTGGCTAAAGTGAATCCAAGATATTTGAAGTTGTCGACCTGTTCCGTGCCGTGGATGGAGGTGCGGTTCAGTCCAGTGTGGGGTGCGTTTGATGTGTTAATGACCAGTTCTTTTGTTCAGTCCACGTTCAGTTGGAGGTAGTTGCACCATTGTGTGACATCAGAAATTATAGTGTTGATAGGCTGTGATGGAGTTGTTGTCATTGAGTAGTCCCAGTATAGCAGTGCCATCAGAGTATTTGTAGTATGTGCTGATGGGTGAAGGGCTGATGTAGTCGTTTGTGTAGAGGGTGTGAAGGAAGGGGCTGAGGACACAGCCCTGAGGGGCTCTGGTGTTCGTGATGAGGGTTGATGATGTAACCGTGCCTGTTCTTACAGCTCGTGGTCTGTTGCTGAGGAAGTTGTGGACCCAGTGGATAAGGAGTGGAGGGATGTTGAGGTGCTGGAGTTTCTTAATCATCTGGTGTCGTTGAACTGTGTTAATACGTCTGTGACTACAAATTAAGAACCATGGTTATGCATATTTAAAGGTGCTGTAGCTGTTTTTTAAACACCAAATAGGCCCTAAAATGTTTATGTTTATTAGCTGGCTGCCTTTTTAGTTATCTTTTCTGTCATAAACTAATTCAGCTGTTTCCCCACATCATTTTGCCTGGTGTGACACAGCTAGAGGCTGCCAGTCCTCTCTGCAACAGTGTCATTACTTTGCAGTAATAAATCACACTGACATGATAATAAATTTGTATGGATACTTAGTGTTTTACCAATCACTATTTTATGTATGATATGTCATTATTGGTGGGCCTTGCACTTTAAATAGTCACCAAAATTTTTACACTTAAAACATAAAATCTTTATTGACCCCTTGGTGTCTCGAAAAAGACTGAGATCCATAAAAACCTCCGTCTTTCCAGAAGCTGTTGCCCTACTAAATAGCTGATCTGTTCTGTTATCACACTGGACTTTACACCTCACATCCCTCTTTTAATCCCTGCACTTGTCACTTTCATATTTCATTTCAACCTTTATTTAAAATTCTTGGAAAACCATTGAGGGTGATCCTCATTTACAATGATGCTGAGATTACACATGGAAAAAAACAAACAAACAAACAACAAAGAAACATACACAGTCAACAAAATCAGTTAAAACAGTTACAGACAGGCAGTGAAAGGTTATTAATTATATTCCTGAAGTGATTAAGAGGTATTAGAGTATTCAGTTCAGTCCTGGCATGAGGTACCTGAAGAGTCAGACAGTCCCTGGAGCAGGTTAGAAGCAGACCAGAGTTCCAGTGCAAAAGAGATGTGATGTATGATGGTAATTTTCCGGTCAGGGCTTTATAGATATATGGATACCAGTGATTATTGCGTCCCTCAGTCAGAGAAGGCCAGTCGACCTTATCATAGAGGATAGAGTGGTGAGTATTGTAGCCATCAACGGTAATAAATCTCAGGGCTGAGTGGTAAACTGAGTCTAAAGAACTAAGTGTGGAGGCAGCAGTGTTTCTGTAAATTACATCCCCATAATCTAAGACTGATACAATAGTTCCTGTATAGAAAGCCAAGTTTTTGTTTTAATTTGTCAACCAGGTTCTTGATATGGTGATTGAATGTGAATTTGTCATCGAGCCAGATGCCAAGGTATTTGTATTCTGTAACCCTTTCGATGTTTGAACCATTGATAGTAGAGATAGAGATATACAGATTGCTGTAATCTGAGTTTTTGGATCCTGAAAAAACCATAAATTTTGTTTTATTTGCATTAAGTATCAGTCTGAGATTAATGAGGGAATGTTGCAGTTTCTCAATGGCTAATTGAATAGAATCAGCGATACCGTGTAAAATAGTATCGTCCGTGTACAGATGGGTTTGGCAGCCATGTAGGGAAGACACAATTTCATTAATATAAATGGTGAACAGGACAGGGCCCAGAATGGATCCCTGCGGCACGCCCCCTTCGTAACAGGCAGGAATCCAGACTGGGCTCCCCCCATCCGCACACATTAACATCTGTCACACAAGTAATTCTGGAACCGTCTGCAAGCATCCCCATATGTTTCATTAAACTGGACTTTAGATTGTGCGTTGCACAATTTACGCCTGTCACCATTTCTTGGTCTGTAGCGCAGTCCATATTTCCTTTGTACAGTTTTGTATCCCATTTCAAAACTATTATTATTCCATTCTGTAAAGAGATTTAAGATTTTAAATTTAAATTTAAAATGTTTCATTTAATTTTGGGTACTACTTTGTGTATTTTATTATTTCATTATTATTATTATTATTACCTTACTCTTGTATTTTTATTCTTCTATGTTGCATTTGTGGATTCAAACGCCAAGACAAATTCTTTGTATGCTTGCATGCTTGGCTAATAAACAGACTTTGATTCATTGTTGAGTGATTCATCTTTCTCATTATATACAATCTTTGTTTAAACCAGTGTTCCTGATTGGCTGGTTGGTTTACAGTCTATGATCACGGTATGAGATATTTTGTTTTTCATAGGAAAGCGAAGTCATGACCCGCCCTATTCTGCCTCTGATTGGCTTACCCTGATATTCTTACCCTAATTCTAACCAATCTCCCTCCTCATGCGTAAACCTAACCAACCCAACCAACGAAGGCAACGAGTATTAGCCAATCAGAGGCAGAGTAGGGCGGGTCATGACTTCGCCATCCTAGGAAAAAAAAATTGGCTCACGGCATAACGTAGCCGAGTAGAGCCGAATATACCCGGGGGGCGGCGGAATTTTGATGACGACTGTCCGCCCGCCCCTTCCCCCGCCCGGCCCCCTCCGCTCGTCCTTCCCCCTGCTCAGATCCACTACCAGGCTGGAGTCCCGGCAGCACGGCGCGCAACACAACACACTGACAGCTGCGACTGACTCACAACCAAGGGGGGAAAGATGGAGCACAGAGACGCCGACTTCAACATAATGCTAGCGACGGATTCATACAAGGTATCGTACTAATGGCGGTTTCAGACGGAGGGTGGGCGGCTGGCTTGGGTGGAGGGGAGCGGCTGATGGGTGAAAATTGATAAAGTCAAGGTGGTTTCATCATCAGTCCCAAGGCCATCACACTGCTCTCTGTGTGGCCGGTCTCCGTCGGTTCACAGCAGGCCTGAATGGGCTGCAGGAAGAGGAGGAGAGGGCTGGTTCAAACCCAAATTTAGAAAGAAAGCATCCGTCTTTGAGCTGGCTAACTCACATCCAGCACCGCTGGTTAATACGGAGCCAGTTTCCCACCGGCTTCGCTAGGCACACTAGCTGAATTAGCTAGCTTGCTAGCACACAGACAGAAGGGGATTGATATTAAAAAAAGAAGCTATTATTAGCCATTAGCTAGCAAGTGCTCTGTGGGTAGTCCGGTGAACTGCACATGGGCAAAGTCTCATTCAGTACACGAGGAAAGGCATCACTTTCGAGAAATCAAAACCGAAAGTTAAAAGTCCGGGAAATTGACCTTCTGTGACACAGCTAGGTTATCTGGTACAATTTTTTACATTGATTTGACTCGTTCGGGGGGCCTTTAAACGACATTTAAAAGTTAAACACCGACTCTTAAGCATTGGTGTAAATATAACGTAATGTTTAGGACTGACTTCTTAGCGAGAACGTAATCACACAGAACAACAAACGTATTTGCAGGAATGTATTACGGCACGTAGCAAGTGGTTGCCCGGGACGGTTGCCAGGTACAGCAGTCATGTGACAGCACTCAGTGATGGTGATGATGGGACAGAGAGGCAGCAAATATGGAGAGAAAACGGGGGAGGGAGGGAGGGAGTTGGGGGATACCAGAGAGGTTGAGTTGAAAGAGAAAATGTGAGTGACAAAGATTAAAACTAAAAGGTTCAGACTGAGATCATATTACAGCTGTCTAAAGGTTACATATGGTTACACCATGTTTTAGGATATATAAAATAATCTACTTTGTCAAACTCTGCACATACATCATTCTGTACAGTGAAGCTCAAACAAACAGTCGGGAACAAGAAGAAAAACATATTTTTGAGTGGAGGGGGACTTTAAAATGTAGTCTGATAAAAGTAGTAGTACAAATAAGTAGTGGATTAATCTTACATTCTTCTGGCCTTCTCTAACTCGGAGTATATGTACACTACGTCTGGAATGATAACAATTAATATATTACCATAAAGCTCCACTAAAAACATTAGCATTTGACCCCATTATAAGCTTAATTATCATAGAAACTGGAAGTGATCCTTTGCACAACATAACACTTTTGTATGGGGAGCATAAATTAGTTTTCATAAAAAGCCCGCTATTAACTACTGTTATTAATGTTGATTTAATTTCAGGTCTAAATAATTATTGAGGTAATGAGATGTGTTGTCATAATTTTCATTTTAATAGAGTTGAAGTACATGAAGTATTGCACCATCATATAATGTAGCTACTGAAAACTACTGTAGTTTTCTCCCAGAATCTCTAGGAAATTCCTAGTTTTCCTGAAAATGTCACAATTAAAAATGTCAAAGTTCTCATTAGTTTTACACTTATTGGTTTTAATTTAGATTTGTACATTGGGTTTTAATTCCAGGAAAACAGGTTTTACTACATTTCCTTTTGTTTTAGTTTCTATGTCTTGGAAACGACTGGTTTTGGTTTGATTTATTTTATTAGTTTCAGTTTTAGTTTGATTTCCACAGGCCTTTCTCAGGGGGTCTGATAGTTCAAAATGTATCTTTTCTTATAAAGACTGTCCATGTCTCTTATTTAGACACTTCAAGTCATGCACACAGTATTGATCATGAACAGTCAATACTGTGTTCGCGTCATTAATGGTAATAACACTGAGTGGTTGTGAAGGGAGGTGTTTAAGAAAAAGGGACTTTGCTTTTGTTTTGTCCTTGTTTGTAATTTTGGTGGTTTGAATTATTGGGCCATACCATTGTAGCCTAAGGAGGTAAACACTAAACCTAAAAAATACAGAATGTAGACTAACCTCTAATTAGGGATGTCAGTTTCGGTTAATTTTGCTTTCAACAGACCGACACCCATTAACCAATAACTAACTGGTTAATTTTTGAGAAAAGTTGTGTAGCTTTCGTTTGTGAGAGCAGTCCAGCAGTCGGCGGTCAGAGCTAGCTTGACTTTTAGCTCATCCTTCTTCTCCTCAAAGTGTTTTTCAATGTGTTTAGTCACAGGAGCTCTCAATGGCATAATGTACTCGGGCTCAAAGTACGAATATAAATAATACGAATATAAGGTGACCCTTATAAGATGACCCGCCCCTTTTCCAACAGCTGTTTTTGGAAAAATAACGTTACTTTTTGAATATAATTTACATCATAGTATAGTTACAAACTCACACACTCTCCTGCCAGGCTCTTTGGAAGCGGTCAGAAATTATTTTCTGACTGCCTGTTTGTCTTTTTGAGCTCCTTATGATCTGTCACAGTGGTATTTGGCAGCTGGACATATTCCGTTTCTGCAGTAAAGACGTCAGAAGACGCTTTGGACTCGTTATCACTTGTCATGAATTTATTTCCTCGGTGGCAGAAAAACTCCTGCAGATTAAACTGGACTAACAAAACACTTTTAGTGCTGACTGACTCTAACACACTCACTATAAACAGACTTTAAGACACTCGCTAGCCGAGCAACATTAATGCTACAAACAACCTGTAAGGCAACACTCCATGTAGAAGTTGTACCTTATCCATTCAAAAAGAATATCTGATGTGAACACTGATTGTCTAGCTGTTAGCAGAGTGTGTATGCAAATAAACTATAGACCGACATGCGTAACCAGTCAAAAATATTCTCAGTGGTTAACCATTGCCATCCCTACATCTAACCTTAACAAATCACGTGTCCACTATGTTCATGTATTATCACTTAACAATTCCTGTGGCTGCTTTAGAATAAAGGCCATACTCTGACCTGATCATGAAGCCTTATAGTATGAAAAGCAGCTACGTAATATTAATAATATATTTAATATTTTATGCTGTATCTGTAGCTACAATGTAAATATGAGATCTGAGCAGCATAACAAATGAAAATTTCATGATACAATGGCTCAACCAGCATTACCTACTTTTGCAAACCCTATATTTCATTGATTTGAATTTTTTAAAAACCTTATTAACATACGCAGACTTTTCTTACTACTGTAGTGTAAAAGAAGACTCTGCAAAGATATCAGAGTTAGATTTTAAAATAATTTCATATTAAGATCATTGTACACAACAAATTGTGCAAAACTCCAAACTTATATCAATATCAATTCTCCCCTTAAGAGCTGCTCAGTGGCAAACGGAAGAAGGCTGCGTTTGCTCTCGGTAGCTACCAGGTGCGAGTGTGTCCAACGTAAAGCAGAACATTGCTGAGTGTGTTTCTTCTCGAGTCCAGATACTTAAAGCCTCATGAGAAACGGCAGAGGTCAGCTAAATGAGGGTAAAGACAAAACATTTGAGGTGACACTGATCCAATTTCATGTTGCGTCTTAGCCAGCCGAGGTGCGCCTGTGTTGCCATGCCAGGCTAAAGTTACTGTTATTGTCCCTTTAAACAGCCAGTTGAGTTACACAAAAGGTGAACTAAACAGTACTGTACTGACCCTCTTACATAAATAGTATAATACGAAATTCACGAATGTCACCACATCTGTGTTTGCCTTGTATTTAGGTGTGCACTGTCGGTTAATTGAAAGCGATGTGTGTTATCTTGTCTGTGCATGACTGTGTAATAACCTTCGTTGTACATGTCTTGTGTGTTAAAAGAGTGACTCATAGACCAACCAGGGGCATACACTTTGTTCACAGGATATAAAAACAAGCTGCACCTGAATGCCTTTGTGTTTTGTCTGTTGAGATTGAAAAGAGAAGCTCAGCCCCAAAGCCAAGCTTGGCTATTGTCTGGAAACACACACAAACACACACACGCACACACATGCACGGGTTTATTGTTGGCATGAGGAGTCTGTCAGGTTTAAGAATACCACAGGGTGGAGATGTACAGCGCGTCATTGTTAACAGGTTTTAAAGCAAGACCACAACACAAGTTTGTCGCCGTTTTTATGTAACATGACATCTTCTGACCCTTAAATCCAAAGAGAATTACAGTGAGTGAGTAGGTAGGGGTCTAGGATTTTGTGGGGGAACAAATTTCCCAGAGCAGAATAACTATAGTGAGGGTGGCATTTAGATAATGGGATGGTCCCATTAGGCGTTATAAGGCCACACTAACAGCTGCTGCGTGCCTCAGATGTGCTGTTTGAAAAGAGAGGCAGCACCTGAAAATGCGTTTCTGTTAATTTCATTATCCGTGCAGTGGCTTCTACCACTGTCTCCAGCTGGTATTCCACACATAGCTGAAAGTCTTGACAGGGCAACCATGAAATAACTTGCATGTTGTTTTATAATGACAATCTACGTGCTACAAATGTATTCATATACATAACACACTGAAATATATTATATACACTCAGCAAATTTGTGTTTGTATCAGGAGCAACTTGAGTCATCTTACGGCATTCTCGACTTCTGTATCTCACCACGATCAGCGTTTGAGTGCAGACAAAAGGAGGAAGGAAGTGTTTATATTTCAGTGAAAAAAAACGCATTTTTACACATATCATTGTGTCAGATCAGAGACAGAACTGTACATCTGTAGAGTTAAATGCAGTCAGGGCAAATATTAAAGCTGTCAGTGAGTGTGTTTCTCATTCAAAACTTAGCAGAAATTCTCATCCAGCAGACACGGAGCAACATTAGGATTCATTAAGAGTCAAGTTTCTTGCCACCTGATAAATGAAAGTCCATTATTCTGTCTCCTTTTGGCTCCATATTGGTCTCCACCAACTCCTGAGGGAAATATCTGCCTCTATAGCAGCTAAATAAACCATTATGTTCACCTTCTAATTGCTAACTTTGTGTGCTTTAAGGTGCTGGGCAGGTAGTGTATATTTTTGTGAGATTTTGTGCTGGAAATTACAGCCAAAACAGTAAAGTTGTGTGCCATAAATCAAAACAGTGAGTTAAAAAGAAGCTAAAAATGGTTTCAGATGATAATTGTGTGCATCACTACAAGCAACTCTTTTCAGATTACACATACTTGTGAAAGCTGTGCGCTTAAAAAAAAAACTTACACTTGCCTGAGGTGGAAAACTGTATTGATAAAAAGAAAATGCTCACAACTTCTAATATTTGCATAACAGTAGTGGATGGAAACGCATATTAATTCACAGTATCTCTTGCAGATGATCTGGAAATTTTGTCAGAATTTGCGCTACACTTGGATGCAAACTTGACTTCATCTGTGGGACAATCAAAACAAGGGAGAATAGTGTTCAGAGTCCTGTGGAAGAAAAGTGAATTGGTTTTGTCAATTCAAAACGGTTTGTGTGTGTTCATTGGCATGTCTGCCAGTGAATGTGTGCACACACGTGGTCGGGCCTAGTGTCATGTTGTGTGTCTTGACTCTATTTTGAGTCCTCGAAAGCTCAGAGGAAAGGACAGAGACAGGGTCAAAGAAACTGAGTAGGTCATTGACATTTATCTCTTCTCCTCTTCTGTCATCTTCTCTTCTCTGTTGTGTTCTCCTGTCCATAGATAATGCTTCTTTTTTTTTTTTAGATTTATGACCTAGCCTTTAGGTCATTTTCACAGATAATTATACCTGTTATTCCAGTGTAACCTTTATGCATTTATACAATGGCGAGAAATCGTTTGGTTGTTGTCAAATCAGAGACGAGCCCTGTTAAATGGGGAATGCTGTGCATTATCTCTGTTAAAATGTCATCCTTTACCCTTGAGGGAACTGTGACTTTCTTTTTCTAGAATTGATCCACAACCATTGGTCGGCCGCCCGTGTTGGAGTTTCGCCATTGGCTGTTGCTCTTTCAAAATGAATCGGCACGAGATGATGGAAGCGGGAGGACGGCAGCGCGACGCAGAGCTCTGACGCTTTCAGCTCTGGTGTTAAATACAGTGAAGTCGGCTAAACTCCTGTTTAAACAAACATGTACCAGCGTCTCTGCAATCTTCTCCTCTACCGTCCAGCGTGATCGACTCCTCGGCCGGCAGCAGCCGGCAGGAGAGACGCTCCGCGTTGCGTTTGGATTTTATAACTGAACTAATACCAGGAGGAAAGCTTTTTATTTCTCTGACATTTTCACATCACAAACTATGAATAACAGCATTAAAACACGAGTCTTGCAGGTGAAACATGCGACTCATGTAGCTGTTATATCAGTTTAGTGTGGGGCGGCCGCTCTGCAGGTGCGCTTGATTTGACTGTGACTGCGGTAACCAGGCGGAGATCAGCTTCCTGAATTTGCACCCAAAATGTTGTCAAAACTTTGATTTATAATTTGCACCGCAGCCTCCATGATCATCAACCAGGAAAGAGGCAGAAAAAAGGCGCATTCACAGTTAAAGCACCCCAAATAACAAAACACTCAGTGCAGAGTGAAACATATGAACAGGTGAAGTTAACAGATATGTAATTAGAATAGTTAGAATTAAAATAAGTTCTCTCTCAAAAGTATCGTTCTTGCAACTGTATTTCTACCTTTTTTATGACTCAAACGTAGCTTAACCATGTCATGTGATTATGCCACGTCAGTACACTTCACCAGCAAATATTACTGGGACCACAACAGAAAATTGCAGATGAACATTTAATATCCAGGACTTCACATTATAGACACTACCACTGACTATCCCTGTAACAAACTGGCCACAATATCACACATTGACCATACACGGTCCAGCCATAAACGAGGTTTTGACCTAGTCTTGTCCCACTTACAGTAGTATCTCCTGAAGTCATCTGACAAGACTTACAGTACCATTGATGTTAGCTTATTTCACAGACGTGGGTCAGATCCCAGGACTCCTATGTAAATAAGTTGATTACATTTTGTATGGATAGTAAAAAGACAAGGTCAGAAGCCACAGTCAAATGCCCCAGTCTACCCAGTAGAAATTCATTTTAGATTTAATTGATGGCCGGATGGCTACAGCTCAAACCGTATCTTTTCCTTTCTTGCAAGCAGTTTATTCTTTCTGTGTGTGTGAAACATGCCTGGATGCTTTCAAACTGTTTGCCCCCCCCCCCCCCCGATTGTCTTAATTTGAACTGTCAATGCTTCTGGTGTCCGTCAGCTGACCGCAGTAGATTAGATGATCACTAGACGCACACACACAGAAACACTGAAACTATTATTTTCTGAATAATAATAGAGTCGTAGAATAATGGAGAAACGTGTATCTGTGGGGGGAAAGTATGGCATGTCTCACCCCCCGATTGTGACATTTTAGTACTATGTTATTTGATTTATTGCAATAGACGTCAAATGTCACACACAGAATTGATTGTTGGGTCTTTTGTTGAAGTGGAATGTTTGCTGTAATCGCAGATTAAAAAAAGCCATGATGGCAGCGCTCCTTAAACTTTGGGTTGTGACCCTGAATAACTCAGACTTTGTGTGTAGGTTAAATTAGCAGTTTTCAAATTCGACACGTTGCCCAGCGATTTCAAAGCAAGACTTGCTATGCAATTGAAAGGTGTTTCAACATTTATCGGTGGGGTTTCATCAGTTCCCCCTGGAGGAAACCGTGGAGTTTTAAGTATTTTACACTTGAGCATTGTGAAACGGCGACTACATAGCAGGTCCAGTGGCTCCTGTTGAGCAAAGCCAAGCTATCACAAGACCTGGATTACTCCAAAAACCTGCAGATGCAGTTCAACGTGAATAATTGTGTATCTGCAAGAAACCTTGTTCAGGAAATAGACCTAATCTTGAACACGCGCATGTGTGTGTGTGTGTGTGTGTGTGTGTGTGTGTGTGTGTGTGTGTGTGTGGTGTGGGTAAGAGTGATGTGCTCACTTCCTTTGGTGTATATTAACCTCATTAAGGAATCATGCATTTTTAAGTCTCCTTGCTTGTGGACATGGAGAGCTCATTTCCTTTAATAACTGATTTGGCACCAGTTCAGTAAGAGCAAACAGATAGTGATTATGAATTTTCTCACAGTTGTGTGTGTGTGTGTATGGGGGTTGCTTGTTTTAGGGTTGGGAGGCATATAAAAGCACCAGCCCCACTTTTTCCACTTAGCTGAGTTTGAGGCTTAACCATATAAAAGAAGGTCTTGTGACTCTTCACACACAACACCTGGTATGTGTGTCTGGGATTTATGTGATGTTGCCTTAATGTGTTTTGTCAGTTTAATGTGTTGTTTTAGTGTTAATGCAGCCCAGTTAACCCCTTCTCTGCCTTCTCTGCAGGTAACACATTACAAACAGTACCCCCCCAACACAAGTAAAGTGTACTCCTACTTCGAGTGCCGCGAGAAGAGGACAGATCCCACCAAAAGCAGAAAAGTCAAATATGACAAAACCGTCTTCTACGGCCTACAGTACATCCTCCACAAATACCTAAAAGGTAAGTCTCGACTCAGGTTTGAATTACGCTCCCGTAGTTGAATAGAAGTGCCTTTTGGCTGAGTGCCACTGAGAAGCTCTGATCTTCAACCCTAGTAGGGAGCTTGTCGGTGGCAAACACTACAGCCAGGCTGTACGACTTTGCGGCTCGCACACTTGACGCTGTGAAGTCACCACCTCTGCTCCGGCCGTTTGTGTAAATAAAAATGTGTTTTCAGTCAACTTACCCCCCCCCCCAAAAAAAAATAAGGGTAACATTCCAATACTTGGGTTGCGAAACCCAGGCGTAGACTTTTTTTTTAACTTTCATTTATTGAAGTCAACTATGCATGTAATGTTTTCATCCTCCCCTACTGTAGGAGCTGCACAGTACCACCACTGTTCTACTGTTATCCAGCTAAGGCTATATATGAAAATATTTTCAACTGTAATAACTATGTACTAAGTAATTGTAGGTAAAAAAAAAAAAAAGTCAACACTGCAAGCTTTGTAGAGCCGTTTTTTGATATTTAATTGCACCCTGTGGGAGAACATTTATCTTTTAGCTCTCTCCCTTCCAGGGCAAGGTTAGAGTACAGAGTCAGCTGCAGAACAGCATGCCTGGAGCTGCTCAAGATTCAGTGCATTGCTCAAGGACACTTCAGCAGTGCAGGTGCTTGCTATTGCGGCCCGCAGGAATATTCTCCTAACCCACAAGGTTACAAGGTGCTTCACATTGATTAAACCGCACAGAGAATAGCACAAAGCCAGCAGGTTAAGAAAAAAAAAAAAAAGTTAGTAGGGAAAGGCTTAAATAAGACAGTGTAATGCATACAGTATATTTTGTGCCCTAGTTAACTCAAAGTTTGTAAAGGTAGCTGTTTAAGTTATTTAGTGTGATCCCGAAGGCAACAAAAGAGAGAGCAAGAGAGACAGAAAGAAAAAGAGGTGAAAGGAAGAAAGAATTCATCTCCCTCCTGTCTCTTAAAAGGATTTCATGGTGCGGTAGCAGAGGTGCGGGAGGGAGACAGAGAGCCGGGGATAACAGAGAGGGAGAAGACAAAAGCACAGCTGCTCTTTCACCGTGCGAGGGGAGAAAGGCCAGCTGTCTGCACAGAGCGTCCCTCTGAGTGCCATGATTAGGCCAGCTATTAGAGATGCATCCTCGATCCTTGAACTTATGAAACCAAAGTGTACATCATGAGTACACTTAAGTCATAAAGTAGAATTCAGTTGTTCTATGTGTACTTTTATTGGTGAAGTGATGCAGCAGAATCATAACAAAAGCATTTATTTATCCAAACTGGTCTATCAGATATGAAAGGAGACTATTTGGACTTTTAACCATATATTCTCACATTAAAGGAGACTGTTATTTAAATAATTTTCCATCAATTCTCCCAAAATGTAAAGTATTTAACTGAAATCAAAGGGCTAATATAACTCAAGATATCCGCTTACATTTATACAGTTTTTTTCCTGTTGTTGTTTGTTGTTTCCAACTGTTTCTACGGTCTTGAAACAAGCCAAACTTGAAATGAGACAAGGAGGTGGCTTCTCTGTGTGTGTGTGTGAGTGTGTGAGTGAGGACAAAGACGCCTTGTCAGCACGGGATGCATCTAATTTAATTACAACAGCGGACAGTAATGTAGCATTCCAGTGCCTTCTGTTTATCAGTGTGTGTTTCTCCAAAATCTCTGCCTGTACCTTCACATCCTTCTGATTTTTTTTTTCTTTTTTTTTCCCCTTCCTCCCTCCACTCCCCAACTCCTCCCTCTACCCCCCTCCTCCTTCCTCCTCTCCAGGAAAGGTAGTGACTCCAGAGAAGATCCAGGAGGCAAAGGAGGTATACAGAGAACACTTCCAGGACGATGTTTTCAACGAGAAGGGGTGGAATTACATTTTGGAGGTAAGAAACTGATGAAAAGTGCCTAAAACTCATTTTCAAGGTGTTACTTTGTAGATGTGTGTGCATATTTTTAGTACGTTCCAGGAAGAGTTGCAAGGAATATTTTCAAGGGATGGTTCATTGAGGAAAAAGCTGGAAGTTGAAACTATGTCTGCAGATGTACATAAACACAGGCACCAGTACATGCTTATGTTTACACATGAAACATTTTGAAGGTGATGCCTCTATTATCAGAGAGACTGAAGGTCTGTCTCGGACATGTACACACACACACACTAACGACACACAATGTTTTCCTGGTAAACACACATATTACACATAAAGCAAGCTTGCAGTTTCATTACTTGGTGGATTGAATTTGTTGCAAGATTTGAGTTTGAAGTGATCGAAGATCGTCGAAAAATGGTTTAAAAACTACGCACTGTGGTAAGAGGAAAGACAGGCGCAGCGAATGAAATCTTTCAGTTACAAGTCAGATTCAGCACCTAGCAATTAATCACAGACAATTTAAGGTTTGTGATGGTTGAGAGGTAACGGTTAGCTTCAGTTTCAGCACCTTGGAGAGAGCACGGCGCTCTGTACTGACAGGATTTTCTCAAGTGCGAAGAAGTGTAAATAAACCTTTAGAACATATTTATACTAATCAGTCATTTCTCTGTCATCTCTTACCACATTGTTTAATCAGGTCTCGATCTGCTAGCTTCGTTCTTTGCAATTCACTGCAGGAAGAGATGAATGTATAGTGTTTTTTTCCCAGTTTCATTGTGTTATAAAATCTACAAATAATGTAAATATTTGATCTTGATCATCAACATCAAGCATAGAAATGACGCTCAGGTTTTGGCACTAAGGTATGGACTATGATCTACTACTTGTAGATTACATTTCATCCAATGTGCAGTTGTTTTTTTTTTTTTTTTTTGTATATTTGTTTTTTTAGTTAGTATCAGACCAGGAATTAAAAGTTAAAAAAGCATGCAGGAATTCTGTATGTCTGTATGTCTATTTTTCTGCAGGTCATCTCAGTATAGATAAAGATATCAACAATCTGCACAAGCCAAGAAGCTGTGACAGTGTAAATCTGCTTCGTGATAAGTGGGATATTTGTGTCTTTGCAGAAATACAATGGACACCTGCCTATTGAAATCAAGGCAGTGCCAGAGGGGAGCGTCATTCCTCGAGGCAATGTTTTGTTCACAGTGGAGAGCACAGACCCTGAATGCTACTGGCTCACCAACTGGGTGGAGGTAAGTTTGTTTTGTTTGTCCTCCGGGCCCAGAAGCCATTTCCTGTGAGCCCTGACGTGATACAAGTGTACAATTCAACTAGAGCCTTCTGGGCCTGAGGCCCACCAGTAGAGGAAATTAAAGGTTTTTAATCATATTTTATCTTGAAAGTGTTACTTGTAACAGAAAGCTTGTGTTACAGACTGGGGGCAGGAAGGGTCTAACTAAAAGATACTGTTGGTTTCAT
This sequence comes from Scomberomorus guttatus, assembly GCA_038419695.1. NCBI lineage: Eukaryota > Metazoa > Chordata > Actinopteri > Scombriformes > Scombridae > Scomberomorus > Scomberomorus guttatus. The sequence continues at coordinate 12,430,366 of CM076466.1, read as the reverse complement.
TGTGTGAAGTGTAGGATCTTTAAAAAATGTGTCTCTTGTGAGTCCCCCAGCTTTATGAAGTGCAATACTAAATCGCTGGAGTGCTCCTTTAATGGTATTAGTCTTCAGTTCTTTGTCATGTTGAAAGCCGTTGTAAATTTCTCACCCAATGACCTCATAGCAGTTTAAATTTTCATGTGCTGCTTGTATTGCTACTAAAACTACATAGCTAAGCACATCATTTGGATTTAATAGTTTGCTTTATTTGATTATTGATTAAATACAAAAGATATTAGTAACATTTATGCCCTTTTTATTACAACGGAGATTTAACAGTTTTATAAAAGCCATAAAGAATTTGCGCTTGGCAGCATGCCCAACGGCGCCTCTTACCTCTTCTTAAATCTCACTGAACTACAGTCCTGTCATGGCTTATTGCTTAATCACTGCAGAGAAATGTGCTGTGACTGCAGCAAAGTGATTCACGCAGGTTGGCTGAAAAGGACAAGAGCAGCGAGTCAAGTACCAGAAAAATCCTTCAAATGCTTGTTTGGTGTCTCTATAGATGACAAAATGATCGAAGTCCTAAATCAACTCCTTGCCCCGACCAATGTTCTGTTCCCTGAGGTATCACATCTCTGAAATTATTCTGAACAGAGGAGAGAATGTCTGCCGACTTCATTCGGTTACAGTTTGATTCACTTTAAGACTGTATCAGAGAGTGAGGACCGTTAGTTTCACCTGTAAACAGTTTAATTTCAAAACTTCTGTCTTCTGAATTGCTGTTTTTACACTTCTACACAGCACAGATTAAACAAACCAGATATAACGTGTTAATTAATTAGCTTTAGAGGTGCTGGTAGGGGATTTTTTGTTGCCCTTGGACAGAGCCAGGCTAGCTGTTTCCCCCTGTTTCCAGTCTTTATGCTAAGCTAAGCTAAGCTAAGCTAACCTGCTGCTGCACAGACACAAGAGTGGTATCAATCTACTTATCTAACTCTAGGCAAGAAAGCAAATGAGTGTATCTCCCAAAAATACTGAACAGTTCCTTTAATCATCATACTCATGTTACAGTAATCAGGTGAATATAAGCACCTTTGATGGTCTGTCATTTAAAAGCATGTTAAATGTAACAGCGTGTGTTTTGTGTGACAGAATTTGATTGATTTTTGTGATATGTGCAGGCAGTCTGGAGTTAGTAGTTATTAGCTAATGCGTAGTGTTACTCCGCCCCGAGATCAGGACGATCTCATGAACTTAATGCTGCATGAACAGACTGTCCGCAATGACTCGGCAGAACTAAATTCATTTACCATGAGCAATATCTTCACTCTGGCTCCTTCTCTCTCTAACTTCTCTCTTTCACTCACGCGCTCTCTTTCACCTTTTTCCGGCCCCATTCATAAATATGATGTTCGACCGCTTCAACAGTTCAACCATGCGGTGATTTCTAAGAATATGATTAAACCACGACATGCTTTCTTTGTTTATATCGTTTGACGCAGAACAAAAACACTTTTGAAAGTATCTGAACAGATTTATTGAGTCCTACGTCTTCTGAAAGTTGACTCAATTTGGATCTATAATTTTGATGCACATTAAAGTTAATGCATCAACTTTAATGGCAATAAAAGTGGAGAGTGTTTGGACAAGAGCGCAGTGACAACCCCCTCCCCCCCCAAACACACATACACACACACACACACACTGTCCTGATAAATTTGGATACACCACACATACGCCCACCCGCATAGACACACGGCTGATATAAATACATGCATGAACACACGCACACACACGCACACACACATGGTTCATGGCTGATGTAAAATTAGAGCCTGGTGTCCTTGGGCTGCGTCATTAAGGTTAAACTGTTTCTCTTTTCTCCCTCCCTTGTTACTTTCGGTCATTTTCCTCTTTGTCATTCTCTCCTTTCACATCCTTTTTTTTTTTCCAGTCTCTCTCGCTTTCTTTTACTTTCTATTACCCCCTACCTTCTTCATTCTCATCCACCTCCTTCATTCCTTACCTACCTCCATTTTGTTCTGGGACATTGACCGAGGAGTTATGTTGGCACGTGTGTATGTGATTGTATGTCTGTGCGTGCGTGGGTGAACACATTCTTTCCTGAGTGTTTGTTTTTACCGTTGTGCACACCCGTTATCCTTGACAAGCTGTCACATGATGATCACAGACTGTATTTTAAATGATATGAATGTCACAATCGTACTTAAATTCTTAGACACTGTTTGATTTAACACAAAAACACAATTAGATTAGATCTCATGAAACTAGAACAAAGTGTGCAACTTCGTTTATCTGCATTCAGTCATATTGCAGTTATTTTATATCTTAAATGGTACATATAGATTTCTCATGCTCATTTCAACATGCAAATAAGGCAAAGTGCGTGTGTGTGTGTGTCTTTGTGTGCTCTGCTCTTGCAGTCACGAGTCCATATTATGGTTTAGATTATGATTAGTCTGAGAAGGCATGTGACCCGCTCAGGGTCAGAGGGAAAACACACACTGCATAGTTTTGAAAATCACGTTTACTCATTATCTGTCTATTGCTCCTGAGTTCTGACACACGTTTACTTACTGTAGCTGTCATTCCCGTCATATTAGCCGTGATGCGAACACAATGTGTAATTACAGTAGTTCTCTGCTGTTTATTGTAGTAGGACACGGCGGTCTCTGTATAAAGTTGATCTCTCTTTCTAGCAGTAAATGAATCAAATAAATCAGTGTAGAATATTAAGCTACATATGGAGTTCATACCTCAGCGCCTTTTCCTAGAAATGAATGTTTGTACAGAAGCATAGATAGGCGGACCTTCACATGCACGCACCGTCCACTTCTGATTGTAGAAATTGCGTATTCATAAAATTTCCCAGGTGGCAGCGAGTACAGATAAGCCACTTGTTTTCATATTTAAATCTATGACTCTGGTCCAGAGTTGACATGGGGCTTTGAGGAATGTACTATTCCCAGAGTTTGTTTGAGCCCTTTGATCCCTCTGAGCCTGTAAGCTTTGGGTTTTAGTACCAGTTGAATACTTAAAAAAAAAAAACAAGAAAGTTTGGACCAGTCATTCACTCGTCTTATCAGCGCTGAAAAATAACTTTTGGTTTACTTAGATTACATTTTCACATAGAAATGGGACTTTATAGGTATTTGCAAGACAAGTCTTTCCTCCTCTTTCCCCGAAAAACATTAGAAAACAAAACATTTTTTTAATCGTAGGTGTGGTTGGGAAATTAGAGGAAGAAAAGCTTTCCAGTGAATATCACCCCGGTATAAAAACAGAAACTGTTCTTCCTCCATCAGACCATCCTGGTGCAGATCTGGTACCCCATCACAGTGGCGACCAACTCGAGAGAGCAGAAGAAGATCCTCGCCAAGTACCTCCTAGAAACCTCCGGGAACTTGGAGGGACTAGAGTATAAACTACATGACTTCGGCTACAGGGGCGTCTCCTCACAAGAGGTGTGAAGTGAATAACATAGTAAAGCGGACCAACTAACAATATCTAAGTTTTTAAAAAAGGGTGAAAAATAAATAGATGGATTAAACAGTGATGTCTTTGCCATTTATCTCCCTCCTGTTTGCAGACTGCAGGTATCGGGGCCTCCGCCCATCTGGTCAACTTCAAGGGCACAGACACGGTCGCCGGCATCGGAGTCATTAAGAAGTACTACGGCACCAAGGACCCAGTGCCGGGCTTCTCAGTGCCTGCTGCAGAGCACAGGTAGACACACACACACTTCTTTTTAAGGTTTTGAAAAAGCCTCACAACCTATCATACTTAATTAGAGATAGAAGATCTCGCTATGTAACCTACTTTTGACTACTTAGCTTTGGAGTGTTTCCTGGCTTCTACAGAAGATTTAGTGGTATTGTTTTCAGCGCGATGTAGGCCACTAGTTCACCACCTACTTTAATTATTACGCCAGTAGTATAAGACCTCCAATTAACGATGGGTGTCTGCCAAAGTGCCCAACACTCCTTTTAAGGGAAGTTCGCAGAAACCTCAAGCATAACATTGAGTCCGTAGAGGTTTCTAAATTCCTGTGCTCAGTGTTAATTAACATCATAGGCCATGCATCCCCACATATTCCCAGAAAGCACAGTGCTACAGTAGGCACGTCTGGGCTCTTATTCATCTCCAGGGCTCTCATTGGTGAGATAGTCCACGTTTTGGCTAAGAGCCAGGTCTGGAAGCAAACTTTTTCATCCACAAGCCAAATTGATTTTCAGAGTAGTAAACTTGCTCCAAATAACAGTTGGTTATCTGCCAAAAGCAGCGGATGGATTTTATCAGCCAGGGTGAAAATGTACCCATCATTTGGCTGAGATTGGTGTTAATTTGCTCCCCTGATTAGAGCGTGGTCACCCTCACACTCATTATGTACTTCATCTATCTCAGTTTCATGGAGCTGTGATCAGCTGGAGGTGGAGATTTTGATTGGCTGCCGCCCTGACACACATGTCCCTGGCGTTGTTTTATGGAAATGATCCATTTAGCCTACGCACACACACACACGCACACACACACGCACACACTCACTGTTTCTGTTTCGCCCTCATGCACACAGAGTCGCCTCTTCCTCGCCACCAGGGCATTTACTGCTGCTCCAGAGCACCCTTCTTTCCTGCGCCAGTGCATTGTGGGATGGTGGCAGTGGTCGTCATAGCAACCATTATGTAACAGCCCCCTTTTTAAAATGTGTTGGTTTTTTACCTCAGAGGGAGGAGTCACAGTGAAATTCCACTTTGATTTCGATGTAGAGGAAACGGAGGGAAGTTGTTGAGAGCAGGGGTGTGTCACCTTCAAAGCTTGTGTGCAAAACTTTTAAGTCTCTTCCAGTGTTTATGTGACACTTTCATTGTAACAGAAATGCCCTGTAGGGAAAATAAAAACTTTTCAAAACGGACGTACAGAAACTAATATTGAAATTTAAAAAAATACCAAGTAATAAATAGACTCTGTCTATTGTGTCAAACAGTATCCAAACATATCATCTTTCTGAGTTTGTTTTAATCTTGATAGAGTGCCAGGCAGCTTGGCTTTACTCTGTGTAGGCTGTGAACAGGTTTCACAAGGACTATTTTTTTTTGGTAGAGAGATAGAATAACACTTCCAGTGAAACTGGGTGGTGGCACAAATCTCAGAAACCCTTAAAACAAAAGTATCTTCAGGGTGGAAAGATGTGTTTTTTTGTCGTTTGGGTGAACTAACGCTTTGATTTAAAAATCACAAAGTAATTGATTACACTCCTAATACATGCCCTAATGCTTTATCTAATAACATAAATATATATGGTATCTAATTAGGCTAAAACAAACCTATTTAAACTCTTAAAAATACAATTTGGCCCAAGGCTGGTTTCATCCAAGACTAAAACCTGGGGTGCACTGCCCTCTTCTGGACAATTGGTGGAATTGCAACATGATGAATGTCTTGTGACTGTTCCTTTCCTTATGTTGTGTGAACATTTTCACCTGTTTAATTTGTCTTTTGCCCTCATAGGCTTCCTTCAAAAACTAATTAACCTCAAGGTCTCATCAACCTTTCTGGTTTTCTCATTATATTTATTCCTTCTTCTGTCCATATTCATGCTGTTGTCTTTTTCTTTTCCATGTTTTAAATGGATGGTGGAAAGAAGCTTTCTACAATATGTTGAATCGCTGATCATATGGGAAGAGAAAGTATTGTAATTCCTCTGCCGCTTTCTCCACAGTACCATCACAGCGTGGGGGAAGGACCATGAGAAAGATGCCTTTGAGCACATCATCAAGCAGTTTCCCAGCGTGCCCGTATCCATAGTCAGCGACAGCTACGACATCTACAACGCCTGTGAGAAGATCTGGGGCGAAGACCTTCGGGGGCTGATAGAGTCACGCAGCGCAGACGCCCCGCTGGTTGTCCGACCAGACTCAGGAAACCCGCTTGACACAGTTTTGAAGGTGCGTTCACATGACCAGCCTGCCTTTCAAATGACCTTTCAGGCATCTTAACCCAAGCCAGGACACTCAGATATGTGACTTGTGTGATGACCATTATCTGTCATCTCTTCCTCTTTTACTTCTGTCAGGTTTTGGAGATCCTGGGTAAGAAGTTTGCTCCAGAGGAGAACTCTAAAGGTTTTAAGGTGCTCCCACCTTACATTAGAGTCATACAAGGAGATGGAGTGGATATCAACACACTGCAAGAGGTATAGACACACAAACACACTGTTCATTAGGAGATTAGATGTTTTGCTTCTTGTTTTGACTGTGTTTATTTTTCCACAGATCGTGGAGGGTATGAAGCAACACAGGTGGTCCATTGAGAACATTGCGTTTGGTTCTGGAGGGGCTCTGCTGCAGAAACTGACCAGAGATCTGCTCAACTGCTCCTTCAAATGCAGCTATGTGGTCACTAACGGCCTTGGGGTGAGGACTGAGGCACTGGGATTAGAATCTGTTTTAAAGAAATGTAGTTACACAGAGTAAACCGTGCATTTAGTTTGTTTTCAGTGTCTTTCTACCATTAAGTGAGACAGTTTATTTCTGGCTCTGTGCAGACCTTCACCTCAACTCTTTGTCTCCATCTTCTACTTTTGTGTATTTTAAGTACAGCACTCAGTGTAACAGTTCCTGTGTTTTAATGTAATATTGTTTTCTGTGCTGCGGTTCAGGTGAATGTGTTCAAGGATCCAGTGGCAGACCCCAACAAGAGGTCAAAGAAAGGCCGCCTGTCTCTGCACCGGACTCAGAGTGGAGACTTTGTGACCCTGGAAGAGGGCAAGGGCGACCTGGAGGAGTACGGCGTGGTGAGTTCAATAACCCACACTGTTTTGTATACAGTACCACTCAAAAGTTTGGACACACTTTCTCATTCAAGTGAATGGGAAGGTGTGTCCAAACTTGCCTCCTTTCTCTTTCGCTTGGCCCCTCCCTCTCTCCCTTGTCACCTTTCTCTTCTGTACTCCCCTTTTCTCTATATTCCCCCTAACCTGTTTTTTTCTCTTCATCTCCAGGACCTGTTGCACACAGTCTTTCAGAACGGGAAGATTGTGAAAACGTACACATTCGACAAAGTCAGAGACAATGCTAAGCTCAAAGAGAGCGAGCTTGAAGAGCTGCTGCACTGAAGCACAGCGCTATGAATCCCTCCACCCTACACCCTAACCTCCAAAATACCCCTCCCTCCCAACCCCTGAACCCTTCACCTTTTGGCCTCCGACGTCGCCCCAGAATATGGAGGTAGCGTACACTGCTAATAGACCCCACACCCGAAGCCTGAGAAACTCCCCAAACCGTTCCTAAAATCGTAAAATTCACAGAAATTCACCCCTAAGCTCGTAGTTCTCCACCGGAGTGGGGAATGAGAGATTTGGAACCTCACACAACTCTGATGAACGGCAAACACCCCAATGAGTTTGAAAAAGAGAGAGAGAGAAACAGATGTGTGAGAGGTACAGTAAGCGGCAGGAATGACAGACGTGTAGAGCGAGAGAAATTGCAAATGATGATGATAAACCATGCCTTCACATCCCCATGCTGCCGCCCCACCATCAACTACGGCATGTTGCACTAGGCTAGACATATTGCAAGGTGAGAATGTGATTGGCTGCTGATAGGCAATGTGTCAGCAGACTTTTCCATGCCGACACACACACAAAAAAAACAAAATAAAAACAAACAAGATGACTGTAGGTTTTCTCTTCGGAGGGGTTTTTTGGGGGCGCCGCAAGCGGAGTGAAGCCATGGTGAGTCAAAAGAGAGAAAGGTCATGAAAGAAATAGATGAGAGAAATATGAAGCCACACCCACACCAATGACCGTGCCCCGTGTATTGTGTACAGAAGTGTTTAGAAAAAAAAAAAAAGTACATGTCTGAATCTACTTAGTTTTGTCTTTTATGTGAAGAAAAGAAAACGATGATCAAGGTATATAACGGTGCACCGATAACATCGACTGACAACGGCTAATATTGTATGTTGCTTCTACTTTGAAACAGAAAATCATGAACACTCAACTTAACTATGTATTTTACTGTAATTATGGGTGATGAAGGTATTTTTTTTTCCAGCTCTCTTGCTTTTTAATCAGTAGTTAAGGCCAAAATTATAAAAGGCCAAAATGTATCAAGTACTACCTGGATATTTTGTACTCTTACACCACCAAAAAAAAAGATGTTATTGGTGCATCTCTGAAGGTATAGAAATGATCATCTGCTTGCCATTACGTTGTCCGCAGAGCATTCACATCATAAATGCCCAATCCACAATCCAATCATACCACAAAATCATAAATATTGTACATGGAGGAACGGTCACAGTAATGTGAAAAGCTGAATTTCCATCAGTAATTTCTGAATCCTGGAGAAGCCCAAAATCTTAACAAAACTACAGTAAGTAAATTGGCAAGATTAGATTTTTTTCTAGTGGACTAGGAAGAGTCTAAGTTTTTGGATTGGGTCTTCATAGTGGCGAATGCTCTTGAAACCAGTCGTTGCTGTATAAGACCAAGAGTTGATGTAAAAAAAAAAAAAAAAAAAAAAAATACATCACAGGAATTGTCTTCACTGGAATGAAGACGATCTAACTATGTGTTTATGAAAGATTACATATGTGGCTTCTGGGCTGAAATGTATGTTAAATGTTGGTTCTGATGTGTGTGTGTGTGTGTGTGTCTGTGTTTGATTGGATCTGTGTGTGTGTGTGTGTGTGTGTGTGTGTGTGTGTGTGTGTGTGCTGACATCTTCTTCCTTTAAAGGATCGTGTAGTATTCCTTTATGCAAATGTTCTCATCAATCGGGGGAATAGAAAAACACTTTTCCTTTTACTTTACCGACCTTTCATTCTGGTGGGGAAACGCAGTTTTGTGACAAACAGGGGAGTGATACGCCATGTTTCTCCTGAGCAACACTGAAAGAGGCAGAAAAGTAAGGCTCTGCATTAGAAATATTTCCCGACAGCAGCATGTTCCTGAGTGATTAAAAACCAGCCACGCTTTGGCAGTCAGTGGAGCACAGTTTCCCTTGGTATCACTGCCTTAACTCATGAAAAGCAGGGAAACTTTCAACAGAAGTGCTTCTGGGGGGGAAAAAAGTGTGAGTGTGCCGCCCAGGGACGGCACCTTGCACTCTTGCTTGGATTTTAAAGTAGAATTTATTGCCCAGGTGTAAATGGGATCTTACTGATGATGATGATGCCTTTTTGGAGATAATTATCTTCCCATTCAGAGCATCTTGGTTGAGGGTCACTCCTGCTTCCAGGTGTGTTTTCGTCACATTGCTGAGCTGAGTCTTTTCAGGGTGAAGGGAATTTTTTTTCTGTTGCTGAGCTAGGACAGATTTAATGAGAGGGGCTGTGAGCTGGTGACATCACAGGAATCAAACATTTTGCTACGAGCGTTAGCAAAAGAAGACGGTCAATGGATACAACATTTCTCCCATCTAAGTTTTGACAACATATACTGTAGAAAAGCAGCTAGCATAGAATCACATGTTGCTGAGCAGCTTCAAACACATGGAAAGATGAAGAACTTAAATGGCTCCTCCTGGAAAAACTGTTAAATCAATAGTTTAACCTGTGTTATATTTAGCCATGCTAGCATCTTGGCTACAGGGATAGCCTCACTTTGGTCCAGACTAAATTGTCTCAACAACTATTGGATGTATTGCCAACTTTGTACAGACGTTCATGGTCCCCAGAGGATGAACTTTGTTGATTCCTGACTGTTCTGCTAGCGCCATCATCAGGTCAAACTTTTAATTTGTCCAGTACTTGCAAAACTAATGACATTAGCATCAGTCTCAGTTGTGTTTAGTGCTAAGTAGCAAACATGCTAACACGCCAACCTAAGATGGCGGTCATAGTCAACATTACACTTGCCTAACAACAACATGTTAGCATTGTCATTGTGAGCTTGTTAGCATGCTGACTGTTAGCATTTAGCTCAATGAACCGCTGTGCCTAAATACAGCCTCACAGAACTGCTAGCATGGCTGTAGACGCTCAGTCTTTTTTAAAAAAAAAAAAAAGTTTAAAACTCCAGGTAATAGTTTGTTATCTGCCTGCACAGTATTTTCAGACACTATGCTGCTTTACATCAACAGCATAACATCTCAGCTGGGGGTTTCCCAGTGCTACCACAACCTGTGATGTCACTGACTCCATTACCTTGCCTCTGGCTCAGACCATCCTCCTCGAACAACATGACTGATAAAACCACACAGCCAGTCACGTACAGAAACAACCGTCACGCTATTGTAATTTTTTTTTATCCCCCCCCCCCCCCCCCCCTTTTTTCTGTTTTTGCAACTGTCACTAATGTTACTGTACCTGTCAAAATCATTTGTTATCCAGTCGTTCTGGACACAGTTTGGCTTTTCTTTTTCCAATTATGGGGTGCATTTTAGTACAAATTTTGATTTTACTATTTTGATACTGTCTCTGTTCTTACCTCAGAGAAATATTATTTTGTATGACAAAGGAGAAAAACAAATGCCAGAAATATTGCAGTAAATATCCTTACTTCCGAACGATGCGGCCATACTGCCTTCTCACTTGTACATACAGCAACTAGTTTGAGTGAAAGCAGAGAGGGCAGGTTAGGGAGACGACCACACTAGATAATATTGTTATTATTTTTGTCAAAACAACCGTTTTTGTACCAACAGAAGAATATCCAAAACTGCTTGACTGAATTGGCAGTATGAATGTTTGGGTTTTTTTTTTTTTGTGTGACTGTCAAGCCTTTAGCTTCTGTTTGTGTGTGTGTGTGTGTGTGTGTGTTGTCATGTGTGAATGCCTCGTGTGTGTGTGTGATGGATGAAAACGTGTCTGTGAATACTTTTTTTTTTCTTTATGTTGTTGTTGTTGTTTTACTTGTATGTATATGTTGGTTGTCCCAAATTCTCTCCCAATACAACTGATATTTTAACTAACCCAACTTGCTATATTGTCAACAATACATGAATTAAAGATGCCACCCTGTCAGTTTGAAATGTTTGATTCATTTTTCCTTTACTTTGATATAGGATTGATTTAAAATGTCGTTTCACTTGTTCTGTATTGACGTTTTCTGAAATTTTCATGTGTTTTTGACAACATGTAAAAAAAACTATATGCATGAACCAAAATGGCAACATAAAATCCAAATAACATTTAGGTAACATGTTATTTTATGGGTCTGTAATTGCCTAATAATTTCATTTCCTGGAGATAAGTGTAAATTGGCACAAATTATAGGAAAAAAAGGAATTTCCTTCATTTAAACCCAAGTAAATATAATTTTAGAATTCATAAATTATTGGAAACTTTACTTTTTCATATTTGTTGAAGCGTATGCTTGTTTCAGACTCTCCAGGTTTAACTCTAACAGAGTTGATTTAAAAATCACAGACTCATAAAATAAAGCATTACCAACATTTAGCCAGTTTTTACTGATTACCTTAAAAGACGTATCTGTAAACATGTAGAAAGCCTATTAAGAAAATACAGGTGGTTATAATTTAATCAAAGCATTCTTCCTTTTTTTGTTGTTTTATTGTAACCATATTTCTGTTGCATTCACACAATCAACACTTTTACAGTCCCTAAGATCCTTTTCTATGTACTGTTTGTCTTCAACAGACAAGTCAGCCTGCTGTTGTTTAAGAAGTAAATCTCGATGTTAGTATTGCACGTCCATAGAGTTTGGAGACTTGGAGAGACAGGTTTTGTTTTTTGTTTTTTTTAAAGGAGAAAAATGCTTAAAATTGTTACAGCACAGGCCGAGATATCCTGACTATATCAGAGGCTAAATTATATTCCTCATGAGGACTAAACTAATTTTCATGTGTAAAATTAGTGGAGTGACCCGTTAATCTTTTAAGAGGAATTTCATTTCTGTCCTTCCTATGGAGAAATGCTGTGTAAGTGTAAAATAAGTGTGCAGTAAGGATAGTTTTAACTTCTAGCAGTCTCATGTTAGACATGTAGCAAATCAAGCAGTCTTATCTTTTGGGGGTGAAATGACCCTTTATTCATTTAAAGTGTGAGTTCATGGCTGCAGCTGGTCTCTGAGGTAAATCGTTTTTTTCCTTTCCTGTGTTGAAAGGATTTTGAGAAACTGCTGTGTGATCCGGATCAGTCATATGACCCAGTCAGCAACAAAGAGGCGTCACACACAGTAACTGCAGCCTGATCCAATGAAACCTCACTGTTGGACACTTCCGATGCTTTATGGCTACTCGAGACTCGGAGTCCACTATAACTTTCATTTCTGCGCATGTATTGTATTTGCTTATCAACTGCGTACATAGTAGCTGCGTGTTATTTTAAAACTGTCTTTCTGGTATTTGAGACTTTTTTTTTTCAGTCCAGTAAATGGAAAAAAAAAAAAACTTTCTTGCAACAGTGCGGAACTCATTTGGATAGGGTGACGCTTTTTCATTTTAGCATCCCTTCCCTGTAACTCAATCTACATGACGCTTCTCACCAAAGCGCAAATTTGGCACACTTTCCGCGCTTTATCCGCTACATCGCCTGCGCGCATCACCAACCAAGCGGAGCTCCAGTTTTTCAAGCTACACTGCAAAAAATATCCACATCCAGTTATTAATTTCTCCGTAAACATCTGCTGTGAAAAGTTTTGAAGCTGTATTTTCATTAAGTGGGGGGTGATTTCACCTCCATGGTAGACGTTTTCACTTTATTTGGCGCAAAGTTGGACTGTAAGACTCACTTTAAAAAACTTAAACTGGTCATTTTTTGCAGTGTTGGCAGTAAAACCACGTCATTCTGTCAAAAAAAAAAACCTCCCCCTTTTTCCTCCCTGTTGGACCAACATCCACAGTTAAGAAACAACTGGATAAGGATTTTGGAACTGAAGCAAAATCATGATGACCGGATTTCGGCTGAACTTGTCGCCGCTGAAGGAGCCGCTGGGCTTCGTTAAACTGGTGGAGTGGGTAAGTTAAATGTATATATATGAGTGTGTGTGAGTGTGTGTGTGTCATACCCAGAGGACAGGGAGGTTCACTTCTTTTCTTTTGGTCTTTTTTCCCCTTTTCCCAGGCGATTTTCATCACATTCCTTCAGAAAAGTCGCAGAAGTCATCTGTGTTGGGGAGGCATTTGTTAGAAATAAAGATGGAAAAAAATTGTAGTAAACCCCACAAATATTAACACAAGTTTATCACACTTTCATACAAAGGATAGAAGCTTTAACACATCAGCAGCTTACAGCTTTCTGCAACACTAACTTGCAATTATATGACCAATTTAGGATTTTCTTGAGAATATTTTCATTTATCTTGACTCGTCTGTCTGCATCTGTTTATTACGTCTAACAGTGTGAATTTAGAGCTTTAATATTCATAAACTGAACTTGGTTTGACCAAGAAAAAGTTAAGTAAAGTGTGTCTGCAGAGGGATTTGCTGGTTGCATGGGCCTGCCCTTCAAACGACACAGTTATAGATTAATGCATCTCTCACCAATAATTTACCCCTGAAGACAGTTGGAATATTTTGCCTGCACACACACACACACACACACACACACACACACACACAGTTTGTCTGTCATGAGAGAACATGCAACAGTTTCTCACTGAAAGTCCAGTAATCAGTTCTGCTCTACATAACTGGGTCAGAGGAATCCAGTGTGGGTAATGCAACTCAGCTACAGTTTCTCTCAGCTGTTCTATTTTCTCATAACACACACACACACACACGCACGCACGCACACACACATCCAGAGCTATAGACCAACAGAAACACCCAGTCATCTGACTCAGGACAATGCTCTGTGTGAGTGAGTGTGAGTGTATAACTGTGTTGGCCTTATGTAACACTTATTTAACACAACATATTTTCTCATTCACAAGGGGCCTGGATGATACATTGTGTGCACATATCTGCTCATTTAATGCTCGTGCTGCAACGATTAATCGATTGAATGCCAGAAATTTGCTGGTTTCAGCTTCTCAAATGTGAAGAGTCAATGCTTTTCTTTGTCATACATGATAGTGAACTGAATATTTTTGGGCTTTGGACTATTGGTCAGACGAAACAAGATATTTGAACACGTCAGCTTCGACTGAGAAATTCTAATGGGCGTTTTTTAAATATTTACTGACAAACGATGAATTTATTAGAGGAGGAAATAATCAGCACATTCATCGATAATGAAAACAATCATTAGTTGCAGCCCTACTTGGAACGTCCTCACCTAATAGTGCAATAGTGTGTAGTAATATCTACTAATATAAGACATAATCAAGCACATCCAAGAGTTTGAAACATCAGCACAGATGGATACCAAAAAATAGTTGAGCAGATACACTTTTTATTGGTAGAAAAATGTCACTGTTAAAAATATGAATCCTGGATTTGTCTTATTTGTCTTATTTGTCTTATTTGTCTCTTCTTAGAAAATGTATTATTTTAAAAACGTATTCTGTTGCATTATCTAAATCCTAATCATCACATTTATAGGTGCACGTATGTCTTTCATTAATAAATAATGTAACTGGTAAAATAATACATTACTGTGGAAGTTAATAGTATCATTTCTGAGTTGTGGCTGAGTGGTTCACCACCCCCACGCTGGATCACCATTTTTGTCCCATGTTCATCTAGCCTGTACATTTCTGAGTGACCCAAATGAAAAAGCTGTTTACTTGGCACACAAGTGGTTTGGCCCGAACATTCATACCTCCAGAGATATTATCTTAAACAGGAAGAAGGGCTTCAGAGTAACAAACGCCCCTAGGCTGCGTCCTTCACTCAGCATGCTGGATTGTGATGATGAAGCTGTTTCTCTGTTTTTGGAGGGCGAGCCAGGTTTTTCTGGGCTCCTGAAGGAAAGTTAGTGGCAAAATGGACACGAGCTCTGCTGGCTTTTTGGTGTGGTCAGACTGACCTGGACTCAATGACCTCTGTGTAAGAACTGGAGGAAACACTGCTGATTATTCTGGTTGTTATATTTCAGATTGATGAGGATATTTGTCTTTTTCTTTTCTTTACAGCTAAAGTCAGATTATAGGTCCTTATCAGAAGCTATCTACACAACCTTTAACTTAACTTCTATCACATATTGGTATTGGAAGTATGACAAAATAGTGTCAGACACTGTTTGTGCTCTTTTATTTATGCTCAGTTTAAAATCTGTGTATGTTTGGTTGATGCAGGCTTGTTACAGTTGTTCAAGCTGCGGCTCCATGACCTCGTAATGGAAGTGTTACAGTGAAACAAGAGTGCGAGCAAAGTAGCTTACTGTGGTGTCTCGCCAGAAAAACAGGAAGTGGCAGGCAGTGACATCTGGAGAAACATCTGGAGAGAGGCCTCGAGGTGTGTGTGTGGGTGTGTGTGTGCACGTGGGTCTTGTGGTGTGAACCTTAAGGCTAAAAGTTGAGCTGTCCTGTTGTAAGCATTTTATGAGTATGTGTGATACTGTACAGTAATGCTGATGAAACAGAATTTAAGGCGTCGGTTAAAAATGTTATTTTTAGAGATATTTTTGTGTATCATCAACTTTCAATGTGTGATTTGAATTAAAGATCACAACCTTTGTCATGTGACGTGAGCCACGTCTTGTCCACTGCATGCTGACTCTCACCCTTTGTTTCCTGTCATCACTCAACTGTCACTGTCTAATTAAGGCAATAAAATGGCCAAAAATATACATTAAAAAAAAAGGTTTTCACTGGTTGCCTGGCAACCACACAGTGGCAGCAAGATTCCAGGAAGTCACTGCCTCCAGTCAAGAAACAGTCCTGCTCATAACCCCTTTGTAAAACCACAACTTGTCATTTTTACACTTCGGTTTTCAATTAAACAAACGAGATATAATTTGTGAGCTTTAGAGGTGTCGCTAGGCTGATTTTATTACCTTTGGACAGAGCCAGGCTAGCTGTTTTTCCGTCTTTATGCTAAGCTAAGCTAACTGGCTGCCGGACCCAGCTACACATTGCGCCGACAGTTACCAAAGCAGTATTGATCTTCTTCTGTAACTCTTGGCAGCAAAGCAAATGTTGAACCCATCCTTTATGATCATCTGAGACGCTCGTTTCAGTACAGTTTTCTTTCCCACGTGTTAAAAAGAGTTCAAGATAGCTGCTGATTTAAGCCAGATAGTTGCTCAGTGTTTGGCTCTATTCTGTGATGGTATCTTTGAATTAATGTTGCTCTGTAGTGCAGCTGTCTGTTACACTGAAAGGCTGATAATGTGTCATGTAGATATGAAGATATGAAGCCATGAAAACTGTTGACAGCTTCAATCCTTTCTACAGAATATAGCAAATTACGTTGCATGTGTTCATGCCAGATCTGTGAGTAAATTGATATCAGTGTTTCACCCACTGCAGCGTGAGGGTTAAGCTTAGTCGCAGCCACTCTGACTAAAAGAATTCAGCATGTGTTGGTTTTAAGGAGAGCATTAGTGTCACATGGCCTCCACGCTGAATCAGATGCTTTTCTGCCCCTGCAAGAAAAAAAAATTCAATAGCTGAATGGCAGCATTAGACTCTGCAAGCCCCATTTTATTGTATTTTATTCCAATAGATTTGCTTTTATCTTAAGACAGCAAAAAAGTAAAACCTTCATTGATTCACTCGTTAATCGGGATTTATAAAATCCTCGAAAATGTTACCGTTCTATAAACAAAAGACCTTGAAACGGTTTAATTTTCAGCTGTCCATCAGTTGATCCCTCAGGCTCTTTACTACTAACGTTATGTTTTCAGTTGCCATCTTTGTTCTGGGTGTTAACGTCTGGTGACGTTTTCCTTTCAAACTGTGTTGTCCAGTACCTGTATGTAGTTATGATTGGCTAAAGTATGGTTTGCATTTAACAATCAGTCTCAATAGAAATGTATTTGCATCACAGGTTTATTAGAAATCACCCCTTTCCTGTTTAACAAATCTCCTTATCTCCCGCCCCTCTCTTGTCTGTCCAAACAGCTCACGGCCATATTCGCTTTTGGAAGCTGCGGCGGATTCTCAGGGAGGAACATCGTGTCTCTGTTCTGTGGCGACGGCAGGAACGAGACTCTCAACGCCAACTTCCACTACCCATTCAGGTGAGAATTCCAACGCGTTTTGGTGATTTTCACCTACGGGCGCAGGTTTGAAATGTCACTAATCATCTGTTAACTGATCGATTTCATCCTCACAGATAATAAATCAATTCTAGGACAGCAGTAAATGATTATTTTAACCTTCCATCTTGTGTGGTGTCCAGGTTAAGCCAGGTCCCGCTCATTGAGGGAAACGCCACTATTTGTAATCACTCCGTCACGGCGACACACATGGTGGGAGACTCGGCCTCCTCGTCGGAGTTCTTCGTGGGAGTCGCCATCATCTGCTTCCTGTATAGCATGATAGCTCTGTTGGTTTACTTAGGCTACATGCACGTCTACAAGGACTCCGACTTTGGACCCATTTTTGTGAGTATTGATCTAAACTTAAATCAAATCCTGAAATGGATGAAGTATCAGATCTGAAGTTTCTGTCCACTCTTATTTCCCAGGATTTTGTGATCACAGCAGCCCTGGTGTTCCTGTGGCTGGTGTGTTCGTCCGCCTGGGCAAAGGGCCTGCAGAACGTGAAGGACGCCACGGACACCGATGGCATCAGCGCCACGCTGGCGCTCTGCAAGGGGAGCAACATCACCTGTGAGGTCACAGAGTTCGCCAACATGCGGACGCTCAACATCTCGGTGGTGAGAAGAAACAAATAATTCACTTCCATTTCAAATCCACGCTAATGACGAGTTCATATATTTGGCTCTAGCCTGTGAATTTGACTAGTTAAAATATAGAGTCATTGATTCTGGCAGTGTCCCATCACCCCAGTTTATGTAATAGTATGCTAGCAGACTGCATCATAAACATGAAGCAGCTTGACTCACAGTCATGAGACACTGAGCAACAACACTTTCATTTTCCTCAGACACCGTTGCTTTGCTCTGCTCAGTATTTCCTGTGTTGGAATGAACACAAATGTGGCCACAGTGTGAGTCCACACACACTGTCGGAAAATGTTTTGTTTTCAAGAGTTCAAAATATTTTTATAGTATTATTTAACTTTTTTTTTTGTGTGTGCCTGTTCTCATTCTTCCAGGTGTTTGGCTACCTCAACATGTTTGTGTGGGCGGGCAACGCCTGGTTTGTGTACAAGGAGACCCGTTGGCACTCTCAGAAATTCTCTTCCCAACCTGGACCTGGAAGGCAACAGGTCCCTGCGCCCATCTAACAACACACACTGCAACACACACGCAGAGGAGACAGACACAAAACAGACTCGGAAGCAGCCACAGTTAGAGCACACGTACACACACACATGCACACACACAAAATGCTCTGTGAGGACAATGAGATGAAGGATTAATTGGTAGATCCTCAATATAAAAGCTGTTGGAATTGGACTTTTTTCAGTACAGCAGCAGCCGTCCTACAATACTACTAGTCATAGGAGAGGTGAATTGGCATTTTTTAGAACCCAAAATGACTTGATGTCATATAATTTCCTGCACATTCATGGTACACTTTAACTTAGAGCATGTAAATTTAAAAGACGTGTAAATTTCCCCCCAAAAAATCCTCTAGAGGGCAAAAGCAACCCTGCAGGGGCGGCAGTGCGAGGATAAAGAGGCATAACACCTATATTTCATGTGTAGATGAGCTTTAATGTTTCATTTTTCACCTGCTCCGTGTATACTATAGCAACACCAATGCAATTAGTATGTCAAAGCCTTTATGTGCCTCCTAACAACAACACCAAGACGGTTTCTTATGTTTTAGTAAAGCAGATAGACGTGCAGGCAACGGCCAAATGTGTTCACAACGTGAGCTTTATAGCAGCGTTGTGACTTGCAAGTCTAGCGGTTCTCTCACTTCCCTGGTCCCATTTTAGGATACTGGTTGATTTTTTTTATGCTTAATTATGTGCTGATGAATGTAAGGTACTTTGTTGATTTAATTTTCGCAATAAGTATATAAATGTGATCAAGATTTTCAGGGTGACAGTGAGGTTATGTTGTTGTAGTGCACTATGAATCTCTATACCTTATTACCATATCAGAAAATTACATTCATTGTACTGTATTTTACAGTAAATTTGATATTGGCCTTAAAATTGAGCCATACATTTGCATATGTCTTACACGTGTGGACTTATTGCACATTTTGTATGTTTTTAGATTAAAAGCGTGTGTGTACGCACTCAAATATTCATTCGTTCGTTCATTGCCTTTCTCACAGTTTCACCATTTGCCACCTGGTGGCTAAAACAATCACAGGATTTTTAATTTTCCTCCTGCAATAGTGTCAGAGTGCAGAAATGTATACACTGATGAAGGCATTATTCTTGACTCAGTAGAATAAATATATATTAGCTAGCACCAAGGGTGAGATGTAGATGAAGAAGTAGTTAGAGATTTTTAAGCTTTAAGACACATCAGGCATAGACTGTGTAAAATTAGCTATAACCCAAATATCAGGAAGGTGTTCCTAGTTTGTACATTCTGCCCTCGTGTGGTGCTTAATATGCTTTTTATGATGCCGCTCAAAGCACTGTGAGTGTGTAAATTCATAACGAATACTTGATTGAGAGTTGGGAACTTAATTAGTTCAGGAAAATCTTGCCGCGTGAGTGCAGCCAAAGTTTGAAATCTTCCCGTTTCAGGCTTTGATTTGTTGAGTCGCTACTAAGGTACCAGCTGAAGGTTAAATCCTTCCATGATTGTGTTTTTTTTTTTTTTTTTTAAAAACAACATTTTTTTTTGTTATCATGTTGAATGTATTAGCGACTTCTTTACTTTTCTTCCATTACTGTTAAACACTAGATTCTGCCAAAGCTCTATTCTTTATTTCCCAAATTAAGCTCATTAAATATCTTCATGTGATATTAAATGAATTATTTTGTTGTCATACAAACCGGTCCGTCTTTATTTTTCATTGGTGTTTTTTTTTTTTATTGTTTTACTTTTCATTTTCAGTTCATAGTATGTAGACGGTTAGTTGAAGTAATTCCTGATTGTGTTTTTCTTTTATGACTGTTGCCTTTTGATATCGTAAAAAATGTAAGCGGGTTGATGTAAATTCGTTTAACTTTACCCAAGGACAAAGTTAAATGAAGCAACAAGCGTGCGGGGTGTACTGGTTATGCCTCTGTCTGCACTCTTGTAATCATCATCCAACCAGCTATAGCTTTGTCAATGATTCCTGTGCATTTAACCTGCCAAACCGTCTCATTCAAGAGATATACATCCACTCTGTGACATGCAAAATTTCAATGTGCCTTTGTTTTGTTTTTGCAATAAAAACGAATGATTTTTTTTCATTGATCTCTTTGGTTTTTTCCCTGTTTGTGTGTGGTTGTATGCACTGTATGCATTTTGCATACATTTTATATTTGCAGGTTTAAACATCTGTCTGAAATATACAGAATTATAACTTTGTTTGGATTCAACTGGACTGTTGTGATCAAATCTGGTGGGAATAAAAGTAGAAACAAGAGTAAAAACATTTTGAAGATTTAGAAGCATTTATGACCCAGAAAATGATTATTATGACTCCAGAATAGTACTTTTTATTTCAAGGTGTGTCTCAACATTGTGGTCGAGCTACCCCGTGCATGTATGAGAGAGAGAACGAGAAAGAGAGAGCTGAAGAGCTGGTGTGTGTACAGTATGAAACAGACAGGAAGCATTGCATTCAACCACAAATGATTATAAGTGGGTATGGACTAACGCGTGCGTGTGTGTGTGTGTGTGTGTGCGTGCGTGCGTGTGCATGCGCGTGCGCAGATATGAATCTGACCTGATTTGACACAACAGCATAAACTAATCAAGGTCATTTCCTTGCCCTCATTTAAAGCTATCATTTCCTCTGTACTGCATCTTCACCCTCCTCTGGCTCTCTGGCTCTCATTCAGATTCAGCTATAAAGAAAACTGTTGTGTCATGTGATCACTGGTGTTCATGCATTAGATTCTTTAGTTCTGTTCAGGATTTATAACACTAGACCATAATGGATTTGCCATGAAGTGGAACATTTATAGTATGTGAGTGTGGGTGAGAGAGAGAGCACTCAATCCCACTTTTTTTTTTTTTTGTATTTTCTTGATTTGTGGTGATTATCTGCACCTGTGGACATTTCCTTTTGAAAATAAATGCTGCATTTTAGGATTTAGGCTTTTCAAAATTGCTTTAAGGTTTCTGTTAGGTATTTTATTTAAGAAGATGAGGTAAAGATGCATGTAGCTGTACAGTATAACTGCTGTGGTGCATCTGTTGAATATTATTAGAGGAGAGAAGCACTGTGGTTTACTTCAAGTTTCTTGGAAAAGTAGATGGTCCCATGTGCTGCCCACCATCTAGCCTGACTTTGCACATGGAAGTGCAGCTTCTGTTTTCAGCCACAAGAGGTCAATGTAGTGCCGTGGGCTTGACCTACTCAGACACTCGGAGAAGCCTGCTGTATAACATGTTGGGGAAAACTTCAGCTCAATGAAACGGATTGACCAGGAGAATTCAGAGAATTTAGTATATTCACTTGTGATATCTCTACCTTTTTATTTAGTTCAACATCCTATAAAATGGCTGCAATGTGTGGCAGGCCTTAAACACATTTTTGACATGTAACAGTAGAGAAATCACAGGTGTAAATCATAAAATTAATTAATATTGGCTGGATCCTATTTAGCTGCTTAGTTTTAGAGTCTTGCTATTGTGCATGCTGGCTCACTGACACACTGTCATGACTTAAAGACCTTTTTTTTTTAAACAGAATACATTATCATAGCAGGAAAAGCACAGGTGGTACTAATAACCTTAACAATGGCTCTTTTCCATTTAGGTATCCCAGTAAGCCAGCCAGCATGCACAATATAAGGGTTCCTGAAACCTGCCCACGTAGATGGAATTCAGCAATGATTCATGTTATGAATTGGGCCTGTGCTTTTCCTGATATGACATGTTAAAAATGTCTTCCATGAACAGGGTCTTTGGGGACATTTGAACAGAACGGAGACATCGTTATAATGTTATTAGTGCTTTAGGACAAGTTCAAATGTTTGCTGTGGAAAAGGCCTGTTGACGTTATATTTGGGAGGCTACAATTAAAATCAAACTATACATTTTGTATGGGATTAAATTTGTGTCACAATTTTAAAAAATGTAATCCCATACATTTTGCTAGGGACGTCTTGTAGCTTCTTAAAAGACCCCCGTCCCTGGGCATTAAAAAAAAAATCAACTTTTTGCTGTGTGCACAACTGAACAAGACACTGTAATGCTGCAGCTAGGCTACTAACACTGTAATGTTGGTAAAGCGGTCTTTCCAAAATCCATTATTATTTTGCAACATACTGGCAAGCATCATAGTACTCTATTGTTTTAATGAAGCAGAAAAAAAGAGTTAAATCTAGTGCTGGTACATTTGTTTATTTTATTTTATTTTTTTTAACTCAAACAAGGGCCCACGCCTAATGTTTTCTGCCTCAAGACACACTATAAAGAGACACAGCAGTGTTCACCCACATGTTCCTTCCAGCCACATCATATTTATTTTTATATTTATTTTTGCCACCATATTTCACAATAGTATAGATAGCACAGATTATTTGCATGTTAAGGGCGTTTGCCTAGTATACTGTAAGCTTTTTGCTGAGACCAGACCAGTTAAATCAATAACAATATTAATATTGATACCTTCAGTAAATAATAACATTTTCCAGTTATAGCAACAAGCATGTGGTCTGTAGTCTCCATTCTGTATCATCATCATATCCAGTGGACACAAAAATCAAGCCATGATACTGATACTGTGCCCTACACAGTGTTATTCAATACTATCAATCGCGTCGTCAATCCTTCTTCACCTTCCAAACATGAGTGTGACCCCTCTAGATGTGAATTCCTTACCAATCTTAGTAAGAGTTATTCAACCGACTTACGCTGTCTCTATCATCAACAACCTGATGTAGATATACTCCCGACACATTTTCTCAAAGAGATTATTGATCCTGTGGGTCCGTCCATTGTTTCTAATATTAGTAGCTCTCTAGTCACTGGAAACTTTCTGTTCAATTTTAAACATGCTGTGGTACGACCCCTCTTTAAAAAATCTAACCTTGACCCTGGTGATCCAGCCAACCATAGGCCTATATCTAAGTTGCCATTTTTATCAAAGGTTTTAGAAAAAATCGTTTTGTTTTTTTTTTTATCAGTTGACAACCTTTTTAAATGAAAATAGAATTCTAGATACATTTCAATCAGGCTTTCTTTTTACACACAGCACAGAGACAGCTCTCCTCAAAGTGACTAATGACCCTCTTTTAAATTCAGACATCAGCGCTGCTTTTGATACAATAGATCATGAGCTTCTTTTAAAATCGTCGAATGACTGGGTTGGTATCTCAGGTCCTGCTTTTAACTGGTTTAAATCTTATCTTTCTAATAGAACATTCTCAGTATTGCTCGGTAACTCCTCGTCTTCCTCTGCTCATATTACGAGTCCTTTTATCACTATATATGCTCCCATTAAGTCACATAATGTGTCCACTGTTATGCAGACAATACCCAGATATATATACCCATCACCCCAAATAGCCTAATCCACCTGCCAAACTGTTTAACTGAAATCAAAGCGAGGATGCATCAAAACTACCTGCAGCTTAACAATAATGAAACAGATGTACTACTAATTGGTCCACGTTGTGCAATTGAGCAGCTCAAGCACCAGCTGGGCTCTCTAGCTCCCTACGCAACACATTCTGCTACAAATTTAGGTGTTATATCTGTCTCTAACCTTTGTGGAACAGGTCAAGAAAGTTGTCCAAACGTGTTCTTTTATTATTATGAACCATCTCCGAAATTAAATCTATTCTGTCCTTCAGTGATTTGGAGAAGGTCATACATGCTTTTATTTTTTCCAGACACGACTATTGCAACTCTCTGTACCCCTGCCTTAGTCAGAAGCAATTGTCACGCCTACGACTGGTTCAGAATTCAGCTGCCAGGTTTTTAATGGGTATTAAGAAAAGGGACAGCATTACACCTGTTCTAGCATCATTGCACCGGCTCCCTTCACATTTTAGAGGTGATTTTACATTTTTATTACTTATTTTTAAAGCCCAACTTGGACCGGCCCCAGAATATATAACAGACCTTTTAACATTCTGTGAGCCTGAACATGATCTTAAAACATCTAATCAGTTACTCCTCATCGTTCCCAGGTCCAATTTTGTGAAGAGGGGATCGGGCTTTTGCTTTCAGGTCCCCCAAACTCTGGAATGCACTTCCTATAGACATCAGACTGTCGACATCTGTGTCAACATTTAAAAAACAGTAAAAACCTACTTTTTTAGGATGGCATTCTTGTAATGTACCACTGTCGAGTGCGTGTGTGTGCGTGTGCATGTTTCTACACACATATTTCTGTTTCTGTGTAGATATGTATTCAGGTGTGCACATATTTGTTTTCATCAGTTTTAACTGGATATAATTATAATGATTTTATTTGATTTTATCACCTTGTTTCATCTCTGTAATATTCTACTATTTTATGTGTTCTTGATCGACCTTAGTGCTGTTGTGTCTTAATAGTTATTCTTACTGTCTCTACTTTTATTCAATCTGTTCTGTTTTTATTGCCTTGGGAAGCACTTTGTAACATTTGTTTTGAGAAGTGCTATATAAATAAAGATAGAATTATTATTATTATTACACGCAGGCCAAGCGCATTATGTTTTTGTATTCTTCCCTTAGGTTAGCCAACCTTATTTAAATAAAAATGTAATTTATAATCTTCCCTAATGTGCCCTCATGTGACCTTGTTACTGTCCTACAGCGAGCACCCTGTGTAATGTTAAGAGGCTTTCAGCTGTACCTGCACACTGAACTTTTGAACTCGTGAATAGCCGCCCTGTGCCCGACCGATGCCGAACCAACCCGAAGCGTGCCGACGGTGACGTCAGCGTGTCTCGTTCTTTCGTTTTTCGCCTGCTGCTGCTGCTGCGTGCGAGAAGGAGAGAGAGGAAAAAACGGCTCTCAGCAAAGCAACAAGAAGGAAGAGCAATGGCGACACTGGATCGCCAAATACCAAGTCCGGATACCTTCCTTTGCGAGCCTTGGTCTTCCTTCGTCAGTGCGGCTAAATTACGTTTTGTTGACAGTAAGTTCGCACGTCGGTAGCGTTGTTGTTTTTGCGGACAAACTGTCGGGAAGTGCGTGGTCCAACTGTCTGTGATTGAGTTGAGTTAAGCTCCTCCACCATGCAGGGTCTGTCAAAGCGCAGCAAAGTAACTGTCAAAAAAATATCACCACGAAATGCAATATTAATAGGTCGCTTTGGCAGACACGCACAGACGGAGTGGACAAAGCTAACCGTTACAGTGCGGAGTTTGTGCGGTTGACGCGAGCAGTAATGCAACCCGCAACTGTCCAGGTGTAAGTTTGTTAGCTTTGACAGCTCCACTTGATTCAGGAAGCTCAGCTCGGGCGCTAGCAAGCTAATGCTAGCGCGACAGCCAGCCTCAGACCAGCATGGCTCCAACGCATGGCCCCAAAGTTTGTTGTGAATGCTCCTGCGTGTTTGTAAGTGGCTGTTTTTGTCTACTCAGACGCAGACTCGTCCTTGGAGAACAGCGACAAAGAGCTTTACTGCCTCGGTGAAGCCGTGAAGCTCAGCAAAGAAGGTGAGGAAGTTACATTAATACACACAACGGTGTCACGATAATGGTTTGTTGTTGTTGTTGTTGCTGTAGGGAAGTAATACCAACCATGCTCTACAGCATTAAGCATGACAGGATATTTCTATTTTTAACCACTTTTCACACATATTGTCAATACTGGGTATCAGTGTTGCCATTTGGTTGTCCTTATCAGTGAAATCATACATATTAAACAAACCTGCTATGTAGACCAATTACAGTAGGTATCCTCTATCTAATTTTGTGTACAAAATGTCATAAAATAGTGAACAATGTCCGTAATAATTTCTCACAGCCCAAGGTGACAAACTACTTGATTTGGTTGACCACTTGTACAAAAGCCAAATATATTCAGTTTACAATCATATGTGACAAAGAGAAGCATCAAATCCTCACATTTAAAAAGCCGGAGCCAGTGAATGTTTGATATCTCTGTGTGAGAAAATGACTGAAACGATCAATCGATTATAAAAATAGTTTCCGATTCATTTTCTGTCGACTGACTAATCAACAGAACAAAAGAAATGACTCTTCATTAGAATGACATCAAATATTAACCAGAAGTTGTTACATACATCTTGTGATGTAGTGGAATATCTTAAATATCATGAAGCAAGGGACATGTGATGAATAAGATGACTTTACTCAGAAGTTGCAGCTCTGTCTTTGAAGCAGAAACGGCATACTTTTGATTCTTCGGGTGTCTTGTTGGTTAAAGAGACTGTGTTTGTCACTGCTAAAGTGCCATTTGTGAAAGCAGTATAACAGTTTCAGTACTGCTCTATCACAGTTTCAGCAGAGGGTCAAGTAAAAACAGAATTTCCCTGTGGGCATCAGACGTGTCCGTGTTATTTTTTGTTAATGTTGTATGTTAATGCTACTTTAACTAAGCTATTGTGAAGTTAGCTGGAGAATAGAGGTGCTGAATTCTGTTTTTCAGTGTTACCTGTTGTCTAAGACAAACTGTAGTCCCGTAATCTCTGGATATGTTATCTACATGTATTTGATTGGGTAGCGTTATCAGTATTTTTGATAATTTCAGCCTTAGACTGAATGGTACCTAATTAGCTCTGCTTGTGTATGCCTGAAAGTCTCTCTTATTTTTGTCTTAACTGTGTTGCATTTGAGCTCTTGTTTAAAAAAATTTAGTTCATGTATTTTGTTTATAAGGAGGAGGTTGTGGGTTGTGGAGGACTGTCCACAAGTGTGGGTATCTCCACCCCTCAACCCCTCCAGGGACAGAGCCAGAGGAGTTCCTCCTCACCTCACCACGTATAAATACCCACGGGAGCATGCGTTGCGTGGTTGAGTCATTCCTGAAAGTTTGAGCGTGCTGCAGCCCTCGTACAAACGCACACAACTCGGGAAACTTTTCACACTCTCACTGGTCAAATACCAACCCCTCCTCCCACACACACACACACACACGTACACACTCACATGCCTCATCTTCCTCTCTCAGAGCCAGACTGGAGCACTGTTTCCAGAATTGCTGATCTGTTGGCTGGCAACTTGACACTAAGGCCTGCTGAGAGTGATACACACACAGACAAACACAAGCCTGACAAACACGCAGGGACACACATCTTAAATGCTTTATTTGTATATTTGTAATTAGCAGAAAAAAAATGTGATTCACATATTACACGCTAACTCACTTGACCCTTCAGTGCACACACATACTGCATATTTGTAGATGGTGCAGCCTGGTTGGCAGTAATTGTTGTGTGTGGTGCAGGATGTGATTGGTATCTATGTCTTTCTCTCATGCACACACACACACACACATACACACAGTGGCGATGTTGACAGCCAACAGCAACATAGTCCGACTAGACTGGCAGCCACTGTCATCATCTCACTAGAAATAGGCGGTGCTGTAATACGGCTATGTGTATGATGACTACTCTTGTTAGCAGAAATGGGGATCAGCAGAAACTTCCTGATATAATAGTGATTCTTTAAATGCCGATTCAGTACGTATTAGTATTCTTTGAGTGTATTCTGAAGTAAGACCCTTGCCTGATATTCTGTATCAGGTATGTCAGGTAAGGTAGATTCAAATACCATGGTACAGTACATTATTACAGATTACTTCAGGGAAAAATGAGTAAAACTTTTAGTAAAAAACTGAATATATCATCAGAATTGAAGCACATTCTGGAATAAAGGCAATTTATGACAGATATTGAAGAGAAGATTTTGAAGTTGAATTGACTTGTTCTTGCAAGAGAAAGTACAGTACACTTAATGTGAATGCTTGATTGTAACGACAGTATCGCCTTCTGTGATCTGTCAGTAAAACCACTCTTAGGGTTTGTTTAGTAAATGGCCTTGTGCAACAGTTAACCTGGCAGGAGTTCACTTTTTCAGTCTGGCTTTTTACATTGAGCCAAAATCACTACACGATCAGATGACTCTGATCTTGAAAACATTTTGCAATGAAAGCCCTCTGATAACTGGAAACTTTATACAGCGATCAGTGTGTGCACTTGGCAAGCAATCATTTTGGAAGAGTGGGTTTAAACCTTTTTCAATGATGAATATCACATCATCCCACAACACGTGTTGCGTTTCTACATGTGACATGTCGTCTTTACAGCTTATTGTTATTGCGAACAGGTTTACCTACATGAAGACCCCTGCTACCTACTTTTGGGTGCCAACTGCACTTCTAAGAAACCCACCTGGGCACCACCATCTTCAAGTAAAATCCAAGAACTAGCTTGAACTCTAAAAGTTAAATCTAGTTTTGTATCTACCTATCATTATTATAATCATCCATTATAATTGTGCATGTTGGCACCAATGACATCTGTAATCAGCAGGCCGAGCTACTTAGGTCCGACTTTGTTTAAACAACACTGAACAAATCCGGGAATTGCATTTACATATCCGGTCCAATCCCCACTTACAGCTGTGGTTACGGGCGTTTCAGCATGCTACCGCTGCACACTTGGCTCTCCTCAGCCTGCAACTTCCATAATGTCTCCTGCTTAGACAATTTTAACCTTTTCTGGGAATGTAGAAAACTGTTCAGAGATGATGGTCATTCAAATATTCTGGGGGCTAAAATGTTGTCTGCAAAGATTTCATACAGTACTGTCCACCCACTCCATCAGGCAGCCAAAACACCCCCCTCTCCCCTCCCAACTCACAGTGACCAGTCCGTCTACTATTGACGTCCCTAGGATGCTAGCCCCAGTGACAATGGTTCTCCCCGGAACTTTTCTGCTGCACACATGCTAGGACCTGTTATCTGTCCTCTTACTCTCCCCTCTTTTTTCACAACCATTTCAAATAACTCCTCCACTGGACTCGGACCATTCTAACCCCCCTGCTACATTATGCGAGGCGGCGTCCAATACTCATTCGGTCAGCTCCCTCTCACCATCCTCTCCCCCTGGTGCTGTCCCTTACTCCCCCTGCGGGCCATCTGCTATTTCCACTCTCTCTGTGATTTGCAACAACAGATCCCCCCGCTGTTTTTCTAAAAAGATTCGTAGGGGAGCAAATATGTGCAATTCGCGTCCTGTTCACTGTATGCCCATTTCCTTTCCCTCTGCCCTGACACCAAACAATTTTGGCCTCTTGAATGTGAGATCTCTTAGCAATAAGTCCTTTTATCATTTGATGATTTTATTGTTTCTAATAACATGGACTTTTTATGATCACTGAGACATAGCTGTCACCAGGGGACACTGTTCGCGTGATTGAGGCTACACCCCCTGATTTAGCATATTGTCACATTCCCAGGTCTTCTGGAAGAGGGGGTGGTCTAGCTGTTTTTTTTATAAGTTAGGTCTAAGCGCTGTACTGTTACTTTTGATAATTTTATTTCCTTTTGAAGTGTTAAGTTTCTTATTCACTGGCCTTGCCCCCTTACTCTGCACCTCCTAAATCATTTAGTTTTATTTCTGAGTTTTCTGAGCCTTTATCTGTTGTTATGCCTAAATATGACAGGGTACTTATTCTTAGTGATTTTAATATTCATGTATGTTGTCCTTCCCATTCCCTCACCTCCCATTTTTTTAGATTTTATAGACTCTTTTAACTTCATTCACTCTGTTAAAGGGGCCACACATTTTAAAGGTCACACTTTAGACTTGGTTCTCTCATCTGGTCTCTCTCTTGAGTGTCTTCATTTGGTGGATATGCTGGTAACTGACCATAAAGCTGTCGTTTTTTTAAAGTTCCTAGTCTCCACCCTTACAACACATTCTCGCATTCTCAACGCTGGTTCTGCCGCTAAACTTTGTGATGCTTTTAATTAATCTTCCTTTAATTCCCCTCTATTTCCTCTCAATCCAGACGCACTGTTAAATGCATTCAATGATCGTTGCCTATCCATCCTCAACCAAATTGCAACGTTTAAAACTAGGAAACGAAAATCAGATGACCTCCCCTGGTTGAACGAACACCCTCGAGCCCTTAAAAGGCTGTAGAAAATCTGAACGTCATTGGAAGGTACACAAGTCTGAAATGATATCCAGAAATCACCACAATCAACCTAAAGTTCTCTTCAGGGTAGTTGATTTGGTTATTAATGGTCCCACCATGGTCTCCACTTCTCTTTCTGTACCTAACTGTGAGCTGTCCAAAAAATTTCTCACTCATTTTGTTAATAAGGTGGAGAGTATCAAGTCCCAGATCCAGCCTGACCCTTGCATTCTTTTTCTCATGTTAGTTCTGCCTCTTTTTCCCAGTTTCAACCCATCACAATTTCAGTATTAGAGGATACAGTTTCCCATATGAACTCCTCCTCCTGCATCTCAGACATCATACCCACTGAACTGCTCAAGGAGTTATTTTCAACTGTTGGCCCTGTTATTTTGCAAACGTTTAACAATTCTCTGGCTTCTTGTTCTTTTCCAAACAGTTTTAAGCATGCTATTATTTACCCATTGCTAAAGAAACCTAATTTGGACCCCCTGTCCTCACTCCAAATTGCCTTAAGGTTTTGGAGAAAGTAATCTCATCCCAACTAAAATCTTTTATGAATAATATAGTGTTTCTAACAGTTTCCAGTCTGGTTTTAGAGCACTTCATAGTACCAAAACAGCTCTTGTTAAGGTTACTGATGACCTACTGCTTTCTGCAGACCGAGGTGATTGCTCAATTTTAGTTCTTTTAGATTTAAGTGCCGCATTTGACACAGTTGATCGTGTTATCCTTTTACAATGCTTGAAAAGTTTCTCTCAGCTTATTGCACTCATAGCTCTCCAACAGAACTTTTTCTGTTACTCTGGGTAATTCTGCTACCTCGATGGCTCAGTTGAGTTGTGGTGACCCTCAAAGTTTCGTCTTTGGCCCCCTTCTTTTCTCTATATACATGCTGCCTCTCGGCCATGTTATTCAGAAACATTATGAGCTTTACTATTTTTATGCTGACGTCTCTGAGTTGTATATGCCATTAAAACCCACAGATCCTAGCAGCCTAACCAATCTTACAGCTTGCATCTCCGATATTAAATCCTGGATTTCTCAAAATTTCCTTAAATTTAATGATGATAAGTCTGAGGTCATTCTGTTTGTTCCCCCAAATTCCATCAGCTCTTTTGGTGCTAATCTTGGCGATCTCTATAATAATATTGAGCAGGTTTCTAGAAATCTAGGGGTAATATTTGATGCTAACCTCTGTTTTGACGATCAAGTCAAAAATGTTATTCAGTCATGTTTCTTCCAGCTCAAGATACTCTCTAAAATTAAGTCATTTTTATCAATTGCTGATTTACAAAAAATTGTACTTGCTTTTATCTATTCTGGGCTTGATTATTGCAGCGCACTTTACTTGGTGGAGGGAGTCCTGGCTGATACCCGTCTCCAGTTGGTACAAAACACTGCTGCTCGACTTATTACCAGGACAAAAAGGCATGATCACATTAGCCCTGTGCTTACCTCCCTACAGTGGCTCCCTTTTAGGTTTCGCATTGATTTCAAAATCTTATTGCTCACTTTTAAGGCTTTAAACGGTCTTGCACCTACATACATCTCTGATTTATTGACCTGGTATATGCCCTCCCGGCCATTAAGACCCGCAGATGGAGCCCTGCCGGTTACTCCCAGGTCACGGTTTGTGACTAAGGGTGATTGGGCGTTTGCTATTAGAGCTCCCATACTATGGAACTCTCTGTCTACTGAACTCACACACACCAAATTGCTAGCTTTTCTCTTTGTGAAAGCTTTTGGAAATGTTTTTTATATTTTTTTTTTTATTATTTGATCTTACTAATTTTTTTTGTCTTTACTTTCTTTTTGCCTGCCTTGTCTAGTTTTATAAAATACTTTGGAACATTGTTAAGAAAAGTGCTATATAAATAAAGTTTATTATTATTATTATTTGTATAGTGGTTTTTTTGGGGGCGGGGGGAACTTGTCACTTGCCACCACCACCTAAATTGATGCATGGCTGGTGGACTTGGAATAACAGCAGTTGCACTATTACTTTGGTGTTGGTCAACCAAACCTCTGTTTTTTTTTAGAGCAGGGCTGAGAACACTTACTCTTCACTTTTTCCTCTAACATTGATGGTCAATGCTTCCAAACCTTTAAGTTCTTCTGTCGCTTTCAAAACGCTAATCCCCCAATGGGAGTTTGATTTGCTAACTCCAAATGTAGTCAGTGTCCAATGATAGATTGTTTTAGTAGCTCTAAACATGCTTATTCACCAGTGACTGATTGTTTGTGTAGTTCATTTTCTGGCCTGTCAGTCATTTGGCAGGCCGCAGCAGTTGGCTTGAGACACACGCACACAATTCAGGCTGCAGAAATAGGTTACGCACTTAGTTTGCATTTGCCTTGGCAGACACAGAGGAAATTGCATTCTTGCTTTTTTTTTTTTTTTCAGTACTCCCACTAAAGTCCATTTCTGTTTCTGTTGCCCTTGGAATTTGCCATTTGCCAGTAAAACAAATCTTTTCCCATCATAAATTTGGATTGGGTTATTAACAAGGAAATATGCTAATTTTCCTCTGAAAACAGTCACAGGAATTACACAAACTGTGGTGGTCAATTTTTGGCTAACCTGCCAGCAGTGCTCCTAGTCTCTGTTAATTGTTCTCATTACTATTGTTCTCATTAATTCTCACCACTTCATAGCTTGTTGACTGCAATGGTAAAAAAGTGTTTTTTCACACCCAGCCAAACCTTTCGGTTTGTGTCCATTTTTGCATTGGAAGTCAGAGAGTTACAGCTTAAATCCAGGATCATGCCTAGGAAATATGGTCATGGAAAGCGGGTGAGAGAGTATCTTATCTGTATTGACAAGGTGAACTTGGGAAAAAAAGCATCTTACCGCTTCCTGCTTCAGTGGACCTGCCAATGTAATTCTGATATGATGCCCTTTTCCTTATAAATTTAACCTACATTGCTTGTATTTTATGCTAATACTAGTTTTATGGTACTGCTTTGGTTAATACTATATTGACCTTAATTAAATTCATTTTCATTACTGTTGAGTATTTACAGTATTAAAGGGGATATCAAATGCTTCTGGTGATTTTCTGTTATTTTTATACTGTTATGATGTCAGATATCTATGTCAAACATGGTCCCAAAACTTGGTGAATATATGTAAAAATGCTCCCAGGAAGTCAAAACCCAGGGATCCTTTTTTTTAACTGTAAATCATGCAAAGTTATATCAGCAGAGCTCCAGCAAATAAATATACAGTATACCTGGAGATCTGCATGATGTGTCCCCTTTAACACAACTCAATGAAATATCTGGTGATCGTGACATTGTCAGTGTGTGCATGTGTCCTTGGAAGAGTTCATGTATGAGTAATGGTACCAACACACACTCTTGAGCGTCAGGTTCAGCATCACACACACACACACACACACACACACACACACTTCTCTACAGATGTGTATAATGAGGTGTACTTTGACTTTAGGTGACCTAGCACATCCTTTTCCTGCACACAAACACTCTGATGGGCAGTAAGCGTTACTGTCAGTCTCTTCTGGATGACAGAAAACTTGCCAGCAATGCAAGGTCATGATGACACGCACCCATACACCCACACTTTGTCCGATTTTTTTTTTTTTTTTTCTCCCCTTGCAAGCTTACACAAACACACACACACACACACATCCCACCTCCTCTCAGTGAGTCTGGTTAAGCCCCATGCTAATAAGTGCTGTGATTTCTGTCAGCGGAGCTTGTTTGGGTACAGGAAGATTAGCTTCTCAAAGCTTAGCCAAAAGAGATAATAGCTGTTTTCCATTGGACATATTGGTTTTTCTCCATATTTGTATTAATCATGAATATTTGTCGAGTGGGCAGGGTTGTGTAGTTGCATACATGCTTATTAACTCAAGGCACAATGTTTGCAAGCACACAGTATGCTAGCTTGTGTGTGTGTGTGTTTGAATAGATTGTCAGTTTTAGTTGTCCCTCTGTGACTGGGTGATTAGAACGTACATAGAGTAATCATCCATGTGTCTGTGGTAGATTGTGCTCCAAGCTAGTGATAATAGTGACAACAAGTGATATATTTTTGCACCAGCTCCAAATCAACATTTTGATATTGAGCGCCGTGCCACTACAGCTGGCAGTTGTGTGTAGGAGTTCACATTAAATAGTATACACAACATTAAATATTGTAGACTGACATTTCAAGACATTCCTGTTAGGAAATTGTGATCCGCATTTTCAAACAATCGATTAATTGAGAAAATGGAAAGCTACGTATTAGATACTTATAATAGAGACCAATGTAAATAAATTGACTTGGAACTGTTTTCCTTAGTATGTTAATGTGCTGAAGAATTGGAGGCTGTAGTTAAAATGACTTAAAACAATGAATCCATGATTGCTCACCTGAAGTAGTTAATAAGTAGTAAATTTTATCTGGCAATAAAAGTTGCATCTAATGAAATTGTTACTTTGCATACTGCTAGTTGCTCAAATCTGTACTCTCTGGAGTAACTGAACAAATGATCTGTCTGATGACTAACCAACATGCCACTCAAAAAGAATGCTGTAGTCCTCTCTGATTAAGGTTGTGTCTGTTCTGGAGATAAATCATGGTCTCTACTCTTCATGTCTGTTTCAGAGATGCTCATCCACAGCCAGTTTCCAGCGCTGGAGGAATTTTGTCTTGTTGTCTGCCATGTCTGCAATCAGGTGGTCACTCCTCAGGGCTTCCTCACACACTATGGTAAGAGACACACACACACACAGACCCCTCAGGGCAAAGTCACACACAACAGGTTTAAATCATACACTTCAGTGAAATACATATAGACACGCATGAACCTCGGAGAATCACCGTTTGTCATGCAGAGATGTGGAACGAGCTATTCAAATCAATACAATGCAGGCTATTTATCCCTGCAGGACACTTTAAAACATAACCTCCCAGCAACTTCTACTCAATGTAAACAAACACTGCACATTTATGCTTGAAAATACTCAGGCTGAGAGCCGGCTGATAATAGCGGGAAAACACTAAATAATTTACAGAATATTCAACCAGATGTAGCATTGTGCAAAAGCCTCTTTATCCAGGACATAAGTATATGAACAAAGCCAATTATGAAAATAGCCATTGCTTCTCTCGAGGTAATGCAACACAGCTTTGAAAATTGAAGCTCTTGTGCTCCGAAGCTAAAAGAGAACAAAAAGAATTTTTGACAAGCTGTTGCTGCAGTTTTTTTTTGCAGAATTGTTTTGAATATATATTGTATATATTTCATATTTAGAAAGATGAACAATTGTAGACAAGTCTTCAAAAATGCTTTAACGGACAAATATACATATGATACACACACACTGCTCAGCTGTACATGCTTTATATGCTGTTGTAATATTTGTTGCCATGGAGACTGTGATCTTCAGCTACAAACTTTATTGACCTTACCCTTATATTAAGTGTCAGCCAAAGTATTAAAATTAAAATTTGAAAAAGTATGGATTTTCAAAAAGGAGAATATGTAGGAGGTGTTCATCTTTAAGAGTGTTTGTGGCACCCTGGCTCTCATTGGCCCTCCACCCCGTCCGTCTACCTCTTGTTTATGCTTGATTGTGGCTCCACTGAGCACGCTCGCATCTGCCCGCGAGCTGCTGCCGCTGCCGCCGCTTCTGCTGCTGCTGCTGCTGCTGCTGCTGCTTCCTTCTGTTGGCGGCACGTGCACCAGCCTGAGCCGTCTGTTTGAGCTGGGGGGGTGAGACACATGGTCACGCTTTAATGAAAACACATGCACACACGCACACACACACTCTGCTTCTCCCTGCGAGGAGAGAGGCCAGCGGAGTTGCATGCGCACACATTCTCACTTTCTTTTTCTCAGCAGAAAGAGGTCAGTGGTATTGTGAGACTCGCACACTCTCACAGGCTCCTGGCAGCCGCTGTTGTTTTGTCCCACCACCGCCCCCTCCCCCACCCCCCTCTTGTTGGCAGCATTTCTGCTAACTGACACGCACACAGTCGGGTAACAACAGGTCTGAAACATGCACACACACACACAAATACAGCCAGTAGTAGTGGGAGCTCCCCCTTAAACAAAACAATCCCGGGGCCACAATATGATAACAATCAAGTGTTGCATGCCAACTAGTTGAAAAGTTGTGTGTTGCATTATATATTTTTATGTTTATCATCATTTTAGTTCAGTGATCATCTACTATAGTTGATTCATTCTTAAATTTGAAGCTTATATGCACGACTACTCTGTCATGACATGACATGATAAAGCTCCTCCTGACCTCTGCTGAGTGGATTGCCTTTAGGAGATGGCGCTGCCGAGATATTCTTATGATGATTTATGCATTTCCTCCCATTGTTGCACATTTACATCATGTCACTGAAGTATCCTCACAAGTATAGTGCCATTGTTCCCCACTGGGGATTTTACATTAGATGTTGTGACCCTGTATAGCATTTTTATTCATTGCAATGACATTTGTGTGTAAGTGTGTGTGTGTGTGTATCCATCATGAATTTGCTTTCATGGTTGACCTGTGCATCGAATCCGCAGTGAGGCCTTACGTATACAGAAATGCATGCATGCACAAACTCACACAGAGACACACATACATACACACACGGGAGGGGAGGGGGCTTAGGTGCCCCAGGGGGTCAGCGGCTCCTAGTAATACATGCCCAGTTTGCTGTTCAGTGTGGCTGTGTGTGAAGAAGAGGGTGGTCCTAACTCGAAGCTAGCAGAATAGATGTTATAATATGTGCTGTTCAAAAATGTTAAAATATATGTTATACATCAGAGACTTGTCCCATTTAGTGGACTTGTTTATTTAAATCTCCTTAGAGTAAGGGAAAGCATTTATATTCTTAGCATAAGTTGCCTCAGTGGGATGCCAAATAAATCCCTCACCCTGGCAGTGTTGGTATCATTGCTCCATCCAGTGAGCTTGTAAAGAGAAAATGTGCAAAGAAATAGTTTTTAACGCTTGTGAGTGAACCTCAAAGCCTATTATGGACAGATTAGGATGTTATAGTAACAGTTTACCAATGAAGATGTATGATGTTTGTTACATTAAACGAATTGTAGTAAAGGAGCAATATGTTCAAATGACTTTGTCTTGCTTTTGAAGCCGTGTGTTTGGATAAAGCAGCACTCCACACCATGTTGAGATATTTCAGCATTTCCTTTCAATTCTCTCATTCTCTACGATTTCCTCTCTCCACTCTCAGCCTTGTCTCTGCTAACCTCTCTCTGCTGGTGGCCTGCTGCGTGCGGGTAAGTCCGGTGCATGATGAAAGGGCCGTGGTTTTGCTCGTCGGTGGGCGTGTCTGCCTCTCTCTACTCGACCCCCAACTTTTTCTTTGTAGCGGATGGATTAATTGAGCTGCAAGGCAGATCGAAGACACGCTCCGCTTCCTTTCAGTTTCGTTTCACTCCTGCAGTAACTTATGAGTGTTTGGGCCTCTCGGTGCCTCCGTGTCTGAGTTTTGTCGTTGTGTAAGTACGTGTGTTGTTCATTTCACATGATGTTTAGCTGTAGTTGGAAAGTTTTGCTCTTAACCACAGAAGTTCTCAGTTTGGTTTGCTGGTGGTGTTGCTTATTCCACTGTTGTGTTATTGTTATTGCGGCTTGGCTGTATCTGAACCATTAGTTGAGACTAGAGGCCAATTAAAATGCCAGCTTCTACTGCACATCAGAGGTAGTGTCTTTAATTTTTAAGTTTGTATTAGTTTTAGAATGGCAAAGAAAGTAGCATGGCACCAAAATATTTTTATTTACCTCATCTCACTATCAAAGGTTAGTCAGAAGACATGGCATGTTGCATACATACAGAGGAAAATGAATATTCAGGTGATAGTGGAAGGCCCAATTAATGAGCCAGTGACTGAGAACAAAGCAGGGCTTATTAGTGGTGTTTATATGGATCCAAAAAAGACCCCACAGAGACTCTTCTCATGCCCACTATGATAACTGAAAGTGATACATCTGGTTTTTGAGATGTATCACTTAAAAATCATAAATTCTGAGTCAAAATAATTGTTTTGTTTTTTTTGTAAGAATGTCACACAAAAGTACTTGAACAAAATTAATTCACCAATCCAGGAAAGTTCCCATTTAAAACTCCATGGAGTCTGCAAGTAGTGATACTTTTTGTTATCAGTTGATTGATTGAGTTGATTATTTTCTCGATTTAGTCTATAAAATTTGAGAAAATGACCTTCATAGGTTTCAAGAGCCCAAGTTGATGTAGTCTGAATACGAATGATATTTAGTTTACAATCAGAGAAGATTAAAAAAAAACCAGCAAATATTCACAATTGAGAAGCTGTGATAAGCGATTATGTATAGGTGTATGATAATAACACTGTAAAAAAACAAGTTTTTAACCATTTTCACTGTTCAAATTCTTCTCTTAAATCCCCCTGCCATATCAATTGCACATTGAACGAATCATTACTTGTGAGGCTATTGGTTTCTTGTAAAATTTTGAAGCCTATGCACTTAATGGCAGCGATACCAAACTCTTATCTGCTTATCTTATTTCCAAAAATATTGTTTACCTCTAAGGCCTCAAGGCAAACATGCTGTCTTCCTACAGATTTTCAATAGTACCACTAGAATGCTCCACTGCTTGCAATATACTGTTGTTTTCCCAGTACAACATGCAACATGGATGACTGAGAGTTTTCAAAGACATTTCTCTTAATTTTTTCTCATATGTGTTTCTCTCTCTTCCTCACTCCCCTGCTCCTCTCTCAATGTAAACAAACCCAGCTGAGCTCTGAGAGCCTCTGGTTCCTCCTCATGTGAATAGTTCACACACAGGATGAGCCAGCAGCCAATCAGCAGCCAGCTGGGCTGTCAGCATTGCCATAACGACAGGC
This sequence comes from Scomberomorus guttatus, assembly GCA_038419695.1. Taxonomy (NCBI): domain Eukaryota; kingdom Metazoa; phylum Chordata; class Actinopteri; order Scombriformes; family Scombridae; genus Scomberomorus; species Scomberomorus guttatus. The sequence goes on along the minus strand of CM076466.1, from coordinate 12,391,378 downwards.
AGGCAGGAGAGCGTAGTAGCGAGGGTGCCCTTGTGGTCGAGTGGCTTAGTGACCTTGCCTGGGCAGCCGTCCATGTGTTGTAAATCAGTACGGTTAGCTCCCAACTGGCTCTTTACTCACTGGATGAGGTCTGTTCCAAAGCAAAATATATCGGTGTCTGTTTGGGTGGGGGTGGTGGTGGTGGGGGGGGGGGTAACTCTCTCCCATCAGAAGTTGTTCTGAACAAACTGTTCTTACCCAATCGATACCTGAACCTTTATATTTTGTCGTTTTGCAGGATAACAGTCTTCCTCAAATAGCAATTTTGGAATATAAATCATTTTTCTAAAAGCAATTTCTGCTTTTGTGCTGAATACAAAAGAAATAGTAATAGGAATCCAAATGAAACAAAGAAAACAAAACATGCAACAAAGGTTGACTTTGGACCCAAAGTCAAAAGTACATGATGTATTTGGCTTGGCCCTTTAACCACAAGAGCACATCTGTTATTATATTTCTTTAGATTTATTATTTACCTTATTCCTGGCTGGCAAAATAAGAAAATGCTGAAATCACACACGTGCAGGAAAGTACACGCAGGCAGTTTTCCGCAGTCCATTTGTACAGTGCAGCTTCATTGAACTGTACAGTTGAGTTGGCTAAAACATTGTGTATCTAACGTGTGAAACTGTGTGAAATAATTTGTGATTTAATGTGTGAAATTGTGACCATTGTAGTTGCATACCTGCGAATGTGGCTTCGGACTTTGATCCTGATACTCTGAATACAGCTGCCTCCCTAGTTCTCCACTTCCAGTGGCCTATTTACACACCTGCCACACACCCTCACACCCTCTCACACACACACACACACACACACACACACACACACACACACACACACACGTACCACGCACTCACATACGCAAATTATGCTCTTACAAAGCGTTCTTATATAGACGTACTGCACACAGAGGCAGACATACATATACAAAAACACACATACACTTAAAGGATATAAGTTCTCCATGTGATATCATACCCACACACACACCTGTTAGACATATAAACGGATCAGCTAATCTCTTAAATACACACAGACATATATTGTACACAAACTCTCTCCCAGTCACCTGCAGCACACTTTCATGTGAACTCATGCACTCAGTGCAAACACACCGTGGCGGTCAGTCCGTCTGCTCTGCCCTGCTGTGCTGCATTTAGTAGCCTACTACTACACTCATTCACAGGGTTGTACAGCATAACACACACACACACACACACTTACAGTCCCTTATGCTGCTTGTTGGCGAAGCAGGACATCAGCGCTACTTGGTCAGGAGTTTGTTACATTACGTTACTCTTGGGACACCCTTATTAAAATTATACTACAGGTATTTTGAAGTACTTTAACATGTGAACTCTGCAAAAAAAAGATATATTGACACTTTTTTACAGTGTTATAGTCATGTACAACAATGCTATATATATATATGTTTCCATGGTGAATAATAATGACTCACACACAGTTATCTGCTGACTGACATGTAGCTGCATTTGGTCTGTTTTCAGAGTAAAGCTTCAGAATGTCAGGGCTTAAATATGACTACGTTTTTAGTGACTTTTCAGTTTAGCCGTATATATATTTTCTACCTGAGCTTCTGGGCCTTTTCATGTCTCTTCTCCTCGCTGTATAAGATTTGCTTCTTATCAGCAGACAGGAAATTCAGCTTACCACAAGAGCCGGTCTCATCCCATAATTAACAGCTGCTTTTCACAACTTTATCTATCAGTTGAAACTTGCTAGGTCTTGCAGCTGTTAGATTAAAAGAAAAGAGCCACATTGTTTGTTTTGAACTATGAACACAAGTATAAATAAAGTGTTACATATGAATTGTGTGCACTCTTGCAAAGTTTTTTTTTTTTTTTTTTTTCCCGCCCACCTCGTTTCTCTCTGTTTATGACGTGTTCAACCCTCTGTTTTCATTCAGGTAGCCGGGGTGTAGTTTCCCTGTGAGACAGACAGAGAGAGACAGACAGTCCTGGACCACAACCCCCACACCCCCACATTCCCTCCCCACTTTGCTCCCACAAAGACATGCATAGCAAGAACCGTAAGTGTGAGCTCCTCTCCTCTCCTCCTTTCCTCCCCACAGCCTCGTAATTTATTCCCTCTAACGTTTCCCTTCTTCTGTGCCTCAGCATCCGTTCACTTGTGTATTCTGATCAGATCTGGGTCAAAAGGTATTTATAATTGTTGGCTCTTATTTGAACTGCGCATAGTAGCAGACTGGTGGATGTCTGCAGATTCTCAGTCATCCAGGTCATAGTTATCCAAGGAGGGTAGGGTTAGGACTGAAAAAGCCCCTCGGATGAGTCTTCAAGTATCTTCAACCAAGCCCGGTTGCCCTCGATTCAACCCTCCTTGGACAGATTGGTGGAGTTTATCGCACAAGGACACCTCAGATGGTGTCTGGGAAGTTACTAATTAGAGAAAAGTACACTTAATTGATTTGTAAATACTTAATAGCTTTTTGTGAAAAAGTTCTGGCACAGATTTGCTCTCTCTTGCGCTACAACACATCCATTTGGCACCTAAGCAGAGTAAAAAAAAAAAAGGAGTAGGTGTAAATACCAAACTGCAGTACACTCATTACAAGGTGCTAATCGGATGCAAATGAGTTCCAAAAAAGTACCCAGATCCAAGACATACCCACTAGCAATGCATGATCTTGATACTAGGGGGGTGTCTTGATTATTTGAGTGTGTGTTTCTTGGTGTTGGTATGTGTGTGCCTTGCAGCTATGTGAGCTGACACATAAGTATGTATTCAGATTATGTGACTCTGTTTCTGTCTGTATTTCAGAGAAGCGCCACGGCTCCCCCGTCCCCTCCAGGAGCCCCCTGGTGCCCATGAAGCCCAAGACGCCCGCAGTGGCCCCCGCTGTGGCTCCCAGTCCCGGGGACACACTGGCCTTCAGGGTCCCTAAAGATTACCCTCACTCCCGGTTCAGCAAGGCGCCACTTGCTGTCTACCCACCAAAGGGGGCACGGAACAAGACATGGTGGGCACTTTTTAAAAAAAAAAAAAAAAAAGAATCACAAAGCATCCCCAGGACATTTTAGGCGTCGTCGGGGTGTGCTGCATATTGCTTTTGCTGCTCCCAGAACAATTATGTACACAGTGTTTTGACATCAAAATCCTCTCTTCCTTCATCTCTCCAGCGTATCACTTCCAGTCGTAAGCCTGGAGAAGATGCCCTGCCTCAGCCGAGCAGACTCTGCGTCACACGTCCGCCTCACCTCCCCCTCCTCCTCCTCCTCCTCCTCTTCCTCCCCCTCTGCCTCCTCCCTCAAACCCCCGTCCCTCACTCCCCCGGCCTCCCAGCGCTCCAGCGAAAAGCTAATGAACGGTCGAGGCGCCAGCGGGCCGTCCACGCCGCGCTCCACCGCGTCTCCATCCTCACTGGACGGGCGGCCCAGCCCGGCGCGCTCCCCGCTGGACAGACGGCCGTCGTCTACACCTTCTCCCTCCCCGCTGGACCGGAAACCCTCCCCGTCGCCTTCGCCTTCTCAGCGGTCCGGAACTCTGCCGCCGCCGTCGTCGTCATCATCATCGTCGCCTTTGGAGAAGAAGCAGCAAAACGGAACTAAGGCTTCCTCCAGGTCGCACAAAAGACTCTCAGGTCAGTCATAAGCGATGTCCGTTTTCTGTCCTGAGCTGCAGTGGAGTTGGTTTGGGATCTCTCATCTTTCCATCAACCTAAAATCGATTGTATAACTTTTAGCCAACTGTGCTTAAAGAGTTAAGTATTTCTGTCTTTGCTCCTTAATTTACTGCTTTACATAAGAATTCCTATGTTAATTCATGCATACACCCTCACAAGCTCACACACTCAATGTTTCTTATCTCAGTATCTTTGGAGAGCTTCCAGGCTGAATGTTTGGCTGCAGACAGGACAGTGGTTGGGTTAGACTGTGTATTTTGGAAAGGGAGAGACTCCTCCCTATAGTTTTTAAAGGCATTCTCGCTCTTACTCTCTGTGTTGTTTTTTTCTAGCCCTTCTTTCTCACTCTAACTTCCAGACACTCAGCTTGTTTTCTTTTTCTAAATGAACGCTAAAGCACACAACCGAATGGTAATCTCTAAGTAAGACAGGTGGGGGAAAAAAAGATTTGTGATGGATGCTTCAGGGTCTGGTTGTTTGGTGTCATGTCTCTATCTTCTGTCTTTCCTGTCGTTCTACCGCTCATTTTTCCTTTTCTTTCTCTTTGTTTGAGCTGTGTCTTGCTGCGCTACGAGCCTCTGATTGACACCCTCTAATTCAGGAGCTCCCGCTGCCAAAAAGCTGCTTGTCTTTTCGAGAGATTTTCCCCACCTCCTGTGTCTCTATATTTCTCCACTCTCTCACACTCCACCTCCTGCCTCGACCTCCTTGTTTCTCTCTCACACGCTCGTACTCTGTCCTAATTTTTTTATTTTTTTTTCTCCCCACACTCCTGTCTCCTCTTTCACTCTGGCTTACTCTCTCTATTTATCATCATCTTATTTATTCACTCATCTTGTACTTCTGCTTTCTGTGTTGTTTGGTTTCACTCTCTCGCCTTCCTTTAGTCTGCATTCACACCGCCTCGCCTCTGCCTCTCCCAACTTCCTTTTTTTTTTTTTTTTTTTTTTACGTGTGTGTGAACTTGTGATTGAGCACACGAGTTTGTTTACGTCTAAGCGCATGTTTATTGCTGTGGTACATTTGCGTGTGTCTGTCCATCGGCATCCATTGAAGCTGCCTCATACTGCAAACACAAAAAGATTACAGGGATTATAGCAAAGGCCAGCACTAGATTACAGCCCTCTGACAGTAACACTGTTTAAGATAACCTGCTGACTGGAGGTTGTTGTTGGCTGTCTAGTTTGTGTAGAAGAAAGAAGGTCTCTCTGTGTTTCTGAGCGGTGCTTTTGCTGTTTGTGTCAGCATAGAAAAGTCACAAAAGTTTGGTTTGAAAAGCCTCCATAACTCAAGATATTTTTTCAACATTCACCAGTTGACACAGGATGTAGAAAATTGCAAGCACTACAAAACTGAGAATCATTTAGGGTGTTTTTTTTTTGGTATCTAAAAATTAAAAAACTATTTTTGTATTACTGTATTATAGTAGATGCTGCTTTACAAATTAGTCCATTATGGCAAGCAACAAGAACAATTGCACAAGTTTTAAACACTGGTTTGGTGCAGCCATGTTTGTTTTTTTGAAAGAGAAATTATCAAGATGAAAGGCAAAGGTCATTAGCCCAACTGAATCTCATAAACATACCAAACACACCATACTTACCACACCAGACATCATTTTACAACCTGTGCTGTTATTAAATCCCCTCTTGTTGCTGCTTTAATAGATGAAGCTGTAAGACCCAGGTTTTAAAAAAAAGTATATTTTTACTTTAACTGGTTATCATTTCAGCACTTGTGAGAAACCAGCAGACTAATTAGCAAATTGATTTGCTGTTTACTACATTGAAGATGTTTTAATTTGGTGAACTGGTGACTAAACCTTTTAAGTCCCTGAAAACTGGGCTTTAAATCCTCAGTATTTCTCTATAACATTGAATATTCATGACTGAATATTAAAAAAACTCTTTGTGTAGTATTTATTAAGAGTTTAACATTCAAAAAATCTTTATTAAGACTGTGTGGATGTGGTTTGATCACCTTTGATTCACAGTGACCAAACAACCCACCAGCTGTTATCAGGCTCTGATTCAAATGTTGCCGCATCCTGATTGGTGCGTGGAAGTATTCAACATCACCTTCTTCCAACTGAGTCCCGCCCCCCCTTTTAAAACCAGTGAGAAGAGAGCAGAGAAAAAAAAATAAACAAACACACAAATCTCTCTTGTGAAATAACCAAATCTGTCCAACTTTGGCAGAAAATATTGTGTGCATGTCAGATCTCATTCCTCATAACACAGAACCGATTGAGAAAGTAAGTTTACAGAGTCTTTAAGAAAGAGTCTGCTATTTGTAACACCTGAGTATTTTTGTCACGTATAATATTTTTTCCACACAAAGAGGCTTTTTACTTTGGCTGCCACCCAACACTGTCTTTTAAAGTAAATGGTTATCTTTCATCATCAAGTGTATTTTCTCTTCAGATTGGACTCATTAAACCAGGAGAGAGTTTCCTGGGCTGTCAGTCACTGTTGACTCCTGCCAGGCTGCCAGTATCTCCTGTCAGGAGTGATTTGTCACAGTGTGAGAGATCTGTACAATTTATCCATTTGAAACTGGAAGCATTACTAATAATGTCACGCAGAACAGCACTATTAGACCGCTTTAGTGTTAGACCACGATTGAACGGCAGAAAGAACAAAAGAATATGCGAAGAGACAAATGTCAGTGAGTGAACAGCTGCCTCAAAAAGAGACAAATTAATGCACTTGTGACATTGTAAGGCTCCCACTCCCATCAAATGTGATTTGATACTGAAAAGAGGGAAGGAAGAAATTACCAAATGATAGTCTTTCAGTACCAGACGTGTGTGTGTGTGTTTGTGTGTCTATGTTTTACAGGGAGAGTGTTTGATCCTAACAAGCACTGTGGAGTCCAGGACCCAGAGACTAAACGACCTTGCACACGGTCTCTCACCTGCAAGGTAACACACACACACACACAAATACGCAATCACGCACACGCTCAGTAGAAGAAGACACCTGTGTGTAGTTTCTGGGGAGACAATAATAGTTTCCTGGTTGTGTCATGACTCTTCTTCCTGCTTCCTGTGTAAGACCGTCTGACCAGGAAAGCAGCTTTGTTTGTTTTTGAGAGGAATAATAATTGAAGGGCGCACTAACGTCACTATTGTAGGACTCCAGCTACAGCTGTGAATCTGTCTGCCTCTGTGATATGTCTGCCCTGCCCATTTCTCAGCTAATGCTGGGTAGCAGTGCTGAAGCATTACAGGGCCTACACTTCTCTTGATGTGGTAATTATAGATGTTGGATGAGGCCACAATATCTTTCAGCAGTAATAGTCCGTTTTACTGCCCTTACCTCCAGCAAGCTTTACTAATCACTTCAAACTGGTTATTAAGCAATTAAGGATGTATCAGGCTAGTCTGTTGATTTTTTATTTAATTTTTTTAGAAGTGGATGGTGAGACAGGTCATTTAGATCTCTGCCATGTCGTCATTAAAAAAAAACACATGGAGCAGAGCTAATACAGAAACGATGACAGAATGACATTCACAACAGATGAGCTGCATATTCATGAAACTTACAGGAGCGATCACTGCTTGGTTTTAGGTCGAACATGCGCTTAAGAGTGACGTCTGCTTGGAAGGGTGAGAGTTACGTTCTTAAACCGACTTCCACCCAGGAACATAAATGACAAAAGGTATCGAGCTCAGATCTGGAGACAGTTCACTACATTTTTAGCTGTTTTCATGCTTAACAGTTCGAAGGGGGATTCATTTTGAATACAGCACAGCTCAGGGTCAGAAATGAACTGGGGCTCAGGGCGAAATGCCCCCCAAAAAAATGTAAAATAGCCCCTGGAGTTGGGATGACGGGGGCTTTTAAATGCCCTTGTAAAATAAACAGTTAAACAAAGGCTCAATGTGTTTTGCAAAGTGTGTATTCAAAGTGCGACTCAGATATGTCTGGGACAGCTAGGCTTCCGTACCTGCACACCCATCCGCTCACCTCCGATTCGAGCGTTGCAAGGTTGTGAGGCAGCCACGACAGCTATTAACAGTAACGTTACCAACAGGGAGCATTTTTTAATTCACAAACCTGTCACACTTCCAGCTGAGTCACAATCAGTTGGAAATGAAAGTAGGTTAGAAATCTGGACAGTGGCTGACCCTCTCCTGCTCTGCCCTGTGCCTAAAAAATGTACCAAAGCTGTCATAGCGCATGTTATTTGAAACCATAGAGTGCTGTACATAACCTGCCAGACAATCAGCAAAGTTGTTAAGATGTTGAACAGTGATGTTGTTACATAACATTGCGTTTATTGTTTATACTTGAAAATAACATATGCATTAAATGAGTAAAAAAACTCAGTTATAATCTGTGACTGGGATTATAACTCAGTAGCACATTTTACAAACTGTTAAATATACTATATTATAATGTTACTGTACTTTAAAGTGCGTTCTCACTTTAGAAGTTCTTAACAGAATGCACATGCATTTGCTCTAAAGTGCTGCTTTGCATGTAAAAATTAAAGCGTCTGCAGAAATACTCTTACAAAACTTCCAAGTTTCTAAGAAGGAAACTTCTAAGAAAGATTGTTATCATTTAGTGTCTTGATAAGTTGCAGACATGGCAAAATTACAAAATAATACATTTCAGGCAAACAGCAGTTCACATTTGTGCGTGCTTTCTCAGTCAGTGTGAGTATCTGCTGTAGATTCTCATATCAGAACTTTAAGACAAAGTACTGGCATTGGCCTTTTTTAGTTTCAGCTTTTAAGGGGAACTCTAGTGATTTAGTATTGTACTTGCACTAAGTTGGGGACACACAGGAGACAGATTTAAAAAAAAAAAAAAAAAAAGAATGGTCCGAATCTGTGCAGCAGATGCTGAGATATCCTCACTCATTAGTGAGGGTCACGCTCCAGAAACACTGGATCCTCCCAATTCTCATAATTCAACTGGTCTTCCATTAGATCCTGCGTGCCTGTTAATTACTCATTTAATACTCATATACTTGTACTTTAAAACTCCACACGTCCAGTTTGTAACTCAAAGCCCAGTCCAAGATAACCCCGGTGACATCACTGTGACATCGTCAGCTGCCTCCAGAGCCACAAAGATACTAGACAACACAGGTCGATTAGTATTCCTCATTCACTCCAACATTACGAGTAACCTGAACTTCTTGTGTAAAATTGGTGACACAGGATATACGTTTATGATCAGGATGTAAGATGCACATTTCAGGCCTTTAAAGCGTTTAAAGAGGCTGTTACCCTCAATATGACCTTTGAATGAGTACAAGAAACTCTTTCCACAGGCTGTATTAACCTGTTTAAACCAGCAATTCAGCGGCCTCAGGCTCACATTTTTTAAAGAACTATTGGAAAACCAAATGTTTGACAGCTGGTTACCTTCCAAAGTAGTTGGAAGGGTAGACAAGCTTACCATGCACAGGCAATATTTACCCGCGTTAGTCTGGTGTGACGTGGGCAGCAGCATGGTGCAGTGATTATGGAAACTTTCCTGAAACCGCAGAGCCATGATTTAAGCCCCTGAGACTGTAACCATCAGCCCTGCTGAAGCATGTTTGAGCTACACTCTTCACAGATCAATACTTTCATTAGCAAAGTCTCTCTGGAAATAACCTAATATCTCTTGACAGTCAGTGCTTATTATCTCACAGAAAAACAAGGATGAGATAGCAATTAACTTTTTTTTTTCCCCTGCGTTTCTTGCCGCAGACCCACTCCTTAGCCCACCGCCGAGCCGTCCCCGGCCGAAGGAAACATTTTGACATCCTCCTGGCCGAACACAAGGGGAGGGCGAAGGAGAAGGAGGGAGCAAAGGAGAAGGACAGGGACGGAGTGCAGGGAGGGAAAGAAAGCTGCGGGTATAGCGTCGCCTCACAGGAGACGGCGTGTCCCAGCAAGCCTCACTGCCCCAACGGTCGACCCCTGTCCTCACTGAAACTACGGCTTGCTAATGCGCACATACCCAGGTAGGACAGTGGACCCACACACACACACACACACACACACACACACACACAAGTCATACAAGTCAAATCTTTTGCCTTTTTTGATTTTGATTTTGTATTTTAAGTATTCTGTTTCTTTATGGAAGTTGACTTTTTAAAGTTTAATCTGTACTTTTAAATCGAATTCATCACAATTTGCATTTAGTTATTTATTTTTGATAATTTAGCATTCCTTTATACACAATTATTTAAGCACTTTTCAGCAAAGTTTCTTTACTTTTACTTAAATATGAATTCTGCAGACTTTTCACATCACGGGCCAACTGTATTGGACCCAGACATACATGTGGAAATCCTTGTCTGTTCATGTTTTTCCCACCAGGGGATGCTGTAAACAAGAGTGTAAAGAGTGACAAACAGAAGTAGGCACAATGGTAAAAGGATGGCAAGTCTGCCCTTGAGAAAGAATGAGAAACTCATTTCCTCTTCCTATTTGAAAGATGATCCTCTGTTTGAAGAAGGGAGTTGTTTGGGGCTTTGCCACAGTGGCAAACATTAAGTAAACATTGATTGCTGTGTGAGCGCAGATATGATATAAGCATTTGTGTTTGTGAGTTTTCTGTCCTTCTCACACTTTCTTCCTGTTTCCCTTTTATTTTTTTTTCCTATTTCTCTTGATCTTTTTAATGTTTCCTCTCCCGTTCTTTTCCCTTTATCGCATTTCTGTTTCCTGTCATCACTTCTTTCTCTTTTATACTGTCTCTATTTACTCTATTTACTCTCCTTCCTTCTCTGCTTCTCCATATTTCTGTATTACTAACTTTTCTTATATCCTCTCCCTTCCTCTTCTTTTCCTCATTACTTTTGGTTTCTCTTCCCTTCCACGTTCTTATGTCTTTCTTATCTATTCTCTGTGATTTCACTCTCTTCTATTCACCCTGATGCATTCTTAACTCGTCCATTCCAGGGTTCCAGGCTCCACCACCTCCACCTCCAGTCCTCTGCCCCTAGCACCACCCACTGCCACAGCCCCAGCCCCACACCCAGAGCCGTCACCCCACAGCTGGGTGACGGCAGCGGGAGACGGCGGTCGGCTTTCCAGCGACGAGGGAGACGCAGAGACCGCGGAGGACACGGACAGACCTGGCTTTCACTACTCCAGTCACCACCCACAGCCTTTAGGGGTAAATAGTATGACTAACGTTGCACTTGCAGGCATTTTAACAGTTCATAACCTTGGGGGACCAGTTTAAGGCAATATAATAAGATCTGTGCTTTATCACACAGTGTCTGCTTTTATATGCCATTTAGAGCCGTTTGTTGTTCAGCCTTAGCCGTAGGTCTTTTCTAGTGTTTTCAGTGCAAAAAAAGAGGTTGTGTGTAAGTTTGATGTCAGAATCAGAAGTTCAACATTTCGGCGATTGCACTTATTTGCTTTCTTGCCAAGAGTTGCATGAGAAGATCGATACTACTCTCATATCGGAACAGATGAAGCGACAGCCAGGAGGTGGTTAGCTGAGCTTAGCTTAGCACGAAGACTGGAAGAAAGGGAAACAGCTAGCCTGGCTCTGTCCGAAGTAAAAAAAAAAAAAAAAACACCACTAAAGCTCACTTACTAACACATAATATTTTCTTTGTATAATCCATGTAAAACCGAAGTGTAAAAAAGACAAGTTGTTGTTTTATAAGAGATCATGTGTCCAGACTATATCTTGTGCCAGGAGCACTAACTTCCTGAAGCTTTGTCGTTGCTGTGAGGTTGCCAGGCAAGCAGCAGAGACTCCAAAAATGCCAAACCTTTTCTTTAAGAATAGCAAATAAGTGCTCACGATATAATTAAAATAGACAGACAGTTGTTTTGTATATACACAGCTAATGTAACCATGTTTACATTTTCATCTCTGTGCTTTCTGAGTCTTTCTTGCCAAACTTCTTTCAGCCAAAAGTGACTTCCTCACTGTACAGTTTCAGCTTCTGTCTGAAATCAGAGGGCTGATGGAAAAGATTTTTTTTGTTCTGTGTCAAGACCGAAAAAGTGATCACAGGAAGGATGCATGACTCAATTTCCTGTCTAATTATAATTGTACATTATATATATATTGAATGTATTGTCACTACCGTACCGAAATTCAACTGCCCACTCAGGGTGGATAGGTATGTTTCCTGTTTAAATCTCAAAAGAAGCATTGACTGGTAATATTGAGCTAGATTTAGAGATGGTTGGGTTTTAACTGAACTTAAGTTACTTAAGAACTTAAGTTTGATGCCTCTTTGACTCCACATCCTTCTCTCTATGCCTCATCCTACGTCCCTCTCACCCTCACCCTTCTTTCTTCACCTCCAGTTTTGCGTATTCAGCAGCAGGCTCATGGGACGGGGTCACTATGTGTTCGACAGGCGATGGGACAGGATGAGGCTGGCGCTCCAGAGCATGGTGGAGAAGCACCTCAACGCACAGATGTGGAGGTGAGTATGTGCATTTGTGTATTGGGGGGGAAAACCGTTTCACATAAAAATCAATGTGTAAAAATTCTTGGAATTGCAAACAATTAAAATTTTCTGTCCTTTTTGTTCTCAGGAAGGTGCCGCTGGCCGCTGAGAGCCTCCTCTCCCTCCCCTCCTCTGGTACCTCCTCCATCACTTCACAACAAGCCCATCCTCCCTCTCCCGCCTGTGTCACTTCTCCTCTCCTCACCTCCCCCTCCAACACCTTCTCCTACACCGCCACCTTTCCTCAGTCCGCATCCAAGGCTGGGGTGTTCAGCATCCGAGATGCCCAGCAACCGCTCACCCCGGTTTCCGCAGCAGGAAAAGCCCGTAACGGCACGCATAAAGCCAGCCGACCATCCAAAGAGATAGAGGACTCTGTAGCGGGCTCTAAGAAGAGAAAAAACCCTTCCTCCTCCTCCTCCTCCTTTTCTTTTTCTTCCTCCTTGCTTCCGACTGTGGATAATCACAAGAGGAACGGCAGCAGCTATCATCCAACATTACAAGGTTCAGAGGGGGCAGCCGCCACTCCAGCCAGGAAAAAGGGACTTGGCCGTGGGGGAAGCGGCCGTGGGGGAAGCGGGCTTTGGAGCAGGGGTGAGGACTGGTTATCTAGAGCTGATGGATCTCAAAGTCACAACTTGCAGAACAGGTGGGTCCAGGGCTGTAGAGTTCAAGTCTGGAAAGTTAAGAAAATATCTGAAAATTCATTTGAACAACCACAGATTTTTCATCATTATTATATCTTTGAGAACATCCTGAAAGAACTTATTAGAAAGCTCTCTATTCCAAGAACATCGGCTACATGTGTTCAGGATAATGGTGTCAAATAAAGAGCTTATTTAATTCATATTATCTTTATTGACATTTTGATTGTAGCCAGGGCTACAAAAGGCATAGTACAAGCTCAGCTTAGCACATGACATAGAATGTAGGCAAAACACATCAGAGGATGATTGATTAAAAGTAGAGCATTGTGTAAACAGAGTGCCTGCAGTGCAAACGCTGTGATGACAGGTGTTTGGCTTGCCTCTAAAACACACAGCACTGTAAAATCTGCTGTGATGATTTTATACCAGACCAAATAGATCCTGCTGTACAGTGAAGGTTCAACCGGGGCGTATTATATATCACACTTCTTATCCTCTCCAGCCGCGATCTTGGCACCACCAGTATATCCCACTCGCCCAACAGAGAGCTGGCCTCCGCCACCCATCAGCCACTGGCTCCCCCCTCTGGACCGCTGGCTTATGGAGGAAAAGCAGAGGGGAGGAAGAGGAGGAGCCCCAGCTCTTACAGAGGCAAGGCCAGCAAGCTGAGCAGGCCGGGCGGGCTGAAGAGCCTCTTCGGGAAAGGGAGTGACAGCGGGGGGATACTGGCCTCCGCGCCGGAGTCCCCGAGACAGGTAGGTGTTAAATATAGGCTGTGTCTCCTCCAACCAACCTTATAGTTAACTGAGAGGCTAAATAGATATTTTTATATGCACCTGCTGTTAAAGGACCAGTGTGTAAGATTTAGGGGGATCTATTGGCAGAAATGGAATATAATATTAATAAGTATGTTTTAATTAGTGTATAATCCCATGAAAATAAGAATCATGTTTTTGTTAGCTTAGAATGAGCTCGTTACATCTACACCAGGGAGTGGGTCCTGATAACTGATATTTCAGTCTGACAATGAAATCCTAACTCAAGGTCTTCTTACTAGCTATGAACAGAAACAAGGGTTATGTTAATGTTTTTTAGATGTTTTTTTAATCAAACTACTATTTCCAAGGTCAAGATTGAACTTTTCTCAGGTAAATGTCTGTAGGTCTGTATATTAATGAAACTATGAGAGCAAACACTTTGCAGTCTCTGTTAAGGTTGCAACTAATGTTTATTTTCATTATCGATTAATCTGCTGATTATTTTCTCGATGAATCAATTTGCCAATAAAATGCCAAAATGACCATTATAATTATGATTTCCCACAGTTAAAAGTGATGTCTTTACTTGTGAAGTCTTATTTTGTCCAACTCAGAGCTGAAAACTCAAAGATACCAGTTTATTATCATGTATGACAAAAAAAAGCTGAAACAGCAAAAAAAAACACTAAAACAATGAATCAATGATCAAAATAGCTGCTTATATCGATTAATTTAGTAATCATTGCAGCTCTAGTCTCTTATTACTGAAACAATCCTAAAATCACAGAGCTACTGAAGAATGAAATAACAGGCACTCTGTGTTTTTATCAGTTTTCTTCAGAAACTATTTGTATTATTCTGTTATTGAGATTTAGGAAATAAAACGTAAACTGGAACATGAACTAATCTATCACTGCTGTAAAAAAAAATCATATGAATTAGGGCTGTCATTAAAAACAAAACAAGTTTGAATCAAGTGACATAATTTGTTCAAATAATCTGAAAACAGCCCACGTAGCCTAATCTTAAACTCTAAAGATTTACCTTTATTCAAGATTTTTGGCATCTATCCTGTACAATCTGAAATGCCTCCATACATTTCTTCTCAGGTGATTTGCTGTGCAGGAAGGCTCACTAGTTTCCTTCATTTTGTAATGGACAGAACAAACAATAGGCTAATTTACTAACAGGGCAAAAAGGCATTCAATAGATTATAGTGCACTTTACAAACGACCCCTGCTGCATTTATACACTGTGTATTTTGAATTCTAACAGATCATTACAGAAACATTCAAAAGATATTCTAAATTTGAATCAAATGTGGGGAAAATACAACAGAGCAGTAAAATGTCTTTTCTACTAACAAAATATCTCACAGGCATCAAAGCAAACATGATAGGAAGTAAAACAAAACGTCTCCGTCTTCCTCTCCCTGCAGGCCAAGTTGCATCACTGACAGAATGTTGGGCAGCTGTGCGGGCCACCACCGTTAGTGACCTTTGCCCTCACCACTTCTTCCACTGACAGCACCAATCAGACTGCTTCATCTCGGCGATGTCACCCCTATTTACCCAGTGACAGTTCAGTCAGACACTTCCTGCTGAGACATCGGGGGGCTCTGGAGTCTTTTTGGCCACATTTGGACCGGCAGTTACTTACGCTCTCCACCCCTGATTACGGATGGTTTTGACGGAAATCCGCTGCGTGTCACGGTTGTGGTTGTGGTCTTTTCAGAACAAGACAGTGGAATCCAAAAAAACTTCTCCTCCTGAAAAGGGAATTTGCCTCAAGTTTGCAGAGTTTTCAAGGCATTGTTCATAATACCATCGCAGTACAATTTTTGGGGAGACTTACTTTTAACAGTTGGAGTTTATTTCCGGTCAGCTGACAAGGAAAGAAGTCTGTGATTGTTTTTGGAAGTTAGATGGTTGAAGGACCTACTGACACGACTACTGTAGGACTCAGACTACCCCTATTTCTGTCTTTCTCTTGATTTAAGCTTTTCCTCTTCCTCAGTTATGGAAGAGACAGCAGCAGCTTTGGTTGGGTTTTATCCAGCTTTTTCCTCTTTCCACCTCCTCCCCTATCTCTGTTCTTCTCACTCTTTCTCTACCCCCCCCCCCTTATTTTTTTCTTTATCAAACGACTTTATCTTTTACCTATCCATCCCTTTGTGTGTACCCAGCATGCCTGTGTTCAAAGTGCACTTACTGCCCTCGCCTCACCTTACTCCCGCCTCCGCTGACTCCAGAGCAGTTTCCATCAGTGCCACACACAAGGACCTGTCCGCACAAGGGAAGAAAAAAAAAAAACTTCTGTGTTACCAGCGACGCCGCTCAATGCATTTTATTTCAATATAGGAAGAAATCCGATTCTTATTTTTTTTTTTTTTCTGCGTTCTGGTTTAAATGTTGCAAGAAACACAAACTCCTGTCTGTGTGTCAGGACTTGCATCCAAAATGGAATTATTACTACGGTGTTGGATGTGTTTTTGTATAATAATTTATCATTCTTAAATGTTTTTTTTTTTTTTTTTCTAATTGACCGTTGAGGTTTGAGAGACTTTTTGAGCAAAAAAATAATTTCTATGGCATTTTGAAGAAATGTTGAAAGTATTATGATAGTTCGTATTGTTGAAAATTTGTACATATCTGTTATTATTTTTGTATTTATTAATAAGTGTCCCCATTTACTAAATATGAGCTAAAGAGGGAGTGTTTTTGCCCTGCTACCATGGTCTGTGTTTAATAGTGTTGATGAGATCGGCCTGGTTTCTCAAAACCTTCAAGAATTTGTTCATTTAGCAGAAATGAATACTCACACTGTTTATCATTATTCCAGATAACAACAGCTAGTGGGCACTTCTAAAAGAAATATTTGATTCAGTTTAGCTAATTCTAGCTAATTATGTTGTCTGATTAAAAAAACAAAAAAAAAAAACTCACCTCAACATACACTCACTCACTTTTAACCACCTCTCACACGCTGTTTCCCCGATTCCATAAGATACTAATTGTGTATACTATATACTAATCATTATGGTATACAGTTTTTTTGTTGTTGGCATACAAGAAATCAACTATTTTTATAGAGGAAATGGGACAATACATGCTTAAACAGATGTCAATAAAACTGCGACTTTCTACTGCCAATTAAACTCCGCAACAAGAAAGTAAAATGTTTTATCCAAAGATTTAATACTGATTTTTTTTTTTTTTTTTTTTTTTTTTTTGTGGTTTCCAGAATCTCTCTGAAACTTTCTGCAGCTGTCTCAGCACCAGCTCCTCCATTTCCTCTGTGCACAGTGTTTTCTGACAATTGTGTCCATCAACAGCACGCTCAAAAATACATTTTTCCAGTGTAAATACACTACACACTCAAAACCTGCTTAGAATTAGTAGTTAAGTATGAAATCGGGGGAAAAAGGCATGTGAGGTCATGTGATGACAACATTTGTCAACTCATGACGCAAGTATTTCAGTCATGTGATAACGGGTGGTTGTATGTGGGGCTTTTTTTTTTTGGTCAAACCATTGTTTCATTATTAGGCCAAGAAAGAACTGAAAAGCCTATTTTGTATTTTGAAGTGTTTCCTACCGTTTATCCTGCTGCTGACAATAATGAAAGTCAACATTTTGCAGACAACACAGCCTTACGTCACATCTTGTATTGTCAGCATGCACTATTGTTCTATCTTTACACCAGGAGGGTGGAGGTTCCTCTCATCATAGAAAGGTCTGGACTTCATCAGGATTCAGTCCAGGTATATGAAGCTATTTAATATACATGTGACCATGTAAAAATATGATTTAGATATCCAACTAGGTCATGCAGTGAGCCTAAAAACAGTTTTTAGATCTTGCACGACTCAGTGTACAGTTATGTTTCTATATCAGTATTTCTAATAGGTACAGGCCCCATCGCACACTGTGTATCTGACACAAGCTAATGGACAGAAATTAGATTTTGTGAAACCAGGCCCCGGTGAGTATTTTCATATAAAAGGGCCCCACATTCCTGTTTACTGTGGTTCTACCCTTTTTCATACTTCTTCCAATGTTTGAAACTATAGCTATATTTTGAAAACTGCCTTTATCTTCCAAGACCAGTGTATTTATTTATGCTTGGTTTTTTTTTCTTTTTTTTTTTTTTCTGTTGTGTAAAATCAGACCCGGGTCAAAATGCTTTCACTTACTTCTCAGCTGGACTCAGAAAGCCACTGGTTAAAATTCCAATGTTACATTACCATGGATAAGACCTTGTTCTCAGCAGTTATTTAAGATTTCTTGGTACCATTTCTTCTTCTATGGCAATAGTTCACTGTGATGTAAAAGCAGAATATCCAATCCCGTGAGCCTGTGATGTCTTTTAAATATTTATAGATGCATACATACACCATCAGGTAAAAGTGCAGATTGAACAAACATGAGTTTTGAGTTTTGGGGCGTAGATTTGCGTATGGACGGTAGGCACATGTCCCTACCAATAGTCAGTCTAGCTGCTTTAATTCCATGTAATGTTAACCCTCAACCTCAAGTACACATTATTGACTAGCAGCAGTAGTGGAGTCGCTGAGGTGGAGAATCTGAAGCGGTTAGTTTTTATAGTTTAAACGTTCCAAATGTCACAGAATTGAAAACGACTTCACTGGACAAAACTCAGATTATTTGATATTATATTTAATTTCAGGGGTTCAGACATGCTGTTTAATTAACTTTATTACTGTTGGTGAAAATTCCTCCTAAAAGCAAATTAAGACATATGAACCAAAGTGTCAGTAACAGTTGAGCTTAGTTAATAAGTTTTGTAATCAATCCAAACATTAATTAGTGGGAGAAATATTTACTATTTAATGCCATCTCTCCCCTT
This sequence comes from Scomberomorus guttatus, assembly GCA_038419695.1. Lineage (NCBI taxonomy): Eukaryota > Metazoa > Chordata > Actinopteri > Scombriformes > Scombridae > Scomberomorus > Scomberomorus guttatus. The sequence continues at coordinate 12,372,959 of CM076466.1, read as the reverse complement.
ATTATTAAGGGGAGAGTTATTATTGCATATATGTCATTAAGACATGAACATTATTCATAAGCTAAATTAGCCGCAGCTTGTCCAACTGATTTGTTTGACTGTCAGGTAGAATTTTAATATGGAAATCCTGTCAGCAGCAGCCTGAGCAGCACACAGACACACAGACAGGTGAGCCGCAGCCTCTCAGGTGAGCTCTGATGTCATAGTGAAAAGATCTGGCTTTAAGTTCAGGAGCTGAATGAAAAATGATACAAATAGGAGTATTTGAGATGATTTAAAGATAAGTTTGAGCATCACTGCGGCTCTCAAGTTGTGTCGCCCAAATCCTCAAAGGACAGAATCTCAGGTGAGGTGTGAAAACCTTACAGCAGCTAGTTACAGAGCAGCACATTACTACAGGTTTCTACACATTTATTTTATTCTAACATTTACTGTGAAAGTCTATATGTTATTTTAAAAATATTAATTTTCTCAGGTTTATAGTGAAGTAGTCTATCAATAAAATGTAAAAATCAGGAAAAAAAAATCATGATACAAGTCCAGTTTCAGGCAAGTCAGCAAATATATATATTCAGTAAAAGAAAAAAAGTAATGTGTGTGTGCGCACATGTGCCTATGAAAGAGAAAAGAGTGATAGAGAGCAAGTGCACATATACAATTATTTTGGCCATCCACCAAAGTTAAAATCTACACCCTTGGTTAAAATTCATGATTAAAGCCCCCAAACTTCACGACCAAAGTGACACAAATGTGATTAAATTAAGTGAGGAAGTCACATAGGTGCAAGAAAGTTGCTCTGAAAAGTGTTAGTCATGAAATGTGAGGTGATTTCCTCAGCTTCAAGTGGTGACTTATGAATGTAATACCTTATAAAAAAAACAAAACACTTTATTACATCAGGAGGTTGATGTGGCTGCTGTAATATGTTAAAAAAAACCCACATTTTAACACTTAAAAAGTACTGCTAAAGTAACTGAAAGCATTTTGATTCGCTTGATGGCAGCATAAAGCTGTGAGCAAAGCTCCCATCTGGTACTTGCCAACTGCTTCAGTGGGAAAAGTTTCAAGGATTTTTTTTTTTTTGTTTTGTTTTGTTTTTTTGTCTCAAAAGCATCTACGCACTAACGATGAATGAACTGTACATATTCAGTAGTAATTGTGTTACGCTTTTCCAAGTACTCAAAGTGCTTCCCATGATGACACTTTATTCATCCGTGTGTGAGATCGTCTAACAGCTCTTACTGTAGATCAGTTTAGTGATGCCGGTGTTACACCGTATTCTTTGACCCATCACATTCTGGGACCTTAAACAGAAATTTCAGCTGTATCTCTGCAGCAAATGTAGTTATCATACATAAACATTGTATTTAACCAAAACCTGAGCCAATATATTCAGATAATATATATGAACATTTTGTGTGATGGCAAAACTGTAGTGTATAGATGTGTGTGTGTGTGTGTGTGTAGAGCACTAACAGCTCACCTACAAATCTTGGCCGACACTTGACGTGTCACAAACTTTGGCACCGAAACCACAGCCATCAAATACTGTGACCCTACCTGTAAAAATAGAAAGGGGGGGGCATCATGTTTGGTGACAGCTGTCAAATAAAGCATGCAAGTAAAGTATTATTAAAAAAAAAAAAGATTTGCAGTGGCAATACTGCAGAAACTCCTGTTCAGGTCACATAATCTGATGGGTCACAGAATACGGTGTAACACCGGCTTGTCGGTGTTTATTTTTACTGCGCATACACACGTGCCCAGCGTACAGCTAACTGTTGGTTTACAGGCTAAAACATATGGTTTAGGTGGGAATTATATTCAGGGGGACAAGACTTTTTTCTTTTTTTTTTTTCCACGTGTACATTAACAGAGCAAAGTGACGATCTTAGTGCTAAGATGTTTTTGGGAAACGCCACCCCTGACTTACTGTTTATAGTAATAGGAATGGGAGGTTTCCGTCTGTTGCAGCTAAAATCAAGACATGGATGTTGATTTCAGAGCAGTTGTATATTGTCTTTGCTGTTAAATTTTATGGAGGTATTAACAGTTTTTTTTTTTAAACCCTCCCCCCTTCCTTTTTTTGCACTTTGTTATAAAGCCCAGATCTTTAATCAACTTCTATTTATATAAATATTTGAGATAAAAAAAAAAAAGTCTATATCTATATATTTGTAAAAGCGTCTCCGGCAACTACAGCAAAAGAAGATGAAGAGTATATTCTTGGTGAGTTAGTAGAAGGCCCCAAAAAAACCAGCGCACTGTTGTTTGTTTCATCTGATCCAAACCGTGGTGAATGTTGCCTTGTAAGAGTTGGATTTTATTCAATCTCACCGCAGTTGGATCAGAAAATGGATTTCCCATCAAAACAACTGAACACTTGCTGTAAAAAAAAAAAAAAAAAAGAAGAAAGAAAGAAAAAAAAAGGTCCTTATATCCAAGCTTTTATTAAATGATTGAAAGTGGATGTTGTGTTATTTGTAAATCAACGGTGCAGCTTTTGAATTTGGGGGGGAAAAAAATCCCACTTCTGATGAATGTTTTCTGTATTTTACCTGTCAGCAGTGCATGTTTTCTGGCACCTCGTCATCTGTCCATCTGCAGAAGTTTTTTTTTTTTGTGTGTGTGTGACGTGATATTATTGTTTTGCCGGAGAAGAGTAAAAATGTCTTCTGTGGCTGTTTCACAAAGAACTTCAATCATATATTTTGACACATTTCAGTGCTGTAATTTTACCGGATGCTTCTGTACTCGTGATTTTATTTAAACTATACTGAGCCCCGTCTGTTCATGAAGCAAAATCTGAACAGTTATAGTACATTTTAATCCATCTCTTATTATCCAGATGATAAAACAGTTATCACATAAGTAAAGTGACTTGCACAGTGGTGGAAAGTAACAACGCATATTTACTCAAGTACTGTACTTAAGCACATTTTTTAGCTACTTGAATATTTCCTTTTCATGCTAAACTTTAAACTCTCCTCAGGGAGAAATGTTGTAAATGTTTTTCCTCCGCTAAATTTATCTGATCGCTGCAAATTTACTGGTTATTTTCCACATTAGGATTTTACATAAAAAGACATATGATAAGCTTGTGGTTCCCAAACTTTGTTGCCTTGTGACCCCTGACACAAAAAGAGTGTTTGTTCGGGACCCATTGTCACATGTTTGGGGAAAATGTGTACAACTTCTCAGCAGTTTCACCAAAGAGACATCCCCCTTCGAAAACCTTCTGCTATGGTTTCTTTCTATGGTTACTAGTTTAAACTAGTTGTATGAGGATTTTTCCTCCCCCCACTAATTACGACCCCTCAGATTCATCTTGTGATCCTCTGGAGGGGGCGGGGGCGACCCCTAGGTTGGGAACCACTTGACTAAACTGTATATAAAGTAGCCGTAATATGCTGCTTTTACATTGATGCATCAGTATTGATCTCTTAGTGTCATATATAAAAAAAAATTTCTGCAGAATGAATACTTTTACTTCTGATACTTTACTGCTGCACCAAGCGGACCTTTTGAAAGCTACAAATCAAGGTTTGGGGACAACACATATACAGTATATTCATTTCAAGACACCGTGTGTAAATATGTGATTAACTTATATTTTGGTGCACGCTGACCAGATCCTTGTAAATTTAGAGTAAAGAGCTCTCTTGTACTTTGAAAGAGGATCTGGGATTGTGACTCAGAAGCTGCTTCTCCACAGCTGGGTGCCTTTCCAGGTTAAGGTTGGGCTCTAAAGGCTGATAACACAAAAGCCTTATTTGTTCTCTTGACACTTGCCGCTGCAGGAAAGTCACCAATGTTGGCAAGGAAATTAAACCTAAACCAAATTTTGCGGAGCAGATAATTACGTACATATCAAGTGATCTTCGGAGAGTCCCTCTTTGTGCTTGTAGCAGGAGCTACGCCAATTCTTTATTGCATCCTTTATCAACCTTCACCACTGCAGACTGCAAACTAGTTTATTAGTTATGGCTTTAGACCCATGTGTTGGTTAACATTCACCATCTTTGAGCAATATGTTGAATCTCAGACCAAGCCCCAATGGTTCTGAAGCTGACCTTTGACCTCCCTGGAAAACGGTGAGGAAAAGTTTTTCGTGATTCCATTTCAACATAGACGAGATCGTTTGATATTATTCATCTGATGTGTAAATTAGATGAAACGTGAACCCGTGGTAGAACATTTTGTGGTGCCATTTTACTGCCCTTCTCCCTTTACAGCACTAATTTGATGTTATTGTTTACAGTGGAAAGCACATTATTGAGACATCACCTCTGCTCCAGCCAGTCATTCAACAAAATCCCCACTCAGCCTGAGGAAAAGGACACTGCGGACAGGGATCAGACATTTTCTCAGCGCTGAGCCGTCTCCTGTGCTTCGTCCTTACCTGTGAAGCTTTATGAAACAGTTCAGGACAGTGAAACATTGTATTTTTGTTAATAACACCGCCAGCGACAGTCTTGCCCAAAACTTTTAGCAACACATTCCTTCCGTTCATCATTTACAGGCCGTGCTAAACCAACGTGGTCAACTCAAAGAGGTCTGTAAATTCACTCAATCAATTCGGTATCCAGTTTTTTTTTTCTAGTTTTGTTGCATCTTTTTTAGATCAAGAGCCTCAAGATGACAGTGTTAGTCGTGCGTTAGAGTTCACAGATCATTCAGAACTAATTGAGTAAAGGGGGGAAATCAATTACATTTAACACAAACAGAGGCTACTTGGGGTCATTTTTACTGATTAATTCAATGTTGATGTGATTTGTATCTCAAAGTTACTGCAGAAACAGATTCTTTAGAGCCGTATTAATATACTTCATCAACATTTATTTCATGCTCATTAGATTGATTCAAAAAGAGAGCATAAATTTCACTTGGATTAATCTGGTTAGCCATTTTATACATATTTTTTTCAAATATATGGTAAAATGAAAAGAGTATAATTTGTCTCTGATCTTTTTTTTTCTTATATTTTATCAACAGTAATGACTGAGAGTTGTTTTCTTTTCAGGCCTCGCAAGGTTGTGGAGAACAGCTAATCTGTCCTCAAGACTGAGTCAGATGTGACTGTGCACTCCAGAGAGACTTGAGACTGAATTAAAACAAAAGAGAAACACAATGACCGTGAAGAGATTGCAGCTCACCATAAAAGATTGGGCAAATACTGCCCCCTCCGCATTATATCACTATAACATTTTGTAATAAACTCTAAAGCAGGAATATGTAACCTTTGCTGAACGGCAGTCAGTGTCCCTGCAAGTTAAAGCGCCGCAACTAGAAAAAGTCAAGTGAACTGACTCATTAGCTGACATTAGCAACCATCAGCTACTGGTCATACCACACCAAGTAAGAGTGTATACAGTTGGGTAAAAAAAGTGAGTTATTTCTTATGAATTCAACTAAGTGGATGATTGTTATTTCTTCTTTGAAAAGTTACATAATCTCACTTTAAAACTTTAAAATTTCCCTCTAAAAATGCCATTTTGAAAACATATAGGAAGTTTTTTTTGAGGGATCCTTAAGTCTGCTATTCAGAGATCTGTTTAGCCCAATTCACAAGATCAGATTAAACTTCAATGTTTCATATAATGTGCATAATGACGACAACCTCTTGGGGGTTCTTTTCACGTAGCAGCTTTTCTGAGTTATCTGGATAACTGGGCTGAGAGACAAACCGGCCTTTTTTACCAGGTTTTACTGAATGTAAATCCAAATAACTGTGCAAACTTGCTAAATGTTGACATTTTGCTCTGGTCAGTCCGTGTAGTTTCGTCTGTGTCAAAAATGTCAATAGCAGGCTGCAAACTTTAAGCTATTTTGATTGATTTTACATTAACAGCCAGTTAAGGTCGAGTGCGGTTCGAGTGAGCTAATTCTCTTATCGGGGAGAAAAAGGAGACAGCTTGTGACAAAGTTCAGAACGGAGCAGAATAGGAGAGCAAACACACCGCGTGGTCATGGTTGCTGCCCGGATGCGTAGCCCCACAGATTTGCGCCTTAGAATTGAGTTTGTGAGGTTTTTCCACAAAAGGAGCTGCTGCATTATTTTTTCATGACCACTGCTCTGCACAGCACGCCATGATCTCACTCATAATGCTCACCCCATTTCCAAAAATCATTTTTCTTCTAAAAGGAGAGGATTCAGCCTTAAAACATACCATATGTATTGTATCCTGTTCCTATGATATTGGGCAGGATAGTGGATTTAATTATGATTCAATGTAATATAAAGCTGATGATAATGAACCCTCACTCCTAAGGCCGAAAGCTAGTATGTAAAGTCTGAAATACAGAAGTCTGTGCACAGCACTGAAGCAGTGTACAGATGGCTCAACTATTACCGCTCTCCAGACGAATCGCTACATCCAATTAGATTTATGCGAGCATGACATCCAGCAGGCATTTCTGCCCACTGTGTCTCCTCGGTGCTTTTACATTAATGGACTGAAATGACAAGACAGACATTCCCGACAACATTGACACCTTGTGGTCAGTTACCTCCAGCACGAACCCCAAATCTCATCAGTCACGAATCAGATCAAAAAGCACTCAGAGAGGGCAACGCGGTGCAGAACAAATTGTGTTAACCGCAAAAGTAAGGAGCTGCTCCTGTTTGTCCTTATTTATTCAGATACTCCTGCTGAGATGAACAATTACTGCGCAGGTCGTCTTCTGAATTCATAATTACAGCAGCTGCCAGATGACTTCCAAGGATGTCACATCCGAGGAGGCTGATTGGCAACATTGGTTAGTAAAATAAATATTAAAAAATTTGAATGAAAATACATTTTTTATTGATTTGTAAGAAAGATGAAAACATAACCTTTATAAAATTATCCGCTTTTGCTCATTCTGGACGGCCTATTAGTGGAAAAACAAAAATTTTAGCAGCCTAATCAGTTTATCTTGTTTGTCTTTTACTAAGTGGATCCTGTGGGAGTCAAGTTGTACCCTAATCTCCAGCATCTTCCCCAATCCCTCCAAACAAGGCCCACTTGTAGCCTCTGCTGTAATTATAAACAGGCTATTTAAATTACCAGCGTAAACAAATTATTTGTCATGCACAAAAAGTGTCCAAACATGTCACTAGGTGGTGTGATAAATGCGGCCTGCATGTAATTGAGAAGATAAAAGCTCTCGGTCTCTATGCGGCCACATCCATGAATGCCGAGGAGTTTCTCCCCCCATTGCAAAACAGCATTCTTATGATAATGGAATAATGCTGGTGCTTTAGTTAATTGTGTATAGACGATAGTGGTGGGCACCTTTTGTTGTGAGCTCTCATGAGCCTCAAGGAAGGAGCTGGCAGGGATTATAACTCTTATAGAACTCAAATTCTTCCAACAGCCACACTTTGCATTCAGCGAGTTGAGTGTTTTCCTTTTGCTGATGCGGTGTAAGATTTTGTGGGGTGAATTCAGGATAAGATTTTTTTATTTGCATCGTTTTAACGCTGTGTGTTTTATCTGTGGTATCTGTCAAATGCTGCCTGGCCTGCTGGCCAAATGGAATATGTTTATGAAATACTCAAGATGGTATAAAAAGTCTAAGTAAGACAGGTACAACACTTCAATCTGAGTGTCCAAATCAAAATTTGATCTTGTACTAGGTAAACTAGAGCAGCAGTTTAGCAATAAGTGGGACACTTTTATACCTAAATACTGAAACTCAAGCTCTAACAAAGTTTATGGAGATATTTATTATATTTACATTTTGCATTTTAAGCCACTTAACTGATTTTTCTTGTTAAAATGAGTTACCAGGCGAGTTGCACTGTCTTGCTCAGTGGCTGGTTTGACAGGATCTTACCTCACTTCCTTTTTAATGACCTCCCCAACTGCTGAGGAGACACTGCTGTCCTGAATCATTAAGCCTATATCCTAGACTTACCAAACACAAAAACAAAGAAACAAACAAATTTTAAAAAAACCCAAAGCACACTGTAGAAATATAGCATACATATAATAACACTTAAGATATAAAATGATTAAATTACTGCAGGCACGCACAGTGTTTTTGTATGAGTCCTGGCTTCAGGCCACCAAGACTGTAACACTACTACTACTACACTACTAATCTATTATACTAGACTCTATCAGGTTACACTACTACACTATGGCAGCACATTTACTATTTATATTACACTTTAGTACTATAGATGAAAAGGTACTAAAATGAGTTATACCACTTCTACCAGACAGGAGTAGGCATTTACATTAGGCTATAGTAACCCCATTAATTAACTTAAAAGGAAACTGGTTTTGTCACTTAAAACTATATAGTTATTATTGCTAGACCTAACAACTACTGATACTGTTACTGTGCAAAGATTACTCCCATTAAATTATACTATGCAGAGTTGTATTACTAATTAATACCCCAATACTTTACAAATACTTTACTACTTGTTTTAGTACAACCTGTTTCATTCTCTATAAGAACATGAGCAATAGTCCATGAGAGGTCATTTTAAATGACCTTTTGCTTCTGTGAAACTGTGATAAAACAGAATAATAAAGAATCTTTCAAATTTAGCTAATTACTAATGCACTTATAAGCTATTACAACTGTATTATTTTACATCTGTTTATTGAGCATCCCTACCTCTCTTACTTCCAAAACTTTTAACCAAAAAGTACCTGTGTCTCTAGGAGTATTAATAGAAGTTAATTAAGCAAATTTGTCGTTTTTTCCCCCCCCAAGGTCACCCCAAAAACAGTCACAACCTCCCAGTCAAATGCATGCAGACTTGCACTCAATATGTTCATCAGGAATAGTATTTCCTTCTCCTACTTGACCTTCAAGCTTCGTCTCCACACCTGCACTGCCTCACCTGCTCCACCGTGCAGTTATTAACCCACATGTGCAATATGTGAGCCAGCTGCTGCCAATTAACTAAACCGTCTGATACTTTCTCATTAAACACACCGAGCAGAGGTTAGTTAGTGAGCTGTCTGGTTAACTTTAGCCAAATAACCTGGTTTGCTCAGGAGCCTGTTTACTCAGGATGGCTCATTAATATTCAGCTAAGTTGTTATGAGGTGAAAAACAGTTAACTTATTGATTATTCAGATTTCAGTGTTATACAGTGGAGGAAAAACTTATGGCTCGAACAAACAGGTTTCTTTTCAACAGTCCGGAGGTAAGGTAGGTTAAGGTAGGTAGGCTTAGCATCCTAGCTAAGAGTATTTTGTTAACAATTACTGTATTTATTAGTTAAAATATTGTTATTAGCTATATATTTGAAAAATAAGCCACCTCTCGAGGTAAAAATTAGCTAACTACCGTTAGACGTTGCAGAGCTCGAAGCTAAACTAAGCTAGCTATTTAGCTTTGGTGAGAAATGTCACAAAAATTAACTTTTCTTTTTCTGCTAAAATATCCTCCACACATTTCATTTTATTATGAGAAAGGATAATAAAACATTGGGCGCCGTCACTGTTTGGTTTCCTGGGTTGTTTATGAGATAGTTAAACGTAGTTAACTTGACATAAATTAGCTAGCATTATGTTTTGCTACTTCTGAGCCAGTCAGTTAATTACTGCTGACATTAGTAGAAGAGATAGACAGTAAATTTGGCATTTTTTTTAGTCTTTATCACTGCTTTCTTTTGCCAAACAATAGAACTCATTTAAATATGTTTTTGGATGTTACTACCTTTGTTTGCTGGGGCATCAAACTGTGTTATCATTAAAATATAACCTATAACAAATAGTAATAATCAATTGTGTTCACTACTGACCAAAATGAGTCTGTTTTGTCAGTTATTGATTGTCTCATGAAGTTAATTGGCTCTCCACAGTCTGCATTAATGCTTATGGGATTTGGCAGCTAGATTTAAAGCCACTGAAATGATCATTGTGATGAGGTGAAGTTATGACTTATGTTACCAAAGTGTGGTCAAAAGGTCACGAAGGATAGTTTATTCACACTCAGCGCAGAAAGTCGTGTTTGATAAGTCAAATTTCATGATATGTCTAAACAAGGCAAATAAACTTGGGACATCAGATGTTTTTCAGAAGATTTCTTCTCTAAGAAAATTGTGATCTCCTGGACTACATAATATACATTTTATGAGCCACACAATTCTGGATATCGCTTTTTGTTTAGTTCTCTAGTTGTTGTTTTTCCGAGTATGTTTGAGTATTTTATTAAATTTGTGATATAAAGTATTTTATCTGTGGCATTAAGTTTTGGATGGGTGTATCCACCCCTGTTTTATCTCGCGTTTTGCGTCGTGGACTTGTGGAGAGCTCTGTGTCCTCAAAAGGTTGCGCGTTTTGGGGGATAAATCATCGCTACAACTGTGGCCTTTGCTTAAAAGCTGGAATATTATAACACGTTTCTTTGCGAAAAGGGGCCATGTCCTTCCTTTTTTTCGCAATGTCGCCCTAAAGTGCCGGCATTTCCAGCTGAAATTGGACGTAGAGGGTGCACCTTTGCGCAGAGACTGGTTTAATGCTGAGAGGCTCCTCTGGGTGCACAAAGACAGCGGCTCGCAGAGGAACTTGTTCAGAGTGAACCGGGGACGCTGGGAGGCGAAATAAACAACCTCCGGACTCGAAGTAGCCACAGCCGCGTAGTTTTACCCCTTCAAACACACTATTCCGCCACCCGTCCAACAAATAAAAGGTAAGGACTTGTTTTTAGTACGTTTCAGCGGCGCTGGAGGGCTGCGGAGCGGGTTGAATCTCCTTCGCTTTGGCTTCCCGAGCATGGTTGTTTTTGCAGAAAATGGCGTCATCGCCCTCTTGTTTCTGCCTGGTCGCGGTGGGGAGAGGAATAGTTTCAGAGACTTGTAGCAGCCTCTGCGTGTGGCGTTTACCTCCTCAAAGACGCAGGCAGCTACGACAATGTGTTTTATTCAACAGTAAATCGTCAGAATATGAGATAGTTCATGATTTCGCTCGGTAGAAGGACGCGCAAAGATGGAAGGGTCACCGGTCCTGTGCGCCAAGCTGCTTCTTGGAAAAGGTGGCACGGAGCCGCAAAACGCAGCGTTTAACATTCCTAATAATGCCATCCTCCCCGGCTCTAGGCTGATCCAAATGACCGAGGATGGTTTAGTGTTATTACCAGAGTGGTGATGGACGTATTTATGGGAGTGCTGCACCTTGTCTTTGTGTGTATTTTATTCGGGTGAGCTCGTTTTTACGCCGCACTCCCCTGCCATGCTGCAATCGTTATGAGGGGCCTCTTTTACGGCTTGAAAGGTGCATTTTGTACTTGGCTTTTCCTTTGATCAAGTTAAGCTGCCCCTTTGTTGCTCTAAATAGTGGCGTTTTTAGGCTGACAATATAACCGTGTAAAAAGAGATTTTCGGGGATAATGGGGGCGATGCAAATCGTGCCATGAGAACGGCGACTGCCCTGCGCGCTGGTTCGCTGGTTGCCAGACGAGGACAGCCTGAATAAGATAAAAATAAAAGTCTTTTGGACGAATCACATAGTTTGCACAAAACTGGGGAAGTCCGGCGCTGCGCAATGATTGTGCTGCTGCTTTGCGCAGAGCACAGTGGCAGCTGCTGTAACCGCCGCCACCATTTCGCCGCGATATTTTTTGTGTGTGTTGGCCAACCTTTTGTAAATAGTTGGGGACTCTTGGATAAAAGAGCACAATAGTATTCATGCGGGCCCTTTATGGCCTGTGAATGCGGTCCTAAGTCCCTCTCCGGCTGTCCTGTCTTTCCCCGTCAGCTACGTGCATGCGTCCTAGCACTGGCCACCACACATCCACCATAGCGAGGCCACTCGGTTCCCCTGTATACGCTCTGCTTGGTTCCTCCTGTGATCAAAAGTCGAGGACAGATCGCGTGCTGAGTGATATGGTACAGGCCGTCACGATCAAATCGAAACAACCACAAAACATCAGTCATGGAGACTGCACATCGCTCGCTCCGTGCACATTTTTATTAAGTTTCCTGAGTTATGCAACCGCATCCCCGTAGAGCGAACTGCTCATCCGCCTTTATATACTCGTCACCCACCATCGGATGGATATATATGTGTGTAATATCAGGTGAATTGGACCAGTCCCTGCGGCGACGACACTGAATTAGGAAGATATGTCATTTGCAAATCACCCAGTGCCATTTGCGTCACAGCCCGCGGCCTCGCACGCCCATGGGGGGCGATGGAGTTGCAAATGGAGACTGTGTGTGTGTGTGCTGACGCTGCCCCAGCTGAAAGGGAACCAATAGACACGGACCCGGGCGGTAACAATCGCCGTGCGCTTCCACTCTCCAGTGCACCGACTTGGGATTCTGTATTAACACGGACGACCGCGCAGTTTATTGGGGATGGTTAGGTTTCCATCGCCCTGCCTGGGACGCGTAAGTGGATGCGTACACACACCGTACACTGGTGAAACCTGCTTAAGGGCTCGACAGGCCAGCCGGAGAGGAGATCCGTCTGGTGCTTCCCTCATGGTGCTCGGTGCATGTGGCTATTGTGCCGTCGCTCATGTGTGGATAAACGTCTTTCCACCAGATCGTGATGATATGACCGTAAAGCTTTATTAACAGCGCAAAGAATAAGGTTGGATTACGATTCGGACACTGGATAAACACTCGCGTCGGTTTTTGTTACATCCATAGCGCGCCACGCGTTTCTGGTTTGGAGATGAGCAGGGCGTTTTATCCAGGATCGTTTTATTTGTTGCTGTTGCGCTTTTGGGCACTGTGCGTGGTCTCACCCACCACAGCTCAGAGAACTTATTCACAAGGCAGAAAGTCCTAAAACTCTGAAACTAGAAAGCGCGGATTCAGTCAGCACTGATGTCATTTACAGGCCCATGGTGTTGGCAATAGATGTGATTTATATTTTATCAATGATATCTGATTATGTAGACTTCTAACGATATAATTGTAGCAAGCAAGTAGTAAGCATTACAATATAAAAGTAGGTTTATGGCTTTTAGAGGATCTAATATGACTAAAACGGTTGAAAGCTACAGCATCATGGCAATATTTCAATAGGTTGAAATGTTAGAATAGTTTGCAAATATATATGATTTAAATGTGTCATACTGACATGTAAAATCTTGCCTGAAGATGCTTTGGTGATATGGCCAGGCTAAGGCTATGTTTGCATGTACTTTATGACAAATGACAGTGTCCACTTACCGTGCTTTGTTTATCAGACTATGCTATCAAGTATCTTTAGGGGTGCAGGTGTAAAACAAATCAGGGCAAAGAGACCAATACCTGCACCCTAAAACATGTTCCCTAAGGCAGATATTCACCCCAGATCATCCGAATCAGACAACCCTGCTGCTATGGACTATTTTTAGCTTTGATAGTTTAAGGTTCCCAAATTACCGCACAGCATGGTGCAACTTTGAACCTGCATGTGGCTGTTATTTTAGTATGCGATTGTTCAACTGGAAAATTATTTTGCTATTGCATATTGACCGAGGGCCCGCAGTCCGAGTTCAGATGCAGGGGTGATTCTGCTGTACACACGTGGTGAAGTTCATTAATTAGTTCAGATTAGGCCTAATACCATCACCCCCTCTGAAAGCTATAACACTGTACCTGAGTAGCTCAATAGAGATGGCCAGTCTAACCTTGAGGATGAGTATGAATTAGTAACTAGGACATCAGAGTAGATAACAAAGTGGGTTATACAGAACAAAAATAAAATGGAGGAAAAAAGATGGGCCTGAAGTTGACAGAATTGCCTCGCATATTTCCACGAAAATGTTGCACAGCCTTGTGACCGATGATATTTCTAAATCACAACATTTATTTTTCCATATTGTTCCATACATTATTATTACTGTCTCTGTTCCCTGATAAAAGTGTCCCAGGTACCATTGGCCTTTACCAGAGTGGCTTTTAAGTGCAACAGTTCAGTGATGTCACCGTATGATTCAGTCAGTTTAATGATGTGTCACTCTGGTCAGTCACTGAGTCAGCTCGTCAACCCAATGTGCAAGTTTAGTCAGTCAACAAACCCATTAACCTGCCAGTCACACAACCAGTCAGGTGGTAAGATATCCGTTCAGTTATATATCCTGCAAATCAGCCAGCCAAGTTGGTCAGCGATTGTAAAAGACACCCAGAAAATCACTGTCAGGCCGTCAATACTCAGGTTAACTTGTTATGCAGTAAGGCTGTTGGTCAGTCATAGCGAAGCTGCAGACAGATACATTTAGAGAGGCCACAAACCAGCTAGTAAGTTCACCTGTCTAACCTAAACGGATGTCTTGCTGTGTCAGTGGAGAAGGTGAACGCTGTGAGTTTCCAGCGCAGCTCGAGCTGTCAACAAAGGCCTACTTTCTGTACATTATGTTATAAAAGGCAGTGACGACTTATAGACGATCTGTTCAATAGGTTGTTATCATTATAGTCTTCCCTAATCATAGATAGGATGAGATCAGGTGATTGTTTTTTTTTTTTTTTTGGTCTTTTTTTTAGGGATTTTTGCCTTGCTAGTTCATGTTGACATCACCATAGACTGTTCAGTGCCAGTGTTTAATTATACGTTTACATGTGATTTTAGAGACTCATATGCTACCAATCCACACCTGGCCTCAAAATGCCCATTATGCATCTCCCATGGCTATACTTATTTAAATCTATGTCCATGTCTCTGGTCCACACTCTGCTGCTGCATCTCTTTACATTGCTTTAATGGGCCTGTAGTGTACAATGCGAAATTTACTTCCACATCTGGTTTTGAGGATCCAGTGTCAATTTTAGCCAAATCCAATTGTTGTGTACACAGTGTGCTGCCACAGGGCGTGTTCTGGCTTGATTGGGTGATGAAAGTTATCACAGAAAAACACAAGTGGAGCTTATTGCAGACCTTAAAACGGCATTTGTTTCAGTCCAGTAAACTTTGTTGGGCAATGAAATCTGGGCAGAAACTGAAATGTTGCTGTTGGTAGACTGAATGGTATTTTTATAAGTTGGTGTAAAAAAATCTGTGTAATTCGTGTGTTAGTTTTCACCTCTCAGATATTTCTCCATTAGCAATCACGTATGTGTGGAAAATGATTTGTCGCCACAGTGATTAATGTTTGGGAGTTATCCTAATAAGGACCAACTGGTGTGTGTTTGTAAGTGAGATCACATGTCTTTTCATGGGCACATGCCTATTTATATGTTGCCACATAGGACAGTACAGTCCCCAACCGTGAGATTAAACAGTCTCCTTTAAGAGTCAGTGCGGTGCCACTGACAACTCTCCTGAAGTGGTTAACTCCACCCATTTTATTTATGATTAATTTATGTTTACAGGTAGTCAGCCGAGCTAAGCATGCTTAACTTTTTTCAAGTGTTGTTTGACATTTGTATGTCGTTCACACTGTGGTTTATCTCAGGAAGTCAGACCTCAGTCCTGCCAAATTCAGTCCTGCCAAACTCGCATAGGTGTGGAGAAAATCGTGTGAGAACTGGGATAGTGATGCCTTTTGAGAACATGAGGCAGCCAACTGATTGGATGAAAGTTTTAAAAATGCCCACTTTTGGAAACAGCTCATCTGGTTGTTTTTTTGTTTGTTTGTTTGTTTGTTTGTTTGGCACAGAGAAGCCATAATGTAATTTCATTGAATGTACTTTATGTATGTAGGGTAAATTTGTCTCAGATGAGATGGACATGCAACAATGCAACAAGACTTCACAGTGCTCTCTGTTAACCTGTAGCATGTTTTTTGTGACACATGCTTTTAATGTTGAGTTGAAGATTTTACTTGGTAAGGTAGCACATGTTTGCAGAACTTCTATTTCAGTTTACTCTACAGTGCCTAAAATGTCAGTGTGTATATGTACTAAATGCTAAAATATTGGCATTTTTATCATGCGTGACTGAACACTGACAGAGTACAGTAAGCTTAATATCCTAGATTTCCAACATTAGGAGAACCAGAATCATTCAGTGATACAGTGTGTTGAAAATGCCTAAAGAACAGGTAGAAAGGTACATTTTTAACCACTGGGGAACTCTGTCAGTAGGCCACATCATTGTTCCCATCCTCTCCTATGGTCAGGTGATATCACTGGTGTGTCGACACTGCTAGCAGTCAGCATCATGTCACAGAGTGTGGAGTCCCTCCATTAGGAGGAAGTCCTGTCATACCGCCTCCGCACAGCCATCAGAAATAACTATGAGAAAGCAGTGGTTGGTTCTAGAGTCAGTAGGGCTGTGCTGCACACAGACATTTGTTGTCATAGATATATGCTTACATACACACATTTTTATAGGGTGAAAGATGACAAACTAATGTTTCTTTATTGGTTGAGCAGCAGAGAAGCTGAGGTCTGACTGTGTGACAGATGAGAAAGTTCTGCTCTTCTGACATGGATTTAGCTCATCTGTTCCCTCTGAAAGGGCAAATGAGGATTTGTCTCTGAAAATACGAGTTGTTCCCATGTGGGGAACGCTTTGACGATTGCTGGCTGGTGCAAACAAAAATCACTATGATTCATCACTGAAGATGGAACTTAAACATATTTGCTTATAAAATATGTAACATTGGAGAAGATATCATCAGGTGCATTTGTGAAACATTGTGTAGCGGATGTCGAATATCATTTGTAATGAATGTCAGGTGGCATTTTTTTGCTGAGAATGGCTAGTATGTAAAACTCAACTTTCAAACGTGACAGGACTGTTGACGTTTTCTATGGGAGAGGAGAATATGACGCCTTATTTTCAGAATTTTAGAGATGTCAAATTTTGATTCTTTTTCAATGCACTTAACTATTTTGGTCACATCTCCTCATTTAATTTTTAACAGAGCCACATACCATATTCATTTTTGTCTGCTGCATTAGCAATTGTTCCAGTGTTACGCTGATCAGCATCAGTTGTTTAGCAAGTATTGTAGTGGGGAAGGAAATGCCATTTCCAGATAATATTTTTTTTATTGATCTTGTGAAATTGGTCTTTCAGCTTGTGTAGATCAAGGATTAATTTTCTTTTTCAAAGAGTGCATCATGGGACATCCAGGACGATGTATTTTTTTCTTTGCTTGTAGGCCTCTCTTCTCTGAGAAACAAGAGTTCAAAGTTGATGTGTTGATGCTTCAAAATCAGCAGTCAGGATATGAGTAATTGGAGTAGAATACAATGCATATTCAACTGTCTACAGAAGACTTAGGCACATTTTGACCTTTAGTTTATCTAGAATAACTTGCACAGAAACTGAGTAAAACTTTAATTAATGATCTGGCAACATTAAAAGCCTCCAGTAGTAAGCAGCAAGTGAAGTGTAGATTTGGAGGCTGGACCGAGGAGCCCCAGGACACCTTTGCTCTCATTACCTGAGTCAGAGTAGAAGTCACTTCACAACTACGTCTGTCTGTTGCCACGGAAACGGGAGAATCCCTGGTGTCAGAGTGTTATCTGTGCATGTGTGTTTTGCACTACATATAGCCTGTTTTTGGAGTGAGTGAAGGAAGTGGTTTGCATATGTTAAGGCAGTTATGCCACACTGGGGTTTTTAAGTCCGAGTCCACACTGGCAGGTTTTTCTGAAGGACTTCTCAACAGAAGTAATTAGGCTGCTGTTGGTCCTGGACTGGGATTTGCAACCTTCTAGATGCCATAGCACACTTAAATGAGACTCAGAATCCCAAGACAAATGTAGTTGTTGATTACCATATAAAACTTGTAAAACACTGTAGATGTAAATTGAGGCAGTAAAGTAACTTTTGTGTTGTGACTGTGACCTATACAGATTCATTGACTCAGCTCAGCTTAACTGAGATGTTCCCTAATGCATAAAGCTTTTCATTGGCAGTTTTTCATGTGTTCAAGGTAATCAATTGTCTAAAATTACTGATCTATATACATTTCCCCTTCCCTGCTCATTCCTATTCAGGTTGGCAGGGTGTTAGGATGCACCCCAGCATACATTAGGTGAAAGGGCCACAGAGCTAACAGATGAGCAAAGATAGGCTGTCAATTTCTCTCAAGCTCACAACTGAGGCCAGGTTAGAGTCTTCACCACAGATAGATGTCTTTAGACCGTGGAGGGAAAATCACACCAACAATCAGAGAGAACATGCAAACCACACACAGATTTACTCTTTTACTATGAGAAGAGAGGGGCAAGGGAGGGATGAGTACGTTTGAGTTTAAGTATTATACCAACTAAAATTAACTTTCTTAAATGATGGAATTGGACCTTTTTAAATGAGGTTGTTTTCTGGCTTCAGTAGTCTGTAGACTGGACAGACTTTCCGGTCCTGATTTCCCATTATAGTTAATGGCGAGTGTTAATCTTTCCCCCCTGATATAAATAGAACCTTGAAAGGTGGAGACTGCATTAATATGGGTTCTCTTAATTCTGGTTGAGTATAACTTATTTTTATCTTAATAGTTCTGTTTCAAATCAATTCTGTCGTCATGACAGCTAAATCTCAACAAGGAAAACATCATATGTTCAGAAAAGGTTGAGGAATAAAGTCCCCGAATTATACTCCACCTCTAATGTCAGCCCCTAGAGAGAGCTAGGTAGGATAAACACAGTACAACACTAGATAACTACTTTACCCATATTTGATGATTTGGACTGGTTCTGTATTCTCCTCCTGGCGGACTGATGTTCCCTTGTCTATTTGACTGCAGTTTGGCTCGTCTGTAAAAGTTAAAAGCTCCATCACTGCAAGTAGCCTCTGCATTTGCACAGTTCTTAATTGGTTCATTGTCAAAAGTAGGAGTTCAGAAATGTCATCCGGAGTTTGAGGATAAAAGGACTCGCCAGAGTTCTTACAGAGGCTTGGGAATCTGGAAACGTTTTTGTCTAAATTCAGGAACAAACTATGCAGTTTGAAAACGTGATTATAAACTTGATTTGTCTACACAGTCTGCACTGGTCTGTGCAAAACAGGCACATCATCACAGACAGTCGGCTTACATCTGGTAGTACGAGGAGTTTGATGATCTCTTGTCTATTTGTGCCTATAAACGTCTACAGTAATATCAAACATGTTTAAAATTTTGACTACAATTTGGGAAAATCTAGCCATGATCCTGTAGTTTGAGCTGGATAAAAGTGATTACAGTGTATTTGCCTGTGGCTGTGCTCTGCTAAGGCCCGTTGTTAATTTTTGTGATAGTGAGTGTTTTCATATTCTGCAAGATTTTAAAAATCTCTACTTGTGGCTTTCCTGAATATTACCGCAAACAGTATTAACATTATGCAGAAATATTGCTGTTCCGACTTGATTGACAGTTTAAAGTGAAATTAGTTTTTCCAGTCTAATTGCCTCGCTACTATGACTGAAGATCATGATGAACACTAGCTAAAATCATCAAATTCAGTCAATAGAGAAGCTGTGAAAACCAAAACACAATTTCCTTCAAGTGACTTTACTAAAAAAGACGTGCGACCCGTAGATATGTTCAGACAGACGGGTCACCAAACACAGGCAGAAGCCTTGTTTTGCTTTTAATTTCACACAACACCCTCTCTAATCACAGTGATACCTCTGTGTTTTAATTTCACACAACACCCTCTCTAATCACAGTGATACCTCTGTGTTCAGGCCCATACCTGTGTGATAACATGATTTACACAGCTGTTGCCTTGAAAGGTATTTAATTTCCCATTACAAGGCCTTAAAAGCAATCTGACCTTTGTCTCTCACACAGTGGCTTCTTGACATTGTTAAAGCGGACAATCTGGTTACTGAAGTTGTTTATATGTTTTGAAATGTAACCATCTCACCTGTGGCTCTTGCTTTGAATGCTTTAAATACTAAGCTGGACTCCATTTATGTGCCTGAATGAAACCCACATCACATCCTTTTGTATTAATATGTGTGTTGTGTTGGGGCAACCCTTCTGCGGCCTCTTTTCACATGTTGCTCTGTAACCAATGTCTTGTTTTTTGGAGACATCACTAGACTACAAAACTTTTCAAATACAAAAACATTTTAAGTACAAGCCCTGTCTCCCTCTGCTGGAGTTTCCGTGGAACTACACATTTACACATGTGGGCAAACATACAGTCGGTGTAGGTGTAGGCTCGAGCTGTGCAGATCAGAGAGGCATTTTTTCTGTTTCTCTCAGATTCTCTGATTATACCGTATATGAAATTTTAGCTTCCCCACAAGAACAACATTTTTTTTAGTCTACGTGTTCACTACCCACTATGATAGTATCATAAAATCACAGGATGAACAAATGTTTGTCAGCCCCAGGAAGAGGTTAGGATGAGATGTGATTTAATTTCAATCAGATAGCAAGGCTTTGCCATCATACTCTCATATTCTGTCCAGTTGTTTGGTGTCTTACTGTCTGCTAAGTGTTGTCTGCTTGTGCATAAGTCCGTCCATATGTTTGAGACACCCGCGGCATGTCGCACCCAAACTGCATTAAGCAGCTGTCACTTGCAGCTCTTCATCTTACCAGGTCACTATTGCACTCTTGCCATGATTAAAGCTAAGTTACAGACCAAAAAAAGAACCCAAACATGTCCATATTTTGAAGTTTATCAGTAATAGTTGTTTTTTTTATCTTGGTGACAAGTAAGGCTGCACGTATTGTAGATAGTAGACATGTCAAAGGAGAACAAATCAGACAACAGTGAGGCAGCTCTGCATTCCTCAGTGCGTCTAAAACACGTTATACCGAGCTGGTGGAATGGAGCAGTGTGGTGTCAGGTGCATGAGGCCGAGTTGGACCAAACTGTTTTAACTTAGATCACCACTAGAGGGCAGCAACAAATGTTATTCCACCATTGATGCTGCAATTAAAAGTTCATGTAAAAATAAAATAAAGCACACAATTTAATGCAATTTTTTTAATGGCATAATAAGTGAGGTGTTCACTTTTCATATCAAGACTGTGTTTATCCCAGGGAACTTAATTTATTGTCCAGTAGGGGATACAACATAATGAAAACAAACTGGTCAAAATAGTGATTCTGACACATTCTGTAGTATGCCAGGAATTAGTTATATACCAGAGTAATATAGCAGAAATAAATCTGTTAATCCCAACTCCCGTTATGTATATTTCTGAGGCAAATTCCTGCTATTAACTATTCCCAGTGGAAGTAGTTTGTGTACTTGTGTGTATTCTTGTGTTTGTTTACTTAAACAGTACTTATTTGCGAAGAATACTTGTTACACATGTTTTTAAATGCTGATCCACATGCAGTATATATGCAGTAAAAGTGTGCCTGGCCCCGTAAGGTGCCGTGGGAAAAGCATATATCCATCAGCATAAGCTGCGTTAGAGAGGGCGGAGCACTCGTTTTGAAATGCACACAGACAGTGTGCCTCATGCAGCGTAATAGTGCAGATAACATCAGTTTAATTGTCCTGCCAGCAATATGATGAGCAGCAGAATTAACATTGTGGGAAATGTGGATGAAACATTATTGTGACCTTAAAATATTCATTTCTGTTTTTATATTTAGATCCAGTGTGCGGCCAAGTGATTTATAAGCATTCTACATCCAGAAATAAACACAAAGCTGTTTGCTGTGTGTCTTCTAATTATGCACGCTTTATTATCAGCATAGCAATGTGTTGTGTGGTGTACATTTTGGCAACAGAACTGGAATTTTGTTGTTGATTTTAGTGATGCGTCTAGTTTGCCATTTCATTTAACTTATTAATTGTATCTTTTTAAACAAAAAGGGATCTGGTTGTTGCATTTATGGGTGTATAGCCCAATATCACAATCTGTACAGCAATACAACATCCTCTTAATTGTTGCCTTATACTGTATGATCATTATTATTCTCTTAACTGTAAATGTTTAAGTATTGATGCAGCCAATAGGGTGTGTGTACATTCAGTTAGAGTGCAGCTACATGTAATGTACAGACAGACAGTAATGTTGTTGCAGATAACAGCAGGTAAAAACTGAGCTGATACACACAAATAAGCAATTTACTGCATACAGGTGTACATTCAGAAGAAATGGTGCTTCATGCAGTGCAGCCCTTGGCTCATGTGGAGTGTTGTTGCAGGTTACAGGTGTGTGCTGGTAGTGAACGTGTGGTGCAGCAGGCCAGTCTTGGCAGCATGGTGAAGGCCCAGAAGTCAACTGGGAGGAAGAGCACTCACTGTCTCCGCAGAGAGGTACTGAAAAAAAAACTCCATCAATGCCTGGATGTTATTGTCCAGTCTTACTGTCTTCACTGTCAGATTGTGGAAAACACACTTCCTTTATGTTAAAACCCAACTCGACCCCTCTGTGCACTTTGTCATTTTAACATCACCATATATATATATGCATTTTGGACTGTAATGTAATAGAAACAACAAATACGAAAAATAGTTTGATTGTTTAGCTATCGATATGACTATGGATGATATATCATGTTAAATTATCAATCATAATAATTATAATCCACCTCTCTTTCATCCAGTTTTCACCTGTCTAATGCACTATTCAATCTGTTCATTACACCTAGTTTTTTTGAGCAGAGAGTGGAAATTCATGCCTTGTCCACCTACTCTAATCAGTCCCCTTTCTCCCGCTTTAAGCTCACTGCTTCCCAATGAAATATGAAAATGAGTCATGAATAGTTCAGTGATTGATTGACTGTTAAATTGTTAACTGAATGGTGGAGCTTCCTGGTATTTCTTTTTACATTTGGACAGTCATGATGTTTTTTTTCTGGCCACAGTCATACAGACATTTTAGTTTTTAATAACATTTTTTTCCCCTCCCATCTCCTCACACTTTCCTAGAGGGTATGATCCACTGGTTTAGATAAAAAAAGTCTTCTATGACTGTAATAGGTTATGTGTGTGTGTGTGTGTGTGTGTGTGTGTGTGTTTTGTCCTGCACAGATGGCTTCACTGACATGTGTAACATACTGTTCAGCTATTTTTTGGTCATTTGATTATGCTGCAGTATGCAGAGTGTGTTTGCATGGGGATGACAGAGTATCCAAGTGGCCCACTTGTCCTGCGGTGATGTGCTATAATGTGCCTGAATAGTGGAGTCATTTGTCCCTCTTCAAGGGCAACAGGGACACGCGGTGCGAGGGAGACAGACACAGACAGAGAGGGAAAATGAGGATAAATTGGTGGGCGGAACGGGAGAGAAGATTGGGGACTTAGAGAGGAAAGGAGGTCTGGTCAAGAGACAGAGCTACATACACACACAGCACACAGACAGATGTATGTGCACACACTCAAGGGTTGGTTTGAAGTCACTTATCTGTTGAAGGGTGTGTGTGTGTGTGCGGAGAAAGGTTAATGTTCCCCTGAAAAAAAATCTCTGAAAGCTCGGGAGACATGACAGCCACACACACACACACACACACACACACACACACACACACTTTCCCCTCATTCTGTCTAGGATCTTTAAGCGTTGCATGTTTGTTTTTAGTAATTTCCTGAAGTGTAAAATCAAGATATGTTTTTCTTTTTTAAGTAATATGAACTGGATTGTTCTTGCCTGTCTTCCTTAATTTACTTCACTTTAAGTAATAGTCATTTTTTTGTTGAATTTTCTGCAGCTCCCATTTTCATTTCTGGTTTTGGTCCCACAGAGTGGTGGTCAGACGGAGATGGAGGAAGGCCAGCTCCAGTCAGACACCCAGCGCTCACCAGAGACGAAGCCCCATGGAGGGGAAGAGTCCTCTGATCAAACCCAACTCCAGACCTCTGCCTCAGCTGAGGCGCCGTCTGAGAACTGGGACCAGACAGAAACTCCAATGGACGTCCAGGAAAAGGAAGATTCTGCTGCCCAGACCAAGGGCAAGCCTCTATGGAAGCCCATCCCCCCTCTACTGGAGCCATCTGACTCCAACAGGAGCGCTACCACTGAGACCAGAGACCAGAGCTGCCAGACTGAGGAGCAGCTTCAACAGACCAGCGCCGGCAGCCATGGTCATAATACAGGTGGGTGAAGTTTGCTTCCCTGTGGACTTCCTCCTGCTTTGATTCACCCACCTACAAGCTAAAACTGTCTGTCACCTTCCTGTTTAGCTTCATTGCCAGACCATCGGCGTAAGCTGGCAGGAGTGCTGCATTAGGTGTGCACTGCTCGTTAGCCTTATGAAATGTTGTATTTGAAACCATCTTATATTTCTCCTACTATGACTGATGGTTGGAATGGCATTAAATGAAGCAACCAGCCACTCGCAGAGTATGAAATTGGTCCTAATTGACCCAAAAGTTTGAAAAAGGTTGTACCTAGTTAGAATAGGATTAAAACTTTGACTGCTTTAACTTGGAAAAGAAATCCTTTCTGCACCATGATTCTCAAGAAAGGACTCAAGAAATGTCCGTACGTCTGTTTCTTGGAGTTTTTGGTTTGTAGCAAGTCACATGAAACGTGCGCAGCCACAGAATGCAGAACATTTTATATGAAAAAAACAAACAAACTATATTGTGTGTATAAAAAGAATTTCTAACTGTTTCTATCTGAGATGTGGTTGCTTCATCCACAAAAAATTTTCTGGCCCCAAGTTGGGCGACAGCTCAGGTTGATCTCCTGAAACCACAAGCACGCAGTACTGCCAAACTTGGTTTATTACTTTAGTTGACAGCCAGCATGTTTAATGACCCTAAAGCCAAGCTAACGCATTGATATTGGATTGTAAAATGTACTATGTGGCTATAAAAGCTGCCATTATGATGTTAGGGTTTATGCATAGTGCTGACATGTTTGTTTCCTTCTTTCCTTCCATCATAACTTTTCTGCTTCCTTCAAAAACAGAAGCAGAAGTCTTGATTTAAATGTAAAGTCTGCTACTGTGAGTTAATTTCTAACTTGCCAAGTAAACAGTTGCACCGCTCATAGTAAAAAGAAGCTGTTTGTGTCGACTGACGTTGATTGGTTGATCTTCGGCCTTTTTACAGAGGGGGGTGTGGAGGTCAGGGGGGTCACTGACCTACCCTGCTGGGATTATAGCAGTTTGCCTTGGAGAGGTGTGGGGGGATGGGGAAGAGGAAAACACATTCTGTCACACATTAATACATACTCTCCTTCTCTCTCTGTCAAAACCTCTCACACAGTTGTCAGTCACTTTTCTAGCTTTCTTTCTGTTTGTGTCTTTCTGGGTGTGTCCCTTTGTCTGCTGGCCTTTTTGCCTTCTGTCTTTCCTTTGGTCTGTCTCTCTCTCTCTCACACACACACACACACACACCTGTCACTTTACACTACTTGGTACAAGGTTTCTGCTTCTAGTCTTGTTATCTGACTAGAAGTAATATAGATATAGATATAGATAGATAGATAGATAGATATTGTCATGAGTTATTCTTCTGATTGACAACAGTGCTAACATAAATTGTAGTTTCTGGGCTGTAATTCAAGTGCACGATTCACTTTGCAAAACCCGGCCAAACTGTGGACATTTGTCACAGCTGGAGACATTGACTATGTTTTATTCAGAGCTTTGTCCCTGTCATCACTGTTACAAAATGCTCTTTTTGTTGCAGCAGAAATGATGTTCTCCCTGTCACCTTCTTTCACATCAATATGATGTGGAAAATTAGACTTAAGTATTGAAAGTGATTACAGGGTCTGCAGTGGCATTTGTCAGTGTAATTGGTCTGCTCTGTGGCTGTTTACCCCCCTCTGTTGTTGCCCATCGCAGTGAAATGTTATGATTGTACTGATGTAAAAATTATTGGAAAAAAAAATGAAATCAGGCACAATGAGAGCACACAGCCAGCTTGCCTCAATAATGCCAATGCCTCATTTGTGTTTTATATTTAATGTTTTGTACAAACAAACAAGACTAGTTTAAAAGCTGGTATATGGCTGGACTGTGTATGGGTGTGCACAATTGTGGCCAATTTGTTACAAGGATAGTCAGCGGTACTGTCTATAATGTGAATTCCTGGATATTAAATGTTCATCTGGAGGCTGCGGTGGAAATTATAAATGAAAGTTTTGACAGCATTGGGTCCAAATTCAGGAGGCTTATCTCCACCCAGTTACTGCAGTTACAGCAAGCACACCTACACTAAACTGATATAACAGCCTGCATGAGTCTCATGTTTTACCTGCAAGACTCATTTTTTAATGCTGTTGTTCATAGTTTGCGATGTGAAAACGTCAAAAGAAACAAAAAAGCGTGGCGGTAGAGGAGGAGACAGGAGAGACGCTGGTATGCGTCTGTTTAAACAGGAGTTAAGCCGACTTCTCTGCATTTAACACAGTCACTCTGCGCTCCGCGCTGTCCTCTGTTTCCATCACAGTTATGTATTCAGGTCATTTAGAGACAAGACTGTAAAAGTTTGCAGCCTGTCATGTTGTCAGGCATATCCAAAGGGATAATGTCAGTAAATTACAGAATGTGCCGCAGGCGACACAGACGTGGGGGTGGTAATTTCAAAATCACATGAGGTCCCCAGGTAATATTAGTCCCGCACGAATAGGAGTGGAAGCACTGTTAACGCCACCTGATGAGGTAATAGAAAACGGTTCGCGGCAATTCATTTTGAAAGAGCAACAACCAATGGGGAAACTCCAACACTCGGACTTCATCACTCACTCACTCACTCACTCGCTCATGGATAACCACATGTGTAGGGCTGGCCCCGCCGTTGCGGTCCAGCCTAAAAATAAAGTTGAGATCAATAAGTGAAATTAATAGCTTACAGGCTTATCTGTTAATGTTTTTTCAGTGTTTTTCTTCTCTAAGGCAGAAGTATGTGCTGTGGACCTCCCTGGTGTTTTAGAGAAGCAGAATGAGTCTGTTCTCTGCAGGATTATAGTCAGGATTGCCAGATTTGGCAGAGGAAAAATCAACCTGTTTTGTTTAGAAAATAGACTTCACACAATCTTGAAGTAAAAAAAAATCTCTCTGATCTAAATTGCATATACTACACATTCAGTATATTGTGCTAAAATGTTACAATGAGTGTATTACAATAAGAAGGGTGGATGGGTGAAAGATCATTGCCTTATTGCCCTTAACTGTATTCCTGTGACAATCTAATAATTAAATGTAATAAAGAAAAAATACTGTAGAATAAGAACAGGTCAGTAAATCAAGCAAAACAACAAGTTCCTACCAGCATCAGGATCGCTGTGCTCTCTGACCCTGCACTCCCCGCTGATCTGGAACATTTTCCAATACACATCAATAAATATCCTCCTGGTCACGTTCCTGCTTTGGCTGATAAAGTGTCACTGTGTGAAACCCAGGCTGAAGTATCAGATGCTGTCCTGGCTCTGACCGCTGTTGGACTAAGCACAACAATTTGTCATCTGCCCCCCACTGCATGTTTTCCTTTGACTCCTCTGAGCAAGCATCACTGAGAGATTTCATTTGCAAAGATTTTTTTTTCCTTTTAACATGTATGTCCTTTTTGTTCACATCTTTGATGCAACTAAGGAAAGTGTGTGTGTGTGTGTGTGTGTGTGTGTGTGTGTGTGTGTGTGTGTGTGTGTGTGTGTATTGGGGTCAGAGTGAATCACTGTCCCATACCGACCTCATTGTCTGATTCTGATTGTGTGTGCCCTTCAAGGACACTGCAATATACTTTGTGTCTTAAAGGGTCCCCAGAATTCCCAGGTGATGGTGTATTTCTCAAAGACTATCATACTCTGATGTAATTATATACTCACTTTGATAAAATACAATCTCTTTCTCTCTCTCTAGGTCACTGTGTGGAGCCTGGAGACCCTCCTCTGCTCCAGCAGCCTCTGCAGACCTCCAAGTCTGGAATTCAGCAGATAATTGAATGCTTCCGTTCAGGTTTGTGTGTGTTTGATTTCTCATTGTCACTCATTCATTTTTGTTATTTACTGCGTCTTGTCATATCTTCCTTCCTGTGTGAGCTGAGTGTTTGCTCCGTCCTGTGCTGTGAAGCAACAATGGCTCCATCTTCTTTTACATTTCCTTCCTTGATATATTAAAACTGAACCACCAACAAAAAATATAGAGTGCTTGCCCTATATGTGAATTAAATGGACTTTTTCATTTGATTTTGAGAGACTTTATGTATTCTTTTGCCTAAAAAATGTAGAGGACTGTCCAAATCTAGATGGAGACCAGATTTTTATCAGACCAGAGTTACCAGTCAGGTCAGCAAGCTCCTCCCCTGCTGTTGGGGCATACGATCATGCCACAACGCACCACGGTTGCCGAGCCAGTGGCAAAATGGCAATAGATGCTGTGGGTATACAATTCTGAAAGAGGGAGAAGGCAACACATGGGGGGAAACAACGGTGTGTGTTGTGTGTGTGTTGTGTGTGTGTTGTGTGTGTGTGTGTGTGTGTGTGTGTGTGTGTGTGTGTGTGTGTGAGAGAGCACACAGCACAGCTCCATTTGTGCTTCCCCTTTTAGAATAAAAAGCAAGTCCCTATAATGTAAATCATTCAATTTTAGGGTGAAGACTTGGTTTAAGGTTAGGGTTAAATGGGTAAATCTCCAGGAAATGAATGTAAGTCAATGTAATGTCCTCTAAAGTGATGGAAATGTGACTGTGTGAGTGTGAGAGCCGATTGTGCAGCTATTACCACTAATGTGAGTCAGCCTAAGAGTTCACTAACTAATTTTGTGTGTAGTGTGTGTGTGTGCGTGTGTCCGTCTGCGTGTGTGTGTGTGCGTGTGCGAGTAGGTTCAGTGTTTTTTGTCACATTGTGTACAAATATGAGTCAGACACCAAACAAAGCACTGAATACTTCTACAAACTGAATTCAATTTACTGTATGAGTCACCATGCTGACAACCGTGACGCAAAAGTAGCACTTAATACAAAGGTGTTCATCATCTGAAATCCCGTAAATGGACAAAACATTTTCATTAAGATGAGGCAAATTTCTCCCACAGGCTTTCCTATCCAGACTGAAACTTATCAGCTTCCTCTGTTTACCTCCCTGTCCTCCTTATCTCCTGTTTTCTTAGAAATATTGATGAGATCATATATATTCCTTTAGTTTACAGACAGTTTTTTCATATTTGATGTTTTTTCAGCAAGATATTGCTACTTACACATTTATGTGTTTTTGAATTGTGCAGCCTGAAACCAAGAATACAATGTTGAAAACTCCTTTTTTTAATTAAGGATTGCACCTTAATGCATTCATTTAATTTAGATTATTGCAATAAATTGCACGTACATCTTTAATGGCCATGGTAACCTGGAGCCATCAGGTCTCGGGGGGTCACTAGATGGGACATCAGAGCGATGTGACGCTGTCTGCTTCCTACTGCAAAGTGTCTCTGTGCAACCGTGATTGGGTTTGATGGCATTTTACCGTATGCTGTCTTCACACTGTGCATGTCTTCTCACTCTCGCTGAAAATCAATAAAAGTAATCACTGCTTCTCTTTGGCTTGCAGGCACCAGCCAGCTGAAGCACATGCTGCTGAGGGAGGTGGACACGATCTTCGAGTGTAAACTCTGTCGTAGTCTGTTTAGAGGCCTGCCCAACCTCATCACGCATAAAGAGTACTACTGCCTATCACGGCTGCCTGAGTCTGACGGTTAGTGTTCCAGCACATTATCATGCAGTCACACATACACGTATAAACATGGCTAGAATATTTATACACACACATTTATACCCATAAGTCTGATCTTAAAAACTTAAAGTGCTGAAATCAAAGCACAAAAGACATAAAAGTAAAAAAGAATTACCTCAAAAATCAATAATAAAATCAACAGACAGAACAGGTAAAACACAAACTCCAGGAGCCGGGGCCAGAGTTTTCATGCATTCTCAGGTTATGCAAATGCAAACTTGTGTGGATCACACAAACGGACAAAGACTCCCTGAATGAGGCAGGGATCAAACTGGCTCGAACTAGACACACCTAGTTTAGTTTACACACACACACACACGCAGACACCTATGCACAGAATCATTGATTACTTCCACCTCTCCTAAGGCTCCTCCTCATTTTACTTTTACATTCTGTCGCTCCAAGATGTCTTCTCTCTCTTTAGCACCATCTGCCTCCTGCTCATTACTCTCCTCTCATCTCCTCTGTCTGTATTCACACACACACACACACATAGACACACTCAAATGCACGTTTTAACATGTTCAATCCATCAGTCATTTCCTTCACTCAAAGTGCAGTTTCTCCTCTGCTCTCATATCACTAAGGAAATTGACTTTGATCATGCAGCATTTTTGTTTTATCTACTTCTCATTAGCCACTCTATGTCTCCGAGTCTATTATTTGCTGCATAGAAGTGTTTTAGAAGTTGTAGTAGACTCGTGAAAACGATGAGACTCCAGTTCTCTTGTCCTCTCCTGTGCTTTTAAACGAAATAAATCTCAACACAAACGCTCAATTATATTTTGCTCAGTTGTCCCCTGCAATGATTGCTGTTGTAGAAAAGAACTTTGTCTCATCAAAATCTTTTCATCTGCTTGTGGTCTTAATTAAGTCGTACCGTGCACCAATTTTTCTCCATCAAGTCTCCATTACCAGTGTCTGAAAGTGTATTGTATTGTTATTTTGATAAATTACTTAATTGGTGTCTATTTCTCACCATTGAGACTCTGGGCATTATTTGTGTGGTTACTAGATAAACTGAGTGTTTTTCTTTATAAACACTCGATTTTTCACCATCCATCTGACAGTGGGCCTATACAATCTCCGCTGGCAGCATGATGATTTGTAGTTCATTTCTAAAGTGCCTAAAATGTAATAACTCTTTCTCTATCTCCTCTCTATCTCCCATTGTAAAGAATTTAATGAATACACATCAAGGAAGCGAAATAATTACAGTACCATATGGTTAGTGGTACTGTATAGTTACTGTAAAAGACGCTCTGTGCGAATAAAAAAATGTGCCATAATATTAGGCCAGACTGTGTTGTGTCAAAAGATGACTTCACAACTAAATTAATGCTCATGTTTACATTATATTGTATGATCAGAATAATTATCCATTTTGGGTTACTTCAAATCCTTATCTACTCTCTAATGCTCCCTTAAAGGTGCCATCAGTAAAACATGACTGCATAATTGAAGTGGGCTGACGACGCATCTCTCTCACTCTTGCTTTTGTATGCTCAAGCGGCCCACAGACTGACCGACCCACCGGGACCAGTGCAAAGCAGACTATGGGTTCAGGAAGGCAGCTCAGGAAACCAGGGAGATTAGATCCCAAGTGAACTGGGCTGAGTCTGCCTGTTTAGAAAGACTGAAATCTCAGCAGCCATTCAAATAACAGACATAATTGGCATTGATCAGAAACTCTAATGATAACCTTGTACAAATTACAGTGGTTGTTTTTTTTGGGTTGTTCCTTTCCAGGTTCACCGGGTGACGACAGACAGAGTGTAGCTATTAAGGATTTGTTGGATGCCATATATCCCAGAGTCGACCGGCCAGACTACGTGGTCCGACTGGAGCCCATCCAGACCACCACCAAGGCCGTGTTTCAGTACCTCACCACAGAGGAGGAGCTGGCTAGATATCCATCGCACACACCCAGGTAGGTGGTATGTAGTGAGACCTTTAAAATGTAACTGATCTCCTTAGTATTTGCAGTTCTCACTTTCACAGAGCAACACTACATTCTTTATCTACACAAGGTGCAGACTTCACTTTGTGTTTTATCCAGATCCAGTCACTCTAGTCCCTCACTGGGGTTTTCGACTACTTCCACCCTCCCCCTAGTCTCTGACTGTATGTGTCAACATGCTTCACAGTGCTAGAGAGAGCCCGGTAGTGTGGGAGGGAGAACCAGTGGAGGATGTTGACAACAATCAGGCCAGCCAGCCAGGAGGGCCAGAAAGCCCAGGACACAACCAGGGACAGAGAAGATGGGAGGCTGAGGAGGCGGCTAAAGAGGAGACGCCACAGCCTGAAGATGAGGGATCCACTAGTGGGGTAGGTGGCTTGGCACGTCAGGAGTCACAAGTGAAAAAAGTAAAAGTGGGGTGGAAGTCAGTGCATGTACATCTTTAAACAGATTTCAAAAATACCTGTCATTGTTGAGGCGCATCGTATTTTCATATGCTAATTGATAAAAGGATTTTCTGTCTTTGTTTTCACCTTCCAGGTTGAGGATGTGACAATCTCCTGTTGTCTGTGCGGTCAGGACTTTAACTCACGCCGCAGCATTAGGCGTCACTGCCGCAAAATGCACCAGACTAAACTCGAGGAGCTCCGAAAGTTCACAGAGACGCGGACAGTTCCCACAAGCCTGCTCTCTATGGTGAAAGGTGAGAGTTGACTGAATAGTTACAGTGTAGACTTTCCAAGAGAAACTGCCTGAAGTAAACAAAAACAAAACTGTCTTTCAGTATAACAGTTCTCAGCTCTGTGCGTGCATGTTGGGGCAAGCAAACTTTTGGTTATGCATGAGTGGAGAAAAGATGACAAGAATTCTTTTTATTAGTGGTTGATTTTTATAAATACGGTGAGCTCTATAGAAGTGTTCATTTACTGTCAGTTGACCTGTTTAAAAAAAAAAAAAAGTTTGGTCCTTTTTGTAGTATTTTTGTTTTCATATTGGTCTTTTCAAAGTAAACATTTAAAATGACAGTTCTTCTCATTGTTATGAAGGTCGGCAAAGGACTCTGAGCACACCTACCGGAAAATCCTGCCCAGTGTGCCTCAAAACCTTTGCTACCAAAGCCAACGTACGCCGCCATTACGATGAGGTGCATCGTGGTCTGCGGAGGGACACCATCACACCCAGCATTTCCTCACGACCTGGCCAGCCCTTCTCTCTGGAGGTCACACCCCCAAGGAAGAGCAACAATTCCTCTCCGACACGTGGCCACCACTCCAAGTCCACCCCCGTGAACTCTAAAACAACGCCTTCAAACCAAAACCAAGCCAAACCTCAGAGTCCACTCCCAGCCTCTCCACAGGCGAACCCGGCTTCATGTCGCTGCACGCTCTGCAAGAGGACCTACAGCTCTCAGGTTTGCTTTGTTGCCCCACTGGCATCTTTAGGCTAATCTAATTGTGAGAAATCCACACAGGGAAAGGGAACAAAACAAGAAAGTATTCGTAACAATACTTAACAATAATTTATATTAATATAAGTAACTGTTTTTTGTTTTGGTCTGCAGGCAAATGCATCAGCTGATCTTTAATTTTGTCTGTGTATTTCAGCTTATGTTGAAGAGGCACATGCGTATTGTCCACAAGATCTACAGCATCAAAAGTAACAGGTCTGCTACCACGTCAACCCCTGCTACTACGGCAGCCACTCCTAACAGCAGCAGTGCCAGCTTGGGCCCCAGCAACAATATCCGAGTGAAAAAGGAAGCGGTTGAACCCTCAGAAGAAGACGATGACGAGGACATTGACAGCAGCCCGGCCCCATCCCCCAGTGACAGCACTGGCACAAGTAAAGGTGTTTCTGTGGCACACAACACCATGAAGGTGAAGGAGGAGGAAGCCCCGTCGAGCCCAAAGCTGACATCGCCCATATCCTCATCAACCTCGCGTGCGGGCAACACGTGCAGCGGGGGCATGGCCAACAAAATGACTAAACTGTCGGTGGGTTTTGACTTCAAGCAGCTCTTCTGTAAGCTGTGCAAGAGACAGTTCAGCTCACGTCAGAACTTATCTAAGCACATTGAGCTGCACACGGATGGCAACGACATCTTCATTAAGTTCTACCGCTGCCCTCTCTGCCGCTATGAGTCACGCCGCAAACGTGACGTCCTGCGCCACGTGACCGTGGTCCACAAGGAGTCATCTGCGTACCTTGCCAAGATCATGCCCAAACTGGAGAGCAGGGCAGTGAAGAGGCTAGCGGAGGTCGTCCTCAACAATACAAACCCTAAGAGGGCAAGCGGTGCGGTCAAGGAGGAAGTGAACGGACGCCACACCTCATCCTCCTCTTCCTCCTCTCCGTCACCTCCTGTCACTCGCAAGCAAGAGAGTTCCACAACTGCCCCAGCCACCGGATCAGCCTTGTCCTCCTCCTCCTCTTCTTCCTCCGCACCGCCGCCAGCTCCCGTCACCCGGAAACAGCAGGACCTCTCATCCGCAACATTCACCCCGTCCCCTCCTGTCACTCGTAAGCAGGAGAGACAACAGACCCATCAGCACCGGCCCGTCACCCCCCCAATGACCCGCCGCAGCGATAAACACACACGCCAGCGCAACTCCTCCTCCTCTTCCTCCACCTTACCCAGCAACCAAACTCCACACACCCGGCGGCATGACACCCAGTCAGAGAGCACTGGCAGCGGGACGTCCTCCACCGAAGTCAGGGTGACCAAGAACTTCTCCCTGCACGCCTGCGACCAGTGTGGACGGGCCTTTGCTAAGAAGGTATTGGATATTAAAGTCATGACATCATTTTTCTTTTACATAAAACACCTTGTAGGCTTTTCCCAGTAAAGAATAATACTTATAGAGCTTAATAGAGCTTAAAAAGAACTACAAGTCATCGTCAGGGCATACAATGTGATGGATAATTTAGTTGCAGCCCTAGTATCAAGACACACTAGCTGAATAATGACATCCTGTATTTACATCTAACCAGAATCAGACCTACTTCTTAAATTTGTATGTAAATGATCTTTTCTTTGAATTTTTTCTTCAGTTGTACTTGGAGTCTCATAAGCGAAGCCATCGTAACGCGGCAACGGCAGCAGCCAACAGGAGGAAAGGAGTCAGCACCCGCTCCAAATCCCTGGTCTGGTGAAAACACACAGTGTAAGAATTCAAAAGGTTTACCTACAGCACAAGGATTCTGCCACTTCATCGCTGTCTTCTTCTCCTGCTCTCATTTTGCTTTTCTTTTTGCTTTCTTCTTCCTGTCTCTGAGTTGCACCGGATTTCTTCCTGTCTTGTTTTTTCCTCTCCTTCTCTCTCGGCTGCTGCTGCATATTCAGGAACCACAAAGACGCGCTGCTGTGTGGTGTGTACTTGAGCAAATTTGTGAATGTCTGCCTGTGTGTGTGTGTGTGTGTGTGTGTAGGTATGTGTGTTGGCTTCTGATATATGAGTTTTTGTGCCTAAAGAGGTGTGTGTGTTTGTGTGTGCTTATGTTTGTGTAGAAGACCATTCCCTCGGGCAGAGATGAGAAACCGCCGTCATTCTGCAGCCTTTAATTGACCGCTCAGCACGTTTACCAGCTGTTTCCTACGTTCTCCCTCTGGCTGATTTCTGTGTGTGTCTCTCTCCTCATTAGAAATCTTCCTCTTTGTCTGTTATTTCAGCTTCTTGCTTATCATTACTTCTTTCTTCCCTCCTGCCTCTCTCTTGATCCTTCCTCTCACTTACTCTGGTCTTTCTTTTGTTCTCCTCTTTCCTCATCATTCTCATCTTCTCTCTCTCTCTTTCCACATGTCCACAGGGGACGATGGGCGAGCGAGCCACTAACAATGAAGACGAGAAAACTTTTCAATTGGGGGGAATAAAAATGGACGGATGGAACGAGCACAGAGAAGAGATGATGGAAACAAACGAAAAGGAACAATGGAGCATGATAGAGGAACAAAGGAAGTACGAAGGATTTTCCACCTTTTTGCTTAAGAACCAAATATATTATTGGAGATTTTTGTATAGTTTCATTATGAAGCCAGCCAGCTGTAGTGCACAAACTGGCCAGACGGTGGCGCTGCTATCCACAGAGAGACTGTAGTGAAAAGCAGATTCACTACTACTGTATATATCTGTATTTACCTACTACAGTATGTAAATATAGATCCATACACAGAAGACTGACTTTTACTGCTTTGCTCTTGGTAAACCACCGTTAGCAAAAGGATGAAGACATACAATGGAAGAGTGTGTGTGTGTGTGTGTGTGTGAGTGTGAGTGTGAAAGAAGGAGGGAATCAGAACTGGATTGTGTCCTCCAAAAAACTGACTGGAAACAAACTCTTTTTTTTTTTCGTCGATAAGAAAAACCAGAATTTGACCCTTACAATCCCACACCGATGCACAAAACTTTGGGTCCTTAGCTATTAGCATTTCAAACCAATTAATTTTCAACGTGTACTGTGTGTATAATCACACCTTAAATAGTGTGCTGAGATTGAAGAATACAACACAATATCAACAGAATATACATATTCATCCTCTACGTTTCCCCTGACATAGACAAGTGTTTCCCCTCCTGTCAGTCTTCAGCAGGGTCGATGCTTGCCTTAGATTTGAAAATCACCTTCATCTTCTCGTGTAAGTGTTTCCTGTTGATACGGAGGAGTAAACAGATCACAGATGAGCACTTCATTGTAATATTCGTCATGCTCGCAACCCATAGTCTGATTTAGTCACCTGTTGTATTTGCTTTACTGTCTGACCAACAGCGGTCTTATATTAGAGGATCAAAAAGTTCATAAACGACAGGGCATGGTCAAAATAAGAGAAAACCAAAAGTGTATTTTGCAGTTTTCTTTAAAAACTGCTGTTTTGTGTATCTCACTCTTATTTTCTGTTTTTTTTTTTTTTCTGCTGGACTGATTGCATGCTTGTGAAAGGTTTTTCCTTTACTTTGACTGTACCCTGTTTTACCTTGATGTTTCAGACAGGTGATCAGCCTCAGCAATAGAGCGGAGCGCCCCCATGGCCGTCAGTTCTGTGTAGGTTTGGTGGAACTGAAGGAGTTATATGCTCTGAAATGAGGCAAAGTGACACCTTTGCTCACAGAATAATCAAAATCCTACTAATTGTGTTTATATAAAACAATATAAAGTAGTACAATGATAGTAATATATCAGCGTTACGTTCATTTTCCTTGAAATATGGATTATTTTGGGACATAACAGCTCAGTTCAACTGTTAACTCGAAGGTACAGTATGCTAACACAGGTGAAACATTCAAACTATCAAATGAATACAATCATTACCACCTAGATGGCAGATCATTTGTGTTAATGTGTGAGAATCCAATTTACAGTGAGCAGGAAAAACCTGCACATTGATTGAGCAGCAACGTGTGTTTGAAAGCTCATTTTTGCAGACGGGCAGCTTTTAGTTTTACTGTAACAGCTGTACTGATTCAGACATTAGAAACCATTAACTGGAAGACTTCAATTACTGCGTCCACGTGACATAATTTTGTCATCTTGCTTGTTAATTTTCAGAAAGCAGTTGCAGCACAGCATTACTGCACTGTACTACACTTACTGCTGTAATCTACCGTCAGCGGCGCTAGTCCCGATTCGCGATGGGCCAAAATATGGGAGCTGTAAACACATAAAAAGGAAAGCTATATGCCTGAGTAAGAAACACCATTTAATTCTCCTAACGTAAAAGTTTACATTCATGTTTTCGTTCCATTAACAAAATGCAGGGGCTCCGTTAAATTAACTTTTAAAACTATTTTTATTTTTAAACTTTACCCGTATAACCGCCATTTATTTCAACCACACTAAATGCTGCGTCAGTTCCATTCAAGATGTGCTTTCATGTACTCAAACTTAAGGGCGGCTGCGTTTGTCGGACGCACCCCCCGAGGTAGTCTTTGAAACACTGGCACATGACAAGAGTCGGGAGGAAAGGAACAGAGGAAGACCAAATGTAGATATGTCTTAATGTTTAAACAGAAAGCCATGAAATGGAACAAAACCAGAAAAAAAAGGAAAGACCAAACTTTATTTTTATAACTGAAAACGCTAGTGCAACAAGGTCTTGAAAACGTGTATTGATTCATCCCGCACGGATGGTATAAATAATAGTTATAATAGTCACAATAGTTATTGACTTGTACTTAACTGTTGGTTGACCATATGTTTCGAACATGTCTGACTAGTTACTACTCTGTCAATGTTTAATACTGAGGCAACTTTGCATTGTTCCAGGATTAGTTGTTTTTTTTGTATCTTTATTCCTTTTGAAGGACATGTTTTTGTTTTGTTGGAATGTGTCAGGAGGAGAACAGGAATCAAACCTCAAGAGATTCTTAAGACTTTTTTTTGTTTTTCTTTACATCTTGTCATTTTCTTTCGTCGTCAGTTGTAATATGTTATTAAGCTCACCTTCTAGAGAACCTGAGAGGAGTTAGAGAAGCCTTTCAAATGTGACAAGAATGTTAAAACCAACCACTTACGTACTAAATAAAAAATGTACTGCTTCAAAACCTCGCAGGGGAGTTGTGTACGGCTCTGTTTTTGTCCGCAGATATGAGTCATAAACTTCAATCAATCAATCAAATTTGTTTACCGCATTTGCAGAGAGGAAATTTCATTTGCCTTCTCAGGAATTGCTTTCTCGGGTATTTACAGTTTCACTTACATTTGTGAGATTTTTCATTTCTCTTCCCATGTTATTTCCTGTGGTGCAACATGTTATTTCTCTTCATGTCTCCAGGGGTGATACAAGGATTTATCTTGATGACGTCAATAAGAGACACGTATAGTGGAAAAGAATCAGTGCAGGATGGATTCTGGTATGTTGGACTCCAGAAAAACTTAAGACGAACAATGAACTGATCCCATAAATACTTACAGTTCACCAAATCTGAAGCTGAAAATAATCCCCAACAATTACACTATTTACTTAAACTTTAAGTAATGTTTGCTGAAAGCTAGAGTGCCCAGCTGTTTTGGAAATAGTTTGGCCTTTTTTTAAAAATGAAGGTATATTTTCGTAACCTGTTTCTGGTGGGAACAAATGGGCTTGGGGTTGAGTGCCAAGAATATAGAATATCACCAGCTTTATCCATTAAACACATCTGTATTTATTTAGTAAATAAATACTTTGAAAGGATGCTGGACTCTATAGTCATCATTTTTCTGGGGACCCTAAAGACCTCAAATGACCCTGATGTCCCCTGCTCCAAATACCAGATGCCCCTGCAGTAGTCCTTTATATTTAGCAGCTCTTTAACCAAACTTTAAAACCCTCTTATGTGCCACAAAGGACAATTCCTGCATTTTTTGGGGGGTTCAAAGCAGTTAAAAAGACCACCACCTGCTCTTCCTCCGTTGCAATGACAGCATATTCGCCACGAGATGGCGCCATTGCTCCGCGTCAATCCACGTCGCCGCGGCGCTAAAGCCACAAATTGGACATGTTGCGCACATCTTCCACATTGTCACATGAGAGAACACCCTGGTCTGTTTCGATTGCCTGGTTCCTCACTCCACACTCAGCTTATCAAATTGTTATTACACAGCAGATGGGATGCGGTTCATTTATTTAATCCCATTCACCGCAAAGAGCCACGGCGCTTCGGTTTTACAAGGGGGGGAATCAATGGGCGCAGTAAAAATGGATTGAAGTTCAGGCAATTAAGAGTGCGGCGCAACGCCTGTGTGAGCATATTTTTGATGACTTATTAATGTGTTCAAATAACCAAAGCCCTCTATTGTGCAAACTATCGATCCGATTGATTAGTAATAAACTTGATTGAACGGGCTGCCCGGACCACACTGATGCAGTTAGACGATGATTTGGTGCGGGCGGGTTACCTGAAAATACACACGTCTCTCACGCGGAGTGTTTTTGCGCTTCATTTGGCTGTGGAGTCGCGCGCTGCCGCTGTCCCTTTCAGCACCGAGGAGCGGTAGAGGAGTGTGTGTGTGTGTGTTTGAGCGCGCGCGTCCGTCCGTGGAGCAGCACGAGCGCACTTCACGGGAAGGTTCCACGCGCGACGAGCTTAAAGAGAGAGAGAGAGAGGACTATGGATAAAAATCAGGTGGGTTTTACCAACATTATTGATCATGACTGACAGATTCCGCGTATGATGAATTCCTCTGCACCCCCCCCCCCTCTCTCTCTCTCTCTCTTTTCTCTCTCTGTGTGAATGTCTCTCTCTCTTTCTGTATCTCAGACTCATTCTTGGGTATCGACTTCATTACAGACAGCCTCTCTCTCTATTGTCTCCTTAAACAAGTGCGGGGTTAATAACTGCATTTTTCTCCTGTAAAAGAAGCTCTGCTGGTCACGACGGAACACTTTTTTTAAAAAAAACATATCGGCTTCATATCTCCTCTATTTTTTTTTTTCTCTCTTTCACGTCTTCAGCTTGCGGATGCTCTCATTTTCTTTTAAATCCGTTTTTGCTGTTGTGTGGTGGTGGTGGTGGTGAGGAGGAGGAGGAGGAGGGGGGGGGGGATAAACTCACCACTCTCCAGGAGGACTGATATATTTTTTTTTAGGGGGGGGGGGGGAGGCGGGAGGAAAACTGCTGAGCTCCGCAAGGAAGTTGCCTGAGGCTGGGCAGGGACCCCGAGGAGTCCGCGGGAAAGAGGCTGGAGACGGTCCTACTCGCACCTTCACACGCTGTCGGATGAATTAGATTTTCTGAGGTATCTCATATACTATCATTCTGTTTTCTCCATTCAGACTGAAATGCTGTTGCCTCTTTTTCTCAGCGGGTGTTTTGTGTGTGTCTCTCTCTCTCTCTCTCGTGGCATCCTCACATTCCTCCGGTGATGGATTTTGGGGCAACCTTGTCTTCTTTAGGCTTATGGTCTTGTTTACTACCCGGTTTTGTCTTGCTGCTTATTTCCTCTGAGATTTAATTGATCATCATTTTCATTTCACATGGATTCTGTGCAATAGAGAGGTGAGTAAAATGTCTTACCAGCACATGGGAAGAGGTATGTTTCACTTAATAATGCGTGGGTTTAGAGGGGGGGAAAAAAACAAGAGATCAGATGAGAAAATAAGCTTCATAATTTTGCTCACCCTGAAGAGATTCTACTGTGGATGGTACTGTCTTAATTAGGGTGCATCCAGAATACCACCACCGCTGTGCAGAAGCCTATAGGGCTGCATAATGAGCGTACACCCATAAGACTTTGATCTCATATAGTCGTGTTTCTGAACCTGTGGGCTGTGGGCTTTTATCCACATGACTTAATCACGTCAGAGGCATATGTTATTTAAAATGAGGCGTCTCGTGGCATTGTGAGCTGTGATTTGATGACGTTTATCCATATATGGGGACAATCAGGATGTGTTTTTGACATGCAGTTTTTTGAAAATGATATGATGATATTTATTTGCAGTCTGGTTAAGCCCATAACACTGAATGGAGGGTGAATCCAGATTGTGTGTGTGTGTGTGCGTGTGTGTGTGTGGGAGGAGGGAGTTGCACTCAGGGGATATCACCATCTGAATGCATCTTTGGCCCATGATCTCACAAAATCAAATGTCATATAGTTTGAAAAATGCTGTTGGAAAGTGGGAGCTGAGAGATCGTGGAAGGTTAGGGACCAGGTGGAGAGAGAGAGAGAGAGAGAGAGAGAGAGAGAGAGGGAAAAAAAAGCGAGATTCTTGAAGGAGAGACTCCGAGAAACACCTACTTAGGGAGAAAGAGAGAGAGAGAGAGAGAGGACGAGGAGGGGAAGGCTGGGGGAGAGAGGACAGGGCGGCATGAAAAGCTATCACTTTCTGAAAAGAGCAGTGCGCTCCCCAGAGAGAAGTGGAGGCCTGCAGAAGGCGATTTGTTAGAGCAGAGAGAGGGAGAGGAGGAGAAGCAAAGGAGGGTAGAAATAAGGGTAAAAGTGGAGGGGAGAGAGGGCAAAAGAAAAGAATCAGGAGGGGTGACGGAGTTGAGGAGAGAGGAGAGAAGAAAGGAATGAAAGAGGAAAGGAGGGAAGATAAAAACCAGAGTAGAACAAGGAGTGGGCAACACTCACCTAGACAGCCAGCCGTGGGTGTAAATTAAAAAGAGTGATGAGCCAGCCGCAGCCTCTTGGGGTTTAACCCTCTTCATCTCTGAGCCACTAACCGGCACAGCGATGTCTGCGGCCTTCTTTTAGGCGTCCACATGGGAGAAGAAATCTGGTTTTGAGCCTTTTGTGAAGCGTCCTAAAGGACGAGGACTCTTATGGGAGAATAAGAGAGTTCAGATCAGGTGGTAACTTGTTAAGAATAGCATGAGATTGGGTGTGTAATACAACATACAGGCAGGGGTGTCACTTCTTTTCACTCCTCAATGAGCGTGGGTGTGAATGAGACATGAAACTTTTAATAACCTCGGGGCCTCAGCTCAGTCA
Organism: Scomberomorus guttatus; assembly: GCA_038419695.1. Lineage (NCBI taxonomy): Eukaryota > Metazoa > Chordata > Actinopteri > Scombriformes > Scombridae > Scomberomorus > Scomberomorus guttatus. The sequence goes on along the minus strand of CM076466.1, from coordinate 12,331,168 downwards.
CGAGCAAAGATGTTCACACATCGCCCTGATCTTTTTTTTTTTTTGGTTTCCCTCTCGAGACGTTTGCATGTAGTTGCATTTTGCATTAAGCCATCTGAAGTCCATGTGGTCGCTCCCAGTCTGAGATACTATTTGCCAAATATTCAGAGCACATCAAAGATGAAATATGTAACAAAAGCAAGGGAGATGATCAATAGAAGCTGAGTCTGTGAGCTTTATTGGATCCTATTAGACTATATTCAGACAATGAATTGCAGTCATATAGAGAGGCGAAGTCCCTCCCCTTCCCCCGGCCCCCATGGGACCTTATTTCAGAAGAAATATGTACAGTAGTCAATGGCAAGAGACAAATAATATTTTGATCCTGTTCGAATTGTGCCATGAATTACACACATGATATTTGTCAATTTATATCACCACAAAAGTTCCCCTACCATGTAGTTTTGTGTGAAACCGCCCAGTGAACGACATCTCTCGTTAACGTTGCGTTAACGTAGCTTCAGTGGCTCTGGGTAGGCTAGCTTGCGGAGAGAGAAAGTTATGACGTCACTTACGCGACTTTTGGGTGTACAGTCCATGGATGTATTATAAGAGCTGGATACCAGACAAAAAAATGGCGCCTATTCAGTCCAGTGAGAATTGCTCGGCTGGCGCATACACCAAAAAAAGTTTGCTTCCATGTTGTCCATAGACTTTACGTTGTGATGACATCACAGGCTTTTAATTCATAATAGAAAGAGTCATAACTGACCTTATTTGCAGTTCGAGGTGTCTTATCAACAGTTTTACAGACGTCTCTTTCACAATGGTGGTCTATGGGGAAGATGCTTTTTGGGCGGCAGGGGGATTTTTTCGCTGCAATACCGCGAGTGACCACTGGGAAAAATTGGCTGCAAGGCTGAGCGGCAGAGTCCCATCGAGCTCTTATAATACATCCATGGTGTAGTCTTTCTAGTTACGTATTTTCACAGTTCTCCAACAGTTTTACGGCAAACTGTGACTTTTGACGTGCAAAATTATCTTTTAAATTGACAAACATGTGTAATTCATGGCACAATTCAAACGGGATCAAAATATTATTTGTCTCTCGTCGTTGTACATATTTTTTTCGAAATAAGGCCCCATGGGGGACAGCGGAAGGGGTGAGACTTAGCCTCTCTATACTGTGTATATATATATATATATTTTTTTATTTAGTAAAGCTTAATTACAGAGGTCCCAAGCCTCATTTGGACCCTTTCTGCGCCTGAGGGATGTGGAGCCTGAATCCAAAGAAAAAGTGTTGAATAAACAATATTGCGGGGAGTAGAATACATGGTGTTAGCAGATGAATCAGAGCTGGCTAACCAAAGCAGGGTTTTAATCATAGCGGGGGTTTGGCTGTGTATGAGTGGCTTTGACCTAATTCCATTTAGAGTGGAGAGAAACTGATGAATTAATTGGAACAGAATCGAATTATAAATGGATTCATCGAGAGAGCGGTTCATGCTGTGCTTAGATCTGAGCCCCGCAAACCTGTTAGAGGCCCTTGTGGGTGAAATCCAGCAGGGCTGGTGAATATTTAGAAAAGTTAGTTTTGTAAATGATGCTTTATTTACAATATAGTCTTATTTTTTGTTAGTGTTGTTTCTTAAATTTTAAAATCATCAGTTCGAGTAATAATGCAGGTGTTGCCTCAAGGCCCTTATTATATCAGTTTATAATGTGATTTAATGATGCATACAGTATTGACAAACACATTTGCAATTGCTGATATTATCACAAACTAATTAGTCACACGGAGCCTTTGGGGCCCATGAGGGTCAAGGGCCCCGGGGCAGTTGTCCGCTTTGCCTGGTTGGTATTCCAGCCGTGAGTATAGGTTTATAAGTAGCATTTCATGTTAGAAAATAGAAGTTCAGTGTGTCGTCGGGACTGATACGCGGACACAGTTTCTCGTGCGCTACGCGATTCGTGCAAATCTTTTGCTCAAGTTGAAACGCTGTCAACTCACGGCGACACGTGCGCTTCGCTGGGCAAATTCGTGTCCACTTTGTATATAATCATGCTGCATCCAGAATCCCCTTTCGAATTCTGTCTAAACACACAGTAAAGCTCGCTGATTAACACAATGCTGGACTATTTCCTCGCAACCTCGCAGTTATGACAAGACTCCAGAAAGTCACTGCTGCCAGCCAAGAAATAGTCCTCCTCCTGTAAAACTTCCAAGTTTGTATGGATTAAACAAGATAAAATGTGTTAATTAATTAGCTTTAGCGATGGATTTTGTTACCTTCGGGCAGAGCCAGGCTAGCTGTCTCCCCCTGTTTCTAGTCTTTATGCTAAGCTAAGCTAAAGATGTGCTGGTTGGGATATTACTCAGTAGTCTATCTGTGCTGGAAAATGATTCTGAAAGGGAGAATAAGCAATGTAATGAACAACAAAGCTAATTAATAGGCTAAACTGTGTGATATAGGCCATCTCAATAGCCAAGCTTGTATTGAGGTAAGCAGGACATCTATAATAAAGAGTGGTGTTTCTGAGTGATGGCCTAAATATCTAGAAATGATGTCATAAATGAATGCCCACCAAACAGCCTTGACCAGCATTGTATGGTGCTGAATTTAATGCAATATCTGATGTAATTCTCCATTTAAAATGTCAATTTGCATCTTTACTAAGACGGGCTAAATATCCCTTACAAGCAAATATATTAGACACTATTTCTTAACTACGTTTCTGGGGAAAAAGGTGAGGAAGAGGCAAAATTGAACCCACCTTTCAATACTTATTTAGGGATCAATTTTGTCCCTCGCCCCTAAACAGCATCCATGCAAAAAAATAAAATCAGGGATTTCAGATCAGTGGAGCTAAATGAGAAAATAAATCCCCAGGGTCTTGGCTAATGAAAGCACATTAGCACTCGTGTCATGTTGGAGCCAACCAGTTTGTCACAAGCAATTTTCAGTCCCAGCCCAAACCAAGTTACAGCACTTTTCAAGGATATTTCGGCTTAATGTGCAGCTCAGTGGGTACAGCATGACATTATTACTGCCAGGGATCAAGGTGCAACCTCCCTGCAGTGGCTGATGCAGAAATGGCATATCGACATTTAATACTGTTAATATGAAGAGACAACATTCAACATTAAATCTACCTGTTGTGATCTCAAGTTCTGTGTGTGTGTGTGTGTGTGTGTGTGTGTGTGTGTGTGTGGAGTCAGGTGTAGTGGATTTAATGTGTTCATTTAGCTGCAGCAGAAACAGCAGGTGTTTGAATGATGCAACACACTTGCTCCGAGGCACCGCTCTCTCTTGTCTTTTCACTGCTGTCTCTTTCTCACCCCACTGTCTCACATGCTTTCGCTTTCTGTCTCTCCTCCCTCTCCTCTGTCTGTCTCCCCCATCTCTCCACTCTCCTCCTCCTCCTCCTCTTCCTCGCTCTGTTCATTTCACTCTCGCTCTTCCTCGTCTCCACTGCAGCAGGTAGCGCGCGCCTTCGTGCGAATAGCCCGAGGAGCTCGCCAAGGTTCACTGCTGTCATTTTAACAGCTGTTCCACTCATTGATATGCCAAGAGATGAGTGTGTGTGTGTGTGTGTGTGAGTAGAGGTGATTACAAGCTGACAGATTTGGGTTTTTCAATTATAGAATTGCAGTGCAATTTTTGACAGGTCCGCTGAAAACACCGTGCCCATGTGAGTGTGTGCGTGTAGCCGAATGATCATGTAGGTGTGCGTATTTGTGACTTGTTATTTGTATGCTCGGTTGCATTTCCGCCTTGCCCGTGAGTGGTTTACACTGCATGACATGTTTGTCATGTGGTCCATACATCCCTGCATCATGTTGGTCCTAAGACATCCTCTCTCTGTCTCTCCCCAGCAGGCTCTTCTGAAGATGTGACTTGCGGATTACAGGATCTACTCCCCGACTAGATTTCTGTGACGTCACTGCCACATTTCCACGCAACCACTCTCTTTGTGACGCTGTCTCTTTTGGAATATGATTCACTCATGGGGCTCGGCTAGCTCCACCTCTGGGGTCCTTTACCCCTCCCTTGTTGACCAATAGGAAGGCTTTACTCTTTAATATTCCCAAAAGCGCATCTTCAGTTTTGGAATACCTATCCCAAACCTTCCTCTAAGATCACCTTTATCTCATTCGCTGATCATGGAACCTCAGTGGAACCCGACTTCTTACCCCCAGTCTCGCTCTGTCATCTTCCTGCTTGTGGCTACTACTTACACTTGGCTCCTACCCGTCACCTCCCCTCAGCGAATCCCCATAGACCCCCAGGCGGCACCAGAGTACGCCCACTCCATCCGACTGGACGGGGACATCATCCTCGGCGGATTGTTTCCTGTCCACTCGCGGGGGGACCGCGGCACGCCCTGCGGGGAGCTGAAAAAGGAGAAGGGTATCCATCGTTTGGAGGCCATGATGTTCGCCATCGACCTGATCAACAAAGACCCCGAGCTGCTGCCCAACATCACACTGGGGGCCCGGATCTTGGATACCTGCTCCAGGGACACGTACGCTCTGGAGCAGTCCCTGACTTTTGTGCAGGCTTTGATAGAGAGGGACGGCTCCGACGTCCGCTGCACAAACGGAGACTCTCCAATCTTCACCAAGCCGGATAAAATTGTAGGGGTGATAGGAGCCGCGGCCAGCTCAGTGTCCATCATGGTGGCCAACATCCTGCGTCTGTTTAAGGTAAGATTTGACTCTTTGACCTCTCCTCTCCTCTCCTCTCCTCTCCTGAATGATTGCCACATAAGGCACGTTCACCCGCCTCCCCTCAATCATCATCACTGGCAAGATAAAGTTCAGTGATGACAACCAATTAAAATGTAGTCAGTCTTCCTGGAGTTTTCAACAGAGAGAGAAAAAAAAAGAGAGAAAGAGAGATTACATTTTAGCTTGTGCATTTTCCTTTAGAAGCCTAAAGTGTGATTTTAATCTCCTGTGTTCAGATGTGTGTGTGTGTGTGTGTGTGCATATGAGAGGAGATGTGTCAAGATGTGTCAAGTCATGCTTGTAAGAAAGGGTTTTTGTGTGTGTGTGTGTGTGTGTGTGCGTGTGCTGTGGAGCTTAGATCATTCCTGGCTTGTGGTTGAGCCAAATAAAAATGGCTGCCAAACACGGGTATCAATTACTGCTGAAATCTGTCAACAGCCACTTCATTCACTGCAGCGTGCACGTGCGCGTGCGCGTGTGCGAGTGTGTTGCGCCTGTTAGGACACCTCTTTGTGCAAGTGTGTTTCCTGCTGCATGTGTGGGCCTAATTGAGCATCCTTATGAGTGCTCATGTGTATGCATGCGACAGTGTTTTCTTCTCTTTGTGCTGCTCGTGTTTGTGTCCTTGCAGAGGCACTCATATCTGTGATAGAGAATACTTGCGTCTCTCTAGGCGTGCGTGCGTGCGTGCGTGCGTGCATGTGTGTGTGTGTTGGCGTTGTCATCATTAGCTGAACAGGGCTGATGGATAACCGTATGATTATGAAATATGAGCCCAGTAATGACGCCCATGGCATTTCACACCCACATCTATCCCACGCTCTTTCACAGTGTGTGTGTGTGTGTGTGTGTGTGTGTGTGTGTGTGTGTGTGTGTGTGGCCACACATGTTGTCCCTCCCTCTGTTCGGAAATCTATACCCTATGTGTGCGCGTGAGAGCATATGGGAGTTTGTGTGTGTGTGTGTGTGTGTGTGTGTGTGTTTGAACGCACTTGTTAACAACTAGCTTGTGCTTTGAATGGAAGATTTGCATATTAAACAACAAGAACTAAACATGATTTATGCCAGGATCTGTCACAGCAACAGCACTCGAACAGAGCGCCTTTCTGGCTCCGCGCTGCCTCGTTCTCATTTGCCTAATACGATTTAGATGCGTTGTGTACACACACCGTTTGCACGTGGGTGTGCACATGTGTGTGGATTGTATGTCAATGTGGGAGAGTGAATCTTGTGTGTGTTCACCGATATACTGTATGTTTGGGTACCGTTTTTTCCAACAATTGTTTGTGTGTGCGTGAGTCTTAAGTATTTCGTGTGTGTGTGTGTGTGTGTGTGTGTGTGCATGCGATGATATCAACCAGAGGCCTGTGGCGGTGGTATTATATGACACAAGACGGTATCTTTCTCTGCATGGTTTAACATGAATAATGCAGCATGCGTCACAGTCTGAAAATAGTATGGAGGATATACATGCACACACACATACATACACACACACACACACACACACAGACACACACGCTGCTATAAACATATGTCTTTTTTAAACAGGCTAATCTGACAGTGGCAGTCACAGCTAGTCGCCCACTCAACACAAGGGGCTCAGAAAGCAAATACAGCACGAGAGAGGGGGGTGTGTGTGTTTGTGTGTGTGTGTGTGTCTTTTAATCTAGCAGCAGACAAAAGAGATTCAAACAACAGATTGTGTGAAAAAAAAATTCCACATCCAAAATCCTGAAGAAAAACAGCCGGCTATTTTTATTTATTTTCTTTTCCCCTCGCGCTCAGCCGTGGAGGGAGCCGCATGCTGACAATCACAGCTGAAGGAAATCAAGTCGAACAAAAGTTGTTGGTGTTTCTATTGTTACTGGTTCCTCTTTTGAAGATTATCTTTAAACCGTCTCTGCTTTGTGGAATGATACTGGAGAGGACAGAGGGGGGATGACATGAAATATAATAAGATGAAACTTTGTTAATCCTCGTGAAGGGAAACCACGCCGCTGCAGCAGCATATTTCAGAGGAAATTCCAAAGGAGTTTTATATGTATGAAAAGAATAGAGCAAACAGCTGTCATCTAAACACAGTTAAGCTGTCAATTTCAACACCGAGTCTGACGGAGCAAGAAATGAGGGGTCAAAAAACAAACCAACAGTTTAGCCAGATAATGGTAGTGGCTTGTCGAGTCATAAGATATATCTGAGGGGTCCCGGGATGATTAACATGATTTTTGTATTCCCAGACTCGCCTCTAATCTCTGCTTTTATGTGTGAATTGCTGAATAATTTAGGCAGTTTTCAGTCAAATGGAATCAAAATGATTCCATTAAAGCGAGTAGCAAGTAGACATTACTGTAACTTTGTTTTATAAGGTCAGGGGCTAAAAAGGTGGGACTAAAACCGCGAGAGAGGGGCACCCAAAATAATCCCTCGCTGCTCATTTTCCCGTTCGCCTTTGTGTTTTTTTCTTCCACACAAGTTTTTCTAACTTTAGGTTTTTGTTTGTCATCTGACTTTTTGTGTTTCTTGCTTCCGAGTTTTTTTGTTGTTGTTGTTGTTGTTTTTGTCGATGTTGACGACGGCTTAAACTACAAATATATGGCTCGAGTCCTAATAAACAGAATTATCCTTTAAATAGTCATCATTAAAACTGTTTCAGGATGTGTGAAACAGCAGCCGTAACACCGTCTAATGAGTTCTTAGTCAAACATTGTGTTTTCAGCGCGCATTGTTCTTTGGATCTACGGGGAATGTAATTAATGAGGATGCTATGGATTCATAGGATGAAGAGCAGGTAGGCCGTGCCTCGGGGGATTTCACAAATTGCAAGTTCAGCATGGAGGGCACATACTGTATCTGAGACATCCTCGCCATCACTAATATGCTGTCTTTTTTTTATATTTTGTCTTTATTCATCCCTTTAACCACTCTTCTTGAAAGAGTAACTGTTTCACCCTTTGATATTGATTGTGTTTTGTTCAATGGTCGGTAATTACAGCGACATTATGGATCGGTGAGCCCCCTGAGACTTTTGATCACCTCTTAAACCACCTTGAGGGGCAAACGTTGGCTACATCTACAATCTCATCTTTGTACTGGAAAAGCTTAATAACACAATTAGATACAAAACCTGTAATTTGACTCCATCAATTACGGACACCAATACAAACTGAACATTTTTTTTTTTTAAAGAGAAAAGAGGTGATAGCTGCCTTCACATCAGTGCTATCGCTAATGGATTGTGTGTGTGTGTGTGTGTGTGTGTGTGGCTTTGTCTGCCACCGTTACCAGGAAGTCCTCACTGTCTTACAATGAAGTGAAAGGCGCCTTTCACCCAGTGACACCCACATGCTGTGTGTCGGAAACGGAAAATGAAATTCAATTCATAAATTGATAAGTGGTGGCTGTCCCCCATTGAGAGCAAATGGAATGACTTTGCCTCAGGGAATTTAGGAAAACACTGCTATTATGCACACACACACACATACACACACACCCCCACACCCCCACACACACTCTACCCTTCATTCAATCAGCTTGCAGTTCCACTTGATTCCGCTTGAGGCTTTCAAACACACACACACACACACACCCTCTTGTTTCCTTTGAGGAGACAACTTATTATCTGTGTCTCCGCTGGTGTTTTTTTTTTTTTTTTTTATAAAGTTGTGTGTTCCAAGGTCAAGGTCAGAAGCAGAAGTCTTTCCCACGCTCCTTCCCACACTGCCTCACATACATCCAGCTGCGCTCGAGCCGCTGGGTGAGCAGCGTGCGCCGTAACTCAAGTTTCGGCATCTCAGTGAAGTGCATCTTACATATATGCATGTGTGTACATGACATACGTGCGCGCATGTATGAGGAAGAGCAGCCGCGGACGAGCCTTTTCCGATTGCTTCCATAATTCAGCCTCCTCTCCTCTGCTCTCCTTTCCTCTCATCTGCCTGTGATAAATTCATCTGCCTGTGTATTACCACCGCCGTGATTGCTTCCCTGAGGACGTCTCTCTCTGTTGTTTCTGGTGGACTTCTGCACCATACATTGTGTGACAAGGACATCCCCACTCCCAGAAGGCACTTAGTTAGACTATAGTCTGCACAGTACATAGATATATGAATCTTTCTTTTATGTGTGCACGGCGTGTCTTCAAACAGAGCGCACACATGTCCGTGCAAGTAAAATCACACACTTTGCTGTTTAGCAAATTAGCGAGAGCAAATGTTTGCTCAAACCCTTGGAACGTACAGTGGACTGAGGCTTTTTGCACACGCTTACACACATTTCTCTATGCTGAGTTCACTTTTTGTAAACTCTTCACGCAGTCGGCGCAATGTGGAATAAACTGTGGATCATTTTTGATTGCTTTGACACACAAAAAAAAAAAAATGCACACATTTCATCAACTGTTTTCACACTCAAACACAACCACCGCCGCCGTGTATTTGCACGTTTGCATAAAACGTTAAGTATATGTTCTGTAAAAGAGACTGTAATTTGCTGCACTCTGCTACATCTTCATCTAAAAAAAAAAAAGATGATGATGCATAAACTCCGAATTGGGACATACAGCACCGAGCGCCTCATTTCATTCCTTGATGACCTCTGTGAAAGACTTGGAAAGGGGTCAGATGAGGTGAATCCAGAAGAATTTTGTAAATGTGTGGGATAATGTGGAGTTTCACAGTTCTCCTCCAGTCGCAGAGTGGTTTGCAGCCCGTCCCAGGATGCTTCCTTCCGCCTCACCCTCCATTCCTCAACCCCCACAGAGGAACTCTTCTCCTCACGGATGTGGAAAGTTTATGACCTCCAGTCACATGATCACATACTGTATATAGTATGGTATACACACATGTAATTACTCGAGTTTCATTTTGTGCACTTGCAAAAAAAAAAACAGCATTTTGGATGTGAGATTAACTGTTGTGCTGAGCTGCGTGTTGGAAAAGACTGTGTGAAGTGAAGCGAAATGTGTGTTTTTTTAGCCATACTAGAACAATCTCTTTTTCAGGCACAGGAACACCCTCTGACTTACAAAAGCAATTTGGCATTCAAGCTTCACAAGGATGACAACAGCTGCATTAACATGCAATTAACAGGATCCGCTGTACTTGCATTCAGATGCCAACTCAGACGCAGTTGCGACGCATTTTGCTGTTATTCTCAAGGTCAGGCAGAGTTTGGGCTATAGTCTTGTCCTAATCCCGCAGGCTGTTTGATGGAATAATGACAGGAGAGACGGCGGAGAGGAGAAACCGTGTGAAGGAGACGCTGCGAGAAAGAAAGAGAAGCTGCGTGACAGAAGAGAGAAAGTGGCAAAGCAACAGAGTAAAGGAGAAGGGATTTAATTAGAGTCTGAGGGGCAGAAATAAAGACGACAATGACACAGAGGGAGAAAGACAGAGGGATAAAGGCACAAGAGAGAGATAAAAAAGGCAAAAAGCCAAAAAGACAAAGCGAGCAGGGGAGACCGTGGCATCCTGGACTATAATGATGTGGCGTTGATTTCTTTTCATGGAGGCATTATGCATTAAGAGGGTGATGATAATGAAGCCACAGAGCGCACCGAACAGCAAGTCGGAAAACTCATTAGGACATGAGTGGGTCTCCATTTTGTGCCGACTCGCGCGTGCCAACGCTCCTTGTTTGTGTCTGAGCGCGCCTCGTGTGCGCACTGCTTCGTCTGCAGCAGGGAAATATCACAGTCGCTACAGACGGGCAGGACACGATCATCCAACCTCGACTAACGAAGGCAGACTTAATGAGCAAATGGTTAATGAGGGGAGACTTAATTGTCCTTCTGAAATTATTTATTACTTTCATTTGTTGAGTGTTGCCTGGAGATGATTCATTTACAAGAGCCATATGTAATGTGCGAATGCTGACTTAATTGGATTTGTTAGCAGCTGTATAGTGCAAAATCCTTTGAACTGGGTTTGGAAATAACAAGCAGGACACATAACATAGCAACGGTAGCTAGTTTTTACAGGTATTAGCAGGTAAAATGTGTGAATGTAAAGCTGAGCATTACTTGAGTATAATTGATCTCGCTGCAGCAGGAAACTCTTGGGTGCAAAAAAAGTGCAATCTGCTTCTTTGAAAGATTTGGGGTTGTTTTCCAGAGAAAACGTGTACAAATACCCAAATCACACACACACACACAGTCCCAACATATAAACGCATGCACACATACGTGAAGTGATAGGAATTCAATTTAAAGTTTAATCGAGTTCTCTGATGAGAAACATAAGGTCGTTACAGTGGCGTTTAATGAAACTGCTGACTGTGTACGTGTTAATGTGTAGATTTATTTGTGTCCACTTGACCGTGAATGTGTGTGTGTGTGTACTTGGGAGAGAGGGTTATCCTGAAATGCATTAATTGAATGTGCGCGTTTGAGAGAGATGGAGAGAAGTAAAAAGAGTTAGAGGCTGCCTGCGAGCATTATCTGCGTGTGTGTGGTTTGAGAAGAGAAGGAGAGTATTGTATAGAGTGCATTACTGTAAAGTGGAATGAGATTCTATCTCACCTCTTCCTTTCATCAGGCTTGTGCCTGAATGGAAGCCCAGATAAGGGGTAAGTGAAGCCAATACACACAGGCGACGGTTTCACACATCACAGCTGGACAGTGCAGACCTTTTCCTCTGGCAGAAACTCGCAGGTGTAACAAATAACGTTAAATGATGGCTCTGTCACACAAATGTCATGTTATACTTATAGGTCTTTCTCACGGTGGACATTTTAACTTGTCAAACACCGGTGCGGCTGATAACATTTTTAACGGGTGCATGGCACACCTAAATGGTTATTACAGTCGTTACACTGGTGCTTTACCCCTTATGTCAAGTCAAAATGTCTGCTGTGAGAAAGGCCTGTTTGTCTCTGTGATCCATCCTAAATATTAAGGAGCAGTTGGCAGCCACAGTTCAGCGCCTGGGGGGTCAACTCCAGGCAGGAGTACTCCTAATACCAAACATGCATGTTTTCTTTGGAGTGGAAGAAAACCCATGTGAACACGGGCATAACTACTCCACACATAAAGGGCTGCACTAAGCCCTGTGGGGGGGGCGGGGGGGCTTTGCCAATGCTTCCACTGAGCCAACACCCTTTGGTAATTTAGGTAGCTATGCCAGGAAGCCATGCGAGTGAGCCAGCATGCACAATACCAGGACCCAGACATTATTAGTGCTATTAGTCACACCTCGGTTTGGCAAGACACAATGTCCTCCATATGAAAAAGTGTGAAAACATATACTGCCTGCAGCAGGAACAGCACAAAAAATGTACTTTTGGGGAGACTTATGAACTCCAAAAAGGGAAAAAAAAAGGTTCCTGACATTTTTTTCAGTACCTTCCATTTGTGTGCTGCTTATATATCATGATCTTAATGGTAAAATTGCATGTGTATTAAGGATTTAATCATCCTGCAGACAGTGCACCTGGGATACATGGATCAAGCTCAAGGATGAGACTCGGCTCGTCATTACAACATGAGTTTCTTTTGTAACTTTGGTTCCCTGATGAAATGTTTTCAGCACGCATGATTTCACCACTTCACTTCGGAAGACAGCGTGTCTGCGTTGGGATGACGCTGCCGTAATGGATTCTCTCATTTGAAATAAATGAACTCGACAAGGAGAGGCAATGAGATTGAGGGAAGACTCGCAGGGGTGGAAACCGGTTTCTAGAACTGAGGAGGTTTCATTCCAAAAGTGAGAAATTCACCACTGCGATGCCTGGTGTTGATAAACGGTTGCTGCCATTTGAGTAAAGCTCATTGCAGGCTTTACTGAAGTTATATTTGAGTTGGATACAAACCATTTTGTGTCAGTGAGAAGAAGGAGCATGGCCTGTCTGTCTGGTTTCTGTCATAGTGGTTAAATGTCTCTTCATAGCTGTGTAGTTGCTGATGTTATATGTACTTGTCGTGTTATAGTGTGGAGTCTACAGTTTTGGGGACGGCAATTTTGCATATCTTCAGCAGTTCAGTCACCTGTTTATGTGCACAAGGTCTGCTACTTGCTCGTAAGAATTTCTACATTCTTGTTATGTTTTCAAGCTGAGCTGTACAATGAGTCATTAGCTTAAATTAATTACTAAAATGCTGGAGCTGCTGAAGCTTATTGAAAAGAGCGTGTAAGTCATGTATTTTATGCATGTATTTAGAGCTGCGAGAAATTATTATTTTCATGATCGATTAATCTGCCAATTGATTTTCTGATGCTGGTTAACAAAGACCAAGGTTTCATCTGACTTACATTCCCAAACTGGAAAATACTGGAAAATGATAAATCGATTGACTAATTGCTTAAAATATTAATTGTTTCAGCTCTACTTTACATGCATAAATACTTTCTCAATAAAATTTGTGATTGTTTTTTTGTATTTAATTCTGACCTGTATTAGGTTAAAGGCTTTGTAGGATATTTTCGTATGCTAATAGTAAGACACAGGTGTAAGTCATGTATGTATTATATGTTCATTGTTTTGTTTTTCTGATGTGAACATAATCTGTTGTCTAAATGTCATCCTACTAATTGATTGTTTTGCGCGCTGTGGTATTCCACCACAATGAAATGATATTACAAACCGAATTTGCTGGTAAAATAACATTTTCTCCTTGTTAATACCTTATTTCTGTGACTTGGCTCATGAACCATGCCACGGCTAAAATGAGCACTTCGCTTCAGTAAGTTAACTGGCTCTGCTAAAACAACCGCTGGCCCCAGTCTGGCCCCTGTGGTTTAAATTACCCAGAACCGCCAATGGAAGGGAATACAATCCCAAACCACAGCTGGTGAGGTCTATACCTGTGTGATTATCAGTCTACGTGTGTGTTTCCTGTAGTTTCGTCTTATTACATTTGACCATCGGAGCTCAAAGCACAAACTCACGATCGGGTCATACTGCAAGTAAGGAGTGTGTGTCGTATTTGCTCAGTGAGAGCGCTGTGTGTGTTACATGTGGCAAAACTATTTGGGTCATCTTTCAGTTCCCGCCTTGACAGAAAAGCCTTGACAGAAACACACAGTCCACAGGTGTGAAATATGGTGTTTGAAACAGTGTTGAATCTATTACCGACAGTCCAGGCGTGCTGACTCGCCGCTGTGTCTGCTAGACGCGTCTTGTTGTTTGTTACAGCATTTCTGAGGATTCTGTGCTATACAGCTGGTTCTTGATTTGCTTCTGCTCTCACAAATGATCCGATAGTTTCCTTGCTGGTGTCACTCCTATTGATCTGTGCGGTTGCTATATGATCTTAATTGCTTTGTTTACAGAGGATGGGTTGCCACCATAAGTGACAGAATGAGCACTTTGGTGATAAGTTCAGCACTGTGCTGTGGAGCAACATGGGCGGGGACGATGTTCATTATTAAAGTTCAAACTCTCTTAGCTGTTAAGCAGGTTTTGATACCTTTTAAAAGGCAATATATAAAGATTTAAACACAGCGTAATCTGTATTACAGTGTAAAACTAAAGAATACAGCAGGAGGTCTTTAAAATTGAATGGCACATGGATTACTTCTCAAGTGTGTTACTGGGACATAAACAAAAAGCAGACATGGGGGGGGGGGGGGGGGGTGTTGGAATACATTTTTAATATTTGGAATGGAAAAAAGCGCTTCATTAAATCTGCCTCATCTTTCAAGCAGCATTTCCAATGTTGAGGCTGGGGAAGACTTGGGGAAGTTAAAACAAGAACACCCCAAATAGTTCAAAGTTTTGAAAATATATTCCAATATACAGTTGTAGGATGAGTGAAAGTAGGACAGATAAGGAGAGAAAGTGAGGTTTTAAGAGGGGGGGGGGCCTAAAAGGGCAGGACGAAGGCGGTAAAAATCGCCAGACAAAAAGACGGAGTGCGGTAAAGACGATAGATAAGGAGAGGGTGAGGCAGTAAAACAGTAATTGTCAGTGTAAAAGAGTTCAATAGAAGAGCAGCGGAAGACTCGAGGGAGAAAGACGGGTTGCAGGAGGTGTTTTTACATCTTGCAGCCATGTTACATTAGATGAGAGAGAACAGGTGGGAGGAAGGAGGAAAAAGAGGTTAAGTGTTTGGCGTTTCCACATCCCTGCTTTCCCGCTCCTGGCTGGCGTGCCTCAATCTATCTCTCTTCTTGTGTGGTGCTTTTCTTCTCTGCTCGCCATCTCTCCTGCAGCCCTTTCTGACCATGTTAATAGCAGCAGCGTATTATTTATGAAAGACAGGCGAGAAGACACGGAAAGAACATTAGGAAAAAGCCAGGGTCTCCCTGCGAAAAAGAAAACCCCAAAACAATATCTTTTGAGTGGGGGGGGGGGGGGGCTGGACAGGATGCGTGCACGTCTGGGTGTGTGTGCATATCAGTGTTCGTGTTTTAAAATAGATGTCCTCCTTTGGAGATTTATATAGAACATGACATATGCTGGATATGACAATTTTTCTCTCTTTCATCTCTCTCTCTCTCTCTCTCTCTCTCTCTCTCACACACACCACACACACACACACACACACACACACACACACACACACACATTAAACATACAGTATTTTTATCCCCTCTATCTGTTTGTCTATTCAAATGGCTGTGATTGACACCATTGATTTATTGATTGACAGAGAATGAAATTGGAAACGGGAGCTTATTTATGGCATAATGGTGTTTTTTGTTACTGTGTGTAAGTGACATATGTGTGTTTGTGTGTGTGTTGGGGGTGGGGGGTGGGGATGGGAAGAGAGAGTGCATTACTTGTAGGGTTTTGCCAATTACCCCCCTAAGCTTGAGGTCAAGGAGGAGAGAGACAGAAAAAAAAAATTCTTTCTTATTTTCCCTTAATCCATATTCATTGCCTGCCAGGAATAGTCTCCCTTTCTCTCCTTCAGTGTCTCCTCTCCTCTCCTCTCCTCTCTTCCTCTTTAGCTGCTTTGTGATTTGAAGCACGGAGAGGTCAGCCGGAAGAAAGATGGATGGGATGATGTTCATGAACTCCCAACAAAAAAAAAAGGACTGAACCTGAGCCAGAAAGTGTGAAAGTTGCCATTGGTTGAGTGTGGACATGTGTCGACGTTTGCGTGTGCCGATATGAACTCTGTGCAGGACGTCATGCTGCATTCACTGACTTTTGAGACTGCAGGTCGCGGAGAATATATTGTTGCGATATGATTTGCCAATTAATGTTAGATTCTGGGACAGTTTCAGTCAGTTGAGTGTTAACCATAGCTATACTTTGTTCTTTACTTCCTCCCTTATCCCAACTTTTTCCCCTGCCCCCCTCTCTTCTCATCCTCACTGGCTTTTACTCTTTCGCTCCGGCTTCTTCATCTCGCCAACCCCCCCCCTCTCTCTCTGCCCTCGCTGCCCTAGCCAGTGGCGCTTCTCCTCCGAGGTAAGGCAGCACTAAACGGCCTCGGCACAGCGTCCCCATGTATTTTTAATGGCCACGCCCGTCATGCTGGAATCTCAGTCTGAATTATGTATAGAGGATGAGTGAGAGAAAAGAAAGAGGGAAGGGAGGACACAGGGAGGAGAGGGATGATAGACGAGAGAAAGGATAAAAGGGAGGGGGGGGGGGTGGGAGATCGGAGAGGACAAAAAAAACACGCCGGGAGAGCAAAAGAGATGGGATGAGAGAGGGAGGCACAGAGAGAGACAGAGATGTGTATTTTGGAATAATCACAGCCCTGACAGAGGAGGGGAGGGTGCGACCTCTCACCTCCCTCCATCAAACCCTCATTTTATCTCTTCCACCCCTGGATCCAACTTCTACCTCCGCACCCCGCATCCCTTCATCTCCCTCTCTTTCTCTCCAGGGTTCCTCTCCTTCTCTGTCTCGCTATTTCATCACCTCTTCCCCTCCCTCTGTCACTATCTCTCTCTTTCACACCCCCAGCTCCATCTCTTCTCCACCAAACTTATTATTACTCCTCTCAGTCCTCAACCCTCTGTCTTTTTTTCTCTCTTCTCTTTTACTTTTTCACCCTTTTCATCTCCCTGCCTCTCTCTCTCTCTTTCCTCCTCCCCAAATTATTGGCTTTTTTTTCTGCGTGTGTGTGTGAAGCTGCGGTAATGGAGCGCTGGAGGGGAGGTGGGGGTGAACAGTGAAACCGAAAAGAGAGAGGGAGTAAAAGGGCAGGCGGAGATGGAGAAAGTGAAGTACAGGTGTGGCAAGGACTTTAGGCTATTGATTAGCATTGTTCACTCTTCCTCTCCTTTGCACATATCTGTCTTAGTACTGGACATCAGAGGGTGGGGGGCATGCACACTGTCAGTTAATGGAGCAGATCTGTGACTCAGCTCTTCCTCTCCTTTATTACTTTCTCTCCCTTTTCTTTATTTAAAATAGCTGTGTGTGTGTGTATATGTGTGTTTATTCAGAGCTTCTTGTGTACAGCGGAGGGTGTGCATCCAGTGAAAGGCTAGTTTTGTCATTAGTGAATCCAACCGAAGCCATTATAGTCCAAACCGTTTGTCTCCCTGCCTCCACAATCAGAGGGAAGGTCAGCTGTAGTGCTGGTAGATGGTGCATATAACTGTGCAGTGCAGTCCGTTACACAGTGCTATTATTTTTATGTACGTTCATATTGGTTTTATTAAGACAATATACTGTTATATGGTCCAGAGCTATATCATTGGCAGTAAATGTGTTAAACAGGAATAGATTAAACAATTCAGTCATTATCTACCCACTTCAAGTTTGTGGAAGAACCCAACACAGAGCGAGTTAACCCCCGCACTTCCATCGCAGCCCTCTCCTACACTGTCGCATTTAAGTGAACAAACCTTGTAAAGCATCAAAAAACATTGATAACTCAAGATTTGGTCTGTAGGTAGTTGTCTAAAGGCCCCGCACACCTACACAGGCGTTTTCAGTTACTTTTCTGGT
Organism: Scomberomorus guttatus; assembly: GCA_038419695.1. Lineage (NCBI taxonomy): Eukaryota > Metazoa > Chordata > Actinopteri > Scombriformes > Scombridae > Scomberomorus > Scomberomorus guttatus. Next base: position 12,313,599 of record CM076466.1, on the reverse strand, counting down.
CAGGTTTAAGTGGGAGCCATGCTGGAAATAGACCCTCACTTGTAATAGCAGGGAAAGAACATGTGTTACTAATAACGCTAACAGCGTCTCTGTTTCATTAATTGTCCCAGTAAGCCATGTCAGCGAGCCAGCATGCAAATACTAAGATCCTGGAACTGGCTTGCCTAGATGTAATGCAGTTGTTCTTGATGTTATTAATTCCACCTGTGCTAATTATGATGTAAAATGACAAAATTTCTGCTGTGAAAAAGGTCAAGTGAATCTGTTGGCTGTGTCTGGAATCATATGTGGGTTGTTAAGATGAATTTGAGATTGCCTAACTCATTATATCTGGCAGTCAAATTGGCCTTTTCTCTCAGCCTGTAGAGTGCATGATGGTAGTTAGCTCACAGCTAGCGACCATCAATTGTACACTACTCTAATGATGTATTGTGGGATCAATTGAGGCATTCAAACAACACTACAGTAGAACATGGCCAACAGATTATATTGGACTGTATAGTGAATGGTGAACAATTTCAGACGCAGCCATAAATGTCTCGTTGTTTCACATGATAATCGTTTCAGTAGAGCCCCCTGCTGTTTAGAGAATACTGCTGCGGACAATGCGGCAACCAAAAAAGCCTCTGTGTGAGATTGTAGTGCTACCATAAGCAAAGCTTTAGTAAAAGTATTAATCAGCTACAGTCTGTGCACAGTGTCCTGAGAGGAGGTTTAATCAGAGGGATTAGAGGGACCTGTGGGGAGGAACCATGGATGTGTGGGGTTAGTCAGTTAGCGGAGAGGTATCCAACCCCCGGGCCTTGACACACTTGGTGGTATTTGGCAAAAAAAGATGAATACTAAATTTGGAATTTTATAAGCTATTATAGGCTTTTTTTTTTTTTTATAGGCTGCTGTTTTCATCCTCACTCCCTGTCACATCACGAGTATGAGATCTCATGTATGTATCACCACCTTTCAGTGTTCTGCAGTACATAAAATCTGTAACCACAATGAAATATTGAGCATATAAATGTAAGTTTCTGTTTAAGTTTTTATGCTCGCCTGCTCTCTTCCTTGTGCGCTTTTTTTTTCTTTCTCTCTGTCATTTTCTATTTCTATTAGGGGCCACAACAAAATTGTCAATATAGAAACAGATGATGAACAGATGAAAGAAAAGCCTTATAATGCAGGTAGCATCGCTTTCTGAGCAAGCCTATTAGTAATGGTTGTTGCAGTAGTATTAGAACTAGTAGTCATAGAGGTGGTGAAAACTTTGAAGTCAGCAAAGTTTTCACCTCTGTCTGTCTGTCTGTCAGATGTGGGTCACAGTCAAATCACACACACTCAGTCTGACTTGCTGTTGACTCCTCTCCAGCTCTGATATGGCTTTGAGAGCAGAAGATAGACTTGAGGGGTTACAGGATGAGAAAAACCTCGAGGCTTTTGGTATTTTAGTATATTTTTGATATTTCAGCCTGACGTCTGTGATAATTAGGATGACATTTAAAAAAACTTTGATACGTTTCCTCTGGTTTGTCAGGAAGCACCAAGAGGAACACGTGGAGACAGAAACTGTTTCTATCTGCTTTGCTTCCAGTCAGTCCAGTAAGGTCCATTTTCTGGGCTGACCTTACACTTTTTATGGATTGTGGAACTGGTGAGGAATCAACGATTTACATTATCGATTCTGCAGTATTTTGACATATTAAGGGCCCATAAATAGGCGCCTTGTCAAGTCATTAAGTTACCCCATGCAGTCTTAGCCTGTCTGTAGGGAAACATTAGCAAAACTAACAAACAACTCCTTCTGCTACAGCATGTTGATTTATTTTCTAAGTTGAATAAATGAGCGATTATCCAAACCAGAGATACAAAGTATAGGCAACCATCCCTAGTGTCAAAGACTGATGTGGAGAATCTCACAACAGTGACTGAGAATCAAATTTAAAAAAATTACAGTGTCAGTAGAGCGCTGAGCGGCTTCATATGACCTCATGTAATTAATTACCATCTGTACTATTAGTTTCACACCAGGCGTTGTGTGGAGAGGCGGTAAACTGATGAGTAAAGCAGAGGTGGAGAGAAAACAGGGGAGGAGGCGAAATGAGATGCAGATCAATGGCAGTATGAATGCAGGAAGACAAACATAGTAATGCATGTGGGAAACAGACAGAGACAGACAGAAAAATTTAAAGAAGGACTGATATCAAAGAAACAAGCAGAGAATACACATGACAGCTACCGGATATCAGTTCTTAGATATAAATATCTTTGATGGGATATCTACGGTCACATGTAGCTGCTCCGGTGTTACTCTAATTATTTATAGTTTAGCGCACGTCTTTCCAGGATGGCTCAGTCCCAGCTGCAACACACTGTCAATCACAGTACAACACAAGACAAATTTGGAAATATAATATAATGTTATTGCACAAACCATTAAGTTTGCTCAGGCATAGGAAAAAATACATAAAAGACCAGTTTGGAAATTCTGCTGTAAAATAGTAAGACTTCTAAATTATGCTTGTGTTATTTGCATGTGTACGCGAGGAGGCCGGACTGCTGTTTGTGAACAAACCAGTGATCACACCTACTGTGAGGTTCAATTACTTTCAGGTTCAAGACCTGTGATTAAATGTGCAGACTATAAGAGAGAACATATACACAAGGATGACTAATACTCTCGAGCAATGCTCCTTTTGATTGTGATATTATGGGGCATCGTGTCCTTTCGAGCCACATGCTACCGGCTGCTCTGAAAATTTGGACCGGTGACATTTTGATCACAGGCTCACTCTTCAAACCACAAAGGTGCTGTTGCCCCCCAGTCGCTCAGTGTTAAGTATGAGTGTTTCCTGGTGTGATTGTTTGTTTCAAACCCCTCTATGCTTCAACCTCTCCTTTAGTCAGCATTAACCTTCAAAGAGCATCCTTCACAGCAATGACTCCCTGCTAAACACCTGTGTTCTCTCTCTCTTTCAGAGACACACACAGAGCCTGAAAGTAAAACCTTTTACACCTTCCTAGGTGTCTGTAGAGCTAATTATTTCTCAATAAACACCCCTTTTTTAAATTACTTTTGTTGCTCTACCTGCTTCCCTGTAGAGCTGAGGACATATTGTTTAAAGGTCCAGAAAGTGACTGTTAAATAGCTCCAAACATCTTGTGCAGCATATCCGGAGTGTTCTGAAGCCAAACAATATATTGAATATTTACTTCGCCACCTTTTGAATTTTCCCCAGCTGTAAGCCCCCCCTACTGGGAATGTGCTGGTAGAGTATTGGTGTTTGCACACACTCCTTGTAAGCTTTTACTTCAATGCTTTGAAGTCTAAAATACAGATTGCCACGTCATCAACTGGTCAGCTGTACCCGACTCAGAATTTTGTCAGTCCAATCAGTTTTGGCTGTTCAATACGAAGATTCAACTATTAGTTCCTTTTCTTTTCATATTGACTATCTGGCAGTCAGAAAATCCATTGGCATGAGTTTCAGTGATGATTTCGACCACATTAACACAGTCAAATGCAACAGAGTCATGGGAACATATTTTTGAGCATTTAAAAATCAATAAAAGACAGCTGCATATGATGCAAGATTTGAATTGAGGCCTATTTGAATTGGTGACATATAATGTCGGGCTACGATATGGATTTGTCGGAATAACTAGACAGGCAGCACATGTATTTCTGTTAAATCAAGCTCTTATAGCCTAATTTTTTAAAATTTCATTTAAACAATGTGCAAATGAATAAACAAATGAAACAGTTAATAAATTCACGGCATTGCCCGCTATTAAATAACTGACATCTCTTCTTCAACAGGATAGACCTACTTCTTTTTTTCTCTTTAAACATAAAAACTAATAAATAAATCTAAACACAAACAAAAATGGTAATTGGTTGAAATAAACCATTACCAAATCTCAGTATCATATATAATATCATTTTTCTCTCTTCTTTGGAAAAAATCCGTTATTGAAATTCTGATTAAAATGCTTCAACAGCAACACCTGCAGGGCAGGTGAGATGAGAAAGGGCAGTGTGTGTGAAGTGGTCAAAGGAGGAGGGGGTCCTGCTGTCCTCCTTAGGGGGGGATCTAGTTTTTTCATGCTACTCTATGATCGGCCAAAACACGTAAAACGATGCCGCAAGACGTCCTCCCAAACCAATCAACAACCAGAATACAATATTGACGTCGCATTGGTCCAATGACAGTTTCCAAATTTTATCTTCAAATCTCTACCACTGTATGAGGTAAAGTGATAGGTAGATTTATACAGTAGCATATTAGAAAAGAAATTATAACATACAGATTGCGAACTACTTTTAAACACATCCATAACAATTACATTTTATTTAGGCCTTTTCAACAGAGTCCAAATTTCCAGTTTTCAGATTTACGTTTCCCTTCTTTTATCGAGCAGTAGCTACTTCCGTTAGCCAACGCAACCGTTAGCTTGTTGTAGCATCCCTGAAGGACTGTTCGGGACTGTTAAGCTAACAGCAAGAGTGGATTTAAGCTGTCCAGGCTGGACACACGGTGGGACTATGGTGTCGTGTTGTGTTCCTTGAAATAAAGAAGACCTCAGATAACGTGAGTCAGATACACCTTGTCTCTCTCTATGCCACTAATTTCTTCTCTGATGGTTGAATGTCTCTGTGGCTGTTGTGTGAATTTATCTCCTTAACAAGAATGAGATCATATAATGTGCTGCAGGTAGTTTGCCTGTTGAAGAGTTACAGACTCACATGGAATGAGCCTGATTCAATTTAAATTTATCCAGTTTTTAATTGAGTGGTTGTTCAGTCACCTGTTGATGTTGTGTGATTTGTGAATGAATGTGCAGGAGGTCTGGTTGCTTGCTCGTGAGAATTTCTTCATTCTTTGTTTGTTTTTTAGCTGTATATTGAGTAATAAGCTTAAAGTAACTGGAATTAAGACTTTTTAAATATGGCATGAATCACCTGCATTTGAACATAAGAACATAACATAACTTGAACATAAGAAAGCAGAGATAAGTAGCCAACTAGTGTGAAATAACATGACGCCGTGGATTTGCTTTTCTTCCTCTCCTCCCCAAGTTTTTGAGTCATTGTTTATTTGTATTACTGGACTAAAGTTGGATTTCAAATTTAGAAGCATGGTTTAGGAAAAAAAAAAAGGGAGATGATGACACAATCCCTTGCTACGGAAAGCTTGCATCATGTTAAAATAAACTTATTGGCCATTGTGCGAGCCTGTGTGGGTATATAAGAAAACATTTTCATTTTTTAGGTGAACTACTTCTGTCAGTCTTGGGAAAATGTGAGTGGTGCCAACAAGGCTGTACTGACTGATGTTGTTTACTTCAAGCAGAAGTCATCTTCTGCTTCAGTCTTATATTTATGTCCCACAAAAACAATATACTAACCCTCTAAATACACAGATAGAATACACAGAAAATGAGGTACATAAAAAATGAAGAAAAGATATTCTATTAAAAAACGTATCCTCTTCTTTTATTGCTCTGTTAATTGTTCAGATAAAACGATGAGTTCATGTTGAGCCAATTTAAAATTGCATTTGCACAATTGGAACTGAATTGTACATAATTCTGTGCCAATAATAATAAATAATCTGCATGCATACAACTTATAAATAGACAGTAGATCTCTTATCTAATTTATTGTGTGTTTTGTTCAACCAAACCTAATACATAGTATACATAATTTAATTTAATGGTGATGGCCTAATCCTCTGCAAACAGTTGACATAGCATTTCTTCTGATGGTCTGTCAGCAAACTTAAGCCTTTGTATCATAATACCTGTTGGCAAGGCGACTGAGAAAGCCTTTTGGGGGTGCTTACCCCTGCTTAACTCCATAAAAAAAAAAAAGCAGCTTCGTAACAATACATAAAACTCTCAGAGCGTGTTTCACTCGCCGTCTCAGAGGGGATTTAACCGCTAAGACAAGACAAGTCTTTCCCTTTCTCACACTGAGCTCCGTCCAAGTGGAGCTGGACACCTGCCAAGGTTTATGCGCGGAAAAAATGTGTTTGGTGCACGCATACGCGCGCACACACAGGCACACGTGTGCGCACACTCGGGCAGGGAGACACACACTGTACAGATACGTTTCGCACTCAAGACACACGCTGTTGCTGTTTTGTTGTGGTTATGGCATAGTTATATAGAGAAGTAAAACCTCTTGGTGCGGCTCCAGAGTCTTCACTGGGTTTATTGTTTAATGGTGCAACTGGTCCAATCCAAACAGTACTGGCAGTCATTTTGTCATTTTATTTCTCGGTTTTGTGTCAGAGGCTCTGCAGATGGAGGGAATGTAATGATAAAAAAAAGTGAAAAAAAGTGCCGTAGTCTTTATCTTTTTTGTTTAAAATCTATTTTAAAACTGCAGCTCACGACTCAGGGAACTTTTAGGGACTTTAGGGAAGATGAAAACTTTCTATGCAGGAGCCATAAACTCATTAATCCAGTGAAGGTTAAGTGTTCAGTGTTATCTTACTAGATAAGAACTCCGTACATCTAAGCCCACTATTCTGTGAGAAAGTCGCTGCAATAAACTGGAATAAAGCACATTAAACAAACACAGCTGAATGAAGAGTTTCCTAAGCTTTTGGACTAATGCGCTCAAAGACAAAGGTCAAAAAGTCAAAGCTAATTATGTAGTTTAGTATTTGAGGGAAAGATGTGATTTCTGCGACGCCATAACTGGCAGCACCGGCTATTATTTTAGTATCCATATCTCCTGCATTCTCTGCCTCCGCATTAACGACGCCACCGCTGTGAACGCTGTCACCTAAACCTGATTTATTTTAAGGATGAAAACAGATTTATTTATGTTGGTAGCATGCCTAAATGTTCATAAACGGGCTGTAAAAAAATGCAGCAACCCGATTTTTATTTTTATTTTTTGACGCACACATAAAACTCAATTGAACAAGCTATGGGAATAACCTAAAAAGAATCAATGCTGGTGCGGGGAGCTAAAGGTGGTGCTCAGTGTCAGCTCAAGTCTCCTACTTAAAGACTGCTCAGAGGGGAAGGAAAAAGTAAAAGCCTGTCTTCAAAAGACACAGACACATGCTTTGAACTCCTGTGTGTCCCATCGGGGCAGCTCTGTTGGCTAGCTTAAGGGGAATTCATGCTTTAAAAAGAAGATGTTTGTTTGGGGTTTGGTGTGGCAGTGTCTTGCTGGTATGTCTATTTCCTGCAATGAGGCTTGCATATTTTTGGTCCACCGTTTAATATTGTTCATAATGGGATCATTGTTTTTAGCATTCATGCTTGATTTTGCGGGGGCAGCGGGTCAGTGAAAATAAAAACCTTTGAAATATAATATTACAGAAAATAATCTGAACTGAGCATAAATGTCTTAAGCATTGATCAGACTGGATTCTGCTTCAAGGTTTTGTAGCACCTCCATCGCCTCTTAGCTCTATTAGATGGGCCTGTTGTCACCAACATGCAACATGCATCACATAGAAGCTATGCAGGCTGCAAAAATTGTTGCCATCCTGCTTAGTCTACTTACTCTTAATTGTTTTCTGTTGCCTGTAGTGTTTGTGTTGTGAAGAAAACCGGTTTAAAGATGCTCTGCAATCTTCTAGTTATTCAGCAATCAAGCAAAGCAATTCCTGGTACATAATGTCTCACCACAATCACATCACTCTCTACAGTTAAGCAAGTACTTCCATCTGGTGTTGTGGCTGTGTTATGACAATCAACAGGTAAATAACATCTCTGTGTAGTGCACCTTGATGAGGAAAGCTTTAACAGCTCTGTCAAGCTGCACGTTACCTTGTAATGTCCCAAACCTCTTCCCTGCTAACTAAGGATGGTTGTTACAGCCTGGAGACTGTGTTAAAATGTGTGTGTGTGTGTGTGTCTGTTGTGCTACTAATGGACTAGGCCCATTATGCCTAAGTGAAGAGTTGGTTTTAATAGTTTTAAACCACATGGCCTTTGTAAACAACAGGGCGTTCCTGTGAAGTCTCCTGTGAATAATGTCTGCTATTAGCACAGAGGGAAGCAAAGAGGAAGGCTGTGTGGGGGAGAATTTCTTAGCACTCTTGACGAAATGTATAGGAAGAGTACGTTTTTATAGTGAAACGTATATTTTTCATAACAAGTACATAATAGGCCCTCTTAAGACCAGATGCACACTTATCCATCCACCATAAAAGTACTAAGTAGTTTCTTGTACCAATTCAGCCCGATCTAAGATACACTCATTAAAAACTAAGGTAGCACATTAATTGGATTGCCCGGATGGTGAAAGGTAAAAACTAGAGATGGTGATTCAATTCCTGGGGGCTGGTGGGAGGCTGGTGAGGGGTCATGTGCTTGTTGACTAGCAGCTCCTTGCGATTTGTGTCTCTATATTACCGTATCTGTCGCCACCCACCACTTACCAGGAGCGTGAGTTGGCCGTCCAAATTGGGGAGAAAATAGGAAAAATGAAAAAAAAAATTTGCACACTGATTTTTCTTAATGTTACATGTTTTGTTGCAAACTGTCATCAATTAATAATAATAATAATTCATATATTAATAGTGAATTATATTACTGTAACGTAAAAGGGGTTACAAGTAGTGCTGAAGAATGATCGTTTTGCAACTGTACAGAGCTTTTTAGCCTCTTTAAGGTCATAGTTTTAGTTTTAATGCCCACATATTTACATTTAGCTACTTGCTAACTGCTCTCATTAACTCTCATTAACTCTCTAACTCTTGTGAGCTGCTATGCTGCCTGCACAGCACCGCCCCAAATAAACACAGCCAAACATCTAGCAAGCTAAAGACTCAGATAATTATACTCAGTGCGTGTATGTGTTGGGACTGTAGGTGTTTTGTGTGTATATGTGACACTGAACAACGTACTTTACGAGAGTGAGGATATTTGAAATGGTTTTTGCCTCTTTGGGGGGGAAAAATATATGTATGTGCTTTCATATAACTGCATATATCTGTGCCTGTGTTTGTGTGTGTGTGTGTGTGTGTGTGTGTGTGTGTGTGTGTGTGTGTGTGTGTGTGTGTGTGTATGTGTGTGTGTGTGTGTGTGTGTCAGAGCAAGAGGGGACAGGAACGGGCTTTCTCAGTTGGAGGTGCCATTATGGAAATGAGAATTAGATTTACACTGCTGCAGTGTGCGCGTGCACACACACACACACACACACACACACACACACACACACACACACACACACACACACACACACACACACACAGGTTCCACAGTAATTTCCTCCCCCTGTGTGCCAGTAGCAGTGGTAATGTATTCATAACTAACCTAGTGACATGTATTTTTGTTCTTCACGGAGAGAAACACAAATCACACATACACAAGAATACTGAAACATGTGATAACTGTCCACACACACTTGCATATTTTTGCACATACAGCAGAGTCTCTTTTCTGTCTTTCTAAGTTTGGTCTTATGCTTCTTTCTTTCTTTCTTGCTCAACAATTCACAGCAAAATAATAAACTATTTTTACAAAGTTAAGCTTCTATTCCTGTGTGTTTGTGTCTGTCAGCATTTGTTTGTGTATGAGTATGTGCATTATATATCTCTCACCTGTTCTCAGTATTTCTCCATGGGGTGCTGTTGGGGCTGTTTGACTTAGTGAGTGATGCCTCTGCAATATTGTGAAACATATGAGTGGTGTTTGTGTGTGTGTGTGTGTGTGTGTGTGTGTGTCTGGGGTCTGATCAAGAGGCCTGAGGGGTAATGATTAATTTAGCAGGCTATTGGTGATAACAGACTGCCTTGAGGTATTATTCTCTGGGTATAACAAACACACACGCACGCACGCACACACACACACACGCACTGATGAAATGTGCTCATACATAAACAGACATTCATTGCAATCAGAGACAGCAACACATGCTTATACACACACACCATTTGAGAGACATATAGAGGGAAAGTGAAATGTCTAAAAAAAATTGACACATACACACACACACTTCTTTGGTAGGCAGCGCAGTGTTTGTGTGTATATCCTCCTTTGAGAGAGACATGGCGAACAACAAAAAGAAAAAGAGATGGAGGGAAAAAGAGAAAGGAAGACATGTCAAGTTGAGCCCTTGTCAGGTTTCTGCTGCCATAGCAGGTTTTTGGCAGCCGGAGAAAGCAAAGGGTTGTGTGTGCATGTATGTGTGTGTTTGATTGTGTGTGTGTGTGTGTGTGTGTATGTTGCCATAACTAACATATTTCACTGCGCTTACAATTTCACATTAGCTGCCACCTCAGCCTAACCTCTGCCTGGGAGGTTTGCATATGTTTAAAAAAAAAAAAAAAAAAAAAAAAAGGAGCGAGAATATAAAACAAGTAAATACTCTGAGCTCTCTGTATGTGAGAATAATACAGTGTCAGTTCAGTTTCAGTTTATTTTAACCAATTTCTGTTCAGATCTGTTCTGTTATTTTTTTCTCAAGATGGTCAAATTGCTAGTTTTGCTTCTTCAAATCACCAGACACGCATTAGAAATGTAGTTAATGATGTAGTTAAGAGTAGATGATGATTTACTGTACAATTCTAAACAAGAAAATTAGTAGTAAGACATCAGCGCTAACATGTTTAACTTAAAAACTTCTGAATTGTTATTGTCCACCGGTAAACTGTCATACACATGTTCCATCGAGCAACACTTCCAGTATTCTGCTAAAATGTCAACTTTTAATAAAATGGATTCATAATTCTCGCCGCCGCCCACACGGTGTATTTTAGCGGAAGACGACTACCCAAGATTATGCAGCCAATTTATACAAGCTGACATTTTACGGAAATGAGTGCTGCCTGGTGGATCTCATCAACCGACTGCTGAATTTACCCCGAGCATTCAGAAAATGTCTTGAGTCATATTGTGTGAGACAAGGCAACATTCATCTGTAGTATTTCACAGTGGAGTTTGGCATCTCCTCTAAAAAGAAAGAGGGAGCGAGAGAGAGAGAGAGAGAGAGAGAGAGAGAATGGCATAAAGATGAGACAAAGACCACCCACCTGTTAGATACAGGTGATGGTAATTGTTTTCAGCTCTGACTCATATTTGCCACCCTTGAAAAACAGATTGTATATTCCCATGCATCAAAGGTTGTTGTTTCTTACTGCTGCAGGACACGTAGTATGTTACAGTGCCAGTTTTTTTATATTAAATAAAATGTGATACATTCCTGGATTATAATAAAAAAAAACCCTAAATAATAAGCCTGATATAGGACAAGTGGTTCTTAAATTCCCCAATAAAACGAGCAGTAATTGAAAGTCTTTTGGACATGTTGATGGGTCTTGAGAGGGTGAGCCATCAGGCGATACACAGTAACAGTAGAAATACTGTCATGACATTATGAAGGTGACAGCATAGCGTGGACTCTTTATAGTTCAGAGCGGCTGGAATGTCAAAGTACTAATTGCATAAAATGCTCAAGGACAGCTATTGATAGACACATTGACCATAACCACAGTTAATCTATGACCTTCTAGTTTCAAGGCTCTCACTCCAACCACTTTTCTAGTCTGGCAAGTTGTCTAAATTATATGTATAAAATAAATAAATTGTTCAGTTTGTCATTTCCTCTGTTTTTGGATATTTTAATATTTGGCCTCGTGTCTGTCCATGTTTTGGCTGTGCAACAAGTGCTAAATGTTTCTCTGGGGATACTTCAGAGAAAACAGCAGTTCCCACACATTAGTGCCTCACTTGGTTTTATTTTGAGGCAAATTAGGTGAAATTATGCTGTTTTTAAAATCACCAATTTTTCTCAGGGTGAGGTGGTGACATTCTTGCTTAAGTGTTTGCTGCTGACTCTTTTCCTCCCTGTTGTGTTTTGCAGAAAAACACACAAAGTAGACACGCACACAAAGAAACAGAAAGTCCCAGCGCGATATCTCCGCAGTCAGTATGTGCCGTTACTCATAATGTAGCTATACTCACATTAGTCCATGAGGTTTGAAGGATTATTCATAATATTTCCTTTTTTATGTGTGTGTGTGTGTGTGTGTGATGCATTCATTTTTAATGGTTACGTTGCTTCTTCTAAATTAACTACTTCAGCAACATAAACACCCATTTAATCTGCCGCCTCCTCCACCGCACTCCTCCCCTCCTTCTATCTTTCACAGACATTTCTAATTTGCTCCACTCTTCCGTCTTTCCTCTCCCTACGTTTCCAACGTCTTTTCCCTCTTCTCCTCCGCTCTCTTCTCCTCTCCACTGTCTGTCATGTTTAGGGACGTTAATGCAATGAAATATGTAGTCTGGTTTAAAAAATGGATGCTGTTTTCTATTCCATCCTCTCATTTCTGTCTGGCAGTAATTATGGCTGTCTAATTGGGCCTATGGAGGCTCTGAGAGAAAGTGTGTGTGTGTGTGTGTGTGTGAAGGAGAGAGAGACTGAGAGAGTGTGTCTGTGCATATGCATGTAAGAGTGGTTGTGCATGAGTTGGGCAGAATACAAAGCAAAGCTGCCTCACGACCACAGAGAGGGTTAGTTTTAAAATCAAGAAGTGTCTTGTATCAACATATGCATATTTAGCATGAGATTCAGTGAGCAGACAATGAACAATAAGTAGAAGGCTGTGTACTGTGAGCTCTTACTAATTGCCCGATAAGTCTGTTCATTTCGGTGTAGCAGACTGCTATAAGATGACAAAGATGGAAGGCAGACATCTAAAATGACTTTTGTGTTTCCACAAATTGGACCCTGACTTTAGGGACTTCATTAATTGGCACAGACTGTAACATTATGTTACCCTTATTACACTGATTTCTGGCCTCTAGCGTCACTTTATAGATGGCTGGATGAGTGGATGGATGCTGGAAGGAGGGACGACACATGCTTTTAAAAAATTCATCAGTCATCCCCAAGTATAGTTTAACCTCACGAGAAGGTAAAGACTCACGGGAAGCTGTACTTCTCTAGGCTTTTACATGCCACGGCCACTCCCTCTCTGGTTCACTCACTCACTGGAGTGGGTCTGTTCCAGTCTCGATTAGTTAGTGTCAGGAGATAGAAATAATGCAGCGTGTGGTGTTTAAAGTTTCTAATAATTTGCTTTTTGATCCAGTTTTGATCCACCTGAATCAGAATTTTAAAAAAAAAAGTGTTATTAACAAGGACACAAGGATATTTTGACATTTCAGCTCAGAGCAACATGAGTTTAGAACAAGAAATATTGTGGGAGTGAGACAGTAAGGAAGTAATCCGTGTGGGGGTGGTTTGGTAAGGGAAGAGCTTGTTCTAATAGAGTTGGCGTGCACACACACAAACGCACACCTACACACACACACACTCGCATTTAAACTCTCTCCCAGACGGTAGTATATGCTGCCCAAAGGCAGGCCTCCATAAAGCCAAAGGGGCTAGTACCAAAACCACCCGTCTGTGACACTAGTCTGGAGAGAAGGTCACTCTCTACAGACACACACACGCGCACGCACAAACACACACACACACACCCCATTGGTATGTGAGAAGGTCTCTCGGCGCCTACGGCTTTTAATTCTCTCCTCCTGTCATGCCTGACTGGCACCACCGAGGCCAACACACAAACAGATACACACACATACACACACACACAGAGAGACCCTGAAACACATTCATACAAAGACACAAAATCACTAGCATATAGACCTCCTGCACACACACACACACACACACACACACACATACACCACTCAAACATCTCACTTCTGTCACTCAGCAATAAATTGGGTGATGGTTATATAGTCCAATCCAGAAACAGGCTTTACAACAGATGTGCTGGTACAAAACGCACACACACACACACACCCAGAATTTGACATTGGCCTGCAATATTACAGTTTTCTATCTCATACTGATTTTTAACACACACATGCTTGCTTCACTGGTTTCTAAGTCAGCGTGGCATTGAGCCTTCAACCTTCAGGCAATTGAGTCCTATCAGCTCTTAGCGTCTTCATTCTGTCTTTATTGTTGCCCCAGACGTCGTAGTTAAGCTTCAGAGCAGTAAGTAGATTGAGAGATAAACCTTAACTTTTGCCTCTGTTAGAAACCATCTGAGTGTGATAGATAGACAGACACACAGATAGATGAATGGATAGATAGATGGATAGATAGAGTACTTTACTTATCCGCATAAATGAGAAAATACACAAAAAACACACATAGCTTACAAAAACACACACATGGTGTGTGTGTGAATTACCAAAAAATATATGTATATATACAAAAAAGTAGTATATTAAATAAAAATAAGTAGAATGTAAAATGTCTATTGTGCAATGCCACTCAGTGGAGGAGTCTCCCTTCTCAACACAGGGGGGAGTCATTGTAGATGGTTATTGCGGTGGGCAGGAATGACCTCCTGTAACGGTCCTTATTGCAGCGGAGCTGAAGGAGCCTCCACCTGAAGACACTCTGTTGTCTGACCAGAAAGTTGTGTAGGGGGTGTGTAGTGTTGTCCATTATGATATGAGCTTTTATGAGATAATAGGAAGGGGGGAAGGAGAGAAAGAGCAAGAAAGATGGAAATCAAAAAGGTGAAAAGAGAAGAAATAAAGTGAGATAGGAGGCATTATCATCTAGTTGTCTGTGCATTTCTATTTCCAAACTAAGAAGAAAAATTTTCACTACTGCAATATTCTAACAGGATTGGTTTTACCTGAAAAGATCCTGTTTTGAAAACTTTAAAGCACAGTTGTGGTTTTATTTCAAGTCTAGTTTTGGCAATCATTTCTATCAGTAATTTTAACATTGTGTTCAACAAACTGAATTCCTTAGATCTTGTCATCACTATGACAAATTCCCACAAGGTGAGAGGTCAAACTGAAAGTGAGCACGCTCAAACTGCGGCAAGTCAAGTGATCTGTAAATATGATGGATGTTTACAACAGACAGTTTGGGTAATAATTTCAACTGTTTGCCTTTATTTCTCATCCAAATAAGTTTGGGTGACCTGGCTGTTTCTTTAAAACCTGAGAGAGAGTTCCCAAAGCCCAAGGTGACATCCTCAAATGTCTTCTTTTGACCCGTTAGCATAAAGACTGGAGGAAGCTAGCCTGGTTCTGTCCAAAGGCAAAGAAAAATCTGCCTATCAGCACCTTTTAAAGATCACTAAAATGATCTGATTTGTTTAATCTGTTCAAAAACCAAGCTGTAACCAGTGAGCTTGCTGGTAGGTGTATTTTGTTACCTTTGGACAGGGGTCAAACTGGAATTGGCAGGTGGGGGAACCCTGAGATCCGGCGTAGCAGTGCAGCTGGGAAAAATAACTCGCTTCAAAATAACTCCTAAATTGGTTTGTACTGTGAGCTCCGGTGGACTTGTATTCATTGTGGACAGGCTGTGTGATCAACTGACCTTTTAAGCACCAATTTCTCGACATATTTTTCTGGATCCCACTGGTCCAAAGGAGGCCCAACCAAAGAAATGAACATCAGTGCTGAGACCTTGTTGATTTGTAGTTGTGTCCGTAGTGGCGTTATTATATTGTTCATTTCAGAGAATCCTCTTTCAGTCAGCACTGCTATCAGGTCCATTGATCCAGATCCCCTGATGATGTCACAGAGTTATAGACGTATCCATTCGCTGTGATCACACAGAACCTCTCGGTTCAGATCAGGTGACTGTAAAGAAAATATGCACAACCCAGTGAGATTACTGGCACTCATCAGTACAGATCAGCTGTGGAAAAAGCATGAAACTATGTACTCACCCAGTGTGCTATCCTCATCCTGGAGCCATCAGACCTGGAGGATTAGAGGCCTGAGTGAAGGCCACTGCTGAGGGTCAGAGGTCATGATGGGAAGGCTGAGCAAGTACCTGCTGTGTCTGTAGCTCCACTTGCAGCTACTTCATCGTGCTGTCTGCGACTCTGCTTTTACCAAGAAAACATATAATCACACATATAAAATATATCAATACATTCACAATCAGTCCTGCTGCTCCATCAGTTTCTGACAGCTCAGACAACAAGGTGCAGAATTCCCACACAAGTCATTTATATGACTCACACCTCAAATATTACTGAGTTACACACCCATGTCTACCGTTTACCTGACAAACCCTGATTGTTGTTTATTTGAATCAGTTTTACTGTCAGTCACAAATACAGGAGACAGAGCAGTATGGTCATTTGTTGTTGACCGTATTAATATGTATATAATTTAATATTACCAATGTTATCGCATGGAGAGATTATCAATAATGTTACATTAATGAATGAATATGACAAACATTCCGAGATAAAACAATGTCTCCTACCATTCATCCGGTTCCACAGCGGAGAAACAGCTGAATAAATGTCAGGAACAAGCTTACTGAAGGTCAGCAGATGAATATCAGCTCGAACAAAGAAAAGTCTTTTGAGTTTCATTCACCACAAACATCACAAAATATGAATATCTCATATTTTGGCTCATATTTTATCTCATATTTTCAGTAAAGTTAGTCTTTGAATCGCTGCTTCTGCAGTCTTCACTTCCTGCGGAGTCGACGAGCGGGATTACGGACAGCGCCACTCTGCCATTGCAACCCACATTGTGGTCGGAGGGGGGATTACACACAAGGGTTTAACTGGAGGCCCACGTTGTGCCCCCTCATGCCCCTGGTCTACAGGCAGCAGCCGGACCCTTCTCCACGATGAACTCTCTTGAGCCATGAGGTTAAAATCAGGGAACAATCGTGGTCATGGTTGTAAGAAACCAACGTCGACTGTCGGTAGGAAACAGGAAACAGTGGTTTTCGTTGTCAAAGTCCGATGCTTTCTTCTCCTATGTAACTGCCCTGTCTCGCACCCTGTATTATAACTGGCTCTCCTCTATTCTCTTTTAATCCATTTTTATTCTCCTCTCCTCTTCTCCTCTCATGATCCCTATTTTCTCTATTTACTTTGTCTTCCACTCCCCTCACTATTTCTGTCTGTGTCCATATTACAGATGATATTGGCAGGCTGTCCCCCTCTCAGAGCTGAGGCTGTGTTTATCTGAAGCTGTTAGGCCGTGAACGTCAACATCACCCAGGGCAGATGAGCCTTGAAATTCATTTTGGAGGAACAAGAAATAAAAAGTTTTTTTTCCTTCCTGTTCATTTTCTCCTCTCTTGTCCTCCTCTATACCTCACACTTTGTCTGCCTCTCTCCCTTTGCCCCTCTCCGTTCACTCGTCGTACATTTCTTGTTTTGGCAAATGAGTGCCCGTTCCCAGAGATATACGTTTTTTCCATTCAGTGCGTGTGTGAATGACAGCTTTTTGTGTTCTCTTCTTTTGTCACAGCTAATAAATTTTGAAATGGAGAAAGAGGGAGAGCTATGAAATGGGAATGGAGAGAAGGAAAGAATGCAGGAGGAAGAGAGAAGTTGAAGGGCACCTGTACCCTGTGCAGGTGTAGGTTTAGGGTTGGATATTATATATTAGGGTTAGGATTTACTTTGCTCCATCACAACAGACAGGCACTTGGATGACCAGAGGGCCACTGTGGCATACTAGTGGGACATTTAGGTGTACTACAGGGGCAACTGCGTATACTAAAGGGGGACTTGGACGTACCAGAGAGGCACTTGGGTATACCAGTGTGGTACTTGGGCAAACAAAAAGGGAACTTGGGTGTAGCAGAGAGGCACTTGGATGCATTTGAATTGCACTTGTTGTGTTTGGGTGTATCAAAGGGGAACTTGGGTGTACCAGAAAGTAGAGCTGCAACAATTGGTCAATTAATCAATTTAAGAAAAAAATGTCCAAATATTCCAGCTTCTCAAATGTGAATATTTTCTGTTTTATTTAGTCTTTTATATAGTAAACTGAATGTATTGGGTTGTGGACTGTTGGTTGATACAAAACAAGGTGCAAAACATTTGAGGATTAGAATGGCACTTGGACTTATCAGAAGAGGACTTGGATGTATGAGAAGGGCACATGGGCATAATAGAGGTGCACTTGGGTGTACCAAAGTGGCACTTACATGTAAATGGTAAATGGACTGCATTTATATAGCCTTTCTAGTCTTCCGACCACTCAAAGCACTTTTACAATACATGTCATCATTCGCCCATTCACACACACATTCATACACTGATGGCAGAGGCTGCCATACACTCTCACACCATTTTGGACACACCAAGGACACTTTGACATGTGGACTGGGAATCGAACCGCCAATCTTCTGAGCCTGAGCCACAGCCGCCCCACTGCTGTACTAGGTCTATTTTTGCTTGCAGGGGGGCCATTGTAGATGGGCATCTTGGTGTCCCAGAGGGGGACTGGCTTTCACAGAGGACACATGGGCTTACTAGAGGGGAGCTTGGGTGTGCCAGATGGGCACCTGGGTGTCCCAGGGGGAGGGGCTTAGGTATACATGAGAGGCACTTGGATGGACAAAGGGGCACTTGGGCTTTCTGGAAGGAACTTGGGCATACAAGAGGAGCACTTACCTACCAAGCGGTACTTGGCTGGGGGGGCACCTGGTCTGCCCAGTTTTTCTTTGGGGTCACTTGGGCTGACCATAGGAGCACATGGGGGAGACAAAGGTTGTGATTTTAGGGCAAAAATGAAGAATGGAAGTTGCAGCACAAACATAGATAAAAGTTTCAAATAAACAGGGCACTCATAGCAAAACAAGAAGCACCACCCCCATCCCTGTGTACACTACTGGGAGGTTTCATTAGAGAATCAGAGGGTGCACCTGTGTATGTTTGTGTTTGTCTACCTGGATGTGTTGTGTCTACAGTTTCTATTTATGCAACTACACAGGATAGTGGTGAGAGTACATTTGCGTGCTTGTTTCTGTGTCATCTGTGTCTTCCTCTCTTTCTCTCTGCATCCGCAATCATCCACAAACATGCAAAAATATGTTACACACACAAACATACACGAAAGGCCATTGCAGTGTTGCCAGCTAACATGTGGGCAGCGTCTCGAGGGAGCTCGAGTGTTGATTATCTCTCTAAGTCAACACATCACAGCTGCTTGCGTTAGCTGGAAGAAAAGTGGATGGGATGCTAACAGGATGGTTTGGGTGTGTGTGTGAGAGGGAGAGTAAGAGAGGCTTTCTCCATGTCAAGTGTTTGTAGTCGAGAGTAAGAATGAGTCTGCATGTGTGCGAGACTGAAAAAGACACAGCGACAGAGGAATGGACAGAGTGAAGATCTCATCAATTATGCACGATTGAAATTTTGGCTCAGTAAGTGTGAGGCGAGAGAGCGTGTGTGTGAGAATCTGTTTTACAGCGCGCATTCACTCACCGACAGAGATAAATCAAGCAAATCAGATGAAATTTATTGCAATAAATTGTACCACCCTGAAACTGAACTATTCAGTCAGTTATTAAAGGAGCAGGCCAGTGTTTTTGGTAGAATGATTAGTCAAATGATGAAAACTGAGACACAGAAGTCATACATTTGTCCACACAGCAGATCATTCATTAATACAAACACTTAAACATACAATATCTTATGGAGTGGAAACAGTAGGTAATAAAAAATGTAATTGTAAATTCTTGGTGATCTATGTAGCTTTCAGTGAGAGACTAGTAAACAAACCACATATCTGTTGCTTTCCTTCAAACACTTCACTTAAAGCTGCTACATGTTTTCATAAATTAATGTTTTCCTACAAAGATAAGGTTAATTGCATATAGCAGTCAGTGATTAAATGTTAACATGGAGCACAGGAGCAAATTATCTACAGTGGACATATTTTACTATTCCTGTACACGTGTTTACCTAACCATTATATACTGTTCATATTCTGACCCTTCACAGTATCCCCTCATAATTAGTCTCTACACCAAACGTCTGAACCACAAATGTATTTTTCATTCATAAATACCTCATCAGCCATTAATAAATGGGTGATTAATCCTTAATTAGGTTTTCAGAGAGCAGAGAGAGAGTGTAAAATAGAGAAAAATAACAGCTGTAATGTTTTCAATGAATGTTATGTTATTATGTGCAGAATGCAACAACGTCTTTGATTGATTTTTGAATAAATACGGGGAAAATTCAACCCAGAACACAATATAGTATAGTACCAGTTGCACAAAAAAAAGATGAAACATTTCTATTTTTGTGTAAAAAAAAAAAATTGTGTTTTTACTGCTCTCAATCTTGACCTGAACAGTATGTTAAGGGTTAAAATAAACATTTGAATCATACAGAGAGAAATATGATACCTGTCAATAATATGCTACAAGCAACCCTCTTGCATATTATGTGACAGAGTATGGAGTGAAAATCATGAAAAATTGGAGTACAAAACAATAGTGATACTGACCAATACACCCATAATTCGATCCTCGGGCCTGTGGTCACAAAATGACCCTGACAACAATGACTTGGTTACACTGTAGCGCGCTCACACCTTGAGCGTCTATCCACGCGGCATTCTACTCCCAGGCTGTATGAATTTATCAACACCTAAAACATGACCTTTAAAAATGTCAAATCGAAAGACATAATGGATTTATGTCACTTTTGGAGCATGAGTTTACAGGCTGTGATATCACTGTTGTACATCACTGTATATTGTTAAACCAGCAGTTGGAGACCTAACGGTATAAAAGCCCGTGACCTATTCCGATCTTGAACCACGGCTTGAGAAAGCGCAGTCAAATTTCCATCTTGATATCAGAGAGAGGTTAGACTCTGTGGGGTTTGTGTGTCTACGTTTGCATTCAATACGCTTGTGTGGGGATTGTTTTATATCCAACTATCTGTGTCTGTGTGTGTGTCCGCACACGCAGGCACCAAAGTACTTAGAGATATTTGTGAAGATTACACATTCTAGTTTAGAAAAAGGTCGCTGTCAAGTTCACGGTGGCAAGTGGAAGAAAGCAGACAATTATTTTTCCTTATTGCCGGGTTGTGAAGTGTGTGTCGGCGTGCATGTATGTATGTGTGCCTGCATGTGCGCGCGTGCATATTTGCGCGTCCACCGCCGGGTTAGAAGTAAAGCTGTTCATTTCGCAGAGTTCACATGTTTTGACCTCTACACTGCTAATCACCTGCAAAGAGGGAGAGCCAGAAAATGAGATGGAGCGAGTAGGAGTAGGAGGAGGAGGAGGAGGAGGGAGGGTGGAGGAAGATTTCAAGAGAGATAGGAGAAGATAAAAGGATGAGAGGACTTGAAGGTGCACCCTAAGGTGGACAACAACCAATAGGAGCAGATAGAGTGTGGGTGAGAGAAGGGTGGTAAGAGATTCATTTGGATGAGGATGGTTTTAGGCATAGAAGGAGTGGAAGGGGTGGAGGTAAGAGGGATTGAAGCACACTAAACTGATGAACAAGAGATAGAGGAAGGAGATGTAGAGAGAGGGAGAGCAATTAAAGATGAGCAAGAAAAAAGAAGAAGCGATAAGGGTGCTGGAATGGAAAGGAGTGAGTGAGGGAGGGAGGGGAAATTGAGAGAGAGATGCAGAGGAATAAACCTTAGCTGTCAAGATCTCATCAGAGGAAAGTACAGCCTCGGGGCATCACCACCTCCTACTAGTAACACTGGATTAATCATTAGTACACACACACACACACATACTCTCTCGCTCACACACACACACACACACACAAGTTCATAGAAAGTGGAACGGTTTATCTACCAGCACATTAAATGGGATCTGTAGGCTTACTGGATGGATATAGCTGCTTTGTGTTTGTGTGTGTGTGTGCGTGTTGGCCTTGATTCATGAGGGCTTTAGATTTGGCACTCCTTTCTGTCAGCACACTTGGTCAGGGAGGGGTGCGTATCAAACCGTAATACTCTTTTTTGGTACTGACCCAAATGTGTCCTTATCACCGGGTATTGAAATCTGTCAAGTACTCAAAGCTGGCGTCAAATGTCTGGTCAGATGTGCAAACTTGTACTTATTCTTTGTTTAGATAGTTAATTTAGAGTATTTTAGACTGTTTTGTTTGGGAAAAGTTCTTAATTGGTCTTTTAGAGTTGGTATTTCTACAGAAAATCATATCAGCACTGGTATCTTACAATTTCAAACATCACTAGAGCTGCAATGATTACCTGATTAGTCGATCGAAAGAAACATTTTTTCAAGCAAAAATGCCAAATATTTGCTGGTTCCAGCTCCTGCTGGATCTGCTGCATGTTTTCCTTCATATATGATGGGAAATTAAATATTTTTTGGTTTTTGACTGTTGGTCGGATGAAACAAGCAATTTAAGGACATCACTTTGGACTCTGATTGATTTATCTTTTCTCATCGCTGAATTACTGAATGTGGCAGTATGTGTGCAGAGAAGGCAAACTAGCCCAAACCACAAAACACACTCGGAACACATCCCCGCATACAAATGCCGTGTGTACCTGCTGCGGCTTTCTATTGTTTGTTTCCTGACACTTCACGCCACTTGGCGCAGATAAAGATTTATCTAGCACGGCGCGAACACAGAGGGGTAAAGAGAGGCGGTCAGCCAGAACAGGGAACAGAGACACTGTCCCACAAGGGAGCAAAAGAAATTGTGATATTTTAGACCAGTCGCGCGCTCACTGAGGTCACACGTGGAAGTTTTTATTTTCCACAGTCAAGCCAAAATTAGTTCTTGCAGTAGGCGTACCTGGAACTTTATCTGTCCTGATGTCTTCCTCATTGCTCACTTCTTTTCACTAATCTGTCCTCTCTGCTCCTTAAACATCTCTTTCATCCTTTCTCTCCTACCTCCACCTCTTTCTCTTTGATTATGTGTGTGTGTGCATGTGTCTGTGTGTGTGTATTACAGATTGCCACTTCTGGTGAAACGTCCCACATTCTGTTGTAGTACAAGCTGAAAGAGAGCCTCTATACCTGGGGAAAGGGGAGGCAGCTGCACTCCTTTCCAGCAGAAGTCATATTGTCACCAAAGACTTTGAAGTTATAAATAATATCTCCTGTCTTTGATTCTCCTCACGTCTTCTTGCCTTTAATTGGCTTGACTACACCCTTTAGAATGTGTGTATGTGTTAAGAAAAAAAGTTATTTTTGCGCCATTTTCCCACAGTTTAAGAATAAAAGTGAGAGCTTTAAGCAGGCCTGTGTAAGTGCAGTTGGTCCTATGAGGAGATATAGGTGTGTGTGTGTGTGTGTGCATGAGAGCTTCCCCTGTATGAGTGAGTGTGTATGTGAATGAGGGATAGGACAGATTCTGACGGTAAATCCGTTCGTGTTTTGAAAGGAGGGATCTGTCAACTGTCAGCCTGTGATTTCTGCCTGGAAGTTAAGTGATTTTTCTGACAAATGTAGTCTGTCTTAATGGAAATTCTTCCTGTCCATCAATGACTTGGTGTTTGCCCACCTTCTCGATATATACAGTATATCCCCCTGCTCATTTTGTTTGACACAATCTGCTCTGTGGCTTTTAGATTGTCAATTTTGCAATAAATTAATCTCCATTTCTGACTCCCTTTCTCACTTTGTGTGTTTCCTCGCCACCGCTTTGAACAATATATATTATTTTGTCTTCCTGCCTGTCAAATACGCTTTCACTATTTTAGTTTGAACTCTTCAGTAAGTTTGTGACTGCACAGACCTTCTAACTTTCTCTGTTTTAAAGTATCTTGTTCATATTTCTGATGTATATCCACCTGGATTCCCTTTATGTGCTCATTCATGTCCCAACTGTATTTGGTTTTCTTTCGGAATTGCTCTGCTTGTATAAACTGGCAGTATATGACAATTAAAATTGATCTAAGAACATTATAACAATGCATATGCTAACTGCATTTTTGTATTCTAAAGTTAACAACAGATAATCCCATTGGCCCATTTATCATGGCTGTACCAGCAGAAACATTGAAGAACAATAGCAGAAAGCACCCAGTCAGTAGCTGTACGTAGCACCTTTCTGGTCGCCCAGATTAGGTAATTTATTGGTAAAATTATTGGTAATCATGCTGCACATGTAAAATACAAATACAAAATGTAGTGTTTCCATGCATGAATGACACCAAGTTGATTGGGTTGGGATTGCTTTTTCAGTGTGATGGATTCTTTGTTAAACATGACTGATGGATGGGACAATAATTTTAATGAAAGTGGGCACTCATTTTGGAAGATTATCAAACCTGCTGGCACATATTCACCTCATCATCCATACTCATCATTTGCTGCTAGAAAAGACTAATCTCTCAATCTCTTCTCTTTCTTTGATTAAGGGAACAAGCATACCATCTCCTTTGCTGTTGTTTGACTTGGCAGTTAAATGGTAAAAATGTGCCTGCACTTTGTTTGTGATGGCTCGAGAAATTTGTTTCCCTCTTTTTTATAAGTTGTATTTGATGTAAGGTGTCTTCATGGAAGATTGAGTAAGCCTTTTCAGCAGTGCCCTGCCTCACATTAATACAGGCTTTCACATTTGCAGCCACCTTTTTACTTTTTACTATCCCACTGGTTTAATGCACATGTTGGATTTGCACATAAGACTGCCTGAATAAAAACATATGTTTCAAACAGAGCATTTAATCGTGATTAATCACATCACTGTCCATAGCTAATAGCAAATTAATCACAACTTAATCATACATTTTTTATCTGTTCAAGATTTACTGTAAAGCTACATTTTTTAAATCTTAATACTCTAATCAACATAGGAGTGGACAAGATTTGCTTTCTTTCTGCAAATGTACGCATTTATTGTTGGAAATCAATTAACAACACAAAACAAAGACAAAGACTGTCAGAAACCCTCACAGGTATAGCATTTAGCTTTTTAGAAATATGCTCAAATCATAACCTATGGCAAACCCAAGCTCAACAGGTAACAGACGGACACATTGGCCAGCTAAATTTCCCATTACTTCAGTACTGATTAAAGATCACTCCCTGGATCCCTCACTTCAAAAGCAAATCACACAATGTAATTGTGTCAATTAGCTGTGTGCTTAGCTAGCAAATGGTATTTAAGACTAGATGTACTCTGGTGGTAACTCAGTTCACATTGACAGTAACTACAAATAACTTTGGTCTTGTCGATCATAACAAAACCTGCGTTATTATCGCGTTAACTTTGACAGCACTTGTTTCAAATATGTAGGGCCTGCTGTATTAATGTACAAGGTTTCCAGTTAGTTTTTAATTTTAAAGCATACCCCAAAGCAAACTCTGAAGTGTGTGTGAAATGTATTTTAGCAGTATGGAGAGCTCCTTATCTATTAGTGTATTTCCCAGAAGAATGATTGTGCAGGTTTATAGATCTGCATGCAAGCTCTGGATTCTCTTGTGTGTGAGTGAAAGTGTGCAGGATTGTATATGTGCAGTAGATCCGAAAAGCTGTCTTCAAGGTTTATACGTGTGTGTGTGTGTGTGTGTGTGCGTGTGTGTGTGCAATGCCAGAAGCCACTCAATTAGCTTGGGCCTATATCAGATACGGGACTGAGTTCTGCCCTGAGAGCACCTATCAGGTAACACATAGACACAAAAACACACATCACCATCACCCTGCTGCTCACACACACTCATACAGCCCCACACACACACACATCTTGCAGCAGAGCTACCAGGTGTGCTGGGGATTGGCTAATTGAAGAGACCTCATTGATTGGCTGGTTATCTGAGATGGGAAGTGCTTGGAAATCCATAGCCACTGGCCATAAGAAGATGGTGATGGTGTGTGTGTGTGTGTGTGTGTGTGTGTGCGTGTGGCACAGGGAGACAGATGTGTGTGATTTTGGACATTGACAGTGAGACAGAAGTGAACTGAGTGTGTGTGTGCATGCCTGTATGTCTCCATTCCTACAGATTAATTTGAACTCTTGTTTACTTGTTAGTTCGAAAGGCAGAAGTGTCTTGTAACAGCTTTACTGATAACAAACACCTGTGCCAACCCGTGTGTGTGTGTGTGTGTGTGTGTGTGTGTGTGTGTGTGTGTGTGTGTGTGCGTGTGCAAGGGTGCATGGAGAAATCATTAAAATGCTGTCACATTGTATCACCCTGTCCACAGTGTCTGTTCACGTTCTCGATGTGACTAATCCCACCTCCAAAATAGAGTTTGAAGTATTTTTCAGCCCAGCTTGTGAAGTTTTCGGATTAAACCTACTTTATGATAATGGGGTGACGACAGCTCGAATCCAAAGACCATCTGGTGAAAATGTGAGTGAGAAAATGGTTCAGGAGGCGTCTTCTCTCTTATGTTTTACACTAAGACATGGCCCTGCTCAGCTTAACTCCTCTAATTGTCAGCTATCAAACGATTGAATGTGTACAGGACAGCCCTCTGGTGTGAATTTATGGAACTGTATTAACTTCCTCTTAAATAAAGTTTAAATCTAAAACCATTCCTTACAGAGAAATACTCCATTTGCACACTTGCTCAGTAACACTTCAGCAGGGCATCCTACTGCCCTCATTACAGTGTGACATTACCATTATATACTACACCTTTTAGATCATGCAGACAATCCTATTTTTTTCCCCCAAGGGGAGTCAAATTTAGCTGATGTCCTGGGACCGAGTCTCAGTGGGATGCATCTTGTGGGAACCCACCAGAAGTAGGTTTGTGTTCTACCACTGAGAGCTTTGCCACATTTGTTTGGAACAAATCTGTACTTTTTTTCCCCTGCAAAATGGCTTCTTAGCGTTAGTGCTGTTTTTCAGCGAAACCATTAGGTAAATTTTCCACCCAGTCCCTCCCTACTCGCTCTGCATGATGTGAATGTGTCCATGGTGCTGTTTTTATTTGTCTAAAGAGATGATATAAAAGCCACTGGAGGGAACTTCCTCCTTCCTGTTTGGTGACACAGTAAAAACATTCACAGCAGGACACACACACACACACACACACATATCTACCTACCCCCAGGAGCTCAGAGAGACAGATAAAAGAGTATCTCTGTCTAAGTATCCGGACGTGTGTGTGTGTGTGTGTGTGTGTGTGTGTGTATATGTGTTTGTGTGCGAATGAGTGGGTGGTGAGCTCTGCTGATGGGAACAAGTGATGGGAATGAATGAACAGAGGGGTTGATGAGAAGCATCTCTCTGCAGATTAGGACAGATTGTTTTCCCAATAAAAAAAAAAGAAGTAAAGAACATTTTCTTCTTTCTCTCAGTTATTCTCACTGGGAGATGGAAACAGACTTTGAGGGTTAGCTGTGGGTGAGGGACTGCTGTGTGTGTGTGTGTGTGTGTGCATCTTTGTCTGTGTGAAACATCTTTTGCATATTCAAAAGGGAAGAAAAAAAAGTTGCTGGAAGTCTCATCACTTTTGCAGTTTGACTCACACATTTTTAATTCTTTATTTAAATGAGCTAATTAAATATACTGCATTGACTATACAAGAGTCAGAATGCAAAGGGATTCACAACACGCACACACACTATTATCACAATCTGTATGTTTCTTTTATTACCCAGATGATCCATATCTTCAAAGGAAGACAGTGACCCTGGTTATCTCAGTCGCAGGGCACTTGGACCCTGTTTCAGTATGCAGGAGGTTGCACATGTATGTGTGTGTGTGTGTGTGTGTGTGTCCCTAGGGTCCCCTGGTTTAGTATGCAGGATGTGGTCCTCAGCGTTGATCGATGCTGAGGCCTCTGTATATTTTTGATTATTCTCTCAGTTACATGCAAACACATACACACATGACCTACATACTGAGGCACGCACACACATACATGGTGGTCTCTGTGGCCTTGATTACTTTCTCCCCTCCATTCTTTTCCTGTGTGCTGGGGGGTCACGATACATGATCTCACCTTCCTAACAGAGCTTTAATCAATGCAGTGACCAGTGTGTGTGTGTATAAGAGACAGTGATGCATAACAGCACGGACAAATAACTGTTTCTATGCAGATACACACATGGTTGTAACGGTGTAAAAC
The DNA here is from genome assembly GCA_038419695.1 of Scomberomorus guttatus. Taxonomy (NCBI): domain Eukaryota; kingdom Metazoa; phylum Chordata; class Actinopteri; order Scombriformes; family Scombridae; genus Scomberomorus; species Scomberomorus guttatus. The sequence continues at coordinate 12,285,832 of CM076466.1, read as the reverse complement.
TGACAGAAATTGCAGCCTCACATCAAGGCGCAGCGTGCTAGGAGGGAGCGCTGGTGTACTTTTTTGTGTCCTTGTGGGACTCTGGGATGGACACGGAGACAGTGTGGGATTAGGAAAAAATCCATTATCTGCATTATCAGTGGGTCACATCAGCTCCTCTCATCACCTTTAAAAGCAGCACTCTCCCCACCATGGCATACTGACAGTTTGGTAATGGAGTACAGAACCCAGAGGAGCCTCTCCTGAGAGGAAATTAATATTCTCGTAGGGGAGGTGGAGAGTCACAACTGCAAATACACAGCAGATTCACATTTCTGGACATATTTAAAGTAAAGGTAGTCACAATAAAAATGAGAAAATACTCTTGTGGGCGTTTATTAACAAAACTAGTAAGACAGCTAAGTGATAATCAAGTTCTAAAAGCACGCAAGGGCCGCAGTCATGTGCACAACACGTTCTGAGAGCAAGCAAGGACAGAATTAAAAGCGAAAGATGCTTTGAGGACACAAGAGGAACGGTATCTGTGGATTATAGCAAGCAGCGGGGCTCCCTTTGCTCGGTATCTTCAAAGTTACGCTCGCTCATTTTTGTCCGCTTAATCATGCAAACTCAAACTGAGAGCAGAGTAAACAACAGGCTCTGTGTTTGCATGTGTGTCTTGGTGCATGTCCTACACTTTATCCTCAGTGTGTGTGTACTGCAGGTTGTGATGTAGGGTTAGCCCGCAGGTATGCTTGCTCTCAACTATGCGTTCGTGTGTGCATGATGGCCGCCTTGCATATCCTGCATCCGTTTGGAGCGTCGGTTGTGCGCGTCCTCAGAAATTAACGCTACACGTACGCAAGATGCTATATGCGCATGAGCGGTAGGGGCAGTGTGGGGATGTCACGGGTCACGTCAGCAGCGACAACAATAGTGGAAAGTTTTGAAGACAAGTTAATAGACCAAGTCCGCAATTACCTGCATCCAGAAGTTCTATTTATGTCATTAGTTTTCTGGTGCACACACTAGTGGAATCCTCCAGTAACACGCAAACTACACAGGCAAGTATGTCAACAGTTCTGTTCATGACACAGCTGGTTGTCCATGCGAACATGTGGTTAAAAAGCAAGTATAGCTCCAGTCTTACTTCAGGATTATTTAATACCATGAAAGCCGTAAGTCTGTTTCGGTAATGTAAAATGCATCTTCAGTTTTTGTACTTTTCGTTTTTCATTTCAGTTTAGCCTTTGAGATGTAATGAAATAATTCTAATTCATAAAAAGATAGAAGGAGCAGGCTGTATTGTGTGTATTCAGACATCGCTACCAGAAGCATCATGTGAAGCAGAGACAATATTGATGTTTATATCCTAACATCCTGCCAATTTTGGAATATCTCTCCAACTGGGCAACATTTCTTCTTTGTGTTCTCTGCGAAAAGCCTCTTGCCAAGTGACAAGTGCGCGAGAAGCATTTGATCCCCAGGAAACTCCTGTTTCAGTGCTATTAGGCAAAGCACAGAGAGGCCCATTGGAGCAGGTCAGCAGCAAAAAAAAAAGGGAAGACCTCCATTTTCCAGACATGACCACATTTCTTGCTAAAGCTGTCTGGTTAAATAAAGCTGAAGTGCTTTTTATTTTTTGGGAGGGGGGGGGGGGGGGGGGGGGATTTTCCTTCCTAGTTCCAGCTTTCTAGGATGTAGTACTCTCACTTTCTCACATTCATATTTTATTAGTATCCATCAAAAATGAATGTGGTTTCAAGACATCACTACATGCCCACAACCAGACCCACGACCATTTTAGTGCCAAATCAGTGTCAACCCTTCAGCATGTGTTCCCACCTCCAGATCTCTTTGTGGAATTAAGATTTTTAATACGGTGAATGGAAACACACCTTTTAGGACTATTTGAGTCATTTTACTTCCAAACAAATCAAACAAATGTATTCAGTTTAGAAAGGTTACATGCCTGAAGTTAAACCCTCTGGCAACTTTTCAGTGCCATTCTCCTCTCTTACTGTTACTCTTTATTATTTCTCTACAATAGACCACCATTCTAACTTTATTCTCCATCCATCCATCCATTTTCCGCCACTTATCCGGGATCGGGTCGCGGTAACTTTATTGTCCCCCTTTATTAAATTACACTAGATCAAATAAAACACAGTGACAGTAGACCGGCTGCAATGGAATACCAGCTCTGTGAATGGCGATCGCCATTTCTTTCACTGTCTCACCGCCGTGCCACCCGTTTATAAAGAAAATATTTCCTCACTTTATTTTAATTGAACACTTTTATTAGATGCCCACATACAACTGTTTCCCTCCCTTGTGTCTGCATTTTCTCTAATATCCCCCTAGACGCCTGAGAAGGAATCATTTATTTGCACTTTTTAATGATTTTCTTTTTAAAATATTTAATTAGAAGTGCTTGAATGCTTGTAGACACATCACTCCACAATGTTTGCCAAGTTTTCAGTGCCATTCCCTTTGTTATGCGTGCCTCTCACTATGAACATGTTCATGTTTTTCTATATTACTTTGCTTTATCCAGTATGCAATTAGACGTGTTTATACGGGCACGAGCACACCGCTGCCAACTCTTTGCCGGCTCTCCTGTGGCAATATGTCACAGCCAATCTTCAGCGATTCCCTCCCCACTGCCATCTTTGTGAACGACTTTATTAGTTTTTTTTGTACTTTATATGATTTTATTTTAACAAATATACAATTAGGGCGGTTTGTTACAGGCTTATAAACGCAGCACTGGCATCTGTGTACCAACTCTGTGCCAGGCTAGTGGTGCCAACCACTTCTTGTGATTTAGCCCAAAAGAATATGTGAATTTCTCCCATGCCAATATAGTGCTTCAAATCCTTTTTTCTCCCCCACCTCTATAATTTTTATACTTCTCTAAGAAGGAGTTCATTTTAGTTTAATTTTCTGGGTTCTTCTTTATGTACCTAATACATCAGGTAAAGTGTCTTTGAGTATCTAGAAAAGTGCTTCATAAGTAAAAGGTATTATTATTACAGTATTTGCCATTTTTTCCTCTTACATTCATTTTATTTTAAGCATGTCATTTTTCCTGCTTTTGTTCGGTGTATTTTAATATGGTACAGACATATTTAGCTCATGTTTATTTATTTCCATTTTCTAAGAAATCAGTGTTATCTAAAAATGGAAAAAAAATAGTGAAATTTAAAATCCCTATTATGCACATGCTTGTAACCCACTCACAGCACTTCTAGGCTCCTTTTTAAAAGCAGCTTTGCATCTCTTGATTCATAATAATTTTCCATCACCTGTGTCACAGGAACAGTCACTAAAATAGAAAGATAGATGACAACCAATAGATATTGTTGGAAAATGTAGCAGGGTCCAAAGTCTGGGAGCCACAAACTGAAACAATAACAAATTAAGTTAAACAATGAGACAGAAACTACATTTGGTGCCATTTACTCTCTCGCCTCTGTTCTCCCATCTCCCTCCTCATTCATGCAAGCAGTGCTTCGGTTCCGACTTACTGTCGCACCCTTTCCCCATTCCCAATCTCCCCCTCATTAATTTCCCTCATTCTCTCTGCCTCTCATCTCGAGGGGGCCCACCGCCGCCCAGGCTCCTTTCTTTTCCACCAGGTGATTAGGAATCTCTGGTGGAGCTCAGGTACTCCTGCTGCAGAGGGGCTCTGCAGGGCTGCTCTGCATGATCCAACTGTAGATCTAGTGGAAGATCCTTTTTCTGTTACGGTTGGTTGTACATTTGAATTCATGGTGTGGCGAAGTCTTTTCTAGTTTCACTAAGAAGAAAGAAATAATGCCATTGAAAACAGAGAGAGTTATTTCCATCAATATTTTTTTCAGCTTAACAGATTTATATTGCCTGTGTGTGTCCGTGTATCGTCGGAGTGCCAACTGTCTGCTCTCCGCGGTGTTCCCCTGTATCAGCTCTGTACTTCCTGTGTCACGCACTGAGGGCAGTGCGCCAAGGGGATATCCAGCTTGTGCCAGCTCAGTGACCAGTCAGTTATTGGTCATTCACCACAGGGTTGTCCCCGTATTTGTAGAACACACAGACACACGTACACACACAGACACTGCGATTATAAAGTTGTGTCAAAAGCCATAGGAGGTGCAGACACAAACACACTCTGTGGAGCCGGATGCATCTCATAAAGATCAGATTTTCTGCCTGTTGAAATGAACGTGTATGTGTGTGGGTGTTTGTGTGTGTGTGTGTGTGTGTGGGGGGAAGCTCTGTGGTTTTGTCATACTGCAGTGCGGCTGTTGTGTCGTCACGATGTGTGGAAATGTACTCACTATACTGCCACATCTTACTGTAATTGTCTTTCCAATAACTATACTATACATTTGAGCGCGAGTGTGTGTGTGTGTGTGTGTGTGTGTGTGTGTGTGTGTGCGCAGTGTGTCCCACTCATGTAAAACCTCTTTACGGCAATTTTAAAAGAGAAAAAAAAATCCAATACGAATATCGTGTTCAATGCTCCTCTCTTCAGCTTTAGGAGAGGAAAACAAACAAATAAAAATAAAAGCAAAACAAGAGCCAATGCATCCTAATGCCTGCCCTGAGTAGCCAACACACACACCGACACACACACACACACACACATACACACTCATTCGCTCTCTCATTCCCTCTTGTCTGCCAGCCTGCCGGCAGAAGTGTTTGTCTGCAAAGGAAATGGAATTTGATGATGAAAGTACCCTTGAAGCGGAGACACACGCACACGCACAGATAAACACACACACACAGCTCCTAAATTTCACTGACATGGCAATATGACAGAAAATGTGTTTTTTCCTCTGTGTGGCGGCAGGCATCAGTGGCTGTGCTCTCTGAGAGAAGAGTGATGGAGGGATAGAAATGCTGGTGGAGGAGGGAGATGCTGCTAGAAGAGATATTGAAAGGGAGAGAGAGAGGGTAAGAGATATCAGTAGAGAGAAGATGGAGAGGGAAAAGTGGAATAAATGGAGTGGTCTGACAGCAAAAGACTAGAGGAAGGGAAATTGGGGAGGTCAAGAGGGTTGAGGCAATGTTTAAAGAAAGTAGGAAGGTATCTTGAAAGTGAGGAGAGGAAGAGGAGGTAATGAGAGATGAATGGTGTGAGATAACGGCGGTAGTTAAAAGGAAAATCCAAAGGCTTTACAATGGCCTTACTCCCGTGTAACAAATGAAGAAAAATACTTTGTTAGCACTTATGCTATCACATAATGTACTTAGAGAAAAAGGATGTACAACACAATGAAGGAACACAGTGAACAAATAGCTTTCTGTCACAAAATCATCGAGAGAGAATGTGAAAACGTCGCGGTGATTATATTTGACAACTAAATGGGCACTGAACAAAATTTGGCTCGGGTGTGCCAGGAAAAGTGCAGAGTCGCACTGAAGGAGATCACTTTACAGACAGTATACAGGAATCTTAGAGCTGCAGTGAGTAGTCGATTGATGATTACTCAAATAAAAATGAATTATTTTGATGATTGATAACTGTTTTTTAGACATTTTTCAAGAAAAAATACCAAACATTTGATGGTTCCAGGTTCTCAAATGGGAGAATTTTGTTGTTTTGAGTGAAATGTTTTTGAAATTAAATTTGAAATGAAATGTTTTTGGATTTTTGGACTTTAGGTTGGACAAAACAAGTAATTTGATGACATCACCTTGGGCTCTCGGGGGCACTTTTCTGTTTTTACTGTACTCATCAAATTAATCAATGAAAATAATTGTTAGTTGCATTGTTAGTTGAAGAAAATTGAAACCTCTCCTTTAAAGGAAGCATCTGTAACTTGTGTTGAACAGCAGCCACTGTGGCCACAAGAAGAGATTACAGGATGATGGTGCATGCTAAAATCAGCAAACTGACTCAGTAACATCAGTTATGCAGCAATAGCTAGCTAAAGTTTGCTAACATTAGCTGACATTAGCCACCAGCTACTGGTCATTTGTTTTATTAATGTACTTTTCACCTATAAGAGGCAGAATGTGTAATTTATTCTTCTAAATGTACAATCTCACTTAAAAAAAAAAAGTCTTGCGCCTATTTTAGGTTTTTATGTTATTGTGTTTTTCTGGCCCACATTGTGTCTCCACACCCGTGTAAGTGTTAGCAAGATTTTTATAAAGTGCTTACACAACATTTTTGTGCACTTTCCTCCCCGCAGACTGAGACTGAAGATAAAACACTAGAATAAGGACGGGAATCCAAAGATAGCAATCCTCTGAGGTTACAATGAACCAGGCCCCCTTAGCATTCAGATCACCAAGTGGTAATAACATGTTGCGCCGAAGGCAGACTTCTCTCCTTCAGTCGGAGGATTACACCACTTGCGTGTCAAAGGCAGACTTCAAGTTGGCAAGGTGATGTGATGTCCAGCAGACAGATAAGACCTTAAAGGCAGCAGGGATTATTTTGGGCTCGAGTTGTGTCAAAGACAAAACCTTCCCTCACTCATTTTATCTCTGTCCATCATTTTTAGTGCTTCCCCTAAATACCTCTTACGACGAACTTTACTATTTTGATCAATAATGCACTGTTGCTTTTTTAATGTTTGCCAGTTAAGGTCGAGTCGATAAAAAAGACAATTATAAGATGCAATACGATGTAAGTGTTACTGGAGGGAGAGAAAAAAAAAAGGAAGCTAAGCTCTTTGGGTAAGAAGGGGTGGAGTCAGAGAGAGGAGAGGAGAGGAGAGGAGAGGAGAGGAGAGGAGAGGAGAGGAGAGGAGAGGAGAGGAGAGGAGAGGAGAGGGGGAAGTGACACTAACCCAAAGAAAAAGATGGATGGCAAAAGAAAGCAATACACACACACACAGGCATGCAGGGGACAGGAGGTGTTATTTTGTACTCGATCATAACACTGTGTACTGGCCGCCGGCTTAGCCTAACTCTCCGCAGACGCATCTGTTTATCTTCTGTCTCTGTCCCTTTATCCCTTCTTTCACCTCTCCACGACCATATGCATCTCTTTTATCTACCCTTTTCTGTCTTTCCTTGCCTGAATCCATTTTTACTCACTGTTCCTCCTTCCATCCTGTCAGCCTCTACAGATTTGACCCTTAAGCAGTTGATAATCGTATCCAAACACATAAGAAATACTAATATTTTTTTTTCAGCGAATGTTCAGAATATCCGCCGAAAATCCTCCAAGTTGTCCACATCTCTTTGTCTACATCTCCTAATTTGTAGCCGATGTAGATTTACCATAATAAAGAAAATCAATAATGGGTTGCGTCATTTACCTGGATTGACCTCATCAAAGTAAATGACTGCTGCATAGTGCTGCAACCATCCTTTTATCAAAGTGAGTATATGACGTAGCTGTTGGCCTTTTCATCAATAACAGTATCAGCAGGCGTGTTACCGTTGGCTCTCCCAATTATGAGTGTCAGCTTCAATTAGCTGAGACAACACACTTATTGATCAGAGTCCGCCGGCTGTTTGCACTCAGACATCCACGTCCTCAGAGGTCACTCGACAAGCATCGCTTCAGCCTGAATTAAATACTCCCACACAACTGGAGACTTATTTTGGTTCTCTAATGTCACGCTCCTCATCCCAAACTTATTGTTCATGGTTTATAAGAAGAAGCAGTGATGATGTTTAGCATTTAAAGTACACTTGTACTTCATTTGGATGCGTGGGTTGTAACATTTGCTTCATAGCACACATTTAATGTTTTCCAAAATTTTTCCTTCAATGCATTTCAGGGCTGCAACTAACATTTCCTTTCATTATCAATTACTAACCGTTATTGATTAACTGATAAATCAGTTAATAAATTATTTAAATTTCTTGTTTGTCTGACCAACAGTTCAAAATCTAAAGATATTCAGTTTATTTACAGTGATGTTAAAGAGGAGAAAAGCAGCAAATCCTCACATTTGAGAAACAGGAACCAGTGAATGTTTACTTAAACTATTAATTAAACTATTAATCAATCATCAGAATTGGTGGCAATCTGTTTTCTGTTGATTGAATAATTTCTGTCGAGGGGCAGCTTCCAAAAGCCAACCAACGAAAACAGAGTGGGCTCATCAGGAGGGGGGCCTTAAAGAGACAGGAGCTAAAACCTGCCTGTTTCAGGCAGAGGCTGAACTGAGGGGTTGTGTAAAGGACCAGTACAAGATAAATCATTTTAAAATTATTTTTCATTCCGGTAGAGCCCCAGAATATAAATATAGACCTGGGAAAGTGCAGGATACGTCCCCTTTAAGCAACTAAATGTTTCAGCACCAATGAAACGTGGAGATTCATTCTGGTCCTTGGGGACATACGCAGCATCTGTGCTAAATATTCTAAACGCACTTACTTAGCCATTTCTGAAGCTTTCAACCGTCAACCATGGCCTCAAATGACCTTAACAGTGTGGTCACGTGATGGTCACGTGGTCCTTTAAGTGGAGGAGATCATAATCTGGTGATGACACCCGAGCAAATTCCATTTGCTGAAGAGGGCTGTAAGATATGGTCGAAATCTCAGGGAATAGCTAGGTAAGTGGACCTTGCGTTGAGAACATTTACCACAGAGCATTAGCGAAGTTGAATCATCTTGTCACCTTATAGATTTGCATAATTTAGTTAGCCCCACCTGTATGTGTCACAAAACTGCTGCACACACACACACACACACACACACCTCTTCCTCCACCCTCCTCTATCTCTCTCTCCAGAGGTCGGTAACATCCTGCAATCCTCTCTAGATCATTAGGTCATGTCATTATGCTGCCAACCACGACCCAGCACAACCTCCCAGGACTATCTCTGCACACTAATGACCACAAACACACACACATTCACACACACACACACACATATAACTTGAGGCCATATTTTGTCTGGTTCTTTTAATATACCTTTCTCTGTTAGAGTTCACGATAGGTCACACTAATGACCACACACACACACACACACACACAAAATAGGGCAGTGTTTTGTTTGGTGAGGCCATTTTCACTTTTTAGCTCGCATATGTCTAGACGAGTTCACCACCAGTCATTCAGTGATGTTGACAGCACTGGGAATCCACAGTACCCACTGGACACATTTGTTACAGTTTTCTATTAAAACGTCTGCTTACGGTGCATATAGTTATAGGTAGTTTCAGTTTGTGGCATCTGCTCAAATTAGATGAAATATTTTGAAAATGCGGCTCATAAAATGTAAAATATCGGTGACTGAAGTAAATATTAATAAGGTCAATATTTATCTTGAATGAGTTAGAACGGCTGCGCTCTGAAGCTCGGATGTTAAGCGCGAGACTTGAAACTGTATCACAGTAAAGATTTATAAACTGGTTGCTTTTATTTAGTAATAATTGAGTAGCAGACACACATTTCAGATGGAGTCTTGTGACTGTAAATGATTATTATACTCACAGGGCTGCTCTTGGTTTGGCTCTTTGGTTTGTTAATTCAAGCAGAAATAAGAAGGGGAAGAGAAATATCAGATGAAGAGTTCTTTCATGCAACAGCGGAGATGCTATGCGTAAAAGGCAAAAACAGTTTCATTGCTGTATCGACCCTTGGCACTGAGTTCAGATGCTGAATGGGAGCGTGTTTAATGTGGAAATGTTGATATTTAATCCCAGTGCTTAGTTGTATTAATGTTTATATCCGTGCTGATGAACCGAGAAAGAACGGAGGCAAAGACGGAAAAATGGTTGGACAGCAGCAGCGTGCGAGAGGTCTTGCATGATGCGCCGCTGTGGACCCGCAAAGGAAGTTTTGCTGTTTAAAAGGTGTTCTAGCCCCCTCCCTGGGGCTAGACTGAGGTTAGAGGGGTTTCTGCTGGGGGAATCACCAGCCAGGCTGAACTAATGGCCCCTGACAGGGAGGAAAGAGGCTGAGAGGAGTTGAGAGAGGTTGAGAAGGGGTTGCGAGGGGGCGATGAGAGGCGTAAGGGGGAGGGAGGGATGGTCAGATGGGAGAGGGAAGTGGATAGATGGAAAGAACCTGAGCACAAAGTGGGTTTGAGTGGAGAAGAGAAACTATAAGAAGAGAATTTGGGATGGATGGATGACAGAAACCGGTAGAAAGAGGAGTAGGAGTTAGAGGATTTTTTGCGAGAGAAAGAGCGAGCAGCACATGTGGTTAGATTGGCAGTTTGTTAGCAGAGATGGGGTAAGAGGATTTGTGTGGGTGAGACACTGAGAGAAAGTTTCAGTCATTGAAATTCCAAGAAGGATTTTGCATCTCGCGGCGTCATGCCTCGGTGTGCCTGAAGAAACAGGACACAAACCGAGTCCACCCCACTGTGCGCCGCCGTTTACTTGACTACATCTGAAGATGTTCGCCTGGAGTCTTACAGTACTGCGCCGTTTTTTTTATCTCTGGCAGTCTCGTCGTCCTCTCGGTCTTCTATTTGCTTTCAGCTGCAACACAAAAATAAGCACATTATCAGGGGGCTTGTTGATGGCGCTGAGCAAGTTCTGTGTTTTTATTTTCTCCATTTCCCCGTTGCTGACTTTATAAACCCATCCCTCTCTCTCTCTCCCTCTCTCTCTTTCCATCTCGCTTTTTCTGCTCCATGCAGATTTTCTTTTTCACTGTGTTTGACAGTCAGCTCTGATGACACAGCGACCTCTCATCTGCCTCCAGACCTGAGGGGCATTGTACTGCATGTTTGTGTGTGTTGGTAAGGGAGAGAGCATGCCTATCCTTTTGAAACACATGTGTGGTGGTTTGTGTATGACACTCAAAGAGTCTGTTTCTTGTCACATCAATCACCCCGGCGCTGTGTCAGCTGAACTGGCTCTCTCTCTGTGTAGCCCTTGAACCACCAGACTGAGGAAAATACAGTTGCATTTGTCACATTTTTACAAAATTAACCACAGCTTCTGCCTCTATTTGAACTTTTCAAGTCCGTTGGTACAGTATATTGTGCTTGTGGTCAATGATATGGCACTAGCTGCATTAGGCCAGATAAATTTGATGGTAGATTCATTTAAAGTAAATAATACATGAGGAAGTAATAAAAGAAATGCATTCTTAAAGGTGGCCAACTATATAAAATGCTGAAGGGCTGGCATCAAAATTTAATTTTGCCTATATGGGCCGGCTTTTAATCCATTAAAAAAAAAGGCGAGTTTTGCATAAAAAGTGATACATTTAGTTTCAGTTATTTCAAGAAATATCTGCCTTCAAAATGCCTTCCTAACATGTTACACATTGCCATCCATCATGTGGCGTTCTCGTCAGTTATTCACACTCCTCTTCTCCTCATCATTCATCAGACTTCTGCAAAAACCTGTTGTGAGGTGTATGAAAAATCGCACCTGTATAGTCTAGTATGTACTCATACTATATATGTACATAAACATCAGTATTAGTATCAGAAACCAGAAAATATTCACATTTAATAAGCTGGAAGCGGAGAATTTTTTGCATTTTTTCTTTTTAAAAATGACTCAAAATGATGAATCCATTATCCAAATAGTTGGCGACAGCGATGTCTCAGTTGGTATTACAGTATGTCACTGTTCATTGGCAGTTGTTTTAAATCTGTGCTGTATGTTTATATTCATATGTATGTGTATATGCTGTGTGTGTGTGTGTGGTTGTTGAGGATTACACAGCACTTTTGTGTCACGATCCATCCTGAAAGACATTAGCATGAAAAAAAAAAAAAAAAAACTGCTGCTGCCCTTGATAAAATAATAGAAGTGGTCAAGCTAAGTCTGTTGCATTGTGTGTATGTGTGTGTGTATTCTGTCCATCACCCATCCTGAAGCGTTTATACTCTTTCTTTGGCATCTCATCCTCCGTCATTATCTGCTCTTTCTCAAGAAGCAGATAGAGCCGTAGGAAGCCGAGAGGATTGCAAGCTGTGAGGCTGCAGGCAAAGATCTTTGTCACTCAGTCCCCTGTCGCTGTCTCTTTATGTATCTCTCAGTCTCTGTCTTTTCCCTTGAACCCCCCCCTGCCCCCCCGCCCTTGCTATCCGTTTCTCTGTCTTCTTGCTATTGTTCAAAGAGATGAATAGGAATTTCAAAGTGTGGCAAACGGTCATCATTTATTAGGAATGAGCAGGTGTTGTAAGCCCCTAAATCCCTAAAGGAAGCCCAGTATGTTTATTTTTTCTTTGAAAGTTTCCATTTTTTTCTCACTTTTCACTTTATGTGCTGTTGTGTAGAATAAATTGTACATGTCAACTTACAGGCCCACTAATCAAGCATCTTTAAAGCCCTGAGCTCGCACAAAAGTTTCATCATCTAGGGGTCACAGATTAAGGCGTCTGTTATCATCATTTTATATTGATTTTAAAAAATGTCACATTGACCTACACTCAGAATGATAAAATACGGCAAATCCAATGCTGTTCTAGGAAAAAATGACAGGTCCTGGCAGTGCTAAAATCTTACCCTGACAGGCATGTGTAGCACGATAATGACAGAACTGTCTCTGGGTTTAATCCTCACTGCAATATTTTATATTGACGTGACCCAAAATTTTTGCGCTGACCTCAAATTATCACAACAGTTTGTTGATATGACCTGGCAACGAACTGAGAACTGTCATCTCACATAGAGCCAAGCTGGACCCAAAATGAGTACTCCTGCCCTGAAAAGCTTGGTACCTTTCCATCTTGGCACTGATATGAGAGGAATCAGTAATAAGTTATTGACAGAGATGTCTCATGCCAGGCTAAATCCCCTTTCAAGCCGCTAATATTGACCTTCAAAAAGGCAAACTGACTGAAAATGAGCGCCTCTGTTTTTGCAAATCTGATGTGCTCTAGAATAATTGACCGCTGCTGTTCGTCCCACTGAAGTGTCCTTGAGCGGAGACGTTGCGTCTCTGCCAGCTCGGGGGGTTACATTGATAGCTGTCGTAAAGAAGAAAAAATAATAAGAAAGGTGATAAGAATAAAGGAAAGAAAAACCTGTGAAGATTGCCTCACTTTCAGATACAAACAAACAAGAATTCATTTATAGCCGAGCTGCGACAAAGCTGCCATGAGAGGTTGATAATTAATTTGTTAAGAAAGGATCCTGTTGTGCGGAGACAAAAAAAAAAAAAAGTCACATTTCTCCTCATCAACAACAACACCTGGTGAATTAGAGGCTGCATTTGGAAATGTGACAGCATCATCATTGCACACATGGAGGGTATGACACAGCGACGTTTGCAGATTCTCACAGATTATGATAAAGATGTAGACGTGGCCTTAACCGACAGTTCGACAAGGCTGTCATGTGATGCCTTTTTTAAAGCCCTCTTATAAATAACTCTTCTTTTAGCTTCTATTGTCTGTTTTCCTCTTTTTTTCACACATTTATTCCCCAAAACTGTTTAGTCACCTTAACTTTCTTCCACTATTCTCCTGCTCTAATATAAAATTGTTACTACAAATATTGAAGCTTATTTCACTGTTGAAGTGAGTATGTATATATGTAAGTATGTATGTGTATATAATATGTATATGTGTGATTCTACCGTGCCTCATGCGGGTAAGTCAGATCCTGACACCTTTTTAAAACTCTGTTCCTTTAATATGCACCTTTCAGAGTTAATATTTTATATGATTTTTTTTTCACATTATGGAGTAGTAAACAACTTTGGGCCTCCATTCCTATTTGATCCTTCTTCATCCTGTCCTGTTTTTTGCATTCTCACCATCTGTCTCTCAGATGTACTTCACACAGCATTCCCTCAAGCCCCTGTTTCTCCTTCCTTTGTGAAGGACTTCTGCTGCAACAAAATATTCACTTCTTTGGGGAAAATAATAATAAAAAAGGAAAAAAAAAACAAAAAAACACGGCAAGCCCTGTTATCTTTCTAAAAATAACTCAGTCATGCTGATGAGCTATGCGTGATGCAGAGCAGTTGAGTATACATGAATATGCATGCATGCATGTGGTTTATGTGTAGGAAAACATATGTCAGAGTGTTTGAGTGTGCCCGTGGGTGTATCTGCAGGTGTTTGAAATGGACATTGCTGCGGAAACACACTGAAGGAGTGGGAATTTTGTCTTGGCCTTCATGTGACCTTGTAAATAGTTGTGTTGTGTTCCTTTGGCATTCTTGCCATCTCCTGTACATGGCATTCTGTTTCACCCTGCAGAAAGGACATGATGCTTTTCTTATACAGTCAAAGGCTGGATCCATTCTGCTTATATTGACTATAAGTCAATACAATACTTTCTCAAACCCATTTCTTATTCTTTCCTCAAATACAAAGTTTTCCTTCTTTTTTTATCCATTGTAAGATCTGAACACAGATGCTTTAATAAGGCCTCGGGCCTGAATATTGTCTAAGTCATATTATAAAAGTCAGATGTGATATGCTTTGCACACTGCTGTCTTAAGAAAAAGTTCCACAATGTAGAGTTACAAGACAACAGAATTACCAATCAAACCAATATATGATCACGGTACAGATGTTACGGTTCAGTGCATACAGTCGTATGAACAATACGCTCTTTGACATAAACAATTACTGTCAAACTAGTTTAATAATCCACTTAGTCTGATGTGTGGAACAATAATTCTAGAGCGCGAGTTCCACCCGGAACGTTTTGGCAGAGCACCACTTAGCTATAGCATGCTCCTGGATGTATGCTAGCTGGCTTAGCCAAGGTAGCCTGGTTACCCTGCCGTCAGAATGACAAACGAGAGACCCATAACACTGACTGAGTGCAACGCTATTATTAAAATATGCTCCGTTATCTCTGTAGATATAACCCCCCCCCCCCCACGTCCCCCTCCTCTCTCTGTGACTGTCGACTTTGAGTGAAGCCGTTCAGAACAATAATAAAAACATCTGATTTCTGATGCGGTCAGACAGCACGTTGTAAGAACCAGTTCTGAGAGACAAAAATGTAGTTAAAAAGTATGAAAGTAAAAGGTAAAAGTAGTGGTTTGGTCCCTCTGACAGATATTTTTTGGAGGTGGAGCTAAGTTGAACTACTTTATATACAGTTAGACCATAAATCAGCATAAAACAGCTGCAGGTGTCCTGACTCCTTGCAAGAAACAGGTTGTATTTCATTGGTCAGTAATTTGATAGAACTCAGATTTACAAAGTTTTTGGAGGGACTCCAAACTAATTAACACATGCATATTATCACTTAAAGTTAAATGGGAAAAAAAACAAACTTTTTTGAACTTGAAATGAAACCCAACACCAGTGAGCAGCCGTTCATTAAATAAATAGAAAGACTGTATGGGGAAAAAGTTGAAGCACTATGGAACATACTGTATATTCCTCAGGGTAAGGTTTTATTTTGGGTCATGCCTACAGTAGCTGCTTGAATTTAAAGTGGCAAGGAGAAAGATTTCCAGCATGTGGATGCCAGCTGGAGACACTAGCTACTGTATAACTGTGCAACCGTATAATGGTCTGCACACTATTATAATAAATAGTTTCCTTGGTCTGTTGACTTGTTCATAAATATTGATGGTAAGCAGCAGGAGGATACTTCCTGATTCCAAGCTGGCGAGGCAAAAGATTTCGAAGATGAGGATGGCAGGTGGGAATGGGAGCTAGGTTTGCTTAGTCGGCACAATATTATAATTAGTATCTTCGGTTTGCTGATGTATTCTCATAAATATTCATGTCTGTGGGCAGGTGCACCGGAGGAGACATCAGAAGGTTTCTCGGTGCCCAGTGGAGCCGAGCTGCCCGGCAAAATTACACCGGGGCGTAAACCGGTGTAATGGGTGCTGGTCGTAGGGAGGGTTTGCACCTGTACACACACACACACTTCACAGACTGTGATTAAAACGGGTGCATTTATCATTCATGCACACATAGAAGACAGGAAAATCTGACAGAAGATGCAGTACACTTTCAGTCTGACCTTCACTTTGTTGTCCACACTGAGATACGGTCAGAGGATGATACACACAGCACGATATACTCAACTTCTTTATGTGTGTGTGTGTGTGTGTGTGTGTGTGTGTGTGGTTAAAGGTCAGTCACACAGGTGATTCATCCCAGTTTATCGCAATTCTGCACCTTGTCTGTGCAAACACACACACACACACACAAACTTTTGCAGGCACACTTATGAACACACAGATGTGCACATGCAGCGTGTAAAAGTGTAAATCATACATACACGCAAAAAAAAAAAAAGAGCTCAGAAAGGTGCACATACACAATTTGTCTCTCTGACTGTGTATGTCTCTCTCTAGATCTTGCGCGCACACACACACGCACGCACACACACAAAGATTGGGGCCATGAGAAAACATTAAGCACATCTAAGGCTGAGGCCATCTTTCTCCAGCTTTCAATATGTCACCTTCAAGTTGTGTGTAGAGTGTGGGAGTGTATTTTAATAATATCAGAACAGCCTAATGCATAACAACAGATACATTTCTCTTTCTAATACAGCATAAGCTATTTATTTCTTATGAGTTTGGGTGAAACCCTCTTAGTTACACTACATGATTAGGGTTATTGTATTCAGGAGAAGTTACTCACACCATTGAACTAAAAATGATTTTTTGATTTGTAATGATGATTTAATAACAAATTGTGCCCTTCATTTATTGGGTGTTTAATGTTGTAGTGCAGCAAACGGATCATTATGGAAGTTAAATGTGGCCTTGATCATCCTGAAGTGCCTCATTTTGCAGTAATGACCTGTTTGCTGTACATGATCACACTGTTAACATGGCTGCCTACCATTAATCATTTAGCATCAAATTAATCATTTCGAATTTGATTAATTTATACTATTCTGCGGAGATGAACTGTCTGTGGTAATATCTTTTGGCACAAAATGTTAAAGGTTAATTTAATGTGTATTAACTTTGGAATTGAACAGTTAACATACAGTATAACAGCTGTGCGGCTGATTTGTATCCTCCAGATACAAATCTGGAGCAGCATACTGGATACCAACTGTATATATTTACTTAAAGATCTGGTATTATGGCCTTTTTTGACTAGTTTTTATAAATAGAATCTATTTCAAACATACCTCCACCAGAAGCTGTTTAGATTTCTCTAAATCCATCTTTCCTTACAGCCCAGATTCCCCTCTGTACTCCAGCAGGCTGTTTTGGAATCTATTTACATAAAATCGGCATTATTAATGACCACCTACTCTTTACCCCAGCCAATCAAATACTACCTAATGAATAATACAAGTTCCCTTACACCGCATCTTTACCTGGAGTAATGGCTGCAGCTGCAGACTTAAGTCAGTATACTGTATATAGCAGGAAGATTGTGTATACGTTTCCTAACATAGTAAAAGTCCCCCTATATTAGATTACTGGATTAATACAAGGTACAAGGTCTTTTTGCACCAGGAAGTTGCCTTGGCCTCATCTGCTCAGTAGCTTTCATTTCAGTAAAAATGCCTATCTTCTAAAAGGGTCTGTCAGGGGGCTAAATGTCAGAGTTTTTTTTAAACAAATTGACTCAATAAATGTGTAAAGGGGGGGGTATTTTGTACTGTCCTATTTAAAGGAAGCGTTGATATGATTACATGCTATTATGGTATCTGCAAAAGCCTTGACATTTGATAAAAACATTTGAATATAGAATGGTGAATTATAATAATGGATTACATGCTGTCAGCTATACAAACTGCCTGCTACATGCGACTCACTATAAACACACACACACACACACACACATACATACACGAATCCTTGAAAACACTTCCCTGAAACAGATTCCCTTTGCCTTCAAGTGAACATTTGTGCTCTTTCGTTGGAAGATGTTATCTTTGGGGAAATACAAGCGCGCGCACACACATTTGTCTCCCTGACACGTCGAAGGCGGTAGTCCGGCTGAAATCGTGCTCACCCAAGGGCATCTCCTTCCAGATGTCATGTTTGTGTGACCCCCTGGATATTGTGGTGTGTGTGCGTGTGTGGTGTTTTTTGCTCACATGCCATATAGATGCTGCAACACACAGGACTGTCACACACACTTTACATCCCTCTCCTGTAAACACACAGTATCCCGTGAAGCAAAGAACAGTTTGCGGCAAGGTCTTCATCCATTTTGATGAACACAGGGCTTTCCTCAGTTTGAACATGAGCCTACTTTCAGATGTGTGTGATAAATTCATTTAAAAAACATCCATCATGCGTCCCTTGAACTCTTCACTTAATGCACTGAATGTGTGCTAACATTAGAGACGCTCATCCTCTCTTATCCCTCCTCTCGTCTCCTTCACATGAAGAGTGTTTCTTGCATGAATTTCTCCCCTCTGTATTTCAGTATTCAATGCCAGCCTGAATTACACATCATCGATTCAATATTCATTTTAAGCGCTATTTCAGTAGAACGTTTGTAGTTTGTTTGCGAGCTTATCCCATGTGGGATCGAGAGCTATCACACAAAAGATTTAAGCTCTCTCGGCTATCAGTAGTCCTCAATTAAATGTGCATTACTTAAAATGTCTCCTTGTACCTTTTGTTCAGAGTAAAGCGGAGTAACTACAGTCGCTGTTAGCTGACATCCATCAAAGTGACAGCTGTTCTTTTGGGGTCTACATAATCCTTGTTGAGGCTGAGTCTGAAGGAAAATTTGAGAAACATATGAAAGAAGCGTTTCTAATCATGGAGCTGTGTTTTAAAAAAAAATTGTTCTTAAAAACCTGATCAAAGTAAATGAACGCTTAATGAGCCCGTCTGCAGCTTTCCGAATGATCTGCTTGTGTTCAGCATGAACCGGTCTGAACTGTAGCATGCGAGTGTATGAATGTGCGTGTCGGCTGTAAAGCTTCAGACCTGGCAAGCTTGGGCTACAGGGCAGAGGATCACACCTGCCTAATCTATGCATGGCTGGCATCCATGTGGTGGATCAATGAGGCAGAGATCCATTGATTAATCCTGGATGGCCCGGGGGCCTGTGGGGTTTGGGCAGGGATGACTGCAGCTTTACTTCTTCCCTTACAAGTTTTCTGCGTGTGTGCGCGTCAGCTCTATGTGATACTAATTTACCCTTTTTAAAATAGGCTATCACACGCTTCACACTGTATCTTATTATCCAGCAGACTCCAGAAACATCGCTGATGTCACCCTACACTGTGACACAAATAAAAATAGACGTGCAGGTGATCCTGTGAACTCACCTCCCTTTGGCTTTGAATCTGTGATTCTTGTACACTACAGGATTGTTCGGGACCTCCGTAAATGTCGAGTTGCAGGTATCAAAAATGTCCGGCGTTATCAGCGCAGCTCAGATCAGTCCGCGTGACAGGGGTGTTTAAAAGTAAATCTGCAAAACCCGCACACTGCCAGATCATCATCATCAAGCAACAAATGCTCTGAACTGGCCCAGTAATCTTCTGCTGTGTAGCAGCTGTAACCTAGAAAAGAATCACAGCTTTAAATCTCTGCTTCCTTAACTGCATAAAGTGAGAAAATCTGATTTTCCTGAGATGCAAGGTTTCCAGCTGACAGCATAATGCAGGTGACAAACCATATAACACTCCTACTTAGCGCAGAATTGCGGTTGTCAGTGTCGACAAACACACACGACACTGTCGGCGTCACGCACAAATACATATGTGAGTGTACTCCCTCTGTGACACACACACACTCAATCATCCACTGGCTATATCGCGCACATGTGCCACTGTCAAATCAAAGAAATGCAACTTAAACAGTCAGTTGTGCACACACACACACACACCAATCAGTCACTTACATTGAAGCGGCGCCCTGCCACTTGCTCCACAATGGTATTACAGTGGCTCTCAGCCTGTTATGATCTCATTCCAAAAGCATTCAGCAGTGCCACAAAGCAATTCCAAACACATTTCCAAAACACATTTTGCAGCGCCACAAAGTGTTACATCCATCACTGGGGGAATAAGGCGTAATGACCGACAGACACTTTAATAGTTGATTCCCCTGCCAAAGAAATGTGTGTGTGTGTGTGTGTGAGAGAGAGAGAGAGAGAGAGAGAGAGAGAGAGAGAGAGAGAGAGAGAGAGCTTGTGGATCTTTTTGTGTGTTTGAGAGTGAGATCTCAGTAGATCCGTTGTGCTAAAGTCAGAATGATCTCTCCCAGCTCTAATGCCCATATATATTTAATGAAATGGTGAGGGAATAAATTATACATCCCTACCTATTTCACCCTCTCTTTCTCACTTCACTTCTCTTCTGGTTTCTCTTCTTTACAACTCCCTCCAATCGACCTTGATCCCCCCCCCCCCTCTCTTCACCTACTGTACTGTATCCACCTCCCATGAAACGATCTCTTTCTCCTACATCTGTCTCTTACCATCACGCAACATATCTCTCTTTTACCCAAACTCTTGCCTCCTACAGTTACAATTACAGAAGATTGTTAGTTTGCCCAGTAAATGGACAGCTGCCTTGGAAAGATGATGGAAATGGAACGAGAAAGTGTGAGAGAGAGCGGCAGCAGGAAAGATGAAACGGACCGAGTGATCAAAGAATCTGAGGAGACAGAAATATATGACTAGAGAGAGAGAGAGAGAGAGAGAAGGAAAAAAAAGGAACGTTTGTAAGGAGGAAAAGAGACTGAAGTTGTGTGTAAGTGGCAGAAAACGGTGTGTAAATATTTGTGTGTGATAGTGTGCCAGAGATTTAAAAGAAGCGAGGAAGGCGGCAGACAGGAAGATGAGAGACAGAAAGGAGATGTGGGCTGCCAGTCAAAGTGCATACACTGTATAATAGTGGACAACTCTAAAATGTTGTTAACCTCACCGCAACCCCGCTTTCAGCCTCTTTCAACTGGGAGTTTATGTGTGAATGATGCATGTAGAAGTGTGTGTGTGTCTGTGTGTGTGTGTGTGGAGTACTGTAGGTGTGTCTGTACAGTAGGTGCATGCACAAAAGTCTTTGCTTTGTACTTTGTATCATTTGTCTGCCTGGATTTGTATATTTACACACACGTACAGTACAGTAGCGAGTTTGTGCGTGCGTGTGTGTGTGTGTGAGCAGCTGGCTGCCAACAGAGAGCTTCAAAGCTCTGAAACATACACACACACACACGCACGGACACAAGCACACACAGATGCTGCCTTTCCTCTGATCTTTTGATATCCATAAGAGGAAGAGAATACAAAAGAACAGACATGTAATTATTTCCGTCAGTGAGATTTCAGCATCCACACGAGCAGCCTTTCCATGGCCATGCAGAAGTACAGTGACAAAAGCACATATTTAGTATGTGTTTATATAACTTGTATGCATTTCTGATTATTGTAAAAATCCATTTCTTATTATTCGAGTTTTCTGTTATCATGTAGAATAGAGTGCATGTGAATGTAGGAAAGACTGTAGAAGATAAACTACATTAGAGAAGGACAAAACTCGACAAGTGGAAAGTAGAGGACGCAAGTACCAGAAGGAGAAAGATCAGAAAGAAGTGATGTGAAGTGAAGAGGGGTGTCATTCTGCATATCGTCTCTTTCTGTGTCTGTGTGTGTTTTCTTTTGGAGCCCGTGTCATTGTCAGAAGGTCACAGTCGTGCATCCCCCCCCCCCCCCTTTTTTTTCAACCTCTTGGGGTTTTTTTTTTATTCAATAACAGTCCAGAGGAAAATTGCTGTGTCACACGGATGATGCTGGGATTGCTGCTTCACAGACAGACAGGCTAGTATGCAAAAAGACAAGACAGGCGGAGAGAAAGACGTGCCTGCAGGTTGGCTGGTCGACTGACAGACGGACACTGAGACAGGCGGCAGCAGCTGTTGACTTGGGTATATATGCTGTATGTACGTTTTCATTAGGACGGCAACTAACGATTATTTTCGATCAATCTGTCAATTATTTACTCGATTAATCGTTTGGTCAATAAACTGTCTTACACTGAAAATGGTGTAAAATGTTGATCACCGTTTCTCAAAGGCCAAGGCGACGTCCTCAAATGTCTTCTTTTGTCCCGTTTTCTATCACAGAAGACTAAATAAACCAGATATTGATATATTCACATTTAAGAATAGTTGGCAATTAATTTTCTGTTGATCGACTAACCGATTAAACAACTAATTGTTGCAGCTCGACTTTTCATAACTGAGCCAATTTTGTTGACATTTCCTGCTTGATATACATACATTTCCTTGACTTTAAAGGAGCCTCACGTATGACCTGGAAACTATCTAGTGCCATGAAAAGTGCCATTAAGTCTCAGATACAGTGGAGCTACTGTACAGTACATATACATCAGGATATACAGTATGTTGGCTCACCTACAAATCTGATTTTTACAACAAAACAGTGAGCTGCCCAGACGCTATGCTATTTGCTCATACAGAACAACAATTTAACAAAGGGGACAATCTATAAAATCATCTGTTGTCAGATAATGCAGGATGGGAAAAGAGACCAAGATGAACAGACAAGGCACTTAATTTGTTCTGCAGATCATCTACAGAAAGTTTAACGCCACTTGTGTAATACAGCCAGCTGTGTGCTGATCCGCTTACACTATTGACTACCTGCCGGGTTTCTCCGGCCCTCGTGATTGGTCGCTTGGTACCATCTGCCAATCAACGCCAAGCTGGCCGCTTTACATTTCCTAAGGACGTATTTGGTGGCTTGTGCGCTCTGCTAAGCACTGCTTTCCCTAAGTTAATGCCGCTGATGATGATTCAATTATATGCGAGTAACTGAGTTGCAGGGCAGCAATTATCTTTTATCTGTCAAAATGACAAATGGCATTTTGATTATCCGTCAACGCACATCTGTAAAAAAATTAGAAATTTGAATGGGTCAGATGACCTCTAGACTAACAAACAGACAGACGGAGAGACATTCTGGCAGGTAGGAGGGCTTTTGCGTCCTGGGACAATATTGTGTTACTGTCCTCTTCACAAAAAGAGACAGATTGACAGAAACCCATAGTCAGTCAAAAAGCGCTGTGTCCTATGGTAGAAATCATATTACTGTCCCTCTCAGAAAGAGACTGACAGATGGACTGAGACAGACAGCTGGAAATAATAGAAAAGAAACCAAGTCATCAGTCCCGGGGCAAGATGAGAACGGAGAGAGGAATGATGAAGCAGTGGAGGGTTATAGGGTGCTTCGGGAGTATTTACTCTGCTGAAAACGCTTGTGGAAGTTTTTAATACTTTGAACTTCACATGCAACTAGTTTGACTGATTTCTACAGCTCAGTCATAAATGTGCTGATATGAGATACTCAGACACGGACAGGACATCACACTTGACAGCGTGGAGTAACCGAGATTTTCCTGCTGACTCTTGATTTGACATTTTGAATTTTAAGAAAGCTCCCAAGTAACTCGCAGGAACTCACTGCCGGACTCAACTTTCTCCCCCTCACTTCATTGTACACTCTGCGCTCGTTGGCTGTTGATGGCTGCAGAGCCAATTTGGGTCAACTCTTCTAACTACTAGATTAAGTTTGTGGACCAAAAACCCCAATAGTGAATTCACCTCTCATTGCAGGGAAGTATTCAGTAAATCCATCCAGTATTCCTGTTGGTAATCCAACCAGCGTGCAGTGTGTTTATGTCTAACCACAGTTTTCTGCCTACTTAAGGAAGGTATGCGCAAGTGTGTGACAGCAGCTCCGTCACCTTTCATTACTGTCATCATTAAGAGAGCGAGATGCAAAATGATGTAGAAACTTCTGGAGATAAACTGCATTAGAAAGACACAGTGAGGGAAGGGATGAGACACCCCCAGACCCTTCTGTGTTCAGATGGTCCAACAAATCGGAGAACCAGGTTTGAACTTCCACATGCTACAACCATTGATACACATGATAACTGATGCTTACTGTAGGGAAAGTGGATTCTTGTATATAGAGGCTTATTTATGAATATTAAACCCGCAATAGCTGACTTTTTTGGCTGCTTGGGGGCAGCGGAAGCAAGCTGTAAACACAACATTGACCCTTTATCACTTTCTAAAGTTGATATGGTGAGCGTGTCAGCTAACAGCTGTCACTGCACTTTAGAGCACTTTTTTGACACTAAAGCAATGTTGGCATGTTCTTGGATCTACATGCTTATTTTTGCTCTTACACAAACATCTGTGAGCAAGCTATCAAGGCTTCAAGATTCAAGATGTTTATTGTCACTCCGGTTATACAAGTACAATCGTGCGAAATACTTTGGCCGGGAGGCTCCATTACAGAAAAAAGGATTCTGCCAGTCAAGTGCAAGGAAGTCAGATGGCATCAATAAGAGGTTAAAAGCGCTGTGAAATGACAAAACAGCCAGTCTGTGCTGCTGACGCACCAACACTTAACATGAACATTGTTACCTTTCAAATGCATGTTGGCTTTTTATCGTCTGCTTCTTCGAGCAATTTACTTGAGTGTTTGGTTGCATATCACTTCGAGGTAGACGGATCAAGATGTGTGACAAGATGAATATGATTGAAGGTGAAGGGGGGTGAGACTATCAATGCTCAGATTCAGAACAGTTTTTTAAAAACCATAATGACAATGGTCCCCTAACCTTTAACCCCTGTGTTTATTACTGCAGCCATGGCGAAGAAGGTTGCCTGACTTTAAGGAAGTAGTAACTTTAACCCGCACCACATGTTTCTCTAACCTTAACAAAGTGACCATTTTAACCCAAACCATGATTGAAAAAGCTATATTGTTTGTGGTGGCGTTGGCTCACAGAACATCTGATGTGGTGCACATTTAAACACAGGATCCAGGAAGCCGTTTCAACATTTATTGTAGTCAAGGGTAGATTGAAAACAGTTGGACGGTGGTTGGTGGATGATTTTTTTCGATGCAAAGGAATATTAAAAGAAAATATAACAAATCTGAATAGTATCAAACAATTTTCACTACACTCACACCAAATGGTTTTTGTGCCTAAACCTAAACAGACCTTAATCAGAGTGTTGTCACATCATAAAACAGCATTACTTTTCCATACTGATTTGTGACGGTTTTGGAAAGCACAGGCAAAATGATGTTGTCCTGCAGATGACTGACGATAGGGGCGTCAGATTAGAAAACGCGCCCATGCGTCGTTTTGTAGTGCATGGAAAAATTGACCTATTTGGTCATTTCATTTGGAGGACTTCAGTCCATAAAATGAGGTGAACAGAGCAAAATGTACCCCACTTTGCTCTTGGTTTCAACTTACACACAATACACACTTACAAAAAGCAAGGTGGTATATATAGAGAGAGAGTGGCGCAGAGAAACAGAGCTACAGAAATGTGTGACAGAGCAAGGGAGATTGTTAAGGGAGATATGACTTGGGGAGAGAGGGTGAGAATTGGTGAGAATGACACAGGGAAAATGGGACATCATGATGAGAGGTGGAGGGAGAGGCTGTGAGAGAGATGGCGAGGTGGACCATTGGCATGTGAAGTGGCAATTACAATCCCAATTGTCTTTTCAGTCACAAAATACCACAAACACGAATTCCCTCAGTTGCTCTTTCTCTGTGTTTCTGTCAAATATTCAGATAAAAACAAACCAGCATGAGATGGAGAGAGACACACAAAGACAGACAACAATACTGAAACCCTCCACTCAAACAGAAGGTAAATAAGAAATGGAGGTGATGGAAATGTTTAAGTCAGAGGTAAGAAAGCAGTTAACAGACTGACATGGATGCAAGCTGCTCTGAGTGGTGAAAAGACTTGTTTTTTTTATCCATTTTCTTAAAACGGACCAATAATTACAATGTAAATACAACCTTACCTGCTTTCTGTAGTCACACACTAGTTTTGCTCGCCCGCTTGTCAAGTTAAGCGATCAAAGTCCTGGGCTTTCTGTCTGAATGGAGACAGGTAGAGGAGATGCAGTACAGCTGGGGTGTGGAGCTTTTAGGAGAGACAGGACAGGACACCTGCAGGGGTGTTGGGACAGAGGTTTAAATAAGCGAAGAGAGGACTCGAGGTGGGGAGAGACGGCAGGGGAGCAAAGGAACAGAGATGAAAAGGAGGGAGGAGTGAGATGAGGTCGGAGATAGATGAGAGGGAGACGGATGTGTCATTTTCATGTCAACGTGTTGACATGCTTTTTATATTCTTTTTAATTAGCAGCATACACTTACACGTAACCAGTTATGGCACTAGAATAATGTTGTAAGTACTCTGACAGCTTTTTTCTTGGATTCTCTGTTGAAGAGGTTTCTGATGCTCTTTTTTTGTTTTTTTTTAGCCAGAATTTCTGTCATGCTCATGATATAACTACCCAACTCCTGCAGTTTTTTTCCAAACAAGCTGCAGCTGGAAACATTAAATGCATTACTTAATCAGAGGAATCTCCCAGTAATGAGATGTTTGGAGCAATAGAAGTGAAGTGAGGTGAACTGTTTAATAGAGTCTTCACTCTTTTAAATAGATCATCTTCCTATTTCTATTCTGCTTTCAGCTGTTACTCGCCTTCTACAGCTTCTCAGGTTTGTTCTTTCAGCCTTTTCCTCTCATCTGTCTTTGAAAAATGTCACGTTTCTTTAAGGTCAGCTCATTTGTGCTGCTGCCAACAAGTGTTTAATTAATAATCACTGACATTTTCGTTAACAATACACGAACGCCACTTTTGCAGCTAATACAGTATCATACAATGGTGATTCAACCATTAACACAGACAGAAAAAGGATGTGTGTGTAGTGAAAAATAAAGCTGTACTGTATAGAGTCTATAGAGAGTATGTTAAAACCCCACAGAGAGACAGAAAGAAAACATAAAAAAGCAGAGAGCATGGAAAAAAAGATGCTAAGCTGAATAGAATAAGTCAGTGATGATGGTTAACTGAAAGTCCTTTCCTGATGACAAAGCTTTTGCGGAGTGAATCGGAGTCATTGCTGAGCAGTTAGGCTCATGAAAAGCTTTTAACAAAGAGTTGGTCACACTGTCAACTCCCCAACAACATGTCTTCCAATCTATTTTTGCATTGCCTTTTAATCAAACTTTTCCTGGAGGGATGCTTAGGGGAAGCTGAAATCATCGTCAAGTCAAGTCAATTTTATTTATATAGCACCAAATCACAACAGAAGTTATCTCAGGGCACTTTTCACATAGAGCAAGTCTAGACTGAACTCTTTAATTTACAGAGATTCAACATTCCCCCACTTGGCGACAGCGGCAAGAAAAACTCCCCTTTAACGGGAAGAAACCTTGAGCAGATGGGCGGCTATCTGCTTTGACCAGTTGGGTTGAGAGAGAAAGAGGGAGGGGGAGAGGAGGGAGAGGGAGGAGAGAGACGCAGAGAATAATAGTGCTACCGGTGGGTAAAATGACTAATAATAATAGCAGCAGCGGTGGGCAACCAAAGGTCACCTGTAAGATGAGAAAGCACAAAACTACAGGGAGGATGCCAAATTAGTAACATTCATTAAAGGTACATGGATGCGTACAGATGGAGAGGGAAAGGAGGAGAGAGGAGCTCAGTGCATTATGGGAAGTCCCCCGGCATTCTAGGCCTATAGCAGCATAACTAGGGGCTGGTCCAAGGCAAGCCTGGCTGGCCCTAACTATAAACTTTATCAAAAAGGAAAGTTTTAAGCCTACTCTTATACGTAGAGAGGGTGCCTGCCCCCCTGAACCCAAACTGGAAGATGGTTCCACAGGAGAGGAGCCTGATAGCTGAAGGCTCTGCCTCCCATTCTACTTTTAGATATTCTAGGAACCACAAGTAAGCCTGCATTCTGGGAGCACAGTGTTCTAGTGGGGTAATAGGGTACTATGAGCTCTTTAGATATGATGGTGCCTGACCATTA
Organism: Scomberomorus guttatus; assembly: GCA_038419695.1. NCBI lineage: Eukaryota > Metazoa > Chordata > Actinopteri > Scombriformes > Scombridae > Scomberomorus > Scomberomorus guttatus. Next base: position 12,258,217 of record CM076466.1, on the reverse strand, counting down.
AGGGCTTTGTAGGTGAGGAGAAGGATTTTAAATTCTATTCTGGATTTTACAGGAAGCCAATGTAGCGAAGCTAAAATGGGAGAAAAATGATCTCTTTTTCTAGTTTTTGTCAGTACATGTGCAGCTGCATTCTGGACCAGCTGGAGAGTCTTTAGAGACTTGTTAATGCAGCATGATAATAAGGAATTGCAATAATCCAGCCTAGAAGTAAAAAAATGTATGGACTAGTTTTTCTGCACCTTTTTGAGACAGGATGTGTCTGACTTAAGCAATTTTATGTAGGTGAAAAAAGGCATTCCTTGAAACTTGTTTTATGTGGGAGTTGAAGGACATATCCTGATCAAACATAACTCCTAGATTCCTCACGGTGGTGCTGGAGGCCAGGGCGATACCATCTAGAGTAGCTATATCATTAGATAATGTGTTTAGGGCCAAGCACAATAACTTGAGTTTTGTCTGAGTTTAGCAGCAGAAAGTGACAGGTCATCCATGTCCTCAAGAAATGTTTGGAGTTTAGTTAACTGATTGGTTTCATCTGGTTTCATGGATAAATATAACTGGGTATCATCTGCATAACAATGAAAATTTATGGAGTGTTTCTTAATAATGTTACCTAAAGGAAGCATATATAAGATGAATAATATTGGTCCGAATGCAGAACCTTGTGGAACTCCGTGTCTAACTTTTGTGTGCATGGAGGATTCATCATTAACGTGGACAAACTGAAATCGATCTGATAAATAGGACTTAAACCAGCTTAATGCAGTTCCTTTAATGCCAATTAAATGTTCCAGTCTCTGTAATAGGATGTGATGGTCAATGGTGTCAAATGCAGCACTAAGATCTAACAAGAAAAGTACAGAGAGAAGTCCTTTGTCCAATGCAATTAGGAGATCATTTGTAACTTTCAGCAGTGCTGTCTCTGTGCTATGATGTGCTCTAAATCCTGACTGAAAATCCTCAAAAAAAATTGTTATGTAGAAAGTCACACAACTAATTGGCGACTGCTTTCTCAAGGATCTTAGAGAGAAAGGGAAGGTTAGGTATAGGTGTATAGTTGGCTAAAACACCTGGATCAAGAATAGGCTTTTTGAGAAGAGGTTTAATTACAGCTACTTTAAAGGACTGTGGTACATAGCTTGTTACTAAAGACAGATGGATCATATCTAGTAAGGAGGTGATAACTAAAGGTAAAACTTCTTAAACAGCCTAGTTGGGATGGGGTCTAAGAGACAGGCTGATGGTTTAGATGAAGAAATCTAGAAAAACAGTCTAAATATATATCAGGTTTTACAGCTGTTTCTAAGGTTCCTGTATTTGTGGATAAATCGGTGCCTGGTGAGGGCAGGACTAGTACTAAAGTACTAAAAATGAACCTAGGGCTGTTTTTATTTTCCTCTATTAATGATGAGTAATAGGTGGCTCTGGCATTACAGAGGGTCTTCCTATGTGTTTTAAGACTATCTTGCCAGACTAAGCGTGACTCTTCCAGTTTGGTGGAATGCCATATCCTTTCAAGTTTTCGTGATGTTTGCTTTATTGTGCAGGTTTGGGAGTTTTATCATGGAGCTAACCTCTTTTGTTGTATTATCTTCTTTTTTAAAGGGGCAATGGAGTTGAGAGTCATTTGCAGTGAGCCTGTGGCACTATCAACAAGATGATCAATTTGGGAGGGATTAAAGTTAGCATAAGAGTCCTTTGCTGTATTGAGACAGGGCATTGAACTTAATGCTGATGGAAACACTTCCTTAAATTTAGCCACAGCACTATCAGATAGACATCTAGTGAAGACATTTTTTGTCTAATAGCGTAGTCCAGTAATAGGAATTCAAAAGTTATTAAGTAATGGTCTGATAAAATAGGATTTTGTGGAAAGACTATTAAATGTTCAATTTCGATCCAGTGAGTGGGTTTATTTACACTCTGAGAGAAGCCAATTGAGTCTAATAATGAGATAAACGCAGTGCTAAGGCTATCATTATCGACGTCCATTTGAATATTAAAGTCCCCTACTATAATTACTTTATCCATACTAAGGACTAAGTTAGATAAAAACTCAGTGAATTCAAATAAAAATTCAGAGTAGGGGCCAGGAGGGCGGTACACTATAACAAATAGAATTGGCTGTAAAGTTTTCCAGGTTAGGTGTGAGAGATTAAGAACAAGGCTTTCAAATGAGTTATAATTAAGTTTAGGGCTAGGGTTGATTATCAGGCTTGAGCTGAAAATGGCTGCAACTCCACCTCCTCGGCCGGTATCTCGAGGAATGTGAGTATTAATATGACTGGGGGGAGTGGATTCATTTAGGCTGACATATTGTTCATGACACAGCCAGGTTTGAGTAAGACAAAATAAATCAATATGATAATCTGATATTAGATTGTTTATTAATACAGCTTTAGATGACAGAGATCCAATGTTTAAGAGCCCACATTTAATTCTCCTATTTTGTTGTACTATTACAGTAGTGGTGTCAACTCTGGGTTGTCATGGTTTTGGTCTACTAATAAACTCAGCCATATTTCTAGATATGAGAGCAGCTTCATCCAAAGTAGGATGTATGCCGTCTCTCCTCATCAGACCAGGTCTTCCCCAGAAAGCCTGCCAATTATCTATAAAGCCCACGTTGTTTGCAGGACACCACCTCAACAGCCAGCAGTTGAATGATGACTGTGACTATACATATCATCACAGGTCATATTAGGCACGGGCCCAGAGAAAACTACAGAGTTCAACATTGTCTTTGCATAGGTACACCCCACCTCAACATTAATTTTACACCAATTGGTGTAATCATTCGGTGCTCTGGCCCCAGAAACATATTTGATTATGGCTGCCAGTGTCGCTAACTTCACATTTCTCACTTTGGAGCTGCCAATAATCAACTTCCTTCGGACAGTCACACAGCCACCCCGGCTTCCCGGCTGCTTGGGAGCTACCGGGGGAGTAGGAGCTATGCTTGGTTGGCTGGCACCGGCTACTGGGGGTTGGCTAACTACTGTAGCTAAGGATTGGTTTTCCATGGTGCGGAGCTGTGCTTCCAACTTGCCTCGCCACGCCTAATAAACTACATTTATTACATGTACCATTATCACTAAAGGAGGCAGAGGAATAGCTTAACATATGACACACTGAGCTGGAGAGCGAGAGGGAGAGAGAGAAGCCATCGCTAACTGCTAAACTAAGTTAGCTGCTAAGCTAACTGCTGAGCTAAAGTAACTAGGAACTGTGAGATTAGCGAGAAAGTTGCTAAAAGAAGGAGAGAGCTAAGAATGCTTGAGCAGAACTAGTGTAAGTTTAAATGTACAGCAAGTAATTATCTGCAGTAATGAAGAATATAGCAAAATGAACTGAGGTGAGAACAGCCAAAACGCTATCAGCAACACAGCCAGCAACCGGAAATGAGACAATATGCTTACCGTAGCACGTCGGCAACACTTCTGATGCACTGTGGTCTGAATGTTTCAAAAGTTTCAAAAACACTTACATGGTTGAAGCCCATGGATTTGAGTTTGTTTCTGAGACAGTGGATCAGTTACTAATGAGCCGTTAAATCCTCATTTTTCACTAGAAATACACCAATATGGAATTTCAGGTTCGATAATGATAATTATCAGTTTGTTGTGGCAGATACTGATACAATTACCGATAATATTGATCTTACAAATGCAAAAATGTAAAGAGGACAATAAAAGCTATATTTTTAGTCTGACTAGTTTATTTTCCAACAAGCAACACCAATGTAGATCCTTCACCATTATAAACAATAGAGTTTACTTTTTAAATATGTAGGCTAATTAACACCAGACTTTCTCTCAAGCATGGACCGTATTTGCTAAAAAAAGATTAGAACAAGAAGTAAATTTAAAGATATGTGGCTAATTAGGCTACACAGTTACATAAGTTAGGGTTCATTTTTAGCTTCTTCGTTAGCATAACAAGCTCTGAATGGCTGCGTAGAACACAGCAGCTGTAGATGAAGATGGTTACCAGGAGTTGACTGAGTCAAAAGATGTCAGGTTAATATTCAACTTGCTCAACAGGTCTTATCCTTAATTGTGGATTTTGTCACACTTAAGTAAAATATAACCTTTCTTTTCTTGGGATTCAAAGATAATGTTGCTTACTGAGCTGTAGGCTTACCAAACAACACTGGACTATTTTTTTGTCCCGCAACCAGTCTACTAACTTATAAACTTTTCATATCTGTCATCACACGTTTTCTGTCATCTTCCCGAAACTTTTCTGTTTTTGTCACATTATTAAAGGCCTTTCACAAATTGTTAAATTAGAGCATTTTTTCTATCCAACCCAATAATTTCTCTTTCTCTCTTCACCTTTGCTCATCCCTTTCTCCACTTCTTTGCATCAGACATATACATATTTTATACTGATCTCAGTATTACTCTCTGTACCACCCATCTCTCCATTTATTATCCTTCAAATTCTATCACTGCCTAACTGCCACATCCCTCATTTTGTTTTTCTCCCTCTTTTCACCTTCTCCCTTCCCCTCGTTCATCCCCGGAGGACTCCCTCCCACCCATTATATTCAAATAATTCCTCCATCCCTCTTTCTTCCCTCCCCTATATTCTTGCCCTCCCTACACCCATCCCTCCTCCCACCCCATCCCATTATATTAATAGGCTGTTGAGAGTGTGTGATTTCAGCAGTAGCTCTTTCTATTAGCCAACACTGCATTAGTGCATTAAGTCTGTGCACACTGTTAGTCAGTCAGACACATTAACAGCATAATGTCAGATTGCTAGCTGAATTCATATGCTCTGAGGTATGCACGCATGTGCACACACATAAGCATGCATGACACAAGAATTGATATTCACTGAGTCAGAGTCCAGTACATTACATGCATGCTAAAGGAGCAACAGATGAGTCACATTGTTTACGGCAGCGCAGCTTGTTAAAGTGACACACACAACCTAAAGCATGATTAAAAAGAAAAAAAGATTGATGTGATCTGTGAGGAAAACAAACTTGTTATTGTTTGTTTGTGTGTGAATGTGAGAAGCATATCTGTGAGACTCGTGAGTTAGCATGTGTGTAAAAAGTATGTCGGGAGAGGTAGATTGGAAGACACGGGGGGTATTCAGAAATGGAATAGCTTCCTCTCAGCGGGTGTCTGCGTGCGCAAGCGTGAGCGCGTTCTTCCCTAAAAATAAAATGATACCACTTCCCTCGAGACCATATGGTACAGATAACGAGCCGGTCCTGCAACACTCTTGAATGTGCTCTCCCCAGCGGCTTGAAAGAGCGGTCCGTGTTGGGAGTTTTCTTTTAATGAAGTGAAGTTGGTGTTGGGAAACTATAAAGTTGGGAAAGGTTGTATCCATTTCCCTTAACCTTGTCTTTAAAGGCACACGCAGGTGAGTTTGACCTATAATGCTGCAGCTGTTTTTCAAGTGGGCACCTGTTACTCTGTGAGCCTTTCATTTGAAAGTTTGAACTCACATTGCACCAAACCTCCCGACCAATTAAATAACCCAAACTCACTTTAGTGCTTATGTACATTAGCATAATCGCTACCTGGCTTCATCTTTGATTTTATTAAAACATCATCATTACCATGAAATGTATACTTCTCAAGACTCAAGAGCAAAACTTCCCTTCTCATCTTTAGTGTCAAGAACTATTTTGACCAAGCTCAATGGATGTTTTCCTTAATTTACCCCTCCATCCACCTACAGTCACCTTTTCTGTTATTTGAATGCAGTCAGCCCCTACATCAACCGCACAGCTACCATTTGAACAAGTCACTGTGTATTTGACTATTTTAACCTGTTGGTGGGCCTGCATGAATGGCCGTTTAGTGATGCTTGGGAGCACAAGAAATAAATGAGCGTAATGTCTCACCACCTGCTGCTCTGTTGTTTCAAGCCTGAAACAATAGTTGAAATGTCAGAATACATTTGTGCTCCTCTCTGCTCCGAGAAGGCACTGGGACTGCTGTGGCAACAAGCTGTTTGATTCTCAAAATTAGAATTGCTTTAATTAGCAGCACAGTAAACATTGAGGGGTTTCATCTTATCAACTCTGGTGCAGAGACGTTTTTAGAACACAGGGAGGGAAAGCAGCTACTGGCACATACAGTATGATACAAGAAACGATAGACACTATAAATGTGTGTTTCTTTGCCTGAAAGGCTTTCTGCTCTCGCGCGGCATGTGTGCAGTTTGCAATCGCGGTTACAATGGTGAGAGATTCACAGTAATTGATTTCACATGGAAGTAAACAAAAGCAAACTTCTTGTTTCAAGCCTAACACCATGGATTTAGTCGGGATGAAATGGCATCTGTTGCTAGCAGGATTTATCAGCTGTAGCTAGTTAGCAGAACCTAATGTTAATGCTAAAACTCTGAGCTGGTTGAAAATCCAGTCTCTAGCTGACGTTTTAATGTTTCCAGCTGATTCGTTTTTAATGAAAAACCCAGTAAAAGGGTCTTGTATGAACGTGATGGCTACATACTTGATATAATAGTAAATGGCTAAGGCTAAAGCTAGTGTGTAAACTTCCCCAAACCAAATAAAGTGCAGGACAGAGTCGCTATCATCACTCTAAACTGCTGTTCCAGTCCTGAACAGATATTTTTGTAACTTGTAACCGCATTAAATAATGTTAGTTAGGTTTGATTAGTTAGCTTGGAAATAATGCTAGGTTACTACTGTAGGTAGAACACACAGTTAAATACATTCCTCTACAGTTTTGCTTGGTTTTTTGGTAAAGGAAAGGCTAAAAAACTGTTTCGGCATGTGGAGAATTTCACAGCTTGACAGGCCTGCCGTGCCTACAGTACATACAGAGTCTATTTTACAGTTTTCAATGTAAAACAATTGCCTGTAACATCATCCTTACTCTCCTGATCTCATGGATTCAGAAGCTTATGTTCTGCCTGTGACACAATAAGCGCGGTCAAACTCTACAATGAAAGTACCGGACACACGCTCTGACCCCTGAATCTGTCACTATCTGCAGCTTTTTCCAGGGCAGACAACAAAAGCTAATGCTTAATACATCACATTCTGCCCTCTAACCCACAATAAAGGAACCCTCCAGGGATGCGCCCTTTCACCCAGGTTATTTTTCCTCAACACAAACCATTTCACATCCAACAGTGGCTCTGTCATCTACAGGTACACAGGTGACACAAACATCAGTCCTAACAATGATGAAACGCAGTATTGTGGGCAGGTAAATTGGGCAGTTAATAATTTCCTACTCAACACATCAAAAACACAAGTTTCAAGAGCAGGTCACCTCCCCAAACCCTCATTCTGATTTTTCGTGAGCTCATCACAGAGTCATTAATTTTTTTTTGGCACTCATATTAAATGAAATTTCAAGACAACACCTCATCAGCAAAGAAATCCCTTTAAGCTTGTGGAGCCATGATCTGCACACTCTGGCTGTGTGGTCATTCAATATCTGAATCTGAGAATTAATAGTGTTAAATTTCTATTGAAAAAGTGTCAGAGAGGTATTGATCCAACTCTATGGTAATTTGTGAGACCATATTTTTGTGGTATTAATCCAATCTGATACAAGTGTGCGCATTATTGCCTAGTTTTTAATGATTATTTATTTATTTATTGGCACATTAAACACGGTTAAAGGTAAAGCAGGAGAAGCAGGAAATGAAAAACTTCTCTAACACATCTGATATTATTTTCAGGTAAGCAGTATAAAGAACCTGTCTCTGTTTATCTGAAAGATAGATGTATAAGAGACCTTAAGCAGCATTGTTGCTGAATGAGTTCAACGACACACACTCGCATACACACATTTTTTGATACATACATAACATAATATGCAAAACATGACAGATTTGAAATGGCCGCCTGTTGAGCTGATGATGGGTCTCTTGTGAGAGGTCATAAGCTCACACAGAGAAATAAATCAGAATGCACACACACACACACACACACACTGTGGCAAGTGAGGAGTACACAGTCTCAAGAAAACACACGCTCAGTGACTTCAGTCACGACAATAGCTGTGCGCGCTTGAGCCATGTGTGGGCGCGCGGTAATTTGCTCTATCCCAGGGGAAATTTCTCATCCCTGTGTTGTCTCAGGGCACAAAATCACCAAACACTTAACCAAAACTTATTTCATAACCAGGACATGCACGCTCAAATGGTTTTTAAAAACTTTCTAGCCTCTAATTTGCCGCAAAGTTGTTTTTCATTAAACAGATTGAAAATGCTTTCTGTGCAGGTCTGCTGGCATATTGCATGATGTATGAGGCTCATTTCCAAGTCTAACAATGGAAATGTATGCCTAATGGGTTTGATGCAGGGGAATACCTGTTTGAAACTCATAATTCTCCGACACTGGCTGGTGTGTATACTGTATCTTTTCTCAACATGTGTGTCTGTCCCCTGCCTACATTTGCAAATTTTAAAAAGAACAAGACTGGAATATGAGTAAGTTCGGCGCCGCGTGTGTGTTTTGAGGAATTTGTGACATTTGCAGCTACAGTCACGCAGCGGGACACGAGAATGCGTACAGGAACGCCGAACACGGATGCTGGCAGGTGTCAAGTTTTCATGTCGACGCACGCACCTGCCTCCACGCACACACACACACACACACACACACACACACACACACACACACACACACACACACACACACACACACACACACACACACACACACATCGATCACGCACGCGAACTCACAACGAAGCACTGTCGGGAAGCACTTCTGTGTAACGGCGGGGAGAGACAAAACAGAGAGGAGAAGCTGCAGGTGGCTGGCTTGCATCAAGTAGTCTGGTGCCTCCCTCCTGCGTGTGTGGGCGGGGGTGTGTGTGTCATGAGATTTAGATTGCTGAAGTGATGCAGCTGTCAGAGGAATATATTATTCAAATAATATATCCAAACAGAGGTAAATGTAGAGGGTATTTGAGAGAGAGAGAGAGAGTGGACTGAGGCGTTTTGAGGAAAAGAAAAGTGACAGACGCGACAGTGAGCAGATTTACAGAGGTGCTTTAGGCCCGATATGTTTATTGGAGAGATGAAGTAAGAGCTGAGGAGATAAGGATGGAGGAGACACTAAAGTGAGTGAGAGATAACATCAGATTAATTATAAGGCAATACAAGTAATGGTTTCTACATGTTATTTATTTATTTGCTTGATCAATCTCTAGTTAAAATAAGTCATTAATTAGATTGTTTGGGTGAGCAATCAAACCAGTCTTTAATCATATTGAGTAGCTGCTTCCCTCTATTTCATCTAAGAAAAACTATAATTTGATTTAAGTATAATTAGACAGAGACTACCCCATATCGATGTCATTGCCTGGAGTAATAGTAGATACCAGATAATGAGCGAAATAAGGAGGCTTTCTGTCATAAATGATAAGAGTATTAATCCACATGCTTGAGGGTGTTTGTCCCTCTTTTGATGTCAATTTAGTGCACTAAACCTACTACATGTCACAAGGCTTTGTAGTAAGTTGGGCAGCTCACTTAAACAGCTTAAATTTTTTTTTATGTTTCTGTCTGTGATTGTCAGTTTTGTCGTTAAAAAAAATGGTTTGGAAAGTGTCAGTTTGTCTCGTCAAAATGCTCCGAGGTGGAAAGAGGATGCACTCGGTGATGCTTTACCTGTCAAAATGTCCAAACTTAATCATTATAAGTGATAATAAAAGATACAAGAAAGATAAAAGTTCTCCTCCTCGGCTGTTTTTCGCGTGTGCGTAAGTAGATGGCTCGTGTGCCTCTTGTGTTTGTTGTGTAGCATCACTAGAGCGGACATTTGTATTCAGGACATTCAAAGGCAGGTGAGGACAGATGGCGGTTTGTTCTGTGTGCTGCAAAGTTTGTGTTGGTTCCAAAATGTGTGATACGGGGCAATGGAGGTGTTTGTGTGTGTGTGTTAGTGTGGAATAGAAAGTGATAATGTATTGACAGAGATATATTAAAGGCTGTAGCCTCGGGTCCCTGGCCTCCAGCCCTCTGGCCATCCTCACCTCTCTGATATTGGCAGAAGTTGTGTGTGTCTAGGGGTGTGAGTGTGTGTGCGTGCACGGACGCAGATGTTACCCCCAGTGAAACTTGTATCATGTGGCTGCAAACATTTCACCAAAACTGACACTGTCTTTGTGTATATTGTGTGTGTGTATGCGTGTGTAACTGTACTGCTATGGGCACCACCACCACCACCACCACCGCTGCACCTCAATCACGTCATCCCCTGTCCTCCAGCCAACCCTCTGACCTTCTTCCAGCAGCAGGTGCAGATTCATCGCTACGATTGTAAATCCTTTCGCCCTAAGTGCAGCCTTTAATAAGGTTTCTCTTGAAATTTAAATTGACTGAGGCGGCGATGAGGGTGTAGTACAGCTCCTGCCTCTCCAGCAGAGCTCTCTGTCTCACCACGGTTAATTCATTGTCACCCTGAGCATGTAATACCTGCAGGGGAATGAGGGTTCAATCTTAGGTTCTGTCCTATATTTTTTATACATGTTCTCACTTGGTAACACTGTGAACAGAATGTCATACATAAATGTAACAAAAACCTGAACTACATCTGATCGAGGACATTTCTACAGCATGATAGTGATATTATTTGAAAATGTACTCCACTGCACATACAGTAATAGGTACTTCTACAGAAAACAAGTGGTTTGATGGCTATCTGAGTTTAGATGGACAGGTTAGAAGCGTTAAGCAGTCCTGAAGTAAATCTATAATCGATCAATACCTTCATTCTACAGACTTGTAATCCAGGCCTCCGCTTCTTTGCTGCAAGGCATGCTTTCCTAAACTCCTTTATAAAGGTCACCCAGATGCCTCCAGACCAAACTAATTTAATAGGGTAGGGTTGTGTCACTTTTATTTAAAAAAATAATTTCATTTAGAAATACTACAGGAAATATTCATTTATAGGATGCGGAGTATAACACTGACAGACTGGCAGTGGCATCTTCCATATCTGAGGTTCTGTGACCAGGTTTGGTGTAGAGCTGCAACGATTTGCTGATTAATCGATTAGTGTCCAACTATTTTAATATTCAATTTTGTTTTGGGTCATTTTTTAGGAAAAAAATCAGCTTCTCAAAAAAAAAAACCAACAGTTGTGGACTGTTGGTCACATTGGGCTTTGGGAAACACTGATCGACATTTTTCACCGTTGTCTTTTTTTTCTTCTTTTTTTGGAGACCAAACAGCTGATAGATTAATGCTTGTATTACTGGTATAAATGTGTACATCTGTTATTATATCAGTTACCTGAAGCATTCATGTATATCTGTGATATTTCTCAGAAATAGCTTTTTGTGCAGAGCGGATAAATGGTCAATTTTTCTTTTGTTGCAAACATAATATAAGTGGATCCTTGTTAATGGTCCATTTTAAGAGCACACCTCCTTTCCCACAAAATATGAAAAAGCTGTTGATCAAATATAAATGTTAAGGATGCACCAATCCCACTTTTTCTCCCCTGATAACAATTCTGATAGCTTAACAGGGTATACCGTGCGCCAAATTTTGAATCTAAGCTAACATGAGGCCAGAGAATACTGTGACACTAACACTGAGTTGCTGGCACACCCTGAATTAAAGGCTATGGCTGTGAATTTTCTATATTTTTCTTATTGTCAACAAATCTCATGTGCAGAACCAAACCACCAATGAATTGATCCTACTGTGCCCAAGGAACATGTCACCTAGTGCAGCGGTGTGGCTCACTGATGTGTTTTTATCAGTTGTGTTTTGATGGATCTAGCTAATAGCGGAAACATGCGTGACTTTTCTAATTATAATGATAAAGAAACAATATTTAATGTGGATGCCACATGATGTGTTTTCAGCCGGTAGAGAATTAATAGTTATCTAAAAACCAAAGCAGGCAGGAGTGAGCTTCCATAGCTTCAGCAGCAGGTACTTATTACCCCCAGATGAGCACCTTTGCTGCTACAGTGTGCACAGGGCTGCTAGAAAACTCCAGGGAATTAATGGCTCACTGGAAATGCTCAGTGCTTCGTTTTTACTCCGCACCTCCAGATAAACTTGATGTCTATGGAAAGCTGGGAGAATCAGTGAGTCAGCTCTTCCCATCTACTCATCTACCTGGAGTTCAAAGTCTTTGTGACTGAATCTGGAGGTAGATGCATCTATTTCTTTGGGTTCTTACTCCAGCTTTTGGTAGAATGAAATAGGTGACAGCACCGACATGCTAAGACTTCATAAAACTAAACTTGTCGTATTTTAATTTTTAAAAGAATGAAAAATGTGGACGGTAAGGGGATGAATTGAGCATCAGTATGCATTTTAAAACTTGTCTGCTTGCCTTTATTCTCTTTATTTCCTTCACTCTTGCCTGTATCAATCTCATCTTTGTCACTTCTGTTCTATTCATTGGCATGCTGCATAAGAGCCTCTTTCTTACTCTTTTTTTTTTTTGTTTTTCATCTTCTATCAGTGACACCTCTCCTTTTTTTTAACATCTCGGCTTTTTAAGCACTCTTCTCATTTCACTCCCTTTGCTTTCTCTTCCACTCAGATCTTCCTTGTTGTGCCTTTTTTCTGGGGATCTACATTTGCCTCCTTTGCCTCCTGTCTCCAGTTGTTGTTTCCCATCAATTATCTTAGATTCCTTCATTCATATTCTTTGTCTTTTCTCTCTCTCTCTCTGCCTCTCTCGCTCTGTCATGTGCATCTATCCTCCCGTAGTTTCCCTCTCATCCTCTCTTTCTTTCTCCTCCCTCCTCTTTAGTCTCGTGCTTCTACTAAACATACCCTCTCATCATTTCTCTCTCATCTCTCACACTCATTGTTTCTCACTTCTCTTCTTCATTCTCTTTGCTCCCATTAAATGTTTCTCTGTCATCTTTCCCTCTTTGTTTGTGCTTCTTGCTCATTGGCGTCCTTCTCTTTTCTGCTGTGGTTTCTGCTGTTTCTCTTCTCTCTCAGCCTTTCTTATTTATTTTTTTTGCTATCTCTATCCACCCGTGAAGTAGCTTTCCTTTTACCTACTTTTCCTCACTGCCTTCTCTTTCATCTTGTCTACCGGTTTTTGTTTGCTTGTCAACAAACAAATTACAGACTGCCATTCTATTCTGCATTTTCTGTGATGTGGGGAGCCTGCGCGGGGTAAAACCAAGACAGTAAAGGGAATATCAATGTTGTTTAGTAGCATCTCTGACCCTGAGAGAGTAAGAAAGAACTACAATAGAATGAGATTATTATTTTTTCCTTTTCTTTGTTTCTTTGTGCAATCTTATCTCTGTGGCTTTGTGCTCCAGCTGGAAAATGTCTTTTCCCCCAATAGTTTCAAATGAAATAAGAAAATGTGTCCAGATACACATGAAGGTAACTGTTGTTACTTCCTATTGGAATTTCCAACTTTCAAGCCGTCTTGGTACCAATTTGAGGAAACCTGCAGCTATGAAATGACTTGTAACTTGAAGAAAAAAAACAAAAAAAAACAGCAACATGGAAGTAAATGTGGAACAAGAAAGATGGATGGATAGACACAGGCAAAGGGCCAAACATTGAGAAGAAAAGGAGAGACAGATGGACCCAGACAGAGAAGATGGGGTTAGACGGAGCGAGAGATGCCCAACTCTCATCAAACCCCCCCCCCCCCCCAACAGTCCTCATCGCGGTAAATTAGCTTGGCGAGGTCCCACTGTGCCAGTCCTCTCCTCATTAGACACAGACCATGGCTGGCTGTTAGAGGGCTGAGTCAAATTTTCAAGCAAGTAAACATCTCTCTAGGCTGACGTCAAAAACCAGGGCTCCAGACAGCCTGATCATTTTACAGTATGTGCACTGTCCTCCTCCTCTCACTTTCCATGCTCTGATAACTTAAACAAAATTGTTCCAGCTCCATTTGGAAAAGGACATTCTGCAGAAATAATATTTTGTCTCACACACAACTAAATATAGAACTGGACTAATTTAAAACAAGTTAAAAAGATAAGTGCATTTAATGGTTATCCAGCTTGTGTATATATATATATATATATGTGTGTGTGTGTGTCTGTGTGATTGACCCTGACCAGCCACTATACACGTCACTCACAATGTGTATGTGTGCGTGTAGCTCCTCTAGCAACCGATGCTCTGGCATATCCACTGTGTGTGTGTGTGTGTGTGTGTGTAATAGCCAGAAAGGCTGTGTATGTGTGTAATTCAGTGGGGTTAATTAGCCTCAGACCACTGCCATCTATCAACCTAATGCTCAGACTGTGGCCCCGACAGCTCCATTATCGCCAGACACACACACACACACACACACACAAAAGCATCCACGCACACATGCACACACTCATGACGTGTGCATACACTCATGTTGGCCACAGATACTATTATATATCTGTATGTACAGATACATAACAAATGGTTGCACTAACGACAACACTTTATTATTAAGACGCACTCTCGGATAAGGTCTAGATTAGCTTTATGGTCATCAAGCTACGGTTCAAGACCCAGTATAGGTCACAGACGTTCCTCTGTTGGGTCTCCACATGACGAGGAATTCTAAAGCCTCTTTTCAAGTTTAAACTGAAAGCCTGAAATGTCTAAGATTTCCCTTAGACTTTCAAAGTGGCATTTCCAAAAGGTCACTTTTAGCTGTTCGGGCTAAAGGTTTCTTCAGTTTGAAAGCAGAGCACAGGCTGCTTACTATGTAACATTTCTCAACATGTCGCAGTATCAGAAGATACATTTCCAACACTCTCCAGCATCACGTGTTTTGATATTGTTTCCATCTTTTTGAATCCTCTGTGAGATAACTCCAAAGAGTGAACTTCTTCAATTTTGGACTCCAGGCTGTAAAGACACACACACACACACACACACACACACACACACACACACACACACACAAAGCCACTGGCCCGGATCATTAGGTCTGTTACGGTCCAAATCCGGCTGTTAGTTATCTGCCCAGCTCCCCAGCGGGATTCAGCCTGATCTATAGTGAGGGATGAAACTGTTCCCCCACTATCGCCGGAGCCATTAAGGAATAGATGAAGCAGACCTGGCTCTCTATAGGTGGCAGGCATTGTAAGATATTGGCTTATATTGGTTTCACTCCCAACTCAGCAGAGAGTGAGAAACATTAGTGGCTATTAAAAATATTCTCAAAGCTAACAAAATTTCAATCAAAAATGCATTTTCCACCACTAAGAAAAATGAGACATCATCAGCCTACTGGTGTGCATTGATTGTTGTCATGGAGGGAAAACATATTAGTTTGCATTCTTTCAATAGTCTTTGCTTGGAGGGGACTAGAGTTCAATTAATAATTAATCTGTTATATTTTTATGGCCGAGGGAAGTCTGTTCTATGTTTTCATCGTGATCAATTCTCTACTTAAGCAAAAGAACTAAAATTTAATATGATTGTGGGATTGGCCAAATTGACGTTCAATGACAGCCACCAGACATGAAATAGATGAGCTTGTGTTTGTTCTAGAGGAGAGTTACGGCTGAGTGAGGTTCGAGGACTAATTCATAACAAATCAGGCGTTACGGTGCACCTCCGCAGGGTTGTGGGGAGGTGCGGGGTGGGAGGTGTGGGCGTGTTTACTTGTAACCGCTGAGAAACAGTCAGAAAATAACTTTTATTCCTCTCATTCAACAGCTTTCTTGCTACCACTGCTCGCTCTCTTCATTCACTCTCCAGCTCGCTCGACCACTGCTGCTCTCTCTCTCTCTCTCTCTCTCTCTCTCTCTCCCGCTGCGGAGCCCCTGCGGCAACCACCCACCCCAGTATTGGAAAAATACTTTTTGAAGATACACACTTTTACACTCGTCCTGTTGGGAAGGTTTCCCTGAGATACTGATAACTGAGTACTCATCCTTGAAGCCTTCTCTCTATTAAAAGAAAAAAATACTTTCATTAAAGCAGAATGAAAATCCCATATTTGTGTATCTCTTGGAAGCAGTCAAAATTAGAGCTGCAATGATTAATGGATTACTTACCAACTATTAAATTAATTGCCAACTGTTTTGATGACCGACTGATTAATTGTTTTGAGTCATTTTTTAAGAAAAAATTCTCTGATTCCAGCTTCTCAAATGTGAATAATTTCTGGTTTATTTAGTCTTCTATGACAGTAAACTGAATATCTTTGGGTTGTGGACAAAACATTTGAAGACATCACAAGACATTTTTTTACCGTTTTCTGACATTTTATGGACTAAACAAGGTAATCGATAATGGAAATAACTGTTAATTGCAGGCCTAGTCAACATGATTTTCTCTGACAGTTAGCATTTTTCACACTGTCTGTTTGAGACTGTCTGTTAATTCTTGACGATTATTTCCCTAGCAGCAGAAAGAACACGTTACGCAAGCCTTCAGACACTCTTGTCGGCTAAACTGAGCTAACAAAACACTTTTAGGGCTGACTTACTCTAAAAGACTAGCATAGCAACATTAAGGCTACAAACAGCCCATAATGCAACGCTCTCTGTAGGAGCCGGAGTTACACTTGTGTGCTCTCCATTCAAAAAAAAAACTCATCTTGTGACCACGTAATTGTCTAGTCCTCGAATATAAGACCACCCCCCACTTTTTCAAATGTAATAAATAAATAAATAAAATATCGTCTCTAAGTGTATCGATGGACTAAACGAACGGACCGACCCACTGACATTACCAAGACATTACCTGGAGACAGAAAGATAACAAGAAATAGAGGAAAAACATCAGAATGAGTTTTGAGGAAGAATCATTTGTGCATTACTTGCAAATTGACTGAAAAACCTGCATAAATAAACTGAAACGACATATTATCCCCTTGATAAGTGTGTGTGTGTGTGTGTGTGTGTGAGGAAAGCAGGAAAGTGTTTCTAGCGCTAAGTGAAACCACATTTGGCAGCAACACACACACATCCTTTCCCTTTTTATCACACACACTTGCATTTACCCCCTCTCTCTCTCTCACACACACACACACACACACACACACACACACACACACACACACACACACACATTCATTAGAGCAAATGGAATTAGGGGGATTGGAGGCATAATCTTCTTCCCCAGCGGTGTGGGGGAACCAAGCCGTTAATTTCCCGCCTCTAACTACAACTCCAACTCTGCTTGCTTTGAAAAAGGCTGGAGTCACTCGCAACTCACAGCACATGAATGATTTACAACACTCAAATGTCACATGCCATTAGACATGCTCAGTCTAAGTGGGTTTCTGTGCCTTTACATATGTGTCTAGGGGATCTCTGTGTGAGACTACAGAAATGTCTGCAGCTATATTTCAATCAGGAGAGAGAAGTGAAAGTAAATATGATTGTTTATTGTACAGATGATATTGATTATTAGTCTCGCCAAAAGTCTTTGGCGCTTAGACTCTGCAGGGAGATTTTACAATCAAAGGACATCGGTCCTGAGCAGCAGCAAGATAAATCCCCCCATGGAGTCCAGACACTTGTGGTGGTGGTGGCTGAGACTGATAAGGCTGATGAGGTTGATGAAGTGATGCACCGGTGAATCTGCGAAGACTGGGCGGGCGATGGGGAGGTGGTGGTGGGGGGGGGGGGGGGGGGGGGGGGGGGGGGGGGGGGGGGGGGGGGGGGCGCGTGTGACGGCAGCATGAAAGCACTAAAGCAGAGAGGGAGACAAACATATTTAAAAAGGCAGCCGCACGACGATAGGCTGACGATGGAGGTGTGTCGCATATGATAGCTCCGTTGACAGCAAAGGAAATTATGAGTGAGCATGCGTGAGAGATGTGAAAGGCTTGATGGTATGAGAAATAAAACTAGAGGCTTATGCATGCAAAGAGAGTCTTCCTGACTGAACTTTCGCTCCGTTTCGCTCCATTTCGCTCCATTTCGCTCCATTTCGCTCAGCTAAATTTATATTCCAAAAAGCACAGGTGTAGTTATGGAAGACAGTATTGGATCTGTGCCTGCAGCAGACAATATTATATGTCACTGAATCTGTATGTAGCTCTGTCTGCCTTAAGTTTTTCCATATCTCTGCTTTTTCCTCCTCTTACCCAATAATGACTCGGGGAAATATGACAAGGGGATGACTGTGCAGTGTAGACAAATGTGTGTTTGTGTGTCTGCGTATGTTTCCCAGCTGTAGAGGTAAAATAACAAAAAGATCAAAGTTTGCCCAGGTCACAGGGTTACTTTCCCATTGCTGTTGTAAACAGAAGAATATCTCATATTCTCACAGCTGTGCATTCGTTTCTCTTTGAAATGGATATGCGCCTATTTAAATGGGCAAAAAGATTAAAAAGGACAAGTGAAACAGGGGAGTCACACACCGGCATGCACACACATACACATTAATACACACGTACAAAGGCAGCTTTGATTTTGTTCTTTCCGTTTCTCTTTATTTGTTTATCTGTATCCTCTATGAATTATACATAGATGTCCTGAAGTTTATGAAAGTTTCTGGTTGTGCTTCCCAAGCAGAGACAGCCAACAACAGCACTCAAGTGTCCCAAACATGAACTCCCACCAAGCTCACTGAGAGAAATGGAAGGCTATTAAACAACAGGACAAACAAAAGAACAAAATAGTTTTGTTTCTAAAATTAGACAGCCACCCTCTAAAAAATTAGACGCCTTCCACTTAACGGCGTGCATTGATCACTGTCACGGAAGTAAAACATATTAGTCGTTTGCTCTTTCAATACTTTTTGCTAGGAGGTGAGTGAGTACAGCTCAGGTTAAGAATGAATTTTTTTGTCATTGTTGTGGCCTAAAAAAGTACAACCCATCCTTCTTTTTTGTTTTGTTTTGGCGTCCTGAATGCTGCATTTCTTCAGCTCTACCAAAGCGGTGATTTTAGAAGATCCTGCAAAACTCAGGATAGATCCCTGACCTTTTTAAAATGGCAAAGTCAAGTGTAGATGCAGGATGGCAGGGACTTCAGATGATGCTCAAAGGGAATAAAGACAGTGAGTGATGGGCCCCTAGACATATTCCAGTCACACACACACACACACACACACACACACACACACACACACAGTGTCCATCTTAAATCTGTCCATGTAGTACCTGGTTTTGCTGTGTTCAGCAATTGTAGACATTTGTATTTGCGTATGCGCGTGTGCAATAGACAGACAGCTGACACACCTTATGTTTTGGGTTAGATTGGCAGTGGTCTTACTTCTAATGAATGCCAATGTCCAACATCTGTATGTGCGTGTGTGTGTGTGTGTGTGTGTTTGTGTGTGTCAGCAAGTACAGGGTCTTCCCTCGCCGCCCACCTCTGTCAGGGGAAAAATCAATCTTCCTGTCGGCCTTCTAACACCTTCGGCCTGTTACGCTACCTATCACTAGTAATACCTGTGTGTGTGTGTGCGTGTGCGTGTGTCCTGTCATTCTGTCAGCTTCTCCATCCTTCCATCTGCCCGTTGTGCTTTTTGTCTGTCTGTCCTCCTGTCTGGTCCCTGCTGCGTCTTTTTGTGTCTGCCTTCCTGCATCAAATCTTTTTCTCTCTGTCCCTTAATCTGCGGCTGCAACACTAAAAAAAAAACAACGACTTTTTCGCACCACCAGCTTATCTGTTACCGTTACCTCTCCATCTCTTTGAGATTCCCAGTTATTCACCACGTCTGCTTCTCCCCTCCGTACCTGCTCTCTCTCAAAATGCTTGTTTGCTTCTTTCGCGTCTCTGAACCAAGAACAAGTCTGCAGCCTTGCAGTTGAATTTTAACATTCCTGATGACAACTTCTTCTCACATCCCAGAGAATTATTAATCACAGGGATCCCACAGGGAGCCGGAAACATTTATAAGTCTTTCCTACATATATATCTCAGTAAAAAAATATGCATGAAGGCGCAAAATTGATGGGAGAATTTTAACAACATGACTCATCTTTTTTTTTTTTTAGTTGGATGAAGGATTTTTTTCCGTCAGTGAGCAAAAAAATTTATTGTGGTGATAAAAATGAAGTGAAATGAAACAATTAATTTAGAAATCACATCATTGCCCTCCTACCTTGAACATTTCAATATGCAGACTGTAAAACACGACACTATTTTATGTTCCCACAATCACCTCATCTCATCTTTTCCTCACTGTATTCTCTTTCCTCTTCCCTTTTCTCGTCCAGATCCCCCAGATCAGCTACGCCTCCACGGCTCCAGAGCTGAGCGACAACTCCCGCTACGACTTCTTCTCCCGCGTCGTACCGCCGGATTCCTACCAGGCCCAGGCCATGATGGACATCGTCACGGCGATGGAGTGGAACTACGTGTCCACCCTAGCATCAGAGGGCAACTACGGCGAGAGCGGCGTGGAGGCGTTCATCCAGATCTCCAGAGAAACCGGTAGGAGCTCTGCACTTTTCGCTTCTTTGACTGAGATATGATAATAGTTTTGCCATTTTTACTGACAAGAACAGTGTGTACGCAGCAGTCTGACCCTTCAGTAGCAGGTCATCTCCAAACCTTCCCATATCTCAGCCGATGCAGCAAAATGATTTCAAAACTGGGTCTATATTGTAGCTTAAAATAACGTGTAATGGTGTTTGCATGATGTTTTTGAGAACTTGTGTGTTCTAGTTGTCTAGATAAACACGGTCGAGGTGAAGCTTACAACTCTTTCTTCCTGCGGTGTGTCACGCTATCATGGTGCATTTGCTGGCCCGTCACTCTTCTGTAAGTTATAATTTGAATGGACTGCAGTGAGAGCACAGCGGAGGACCACACTACCAGGAAGAAAAAAAAACTGTCGGGAGGCAAGTTTGCCACTTCCCTTCTGCCGTCAGGGATCCAATAACTATGATGCGGCACTCATAGCGCACTTTGGAGTATGATACACGATCAGTGGCTTTAGCCTGTAATTTGAGCAGAACTGTAGCGAGAACAGAGCAGAAACCTGTTGTTTAAATCTCTAAGGAAACTCCAGGGAAAATCCACTCTTTGGGAAAAAATTGCAGGCTGTAGATTGCAGGCTGTGGTGAGTGAACTGAGACAGAGAGTTATCACAGCAAGCATTTGATGGACAGGTGCAGCTCCGTTTTTCTCAACTTTCTTTTTGGCTCTATATGTATGTGGAGTTTAACATTGTATGGGACATGAGAGAATCACCTCTCAAAGCACTGTTGGATAGCAAGTGATGGGAAGTTTGCCGTGCAAAGTTTTTGTATGTGTGTGTTGTTGCAGAATTGAATGATCTGAGAACAGGGCTTGCAACATATTTTGTACAGATTGTTTGGGGTCGATGGATTATCTACTTCACACGGGAGATTTCATATATCTGATTTTCCTGGAAGCTATAAATATGCTCTTGTCAAGCTTTAACATAACAAAGGTTGTTATATCTGTTTTCTACCGTAAGGTGGAAAAAAAATGTAATTTTATCTCAGTGAGGATGAAATTGGCCTGGAAGCGCCGTAGTTGTTTGCAGAAAAACTGAAAAACAACTGATACAGCGGTGGGCTCGGAAGTTTAATTTTGACATTTTTTGACTCTTTTTTTCATCTCCCTTGTTTATAGACTAATGCAAAGAGTAAATTACAAGAGTCAATTTCATGCTACCACTCCTTCATTAAGTCGCGGAGTGGCAAGAGAGATGAGGGTATATTACACAGGAGTAAATGAGAGTGACACAGGAGGGGAGAGAAAGAGACAGAGAGAGACGGATCGCTTGTCTGTTTTGATGTAAGATTTAAAAGCGTGGTCTCTGTGCTCCTGAGAGCATCGAGTTTGGGCGAATGCCGCCTCACATCGGTTCATGAAAACCTCCAAGTGATGTTGACAGATCAAAATGCTGTCGGTTTCCCTGTTTATGTCTCCGATGTTTATTGAAAACACATCACGTTGGATGCTGACAAATATTTACAGACCGACAGGGCTAAAGACATGTAAAGAATCCATCTGAGAGAGTATCAGTTGAGATCTCTCTATTTTTATTGCTCTTTACTCCCCCGTCTTTCCCTCTGTCGCTTTTTTCCGCATTGTTTGCGTGCTGATGTCGAGATGACAGGTCCGCGTATGTCTTTGCTGCTGTCTATCTGTCCATCTCTGTCTCTGTGCATGTTTGGAGCCGGCTCGCCCAGGGCTGTGAGCTGTGGCAGTCAGCACATAGATGTTTTCTGCGGTGTCAGATCGGTGTGTGTGTGTGCGTGTGCCCGGGCGTGTGTTTGTGTGCCATTGGAAAAGGGTAAAGCAGTCCTCAGCAATGTGTGTGTTTGAGTTCTGGGAGTCAGCAGATAGTGCACTCTTTTGCCCTCTGTGTGCGTGCGTGCGTGTGTGTGTGTGTGTATGGGAGGGCTACATGCTGTGACAGCAGTCAGTCAGTTGTTTACTCTGCGGCTCTGCAGTTGTGAACAGAACTAAGAAGATGAAAGGAGGGGAGAGCAGGAAAAAAAACAGCGAAGAAGAAGAAGAAGACTGAGGAGGGGAGAGTCAACTCTGTTTGTGTGTGTGTGCTGAGAGTTGGAGAAATACACAGGGAGAGACGGAGAATAGGACCAGGAAGCAGGAACAGTGACAGAATAATGACAGAGGTCCTAATATACTGTAGATGCGCAGTGTGCAGGAAATATTTGTGTTCACCGGGTCATTCTCTGGTCATTTTCTATCCTGGGAGCAGTAGGTCATGACCTGTCTCTTTCAGAGCAGTTCATCTCTCTGTCTGCTGGGGTTGGCTGGAATAAGCAGCTGTCTTGATGAGGCTAGCTGTGTCCTACGGTAACCAAGGTCAGGTGGAGATATGCGGGTGCTTTGTGCAGACTTGAGACCGGTCTTCTCTTAGATTGCATGTAACCTGTGTACAGACTACATGACTTCAGTTAAGTTTACTCAGCATAGATGAGTAAGGATTTGGTGAAGGGTTTAAATGCTCTTCTCCGGAAGTAGACCGCAGAATTGAGTGGCATTGCACAGCATTTTCACTTGTACTGTAACTCCTCGATCGAACTTGAATAAATGTTCCCGTGTAAGACATCCCCGTCTCCTGACATGTTCTTTACTTTGGGGTTAACCAGCTCTCCATCAGTCCCTTCAGCGCTACCTGCCACTGCAAACACACACTCAAACATTCTTTCTCTCTCTCTCTCTCTCTCTCACACAAACACACAGGTAGACGTCTTAGACACACACACAGAGCCACAGGGAATTTCTTGGTGATTATTTTGTGATTGCAGTGTAATGATTGCAGCTTACAAGGCACTCTGCATACTGATACCAAACATCCATATTAATTGGTGTGTAATCGTTCACTGATGATTCTTGACTGCGCGTGTGTGTGTGTGCGTGCATATTAATCACCAAGACATGAGAGTAGGTGCACACGTCATGTTAGCTTGTGTCAGGGGTTACACAGTGTGTGTCGCTGCGGACTAGGGGACCAGTGGTAGTTACGGAACCGTTTTAACTCTGCCCACTCGTGCCTCTCTCCGTACTTTCTTATTTAACACAGTGAGTAAGTTAAATATTTACTTCTCCAATGCAGACTTTGAAAATGAATATGTCCTACTTATGTTTGCTGCTGTGTTGCTCCACTCCCAGGGGGAGTCGTGTAGGAAATGTATGCACAACTAATACTTAAGCCAAGTCCACGTGGCAGTCAGCAAAATCTTTTTTGTTTCAAAAGGACTGCTTCAGGGAAAATTTGAAATAACTTTCTATTTGAGGTTACAGCGATGGAGGGATGCAAACTGTGGATGCCGGTGTTGAAACCCCCGAACGCCACATCGTTACTGTAGTGAATGCAGCTTTGCTGACTGTGATAGAGAGTCCTGCAGATTTGAACATTTCCAAAGTTACTGGCAGCCCAGTAAACATGGTTGTGGTGATTCGCAGGTGAAAAGACATCTGGAAATCCGTTAAAACTGGGTTAAATGCGGTTCACAGTGCAGCCTGTGTGTTGTCACCCCCAGCCACGGCTTCCCAGTCATGCAGAAGTAGTAACACACACAGCTCGATGAGCATGGGTTAAACGTGTTTACTCATCATTAGTGACTGTTCACAAACACGGGGCGAATGAAGCAGCGTTTTTTTGCTTTTGCACACAATAAAGCGACGTATCCCAGTGATCAATGGTTAATGAACTACAAATGCAAAGGTCATCTTGTTGGAGATTTATCAGGGTGTTGTTTCGAGGGCCATTTTCAGTGTCATCACGTCACATCTTTACATCAGAGCTGTGAGAATTCGCTTCCCTTTTCTGACACTCCATTGATTCCCTGAAGAGGATGGAAGGCTTCTCTCCCACAGAGAGGCCAGAGAGCAGAATCAGCAGTAGACTAGTTTGTCTAGACCGGGTAGTGTTTCATTTTATTGCTCAGTTCATAAAAAGCTCCACGAAACAGGTGCTCCAGCCCAGGTCTTCCAGCTGAAGGGCGGTCTCCCTGCTCACTATGCCACCCTGCCGTTGACCCTCTCTGTGGAAATCGCAGCATATGGCGCTGAATCTTGCTACGCCGAGAGACTTACAGCCTCCTATGTGGAGCTGTGTTTGGAGCATATGGATCCCTGTACTATAGAACAAGAGGTGGCAGTGTACTTATCGAAACAGGAGACATCTTTTAAAATCAAGTCACGGCCCTTTCTCCTTCCAGTACCCTTCCTCACCTCCCCGTGGAATCCATCTGGGATTAAAAACCACCACATCTACATTCAGACACACTGCAGACAGAGCGAAAAAGGATGTATGTATGTGTGTGTGTGTGTGTGTGTGTGTGTGTGTGTGTGTGTGTGAGTTACTCGTCAGTGAATTTGTGTCAGTAAGAGCGACTGTGGGTGAATCTGTGCGGAAATGAGTGTGTATGGGACGCTGTAAGTGAAGGAGCGAGAGAGAGAAAGTGTGTGTGGACTGAATTCACTGGCTCAGAACAGTCACCGCTGCCCCACTCCCCCACCCCCCAACACTGGACGCTCAACAGAAGCTCTGGAAGGCAGTAATGAAGGAGGCGAGAAAATGAGCAGGAGAAAAGGGCTGAGAGAAAATAATTAAACGTTTATCTCCAGATTCATTTAATTAGTTCTCTGACTCTAAACTAATCTTCCGCCTTTTTGCTTAGCTTCGCCTCTTTAGTTCGCTTTCAGTCCACTCTTGCCCTCCACAATGGAGGCGGTTCCTGTCATTATCCGACTCTTGCTACTGGCTTATGTTGTTTTATTCAGGGAAGAGGAGTCGTGCGCTAATTGAATGTCATTTTGATGCATTTTACACATATTATACATGTAATTTATAGGCATGCATGCAGTATTTTTAGACCACACGTTAGAAAACGACTTAGCTTGCATTATAGCGTTAAAGTATATTTGATTATTCATGAGGAAACTTGTATGAATTAGTCGCTATCTTATACAGTTGCAGCAGCATTCTTACAATATAATGATGTTAGGAAATGAATGAAATTAGACTACATTACAACATGCAATAGAAATATAATATGTGATAACTTACTGTGCTGAGATGGTTATGGAAGACATTATTATGTTACACAGTGATTATATTGAGCGCCAAATTCTGCAACACAAGCACACAAATAAATGCTCAAGAAGAAGAAGAAGAGGAAGAAGCACAAGCCACACACTCCCCCTAACTCACACTGAACTGACAACGCCGTACCTCGGGTCGATTTAGCTCTCCGTTTCGTGCCCTTGATTACACTCCCCTCACAACTTAAGACTGATACGATTCATCATCGCACACACACAGGGAGCCCACAAAACACCAACCCATCCATTTGTAACTAATTACACCAGCCTTGGTTTTCATCTCAAGGTGAAGCTGTCTTTGTTGCCTTCATGAAAGCCCCCCCTCCACCGCCCCCACCCCACCCCCCGCCAAACTCTCAGTCGCTTATTTATGCTGTAGGTTTGTGGTCTGCTTGTCCCCTGGGCTCCTGTTTTTATATGTTTATGTTTTTTTTTTTTATATGTTTGCCTCCTGTGCGCGTTTGGAGTGTGTTCCTCCATGGCTGCATAAAACGTGAAGTGTTTGCCTTGTTGAAACTGGTTTATGATTGTATTTAAGATACTCTATGAATCTAAATGATCTTGAAGGGGTCATTAACATCCTTCTAAGTCTAATATTCTATTATAACGCAGCTGATGTTAGCCAGTCTCTCACCTGGGTGAAATTGACAATATCTATTAGGCGTTAACAGCCCTCTGCGGATGACATCGGTATTGCCGGAGGACATCTGGAGATGGTAATTATTACCTGAGCAGCTCTGTGTGAATTTCATCCCATCCAACTGAAACGGCCATTTTTAGCAATTTCCCTCAGCCACCTCAATATGAAGTCCAACAGAAATTACCCACTGATTCCCGGAAAACTCTGGGGTTGCCTGTGATGCTTAAAACCACCTTGGTATTTTCAGCCACGTCTCAGCGATTACTAGTGGTCGGGCATCGAAGGAATAATTACATTTGCCTCCTACAAAGCAGTTTTTCCTGATAGAGCGGATTTCAAGGCCCTGTGGCTAAAAGCATGAATGTGTCTTGTTTGAGCAGAACCATAACGGCAAGTTAAAAGGGGGCAGTGCAAAACATTATACAGTTTGCATATGCCTTTGTTGGCCATGTTGAGATACAGTATGCTTTAGC
The DNA here is from genome assembly GCA_038419695.1 of Scomberomorus guttatus. Lineage (NCBI taxonomy): Eukaryota > Metazoa > Chordata > Actinopteri > Scombriformes > Scombridae > Scomberomorus > Scomberomorus guttatus. The sequence continues at coordinate 12,231,677 of CM076466.1, read as the reverse complement.
TCAGTGCTGTCTATTAGATGTATAGTGTCCATTTCAGCTCCAGTGACTTTCTTGACAGAGGTGAGAACTCCCCAAATTCCCTCAGCGATGGAGCAAGAGAGGGTGCTGGGCAGACAGACGTACAGATACAGAGAGAGAAATGGGGTATTGGTACATGTGTGTGTGTGTGTGTTCCCTCTGTTCTCTGTCCCTATTTGGCCTCTTCAAGTCCACCAAGAGATCCGGGAGAGAAAAAACTTCAGCCAATTTCTGCTAAGCCCCAAAAGTAATTTAAGCAATATTACTGCACAGTTGGTACACACAGGTTTGTGTTTGTTATTGTGTGTGTGCATAATGTCCTGGAGTGTGCAACTCATGTGTTTTCACTGTGTTTGTATGGTAGCGAGTTTGTTTATGTGTGTATGTACGTGAGTTTATGCGAAACGGTACTGTATGTATGTCTATGTGCTGCTTTGATGTGGGTGTGTGTGTGTGTGTGTTTTGTGTTTTTGGGGAGTAGGAATCTGCTTGCACAACTTAAAAGCACTTTCAAGCCTCCTCACCGTTCTGCTCCAGTAACTTACGATTTTTTTTTTCTCTGTCTCTCTCTTTCCTTCCTCATCTATTTTCTTTTTTTTTTCAATTTTTCTTCTCTGTCTGCAGAAAGGCTCTGGGGTCACGCTTAAAATAAATGACAGGAACCGATGTTGGCTGGCACACTGCAAAAAAAAAATAATACTTGTTAAAACTACCTCAGGGTACTTTAAGAGTCCCATCTCAGAGCTCACACATAAAATACATTTCCTTTTAAAAAAGGAAGGGTTAAATAATTTAATATACCTCTACTCTGTATACATATAACAATAATAATAATGATAAATAATACATTTAATTTGTAATGCACTTTTCATAGTGGAACTCAAAGTGCTACAGTATTAATAACATAGAACACACAACATAAAGAAAATAGTAATAAGAGTTGAGATGAGAAAGCCTTCCTGAATAAAAAGGTGTGTTTTAAAAGAGTCTAGGGTCTGTGGTGCCCTCAGATGGTTAGGAAGGCTGTTCCACAAGCCTGGTGCAGCAGAGCAGAAGGCTTGATCCCCCATAGTGCAGAGCTTAGTACTAGGGGCCCGGAGGAGCGAGCTGCTGGCAGATCTGAGGGTTGCGGGTGCAGGTTTGCGGTATGATCAGCACATATTATGCACATATTATATTGGCATCAAAGAAAAGTGAAGGCCTGTAACCAAATATTTCAGCATGAAGGAGTCATAGACAGAAAAACTCTTTGTCTGTTGAAAACACAGATTTGAAATGATGAAAAACACATAAAGAGCACAAACACACACACACACACATACACCTACAGTATTACATACAGATACATGTACAGGATATACGCACACTGAGACAGACACATGCTGTCATAACTAATTAAAGCTCACTTTATTTCCATATCAGTTTTAGTGAACTTAACTTCCTCATCTAAATTCAATCCTCTTTCATTGCATCTGCTGAAGAAAAAAAAAAAACAACAGTTTTCACCATTATGCAAACTGTCACTTGGATGATTTTAGGAAAAGGCTTAGCATAGCTTAGCGGCCTTAAGCTGGAAGTGTCATTTGTAGGAAATTACATTTACAGTCAGCGATCAAAGGAGAATTTAACTTTGATGTTGTCAGCCTCTCACGATCACATCCAAACCATTGTATGTTGATGCGAAAGCGCTGAGAATATTAGACTCCTTATTCTTGTTCAGCAAACGGATGGAGGAGACTGAACACAAGCAGTGAAAACAAACATTATAATGAACATTGAAAACATTCCAAACAGAGGAGTGTCTGACGCTGTCGTTCATTTGTATGTTTCTGAATGCAAAATTAAATGAGAAACCAATTAGAAACCAGTACTGGGTAATAATAACTCATTAATGTCTAATCCGTAATCCAAATTTGAACAGAAGGCATGCCACAAAGAAATCCAACACCCGGAAAGTGCCTGAATGTGAAAGCTGCAAAAACCTGTGACACAGTGAGCCAAAAAATTGTTGAGCTAGAGAGATGCCTGCAAGGCAATCTGGCAGGTAAGCAACCATAACCTCTCATTTTTCATCGCTATTATTTGGGCTAGAAACTTCACCTGCATCATATCATAAAATGCATTAGTCTTTTACTTGTTTCAGGCCATTCAAGCCTCATTTAATCTTATTTAACACTGTACATACCGTACCCCAATGTAGCTTAAATGCTCAAAGCGTCAGTGTTTAGGTGGCTTAAAAAGGAAGCAGCAGTTAACAATGGTGCAAACAGTATAAGTCAGCCAGTCAAAACAGAACAAGTAGCTGAATTTAAGTGCACAATGGTTCTATATTTGCTTTAGAAAATGAATGCAGCACATGGAATTATGTTGAGTGGAACATGATAAACTGCAATTCAGGTCTATTTGAACCTCCAGACTTTGATGTTGGTCCCATTTTCTTAATGTTCATGTTTGCCTCGGTCCCTCTCTGAGAATTCAGCCCTGTGCTTTATTTTAAATGCATTGGTCCATATCAGAATTTGGTGCCATAGTCACAGGCCCTGTTTTTGGTTTGGGTACATTTTTTGACCCATGAAAATTCTCGCTCTACTGCAGCCTTTTGCAGTTGCAGTTCTTAACATTTGGTGACAACAACAGTTTGTGTGGAATAAAATAGCAGGCAAACTGGATGATGAGCATGAATAGTGATTACTGCCTCAGGTGAAAAGACTCCATGATTTGATTTTGCGTTGACATCAAAAGCTGAAGCAATTACAGTAGTTGATCATCAGAAAATTAATCTACGAATAATTGATTAGTCGTCATTTTTTTAAGGCAAACATTCATTAGTTCCAGCTATTCCACTGCAATGATTGTAAACTGAATAACTTTGGGTTTGGGGGTGTTGGTCGGACAAAAGAAGCAATTTGAAGACGTCATCCTGAGTAATTTTTCAGTAATGAAAATTGCAGCTGTAAATTGCAATTACAAGGATTCCACTTTACAAGCGGAACAAATTCCTGCTTCGAGGACTTCTGCCTTTCTAGTCAAACACTGCTGCGATACGGCCTGCCTCTCTCGTCAGCTGGACCACACCAGGCATGATGCACAGGGCCTCACACACGGAGGCAAATGAGGCCTGCTGTCCTCCACCTGGCGCGACAAGCGAGCGGAGCACTGATGAACTTACTGTGGATGTCTTTCATTACTCTCAGCCTTGCTGCAAATAAATCAAACTTAGATAAAAGTGCACATGCATGCTCACAGACATCTGCTCGCATCGTCCCTGTGTCTTCTCCTCAGTTACAAATACACACTCTTCCTGAGACACACATCGCCCAACCGGCTGATGGATGTGAGCTGGCAGAGGCTGATTAGCTGGGAGTGAATGGGGCAGAATTACAACTCTGTCGGCACCGCGATTGCATTGTTGCTTCGACAACGATCCATGTCGGATTGCTGGAACGCCAGGACGCAGGAAGAGTAATCAGAGCTCTCCATCTGTCTCTTTGTCTGTTCATTTCTCTCAAACCATTCCGAGTTTCTCTGATTTCTTCTTCTTCTTTTTTTTTTTTTGGGTTGCTCTGTGTTATCTTGTCTCTTTTTCTCCCTCTTTGCCGTGCCATCCTCTGTCCTCTCCGCTATCATTTACCTGCAGAGAAGCTAGTGGCTGGTGTATGAGTTCCATAAATCTCAGTAAAAATGGTCTAGACATGCCCCTGTGCTTTTCTTCTTACTATATAATTTCCTTTTTCTCTTTTTCACAGTTCACCCTCTTTCCTTTGGCTTTTTCACACTCATCCTCTCCCCCAACCTGCCTGTTCGCCTTCTCGACTATCCCAGCGTGCAACATGTGCCATCTTTCTCTATTTATTCCCAGACTTTAAAGGGAAGAAAAAACCATATTAGCCTGAATATAAGGCGACCCTGATTATAAGACAACCCCCCTTTTCCAACACCTGTTTTTGGAAAAATACTTTTTGAATATAACATACATCATAGCACAGTTACACTCTCCTACCAGGTTCTTTGAAGCGACTCAAAAAAGATTTCCTTCAGCATTTATAAGATTGTCTGTTTGTCTTTTTGAGCGTCTTTCGCGTATTTGTGTAATGAATCGCCCAGCGCGCATAGACGCAAATTCGTGTCTTTGCATTGACTTTGTATGTAATCTTGTTGCGTGAAAAATTCGCATCGCGTTTGGTGTGAACACACCATAGTTGTAATAGTGCTCGTTACAATGTCACACATACAGCTCCTCCAGGTAATGTCCAGATAACCTTAGGGTTGCAGTGCATGTGTGAAAGGTGACAGAAAGACCGATGGATGATGTACATTCTCCCACAATTTACGTGGTTAAGTAAAAGCTGAGCTCTCTTCAAGTCAGTAGAGTCTCACCTATCAAAGTCCTGTGCTTTTCTTACACTAGCTGCCCTTATATTTACATCTAAATGACTGTTGATGGTGAAAGACGTAGTGCAGACCCAATTATGCAATGGAGCTGGCAGGGGAACCTGACAAATGATGGGTAATGGCTTACGGTTGGAGGCATTTCCAACACTCTCCACTTTAGCTAACGTAGCTGTGTCTCCATAGTTTGATTCTGACAGAGTAATTTATTCCCACTCCGCCAGCATGGAACCACGGATTTAAAAAGTTTCACCACTTACCCAACCCTTCGCCCATTTTTCACTCCAGAATGAAACTGTTATTATTCAAAAGAGAAATGGGAATTCATGCAGGCTTAGACACGGCCTTATATCTTCACTTACTTTTTCTTCTTTCCTTCCTTTTGTATTCCCCCTTTTCCCTGTTTTCTGCTTTTGTATTTTTCATTATATGAGCATCTTTCCTGATGCTGCAACGTGTGCATCGTGTAATTCATCTCGGGTGAAGCACTGCCTGCCTGTGTCTGCATCTTGAAGGTTCAGACGATACAAACAAGACATAGATCAGTTCGTATTGATTTGTTAGACACTGGCACTGGCTTCATGCACATTTAATGCAGAGTTAATTTACAGGGATGACACGTTATATGCGATTTTTAAGATCAAGATTTGCATCATTTTCTTAAGAGAATATTTTGAAGTCTGGCTTTAAAGAGATGTTTCCCTAAAAAATCATTTCACATCAAGTTGTCAGCCTGATTAGATGCCTGAATGTCTCTTTTTTTATCTTCTTTTTGCTGCTTTATATACACATCTAAAATTATCTGCTGCTCTCTCTTTGGTGAGAAGATCATGTGCTTTATTTAATTTCCAGGTCATTAATATATGAATATAGTTAAAAACATATGCAGCGTTACCTCCACATCTTTTTTTTTTTCTCTTTTTTTTTCGAGCCTGCTCCCACTTGGTTGCGTGCGGTGACTTTGCACTCACATGTTGTGAATGGTGTTGAGCTTCAGCAGCTGGTGGCGGCACCTCAAAACATATCCAAAGACGTGTTTGAAATGTACAAAGACAGACGTTAAAGGGCACAGACGTTCACGAAAACATGCACACATGCACACACACACGCACACACGCACACACAGATGAAATGTAACACTGATACAACATGATTTGAGTGTGAACTTCTGAGTGAGAAATTCAGAGCTGGAAACTTAAAATGCTGTCACTGATTCATGTGATGGCAGAAAGAGAAAAGATGGTAAAAGGAAAAAGAGTGATAAGAAAGAATAAAAGGGGGAGAGAGTGAGAGAAAGAAGCTTAAATGAAAGGAGCATAAAAAGTTTTCTCTCTCACTAAATGACAAAAAGGTTGATGGTCACTCTCTGTGTTTTAATGCTTGCTTTGTCAGTACTTCACTTAAACTACTTGGTTACAGTTACAGCCCAATACCTGTAGGAATTACATCCATATCAGACGATTCTGCACCTCACCGTTTATTTGAAATAACAAACTTTCACTGACAGTAGCGAAGCAGAAAGTAAGAGTGTGGAGGGCAGCAGATTTTCATGCCTTTTTCCATAATCATACCTTAACAAATACCTTTAAAAAATTTAAAAAATATCTGTAACCCTAACCATACTGTAGTTACTATACACAGCATTGGACATGCATTTAAAAAGTAATCGAGCGTTTTGCAGGATCGCCTAATTTTAAATGTTCTTGTCTACCGATAAAGTTGTGGTTTAAAGAAGCTAAAATTGACACAAACGCGAACAGTAGGAGTAGCTTTGTTCGCCCAGGCATCCAACCTGACCCCTTCCCATTTTACGTCACTAAGCTTCCGCCTTTACTTCTCAGAAACATTAGTCATAATTGTCACGGCCAGAAGAAGCTGCATGTCAGAAAAAAACATACTGTAGGTCATGAACCAATGCTGTTGTCTTAAAAGAGGGGAACTCTATGAGAGGAGGCACTGACACAAGAAAACGTGAAGAAAAGAAAGAAGAGAAAGTAGAGGAACGGGGGGAGAGAAGGAGGGAAAATGAAGTAAGAGGATGAGAGAAATGCAGAGGAGAAGGGGGAGAGTCCAACCCATGCTTATGTTAAAGGAAGCATGCACCCACATCTGTTTTTTTGCTCTTTCTGTGTCATTAGGCGCCTGATTCATTGCCACATTGAGCATTATCACTTAAACATTACAGGTCATGAAAATGTCACCTCGGGTTTAATTGATTGCAACTGCCGAGCATACTGTACCTCACTCACAGCTTCATATATACGTTAACTATTTAAATATGGTTAAAAAGTCAAACAGAGGTGAACATGAATATTGCAGACCTGTATTGACACCATCCCCCTTCTTTCTCCATCAGATGAACCCTTCACATACTCTAAAACTCTTGGTGTACATGTATTTGTGCAAAGAGCATTTCCTCATCAGCCTTGTTGAGCGGAAGAGAGGGCAGTAAGAAGATTATAGCGTGTTATGTCACCACAAATGCTAAAAAGGCTTGATTTACTAAGCGACTACTGTATTCAAAGGACAGAGCAGAGCAATAGACAGCCTCACATTTTCATTAGGATTCTAAATGGGTCCAGGTAGAGGCATTTGCTAACAGCTGACAGGAAGTAAAACTTGGACCTAAATCACTTCCTGGCGACACAATCCCAATTAAAATGGTCCATTCAGTTACTCTCATTGTGTTCACAAGCTGGTGGGAAGTTCCAAACATCTGGGACCTCCAGGCTGGATGCCAAACCCGGGAGACAAATGATAAACAAACACTGGTGCCCTGCAGCTTTAACTAATTTAAGCAGTATTCCTCCAAGAATCTTTTGAAACACACACACCTTCTGTAGGATTGAGTAGTATTAACTATTTCCAAGGTAATATCTATTCAGATGTACATTGTATTTATATTGTTATTTACAGTAGATTTAAGAAAAATCATGTACAAGTTTGCCTACCTTTGGCACAAATACTCATACTCTGGTCTGTAAAAAAAAGGAAAAAGGCATTTGGTCAAGATTGTGGGACGTCAGTCAATAACAGCAGCAAACTGTCCTCTTGTTGCTATGGTGATTTTGACAACAAGCATTTAAATCTTTCCATAAACTGGCAGTTGAATTTTAACAGCCAAAAAGAAGCATGACGTGGCTTATTCACCACTTATTACTACTTATAGATACTTATAGATAATTGCATTGAATATTCTATTTGTACTGTATATGTTTAGCGAGAAGGTGTTCTTTTTTTCTCTTCTCCAAACTTTCTCTTTCCTTTTTATATTTGACATCTCAGTTATGTGTGAATTTCTTTTTCTGGCTTTCTCTCACACACTCACACACAAAATTAGTATTCTTTGATGTGCAATTTTAAGGTTAATATGTTAATTGATGCAGCAATTTAATTAAAAGAATACGTGATTCATGATTTTTTTGTGCTTCTTCAAGTTATTTCATGCACAAAATGCAGGGTGGTATGAATACTTGGTCAGCAGGGCCTTCTCATTTAAACTGTGGGTAAATGTGTTTTCTGGTATATATCAGGTTTTTTTTTTTTTATTGGACAAATGGGCAAGCAAAGTACCTAAACAGAGACAGACATCCGGTAAAATATCTAGTTAAAATGAAAGAGGTGAGCATTACTCATGCATTGATTTTTAAATCCATTCCTCACAAATAATTTATTTAGTCGTTTGGTTGAATTCATTACTTGAATGTGTTTTTTTGATACCGGTTGCTATGGTAGCAGACGGGAGAGGTAGAGGGATGCAGGCAGGGAGTTTCAGCTTGTGGGGGAGAAAGTTTATGGTGTCAGATTTGGTCTCCAGCAGATATTCTTCCCAGTAGGGCTGGGCAATATGGCAAAAAATCTTATCACGATATTTTTTTTTATATCAGTTGATATATGTATATTACAATATGAATCAAGTTAATATTTTTCTTCAAGATTCACTTAAACTTAAAATTCCTTTAGGATTTCCCTTAAGTGGATTCAAAATGTGAAAAATGCAAGCAGAAATTTAATTTTAATAAATAAATTTATACCAAAATAAACTTAAATCTTCTCAATGTAAACTCTTTGTTGTTCAACAGCCTTCAAGCATTACAGGACACTAAAAAGTACACTTACACAAACTTGGCTTCCAAAAGTGCAAATTCAGAACACGCTCTTTGCTTTTCTTCCAGCCTTCGAGTCCATTACTGTCATTAGCGTCTTGAATCAGACCTTTTGCGATTTAAAAAAAAAAAAGCAACAGCATGTGTTATGTCTGTGAGTCTTTTTGTAACGCTAGAAAACGCCGACAGGACAGTTTGTTGCTGGGGCTTTTCTCTGAGCGGCTCCCTGCTCGGTTTGCTGCTGGTTGTGACAGTAAACGCTCGCACTCTGCCTGCTCTACTGGGTGATGAAATAAGTTTATGGTATTTCCCATTTTAGTTGGCACACGTTTTCAGCAGAGTTTACAATATACGCTCCACTCTGTTGTGAGTCAGACTTTAAGTAGCCAAAGTACCGTCACACCACCGACGTCTTTTTACCTTGTTTAAGGTTGTTGTGGCTGCTGAGCTGACGGAGCGTTCATCTCATTCATGACTCCTGTATAATCCAAACAGTAGCGTGTGGTTTGTTCAGCTAAATCAACCAACCGTGCTGGGGGCGTGGTCTGTTTATAATACTGCCATATGATTGGTTACAAATAGCTTTGTTCCTGTGATTTGATAGGCTGTTGTGCATTGTCAAGCAATGTTTCCTGTCGACAGTCCATATTCATGTTTCTAATTGCAATGAGTGTATATGTCTGTGTTTATATCATCCAGCCCTACTTTCAAGGAGGTTTCTCCTTAATTTGCTTCCCGCACACAGAGGCATGGTGTCCGTGTGGTCTGACTGCACATAGACAACTGTTAGACCCTCAGAGAAAAGACATTTTGTCCCGTTCTTTTAGGATTAGGACTGAGATTTAAGGTAGAATTAAAAGGTTATGCGTTCAGCTCTGTTTGGATGTGAGAAAATAGCTGTGCAGTTTGTGTGTGTGTGTGTGTGCTTTGGTTGGTCGATGCTGGACTCACAATGCACACGCCTCCGGCTGTTCTTCTGCATTCGGCAGAATGCAGGAAGCTTTTAATGAAAGAGAAAAATATATGGCTTTGTCTCTCACTGCATTCCCATTTTTTTGTTTGTCTCACCCCCCCCCCCCCTTCTTTTTGCTTTCCTGCAAGTCGTGTCTCTCTCCTGCAGGCTGCCTGCCTTTGTCTGTCTCTTGATCTCTCCTATCCTTCTTTTTTCTCTCCTGCACACACACACACACACACACACAGAAACATGCGTCTTAATGTAATGATGTATTAGTGGCTTATTATGAGAGGTGATGAGATTTCATCTCAGCAGGTCACATTATTAACTCTCTTCTGTGGAGTACTTCATGCTATTTACACGTGTGTTTGTGTCTTCTACTGTGTCTGTTTACAGTATATGTGTGTGTTATACTGCACGTACAGGTGTGTATGTTCTGTATTTGTATACATTTAAATAGAGCTGTAGATTATACTGTTTACTCTCCACAGTTGCAGATTCTGGGTGATATTTACTGCCTTTTTTTTTTTTTTTTTTGACGGCGATGTGTCAAAAATTTGGGAGGGGGGAACGGCTTTTTGTTTCCCGCAGGTACCTCCTGACATTTTTTTCCTGTCTATTAACAGCTCACATTAGCTTCAGTCTAGGCCGATATGATTGAAGCAGCCAGTAATACTTATTAAGTAGGCTGTGATATTATCTGTTTACAGCAATAATCCCATCAAAGAAGTTTTAAAAGGTTTTACCAAAAATCTCCCACTGATTTTTCACAACCCATTTAATCACTGATCTTTTTGTCGGGCTGACACCATGAAGATATTTAACTAATAGTTCCTCACATATAGCCTCCCTCTTGTGAGCTCGCAGTTCCAAAAGTGTCTTCTGCTCAAGCAACATTTGACACTATATTCAAATCACATGAACTGCGGCTGTGTTCATTTACATCTCCATACCCTGCTAAATAAAAAAAAAAAGTCAATCCAAGAGCCTGAAACCAGATGTTTTCTCTGTTTTCACTTCATATCGCACCTACATTTCGCATGCATACAGCTCGGGAGTTTGTGTTTAGTTTTGAACTTGTAATCGTATTATACACCGTGGGACGTGGATGACTTGCTTGTTTTTGGAAACCCTTGAATTCTTCCCTCCTCAAACTTGTCTCCTGAGCCCGAAAGATGAAAAAGATGAAAAACGGCAGAATGAGACAGATGCAAGGCAACACTGTGGTCATGCGTATTTGTGCACATGAAAGTTTGCGTGTGTGTGTGTATATCTGTGTCTCCCTGTGCCTATTTTGATGTCCTGATTAGCAGTGTTTATATTTAGATCATATTAATCCGCTCAAAGTCTGCATTCCCCGAGGCGCTGTCAGACACACGCATATACACGCACACACAGTCATGCCCTCACCCTACTCATCAACTTGAGGACAGAGTGAAGGAGAAGGGTGCATATAGGTAGAAGGATGATGATTTGAGAGATTGCAGATGATTTGTAAGCATGCACCGCAATCCTGATTTTTTTGTGCAGCATCTTTTGCTAATTTGCTATTTCCTCCAGATGTTTTGGAAGATTTCTAAGCTCATGAGCTCGTGTTTACCAATACTTTTTGGCCCACAAGTTTTATCCGGAGACACTTATATGGGTTTATTAGGGGCATATCTTTTTCATGCTCTGTAAATGAAAAGACAGATGGAGCACTTCTGCAGCAGATGGAGGTACAGTAGGTTGCAGGAAAATACTGACATGGAATTTGAGGGACTCTTACTTTACTTAAATTCAGCTGGTTGAATGTGTGTGTGCGTGTGTTTCCAGGTTGCTGTGTGTCCTTTTTTGCGCAGGTGTCTCTGTATGTATAAGTCAATATGGGCATGTGCCGACGTGCGCGCGGGCCCGTACGTGTGCACGCACTGCATGTGTGTAACAAATCCCCGCAGTGTGATGGCCTTAAGCCCTGTGTTCCCTCAGAATCGCTCTGAAGAGACAAATCCACAGGCTTAGGCAAATTTTCACACACTTACACCTGCGCATACACACACACACACTTAGAAACACGCACGCACACACACACACACGCGCGCGCACACTTTCATACTTCCATATCTTCTCTGTCACTTTCTCCTTTGCTGCCTCTTACATACACCTGGGTCTCTGCAGCAACACTCTCCTCTCCTCTTCTTTTCCCTCTTTCTTCCCTCTCTTCTTTTTCTTTGTTCATCCCTCTCCTTTCCTTTTCATTCTCCTCTCCTCTCCTCTTTTCTCTCTTTCTTCCCTCTCTTCTTTTTCTTTGTTCATCCCTCTCCTTTCCTTTTCCCTCTTTCTTCCCTCTCTTCTTTTTCCTTGTTCATCCCTCTCCTTTCCTTTTCATTCCCCTCTCCTCTTTTCTCTCTTTCTTCCCTCCCCTATTTTTCTTTGTTCATCCCTCTCCTTTCCTTTTCCCTCTTTCTTCCCCCGCCTCTTTTCCCGCATTCTCTCCTCTCCTCTTCTTCCCTCTCCTTTTTTCCCTCGTCCTTCCCTTTTTTCCTTGTCTTCTTCTTTTCCTTCTCCCTCTGCTCTCCTCTCCTCTATTGTTCCCTCTTTCTTCCCTCCCCTTTCTCTCTTCCTCTCCTCTTCTCTCCTTTCCTCTTCTTCCCTCTTCCTTTCTTTTCTCTCTTTCTTCCCTCCCCTCTTTTCTCTCATCCTCTCCTCTCCTCTCTCCTCTCCTTTCTCCTCCTTTCTCCACACTTACCCTCTCTCTCTCTCTCTGTCTGTTTCACTGGTGGTGCAGTCATGGGTTCACTGAGGCGTAAAGGCAAAATGGCCTCCTCATGGAATGGAAGGGTCGATGATTTCGGCAACACCACACTGAGCGCTAACACACACACACACACACACACACACACACATACACATACACATACGGATAACATGTATACCCTGCCAAAGCTTCTCTGGCTTATTGCATTATACTTCCTCCCCTATGGTGGGAATGACCATATGTCTTCATGTTGCTACACTCATGGGTTGTGTGCGTCTGTGCGCGTTGGCACACGCGCGGCGTTGCGTATGTGTGTTCCACGCCGCCCCGCGATGTGTCATTTCCTAGTGTGTGCATGTGTCCGTTCAAGCAGGGACAGAGAGGCTGCTGGCAGGTTGCGGTGGAAGGATTGTAAGCTGTGGACATACGAGTGAAACGTATTCTCGCCCCGGAGCTCTTGGCTACTCTGTCTTCCTTCTAAGTTTTTGAAAACAAAATGTCCACTATTAAAAAAAAAACAGCTTTTCCTTCAGAATGATATGAATCTAATTCTGATTATCAATTAATAGTGTTGAGGCAAAAGAGTTATAAATAGTTATAAATATAGTAATTCTTTTTAGATAATTAGGTTTACAAAATAGCTCATTTTTATAGGATGTAATCAGAGAAATATTGAGCAGTTAACATTACTGTAGGTAATTATTGTTTTTCACAATGGATGTTTCAGAATGAGCCCCTTCAACAACTATCCTTCAACTAATTAAACTGCCTGCTTTTGAATGAGCTTAATTGGTAGCGCAGCTGTCTGTCCAACTGCCAGACAGAGACAACTAGATAATCACTCTGACTGGAAGCCATAGAGATGTAAAGCAGAGGATCATTATCCCGCTCCAGTATTGTTCGCCAGGCTCACACAGAAGGCTGTCAATGTTAGATTTCTAAAAAAAAAAAAATTTTTTTATAACAACCGGAGCAAAAAAATTATCTTATAAAGTCAAAACTTTCTGAATTTGCTTCATTAACAACTGAAGCGTGGAGGTTACTTTTACAAATGGTAATCTAGGAGACCATATGTGATGCCGGCATGAATAATTGCAACTTTTGGTGTCATTAAACAACAAGGCAAGAGCAAGACAATCACTCTTTCCATTTTTCTGCTTGAGCCATGACTCTTGGCGCCACATTACTTACTCTGGGCATTTTTTTGTGTGTGTATTGTGTGTTTTTTTATTTGATTTTGCTCTGTTTATTCTCCTGTCATGTGTATTTTATCCCTGTTTGTTGTGCCTGTGCAGGTAAATTGCACTGAAGTCCAATATCTCAATTTAAATAGCAGACTCTACATTATCAAAGGATGTGATGTATTCTTTGCTGTTGCCTTGACCTAGTTCTTCTGTAGGGATCCTCAAAATTTCATCCTATTGTAAATACAACAAAACGCACACGGTCCACACCCCCGGCCCAATTAATCACCAGAGCAGCCCTGGCATACAAATGGAGCGGGTCTGATATATTACCAGGAGCAGTGGGATGTGGGTAGGCGTTCGGTTTCAAAACACCTGCGGTTTGCCTGCTGATGCTCCTGCAGGCTGCTGCTGCATTTTTTGAACTCGTAACTGCAAACCTGAAATAGAGAATCAGACCGGAGTGGAAGCGAGAGGAGAAGAGAGGAATCAGAAAGGCAGATGTGGAGTGAGAAAAGATGAGCGATGTGGGGAGGGAATCGAAATATGATCAGCCCCCTCCGCGTTTCACTTTCTCCTGGCTGTTTTACCGACAGTGGAGACAGACCGGCCCTGCAGTCAATTGCAGGTGCTAGTGAGACTATAAATGGAGCGAGGATGTAGTGTTTCCCTTCCGGGAGAATACCAATGAAATTCAATTTTCATATGGTGAAAACACCACAAACAATGAAGTATTCAGACTTTCAGGCTCACATCTAAGATCAGGTTTGTCTCATTGACTTCTAATGGACCATTTTGTCCATTTAAGTTAAAATAAAATGGGCATTTCTCTCCTTGAATAGACTTCTTGAAAAATCTTCTTTATTTAAAATTTGAAATTTCTGTGCTGGAGGTGCATCATCCTTTGGAGGCTGGCCATCCATGTGTCTAATTCTCATTGGGTTCACTGTGCAGAATGATGGATGTGCACAGTTTGACACTGGAAGGCTGTTTTCACATTCATCTGCTGAAAGTGGAAAGTTTCTTTGTGCTCACTGATTTTAAGGGGGGTGAGCCTACGAGCAGGGTTTGTGACATCACAGCTATTTTGGAAGCAGATCCTGGTCCAGTATGCAGGTCACAGATGTGGAAACTTGAAGCCTCCAGTGCACATACACACACATACACTGAGAATGGACTTTCTAACTAGGTAATTGAACTTTTTGTTCAGACACAAATTATTATTCAAAGCGTTTTTGTATGCCTTGAAACATGTCTGGAGGGGATCTTTAAAGTCTTTCAGAGCTCTCCAGAGGTAAGGCCATTCGAGACGTTCACAAGCCTTTTCGGCATCCAGAAATAAAAGGCCAGAAGACGGTGGGATTTGAACGCACCCAGTGTGTGCAAGAGTTGGTGTATATTGTCAAAGGCAAGCTGTCCCTTCATAAACCCAGATTGATCTGGACTTATTAGTTCCCCAAAGCTTTGAGCACCGAAACTCAAATTCCTTTCACATTGATTGAATTTGGGGTGGAGGCAGAAATCTTAAGAGACAGAAATCTATATATTTTTTTAATGTAAATGTAATTTATGTCCATTTAAGATAGAATTAGAAAGTAACTGACTTCAATAAAAGAATAGCTCTAGAACAGTTTTTGAGGTTTATGTTTAGTCTTAAGTGTTTTTCCATTAATAATTCAGGTACAATGGGCCTGTTAAAAGAAAATGGAATCACTTTATCTCACTTATATTGTATGAAACTAGTGCTGAGCTATGAACTTAAATTAGACCGAGCCTTTTCTCTTTGTCTTACAGTCAAATAAGGCATTCAGTGTTGACTGTCAGTGGAATGAGCTTTGTCCTTGACTGACAGCCAGATTAGTTTTGTCCAATTGATCTACAGCACACTGCCAATGGTAGGAAGTGCTCTGTGATATACTAAATCTCCTAAGTATTGTGGACACTTAAAGTGCACTCAAGAGATGACTGTAGGTAAAAGCAATTATCCTGACCGGGGGCGTTGGCTGGACTGTTCACCATCAGGGGCTGAGCCCAGATTCCTCTCCATCAAAAAACTTTTAAAAACGTCCTTCTAAATAGACTGTTTCCATGCATTTTTTCTTGAATTTCTATGAATATTCCAGCCACCAGAGACCTGTCAGCCAATAAGACATGAGTATTTCCACGTATTTTCCTGTAAATCCTCTCTGATTGGTCTCGCCTCCGTTCCGTTCACTGAAGATACAAAATTACAACACTGCCGTCTTCTTTGGCGACAAACCGCTCAAAGTGGAGAATTATTCTGGGCTAAAGAAAAAGTCTTCCAGGCCAGGTGACACCTATGTCCCGGACTGATGTCACGTATTGGATTTATATCAAACACAGAGAAGGAGACAAGAGAAGAAGAAACGCTAAAGTGGGATTTTTAGATTTGGCACAGGTGAGATGTGAATTCTACAAAAAGGGCTTCGACTTAATACGAGGAAGATGTCCCCAGATTAGGTACAGTCTGATCTGTTTAAAATCTCTTTATATGATCCCAGAGGAGTGCAATGACTCATCATCGCCACCCCCCTCTCTGTCTGGTGGAGTACAGGTGTAAACCAGCCTATTAATGACATTGTTGCAGACCTGCTGTTCCCACCAGTAATGACAGAACATGACATAATGCGATGACTGCAACGCTCAGCTGTTTTCACGCCGGAGTCTCTCTTGCTGCTCGTTTCTCTCGAGTTTTCACAGCTCTTGCTCTGTTGCTCGTGACCCACTCTAATGTCTCCTTTTTTTTTACCTCCCCGTCTCACTTTCTCCCACTGATTTTTTTTTTTCTTCTTATTTCTTCCTCTCGACCTCACTCTTTCTTGCTCTCGCAACCTCAGTGACCCTCATGAAATTTGCTGCCCTATCTCTTGCCAGCGGTGTAATGTTGAACCAGAGACAGTGCAATAGACCTCCAGAGCAGTGGAGTCAAGTTCCAGGTCCTACACTATATTAAAATGCCAGCATGTCTCAACGGGTCAGCAGGTATGCCATGCTGAATGAAGTCATAACACAGACACTTCCGCACTGCCTCAAAATTTCCTGATGGGGTCATCAGAGAAGAGATGGCTGTTCTTCCAGACATTGAATATATTTAAGATATTGGAAAGACAGTTTAGAAATGGAAAGTATCTGTTTCTATGTGAGAAAGTATGGATGTAAAGGTGCTTTGTATTATGTGAAAAAATTAAAATTGTGGGGCCTTGGAAAAATAAACAAAGGTTTAATATGACTTTGGTAGCTTCCTCCTTTAAAGGGCTATTTTTCCACTATAAATGCACAATACAAGTGTCAGATTTGCACACAGAGCAGCCTGCAGAATAATCTTTAAACCAAATGGGATGAAAACCCAGGATCATTAAAAAAAAAAAATGCACAAGTGAAGAGGAGGAAACAGTAAATTCACTGTTTCGTTCTGGTATGAGGAAGCAAAACACACACGAAGTATTGCACGTAGATTTGCTTAGAGATCAGACCTAAACCTCCAGATTTTATAGACAAAAACAGGTCATGGCTGACATAAGAGAATGGTGTCTGGCTCTCTATCATCTCTGGTCAGAGCCAGTCTTCCCAAAACACACTCACATAAAGAAGAAAAAAGAAAATTTGTCTGTAATGCTGCACTACTTGTACTCTTAATATGACAAAGTTGCAAGGCCCCTTAAGATTACACAAAACAGTTACAGGATATACAAAAACAGACATAACCGTGACCTCAGTAAATTTCCACCACAGGTCCTCTCTACTCTGTTAAAGCACAATCAGCGTGACAACAGCGCTATATGGCAAAACAGCTAAGGGGAAGCATTAGTGTGGGCGTGTTGCTTCTGGGCACAGGTAGAAGATAAAATATGAACCTGGAAGTCCAGTTTGAAGGTTTAATCAAACTACAAGACAGTGATAGTTTATGCGCCTTCAAGGCAAGATTGCAAAGCTTTGGAAAGTTGTCACAACAACAATAATTTTCCCTCCATTTTTGACGCTTGCTTGGCAAATGGTAGTACGGGAATTACGACAAAGGACGAGCTACAACGTGATCTATCTGCTGCAGTGTTTGTGCTTGCATGTATTTGATTGGTCGTCACTATCTTGTCAGATAATGTTGCAAACGTGTTGGAGGCAGGATAAACTTTTTTGCTGGACTGGCCTGTTTTTGTTTTTGTTTTTGTTGGAGCCCTCTTTTTGCGCTAGTGCATCATAATGGCAGAAGTATTAGTCAAGGTACGGCAGACAAGATGAGCCAATCTAGGGAGCAAATGTAGCAAAATTACTGTTTTCCTGCTCCACTGTTCTGCAAGACAAACACAGTTTTACCACAGAGCAGCTTTCAGAAGTCAGTATTTGTAGTTTCAGGCACTAAAGTCATTATCCAAGGACACAAAGTAAAAAAATATAAAAAAGGAAAAGATTTATTTACACAGCCCCTTATAGAGCAAATGTCACCAAAGGCCTCACAAGAAAAGACGAAATATGATAATAGACAAAATAGAAATAAATAAAATAGAAATAAACGGTACTTGTTTGGCTATTGTGATGAATAATGAATGAAATTTTACAGTTGTATAGATTCCCTAGTGATAGATGTCCCCATACTGCATGCATCAACACCACAGCCATGGGGAAGCATGACGCACCCTTTGAGCATAGAAAATCAGCGTGACAACAGTAATGCATCAGTGAGAGAAGTATGCCCACTGTGGCTTCATGACAGCGGTGGTGATGAAACTGTTTACTTATGTTTTTACACAATACTGTCTGCAATTTTCCTCCGGCGAATCTGTTTGGCCTTGGCAGCTGCAACGATGTCACTGTGGTTTTGTTTTCTACTGCTTATGTACGGTTTAGCGTGTAATTGTTATTTTTGTGAGAACAATACAATTTGCCTCTCGTGCTTTCTATTTTTGCATTCCTAAACAGTAGCAAATTAAACTGTGCGGTATGTTACCATGAACCCAGATTATGCTTGTGTTTTTATTTTGGATTATACTATAATTTCTATGTTAAATGCTTAGTTTGATATGCAAAAGTTGTGTGCTTTAGTTCTGTTACCTTTCCCACTGTGTGCTTTCTTACACTGGAATGACCTCATTTCTTCAAATGGATCAATAAAGTTTCATCTCTTCTCAAATAGGCTGCTCCACATCTGTCCATCCCTTGCGTGTTTGGCTATTTGTTACAAACACTGCCTCAATTTTGTGTGAATAAACAAAGCAGCATGGTAACCAGCTGCATTTTATCAGTCTGAGTCACTGTTGTTTGGCTTTGAACAGATTTTCACATAGATGTTGCCCGTGAGCATCTTTGTTACCTGCACTTTTCTTCTCGAAAGAGACACAGACAGGTGGAAGCAGAGAGACAGGTAAGACACAGACAGATGGTCATAGAGCCACACAGATAAAGAAACCATCAGGTAGAGAGGAATGTTTATCTATACAACAGAGAGACGGCAGTCCCCTTAGGGTGGCGTGCAGGGTCGCGTGGAGGTCACAGTTTTTATTGCAAGGTGAATGTGATTCTACGCTTCCCTAGTTGTGACAGGCTACATAAACAGTTACGCCACCACGGGACATTTGATTTGACAGGGCACATAAACAGTTGTAACACCAGTGCCATACCTGCAGGCTTTCTGAGGCGCACTGATCCGGCCCGTAATGTGCGTCAGTTGTTTCACAGTATGTATACTGTACACATACATTCACACATACATGCACATACAGAAAAAAGCCATAACAGCTGCCACAAGGAGTTAACATACTCTAATATTTGGTAGCATGACAGTCTCGACCTTTTGGAAGCCATCACTCTCATGCACATGTAGGATTATTGTATTATACTTACAATTCCTTGGGGTTGCTTTGGGGTTTTATTTCCACTTAGCTACAGTAAAAGAGAAGGAAAAAAAATCTCTATCTATGGCAGTGTAAGATGCTTTGGATGAAAGCATCCATCAAATGGCATTGCATTCAATAATTAATAAGGTATGAGTGTGGATTAATTCCGAGATTGTGTTTTCGTCGGCATGACAATAATGAGATTAGATAATGCTTTTGATTGCTTTGAATGCGTGATCAACACTGGAAAATGAAGCCGCTTTATTTCAAAAGCACGATGGCATCTTTGAAAGGTTTGATGTGTGGTTTTTCTCCCTCATTTGGGAGAAACTGCATAATTATTTGGTGATTTCTCACCGGCGGCTTTCAAGCGATACTCCAACCTCAAAGATATCTTTTGACGAGCAAACGCTCACCTGGAAGGTGGCTGTGGGAAGGTTGTAGTTTAGCTCCTTGGTAAAGAAAAGTGGCTGTTGTCAGCTTGAATTCACACCAGTTACTTTGGATTATAATGGTGAGAGAAATGGATACAGTTAGGAGTGGGATAAGACTTTTTTTCTATGAAGCCTTCTTTCCATTGGAATCCATTGTAACAGACATTAAGGAGGGCTGTCTGCAGTCAAATGTAAAGTACATGCAGGTTAGATAAAGAAAACAGACCGATAGATGGAAATTGCAACACCTGCAACTGCTGTGCTGATTGTTGCTGTCATGTTTATGATCAATATATTGACAACAGTGTCAAGGATGTTTTGGAAAAGATGTTTTGCAGTGAAATGAATGCTATAGTTTTGTTTCGTGTGTGCGCGCGCGTGCATATGTATATTCATGTTTGATCTTTTGAGACATCGGGGTCTGCCTGTTAATAAATATCTAATTGCCTCAAGAGTTTGCCAACACCAGCATTTCTGCATCTGTAATTGGCTCGTAGGATCTAAGATGTGTGTGTGTATGTTTGAGTGCGAGGGAGAGGCAGTGAGAGAAAGAGAGTTAATGAAGGCCCATAGCAAAGTCATTGATGTAATCATTTCTTAAAGTGTTTTTCAGGCAATTCTAAGAGACACACTGTAAATAGGATCTGAGCATTTTACAATACGAAGCCTCAGTGCTGTCTGTATCTGTGTGTGTGCATGTTAGCTGTTTGCACCTCATGTGTATGTGTGGTTTCATTTTGTGTGTTTGTGTGTGTACACTCATTTATAACCAGTCTGCTCGTATTGTCGGTGACTACAGTCTGGCTAGCCCGCTTCTCTTTCAGCCAGTCACAGCTTATGTTGTCCTTTCATGGTGTTAACAACCAAGAAAACCGTGTGTGTGTGTGTGTGCGCGCCTGCATGTGTGTGCATGCTGGGGAGGACTGGAGTTTTAAAAACACTTGTGAGAAAGAGTGTGTAGCTCATGTGCCCGGCCTCCTAGCACCGTCTTTTGTTCGCGCAGGTGCAAAATCCACACAAATCTGGCACCAAATTAAGGAGGGCTTTTGTTGATCCTTATATGCAGATGTTCCATAAATACACACTCGCAAGATTGGCAGCTGTTAGCATTTTTTTTTTTTTTTTTTTTATTCCTTCTGTACAATGAATTCCCATGCTGCTCTTTGCCACTGTCGCTCGTGTCACACATATACCGGTTAAGAATATTAATGTAAATGACAAGAGAGGATGAAAAAGAAAGATGCAGAGATGCAGAGAGGAAGAAAGATGAAAAAGACATATTTGTAGGGAAGAAGGATTAATACAGCACTGAGTGGGAAAAAACAGCACGCACGCACGCACACACACACACACACACGCGCACAAAAGCACAGCCACAGTGACAGCTATAACAGAATGGACTGTTTAACATAGCGTCAGGCAGTTCTCCTGAGAGTGCTTAACCAGAATACCTGATCACGCAATTACCATAGAAAGAACAACAACACCCTCTGGGCCTTCTGTGCGTGCGTGTGTGTGTGTGTGTGTGTGTGCGCGCATTAGTGTATTTGTTTGCATAGCTGTCTCTGTGCTCGCTGCTTTTTCAATGGGAATTATGGCAGTTTGGTGTGTATATGTGTGTGCGGCTTCTCCCACAATGAGGTACGCAGGTAACCTCTTTAAAGTCTGTGTATCTGTTTTCAGTAGTACTCTTAGGTGTATTCTTTGGTATATTAAGGTGTAATTGTTCATTGATCGCTCTGGGTTTGTGTGTGTTACACATTGATTCCCACACATTTTGTCCTTGATGGCAGCCTTTATATTTTCAGTGCTCATAGAAGACACTTAAGACTTAGTTCTTATTAAAGGTGCGACATACATGTAGCATTTATATATATAAATATGTTATATGGCTATAATACACAATATGATATCACTGTAAAACCAAGATACACAATATGGTCACCTGTATTTTAGTGGTGGTATTGTTGAAGGCCTTGCACATCCACACAGGTGTTTTCACTTATTCTGATTGATTAGATCTCGTTAAGCTGTTAACAGGGAACACTGTAAGATTATTGAGACCCACCTGACGCATGATGAGTATTACAACCAACATACAGTACCTGTCATCCAGGTCAAAACACTGGATGACAGGTACTGTAGGACTGTAATTCCCTACATACATCCATCAAAAACGTCCAAAACCAACTTTTTCACAGAAGACATTTTGACATGTCACAATAGGAAAAGCACAGGTTTAAATAATAAAATTGCAGATGGCTGAATTCCATTTAGGTATTCAGGGTGGAGTTTGGGGCCATGTTGAGAGTCTTTCATGTTTATGTGCCTCTAAATCACAGAAAAACCTCATTTTTATAACCTTTTTTCCTTTCCTATTTGGCTTAGGTCGGATTTGTTTACAGTAATTATACAAATGTGGTAAATTTGCTGATTAAAATGCTAAACTGTAAACAGTTTAACAGATGAGACACCTGTACACCTGTTATTTTGGTGGTAATGATGTCTTCCCCTGCTGTGGGTGTAGCCTTTTTTTTGGAATAGACTCTTTGATTCTTCTGCAGCTTTGACATATTCTTTAATCATGATTCCAGACCTGGTCATTGTGCGAACCATTGTGCCCACGGGCCCGCTATGAAATGATCACAGCTTATTGTTTTCACAAAGCTTTATCGCAACCCTGGGCATTTTGGAGACGGACAAACATAAATGCAAGGACAAAGCACCCCTCTCTGTTTTCTCTGATTCAGTGAAATGTAAAACGAGACAGAGAGATTTGGAGAAGACGGAGAGCCAGGTTGATGGCCTGTGGAAAATAGAGAGGGGAGAAGGTGAGAGAATGGAGGAGAGGAGAGGGCGATCAGAACAGGGTGCGACATTTTTTTTTTTTTTTGTGGGATAGTAAAGACAGAGGAGAACTATTAGAAAGCTTGATGGCTTTTGGAAAACGAGTGCTGAGAGAGCAAAGTAAAGAACGAGATGTAAAATTAGGAAAGGCGTGGATTTTGGACAGAGGATGATGGCCTTTGGAAAGCGATTAAGTGGCAGAGAAATGAACATTTTTTTTTGAGAGGGAGAGAGTGAGAAAGGTGATGAAGATGAGAGAGAATAACTAATTTATCCAGCTGCCGCAGACGAGGCTGAACAAGGAGGAGAGACGGCATAAAAGAGCTAGAGATGAAAGAGTGATTAATATGAAACTCAGATAGTACTAACTAGGCTTTGGAAGAGAGAGACATGAAGAGAGAGAGAGAAAGATAGAATTCATTTGGTTTCGCCACTTTGGCTAATTGAAGCTCTTGACAACCTGCAGGGTTTTTTTGATGTCCTCGTCCACTGTTCATCAGAAAGGTCACACGACTCTTGTTCGCACTCTCATGTGGGTTAAGTGACTCTGACATGTAATCTCTTTTGTCCTTTATTCCCCCATCTATAGTCATTTTAAATTTATTTTACTCATTGTTATTCAAGCAGGCAGTTTGACTGGGAAAATGAATGGTATAAACACAAACATAGATAAATAAGAAACACTACAGGAAGTAAGAATTCTCTCTTCAGTCCCCTCTTTTTCTCTTCTGTGTGCTCAGTTATTACAACCTAGTTGTAATACAGTAAATGTTTATGCATATTTTATACACTGTGATATCACTGTCCAGTGTATTATCCCACAAATCACAAATTAATTTCAGTTTAGCATCACGTTACCATTATTTAGCATTTCGTAGCTACTAGCAGAGGCAGTCTGGTTTCCTCCGAGGCAGCAGGTTTTTAGGATTGAGCTCACCGATTAGACCTCATTATTTGTGGGACAGGTAGTCTGGTGGTGTTAAAATGTGATGGATTGGACGGCGGGGGTTCTCAGGTTTGGGAGGACGGTTAGATTCAGAGACTTGGGCGAAAAGCAGCTCTCAGTCAGGCGCAACGGAGATCAGTCAATGAAGAGCCAGAGAGGCAGACAGCAGGTCAATATCACATGCACAACATGGAGCAGCATGGATTCAAATGAGTATTCCAAAAAGTGTTTTAATTACCAAAAACAACATTTTTTTTTATAGTACACTCAAATGCCAAATGCTAGCATTTCTGAGAGTAACAATACATTGCAGGAGGCTAAAAAAATACAGCAACAGTGATTAATTCTACATTTGTTCAACTAAAACAAGATGCAAATTTTTTTTAAAAAAAAGTAAAATGTCAGCAGAGATAAACAGGTGTGACTCATCTTGGCGCTGTAGTGACAAGAACATTACCTCGCTATGTAATTAATTACATAACCAGCCTCGCTCATACCAGAACAGCTTGTGTCTTAGGAATGGAACAAACTGCTGACTAAGTTGCTGACTAAAGCCCATGAGTGAGGATAGACTAATTGTTCAAATAACCCTTTTAGATGAGTAACGCAAATCTGAGCTTCTGCAAATTGGACGGGAACGTCATAGGGTGATGTCGCCAGTTCAGGGGAAAAAAAACAAAACAAAACACAGTCGAGTCTGGATTGAGGCAATGTAAATTACCTTCTGTTTGCCTGGGGTGGGCTGCTTGGGCCACTTGAGGCACACACACACACTGCACACCTGTTGCCTCACTGCAAATGTGATCCGCTGACTCGGAAGCACATTGAGATTGGAAACTGAGAAACTGAAGGAGACTGAGAGAGTATAGAACAAGCCTGAGAGAAAGAATTTTACTTAAAAAAAAAAAAAAGAGACAGAAGACAAAGGTAGAGAGAAAATGGTTTTTGATGAATTGACACTAATGCTCAACTTTGATATCAATGAGCCAGATTCAAGTCAAACTGAAAAAAGAAACGAAATAGAGGAAGGGTCAGAGGTGCTTTTGATGCGTTATCCAGTGATACCAGTTAAGCTCATTGAAATAGAAATGTGAAAAAAAATTGAAAGTTAGAGAGATTCAGAGAAGAGGGTGAAGGGCAGAGGAAAAAAAAAGAAAAAAGAGAGATAGGAGGAGAGAGAGAGAGGGAGGCTTTTGATGCTCTGCCAATATTGTTCAACTGTGATGCCAATGGAGGGCATTGAAGTTGAAATTGAAAGAGAGGGAGAGAGATCACAGAATCCCGAGGGAGGGAAATCCTCAGTGGGTGAGAGCTGAGACCTCTCCGCATTCCTGTCATGGTGGAGGGAGGGAGGAAGGGAGGGAGGAAGGGAGGGAGGGAGGGGATGACAAGGGAAGGAGTCGAGAGGGAGAGAGAGAAGTGGATGTCATTTGACGGAAATTATTCCAAGCATTTTTCTACAGTATATTCCCTTGTCACCAGAACTCATATTCATATTCATAGTCGCGGAAGCAGCCGTGTTATTGACATTCATGTGAATTCCTTTCGATCTCCCTCTTCTCTGTATTCATCTAAATGTTTTAAATCTCCTGCTTTTTCTCCTGTCCTTTCCTTCCGTCTTTGACTTTGGCTCAGCCCAACACCGATTTGTATTCTTTCTTCGGTCACATAAAAGGCACGGAAGAAAATGCGACGCAGCAGAAGAGAGCAGAAAAAAAAAACAAAGGTACATGGAGGGCAGAGCCGAGAAGACGGAGGAGAGGGAGAAAGAAAGACGGGGGAGAGGTGAAGTGAAGCTTTCTCCCCTCTGTCTTTCTCTTATCAAACAATACAGCTCAAGAAGTCCAGTAAATATTTTTTCTCTCCATTTCTGTCTCTTTTATTGCCTTTTTGTGTCTCCTTGCTGAGAGAAAACCTGCCTCACAGGGAGGTGATTTAGCTCTTCGACTGAAGCTTGTGGCTAGGCATGAAACCCAAAACAATACCAGGAAGTAAACTTTGAATGAAGACGGTGTTGTAGAAACCATAAGTCTTTTCTAAGGGAAAGAAATATGATGAAGTGAGGGATAAATGTAGAAGGTGCAAGTGATAATTTGACATTTTGGGAAAGTTAGCTTATTTGCTTTTTTTACCATGGTGAATATAGAGCAGCAGCCCTTTAGCGTAGCTTAGCATAAAGACTGGAAACGGGGGTAAACAGCTAGCCTTGCTCTGTCTGAAGTTAACAAAACCAGCACCTCTAAAGCTCACTAGCTACTCTTTCTCTCTACTTTGAACTCTCACAGATTGTACTCTCTTTTGGCCTCTGACTTCCTATTTCTCTGTCCTACTACTAATCCATCCCTCCCTTCATTTTTAGCTCTACCTACTTCCAAACCCTCCCTCCCTTGATTTCCCCCCCTCTTCTCTTTTAGCCAAACTGCTGTGTGTCCTCCCCTTCATCATTAATGCTGACACTGTTTTAATTATGTTAAATTTAAGAGCAGGCCATAATTGAGTTAAAATGAATTAAGAATGTGTGAGTGCTCTTTGTCTGTGCATCTGTGTACGTATATGTACTGTTCATGTGTGTTTTCTCTGTAGCTGCGTGTGTACATGGATACCAGTTTACTAATGTGCTAGCGTGTGTGTGTGTGTGTGTGAGATAATGTGATCCAGTGCCCCCCCCTTGTTAGCTTTGATAGCCGTTATGGATCTGCCTCATAATCTTTTACTGGAGCCACTTTCGTCTCTGGGTCTCGCCTGTGAAGTGATTAGGAGGAACCAATTGCGATTCACTCCACCCGGAGAGCAAAAGTGGGAAAAGAGAGAGAATGAGAAAAAGATGGAGGGACGTGGGGAGGTGGAATAGCTGCAGTGATGAAGGGCGGTGACAGCGCTTTTTGGGGGGGGGGGTGAAAAGATAGAAGCACACAGGGGAAGAGGGATAGAGAGAAATAAAGGGGAATGTGGGAGAGAGATAAAGACTTACAGGAGGGATGGAGAAAGAGATGAGAGTGACAGGTGGAGGGAAAGTGGGGTAGTTGGGAGAGAAATAGGTGTATTTCAGTACATTTTCCTTATGTGTTAACCAGCCCATGGTAACATCACTGCTTGGTTTCTCACACACACACACAGTAACTATAAAAATGAGCTGACGGTGACAAGGACTTTGATACGCTGTTCATTTTTCAAACCTATGTACCTGCTGTGCCTTCCTGTCGCAGTAGAGGGAGGGGGGCCTGTCTGTAGGCTGTCACTGATGAAGATCTATGAGCATACCCTACAACAATCCAGTACAATAAATGGTTATTAAGTCAGAAGCCTACAATCAAAATTATGCAGTTACTGTCTAAGTCCATTAGCCTGTATGTCTACCAGAAGACCCCATTCAATATGCGTGATGTTAATGATCAATTATGAAATTAGAGAACATTTATTTTCTTTAATAGGACTGAGCGAGAGAGATGACATTAGTTAACTTGCTATCGAGGCATTAAGGCAACATTAAAACTGCTGTGGTGCGATGGGACCGTTCTTTTAAATTCATGGATGGGACGCAAGAAGTCGACCATATTCCACTGATTCCCACATTACTAGCAAAGGGTATCAACGCTAACGATAGCTAGTCGGCGCATTTCGAGCCGCTAAATAGTTCAAGCATTGATAGATCCTGCGTGCCAAATAATGTCAAGCAGCGCATCAACCAGGTAAACCAGGTAGAGAGCATCGCCTGGCAGCATCAATCTCCCGACCTGATATTTTGATTCAATCAATATATCTGTTCAGCAGGGCAGGCTGTGCACAAACACCCCCAAAATGGGCACTTTCTCTCTAGGAGGCCAAACGGCAGGTGCTCAAACCCCCTTTGAGGTCTTTCTATGCACGTGCCCGGAGAGAGAGAAGAATCAGCAGAGCTGTAAATTGATTAGGAGAGCCTGCAGAATTTAGTCAGATCTCCCCTGAGACAGTGATGGAGACAAATAGAACAGGGCGTTCTCCTCATAACTATATCTCATTAAATCAGATTATGATTTGAGATACGACTCCACTCACTTAGCTCTTCAGAATTACTCGTCTGAAAAAATGTACGCCCGAAGAATCCCAATTATGTCAGCACTTCTTGAGCCGTGTTACTTCCTGATCAAAACAATAAATTAGTAAATCTGCAAAATGAAATCTAATATGAGTAAATAAATGACGAGATAAAATACCGACACTTGTTTTGCAAAGATTTTTTTCATGTAGTAATCACATCAAGATGACAAACATTCTGACGTTTCATGGCAAAGATGATAAGGAATTTTTTATAAGGAATTCAATTTAAGAAATTGAGAGATTTAAAAGTCACAAACAAAATGAATCATTTGAATTCATCTGTCTGTCAATCAACAGCGAATTAATCAGCAGCAATTTTCACCATCGATCAGTAATTTAAGTCGTAAATAAAGAAAAATGTCAAACGTTTGCTGCTTCAAGCTTCACAAGTGTAATGTTTTGTTGTGTTTCCCCTTTTTATATCATTGTAAATTGACTCGACTTGTCACTTACGGCTCTGTGAAATCCTGATGGACATTTCAAACTAATCATGTCATGGTGATGAATCCATAATGAAAAGAATAGTTTTTTTCTGATGAGGCCGTGTTAGTACTGTTAGCTGTTGCTTTCGCTGTTGCCAGAGCGATCAATGACTCCTTGGCATGTTCAAGTCTCGACTTAACCTTCCATTCTCAACCTTAAGTGTGACAGTGTGTGGTCAGATTGCACGTAGGAGATTAGAAGAAGACTGTTAGACAAGGCTGACACCACCAACAGCCACTTAAAGCAGAGACAGGACATGTGAAAGAGGGAGAGTAGGAGAGAGAGAGAGAGAGAAAGGAGCTGTGCTTGCAAAAGAGAGGTGAAAATGCCTGTATGTGTGTGTGTGTGTGTGTGTGAGCAAGCGCGTGTGTGTGCGCTTGTCATTGCGAATCCATTACCAGAGAGGTGCAGTCCATCGCATTAGAGTTAAGACCAACCTTATTAAGATAAGAAAGACTGAGACAGACCTAAAGCCCGTGGGAACCAGAGATAAAACCAAACAGTGTCAGTCACTGTGTGTGCGTTTATGCGCGCACGTGTGCGTGTGTTTGCGTGTCAGCGGGGCATGTGTGCGCATGTATTATAGCACTCGATCACTCCCCGCATCACCTTCCAACTCAGTATGGAGGAAATGGGTGATTAGTGAGTTAGTGGGCTTGAGTCTTTCCTTGTGAGGTTTCTCATCGTTCCACCGGGCTGAAGCTCATGCATGTACTTAAAAGCCACCGTCCTGGTGAGGATGACTAGCCCTTTTTTTTCTTTTACCAAGGAAGGTTTAATGAAGTAATTATAGGGCCAAGTTACAGTCTGTAGGGAAATATAGGTTCTGTTTTAGCAAAATTATACCTCATTTATACCTGAGCTCTCCAGCACATCGAGTACAGTCAACTAACTTCTAAGATGAGATCCAGGACGGTTAAGCAATGCAAATGTGAGACAGCAAGGAGTTTTTCTTTTCTTTTTGTATAATTAAATAATGTAAAAGTACCAGTAGCTTTGCATGTTTAAGACTAATAAGTTGTCAACAGGTGCCATCCTCAAAACTCTCCTCGGTGCTGCACACAAAGATGCTCAGTCATCTGAAAACAGATAACAGTTCCCCAAAAAGCATTGTCAAATGAGTGGTCTAATAGGAATATTTTGGAAGAGAGGATGTGTTAAAAAGGTTTCTTTCCGGTGTCTGATTCTTAGATCTGAGACGTCAGACAGGTGCCGCTGTTTTGAATCCAATCGCATTACCACACAAGAGACAATGTAAGTTTGACAACAAAAATAAAGGAAATGAGCTGTTCAGTGTGATGAATTACCTATTTCAAGCAAGATTTAAGTCTCTGCGAGTTTATTTCCGCCCGCCTTTCTGCTTGGGAAGACAAATTCAATCGAAAAAGTTTGGGGTAATAGGGTGAGCATTGATTTGAAATGTACTTATATTTCATGCAAAACTAATATGTATCTTTTTATCTGTTTGTCGAACTATCGGTCCATCCAGATGGGAGATTTTAGGATGCTGGAGGGTAAAACTAAACTTTGCTTTATAGTGAACCTGGCGAGACTGTTTAGTATGCACGCGTACACGCTGCATACACAAGGCTGGGCATGCTGCTTTGTACACACACACACACACACACATGCACACAAGTGGCCAGTAAATGTTGCTGTCGCTAGCAGCCCTCAGCTCATAAAGACCTGGAGAGGAGATCCAAGTAATCAGTGAACATGCTGTAAACTGGGGGAGGATCGTGCATGTGTGTGTGTGTGTGTGTGTGTGTGTGTGTGTGTGTGTGCGTCAGGTAGCAGACACAGTGATAACTCAAAACAGTGCTGTGATGAGAGGGGAGAGACTGCAGTGGCATACAGCTGGCATTTTATGGCACCGCAAACACTCCTGCCTGCCTGCTTGCCTGCCTTTTTCTCTCTCTCTCTTTTTTTTTAGTCGTCTCACTCTTTCCCTCCACCACCGCTTTGTCCCCTCTGTCCAACTTTCATCTGTTCCGTCTCTCTCCTCCGCACACACCCTCCCCGTCTCCCCGTTTGATGTCTTTGAGTCCGTCTCCCTCTGTCTCCCTCTGTCTTTCGCTTTCTTGTGCGAAATCTCCTCTCGTCTCCTGCCGCTCCTCCGCCGTCTTTCTGTTTGCTCTTCCCTCCGTTTTTTTCTGTTCCTCCCCCTCACTCTCCTCTTTCCATTTCTAATCCCCTCTCACTCTTTTACTGCCAGGCGTCAGGGCTCTCCAGTGCACAGTGTGAATGCCTAATGAATCTTATGTATTTTACAAGCCTCCGCCCTCCCCCATCTCTGTCCCATCTTACCTCCTTCTCCCCTCCTACCTGTCTTCCACTCTTTCACCTCCTCTTTTTTTGCTTTATTTACTAGCCAAGAGCCATCCAGCTGGATACAAGGAATAAGAGCTGCCCCCCCCCCAGCCCCCATTTTTTATGGGGTAGGGGAGGGTGTGAAAAGGTGTGTGTGCTTCTGTCACTGCACACATTCGGGGACATACAGTGCTTAAGATGTCAAGCCAGCTGATTGGTGACATCTCGAATTTAAGAGCAAATTGCAGATGCACTCATATGGTTGGTATTAACTTTACCACGTTTCTGTGTGTGTGTGTGTGTGCATCCCCTCATTTTTTGTGTGTGACTGTGTGTGTGTGTGTGTGTGTGTGTGTCTCTCCTGGCTGTAGCTGAGATAGATTGCCTATCAATTGTTTTTTGCTGAGAAGAGTATTGCTCATCCTGCTCTCATGTTGCCAATATCTTCCCTGATCATCCTCCCATTGATTCAGGCTGTTGCAGAAATGGCTGGGTCATGTGTTTTCCTATAGTTCAATCTTTTGATGAACAACCTTTACCCAGACCACCAATAACCCTCAAAAATTACTTTCTCATCAAGTTATTTATTTGTTTAATTGGATCAGTTGCTACCAACTGTTCTGCCTGTTGTGCATACATAAAAATACAACATCAACATACACGAACACTTAACAACAATACCCCAAACCCAGATTCCCTCACCCCAGATCACCCCTTACCCACACAGAACCCTATATTTTGACCAAATACCAAGATTATATCTAGTTTCATATCACGATATTGATTTAATATTGATATATTGCCCAGCCATATTCAAAAGACGATAATGATAATAACTCTAACAATAAATAGAGAAAACAAAGCAAACAAAACTCTGTTTCCACCAGGAAGGAAAGCACTCAGAGTCGCAAAACAAAACAAATAGAACAGAACCAACTAAACAAAACCAAACAAGATCTCTGGGAACATCCACACCAAGACAACAATAAAACCAAGTGACATACTGTACAGTCACACAGCAGACTAGAAGGATAAAGATCGGGCTCCAGTAATCACAGGGTTACATGATGGCAGGGGGCCGTAATGCCTACCTCTAGACTCATTACATGACAGTGGTCCAACCATTCAGTCAAGGGATTCTGCCACAAAATGAATCGATAAACCATGTTGGAGAAACACTTTAGCATCACTTTAACATCTGTATTTCGAAGCATAAGGTTCAAGATCTCTCAATACTTCTCAACTATAGTAATATAAATGTAATTGCTATTTCAGAAACACATTCAGATATCTCGGTTAATGACTCTGAAGCAGCCATACCTGGTTATAGCATCTTCAGACATGACAGAAATAAACATGGGGGGGAGGTGTTGCCATATATGTACACAACCACATCCGAGTTAAGCTCAGAAAGGATCTGATGAATCCAGTTATAGAAGCACTTTGGCTTCAAATGAACCTACCTCCCATCAAACCAGTACTTATCGATTGTTGTTATAGACCCCGTAGCTCTAATGTACACTGATGATATAGTATGTGCTATGCAGACAGAGAGATATACTTTCTGGGGGGACCTAAACAGTAACTGGCTTTCTTTGTCCTGTGCTCTGAAAGAGAGATTAGTAGTTGTAATGAATGTATGTAATTTCACTCAGATGATGCCTACCAGAGTGAGCTCTAACATATCTGGAGTCATATCTGCTACATGCATTGACCACATTTACACTAATGCCAGTGATCTCTGCTCTAAGGCCTTATCCATCCCTGTTGGTTTTAGCAAATAATTACTCTTTTATAATAATACTGAGATAAGTGCTTAAACCACCTTTTTCAAAGAAGAGGGTTTTTTATCGGGGGCCTTATCTGTAATTGCACACCAAATCAATGCCTGTTAGTTTTTTAAACAGAATCGCAGCGTGTTGCACTTGTCCTTCTGGTAGAAATATTAAACTCAGACTACTTTACTTGAACACTGCTGAATTAACTCAATCGATAGAACATGGTCTGACATGCTGGTATGGTTATAGTAGTATAGTTTAGACACTGGAAAAAACCTCTTCTTGCTGCCGTCTTGTTAAAAAGGAAAAATCTGTCTCTTATTTGTAACCGAACACTTTTCTATCAACTGTTGTTGTCATTGGTGAAGGTGAAGCTTATATTAGAGGAGGATCAGAAAGTGGAATATTGTACCTTTTGTTAATTATGCTGATCCTTTTCCTGTCAACTTAGACCTGTTTCTGCAGTTTGGCTGTTTTCTCATATTGTGCCCAAACAGTGTTTATTTCATCCATTTCTGTCTATGTGTTATTATATAGAATACTTTTGGCTATAGCTCCAATTTTGGTCTTTTTTTTTTTTTTTTGCTGAGTCTCATCCAGAGTGACTGAATGCAAGTGCAACAGCAGAATCGGTTTCATATTCTGTGTTGTTAAATTTAAAAAAAAAAAAGATGTCACAAGCTCACAATGCTAAAAGTTTCAGTGCTTTAAAGTAGACTATAATGAAATGTTCGCTGGCATTACTGCAGAGCATTTAATAAGTCTTCATTGCCGAACTTTCAACCTTTGCAGCACTTTGTAAAATATGACAGAATCTGTGATTGTTTTTCACTGTCCTCATTAAACGACCTGGGAAAAAATTCTCTAACTCATTTTTTTTTTTTTTCACACCTGTCATGGGTATACAGCCAGATTGCTTGAGGCCTCTTCAAAAGACCCCTCGTGGGTGTCCGGCTAGATTGCCTGCGTTTTCTCTGTCATCTTCATAACTGAAAGAGAAACAGTTGATATGCAGTCATGTCGAGCTGTCATACGCCTGTCTGTCTGTTAATGTAATGTTAATAGAACATTAGCCTCTGGAGGAAATACCTTCCAGGTCTGCCCGGTGATGATAATGCCCGATCCTTTTCCTGTGCTCCTGTGTGTGGGGCTTCACGTGTGCGCAGACATGCATTCATGTGGTTTTTGAGAATGTGTGTGTGTGTGTGTGTTTACCTCAATTTCACAGTGTTTACTGAATGTTTACATGTATCATGCTTGTGTGCTCCGCCCTATTTGTCTCTATGATGTGTGTGTGACATTCTAGGTCAATACCACATCTTTATATGAAATTTCAGTAACTAGATTTACACACTGCGTGTTGACATATGCTGCAAATCCCCAATTTGTAAACAATTTTCCAAGTCAATATTCCTCTGTGTGTTGTGCACACATTCAATATATTAGACCTGTGGTTCTGAAATTGTGAAAATTGTGTTAGATAACATATTTATTTGAAGCTGCATGGCTTAGGAGACTGTAAGCTAAAAAAAAGACAATGTCAACCACATATTCCCAGCAACAGAACAGTTGTAGTCTATTTGTTTAAGAGCAAATGAGCTGTCTTGTAACTATGTACTTGCACACCAGTACTCTGTAGTAAGGTATATGTGAAACAGCTCTTGGAGAGCGGCGTGAGAGGCACATGTGGTTTGACAGAATTACATTAAGTTAAGGTCAGGGGGTTATTGAACATACCTCTAGAGGTGCCGCTTACACTGAAATGGTTGGGGCGGAGAGAGAGGTTGAGGGATAGAGGGAAACTGACAGACCAACAGAGAAGTAGTGTATAAACTGAAAGAAATGAAGAAAGAAAAGGAGAAAGAATGGAAGAAGCTGAGATAGAAAGGAAGGCTAAACAGTAGAAAGCAGAAACAAGGACATTGAACACACCATTGAACCCTTGTTTTCCCTTGTTGCAGCCTGTATTTTTCCTCTCTTAGTTCCTTTCTGACAGCTTTAATCAACACAATAAGGCTTGCTGAGATTTCATTATGGAGCCTTGGCCGCAAGGGCCTTTGAGGAATGGATAGATGGATATAGAGTTTCTAGAGAGAGGAGGGGTTGTGCGATCGGGACAGGGGGAGGACAGGAGGGAGATATTTGGTAGATGGAGAGAGAATGCGATGGGCGAAGTCGATAGCAGGAGAGAGAGAGCGAAAAGGAGTGAAGCAGGGAGGGGAGGGATGAACGAATGAGAAGGCAGGGGGTAGACAGAGAGAGAGAGAAAAGATGAATATAGAGCCCGGGATTAAAGAAGGGAGGGGATCGATGGATGGGCACTGACACCCCTGCGGAGGGGAAAGGTTGAAATAATGGTGTTATGTGGCCAGTTGATTGGCCCCAAGCAGCATGGGGGCCCGCAAAGGAGCAGATTAGTTTCACACTTCCTGGATTACAGGGTCAAAGGGTACTCAGCAGAGAGATGGATCACTTTTGATGTTCTTTAATGGAAACAGAGGGAAAAGAAAACACCTTAACCCCCCACCACCTCTCACATACAGTACTCAAACTTACAGTACTGTATAGAGTCTCACAGTGAAAGGGAGAGAGAGAGAGAGAGAGAGAGACACACACACAACACACATATTCATGCACACAAACAGTAGGGAATTGATGCCTTCTTAATATTAACATACCTTCACTATGTGTGCAGGTGCAGCAAGATAAACACTCTTCCCATCACAGCTGAAGATAGCTGTTGGCCTTTGAAGTTTTTTACTGGAGGCGATTTTTTTTTAAACTGTGAAAACAGTTGAAACACAACCAATTCTAATGATTACAAATCATAAAAAGATGAGATACCATAAACAAGAGTTAAGGAGTCGTAGTATGTGTTGCAACTAGCAGCATAATGTTTGACTGAGATCAGCAGCTGGTGGCAGAATAACAGCATAGACAGCATAGACAAATCCTCTGACAAGATACCACACTATCAGCTTGTATTCAAAATGAAATGTATCACTACACAGATAAGAGGTTATTTTTTACTTCCTCTAATGTTTGCCTTTGCAATTGTAAAATTATTGTTTGAGGACATGAAGCTTGTAAAATGGGAGGCATTTCTTCAATGTGTCACTCAGGCGCATTGCCCAAATTTGAATCCTCTGCGTCAGAGATTAGTAAACCTTTACTCAGAAACATACAGTATGAGTGATATCAATGATGCTATACCCATACTGTTCTACAGTCTGTGCAGACCCAGCGGGAGAAACAAATTCCTGGATGGGTATTAAATTTTCTTGGGTGGGGGGGGGGGGGGACAATGATTTCTCAACATAAAGTAAGAAAAATCATACTAGAACAAAACAAAGCTTGTTAATTTCATTCCTTGTCAGTTCACAGAATTGTTTTGTGGCAAGCAAATATCTCTAAATAGATAGAAAAAGCCTCGTGTTAATGAGGGTTTCTCTGCAACAGGATCCCTTTCATCTCTGTTTCAGTACGCCGCTGTAACAGCGACACAGCGGCGCTGTCCGTGGTGCTGAACCGGGCGACAGCTGAGTTTCTAACAGCAGAGAGGCAACTGAAAAGTTAAGAACATTCACTCATACAAAAAAAGAAAGACTGAAACGGATATATATCCTCGGAGGGTCCCTCCATTTATTTAACTTGACTCAACAACACAGGCAACAGTCTTGAGTCTTCCATCAATAACATTATGGCCTATCTGCACTACAGAGAACCACAGTGTGGCTGCAGCCTTCGGCACACCGTGAGTTACCACTATCTGACACAATAACATCATGTGTGCAATAGAACAGCCGTATGAACAAGCTACTATGCCATAGACCAGTGGTATTCAATAAAAATTCAAAGAGGTACAGAGAGAGAAAATTCAAGCAATAGTAAAAAAACATCATAATGTCTAACTTGCGTTATGATTCAGTGCCCTATATATTGAAGTAGCCTAGTAGTATCAACAACAGTTCGATAATATTTCAACAATATTTATTGTCAGTTTTCACATTGAACTGGAGGGATTATAAATAATAAGTACTGTAATAATAAATGTTCTTTTCACATTTCAAATAAAATAAGAGCTGCATTTAAAAATTAACTACATAAGAGAGCTTTTGAAAAATGTGCATCTTAAAATAAAGTGTTTCATTAGAAAAATGAAATAAAGTGTAGCTAGACTTTCCCTTCTTCTTTTTTTAAATTCTCATTTTATAATAAACAATCTCAACACATCTTAACAATTGAACAGCTTTAACACCTCCTTTGCTCTTTCTTTCCCTCTTATATCCCACTCTCCCACTTTCTCTTGTTCAGTGAGAGAAGTGAGCTCTAGCTTGTCCTGCCAGGATATTAAATCTGAAATGTGTTAGGATTCTGGTGGATCGATCATATCTGGCTCTTAGATCGTTTATTTTCTGTGCCCTCAGTTCGGATTTGAGTGGGTATGTTTGCTCAAAAGATTTGTGCTTTGTCTCATAGCGGCGAATCACAATCGCCACGGTCTCAGAACATATGAGACAAACTGGTTTTGAGCTGCCCATGGGAAGAAGGAACATGTAAGTCTGTCCATTTTTTAATGAAAAAAGCTCTGTTTACGCTGTCTACTATTCTTTTTAGAGCACGCCATGTAACATTACTTTTCTCGGGCTCTCGTTTCTCGTCTCGTCTCTCCCCTGTGTGTGTGTGTATGTGTGTGTGTGTGTATCACACTCGAGTTGCAATGCTTATTGGAATGCACAGATTTGATTGGCTGCGTAGCATCATGTGAGATGATTTACAATGCATGCAGTTGGTCTGTGAGTTTTCTGGGCCGGTTAACCAGTGCTGTAAAGGCTAGAAAAGCTGCGCCAGTTAAAGTCAAAATTGAATAATTTTATTGGCTATAGGTGCAGGTCCGGATCGTGGTCCGCCTATTAGACCTCGGCCATAGACCTGGGGTATAGGCTACTTGCAAAACAGTAAAACAAACACAACAAATAATTTGTCTATTCGCTGTCAAAATAGACTCCATGCTTTGACATTTGTAGAGCAACATGGCAGTTATACACATACATTAGCTAATATACCATGTTTTGCATCCATAGACATAGCAATATTGTAATAAAGGCCTAGTAGGCTATGTTCAGAAATACTTAGACACAGTTATATACATGTAAAACTAAGGCTATTGGGCTCTTTTTCTCGATGGGGATGGAGGCTTGTCCAGGGTGGGCACAAGTGACTGAGTGGGCGGGCCCGGACCCACAACGCCCACCCATGCCGCCGGGGGTGAGTCTGTGGCCCCCTTTTGAACTTCTCACCAGATAATGACCAACCAAGACACCTGGAAAACTGACTGCAGTAGGTCAGAGTTAATCACTACAGCACACGTTGCAGTGACAAAGCCTGACACATCTTGTTGGCCTAAGTAGAGCATTCACACATAATGTAGTCATATTTGACACAACACAAAGGAAACAGTGCTTCCTATTTTTCCTCCCACAACCACTGAATGTTTTAGTGTATGTATTGTTGATGTTCCTCAGTTCTAAGCTGTTTTTTTGTGTGTTATATATACAATTGATTTCTGTCTGGACAGACAGACAGACTGACGAATAGAGAGAACGATCACAGATTACCCGTTACCAAGGAGAAAAGCCAGATTGAGCTTCTGTTTCTCTCTCAAATAAGGAATCTAATATTGTGCATGTGTGTGTGTGTGCATGCAGGTACAGCAATGTTTTCCTTTTTTTCTGTCTCCAAGGAAACTATCAGCTGGTGGAACCTTCATAAATTTTGGCTCGGTATTCTAAAATAACAGGAGTATGTTTTTACAACCACATAGTTGGAATGTTTATTTCCATGACAACATTATTCAAACTATGAAAAGAGGTCCTGAATCCTTCTCTTCTCTTCTCTTCTCTTCCCCTCTCTTCTCTCTATCCAGTGATCCCCCAATAATTAGGGTTCAAACTGTTTTAAGTCCTCTCCTAACTGAACTGTAAAACCGTCATCACTGACCCCTTTTTCTCCAGCCAACATGCTTGACTGGCTGCAGTTGAAAGTGCAAGTGTGTGTGCATGTCTGCACATGTTTACCAGGGTTTTCCCTGCCTATCTAACACAAAGCCTTTGTTGAAAATTCCGGCATGTGATGCTGACAGAATGAAAAAGGCGGAACTCAACTGCGAGGGCAGTGCAGCACGCACACGCTAGAGTTATGTTTCTTGTAATTCATCTTCAAAAAAGGCAGCAGTTGCAAGCATTTTTTGATTTAATGACTAAATAATTACCTTTGTGAGACGAATGTGAAGTATATTGTGAACTCTCTGAGCTGTCACCTAGAGACTGTTAGCGCAGTGGAGCAGTGAACTCCAGCAGTAATGAACGAGACCAGCTGACCAACACACACTGCAGCATTAAACAACTTAAACCAACTCTGAGTTGAAGAAAATAACTCAATCAATCAATTAATTAATTAATGCTGTTAACCTTTTAAAGACCATTTATCTTAATTGCCAGTGTTAAAGTAGCATGAAGCATTATGGATTTCCCATTTTTAATTCTGCTCTGATTTCTTTACTGTGAAAGACTACATGACTCTGTCATACATGAACTCCTGTCAGACTGCATGCACTGTACATGTATGCTGGACTTTGATTTCATGCTGCAATGTGTAAAGAGGACACTGACCTAGTAACAAGGCTAGGAGTAAGTAAAAGAGCTGGTATACGCTGTTCTCTCATAGGTTCATTGTGAAAAAACATGATGTTGAACTATGTCACATGAAGGAACGATGAGTGCCGTACATATGGGTGGACAGTATCATATGCTATCTCAAAACAACCAATCTTTGTAACGAGGTGTGTCTTGCTGTAAAGCATAAATTGTGAATGGACCTGTAACTAGAGAGAGAGAGAAGGTAATCTCAGGTAATGCTCTCTCCAAATGTAATGCACATTGCATTTTGTAATTATACTTCAATTCCTGTCAAAAGTGTTCTGTGTGTGTCTGTGTGTTTCATTCCTGAGAGTCCAGAGTGCTTACAGGCAAAATTTCCACAACACCAGTTCTGTTTCATATTGTATTTCAGTGGACTAAGAACACCAGTGAATGGTTTGGCACACAGTATACTGGAGCAAGAGCCTGAAAATACAGCCCCCTTTTCTATTGATTCAATCGAGAATCAGCTTTTTGTATCGAGGATCGATTCTGAATCAAATCGGCACCCAAGTATCATGATAGTATCCAATCGGGAGATAAGTATATCACCAGGCTTACAAAATAAACACTTTTTACAACCTTTGTCACAACCTTTATTTTTCATCTTTTTGTATAAAATTTAAATCCTTATGGACGCTTTTTTCTGTCAAATGTGTGTACATTTCATCAAATGGGGAAACAGATTTACGGATGCTTGCGTGTCTTTTTGTGTAAATACCTTTTGTGTTCATGTCTATGCCTCATATTTGTTTGGCGGAGAGTATATTTCTGTCCTCCATCCCGCTCACCTTATTAAGCACTTAGTAAATGCCAATAGACTCTGCTCTGTCTCTCCACCCTTTTTCTATGAGCCCCGCTGCCCTTCTCCACAATTCAGTGCAACCGAGCACCCCCTCGGACACACATACACACAATCAAATGGCATGTCATTGAGCAAACAAACCAAAGTGCAGAATCCAGTGAAAGATGTGTATTCTGTTTGCTGATTTTTGTGTGCATTTATGCCCGCATGTTGAACGTTGATATCTGTCTGTCTTTTTAGTCAGATGTTGACAAACAACTATCTGAGTCTCATCCTAATGGCCATCATGTTTTCCAGTCCATGTTCCGACTGCTGCCTCCACGCCCCAGTAAATAAAGACCTAATGTTTTCTACATGTTGGTGATATAGATTAGATGGATCAACCACACAGTGTCTATTTGAGTCTCTCTCTCTCTCTCTGTTGACTTTTGTAGTGGGAAGTGTAATTGAGATGGAGTAAAGACAAACCACATGCTACTGATATCGCTCTCTGGGAGCACAGATGGGTGGAAGGGCAGAGGAGAGGAGATGCACAACAAAAGCCAGCTGCTGAGAGTTAAGAGTGTACAGACAAAGTCAGAGCATAGATGGACAGACACATGCAGTAGATCCTGCACACTGACTACCTGCTAGCACGGGAGGAAAGGAAGGATGTTGCATGTGGAGGGGAGGGATGGAGGAGAGAGCAGAGGCACAGTGTGATGCTGATAGCATGGGGAAAGGGGGGGGGGGGGGGGGGTGAGGATGGAGGGATGGATGAAATAATAATAGAGGCAGAGAGGCAATCAAAGGGGCAGTGGACAAAGAAAGACATGTTTGACCACCATTAGCTGTCGTCACCTAAATTGATGAAGGCAGCGGAATTTCCCTGCGGGGGAACTGTGAAGTTTTTCTGATTCTGATTCTGAAAAGAAAGAGCAGTAAAACGAGACAGATGGACAAAGACAGAGAGAAGTTTGACAAGTTGATTTGAAAAACTGAATGAAGTGTATGAGTGGGTGTTGCAGGGTGCTGCTGTTCACATCAGGGCTGAAAGACAAGTGTTTTCCCACCTTAAAAATAGTCAAATATGTATAAAAATATCATCAATTCTCTAGGCTCTGTTTTTGCACATGAATTGCCCACTGCACTGAACACACGTCAATAGTGTGCACACACAGACAGTGGCAAGCATTTTTGCAGTCTAATTAGCAGACACAATAATGGTGCAGTGGGTTTGGATTATGAAAAATACATTATCAGGAGGTTTGGGGGGCTTGGCACCAAAATTAGCATCACCTCTTCTTCTTCCCCGCACTTTGTTCCATGTGCTTGTGACATAGCTGGAGCAGGTATGCAGTGCAAGCTCAAAATCTCTCTGCTGCATTATCGCCACTAACACACCCCTGCTGCACCTCTCTCGCTGCTTAGGAGCAGTCAAGTTCAGGGCAAGTCACCAAAAATATCAAACGGTTACAGACGAGGGAAAAACGGTTTGTGTGTCAAAAATGCCACTCCACCGGTGCAAAGCCCCTATGTGCTCCGTCATGAAAATAAAGCCCTCTGACTCATGTGGGTCTACGCAGCACCAGCTTTAGCTTTTTCATCTTGTTGTCTAAGCTTTTGGCAGTAAGTGCTGTGTCCATTGATGCTGCAAGAAGCAGAGCCCTAGGCCAACAGAGTGCGCGTCAATACCCGAAGAATACTTCATGTGCAAGACATATTGATCTGGTGAAATCTATGCATAGGGGGGCAACGTTGGCCAAAACAATAGTGCATTCACAGCAGCTGGCCAAAGAATAAGGTATTCTTTATATTCAATGTGAAGAAAAACAGCATACTGCATTGGACTAGATGCTATGAATGAGAATCAGTGAATTCTGAAGAGGCTGATATTTTAGAATATAGTTAATATCAGTGAGAAAAGTGGATCAATGCCATATAATTGCTTATTTAAAATAAAGGTGTAGCCTACATCTCATTCAATTTGATTAGACATTGATTCTACCATAATGTTCCACGAGACATATACATAGCAAATGTGGTAGAAAAAAAAAAAAAACCCACTCATTTTTTCATTATGGTAAGCTTCTTTGAAATATTGATTGTAAATGTCAATCCAATTTTTAATGCAATTCATGCCATGTTGCTCCAACCCTAAGAGGATTTGTCAGAAAAGCCACGTGGATTCATGCGTGATATGTTGAGAGGAGTATGTGGGAGGTGTTCTACCATAGGCAGGATTGAGTATGTATGGATGGATGGATGGATAGACAACTATTAAAGTGCTGCTGCTAGCAAGTGAAAATTGGTGACTATGCATGCAGCTCACGGTTGGAAAGGGACTCCCAAAAATTCCAAGTGATTACTTACTTTTAGAGAAATATTCCGTGACGGGAGGCAGAACAACATAACTGTTCATCGGATGCCAATAAACGCCTTAAGAATAGAAACAAATCCTGTTTTTGCTTAAGATACAACCATCTACACTGTCTTTCTAACAAAAAAATACACATACAGCACAAAGATACAGCATAGCACTCAATAGCCCCTGCCAGTGTCAGGTGTGTGTGTGAGCGCCTGTTGGACACAAGCACACACAGACATGCACGTGCACATATACAGAGTCCATAATGTATTCACAGGCAGCCAAGCTTTTTCCTTTCATTGCCATTCAGGCATCATGTTTGCCCACACAGATGCTTATCAGCAGCAATAAGCCTGCGTGGTCATTGCTATTCACGAAGCATAATGTCGCCCATATATTCTGTTCATTGGCAAATTCCAATAGGAACAAATTACCGGGTGAATTTTGTATGGGCCAGCTGATTAGTTAGCTGTGTGCGCGTTTCCTGTTGACTTATCGATGAAGTTCCTATTGAATATTTAATGTCTGTGTGAGCGTCTATTTAGTTTAACACTGTAATTGTCACTTACGGATGACCACATCAACTTGCTGATGCCCGATTTTCATTTCGCAGTCGGATCTTTGTCCATGCACTGCTTGGTGACTGATTCTGTTGATTTGGAAGAGATAAACATTGATAAACTGCTAAACAAAGAGTGTGTTCGTGTGTGTACTCGGACGCAACTGCTCTGAATTAAGTTTCTGGCTTTTTTTTTGTTTCATGGCCTGGCTCAATGATTAGCGAATCCCAGCTTATTGTGGAGTGATGTTAATAAAATATACTGTCTGGTGTGTGTTTGTGAGAACTTTTAGAGACATCAAGTACTTTGCCTGCATAATTATTTAACAGATGTAGAAAGAAACTACTCTATTTAGCGCTATTCATAATGTCACTGAGAAATATAGACTATAGAATAGATTATTGTGTTATAATCAGCCTTTAGTTAGTTTCTATTCTTCTGGTATCACAAACAAAAAAAAGAGAAATCATCAATTATAACATTATATATGAAGCTGATTAGTCCATCTACAGAAACTATTTTGATCAATTGTTTAAGCAATTATTTCCAATGTGAGGATTTGCTGCTTTTTCTTGTCTTATATTATAGTAAACTAAATATCTTTGGTTTTTGGAGTGATGTTCAGACAAAAAATACAAATTGAAGATGTTCACCTTGGTGTCTGAGAAGCTGTGATGAACAATTTTCTTTTTTACAATTTTTTATAGACTAAAAGACTAATTAATGAATTGAGAAAATTAACCAGATTGCAGCCCTATTTTGAAGTATATGCTTATGTATAAAATTTCAAATAAGTTGTGCACCAAATAGCACTGAACTACAAGCTAACCCTGAACCTTTTGGGGGGTATTATGATATTTTGCTTTGTTATTATCAAAGCCAATATAACCTTCCAGATGAATTAATGTATCATCAACCAAATGTGTCTCACTCAGTGACATGATAGTACAGTAAAGCAGAATACTATTATATTAGTATAGAAGTGTGAAATCATAATATTTATATGCATCTACGAATATATTCTTGCAGTCCTGAAAGTGGGGAAACTGGTTGTCAGAAAGGTCACAGTAAAGGTCAACAGTATCGGTGACATTTCTGGTTCTTCATTCATCCATTTCACTGTCAAAAGCGTGATGCCACAGTAACACACAGAGGAGATGGAACAGCATATTCGTGCTCACGTGTGTGTAGAAGTGTGTGTGTTAACCTGCATGTCTAAATGTGCATTCTTGTATGTTTGTGAGTGAGTGCATGTCAGTATTTACGGCATTTTCTGATTTTGTACATGCCTTTCTCTGTTTGAAACATATATTTATTATTTTTGTGTGTTTGAGGTCTATCTGTGTGTGTGTGTGTGTGTGTGTATGTGTGTGTTTGTGTGTGTTTCCACATGTGAGATCCTTCATCCCGAGATAAGACATAGGCTGGAGGACAGCGGGGCATCCCAGCCTGGGGACTTACTGGCATGAGCAGGGATCTGACGCTCTGTTGGTGTGTGTGTGTGTGTGTGTGTGTGTGTGTGTTCAGAAAAAAAAAAACAGCAAAGCTTCAACACATATATTCACACATACACACACACACACACACACACATGCACGCACATAGCCCTAGTCCGAGGGCACTGCTGTAATTGGATGTCTGATTACTGTCAGATAGTGTGTGTAGGAGAGAGAGAAAGAGAGAA
Source organism: Scomberomorus guttatus (assembly GCA_038419695.1). Taxonomy (NCBI): domain Eukaryota; kingdom Metazoa; phylum Chordata; class Actinopteri; order Scombriformes; family Scombridae; genus Scomberomorus; species Scomberomorus guttatus. Next base: position 12,187,470 of record CM076466.1, on the reverse strand, counting down.
AAAGGAGAGGGGAGAGAGAAAATGCCATAAAAAATGAGAGAAAATTCTTCTCTCAGGGAAAGAGAGAGAATGTTAGCAACAGTTGAGTGGAAAAAAGAGAGATCGGCACCCAGAAGTCACACAGAGAAAGATGGAAGGAGGGAGGAATAGAGAGTACCAGACAGAGAAGCGGACATGTTCTCTCTTTGTGATCTCTGAGCTTAACGTTGACCTTGTGCTTTTTATCTGCGGTCTGACAACCAATCTTCCCATGCTTATCTCCCTCCTCCCTCGCCTCATACCCCACATTTTTTTCATCTTTCCATCTTTTCCACGTTTCTTCCTTCCACCCCCCTGATTTCTACTTTTCTTCTTTCTTTTGCGTCTCTCTTTGCCTCTCTCTCCATCTATCCTACCTCTCATCCTTCCATCCCTCCCCTCTTTTTCCCCCATCTATTTCCTCTCGTCCGTCCCATCTGATTCCACCTTCAGTCTCCCACCATCCAGCAGAAAGTCAGTGGGATTAACTTGATAGATTGGAAGTATCGGTGATGTGTGACAGGTGGCAGAAGGTCAGAACACTCAACGGTGACATTAACTGACTCGCCTGAGGACTAACAGAACTAGTCTCCAGTTGCACTTATCAACTCTCTTCACCGTGCTCTTAGTTAACAGTTAATTCAAAAGCCTACTGGGTTCCCTTTATACTTGCTGACATTACAGGTTAAAGGCAGGAACATGTTGATCTGCGATTTTTTTTAGTTTTTTTAAATTGTGCAGATTTTGGGTGTAACATGACTATGTCCCAGTCCCTGCAGATCCAAATAGACATTTACATATATTTGCAGAAGTACCACCACAGAGACATTTTATATAATCCCCTGATGTTCCTTTTATTATGTTGAAAATGAATTACTGTCAGCATGAGTTAGGAAAACATGAACTCAAGTGACTGTTGCAGTATTTACTTTTGTATTTATTAATTTATTTCAATTTTAAAGCCTGGTTATGAAGAGATTTTTGAAGTATCCTGTGTTTGTGTTTGTGCATGTAAAATGTTCAATATTCTGATTTCAGAAACCTGGATAAGCCCTTATCCCGGTTTTTGAGAAACCTGATTTATGCTAGCTGGAGTACTCCAAAAGAAACTGGGATACTGTTGCATGTATACATCTTATTTCGATGACTGCTGCCGACTACCTGCGCAGGCATGGCTTCAGGCAACAACAACAACGGCGGCAACGAGAGCGTCTCTCGAGTTTTGTCTTTCGGTGATGAAAGAATTCAATATACTTTAAAATGCTGACCTATTCAAGTCTGTAGTATACAGGCTACAGGACACTGGTTTCCCCAACACGTACAGTGGAGGAGGTCAGGTCACAGTGGAAAATACTAAAGAAACAAAAGAAGTGGCTCTGATCCAGCCCACTTTCAAATTTTACAAAACATCCACTGCTACCTTGTCCTACGAGGTAGCAGTGACAGACTGACACCGGTCAAGAGTGGAGGACATGTTTTAATATATTCCTGTGACTCTCTCTTCTCTCATTGCTGGCAATAAGGTGGATAAGCAAATCCTCAGTGATGAACCTACAGAGAATTATAACCCAACTCTGCTGCTCCTCCCAGCTTTGTAGTGACTTTCAGCTCACTGTTTAGCTGTCGGCTGCAACTTTACTGTTCCTGTTCTGTGGTGTTCACTCTCACACGCTCTCATGGTTGTCGTTTTTCGAGCCGCAGCAGGCAGCTGTTTTCAGAATACTGCTCAGCTCCCCAAAAAGCAGACAGACAGTTAGTGATAAGCTGGTGAACATAGTGGAGCATTTAGCTAGAGCCATATTTCAGGAGTGGAGACCAAAAACTGAGCTAAAGAGAGTAAAATATTGGACTTACAGTACATTTCACCAGTCTCCAAATGAATGATAATGTCGCTCTGTAACTGCTAGATGTGTAAATAAGCAACTGTACTAACAAGCTCAACATATCAACTTAAAAGGTGACGATATGTCAGTATTGTGTTCACAACTTGTTTCCGTTGCCCCCAAGTGGCCAAAAAATCAGTTAATTCAGGTTTAAGTCTTGAATCTCTGGTAATATATTCTTTTTCCTAAAAAATGGATACAATTTCACAACGTTAACATTCACTCTCCCTGTATCTCTTTTCCTTGTTTACACACAAGCACAGTACAAGTGACACGCCGGTCATGTGTTTTACAAATTCTTGTAATCGATAATACAAGAATTCCACACGTAAGTGCTGTCTAAGTACTGCGAATCAGTACGAGTTGCATGTATGATACTGCATGGTAGAAGTACTCACTGTCCCTACCTCCCTCTTGGACTAGAGAAAAGGCTGTTTACTAGAGGACTGCACACACGCAAGCGCGCGCGCACACACACACACACACACACACACACACACACACACACACACACACACACACACACACAGGTTCTCTTTCAAACGCACACACATGTGACACACACTGTTCCATGCAGTAGGTGTCCACCTGTCTTTCCTCAGACCTGAAGAACTGCTGACTTCAGCTAGACTGTCTGACTCCTGTGGTGAAGACAGACCTGCCACCCCACCCCCTGCCCCAACCACCACACACATACACACACACGCACACGCACACACACGCACACATACCCAGTTCTTGTTGGATAGTAGGTAGAGTGAGATGTTAAAAGGCCAATATCTTCTGTCTCCCTTTCTCTTGCTCACTCACTCTTTGTCTCCCTTGTGTGTTTTTTTGTCTTTCTCTTCTTTCACTCCCCCTACCCGAACCTCCAAATCCGCCCCCCCCTTCCCTCGCTTTCAGACTCACCATGTCCTCCCTCTCTCCTGCACACACACAAGCAGACATACACACCCAGGAATAATGAAAGATGTCTGTGCGAGATCCAATCTGTTTTCCCTGTGCCACACAGACACATTTAGATATCTGTATACTAGAGAGCTGCACAGCCTGTTCTCTGTGTATAAAATAAAGATGGAGCAAAAGTCAAAGTCCTGCTTTTTAATTCAATCGCTCTGCAGTGCTGGCGCCCTGCAACTTTACCCCAGAGAGGTAAATTCTATTGACATTCAAATTTTGTCCTATTTTCAGCTGTCAGAATGACAACACAAAATACTGATTCTCATCAACCCCAGTGTTAATGGAGAAAGGAGAAAGGATTGAATAATTTTACCGCGCTGTCACTGTATAGAATACTAATACAAGACAGATACACAATGTAGGATGACTACAGTTGCTATAAATGTGGTATATAATGCAAATGAACAAGCAGGAATGGGGGTTTCACAAAATATAAAACAGATAGGTATATATACTGTATAACAAAAACAACATGATGATGAAAAAAAAATTAATTAATTAATTAACGATTATAGCTGCTAAATTCTACAGCTGTTGAGACCTGTTTCAACAGAGTGGGGGCAACGCAGTCTCACTGAGCGAGTTTAGTGGCTTCAGTACCAATTCTAACAAAACATATTCTTGGCCACACAGAATGAGTAGAAAGCTTCAGCGAATTGGCTCACTGAAAATCCTTGCTTCCAGAGATAAACCTGGCTCGTTTACGTTATTCAATAAGTTGATCCCTTCCATCTTGTAGAGTCACTGGTAGAGATAAAAGGTGGTGACCCAAGCAAAATGAAGGTTGAAGGTTTCCTTGGCTTGTTACACCGTCATCAAACCTTGATGCTACCCTCTTAAAGGGGACATAACATGCTTTTTGTGGTTTTCTGTTATTTTTATACTGTTATAATTTTAATGTTAAACATGGTATATAAAATGCTCCCTGCAAGTCAAAAACCAGGGCTTCAGTCTGCTCTGAACACTTTGTTTGCAAAGTTACCGCTACTTCCTCCTCGTGATGACGTCAGATTATTCGCATACGAAAAAGAAATGAAATCCTACTACTGCTGTTTGTTTGCTCCGAACTTGCAGACTGAGGGGATAAAAATGCACTCAATGAGACAGGAGTTAAGACCTCCAGTGTTTCCATGGAGATAAATTGAAATTCGTATTATTCTGTGTATACATTATAACTCACTACATCAATGAATTTATACAACAGAAGTGAAAAAAGCTTATGTCATCAAAAGTAAATATTTTACATAGCCCATTATTAAAATTATTATGATGATTATTGTCTTTTTTATTATGAGTGATGAGTATTATTTTCTTTTACATTGTCACTTTATAACATATATTGCTGCAGGATTATGGGTAATTTTGGTGAAGTCTGCACCCCAAGCACACTCTCTGGAAGTCTGCAGAATGTCTGGACGCTGGCCAATCAGAAGAGAGTGGGCTCATCAGGAGGGGGGTCTTAAAGAGACAGGAGCTAAAACGGCCTGTTTCAGACAGAGGCTGAACTGAGGGGCTGCATAAAGAGCCAGTATAAGATAAATACGCTACTTGAACTGTAAATCATGCAAAAATATTCCAGTATAGCCTCAGAATATATAGACCTGGGAATGTGAATGAAACATCCTTCTAACGGTGGCTTGTTTACATTTCATGGCAATTCAAGTAAATTATAACAAATGTGGATGCTGGCATCAATGTTTGGACAAAGACTGTTAATAAGTACTTGTGATAAGCTTTTTCCTTCTTTTTCTTTGTTACATTTACTATGGAACATTTGTTCTGTTGCTGCCACTGCAGTATAAGTGCAGAATCCAGGAAAGGAGGACGTCTGCATTGTGTAGAATTATAATAATAACGCAAAGTAGATGCAGACTGAAGAATAAGTCCAGCGGCTATCACATATTATTAAATTCTGCCATAATGTACTGAGGCTAGACTGTGAATTAGCTTTCCAGATAGATAACCAAAAATTATTGTGTTTTGTCTGAGCACCACTTGAAACATTTTATTATGTGCACAGTAGATCATTGCAAATATCCAATATGCACGCTCGCCGATGTAAACTGCTGCCTCAATTTATACTCTGATAACACACAGAGCTGTGGAGACACCACCCATAATTTTATTTCAGTGTGTATTCGTACTGCTAATCATTTACCAAAAGTACGTTTATTTTTTTGTAAACTGAAACTTTGCCCATTTTGCTCATCCCCTTATCAGTGTTTCATTATCAGCAAATTATAAGCAATTTCAGGCTTCACACTGTTAGGCTTTTTCACCTCAGGCGTGGTTCAGGTCTGAGCAGCATCTTTTTGGGTTCGGGTTAGGACCGTCTTAAATTTTCAAGCCCATTTGAGGCTTTAGGTCCTGTGTCCTTTAAGGCATATTTTAATGGGAGGATGTAAATTTCCTGGGACAGCGGTTCCGTGGGTGTTGTCAATGATTCATTAGCAAGCCCGAGGTAGAAGTTTCAACTCTGGGCGCAAAAATGCATAACACAATATTTACCGCACTACTTAATCCACACCCAAGCAAAAAAAAAAAAAAAGCTAGCATGTATGTATGTTGTGCACATAGTTACTGGAGTGCACACAAATACATGCATGATCATCGGTAAGCTCACTCAAGCATGTGTGAGAAGCCACACACACACACACACACACACACACACACACACATTCACAGACACATAAATCAGTGACTTCAAAGGCCCACGCTGCAGTGCCCCAAGCCAAGAACAAAGCATAAAGAAGCAGAGGGCAACTTTTAATTTTAAAGCAGTGCTAATGAGGTTTGGAGAGAAAGAAAGTGTGTCAAAATCACAGTGTTTGCGTGTGTGTGTGTGAGCGAAAGAGAGAGAGAGAGAGAGAGAGAGAGAGGGAGAATTCTCCCCTAGTAACAGTGCACTGGCAGGTATTTGTGCGGGGGTGAATGCAGTGGGCGGTTGTATCAAAGAAATGCTCGCTAAGCTTGAGAAAGAAATTAATTTCTTCCTGTGTGGATTTATTGGTCACACGGAACCTCACATTTGGTCAACACATATTGAATGTTGTGCTAATAGTAACAATTGACAAGGCGTGTGTCAGCGTTGCAGGGATACACACAGTTGGAGGGAGACAGCGAGGGTGAAACAGCTATATCATTAATGGAAGAAATCACAGCAGGCACAAACATGAGTACTGCGAATCAGTACGAGTTGCATGTATGATACTCTATGGTAGAAATACTCACTGTTCCTACCTCCATTCCCTCTTGGACTAGAGAAAAGGCTGCTTTCTAGAGGACTGCACACACACAAACACACACACTCCAGTGCCAGTGGAAGTTACTCTCATTATTCATCCTGAACCACATTAATGTCTGTGTGTCCAAGCCGTAACACTGGTATAAATACATTACGGAATGCATGAGTTTATCAGTGTGCGCGCTTGCGTGTGTGGTACTCCAGCAGCGCTGAATAGAGGCTTTGTGCAGGCTATGATGAGCTGTATGGGGTGATGCAAATGGCTGCTATTGGAGTCATCTCTTCAAACAACACCATTAAAACTGTTGTTAAAAACTGGGAGGTGCAGCCGACTGTAAAAGAGAGAAGATAAGTGAGTAAACAAAGCTGAAAAGGGAGATGTAAGGAGAAGTTGATGATTTACAAGCTGAGATTGAACAGGTGGACGCACAAAAGAGTGTCTGGGCAGATATGAATGAATGATTATTACTTCTACTAACAGTGAGGATTCAGGTGTTAGTCAGCCTGTTCTTGCCACACAATTACTGTTTCAGGCATATAAATGTACTGTATTTCTTTAAGTTTGTGAGTACATGGATTGCTGCTTTTCAGCACTTAGTACTCAGTATAAAGTAAATGCAGCCACTATTTTTTTTTTTGCTTTTATGTTTCAATCCTTTCAAAGAATTTGGTTCCTGTTTTTGCGGCTGAGAAAGTTTGGTGCACTTTAATCCTCCTTTAATAACAGTATTTTAAAATTGATCCCAGTAAATAGAACTCTGTGGGTTATGTGGTTCATTTTCTTTCATTGCTCTGATGGAAATGCACTCCCTGAAAAGTTTGACAAGCTTATGGTGAGAAGAAAATGACAGAAACCAAGATACACACACAAACACAGTAAGAAAGATGAGTAATTCCTCTCTCCCCCCCCCCCCTTCTCGCTCACGTCTCTGTTGGTTAATAGATGAAATGGTGCAGAGAGAGGAAAGTAGTGTGGGAGGGAAGCAGATTGTTAATTAAGAGTTGAGACAGCGGTGTTTCCCATCCTGAAACAGAATGAATTTAATCTCAAAACAGAATGGAGTTAATTACTGACTATAAGGGTTTCATTTAGAGAGGCACTGGACACACTTAACATCAAATTTATCATCGCAACTTTCATGCATCTTGTTTTTTATTTTTAAACAGCTGCACGAGAGGATAGACAGATGCGCACGACACACACACGAAAAAAAGCATGCCAAATATACTCCTCCGTGCAACGCATCTGCACCGACGGCTGCCAGCTCGTGGGTCGACACCCTGCGCACGCATACGGGAAAAACAAACGTTTAGCTCACGCGAAAAATACGCTTCCCGCTTACTGTCTATTCAGAGAGGTAAACAATCTAGACACGCACACAATAAACAGACACAAGGAATTAGGATTCAGTCATATTGCATTCCACGTTGAAGCCTCAATAATCAGGTTATTAGAGATAAACTGAGAGCTTGGTGTGTTGCTGTGCTGCGGATGAAGAGCCCATAATTCAATCATCCTGTTGTAGATAAATGTGCTACAATTGCCGAATGATGTAATAAAACTGGCTATTACTGTGATCCAATACAGCTGAGACCATTCTTTTATCTGAACAGAATAAAGAGAATTTCTGACTGGTCTCACATTAATATGCTCGGCGTGCGATGTGATGTCTCTAAACAATTAATTATCCCAGTTTTTCTAAACTATCAGCAAAATTATGAGCCTCCAGAATTGGCTTTTTTTTTTTCGGGAGGTCGTGGCGAGGTGAAACGGGCCCGTCCGTAACAAGCGATGCTGCAGCTGAAAGTTAAAAATGATTCGCCAGCTTTTCACTCTTTGTTGCTCTAAATCTGGCCACTTATTTAGACTTTATCCAACAATAAGGAGCATTATCGACCTCTGACTGCCGACGCATGTGTTTACTGTTCTCTATATTTATATGCCAAATGAATATCTGACGTCATCAGGCGCAGCTATTTTCCTTGGAGAAAAGTTGGCAGCAGAGTGGTTATTTGATTCTTTCAGCAGAGAGATTTCACACCGGTCAGGTACCCCTCGGTTTTTTAACCCAGATCTTCACTGAAATCATACAGGTGCTTGTAGTTCAGAGGAAACACCTTTTTTTTTCACATCTGACCTGAACTTTTTTCTCGGTGTGTGAAGATTTCCACTCAGCCTCACAAGCCAACACAAAAGGAACGGCCACGAAAAAAAGCTAAGGCGTTGTAGCTTATCTTATTTATCATCTTTCCTTGTTCTAAACTAACATTTTTTTTGTATCTAACTTTGCAATATGAGACACATCTTCTGTCTAAAATTGTGTGATGTGTGAGGGTTTTGATGTTATACCTCTCTCTTCCAAAGAACCCTTTTTTTTTTTAACAACTCCTGCTTTCAACTTCTCTGAGTGATTTTTTTTTTTTTTTTTAAAAAAGGAAAAAAAAAAAAGGTGTTGATGTTTCTCCTGACCTAACCTCACAGCTTTCCTTTCAACAGAGCAGCCAAGGTGCGCGCTAATAACCGTCGTTCGCTTTTAACGAGCTGCTTTTTGGCACCGTCGGAGATGAGAAGCGTTTTAAGAGTAGTGGTGAATTTGGCTGTGACAGTCAGGTGTGTCTCTAAGTGTGTTGCGCGAACACTTACAACACAAATAATTTGATATTGTCTTTATCTGGAAGTCTGTTCTCCACGGGGACAGTCATTGATGATGAGAGTGAATCTATGAAACAAATGATGTATTTAATCACCTTTATACTGCTCTGAGGACAATGGAGAGAGAATGCAAACATTAGCACTTGTTGCATATATATGTGTGTACATACTGTTTGCCTTGTTTCCTCATATTTTGCTACCTGTGTGCATGAAGTGTATGTCAAGTTAGTGATTCTCTCTTGAGAAAGTATTCTGAACTTCCATATATTTGTCTTATAGTGTCTCAGGTGTGTGTGTTTGTGTGTGTGTGTGTGTGTGTGGGGGGGTGGGGGGTGTAGATGTGGGTGACCTAGTGGATTATCCTTGAGAGGCTTTTAATTTGGGGCTAATGAGTATTTGTTTTAGCAGTCATGCACGCAGGTGTGCGTGCGTCTGCGTGGATACGAATGTGTGTGTGTGTGTGTGATTAAGAGGAGTGATGTAGTGAAAGCGACAGACTGTACAGATGTTCAATAAATCGGCTGGAACAGGCAGGGAGGAAAGGGGACATCATTCACTCTCTTTCACAAACACACACACACAAGACATGGATACACGCAGTCACTCATACATTGTGCTCATATAGCAGACGTAATGTGTTACACGGACATAATCCTACACGCGTACACACACACACACACACACCTTTACACCTTGAGCTGGGCTAATAATACAATAAAGCAGAGCTAATTAACAGAAAAGAGCTTATTCACAAAGTCTGGATTAGTGCATTTAATATGGGATGTTTGAGTCTGTGTGCGTGAGAGAGAATGAGAGATTTATTTGGAAAGTATGCTCGTTCATGCAGGTGCTGATTTGTTCAAGAAAAAAAATGATTACATCTGTTTTGTGCCCATGTTTTCAAGCTTGAACAAGGTAAAAAAAAAATCTTCCTCATTATCCAACACGTTCTCACTCCCAACCAAGGACCCCTTGGCGTCACTTTTTAAAGCACTGGGTAGCGTCATTGGCAACATGTAGTATCAAGGCAGTCATTGTTAAAAAATAATTCTGTTTTATGGTATGACAACGCTGTGGTTAAGGTCTGGTTAGGTTTAGGCACAAAAACCATTTGGTTAGGGTTAGGAAAAGGTCAAGGTTTGGGTTAAAAACTGTCCCATCCCGTGGTTAAAAACCATAGTTGGAAGCAGGAGGCAAACAGCGGTCTCTTGCAGCAAAGTTCAGTTTTTGCCATCTACTTATCTATCCATCCAGCCAACCTGCCACCTCTGAATATGGAAATTTCTCACCTTATATAGACGTCATCAGTCTCATGGCCTATATTTCAGACGTTGTGGGAGTTCCATAGAAGTCTATCCGACTACCCAGTGCATTAAAAAGTGACGGCAAGGAGTCCTGACCCAGCTTCTTGTTGGGAGTGAGAACAGGCTGCATTATCACATATTCTGATTTAAATAACCTATATTGCTGTGAATGCTGTTCTTGTTATTCTCAACAATGGGAAATGAGAATGTGAAGTGGGTACCGAGGATACTTCCTGTCACTCGCGCTGTGTGTGGTGACGTGATTTTGAATCATAATCTCACCCCAGTCATCCCTCTTCCTTGTTTTCTCTGTTGCTATCAACACCTCCCGCCTCCACCATTTCCTTTCAGCATAGTCTTAACGCTGTCTTTCTTCTTTTTCCTGCTGATGCTGTTATGTTTCTCTTGCCCTCACTTCCTTTTACCTCTGTGTCCATCATACCTTCATCCCTGCTTCATTTTCTTCCAACCTTTTGTTTTTTAAATTCTTTTTCTGTACCTCCTTTATCTCTACTTCCTTCATGCTGGGTCTCCTCTCATCGGCCTGTCCTACTCTTTGTTTCCTGATTTTGTCTTCCTGATTTTGCATGAATTTTTAATATGGCAATCTTTTTGCTTGTTGCTGTGGTCTGAGAAGTTAATACTACACCTTCTGTTTTGGATTTTTCTTGGATTTTCTTGGATATTCTATGGTGGCTGCTGCTACCACGCTAACCATCCATTTATTCTTATATTTATCTTGAAATGCTGACGCTGTTTGTACTGTAAAGTTTTATGAACTGGGTAAATCAAGGCTGAATCAAGGCAGAGTGACAGAATCTGACTGTTGAGTACAAAATGAAAAAAAAAATGCAAATCAGTGACTTAAAAAAAAGATAATAAATTCTGTTCCCTTTCTTACTCTCTCTATCTTTCTATCCCAGGTGGTGTATGCATTGCCCAGTCCTTGAAGATCCCTAGGGAGCCCAGGCCAGGGGAGTTTGACAAGATCATCAGACGCCTGCTGGAGACCTCCAATGCCAGGGCTATCATCATGTTCGCTAATGAGGACGACATACGGTACGTGCTGTGCACTTCAACAAGTGCCGGGCTGCCTCTGCCTCAACAATTCTCTGGCTGCTAACAGTTTTACTTTCGGTTTGGTGAAATGTCCTGCGGCCTTATTTGACAAGAAAAACCTAAATACATGTAAATATAGGTGGACACCCAACTCCTTCGCCCCTTTTTGTTGACTTCCCCAGGCTACATAAACGCTTTCATTCTCTGCTCTTTTCTCAAACAGACGAGTTTTGGATGCAGCGAAAAGGAACAACCAGACGGGTCACTTCCTGTGGGTGGGTTCAGACAGCTGGGGGTCCAAGATCTCTCCTGTGATTGGCCAGGAGAGAGTGGCTGAGGGAGCCATCACAATACTTCCCAAACGAGTGTCTGTGGATGGTAAGAGCGTGTGTGAAAAGAAAAAAAGAGACACATCACTACAAATACATTCAATAACATGACAATGACAATAAATAAAGGGTAATCTCTTAAAATAATAGCTTAGAACTTTTGCTCTGTGACTTGCTCCACTTACCTGTGGCTGGTGTGACGAACGAAACAAAGTTGTGTGTGTGTGTGTGTGTCTGCGTGTGCTCAAAGTCTAATAGATCAAATTAAGGGGACAGGGGGAAAAGACCAGACACAGAAAATGAAATGCACTCATGTTCCCTCGCTTTCGATCCCAGCGGGCAACAAGTTTTTGCCATTAGGCCAGGGAGGATATCCTCATTTGCTCCCTGTCAGAGCTCCCTATTAGATAATTGACTCCTGGAGGGACACAAAGGCGACAAGATATAAACTGAAAGCGAGGGAGAAAGAGTCTACGGAGAAGTTTAAATGAATCAAAGTCCGCTTTGGATAGTCGACATGAGGGAACACGCCAGGGGTAGATAGAAGAGGATTGATGAAAAGAAAATACACTGGACTACCAGTTAATTAGGTACCTAATTAGGTAACCTGAAAATGTGATGCAATCCTATCCAATAACAGTGTAATAAACCCCACCTTTGTTAAGCTTAAAATTTTTTGTTAACAATGTGTTAGAGAGGTCAGAGGAAGTGCAGCGTTATTTTGAGTTGTGTTTCTAAAATTTTGTCCACCACCGTTCACATTCCTGAAGGGGTTTTATTAGTTTTATTGTACTAAATATTGAAAAAACACAAAATCTCTATCACGGCCTCTGCTTCTCCTCTTAAAGGCTTTTATCATTACAGTTTATAGTGTTATACTTCTCTTAGTGGTTTTTGTACTGTTTAAACAAATGAGATGTTAATTGGTGAGCTTTAGAGGTGCTGGCAGGTGAATAGAACCGGACTAGCATTTTCACCCTGCTTTGTGCTAAGCTAAGCTAACCATCTCCTGGTTCTAGCTTCAAGTTTAGCGTATGACGTAATTTTCTTTCTTAATGTGAGACACCGAAACTTAATGTTGTTCACCTGTAACGCAAGTGCATATGTTTTTAATTTTATAAGCATGACGTCTGTAATCACATGAAACATGTGATTCCCAGTTGCCGCGTTCCTTCCTGTTGAGCTACACAGAGAGTAAAACCCCTGGCCCCCGCAGTCTAACTATTAAATGAGCTACACAGGTGCACACAGGACTTATTTCCCTGGCAGCAGCGGGTATTAATCAAGGCAGCCTCTTGTCAGCCTTTACAGCGAGTCAGGCATGGCACAGGCTGTCCAAGTCAGTCTGATAGTCCCGAGGGATTTCTCTATCCTCCACGGTTTGTTTCACATGCACTGTGTCGCCCCCTGATGCGGTCCCGGCGGTGTTGGAAAATGACACCTTCTTTTTATTAGCGAGGTGTAAATGCATCTTTGCAGTCTTCCCGTGTCATACCTGAAGTCCTCATGAGCAATCAATAGCTCTGCCTGTTTTCAATCTAGCAGACACCACTCCAATGGCGGTGTTACAGGAGGGGCGTCTAGTCTTCCTAAAATCCATTTCTGCCATATTTCTCTCACAGACAACAAAACAAAAGTCTGGTTTCCCAATTAATTATGATATGAGCAAAGTATTACAAGTACAAAGAGTGTGTTTTCTTTCACCCATCTCTTAATCTCAGCCTGCCAGCCTCTGACAGGTATTTCCATTCCTACGAGTGGAGAAATGTGTTCTTCCCTCCTCTCTTCTTGTTAAATTGGACAAGTAGCCAAGCGTATTGTGAAGGCTCAGTCTAAAATGTTGGCTTTCTTTGCTCGCGGCTTCTAGTATTTGATAGGAGCTTCACTACTGAATGGCTCTACAGAAATGGCTTTCCACACTTTAGTTCCATAGGCAATTCATAACATATGCTTTTGTGAGTCAAACCAGTGTAACATTGCCATGAACACATGACACATTCTCCTAATAGTACACCATTAAACCAAATCTGGGAGGTGTTGATATCAGCTCAACCCGAATGGATAAGTAAATGTATACAGTACAGTTTCTAAAAAAAAAGAAGGAAATAGAAAATTATTACACCCAGTCTTTTTAACTGTTAAGAAGAAAAGAAAAGAAGAATGATTTCTCTTATTTTTTACAGCGTTTGACCGGTATTTCCGTAGCCGCTCACTGTCCAACAACAGAAGAAATGTTTGGTTCGCCGAGTTCTGGGAGGAGAATTTCAACTGTAAGCTGGGGATGCATGGCAAACGACCTGGTAGCCTCAAAAAATGCACAGGTAAGACTCCTACACCTCGACTGCTTACAATATTAGTTTCTATACATTATGGTTTCCAGAGTTCTCTCTTTTTGTTCTCTTCCTATTCGAGCAGCCCACAAAAAAAATCTGGGCAGATTTACCACATCACTTCTGGCTCTGAAATTGTCAACAGGGAGAAACAAGGGGTTTAATTAGTATATATAGTGTAGAGAGCACTGCTGGCTCTAATAAGTGCCCTTAAAGCACAGATCACACTAGCTGTTAGGCAAGCGTGAGGAGCAATACGGCTCAACAAGAACATTTGTTTGTGTACTGGAAGCAAAAAAATAGATTGAATAATTAAATAATTGTTGGAGACTGTGCTTGTAAATACATTTAGTCTCCTGTGTGTGTGTGTGTGTGTGTGTGTGTGTGTGGAGCACATGTGTATTTGTGCTGCAATAAGCACTTCCTCCTGTCATTTTGTGTAGTACGTGCGGTTTGACCTGCATTTTGCTGCCATATCAAAATGCTCGCAGCTTGTTATTTTAAACAAGGCCGAGCACCGCAACTGATGTGTAACCTGCCTGTGTTGTGTTGTGTGTGTGTGTGCAAGATCCAGGTATGTCTGTGTGCGCACTTTGACGGTACCTACGCCTGCACAAAAAGTGACACACATACAGCAGTGATGTCACTGGACATCACCTGTACAGTATGTATGCCCAAAACATGAAACCTTTCCAGTACCGGCGCTGCATGACCTCATGCTGCTGTGATTGAGTCTGTATGTTTATGTGCATGTGTGTGACAGTGAGTATTCCCCGGCTGATGCCCGTCATTAGTTCACATAATTAGGTTTGTAAGGGCTTTGACTCCCATTGACCATCTATTACTCGCACTGGCATCTGTGTATATGGGCGTGTATGTGTCGGGGGTCCTGTAGCCGCGCGACAGAGTCCATTAATTCCAAGTGCTGGGGTTCGCGACCTCCAAATCATCAACACAGAACCCAATCAGCAGCCTGCTGCTCAAGGTCGCCACGGTGACACAGCTGATGGGAGGATGTGGAAATGGGTGTGATTATTGCATGTGATTGGGCTGGGGGGGGGTAGACAAATAGAAAGACAAATTGTGTCAACAAGTGCAAATAAGAAAATTAACAGGAAGAGATGCCCCCCCCCAAAAAAAAAAAACGCGTGGATGCACAAATTAGAAACCAAGAAGCGAAGAAATAACAATCAAATGCATGAATAGAAGAAAACCAACAAATTTGAATGGACAAACCAGAACAGGAGAAGGAAATGAGAGTGAAAGCAGTTTCTGACGTGACCCGAGCCTAATCCCCTGCCAAGTCTGTTGAATACATGAATAGATAATGGGTTCTGAACATATACGAACAGCACCCGATTTTTTTTTTTTTGCAGTAATACTCATTGTCTCAGATTAAGTTTTAAATTCAATATTCAGACAATAGTCATGGTTTACGCTCAATGACTTTGTATCAGTTGTCACCAGATTTGTTCGGCAGTGCCGGATGAAGCTTGACTGATGTTGCGGAGGTGTTATTTTTACCTCATGATCTGATATTGGTCGGATCCAATTTTGCAGCCCAACACCTTGCAGAGTGTATGTAAATATGGCCAAGAGAGCTTTTCAGATTTCTTATTTTCATCTGGACCCTCTCCTGCTGCAACAAGCTAAACCAAAAGATGTAGCAGGCTATTATGGCCTGATTTATTTTTTTTATTTTTTTGTCAATAGTTCTCTCTCTTTTTTTTTTTTTTTTATAGACGCCTCTGACCAAGTTTACACACATCTGGGCCTCTTCCCATTACATACAAGCCATTTTAATAGAAAATCATACAATATGGCCCAATGAAATTCTGTATTTTCCCACTGTTAAAACTTCCTGTTTTATTTACAGCCATTTGAAAGTGGGGATCCATAACAAACCATGCTTTATTATTTAAAAAATATAGGTACTGTATATTTTGTGGGCAGCTAAACGCAAACATATCATGAGGAATATAAATGGCAGTAGAACACAGTTGAGCACAGAAAATGAAGCAGTATATACAATCTCCAACAACTACCAGTATAAGCCATGCCCGAGTCGGGTATTAATCTGAATACATATACAAATAAAGATAATTAATGAGCACATCTGCTATATTAGTTGTAAAGTTTGAAAAATACATCAAATAGTATTGATGTATTTTCAACTGCATTTCTGCTCAAAGATTATTAACCCACCACAATGCTGTAAATCATAGGCGCCATTATCGGCAGTGCAAAAATGTGTTGCTTCAGTTAACTTAACTCTAAAAGATGGCCGCTAACAGATAAAGGGAAATGAACCTCTGAATGTCAGGGTGAACGCCAAACAAGGTTTGAATTCTGTCTTGCAATCTGTAGCAATTTCTCCTCTGTTGCTGATTGAGTGCATCAGTGTTTCATCAGTCAGTTGTCAGCTGGCGCTCTCTTTAACCACAAGACTCTCATCACATTCTCACAAAAGATACAACTGCTTTTGCTACTGTCTTTCATTTGAACCTGCAAGATATTCTTTTAACTTACTTCTTCGGTGCAAGACGAGTTACATAAAGCCAATGCATATTTTATAGAAATATATCCAGTATTCTGTAGAAAGGAAAACTACAACTACAATGTTGTAGTTGTTACTATTTTATGGTTGTTACTGTTACTGTACTACTACCAATTCTGGACATTTGGCCTCCAGTCCAATAAATGCATTTTAATGATTTATTTAGAGTACATTACAGCAACTTTCATCTTCCATCAAGAGAATAGTCTAGCACAAAAGAAAAAGGATATCTAAAGCTTTTGAGTGTGGTAAAACCCCCTTTTCTTTCAAGCATGGCTGCTATGCTCATAAACACATCAGACAGGACAACTCAGATACTGGAATAAAACTGTCTTTGCTCTGTTGAAAGCGTGCAGTCAGGTAAAACGGATGCCCGAGGGGAAGCAGACTGAAGCAGACATCAGATTGCAGATAAGCCTGCACACTTACGCTTACGCACCCAGTGGCTGCAAATAAAATCATGACTGAGTACACAAGCTCTGTCTTTATTAATGTGGTGCATTGACACCTGATCCAAGTCTCACTGGCCTTGTTTTTCTTAAGATACAGGTGTGCATGCTAGCAAGTTCTGTCTTTCTCTCGCAGACACATTACAACACATTTCTCAGTAAAATAAAATATTAGTTTTAGCATTATGAAGAATATAAACTGCCTTCATCACACTTTTCCCATTACAGCTGGTAAAGTCAGACCAAACACCAACCACCTGGCACCAAAAATGATGCCTTCAAAGATTTACACGCAGAATACAGTTTGCTTCTGTGGTTGTAGGAATTTGGCTTCCTAAGTGAAACAGCTCAGAGCTGGACCTGCGTCCAATTCGAATAAAATGCTGGTAAAATAAAAAGGCTGAAATATAAATCTGTTTACATTAAATGCACCGCAGATCTCAGATGCTGCAATTTTCCATCCCTTCCGGGTCACGGCCACAAAATTTTGCCCACCTGCTGTCTCTCTGCTTATAATCCCATCATGCTCTGCAGGAGGGACTCGCAGCTCCTCATAGAAAATGAATGGGAGGTGGCGCCTCCACCTAACACTGTGACTGCGGATGTATTCTTAAATCATTACATCCTTGTCCTGTGGAACCAGCATTTCCCTGCCCTGGGCTGGTCACAAACACTCTGGGACAGACACACAAGTGTTTTCATCACTTCAGAGGACATTACATTGACTTACATTCATTTCCTGGACTCTTAGCCTAACCTTAACCATAACCAACACATGCCTAACCCTAACCTTTACCTTACTTTAACTAAAATTAATGATTTACATTGTGGGAACTTGCTTTTTGTCCCCATAAGGGAGGCAAGTCCCCACAACCCGGCTGTGTAAACAGATTTACGTCCCCACAACATGAGGAATACCTGAACCACACACACACACACGCCCGCGCGCGCACACACACACACACACATATTCTGTCCACACACTTTTCCACCTGGGCACATGAATGGATCCATTGCACCAGTGAGTAGCACATTGGTTGTGACAGAAGCTATAAGCCTCAGGTACACACAGAGGAATTAAAGTGCAGTGTGAGCAGGAAACAAGGTTGTTACACTGTTGGGTGTCGTTTTTTTTTCTTCTTTGTTTTCTCTTCTGTGTGGGTTGCAACTTGCGTCACTCTCCGGGGAATGATACCAATATTTTATCTTTCCTTTCCTCGGCTCCTGTGATCTCTCTTTACTTTGTTGACTGTCAATCTTTAGTCAACTTTCTTTCTGTCTGAATTTGTGTCTCACTGTCTTTCTACGTCTTTATCTGTCATCTCATCCTTTTCTGTTACAGTAAACTCAAAATTTAAAGGGGTTTATTGGCATCATATTGAGACATGTGACATATGACATATGAAAACAATAAAATATATTAAATACATAACTTGGACATCAGTTTAATCGTGATTTTTTTGAGTCATATGTTACATTTAATGTTTTTTTTAGGGGTTTATGAGTTCTAAACTTATATTTCTACAGAAAACCTCACACAAATGTCTCTGTAGTTATCAGGACCAAATTTAGAGCTATTTCTAAACAGAATATTTTCTTTCTCTCGTTTCATTTTCTCACAGCAACTTGTTTCACTCCCACTGGCGTGCACTCGGTCAAAGCTTAGATTTTACACTTCATTGTAAATGTGGCAAATAAAAGTAAGCTAGGTCTATAAACGAGGCATACTTTTACATCAGTGCTTACATTTACAGTAAATAGTTAGGAGGGGACAGTTCTCATTGAGGAGCTATTTGCAAAGCTATTTGTAATAATATATATTTTATGTAGCTGTATATGGATGAAACTGGTGTTCCATGCTGGGTTTAATGGGCCTAATAACACTCATTCAGAGGTGTTTCCACCCTACTAAATGGAAGGAAACACATGGTGCAGACACAGGCCATGAATAGCAAACCAAGCAATACAGAGTATCTTTGATTTGATCTCTAGGGACAGTTAATAGATATTTTGAAAGTTAAATTGGGGATGTTAGCCCAGATAAACAGTAGATACAGAACACAAACCTTCCAAACATGATATTATGACTCTACAGGCATATTCAGTGATTTTTTTTGTACCACAATGTGTGCTCAGGTAAAAAAAAATAAATCAGGTAAGTGAATTAGTTTGGCAATGGTGCATACTTTTTGTTTAATTTGAGGTCACACCTACATGAAAAGCATTAGGCATATTTAACCATTTACTAAGGGAGTCAGAAACACTCAGTCAGGTGAGAATGACACTGCAGAGAATGTGTGAAAGAGAGTGCTCACTCTGTGAGAAAATCCTATCTTAACAGTTTTAGCTTTGTGGTCTACTTTCCTTGATTAGCAAGATTACCATCAGACTCTCATTCTTTTTGCAGCTGCCTAATGAAGGTTCCTACTTAATGGGCAAACACAGAAGATTATCAAATGCTTACACACACACACACACAAAGCTTTACATTTCCCTAGTTTAATATAAAATATTAATACTTTACAGAGTGTTATTAATGGGAGAATTATCTTCTAAAGGCTACCAGGCGATAGTTTGATGCCCTTGTTTTCCGAACATGAGGATGCATTTCTTAGTTGGTGGAAAAAGTTTGCTTTTGAAGATGCAAAGTCTTCCTCCAACACTAGTGATGTGTGCATGGATCTGTCTGTGCGAGATGCACGCCACAGTTCCAGGAGTTAATTAGATCCCGACTTAGCCCAACATGCACACATTTACAATACCCTCGCGCACAAACACATGTTCACTCGTTGCAAATAGACCATATCCTAACAAGGTCAACGGGGAAGGAGAGTTATAAGGTTCGCGGGCTGGATTAACTGTTCCCCCCTCTGTGAAAAGGCCTTAGGGCCGAACAGACTGAAATATGGAGACATACACAGATGGAGAGCCTGATGGAGAATTAGAGACAGAAAGATTGCAGACTGGGAGACAGCAACAGACAATGCTTTGTGTCTCTTTGCAGCATTTGTTTTCACTAGGTGAGATTGTGAAGTGCCATTTAGCTGCAGTGAAATGATCCATTTTCGTCTTCTTGTAGAGGACATGGTTATTTAACTGCTCTCACAGATGACTCTATGTGTATGTGTGTGTGTGTGACTGATTGATGAGAGGCAGACATACACACCAGAGCATGTGTATCCTCTGCGCCGTCTACAGAAGAGCACGTGTGCACACGAGTGCTTGTTGCCATCACAGGTAGTACTTTGTACTTGAATGCATCAATGTTGAACTGCCCATCTGTCACTGTCACAGACAGACACATACACACACACATAGAGACGCACGCAAAGTAATCCATCTTGGGCAGGCCCTGTCACACACCACTCTTTGTCACTGATACACACCCAAAGGCACATCCTCATATAAACTACAGCAGCACACAAAACAACGAAACACGCACAAGTGAAGAAGTCTTACACACAGAAACATTAAAAGTGATTTTACATATATCGCACACATACATGTATTTGAGGTTATCTAAATTCAACACTGACATACTGTAAAGTTGATATGGCGAATGTGTTAGTTAACAATTGCCTTTTTACACATTTAGCAGGCAAAGAGGAACATTAGCATTCATTTGGAGTCGTGTTTCTGGCCACCCAAGGGATGTAAGTCCGATCTTCACTGTGCTTTTATCTCTGTTTTGGTCTCCACCAAAGCTGCTAAGTGCTCCACTATGTTCACTAGCTAGCTGCTAAGTTTGTCTGCCTGCTGTTCGGTGCTGGGCAGGTCATGTACAATGAGTTTATCAGACCTTTTTTTTTTTGCTAAAACGGCTGCCTACTGTTGCTAGAAGCAAGGTTGATGAAAGTGATGAGTATGAGTGAAGTTGCGAGCTGTGAAACCAAAAAATTGACCTGAAAAATGATAAAAAGCTCTGTAGAGCTGAGAGGAACTGCAGAGTTGGGTAATAATTCTGTTTTGGTTTGTCACGATGAGTGACCCCTTTCACATTGCAGATGGTCATTTGACCCATTGTTTATATAAAAATATTGATTAGTGCAGCTTTAAATTAAATTACTTTGGTAATAAAATCACTCTATTCGTTTTGGTTTTGTATAATCTAGATGTTATTTAGGTTTTGACCATCATTCCTGTCAGTTGTGTGCTCAGATTTTCTGTCCGTTTTAACCAACATCACTGTCAAATGAGTCCTCAAGTTAGGGTTAGGGTGGGGGTTAGGTTTGGGGTTAGATTGGTCTGATTGTGTGACTGCTTCTTGCCCTGTTGGACTCTGTTCTAGCGATCTCAGCAATTAACGTCCAATTTTAATGGCCAAAACTACAGTATGAAAATTAGACCCAGGTTTTAAGCACACTGCAGGTTTTTCCTATTTAATTTCTCAGATGCTAAAGTGGTTTTTAACAGCACTAAAAGGTAAGATGACTTTCTGCCCTAATTACTTAAAAAAATTCAGAACAGTTGACAGTCAGGAGCCAGAACCATATTTATCATCATGTTTGCTTCCTTCTTTCTTGTCCCTGCTTGTGCAAGGCTAAAAAAAAAAAAGAAGATTCAATGCATGTTGTGTATGAATGTGTAGCATTCGACCAGGTGTGTATTTCTGTCATGGCATGTATCCCTCGACTGTGTACATGTATGTGCACATATTCACACATAAAAACACCCTACCCACAACCCCAAATACACACACATTTCTGTATGCAATGCTGGGTTGTTGCAGCTTGGAGAGAACAAGTGCTGCTCTACTAATGTGATTTTACGGTTCATCCTCTCTTCAACAATGCCTGTTTTCTCAGTTGAATACCTCCACATCCTCCCCTTCTCGTCCTCTCTTCTCTCTCTTATTCCTGTTTCATTTGTGTGTTTCCTTTACGTCTCTAAACATTCCTGACATGAACTTGTCTTCTATTTATCATCTCTCATTCCTCCTTTTGTTTAGATTGTGTTTTTCCAATCCCTCTGTCTTGTTTGATCCAATTTTCTTCCTCTCTCCTCCCTCTACCTTTATTGTGCTCTTTCTCTGCTTTCACTTGTATCTCCTTGTGTTCCATCCCTTTTTTGTGTGTGTGTGTGTGTGTGTGTGTGTATACGTGCGTTCTCGAGAGCGGCACGACGGGAGGCTGGCTGACGTGATTCAGCATAATATGTATAATGACGAATGAATAATTTATATTAGCTCTGTGTGTACTATCAGCTGTAATATATACCCGTAATAATGTAGAGATGTAATATATATTAGCCACATATGTCAGAGGCATCACATTATTCATGAAAAGTGGTGTTCTGCAGCAAATTGCTCTTTATAAAGCAGAAAACATTCTTGCTGCAGTTTGACAGTAGGTCTGAGGAGAGAGGGGAAAGAGGATGAAAGATGAAGATGAGAAGGCAGAAGCGGCCTCATAGAGAGCACTTTCAGTCAGTAAAGAAACCCAGCAGGCAGCCAACAAGATCCATTAAATTATTACAACTTAGGTCTTGATTTTGCAGTTTGTTCCTTCATTTCTATACTCGGTAAGTTAATTACTGGGATCTGGAGGCAACATTCTTAAAAAGGCGTTTGTTTAGGCAACAAAACAAGCTGTCTGATTATCATACAGGTTTTAAAGAGTAACTTACTTTCAGATGGTGAAGCAGTGTCCTCCCTGGTTGAAAGTATCAATACATTTGACTTCTGACCACATCCAGCATCACTGACGGGTGCGGTCAGAAGGAGGCTCTTTTGTACCTGTAATTACAGGCAACAGTGATGTCACAGAGTACTGACACACCTTGTAGTGCACCTCTACATCACTGCAGCAGGGTGAGAAGTTAAAGCACCAGAGCGCATCAAAAACGTTTAACTAATCAAAAGAAATGCCATACATGCAACAGATGCATGAGCATGCGAGAGGACTGTAGGACTCACAAAAGTATCTGTAATTTGTGAGTCATTTGTGAAACTGGACAGTAGCGCCATGTGCACCATGTTTGAGCAGCACCCCCATGTTTGAAAGGGAAAATGAAGGAAAGCAGTAAAATGATTACTCAAATGTTGTGTCCATCACAGTTTACAGACCTACTTCCTTGTTCAGCTTTGATACACCGTGCCAGACATAGTTGTGCTCACACAGCTTTCCTGTGTAATTATGTTGATTACTGCCGACACTTTAGAATTACATGGTTTATATAATCTGCTTTAACTTTTGGCCTCCTCCTAATAAAATGATTTATATAGTCTTGCTTTACTGTTGTAGTGCTGCAACTAACAATTATTTTCATTATCGATTAATCTGTCGACTATTTTCTCGATTAATTGATTAGTTGTTTGGGCCATAAAGTAGCAGAAAATGGTGAAGAATGTTGATCCCAGAGCCCAAGATTTCTTCAAATGTCTTGTTTTGTCCACAACCCAAAGATATTCAAAAAGAGTTTTCTTTTTCTCTTATTAAATAACTCAAAACAATGAATCAATTATCACAATAGCTGGTTACAGGGTTGGAAATTAACTTTCTAATTTGGAAAATTAACTTTCTAATTTAGAATCCAGCCTCTCATATTTTTTTACCAGCCACCATTTTGTAATCGTACGTTTGTGTATAACTATGGTGAAATGTTTGTCTTTCTTTGAAAAAAAAGGTAATACACCTTTATTCCCATAAAAAAGTATTAATTTATATTTATTCACTTATGATAATCCATTTTTAATTCTCTCTCTCTCTCCCTAACACACACACACACATGCACATAGCTGCACAATGGTTCACATCGTGCACACAGTGGCACACACAGTACAGCCACACACACACACACACACACACAACATGCGCATGTAACGTCACAGTCACACACACGCTAAAACTAAATGATATGAACTGCAACATCGACTGGTAACGTTACAGCCCGTGCTAATTTCCACCTCTGGTTGGTGATTAATTTAATAGTTGGCAACTAATCGATTAATTGACTAATTGTTGCAGCTCTAAACTGCTGACTTGTTTAGAACCTTATCTAATCCTTTTCCACTTGTGTGTATGGTCCCATCTGACTGTTTTTGTCGCAATGACGCCATGTTCACATCCCAGCAGTTACAAAGTTATTATAACCCATAGAAATAGAGATAAAAACCATGAAAATACAACCCAAGTTACAACTAGAT
The DNA here is from genome assembly GCA_038419695.1 of Scomberomorus guttatus. NCBI lineage: Eukaryota > Metazoa > Chordata > Actinopteri > Scombriformes > Scombridae > Scomberomorus > Scomberomorus guttatus. The sequence continues at coordinate 12,163,540 of CM076466.1, read as the reverse complement.
TTTCTGTTTGAGAAAGCTGTCCAGTCATTCAGTCATCAAACCAGGTTTTTCACCCTGCCTTTCAATATTTTCTACTTTAAAAAAAAACTATGCCTGATGTATTGCACCAACATTTTCAGAAAATTGATGCTTGACTTCTTGACAGATTTTTTTTTTTCTCACACTTTTATGTTATTGATCTGACTGTTGGCTCGGCACATATACTGTACACACTCTCCAGCTGAATGATATTAAAATGATATTTGACATTGATCTCTGATTCTACACACACACACCCAAAATGTAGGCACCAATTACGGAGCACGTAGACACACACATACACACACGTACTCGCACACAGAGTTAAATCTAATGACTTGGTATTTGTGCAGCGGCGTATTGACATAACCCTTGGCTTCAGTGCTCTCTTGTCAAATCATGTAGAGCAGAATCTCTGTCTGATGCTCATTTCCTATTCTTTCCTATTGATTATTCATTTCTGTCTTGGCAGATTAGCCCTAAAGCTAGCTCAAAGCCAGACGAGTACGGTTATAACAAGAGAACTGTGTGTGTGTGTGTGTGTTGTGTTTGTGTGGGCGGGTGGGCAACTTTTTACTTGCTTCATGTTATGACATATAAAGCAAAAACGTATGAACACTTTAAAGCAAAGCAGGTTCATGTGTATTGCTACAACAGTGATTTATAAATGTCAATGAATTATGATGTGTGTGTGTGTGTGTGTGTGTGTGGGCTGCATCTTCCTATTCTGTCATCTCCCTGATGCCTTTCAGACATGTTTGATAAATGAGAGAAACGCTAATTAAGCAACCTTTATGTAAATGTATTCATCACCATCTGAATTGAGCTTGCATTATTCTGAGGTTTATAAATACATTTTCTCTCTAATTATCCCCAAATTTATCTCATCTGCATCTTAAAAAGGAAAATAAATGTATGTATGTGAGCCCGCTCTGAGAAAACGGGGAACAGGGAAGAAAAGAAAAGACTTCTTTTTAGGGGAAGGGAGAGGAGAAGTAGGGAATTGAATATGTGTTCCTAATTGATGTTTAATTAAGGAGCTTGTCCAAATCATTAGTCTGTCTGTCATCCGTGGTGCCATCAATCACTCTGTGTGTAAAACCTGGCTGGCACACTGGTCCATGAAGGCATCCATCAAGGCACTTAGCTAGTCAGCATTCATGCATTAGCCTCACCTCACTGCCTTAATGTATTGGTTTGTGTTTTTATTAGACACAGCATTGGCTTCACTGGCAAAGCAGTAAAGCACATATTTTAGTGGCTTCAATATCACTGTAGAGCCTCCTGACAAATGGACCATGAGCTGCAGGGCACAACTTCAAGTTTTGGGTCTGAACCAGTGTTTGTATGACCTAATACCGTGATGATAGGAGGTTTGTAGACACAGCTCTTAACAATAAAACATCCTTTCTCAATCAGAAAGTGAAGCATATTCGTTCAGATATGTATTCTTCTGGCTTAAAGGACCATTTGAAGATTTTTAACCTTTTTTAATCTCTAGCTATCCAAATTAGGGATATAGTGTGAAAAACACCTGCAGTTGTTGCCAACTGCAGGCAACACTAAGTGTCTCTGGGGCACAGGTGCAAAATCTGTTGTTCTTCTGGCAACAGCGCCGTCATTTGACTTGTACAGTGATGTAGGCGGGGGCAAGGAAGAGCTACAGGCCTTCAAGTGGTGCTTTCAAGGTAGGTCAAAGGTGGATCTCCCAAAACACTCCGCCTACCATGTTAGGCTAGCGAGAAGGAAAAGCAGATACTAACATATCATACAATTAAATACTTTGTAAATGAAAATAAGCCTCAGTAAAGAGATATAACGCTGCTCACCAACTTTGTCTCTGTAAACCGGCCGCTTTTCTGGGAAACGTACTTGCCGCCTGCATTTCGTAAACACACCACCAGTAGCGGATTGGACGGGATGCGCGCAATGCATTCTGGTTGTTGTAGGATTCCTTCTTAAGAGCGATATGGATGCTTGATGCTTGATAAGTACCCTTTAGCAAGGCGCTTAAAGTAACAAACACTATCAGACTGATTGCTGGGTTCCCAGGTTTGAATGTGGCTCGATGTTTGAAGGTTAGAGGGCCATAATGACAGTTTTGCATATTTATTAAAAGTCTATACACACAACCATTTGCCAAAGCAAATCATATGGTTTAGTGGAAAGTTATTGATAGGACAGAAGTTATTTCACCTAGGGTAGAAAAAGCCTCTTGCAGGGACTTGAAAGCCATTTGCCTCATAGTAATATCATGTTTTCCCCTTCTTTTATGCAAAACTGGCCTAAACCAATGGCTGCCAAGAAGGTAGGAAATCAATCTAAAATGTATGATGTTAAATAAAAATAGTCAGCACTAACATACATGTAAATACACTGGACTACAACATGAAAAAACATCTACAAGGTCAGATAAATACTATAGACATTGTTGAAAACAATTATTTTTGCCACTTTGACAGTTTTATTTTATTAGAATAAAACTGATTCAACAACTGCCTTTTTTGTCATTTACAACACTTGGAAGGAATTGTGCATTATTATTTGACTATACAACATCTGTTAACAGCTGTTAAAATCCTTCAAATCAATGTCAAGCATCCAAGGCTTCACAAGCCGCATAATGACGAGAGAAAACCAGTTAAATGTTAAATGGGCTGCATTTATATAGCGTCTTTCTAGTCTTCCAACCATGCAAGGTGCCAATTTGCTCATCGGGAGGAGTTTCTAATCATTCACACACACCAATGGCACAGCCTTTTAGGGCAATTTAAGGACATTTTGACATGTGGACTGGAGGAGCTGGGGATCGAACTGCCGATTTTCTGATTAGCTCTACCTCCTGAGTCACAGCTGCCCCCAGATTTACAAAATCTCAGGGCTACCATGTGTCCCCATGAAAGGTCAGAGTATGCATTAGTCACTCGTCTTCTTTAAGACTTCAGCTCGTTATACAAAGTTGGATGTTTAGCTCTTCACTTGTTAACTTATATTTAGATCGCTGCTTTCTTCAGAAATCCTGGTGTTCTTATCAGAGTGAGTCATAGTGCCACCGCCTCTACATTGATTTTGAAGTGCCAGGTTAGACGATTCAAGTGGTGTGTCATGTAGTTTAAGAGATACGTGAAGAGGTCTGTTTGAAAATGCAGTATCAACACTGAATAATGATAATGGTGAAAAATACCACCATGACTTAATCTTAAAAGATCTCTTTAAATCACTGCGTCCCGCCTGTGAAAACTTGTACCTTTCGTCAACCTAAAACTTTAGAAACTACAAACGGTGGATTATCTCAAAATCAAACAAAACTTTCATCATAAAATAATTTTTGAACAAAGTCATTGCCATGCCCGTGGCTTTTATTAAACAGAGCCTGTTGCATGCCTATGCAACAAGAATAAATAATCAACCACAAAATATGAAAATGACTCAGGGGCAGATATGGAAATGACTGTGTCCTCATGCAGTTTTTGGTTTGCAGATCTTTTATGAGACATGAAAGTTACTTTTCATCTGTACTTCAGCCTCTCAAGTCTTTTTTTTTCCAGAGTTCTCATTGAAAATCCTCCCTTACCAAGCAGCCAACCAAACAAGCTGCCTGTGGTCTCCGATATCATTAACAGTGAGCAGAAAGGCTGAATTTAATTTAGCAGATGTTGGCTGGAAAACAGAATAGAATGTAAAGAGTATAAGACAGACAGGATGCACATTAACACACCAACATTTTGTCCCCCCCGTCTCTGTGTCTCTGCCTCCATCTCAACCTTTATCCCTGTTTATCTCTTCCAGTCTTCTCTCGTTTTCAAACAGACACACACAAAAAAGCGAGGAGGTACTCCACTGAATATATCTATTTTCACATGTTAAAGACTCAGTTAAAGATGTCTTTTTATTTTGCACCTGCACACGTATTATGCACAGAGATAAAATGATTAGATCTGTGGCCACCTAATTGAGGTGACAAGCTGTTGCGGGCTGCAGACAATGGGTAGACAGATCCAATAAAAGCTGTATTGTATTATACCCTTCACACACACTCAGACACACACACACACACACCCCTTGCTCCGGTTACAACACCTGACGCAATCCCAGGAAACAGAGACAGTATGTTTCCCCAGTTACACCCCACTCACAACAGCACCGGTCGTTTAACTGTCTCAAGGCAGGATTGCGTTTTCTTGCGATATGCTGATTAATGATGCATCGTGTCGTTTCACATCTCATAAGAGCAGCAGAGAGAAATTCTCATTATCTCATGACACGTTGATCTATGGCTCAAAGTAAAGCACTTTGTCGTACTTTTTCTCTCAATGGGCATGTGCACGAACGCAAACACATCACCTCTACGTACAGTAATAAAGACACAAATATGGTCATAAATAGTGAGTGTCATCAGTAATCTTCATGGCACAGCATTAAAAGATCAAGACACATTCTTATATCAATATTCCTCCATATTCTGAGCACATTTGGAAAGGATATTTTCCCCTTTTCTGGTTCCTCCTCACTAATTTGAGTTTTCCCTCAATTATCATCACGTTCTAGTGTGTCTTTGCCAGTTATACGTTAACAACGTAGCAGCTTGTTACCGTCATTAACAAAGCATTTATAAATGCTTGAGCGATGCTGTTGAATGTGATGAACTGTGCTTGCGTGCGACAAACTTAAGCAGCTAACTGCGTTAGCTTCAAAGCTACGATTTTGTTTCAGAATTGAAAATTACTCGCTGCTCGCTGTTTCCTGTGATGGATGAAACTGCAAACTTTTAACAGCCATTGTTAAAGCTTACGGGAGGAACGCGTTTGTTTCTAAAACAGTTTCATGTGTGGTATCACTTTAATGTCACCTGTGTGTTATTTGAAGGTATGCTGCTGTGAAAGCACTTGCTAATTAATGTCTTGTTTAGCTTTATTTATGGACTATTAGCATAATTAGGTCTGTGATTATGATAGGACATTAGGCAGCCAGCTCAAGGGCCCTTTGTTAATTTGTGAGACTGTATAGAGATGTTTCAGAATGCTCTGTTCTCAGACACTAATACAGTATATATTGCTTTCTGGTTAATGTTGCACAAATGACCAATTAGCTGGGGCGTGAATCTATATTTTTTCTCTTTGCTGTGATGCAGTGTGATAGAAGTATACTATATTATTATTTAAGTAGTTTTAGAGATTGTGGCCCTTAACTACATTCTGTAATGCCCTCTGATGCACTGGGAGCAATGCAGTAGATGATGCACATAATCAGCCAATGTGGATGTGAGTGTGTGTGTGTGTGTGTGTTTATGTGCTTGCATGTGTGTGTATTTTGACAATAAGCCATATGGCCATACAAGAAAGTCAATTATCTTTGCTGTGTGAACGTTCATATTAGAAGTTAAAGAGTCCCATTAGAGAAAGAGAGAAAGACAAAAGGTGTATCAAATGGTATGATTATGGATTTAACTTCTGATTCTTTTTGCGCACACAAAAGCAAACACAAATCTTTTCTTTTTAACCCTGCAGTGCAGAAATATCCGCTCAAAATTCAAACGCCTTATTATCAAGTGCACCGGTGCTCCGGGCTAGCCTGTATCACACACTGCGCTCCTGCGTCTTGCTAACATGCTCACAATGACAATGATAAGATGTTAATGTTAAGCAGGTATCATGTCTACTACATTCACCGTCTTAGCTCAGCATGTTACTGTAGCATGCTAACAGCCTGACACCATTAAAATGTCTTTAGACTACAACAAATCTCTTTGGGCCAGAATCAAAAACATGAGAGATTTGTGTTTGTGTGCATAAAATATATAAAGAATATTTTACACTGCAACATTTGCTGGTGACTAACAGAAAATTATATATAGATTTGGCTGTCAGGTTAGAAAACTGGGCTTGTGGCCAGATTTTTAGAAGCTAATGAGAAAAGCGCTCCCTTCTCTCAGTGACCACTGAGACATGATTGTGTGTAATTATGAATGCTGAGCAGGTTGTTGGCCAAAAGGTGCATGCCTTCTCTGGATAAATAAAGGTTAATGTCATTTGTGCAGCTGGTTTTCTAATAAAATGTCAAATTAAAGGCAATGATACACAAAACAGCATGTTTGATGAGCAACAAGTTGTAAGATGCCTGGTGCTAAGAAACAACTCAATAGATTTGGCCCTCAGTCTCACTCTGTTGCCTTAAGCAGGTAGTTTTAGTTATGCGTTTTGCTCAAACCACGGCCTGCTGGATCACCACCCTGCATGCGCTCATGAAATCAATACTGCATTGCCTCAAAGCAACCAGCTATACAGCCAGTTTTAAATCTCTGGGCAGGCTGGGAATAGTTGCTCTGGCTCAGACGGATGTGGTTATACTGGGCACCAGTATGAGTGGGAGTGGGAAGGAGAGGCAAGGTACTCTGTTAACTTTCAAAATACAGAGGCAGAGAATACAGAGAGTCTTACATACAGGGTGTTGCGTCTATCAGACAGAGACAGTTGTACTTTCCTCTGCAAGCTCTGAATCTTGTTCTCTACTTCATTCCCTGTTACACACACACACACACACACACACACACACTACTATATTTGTCTGTCTGCCTTTTCTCTCTCCACACATACACTTACAGGTATCCAGTTAACCAGGGATTGAGAGGAAATTAATTCCATTATAGGCTCAACATAATGATCAGCTGCTTCGTCAGACCACATGAACTTCCTACTGGGGCTCTCTCTCACACACACATACACACACACACACACACACACACACACACACACGCCACCGCCACCACCAACAACAACAAACACACAAATACCGACACGCATACAAAGCACCTGACAGGTTTCTATAACTGCGGATTGGATTTCATCTCAGGACTCCATTAATTCCTCATGGATGCTCGTATTGATGGAAGGGCATCTGGTCTTGTTAATTCAACTCAGCCCAGATGGGGTTTGATTCAGTTTGTGTTGCCTGAAGGTGACTGCGACTTGTAAATGGCTGAATAAAGCCGAGGGAGGGGAACGAGACACAAGAGTGGGAATATAGAAGAGAGAGAGAGAGACGGGGGGGAGGAGCAGAGATGGAGGAAGAGATGAAGAGGGATAAATTGGTTAGCTGATATTATCTATCACAGATATATCAGTCGTCTGATATGCGCTGATATTTTTTAAAATGTTTTTACATCGGCCCCAAAAATCCAGTATCGGTTGGGCCCTAGAGGGCATGGGGCAGAAATAAGAAGCAAGGACAGAGCAATGAGATAAAGATGAGGAATCTATAAGATAAGGAGAATATTTGGAAGAGAAAGAACGATAATAAATTGTAGATGTTGGGACTTCCTGTGCAGTTCCACACCTTCAACCTTTTGATGGAAACCAGAGAAATTGAATGTCATAATCAATTACTGATTTCCACCTTAATGGATCAAGGAGGTTTTATTTTCGCTCTGTTCTTTTTTTTTCATGAGCTAATTATGCTCATGAGTCATTACGTAAACCCTCTTAATAAATTGCAGTTGGGAGGTTATTTGTGTGTTTTGTGTCTGTGTGCATGCATGTGGGCGGCACACAAGCATGAAGCTCAAAGGCAAATGGCAAACTCGATGAACTCAAACATTACACTACAGTAATAAGATGAGCCACGTAGCTTTATAAAAAGATCTGAACACACCAGAGAGACATGCTAGAGGGAGCATCGGAATGGTGGTAATGTTTTGGCAATTAACAAAATATATATTGTACATTGTGCTCAGATGTATAGAATATACAGTCCTCAACACACAGCCATGTGACATCAGTCAGAAACAGGACACATTTTTCTTCTTCTCTGAATACTTCCTTACCTTTCTCTCATACAAGGAAATGCCATTATCAGTGGTTCAAAAGATGTAAAAAAGGAACATGTTCTTTCTTCTGTAACTTTGCTACCAGGGTGAGAATGGACTGAGAAAAGTTATTTGTCATTGTAAGGCTGAGTGCTCTGCTACCTGTCTGATGGTCAGCCGGTCCTTTCACTTCCTTTTTTTTAATCTCTCTTTTTACCCATTTTGATTTTGTCTTTGTTTCCTCTCAATTTGTCTTTTCATTTCTTACCCTATGTCTTTCTTCTGCCTCTTCTTTTTTGTGACTTGAATACATAATGCCTCGAATGGTAATAATATACTGCTTCTAGCTTTTTCTATTTTCTTCCTCTCCCCCCCCCTAATCCCCTTCTCATCTTCCTCTCTCAGGTTTGGAAAAAGTTGGTCGTGATTCCAGTTACGAACAAGAGGGGAAGGTTCAGTTCGTGATGGACGCGGTGTACGCCATGGCCCACGCCCTGCACCGCATGCACCGGGAGCTGTGCTACGGCTACCCGGGTCTCTGCCCGCGCATGGCTAACAACATCGATGGCAAAGAGCTGCTCAGCTACATCCGCGCTGTCAACTTCAACGGTGAGACTTACACTAGTTTGTGGTGAATACATTTGTACATAGTGGTTTCACTCCATACATGATTTTCTATATAGACCTCTACCTCTAGTGATGCTTTTTGAAGTAAAAACACAGAATATTTCATTTTAGAATGAACTTTTTACATTTAAATGCATTCAAATACCGATAGATGCATACTGATACATTCATGAACATATACTAAAAGATAAATGGATGTAAATGGATGCAATAGTAACATAACATAAAGTGGCATAAAGTATTGCACGTTTCCCTACTTTTGATCCAAATGTCCATTGAATGCCATGTACTATACTGCGCAATGGAGAATATTATATTATACTTTTAAAATTCTAGGTTATTCCTGCAGCACAAAAGTTAAAAAAGGACAAATTAGGGCCTACAAACGCTTAAGTAGAGTACGGTAATCCTGTAGTGTTTATCCACCCTGACTTGACTAATTCAGCTCCTACTTTAACAATGCTAAGCCCGGCTCCTCTTCAGATTTGTCTAATCCTTATCATAAAGGCACGTCATATTGAATTTCACCTTCAAAATTAAGTTAAGCTCGTTGCTCTTCCCAAACATATTATCTAATTATATTGTGTTCATTGCAGATGGTGATTTGCTCTTGTATCACTTTGAACCCTGTAGTGTGCAATTTTTTCATTTCCCCTTTCTCTCTCATGACTTCCTTCCATGACACCACTGACAATTTTAAGTGGGTAAAAAACATTTACTCATTTCCCTCTAAATAATATCAGACACCTCATTTGAATATTCTCTTATTAATCCCTTTTTCCCCCTTGATGCGCCTGTACCTGCTTTTCTGTCTGCCTTTTCATTTCCTGTGTTCCTCTATCAAGCATTGTGTGGAATGCATAATGCTTGATTGGTAAGAGAGCAGGAAAGCAAGAGATAAAGAGAGGGAGTCCTATTGTGAGGATTACAGAAATGCTTGTCTAGTTTAGTTTTAGAGCTGAGATTGAAAGTTGTGCTGTCTGTATGCGTGTATCCGGGAATGTGTGCAAAATATGTGACGGCGTTTCCTATCCCCGTCTGCCATCGCTGCAAGTGTCTAAAAACCAATTCACAGTCAAGTTGCTCTCTCATGCTGCCGCCGCAGGTTTGTGCTCAGGTGTGTTTCTCTTGTATTGCTGGCCTAGAGGGTAGAGAAATCATCCCATAACCACAAGGTCACACACTTTATCACCAATGAATCACTGAATCCTTCTCACTTACCGAAAGTTGCCTACAAAAATGTACCGTAACTGTCTCTGGCAGTGTTTTGAGAGCGCATAAAAAAACTAGGTTAGATGATAGGGCTAAAACAATATGGGGATAATGGTTTAATGTTGAAGTTTTTAAGAGGGCACCTGCCATTGCAAATAGGTCAGATGGCTCAACAGAACATCTATAAGAACATCAACTACAATAAATGCATATGTAGCTGCGTCTGTCAAATTATAGATCTCTATAGATGTATAATTTACTCATCAAAGACATGAAAGTCTTAAAATAACTAAGGTATAAATAAATAATTGTGCTCTTCCCCCTACAATGTAGGAAGAGTGAAGGAAGAATATAATAAAGGCAGCCTTTAGCTTTATGGCAGCCGGCACTCTAGTCTGACATCTTTTCCACCAGCACATGAATGCATCACATTGGCAGACTAAGATCAAATTGGATAAAACATGAAAAACAAAATTCAGGATTTGGCCTTGAACATTGATGTAAAGGATGGAGAATGAAGACGAGGAGGCAACAGATTTTACCGGAGGGTGGGAATTAAACATGAAGTAGTCAGACAGTGTATGGCTTCATCACGGCAATATGTAAGCACCACATTTCCATATTCATTCAGGTCTTACTGAAAAATGCGCCGTTGCAGTTGCATTAATGCTGGTTCATACTAGCCAAACAGCAGTTAGAGTATATCTGGAAAAGAATAATATCTGTAGCCAATCATTGGATTTTCCGATTCCTGTGTTTACCCCTACCAGCAACTGGAATCACAATTTTTTTTTTTTTTGTAGAGAAAGGTCAGCTTCTCTTTGATTTCTGGAAACACTAAATAAGGTTTTTTGTGCACAGTATAGTTGCCTGCCTTGAATTACTGTTGCTCCAGCTTCCAATAAAACGTTTTGTTTTCTTAGTGAGCTAATTTGTTTGAACATCCACAAAAAAAACAGAAGTGAAGTAACATTGATAAAATCCACAAGGAACAAATGTTGCAGTGGAAAAAAAGTAGGAGTTGTAATAATTCATTTTTTTTCACTAATGAGCTTTGACATGATGATTTACAGTCAAATTGTAAAAAGGAACATAGGTGGGTCGGCAACTGTAGGCTTTTCATTAAACAGCTTATAACTACATTCACCTGTATGTCATCTTTATAATGACAGTTATCAAAGTTCAGATCCAGTATCTTCTTTGTCTTTAAATGTTTTATAGACCTGCTGTGTTAGTCTGAGGGGCAGAAGAAGAGTGATGGGGTTTGTCGTGGGGGTGGTTAGTCGTAGTTACACTTATCTGGGTTGTTTACATCGACAGAAGCCTGCAAGATTTAAAGCTTTTAAGCCGACTACTTTGTGTGTGTTTCTGTGTAAATGCCCGGGTATGTTTGTGTCCTCAAATTAAAAGTAGTTATGTCATTGATCTGTTAAGGGAAGGGAAGGGGGAAGAAGGATGGGGGCAAAGATGGAGGGTAGCTCTGTCTTTCTGCGTATGTTTGCGGCTCATAAAGGGAGGGGGGAGGGAATAAGTTAAATTTGCTGGAGCATGGATTCTCTTTCTCTCTGCTCTCGCTGGATCCATACCAATTCACCTCTCGAGTAGCAGCGTGAGAGAACAAGGCAGAAGCGAGAGGGAGGGGATAATTTCAAGTTGTTAGGGCAGTGATTGTTCTCTTCTTGGATCTGCACCAAGCTAACTTAACTTACAAAGTGAAACCTAACAGGCGAGAGCGACAGCAAAGGAAAGAGCAGTGCAGGAGAGCGAGATGAGGAGACAAGAATGGAGACAAAGAGCCGATTAGAAAGTGTTGGATCTCGAGGTGGACATCCCCGAGACTTCCTCTTCCTCATGGTAACATGGTTGATATTCATTTATACTGATGTCATAGTCCTCCTACGTTCAAAAACTTCATTAAAATATGATCCTTCCTGCTTTTTTAGAAAGGTTTAATCCCCCTGTGGTAGCAAGGTAGATCTTCCCTGCAGGAGTATCATTTAGCATTCAGTAATGTATACAAACAGTGTTTGCTTTGCATTAATGTAGCTGCTTTTTCCTACAACTGGAACATTTTACAGAAAAATATGTGCAATGAAACATATTTAAATATTTATATTACCATGTTTCCATTGTTAGATATATTGAAGTAATATATCTTTATATACAGAAAATATTATTATAATATATAATATAAGAGCCTACCTTAAAATCAAAAACTAGAATTACCCCAGAAAGACCGCACGGACACACACACCCAGAGATGTGTGCTGCCGCGCCGCACTTTTTTTGTCCTTTGCCAATCACATGCCTGACACCACACACAATGCAAACAAACAAACAGCGGCTGGTGCATTGCAGAGCGAGTATAAGGAAACAAACCCTGGAGCAGCAATGACACACCATGCTGTCCAGCTTTTATTTGCTGGCGAGTTTTATTGGCTTATCCGGGCCGACACACACATTTGTGCACATAAAAAGCACGCGGAAAAACTGAGAGGCTAATGCACACACACACACACACACAGCCAGATTATTATGATCAGTGGAATACAAAACGACAGCAAACATTTTTATAACTTCATTTAACTTTGTCACTCAAGGATAAGTGACACCAGAGTAGCATTGTGGCAAAGGTTCAGACAATATCTTTTAGCTTAAATCAAGTCTGAAGTCTGAACTGTCCATATCTGTCTAAGATTGTCATAAAGAGAGAAAATGAAAGAGCTTTAGGCAACAGACTGTAACGTCATGCTGCAGTGGGCAGAGCAATCAGCAATCAAAGTACAATCAGGGATGTCTGCCTGATTAACACCTGTCTTCCATAGAGAGAAGGGCATTCTTGACCTAAAAATCTTTATTGCTTTTTTCTCTAGTTTGAAATAGTTTTATAAAACCAAAATTACCTGAAAAATTCAAAATAGTAACTAAAAAAAACAGCAATAGCGTCCAATAGCTAGAAAACTAAGTCCTGAAACGGTAAACTGCAAAGTAAAAGTCATTTGAAAAGCTGAAATTTAAACAACCTCAACACACACACACAAAAAAACAAAACAATTTCACCGGTGTGTGTGTGTGTGTGTTTGTTGATTACTTGTGGAGTTTGTTTGATAGAATACACTTTTCTCTGTTTGCTCACTTCTTATCCAGAATGCTAACTCAGAGCGAGTCTGTGCAGTAAAACTGATTCAGGTACCGTTGTGGTCGCCCACACAGATAAACTTTACCAAGTCACATTGAGCTGGCTTCACTGGTTATGAATACATCACAAAGAGGCTTTTCAAAAGAAGACCTTGCTAATGTTTCTTGCTCCGTCACTCTTTCTCGCTTGTACCCTAACTCTCATTTTCTGTTTCTTTCTTTTCCTGTCATGTCCCTGTCCTTTAGTTGTCTCTTTCCTTTTCTACCTCACTCACTCTATTGTCTCCCTTTTACCATTTTTTTTCTCCACCCTCTCTCTCTCTCTCTCTCTCTCTCTCTCCACTTAGTCTCTCCTGTGTTCTCTTCTTCTCCTTAAAGCCACTGACTCATCAACTGAAGACTACAGTTTGCAAATGTTTTTTTAAGCCTTTTCAGTTTTGGTTTATCTCTTTTTTTTTTAGGATTTGAGCAAATTGTCACATTTTAGGTTTTTAATTTGTGAGAAGGTTGAGCATTTTGTAAGTAAGGCCTGGCCAAAAAAATCACTTTGTTGTTGACATTATAAGTGTACAATGTGGTATATGATTTTTGCACAATGATTTGATAGTTTGACAAGCTGAGAAGATTAAACTACACTTACATGTAGGTTTATATTATTGACATCTGACTAATGGTGCAGCCACACTGGATCCATTGATGGATGTCGAGTCGACGGATTCCATTCATTTTCTATAAGCAGCAGGAGATCCGGCCGCGAGGTGCTTGATGGATACAGCACGGCAAGTTGACGGACCAACTGCCATATCTGAATTTGCATAATTACGACTCAACCTCAGCTTTATGCAAATGAGGTCCATCCAGCACGACGCCGCCAGTTGCGAAGCTCAGATCAAACTATCAAACTAGGCAGTTGCTGATCAAATATGAATTAAGATTCTGTTACTGCACTGCCTATTTTATGCCTGAAATGTTTTTTTCAGAAACATACTTTAGTGTACTGTTTAGCTGACAAGGTTTGTGACGCGGCCTCCATGTTGAAAACAGCAGAGCAGAAACCAAGCAACGCCCACCTCGCAGTACCTCACCCACCACGTCACCCATAACACACTGTTTTTGTTCCTGAGGAGTCAAAACACAGAGTGGTGATGGCAGCCTAATTTTAACCAGTGTGTGCATGTGTGTGTGTGTGTGTGTGTGTGTGATGCAACAAAAACCTTCACTGTGATCTCGTCATGGCCAGGTTATTTCTCCTGCCAGGAGACAAGATGGACATCACCATGGGAACTGACTTGCACTAATTAGAACAGCTTGACTTTGAGATGATGAACTCCATACCTGGCTGTACAACCTTAGGGAGAGAGAGAGAGAGAGAAGTATAGGGAGGGATTGTGATGGCGAGAGAAAGGATGAATCAGAGGATTTACTGGAACATATGTCGAGGTGAGGGAAGGCGTTGGAAGACAAGAGGAGAAAAAAAGACGGACAACTGGCTAAACAAATTCCCTTTTTTTTTGGCTGAAATCAGTTTGGAGAGAGAAAACAAGTGTTAAAAATAACAAGAACAAGGGTGTTTGGGGGTATTGACTTAAAAGAAAGATGGACAGCTTTGAATAGAAGTTAACAGAAAGAGAAGAAAGATTCAGCTACAATATCAATTTGGCAAACAAAGAAAAATTGAGATAAACTCCGTGCATAAAATACTAAGAGTAAAAAATGGTGGCATGTAATACTTGAAGACTAGCTGAGTAACATGACCTTCAAAAGAAGAGAGAGGATGTGCTGAATGGGATATATCAAACATACCAGGGCATGATGACCTTGAGCAGCAAGAAACTGGCAGAAAACAATGAGAAGGATGAATTTCATATTATATTGAATATGACATTAGAGAGAAAAAGATGGAAGAGAGAGAGAGAGAGACTTTAAAAACTTTAAGTGAGCATATCCATCTTTAAGGAAAGATAGTAGAGGAGGCAGACAGACAAATAGAGAAATAAATGGTGAAATAGTGGGTGTTCGAACTCAGATGCTAAACTTTTCTGGGTCGTGGCAACCTTGGCTAAGAAAGGATGGAGAGAGAAACAATGTCTGACTTTCATGCGGGACTTGATGTGAGAGGAAGGAGATAGAGGGGAGGAGGAGGAAAGTGACTATGTCCACAATAATGTGGTTACATTGCAAAATGCAAACCAATCGCAGCGCAGAAAATACTGTATAATCAACTTCCTGCTAATTTACTGGCTTACTGTTACCGTCAACCTTACCTAAGCTAATAGCTAACGGTAACGGTGCAGTCTGCAACCTCACTGCTGGATGCCACTAAATCCTACACGCTGGACCTTTAAGGATGACTGGATTGAAGAAATATGCATTTACTTTGCCCGAGGGAAGCACAAGACTAGGGATGTCAGTTTCGTTTAATTTTAAACTAACCAAGAAAAGTTGTGATGTAGTGTTTGTTTGTAAGGGGCTTTCCAGCAGTTGGTGGTCAGAGCTAGCATGACTTTTAGCTCATCCTTCTTCTCCTCAAAGTGTTTTCCAATGTGTTTAGTCACAGGAGCTCTCAATGGCATAACGTACTCAGGCTCGAGGTACGAATGTAAATGATAATACGAATATAAGGTGACCCTTATGAGACGACCCCCTCCTTTTCCAACAGCTGTTTTTGGAAAAATAACATTACTTTTTGAACATAACTTACATCATAGTATAGTTACAAACTCACACACTCTCCTGCCAGGCTCTTTGGAAGCGGTCAAAAGTTATTTTCTCCAGCAGTTAGCATTTATAAGACTGCCTGTTTGTCTTTTTGAGCTCCTTATCATCTGTCACAGTGGTATTTGGCAGCTTGACATATTCCGCTTCTGCTGTAGAGACGTCGGAAGACACTTTGAACTTGTTATCACTCGTCATGAATTTATTTCCTCTGTGGCAGAAAAACATGTTACACGAGCCTTCAGAAACTCCTGCAGGTTAAACTGGACTAACAAAACACTTTTAGGGCTGACTGACTCTAACACACTCACTAGCCGAGCAACATTAAGGCTACAAACAAAATGCATGCAACACTATGTGTGGAAGTCGGTTTTACACCGGTACTTTATCCATTCAAAAAGAATATCTGATGTTGTGAACATGTAATTGTCTAGCCGTCGTTGACATCCCAACACAAGACCTATCTGCTTGATTTGCAATGAAACAGTGGCCATAGTGAAGAGTGGGAAACGCAAAATACCATTACGACACCAAATGTGCCTGTTTTGAAGGAAACCATCCCAGAAGCACAGAGATAAGAACCAGAAAAACGGAACCAGCTGAAGTCGTGACATCAAAACTCCAACAGAATAATTCTAAAATCAGACATTTTCAACAATAAATGCTGTGAAGAACTCATAACACAGCAGATTCATTAATGAACACTTATACCAGTGTCTCCGTCTGGCCTTCACACCTTTCTATGCTCTGTAGTTTCACAACAAAGGTGTCACGTCTCCCATTCATACAGAAATGCTGTTCATGTACATAGTTCTGGAGGCTTTGTACTGAAATATCATCATCACTGGACCTTTGATGCGGTGGAAATTTATTAAGTGGACCTCTCAGACTTGTATTTGACTGCCCCTGCTCTAGCCTCATACTTAACACACACTTCACAGCTCTGCAGAAGAAAGCAGTTAATGTTATTTGCCTAGTATATGACAGTATTACAATAACCCAAATATTAGATAATACCAAATCTCATACCATACATTACAAAGTTTTAATAATACACTATTGTTTGTTCATCTCAGTCACTCTGTCAAACAGACACACACATAACCGCTCAGACTCACATATAATCTCCTACTTACTACCTGTACAAGCAGCAGGTAGTAAGTAGGAGATTATTGACATAATGTTCAACCTTGTACAGGTGGTATCACCTTGCTTCACCTGTTAGTACTCCCCTGCGGTGAACACTCCACAAGAGGCAATTTACATTCACTGCAAAGTGAAGCTGTATATTTAGTTGGTTGGTGAATAAGGCCGGTGCAAGCTGTGGTGAGAGACTGACAGACAGACCAAACAGCTGCAGTATAATAGTAGAAAGTCATATTTTGAGTGTAGTTTTATATATATATACTGTATATAGCCTGTATTCCTAGTCTTGTATTCTTGTCATTATTCTCATTCTCAGTGTTACACGTTACCTTTCTGCCACTGCAGCGGGCTAATTTCTGCAAGGGGATCATCTGCTGAAAACAATTTTAGATAAGAAAACAGAATAAGAATAGGCAGATATAAAAGGCAATCAGACGGAGAGCCGAAATGAATACAGTAGACAGGCAGACATGCATCCACACACACGCAAAAACAACCCAGAGCTGAGTTTGAGGAAATGAGAGACAGGAATAATAATTTGTTGTTGCATATTCTAAGACACCACTAAATCTCACACCTGTGCTGTTTTTTTTGTTGTTTTTTTGTTGTTGTTTTTTTTGGATGCCAAATATATATTTATTGTCAGGAATGTGTTGTTGACAGAGATTAGATTTAACCAAACAAATGTGAGCCTGTCAGCTCTACAGACAGAAAAATACAAG
The DNA here is from genome assembly GCA_038419695.1 of Scomberomorus guttatus. Lineage (NCBI taxonomy): Eukaryota > Metazoa > Chordata > Actinopteri > Scombriformes > Scombridae > Scomberomorus > Scomberomorus guttatus. The sequence goes on along the minus strand of CM076466.1, from coordinate 12,146,161 downwards.
CAAACCTAATATGCTGAGAGACAGCATTGTGCGGGCATGCTGGTGTGTTGGGATGGATGTGTGGAGGTAGGGACGAAAGGGCGAGGAGGAACATATTGGTGATGGATGGAGGACTATATTGTCTATATAGCTGCTGTCGTGTGTGTGTGTGTGTGTGCATGCACATTCAAAGGCCCTTTAAACGCCAATCAATACGCCGAGATGACATCCCATAGGACTACTGTATGGAAAAGGACTCATGGGTTACTACATAACACTGAAACCAGTCTAATATCATTATCAGCGCTGCTTTCGCCCCTCTTCGTCCCTTTTCCTCTGCCCAGTTTTGGTAATCCTTGTTTCTTGTTTTGTTTGTTTCTCCTCTCCCTCGCTTTCATTCGCTCTAAATTGTATTTCTATCCGCCTATTCAGGCTGTTTTGTCTCTTTTGATCAACAATAGTGGCCCTTTCCACTTCTTTTTTTCATTCCCCTCTCTTTCCTATTTTCTCTAAGACCACAATGAATGCAAATCATGACATAAATGGAGGCCTCCTTAAATTAGTTCTGTGTAATTACTGGAGATTGTCGTACAAAGCTTTCTTGCGCTCTGCATGTGCGTGTCAAGTGTGTAGAGTGTGTCTCTTTAGTAAATATCCTATCTTTTTTTTTTTTTTTTTACCCTTTCCTTTGTTCTTTCCCTCCCTCTTTCCATCTTTATCTCACTTTCACTATTTAGCCAAAGTACTTCATTCTTATTCACAGTGAGGACCATTTAGATCTGGATCCTCTTCAAACATGTATTGTTTCTTTTGCCTGTTCTATTATCTGCTCTGTTTCTCCCAGACAAACTATCTCCTGCCTTTTTTTTTTCTGCTCAGACAAGGCCTGGTGATAACGGAGAGGCTGAGGAGGAGAGGAGATGGGGGTGATTTTAAAGGGAGGGAGGGATAGACGGAAGGGAGGGGGGGGAAAAGTTAGAGTGCTTTAGAATTGCACAAGAGAGGGAAGGGAGAAAAATGGGAAGTTTTTTAGATGGAGAGTGCTGGGATGAAGCAAGGCTAAGAGGTAAAGAGAGAGAGAGAGATGGAGTGGCAAAAGAGGCTTTTGAAAAGTAGCGGGGAGGAAGGAGAAACAGCTGCTGAGGAAGGAGGGGAGGGTTGGCCGTAAGGATAGTTTTATAGCAAGAAGTGAAAACTGGCTGCAAACAACCTGCAAAAAAAAAGTCAATTTATGAGATGGAAAATTCAGAAAGGAGGAGAGAAGAGTGTAGAAATAAGCATTGAGGACTAGAGTTAACCAGCTGCTCAGTCTCAGTTACCTCCTCCACTGGAGACTGCTGTGAAAATGACAGTGTTTCTGTGGAATGAGTTCAGGCTTCATTATTTCTTTTCTTCTGACATTTTCTTACTCGCTTTTTGTGTTTCTTCCTCTGTCCGTTTGTGCCTGTTTCTGTCTTTCTTTCTCCCCTATTAGTGCCATCGATGCATAGCACACAGATGGGAGCCTGTTGGCAAAAAAACTCACACAGACACATGTTTTATTAATGCGTGCTGCAGTTTAGTTTAGTTTTTTTTTTTTTTTTTTTTTGCATTTTCCCCCCGTCATAAACATTTAGTCTCTGGTGAGAAAACTTGCTATTCATCCTTAGTGTTTCTGAAATGAACCAGGCAAGGCTGAGGGCTTTTTTAACAGCCCTTCTTCTTCTTTCTCTCTCTATCCATCCATCTCTTTCTCTCTTCCTTTGTCTCACTGTTTCTTCAGCTCCAGCAACAGAGAGGGGTCTACGGCTATTCATACACACTCTCTCTCTCTCTCTCTCTCTCTCTCTCTCTCTCTCTCTCTCTCCCCTGGCCCTTCTCCTTCCATCTGCCTGTTTCTATCTCTGTCAGCTGGGGGATGTTTTACGGCCTATATGCTAATTGATACTCTCACACATTCTGTAGTTCTCCTTTCTCGCTTTCTACCGCCCCCCCCCCCCCTCCCGTCTTGCTTTCTTTCCTTTTCTGTCAAGCTAAGAAAGTTTAGACTCCTTTTCAGCTGCCTTGCTACGTGATATTCACACATTTTCTCTCATGTCATACTCATTTTCTCTCTCAATTCTTTTGCTTTTAAGTCTATCCATGTCTCTGCATCTATCCGTCAGATAGACAGGGTTTGATGCTTTCCCGCAGATCTGCTTACTCCCTTATTTTACTTCTAACTTCCTCTGTCACTCTTTTTTCTTTTTTTTTTTGATCTTCTTCCTTTTTTCTCCTCCACTGTCTCACCGTGGCTGTTAAGCTGGCTAAGGCGTTTCTGCTGTCTCGCTCAGTTTTATTCTTATATTCCTCTCAGTTTTCCTTCGTTCCTTCTCTCCAGCTCTTTCTCTCTCTTGGATTAGTATGATTCAGATGGGTGTGAATGTGTTTGAATTTAGTGGCAAAGCAAATCAATTCCTCATCTACTTCCCTGTTCCTGTGTAACTGTTTCACTCTTATTCTCCCTGTGTACATTTATCTCTGTCCGCAAGTCCATTTCGGTGGAACTTAAATTCACACCGACTTTACTGCGTGAAATCTTTCAGTCATTATTAGATGTCCTCTTACATTATTGAAGCGGGAGGTCGTGACATGTGAGCTCTCCATTGCAAATTGAGAAGAAAGTTGTGAGAGTTGCAGGTTTCTTGTGATATTCTAATTTTGATCCCCAACAGAAAAGCCTCCAACTCAGCGGGAAGAGCTACAGAGCGGTTCCTCTGGCAGGCAGGGAAAAAGGGGAGAAAACCTGGAGAGTTAAATTAAGTCTAGAAAAGCGTTTGCTTGCACTAACAAACACACACACACACGCACGCTGACACTCCCCATGCCCTCAAGTAGAGGTATAGATTAGCCATTCTCACCAGACCAAACTCAAATTCATAGATTTCATTGTTATTTCTCTTAATCTGAGCAAGTGAAACAATGCATCTGCTCCTTGGCCTTGCCAGCACTTTCTTTGTCATTTAGAAGCTGGTCAGCTTGCTCTAGGTTATGCAGAACGAATGCAAATTAAATAAGAAGAAATTAGCGTCTTTGTCCTCACAGAACAGGAATGACATGATTTGAGGTATGACACAATGTTGACATTATTATCAGCAGTTGCTAAAAACTCCTTTATAAATGTAGACCGAGCTACGCAGATTATTTATTTTACAAAATTGTCTAATCAAGTTATGTAAATAATGTGCTTGTTTGTTTAAGAACGAGTGTGTTTCCGAGGCTGAATATAGAATTAAATTTCAGGTTGTGACAGAAACATTCTCACTAGTGCATCACCTTCCTTTGAATAACACTGAGGTGGGTGTCACTACAGGATGAGGCGGAGGTGTGTTGCTAGGGCGACAGCTAAATCTTTTATTTTTCAAGGTTGGGCCATCTAAAGCAGGAAGTTGTGGAAATCTATATGTGGATATGTCAGCGCTCCCACACTGACACCGAATAACATGATTTTTTTTTCTTCCTTTTGTCTGGTTGGAACAATATTTGGCCCAACAGACTGACAGATTAAATGATAAAACAGGATAATAAAAGAGTGCATAAATATCTTTAGTGAGTTAATTTGAGATTCATTTTAATTAACTAATTAGTAAAATTCTGCATGCTCCTGTTGCAGATATTGGTGATTAGCCAGCATTTCTATAAATGTTACGTTGAATAAACAAAACAAAAACCCAATTTATTAGGTCAGTAAGCTTGTCTGTGCATCTCTTAAACCAAAACATTAATCAGAACTGATGAGGGGTTGTCAGCTACCTGTTTTTCCAACATATTGGGTAGATGCTGTCTGCTCCTGTCATCCCTGTTGTATGAGTGTTTGAGGTAATTGCCGCTGCTTTTTGAAAGTGTGCTGTGTTCATCCACCATACTCAGAAATTGCCAACAAATGTTGCAAACACTATGTGATTAATAATCATTTTCTACTCAAGGTAACCACTGCTTTCTGAGCGGCCTGCTTTTGCTCTGCATAATTTGGAGTACCTGCCAACACGTCTCTGCTCCACACACTCAAACTGTTTTAGTTGCTGCCGCATCCATAACTAATTTTAAAGAGACATCTGTGCTGACTGGTGAAAAGGAAAAAATATTAGAAGAATTTGTTGGTTTATTTATTGGCGTCACGACTGGCCAATCAGTTTGCTAAAATACACCAGTCAATCCTTCCCAACCTTGTTGATGAGCCCTGCATCTTAAGATCTTTGATTTGGTTTATTACTTTTTTTCCTTCCCTTTCTATTTGACCCTGCTTTAAAAGCGCTGGGAGGAGAGGAATAGAGGAAGATAAAAGAAAGAGAAAAAGGGGGAAGAGAGACCAAAGCAGGCTGAGATAGTGATACAAGGGAAGAAGAGAGAAATGAAGTCGGAAGATGGGAGGGAGGCAAGCAAATATGGTGGTCGTAGTAATCAGTCTGATGGGCTGGAATATTTCCTCTGGCTTACTTCCTTCTTGCTGGGAGGAGGTAACCAGAGAAACCCATTTGTGCTTAATGTACGCTCAGGAGGAGGAAAGGGAGGAGAAATGTTGTTATATAGAGCCATGGAAGACTAGAGGGAGGGAGTAGATGAAGGAAAGCGGAGGGAGAAATGTAGATAGAGGTGTGAGAGCACGAGGGTGTTGCTAAATGTTTGGCCTAACATTGCTATGTGGTTGCTAATGTGTTGCTATGTAGGTTGTGAGGATGTCGCTAGGTTGTTGCTAGGTGGTTACAATGGGCTTTAACAGAGCATTGAGTTGTCACTGCGGTGCTTGGTAAGGTTCGTAGGGAAACTGGTTGAATGTGTTTTTATTCCACACACTCTTCCTATTTCTTTATATTTTTGCGTTTCATCTGTCTCTCAAACACTCTCCCTTGTCTGTCGCTATTTTTGCTTTTCTTTTCCAATCTCCGTCTTCACACTGTGTCTCTCCTCTGTGCTTCAAACAAGTAACCATTTTTTATTTATCCCCAGCATCATTCCACGATATCAATGACTTATAGTACACAAGTGGAATTTCCATAATGCAGTGCTTTCTCCACATGTGCACTGTAATTGGATTTCCTTTATGCTACGGATTCGGCAATTTGATTTGATTATATCGCTACATAAAAGAAAGAAGGCGAGTAAGACAGAAAGGGAGAAGGATAAAAGGTTTGTGTTAAGCCTTATTGGTGGTGAGAAAACCAAAGCTTAGAGGACACATAAACTTATCCATGCATGTGCATATTCAATAACACCACACTTCAGCACACACACACACACACACATATGCAAGTACAACACAGCCTAGATTAAAGACCAAAGGTGTAAGTGCCTTTGTTATCACAACTCCAAAAACACCGCCTGAGGAAATATTACTTAATTAAACGTATATGTACCTCATGTATGTTATTTGTGTATTTAAGCCTTTCTGCAGAGGCATGGTGTGTTATCTCCTATATGTTTAGCTGTAACTTTGTCTTTTAAAAAGCATTTTGCATTGTGTTCCCTGACAGCATTGTAACCTCTTTTTTTGCCACATTAACAGAGTGAGAGATGACATCATTCCAACTTCTCTGTCTTTTTTAATTCCCAGAATATGCAGCTACACGAGGATATATATACTTATTTGATTTGTCCACCAAATATCATTTAACTTTTGTCCCTTTTACATCTTAGGAATTGTGGTCACTCCTGTGGGGATCAATACAAAGTGGAGCCACATGAGCACAAACCCAAATGTAGTCGTACCCGATTAAATGACTGAGCTGACCCTCTCTCCAACATCTACTGTTCTTTGTTCCAGGAAGTGCCGGCACACCGGTGGTGTTCAATGAAAATGGAGACGCACCAGGAAGATATGATATCTTCCAATACCAGATCACCAACAGATCTATTGCGGAGTACAGAGTCATTGGCTCCTGGACCAATAAACTACACCTCAAAGTGAGATTTTTACACATGCACCCCAGGCAATGCAATCAAGAAACTATAATTTAAAAACTGCATGTCGAAACTTCTTTTTCTAATCTCCAATTTTTGTAGTCACCGACTTTTGTGTAATAAAGGGAAAATGCCTTTACAATAATCCAAAATGTATTTAGATTTTAGTGTTTTATTGAAGCTTCTGAGGCTTTATAAACCAAATACCTTTGCAGAATGAAAGTTCAACATCACTGTGTGCAGCTGCCATGAATTCAAAATCCCCACTTACCGGACTGGATTTGTTTGAGTTATTGCTCTTGTTCAGAAACACAAGTTAGCTGGAATTGAGTATTTCACAAGAGAGTGTGGATCTTCCATTCAGGCAGTCTTGTGCAGGGAAATACTCACACTGACACACACCCACACAAGGTCACACAGCTATATGTAACATATACACACAAATGCAAAAATTGGAGTATACACCTGAGTATACACAAATGAATGCACAAGCAAACAGTCTTTGTCTTTGCTTCTCACTCCATTTATTACGTGCACACATGCATGCACCCAAACTCCTTGAGCAACCGTGGAGTGTTCAGTGTTATAAATCCACACAGGACTTCATTAAAAAAGGCCAGATGACAGATGAGAAGACTAATAGACATGAAATGCTTTCTGCCTGATGGACGGCCTGGCTGACTGAGGGAGAGAGAGAGAGAGAGAGAGAGAGAGACTGCAGGAACACACAGGACAGCTCATAGTTAAGACACACACGATTGGGCGCTTTGACAGTTGACAAATTAACAGATGTATTTGATTCGTTTAACAATCCAGTTGGGTTTGAAGGCACAGGCGCAGATGTTGTGATGGTGGCATGTGAAAGTTTTTCATGATCAACAAACTTGTTAGATGCTCATCGGTATAAAGTACAAGTCAAGCCAGTGAGATTTTGTCGTAAATGTTGGGTAAAGTATTTGGACTTATTTGTATTTTTAGTATAAATCACACCTACATTAACATGTACACAGTTCAGTTGATGTTAATCTTTAAAGCAGAATCCTAATAAAGCTATTTAATTAATGGAAGAAAGGTTCATGACTGTGCCTTTGTTGTTACAGGTAGTGCATAATTTATGATTATTGTTAGGTGTGTGTGTAAAGATTCTGCAAAAACTGGTGAGACTATAAATAAATGATGAATAAAAATACAGAACAATAGGGGGGAAACAGTTTAAAAAGTTCCAAACAAGGCTAATTTGCTCTTTGGCACAAACATACATTACACTTTTTTATCATTAGATTATTTCTCCTGACAGATACATTCGCAGCACCAAGCTGTGAACAGCCAATAACCCAGTGTTGGTGTTTTTAATGCTGCAAGTGTGATCGTTTCTATATGTGTGTCAGTGATCAAATCAAATCCATTTTCTCTGTCCCTGATGAGTTTTTCCTCCTAACTAGTTTTTGTTGGACTGGTACATTGTGAGCCTGTTTAAAACAGTAATGCTCCATTTTACTCACCACCCTTGGCAACGGGTGAACCTAAGGGACTCGGTATAATGACAGAGTTTATTACAAACACTCACACACATAAAAACAAATTAAAACACACACACACACACACAAACTTGTGCATTCCAGACACACACACACACACACACACACACACACGCACACATACGGAAAGCTCAGGGATTCACTATAATGCCAGCATGACACAAACAAACAAAATGCACACATGGAGGAACATATGCACACACACACACACACACACACACACACAGACAGAGAGAGAGAGAGAGAAGGAAATACAGATGGCCTATTTGTGCCAGATTTGATTATGGTCTGATTGCTGGCTTCCAGACTAGCTGGTGTTAGCTTTGTGCTCGGCAGCGCTCAGGAAAAGGATCTGAAGATCTGCTTGAGCTAATTGCTCTCCGAGTTGCCCTGAAGAAACACTTTCTGCAGGTACAGAGAAAACTGAGTGTTAAAGGACTGCTAACACACAGCTTCAGCAGATGGCTGCCAATATTTGTGCTGCATAATGTCTTGCAAAAAGGTGCCATTTTTCCTCCTCTCTCCTTTTCTTCTTTCTCTAGGTCGAGGCCATGCGTTGGAGGACAGGTGACCCATCTCTCCCAGCGTCTGTATGCAGCATCCCATGCCGCGCGGGTGAAAGGAAGAAAGTGGTTAAAGGTGTACCCTGTTGCTGGCACTGTGAGCGCTGTGAGGGATACCACTATCAGGTAGATCTCTGGCCACCAGCCACCAAGACTTGAGGGTTTGTTCCAATACAAGGAAATAAGCTGTCCACACTGTGACTGATATGCAATGAAGTCTCAGTCTCAGTATTCCTTATATTACTGTACGTATTTTTTGGCTTATTTAACACGGACGATTTAACATGATTTGCTGTAAATGCGCCAGTTTGCCAAAAGTTATCATAGTTTATGGAAGACTGTTTACTTTTAGGAACCAGTTTTTTTTTATTTTTGCTTACATTATCTAAAGCTGTTTCCTGAGACTTCCTACCAAAATGTTATGCTTGCATTACACGGTTCACAGGTTGCAGGCAGAAAAATACACCTAAAACATAATTAACTTTTGTCACTCAGTCATAGACGATGTAGTGGCGATTTACAAAACACGCACTGTTGAAACTGTCTTTTCCAAACCGTAAAACCAAACAACAGCAGTCCCGTGTGATACATTCTGGTGTAGCATTCTGGCAGCCGCTGGCAGAGTGATTTTGTAGAATCATCAGTAGTATATTGGCTTTTTGCATCAATGCTTCTTCACTGTAGCTCTCAATTTTCTGTCCTTCTTTTTTTGTGCAAAACTCGCACCAAGAAGAGTGTTTTTCCTGACTTGTAGGCTCACCTAGATGATTTTAAAATCATCTAAACTGGCAACTGTCAACAAAAATGTGGTGACAGTGAATATTTTAACAAACTTTAGTTGAACTCCTTGTTCCGGCTTTATTAAAGCATTTATTAAAGCCAGAATCGGTTTTAGCTGTTGGAAGACTTTTACAATGATTCAGTTACAACATGTTTAACATTGTATACATGCTAGTCTATGCATGCATCTGCTTTATGACGGTTATTACCTGCTTACTCTCGCTCTACAGTAGTTTTGTCCCTGTATAGCGATCAGGGTTTTTTTGTTTCAACTCATTTCAGGCAATCAAAAAAGTGAGCCACTTAGGTGCCCCATTTTAGATTTATATATGCAAGAGGAACCCCACAGAAGCTATTATAGCAAATGGAAGTACATAATTTGAGGTAAGGGAAAAGGGTCTGATCACACATTATAAAGATACATCCCCCATGTTAATTATATCACAGTTGGGGACAATTTGGCAACCCATCATCCTTCCTATTAAGTTAGAAAATCCATGAGCGAGTAAGTGTATATGCAAAGAGTTCCCTTGTTCAGGAATCAATAAAGGCAAAAGAAAATATCAGCCATAGCAGCAGCAGGCGATGCTTGTCAGAGGGAGCAGTCAATACTCATTTTGCGGATGCATGCAGTTGCTGGAAAATCAATAATCTGTTGACACATTTACTGTAGATTTGGGATTTTAGCAGAATGAAAAAAAAAGTATAGCAGCATGACAAAAAGAAATGTGTCGAATGTTATTCTCCTTAACAAGTCACTTCACAGAGGTACATAACGTATAGTTTAGCGTCAGCTGCGTGGCAGATACATGAATTGTTGCAATGTTTTTGGATGAAAGCATGGGGGATTTACAGTAGAGTTTAGATATATAAGGGAGAAATATACAGATTTACCGCACTTCTGTAAAGGGTTTGGTTTTTTTGGGGTTTCTATGGAAACCAATAATATCTGATTATACGACAAACCTTTAATGTACAAACTGTCTCTCCACCAGGCGTCAGAGTTCACCTGTGAGCTGTGCCCGTATGAGATGCGACCCGATACCAACCGCACCGGCTGCGTCCCCATTCCCATCATCAAGCTGGAGTGGCATTCCCCCTGGGCCGTCGTCCCCGTCTTCATCTCCATGATGGGGATCATCGCCACCTCTTTCGTCATCGTCACTTTCGTCCGGTACAACGACACCCCCATCGTCCGAGCGTCAGGGCGGGAGATGAGCTACGTGCTGCTAACAGGAATCTTCCTGTGTTACGCCATCACGTTCCTGATGATCGCGACGCCGGACGTGGGGGTCTGTTCATTCAGGAGGATTTTCTTGGGCTTGGGGATGTGCTTCAGCTATGCAGCGCTGCTCACCAAGACCAACAGGATACACCGCATTTTTGAACAAGGGAAGAAGTCGGTAACAGCACCCAGGTGAGGACAACACTTCTGTCATCATGCGCACACTCATGTTTGCCCTCTATGTGACAGTGTGTTCAGCACTTGTAGATTTCTCGGGGTGTAGTGGCACTCAGGGTTGGTGTAAGTGAAATTTCTCTGTGCACGTGTGTATTCATATGAAGACTTAACCTCCACTTATTCCTTACTAAGCTGCCAGCAATCATTATTCATCATTATTTTTTTCATACATTATTTATCAGTCATGAACTTACACTCACCTATTGTACTGTTTGCACTCAGTGCGAGTGACGCTGGGAGAGAGCATCAACTAAGTGGCTAAAATGTTAATGCAGGATTTAATAGAACTCAGGTTAATGTCCCCTCTACCCAGATGGCCATCTGCTTTTTCTATCCATCCAGCTGGGCTGGAGTTAGTATTATTGTGTTGCTATTACTCATATATAATGTTTTTTTTGTTTTAGTTGTATTTTGCTTATTTTTATTTTGCTGTTACTGTTAATATAAAGAAAAACAAGCAGATTCCAGTAACTCTAGTACATAAATTAAGCTGCAACACAACTAAGGTAACGTCAGTATGACGCACAGAGTTAGGAAGTTAACTTACAATGAGGATTTTAAAGCTTTTATTTTATTATATATTATTATATTACAATTTTGATTTCCAATGATTATGAAAACAAGATAATCGAGATAAATCGATTATTGTGCTGCATTCTGTTTCAATGCTCTTGTTTTGTTTTTTTGCGTTCAGCACATTGTGTGTTGGAGCAGCCAGACACTGAGAGACAGACAGACAGACAGGAGTGGAGCTCCTCCTCACAGTGTGAATGTGTCTGAATTTAACGAACAGTCAAATGTTCAGCGGTGGAAACTGACTTATTTAGACTTCAACAGGCTACTTTGTTTTAGTTTCAGTCAGACTTTGGATGCTATTATTTTAGATACGAGGATGCTTCGCTCCGTGTAATGATCTCTCCTTTTATCCAGCTGCTTGGCGCTGTGCTTTCTCTGTCTGCAGTCGGTTATTGTGCACATGCTTACTTGTAAAAAAGCTGATTAGAAAGCTGGTTACACGTATACATGGCAGAGAAATCGGTGTTCTCCAGGGAGTGAAATCTACCTGTGGAAACCAGGTTTCTCTAATCCCAAACTCCCATTACAGAAAGCAGGTTTCTTGTTTACATGACAGTTAAGAAATCAGCTTTCTGGAGAAAACCGACTGTAACCTGGTTACTCAAGTGCATGTAAACACACTGTCAAACCTGCTTCTCAAAGTTTATTTTGGTCTAATATATTTTTATTTATTATTTTCATATATTTCATATATGTTTAGTAGTTTCAGGTTGTGGAAGTGCACTACACTTTATTTTTCCACTGTTAAAAAGACAAGTTTATTAAAACTGTTCAATAAATGCATGATGTTTCCAAAGTCAATGAGTAATCATTTTAAATATTCATGATCTCAATATTGACCAAAATAATCATTATTATTTGGGGGGGTTTTATTCTTTCTACCCTTCTATGAGTTCACATTTTCTTGGTTTCATTGGTTGTCCCAGTCAAAATGAAACCTCTAACCCTCAGCAACCCTCTCCTTCCCAGGTTCATCTCCCCCGCCTCCCAGCTTGTCATCACCTTCTCCCTCATCTCGGTTCAGCTGCTGGGCGTCTTCGTCTGGTTCGCCGTCGACCCGCCTCACACCGTCGTGGACTACGGCGAGCAGCGGACCCAGGACCCCACGGCGGCACGCGGCGTCCTCAAGTGCGACATCTCGGACCTGTCCCTCATTTGCTCCTTGGGTTACTCCATCCTGCTGATGGTGACGTGCACAGTTTACGCCATCAAGACGCGAGGCGTGCCCGAAACCTTCAACGAGGCCAAGCCCATCGGATTTACCATGTACACCACCTGCATCATCTGGCTGGCGTTCATACCCATCTTCTTTGGCACGTCACAGTCTGCAGAGAGGGTAAGTGTGTGTGTTTTTTATGTGTTTTTTGTATCAAGCTTACTCTATTCCCAACCTGCATACTTTAACCGCTGTTTTTGACAGTTTATTAGTGAACTACATTCTACAGGCAGTGTGAGTATAAAGAAAATGTCTGTACTTCATCCCCATCATCTTTAGGATTTCTCAGTCTGCAAAGAGGATGATACCATGGTGTGTGTGTCTGCTAGCCCGCCCGACTATCGGTTGGATTACCCTGTATATGACCTGTTTGGGATTTAAAGCAATTTTCTTTGGGGACATCATCTCATAAAGGATGAGTGCAGGTTGAATTTGTGTGTTTCACTGGTCTATGTGTGTGTGTGTGTGTGCATCTGACTCCGTAGAGAGAGGGCAATGGATTTAGATGATTTTGTGTGCGGCTGTATGTATATTTTGTGTAATATCTTTTATAAGATAACAATTCACTGACATGTTGGTTGTTATGGTGTGGTTTATGGGCTTTCTGTGAGCATGGCTAAGCTCTCCTGAGCCCATTTTGCAGCATTATTAAGTTTTGGAATCACTTTTTTTGAGTCATAAATTTGCATGTATTGCTATGGCAGAAAGCTTTCTCTCCCTCCCTGAAACTTTTTTTTGGGAGATCAAAACTGCATCTCTTGGCACTGGGAGATATGTTTTACAATTGCAGCTATACTAATGGTTCAGACTCCTAAATCTCCTGACAATCCCCCGCGAGTACAAGAGGATTTTCTGTCTGTCTTATTGACTGGATCTATGTCTTGGTCCAAGTTTTGATAGAGGGTTGCAGTTGCACTGTAGAGCCTATTCCTCCTACCTTTAGTCAATTATTGAAGGTTATATGATGTGAGTAAGATGTAGCGTTCATGCGTTTCATTATGCATTTACAGTACATTATTGTATATTAGCAGCTTTTACTGTATTTACATTCACATTCCTTAAGCAGTGGTGCCCAACCTGGGCATGTCCAAGAAAAATCTTAGGGGCCCCAAATATTAAATGAATGAAAAAGAAAGAAGGAAAAAGTGATATTCTTTTTGCTTTTTTCATTTGAAAGTCTGGATACTTTAAGCTCCTTAAGCCTGTAAAAATCCTTCAAATAAAACAGTCTAAGAAGGATACATAACTTTTTTTTTGCTTTAACTCCTCATCCATGTCCACACTAAAGCCATATGTGGGGTCACAATTAGCTATCGCTTGTTTTTAAGGGGTTGTAAGCAAAAAAAGTTTGGATCACTACCTTGGGAAAACTATAATCATGTATGTAAGTGATTGTGTGAAAGCCTGAAAGAGAACGTGTCTTTTAACAATATCAGTTTAGAAACAGGGGGTTTGACAGGCATAAACACACATACACACATACACAAACACACACACAAACAGCTAATCTGATTCATAACACTGCAAATAGCGAGCCATTGTATTTACCAGAGCTATTGCAGTAGTGGTTTATTGATTCCATTTCTCGATGGTGCAACTATTCTGGTTTTAACAATAAAACACATTGAAATTCAAGGCAGGTCATTGATTGCAGATGTCACAGGTTGAACATCACAATGCTGAACACGTGTGTCTTTGAATACTGTAAAAGTGCTCATACAGTGGATAGAGAAGCAGTAAACAGCCATATAGTAATGCTTGTGAACAAATAGATAGTGCAGTGTCATTCACACACGGTAGAGCTACAAATCATAAACCTCAAGCTCTTTAGAAAACAATCAGATTAATGTACAGCTCTAAATAACTTGCATTTAGTTTGTGTGTTTTAGAAGAAGTCAAAGTGCTTCACAATCTTAAATGTCAATATTCTGTCCCATTCTGTCCTTTTCCATGTATCAGCTGTGTACCTACTGTGTGTGTCCACTGGACTTTCAAGTCTTCCCTCCCTCTCCCTCAATAAAATACTCGCCTTTTATAGTCTTTCCATATTTTGGAGTGTAAGTCGGGCAATTTTCATTTCTCCCCTTTCATTGTATCTCAGCCTATTTTCCTTTCAAGGCGGGTGCCTCTGTTGCATGGCAAAAAGCTGACATCAAAGTGATCCCGTCTTATCACACATCAGGGAAATCATACTCTTGCTGGATGTTTCATAGAGTTTTTCATTTACTCGCTCTTGTTTTTTTTCCACAAGAAACCACAGAGTTTCAAAGTAGTGCAGGAAGTTTCAAATGAGTCAGTGTTTTATTTTTTTTCCTGACCTTGTTCATTCTGCCACATTTATGCAAATAGGACCTGGCTATTACAATTATAACCTAACAAGGAGAATTTTGCTTATTCACTTTCCTCAGACAGAAGCTCTAATCCACTCGTTTCACCCTAGCCCCAGTCAACCAAGGCGTGCCCCAAGGCTCTGTGCTTAGACCTCTTCTCTTTAGCATCTACATGCTCTCCCTTGGTCAGATCATCAAGTTTCCACTGCTATGCCGATGACACACATCTGTATCTCAGCAAGAAACCATCCATTCAGCTCCCCCCACAGTCAACTGCCTGCACTAGATAAAAAATCTGGATGTCATCTAATCTAATCGAGATAACAGAGCTCATGGTTGTGGCTCCCAAGGTGCTGCTTTGGAAGGTCGGATCTTCTCCTCAACGCGGACGGCTGCTCCACCTTCCCATCCCCATAAGTCCACAACCTGGGTGTCTGGACTCCACCCTCTCATTCCAGTCACACATAAAATCCATCACCAAATCCGCTTTCTACCACCTCAAAAACATTTCCAGACTCCGGCCATCACTCTCAGGGCCCTATTTTAACAATCTAAGCGCATGGTCTGAAGCGCATGGCGCAAGTGCATTTGGGGCGAGTCCAAATCCACTTTGGCTAGTTTAACGGCAGAATAAATGGTTGCAGTGCCAGACGCATGATTCAGAAGAGTTGTGCTTAGTCTCTTAATTAATCATAGGTGTGTTTTGGGTGTAACATGCAATAAACCAATGAGAGTGTCATCTCCCATTCCCTTTAAAAGCCAGGTGTGCTTACACCTTGGCGGATTGCTATTATAATGGCGAGTTTGCCAAGTAGTAAGAAGAGGAAGAGGAAAAAGATCTGCTCATGCATGAAGTGAAAGCGGTCTCCTCCGTCCACTCGATCCATTACGAGCACACTGGCCCCTCCTGCTCCTGGACCATCCTGTGGCCAGCCCCATCGTGGTGCTCCTTGCCTGCGAACCCCAGGAGGAAGAACACCACCAGTTTAAGATCCTGTTCATTAGTTTTAATTAATTTGTCTTTTGAAAAGGTTTAGTTTTTTAATTACAGCTTTGGTTCTCTTTAAAATCGTTTTGTTCAGTCATGGAGTAACAGGTAAAATCAGCAGGGTTTTAATTGCTGAAAGTACGGAAACCTGATCACTGTAATCTCAAATGTTAAATTTGTTAAATATTGTTCAAAAATTGTTTTAATCATGTAAAAAATCATCATACACATATGTCAGGACTGTGCGCCTCCTGCCAGCAGGAGCTTCCAGCCAATACCTACTTGATTATAGTGAACATTAGTAAAATGCAATGTAATTTAAAATAAACGCAATATTTAGACTTTTTTCAATTAAAACATTCAGTTTGCTTACCGGGCTACAGATGAAGCAGCTCTTCTGCCAGCTGATCCCTCCTCGCCCGTGCTGCTGCTGGCATATTTGGGTTCATTGGCTTCAGCATATACAGTTCAGCATCACGCCTTCTAAAGTCCTGTACTGTGTCCTCATTTATTTCCAAGAGACATCAATGACACATGGCAATGTTATGCAACACATAACATGCCACAAAGAATGCTCGGACCTTCTGAGGGCTGTATTATAATGTTCCGCCTGACTTATCCAAACATCTGAAGTGCATTTTCAGCACTCAAAAAGTTCTTTCTGTTACACTTTGTGTTTTTGTGTGTTTGCTGGGTCTTGACAGACACCCTCAACCTGACGGGTCTGTTTAAATACCTACATGTATTGCCACAATTGGTCAACTTCATTCGTCATTACTGCGATTAGCTAATTCTGATAAATACTATGACTAACCAGTATGACATGTATTTTTTAAAATATGTTGATGTACACAATAATAATCTTTCACATTATAATCCTTTTATTTGTAATCTTTTGCATGTTTGTGCGTTGCTGCACGTCCATGTGTGTGTAACAAGCAGAGTGTACGCATGTTGTGCACCCACCTATGTAGGTGCATATTACTGTCTTGTGTACCCTTAAAATAACAACCGCATTGGTCTTAAACTAGCAAAGACACTTGCATTGCTCTTAGCGCCACTTTGCTCCGGTTTGCGCCACATTGTGCCGGGTATAACACGGAGCCCTCAGACTCTGTGGTAGAGACCCTCATCCATGCCTTCATCACCTCCCGTCTAGATTATTGCAATGGAGTCCTGTCCGGGGTACACAGCAAAGCCCTGGACAGGCTCCAGTATATTCAAAACTCAGCTGCCAGAGTTCTCACCTGCACCAAGCCCTGGCAGCACATCACTCCCACCTTCATCCACCTTCACTGGCTCCCGGTCAAGTCCCGCATCACCTACAAAATACTCCTCCTCACCTACAAATCCCTCCATGCCCTTGTACCTGTCAGACCTCCTCCACCCCTATACCCCATCCTGGAATCTGCGGTCCTCAGACAGGGGTCTACTCTCTACCCCCCACACCAGCCTGCAGACTTTTGGGGATAGAGCCTTCAGTGTTGCAGCCCCCACAGTTTTGGAATTGTCTCCCGGCAGAGATCTGCAACGCTGCATCTTTGGACACTTTTAAAAAAACTCCTGAAAACGTACCTGCTCAACAAGGCCCATGGCCTCTAGTTAATTCTGTCATACAGGCAATCATTGCTATTATTATTTTCTGTTCTTCTGTTATTTGTTTTGTCTGCCTCACTATGTGTAAAGCGTCTTGGGTCCCTTGAAAGGCGCTGTATAAATTAAAGTTATTATTATTATTAATCCAGCCCGCTGGCAGTTTCTCTAACTTTGTGTGTGAATGACAGTGAAACATCTTATGTTGTGTGAGTCCATGATCTCACATATATTCTGCTGTGACCATTTGTAGGTGCTGATGTGTCGTGTGTTTGCATCATTGGCACCTTTAAAGTGTGTTCATGCGGCTGCATTTGGGTGTTTTTTTTTATGTGTATTTCCGTGTGTACATCCATGCGTGTGTCACATGTCTATGTGTGCATACCTGTGTTATGTATGCCTGTGACACACTGAGGCGTCCTGTCTTAGTGGATGGGCTGAGCAGCATCCATGCCATGTTTATTCAGCTAATTAGAATGTCCACCAGCGACTGTATGTGTATTTGTGTTTGAGTGTGTTTGTCTGGTGTGTTGTATTTAATTGGAATATCCACCAGTGCACATTTGTGTGTCTGTGTGTGTTGTTTCTAATTGGAATATCCTCTGGAGTGTGTGGCAGCTGGCTGGCTAACAGAGAGAGCAGAAGAGAGGGAGGAGAGAGAGGAGTGAAAGGAATAAACAGGTAATGATGTGACTCGCTGATGGGGCTTTAATGAGGAGAGTTCTACCAAGGGCATAGGTTTGGTTTCGGGAAGGGGGAGGGGGGGGGGGGTTACAGCGATGTAGATTTTGGTTTTAGAAGGGAGGAGGGGGAGGGAGCTACAGCGGCGTCGATAGACTCACATTACGACTCACATTATGATTAACTTTGCTATCTGTGAAATGGCCATCATGCTCTGTCTAATCATTCTTCAATATTAGCCGCATCCTTATATAAGAATTAAAGCGGCTGTACTAATATGTGCATGATTAGTCAAAATTAGTTTCAGTCTTATATAACTTAGATACTAAGCATGAGCACACATTGAATATCAGATGTTCTTGTAGGTCAACAACATTTTTTTTTTCAGTGCCCCAGACAGTTACACTGTTTATGTCCCGTACCTGCTCTGGAATGCTGAAATGCATTGAGAGGCTCACAGCAGAGGTTCATTTGACAATGACATTTGGGCTTTTGATGAAGCCCCCTACAAAAAAAGCATTTCAAATGCCTTTTGTATGAGGGCCTGGATTTTGTAGGTGGCATTCAATCAGACTCCCTCAGGTGTGCTTCAGTGCTTCTTTTCAGGGTAACTGTGGTAGGACACACCAGTGTAAGATATAGCCCGACTGATACTCATACAACAGAAGCAAATAATCTTACAGTTAAAGAATTAACTTGTCAGCGCTCCCTGGTAAAAACTTTGTAATGGAGACACTGTTTCTCTCTAATTTGGCATTTCTGTACTGTAATTTTTGTTACTATATATAAATCTGCTTATATCTGCAGATATATCAGTCGAGCTGATTTATTAGTCCAGCTCTGATGTGGGAGCATTTTAAACTTCTCTGAGGTCGGATGTGAACGGCCTTGTTGATCTTTCTGCTGCCGTACACTGACTCCTGGTTGATGATGATGAGTGTTGGTCTGGTGTTGAAGGACAGCTGATGTTGTTGCATAGGCTGTCGTACTCAACTCAGGTTCTCCTCTTAAGTGGGGGTCCTGTCTCCAGAGTCCATCAGCAGAGGTCTTCAGGTGTTATACGGTTTGTGTTAAGTGGACGATGATGTGGTTTAAAGCTGTGGAAACAGCTAGAAAGTTGATCTTGAGTTCATTTTTTTTTTTTTTTTTTTGTCATGCTACTGTTTACAAAGCCGTGCTCAACATCTATGTGCATCATTATAGCTTCCACCTGTCCTTTTCCTGGTTCCTGTCCATTGCTCACCCTGGGTGTGTGTTTGAGATGCTGCCTCAACCTTTTATAAGTGAGAGGGGCTGCCAGGCTGCCTTCTTCACAGGTCAGGCTTTACAAGCTGAAGAATCTTTCTGTGTGGTACAGTGAGATCAGAATAGAGTGGTGAAGCCTATAAAGCCCATTAGAGGGCACAGTCTGAGCTCATATAACAAGGATTACAATGCATAACTTCCCACCTAAAGAAATACAATATTCCTTCATGGCCTCTGCTGTGTAATAAAATCCCTGCAAATGTAACACTGAGACCTAATTTTCTTTCTGTATGTTGTCAGCTACGCATAACAATTTAAATTCAAAAACATCATGATCACCGCAGTGTAACTTTATGGATCTGAGTATATTTTGGATTCATTCACGTGCTTTTCCTCTTTTCCTCTCGTGTGTCATGTCTTGTTTAGTGCCTCTCACACCACCTTCTCCTATGCTTCCTTTCTGCCTTGACACCCTTACTCTCTTATTCCTCCCCATTGCTCATGTCCTGTCCCTCACACTCCTCTCCTCTGAATACTCAACATGGCTATGAGTCACAGCGGGCAGAGAGAGAGAGAGAGAGAGAGGGGAGGGGAATAGACAGAGGAGGGGAAACAAAGCAAGAGAGATAAAAATTGAAAGGGAAAGTTACAGCAAGAGATAGTGACATACAGTGAGACACAGAATAAGAATGCAAGTGATAAATCAAGACAGAGGGAGAGAGGGATTCTTAACCATCACCGACCAAGGAAGTATTGTTTTGAAATAGGTCATGCTACCACGCAGAGGCTGCCGGCTCCAAACAGCTTCTGCTGCACCCTGCAGAAATGGGAAAGGTTGTTTGTGTGTTGAGTGTGTGAGTGTGTGTGTGTGTGTACGTGCTTGTGTGCCTCCCTCTGCCTCTCTGCTTGTTGTAAAGCCCTAACCACAGGGTACCTCCTCTCTCCTGCTATCTCTCTCTATGTCTACCACATCATTCCTTTACCTTACACTATAGGCAAAGGACCATCTTTCTTTTTTTCTTTCTTTTGCTTCTTTGTTCTCTTTCTTTCTCTCTGTGAACCGCCTCTCCCGCTCTCAAGATGTCTTAAATATGGGCAGCTTGTTATCTCCTGCCTCCAACTGAGGATGAAGCAACCAGCCTGCTGCTTCCCACAAACGCACTCACTATGTGTCTGTGCGAGTGTGTGTCTTTTTTTTTTTTTAACAGCATGTGTGCTTTTGGTATGTTTGTTTTTGTGTCAACATGCGTGGATCAGTAGCTCACAGATGTATTCGAGTCTGTGAGTTTTTTTTTGTTTTGTTTGTGAGTTATGTTTGTATATCAATGTAGGAGATTTTCGCATCATGTGCAGTTAAAACCTCAGATTTGCGAGTACAGGACTACAGCCGTCCTCAGTTCTTTGGGAAAATTTGCTGTTTTTATGGAAACCTTTCCTTTCTGAGACATAGATAAGGACGTTTTGGTCTACATTAGTAAGTACAGAGTGAAACAATGAGGTATGCTGTACAGGCTAGGCGTGGGAACAGAATGAATTCTGCAGTGTCGTACTGGAAGGACAGAGCTGTGTGTTCTGAACAGTATGAATCCACAATTTCAGTCGTTGAAGCTACTATTCATACACACCAATCCTTTTTATTTTGTCTCTCAAGGCCTCCCATTCACATTATTTCTCTGACACATTCCCCTTCTCTCTCTCTCTCTCTCTCTCTCACACACACACACACACACACACACACTGTCTAGCCTTAGTCCAAAGCAAGACCCAAGGGTCCTAACCTCAAAATAGCCCCTTTAAGACGTGAAGAATGGCAAATGGACTCACTTTGAGTAACATTCTTCATTTTTTTCCTTTCCCTGTGATTGCGTTAGATCCTCAGGAGTATATAAAGAACACACACAATCTATATCTCTGCCTCACAAATCTATCTCTGCCCCCCACAACACACACACACACACACACACACACATCTACACAGAGTGTCACAGCTCACCATCTTCAGACAGATTTATGGCTGCGACTGTGGTCCCGGTGGAGAACCAGTGACCGCCCAGATCCTTTCCCGGGAGTAACCGTCGGCTATCAATCTGCAGTAATCTGAAGAGGTTGGGAGAGACAGGTAGGGAGAGTAAGGCGACGCGATTAGAAAGAGGGGAGTCAAACAAGAGACGGATGGAGGATGAAAGAAGGAAAAAGGGAGTTAGAGGAGGAGGAAAGGAGGCAGCAAGAGTGAACACGCAAGGCAATAACGCAGCAAAGAAATAATGAAGCAGAGTGTGGGAGTGTAGAGTGAGAGCGACATTAACAACTAATAGCAGACAGAGAGTCAGAGGAGGGTGGGATACACAGAACCATCAAAAGCTTAAGATGAAGGAGAAAGCGAGGCAAGCTATAGAGATATAAATGTAGACCAAAGATGAGGAAGAATGAAACTGAAAAACTGACAGAGATACAAAGAGAGACTAAGAGAGTGATGGAGAACATGTCACAGGCTTGTAATGTAATGTAATGTAACACATGGTACTATATTACAGTAAGAGTAAACAGCTATTTTCATAAGTGTGAGAGCTTTGGATTACCAGTAAGTAAGTCTCAGAAAGACAAACAAGTAAATACTTAATTGGTTAGATAAAAGTTGGTTAATTACTTAATTTCTTAACCTAATGTACATTCAGCACTAAAGTTAAGTGGTCGGAAATCCAAATGCTGTCTGCTAATTGAATAACATCTCAACTTGTTTTCTTCCAAGTAAAAGAAGTGAAGTACAAAATTAAACTGCCCTTCATTCAGCATGTAATTACTTGAGCATCAGCTGTTACATTGGTCAAAACAGCCAGCCAGGATTTATGCATCCACAGGGGACATTTTGCCCTAAATTAAACCTATGAGGTTGTTTTTTTTTTACTCTGTGGGCCCAAAAGAAGAAAATTGGCAGTCATTTGTAAAATTTACTTTTCAAATAACTCTTTGGGTTTGACCATTTTGTGGGTACTTTTCTGAGGATTAAACAAAAATTGCAAGTTGAGACTAGTTAAAATTGCATTACAGCAATCATTGCAATCACAGAGTGAATGATTGAAGGGACTGTTTAAAGCCTCTCATTACACTACAAGTGCATAGCACCTGATTGAACTACCCTATATACTGTATAGCATAGCATTATTAAACCTGGATGATCACTTAATCAGAAACATACAGTCTGAAGTATGGTGATTAATGGAGTGCTTAAGGGAAAAGAGGGTAGGTTGCTACTTTGTGTGAAGTAGCTACTTCTCATCACAGATGTTAAATGCGATTCTTACCACAACCACAAGAATCAGTAATGTGATGTCCTGGAGAGGAATGTAACAATCTGTGCAACAAATTCCCACATCCTCTGAAATAAGTGCAGACAAAGAAACGCAGATTGCATGCAAATTGTAAATATGACTTTCCTGCACCAGTGACTGGATTATGTGAAAATATGTGAAAAATTCGCAAACTGGTGAGACTGATCTAATTTGTACCACCAGGATGTTATTTTCCTGGCGTGAGTGGAAACTTATGGACAATTAATTTAAATGCAATGTAACAAAATATTTCAATATTCCCGTACACGTACACTTATAACTCCCGGCAATGCACAAGGATCAATGGAACATACAGAGAGCAGATCACATCTGAAAAATGTTTCTTTCCTCCGCTGGATTTAGATTTCATGTCGTCTTTATTCCGACAGAATTTACCAATCCTTGGGGTGATTATCTTCAACAGTCTGTGTGTGTGGGGGGGTGAGGGTGGGGGGGGCTTTCATTCATTTTTTAAGGAATGGGTTTTGCCATCTTTTGCAGGGTTGTGGTGGGATTTGGTCGTTTGACTGAAAGCGGGGAGAGACAGACAGCAAGTGTCAGATCCTGACATCAAACAGTGAGAAGTTGAAGGATGAGGGGGACGCCCAGGGGGGACCTCATGGGGAAATACACACACAGTTACACACACACACTTATGCACAACGTATGCATGCACACAAGCGCGCTCTAAGTTCACGTGCACATTGCGGAAGCCGCACACATTCTGTGACAACCCCCGACACACATACACAGAAACTCTCCTCAGGGGAGCAATAGAGCAAAGTCGAGCACTATAAATCCAAACTTCTCAACGTTCCCTTTCAAGGCCTGGTGCAACATTTCCATCACACTTACTCTCTGTAACAACACTGAAATAACAAACATCAGGTGCGCTGTTGTTTTCCATCTCCACTGTAGCTGCCATCATCACTACATATACAAGACTGTAGAAACACTGCATGAGCAAAGCAAAACATATAAAATAAATGAGAAGATAAAGCCTCAACACAGGCATTGCAGCTGATTAACTAGATGTGTTGAAATCTCTTTTTGTGCCTATTAACATTTCAAGATATATGACTTTTGAATTCTGATTATTTTTACAGTCTATTAACAGCAAAAAACACTGTAAAACACATGAATGCAAATGTGTTGCATTTAAAGCAAATCACGCAGTATTAATTAACCATAAGGAAGATAATTTAGGCAAAATTAAAAACATTGATAAATGATGCCATTGTAGATATCCCAATTTAATTAGTGCTGTACCGGTGATCCCAAGAGAAATTTAAAGTTTGCTGCGTTTCAAGCTGTTGCCGTGCAGACGCAGTAACCTGGCATCCGGTGGCTGGCAGTGAATGGGAAATAGTTGGCTTGACAATTTTGGAGCTCACTCACTAAAAGTGTCAGGTCTGAATTAGCAATAAAAAGTCTAGTCAACAAAGAGTTGTGGGGTAAAATATGTTTCTGACTTTGTAAAGCCAGGGGGGACTGGTGACATTTCCATCACCAGCAGTTTGTAATTTTAAAACCGGGTTGAACTGGAGGAGTTTGAGGGCTGTTTTGAACAAAAACAGAATTAACAGAAGCAGATTTATGAGACCTCTGGCCACAAAATAAAGGTCATGATTTTATTACCTTCATTTCTGCTTCATTTATTAATGTCATCAGAATGACAAAAGAGGGTTGGGACTACTCTATGTAGTGCAACTCAGTACTACTGTCAGAAAGCGTTTAGTATAATTTCCAAACCAATTTCTGTCAAGATTGCATAACATCAGCCTCTGAAATAGGCACATTTAACATCCATGACAGAAGAGCAGAGATCCGTTTTACATGCCAGCGGTGTGACACGGTGTGTCCTCCAACTTGGACAGCAGTCTGCTGACTGATGATGCACCATGTAAGTCCTTGCTGGGTATTTTAATTGGCTGGAGCTGTGCACAGTGGGCTACTATCATGCCAGTTAGGAGAGAGAGAGAGGGAGAGAGAGCAAGCCTTTCACAACGGGGCCACTCTCACAACATGCATTACAATGAGACCTCTATGCACAACTCCAAATTTATTTGATTTAATACTGCCGGCCAAACCCCGTACAGATCTGCAAGTCAGTTAAAGCTACACTAACAAGCTGTGGCAGAGCAAACACAGATGTAACATTACTTTAAGAAAATACCCCGTGCACTCTTGACACGCAGACAGACCTTCGACCAGTATGGATTAGATGGAGGAAAAAAAATGTCTCTAAGTGCTGTTTTATAGAAGATAATGAGGCGCTCGTGGACAACAGTGACCACGCTTGGGCCCCATTAAGCTGCACCGACGCAAAGTTAAAATATTACGGCGGAGAGTCCTGTGCCTGTGCTTCTCATCACGGTGACATGTTGGAAAAATGTGTTTGATGGGCATTGTGGAAAAGTCCAACTTTAGAGATTTAACAAGCTGTGAATAAAAATCATAAGAAACTGAGGATAAAAAACTACAAACGTTAACTTTTCATAAATTTTAAAAGCCACCTACTCCTCTCACCTTTCAGTCATTCTTGAGCAAAAATGGGTTCCTAAATGATACCCTTCTCAACTGGCACAGTCAGAGGTTTGAATTGAACACTTACTGTAATTGGTGTAACTTTTGTCTAGTTGTTACTCTCCACTGTGGCCATAGATAGTTTTGAGGTTATTTCAAGACGCCCCAAAACCTTGCGAGGCAGCTTCAAGCTATACGCTTTTGTCCAAACCAATCAGCGTCCTACGAGGACTCTCACGTGATCTCGCGAATCCAGCTGCCTCGCAAGGTAAGACGGTGAGAGACGGTGATAGACAGATGGTTCAACCAATCACCTGCCAGGTATTTTTTTTGGAAGTGCCTGCCCTTTTCCAAACCATCTGGTGCGTCAGGTTACAAACTGTGAGCATTTTTCTTTTCCAGCTTTCAGCGTGGCTGGGAGTAAATCTATTTCCCATAGATGGATTCAGCAGGAATAAATACTTAATATTGACATTGACAATTTGAATACATTTCCTTCTGTTACATGGATGGATAGGTCGATCACTAAGACATTATAAAACTGTGAAACTGGCATGAGTAGCAACAAATACTCCCAGTTCTTCAGGTCTTTTGTTGTCCGTCACACGGCTGTAATGCTAAACAGCTTATTACTGTGGCGATCCATGCATACTGATGCGTTTCACTGCCTACTAGAAACTTGATCAAGAGAAGAGCATCAGGTAAATGAAACGAATAATGAAACTCAGGTTGCAGCAAAAGTGGAATCTTAAAACTAGAAACACTCAAAACTTAAGTTTGACGTGTTGGATTCAGAAGTGACACTGGTTCGGTCTCAACTGGTCCCATTTTTTTCAAATTAAATAAATAAAAATAAAATTTCCTCGCCCTCCCGTGGCTCTGGTGATTAAAATGATGAGTGGTCCCATGTTGTGAGTGGAGAAGAACTGGAGGTGTCAATTAGACACACTGAGAGACTCACACACACACACACACACACCCAGGAGATTTTGACTCTAAATGTGAGTGTGAAGTTAGCATAAGACCCTAAGGCAGTCTGTAAAGTCGCCCGCTCATAAAAAGGTTCTGTTATCAAGGACACCTAAACTCATTATCAGCATGCGCAGACGGTAGCGTGTTTAATCATGCAGAGAATGATGGAGAGATACGCTAGACAAATAGAGAAAGGAGGTTGAGAGGGCGGACAGATAGAATCAGAGAGGCAGACGTAGAGAAGCAAAGAAAAAAAGGGGGGAGCAAGGAAAGAGGAAAACCTTTCAAAGGGAGTTGAGAGTGCAGTGCAGAGTGCCAGCCAATCATTAGAGATAGCACGATTACTATGTTACAGCGAGGGAATGACGAGGAGATGGAAGGATAGAGAGCATCTTTGGGAATAGAAGATGTCATGCACGATACTTTTCTTGTCTCTCCATTTTTCTTATTGCCAATCTCTCTTTTCTCTCTGACCGCACGCTGACTCGAGACATGAAGCAAAGCAGCCAGTAGCCATTTATTTCAAAATCAGAGCTGGGTGACGAGAAGCAGTAGAGAGCAGAGGGACGTCTGGCGAGAGATCTCAGCGAATCCCCGACAGCAGAAAGTTGAACACGAGTTCAAGTTTATGCAAATGCGTGGCGATTCTTTGCAACGGCGTCCAAGTGAAGGGCAGATGTTTTTCCAATGTGAAACCTCTTTTCATTTTAGCTCCTATCAAGATTTTAGAGACATTTGCAGCAAGTGGAGGACTTTGTTCCTCAGTTCAGTCACCATCCTTCTGCACTGCTTTGTCATTGTTGCCTTTCTCTTTATCTCTCTCTGTTCTATCCACTTCTACTTCCTTTCAGCCTCCGCTGTTTCTCCCAACTCTCTTCTTTTCCTTTTTCTTGATTTTTTTTCCCTTTCTTTTATTTCCTCGTTTATCCTCTCTCCCACTTACCCACACTGACTTTCACAGTCACACCATCTGTCTCTCTTTCTCTATCTTTCTATCTCCCCCCTCTCTCTGATGCCGGGCGATGTCGGGAATGCGACTGGCCGGGGCTGTTTGATTTCACCACCCTCGTCTTGCTCTGCGGTACATTTGAAAGGAGATGCAATCACAGAAGCAGTGTAATGACTGAGAACGCTTTGTTGTCTTGGCTCATCAAGCGCGAGAAGCCGGGATTTTGCGCGTTTGATGTGAGTTTCTCTACTCGCGCTTCTCATTCAAGTTTAAAATGAATACACGCTCGTGTGTGCGTGTGCGCATACAGCCGTTCCGACTGCTTCAAGTGTTGTACATTTCGCTACATAATGCCTAAAGAAATCCATTATAACCTGGTTTTCAAAAGCAGTGATAAACACCATTACTACCTCACTGTTACTGGCATTGTTTGGCAGTGAATGTAGGTCCTCTGAAAGCTAAAGTTTTGGTAAAAGGGGTATTGGAAAAGATAAGGAGCCCACAAATTGTGCACAGCATCCATGATAATATGTTTAAGTCACATATGTCTCCATTCTGTATAAGTCATTGTGTGGAAATTGCAGTGTCGGCAGAAGATAGGCTAATTAATTGGCTGCTGATCTAGTGTCCAGAAGCCGTACGTTCTATTTCAGACTGCCATTTATAGTGAAGCCAAGCCAACCCAGAATAGCCATCAACAGTATCAGTATCAGCTATCATACGGGTTTTCAGTGAAAAAGAAGCTACACTTAACTTATTGATGGGTGGCCTAACTACCATTCTGCCTGTCTCTCAGGATCAGTCGTGTCTCCCAGGAATTACATTCTTAAGCAGCTATTATAGTGAAGCTTTACATTCAGTGGCGGTGTTTGCTGTCAGTGCAGATGACTCATATTGCCCTGTGAAAAGTATATATATACATCCTTTATTTAACGATGTGAAAGTCTCATCTCGAGAGAGAGACGTGGATTCCAAGAGAGCAGCATAAACATTGTTATAAGACCACAAAGCACAAATAATACAAACAGACAATTACGACTGGCACACACATAGTTGGTTTAAGGCCTATAAGTCCTATTTTTTCTATGCCTGTCGCATCCACTGCCGCGTTGTGGACAAAAAGCGGCGCCAGGAATTGTGCCAGAAAGCAATCGGGACTAATACTAAGAGAATCATCTGTCCATCAGGAGGTTCATCAGACACACTCCACTCCTCCATCTACAGACCATCTCCAAATGTGTTAATAACATCATCTGATAATAATAGAGGTGTATCCAGAGGCTTTGCATCTAGACAGTGATCAACACCTCTACTTGCTGCTCCTTTTGACACAAATCTGTATCTTGTTTGGGCATCCTGTTCTCTTGTCTCTCAGGCCCGGGCCTCGCTGACACCTGGATACATCCGGCAAACGTAAACCAGCTCAGCCGACTCAAAACCTTCCCATTTGCAGCAGACTGGCTGAGACATTTCTCTCCTCCTGTCTTCTCCAAGCACAAACCTGATTATGTTCAGTGCATCCTCCATGTGCCGCTGTTTGCCTGGCAACCAGCCAAAACAGCCACCACCGTCTGAGTAATAGGAGTAGGGATCACCACGGCAGTTTCAAATATGCTACATTGTGCATGGCTCAAGCTGAATTTCCATCAGAAGCTGCTTCCACAAACTCTCTTTCCACTTTTTGTGGCCTACGAGGTCTGAAGGGACCAACAGACTCTGTAATCATCGTCACAGAGAGATAAAAGTTCAGCTACGCCACATATTTTTTTGCAAGTATGGATGCTTACACGCTTGGAAAAATAAAAAGCTCTCAGCAAAGTTTTGCTATGAGCAGTGATAAAAGATGGCGATAACCATTGTAATAAAGTTTAACAACAGTGGGCTTATCCTTTAAGCACTGATTGAAAAATAACAAGGTGTCCAGCAGACAAAAATCCTCAAATGAGCAATTTTCTTATGAACAGAAAATAAAACAAGTTCCCCAGGGATGACGATAAAACACTCCCGAGTAATCAGTGCAGCCCTGCTAAGTTAACTTACTGACACCAACCAGCAATTTACAACAGCATCACTTTCTTTAACCTTAAGAATAAAAGTACACAAAGCTAAATGTTGTCTAAAAACTCTTGTGTACATTTCTCTCTTTCAGTTTTTCCTCTTCTCTCCCCAGGTGTTAAAAACACATTAGCCATCGCTCTATCCTTCACCCTCTGTTTCTCTGTCTGAATCCCTTCCTATCATGGACCAGAGAGCGTGCGTCTGTAAATGTTTTAAACCTTAAGGGAGCACATTGTATGTAGCCATCCGTAGCTAATCGTCTACTTTCTGAGTCTGACTTTTGGGATAATAGAGTGCCTCTTCCGATGCTCACATTTTAGCCATTATCTGTAGACAGGCAAGGTGGTGGAGAAGGAGAGTTTTCAATCTTCATTGTGTATGTGTGTGTGTGTGTCTTTGTGTAAATAACAGCTGGAAGCCACAACTTTGGACCAAAGGCTAGATGTAATGGAAGCGGCTATCAGCAGACTCGATGCTGTTTTGATAAGAACAAGTTCACTGCTTAAGGGAATCTCTCTTTTCCTCTCGTTTTCTCGTTTCCACTGTTCTGCCTTTTTTTTCTCTGTTATTCCATTTTCACTCTCCTCTTCATCCAATCTTTTTTCTCCATCTCAGTTTCACTCCCCTCTCTCTCTCTCTCTACTGAAAACATGTTTTCCCGTCTCCATCTGTTCCTTCCTGATACAACCACTTACTGATCCCTGTCTCAGTACAGTTCAATTGAGTGCAATTTCTTGGCAGGAAATATGAAAAAGAAATTCCACAAATTCCCTCTTGTGTCTCTCTCTCTCTCTCTCGTGATCTTTTCCATCTTGCTTAATTGGCGATCTGTATCACACAACTGTAAAGTTCAGTGTTGTGTCTGTGCTTTGGGTGTGTGTGTGTTTGTGTGTGATCTTGTGGTCAAGGTGAACGTCAGCAGACAGGAGCGGATTGCAAACTGCTTTCAGAGCCTGTAGTGGAGCTGCAGGCGGAGCTCTTTACCCCTGGTCAACACACTCTGTGATGCAATTATAGGAACATCATCCAGGGAAAGAAAATACATACAAAGTCTGTACATACAGGTACTGTTTATATGAATTTCAGGTTGGTTTGTGCCGGACATATTATTGGTAGTAAATGGAAAAACACCTACATACCACAATTTGGCTTTCGGGGTTTGTGTTTCTGTGTGTTTGTCTGTTTGCCTCCAGTTTATTGGCTGTGCACCTTGCTTTCCCTTTGGCTATTGTCACAGTTATCAACTTACACCTTCAGGCAGATGTGTGTGTGTGTGTGTGTGGTGGGAGGAATGAAAACCCCGGCCTGAGTCGAGCGTGAACCGCGGGTGCTCTCTCTGCGCTCGTGTGTATGTTAGTAAGGGAGAGAGGGAGAGAAACGCCTGCAAAGTCTAACCGGGTGAAATCACCACAAAGGTAAAAGTGAAACAACACAGCTTAACAAAGATGAGCTCTCACAAAGCATTTCACATCTCAACATAAGCATGTAGCATAAAAAACGTAACATGTAGCATCAAATATGAGCATTTAACATCAAGGCATCAGCGTTTTGCATCAAATAACACACAGTTTCGGACCTGCTCCCTGTGTAGATATAAAGGGGTCATTCTAAGGTAACGAAAACACAATAATTCTTATTTTCAGGTGATTATACACTAATTAAAACATACTTATGAATATTATATTCCATTTCTGCCAAGTCCGTTCGGCTAGATGCCACTAAATTCTACACACTGCTCCTTTAAAGAAAACAAACTGCGTTGTTTGCAGTAAAAATGAACCGGTTGTAATAACAAAGCTCAAGTTAAATCTTACTCTAAACTGTGGCCAAATGGTGAGGGTAAGAAAATGTGGTCTCTTTGTTCTTTGGCCTTTTGTTCTAATCAGAATCTCCTTTAGCCGTGCAGGGCGCAGCAACAGAGAGGAAGAGGGATTGTGTGTTTTATTGCTCTTTTATTGATACGGTGATGTCATAGGCCACAGGTCACACAGAACAATGTTAGCTGGACATTGGATCCACAGGCGTTGGAGTTAAGATTCAGATGTGAAAACCTGAGGGACTTCTGGGAAACTTGAGTGTCAGGGGGGAAGGCCCTACATTTGTGAGGACCAAGTTGAGTTTGAGACCTTGACAGCGTGGATATTTTTGGTGAGGGAGGACATTCTGGCTTCTGTTCTGATCTGTTTGAGGGTACTTGGTATTAGTGTTTTATGTAGATAGAATTAGGATTAGATTACTGTACTTGTATTCTTGTAAGGAAGATCCTCACAATTATACAAGTACAAATATGTATGTGTGCCTGGGAGTCTCAATCTTAAGAGCAAGAGTGGCGATTTAGTTATTTTTGGCCATTTAAAGTAATATATTATAATAACATTCAGGTTTTGTTGATATATTAGACACCTTTTCACAAAATTCTGTCACTGCGACTGCTTATTATTACTGTTTCATTTGTAGAGCATAACATTATGAATTTCTGGTCTGGTTAAACACCGTCTTACCCAGTGTCTTCATATTCAGTTAGCTCAGGGTTGTTACTATTGATTGAGAATCCTCAGGTCACATCCACTTTATTTATTTATTGTAATGTCCATTTACAATTTCCAGTTTTTACCAAATAGACTAATGTGTTCTTCAAATGAAATGTTTTCTAGAGGCATATTTACAGCCTACAATGAATTC
This sequence comes from Scomberomorus guttatus, assembly GCA_038419695.1. Taxonomy (NCBI): domain Eukaryota; kingdom Metazoa; phylum Chordata; class Actinopteri; order Scombriformes; family Scombridae; genus Scomberomorus; species Scomberomorus guttatus. Next base: position 12,114,778 of record CM076466.1, on the reverse strand, counting down.
TGAATTAAATCACCAAATTAAAAAATGGAAATTGAACATATGCTGCCTTAAACTCTGTTCCAAAATTACCCTGTTGAGTCTTTATACAGTATTATTATTTTTACTCCCTGCTATCATCTGATGTTTCTATAGTTGCAGATATCCAGTTGATATTTTATGCATGTATGTATATTTCTTCTAAGTCATTGCAGAAATTTATGTTATCTTGTAAGAAAAGAAGGTCGCTGTGTGGAATACAGGGATTAAGTCAACAGTGGTGGATCAAACTTTACCCCGAGCAAAACTGCAGCCCCAGTACAATGTTCAGAAACTGTCGGTCCGAGGTGTGCAGAGTTAACAGTGCAGCTTGACTTTCTGTCTGTTGTAGTTTCTGCTTCTTGTCAAGCTGTAGTTGCCAGCACTGCCTCAATCAGTGTGTCTGTGCACTTTTTGACAGTGTCGTGTTTACTGCAGTTTCTCTCGCTCTCTTTCTCAATTGATCAGTGTCTCCGTGACTCAAATTCTTCTCCTCTTTTCCTCCCTTGCCCCGTCCTATAACATCTATTTTTTAGTTTCACGTTTCTTTCCCTTCTTCTCACTCCAGGTCTTTGTATTACTTTCCCTCCCTGGCTCATTTTCCCCTCCATCACGCCCCCCCCCCCCCCTCCCTCTATCTGCCTCTCTCTATCTGCCTCTCTCTATAAGCCATAGACAGTGCTCGCCTGATAAGCCCTGTGTCTTGAGAGCTTGTCAGCTGTGTCAGGGGTGTGGGTGAAGCCTGTCATTACAACTGTCCTCCTCCAAACTACTCTGTGAAACTCACTAAGGACCTGAGGACTAGTGCTCAGTCCACTGCAGTGTGTATATGTGTGTGTGTGTGTGTGTGTGGGTGTGTGTGTGTCTGCCTGACTTTCTTAGTGTTTCATTATAACTGTCTTCTAGCTTACTTGGCAAAATTGATGTGTTCTAATAAAATAGTCAAGTTAGTAGAGTGTACATAGCAATTTTGACTGTCTGCCTACAGTAGGTGTCATGATATCTGTCCCTCAGTCTGCTCACTGTATCCTTTCACTAGTCCTGCCACCTAGTCCACTATATAAAGCCCCTTTCACACATGCAATCTATCCCTGAAATGTTCAGGAACATTTCCAGCATGGGGTCATGTGTGAATGGGAGCAGGGATCGATATTCAGGGAAATCTGTACTGCCAATTTCCAGGTTTATGCTTTCACGTGGAGCGAGCGAGCCAGTCACAAGACTCCGCTGATGACATATTTGAATCCACGACTTGTTTACGGTTGCCTTGCCAATGCTTCTGCGGCTGATTTGTCTCGCAAACTTGTTGAATGTTAAATACATTACAAGAACATTGACACCGGACAAAAACAGCTTCTCGCCCGCCATGTTCCTGAAACTAATAAGAGACGTCTTCCATGTACATCCACCCTTGCTCCATCTTCTTCTTCTGTTGGGTTTTATGGCGGTTGGCATCCTGCAGTTTAACAGCTCAATTTCTGAAAGACAAACAACAAAACTTTTTCTACTCATGCAAGTTCGCCTCTAGGCCAAACCTCCTCCTCTGGATACTCAAACACTCAGGAAAACATGTCTGAAAGTCAATTTAGTGTAATTTCTGTCTCTGTCAACTAACCTGAAGCTGTCTAAAGTGCACTGATGCAATAAACCACACCCATCTGGCGTTTCAGTGAGCCAAAAAAGTGCTAAGGATTATTTCTGATTCTTAGACAACGGAATGAGCTCTCTGGAGCACATAGACAATTAAGCAACTTTATTGGTGCCATCATTTCATATACGGTTTGATGTGCCTGCCTGTGTCTCGTTGTAGCTGTCACCACATACATTTTCTGCCAATTTTGCCCTTGTTAGACTATCCTTTACTTCCTGTCTTCCCTGTCGTCCCATCTGTCCTCCTCTCTCCCTTCATCAGACATATTCTATAGTTGGACGATTACCCAGACTAACTCTGACAACTTGAAATGTGATAAATGACTCTCTCTTTCTCCTTCCCTCCGTCTCTTCTCTCTTTCCAGATGTATATCCAAACCACCACCCTGACCATCTCTCTCAACCTGTCTGCCTCGGTGTCTCTGGGAATGCTCTACATGCCCAAGGTCTACATCATCCTCTTCCACCCCGAGCAGAACGTACCCAAACGAAAACGCAGCTTCAAGGTGACGTAGTTTGCATGGTGAAATTATCATAGTCTCGTGTGATTAATTACTTTCTAAATGTGATGTATGCTGATTGCAGTGAGGATAATACATTTAACAGTACTGAGAAATGGAGCTAGAACCGAGAAAGAAAACCTGAATAGGCTCGCACCATGTGAATAGTATTAATTTACAATTAATGGACTTCTGAATGGATGCATGATGATGCAGGCCATTGTGACAGCTGCCACCATGTCGGGGAAACTGACCCAGAAGGGAGGAGACCGGCCCAACGGAGAGGTGAAGACTGAACTGTGTGAGAGCATGGAGACCAACAGTGAGTAAGAGAACACCAAAGTTTTATAATTATACATATAATAAACAATATAAAACTATTTCATCAGATATATAACAAAATAATCGAAACGTAAAGGCCTTAAAGGTGTACTCACAAGTTTTTGGTGCTTTCACCTGCATCTTTAATTCATATTGAAAATCACACATTTCTATTGTAGAGAACCAAAACTCAAGTATATGAGAGATAGACTAGTTTGAGCATAATAACCTTTTATTATTATACATATAATACTCATTCACAATAATACACACACATTTTCTAGAGAGGTTAAAACTGAATAATAGTGAACAGGAAGCATGTAAGTTTGATTATGATGCAGTGTAACCACATTCGGTCTCTTAATCAAGTACTTGTGTCTCATGATGGGGTAGCGCCACAAAAACAGATATTTTCCCTTGTATACATTTATGCTTAGATATACAGTTGTTGTTTCGCTTTAATTAAGTTGAGTTTAATTTCAACAGACAGGAATGCGTGTGTGTGTGCGTGCCTCAGCGTGTGTCCATGCATGATTAACTGTGTGTGTGTACGTGTGCATGCAGATTTTTCGCATCTGTACGTGGTTTCAGGTGTCCTCCGGTGTGTGTGTGTGTACTTATCACGATAGTTGTGTGTGTATGTGCATGTAAATTTGTGCCTGCTGTAACATTGTATGCAGGTGTGTAAAAGGTTAGAGAGCTGTGAAGGCAAACAGCGTTTTCCTGTCAGCACTTTATTAGCATCAGTGAAGGGAGCAGGTCACAGTTCATTCATTTAGCCCACAGTTACAGTGCTTTGTGATCTCCTCACCTGCTTCACTCTGCAAAAAGTTCGCAAATTAACAAGGTGTAAATGGTGCAGGCAACAACTCATGTATTCAACAGTGAGGGGCAGAATGCATGTTTAAGAGTCTCTGTTTTTTAGTTACATGACATTTTGCTTACAAATGCTCTTCAGAAAATATCAGTAAAACCATTAGACGTTATTGAAGTATGAAATAAATAGAAAAAATACCATGTACTAGCACTCATTTCTTTGAGATATATATATATATATATGTATTTTTTCATCAAGAGCCTTTTTCCATTATTCCAGCAGTGTGATGGCGAGTGAAAGACAGGAAAAAAAAAAAACAAATAAAAGGGCTGTATGAAAGCATCAGAGTATAACAATAGCGCAGTTAGAGGCCTGCGGTTGCTGCAAAAACATTGACATTTACCATGGAGCGCTTGAGGGGACACAAGACATAATGGGTTTGACAAAAAGCCCCGACAACTCAGGTGGACTGTGGATGTGACACAGTTACATGACCATCTCCAGCAAAAATCTGCTCTTAACTGCTCTTTTCTCTGTTTCTTTTCCTCTTTCCCCTCTCCATTCCTCCAATGTGTCTCTTTTCTTTTCTTTTCCTTCTCATCCTTTTTTTTGTCCTCACACACTTGCTCTTTCTTTTTTTGTCATCTTCTTTCTACTCCACCTATACTTCCCATTGCTACTCACCTTTATATACCTCCACTCTCCCTTCCCTCCTTCCCCCTTCCTGTCTTCATGTAGCTTCATCAACTAAGACGACATATGTCAGCTACAGCAATCATGCCATCTGAAGGGACCACAGAAGACGGAGAGGGGTATTGGACAGGAGAGGAGGCGTGTCTTGGGGCAGGACCAAGCAAAAGAAGGAGCCGTCGTTCTTAGCCAATCGGCTGAAGAACTGGCGGACAGACAGAGCGCCCAATGGAATCCAAGCATGAGACATTTTGTATTGTTCCGCATCAAACCACAGAGAGGTGGGACCACATAAAAACAGCCAGTCAGTGTGCCTGCTTTCCTGCTGCTCACAGCTCATTGGTCCTACCATGAACTTACCTGTTTTAAAAAAAAAAAAAAAAAAAAGAGACAACATGAAAAATGTGACATACCATAGGACACTGTGGTGGACAGTGTAACTATTAAAACCTACAAAAAAAAAAGAAGAAAAAAGAGAAGAAAAAAATAAATAAAAACACTCAGAAATCATGTAGACATAATATCTAAAAGGGCAAAGGTGGGGCCGGGAAAGAGATTTAACAGATAACATTTTAAAAAGATATTTAAAAAGAGAAATGTAAGAGAAAATCTATGAGACTCAAACATGTTTGTTGTTATTCTCTACTTGTAAGTATTTTTGTGGTTGTGACGATTTTTTCATTCTTGTCTCACCGTTGTCTGATGGATCGCCCTTGCATAATGAGATGAGTGTGTTTCCTCCTGCTGTCTTGGCTAACTGGGTTGTAGCCTTGGGTTGTGAAACTGTAAAATGCCATGGTTGAAGCATGCCAGTTTTTATACAAAAAGGAGATTTATTTATAATAAAGGAATGTTTTGCAAATGTGTAGATTGGTGGTTGTGCTTTTGAAAGTCTGGAAGAGGAAGCTGCTAAATTTATCCATGATTCATCCAGAAGAGCTGAATCTAACACAAAAAACAACTAGTTTTACAATATAATGTCCGAGCAGAGATGTGGCGCCACTATTACAGTTTATGAGGCCGAATTAGTGCTGTGTAATCAGACAAAACTAGAGTGTGGACTGGAGGAGAAAGCGACCACCGCAGCTACAGCGCAGCCCGGTGATAACACTAACGCTAACACAAAAAAACAACTAGCTTTACAATATAATGTCAGAGCAGAGATGTGGCGCCACTGTTACAACTTATGAGGCCATATATACTGCTGTGGAACTGCTGGAATGCAGCCGGGGAGGCAGCTGCATCATGACCGCTGGTGGTCGTCAGGGAGACGGACAGAAAACTCTGCAACAACGCTGCAACAAACTTTGCGGTGCTTCGGTGAACCTGACTTTGTTTTCTGACAGAATATTATATCAGACTTTGGCAACTCTGAATACAGAACAACAGCGACTGTGTTACCTGTACTTGCGGCTACTTCCAGCGGCACCGTGCAGCACTCGGTAAGTTCATCCACATAACGTAACTGACTCCACCGTGCTGGTTTGTTTTATGATCCTTTTGAAAACGGGTGCAATTCATCCAGACTCGATAAGGAAAAACGTTTTGTAAATGAAAATAAGCCTCATTAAAGAGATATTATGCTGCTGCTCACTAACTTTGTCTCTGCTAACTTTGTCTTTGGTGCTCTGCTGGACGTGAACACACTGTTAGTAGAGTGAATCAATCTGATTGGACGGGATGCGTGCATTGCATTCTGGTTGTTGTAGGATTCCCTCTTAAGAGCAGTATGGGGAATCTAAAAACTTTTTTCTTAGTTTTCTATTGTCATCGGGCACAAATTTTTTAAAAAATTGCACATTTCTACTACATAGGTGACCTAGTTTAAAGAAATCATCATATTCACAGCGGTAAATTTAATTTCCTTTAAGTCTCCTCTGCCCTCTTCCTCAACCTCCCTCAGCAGTGCGGCGATCTCCCCACAGAGATATTGCTGGGACAAACCTGCCAGAGAGAGAACACCTGGAGGGAGTGTGAGAGTGAATGAGAGAGAAAGAGACCGATATTAGAGAAAAGTGGACAGAATTCCCCTCTCTGTGCACCTGTAACAACTCACAACCCACCAAATGTCCAACCTTCAAAAATACATGAGAGCTAAGAAAGAAACCGTCAACCACATCAGTAAATCCATTCTTGTTGGAGAGGAACAATCGATAATGCTGAAGGCAAAATAAAAGGGCAAATCACAGCATTTACTGGAGGATGGCGTGTCCTACACATAGATGTCAGATGATAAGGTGTAAAAATTCTGTGACTGTGTGTGTGCGGTATGTAAGTTTGCAGTCTGCTTTAGATGCCATGAAATACTCCCTTGTTGGAAAAGTTGGACCATCAATATACCAACAAATGTTACATTTTCAGGAAGCAACTCTCATCTTTTCTTAACTCTCTGGCTCTTGTGAGACATCCGTCATCAAAAGTCACTCTGGGAATTGCAGCAAACCCCCACCTGAAGCAGATGTTTGCAACCACAGTTTTCTGTCAGGCAGGTGATTCATGTAAACAGAGGTTGGTTTAGCTGTCTAACAAATGTGATGAAATGGATAACTGTTGAGGGACCTAGGGCTGCGTCCTTTGACACTTGTTTGTCATCACACATGTAAATCTGTCTGAAATCCAACCAGAGTGCTCCAGTGTTTGCTGAGAGAAACCAGATGGTGGATATTTTGACCTTGTTGTGATTTAGTCAGTGAGTGATACAGCTGGTTCATGTGCAGGATGGATTTAGTGTGATTAATTAGCAGTGAATCAGACTGACAAAAGTGACAGGACACAGGTGTGGAATACTGATAATCCGACAGCCAACTTTAAACCAGCTTTTATTTAATTTTATTCATTCAATTTCCTGTAATTTCATGTGTTTAAAGTTATTTTCTTTTATCTTATTCAATTTAATTCCATGTTATTTATTTGATTTATATTACAAGAGAGCCATTTTTAATTAGATTTAATTTAATTCTATTTAATTTTATATTATTTATATTACAAGAGAAACACTTTTTTTGGGACCTGACATAATAACAGCATTCTTGGAACTTGATGAAGGTGCCGGCTGATATGACAATTAAGGGGTCTTACTGATGAAATTTTACTACTTATTTTTACTTTAAGAAATGTCTGACTTAAACAGATTCCCATAATTACGTAACTGTTTTGAAACACCCACTTGCACATGCAAATAATGTCTCTATGCAAGTTCTAGACCAGATGTAATTAAAACATTGCTGGTTATTTTTAGTCAGGGTGCTTCAGGTGTGATGCCACACCCCTCGAGCCCAAACCCAACTGTGAACCACAGATTCCCACAGTGATGAGAAAACCCAGAATGTGTGTGGGCACTGTGTGGAGAAAAAAAGCTGGTTGATTATAAAGGTACTTCAAAATAATTCATGATAATATAATAATATAATTTATTGTATTTTCTCTGGAAAAAAAAAAGGAAAAGACATAAATTATGAGTCAAATTTGTAGTTATGTGTTTTTGCTCATTATGATGATTGGCTTCTAAGTTGCTGTCATTTCCAAAAAACAGTTTTTAGCATTATGTATTAATTAATTTCCATTCCAGCACGTAGCAGTTAACAGTGATAACAGTGGCAGATAAGCTCGTTAAGATAGTTTACTGGGCATGCTAACATTTGCAGCAGTAGAGCAGATAAATACACTGTTCATTTGCTTCCACTTTTGCTCTTGTGTTTTTTGGTGTTGTAAAGGCAAACAAAAGACACGATAATCCAAAACTATTGAGTTACTTATTTGAGTATTGTTCTAATCAGAGCTGTATACTGTTTCAACATGGGGAGAAATTCAAAGCTTTGCAGGTCTGCTGTGCAGTTACAATTGTTAAGTCTAACTTACAGTTTAGCAAACTCTAAGTTAAGCTTCTTAAAAAGAGTTAAGCATCTATTTTTTCTAAGCACGGTATTATGAATGGACTATCAAAGACATGAGACTTTTATATATCAAAAAGTGAAATGTTCTCATTACCGCCGGTAAGAATGAATTCAAGAACACTTTCATAACCGAGTCCGGGACAACCCACATTCAAGGCATCACAGAGCACACAGGAAACAAAGTGTGCCCTTTTCATGCGCTGGCCTCAGCTCTGAATTATGGTCTTTTTAAAGGTGACCTGATTAGGCATTGTTCCAGTGGGACCTTGTTAGGTAAAAAAGCACCTAATGACCTTTCTTGTTAGGAGAAAGCAACGCCTCACTGCACAAGCTGTAATGCTTCACACAGGGCTTAAAAACTAAAAAAAAAAAAACACAAACTATTCCCATAATTTTGTCATTCCTGAGGAGGAGGTTCTTTCTTTGTTTCCATCAGTGCATTTTGTTTTGTTATAATGTTTAGACACTATTCACTCATTTTCGGTACAAACTGTACTATAGGCAGTCGGCAGGTCATGCTTTCCAATAGAGGCAATAATCCATGTTGTCCCCAGCCCACTAATTTAATTACCAATCTCAGGCTGCTGCCAGTGTGACCAATGAAACAGAAAACCTTGGGTGGCTGAAAAAAAAAAAAAAAACATCTCTCTTTGCGAAATCACACATCTTCCCACTTGAATTAAGTGTGTGTGAGTGTGTGTGGTGTTTGTGTTGGAAGGAAGAAACAGACGGTCCGCCATGTGTGTCCGTTTGGATGGTGAATTGAGGCTTCGATGCAGCAAGGCGATCTGCTTGCTGGATACTGTTACCATGGTATCCAGACCAGATGTCAGAGTCAGTCAGGGGGTCTCGATTTGGTTCATAGTTATCAAGCATCCCAGAATCACTGCTAGAAATCACATTGACAGTTAAACTAGAACTGAAATACTAAATATTAACTCAGAGTGGAATTGGAGTTATTTATGAAGCTTCCTACACTTGCAAGCAGTACAAGTTCTCCTTTGAGGTTGATCGACACTCAAAACCGTCAAATATTAAATTAATGATGACATTTTTAGTCTTTCTTGAGTAAATTATCACAATCAAAAGACAGACGGGTTAATCAAACCACAATGTGATACCAGAAAACACAGTGTTACTCGAAGTTCACACAAGTAAATAATGAAACTGATAAAAATGACACACAAATGATTTTCTTACATTTCTGCACCAGTTGAACCTTAATACTAGGCTCACTTATTTATTTATTTATTTTTAATTTGTTTATTGTGCAATACAAGTGACCAACATGGGGATACATATCACACAGTATAAGGACAAGAACAAACAAGAAAAACAAGAACTAGACTGAAACAGATCGAAACAAAAGAAAGAAAGAAAAAAAAAAGCAAAACAGCAGCAATAGTAACAATAACAATATAACAGGCAAGCAGAAAGAGAGAAAAAGCATGTTTAGCTTAGATTTTCTTGTAATAAGCTTGCGTGTAGGTGTGTGTGGGTGGGTGGGTTTTCTATGTGAAGGATATAGAGTGGAGAGAGAGTAAAAAGGGGGGTGGTGTGGGGGGACAGTATTAACCAAAGGAAGAAAGAAAGAGAAAAAGAAAGAGAACAAAATAACAGCTAAAATGCTTTAGGAGGACCTCTCTGGGCGGGCTCCTAGGGACAAAGAGGCACCGGGGTGGATCTGGGGTCAGGGCAGAATTTTAGCAGAATTTTCTTTTTCTTTTTGTTTGTTTGCTTGTTTTATCCCCTTTTAAAAAAAAATCTTAATTTTTAGCTCTTTTCCCCTTCTCCTCTTCCTTGCTTTCTTTGCTCTCGCCAGGCCTGTAGGAGGTCAGAGCCCCTATGCTATGCTGCTGTGCTTACTTATTCTTTTCACAATTTCATAATTTTCATATTATTTTGACTGGCTTAGTGCACTTTCCTCCATCAGAAATAAGAGAAGTAATCAAAATTTATTTTTGGTCGTTACCATGAACAAAAGAGCAGAAATGCTCTTTTATATCCTTGTTTCTGCACACTAGAACTGACTGTTTGCTAACCCCCGCTGCCCTGTTGCTACACCTGTCAAGCTTTCAGTTCTCAGACAGTATACATGCACTTTACTATAATAATGGTGGCAGATTTACCACTCAGAATTCACTGCAATTTTTGACACAAAGACAAAAGCAGCCTTCTCATTTCTTGCTGGTAACGTTAACATTAGCTCCATGAGCTGGTTGAAAACACTTTACTGCTGCTAATTTGTTTTAAAATAACAATCTTGTAAAAGTCATAAATATAAAGGCTACATACAATACATGATGAAAGACTACAAGGGAAAACTGCATGTCCCAGGCAAAAAAGTGAACATCTTCTCCACTTGATGATCCATACAGAAGACATTTAGCGCTACAGACATGTAGCGCTAAATTAGAAAACAGCATTGTGCTTGTAATGTAGTGTAGAGCTAGTTAGAGTTAGTGTATCATAAGTTGTATCATAAATTCATATTTTCAAACAGCATGTTTTCATGTTTGATGTTACATGAGAAAAGGATGAGGACTAAAATAATGATATTTTGGGGCAATGTTAGCTGGGATTGCTTGAGTGTAAATTCTCCTATATGGAATAAAGAGAAGGACAGAGCTGCTAACATTAGACTAACGTTAACAGGTAGTCGTTAAACAGGACTCTTCAAACTCTTTAAATGCAGAGTATTGCTCTTACTAGAGCCTCATACACAACATGCAAAGAAATCCAAAGCTTGACATGTCTGCTGTTCCTGGTCACAGTCGCTAAGTTATAATTGGACAGTTGTTCGCGCGAGGGGCTAAGCGATCGGTCACTTAAACAGTATTGTATTTCCTGTAACGTTCTCTCAAGTTAGTTTTTTTTTTTGTTTCTTTTGTCCAATAAACTTGACATACGTGTTTCATGACAATGTACATCCATAAAAACAAACCAAATTGCTCAGTAATTGCTACGGTACAACAAAAACTCCTGAAGAAGAACTGTAGTTGGGTCAACATATAAGTTTAAATGACTTTACTCTTCTCTCCTCAGATACTTCATAATAGAAATATATTGCTCCATAGAGATTTACTGTATAACTGTCCTTCATATCCCAAACTTTGGGCAGATAACCATGTAATCTGGAGTTTAGAGGGAGATTGTTTTTTTGTATCAAATTTATTAATTTATTCAAATATAATTTTTATTCAATTTTGCCCAAGGGGAAGCATTTTATTTATTTATTTCTTGTTTGTTTTCTCCTCTATCTCATTGCTAATAGGATTTACTGGCATTGGAGAATTAAAAATAGTTTTGTTTTTTTTTAGTGAATTTCCTTATTTCCAGTTTGGTATTATATTTAATAAAACACTATGTGAATAGAAGTGAGTCACCCGAATGATGGGAGTGGGGTGGACAACAAGTTTAATTTAAAAGCTGCAGCGAATGCAAACTTTCTCCACACAACCCAGCACACACTCCGGCATCACAGTCATACACACAGTTATAAACACAGTATATGCAGATAGTGTATGTTTGTATACACAAGACATACACAAGTGCTGATCAAAATTAAATTGATAATAATGGTAATGCGGCCTTCCAGTTATTTGCAGAGATGACAGTAACACTCTTTACCAATATCACACACCCTCTGCCTATTATTTTTACTGTCCCATCGTTTCTCAGTTAACATTTTTTCTCAGGTCGTCTTTTGGGACGTGTAAATGCATCAGTAGCCCGGTGGCGGTGTGTGTGTGTGTGTGTCGTTGTGTTCATTCCTATTTGTGAGAACGTGCGAGAAATTGTTCCTGTCAGTCCTCTGAGCATGTGCGTGTGCGTCTATAAACATAACCTGGTGAGGCAACAGGACACCTGGGAGAGACGGCAACAACAGAAATGTCTCACCTGCCAATCAAGCGCTCCCTACTATGTCGCGCTGAGGAGGAGGAAGAGGAGGTGGAGGAGGAGGAAGCGAAATCTGAAATGCTTCCATCCTCTTAATGAGGAAGGCCTCCGTTTGGGAGTTGAGAGTGCTTAAGGAACGGAACAGTGATTTGAGAGGGAAAACAAAGAAAGAAAAACAGTGAAAAACAGCCTGTTTCTCTGTGTTTAAGGTTTCTCAGGCAGCGTGCGAAGCCTCCCAGCCGAGACGTTATCGTAATTAGCTCTGTCAGATGGCCTGTGCCAGGGGAAGCTATTACCTTAAATAGACTCACCAGTGATACGGATCCTGGTTCTTACAGATGTTTGCATGCCTGTTGAAGATACAGCTGGCTGGCGCCGGTGTGGGCACTTTTCCAGTTTTGTGAGTGTGTTTACTGATGCAGGATTAAAATAGATAAATTGGGAGTTCTCAACAAAACCAACGTGTTTCACGTGGAGCTCACCGTGCAACATATAACATAAGCCGCATCAGAAACGGGGAAAAAGAACAAAGACTTCCTGTTCAGAGCCACAGAAACATATATATACTCATAACAATCAGTGAAGAGGTGAATATGGTGTTAGTGATCACATGTGTTGTATCCTGTCCCTGCAGGAGCACATGCTGTCCCATGCTGTTTTCTCTTATGAGCAAATGCAGTAGAAATAAGATGATTCGGTTTTGCCAATTTTGAAACCTGACTCACGGTATGTGAGACACATCCAGGTTACTTTTACAGCTCATCAGCAGTGTTTTTGCCTTCACAGAAGAGAGTCAGTCCAGAGTTAAAAGTGTTGGAAAGTTAAAAGTGGTGCTTTATTCTGACTCAGCAGTTTTAAGCAGTTTCTATTCGTTTTCCTCATCATTTACTCGTTTGCCAAACATATTTTCACTTAAACCACTAGTCCTTAATATTTTATCAGTTTTCTGTTACAGTATCCAACAAGTGACAGCCTGTCAGCTTGTGTGCAACAACTCACAATTTTACTGTTTCTCGGGCTCTAAATACAATGTTATTTGCTCTGCATTTCTAAGTCTCTTCAAAACACCATCTGCTAATAGCACACAGGTTAGGAGACCTCTTGATCTCTCCTCCTTTATATTCATGTGGAGATGTCCATGAATAAGAAATGCTAAGAGCCTTATTTATATGCAGAGAAAAATTAAGACCAGTTTTGTGCTGCTCTCTTCATTTGCAGGTACACATGACGGGCGTGACTCAACCCTCGTCACACGTCGTATTGTAAAGAAACGCTTTCGAAATAGGCAAAGAAAACAAATAATCTAATTTCTCAGATTTGACATAAATTGAGCTCTCAGACGAAGTTCATCCAGCCAATGATGTGCTCCAATTAAACCCAAAACCTTGGCTGCATGTGACTAAGAGAGGAGCAGGAGATAACACTATAATCCCATGTCCGTCTCTTCTGGTATCATAACAGGACATCTGTCGCTGAGGGGCAGATTATTTACACAACTCTAAGGTCACATGTTGACAAGATTATGAGGTGCAAGGGTGATGAGTCTGTGGATAACACCTATAGAAGCAGCTGCTGACTTGACTCACAGCTGTTAATAGCTACTGTGCTGCCTGCATACAGCTTGGTAGAAGATAGCTACTCTAAATCTTGTGAAGAGATGCAGGGAGCTAAAATTTCAGAAATAGGAGCAAGAGGACAAGCAGAGGAGGGTGTGGAGAAGAGGGAAGAAAGAGGATAAAAGGTGAAGAAAGGTGGGATGAAAGATTACACGTTGAAAGGCTTTCTGGCTACAAGGATATATACTACATATATATATACTAAAACCATACTCTACTTTAACATCACTCCATTTATAGCTGTCTACATGTGGCTTAATGCTCCCTGAAAGAGCATGAAAATGAGGTGATGTGCAGAGGGATGGAAAGGAGGAGAGAACTCCTCCCGCTTTATAGCTCGCTACATGGTAGCATGCTTTAGCCTCTGATTAAAGCTTGCTACATGTGGTTAACATCTGCTGTAGCATGTGGCTGTATAAATATTAGCTGGCAAGCTAAGCTGTGAAGAGGGAGAAGTGCAGGAGGAGCAGGTGCTAGAAGTGGCTCGCTCTTTATCGGGCATTAACACACGCTTCCAGTTCACATCCAGCTTTTGTGCAAAACAGATTTAGCTGGATTATATTTACACCTTTGAAACATGCCTTCAGTGTACACTTTGAAAAAGGTTCTCTTATCCTCACAAAACACACATTTCTGTCTTAGGTAAAATTCATAAGCCGTAAAATACACAGTAAATATGTTGGAACTTGAACATTTTCTCATATTGTGTGTTAAATTATTTTTGTTTTAGGCAAGTTCTAATCAGTGGTGGAAGAAGTACTCAGATCCTTTACTTAAGTAAAAGTACCAATACAGCAATAAATATACTGTATTATATATATTTCAGCTGTATATAAACATTCATTGTGTATCTTTCTGTAGATTATGTTGTGTGTAAGTACAATGAGCCACTAAACTAGAGTCAAATTGCTTGTATGCATAAACATACTTTGCCAATAAAGATGATTCTGCTTCTGATGAATAGAAGGTTTAACCAAGCAATTAACTTTAGTGAGACACCTGTCTTAGTAGATGCTATAAATAACATCTTACTGACACACTCCATGTGGTGGTAAATATTGAAAAAACAGCCCTCAAATCAGTTTCACTGTGACCCTATGCTGATTGAAGAAAGGCAGAAGAAAAGATCTATCTACTGAGCAAATCTCAAGTTTAAATGTAACTTAAATTCCTATAAAGTCTCTTTTCAAACGCACAGATGACGGGATAAAAATGATAAAAGGAATGAATGTAAGAGAGGATAAAGAAACGGGATAGAAGGTAAGCGGGTTCCTAAAAACATGACTGATTTTTTTGACGAGTACGGCTGTGGACTCCGTGTCTCGATGAGTCAATCCGAAGGGGGAGAAAAAAATCCGTTCCCCCCTTTTGCTTGACAATAGGAATTAATTTCAAATCATGCGTACGTCTCCCTGATGAACTTAATTGCTTTTCAGACTGTGCTTTGCCAGAGAGAGCCTTGACAGTGGAAATGAAGCTGACACACAATCTTGTCCCCCATTGTACTTTGGAGTGCAATACACACAAGGTTTTGTCAGTGATTTGTCACAGGCCTTTGTCTCTGAACAATGGGTGACTTTGCTGTTGTTACTGGTGCTGACCTGAACTTTCTCCCTACAGTTTAGAAGAATTGAACAGCAGAGGAAAGTAGTAAGGAGGAGACAGACAGAGAGAGTCAGCCAGAGGTGTCAGATTCTGTCACGTTAGAGATTGTGTCATATGACGTTTTAGTAGGCTTTGAAGCAGTTTATCAAGGTTATATTGAGCTTTTATTACATTTTGCATGGCTGAGTTTTTGTCTGTGAGATCTCCCCAAACTCTTTGTCTCTACAGTTATACTGTATGTTTCAGAAGACACAATATGTAGGGGTTTGTCTTTTTTCCATCTCGGCTGTCGAACAACCCAAATAACAGCTTGCTGTTTCTTCAAGGTTGTATTTCTCTTTATCCTCCCTAGATATGATTTGATATGTGTAACTTTAACTCACCAAAATTAAAATTTGCTTGAAATTATGAGGGGTGGGTCAGATGACTCTTCGAGCATTTTGGAAAACTATCTAAAAATTGTACACATTCCCAGATATTCTGTGCTGGACATCGACAGTGATCATTAGGAAGCAAAACTGGGATAAATCTGCCAAAGTCTGGCCTTTAAGAGCTCCTTGATCAGTGAGGAATTCGGTAGTACTCATTTTCATTAGAGACTGTTAATCAATGGTCTACACACTGCTTCAAATGCTTTTCCACCCGGCCAGCTGTAAAATTCTTGGGGGAACCTGGGAATCAAAGACACTGAATATTAACACAAAACATCAGTTTTATTTTAAAAATGCCTGTATTGGCTTTTAAAGGGGATGTATCATACACATTCCCAGGTCGAGATTTATATTCTGGGGCTCTACTGGAATATCTTTGGAAAGGGGTCAAAGTGGGATTTCACAGGTGGGGGAACCCTAAGATCCGGTGTAGCGGTGCAGCTGGTAAAAATGACTTACCTCGAAATAACTCCAAATAACTCCCAAATTGTTTTTTTACTGTGAGCTCTGGTGGACTTGTATTCTCTGTGGACAGGCTGTGTGATCAGCTGACCTTCTTTTAAGCACCAATTTATATGACATATTTTTCTGGATCCCACTGGTCCAAAGGAGGCCCAACCAAACAAATGAACATCAGTGCTGAGACCTTGTTGATTTGTAGTTGTGTCAACCCAGTGAGGTTACTGGCACTCATCAGTACAGATCAGCTGTGGAAAAAGCATGATGCTGAACTGAAACTATGTACTCACCCAGTGTGCTATCCTCATCCTGGAGCCATCAGACCTGGTAGATTAGAGGCCTGAGTGAAGGCCACTGCTGAGGGTCAGAGGTCATGATGGGAAGGCTGAGGGGGTAGGGTGTAAGCACGACAGAAATGAAATGAAAATAATATATTTCAGTCTAAAATGTCAATAACTCAGTTACATCTCAGTGTGAGTGTATTCCAAAAATGGAAAAAACAAGTCTTCTGACTTGTGTCAGTATCAGTCAGGAAAAAGTCCAGATCAGTTTCTGACAGCTCAGACAACAAGGTGCAGAATTTCCACATAAGTCATTTATATGACTCACACTTCAAATATTACTGAGTTACGCTGTGCACACCTGTGTCTACTGTTTACCTGACAAACCCTGACGTGGATTTGTTTATCTGAATCAGTTTATCTGTCTGACTACATCAGAGACAATAATGCTACAGTGGTTTACTGTCAGTCACAAATACAGGAGACAGAGCAGTATGGTCATTTGTTGTTGACCGTATTAATATGTATATAATTTAATATTACCAATGTTATCGCATGGAGAGATTATCAATAATGTTACATTATGGATATGACAAAAATTCAGAGATAAAACAATGTCTCCTACCATTCATTCAGTTCCACAGCGGAGAAACAGCTGAATAAATGTCAGGAACAAGCTTACTGAAGGTCAGCAGATGAATATCAGCTCGAACAAAGAAAAGTCTTTTGAGTTTCATTCACCACAAACATCACAAAACATGAATATCTCATATTTTGGTTTAAGTTTTCAGTGAAGTTAGTCTTTGAATCGCTGCTTCTGCACCCCCTCACACCGCGCCCCCTGGTTTAAAGGCAGCAGCCGGACCCTTGTCCATGAAAAATGAACTCGCTTGACATTATTATGTATAAAACTGCCAATCAGATTTATTTACTTATTAATCAAAGGTGCCGGAACGCCGTTCCAGATTGTTCCGGCCCACTTTAACCCCTGCCTTTGCATGATTTACAGTTAAAAAAAACTCCTTATTTATCTTACATTGGCCCTTCATGCAGCCCCTCAGTTCAGCTTCTGTCTAAAACAGGCTGTTTTAGCTCCTGTCTCTTTAAGGCCCCCCTCCTGATGAGCCCACTCTCTTCTTAGCTCCCAGGAGCAGCCCCACAGCAGACTTCCGGTGGCTCTGGAGACCACATAAACAAACAGTAGTAGCAGGATTTTACTTCTTTCTCGTTCTTTACTTGAAATCGGAACTTCTCAAATACATCCACACGCGTTTCAGCTGAAATCCGATCCGTAATATGTGACATCGCGAACAATGGAAGAACCTTAGCAACAAAGGCTACCAACGGATGTGTGAACAATCTGATGCCATCATAAAGAGGAAGTAGAGGTAACATTGCAAACGAAGTGTTCAGAGCAGGCCCTGGTTTTTGACTTTCAGGGAGCATTTTTACATATGTTTACCTCAAGTTTTGGACCTTTAACCGTGTTTAATATTGACATCTGATATTATAACAGTATATACATGACAGAAAACCACAGAAAGCATAAAATGTCCCCTTTAAAATCGCTGCACCAACTATTTTATTTTTTGTGCACATACAATCAGAGAACACAAAGAAGGGGAAAAGGTTTACAGAGGTGATGAATAAAAGTGCTTCTCAACTCATCTCACCTAAAATGGAGCAAGCAAATGGGAAAAAAAAAAAAAAAAGTGAAGTCGGCAAACACAATTGAGCTGGATGAGAAAGTGACTGACTGACTTAAATGTGTTTGCTGTGTGTGGTGGAATGAGGTAGAATATTAAACCAACTTGTCTTGGTGATAGGAAGTCTATATGGTAAAGGCGTAAAAGAGATTAAATAAGCAAAAAAAAAAAGAAGAAGAGAAGGAGTGGAAGGGAAGGAAGAAAATTCATTTAGAGTAAATACAAATTACCAAATCATGCCATGTAAATGCATACATTTTGTTTTTCATTTTACTGTCACTTACTGGAACTGTCGAACGCAGAAGTTCTTTTTAAATCTATTCACAACATCTTACTTTCTTAAATGGAAGTCAGCTGAACTATTTGCTGTCTGGAACCGATCAATGTACGTGACTTGATACAGCCTCTAGAGAGTGGAAGTGAGAGTTAAATGTCTGCTGTTGTTTTTTAAAATCATTTACTGACTGAAAGTTTTACTTCTAATTTTTGAAATCAGCTGCCTCGACCAAAGTGCACGAGGATTTGGTATATGACTGATCCATTTTAGCAGTTTAATATGCCTGATTAATAGGTGACAAGAAAATAAGAAGAAGCTATTTCCTATATGGTGTTTCAACAAGGAAATGTGATCATATTGAGCAGATTTCCAGCTTGGCAGAGGCATTCGTGAGCGTGCCTTCGCAGTGTGGTTCAAAAGAAAGACGTTTGTTTAGTGGAGAATCTGTTCACATGGCCAAGATTCCTGCAAAATGTAAATCAATAAAATAAAAATCCCCACGCATGCAGGTTGAGAGCAGGCGAGTGGATGCTGTACTGTTTGAGGATTAGCTACCATTGTGACGACAGGCATCATTTATAGAACATTATCAGAGACGCAAATGGACCTTTTGTTGGACCTTTAAATCAACCAATTCAGAATAATTATGGACTATTCAAACATAATGTGGGCAAAATGCTGGAGTAAAACCAAGTTGTTCCACAGACAAGAAAATCAAAGTACAGCTTGTTACTGATGCCTTCAATGTCTTTATCAAGACCAAGGACAGAAGATTTCGTTGCATTTTTAAACTTCAGAACTTATAGAATTTAGCTTTTTGGTATCTTATGAAGGTTGTATATTTGTCCCAATCTAATAAGTTAAAGCCTGGTATAAAGTAGTTTTCTTGCAATTTATTACACCAATGTAAGAGCTGAGCAGAAAAGTAAGCAAACAGAAGGCAAAATAATAAACTAAAACTGTTAGACCGTAATGTCTTTAGAATATAACGCTAATGGAAGTAATCATTAATTAATAAGCAAGTAGTTAGCACCAGAAGGTTAGCAAACTTAACACACAAAATAAACTCAAACTCATTAGACACAAATAAGTACAATTAACATACCTTGTTGCCACTTTGGACTGGAGCTAAACTCTGATTATGCTCTTCCTGTTCATCCTTATTACTCGTTTATCTCTGTGAGCTCTGTGTGTTAACATTACGGTACTGTTTACCCTCCTGTTACCTTTTTTACTGTCATTATAAGATACACTGTGTTTGTAGGGAAATAAAAGCCATATAACAAAATACATTTACAAATGCAAACTTTACCCTTTACAAAGGGTATTATGTCACATTTGTAAACTGTTTGTTTACCAGTGGCTCTGTAAAGACATGCCCCAGTATGGTATTATGCAATAGCCAACAACATCATACTTTATCTTATCTTAGACGGTGATAAAAATCTGCAAATGGTTTTCGACTTCACAGAGGCAAAGCTTTAATTGCAGTTTGAGGATGCATCCCATAACAATATTGTGTTGAAAGTGCAGGGTCACTAAAGCAAAACCTTCTCTTACTTCACCCACTGTTCCAGTTGTCATTACTGTATTTCTTCTATTCTGCAGAACTGTATGTACTCACCACAAAAGGTTGTGTTGAAGCTCGCAAATTCCATTTTCTCAATTACCATCAACAGCTGAGAGGCTAAGTGTTTGGCTTTTCATTTGAATTAGTATGAAAGTCAACATAATGGTAGTTGACTATTGAAACTTGAAATGGTCATAACAGGCTATGAGGTTGAGGCAGAGCTCGGAGGCAGAGTTAGGCCAATCAGTGTAGTAAAACTTTCAATTTAAATGAGTGCTTTTGTGTGTGTGCGTATTTCTGTAACCATAGTAACATTATATAGTGACCTTCTTCTGATATTCAGAGCTATTGATCTTAAAGCTGTTCCGCGGCTTTAGAGAGGTTTAAGGGAACGCAGAGCTTTTCAAGCTCCGGGCCAAAGGGAGAATGGAATAACCGTTGATAAAAGTGTAATGTCTTTTTGTATTTCACAGCAATCAATTGGACTATGTGGTTTTCCCATCTCTATAATGCAACTTGGCTGCTCAAAGTCTAAGTTGAAAAGGACAGTAGTGGACTTTGCTTTGTCAAGTTTCTCCCTCTGTAAAAATGCACAAACGTGTCCCCACAATACCATGCAGCTATATTTCCAATTATTGCATTGCTCATTGAGCCCAAAAGGTTCTGATGTACTTTGGTTCCACCTGAAAACTCATACATAAACTCTTATGCCTGACGGGTGCAACTGTACATATAGTCAGTGTCCACATGTCCACCTGCATCTTAAACCACTCTTATCCACTGACGCTCACCCATAAGGTTGGGGAATGCGTCAGAAAGAGAAAAAGAAATAGCAGAAACATTTTAGACATCAGATGGGTTATACCTTTAAAAGCCATAACCCATTATTGTAATGGCGTTTGATACTGAAAAATGGATGCCACGGAAGAATTGCCCATTGTGGGGCCACAATTTTATACATATAAACCCCTTCCTCTGCCCCTGCCACGTGAAGGCTTTTCATCTAATGGCTGAAATGGCACTCCTCCACTCTCCTTTTCAGGGGGACCATTCAGAAAGTGCCAAAAGGCATCTCGCTGCGGTCGTGATGATTGGTCATGTCATGCCATGCCCGTTGGGTGTGTCATTGACGTGGCTGTCGAGTGTGTGAGTGTGCGTGCACAAGAGCACAAAAGGGTTGTGTCTTGCTGCGTGTGTGTGTGCGTATATGTCTGTTTCTGTTTGTGTGGATAAGTGGCACATGTCTTAAAGCTTAAAGGTGGGCACGAACAGGTTTAAATGTATTATACTGAAGAAACACAATAAACGGACATCCTTTCTTTCTGCATTTCTTAAGAGAGATGCAGAATGAGTTAAATAACCCATTTACACCCATCAAAAAAACAAAAAACAAACAACAACAAGAAAAAATTATTTCTTTAAAGGTGCAATATGTACGAATTGTCGAATTCATACTCCACACTCCAAACCAATTGGGAGCAGCATATCACCAAAAAGTTGGGGTGTCTGTTATGTTACGCTACGTTAGCATTGAATCAATAGTGCATTATCAGTGCTCTGTTAGCTAGCAAACTAGTTAACTAGTATGCTAAGTATGATACCAATATCAATTCAGTGCTAACGTTGAGCTAATGTTTGCTTGAATAAATCTAACCTAGAAGAGGAAGCGCTACTTCTTCATCCTCTCCTCATGTTGGACTGAGGGCAGACTGGACACTACAGTGACTCACTATCGCCTCTTGAGGTACAAGTGGCATTACGACACGACGGGCCGGGGCTAGCTGATTAGCATGCTAACTTCTGCAAATATCTACGCAACACAATGCATAGACGTCTTTGACATAACGTCAAAACTGTTCTTCACAGTCTGTTGATAATTTATTTAAACGTTGAATGTTTTAAACTGAAATTCATACATAATTCTTACATATTGCACCTTTAAGCATGCATAGACTCTACCTAATTAAACGAGCTGCAACAGGTTTCATACTGGCTAATACCCATTTGTGTAAATAAAGCATGAAGCTTGAATTTGAGAGAGACACAGCAAGAGAAAGGTTATGTTGAAGTTTTAATGAAGGCGGTGCTCTTTTCAGGTATGAGAGACTCAGAAGTTTGTTGCCCTGAAGGCACGTAGCATCAAGGCAGGGACTAATCAAAATGCTTTGTGGTAATTATGATATTGTGTGTGCTCATTTGGGATGTTTATAACCTGGATGGATGACTGGACCCTCTCTCTACATCATGTTGGCATTTTATAGGTTTTTGTTTTGTTGGGTTTTTTTGTACAGGAAATTGATATTTTAGTGAATGAAATTAAACTAAACTAAACCAAAAAGCTAAAAATGTTTTCAGTGGTCTCTTAGCAAAAAAAAAAAAAGTTGTGGCTTTTCTTCCATGTTTCCCTCCAAGCATTATGTTTAATGAGTAAATAGGCTCTTGATGGATGCAGACCTTTGGTGGGAATTCATTGTTTTGCTGGAGCTCTCTCTGTTGGCACCACTGCTGTGTTGATAGACTGGCCCCATTCAAATAAATGAGAGGGCTGTGTTTTTTCACACGGGGCTAATGATCTGAACGCGGCCTTAGTATTAACTTTATGTAATACCTTTGTAGAGTTTTACTCACTACATTAGCTAATTCTGTCACCACCGTTCTCGTGATAATTTACTTTTCCAGTCATCCCACTCATAGGAAATTAATGTATAATGTATTTATAATATTTTGAATACATGATACAAGCATGACTCTAGAGTTGTTAGTGGTAGATGAATAACTGCCATAAAAAAAACAATTTCTGTAAACTACAGGATGCCAGTAAGTGAAAACAGTTGTAAAAGGAAAAAAAAAATGTATCTAAATTATACCTCGCAGATTTGCCTTGATACCAATAATTTCTTCAGAGCAGATCTTCAGAGCCATGCATAGCACCTTAGGGCATTGCAAAGCACTTTGATGTTATTTTACAGGCGTCACTGAGCTTGAGCTTGGCTGAGAGAGGGGAATATGTCAACTCCTATTACTTTACAAGTATCATCACAGACGCTGTGAGAGCAGCTCCCGGATCAGGCGTTTCCATGGGAACTTCCTGACTCAAAGTATTTGCCTATTAACTTTTTATTTTTATACGCTTTAATATGGAAAAACTGTTTGTGTCACCACACATATTGCATACTAATGCTATTGGGTACAAAATCTGCTATATGCATCATAATTCTTTTTAAACCTTTTAAACCTTCAGTTTTAACCTTGTTTAAAACTTGATTTACAGAGAATAAGTTTCGCTGAGCGTTTGTACGTGCTTCCACCACCAAAAATCCTATTATTTGTACTATTACACTAAAACCTGACAGCTCCCCTGTATATCCACAGCCTTGCATCCCTGATCACTGAAATGATAATAATAAAAGATGTTTCTTTGCTTATCAGCCATCCCCTGGGAGGCTGCCAAGAGTTATGCTTCCTGAGGCAAGAAGTCACACGGCAAGCTGATGTGTCGAAGTTAAAGGTAACATCAATAAATCATTACCCAATTATTTTGAGACATTAGGCTGATTACCATATACAAACAGGACCAATGCTGAGAAATTTAGCTGCTCCAACCAGCCTCTATGCAGTGCCAAGTCGGGTACGAGTTGCTCCACAGTGTTTGGTTAGTTAATGGCAATACATAGTCACTTCTTCTGCCTCTTTAAAACTAATAGCATCATCTACATTGATAGTGGAAGCAATGCAGTCGAGAAGAAATGCGTTCTTAATTTTAAGAGGCAGAAAAAAATCACACATAATATTCATCCCTCTGAGCCCACACTCTCACAGATACACGTGGGATCCAGCGAGGTTTTTGTATGCCCCCTGTGTGGCGGGAGTTTAAAAACAAGCTGCATGTATTATTCAAATTATATGAAAACTTAATGTATGCAAATTATGCATCAATTTATTATTGATATCTGCCCATCGGTTTGTAAATTAGAAGCTGGTCACCGTATAGTTTTGTGTAAACATGATTCTTTCCAGCTCATGGCATCTTCCAGTGTCTTCATCCCTTTTCTTCCCTCTTATCTCTTCTTTATAACATTTCTCTCCCAATCCTGGTCGGTCACTCCACCTCCTTGTTTCTGCTCCCTTTGTCCTGGTCATTTCTCACACTCATGTATCATAAGCCTCTTATGTTCTTCTGTTGTTCCTCTCATAAAGTCGCTGCCCTACATCACTTTCATTCCCTCCTGCCCCAATTTCTCTACTCCTAAACCTGCTCCGAGTCGCACCTCATATCCATATTTCTGTCCGTCTGTCTCACAGACACACAGACACTCTCCTCCTACCCTCTGTAATCAATAATAGATAGAGAAGAGAGCCACATAGTGATAGGTCCCCTCTCCTCTTTCTGACCGACTCAGATTCTGTGTGAGAGGACAACATCTGTCAAGACTGTTATGATGCAGACACACTGGATCCGCTAAAGGATGTCAAGTCAATGGATCTCATTCATTTTCTATGGAGAGCAGCAGACCTGGCTGCACGGTGCATGATGGACGACTCAACCTCAACTTTATGCAAATGAGGTCCGTCCAGTGCAACGAGGCCAGCTCGCGAAACTCAGATCAAACTAGGCAGTGCTGATCAAATATGAATCAAGATTCTGCTACTGCACTGCCTATTTTACGCCTCAAATGTTTTCAGAAACATAGTTTAGTGCACTGTTTAGCTGTAAAATGAGAAAAACGGCACAGCCCGACTTGCAGTACATCACTCACTGTCCGGAGTGTTCAGTGGTCCGGTCGGTGCGTCCAGATGCGTCCTCGCCAGAGTCTGTGTGTCTGCATCACTGCCAACCCCTACTGCTGATGCAGCAACGTGATTAGAACGTCCGTGTGTGTGTGTGCGAATTTGAAAAAAAGGGCAGGAGGAGCAATTTGATAAGACCATGTTAGGCCGGGCGCTTTACATTTTTATTCATAACACCCCTGGGAGACACCACTCATGCACAATACACCTGCTACACACCAACACTGCATTACAAAATCTGAGTAAATGCTACAGTGATTACAGCGAAATCATTATGCTTACCACACAGCAGGTGGTGAAGCGGGACTAAGACCTGAGCTAATCCTCGCACTGCTATCTCTGCTCAGAGGGAGGAATACAATTAGTCACCCTTACTTTTAATTACAGGCAGTCCGCCTGGTTTAACGTTCAGTCCAGGCCACTGGTCATGTACTCAACATTCAGGTGTCAGTAATAGAATGCAGTTTCTTTGAGTACATTATAGCTTGGCAACAGAAAATGTGTATAACTGGACAGCTCAAATATAGTTTCGGTCAACAGTCTAACCACTAAATCTTTGCATACGACATGTTTAACTGCCAGTTGTAGAACATACACACTTTATGGCTACACAAGCATTTTTGGTTTGAGGAGTAATTCTCACAGACAGCTATATTTCAAGTTCATCAGTGCTGCAAACTGCATTTTTCCAGTGTCCAAGAAGTGGAAAATTGTGCAAACTTTCATCTCCAGCGTTATTGGATTGTTTCGATTTGTTGGTGAGCCGATTTGATCCTTACCCGCCATCAAAATATGTCTTTAAAAGGTAAGTGTTGTATTCTTCCATAACACTGACATGATGAGGCTCAATACCTGCAGCAGCAGACTGATTGTGAGTAGGTCTGAGTGACTCAGGATACCTCTGGACTTCATAGCTTCTCTCATACTTAGGAGATAACTTTAGCGCTAAAAGACTTTGTGAATTAGTCTAAGGCCTCATACTTGAGAGTCCTAAAGTTAGAACTGATACACCCTCATCTCTTGAAGTTTCTCCTAACTCAGCCAGTTAGGAGCTACTTTTAGAATACAACCCCAGGTCTCTATCAAGGACACTAAACATGACTTTGAATAGATTTAGTGCATTTCTGAAACAAAACCTACGCCCTTCTGTATCTTAATCCAGGGTAATATGCAGGTATACGTGAGGAAGAAGAAAAAGGAGAGGGAAAGGGAGGGGCAGAGAAGGACTTTTTAAAAAAATGAAACCTTTTGGAGTGTCTGGTTCAGTGGTGAGTGGCACATACAGTGTTGCTGTGGCTTTTCCAGTTTGGTTCTGGACAGGGATCATTGTTTCATGTCATTGTCCTGTCTCCCCTTCCCATCACTCTCTACTGTCCAATGAAATACCATCAAAAATAATGTGTTCTTACTGTACCATACCTTTACCTTTTCAACTTGATAATGTATCATTAAAGGACTAGATTGTGACATCAGATGGGCAGCTGTTATGTTGAATATATGTTGCACTTGCCTCAGTTAATATAGAATATTAATAAACTTGTAGCCCATAACTACTATGCTACACACTGCCACTGTAGGATTTGCAGAAAAAAACTGCATCCATATCATCACAGAGAAAATTAAATACATTTTAGCTATTATCATCATCTCAAGGCAAGTTTATTATAGCCCTTAATCACTCATATAGTCCAAAATTCCTTCACAATCCTCAAATTATATGAAACAAATGAAAAAAAGCAATCTTCTACTTGAATACTCACTGTAAATGATAGCAGTATGTCCCACTTAATTAAAATAGGCTGTAGATAAAAAATGAAAAAAAAAGTCATAATACTTCCAAAATTATATTTGTGTGTATCTGTGTGCATACAGCATGTGTATGTTTGCAGATTTTGTAATATTTTCTAATTGTCTGCCAGCCCTTTCAAATCTGCGAATGATCACCAGCCAAAGACGACGAGGCTCCACAATAGAGTTGGACGACTGTCTTTAAAATCTGTTTTTAAATTTCGAGCGTGTTTTTTTTTTCCTTTTAGATCTCAGCCTTCACAGATCCACTTACCTATACTTGAACTAGTGTTATCACTACATGCATGATTTGGCTGTCTGAATGTCTGGTTGTCTGTTGTTGCTCTTATGTCTCTCTGTGTTTGTATCTTTTCCTGTTTGTGCCTGCATATGTGTGTGCGTAACTTTATGTGTGTCAGGGTTACTAAGCCACCAATGGCAGATAGACAAGGTATTAGCCTCTGGGAAGTTGGCTTTGTCCTTTTTGTGCCATAGGTCTCCATGACAGCACTCTACCTGAGACCATGATGAGCTGATACCTGGGAGGCAGAGAGTGTGGGATAGAGGGATGCAACGTTTTCTTTAGGACAGTCAAAATGGAAGGGAGGAAGGATAAAAAAGAGAGATGAGGATGGGAGGATCGCACAGGATAAAGTGTTGGCAAAGATAGTGAGAGGGGGGATAAGGGAAAGGAAGATAATGTGGAGGGAAGTTAAGAAGAAGGAGGGAAATCTGAGAGAATAAAGGAAGGATGTAATAGAAATAGAGAGAGGAAGAAGAGAAAGTTTAAATAATACGAGAGAAGTGAAGGGAAGAAGAGAGAAAGACACTGGAAAGGAGGCAAAGCAGGCAGGGAGGAAGAAAAGAGGGTAATGAAGAGACATGAGCAGACAAGCCATGAGGTAAAGTAAAGAAGTAGAGAGAGGAGTGGTGGAGAGAACGAGAGATGGGGATGGAAAAGGGCATTTGACAGAGTAAGAAAAGAAATAATTAACCTGTTGAATGTGGTTAGTAAGCTGTCAAAAGAAATCTGCATCCGATTGACCCACTGTCCTGCCACCGTATAAAGGAGCAGTCAGAAGGAGCAGCCAGGCCGAGCAACCTTTTGAAAGAAGCACTTTGATGCAACCCTTCTCACATTACTTTTTCCTACACTAACTGTAATCATTCACCACAACCTCTGCTCCGATGGCTGAATAATTCCTGCATGGCGTGTGTGTCTATCTGCGTGTGGAGAACGTGTGTATCCACTGTATGTATGCACAATTTTGCGTGTGCATGCTTGACGTGTGACAGAAAAGACAGGCTGAATGAATTATTTCACATGAGGTTAGGGTGTGTGGTCCTTCTCCACGTTGGCAGCCAAACTCGGCATGCAGCTCATCTCGTGTGTGTGTGTGTGCGTATGTATATGTGTGTACATGTGTGAGAGGAAGTAAAAGAGAAGTGATGTGATGTCTACAGCTGTGTTGCATGCATGTTTGCGCGCATTGTTAAATCATGCAGTTGGTATGAAGATGGAGGAGAAAAATGAGGAAAGAAGACTTAGTGCACTGTAGAATCATAAAAAAAAGGAGAAAAATGTTTTTTTTAGAAAGAGGAAGAAGGAAACTGATTGAATGCAGAATGCAGTGAAGTGGAAGAGCGAAGAAGATAATGAAGAGAAATAAATGGAAAATAGGAGAGCTACAGTATTAGTGTAATATTTTAAATAGATAAAAAGGGGGTCTAGGTTATGCCAGGTTAAATTACATTACAACCTTCCATCAAAACTGCATTAACTCACTATTAACGTGAGCCCTGGGCAAGCTTCTCTGAGTCTGTGAGTGAGGCGCATAGTGTAATGTATGTGGCATCTAGTCTATTCTGGAGCCTCACACAAGTATAAAAGATTGAAATGGCAACAGCGTCCTCAGCGTCATTGTGGCATATTCAAGGTACTCTGACCTCCCTTAAATCCAGAGGAATGTCACAGAAAGGCACGCTAATTAAGTTTTTAATCCATCATTTTTAGTTTCAGCTGTTCTGTCCTTGTGTTACGTCGCAAAGGGATGATGATTCGGAGACAAATGGGTGACTTAAATTGAATGAATTCATTCCTTTTCAGTACTTATGGGAAATAACGCTCCAACTCCTGCTGAGATTGCAAGCAGGTGATGATGTATAAGAGTTGAAAGGTGCTGGCAGTCAGTTTCTCTCATGTAGTGCATGTGCGCAGGGAGCACAGTGCAGTTCAACTCTTTCTGCCCAGGATTCCAGCTTTTGCTTTGAAGGTGAAAGTGGAAGTTCCCTTGAAAATGAAAGATTGAGCGTGTTGAGAAGTGAAAACAGGCGCTCTAAAGATGAAAGGTTATTTCACTGATATAAGTTTACCTGACAAAAGCCTCACCCCTGGTCTGGTGAAATGATGCCGATACTGACATGGACAATGATGCTTACTTTTTGAAGCATTCAGACATTTCATCGTTGAAGAAAAAGAAATCTATATACTGTATACATATGATTAGACTGCTTGGAAAAGCTCTATTGGTTTACACGCCCACTCACAATGCTCTCTTCAGTTTACTGAACATGTACAATATTCTTTAAAGGCCCTGAATATTTCCTGTCATGTTGTCTTAGTTGGCAGCAGTATAACAGAAAGTAAATCCTCCTGGAAGTCATCTTGATAGATGTATATAGATGTATCACATTCTGACAAGTAAAATTGCCTGGTTTCCTGTATCTGTGGACTCGTCCACTTGAATGGCATGCCATGGGGACTCGCTAAGCCTCTCAAACAATAGCCTCTCAACATCCTCTGCAATTTCATCTATTCCCCTCAATTGTTTTAGCAGAGAGGGCAACATGCCCAGCCTTGTTAGCTGCCGTTTTCCCAAAACGTTTCAGGCATTCATCCTTTGCTGGTGGGAGAATTATCTTCTCCACGATGTTAAAAAGCTCCTTTTTAGCTTTGGCAAGTCAACTGGCCACCAAATATGAGACCTACAGTAAGTGAGGGTGAAGATTTCAACATTTGCCTCGGGCTATCTTGCTCACCTTTTTCATCTCAAAATGTTCCACTGGCTTATCCTTAAAGGACCAGTGTGTAGGATTCAGTGGCATCTAGTGGTGATGTTGCAGATTGCAACCTACTGAATACCCCTCCCCCTCCAAGCATGTAGGAGAACCTACGGTGGCCACGAAACTTGTGAAAGGCCCTCTCTAGAGCCAGTGTTTGGTTTGTCCGTTCTGGGCTACTGTAGAAACATGGAAGAGGACCCGCTCTCTAAGTAGATATAAAGAGCTCCTTCTAAGATAATAAAAACACAACGATTCTTAGTTTCAGGTGAATATACACTAATGAAAACATACTTGAATATTATATTCCATTTCTGCCAAGTCTGTTCCGCTACATGCCACTAAATTCTACACACTGCACCTTTAAGAGGAGGATGTTTTTTCTTGAAGTCCTGAACTAACTCGATTGGCATCCTAACCTCTTAAGCTACTCCCTGCTAATCACACACACACACACAAGCTATTGAATTAACAAACCCACCTTGAATTCTCTGGATTAACAAAAGACTAGGATAAATGAACAAAGAAGACCAGGAGGGACTGAGAGTTGCTATATGGTTGAGAAACATAAAAAAATAGGAAGATGTAGAGGAAGAGTATGCGCCTGTATGACTGTACATGTGAAAGGGATTGTATATGCATAAGCAAGTTACAGAAGTAAAGAGAGGAAGGAAAGGACAAAGAAGACCATTGTAACGGATTGCGAAAACATAGGAAAAGAGATGAAAATGTGTCAACTTTTAGTAGAGGACAAAGGGAGAGAAAGAGGGAATTTGGGAAAGATTGGAAAAGTCATGTGCTTGCAAATTGACAAATGAATCAGGAGACAGGAGCAGTGTGAAGACGCAGTGTGGTATAGAATAGAAAGTGAGAAAATGGGATTGTGAGGTGCAGGTTTGCAGTGAGGTGTGGGGTTGTGAAAGGGATTTGTGCTGATCTCGAAGCTTAGTGACGAGGCTAAATTGAACTAGCTGCATGTTTTATTTACAGTAGACACATATGCATCACCCAGTCAAAGACACATGGACGTAATCTTCGACATATTATGTTTGTGCTGTCACGTGCCACAGTCAACAAATGAGTTCACTTACTCAGCTGTTTCAAGTCTTTCAAAAACGAGTTGGCTTTATAAGAACCAAAAGTAGCAGGATTCTGCTGCCTGGCTGTTTTCTACAACAATGATATCAGCCTGCTGTTTTCCTCCACAGCTCTCTGGTAACTGAACTCTGCTGCCCCTTGCTCACAATTTATTATTTATTAGTTTTATGGTGACGTTTGACTTTGCATAAACTCCAAAACCCTTGACCCTTTAAATAGTGTATAGTATGTGTGCGTGTGTGTGTGTGTATAGGGTTTAGCAAGGTGGTGTTGTGATAAGAGAGATAATCCCCTGTTGGGACAGCCAACATTCAAGCCTGCTGAAGTGTCCTTGAGCAACGCACTGGATCACTGCAGGGGTCACTGACTGCAGAATTGTGTGATATGATGCTGCTGTCAATGTCAAAATGTGTTGTTTTTTTGTCTAATCCCATACTAAAATTGCAAAATGCATCTACAACTGTATCTGTAAGTGGCATGAGGGTACAACGATAGACCGTGATGGTTCCTTTCTTTAGAGAAAACCCTGCTATACCAGTTCCTGGGGTGCTGTTCTGCATCCTGTAGCTGTAGCCTCATTTCCTGAGTCATAATTTTCTAGTAATAATAAAGACTCCCACTATAACTGTCCTGATACATAAGCTGTTATCACGTAAATTGTCCGAATCTCACACAAGCACGTCCATGCTGGTTGTCCATGGGGTTGATGCTAATTCTATTTAATCAGTCAGCATAAAATGGTAATAATCAATCAATAATTGCATGCAAATAATGCACTCTGCACATCCCAATAAATGTTATGAGTCACTAATGAAAATATCAGCACAAAATGCAAAAATTGGATAATGAGCTGACCTCGCATGCTTGCTGAGCTCAGCAGCAAACGTTTAAACACAATCAATTATTTGTGTGCATGCATACACACATTTTGTGACAGATGTGTGCCAATGCCATGTTTATACTGTATGTGCGTCTCCATTAGTGCTTGTGTGTGTGTGTGTGTGTGGCGAGGAGGTGGGGAGGTGGATCTATATGACTGCCTCAAGTGGTAATAGCTAATTGCCTATTTCACAGTAACTAGATATGTTACAGACGCAACCATAATTGTGCAATTGTTGGCAATTAAAAATGATAACTGTAGCAAAATGCTGACAAACACAATGCCAATGCAGTAACAGAGAAATGCTAACTGACAATGAAATGCCAGAAAAGCCTGTAAGCACTTTTTTTTAAAAATAATTTGTGTATTAGCGAAGACATGTATTGCGTTGCATTATTGAGAAGTAAAGAACTATGAATATAACTTTGATTTACGAATTTAAAGTAATTAGTTAATGTGGCTTTGGAAGTCAAGCAGGCATTAATGGCTAATATAGAAAGCCCTACATTTCCAGATTCAGTCATCATATAAGTAAAAATACTTCTGTATTATCAGGTGGATTTAGTTTGGGCAGATTTACAGCACCAGTCAAAGGTTTGGACACACTTTCCCATTCAAGTA
This sequence comes from Scomberomorus guttatus, assembly GCA_038419695.1. NCBI lineage: Eukaryota > Metazoa > Chordata > Actinopteri > Scombriformes > Scombridae > Scomberomorus > Scomberomorus guttatus. The sequence goes on along the minus strand of CM076466.1, from coordinate 12,082,812 downwards.
AATGGGAAAGTGTGTCCAAAATATATTATGTCAAATTATGTTTCAAATGGTTTTACTGATACATTGTAATCCAGGTAAACTTTTTTTTGATTAGCATCTCCTCAGAGGCCCACATTGCTTAAGAGATTGTCCTCTACGTCCCTTCCACTTATTTATGATTTTCAATAATTACACTGCAGATATGTAGACTCAATACTAACACTCTTGTTGTCAGAGTGGCAATAAAGACTAGCATTTGTAACAACAATGAACTGCTAAACAAACACAAATCTTGTTGCAGTTAGTCATCAAATCTGCATGTTTCATGCAATTTGCAAGCATTTTTTTACTGCTTCTGTTGAACAAATTATGCAATAACCTTCTCATCATAAACATATTGGGTGGCTCAGTTTATTGTATATGTCCAGTGAAAAAATGGCTTCCATTATTATCAACCAGTGATGAGAGGGACAAATCGTGGTCTATTAAAACTGCCATCTCTTAAATCATTTACAGAATGTGACTCAGAGAGATTTGGAGACACCACTGGAGATAGCTGCTAATGGCTTCAGATGTGCAGAGGTTTATGGTAATCATTGTGAGTGTTGATAGCACAACACTTCTCAAAGCCGAGATACAGAGTACTTCAGAGACAATGAAACAGTGAATGCGGAAGCGATAAAAGAGTCTTTGCCCAGTCGTAATGGATTTGACTGTATTGGATTTTCTGAGATGACACTAGATGGTGGCTGATATAAAACCAGGCCGGTGATAAACCCAATGATATAGACTGCAACCGTATTAGAGTCGCACCAAACAAAACTAACCTACTTGTTATTATGGTGGATATTGGTTGGTGTGTGTCACAGTCTGTTATCATCACCAGCAAATTTACTGTCCACTGCGACCTTGAAGGAGGATTTTATCAGCGCACTCTTAGGCTTTTTTTGCTTTACCGTGGTACTGTATGTACACAAAGGAAGGGGACGTACTTACACACACACACACGTACAGTACATAAACAGGACTAGCATCCTACACCTGCCAAGTGGGGACCACGTTTTCTAAACAGTATTATAAAACAAGCAAAAAAAGGAATAGAACATTTTGTTATAGCTAATTGTTTAACATGTATATATAATATTAAATAGGGACCATGATATAGTTATGCCCACCAAACTGGCAGTTTGCACACTACCAATGCCACATTCCTGTTTAACAAAAAACAGTGACACCCATTTTGTGATGCCATTCAACAGCAAGGAAACCATCACTGCTATTTTACACTATTAAATTGTTGATCACTGCCACAATGTCTTCAGAGCTGGTAATGTCTCCAATGGAGAAACAGAATGACATCACTTCCTGTGCATTCATTTTGTTTCTTCTGTCTTTCCTACTTGAGTCATCATTGATGCATCCAAGAGGATTTTTTTTGTATCTTTATTAACATAGCCAATGTACTACAATCATCCATCACAGCTTGAACAAAGAGTAGAGGGATTACTTATCAGAATAGCTTCCAAGATAAATACAACCAAACTACTGAAAAAACATGACAACATTGATATCATGTGATGTTTGGCAGCACTGTTTCTGTGTGCTTCCTTCACTACTGACCTCTTTTAACTGCTTTTAATTAATCCATGTAATTAGATAATACAAACAAGCAGCTCTGAAATTTGGGGCCATGTTCTTGGATATTTATAAAGATATGTATATATGTGGAATTTGCCTAACAACATAATCAAATAAATGATATCTTTCACAGAGGGAGGATAACAACCAAAGTAAGCAACAGTGTCTTTGTTCCTTAACTGTCTTCTGTAACTTAAATCATTTGAATATTAATCTAAATCTTTCCAAAACTTCACTGTAAATGAAAAAAACTTTCTAACTGTTATCAATATTGGTAAATCTGCATCTATTAGAGGGACATATTTTGTGAAGAAGCTTCCAAGAGAGTCACAACGGTCCATGATGCTAAAATGATGGCACAACCAAAGCCCTGCAACTAGCTCCCCTGCATCTGGCTGTGGTTGACGTTTGTGGTTTTGAGTGAAATGTCTCAATGTCTGTTGGACAGATTGCCATGAAATCTTGTACACACAGTCATGTTTCCCCTCAGGATAAATTGTAATCATTTTGATGATTCTTTAACTTTTCATCTAGCACCACTGTCAGGTCAAAATCCTAATGAAGCCTCAGAGCCACATGGATGGTCTTATTTAACATACAAGTGCATTGATGCAACAGCAGTTCTCTAATTAGCGCATTTTTGGAGCAACCTGCTGGTTAGGTTCACAAATACCAAAAACAGCTTCACTGAATGCAAATGCATCACTTTTTTCAGGAAACATTCTAGGGAAATCAACGCGGAACAATGACTCTTACCTCTTTCCAGCCAGTGTATTTTTAATATTCCTTCAGCACAGGGGAAAATCAATGCATCTGGTATCTGATACAGACGTTTTTCTGCCTTACTGCTTGTTAAATTTCTAAAGTACACACACACCAGACACGCTTGCAAATGGGATTTGTATTTTGGTTGTCAGAGGAGTGGTGGGATAACTTGAGGTTGGGTGTTTATAGGCTTGTAAAAGAGAACTGCAGGAGAAATTATGACTGTTTTCTAAATCTGTAATGGGGAGACTTAGAAAGAAAATGACAAGCATGCATACTGTGAACTTTTTACACCAGTGGAACACAGACATAAACGTGCAAACGGAAAATGAGGAATGAATACACATGAATGAACATGGCAATAAAGGTGAATATTGGCGGGTTGGGACTAGCTTGAACTCCTCACTGGTCAAAGGTTTAGTGAGAGAACGGATAGATTTGTGGAGGGCAGCTACACACCAAACCTACCTCTGCATCAACTCTACTAAGATGACCCTTAGGCAGCTCTGATGGCCAATTTCCAATGTAAATTAGCCATCTCTACCCTGAGCATGTCTGAAATGCCATTACTCATGCAGATATTGTGAAATCAGCCATTAGCGGCAGAAACCTCATGAAAGGTTGTGAGGGTCTGGACTGGAATACTAATTATGAAAGAGATTCATTTCTGAAACAAGAGGCAGGGACTTCGGTAGCCAGTGGTGACCAACTAGCAATTATAATAAACATCTTTAATCCATTCACTGCACTGTCAGTGTGTGTGTGAGCCTAGTCTGTGTGAGCTTTCTCTACACTGAGGATACACACATGTCTAAACCCAGCTTGTGTGTGTATTTTTAAGGCCATGTCTACAGAAAAGGGAATATATTCCAGGCCATTTGGTTGGTTTGATATACTATAAAAGTAACAAAATGGAAAATATACAGGAAAGTCAGGCAGAAGCCCACTTTGAAAGAATCACAAAGCTAACAGCTCTGCCATTTGGGTTGTGCATCTTGGGAGTTAGAAATCTGGGACACGCACGAACGCTGTGCTGTGTGATTCTACTATTGCGACTGAGCATCGGGTAAATTGTACAATAGTAACACTGGTGACTTGAAATACATTTTTAATTTGACACCTAACATTGCAGAGTTGTGTGCGAATGAAAATACTGTAATTACATTTTTTCACACATAGGATGAAATTTCTACTGAGTCCTTGACTGAATGTCCAATTGCCTTTTATGTGGTAAATTATATAGCTCACTATTTTGTAGCAGTGTGAGTATTAAATTAAATTAATTAAATCTATTTAAAGTGGAAACACTAATATAACCACAATAACCACAAGTAAACTTTTATATTCAATATTCTAAACTTTTTTGAGTATTAGCCACAAAATGTACCGCTAAATACTCACAATGTTATTTTACAGTATAATATGTATTATGTTTCCAACATTTTAATTTTGGAGCTAATCCAGGAGGAGCTAGTACAATACTATACAAAACAACACATTTTCTAAGATTATTATATTATATTTTGAATGGATGTTATCTGAATAACTATAGATGTAAAAGGAATCTAAAGGACAATGTTTCCCTATGAAATGTAGTAGAGCAGAAGCATCAAGTAACATAAAGTAGATATACTTACTGTACTGTATGTACACGTACCTTAAAATTTGATTTAAAGTACAGTAAACATCTACTGCGTTGTCCCTGGTTGATACAGTATGAGAGCATTATGAAGTTTATCGACATTGAACATGAGCACTGAATTCAACAGATGGATCCCCACCAACCCATCAGCAGTGTTTCTGCCGGTCACGTCAGGTAAAAGGGGCTTCATCTGTGTACGTGAGCAGACCTGGGATTAAAGGACTTAATAGCTTGGCCAGTCACTACTGTATGGCGTGTGTGTGTGTATGTGTGTGTGTGCACATTTAGAGCACTATGCTAAATATGTCCACTCATCTCTCGTGTCACCGGGAGCCCCGGGCTCACACCATGATGTTAATAGTTTGACAGGCCCCACTGCTCGTCTCGCTTTCCCTCCCTCCATCTGCTACTCTTTTTCTCCCTCCCTGCGGCTGCTCCCCTCTGTCTTTTTATCACTGTGTGTTGCTTACACTCTCTCTCTCTCTCTCTCTCGTTCGTTGTCTCATCGTGCCTTTTGGACAAATGCAGGTTGCAGCCGTCGTGTGACCTGCATGGGGAAAAAAAAGTTTTAAAGAGAGTCTGGACATTTTTGAGTGAATGTTGGCAAACTGTGCCTTTGTATTTTATATAAAGGCTGTATATACTGTCTCAATGTCTTTGTCACTCTCTCTTTCTGTCACACACACACACAGAAACCCATTAAAAACTTTGTTTGATAATTCCACTAGAGTGAGAATTTCACATTGTATTAGGAGACAGATGGTAATTCATAAACAGAAAAAGGGTAGACTGGTGTGTGTTGTGTGTGGATTTACATCTATATATGTATGTTTTTTTCCCCTATTTCCATTAGTTGTTGGCTATTTTGATTGAAACTTCATTCTTCTCTGCTAGTATACTTGTAACAGATAATGAACTTTTCCAGTACCGTCCAGGACCAATTCTGCAAATTTTTTGACACAGTCTATGTGCAATTAAGTAGAACCAGTCAACCCAGCCCCAGACCAATCTAGTCCAATTTATTTATGCAGAGAAATGGCACACAGGAATTCTGAGTCCAGTGCTGTAATGTGCTGTCAGTAGTTTGATGGTTGAATATTTTACGTCCTTGTGTAGTTGTTGTTGACTAGTACACACTGTGTACTTTGGGTACCATACACAGTGTTAAGAGAATTTAAAGGCAGTGTACTCGGTCTAGTTTATACGATGACAGCCTCACAAATACTGTGAAACAAATATTATAACTACAGAGTCTGGAAAACCAAAAAATAAACTTCTCTGTACAAAAAGTAAGTTCACTCTATAACACTAAATACTGTGACCATTATGCAATGGCTGATAAGAGTCTAATGCAAAGGGTAGTAGCAAGAAGCCTTGGCATATTAAGCCAGTAGTTAAATCTCAGTTATTATGATTTTGCATGCATAATAGTTGTCAAGAAAATGGGATTCTGTTACTGTGAAATTTGTATTTAGGATAAGGCTGTTGACATAATCCTACATGCGTGTTTCTGTCCAGAGTCGTGGAACCTCCTCCTCTGATGAAGCCACCGTAAATGTCTCTGTCATTTCATACTCTGCTGCCAGTAGCCCACTCACCAGCGAGTCACCATTCATCTTTCCACCAACATGCTTCTTATCTGCCAGCAAGACACTCACTGCCAAGTCACCAGTCAGGATGAAACCTATCCCCAAGTTAACCCTCCAGCAGTCCAGAGTCCACTGGCAGGCACTACTTTCAGAGTGTCCAACGGAATAAATGTGCTTTTAATTGCGTCAGCTTTGCTTTCCTGTTGTATCACTAAGAAAGTTATTTTAGTGTTAGTGTGTGACCAGGACTGGTAGTGATTGCATCTAATGGACCATAAGTGAAGGAAAGTGCAAAAGGTGCATATCTTCGTGTGATCAAAAAAATGTTCCCTGTATCCACTGTATTACAGTAGCTTACAGTAATTTATGTTTACATAGAAAAGGAAAGATGACAGTGCACAGGTGGTTGCATCCTTGAATGAGATCCTCTGGGTAAGGAGTGCATGTATAGATATGTAGATCATGTTTTTTAAGTCTTTTGATTTATCAGGAGTCTTTTATGTTGATGTATCTCAGCCTAATCCCCAAAAATGCCTGTACTGATCCAGCAATTTATATAGATATTTGCATTTGTAACTGTTGTTATATCAAGGACCATATACAATTTAGAGAATTTATAAAAGAACAAACATTTGCATTAGGTAATATTTGGGATATTGACATTGAATTAAATGATTACCTGTGGTATAAAAGGCCACCGAGAATCAACACCCCCAGTCTGCAGCTCTGTCAGCTGTTAAGTCAGTTTTTCAAATAAAACGAACAGAATGTTTGAAGCAGTATAGTCTTGAATCTTATTTGTCGGTTATATTGTTTACCTTGTTGTAAGGTAAATTTAAGAATAGTACAGCTAGCCAATCCCTAATAGTTTTTAAATGGTAGAAAGTAATCACTTAGTAATAGTAATCAAAATAATAAGATGTCCAGGTTTTATTAATACATTTTGGCGGTTATATCTGGAATAATAACAGAACAGAGACTGGTCAGCTCTCTTTAGGTCTGGTGTAGCTCGGGTTAAGTTCTGGACTAAAACTAGCTGCCATCACCAAAACTCAGCCATCCAAACATGCTACATAAGGCCCAGGTATGGACCCTAACTGCTGCTCACAATAGGCTCACTCCTGGTGGATGTATGATTGTGTTACGATTCAGCTCTGGCTGTATGGACTAGTACCAGGTTTGGGCTGTCATTCAACTCCAAATGGGACCATATCTCAGCCTGTTATTTGGTCCATATCTCTGCCAAAGAAAATTTGCTGCTTTTGCACCAAGAAATGTGCCTGGCTGCAAGACAGGATCCTCAGTGGCTTTGTGATTTATGCTGTGGAGAAGTGTTCTTTCTGAGAAGCTCTGATTCTTCTGGATGAGCTATGATCACACACTTGTACACGTACATCACATAATGGTCAGAGAAGTGAGCTGGGTGACAAGTCAAGAGAACGTCTGTTCCCTTGGAATGAGCAATGATCAAGAGGCCTACAAACACACTCAAACACACACACACACACACACATTCGCACCGTGAGCAGTATGATGAGTTATAATGATGAGTGAAGGTGTGACGGATTGAGCCTTCATTCTTAGTTTGTCCACAGTGTGAATAATGGCATTGGATGTTGTCCAATCTTCCTGTTTTCTTGTTTTTCACTGTCTCTCTCCTTCTTTTTCCTCCTCTGCTTTTATCCATCTCTCTCCAAATCACATTTTTTAGGGTCTATCTGCATTTTCGTGTAAGGCACTTTCCTGGCTGTGGCTTATCATCTCTGTCTTTCCTTCCACATTTTGTTTTTCTGCTGATTTCTGCCTCTCCACTCATCTCTAATCTCCCCTCCTCTCTCCTACCGCCTGTCTCTCCAATCCTATACTGCTACCCTGACTCACCCCCTCAATCTTTTTAACTGACTTTTCAGCTTTTCTTTCCTGAACCAAAACTCTTTTCGGAGCAGTCATTAGAATTGACTGCAGAGTGGACATTTCTCAGCTGTGCTGATGCCCAACCCCACACAATTGACTCTCTTGATTGATAACTTTTTGTTAACTGTACCTTCACTCTTTGTGCTGTTTTGTTCTCTTTGTCCTTCACTTCATCGTTTCTGGTGTCACAGCTTCCTTTGTCTTGTGTTTCATTTTAATGTTGCATTAATTAACAGAATTTACACATAACTGAAGTAAAATGACCTCTAAAATGTGTCCTGTGACAATCACTGACCCTGCAAAAACAAAGGTTATGTATTGTAAACCTAGTTGTATGAGCACAGTGGCATTACTACCAGCTTTGTGCTAGAACAAAATTAGAAGCCCTTTGGTTGCCTGATTCAAAACCACTTATGATTTAGAATTTTGGCCTTGCAAACAATTTACTTTTATTATCCAATGACGCTGGGATGCATACACAACATCCACAGATATCAGATGGAGACAGCAAGACCACAGGCTGTGAGAGAAATCTGATGGCAAAGAAAGAGACGCTTACCTTAATACATGTAAATTTAAAGTGAGGTGAAAAATAAAAATGAAAAATATAAAAGTACTAAAAAGCATACTGTAGGATTAGAAAAGGCAAAAAGTGTGATTTTTTTTTAGGAATGTAGGTGTTAAACTGTTCATCAGTCTTTGGTAATTATAGCTATGAAATGCTACAGAAGCTGCAATTAACATATTTTAATGCAAAATCTAAGAAATATCAGTAATAATATCTTGTAATAATGAATACACTGAAAGGTTATTATTCAGCAGTGATGCGTTGTGCATTTGAGACATCGAGATTAATTTGTTTATGCATTATGGTTCATTAATTAAGACACATTTCTTGACAAGATTCCCACAATATATATTTTCTTTGATTGCAAATGATCTGGAGGTGCATTTATCCAGAAATGTAATTTTAACACTAAACAAATCTCACATGAAAGTGTTGTGGTCAAATTTAATACAGGATTTAATTATAGAAATGAACATGTCAGTCATCCGATTTTGAAGCACAGTCCAAATAACAAAGACTGAAAAATATATATATGTATATTTTTGAATGTGAACATATTTTGAGTTGAGTTAAAGTTATAAATGTAAATAGAAAAGTAGAAATTGTATTTTAAGAATTACTGGTGAAAGCAGGGCCACAAATAGATCTCCCAGACAGATTTACATTCAATGATTTAGAAATATTGGTTGTAGAGATTGAAGTGATACAAACTGAGTGAGTTATTTAAAGTCAACAGGAGGAAAACAGTCACATTACAAACTTGTCATCGGAAAAATAAATGAATTAATTTCCACCATATGTTTCCACTTTTGTATCTAAAAATGTATCATTATTTACAAGTCACTAAGATAACTACAAACATATGATTGACTGTTTACCAAATTGCCCTCTATAGTTATATATATATGCAATAATACAGACAGTATATACATGCTGACAAATTTATGAATCTATAACTTCATGTAAAATAAAATTTCAGACAATTTTGTACCAGCTGAATTTTAGAACGACATCCATGAAGAATCAGAGTGCTAAAGGGAAATCTTACATTGCTGGGTTCATGATATGGTATAAACCCATAATTAAATCTACACTAAAAAGTCTTATAGCTACTAACTATTTCTTCATGAACAAAATCTCCTCCTCACAAATAAAAGGTAACGGTCGCCAACAGTTTTCATCCCTCCAACTGCCGTTCTTGTCGATGACACCACAGTGGTTAGACAGGGGCAGCTCAGGCTGTTTGCCGTCCTTCCATTGGCTGTAGACCACTGTCCTGTCACTCCAGATCCAGAACCCAAAGACTCGACTCTGCCTCAGACCGATCCAGTAAGGGCCTTTAACCTTAGTGTGATTTAACCATTTTACGACAGCATCCTGGTCTTCTTCATCCTCAATCCTCAGCTGGCCTGTGTGGTTGGCCTTGCAGTAGTCGAACGCCTGTTCCCAAGTTAAACTTTGGTTGATGACTTTAATCCTCACAGAACCTGACATAAAACCAGATGAAAAACAGAAGTAAGATTCACAGGTCGTAACGTGACCGCAGAACTCTGCCTATTCTATTGGACATTTGGTGCGTTCATCTATTCCTCTGTTATGTGGAGTTCCCCAGAGGTTAATATGTTGTTTCTGCAGCATATTTTTTCGTAGAACCAAACTTGCAGTCACTGTGTCTGTTGTGATTCTTACATGGTAGCTCACAGAGTGGCTCATAAAGATACTATAATTATCAGTGGTGAAAGTGAGTCGGTCTTATCTTTATGATGGGGCGATAACCTGTCCAGAATGTTTTAAATCTTTTTGCCCAATGCCTGCTGGGAATTCAGATCGCACTTAAAAACACAAACATTCATGGAGGAATGACGTTATGCAGGTGATACCATCAGTTGAGGCTTTAAAAGGTCTTTTAAAACATTTTTTATCCTTGCTTTTTCCTACAATCTGTCATAACCGCTCCACTGGCATGTTTTCAAGTATGTACACTTCTGCTGAATTTGAGAATTTTGCAGTTATGATTTCACCTGTTATTAATATTTTATTGTTGTACTTCTTTTGGAGTATTTTAATGTTGTTTAATGTCATTTTATGTTTAATATAAAATGTCGTGCCATGTTGCAGTAAAATGTATACTGTCATAGTATCTAAGGAGTTATTCCCTCAGCAGCTGTAGGATTAGTCTCTGGATGACATAATGACCACAATTTGTCTCTCATGCTGTTAAGCTTAAGGGGTGTAGGTCTAATAAGCTATACAGTGTTCTGGAAATAATGTGACACAATGTACTATATTTTAATAATAACTCTATATTAGGGTTATAGAAATAAAGTTTAGCTCTACTTATTTATTACTTACCTTTGGAGCAAAGTCCCTTGTTTGTATTATCACATTTATATGGATACAATAAAAATGACGGAGAATCAACTGTACAATGTTCATTTGAATGAGGTGTCTTTTCCCACTTTCTGAATGTAGAGCAGCCTCCGTCCGCCCACTCCCACTCATCATGCAGGAGTCCAATCCAAAAGCTTGCATTTTTCCCTTCTTTAATCACTAGTTGGTTTTGTATTTCGTTACTGATGCTGACTAAGTCAGTGAAGTATCTTCTGCAGTACTGAAGAGCCTGACACCAGTTCTTTGTCTCGTGTTCAATCAGGGTGTAACTCTTATCTACAAAAACAAGCATATTGAAATGATTTTGTGTGGGGGCATATCACAAGAGAGGCTAAATAAGTAAATTAACAAATTTTATGATGATAACTTGTTCAGCTACTGTACAAATGTGCACCATCAAATTAAATTCTAATGTGTTGAAACTTACCTTTGTAGCACATGAAAGGTCTTCTTTCTGAACAGTTCAAATGTTTCCACGTGTTGTTTTCAATAGCTCCACATCTTTGCTCCCCGTTTTTTACGTCTACATCTACTTGTTTGAATGTGACAGGCACACCATCTGACCAAGTTGTAACATTTTTTCGTGTTTTAGTCAGACCAAGCCAGGGACCGTGATAGTTATTATGCAACATATTATATATATGTTTGGCATCATCGTCATCATACAGAGTTACTAATGATAAGTTCTTGCCACATTCCAATGAACTGACATCTTTTTCGCCAGTAAGCCTGAAGATTCGTAGACGGTTTAATGCAAATGTAAAGTAAAGAAATCCTGTGAAATGAAAGATAAAACATTATTTATTATTCACTTACTTTACATTTAAAGGTTGCAAAACATAACTATGAATTGTTAAAATTAGGAATACTAGGTTAAAATAGCATTATGTATATTTATTGCATTTTAGTGCAATAACTAAGAGGTAAGAGTGGAGGTAGATAATAGTGATAGTGATATACAGTAGATACTGGCACTGTCACACTATATATACAGTATATATACATATACTATACATTATCAGTACACTGTGTATATATACATATACTGTAGATATACAACACCCACAAAATGTCTGATGCCTTAAGGCTTTGAGAGAAAGCAGCATGCAGAGAAAGGGACCCTTACCTGAACACAGCACTATCAACACAAGGGCCACTTTCATTGTCATGGCAAGATTAAAAGCTGTTTTTTGTGAAATCAGAAAAACACAAAAGTACACAGTGATTAGCATATTACTCAAAGAAGGAAAGGAGTATGCTGTTTTTGCTTTCATAACTTACTTTGAAAAAGCAATCCAGTGTATCCTAAATACTGCTAATGAATGATTTCTTTTTGCTAGTGAGTTTAAAAGGCGTCTTACCTGCTGATGTCAGAGGCAGAGTTTTTCTCAGGTTGTCAAATATGTTTCAGGGTTACGAAGTTTCACCCTTTATATCCTGTGTGAATGTGTGATGTGCTGTAAGCTAAAGCCTCCAGTTTTTTGTACATGTGTACATAGTAAAAACAGAGATGGCAAGAGATTAATGATTAACTAATGGTAGTCAAGTGCAGTATGGCTGGATAACAGACAGACCAGGGTCAGAATGTTAGTTACTTAGTCTCCTTTTAAATTAAAGTCCCCCTCCACTCAAAAATGTGTTTTTCTTCTTGTTGCTTCAGTTGGATGTTTGAGCTTCACTGTGCAGAATGATGTATGTGCAAATCTTGTGTCCAGCAGTTAATTATTTGCATATTCATAGATTCTGTATTTTTTCATGAGGGAGAAGAAGTAGAAGTACATTAAATAATTTCTAACAAGGTAAATAAACTTTTCATAAACCATATCAGACACAAAATATTATTCTAGGCAGGATTTTTTATATGTTTTAAAACATGTCTGGAGGAGATCTTTAAGGTTTTCACACAAAACTTAATTTTAATTTAAGGGTACTACAATGGCAATACTTTATGGTACATTGTGACAATAGAAAATAGGGAAATCATACTAGTCTTTATGCATTGTAATTGTTTTCATAATTACTGCTGATTGGCAACTCATTTTAATTAAAGTGATACCAAGTAAAAGTGTCTTTCTGTGACTATTACTGTATATTTCAAGTATGTTATTTCAAATTGACGTATTTCCTACAAATGCAGCCAATTTCCACCAGCTCTGTTATAGGGATTCAGGGAAAGGAGGACCCGTGCAAAACAAGCCTGCTAAAGCTTTCCAAATAAACAGGATTTCTACATGAATCATTTCAAACGCCACCATTTGGAAGGAAATGGCAAAGAAGGAGGAGAGTCAAGACATATGTTGGAAATGCTCAAAATGATTTTGTTTTCTTTGTCATCTAAATCAAAAAAGCTGCACAGTGAAGAAGTGCTTTATTTAAAATAAATGTGTCCCACACACCCCCTAAAATGGTTGTTCCCCAGTCCCCATTTGATTTAAAATATTTATTTATTTTATTATTATTTTTATTTGAAAACATAACTCTTACTCTTACGGACATTTTTCAATTTCAGCTGTATGGCAACCTTTTGGATTAGCTGGGAATCAGCTGAAAGTAATGGATAAACATTTGAAATAATTAACAGTAATGAATAAATTGTTTAAATAGATAGCATTATGTTATATATACATGTTGTATACTCCATTTGGGATACTGTACATTTCCTTCGGATCACCAAAGCTGCTTCTGTGCATGCAGACATGTATGCTCACTACTGAAAACAAGAGGGTTGACCTTGTCATCATTCCCATCTCAGTACTGTCATGCCCCATTGATCACCTCCAGTGCTTTCATAACACTCTGTACATATAAATCACCACTTGTTGGTTTACTCAATCACTCACTGACCATCTCAGACCTCTGATAATGCTGAGTGTATGCAGGCCGTTGTTGTAACAATGCTGGACTGATGGAATAAAACCCATACAAACACAACAGCTTTGAACCAAATTAGCTTAGAGTTCAACTTCACTTTCAAATATTAGTGAGCCTGTGTACAGAATGTAGCGTTATACAAAATCTCTTCTCATATCTCTCTCAGTTTTTGCACTCCATCCCAAAGATTTAAGATCTAGGAGCAGCGCAGGTCAGAGTGTGCACCAAGAATCATATTGTGAAGTCATGTAAACATGCCTGGTTCCTCTGAGTGGTTTATAGTTTAGTTACAATTGAATATACACAAAGCGGGTAGTTCAGGGTCACTTGATTTATTACCTCAGTAAACATTTTCCTAATGAGTTTATGGTCTCAATCACTAGTTTCAAGTCTTCTTCAATACAGCATGATGTTGATTCTGTAAATGATGGTCCCATTTAATTTAAATTTGACAATAAAGCAGGGTATGCTTTAGGGCGTGGCTATGTTGTGATTGACAAGTCGCTACCACAGCAACAACGTTGGTTAGGTAACGTAACCATGGTGTAACCCCCAGACTCACAGAGTATAGGCATAGGCGTAGCCGTCACTATTTCAGTGTGTTTTCAATTCATGAAAGTTAATTGTACTATTTTGGTTGCCTAAACAAATCTTGTTCAGTGTTCAGTTGTACTAAAAGACTTTCTAAGGAGTCACATGTTCAGTTTTTCTGATAAGTACATTTTGTTTTAATGGTTTTAGGCCTGTTTTTTGCTAGCCAAAATTAGCACTAGCATTATCACAGTTAACCATGGACTGTAAATGCACCGTGCTAACCAAGCTAGCAGCTAGCAGTTAGCATTAGGCTCAGCTCCACCCTCTCGTTTAGATATGGTCACTTCTCATCACTTCTGGCTCAAAAAAATCCAAGATGGCGACGGTCAAAACGGCAAATTTGAGGCTTTAAAATGCACAACATACAACTCAGTGTGCGTTGGAGTGAACATAATAAAGTGCCCATTGAGAGTACATTAATTGGGAAATTTACTGACATTTTCATTTGCTGTGCTTCCAACTGGACTGATGTGCCTTGACAATTTACCCATGAAAAGATGTTTGACTACAAATGCATCCATAGTTTTGTTGAACTCTGGAGCCGATCATGGTAGGGAACCAAATTTGGACTTAAACAATCACTGGACAGTGACAAAAAGACTTAAAAATACAGATTCTAGTCACCAAAGGGATGGTCATTTCCTCTGTATGAGCATACAAAATTACAGGAGCTGGTAAAAAATACTGTCCTTAGTTCTCTTTTATGACTTGCCAAGAAGAATAAGTAGGTTTTTATCCTGTCTGTATTTGGACTTTTTACTCAAATTACAATATGCCTTTGCACAGCTTATCACACCATGTTGTAGCATACCTAAACTGTCTCCGGAGATACTGTTGTAAATAGAGCTGCATTTGTTCAGTAATCAAATTATGGCACCAGGGTGGGAGTCACCAGGAACATACTGCAGGTATCTACTGTATGAATAGCCCTGTGTATCGGGGACAATATGCAAATTCATCCAGAAATTTGTTTTTTGGTGAATATTTACTTTTAGACTTGCTGTATTTGCTTGCTGGGAGGATTTTAAAGGTCACAGTAGTGTTATTTCTCTATTTGAGATCTGTGAATTCATTTTCAGATGTCATTTCCCGTCTTTACTTATCTGAAACCCAAAACTTAATCATATCCAGACTTTCCTTTCATTTATCAAGACTACTGGTTAACCGGCTGTCAGTGTAATTGAACTATTTCAATTATTATGTATTTTATGTAATTATAAGCTTATGTTGTAATCATACATAATCAAATTTCAAAATCAAATTGTGAAAATATCAGTAGTCCCCTTCTTTCATGTCCTTTCAGGTCTAGTTTGTGATTGCAATAGATTCTGCACAGTATTCTACATAGTATGTTTTTACACAAGTAGAGATGCTACTGTGCATGCATTAACTGTTTTGGGACAAGCATATGTACAATACTTTCTCAATCCTCTAAAAAAATCTCATTAAAGATTAATGTAAAACACCTGTCAATAATAGGAATAGCTGGATTCAATTATGTAAATTTCATTTACACTAGATATTGCATTCATTGCACAGCACAAAATGTGTGACTAAGAGATGCATATATATAAATAATAAAGTGTACAGTGCTTTAAGTGTGGTTTACAATACTATTAAGATTCTGGGCCAAAAAAAAAATGTCTTGGCAGATTTAAAACATGACCAAACTTTAAAACAATGTGTGTTCATGAGCTTACATTTATCTCTACAGACAGCAACATTGCCACATACATAAGGAGGGGTCAGGGATAGAGTTGTACTTGTTCATCTGCACACAGTCTCACATTTAAATTTCAAATAAGTAAACACTGTAAACTTGCAAATATACCTGGCTCTCTCCAGTTTATAGCAAACAGTGACAGTGATGATGTTTGGGCTAGTCACATAAGGTCACTGATGGGTGTAGAGGGGAACAGCCAGTGTTAAACAGAGAGAAGTATTACAAGGATCTAAATGCACATTTCATGTATTCAAGATTTGAGAACAAGTTGAAGTGAGGCAAAGTCATTTCCACAAAAAAAAGGTTCAGTTACCTTGTTAAACTTCTTAAAATGACATCCACTCCTTCTCCTTCATTGAAAAATCCAAAATCTATGAATATGAAAACATTGTTCATTTCAAAAGTTTAACTGCAGGGTGCAAGGTGTCTCCTACTTCACTGTAACGTCTTTTCTCAGTCTGGAGGTGCACTGGAGGTTTCAGGTTTCCACATCACACTTGTGTAATACCCCATTTACACCTGGCATTAAAATGTAATCTGTATCATGTATAACATGCAAGGTGTAAATGCACTCAGAAAGCATTGTGATCGAATCAGCCAGACCACATGCAGAGTTGTTCGGGCTTGCATTGTGATCTGAAGCAAATCGGCCCAGTAAGATGAAAGGTCACCTATCTCCACCTCTCCCTGCCAGCTAAAGCAAGCCCCGCAAAGTTTCAAGTAGCAGCAGTAGCTATAAGTCCTCTCTTGCAAAAAGTGATTTAGAAATGAATGACATCCGTTCAGTTTCTTCGGGTCTGGGATGCCTCATGTTTGTTGACAAGTGCGCCAGCTCCGCCTAGCTACTTTACAGATGTCATTATAATGTGTTCAGATACAGATCACATGTTAATACCAGGTGTAAATGGGTCGCATACTGGACCACAATTGGCTCCAAACTAGTTGTGACTTCACAAATCATGCTTGTATGTGCGCATCTTAAACTCAGATTTAAGGTGAGCACAGAGAAACTTTCCACTTTCAGCAGATGGATTTGCCAACAGTCTTCTAGCGCCAATCTCTGCACATACATCATTCTGTGCAGTGAAGGCCAAACATCTAAGTGAAGTAACAACATGCAAAACATATTTGACACATTGAGTGGAGGAGGACTTTAACATGTCTCTCTGTCCTCTTGTTGACTTTAATACATCAATACAAGCAGGCGACACAGAGACCAGAAATACTGTATTCCCATAACTGAAAAACTATCTTGTTGACATCCAGTGTCATGATGAAGAAGACACATTAACTGAAGTTACATCAGTGCAATGTCAGCTCTGTAATCTACTGTAAATTATCCTCAAAAGACAGCCCACATCAATGATTCAAGCCCTATCCATTAACATTTAATTTCTTGGTACTCACTCAACATCCTCCCTGTGCCATCTCATTTTATGATGCCCTAAATATTGAACAGCCCCGATATCATTATAACTGATATGATTGTTTTATTTAGTGTCAGTCAACCACAAAAATAAAGGGGAAAAAAGAAAAAGTGACAGTAGTTAGGCAGACAGCTCTGGTTTGAGTTCGTGCTGAGGTTTTCAGGCATTCATTTTCTGCCACCAACCCAATACAATGGACATAAATAGAATTTTACTTGCAGTTTCTTAAAATGTTCAAAAATGAAACTCAACAAGACAAACCAAGACATTAAAGAAACAATCCTAGTTACACTTAGTTTCAGAAGATGATATCTCCAATTCTTACATAGCACAAAACAAAAACTATCTGCATAAAACTCAACCAGGGATAAGTGATAAATGTGTTTTGGGGGTTGAAGTGTAGTGCACCTTACAAGACTTATCCAATTTTATACTTATTGCAAGTGTTTGCAAGTCAACTTTTAATGAATCCACAACTCATATCCAACCTTTGCAAATATTACAATGTAAAAGATTATGTTTGCTCTTGTAGGAAACCAGTAGGAGTGCATTTTCATGCAGCAGAGAAGGCTTGTGAAGGACTTATTTCCAGGTCAGGTACTACATCATTGCTTGACGCATACCATTCGAGCAATGCAGTTGGGTGCGTGCACGGCACTTAAGTCAAGGCCTGAATCAGGCTCTTTGTGAGTATTGATGTGTGTATGCGCCCACAGATTGTATGTGTGTGCTTGAAGTGAGGTTGCAGTGCATTCATGCTGTCTTCCAGGGTCCAGTGTAAGTGTAAGTAAAGCGTCAATACACATACGCATACACTCTGCTGCCGACTCCCTTGTGTAGGTGTGAGGTGGCAGTGACCCAGGCTACTGATGAAATAGTGGGGAAAGCTGAAAGAGAAAGGGAGATATCAACTGGCATCAACACTAGTTGAAGCCATTTTACCCACAGTGCTGTGAGACATTTAACCACGCCCGTGTCTGGCTTTTAAGCTGCATGTCCGTTTGTGCGCGCGTGTTTGTGTGTTTGTATGTGTGTGTGATTGAGAGGGGCGGCTGCGGCTCAGGAGGTAGAGCGGCTCATCCACTAACCGTAAATTGTAAAGTACTCTGTCCGTTAGGGTAGAAAAGCGCTATATAAGTGCAGTCCGTTGGCAGTGGCTATAAACTGCTGATTGCTAGCCAGTCTCTTCTGGCACTTAGAACAGCAGTTGAATGTGGATTATTCCCCAGTGAAACTTCAAGTTCAAGTTTGTGTGATGTCATCAACTTCAATTTCATCACCTGTTTACTCAGTCTTTCCTTATTCATTACCGCCGTAAACTGAAATTATGCTTCTCTGAAGATACACGTAAACGTCTCTGCCAACCTACACAGAGAAGGGTGTTATAGGTGATGGTAGACCATGGAGGCACACCCTCCAAATCTCAAGCAAGTTGTTTGGTCCGTTCAGTTCCTGTTGGGAGGTGGGTCCGAAGCGGAGACGAAAACAAACGTTATTCGTGTAACATACAAGTAAAAAAAGCATAGACTGTCGGTGAAGTTGGACATAGCGAGGTGTGACGTCACCTATTGGTTTGCATTTGAGTCAGTTTGAAGCCCCGGAGTTGAAGCTTATGGTTGGCGCCGTCCTTTCCGTTTTGGAGCCAGGACCTTCCAAATTAGGAGTGAGGGGTGTTGCCTCGCTACCTCGGACCGAAGTGAATGCAATCTTACTAGGAACACTGAGATATATCTACAGTACGAGTCAAATGTTTGGACACACTTTCTCGTTCAAGTGAAGGGGAAAGTGCGTCCAAACTTTTGACTGGTACTGTAGGTTTGTCATCCCTTGTGTGGGGCCCTGGAGAAGGTGTGGGACCCCTTCAGACTCTAAGACTTAGAGTCTTTGAGGCCTAACAATTGATAGTCCATATGATTGACTTTTCCCTGGTATTTCTTTCCCTCTTACACTTCCTTGTGCCAAGACTTCAGCTGACCACAAATTGTCAGGCAGTAACTATGTCTCTATGGAAACAGTGTAGTTTTAACCATGCAGGAAAGTGTAGAGGAGGAGGAGAACAAAGTAGTGAAGAGGAGGGAAAGATGGCTTAAAGCTTATTCATGCTTCATGCAAAAAAGGACATAATTTCAGGGAAAATGGCAGGCTGTGTTGGCCATAACATTTGGTGTTTCACTTCACACCCGGTGCTTTCGTTATACCACAGTACTTACACACCATGAAGAGCTGCTTACAACTGCATTATCAAGCAATGACAAAATTGCTTTGATACAAAATATCTGTTTTGAGGAGATTTCAAGTTTCTATGAGTTGATTTTCTTTGCCAAAAAATGATGAATAAATGGCTGCCTGAAATGTAGGAAATCAATCTGAATATTCTTTTAAAAGACTATGAATTTTGAAGATGCACGTCATGAGTGTGCCTTGTTGTCACCTTGCTCCCTCAGCCCTTAAAGCTTTGATCTCACAAAGTTCCCCTGAGTTTTCAGTGTAATGGAAAGGCACTTAAGGTGGCAGTGGGATTTCCCTAAGGAGACGCGCCATCAACAAGTGAGAGAAACGAAAGGTGGGCCAGGAGGAGGAGGAAGGGGAAAAAAAGAAAAAGAAAGAAGAAGACAAAACCCAAGGAGTAAGGGGAAGGAAGTCAGCTGAAGGACAAAACAGTGAAGAGGTAGAAATAGGGAATAGAGAAAGGGTTTGAAGGTAGTGATGGAGAGGGATTAAGAAGAGGGAGATGAGAATGACAAAGAAAAATGAAAGATAATTTTTTTATGAGGATGAGGGACAAACAGGAGAGCAGTGTTAAAACCACATGTGAGGGCAAAACATATTTGCCTCCAGACTTTACTCATTGCACAGGCGATAGAACAAGGCTGAACACGTTGTTTGCAGGAAGCCCTTTTCCATTACTTTTAAAGCCAATGATGAAGTGGAGGCAGTAATAAAGTATTGTTGATGTATTCATTTTATAGTTTTTTGAGCTAGTAAAATATATTTGGCTCACCTTTGGTAGCTCCTTAACAGGCATTAAAAGGAAGAAAATAATATTGAGCAACATTATTGAAACAGCGGAGCTCTTACAGTATCTGCACACTGTTGTGAGCCTCCAGGAGATGCCATTTTTTTTTACAAAAGGAAATGACTTTCCAAATAATTACTGCTGTGAAAATACAACCCATCATGAGTCACTCATAAGTGTATGACTCTTTCTGAGATATTTATTGCAACATAGTTACGTTTTATGGAGACTGAATCATTTTGAAAGTGTTACATGGTGAAAAAACACAATTGCATTTTTTCCCCCAGCCTTCACCTTTAACAAAAGAAAGGAAAGGATCTTGTTTTATCCCGATGTCACTGTTTTTTTTAACATACAGGCACAGGGGTAAACATAAATTGGGAGCTACACTTGTAACTTATGCCACTTAAGCCACACTGACGTCAAAGACTTCAAAAACTATATTAATGGAGGTTTCTCTTTAGTAAAAGACCGTGCCACTACTGTCGCATGCAGTCAGGATTCTCTCCATCTTTTATTCACTCTTTAAGTCCCTCACTGACATATACTGTCATTTTATTTCAGTTTTTCTTCTTCTCTCACTCTCTCTCTGCCACGCTTGTGTTTTTCTTTTCTCATCTCCTTGTTTTCAACCCATCTTCTTTTTCAGTCTCTGGCTTCATTCTCAGTCATTCCCAGTATGTCTCCTGTCTCTCTGACTTTTTTGTCTCTCTTTCATATATATCCTCTCTACTTTTCAGTTTCCTGTAGAATGTCACATATAACCTTTTTACCTCTCCTGTCTGCCAGTGTTTTTTCTCTTTCTTTGTTTTTTTCTTTTCTCATGCATGCATGCAGAAAATAAAAAAAAAAAGATTTATTAACATGAAAGTACAGGGAAATATTTTCTGTGATCCATGTACAAACTTACTGAAATGTCCTTAATCAGTATAAGCCTAGACTGAGGGGGGTCTTCTTACTGTTTTCTCTCAGGTAACGTTACATCTAGCATTGGCACAGTGAAACAAACGGATCAGCCTGGAGCTCCACGGTTAAATAATGTCTAATTGATCAGAACTTCTCCCCCGGCCTCGGTAAGAGGCGTGCTCGGGGAATAAGTTTGTGAAGAGTTCATTCTGTCTACTGTGTGACTGTGACTACTTTTAATAAAATACATTTGGTGGATCATAGTGTTTGTGTTTTATTGCTGTATTATATGTCTATTTAAAACATATGTCTGCTGGATGTTCTATATGGCATCAAAAACTCTAGTCATGAGATAACTTTTGTTGGGATTCGGCGCTAGATAAATAAAATTGACTTGACTTAAATTTGCTGATTTACAAAGGCAGCAGCTCATTGTGTAATCAACTCTTCACTTGAGCTCAGCAGGCGCAGCTCAGTGGTGGGATTTTGTCTGAAATCCCCAATTTCAGAAAAGAAACGATAATAGTGATCCTAACTCCAAAACATTTACAGAGCCTGCAGTTCCACCTAAGAAAAAAATACGATATAGACCAATATTTAAACCAAATTATATTGTAATGCAATTAGAAGAAGAAAAGAGATGGGAACATAATCCACCAAAAATAAACAAAAAAGACAGACAGACTGCATGGAGAGATGAAGAGAGCAGGTGTTCTGTATGTGGTATTGATACAGCTGATGTCTCACTGAGTACTCAGGTAAATGCCAAATGCACACTGTAAACGTCTTAGTGCCGTTGCTATCCTACGGTGATTTCACAGCACATTGAACGTCAAGTTCAAAATCAAGTGACTGAGCGAGTAATCAAAACTCCCCACCCTCCGTTTGCTGTTACAAAATAGTCACGTTGTTCATTTATTTATAATTATCGCTTGCTTCTTTTAAAGAATCAGCTTTTTCTATTTGTTTTTAATTTATTTTGAATGAACAATTCAGAGCAGTTCAGCTTTCTACATTTTTGCCCCTCCTTTTTAATACACTTACACTGCAGTCTGAGATTTTTCCATGGAAACCTGGCTCCTGCAAATTGAGCGAACTTCAGTAAAACCACTGTAATTCATGATGAAGCTATATTAAGAGAATGGTTAGGTGTTTGTATGATTCACTTTTAGAGTAAATGCATATGCAGTAAGGCGAGAGGCATGCAATTTCAGCCTTCTGTGCTTGTTTGACTCACAAATTGTTAGGGGTAGAATGAGTCACATCTGCACCTGAAAACTGTCATAAAAGCTTTACATACAGATTATAATGCTGAATATAACTTTGGAGCAATTTTGTATGAATGACCAGTGATTCAGCTTGAGTAGTAGCCGTTCCTCTCATTGTTCACAGTGTGTTTTTTTCTCATAGCATGACGTGTGCCCCCAATAATGTGTGGAGTTTCAGGTTCATCAGAAGGCACTTTGTTGTTGGCTTGACTTGAAAAAGCAGCCAGTATTGTAATTCTGAAGCTGAAGCTCAGTTTCGATCTCCCTGTAGAGTTTTTTTTTGCACCTTTGCCTTCTCTTCTCTTCTTCGTTGATTCATCTCCTGATCTTTTCAACCTTTAACCTTCCTTGACACAAATTCCTGTTGAGGGGGTTGGTTTGGCAAAATGAAATGAGATGCATGTGATTTTTAACTTTAATCGATTTACCCTAGCTGAGATGGTCACAGTGAATGCTCGTGCTGAATAACTTGTGTATTGAACACGAATTCTCTCTGGCTGCAAAATCGATGACAGAGGACTTATTGGAGTAAGTGTTTGCATCAGCACTAAACGGATGATGTTTTTCTTTTCTTCGTGTTACTTTTCTTTTCTAGTGCATTTTCTATCTACCAGCATCCCCGGCTTTGTTTCTTTCTGCCTGACTGTCTATCCGCCTTCCTGGTTTCTTTTAACCTCTTGCTCTTTTGTCCGTCTTCTTGTCTGTATCTCTAGGTTTTAAGGCAAAGTAAAAAAAATAAAAAATCAATGTTTCCTGGAGTATTGCTGCCACTGTATCTGTGTTTATGACCAGATTATACTTTTCTTAGTCAAAGCAATATTTTCCACCTGCCTAGCTGTAAGGTCAGGATCTACATTAAATGAATCTCTTGCTCTCTCTCAGTTTTTTTTTTTTTAACTCTTGACAAATGCACCTCATAGAATCTCTGACTTTATCACTCTTTTTTTTGTCACCATCCTTCTTCAATCTTACCCTGTATTTCCACCTGCCTCTGTGTTTTCCCTCCTTCTCTCTGCCTCCTTCTCTCTCTGCTTATAATAATTGAGGTTCTTCTTCCATGCCTAGCTATTCACAAAGCGCCAGTGATCCAGGAAAAATGCTTCAGAGGCATTTTTGTTTCTAGATGTTGAACAGTAGCGTTGTGCCTGTTTTGCCAGTCTGGGCTGTGTTTCCTTCTGCACAGTTGACTGGGCCAGATCTGTATTGGGCCCAGCTAATTTTGTATAAACAAAAAAAATCAACAAAAAAAAAAATCTGTGAGCCTCTGTCTCTCTGTCTCTCCTCACCCTTTTCCCTCTTGTTAGCCACATCAGCTTTATAGGAAGTGAGAGTAAACCAAAACAGTCAAGATGCAGGCCATAAAAAACAACGAGCGCTGTAGAGACGAGGAGAGCTGGAGAGTTGGGTGATAATCAAATAAATTAACTCTCACATTATATGTAGTCAGTTGACCCGTTGTTAACATAAAAATATTGACTAGTGCAGCTTTAAAGGGGATATTTCCAGGTCTATATTTATATTCTGGGGCTCTTCTGGAATATCTTGGGATAAATTAGCATTTAAAAAAACTCCTTATTTATCTTATACTGACCCTTTATGCTGCCCCTCAGTTCAGCCTCTGTCTGAAACAGGCAGTTTTAGCTCCTGCTTCTTTAAGGCCCACCTCCCACCTCACTACTTTTCCTCGTTCTTTACTCAAAATGTCAACTTTTCAAATGTATCTGTACATGTTCGAGCTGACATCCGATCTTAAATATGTAAATCATATATCAGTTTTTGGAACTTTGACTATGTTTAACATAGACATCCAACATTATAACAATATATAAATGACAGAAAATCACAAGAAGCATGTCATGTTCCCTTTAATAAAAAAAAAACTTCAAACAGACTTGTGACAATCTTCCGTGCTGTAGAATCGTACCTCTACAGCACCCTACCTGCTGGTGCTAAAACTGGAAGAACATATTTATCATCGTCCAACTACACAGACAATCATTAGAATTGATCCTGTACCTGACAGGTTTTAAAGAAGTAGCATAAACATCCCAGATACTGTCAAGTGCTCACAGATTAAGCAACTATATAGAATAACTCAGCAGTAATGAACATTTGTGCAAAAGTCCATAAGGAAAAATAATATCCACATTCATCATGCTCCCTGTGAGCTTTTCTTCAATATTTCGTGCAATGTGGGTGCTTATCTGGAAACCAAAAATGACAAGTTTATTATGTTAATCTGCCTGCCAATGCAGCTCCTCACAAAATTAGATTACTTCAAAGGATTTCAGATAGTGGTGAAATATTCAGTTTGGTCTTGCCAGATGGAACATTTTGATTTCATATTTTTAGATAAGATTTGGAAAACAACCTGTTCATTACAGTTTGTTATGCAACCCTTGTAATTACTGATATTTCCATTATCGAGAAATCAGAGTCTGATCATGTTGTGTGGCCTACACTCATGTTTGCTGCTATGACAGACTGTAATATATATATATTTTATCGGCTTGGTTATGCTGCCTTTCTTATTATTTTAAGATGTTTTAAGTGGCAAAATGAGCCTGAAATGCCAGATAACTGTAAAAATTTTAAAATGAAGTGTCATCGAAATGATTCCGTACACGTTATTATTACTTTCATTCTCTTGTTATGGCATTTCTCCCCTTTTCTCCTAATTTGGGATGTCCAATTCACATTTCTCACACTCATTATTTTAAAGACTGAGGCTCTGCTCGACTCATGAGCAGACACAGGGAAAGAGATGACCGACTGCGTTTGAAACCGTTTTGTTAAAACCATTTTCATCCTTCCCCTGCAGTCCTGTTGAAGCCTGTGCACGGTTGGTGCTTAGTTGGCTCTGCTGACTCACAGGGAGGCAGAGACAAAAGTCCTGAGCCTCGTGGGGGGAACAAAGATGACCAAAGTCTGCTGGAAAACTTTGATGCATGTTCTTTCTTGTTGAAACTCCAGAATCCTTTTGGAAGTGTTGCAAATAAGACAAGATTTTGAATTTTATTTCAGTTGCATTCTTGTTCGCTCTTCCTCCCTTCTCAGTCTGTCTTTTGCCCTTTCTCACTCATATTGACTCGAACGGGGAGAAACAGATGGAAGTTTTCTCCTTTCTGGATATCCTTCTCTCCCAGGATGTCCTCTGTTCTGCTGAGTCATTTACTGTTGTGTTGTGCCACAGTCAGTGCAGTTTAGAAGCCACCGACAATGTAGCACAGCTGAATTGCTTGCTGGGGAACACAAGCACCAACAGATTTTCCTTTCCTTTGAAAATTTAAAACCCAAATCTAATCTCGTCCCTCGCTATCAAATTAGCAATTAAAATTGCAAACAATAGTGTGGCTGGTTTCACTGTTCTCTGTGCCACCCTGGGGCGAACAGGCCTCGCATTTCCAAAGATTTTTAAATGTCACAGTGAAAGAAGTTGAAAAAGACCATTACCAGTGACATTTTATTTCGTATGTGTGTGTGGTATTAGAGAGCACAAACACAACTTACATTGAGAATGAAGTGCGTTTTCCCCCGATTCAAATATAAGACCTTAGGTTGTGTGAGATTAGTGCCTATTCATCGCTTGTTTTGTACTCTACTTTCTGCTAGTGTAGTGTCTCCTTTTGCCCTCAGTTTCACCCGCTGTGTTAGGCGTTTTGTTTTATGAAAAATGCAGCAGTGTGTCCTTCACAAAAACAGAGACATAGAATTAATATCACAGCTTCTTCTGCTAATGTGCATATATGTGGATATGGATATTTTCAGTTGTTGGGGGTCTCCGTTGGATTATATTCCTTATATTTCTTTGGAGCTGCAAAAGTTGCCATCCCACAACTTGTGTTGAACCATGATAATAATTAAATATTTTCTAGAACAGATGCCCTTTTTAAGCCTCTGCTTCTGAGTCAACACAGCCATAGTGTCCTTTCCTGACCCCGCTCGCACTGTTATAAACCTGAAGTGTGATTTGAGGAAGTGATACTATCCCACAGGCACTGGTAGGAATTATAGGGGCCCTTAACAAGATGTGACTCTGGGCACATTAAAAAACTCCATCAATCTCATACTTTATGGGTCCCCTCCACTGGAGCCCAGGGCTGCCTGACTCATTACCTCTACTCTACTCACTCCACTTCCTTTATGCGTTGCCTTCAACCAACTGGAGCCCATTAGGTAACATACTATACGGTATGAACTGTTGTCATTGGGGTACAGTTTTAAAGTGTTAGACAGTTAAATTCAAACATAAATTTAGATTTTTAACTCCAAATTGTTGAATAACAATGTGTAAGTCCTATCTGAATAGCGCTGGGGCTGGAGCAGTAAATTGAAACCATGTTACCACATTTCTAGGCTTTGGAGAAAATAGATCCTGGGGGATTCCCGAGGCATTCCCAAGGCAGATTGGATATGTAATCTCTCCAGCGTGTTCTGGTTCTGCTCCGAGGTCTCCTCCCAGTTGAACGTGCCAAGAATACCTCCACACCCGGGTGTCAGGAGGCATCCTGAACAGACGCCTGCAACACCTCGTTTGGCTCTTTTTAAATGCAAAGGAGCAGCAGTTCTACTCTGAGGTCCTTCCAGATATCTGAGCTTCTTACCCTGTCCCTTGGGGGTGAGCCCAGACACCACGAAGAAATAATATGACAAATCTACAATCTCATTCTTTTGGTCACTACCCTAAGCTGATGACTCAGGGTGAGGGATACAACAGTATGGTAAAACGCCTGAATCAATTTGCGTGATGATCTTAAGCTTCATCTTGCTCTGCCTCAAGAACTATATCCCGAAATATTTGAACTTATTGCATCACACTCAACTGTACACCTGGTGCAGCCTTAATGAATTTAGCAGAGTATCCCTCCCTGTGGCCTCCTAAACTCCTCAAACACCCAAGTTATTACTTCAATGACCACATAGAGTGAAGCTCTTCAGGCCTGTCTATACTGTTCTACTGATAAGCTTTTTGTTGAATTCAGCTTAAAGGAAAAGTTGGACATTCTGGGAAATACGTGTATTCACTTTCTTGTCGAGAGGTAAATGAGAAGAGCATACCACTCTCATGTCTGTGCACTGTGAGAGCTAGAGTCAGGAGGTATTTAGTTAGTGGTCACCAAGACATAGTTACAGCACATAACTCCCCGTAAAACCACAAATTGTCATTTTTCCATTTTAGTTTTTGAACAGCTTGAACAAAGATATAACATGATAAACAGTGCACTTTAGGGGTGCTGTTTGGTGTATTTTTTAACTTTGGAGAGAGTCCGGCTTGTTGCTTCCAGTCATTATGCTAAGCTAAGCTAAGCTAAATGTCTCCAGGCTCTAGATTCATAGTTAACGCGTAAACATGAGAGTGGTATTGATCTTCTCGTCTAACTCTCGGCCTAAAAGCGAATAATTCCCCTTTAGCATTTAACATTTTCAAATGTATGCATTTTTAGTCACAAGGGCCATACAATGCCCTGCATTTGATCACAAACTCTAGCCAAACTAGATTTATAGTTTTCACATCACTACAGCGTTGTATTTACATCTCAACACAACAGTGACCAGCTGTCGGTGAGACCGCTATAGGTAGACTTATAGAGCACAGTCATGATCCTCTGTCAATCATAGTGAGGATTTACGGTATATCCAGTAATAAGCCCACTGACCCAGAGAAAGATATGTCAAACCGCAGTAATAAACCTGTAAACCACCAATCATAGGAAGAAAAAAACAACAGCAATACTGGGTTGCATCAGCTGTGAATCAACTTATGGATTTAAAGCAGGAGGCCAAGAGCTACGGTGTAGGGTATAAATTCTGCAAATGAAAATGGATAACATGGGGGTGGATATGAATGGTTGGGCTAGTGTGTGTGTGCGCGTGTGTGTAAATCTGTGAATAAGGAAAAGGAGGATCCTTGGATGACATCGGGGCTTCTACAAGTCATCAGTTCCCCATCCTGCTATCCATGAATCATTTTAACAAATGGCTAAGAGTGTGTGCGCATGTGTGTACATGAATGTGAGTGTATGAATATATATGTGTTGGCAAAGGAAAAGCAAAACAGGACCCTACACTGAAGTTTACAGATTATAGGCATAGCTAGAGATTACATCAACGCCCTTGAGTTATGGATTAACTTTCTCTATCAGCCCGCTCATCTGACTGATCTGTCTGTCAAAAATAAAAATATTTGGTGAAAACTCACCAATTCTGACAGAATTTGGTGGGTCTGGAACTGTCACATAATTTATTTTACTTTCTAAATTTTTAAGTATTGCAGACATACAGTAACTGGTCTGATTCTGACGAAGCATGCAGGGATGATGCATTGTGGTTTCCAGCCTTTAAAACTCTATACTTCTTAGATTCTTACAATGTCTGCTCTAAACGCTGAATTAAAGTTGAATACAGATGAGCTGTTATTTTATTAAACTTATTTTTCTATATTGTCATCACACACAGATTGCACGTATAGCATGGATGTGACTGAAATAACATTGAAATTCATTGTCTGTTGATTTTGATTAGTTCCACTTAAAAAAAAAAAAGAAGGAAATCACTGTAGAGAAGAAAGCATCTTCCTAACAGATACAAGTGAAATAAAAGAATAAGAAGAGGAGGATCCTTCCTGTCTGGGAGATTACCAATCAGGACTGAATGTTAACTTGTTCCTTTGTTGGAATAAATAGGTGGCTCTTTGTAAGTTTGACCCCCAAACATGTCTGAACCTCTGTAAAGGTCACTGCCTCACAAGTCTCTTTATTGCTGGTCCAAAGAAAACCCTGAGGACTCCTTAATTGCCATATTACCGGTGAAAAGACTGACAGCTGAGCTGACATTATGCCTTTAATCATTACATCATGTCAGCTCTTCAGAGACTTTTCAAAACTTTTTTTTTTTACATTACATGTAAGTAGTGTGCAGCTCATCTGACCCACCCATGGATATATCAGTCTTTGGATGTTGTGTAGGTTTAAGTGGATGGAGGGAGGGAGGATAAATCAATCCAAATATGGAGGCAGATGGAAAAATGTGTGAATTACAGGAGCACTGGAAAGAGAAGATCTCATGTGAGAGACATAAGATGTTTCTATCTCTCTCAAGTACCTTTTCCCTCGACACCATCGTATGGTGCATGATGTCTTCAACCTGTCCTGAATTTAAATCAAAGTAACACTCAAACACTTTTGTTTTGCTTTCTACCATCATTTCTGTTGCACAGTACAATGGATAATTTTTATATGATTATCATTTCCAGGTTGTGCTCTACTGAGTCATACCTTAGCAGAGGGGTAACAACAGCCTAGAGCTTATAAAAGCAGGCTTGCGATCACAAAGTTGTTGGTTTAAATCCCCAGAGTGACTTTGTAAAAACTGGGTGAGCAAAGTAAATGAGCTCTCTCTCTTTTCTCAGCAGCTATTAGACTCACTCGTGAGAAAAAAAAAACACTCTAACTGTTCCAATTCAGTTGGTTAGTGTTTAACAACAGAAGTGCACTTTATGAATGGGTAAAATAATGGCTTTGTTTGGCTTTATTTATCTTCATTTTCTGCCCAGATGCAGGCTTTACTGTGAAACTGCAGAGAAAGACTCCAGTCAGTTTTGAGAAATCAAATTCATGAAAAGACACACACACACACAAACTGGGTCTGTATGCTGAGGCAGTGATAACCTTCTGCGGTGCCTTTAGTCACAATGAAAAAACGACATCTAATTGGAATTCTTTAGAAACAGTTTCTCAACTGGATTACTACTTGGTGATTATTTAAAAGGAACATTCTAATGGAGAGGAATACCAACACTTAAGACTAGTGCAGACCACACTGGGGATATTTTCTTGACATGGCACGTGGGCATTTGGGGTAGATAGTTTTAAGGATAATTCAAGTGACATTTTACCAATTAGCATGGTTTGGATAGTTTGATTCCCCTTTTTCCTTTGCAGACTGTGTGCATTTCTGTGGCGTAGCTAATGTATCAACATCAAAGTTCAGCAACCGACTGACAGTACATTTATCTTTGAAGTGAATATCATGACAGAGTAGAAGGTACTCACCATGCTATGTGACAGTAGCCAACTAATGTTTAGTTGTTGTTAGCTGTTTTCTATTTGGCACTGTATGGGGGCGTTGTTTTGTCCTAACCAATCAATAGTGACTGATGTATACCGGCGTAGTTGACAGTTGGCTACAGTAGTGGTTGCTGGGAGCACTTAACCTGACACAAGAGTATCTTAAGACTTATTATTTCTGCAAGTCGACTTACAGCAACATGATCTCGTCCACGCCTGATGCCATTTTTATCACTTGTGAGACACAAGACACAAATCATGGTCTCCAGTTTGAAAGTCATTTGTTTTGGACACCCAATCATCATCCTCGACTTCTGTGCAGCATAATTGAGAAAAACATTGCCAGTGAACATAATCCAGGCTGCGACTTGCTCCAAAACATATCTGGCAAAGAAAATTAGTTCTTTAGAAATCAGGGGTTGCCTGGAAATACCTATAGATTGGACACAGGCATGCAACCTACATCCTCTTACAAAGGAAGTCCCTCCTGCCAACCTCACACACCCACACACACACACACACTACACACACACTACACACAATGCAGTTAAACCACAGTATCTAAAGCTGTCTTCTCTGTCTCCTAACACACCAGGAAATGTTTTTCTTCTCTGAGGCGGCCTAAGTGGAGTGATCCACTGAAGCCAACCCTCAGTAATTAACTGTCACAACGCTTCAAAACTAACAAATGGACTTTGTGTCAAGGAGGGCCCATTAATTTACTGGCCTCCACTCGTCGATCCAGAGCCTATTATCTCCATTATGGCAGGCTTTCATGTCTGGGCATCCTCTCCTGCTAACCCTCGATTTCATTCTCTCACTTTGCAGAGATTCCCAGGAACTTGCAGGAGGAGAGGGCTTGTGGACAATGCGTATTTTCAACACATATGTCACACGTGCAAACACACAATTTGCATCAAGAGTACTGTATGAACCCACACAGATGATTCTAGACACAAGGACGCACTCCATCTCTCATAACTGCTTAAGTAAATCACAGAGGCCTGACTCCTATAATAATGTAATAAGCAGAGATGCCGGGTCCGGAAATATGCACGGACCAATACGCTTCACATGAACTCACACAAATGATCGAATTCTCATTCTCACATTCCTTTACTCCCAGACACGCACTCTACACAGTGCTGTTTCCCTTCCGGTCAAACATATTTAAAAACTCATACTGCACTCCCACATTGGCATGACAACCTGAGGGGAGAAATCTTCCATATGTGACACTAATAAGTGCTGCTCTGAAGGAATGGGGAGCCATTTCACCATGAGGCATAAATAACTAAATAACACGCAGAGTATGGGATCCATGTGATTTGCGATACAGCTCACATTTATTGCTCTTCAAAGGTAACGTATTACCAGTGTTCTGTAGAGAGAGGGAGAAACTGAGAGACTGTACTTTAGTGGCAATAAGATCAGGTTGGTCTTTCCTACTGAGACCAATGCATTTTTGATGCTCTTCAATGCATTATCAGCGGCTCAGTGTGCTCTCAGGCTTTGGAAACGTTTTCAGCTCATCTGAAGTAATTTCAGCTGCCAATTGCATTTTTAAAAGGGCAATACTGCACCCAGAATCCATTTTTAAAGGGGTATTTCACTCACATTACGTGCAACAAAAAAAGCATATTCTTACTCACCCCCAGTGGTATCTGGCCATGCAGATGGGTTTTGGTTTTATTTGCACTGGTTGTGAGATATCCATGTGTAGTGCCAGTAAGGTGGAGGGTTATGTTACCTTCGGATTCGACCTCTAAATATATTGAACTTATGATTTTTTTGGGTTTATTAGTGTGTGACATCATCATCATTACCACCACATCATCCGCATCCTTAACAGAGAACCAAACTTCTGCTGCACTGTTGGACTATGGCTTTTTGTTGGTGGTGGTCTCTGATTTACCATTTACCATTTTTTAAAGTTCAACTGGGGGGCAAAAATAAGACTAGATGGAGCTATGAAGTACATTTAATATGTGCTGCATTTTGAGCGAAAATATTCGTTTTTGAATTAACATACCATATTTAGTGTGGAATTTCTCTCTCTTCTTCTGAACAGAACTAGTTGGTACGACATGTCGGATAAAGGTGGAGTGAAAAGCCGGCCATCCTAGAGAGGTAGACACATGGATATCATTTAAATATGAGGATTTTCAGCCAGTCTCTTCTGGA
The DNA here is from genome assembly GCA_038419695.1 of Scomberomorus guttatus. Taxonomy (NCBI): domain Eukaryota; kingdom Metazoa; phylum Chordata; class Actinopteri; order Scombriformes; family Scombridae; genus Scomberomorus; species Scomberomorus guttatus. The sequence goes on along the minus strand of CM076466.1, from coordinate 12,050,271 downwards.
AAGAATTTGTTGTGTTATACACAAAAACAATGCCAATAGTTCTGTAAATACTTCACAAAGTGTGTGTGTGAATTTCGGTTTTGGAAAGTAACAGAAATTGCTGGACACACCCACCCCCCAAATCTGACATCGGGAAAAGTGTGGAGAGAGACGGGTTTAAGTACTCCAGCATACTGGCAGCTTTAAGGTCTTATCTAGCAGGTGCATGTGCATTTTTATGTGTGTGTGTGTGTGTGTGTGTGTGTGTGTTAGAGGCTGTTCTCTCTCGCTGTAATAACAGTTCCGTGATTGGCTGTGCGTGGGAGGAGAAGGGCATCTCAGGAATTATACTGACTAGGCATAAGCACTGTTGCACAGTGTTGTGTGTGTTCCTGCATACATTATGCATCTGTGTGTCTGGGTTTGAACTGTGAGGCAGATCACTCCGACTGCCCTTTCAGAGCACTGCCCCTCAGGCCAGGAGGTTACAGTGAAATCTGCTCTGATGTGTGAGTAGAATTTGCCTACTTGCACAAATACACACACGCATATAGACACAGGGTGATGTGGGTTGCACACACTATGTACACGTCTGCAATATGAAAATGTCATAGCGCTTAATAAATACTAAAACAAGATGAAATGTACATTGCATGGTCTACATACTTTTCTTTTTGTATGGAAAAAAGTTTTGCTTCTTCATGTGCCACTAAAAAAACCACTTCCTCCAAATTTACAGGTAATTATTATTATTATTACTGTTATGTTTATTCAATTAGCTTTTATTCACACCTAAAAGTACTGAGAGGATTGAAATATAAATGCTGAAGTGAACAATGCGTTTACTTTGTTTTCATAGCAAAACTATTCACGGTAATTATTTTTATTATGAAGGGAAAAACGTGTGCAAGTGAATAAATAGATGTTACCATCTGCATGCTGTATTGTATGTGTTGGGATATTAATGTGATTTTATCAGTGTGCTGATTCTTAATGGAAATGCTAGAAACTCTAAAAATAAGTTTTAGGAAAGAGTTCAGTCTATAAAACAAAACAAAAAAAACTGTTTAAATGGATCTTTCATGGATATAGTTTTGGAACAAGACATTTTTTCTTTTCAGTTTCAGGCTTGATTTCAGGTTTGGCTTTGCAATGTTCTGGCCTAAGAGATTGTAGCGCTGCAACGACTGTCAATGTTAAATATAGAAATGACAGCATTCTGTGCCGTCTGCATTGGTCTCTATCTCTCCGTCTCTGCCTTTGTGTCTCTCTGTCAGGAAGTTAAGACAGAGTTAAGGAAGATGAAAATACCTGACACTCTTCTCCTGTTCTATTTTACAGAGAGATTACAACAGTAAAAACAATATTTCGTCTGCATAGCTGTCTGGTTTGGATCTATGTTGGATGATTTGGCGCTGGGGATGTGACAAGGATACCAGGTAATCCTCTTTGAATATGAATTCTCCCACCAACTGCATCTCTCTCTGTGTTTCTTGAGTGATTCTTTAAAGTGGGTCTTGCACTCTGAGGAGTGATCACATCTCTCCTTTCCTCCCCCCCCCACCTCTCTCCCGCTCTCTGTCTCTTTGTCTCTGTCCTGTTAATCTATCCACGGGTTCATCAAAGGATAGAGGGAAGAGCGTGCTAAGGGATGGAAGTTGGAGAGGGAAACAGAGGAAGAGGTGGTGAGAAAAAGACAGATGGAGCAGAGAAAGAACTGTGTGTAAGGAAGTATAAGAAAAGAGATCATGCTAATTATCTGTCACCTTTAGCCCCTTTTGGCAGCTCTTAGTGGAAGAAGTGACTTTATAATTCATGTACCAATGTGTTAATGTGACTAAAATGTGCCATACTTTATGTCTACTTTTGCATGAACAGATCTTTGTAGTTATTCTGGAGATTTACAATACAGATAACTTTGCAAAATAACAACACAAAGGCCAGAGAGGAAACCTGCATCCAGTAACTGTCCCCATAAAACAGGGACATCTTCTCACACTAGTGTATCTGTGTGTGCGCTTCTGTGAGAAATAATGCCTAACAAACATCACTACGTCCTCTCTCGTGCCCATTGTTCTTTATCTGCATCATTAGGTTTTTTCTTTTCTTTTTCCTTTTGGCAACAAAACTAGTTGCTCCCATGCTCGAGGAATCAGCAGTTATAGCAGCTATGGTGAGAGCCTGGGGGTTATGTTGACGAGTGAGGTGGTTAAGGATCAAATGTTATTGCTACTTTCTTTCTTCTTCTCCCACCCACCCCTATCTACGCTTTTTTCTCTCCAGGCTTCCCTGCTGAGAAAGAATTTTTTGGCTCTGTCTGTTCCAGCTCTCACCTCTCTCTCTGCCTTTTGTTCTCAGTTTACAATGTGTCTCTCTCTGCCCTGCTCCTTCTCCCCCTCTCGCTTTCGACTTCTCCCTAACCCCCCGAACTTGAAACTGCTCCTCTCTGGTTTCTCTTCTCTCCTCTTCCTCCTCCTGCGTCACACAATCAGAGACTCTCTCTCGCTCTCTGCCAGGCAGAGAGCCAGAATACCAATAGACCAATAGACCAGAGCCCTCTGTCTCCCCATTATCCAGACCCCGTCTTCCTGTCTGCAACACACACACACACACACACTGCACGCTCACAGACATATATGACTTCACATGAATTCATGCAAGAAGGCAGGAACACACACACACACACGCGCGTCTGCGTCCAGACAGTTGCACAAGCAGACACAGTCATATAGAAACTGCTGCAGGAACACACACATTCATCCTGACACATGCACACTGGTGCAGGGGCACACTTAAGCCAGATACCACATAATAGATACGTAGATAGATTATACTGGTAGGCAGGAAGACGCTTAAATACAGAACACACACATACATACACATATAGACACACACACAGAGAGAGAGAGAGAGAGCTTCTAGCCCTTCTAATCAATTTGCACTTTAAAGAGAGTTCCACCTTTCCCTTTGGTGTCTTCAAGCCCCAAGCTCCTCTTTTACTGGTCCCTCACTAGTCTGTTACTACAGTCATTTCTCTCTCCCTCTGAGAGTATCTCCCTCTTTCTCCTGCTGCAACCACTCTTCCTTTATTGCTCCCTCTGTCTCCTTCTCACTCTGGCACTGTTCCTTTGCTCATTCTGGCAGTGTTCCTTTCTCTTTTATTAGAGCCGCATTTCTACTTCGACATTAAGGGGTTACGGTGTAGCTGACATGCACATTCTCAAAATATGTAACTGAGGCTGTGGATCTACACCGTGTGGAGACTGTGGAACTGTCTTTTTTGTATTCTCAGTCAAGTTTCTGATAGCAGAGGTGGGAGGAAGTCATACGTGTGCAGGTCACAAGCGAGTCTCAAGTCTTAACCTTCAAGTCTCAAGCAAGTCCTGAGTTACTGTGGTGAGAATCAAGCAAGTCAAGCAAGACAAGTCAAGTCATTGCTCAGGTTAAGCAGGTCACATGTCAGTACCAAATTCTGATGATCTACACCAGTTTCCACATTTAAATCAGTTAAAAGACAGTGGTCATGAAAAGTTGAGTTTTATTTTCAACATTAATGAAAACCTGTCTGCTTAAACCTTATAAATCTTACTGATATTTGACATTTTGTGGCAATCAATAACAAGCCCTATAGCTCTAAAGGGCTCTAAAGTGAAAATGTACATCACAATATTAAGCCTCCTGCTCTGGCTCCCCTTCAGGAGGGTCACACCATTTCCCCTTGGCATCATCTACATATATTATATCCTATTATCATTATATTATCAGCATCTGTCTAAGGTGCTTCTCATTGGACTTTTAGCTTCTTAAAATAAAAAAGTCCTGACAGCTCTGACGGGGCCCAGGATTTATCCATAAGGGCTGTTTAATTACACGCTGTTCCACTGTATACTGTACACTGTGTACTGTGTAGCAGATCTCAGAACATTAATTACCATCCTGTTGGCGTGTTAATGAAATTACTGCTGCTGTGCACATCACCCTCTCAATTTGAAGATGGACTTAGCATTTCTGCTGCTGTGTGCTGCTGCAGGTATTTAATAAAGTCAAAGGAAAGAATCTGACACACAGCAGCTGCGAGCAACAAACAACATCAGTACTGATGTTTCTGCAACATCCCGGATACATTCAGTGACACCTGAACGACATTATTGTAACATTCAGACATTAACACCTTTCAGACCTGCCTGAATCACATAAATAGCTGTATTCTGATGGACATTTCTGTAGATTATAGATGCGAAATACTAGAAGTAAAAGAAGCTAAATAAATGAGTTTCTGCACTTTTCATAATGGCCCATAACGAGACGCAGGAGGTTTTCTGTGAATGATAAACATCCGGTGTGTTTGGAGTCAGTTCTACACTGAATATCGAGGGAACAAATTAACTTTCTTTCAGCTTCTGGGGGAATATTATTTTTGGATCAGCCCTCTCCATCAGAGCTGCCTCCTGCGTTGGCGTCTGCTGGTCTGCCGCGTCCTAGTAGGTTGCCAGGTTTGAGCACATTGCAGTAGAAGTTACCCAATGATGTTTCAAAAACAATAAGTAACTTCTCAATATCTAGAAAAATGCAAAAAGGCTAAGTCTTTTATCAATGTTTGTCAAGTAAGTCTCAAGTCCCCAAATTTGCAACTCAAGTCTGAGTACTTCTACTTTAGAGGGAAACTATGTAAACACTACATTTACCTACATTAACATAACCTACACATAACATAAATGTTACGTTGCAGATTCAGATTTTACTCACAAAATATAACAATTAAAATATAAATAATAGTTTTACTTCCAGTTTTCCAGTTTTACTGCCAGTACCAGCATTCCCAGTTAGAGAAAGGGTGAAAAGTAAAGTGAGAAGGCATTTGCATGGGGCCCCTGAATCACTAGAGCCCCTGCTCGAGCGGCACATTTGCTCTTTTTTGTATAATGGGCTGCTCAAGCGGCCCAGTGACCTGCCCACTGGGATTTTTCCCAGTGCTCCCGACAGCCAGTCTGACCCTGTCAATAACTGTGTTTGTATGTGTATGCAGAGATAAAAGCGTGACAAAAACAACTTTGAGTGCTTCACACTAGTCACGATAAAAAGTATTTTACCAGCATGAACTTCAGAGCTTCATCATCAAAACACTAAGCAGCCACCTCTGGCGGCGTGCTCGCTAACGTTTTCTGCTCGCTGTGAAGAAATGATGTATTATGTATGGTATATGTAATGTATGTTGTTATTTTTATGATACTGCTTTGTTTGTGGTTGTTTCACTGAGAGATGTGGAATGCAGGGGGCTATCTATCTGTCATTACTTATCATGTGTAACCAAGCAAGTAAGCTTGCGGGGCGGTTGGCTCATGTGTGGGAGTGCATCGTGATTATATACTGTAGTTGTGAGGCTGAGTGTTTGTCTGTGTGAGGATACTTGTTTGGTGAGTGTGTGGGTGTTGGACAGGACAGCTGACCATTCTTTGGCGAGACAGACAACTGGAATGTAGATCCAAGAAAAATCTCAACTCCTGACCCAATCATAGCATCTCAACCATCTCACATTTATTTTCGCAAATTGCTCCTACTGCTCCATTTAACTCTTGATTAGTTTTTCTCCAGCACTTTTCGTTCAGGACCATTGTAGTGCTGATGGGATATTGAAAATTCACCATGCTCCTGATCTTTAGTTACTGTGCTGAGTTATCAAGAATATGCTACTGAATTTTAGGGAATAGAGAATGTATATGCATATGTTTAATGAATAACCATTTAACCGTGCCGTAAGTCATATTTAGCTTGTGGAGAATGCGTGTGTGTGAGAGCAGTAGTGTTAAATTCTGATCGTCAGGGCCTGAAACCCTGTCGGTGTTTCATTCTAGCCGTCTTGTCAGCAAACCACTTTCACACAGGAAGGAGGAGCGGCGTTTTTTTTGTATCTGTGATTTTAGATTTACGACACTGACACAGACGGGACTCAGTACATGCTCTCTGTCTAATCATTTTGATTCATTCTTCTGATTCGAGCAGTAACTTGTGACATGGGGCAAAGAAGCAGTTAGAGAGAATTACTTCCAGAACCTTTATATTGATACTTCCTGATCTTTTACTCTCCTCGTCTCCACTAATCTCCTAACATCCACTTTTTCTCTCTTTTATACCTTAGGTTTGGTTTACTTGATCTGACCCAAAGGGAAAAAAAACATTGTTGGATTTTAGTTCTTCTCTGTTACATCTTCACACTGACTTATTACAAAGCAACTTAGAGGAGTAAACATGAAGTCATACAGACTGAAAGGTAACTCATTCATTGGGCAGGTTTATGTCACATACGCCCCCATTTTATCTCTTCTTTCCTCAGTTTCTTCCATCCGTGCACTGTTCTCCCCTTTTCCGCTCAAAATATCCACCTTAGTCTTTCTTACAAATAAGCCTCTGACTTTCATATCTGTCATTTTCCCTCCCTCAAAGGTTAAGTTCAGTGGCTCATCCTGTGGTTCTTGCTCTATTTTAACTTTCAAAAATATCTAATCCACCCCGCCACTGTCTCTCTTACTCTGTCCCCCTCAATGGCTGCGGGGCTCTGTTAGCATTCTGCTGAGGTGCAACCATTAAATGTCACCTAGCTGGAGACGGAGAGCAAGGGAGGGACAAGTTGGTGGGTTCATTTTCTTACATCGCTGTGTGTCTATTAACGTCTACAGATTCAGTACTCCTCTCCGACTCTCCGACTTTGACTCCTTTGACAGATAAACATGCAATACAAATAACACACACACACACACACACGCGTGCCCAAAAATCCCTCAGCCTTGAAATCATCGTATACCAAATGTTATGTTTTGAATTGATTTCCTGCTCCATTGCTATTCTGCTCCTGTCTGTTTGTAGTTACGCTCATGTTTTAATGGATTGTTTATAAAGTTAAGGTTAACACGAGAGTTTATGTGTCCAGACAGATGGTGCGGAGCTAATGGAGAGAAACTGACCTTTCAGCTAATGGAATTACAGTCCTCTGATCTGTCTACTACTGCCGTATGTGATGGTGTGTATGTGTCAGATGCAGAGACAGAGAGGAGGACGTAAAGCTTGCAGTGTGTGTACTTGAAACAAGTATATGTGTGTGTGTGTAGATGAAGGTGTTGCTGGATTAGTCAAATGAGAACAAAATAAGATAATAATGACTGGTTAAGGAATGGATGTAGTACTGTAAATGGAAGATCTTCACAAGGGTGTATTAGTATGCGTTTGTGGGTTTGTCTGAATGAGTCATAGTTGACTTAGCAAGCAAAAGAAAAATAAAAAGAAAGCAAAGAAGCATTTCTTCAATTTTGCACCCACTACTTTCTGTTCCGGCACAAAAACAAAGAAGCAAAAAAATGATCATCTGTGTTCACACTGAAAAAAGAAAAAGAGCATTCGGCAAATACATTTAATAGTGAAAAAGCCTGAATCACAAATATACATCCATCTCCAGGAAGTCATTCATTCAAAAATCAATCACCACAAACCTCTGTTATCTTAAATTGAACTAGGAACGTATACGCGCTGTGATAATGGAATTTGTTTCTACGGTGATTTGCTAGGTTTTGTTTGGACCTTTCATTGTCATACCACAGCATGATAATGACCCGAAGGCATCCTTGCATTGAACACTGTGGGGCTCCAGAAGTAGCCATTATAGAAGTCTCCCATCATGCATTTGTCTTGCCGTAAAATTTTAGTGTTTTTCATTGCTCTCAGCCCCTCTACATCTCACATCATCTCTGTGTTATTCTCCATTCTATCCTCCTTCCATCACTCCCTCTATTTCCCCTTCCCTCCTATCATCCCATCTTTATTTCTCTGCATTGCAGCAACCACCAATAACATTTAGGGATCCATTTTACCAGTGCAACAATAAAGACCAGTGCAAGTGCTTATCCAAACACATCTCCTCACCACTTCTGCTCATATTGGTACATTGTGCCACGTGCAAAAGGGTTGAATGAAGTGGAATATAAATTTGATGTTGCAGTGATTAAACCTTTCTTCTCAGCTACTAGTAAAATATTTAAAACTGCTGTTTTAATCTCAGTCGTGGATGAGGAAATTGGCTCAACAATTGGAGAGGAAAGTCCAGATTGGCTTAAAAAAAATACATTGTTGTCCAGGATTTTTAGAGGCAACACAAGTGCTGACAAATAATTTCAGTTTTAAAGTTAAATTTATGGGTAATTGTATACTAATTTTCTGGGAACGAGTATACAGTAATTTGCAGGAGGTATTTAATGGTAAATCTTTCAGATGTTTTACAGAAAGGGTGTTGCAATTTGGAAATTATAAGAAAAAACAGAAAAAAAGTATTGTTGTTTCTTAAAAACCCTAATGAGCATCTATCACCTTATTTTATGGATCCCTTACTTTCCTACTAATTTCCAGGATTTTTATTTTAAAAATAATTTCCTGAAAGTAGCTGCTGTGTAGCTGTTAATTCTCGGGACATTTCTTGTAAAGAAGGGTTATGTATACAGGAAATGCGCTCATTATAGAGTTTTTAGGAAAGAATTTAATATGCAAATATTTAGTTTGACTCACAAAACTACACACTGAAAAATAAGTATTTTCTGTCAGTTAAGGAATTGAAAGAAAGAAAGAAAGAATTTTTGCCAATTAACAACTACATACAAACCCAAATATAATGAGTGAGTGCTCAACACTTTTTCTACCAAATTGCCCTCTGTGTTCTAAATTTCACTTTATTTCATTATTTTGTAATTATTTCCAGTAAATTTGTGTAAAATTAAAGACCTGTAAAATACAGCGAAACCCACTTATGTTTAGAAGAAAAGTCAATTCATGTCATCTTTTATATCTTATAATAAATCACACAAAATCTGCACTGACACTGTTTTAGGCTAAAAAATAAATAGATAACATTGCATTAATTAAGATTTGGTTATTTTTATATGCAACAATGCCAAGTAATGTATACTCACAGTAAGTCGGGTAATAAAGTTCTTTCTTTATGTCTTACTGTCCTTACCAGTTTGCTCAACCTGCAATAGTGGATTGTCTACTCTTCCTAAAGTCAAAATGGTGCCGGTTGAGGGTTTTTTGCTGTGAAATCCTCTGGGAGAAGCAGCAGTCCATCAGCATGTTGCAAAAGTGTCAGACAGAAAGGTGACAGAAAAGATCTTTCTTTTGGCGTACATTCAAGACTATCACAAAAGAAAATGCTCTTTGTTTCACAGCAAAGGAAGCAACAAACTCTTTCAGCTGTTGCAAAAAAAAAATATTGTTTAAAAAATGGTGTCCTTCATGAAGTCTTAAATTGGCTTTCACTGAATTAATTTATCATATTAATTATTTTTCCTCTAAATTACAAACAAGTGCATCAGTTCACCATGGCTGCCATCCGTAGCACCAACAAGAAGATCATTTACATAAGTAATTGTTTCTATATCAGCCACGAGCTTCTGTAATTTTCAGATAACTGGAACTGATCATTTCAAGTGTGGCATTATTTGACATTGTTGTGTCCTGCATGACATGTTTGATGTTACAGTCATGATTGATGCATGGCTACTAAATAAAACCGTACAATGACAGCTGGACAGATGAATATAAATTATGGATTTAACGAATCTTTTCCACCACCTGCTGCAATCTACTTTATAAAGCCACATGAAAAAGCAGACAGAATGAACAGCGTTGTGCCTTCATTGTTTTCATGCTCCATGTTAAGAACAGTCTGTGTGTTTGTGTTGAGTTTACTTTCGAAAGAAAGGGTAGGAGAGATGAGATGCAAGTAGAGGTGTTTCAAAAAAGAAGCAGGTCTGTCATTTCACTGTTGAAATAAAATGGTCACACACCATTGGCTTTACTATATAAGACCACCGGGGTCATAAGGAACTTGAATGAAAAGAGAGTTTTACTCCACTAGAAAAACTTTGTGAATTTAGTCAAAATTTTGATTCTGTAGCTCAACCTATCCTAATATATGTGAAATTTACTAAACTGTGTAAACATGGGACCAAAAAACGTGAAAGTTAAACTTATGAAAGAAACCATCTTCAAGGTGCACAAAAATTGCTAGTAAACAGTCTTAAGCTGTGTTCACACAGAACACGAAGCAAATTTTTTCGTGCAGTGCGATTATATACAAAGTCAATGCAAAGACACGAGTAAGCACGAATATGCCCCAGGTGGCGCGAATTGACACAAATACGCATACACCAGGTCTTTTATGATTACAAACACACAGAAACACTCCCACAGACAGTGCCTTCCGTTACTAGCTAGCTTACAGCTAATGTACAGTAATGTATTTTGGCTGCTTGGAGGCAGTCAAACTCGTGCGAGTAACGTGAGGCAAAAATTGGCTTCACGTTCTGTCTAAACACAGCTTAATGATGGTAAAAAGAAAACATGGCTGTCCAGACAAAGAGTATGCAAACAGTGTCAATTGTAAAATTCTTGGAAATAGGAAACAGAAAGAAAACAAATGTGTGCAGATTTGTCATCTGCCATCAGTTTAGAGAAACAGCTGTCAAATGATAATCCTGTAAACCACGGGCACAGTGTGTGTGTATTCATAGTGTGTATGAGTATCATCTATATGTAAATTTTATGTATATATGCATTTATGTATGCTTTCCATTCCATTTAATACTGTCATTAATTATTTATCATCGGATTAATCAACGTTGGGTTTGTCACCTTGTCACCTTGCTATTTTTTTTCTTTACATTGTGTCATGAACTTTTGCAACAATAGCTATCAACCGTTTACATAAAAAGTATGTTTGAATTTGACGGAAGCAATGTGCAAAAGAGAAAGAGAGAGAGAGAAAGAGAGGGAGAGAGAGACTTTACAAGCCATCGTCTTTCTCATGCTGGAATGCAAGCATGTTCGTCCTATGTTACCATAGCAACAGCAGTGGCAGGCGAGTGAACGAATGAGCGGGCAGGCATGCGGACAGGAAAGAGAGAAGGGGAAAAAAAGAGGGAGCGAGTACTGAGGAGGTGGGAATGGAGAGATGAAAGATGAAATCATATGAAGAGAGAAGACGGGGAAAGTAAACACGAGGGTAGTGCAGCCACTGAAGGTGGAGGAGAGAAGGAAGTAAGGAAGAGGAGATGAATGAGAGGAGAAATTAATGGTGGGAGTTAAGAGTCAGTGTGAGGATGGGAGAGGGGGAGGGTAAAGGTAGAGGGAGACGTGGATGACAAAATGGCAAGAAAAAGAGGGACATCAAAAAGAAGAGGCAGCATGTGGTAGGAAACCTGTGTGAGAAGGTTTGCATGCAGTGTTGCCTGCTGGGTCATTGTTCTCAACTTTCTACATTAACTTAAAATACAGCTCTGCTCCGGCAGTGACATCCAGAGGTTAACTGATTTAACCATCCTCTTCTCCCTGCGCCACACCCACTGTTCTTCTAACCCACCAGTCTTCTCTACAGCGCCACTGCAATTACTTTCATTTTTCCCTACATGAGTGTTGGAACATAATTACATGCTGACATTTTTAAATGAATCAAGTCAAAAAAGTAAGAGTAACTTTCACACAAACTTTTCTGCCTTTAGACACGTGCCCTTGTTGTTCATTAAACATTCACTCTGATAGACTGATGTTTTTTCTTCCTCTGTAACTTTATTAAGTGTACCCACACCATCCATTAAATCTTCTATTTGCTTTATGAATACTATAAAGACGTCAAAATGTGAACGTAATTCAACATGTTATTATCTTGTACTGTATCTCTAAGAATAAAACTGGTGATATTCTATATTTTTTATAATGTTGACATATTCCATTAAAATTCCAAAACCAACAAATAATTTGTCCTACTGTGTAATCAAAACCTGATATACTTTATTCCTCTGTGCCATAGACCTCCATTGTCCAAAAACTGTTAAAGGGGACATATCACGGTTTTGTGATTTTCTGTCATTTATGTACTGTTATAATGTCGGATGTCTATGTTGAACATGTTTGTGCGTGCCCACAAACAGCCATCTGTTACGTAGCCTTTGTTGCTAAGGTTGTTGCTAAGGTTGTTCGCGTTGTCCGCTCGCGTATATTTCGGATTGGATATACGGGGCTCGAACATGCACAGATGCATTTGAGAAGTTGACATTTTCAGCAAAGAACAAGGAAAAGAAGTGATATCCAACTACTATCGTTTGTTTACATAGTGGGCTCATCGGGAGGGGGGCCTTAAAGACACAGGCGCAAAAACAGCCTGTTTCAGATAGAGGCTGAACTGAGGCGCTGCATAAAAGGGCCTGTATAAGATAAATAAGGAGTTTTTGAACTGTTAATCATGCAAAGATACACCAGTAGAGCCCAAGAATATAAATATAGACCTGGAAATGTGCATGGTATGTCCCCTTAAAAAATGATTTCAATGGATGACATGTTGCTTCATCATGATGAACATGGGCACTGTAGTTTATTTTGAGTCAATCCCGCACAGTCCAAACTCCCTAAATACTCATTAGAGCACCTAACATGAATTAGTCCGCAGCTGAAAGTAGTCCCCAACAAATATGCTATTTACTTCTGTTTGAATAATGTTTGCTAAAAACTACAGTGTCCAGCTGATTTGGGAAGTTACTGAGCCTTCATTTAAAAATAAAACTATATCCTATCCTCTATACATAGGGACAAATGGGCTTGGGGCAGAGTGCCACACAGAGGGAAGGGCAATCAGAAAGTATTGAGAGATGGACTAACGCATTGTATTGTAGCTTTTTGTCTTTTCGTGGAATTATTTGACAATTAAAAATATAGAATAATGATAGCCATATCCTTTAACTTACAGTATAAACAACCTGGTTGCTATCAATACATATTCATGCATGAGGGACAACCTACATCATCTTTTTTTTTTCCCCTTGTCCATGACCATCCCTCCTAGTTTCCCCTCTTCCTCTCCTGCTGTTCATGTGTACAAATGGCACTGTGTTATTAATACACACAGCCTGGAAGGCAGTGGAATAATCAGACGACTGGCACGAAGAGGAGAGGGCCGGACAGGAGAGGAGAGAAGAGTGGAAGGAAGGGGCAAAATGACAAAGGAGTAACTAGGAAAGGAGAGACAAGAATGAGTGAATGTCAGATGGGAAAGTTGAAATAAAGGGGGGTCTAAGAATGAAAGACTGACTATGTGAGAGAGGAGATAGTGGAGAGGGAAAAAAGGAAGGTGGTGAGAAATAGTGAGAGAGAGAAGAGAAACGGAGAGTGTGAACATAGATAATTGGAGTGAGGATAGGACAGGATGAGCGAGGCTGACGGAAAGCGAAAAGTGTGAAAGCCGAGAGGAGTGTGGTGGAACGGAGGGGATATGACAGCGGAGTCTTTCATGATGGCTGTAGAGCAGAAATGGGTATTCAGATCACTCTGCTGCCAATTTGCATGCCACCTACAGGCTGCACAGAAGGGAAGAGAGGAGGAGAGAAGGGCTATGGAAGGAGGGGAGAAAATGACAGAAGAGGAGAGGAGAATCGGGAGAAGTGATGAGAGGATGCAAGGGAGGTTTGAAGAGGGGCATGGGCAGGGGGGACAAAAAGAGAGGCGAGGATATTGGAGCAGGAGTAGAAGGAAAAGTGACGAGAGGCAGCTCAGGTTGGATGATTGGGTACCCAAAGCACGAGACTTTGACACAGGAGACTGGGGTTTACGTCATTCATCTCAGTTAGGTTTAAGCTCTCAAAACACTTGGTTAAGGTGAGGGAAACATTGTGGTTTCGGTACAGTATTGAAAAGGTCACCGCAGCCTGTCTTAAGCATCAAGTTACCACTTACTTTTTCAAGATTTAACCAAGACCATAATCTTTCCCTAACCTCAATCAAGTGCTTTGAATTGCTGGAACTCACCACAAGGGTGTTAATTATGCTTTATCTGCTGTGCAACAAGACATCATCTGTCTGTGCCTTATAAATCACTACAAATTAGTGAATCATCACTGAAAAAGTTAATCTGGTTTATCATCTGACACAGCTGGTTATGGTTTGGTTAGGTTTAGGCACAAAAATGGCTTGGTTAGGATTAGGTAAACATCGTACTGTAGTTTGGATTAATGTATCTACTTCATTAAGGTTAGAGGACGGTTAAAATGGTTAAAATAAACCAATGTTTACTGCTGGTAGGAAACAGGACGAGAACAGCAGCCTCCCATATCAAAGTCCAACTTTTTGTTGACCCGTCCAACCAACCTGACATCCTCCCTCTGTGGCTCTAACAGTGTCACACTACAGTACTTCCTTTTTTTTCTCTGGGCAGACACAAATCATAATTCCTACAGCTGCTAGAGGGCTTTGACACTTGGAAACAAATGTCATTATTGGACATTTGCTGAAATGACTTTTCTGTTTGGCTGTTGTTTTTCTTGGCAGGACAGTTTCTTTAAGATACAGAACTGTGAGGAGAACGAAAAAAGAAATTTGGATAAATAAGCAAAGACAAAAATTACAAGCAAACAGCCCAAACCAGGGTGATGACCACACACACAGCACTGCTTTCCTCTCATGAACCTCCCTGCCAAGCCCTCTCTGGTTTAACATACTGTATTCAATATAGTCATCACAAATGAGACGCCACCGAGGCAAAAAAAAGGAGGCATATCTCTTATTTTAGAGTCTTTTCTTATGTAATTGTCAACATCTGCGCGTAACAATGCAATTTTACACTTTGTCCCTTGAAGTGTGGCGTGTGGCAGAGAAATGATGTTAAGGGTTTGATAATTTGATGAAGTGCTCTCTCATTCTCTCTATCGCTCGCTCAGTCTGCTTTGCATTTGTCCTCTCTCTCTGTCTCAATCACATAACACGACTATCTCTGTGTGCTTGCCGCCTGTGTCTCCTCTGCCGTTACCCTCTGGCTCCCTCTCATTTTGACAAACTAGGGCATGAAAATAAGCCTCCACAGTGCCAGGAGAATGCTAAATACAGGGCCTCTTTTCTTTGGCTGTGCCTCTTTAATCAACTTCCTCTTATCTCTGCCTTGCATCCCTTGTTTCTCTCTTTTCAGAATGTAATGGAGGAGAAATCTGTACACCGCCAACGTCTTCTCCTCTCAACACTCCTCCTCCTCCTCCTCCATCCTCGCTCGCTTGTTCATTCGTCCGTATGTTTCTCACTCTCTCCTTCAATCTCTGTCATTCTTCTTGCCACCTTGCTTATTCACTGCGTCGCTATATCTTTTTCGGTCTCATTTCCTTCATTCTTTCCTTGCTTTGTCTTTTTCGCCCCTCGCCTATCTCATGCTTGCCTCTCTGTTTTTCTTCTTGTCAGTGTCTCACCCCTCCCCTCCAGTTTATGCTCCTTTCCCTTTATATACTTCTTCCTCTTCCATCTATCTCTTCTCTTTGGCTCTGAAGTTGTCTTTTTTTTCTCTCATTAAAAGTAATAAAGTGTACTACTCACCAGGCAGTATAGTAAAAGTTGCACAAGCACTAGCCAGCTCCTCACAGGAAGTAGCACAGACTTAGAGGAAGGGTCTGGTCACACCATAACAGTGAATCTGTGCTGTTGGCCAATTGCAGCCCATCTTGACAGTGGTGACCTATGAGGGAATGGAGAAAAGGAAAGTGCAAGAAGTGTTACAGTAAGTGCTCCAAAAAAGGGGCATGGTTTGCAGTCATGAGACAGGTGCGGATGGTAAAAATATGTTCTTACTTATCATCCACTTAGCAATTGAGGGTGCAAGTGGTCACTATGTGTACGTACATGCACTAAGTTCCTTAAGAGACTGAACAACCCTGAAAATAGGTCACTTGATAGCCGGCATTCATTAAATCCATAGGTAACAGAATTATGTGGCCTATTTTGCCCCTTTATATCCTCGTTCTGTCCCATTTACTGCTTCTCACTTCCATCTCTCTATTTTTTTTTCCTTCTGATCCTTTATGTTATTCTCTAACTTTATTTGTTAGCTTCCTGTGTTTCCACAGTGATATTAACTCATCATTCACCAAGAGTTTCATACATTGTACATGTATGAAACTCTTGGCCCTCTCCCATCATAAGAAGACAGCGGTACTGGCTGCAGTTTATTTTTAAATGTATACATTTCTATTACCCTCACTATTGAAAACAGTTCATGGTACCTTTCTCCTCTGATTATCAATTGAGACACTCCATTCAGCTCTTTTTTCTGTTCCTGTAGCCTCTGAGTCTACAGCTAGGAAAGCCTCTATGTTTAAAGCTCCATCTGATTGGAAATATTCGATCCATATCATCTTTCCAGTCATTTAAAAATTGCCCTGTCTTCTTATTATGGGATCACTTGTACATGTCCATAACATAATAACACCTCTATAATTATGTTTTATAACTTTATTACTTAATGCTATCACTGACATTAATACTTTTTTGCACTGCTTGGAGTATGATCTGATTTTGTATGTCTTATTATTTGATATGTACTGGTATCGTTTAATTATCCTGCTTTCTGTTGAATGTTTTGTCTAATTGTGCTTATATTGTATTATTGTCGTTTAGAACCCCCTCGGAAATGAGATGGTACATCTCTAGGGGTTATTACTAATATAGAATTTCCAATCACATTCTTCTTTCTGTGTGTGTGTGTGGTATTTATGTATCGGCTAATAAATCCCTGTTGAATGGATGCAGGCCAGACTCCTGTCAACTCCAGCATGCCTACTTAGCATCAATTAAGTTTGCTTTAGACCGCAGGACCATTTTCTCTGCTATTATCTCTGTATTCTCACCCTCTGTCTGACTCTCAGTGGTTTCTATTTTTCTTACTTTCCTTTTCTTTTATGCATCGCTTCCTAGCTTCCTCTCCGTCTTTCTTTTCTCCCTTTTTCTTTCATTTTCTTTTCTTTTTTCTGTAAACATCAATGTTGACCATTCTCTCTCCCTCATGCACTCGCTCTCTCTTATTGATTTGACCTGTGTGTTCTCTCAGGACTTTTAAAATCACAGACTAAACTTTTAAATTTAAACTAAACTGTTGGTTTGTGCTCAAAGCAGACCAACCACACAGTTGTGTAATAGTGAACATTTGTATGAATTAGAAATGTAAACTGCACAAATTTATTGAAGGTGACTATTATATTATTGAAATAGCAACTTTCAAGCAAGTCCTTGCATGTAGAGTTATCCAGGATCTGCAATTGCGTTACCATGGTAACAGGTGAGAACATCATCACTTTCCCCTAATACTAAGGGAATGAATGTGAGTTGAAACAGATGTGTTGTGCTAAAAGTGGGTAAAACTTTACTAGTGACCAGAATCCTTGCAACAATTTGTGGTACAAGATAACTTTTTTTTTTCAACCTCTGCTTAGCTGTCAGTCATTATTTGCAACAGAGGAGGTCAAGTTGCAGGTCTGACTAATGATGAACACTGATTTGTTTGCGAGCTCTTTGTCACCATTGGAGAAGATAATTAAAGCTTTCAAGTGCAGTGAAGTGCAGTATGACTTGCTGTCAATCACTGGATTTTGTCTGATGTATTGAAGATGCCGGATGATGGGATCACCAAAATGGTCATGATTTACCTGTCAGCATGTGTGACTTCATGTTTACAAATTGTTGGTTTGTAGTGTTATGGAATTTTCTATCTTTAAGGGCTGCAAATTGGGTTCTGCTGGGTCAAGCACGGGCCTTGAGGTCACAGAGTGAGCAACGCTAAAATCTTAAAAAACATTGTAAATAAAATAAATAAAACATTGTGTCCTCTCCTTGAGACTCAGAGCGGCTGTGTGTAGTGTTTGGGGAAGCAGGAGCCATTCTGTTAAAGGGTAAGTCGGCGTTGCTGTGGTTACCAAGGTCAGAGGGGGACATCCCTAGACACAACCGAAAGGTGTCTGCGTAAGATTCCATTGCGTTAATCAGACTCTATGCAGCTTGATCTGAACTAACACGCGTAAATACATTCACTCTGACCATTTCTGGGCGTATAGTATTTGTGGCCTGAGTCTGACTACACGCACGAGCTTTCAGAGTGTGAGACGGCCTCATGCACAAACCTGCTGTATTGCGGGTGTCTCTAATTCTCCTTGATCAAGCTTCAATAAACTTTACAGTGTAAGACATTCAAAGGCTCCGGAACACTTTCTTCATCGACCATTGATCAACAAAATTTCCACAACATGTAGCAAGTCGACGTGAACTTGAAATTGAATAAAACTAAAAAGGGAACAATGGATTTAATCAAGGTGTGAAAATCCACCAAAATCCGGTTTACTTGTATCTGGAGGTTGCAGAGCATAGTCTCTGTCACTGTTTGTGTTTGCTGTCAAGGGTTGGTGTATGACATCTATTATTAATTGAAGATTAATAATAGACTTCAGTCAGTGAAGTCTCCTCTTTTTTTAATTCTAAACCCTCTCTTACTGCCTGAGTAGAGACAATATTGGCTCATTTTCAGGATCTCCTGCAGCGTGGCTGTCTGAACTGGCCATTACAATAAAATCAGCAAAAATAGAAGAAAGTTAAGGCTGATAGCATAATAATCTGCAGATACCTCTTTTCATCTCTCTCTCTCCCTGTTGGTCATGCTCAGATAACTTTCTTACTGTCTTTTACTTCTCTTTTTTCCTCTATTTTTGTTTTGTTTTTCCGCCTATTGCTATCACATTTCTCCCACCTTTAGCTCTCTTTGTCATAAAAGGCCAATTACTCCCTGAAAGGGGTTCAATTCATAGTTTCTTGTAACTAGTTTAAGCAGCAATATGATTTTGCGTATTGAGCGTAACACTGCCATCTATCAATTTGATTGTAAAAGACATGTACCTGTATGGTGATCACACCGTTTCAACATGACACAATGGTCCTTCATTTAATTACTTGTTAGAGACAGCAGAAGCTATGTAAAGCATTCAAACTTTGAGGAAACATTTTTGAAAACAAAAAAGTGAAAACCACAATATTCAAACTTCAAACATTAACTCTATCAACTCAGATGATTATTATTTATGAATTATTATTATTATTTAAAAGTAGATTTTGCACATTCAGGTCATTAGAAATGTAATATTCTTCACTGTATCATCCAAAACCAAGTATTTGATTGTACTGGTCTTTGAATGTCTGGATTACAAGAAACATTTCTGTCTATGAAATTTCCAGGGACAATAATATAAGATAAATATCATTCTTTTCAATCCAATTCCATTTTATTTCTATGGCACTTTAACCAAGCCTTTGTCACAAAGACACATTAAGGACATACATACAATTTAGGGAAAAAGAACTTTGAAGGAGTTTGGGGGCATCCGAACATTATGAGGAGTTTTTGTGTGTGCTTTCCTACCATTTCTACTGTAAGTATTCCAGCCTGCAAACCCTATTTGTGGCCATACAAAAACTTCCCCCCAACCCACACAACTATGAACCATTTCATATTTTAAATGACTGTGCATCCTCCTCAAAGTTTCACAATTGAAATCAGCCTTATAAAAAACATTTGGTTCTTCTATATGAACAAGAGCATAACTGAATGCAAGAATGAGTTATGTTGTTCAGATCTACAGATGCAACATCCTAAAAATAACTGAGTCACTTAAGTTCAAAACGTTACCGGAGAAGCCTCCTGTTGGGGACTATATCAATGAAAATCAGGACCTCATTGTTGTCAATAGGCATTTCTCTTTCTATGGCCAGGAGATCTGACAGCTGCTTTTGACCACATAGTTTCAGCTTTGGAAAAAAGTGTTCAACAGTTGCTGTTGAGACAGGCAGAGTGGCATATGTCTTGATGAGCTTGAACAGTGTGGGGAATACAGTGCGAGCATCAAATTCTTTAAATACATCCAGCATCGCCTTGGAGGTCCTCTTGGGACATTGGTATGATGCATGGAAGACTCAGCTCTGTTTGGATTTGGGTCTCCTCCCCCTGGAAACCACAGAACTCACACTGTGAATGCACAGTGTTGAGACCCTGGCCAATGTCCTTCCACTGTGCCGGGTCAGTGAGGCTGTGCAGAGACATAATGATGTCACCGATGTGCCACGGAACCGCCCCTCGAGCTCCTGCCTCAGTTTGTCCAGAAAGGTGAAGTACAGCCTTCCCCTGTAGTAGTACTACTCTTCCAGTGTCTGGACCTGGTGGTCCTTGGTTGCCGATGTGGAGCAATACTTAATTAATAACTTAATTTTCCAGGGACTTTTCTGTGTCTTCCTTGGCCTGGAATCTCTTCCAGCATGTCAATGTCCACTGCCTCTGCTGTTATTGCCGCTTCGTGGAAAATGTCTGTGAATTGGTGATCGGTCCTCAGCTCCTCCACTCGCCTCAGGACACCATCAACAACAGAGTATACAGCTGCCAAGTCCAGGTCTTCCTGCTGGAGAGTGTTGGAAGCAGGTGATTTTTCCAGGGACACTGGTTCCAAACAGAGGAATTCAAAATGTATGTGACGTAACAGCATTTTTGCCTCTCCTGCAGCCAGATCAGGTGGCTCACACTTTCTCAGATCCTTCCGGTATTGCATGGCAGCAGGGAGGACCTTTCTGATTGTCTTCAAGGCATTTTCCCTGCAGCATCAGGTGTCTGAGAGCTTCTGTAGTCCAAGGATGCACTGACCTGGATTGATGGCTTTCTGTGTCTCCACAAATGCTGCACGGTGCTTTGGAAAGTTGGCAATGAAGGTGTAAAGTTTTTCAACCACTGTGAAAAAATCCACAGAGTGTATGCTTGACTTTGCACTATCCACTAAAACCAAGTTTAAACAATGTGCATGGCAAAGCACATACAGTACCTCTTCATTCTGCCTTTATATCCTGGACTCTAGCTCTTTGTGAGGCCCACTCATGATGGCTGCCCCATCATATCACTGCCCACGGATGTCTTCTGCTTTCAGCTGATTGTCCTCCTGTAGCTTCATCACCAAGTTTTCAAGCACTTTTTCAGTTGTTGACATCACAGAGCTGGAGGAAGCGCTCTTTCATGGTCGTATCATGCACATAATGGATGCCTGCTCAATATATGACAGTGGTCTCATCAAACAAAATGGAGAATAGTGATGCTTCCATCACTTCCTTCTGGATGGCTCCTTTCACATAAACACTGAGTGCTCTTACAAGGTCATTTTGTGTTCTATTGGAAAGGAAAGACACCTGGAGTCTTTGCTTTGATGCTTGCTTTTGATTGATTACATCAACATGAAGCTTGAGGTCATATTGGCCTATCAAATCCACCAGATGCAGGAAATGTCCTGTTTGAACTTCACCAGCTTTCATCACTACCGCTGAAGGCCAAAACTTGTCTTGCTAGGTACATTGTGATGTCCATTAATCGGAAGATAATCTCTGTTCTTCTGCCTCTCCCTTTTTTGGCTGCTTGCATTTGAGAATCAGCCACTGCAGAAGCCATGTCCAATGCCTTTCTTTTAAATTCATTCCACCTGATCATGCCTAGCATGTGTGATTCAATGCTTCAGTGCTCCTTCATTCTGACTTTGGCCTGCCTCCATGTTCAACCCCACAGACTTCTATGCAGAACTGCACTTATACTTTTCATTCATAAAAAGCCGGCAGTTAAAGCAGTACATGGCATCATTCTGAGGAGAATATTCTAACCAGGGGTTTCATCATACCAGTGACCTTGAAAAGACTGCCCATCTTGTTTTTTTGGGAACTGGACAATAGGACGACCAGGCCCAACTGAATTTGAGAATTTGATGAAGGCCTTGTACTCGATATTGTTATTCTGAACATGGGCTGGGTCTGTTGGATTTAGTAACTGTACCAACAAATTCAAATAATGAAAGTATTATCATTGATGTGCTCAAGCCAAGATCTATATTTTCATCTGTGCAAGCTTGAAGGAGAGTTTAGACGATGGAGCTGTCTCCGAAAGGAACGTTTTAGTATAATTCTGCATAAATTCCATAATGTACCTTTAGGAATACCATTGTTCACAGCCTTTATCTTTCTCTTTATCCCACTCATACTGGCTTGGCCCTTTGGTTGCGCCTCATCTTAAATTAAATTATTAGAATCAGAATTAAGAATACCATTGTCCACAGCAATTTCCATTCAAAATTGCTTGGGCATGGTAGAACTACTATTTAAAATAGTAAGTACCTTATATTTACTTTGCCGGTACAACAATTCTAATCATTTAAATTCTGAACGTCTGACTGAATCGTCAACTTTCATCTCTCACTGCAAAAAATGCACTAAGACAACTGAAAACTTTAGTAAAGCCACTTGAATTTTCATGGATGTGTTGCTGACAGTTGCTTGACTCAATGATTCCTGGTGAAGCCCAAGAATTAGACTGGAGTAGGCTATATCTAGTTTTGTATGTAAAAATATGTATCATTTGACAAACTGTAAATAAAATATAACAAAGTGAAACAACCCTCCACTCTGAACACTAAAATGCTAATCAAAATCATTCTAGATACTGTTGGTAGTGTGCAAAACTACTATGATAATGCAAGTCAAATGTGGTTAAATATACAATGGGAGAGTGGAGTGCAAAACAGGCTACACTAAAACCAAATGACATGTTTGGTCTTTTAATTTGTGCCTTTGGGTCTAAAAGGTGAAGGAGAAGTCCATAAAAAAAAAAAAAAAAAAGGTGGTGAGGTTTCAGGAAAGGCTTCTTCCATTCCACAGGTCAGACAGGTCTGTCAATTTAGACTTTCTGCATTTTCAGGTCAATATGTGAAAATATATAAAGTACAAAACTGTTTTACCAGCACAAATGATAACAGTTTGATGAGTCATAGTTGAGAACAAGCAGCAACAATCACTGCTTACTCTGTTTTGACGGGTCTCACTTCCAGTATCAGTATCAAGACCAGTTAGTTCATCAGATCCCAGATGGGCTGATATTGGGAAGCCTGTGTAGTAGTGCATCTTTGTCTACGCGCTAAATGGTCTGCAGACCCTCTGGTAGCTACCCACTTCCTGACATACTTTGTGGTGTCCCATGAGGTAAGAGGAGGTCCAAGCATTTTAATGAACATTAGATCAGAGACATTATCAATTTTCAGTTGTAAGCACAGCGTGTTTAAATTTCAAAAGGGACTTGTGCATTGATACACTGGCATTCTCATTAAAATCCCTATAACTTTGCTTAACACCAGAGAATCCTATTTTCAAAAGATTGCATAGCTCTCTCACTTCATCTTCCCCATACATTAATGGTAGAGGGCTTGGCCGTGTGTTTTCATCCAACACATTGACTTTGTGAAAGAGGGATTACTCTTCACTCGTGACCATTCTTGTTTGCATGCTTTTGCATAGTGCTTCATAGAGTAGTGTAGTGTTATGTAAAAGCACCTTGCTGCACAGCCTCACATGCAGTTTTGTAGAATGGACCACTGTCTGGGTTCCTGCTCATGGTATTGAAAACATCTAGCTGCCTTTTTATCAGACTGACTGATTGAGACACTCCAATGTATCTGGACTGCAGAGCCTGAGGCAGGTCTTTAAGCTCCTCAAGTGTGTCCATCATCGGCCCAAGGTTTTTCACAAAAGCAATTGAACTCAACTTTGCTGCTAGCCCCTCATACATACATCGTTCACTTGAATTTCGGTTCATATCTTTACTTGCAGCTGTGAGGTGATTGTAGAGTGCAGCATACATCGACCAAACAGCTTACAGTTTACTGTTCTGAAAGATGAAGCCACCCACCTTTTTCCTAAGACTCGACCAATCCTTCTCAGTACACCTACTTCAGAGACTACAGCATCAAGCTCTTTTAAGTTCTTTGGTGACTGATTATATAGACAGTATGACTTGTCAAGAAAAAAGTGGTTGGTCTCCATGCAGTGCTTGACTGCATCTGATACAACTCCAACCTATGGTTCAGACAATGCCAGCCTACAAGGCCTGAGAACTTGCTTTTCAGTTTTGAGTACACTCCATTTTTTTGCCTACCATTACAGAGGCTCCATCTGAACAGAATCCCACCAGACATTCAAGAAAAGCATCATCAAGGCCATGTTTCATCAGGTACTTCAGTAGTTCACTAGTGATTCCATCTGCATTTGTATTCTCTAGCTCAAGAAGATCTCAGGAGAAGGTCAACGGGTCTGAGCTATCAACTGATGTTTTGAGGTACATAATAAGACTTTTTGCTTAACAAGGTGCTTTCATCAACAATAACAGTGAGCTTTGGTTGGGTCACTCTGATACCTGCCAATAATGCTTGCCTCATCTCTTTTCAATATGAAATGTACAGTGTCTGTACATGTGACATTTGAGTGAAGAACATGGTCAACATTTACACCATTTATCATGTGTAACTCTATTAGTCCTGGATGATCAGAGTAAGGCTGGTTATTTTTGGCAATATAGTACGATGTTCTGAAGACATTGTGGGTTGAAGCTTGTGTTTTTCTAGAACTTTCTGTATGTTTTCTGCTATTTGTGACTGTGCAAGACAGTGTTCATTTATTTGCTTCCTCAAAGATTTAATTTGCTTCTCATTGTTGTTGCCATATGGGCCTACCCCATAGTTCTGCCATTCACTAGAGAATGTGTACCTCAGTTTTCCTGTTCTCATTGCCCCAAGTGACCCTGCTTCCCTGCATAATTTGCATCCTAATTTTTTATTTTTAACTATAAGAAATGCGTAAGTCTTGGGGAAATATTCCAACTGATTTCTATTCCAGCAGTCAGGTAAGTTCTCACTTGCTGCTCCTACACTGCTCCTCTCTCCTGTCTAAGCTGCTCTGCTCCTCTCTCCTGTCCAAGCTGCTCTGCTCCTCTCTCCTGTCCAAGCTCTTCTGCTCTCTCCTGTCCAAGCTGCTCTGCTCCTCTCTCATCACCTGTCCTGTCCTGTTCAACTCTGCATTTAAATGAGGAGAATTGACAAAGGAAAAGCACTGATGGCATGACATGGCGATGACAAATCTGAGAACAGATTGAAAATGTGCCAAGGGACAGTAAACCTAAACTAGTTTGGCCATTCAGTTTAGTACTTTTATATCACGAAATTAAAATCATGATTGGGTTACCTAGTGAACATATTACGAAAGAAACAAATGGCTTCAGCACATGTGCCTAGCCAAGATAGATCAGTAGTGATATTTGACGTGACTTTTGAAGAAGTATGTAAGCTTTCTCCTCTTTCCTTCAGTCATTCCTTTTTTCCTGTCCAAGCTACTCTGCTCCTCTCTCCCGTGTTCTGAAAATAACTCTAACCAAAATACACAAAATACTACAAGATATTAAGGGCAAAAGATGACAGAGGTAGCCTAATCTGAACGCCTAACCATAAATAATGGCAGTGCGTCATTATTGGTTATCGGACACTGATAATGTTTATTACCTGACCTGTTGGACTGGCCATCAGGAGCACTGGGAGAAATCCTGGTGGGCCTGTCGCTATGTCAGCTGCTTGACAGCCCATTATATAAAAACAAGAGCAAGAGAGATGTGTCATTGGCCCAGCAGCAGTACCCCCCCCCCCCACCCCGTTTCCTCCAACAGTAGAAACGGTTAAAGACTTTATTTGCCTCGTCATCTGTCATTTAAAATGTAAATTAACCTATCAGACTTTTCACAATTCATTCAGTTCTTCTGATTAATTTGGCATCATGTTTCACAAAGTAGAACTCTGATTTAATGAAATCTCATGTTATAAAAATCATGTGGACGTGTTTCGTAATGTCTCACAGTAACGTTAATCTTACATATCTTACTTTAGTTTATTTAACTTAGTTCACAAAAGATCAAAGATCAAAGTCATACATATGTGTGCTAGCTTGCTTGACAGTTTAACTTGAACTAGAGCTTGCCAGCTAGCTTAATTTAACAGTTAGCTACCAAAGATTGGAGGCAACCTGCTGCAAACTATCTTGCGTTAAAGTTATAGTATCATTTTGTAAAATCGAAACATTGTTTAAGCAGACTATCAGAGCAATTTACATTCTGTTATTAAACCAGTCAGTTTCACATAAAAAGAGAAACCCCTTCAAAGCTCTGATGCTCGTAAGTTCTTACTTTACCTGGTCTGTGCCCCTGTTCTCCATACCCAGAACATAAAGAGCCTTCAGAGACAACAGTGCTCTGAGGCCCACAGCCACAGGTTCTCTGCAAACTTCAACAGGGATGCGGACTGGACTCCACCCTGCCTGTTGATGTAAGCCACCGCGGTGCAGTTGTTGGTCTTCAACAACACGTCTCCCCTGTAACAGCGGCTTGAAGTGTTGGAGGACCAGAAACAACGCCTGAAGTTTGAGAAGGTTGATGTGTTCCCCTGAAGGCCACACACCACCTGTCACTCTCCCCAGGCAGATGTCCCCCCATCCTGTCAGGGTTGCATCTGTGGACACTGTAACATAGGAGGTCACTCGACCCAGCTGTGTTCCTGATGACAGATGCTGTGGGGACCCACAATATCGCAGGTCATCCTGCACAGATGGGGGGATGGTCACCAGGTGGCGCTAGTGCTTCTTGGCATCCAAGCAGAGATTGGCAAACCACCTTTGCAGGAAGCACATGTGCAGTAGCCCTACGTTTTTGTTTTTTTTACGGCTCTGGGCTGCCCCGTCTCTGTGTCCCGCAGAGGCATACCTATCAAAAAGTAATAAAAGTTTGGATGATATGGAGATTTAATTTGGTCTAACTTTAGCATTATGGGCTACTTGTATTTATGCAGCCACAACGGCAAAAATAAAACTGTTTTCCTCCAGAGGGGCAGCTCAGCCAAAGAGGGCAAATAGGCTGTTGCTCAGGCAACGTGAGCCTGGCCTTGTGCACGTCCTTGAAAGAGGGTCAGACCAGCCAGTCACATCTCAGGTCGAGACCCTCTCTTTCTTGCTTCCACTTCTGTCTTTTCCTCCCTCTTCCCTTCCATCCCCCTACAGTACTCTGCCACTCTATGCCCATCTCCGCTGTGTTATCCTTATCATAATGGAGGGATTAAATAATGTATTAAGCTGAGCTATATTGCGGATGTCCAAGGGATGTCACGGAGTGGCTTAAACATTGCCTCTATGAATGAATGTTTTAAAAAGGGTAAAGGATCTCTAAAATCCCAGAGGCACCCTGCCAGTTTGGGAGCACGGATAAGTCTGGAGGGCAGGAGACAATTAAACCTGAGGATTTGATCCCTGTAGCCGACGTACCGAGGGAGATAGGGAACCGAAGAGACGGAGAAAGACTAGTCGATAGACATATAGGCGGACTGAGAGTAAAGACAAAATAACAGACAACTGGGAAGGCAGAGAGGGGGACAGATTGACAGACTCAACAGGTTTCCTTGACACCTGGCTTTACTGTAAAATGCATTACACACCCAGAGGTGATTTAGCTGGATTATATTTACACCTGGGATTAAAATACATCTCCGCTATACATACTGCAGTCTGAGTTCTCTCTTTCTCTAAGTTCTCTTTTTAAGTTTAAAATTTACACATCTCTATGCCATGTTTTTCCTGTACTTCCTGGTTGTCCTTGTTCCTTCTTTCCCAAATAATTTCTATACAAAGCCTTGAGAAGACCTGCATTTACACTTGGTTTATATTGTCTTTATATCCCGATGTTCCTCTTTCAAATTTTCTAAATATCTAAGGCTCTAACTCAAATTGGCATTGTGACTAAACAACTAAGATATGTAAGAGTTCTGATTTGTTTCAGTAATATAGCCTCAGATCTTCAATGCATCTTATGTACATGTAAATCTTGTATATGTTTTTGTGTGCAACTGCAATCAAGTCAATGGATAAAGCTGTAAAATGGATAAATACTGTAATGCAGACAGATAAAGAGACAGACAAGAGGCTGAAACAGCAGCAGACAGACTAAATGTTCATATGACTGTGGCAGGGATTCTTATCATTTTTGAATAAGAGGGTAAAAAGGGTCATCTCTTCTTTCTGTCCTTGTGTCTCTTGATGCTCATTGAGGAAACAAAAGACAGAAAGAAAATAATCCCTGTGGCGCGGGCGAAGAAAGACAGCATGTATTTATACCGTCGCAAATTGTTTTCGTACCACAGAACAGCTTGTTTTGCATTGCGTCTTGCTTAATCAGTGATTGTATCAGAATATAATAAGAGTCAAGAGACCTGACCTGTACCTCAGTTAGTTAATGCTACAGTCAAAAATGCACAAAAGGGATGATGTTAATTTTAGCATGGGTTCATGTCATTGCTAGAAACTCAATAAGATTTTAATCATTACATATACAATTGTGTGTTTTTTTAATATAATTATTACATTATAATGATAATTTTCCCATTCAAAAACCTAGATGAGATTTCTAACATGCTAGTTGTGACAAAATAATCAGAAGTTGTACCTACATTTCTGCAAAATAAGCTCAGTAATAAAAATATTTTCCTATTCATCATCAGGAAAAGTGTCGTGTTGACTCTTGGCTTTCCCATTACTTAGCTTTGAGAATTATTACCTCACATAAGTTTAGAAATAACTGAAAAATCGCACGAACGTGTTTGAATTTAATTAACTTCAAAGTGAATTTAGCCTCTATAGGAAAACTCACCGAGCAATGTTATGTTAAATCACGTCTCTGCTGTTTTCTATTGAAACAATCTGCACCTCTCCTGTACTGACATGAATGCATTCCTTTAACTTGAGTTTCAAATGTGGCATTAAATTGCCCTTTTTAGTTCTGGAGTGGTATAAATGTCTCGTGGGAATTTATGTTAATATTTGATATGTTAATATTTGTTTTGCTGTCAGTGAATGAATAATGCAGAGAACTGAACTGAGGATTGGCACACACTGGTGTTTTCATTGCTGGTTTCATAACGATTGTTCTCTAAAGGCTTTTATTTCTCCCTATGTGGCCTTTGGTTTTTTGGGGGCTCAGTATAGCCATTAATACTGCTGCTAGCTTCATCACTTATCCGAAAGCACATATGCATGCACACTTTTATGCAATCCTGCAAACACAGTGTGCACACACAGGCACACATTCGTTTTATGGAAATAATGCGTTTATTCCTAGTATCACAGCATCATTCTCTCTCTCTCTCGGCTCTAAACACAAAAGCATCTCATCAAAACTCTGAAGACCATTTTTTTTTTGCATAACACAGAACACACTCAATGGACTAGTAGGTTCTGCGTCTACATATGAATGTTACAGCTACATATTCTACTGGGCAGATCAAAGCGTGCAGCAAACAATCTGAGCTTGATTGTAATTCTGTTATAATTTCCATAATCAAAATGATAATAACACTTTGCTAATTCTGTATACTTTGGCCTTTATGCTGCAATTAACAATAACAATTGTGATTATCATAATCGCATTTGAAAATGCACTGGCCTCAATAGTTCACATTTATGCGCCATAAAATGATTTCCATGCTGCCTATAATCTGAACAGGTTATCTGATATTTCTAACGCCGCAATCACACGTCCAAATCCCTTTATTTTGACAAATATAGAGGAAGCAATATGCCCAACAGGCAAACTCTAAATTGGTGTTAATATATATTTATTCCAGCCCACTATCCTTAGGAATTACTCTTATATTGGAGGATTCTGCACCTCACCTCACTGGATTTAGGACCAGTGCCAACATTCAGTGCCGGTGCAGCAAGTAGCATGCTCTATAGGCCAAAAGTAAGAGTGTGGAGGTCCAGGTAGTGGATGGCCGTGTAGCAAGTCCACAATTTTTATTATCTGTATTCATACCATAACCAAGTGTTAGGGTTCATACCCCAACTATACCTTAAGAATCTTTCCCTAACCTTAAAGTCCTCCTCCACTCAAAAATGTGTTTTTCTTCTTGTTCCTTCAGTCGGATGTTTGAGCTTCACTGTGCAGAATGATGTATGTGCAGTTTTGACACTGGAAGTCATGTCCAGTATGCAACTTACACTAGTGTGATGTAGAAACTTGAAGTCTTCAGTACAAACACTGAGAATGGACTTTACAGTGAAGTAGGAGACATCTTAAAGCCAGCAAATGAACAATATTTGCATATTCATAGATTCTGGATTTTTCAATGAGAGAGAAGGAGTAGATGCCATTTTAAGGATTTTAATGAGATAATTAAACTTTTTTAACCATACGAGACAAATTACTATTCAAAGCAGAGTTTTTTTTATGTGTCTAAAAGCATGTCTGGAGGGGATATTGAACCATATTGAGGTTGCTATGTGCAGCTACTGTAGAAAGTATGAATTAAAAAAGTAATTGAATGTAAAATGAGACATTCTCATGTTACGATAAGGTAAATTTAATTCATCAATCGTTTATTGATTCAGAAGACTTTTTACAGATGGAGCTACCAAATATCACAGCAGTAATCATGAAGATCCATACCTCCAAGAGCAATTAATTGTAGTTATGTGTATTCTAAAGATGGGAAGTGATACGTTTAAAGGTTTAATTCAGGTCACATATGCAAGTAATATATGTAGTGAAAGGCAATGGTTGTGCTAAAGTCTAGTGTGAAAAATAAGGATTAGAATATAAAGGTTAGTATAAAGGTTAAGGTTAAACATTATAAACATGTAAAAAAGCAAATGTATGTACATATGTCACAAGTGCATATATGTGCAATGCAGGGAAAGACTGTTCCAACATTTAAATTCAAAGAAATACTATTAAGCCTCATAAAACCAGCCCACTTCTTTCTTGTCAGAAATCCACTTACAGTGTAAGATATTAAAAACAAGGATCATTACATTATGTACACATTTTGTTCATCCTCTAATGAAGAATCAAGGCAAATAAATCGCTGTCTACCTAAACTTCAGATTTATACCCAGAACATAAAGCAGCTTCACCACTTCACACTTCATATTATGAGTTGTGGCTGACCAGTGTAGCCACATTAAGGTTTGATAGATCTTTGTCTAATGAGGATGGAATATATTTGACCCGTGTGCATGTTCTGAGCCTCCTGTTTAGACTCAGTTGAGTACCGTAAATAAACACTTATTAGCACACTTATTTTTAATTAACAGGCTCAAAACAATCATTTGCATATGATTTTTATTAATATGGAAGTGGGCCACCAGCATCACTCATTAAGTAAATTGAATTCTGACTTGTTTTCTGTTTTCGGTCTGATTTGATTTGACATGATAGGCCCAGAAGAAAAAGAGGGAGAGAGAGAGAAGGTTAAATATGCAAATAAACAGCTACCACCACGTAATAATTAAAAACAAGTATGCTCCTGGAGTATAAGGCTTACTGATTTGTTTGATATTTTCAGTCTCCAGAAACTTAAAATTTGAAAGTATGACTAAACGCTTACATCGCTATAATTCTTGAAAATAAACCTTTATCATTAGTCTGGTGCTAACAATCTTCTATATTGAAAATATGTAAATCAAATGTCATGCCAAATAGGAGACAATGTGTTAATGAGGTTTTAAAATTCTGGTTTACAAGACCCTGTGCAGCAGTTAAGGCACCCTGTGCACATTAAAGGGGACATATTGTGCTTTTTGTGATGTTCTGTTATTTAAATACTATTATATATGATGTCAGATATCTATGTTAAACTTCCAAAGGGTTTTTCTACCTTGCTGATGAGCTGACGCTGGTGCGTCACACATGCCCATAAACAGCCGTCAGTTTCATAGCCTAAGGTTGTCACTCCTAAGGCTGACATTTCGAGTAAAGAACGTGAAAAAGCAGTGAAATCCGACTACTGTAGTTTGTTTCATGATTTGTTGACGTAGCCTCCTGAGCGGCCGTAAGCCACCGGTGACGCAGCTTCTGGAAGCTGGCCAATCAGGAAAGAGTGGGCTCATTGGGAGGGGGGCCTTATAAAACAGCCTTTTTTAGAAAGAGGCTGAACTGAGAGGCTGTGTAAAGGGACAGTATAAGGTGGATAAGGAGTTTTTCCAACTGTAAACCATGCAAAGATATTCCAGTAGAGCCTCAGATTAAAAATTTAGACCTGGAAATGTGCACGATATGTCCCCTTTAATGCAGCTAAAGTTGTCAGCTATGCAGTATTTGAACGTCTGATTTCAACAGTAAAAACTGTGCCTTTGCTGCTCTGCTGAGGCACCTCAGCTCTTTTTATGTTTTTCAGAGTTTAGTTCAATTAGGCTTTGAACAAAAAAAAAGCTAATAGATTTCTGTAATTCATGAATACCTCCCATATCTTCCTTATAGCTGAGGCAATTATAGAAAACACTGCTTCAGCTGAATTCTGGAGGCCTGGAAGAATATTATCGGGTCGACTTATGCTCTCAATCCTATAGCTGTATACTATTAAAAGTAGAAATTATATTGTCTCAGACAGATGATAAAGGGCAGCGCGTAAAGGCAGCAGAGCTAGATGTAAAGTAGTCTGGAGATGGGATGGGAATTTGCAAATGGGATTAAAAATCTAAAAGGGTATAAGGGATAAAAGTAAATTAGTTAGTCGTCATCAGTGGTGAAATTTGCAAGAATTAATCCTCTACATGGTAACAAGAAGCTCATTTAAATATGGCTTTTTATGAGAAAAGTATGGTTGCAGCGACTGTCACATGCAGCCTCTTGATTGGAGGAGCTTTAATACTGCAGCCGTGTGATCAAGGTGACATTGATGAACATGATTTTGATTCCATATACTGTACTGTGTGTGTGTTTAGAGGCAAATAACTGTTGTCCAATGGTCCTATAACAGCCATGGCAGCTTGATATAATGATAGTGTCTACTCAGCCTATAAAAACATTTTTGTATCTGTTTGTTTACACAGGAGGCTGGAATTTTATTCATGGGTTTATGTTTTCTTTTAGTACAGATTTATTATATTTGTCTCACACTTGCACTAAAAACATCCTACCCAAGTGCAACGATGCTGTTATATTCTCTCACACAGTGTGGTCCTTAACCCTTTAGTTTACTGCTAAAACGTAGTAAGCTAATGTGCGTGGTTTACTCTAAATGGAAACTTTTGTATTGGTTCACCTGCACAAATAAAGTATAAACAATTAAATGTATTTAATTTGTTTGGTAGTAACAAAGGTTTGACAAACTATGATCCAACAGTGCAACTTAAATGGTATACTGTAGGCAGTCATTTTGAGTTTACAAAATACTACTTGTATGCTGAACATTTTATATTTTCAGTTAATTTTAAAGTACACAAATGTATGCTCTACATTTGATGAGACTCTCTGTCTTTGTAGGGTTCAAAATTTAGTTTAAATGTGAATCCAAAACTTTTGCAACTTATATAATATTTAGCAATATAATGATGGAAAAATCCTATAATCCAAATAATAATAGTTTTTGGTACGTATTACTTAAATGTGTGGAAGCATGTTTAACAGTCACATTCTTTTAGCATTAGAAGTCACTACTCTAAGTGATGCTGCCGCCGACTGAAAGGCTTTCATCGTGTTTTATCTCCCTTTATGTGTCCACAGCAGCAGACAAAAATCCACTGAAAGCTTTGTACTCCTGTGTGTGTGTGTGTGTGTGTGTGTATATGCCTGTACGTGTTGACCAAGGCAGCGTGTGTATGAGTGTTTCTGCAAGGTACGCTGTGCATGGATGTGTGCGCGCGTGTGTCTCCTTGTGTGCGTGCATGCATGCCGAGTGTGTAACTGTTCATGATTGACAGCTCTGCGCTTGTGGGGTTAGTCCACCGCTGAGAGGAGACCACTGGAGAGGAGCAGAAATCAGCATGAAAGCAACAAATTACACACACACACACACACACAAACACAGTTCTATACAGTACGCTAAACTTCACATATACATATAGAGGCATATTGTAAACACACACAAGCACACAGAGTTCAAGCCCTATAAAATGTTTGCATTCAACATCAAATTCCCATGCAAACATGGATGCCATACACAGTCACATTTTACACAACACAACATATTTAGATGTTTAAAACTCAATGAAAGGCACCACTGAAAGTCTGAAGTTCCTCTCTGATGCTCAAAAACTCTGCTGTGACATTTGTGTTTTTTTTTCACTTTGTCTTACCGCTTATTTTAAACAAAGCTGTCTCATACTCACTAATTCAAACACACACACACACACACACTTGTGTGCGCACACGCGCTGTTCCTCTCTCTCAACCCTGAGGTCAAGTGTGT
Source organism: Scomberomorus guttatus (assembly GCA_038419695.1). NCBI lineage: Eukaryota > Metazoa > Chordata > Actinopteri > Scombriformes > Scombridae > Scomberomorus > Scomberomorus guttatus. The sequence goes on along the minus strand of CM076466.1, from coordinate 12,016,357 downwards.
AATAATGATGTTCCTATGAAACACTCATATTCAACCACAGTAGCTTCTACTCAACATTTAAAAGCATTCAACCAGCCCATTTTAATTAGCTAATATACTGTTTGCGTATGTGGTGAAAGTGTGCAAAGTGTTCATCAAGCCCATACAATGAATTCATTTACAGTCTTCACAAGCAGAATGCAAGCGCTTTTTTGACCCTTGTTGTCTTTAGCATTTGCTGCTTGTCATATATACTACCATAGTTGTTTCTGGAAGCGATGAATTTACTGTTCTTCTTTAATTCTTCTTTAATTAATGTTAATACAATAAATTACTTGAATGACTCATTTTTCTATACATTCGTACAAAATGACATGAATGGGTTTGTTATTGTCCTTGTTTTGAACCACAAAATCTTCTGTGGTTCAAAGAGTTTTCTGTAAAACCAACTTAGTATTTTTCCACTATTTTTGCCGCTAACTCCTGGTGTTTAGTAGTCAGACTGTAAAGTGTAGGTACAAAAACCACTTGGTTAGGGTTAGGGAAATATGATGGTCAACCTTTGTCACCATAGCAACAGTGGAAGCAGGAAGCAAATAGCAGTCTCCTGCAGCTAAGTCCACTAAGTCCACTTTTTGCAAGTTAGGATCTAACCAGCCACCCAACCCACCACCTCCGAATATGGAAAATTTTCTCCTTATATAGACGTCATATGAACTGTCACTTCTCCTTTTTTAATTACTATGGCCACTAGATGGCGTCTGTCACTCAAACGTAACTGTAGGTTGTTTTTGGTGACTGACATTAGAAGACCTATAGTGTCATTTATCTTGGGAGGACAGGCTCCATCTAGCAGCTGTAGTAATTATGATCTGGAGCAACAGCACAGTTCAGATGACCTATACAGTATATGTTGACAATTTTCCTCATACGGAGAGGGAGGGGCGGATGGAGGTTCTACCGTTCTATACCTTTAACCCACACCACATGTCTCTCTAACCTTAACAAAGACCATGTGGTTTTTGTAAACCTAACCAGACCTTAGTGTTGTCACATCATAAAACATCATTACTTTTTAACAGTGATTGGTAATGGTTTTGAAAAGCACAGGCAGATTATGTCCTGCCGTTTACAGCCAATAGGGACGCCAAATCAGAAAACATGTGTGTTGTTCTGGAGTACATGGTCAAACAACATATTTGGTCCTTTAATTTGCAGGACTTGCTGAAAATGTAATGCGCCATAGTTGGTGGCCTCCTCGAAGAAATTGTAAAATTAGTAAGTAGATGTTGAGAGGTAAAGCGGGTGGATTTTTGATATTCATTAAGAACAAAGCCTTTAATTTTCATCTGTGAAGGTAATATCATTTATGGTAATGAATACCCACAGAAGTTCACGCTCTGTATATGTCCTTCAAAACAACACAACCAGACCTAGCTGTTTGTGTTCAGACAATTTGTATTTAGTAACACTATGCTTATGCTTAGTTGTTGCTATGGAGATTCAAAATAATCAGGAACATTTCATTTGATCCTATGATTTGTGTATGTATGGGTGTCAGTATGTGTGAGCTTGCACTATATGTTCACCCACATGCGTGGGAACTTCAGTGTTTTTTATTGCTTCATTGCTGTGCATGTGAGAATGTGAGCAGTGTGGAAGCATAATGCAATGTGAGCAAATGTGTGTGTTTGTGTCTGTGTGTATTTGTGTGTGTAATGTGCATGTGAGCGTCTGTGCTTCCCAGATAAGAATATGGTGTTGTTGCTGAATAAAAGCCCTTTAGAATCGGCCCTGTAGGAAAAGTGGACACAGTTATCAAGGAGCCAGAGGCCCTGACAAGACGTCAAGACTGTAGAAATAATATAACATGACCATGAATAAAAGAAAACCTTAATAACATTATCAGTGTTTCTTTCATTAATTCTCTCGCTTGCTCTCTTTCTCTTCCACACACTCACTCCCACGTGCTTATGACTTATGGCTTTCATACAATACCTATCTTTGACACCCTAAATCTCTTCTTCTGCAGCACTTAAATGAAATCAGAACCTGGAAGAAATGCTTAACTGTAGTCGTTGGATTCTTTTCTAACAGTCTGTGGGTTTTTTGTTTGAATGTGTTTTCCTGCCCTCAAGTAAAAAAACAACAGGATTAAACGATTGCTAAATTTTTGACTCCTCTTACAATAACTAATTCTTTAAAACCAGCTATTTCCAGTTTTACACTTAATTGAATCCTACTTTCAGGTGTGTAAGTGTGTTACATAAGCAATATACATGGCGAGGAGGCAGACACAGGGTGTATTACCATGCTCACGCCATGGCCGCTTACAAAAAGGGTTGTGTGGTCTGTTTCACCAGTGAGTGTTTGAAGCCCAGAGTAGTCTGCGCCATTCATTAAGATCCAGATCCAAATACGCTCTGGAGACACGCCCCGCTACCTTGGACTGAAGCAAACGCTAGCTTACTGGGAACACCAAGCACCACACACTTGCGCTAACGTTAGCTACTTTAGCTAAACTGTGCTAACAGGGCAGGAATTGTAATCAAGTAACATTAAATTTACTGAAATATATTATAATTACAGCTGTCAATCAACACCCTCACAGCAGACATCAAAGCCAAGTCTTCAAATCTTATTAACGGAGCAATAATTTCCAAAATGACCTAGCACACTTATTAGAGGGCCAAAATATAACGATTGAAACCATAATGAATCTTTGAAAAAAATTATTGACTTCATGTTATTTGGAGAAGTTTTTGAAAACTTTTTGAATGGGAGTCAATTGAGCCAGCATCTAGTGGCCGTCGGTGGCATTGCACTTTAAGGTGCATTTAAGGAAGTGCTGCTTGGTTCAGACAGAATGCAAAGCTTATTTTAGAGGTGGGTTAATTAAAAGATGCAAGTCAAAAATGTTTCAACTTGCCGCATATCCCGGGGGCTTCATAGAACGTGCTTCATAAACGTACATAGATGAGAGGAAAAAGGAGAGAGACTGGAGGGAAATAACTGAAAGAACTGAAGTCTCTGGTGAGTTTTGAGTTCAGTCAGACGCTGACCAGAATACAAACCCACAGGCACATTCCCACAGACACGGTCAGTGTGCCCGTTGCAAGATAGCTTACTGCTAATAAAGAGTAATGGCTGTTTGGGGCGAATAAACAGGTAAACTATAACGGTCCAGTGGTCAAATACGCATTTGAACGCACCTTTAGAAAGATGGTTAAACTGCTTGCCAGAACTATGTTTGAGGTGTCCTGTGAAATTATTTGAACAGACACCTTCCAGCCAATCAGAGACTAGTATTTACCATGCCCCTGGTATAAACAGTAATAGTAGGCTGTAATGCAATGTGTGATGAAATATGTATGATATGCCATTGTGATACAACATATGTATGTGATATGGTAGTATAATGTGTTGCATGAGATGTGAGACGTGTGATAAAAGGCTATGAATAAATTTTACTTGACTTCCATCATGTTTTGTTGTTTAGAAGAAGACTGTTGGAGGAAGAGGGATATTCATCAGAACAAGAGAGGCAACAGAAAAAGAGATGAGACCATGAGAACAGAGGGGACAAGTTTGGAAGTTCTTGCAGTTTTTCTAACTTGAACCTTTCATTAAGCCGTGATGCACAGGCTGCTGAGGTACCCGTGCTTGCTGCTACCATGACGGGCCCGTATCCTCTACCGCCAGCATCCAATCATAGCTTGTCTTCTTCTGCTTCTATTGCTGAGTCTATCCACACCGTGAACATCTTCTGCTCCATGATTCTTTTTATTGATCTAAATTCCAAATTTGTATTCCCTCAAGCAACAACTTCTCAATGCCATACAAAAAAAATGCCAAACAGGCACATGGTGAGGCAAGCATTAAAAATGTACTGTTTACCAAAGGCCTTGTACAAATTCTTAGAAATTCACCAACTCCTTCATGACACAGATTTTAACTGTAAGTGTATTTTCTAAAATACTACTTGTTTTAACGTAAGTATTAAGATAAACAGATCAAAAAGATGTTGATATCCAGTATAAAGTGATGTTGACGTTGGCTCACTCTGTCGCTCTACCCTGTGCGTCACCACCATCACAGCCTCAGTGACTTTTGGTGCCACAGCTGCACCTGCTGCCTCTCCAATAAAGGGATACTTTATTTACACTTCGAGCAGTTTTGGGGGAGTTTCAATGAACTCCTTGCCTTCCACAACCCTTTTGAATCAACTGTTCCCTTTCTGTGTCAAATAAAGTGCAGTTAGAAGGCATGAAAAATTCCAGGCGGTGAATAGAAATAGATTTGGCCATGCACCTGTGGGTTTTCTTATGTAACATAATTGTTTATTTTATGCCTAATAAAATATTTCTTCACAAAAATTCCAAGTCCGTAGTTTAGTTTAATAATACTGAGGGATAATAACCCAATCATTTGTGTATAGTAAAGTGCAGTTGATTATCTCTGAACACACCAGCATGAAATAATAATAATTAGCTATGCTTTTTTGGGTATATATTTAATATCATTAATAATATTATATTTAAATAAGTCTTTTTCTATTGTCCACTGTCCACATTTTACCATTGAAATATTAAATACTGCACATACTGTTTGTTTTGGCTTTAAATGAACACACCAATGGAGCTCAACTGCTTAGAACAAAATGATAACTCAAAACAAAAGGAAAGGACACTGCGATGGATTTCCTGTCTCAAGCAAGTTTGAAGACTTAAGTTGCCTTTTACAGTATATTGTACTAAATAAAATGGAAACCAGGGACAGCCGGGGAGGTAGCAGAAAAACATTTATTAGTTTAGGTTTGGTCTGCTTTGGGGAATGATTGGCATGAGTTATCTACAGGATGCTCGTAGTGTGTCCAAAGGCGTTGAGTCTACAGTATTTTTTGACTAGAAAAGTTTGTAAATAAAACTTTGTGGCCTAAAGTGAGCACAATGACAAGTGGTGAGATTGGTGCTGGCTGCTTGGTTCAACAATTCCTCTTTCTATGTAGTTTCAGCCATTGCCCAGCCGTTTTAGTACTAATCTAAAAAATTGTGGAAAAAGTCATTTAACAGTAATGATTGTAATGTAATGATTGCTGACATGACCTTAACACTTGAAGGTGAGATCCATGCAGGTCAGCAGCGGTGTGCACAATAAGTTGAGGGAGCCCGGGTTGAAGTTGTTTCTGCTGGCAGATCTGCTCAGTGTTAACAGCACAACAGCCGCTGGAAAGCAAGGCGTCTGGCTGAGCAGTCTGATTCACTTACTGGAAGCAGCAGCTAGTTTTCAGCTCAGCAGCATCCTGGTTGCAGGAGACACGTCTCCAGTGAAGGTTCAAATAATGCAGCTTGTGTAAGACCTATATGGTTTGTTTTGGTGCTCCACAGACTATTTTTTCGTAAGAATTTAAGAGCAAGCATGCTTTTAAGAATCATACAATCTATATTCCTTTCTATTTATTATTCCAATGGGGCATTTTATGCTTTTATTAGACAGCAATAGTGGCTTGAGGCTAAAGCCAATGTGGAAGTATCTCAAAGTGCAATGCCACCGACGGCCACTAGATGCTGGCTCCAAAAAATACCTGGCTGCATTTAACTCCCATTCAAAAAGTGTCAACTTCCCTCTAGAAACAGAGCAATCTTTTTTTATCTCCAACAAGTCATCATGGTCTCAATCGCTAAATTCGGGCCCTCTTATAGGTGTGCTGGTGGTCATTTTGGAAATGACTGCGCCATTGATAAGATTTGAAGACTTATAGTAGCTTTGATGTCTGCGGTGTAGGCGTTGATTGTAATGTTTCGGTAATTTTAATGTTACAAAATTGCGATACCTGCCTGGTTAGCACAACTTAGCTAAAGTAGCTAACGTTAGCCCAAGTGTGCAGCACTCTGTGTTCCCAGTAAGCTAGCGTGTTTCCAGCAACTGAAAGTCAACACCCCACACTCCTTATTTGGAAGGTCCTGGCTCCAAATGGAACAGATGCGTGCCGACCATAAGCAGCAACTCTGGGCTTCAAACTGACTCCAATGGAAAACAATGGGTGACGTCACACCTCACTACGTCCATCTTTGTATACAGTCGATGGACAGGACTCAAACAAGGGGCACTCTGGCTCATGGTATGCACCCCAAAATCTACTTTTGATTGAGTTAACTTCCTTTAATGAAATCTAATCTTAAATAAAAGACTGAAAATCTGTTATGTGACAGCGTGACTGCTTTATGCTAATCACATTGTTAGCCTAATCTATACTAATTCGTTTTCTAATATTAAACTGCCAATATCACTTATCAGCTATCCAGCTAGTTGATAAAGATGACTTCTTGCATCAGTGTTACACTGCAGAAAAGCTTCAGTGACGTTATATCAGATTAAAGACAGAGCCTGAACTGTTATAAACCTCCACAAGTCACATGGACCCGAAATAATTTGTGCATCGATTTAGTCACTCTTGCAGTACATATTCAAGGTCATATTTACAAAAAACTACAAGCTCATAATACAAAAAGGAATAATGCATATGCAACTAATCTGCATTAGTAAACATGTTTATAGGGAAATTTAATGTAATTCAGATTGCATTTATCTTCAGCCAGAAATTTTATATTGAACATATCTGCAGAATGTTTACTGCCAAAGACTGCCAGCTGAAACTTAAGTGCAGTTGAAGGTAAAATCAGTGATTCTGGAAAAAAGATTGTCCAATACACTTTTTGTCAAATTCAGCAAATATCTCCTCACGGTCAGCTAGCTGTCCGTTCTGTGTGTGGTGCACTGAAAAAAAAACTGGTGTCCATACAAAAAGCCCTGGCTCTGTAAATGGGAAACAAACAAAATGGCTTGGACTGAGCCACACAACACTATTCCAGCCAATCAGCAGGGGGCATTCATGCTTGTGCGCTGGACAAGGGAAAGTCATCAGAATAGCTGTCTGTGTGGGGACATGACAGTCTCCTGTCTCCAGCACCTGTTGAATGGTGGGGGAGGGCTGGTGAAGAACTGGAGAGAATGTGTCTTCTCACAGAACAGATACGCTTCAATTTTACTAAATGAATCAATCCACACTGAATCTGAGACAGTCTCACGTAGACTCCCCTGTTTTTTTATGCTCCGAGTCTGTTTCTGTCGCATTGCAGTGAAGCGTAATCTGAGCAGGCAGCTGTTTAAATCACACAAATATCCCACTGTATACTGTATGTGTTTTGAACTTATTAACCGTATCAATGAATCAATAAATACAAACACTGTCGATTTCTTCCTGTGGAGCCGACATACAAACTATTTTGGTTCAGTGAATTTCTGTTGTCAGTCAGCCTGGTGAAGGCAGTTTGGCTGGCCACTGTCCTCTCAGCTCCCCAGGAGCTGCAGCTGACAGACGGCTGCTTCTGTGGACAGAGACGCTGAATGCAGGTTGAGTAGAAGTGGGGAGGCCGCAGAGAGGCGGAGAGTGTGGATGGACTGTTGTGCTCACATGAGACGATTTTTTTTTCCCACTCTTATTAAAGTGTGAGAGGAACAGAAGTGACTCTACAGCTGATGCAAAGCTCTGGATTCTCTGGATATTTCTCTTTTGGTCGTTGCCTTGGCAATGCACGTCCATGAATTTGGGGCGGTGAAGCTTCTGCAGGAGCACAAAGGAGGGGTGTATTCATTTGGGTGTTCAATTCAAATATCAACGATCTTTCTCCAGAATGACTGACTCTACCTTTAAGGTTTGACAGCTAAAACCTGCTCTCGGTGAAGGGTTACAGAAAGATTATGTTAGTGGTTAAATAATAAAAACATCAATGCTAAGTACTAGTATGAGACACAGTCCCAAGCTGCTGATGTCAAAGACAAGTACTTAATCCCCTACCAACCTCCACACCTTTATCTTAAGCTGTAGGATACTGTATGAATGACACACTGGCACCGAAGGTTTGCTGTGAATCAATAATGCAGGATAGCTGCATATGAACTTCATTTGAAGGAGACAGGGCTGACAAAAAGACAGGATGAGAAGTGTTCTAAGAACTGAATTTGTTAAAGACATGTGGGTACACATCCAAGAGGGCTGTTTAAAGATCACCACAAATTCGCTGAACCTTTGCTTGTTATTTTTGTTCATATTTCCTGCCATTTTTTCAGTCTATACCATTTTAATTCTTTACTTAGTCCCCTGGCTACCAAATCAAGCTGTAACGTTTTCATTATTCACTCAGTCTTTTTCTCCTAGAAGCCTCTCCCTGGTGGTACTGCTGTTACAATGGGCTTTTAACTAACCAGTTAAAAATGTTCATCTGTTATCATAAGGCAGCAAATTAATATTCCAAAGGCCTTGGATGCCTGTATTTGTGTGTGTATGTGCTTTTGCGTGCGCATGTAAGTGTGTTATGTGCGTTAATCTTTTTCGTTCTGTCGACATGTGTCTTATGTGTGAGTGTATTGGCATGTCTGCGCAGGAATTGTGTGTGATAATGATGCAGGCCTCGTAAAGCAACGGCCATCAAAGGTCCTCTTGTGTCATTTATTGTCACTTTCCATTATAGCCACACATTCCTGCAAATTCACTCCTGTTATTAAAATGAAATATTGCTATTGTGTTTACTCGATTAGCTTTTTTGTGTTTCCAAATGATAATGTTTGATTGTTTTCCCATCAATTTTGACTCATTAACTGACAAAAAGGAAATTTATTATTAAAAAGATTTTGTATTCACTCACCTGCATGTACACACGCATTCGTATTTACATATTAATTTATTATTGATAGCCTATTACTGTATGAATGAAGTGAATACTATACCGTTGGCTGGCTCTGCTGCTGAATGCTGAGCAGTGGTCTGGCTTGCTTCTATTTTTCTCTGTCTGTTTATCTTGATTTGTGTCTCTATTTCTTTCACCTTCTCTCTTGCTAACATCAAGTCTGCTGCTAGCTCTCTTTCTCTGGAATCCAGTAGCAATGTTGGCGGACAAGCTGATTTGGTTGGCTGACAGACCGGTCGAGGGAATGCCTGGCCCGCCAAATATTTGGGTGACTTTTCCGCCTGGCTGACTGGGTTTTTTGGCTGGGTTGTTGACTGGGAGCCTGGCTGACCACCAAATGACGTAGGCTGCTTTGTGGCTGACGGAGATGCTGGCTCTCATCGGGCGTGCAGAATAACTGGGTGAGTGAAAGCCTGTGTGACTGACTTGCATCACTCACCAGGTACTTCACTGAATAAATGAATATTTGTCTGGCTAACTCTATGGCTAGCAGACTATTTACTGTAGTTTGCTGACTGCGACTTCTTGTTTATGTCTGGGTAAATGCTAAGTGCAAACCTTTTAATAGAATAGCAGTGCAGCAAAACAGCAAAACATATTGTGTAAGCTTATGTTAACAGTCAACTAGCTGCATCCACAATCCACAACACTGCTTTGGAAGTTTGACATGTACTTGACCTGAAAACACAGTATTACAGTATTTGAAGTCAATGGTCATAATAAAAATTATTACAACTTTTATGTAGAGATGTTGCTTAGTTCATGATTTCATTCTGTGGCAGAGGCAATGGAGGCTTTCTGCTCACTTTGGGGCACCCAGAGTTTAGCTTTCCAGAATCTGACGCTATAATAACCACTCACAGATCTCCAGGAATGTGTGTTACTTTCCAGCTTAAAATCTTACTACTGGTATGACTGGATGTCACAAGTATTTGTCATTATTTTACAAAGTGATCATGCTGACACAAATGTGAATGCTTCAATAATCATCCAAGAACAGCTATGAGGTGCAACCCACTCATGATTCTTACAGCAGTACCAGTTTTTCCAAGAAAATGTATGGTTTAATGTGTTTTTTTACAAGTCAGTCAGGGTAATTTTTTAAAACAGCCTAACTGGAAAATCTTTGTTTGTCCTGCAAATTGGCTTTTTCTGCTGGGTGTATGCATTTGATTCAGAAGCGTCGGATCAATAACAGGCTTTTGTTGTGAGCATTTGTCTCTCTGCTTTTCAGTTAGTGAAGAAATGCTGAGTCAAGAAGCAAATAATGCTACTTAGGATTGTTTCCCCAGTCTGCAGTTGATTGGGCCACTTACAAGTGTGTGCGTGTGTGTGTGTGTATGTGTGTGTGTGTGTAGGCTGATTCAATTTAGAGTGCTCTTACAATCTGGTGAGTTGTTTATCTGTGCAGTGTGATGACTGGATTGTTCAGGTTAAAGAAATGGGCCTTTTTCTTTCTTTCTTTGTCTCTTTGCAACACCTGCAACACTTATTTTTACACGATTCATATACCACTGCAAATACCGGTCCTCTTCAAGTGGCAACCTCTGGCTGAGAAATTAAGCTAACGCGGAAGTGTCAAAAACTGCAGTTCCTCAAATGGGGCTGGCTCTAAAAGCGAGTCAATCCTCATAGTCCCCCATGTTAAAATGCCCTAACTTACACCATAAATGTTTCGCTAACTTCCCTGTTCATGACAACTGTATGTATATTTTTATATAACTCACACATTTAAATTTTATTAAGGAAAAGTTGTATATGTATAATTAAGGGCATGGCTGTTTTGAGTGACAAGTCACTACCATGGCGACAACGTTGGTTAGGTAACGTAACCATGGCGTAACCCCAGATTCACAGAGTATAGGCATAGCCGTCGCTATTTCAGTGTGTTTTTAGTTCATGAAAGTTAACTAACATTTTTGGCCAGTCTTGTTCAGTGTTTGGTTATAGTAAAAGACCCTCTAAGGAGTCGGATGTTCAGTTTTTTTCTGTTAAGTACATTTTGTTTTAATGGCTTTAAGCCTGTTTTTTTGTTAGCGAAAATTAGCATTAGCATTAGCATTATCACAGTTAACCGTAGACTGTAAATGCACCGTGCTAACCAAGCTAGCAGCTAGCGTGAAGGTCAGCTCCACCCTCTCGTCCAAATATAGTCACTTCTGGCTCCAAAAATCCAAGATGCCGACGGTCAAAATGCAAACTTGAGGCTTTAAAACAGGAGTCCACAAACCAATGGGTGATGTCACTGTGGCTACGTCCAGTATTTTTTACAGTCTATGGTCTTACAAAAAGTGTCCTGGCATTGTTTTCGGCCTATAGTGGCAAGATAATCCCACTAAAGTGTGGCACTTTTGCGCTAATGTTATCACATCTTGAAAATGAAATTGCTGTAAATCTAACAGATTAACTGTCTTTGCAGTAAATTGCCATTGTGGCTCCTTTTTCACACATAAACAATAGTGTGAGATTTTATGGGAAAGGGACCTCTCTTCTATCTCTCTCAGTCTCTTCCTCCATTTTCTGTTAAATTATACAACTTCAGGTCACTCACCGCCATCTTTCTGACAGAATTTGGGTTTGTATTAACTGGTTATCTCTGAATATACTGTATCTTTCATGTAAATGTGTGGAGTTGGAGAGAAAAAACAAATACACTAAACACCCCAGAAGAGCAACTCTGGTGAATTGCCTTTTTCTTTTTATCTTTATTTTTCTTTCGCGCATAAACTCTAAAAATCTCAATTTCTACTACTCCTCAACATGAGCAAGAACATCTGGATAACAATACTGCTGTTTAAGAAATCTGTAATTTCCAAGTGACTCAATGTTTATTTGTCCTCCTCAGCAGCATGTTTTGCAGAAGGTATTTCAGTGAGCATATTTATCAGTGTCCTGCAGCCTTGACACAATTTGTTTAGATAACACAGTCCTTGGGATTTTCATTTCTAACTGTTTTCTTGGTGCCAAAATATGTGCCTGTAGGTGTCATTTACACTGGGGATGCAGGGGACTTGTCCCTACTACTTGAAATGGTCGATTTTGTCCCCATCACTTTTTAAAAGCATAATATGTTTAAAATGTTCTGAAAAATAGCTTGCACCAAGAAATGTTATCTAACAAATTAAAAAAAACATTTAGGTTTAGGTTTTAGGTTTATTTAGGTTTATTTGCACAATAAGAAAACATATAAAGCAATGTAAATATAGAAGAAACAAATGTGCATTGTTCAAAAAAAGTAATGTAAGTGATTCTAAAATACCCCAAAAACATGCATGTGCTGATCAGTAACTTTAATAAATTCTTGACACAGTTTCTTCTTGTCCAAGTTTTCCGTTCTCTCTCTGAGAACGATGTCAACCACGCTGTTGAGTCAGGTTTGTCACAATGAAGAGTGAAACCAGGTCTTCAGGCGTCTTAAGGCACTGAAGCTTCTCTGGGGTTGGGTCATGTGCTACATCCCCAGCAGGGCCCCTACTGAGCGTGGGCCCAAGGGTGGTCACCCCCTTTGCCCATTGTGCATCTTATTTGCCAGATTTTATGGTACATAATAAGATAGTGACTTATAGTACAGTGCTGCTTGCTAAAGTAATTTCTAATGTCTCCTCCCTTTTACCTCATGGACATCGTGCAGTTTGGGTTGCTGTAAATTAGGCTACTGCACTTTTTTTTCAAAATGTGTAGCTAGCTATTGTACTTTCATGATTGATTAGATTGACAGGGGTGGTATGTGAGTTTAATTGTGTGAAATGTATGAATTAATTGTGTGGAATTTTGAAAGAATGAATAAAAAAATTCAATTATTTTAGTTTGTTTTAAAATGAATATGGATAAATAAATGGAAATAATCAAATCCCTGTTCCAGTTTAATTCATGTTCTCGCATATCAATATTTAAACCTTATGCTTAGAATGAATCATGATTAGTTGAACTTGACTTATGAACTCCTGTGAACTCTGTTTCTCTAACGTTAAAAAAAGTATCCAGCATCTAAACAACAAGGCAACTTAACTTATTATATTTAGTTAACGTTATTCCTTCAGTTGTTTCTATTTTTTCATATTTTATGGCAGTGATATTGAATATCGTTATCGCTGGGCTGACTGACATGCACTGGTGCTTTGTACAGTAGATGTGATACCGGCATTGTTCGACTGACATGGTGTTGCAGCTGTGGACGTGATGCATACAGTTGACTGTTATTTGTGCGGTCGATGAGTATTTTTTGTATTGTTGACTCTGGCTATGCCCTTTTGATGCACCATTATGCCATTATTTTCTCGCTGTAATTATCTACTCTGACCTTATATCAATCCCCCCCATTACATTGCCTAAAATCACATGTTGAAGACCATTTAAGACCGTTTTCATCTGAGCCCTTATGTCCTCACCACTTTTCAACACAAAGTGGCGTCCTTGTTTATGCCCAAGGCCTTCTCAGCATCAGGTCCCATTGCCTCTTAGTCTTTGAAGTATCTCTTTTCCTGAAAGTCATTTGTGTGTATGTGTTGTGTTGGTGTGTCTGCTTTTCTTTATTTTCCTATAAGGGGCAGTATGTATTAAATTGTTTCTCAGTTGAATGTACGCATGTAGTTGGATACAGGGATGTCACTTGTGTCTCAGAAGGATTTATAAAGAAATTCCCAAGTGCACAGCGACTTTTTCATAAAATGACGTCTCCCATTTATCCCCTTTTAACATAATAGAGGTGGGAAAAATGGGAAGACAAAGTGATGGATGGTGGAAATTATTATATGACGCATATGCAATATCAAACTTATGAAAAGAGGAGAGATAGGGGAGTGCTTGAGCTCTTGCACAAAGCCATAGAATACTTAACGCATAGGCCTCGCCCCCAGTAACCTTGCCTCAAGGTACACAGATGGCCCTACGGGCTTCTGTCTTTCCAATTTACAATATATGTCTGCTTTATAGAATTTTGTGTTTTTATTCTTTCCCTTTTTAATTTCTCCCTTTTCACATGCTCTTACAAACTCATTTCCCTCACTTGCATGCATTCATCTTGCTGTTCTCTCCTCCCTTCTTTTCTCTCCACATTCCCATTCCTTCTCTCTGTCCCTACACAGTTGCGTTAATTTCCCATCGGAGAATTTACAATGCAGACACACCCCAACAGTGACCGAATCGGCGGTGTGAGCCAGAGAGATATCAAGTAAAATACACTTCTCATTACACCGTAACAAAGCCAGGTAAGGGGAGGTGTATTACCGAGCTCCCTGACAATAGCAGATATATGTTTGGTGCATCACTAAGCTCTTGCAGCAACAGGCAGACAAGCATATCAAAATCTTATTAAGAGCAAGACATGAATTTCTCAAACTAATCCATTCTCACCCCTGGTATTCTGTTTCTGTGAAACCAAATTTTAAATCACTCAGCTGTTGGTTCTCACACTGCCGCCCCTCTTTTGGTTTTCACTGCAGTTTGCTATACTAAAATATTTCATTTTTATGGTTTCTTTCTCTATATTTTCTTATTCTCTGTCTCCATTTCTCTTTATCTAGTTTGCATTTTTCTCCCTTTTGCACTGATCTCTTGTACTGTCTTTCAGTCTTGTTGTATCAATTTAGCTATTTCCTGTTTTTCTGTGTGTGTGCATCAATATTCTGTGTTTCCTCTTTGTACACCCTTCTCTCTCTTCATTTCTATTGGCTTACCCCCTCTTTCTATCCTCATGTCTGCCTTTCTTTTTCTGTCTTTGTAATGAAACTGCCTTAAATGCCCGTGAATCTAATTTATCACTTTGCTTTCCACTTTTCTGAGCAACTTAGTTGACACAGAGCAGTGACAGATTTCTTGGCAGTACATCAATTAGACTTGTCAGACAGCTGAGCTTGGCTCTTCTCTCCATGAGATGTCAACCTCTCTGTGATCTTTCTGTGATCGTTCTCACACACACATACGGACTAGCTCTTGTGATTTTTCCTGGTCAAGGCTGTGTGACGTCTGTGTAATGTACCCAGGCAAACTGGCGCGTAGCCCTGGCGATCAAGCAGAGCGGGATTCACCAACAGGACGTGTGACACATTCACACACACTGATACATCGAAATTCACACACCAGCTGTTACATACCAACAGACAAACACTCGTAAATGTACAGTATGTATACATTTTAAACTAATTTATATGTAAATGGTACTTTATATGGCTCAAGAGTACGACTAAGACTGCTGCAGATTATTGTGTTTTGACTGACCTGCACAGGAGCTTTAAACTCTGAACTCAATTTATTTTAGCACAGAATTCATAAACTAGAGCCATGGAGACAATGGTAGTCCTCCATTCCTCCATCTGTGAAGTAGACACCCCACACAGGAAGACCATTTCCACCAACATATACAGTTTTTTTTCCAGTCTTAACCCCCATTAGCAGCACATATTGAATAATGAGTAAATACAGAGGACAACACCTGAACAATGCAGGCAACCCCCCCCCCCCCCCCCCCCCCTCCCCCCAATTCCCCCAAGAAAGCAGGTTCTTGCACATCTATCAAAAAAAGGTATACTTTGCTAATGTATGATGCAATTTCCATTGTAACTCTGCAAAGACAGCTGAAGGTGAGTGAGGTGAGGTTCAGGTGAGCCGCGGCTCTGCACTGAAGCCTATTTTAGCATTTTCTCACAGTTTTTCTGACATTTTTTAAATTATTATTTCTCCCATTACATTTGACTTGATTAGAAGGCAACAGATTAAAATCCTAAAAGATCACAAACTGCATGATTACAGCTCCCAAATGTCAACGGCAACCGGCCCAGACTGTAATGGAATCAGACCAACTTGGTTATAATAGGCAGATCTTTCTTCATCAGTAATGTTTTTAAAATTTTCTTGTTCTTCTTCGCTGTTTTTCTTTCACAACCACAGTGAATCTTTCCCTCACAAACATACACACACACAGAAACACACATCAAAGAGTCTCATGAGGGATTTTCAGTGCTTTAGGCTCCTCTTTACCCTTGGCCTCAGAGCTCATTAGAGGCACCCTCCTGCTCCTTACACACACACACACACACACACACACACACAAACACACATCTGCTTGAGGTAAATGCACAGACACAGACACTCATACGCAGACATATGCAGTGGTATGCTCAGACACACATTTACTTGCTCCCTCTCTTTTTCTGTCTCTCTCCCTTCTGACAGCCTAGCTTGTGTTAAGAAGTCTACAGAGAGCTAGTGTGAAAACAGCCAGGCGAAGAGTTAAATGACTGTGGGATTTCTCCTAACGTCAGTTAGAAACCCCCACCGGTCAGCAAAACCGGCTCGCACATGTCAAACTGTCTTGTTAGCCAGCCACCTGTGTGCGTGTGCATGAGTGTGTGTGTAAATGCGGTGGATGCACCTGTCTGGTCATGTAGTCCGTAACATGTATGTATGTGCAAGAGTGCATGGTAGTGTTGTGAATGTAGTGGTTGGATGATTTGTGGTACAGCAAAGAGAGGGGCACTCAGGTACATGTGGGGTCTCAAGATTTACTCAAACACGTAACTCAGGCTAAAAGATAAATGAAAAAATAACAAAAGACTACAGCCGACAGGGCTGACTAAACCTCAAACTGCATTACTTAAGTACAGATACAGATACACATAAATCTGACCCATACATGCAATAATTGTAATTCACACTTGACACAGCTCATCTTGGATTTAGGATCGTGTGCCAAATTTCTAAACAGTCATTCGAAGCACAACAAAGGGGTTCGCGCACCCAAATCACACACAGATTTTTTTTTTTTTCATTTAATTTGCAGCACAGGGGGGGATAATGCACAGACGTTTCAAATGCCTTCTTCAGTGTGCAATGCAAAGAAGGCATAGCCGAAACAAAAACGCATTTTTCCCCCCTTTGCTTGTATTGGACAAGTTAAACGAAATCAAAAAAAATATCTAATTGATTTGTGTGCACAAACCCTTTTTTGATTGTGATTTGTACTATGACTGTGGTTACATGTACCCCAGCTCCCCTGTGTCTTTAGGCACGATTCTTTACCTCTACTTTGTAAACGGTCATTCAGCCACGGCTCCTTTTGCAGTACAGGCCATACAGACCATTACAGTGTCAGAAATAATCCCAACTACATGTGTGGTTAAATTTCAGTTCATTTGAGAGTCAAAGGAGTTAAAGCAGCATTTTTGTTTAGTGTTTTGAATATTTTTTAATGAATTGAACATAAGTGAACCATTAAGCAAAAGGTTTTTTAATGCAGTAATGCTGTGATAGTAGGAATAGTAATGTTTTTAGTCCCTACTATGGGTCAGGCTCCAAAAATCTTGATCCTATTTCCATAAAGCTGATAGTGTAGTGTATAGTGATAGTATTTCTTAGACCCTTCCTACCCGGTAAACACACACATAACTCCCTGCACCAAGCCCTTGTTTTGTAATGCGGGCTTTGTGTTAAGAAATTATCCGAGCTGAAGCCGAGATAACCCTGATGACATCTAGTGTTATTTTCTCAGACTTCTCCTCCGGAGCCACAGAAGACAAATTGTTTTCACAGGCTGAATAGTACTCGGCATGATTAGTAACCGATCCTGTATAAAATTGGTGGAATTCCCGAATAAGACAACTTGAAGTAGACTTCCAAGAACAATGAGGCTCCAGTGCTGCTCTTTTCTCACATGGAGGATAAGACAACAAAAAAACTGGTTGTACTGCTGGAAGGGAGCATGTTACTCATGAAAACCTTTACAACTTTTCCCTTGGTTCACATGTGAGAGTAGAAAGTAAAACAGTTTACATTAAATCTAATATACCATGGTGTACCACTGTACAATAAGGGAATATTCCCTCTTCTGCAGTGTATAAATAATAAATAAGCACAGTGTAGCCTACAACAGCTGAATGAAATAATCCATATGAAAGAGAGGATGTGGACTCTTTATGGAATAACATTTGATTCCACAGACAAAATGTATACAGCACTTTTAAATTTACATATGGATGAACTTATGGCTGCAGACTGATTATCATTTCTCACCCTTCATGCAAACCAGGAGCAAGCTTCTAGAGATGCTTGATTAGACAGATGGACTCAAATCCATCATGAAACAGATGGCATAAAATTGTATTTATTTGTAGCTACTGAAATAGCCCACAGATACAAAAAGGCCATCTGGGTGAACGGTGGGTTTCTAACATCAACCCATCTTTTCATTTGTCGTTTACTATTACAGAATCTGTTACAGCGATTCCCTATGGTGTCTTCAGTTACTACCTACTGTTGCTTGATGTTTTCAGAAAAAGGGGTGAATATGATTGAGGTTAAAGGGTAATTCCGATTTATCACAACTTGGGAATTTAATATTTTTGGGCGTGATTTCTATTGGCCATTATAAGATTGTAATAACCAAAGTAATTACTGAGATCTGGGAACACGCCAACATCACTACAGTGAAGTCCAACAGGGCATGAAAGACAAGGAAGTCTGTAGACTATGATAGATGTTTACAATTGACAGTTAAGGTAATAATGTAACCTGACGGTTCATTCAATCTCAACTCAAAGGCTACTTACTCGCTTTTTCTGGAGCTTTTGATCATATCACACAGCCTTCATCAGCTAAGATTGTTTTGTCAGCTGCTGTTTCCAAGGTCAAGAATGAATTGTTAAGGTCAAATGTTGAGCTAACACGGACAAGACATCCTACAAGTGCTCAGAATAATGGAGAATTTGAACATCTACAGTTCTGTGAAAACTGAGAAAACTCTCCAAACATCTGTTGATTAAGACCATGAGATACAGTCAAAAGCTCCGGAACAAGTGAGTAAGTGGACCATGAGTTGAGTTTGTTTTGCCACATCATTTTATCTTTGTTTGCCTTGTTTTTTAACTTAGGGTTTGTTTAAAACCTGTATGATCTGACTGCTCGTGTCTGTTGTCCCGTCAGACTTATTTTTAGTAACATTCCCAGATCACAATGATCAACTTTAATGAGTACTATGTTATTATAACCAATAGAAATGATGGCATGAATTGCAAAAACAAGACCCAAGTTGTAATAACTTAGAATTATACTTTAAGTGAAGTGGAAAGTGCCATTGAAACGTCACATTTAATTAAGCCCAACCAGGAGCCACAGCATCTGCACACCTGTCCTAAACATACATGCATGTTCACCAATACTACCATGTATCTACAACTAGCTTGTGGCTTTAGGTGCACTAACCATAAAATTCAGCAATAACTGCACAGGTTGATGCTTTCAGCCTGGTCAGCAGTTCAGAAACGGAAGTGTATCAGCGATCATATTCTTAAGCAATAGCTGATCCTGCAGTTCAGAAGCTAAGTCATACTAATAGTCATATAGGAGGGCTTATGGGAAACCTGATTCTGCTGGCTTGAAACATGCCACTCCAGAGTTCACAGACTAAACTGCTTCAACAAACATGAGCTTCATTACACTGAGTGAACACTTCAGACAGTGTTTTGAATCGCAGTTGCTTTTGAAATACATGCTAGGCTAACCTGTTTAGTTTTGGTCAGCTGGGCTTTTGCATATAGGGAATATTAAGTCTGATGAAGTCTCTGAGTTTCCTTTGATGTGCCTCCCACATGAGAGGATGACTGACTGTTCAGAGAAGCCTGACTCATCGTCAGACAGTTTGCTGTGTGTTGGAGGGGAGAGAAAGAGAAAGAGCATTATAGCATCAGGTCCACCATATGGCTATCTGATCTTTCAGCTTGGACCAATCTGCCGAACCTGTGGGAGCTTGGCTGTGCTCGCTGCATGCTCCATTTCAAACACCTCAGATATCAATGAGTCAGTGGGCTAAAGCATACCATGCATCCAGCAGATTCTAGGGCAAGACTCGTCATAGATGCCATCACTGTCTTGCAT
Organism: Scomberomorus guttatus; assembly: GCA_038419695.1. NCBI lineage: Eukaryota > Metazoa > Chordata > Actinopteri > Scombriformes > Scombridae > Scomberomorus > Scomberomorus guttatus. The sequence continues at coordinate 11,996,765 of CM076466.1, read as the reverse complement.
ACATTCTAATGTGTCAAATTACACCAAAATATCACAAAGAAAACTTAAATGGAATACTATGCACATTTCCAGGTCTATATTTTTAACCTGGGGTTATACTGGAATATCTTAATTAACTTATTTATCTTATGCAACCTTAGTAACAAAGGCTACAAAACAAACAGCTGTTTATGGGCATGCACGACAAGGTGATTAGCAAAGTAGCCACCTCAAGGATCTTTGACCATGTTTAGCATAGATATCTGACATCATAACAGTATATAAATAACAGAAAATCACAAAAAACATAATATGTCTCCTTTAAGATATGACACAATATCCATTGCCAAGGATGTTCCCCCTTTCAGCTGTCTAATTTCTGTGCAGATCATGGTAGCCACAATTTGGACAAAGTCAAACTTGATCTTGCAGAACTCCCTCATGTTGCAGCTCTGCAAGAGCCAACAATGGCATGCCAACCACTGATAATGCTTAATTGAATCCTTGCAACAAATGGTCCCCAATCACTGCTGGTTATGAAGTGCCCAGGTGTTCATTACTGACAAATTTAAACAATAACTTGTTCTGTGACTGAAAAGAGAGGAAAATGAGATTGTCGCCACACGAGTGGTGTTCCGTCATGATTTGAGTTGCAATTAATTTGAGCTCTTGAGTCATGCTCCGACGTGTTGTTATTAAGTTTAAGGCGGATAAAAGAAAAGCTTTATGCAGAGATGATAATCTTACACACACCAAGATGCACATGCGCAACAAACACAGGCAGACATGTTTATCGAAACAGAGGAAGGTTTCTCATTATCCTAGGTGAGGTCCACTCCCACATGCTCGCACCCTTTTGGTTTGTGTCAGAATTTCATTATTAATTCATTGGTTTAGTTCTGAGGGGCAAGAGAGAGACTGTCACTGTGATTTCTTATTAGCTGTTATCATGAACATGAGCTGAGACAAAACACAGGCTCTTTGTGATCACAGATACCGAGACAGTGTGAAAGAGAAAAGGGATGGAGATGGGGTTGAATAAAACCCCCAAGAGATCCCATCATATATGCAGAGCGACACTCACACAAGCCTGAATTTTAAGCATATGCACACTCAGGCATGTGTACACACTCAGAAACACAAACTCATACAGTATGCGCACACTACATGATAATAAGTTGTTGTGATGAAGTAATTACAGAGTGTTTCCTCAGAGCCTGAGTCCTGTAGTATACCTGTATAAAGAGCAAAGTGCTTCCTCTGGGGTGCAAAACACGTTACTGAACACAAAATCATCTTTGATTGTCTCTGCCTGCCATGTTTGTTCAAATAGTGTGTACATTTAAATTCTAATGCAATTCAGTGCAATACCTTTGCAATAAATACTACCTTTGTGCAGCTTATAATGTTCAATTTTGTTGAGATTGTGTCAGAGGGGCATTGATTCAGCTCTTTGGTAGCATGGCGAGGGTGTTGTTTGTGGTGTTTTGCATTGAATCTCATTATATTTCTCGCCTGTTGATGGTTCAATGGCCAAATCTTAAAGCAATAAATTTACATGCATCAGTCAAACATTGTCAGATTATGCATTGCTATGCGAATATTACAGTAGGGAACAGAAATCAGTTAACAAGCATGTTTTTACAACTATTTCACTGTAGTACCATTCAAGAGACACACTTACAGCAGCCCTGTTGTACTCATGTATAATATATGGGATAGATGCAGAATGGCACACTTCTGCCATGGCTACTACTGTACATTACAAGTCCATGGCCCATTGATTCCATGGGGACAGGTAGACATGACAGGGTGAATACATCATGTTTAACCAGGCATGAGGGAAATTAACTCAGAGGAAAATTCCCCTTAGGCTAACTCCCACCCACTTCTTTAGCTACTGCATCGAGGTGGGTAGGCAAAAGGTAAGTGTGCAAATGTGTGTGAACTGTGACTATCGTCACGGTGTGTATGTACCACTTTACCCTTTTAAAAAGAGGACATTGTTACAAAATGAGATCATTTTTTGGTGGCTGTAATGCCTCCAGGTAGTTTGGGTTGGGGATTTATAGGGCCCTATTGACCATTACAGTTTTTCTTACTTATCCAGAGAAGGACAAACTCGTCAAATAATTTTTCATATACTTTCTCCCTTCCTGAAAACCATCAGTGAAATTTCGTTGGTTCGCTGGGACTTCTCCCTCCCCTTCTCTCTTTTGTTGCAGCTCTGCAGACTCTTTCTCCTGATTACCTCTGATATGTTTGCACAAATTACCACTGTAGCAGACAGCCTTCCTGCATAATATTACAGTTGGCAACCTTTTCATTAACAGGCAAATTATGCTGTGTTTCAGCTAAGCCATTCTGGGGGCCAGGGGCAGGGGGACTATGGTCAGGTGATGGCTATTCTCTTCCAATAATGCTGTTGTGTGGTCATGTGCTAGCAGCAGACGGAAGAAAAAGAATTTGTATTTTGTGCAAAAATAGAGAAAAATAGAGGATTTATATTTAGTTAGTATGAATAGTACTATCACAACATTGGTTCTTTTCTATTTATCTGCCTGTAGATTGTGATTTTTGTCTTTGCAATGATGGAACTGTGCAGTTACACGCTGTACTGAAATCAAATCCCAAAAGCTTAGCCGTGTAGTCATTTAAGTGATTTGAATAGAATTAAATTGAAAATGGTTGTTCTAATATTAAGGGTTAGGCTTACTATACATTCCTTCCTTTCCAGATTCTTTTTCTTTTTCATTTTTAGGTTTACCTGTGACTCACTTTTCTTTCTCTCCCCCATATTTTCTTTGTCTTGCTCTGTCTGTCCTTGCCAACATTGACACACGAAAATACACACAGCTGCATAGCTTCTGCCATGAGTCATTACTCTACCTATTCTCTGGTTAGATTGGCTTAATTCTGAATTAAGGGAGTCAATGAAAGCACAAGCACACGGCATCTTTACTCAGTCATTCGCTCTTCTCATACACTCATATGCATCCAATGACTTTGTGGTATTCCCACATAAACAATAAATCTGTCTCATGTATATGATCTATATCATACTTTCTGGTCTTTTCCACTTACACGATTTGGAAGTCAGAGTGATAAATGACTGTTTGAATGAGGTTAGACGTTCGGGATTAACACAGTCTGTTCTGTTTCACACCGTTGCCAAAAGAAAAATACCCGCACTGAAACAGGTGGGCCTTAGTTACCATTGGGGCAACTTGAAGCCGAGATGAATATTAATGAATTGATGTCTGTAATTAATGTTGGCATATCAAAATTGATGCTCATCAGCACACCACATCTAATGGCTTCATAAAGTAGGATCAATGCAGCTTTTGCTAAAGAGAAGATGAGTTTATTCTGTTCTTTTCCTAACTCGCACGTCAATTTAATTTAAGACATTCCAAAAATATCAGGTCAAAGCTAAATTTTCGTCAGCCTAAATATTATATTATGCAACGTCATGACACATCACCTAATACTGTAGGCATTTTCATCGTTTCAACTCTAACCAGGAAAGTTGCACAACAAAAAATCTTTAGAGAATATATTAACTTTAAATACATTATACATTCAGCATTGCCTGAAGGTTAGTTGTAGAAAGCAAAAGGGATCTTCTTTTTCTGTTGTGCCTCATTTTCTTTTCCCTTTTGTTTTCTAAGAGAAAAAAGTTAGTTCTCTTTGAATCAAGGTCAAGTAAATTCCTGTTGAATTGATTACTCTTATGCAGGAGTGGAAAAAAGCATTTCAAATTTGCTGTAAACTAGATGCCCTTCAGAGGAGACAGATAATTTAATGAGGGTGGGGCACCCAAAATTGTTCTCTGACGGTACAATTGCAGTATCTACTATTACAGTCGCTGATATGAATATATATTTTACATACAGTGGGAGTATATGAAAATGAAATGGAAGAAAAGATAACAAGACTTAGACAACAGCAATGACAAGTGCAAAAGAGCAACATCAAAAGGATCAATAGGGTTTAGAACTGACATTTGGAAGCCATTGGAGGTCCCCCACTTATATTAATTTTGGGAAACATGCTTATTCGCTTTCTTGCTAGGCTTAGACGAGAAGATGGATACCCCTATCATGTATGTCCGTTACGTATGGAGCTAGAGCCAGAAGACGATTAGCTTAGCTTAGCATAAAGACTGGAAACAGTCTCCTTTGTTTAATCCATACACAAACAGAAGTGTAAAACCAGCAATAGCGCTGGTTTCCCGGCAACCTCACAGTGACAAGAAAACGTGAATACGTATGTTATACTATCCCTTTAACAAGCTCAGCAAAAGCAGTCTTCTGAATAATTATTGACCACAATCAGTCGCGTGATATTTTGCAGATGATGATGTAATGTAGGCTGCTTTGCAAAATCCGATGTGCAGCATCGATGTGCTTACCATCTCCTAAAGGGTTTAAGTCCTTCCGTTCATTTTTCAGAGCCACCTGCACTCCCTGCATTGTAATGAAGCTTAGTGTAAGTTCAAGCAGGAAGACTATCTTATGTTACTCATTCATTCTCATTCCTCTCTCTCTCCCTCTTCTCCTGCTTCTTGTATCGGCTGATTAGGGGCGTTAACTCTTTTAATTAAACCAAACAGATTTTGCCACAATCTCTACTAGCCAATCATGTCTTAGTTGTCAAACTTTAAATCTGTTCTCCTCTCTGGAGGTGAATGGGGTGGAGGAGGGTCACAACGATTCGCACTGAAATGACAGCTGACAGCAACAGTTTCATCATTTTAGAGCACAGGTCTGAGCTCACCAGAAGCCCACTCCTCTTATCATTATCCGGATCTCAGCCATCGCCTTTATCTATCACCACCACCAGTGTCTAGACTCCATCGGGGGATACTCTACTCTACTCTACTCACTGCTTCACTTCCCCCTTTATAAAACACGATGACGTCACAATGAGGTCTAATCGCCAAGGACTTTTTCACATTTCTCATCATTATTGTAAACGTGTCAATAAAATAACTGTTCACTCCAATGAAGTCTCTCCTGATTGAATTACAGTTACAGGCCTTGGCAGTGAGTCATTGCTGTTCATGAGAATAAACAAAAGCCTTATTAATCAAGTTACTCAAGTTGTCTAACAGAGTTCAATAGGTCTACAAATGTATTGAATGATCGAGCTTTCATCCTGAGAACAATAGCTTTGCATATTATTCAACAACAGTGATTTTAGAAAATGCCATTGATGGAGTATTATTCTCAGTGATGTGGGCAAAACAGTACACAATGACTGACATGTAAAACTGAAAATTTAATGGGCCACTACTGCACCAATTAAAAGCGCAGAGGCTCCCCTTAACGAGGATTTCTTTAGATGGCAGCAACCAATTAATCTCCTTTCTGATCGTGAAACATCTTTTTTTGTCACTTCAGAGGAATTTGTCTAATCCGTAACATGGGAATTTAATATTCTGAATGTCAACAACAAAAGGATTCAATGAAAGACTTTAATCCGCGCCTTTCTCAGTTCGTAATTGCACAGAAAACATCAATCAATTGCATCTCAGTGTTTTCCGCATTAAAACCGTGCAATGTTCCCCGAGGCCACGTTGTTTCATTTATGTTTCTTCCTGTGGATTTATTTTGACATGAGATGAGTTGAGAAGGTTGCTGTCAACATGTCAAAAGGACTCTTCGATTGGAACAACTCCACTGTTTGTCTCTCTCATCCCCTCCTCTTAGCATTTGTTTCAACTTGTGCCAGATAGACAATAGACAGACAATTCAGATAAACATCAGCTTAGTTGCCAGTCACATGTTGATATGGAAGTTTCGCTTTACTGTAATTGCTTGCTTGCTGTGTCTGACATGCATTACAACGAGGCCGGATGTTGGATCTCTAAACAGCATGCAGTGTCTTAAATATGTGAATGTCAGCAGGCATTCAGTGAATTACATGTGAAAGCTGATGTACTTTTTTACAAGACATCATGTTTACCCAGAAAGAAATACCTCAGATAAGCTGTTCTTGAGGGTGTTATCACAATGCTACATTGTGATAACACCCACAAGAACATTCATTTCCATGATGACTGTGATTCTTCTAGTTTTGTGACGTGTGGTGCCATTTTGGCATTGTTATTCGGGTCATTGTTCTTGAAATATCTAGAGCTAACTTCTTACGTTTGATTTCTTAAAGACCACCGCACAGCTCTAATGTTCAGTATATGTCTGTTAATAGATGATTCACAGGAAAACTATAGTGGAGAATATCCTATTTTGTGCCTTTAGCAGCATGATGTCATTTTAATTTGCTCTATAATAAGAGTAACATTCTTGGTAGCCATCTAAGCGCTGCTAAAATATTAATAAATAAAGATTCCTTTTGGCCTTTTCTTGCATCAATGAATCTGAATAAGTTATGCATACCTACGCTCATACAATAGCAGGCATCTTATTGTAGCTGGATCGACCCTCCTTATATAAAATGGACTGACCTTATAGAGCCAGCCAGAGGTAAAAGCACCGAGCTGGATCAGATCCTTGTTAACTCAATATGTAGGGTGAAGTCATTCAAGGTGGGGGCTTCCTCTTTGTCCTACCTGGCCCTGTTTTCCACCGCCTAATGGTCCGGAGGGCAATCAGAGCTTCAGGACTTGATGAAGTGGAGCTTGTTGTGGAGAACAAAGGCTTACTCCATCTTGGTTCTATCTGGCTGACATCTTGGGTCCTCAGGGAGTTTTAGCTCCCTGTCAGTTGTTCATTCTTCCAGTCACGCTGTGCAACTGTTATAGACCGGGGAAACAAGAAGAGAAAGAGTGGAGAAAGAGAGCATCCACTGGGGACTACGGGTGCTGACTGGGACCAAGTGATAGAATTTAATTTGACAATTGACTTGTTAGATTAAGCCCTGCAATATAATACCATAGTTCCATTTTCTATAACCAGTGCTTGAATTGTAATAAAAAAGGTGCCAGTACTCTAAATCAGCAGCCTGTACACCATGCAATTACAGCTTATATGGGGAAGTGTTCTCTCTGGTCTCAGTAGGCAAATGACCATGTGGGCTTATGGATGTCAAATACTAGCTGATGAATAAAATCTTAAATGAAAAAAAAAAAAAAAAACATTTCTTTCAAGATTTTTCTTTCAAACTGAGCAAAAAATACACATGAATATAACATACACCAAGATTTCAAAACGAAGCGAATGTATTCACTGATAATATATCCTGGGAGGCTATTTCAGCACCTGCTCTGTGGTTTGAAGGAGGTTCCACTCTGATACCAAAAACAGTATATAATATCTGTCTATATTTTTATGTGATTTTTTTCATGGTATTATAATATTTTCTGTAGATATATTCATTTACAGGGTGTCTTCACCAATAGTCTGTTTCCCCTTCATACTAAGAATAAAACTCTGGACTGCTGAATCCTTTTGTTTCTGGCCCAAAATGTGGTCAAGCTATAGATATGTCTAGAAAATCAGCCTTCAAAACCTCTGAACCATTGCGCACCATGAATACGTGACTGATGGATTTATATGACAGCTTCAAAAAACAGGTAAAAATTGAGTTTAGATTGCTTTACCATCCAATTCATCCCTGAATGGATCGGGGGACCGTGTCAATGAAAACTACCTTAAAGCTGGTTTACTGGCTCGCACAGCCATCTGACTGGTCCTATCTGCTGTCTCCACATCATTATGGTGCTGCTGATGGCAGAACATTTACTGACAGAAGACTGTGGAGGCCACAGAAAAAGTCTAAGCTCTGATCCAGCTGCTGCCAGCTAAAATGAACCATGTATTACAGCTAGAGAGCATTTCCCATACTTTCTTGGCTTTTTTGGGCAGGACAAGGGGCAATTTAGACTGGCATTTAAAAGAAAACTGTGTACCTTTATTCAATAGTAAAGAGTAGTACATAACATAAGTATGCAGTTAAAGAGAAATTCCAGACAGGTATTTAAGAGATCAGTGGTTAGTAGGTAGCAGATGGTGAGTTTGGAGTGACAAAGCATCATCTGTGAGGTGGAGAAAGGAATCTCCTCTGGGAATGACTCTTCTATCATAGTGTAACTCTACCTGTCACATATTTCTCTTGTGTTCCACTGCACTCAGTGATTCTCTTTTTCTCTGTCAGATTGTTTGTATTTCATTTCTCTCGGGGGCTTATAGCACGTATAGTGAATATTAAGGGCACTGATGAGGTGAATCCAGGTAAAAGCCATTATCCTTTATTGGTGTGCTCAATCTATACTAGTTACAAGGGAGAGAATGGCGGTAAGGAGCGGTAGATCATTGGAGGATTGTTCATGTGAATGTGTTTTCTGTCGTTTTTCATCTGTTTCCCTCTTTTAATATCTATTCTTCTGTTTTATGTTGACTGTTATGGTTTCTCTCTCTTATTCCCTTATTCTCCCTTTCAACATTGACTTTCTCTCGTACCCACCACCTCTGGCCGATTGTTGCTGTCTGCCTCTCTCTCTCTCTCTCTCTCTCTCTCTCTCTCTCTCTCTCTCTTTCTCTCTCTCTTTCTCTCTCTTTCTCTCTCTCTCTCTCTCTCTCTCTCTCTCTCTCTCTCTCTCTCTCTCTCTCTCTCTCTCTCTCTCTCTCTCTCTCTCTCTTTGCTCCTGCTCTTGGGAATCATAGCATAGCCTCCCTTGGGGATAAACACACTACCAATTCACCTCCCTTCGGGAACACAAACAAACTGACCGGTCACACATCATGTTCACTGTAGATTTTACAATAGATTTACCAGCTCTGCTAGAGTAAATCATATTGTGTTGACTAATCAGTGGTATTTTCCCATTTATTTGACTGTGGGAAGTGAACAGTTTAATTTAGGGAAGGATAGACATCCTCCTGGATTACTATGGATACAGTAACTGAAGAGGAATCCTTTTTTTGCACATTTAAATGAGTGTAATCTACTAGTTTTCTTACTAAAATATTTAGAAACTGGCAAATCATTATATAACAGTGAGTGAAAATGTAGACTATACTACTGCAGAGGAAGGCTGAATCAAATAGGACTTCTGAATTAAACTTGAGAAGTTTCATATAAACAGTCTGAATGTATAAATCTAATGAATGTATTCCATTAGAACAAACTGTATATCCCTTGCCGTTACTTCAGTATCATGTGGATATTTAATATTTGGGGTTTGGGTATGTGTAATGTACATTCATTTTTTTATTAATATTTTCATGATTTTGTCATAATCACTATTTTTTACAGAAACAATGTATCAAATTACAATGTGTAATGTGAGAAACAAGGCTCGTAGTGATGAACCTACAGAGAATTATCAGCGACTCTGCAGTTGCAGTTTGCAGCTGTTATCAGCGAAAAAGTGCTACAGACCCACTGTACTCTACCTACTCAGTACCAAACAGCAAACAGACACAATTAGCAGTTAGCTGGTGAACACAGTGGAGCATTTAGCAGCTAAATAACCAGATATTTCCCTCAGGAGTTGATAGAGACCAAAAACAGAGCTAAAGAAGAGTGAATATTGGACTTGATCGGTTTTACAGAAACACGACTCTAAATGAATATGTTGCTCCGTAACTGCTAGATGGGTAAGGAAGCAACTGTTTGCTAACAAATGTGCCATTTCACCTTAAAAGGTGCCCTCTCTGTCTGGCCAAAAAATCAGTTAATGCTATTTTAAGTGTTTAATTTTGTGAATGTATTTCTAATATAGCCATTTATTAGAAAACAGGACTAAGAGTCTGCAGCCATGCTAGCAGCTCTGTCTGCTTTGAGCTAAATGCTAACATGCTCACAATGATTATGCTAACATGCTTACTTTTAGCTGGTATAATGTTTATCATGTTCACCATCGTAGTTTACTAACATTTACTAATTAGCTCTAAAACCAAAACTAATGCTGTTGAGATATTGACAGACCACTGAACCATGCAGCTAGCTTGGCTCAAAATGACAAAATATACTGTAGCCACTGCCAGCTGGCTCATATTTCACAGGTCATGTCAGTGTATAAATGAAAAAAAAACAAACACATTGGCCATTAATTTACAACCACTCAAAACACAATGTGAAGTACCACTCAATGCCACAGCACACTCCTGCTGACAATATTACTGAATAAGGTTTCATCACACTGTCCATCACCATCATCTGGGACAATAGATGAACGGTCCTCCATGTACCTTTTACATGAGTGACATCACAACTAACAAGTACCCCAAAAACACTAAACAAGAGCAGTTATATGAAAGTAACCATTTCTTTATTGTTTGTGCAACTGCCTCAAATAGGTCTCTGCATTTTGCAAGATATTATCTACAAACACTGGTCATTGTTGCATCCACAAGGTTTCAATTATCTGAAGAGCGCACTCGAACTAAAAGCCAATATTCAGTTCAATATTCAGACCAGACCAAAGGAACCAAACCTACAGAAAGCAACCTTATTTCCAAACTCCAACTGTTTGTTTTGTTTTTACTTTATCTGCTTTTTAACCAAATTATATTTTTGTTTTGCAATTGAAGTGATTGCTAGGTAGGTACACAAACTACAGCCACAGGTGTACAACACCATTTGAGCAAAGACACTTTAATCCTCAATGAGCTTAATAGACTGAAAACCTCTTTAGCAGCTGCTATTTAAATAAGAGCACAGCTCAGGTGTATTAGCTGTAATTTACTGACATAGGGCCCTGTCAGTGGTAACAAATAGCAGGGTTACAATGGGCTAATGTGTGAGGTATACCTCCAGGACCACTCAGCCCTACAAAGTGGCTGACTGGAGCCCATTATTACAAAATATAGTCTGCTGCTAGCCGTGTCTCTGTATGAGCCCAGTGCTAAAACTCCTGAGTCAGGAAGAGAATGGAAGATGAGTGGAAGCAACAAAAACCGGCAGGAAATAGAAAGTTTGTAAAATAGTTTTTCATTTTTACCACATTTGTTTAGCCAACAAAGAGTTGTTCCAAGCGGAAAAAGAACGATTTCAGAAAGAAATATTGAAAAATGTAAAGATTTTCCTCTGCAAGCATGTAGATTAAGTTTACTTTGCTGACCATTTTTCACAAAGTAATTTAAAGTGAGGAAAGATAAGACAAGCTGAACTTAAGGCAATTCTTTGCATCTCTCATAAGTTACACAACTGACTCATATTTCAAAGCTGCAATACACCCTCCTGTCTGAGTCAATGTCATTCATGCTAGCAAGGAGCTGTCAATTCAAATGTGGCTCATACACTGTTGTGCACTGGTAAATAGCTAAAAAAAAACACTGTAATTCTGGTAATGAAAAAGTTAACCATTCAGCTGAACCACACCACCACACAGACCAGCTTTATTTATCTACATGTCACTACATGTGTCTAAAATCCCATTATTAATAACTAATGGCTTATCAGTAATGAGGGTTCAATTTGTATGTTGATGTGCTCACAGCTGTTTGGACTAATTACTGCTTGATGTGACTATTTTTGCATGGAAATTATTGAGTCAGTTCAGTAAATTCTCTAATTCATTTATATTTAGAGCACCAGAGAGCTCCATCAAAAGGATGTTTTATACTCCAGTGTGAATTTTGATTGTTCACCATCAGTTGGACTTGATGATTGGAATGAATAATGTATTAAAGATTCGCTCAGTGTCTTCAAGGACGCAAATTATAAGAGAGGAGAGAAACATGCATGCACATATAAACATATGTCTAAATATGTTTATCCAAACCCACGTTTAATAACACACACAAACAATAAAGACTATGTGCGTGCATACAAACGAACATGTGTACATTTAGACAATTATTCATGTACACATACAGTACCAGTCAAACATTTGGATGCACTTTCTCATTCAAGAGAATAGGAAGGTGTGTCCAAACCTTTGACTGGTACTGTATATTGGACACAATACACGCATACACACACACACTAACAAAGAGGTACCAGCACACACAGCAGGGCCATTCTCATGAGCCTGTGCTAATGAACATAAATTCAATATTGCCTTAATTAATTAATGAACAAACAAACTAAATAAAGTAATCAGGCTTCCATATTCCCCTGTGAGGGATTGTGTGGGGTTTTTTTTTGGACTTTAATTAAAAATAACATCATAATATAGTTATTATGGACAAATAACCTTCATTGTTTGAATAGACTATTACTCTATATTTAAATTTTTTTACACCAACAATGTACACAATGCAATAAAGTTAGTTAAAGGGTGATTATGTGTTATCATTAAGGTTTTCGTGATTATACCTCAGCATAACAATGGTTGCATATACAGTACCATCTCTTAATTAATCACTGATTTAACTCACCACCCGTGGAGCACGCTAAGTGACCCAAATCAAACAAACCTACCCACCACCAGCCTACAGGTGCATTCACAAATGTAAATCTGAATGGAAAAACATGGTGCTTTCATCCAAAATGCTACAACCTTACAAGAAATTTAGAGTATGGAGTTTCAAAATTGAAAAATTGGAATCTTTTTTGTTTCTACATCACCTACAGTGAGGTCTGCTCTGCCTTTCTACTTTTCATGACAATTCCCGACACTGTTGTGACAACTATTGACAAACTATTTTAGGAGCACAATGGGACAGGACAGGCTGAATGGACAACTCATACTATCCATTAAAAAAGAAAGAGCAAAGAAACAGGACCTTGGCCAGGATGTGGAGGACTTTGTGCAGCACAAAGCATCCAGAATGCCGTTCAAATAGCCTAAGTGAGCACAGCACGCTCATACTTTAGGGTCATTGTTTCCTAGTTACTGATGGGTTGCAACCTTAATATAGTTTAGCGTGTGTTCACATTAGACTATGCAGTGCACAGAAAAAGTGCGCTGGGCTGCTGCACCCCCTGTGGTGCATTGTATTACTTATACAGATGTATAGGCTACATCTGCATGTATGAGTAATCTGTCTTGGTGATGCTCTATTCTGCTGAAGTGTTGAGGCTATTTGATTCATGTATTTATGTATGTTGCACCCACTGCAGTGTCAGAGCCTTTTTATTTCATTTATTGTTGGTTGTTTTTGTTTAATTGCATTAGTATTGTGCTCTTTTCTGATTAATTCTAGTAAGGCTATACAGAGGAAGACGTTTGTATATTTTTAATTAGAAGTCTATTGTATGCAGAGGCTACAGAGTGCCCATCTGTAGAAATTTCATCATTGTTTGGTTTGGACACAGGGCCCAGTGGTGTGGCCCCGAGTTGCATTGTTCTGCTACTGGTCTGAGGGTTTAGAATGTAAAGTCTCTGTTGTGTGACTTTGATTAGTTTTGAAAATGGTGTAAAAAAAAAAAAATCAGTGTGTGGGCTGGTTTATGTTGAAATGGTCGGTGCTGCAAGGCAATTCTTTGCCATGTAGAGGCCAGGCCTTCATCATGGATTCTATGCCAAACATTTTATGTCAGCCAGCAGACTACGCTTATGTGGCAATGTTGATTTGAATAGGAAAGACCTTTTTATCCATTTAAATTTTGGCTCATGTACCCATTGAACTGGCATGGGGAACATTTGAAAACAATTGAAAATATTTTAATTTGAGATAGAGGAGATTGCGGTTGACATTCTCTGTAATGTGAACATGCTGTAGCGAAGTGAGGCTGCATCTGTATTCATGTCAGGATTCGAAGCTGATGAGAACAGGGGTGAGAGCTGAGCTTTGGAGATTGGATTCTGGAAATCAGAGAAACAAACAAATCTACATGTTTACTAAAGGAGTAAGCACGAGTCCCCAAATGTCCTCATAGAAATGCATGCTTCCACACACATACACACACCCAGATAATTCTCCTTGCATACAAAAGAGCCTGTCCTCCCAATATAGTTAAGTTTGAGTGAGAGACATAACGGCCGTAGTAATTATGACCCTGAGAAGTGATGCAGTTCAGATGAGGTCTATATAAGACCTCCATATTTGGAGGCAGTGTGTTGTGTGGCTGGTTAGATCCTAACTTCCAAAAAGTGGACTTTAACCCACACCACATTTCAATTGATCATTTTAACCCAAACCATGATCTTTCCCTAACCCCAACCAAGTGGTTTTTGTGCCTAAACCTAACCAGAACATCGTCACATCATAAAACATCATTATTTTTAATAAAGGTTTCAAATTATGTTGTCCTGCAGATTACTGCTGACAGAGGCGCCTGGTTAGAAAACACTTATGAAAACACTTCTATGGGTAATAGTTGACTTTCTTATGCAGGGATCAGGCTACACAAATTCAGCCCAAATTTGACACAATCTTGTCATCCCCGATGAAAAGTCTAGCATGTGAGAATTTTTTGTATTATCCTGCCTAGTTTCACATCTCCTACGACATGTTCCTTGATGTTAACCAATAGGATGACAGAGTGCTCTCTGGTGCACATATGTAAACACTGACACAGAAAGTCAAAGCTGTTCTCTAGCAGCTGTCCGGCCAAGCTGAGCTGCATTTAGTGTCTCAGACAGCAGGGAGAGCAGCCGCTCATCTCCGCCTCCTCCACAAGCTGATTCAGGCAGGAAAACTGCCGTCAGTCATCAGTGACCATTTACTTGATTTCAGTTATATATATATATATTACTATATAGTTTTTCAGTTATAACAACAACATTTGAACTTGCACAAGGTTGTGAATGCTGATTCGGTCGGGGTCATACTTGTAGAGTTGCCAGTCTCCCAACCAAGACACGGCAAAAATGTATGGCACTATGATTGCCTTATCTGACACGGTGATCATCGTGAAACAAAAATATTGTGTAGTCTGATCCCGGCGTTATCCAGCACAGGGAAGATGCAGTTCATCCACTCAGTTCCTCTGGCCCTTTACAGCATAATGAGAGCCTGACTGAACCAGTGGACCTTCATTCCCTGCACTGTTAACTTCTCACAACATGAAGCACGGCTGTCACAAAGGTCTCAAAATTAGGTCTGCAAGTCTCAAAGGTCCCATAAGTCACTTCAGGATTCAGCCAACCGGCAGAGGAGTACTTAACACTGAACTATTATTTTGCTCATTATAACTGAGAGAAGACTGATTATTATGGACATAGGTCACACTATTCAGAATACACGGCAGTGAAATTATCCCCTAAATCAAACCAGACATTTAACCTTGCACATGTGAAAGTAGCTATTTTAAGTCTAATTGCTGATTTTACATGTGTACTATGTTAAGGGATTAACATAAAGTTACCCTGTGGAGTTTCTGAATGTTAGTGGTGCAATGAAGCAATGTTTTAATGAGCGAGCCTCCACTTTGGTTGTATCTCCTGCTCTGCCAACACACACGTGCATGTGGGTGACGCGACACACATTCCTGCTGATGACAGTTAAATGCTAATGCACTAATCAACAGTTGGTGGCGGTAATTTGTCAAGAAACATAGTAAACATAATAAACGTGGGGAGGATGAAGACTGCCTGCAGATGTAAACATACATGTTTCAAAATATTTGGAAGGAATGGACTTCAATGATGTGTATTAGGAATGAAATGCATTTTACACAGTAGACTTCAGATACACACAATACAGTGAGAAACAGACCCCTGCAGGGTACATTCTAACTACCTTTATAATAAAAATACATAACTTATATTTTACAATTCTTTGTTGTCATCTTTGTAGTATTTTACCTTATACATCAATAAACTACAGCCCCAGCTCCCCGTGCTCTTCTGCAGGGCCAAGGGGAGCTGGAGCCTTTCCCAGCTCACATTGAGCAAAAAGTGGAATACACCCTGGACCCAGTCTATTAGGGATAATACATACAGACAATAATTGACACCTCTGGGCAATTTAGAGTCACCAATTGACCTGTATGTGTTCGTACTGTGGGAGGAAACCCATGTAATCCCCAAAGAAAACATGCAAACTCCACAAAGAAAGGCCCCAGCTCGTTGGTTGAATAGTAACTAAGGACGGGAGACTGTCATAGGCTTGTTTTCAGTAGCCTTGCTAGCTTGTCTAGTTGTACTGTAACATACGGTGAACAGTGAAGAACAAAACACAACTGTCACTGGAACATGGGCAAAACTCTCGACAGCAAAGAGAAAACAGTACGTTTTTTAATCAACCTGCCATATTTCTTTATTCTTTCAGCTCTGCTTAGTTTGGACACATTGTGATTGGAACAATGCAAAACATTTACAAATGTTTAAATGATGAAACTAACCACTTGTGGCAGCTAAGATATGCCAACGGGAGCTCTATTGGATCGACACTTTAGATACACTTCAGCCTTGTGGGTCATTCAGAGGATTTTGATATGAGGGTTATGCTGTAATCCAAGATGTTTCTTTTCTTCATTTCTACTGTACAATTTGGGGTCTATGGTTCATGATGGCCCTCGCCTGATACCCCTCCATAACTCTTTGTTCTATTTTTGTTTTGAGATGTTTTATTCTTATAGATGTGGGTATCTCTGATTTACGATGGCTCAAGCCTGATCCCTCTCAAAGCCCCATTTACTGTGATGAAATTATATACAGTATATATTGTACTACTACGGGTGGAGTGGTGATCATCCTGCATTAGCTAACATCCCTCCAAAATATATTTTGAATATTTATTCAAACCAGCAGCCCAGCAAAAGACTTCCACCAACTCTCTCAATCAGAATGTCTGTTCAGATAAATATCAGATATTAAAGACAACAGTTCAACAAAGAAGGAAAAACCATCCATGATCAGCTCGCACAGTGTTCAGTTGGTAGTAAATAAGCTAGATTAGCTTGTTAGCAGAAGTGGTAGCTCGGCTGTTTTGTGATCCTCTCCTTGCAGGTCGTAGTTGTCCATCGAGAGTCCCCCAACCAAGGACCCTGTTGTGAGCTAACAGAGCTAACCACAAAATCACTGTGCCACCAAATGTTAGCAAAACAATGCACTGAAAGACGCTAAAAATATCCGTAGAGCTGAGGGAAACTGTCAAGTGATAATTCTACAGCCGATCCGATATTTCACATTATATACAGTTATTCATCCATTGTTAATATAAAAAATATTGATTCAAGCAGCTTTAAATTACGAAAATGAACCCTTTAAAGAGACTACCTTTGTAAGTTACAAGAAGGAATAACAAAACAAGCTTTCTGAAACCAGTCACTTCTTACCACCTGCTGACTCAGCAAGTAACAAAGAATGGTTAAATAAATGAATAATTCCTAATGACAAGAGAACCGGTTAACCACAAAATGCAAAAGCCTTTCCTTCAAAGTAATTGTTTCACCTGGTACACTCACTTTGATTGTTTGGTTCTCCTGTGACTCTCCCGTCTCTCCGTCTCTCACTATGTCTCTCTCCCGCTCTCAAGCACAGATACTCAGGCGGTCAGGATGACAGATGAGAGGAATGCCCGAGTTGTCAGAATCTATTCTCTACACACATCTGTCAGCTAACCGGTCTTCAAAGGCAGAGAGACAGAGAAAGATAGAACTGGGGAGAATCTGCAAAATGACAAAGATAGAGAGAGTATGAAAATGAAGGAGAGGGAGGGAGAAAAGACAACACGATAATGGAAGAGGTGCATGGAGGCGAGAAAAAAAGGGAGACGAGAAAGAGAATTCCAGACTCTACAGTGATGGGGATAGGGATTGTACAGAGATAGTATGGAAACAATAGCACCTTGTGATTATTAAAACCGCTGGAAACAAGATGAAAAACAGCCTTTGTAACTCAATTTAGTATAGAACACGAAAATGAAATCTGAGTTTTAAAAAAAAAAAAAAAAAACAAGAACCAAGAACATGAGAGAGAAGCACAAACAGAGCGACAGAGATACACTATCAGCTCAGTGGATAACATAAGGCTTGGGGAGAGGTGATATCCCTTCAAAGTGCAGCAATCTGCTGGTGGTTTGTCAGTGTGTTGATTAAGCAGTGCTCTGTTAGATCACCTGTCACATTACTGTTCATGTTCCTGCTGCCACTTGGTTTTTGTTTTAGCTACGACACCCAGATTGGAGCCATTTCTCATCTCTGACTGGGCAGCGGACACTGGAATGACTTTTTATATAACACAAAACGAGACACATATGTACAGAGGGACAGCTGGAGACATTAGGAAATTATTTCTCAGTGCCCAAGAAATATTCTCTACCTAAACAATGAGTGATACTGCTGACACCCTTCGGTTTTCAGATTGCCTTCCTATAAAAGCTCTCCAGCCTAAGCATTCTACATGTACAAACTGTGGAAAAATAAAGATGATGTTGCTAGCAAGTATAAAATAATCTTCCACTATCAGTTGATTAGCACAGCTCTCTTTTATCACCTGTCATACTTTCATCTGTGCTCTCGCTGCTCCTTGGGATATATTTCAGCCAAGAAACATCGGGTATGTAATAAAAGAGCTGCAGTGCTAATATTGGCAAGTTAACATAGGGTATATTAAACATGCAGCCTTTCTATATGTTGCTGTCATTTTTTTTCTGCTCTTCGTGGACAGTGAAGCTGACTCAAACTGACATATGATGAAACAGTTACATCAGGTGAGGTATTTTGGGAAAGTGAAGTTTAGAAGTCTGAACTGGACTGAACACAGAGGCAATCAACTGGCATGCACCACATATAAGGATTGAAATGTACTGAAGTGTGTTAAAGAAATAATTTGACATTTTGAGAAAAGGACCTCAATTTCTTGCCAAGAGTTAGATGAAAAGATTGATATACCACTCTTGTGTATGTATGGTACATAAGAAGCTACTGCCAGTAGCTGGTTAGCTTAGCTTAGCACAAAGATTGGGGGCAAAGGGAAGCAGCTAGCCTTTGTCTGTCCAAAGGTAACACTCTGGTTTGTGTAAGGATTAAACAAATAAGATATAACATGTTTGTTAGTGAGCTATTGAGGTGCTGGCTTTGTTTCCTTTGGACAGAGCCAGGCTAGCTGTTTCTGTTCCCAGTTATTCTCAGCTAATCTAACAAGCTGCTGGCTCTAGCCTCGTATTTAGCGTACAGACATGAGAGTGGTGTGGATCTTCTTATCTAACTCAGCAACAAAGCAAATAAGAGTATTTCTGTAGTGTTCCGTTAATCTGTTGTACTATATTGCTGCTGCAGGGTGAACAATTGTGGAGTGAGAAGTATAAAATGTGTTGACACCACAGACGTGGTGACCAGAGGAGCTTTGTCAAGACCGAGAAAATAGCAATGTTTCCAGATTATCTTGGTTTGGAAAATACAAATTTATAATGAAAAACCTGCATTACAAACTGGGGTCACCAAGTTTTACAGAAGTTTAGTTTTTACCTAGCAGGGAGGGTTTAATTGAAAACATGCTGGTTGCATTATGGGAAACACAGGAGTTTAAAGTCAGGATATCTCCACATCTTTCAATTATTATTATTATTTCAATTATTTCCATTCGAGTACTCCAGCTCTATCAAAGTGCAAATGGCTGGAACTCTTTCAAGGTATTACTACCAGTGTGGCTAATGTAGGGTTGATTCCTGAGGATAGGCCAAGTGGGAAGGCCATGTGGGTCATTAAAATCAAAAGGAGTTTTCATCTTTGAAGCATGAATGTGCTCAGTAATTTTCATGGTTATCTGCTAATTAGAATATTTTGCTCTGGACAAAAGTTTTGGGCAGACTGATTGTCAATCATAGGCTTTATCACTATAATACAACATGGTAACTGAACATGATTAGTACATTATAGATTTGTAAAATCCTATATTATGTAAAAACCTTAGTGGCTCAGTCTTTCAAGTAACAGAGAAAATCACAAGTGGACTTTCCACCTGTGAATTTCTCATACAGCATGAGGCTGTGACATTATAGTGTAACTGCACCCCCAGGGCTGAGCCTAACTCCATTTGAAAAATGCTAAAAAAGTGGGCAAGGGGCTGGGAGGGGGAGGGGGGATGGGGGGGTTGCTGGGGGGTGAGCGTGGCTGTGAGGCAGGACAGCAGGAGTTGCTCAGCGACATATAATAATGAGAGAAAGACAAACAGTACAACGACATTTAAACAGGCCAGAAGTCATTTTGCATTTCGTCCTGTAGCTCTTTAACTCTCCAGCTGACAGACAGGACAGACAGTTTCGGCGGAGCTCTGGTTACACTGTGATTTAATGTTTTAAAACAAGATTTTACCCCTGATAACTGCAGGAACAGGCAGCCAGAGAGTTGAAGAACTGCAGGGCGAGATGCGAGGAGGATTTCTCTTGTTTTTGTGGCTGCCAGCAGCTCTTCCTCCTGCGGACAGTCACAGACTGAGAGATTTCCTCCAGCAGGTCAGCGCTGCCATTAGCTCCTGAAGCTACAACTGTCTTGATCAGCATATATTTGAAAATGGGTGCGGGGCTGGGGGGAGGTGGGCGTTATAATTCTACCATTTATATAAATTTAATGATGTAGGGAACTCCCAAACGGTCGACTCTTTTCATTTTCAACCCATGAAATGCCGATTTTTATAAATTGTCAAGATTAACACCAGCATTGATGTGTTTCATCACAGTACAGTCATCTAATTTAGTTTACAGCTCAAAAAACATGTTTTAGTGCGCAGTACCTCTTTATATATATCTCCATTGTATGTCTGCTCCTTTGCACAGTTTCAACAAGTAAGAAGGTTGTATTACAGGGTAGTGAAGAGAGCAGCTCCTGTATTGCAGTGGCAGCATAGCTTTCCCCTCCTCTCTCTTTATTGCTGTAACACACACCTCCGTGGCCTCGTGCTGCCAGGCGAGCTCCGTCGAGACGACAGCAGAATACAGTAATGAATTTAAAAAGCTGCCAAAAACTTCTCTCTCTCTCCTGGCCTTAGGACTCAATTTCCCTCGGCAGCGTATTGAGTTGGAATCAGATAACTGCCAGAAAGTGTGGAAAATCTAATGCATATCAAGTGAAGAGACATGCTGACACTCCCTTGTGACAGAAACACTGTGCTCTGTACTTGCAAAATACAAACCCAGCATAAAGCTGAAAGGAGTGGAGTGGAAAGGGGGAGCTGAGAAGAAGAAGTGGAGCCATAGGTGGGATGGGGATGAGAGAGTGGGTTTTTTTTTGTGTTGTTTCTCTTTCAGGAGACAGGAACCAAAATGGGCTTCGATTTCAATGCATGACATGTGTAGCAATTTGTTTTTACGGGTCAGGCCCCATGGGACAGAGGCTCTCTCTGTGACATACTGCACATGGTGCAAGGAAAGCAAAGGTTTGACGAACACATGATCCTGGTAAACCTGTTAAATCACTGCTCAGTGGTGTCACCTACTGGTTGTGGACATAAAGTAAACTCTAGACCCATCACAGTCTATGGATCCCGGAAACATATTGTTTAACTAAGTGTAAGCATGTTGTTGGACCAGTAAGTCCCAGCTCTCAAGCTGCTACATATATGGACCCACACCACATTATTTTTTCTCCGCTGACTGAGATTACTGAGCAGCATGCATGGGAATACATTACAATATAATAAACTTGTGTCTTGCTTTCCCCCTGACGGTCTTAATAACTCGCTGCTGTACGGTGCTGCTGTTGTGCTGTGCTGCTCTGACTTATCTGTCTGTGCACTGTCAGTGTCTTTTTTTCGTGCCATGATGTTATCAGTTATGATAATGATTGTGATTATTTTTCACTGTGTGAGAAAATGGACATTTGGCATGAGAGCGTGTAAAAAGTATCAATTGAGTGAGTCTCACGGCAGCACAGATCAGTTCATCGGATCACCCGGCCAGCGGCTCCTC
The DNA here is from genome assembly GCA_038419695.1 of Scomberomorus guttatus. Classification (NCBI taxonomy): domain Eukaryota; kingdom Metazoa; phylum Chordata; class Actinopteri; order Scombriformes; family Scombridae; genus Scomberomorus; species Scomberomorus guttatus. The sequence goes on along the minus strand of CM076466.1, from coordinate 11,975,136 downwards.
ACATGTCCGAAAACAGCAGATTTACAAACAGGCGTTATTTGGATAAACTGACCACATATTGGGAATCTACACGGTTACTTTCTCGCCTGAAAAAATATAAAATCTTAATAAAGTGTCATACTAACAGTCCTAGAGTGAAAATTACAACAGTCTGGCTCAAAATCTCTTTCATGATGCCATCACCCTCAGATATCCAATCTTTGTCGCATTGCAAGGCACACTGGGTAATGTAGGCCCAGCAAGGGCCCTCCTCTCTACGCCAACATGCTGACAGAAAGTTAAGACTCAAAAACAGAAAGTTGAACTGAAAAAAGACAGACATGAAGAAAAAATCTGAAGATTGACATTGAAAAACACATCATAATGCAAAATATATCAAAATAAAATAGGATAATAAGATTGCAATTTGTTTTTTATGTCCATGTTTTATTTTTCAGTGAAACCTTTTTTAGTGCCAAAACTTGTTTCAGTGCAAATACAACTTTTTGTTGTATTTGTTGTTGATGTTTCCTCTTTCAGTTCAGGTTTCGTTTTCTATGCCAAATTTTATTTTCAATGCCAAAATTTAACTGTCAGTGTTCTGACACCATACTCCTGCTGCTTGTGTAACTTTTTGCCAGCAAAATATCTAGCCAACAACCCAACCTGTCTCCTCCTAATAAGCAAAAATCATCTTATAAAATGAAAGAAAGTCACATTATATTGACATCTGAAATGCGTCACTTTCCCTGACACAAACATAACATGAATGCTTATGTCGCTGTCTACCCTTTGCTAACACGATCACCATAAGAACTTTATAAGATAATAATATGTCAGATTTTGTGTTTGCATCTTGTTCCACTGCCCCCAACTGGCCAAAATTATCAGTAAATGCATGCCTTGTATTGGCCTTGGTCTTTTTTTTTTCTTCTTTATTTTTGGACTCAGCACGCTCTCCATATCTTTGCATGAGTTCCCTTTCAGCGTGCTCCAGTTTCCTCGCACAGTCCAAACACATCCAGCTCAAGTGAAATGGAAACTCTAAATTGCTTCTATTTCTGAATGCTAGTGTGAATGTATCTGTCTACGTGTTATCCCAGCGATAGATTGGCAACCTCTCCGGAGTATTCTCCTGTTTTTCACTCAGTGTATGCAGGGATTGGCTCCACCCTCCCAGCGAGCCCTTCAAGGAATACGTCTGTATTTTAAAAAAAAAAAAGGACTGGATGACATCATTTAGTCATTTGTACACCTCTTCTTTCTGTTTTTTAAATAAATGCACCCTGTGGCATTTATGACTTTTACACCACATTGTTTCTATCCTCATTACCATGAAAATTAATTAAACTCCAGCAACTTTCACTTGGCTGAATTTGAACCCACTAAGTGTATTTAAGCTTGCTGCCTGAGATTTATTGTTCGGTACTCTTGGGGTCTAAGCAAAAAAAATGATGACAGGTAGAGAAAGGTTTTGCTAAAGGAAGCAGGGGAGTATTTGGAATGTGAGAACTTTAAGAGTACTGCTCAATTGGGATTTTGAAAGTGATGCACATAGAGGAAGAAGATAAATAAAGAAGAAGAAAATACCTAAGAACAGAAGAGGAAGGACTGCAGAAAAAAAATAGTTGTTCCTTTGCATTTAAAGTGTGTGTGTCTGTGTGTATGTGACAGACTGACACTCCCCAGTACTTGTTATCCTACTTGTCAATTTGTTTTAATAAGTGTGCCTACTGCTTATCACAACCTGACATACGGTATTATTATAAAGTACCCTGAGGAACACAGCTTCCACTGATTTCAAACTAATGGTATTCCACTGAGGCGGTTTGTTCCATTTTTTCCCAGATTTTTATTCATGCAGTGCAGACTCTGCTGCTTTTTCACCAGCCTGCCTCATATTCATATAAAAGCACTTACCAACATTCGGCACATTATTACAGCTTGAGGAAGGAAACTAGTATTTGTTCATGCTGTGGCCACTCCTATGCCTTACAGTGAGGTTTAAAAGACAATGAACTAAAATCAAGAGGAACCGTATTTAAAAAAAAAACTATTTTACTGCACTGTGAGTGCTGAGAAGTGAAGAGAAATACAAACAGAAGAAGAGTTCGTTTCCAATGTGACTTGTCTTCCTGTTTACCTTCATCCGTGTCTTATTATTACCACAGTTCAAGCAAATAGCAATATTTGTTCAACAGTTTTATTTACCAAACATTTTAAGCAGCCAATAATTAATCGCCTCCATTCAAACTCAAACTCAACACTAGGAATGGCAAAGTTGGTTTGTCAGACAGTTTGCTAGTCCACCGCTTTGGTCCAACTTTTAGATAGATTGCCATTAAAAATTTGTCCAGATGGCCCCCAGAGAATGAAGCCTACTGACTTCGGTGATCCCCTGACTTTTCATCGATCGCCACCGTGAGGTTCCCTTTTTTGGTTTTTAGTGGAATGTCTTGACAACTGTTGGATAGATCTTGAAATTTGGTACAAATAGCTGTTATGATCCTGTCAGTCTGGCTCTGTATTCCTTAGTTGCCTTTATCCACCAGTCCACCAAATGCCATCAGATTTTTCCCCTGTTTGTTATACTGGACTGAATGGGAGAAGGCCCTCGTACAGGACATTGAAGTTTGCTTTCACGCTAGTGGTGTAAAGTGACTAAGGAGTTTAACTTTTGTTTCTGTAGATTTGAGTAATAGTATAGTAATCATGAAATTGCAAATAAGAGAGTTTGCAGGTTATAGTGTACCTGTGTATTTAGGTCATATTCATGTATATTCTTAGATGGGTTTATGTAAGTTGGTTTATTATGAAGAGGATTGTGTTTTCTGGCTTCTTGAATTTCTGCTGCTCTGGGGTTTTTCTTCCCGTGTCTGTTCTGCCCTTCCCTCCACACTTTCCCTCCAAACCTGCCCTGCATCATCCTCGTTAGCCCTGCCCTTTTCCCACTGTTTTCCCCAGCCTGTCAGCTTCTTCTCCCTTCTCCTGTTTCATCTCCTCATTCCCCTCACTTGAGTTTCTCCACCCATCTCCCCACCTGCACCTCATCCCCTCGTTAGTTCAGTTAGTATTTCAGTCCTGCGTTTCAGTTCAGTCTTGTTGGATCCTTTGTTCTGTATTGTTCAGTTTTGCTCTGCTTTGTTCTGTCTGGTTTTGTTTTGTTCTGTTTTGCTGTGCCTGCATGCCTGGATCTTTATTAAAGAGACATTGTTCATTCATTCTGGCTGTTTTGTCCTGCATTTGGGTCCATCTCCTGTGACTCCCCCGACAATAACCATGGTTCCCAGAATCCTGGTAATTGGTGTTCCTCTGATGTAGTGTCAATCTACTAGATTGGATTGGCACAAAATCTTGCACTGACATGCAATGCTGATCCCCTGACTTTTCATCCAGCACCAAAATGAGGTTGACATGTGGTTTTGAGTGACATTTCTCTATTAGCTGGATTGCTATTAAATTAAATAAAAATAATTACATTAATTAAAAAAGACATTGATGTCCCCCTCATGATGAAATGTAGTAACTTTGGTTCCTTTTAACTTTTCATCGTGCACCATAATATACTTTGATTTATGACCAAATATTTGCAAAATGATGTCATTCCCATTAGCCTCCTTGCAGGATGTTTGCACTGTACAGCCTCACAGAGCTGCTAGCATGGCTGGAGACTCTTAGCCTGTTTATGTTATGTTCATACTTTCTACTGACATGCATTGTCAAAGTTATCTTAACATGTTTTATCTGATTATATATATCAGATATAAATAAAACTTAATTGAATTATAACACTAATGGAGATTGATCTTAATATGTGACAACATCACAACCCAAATTAATATTTTTGTGAAAAAATACAGTTACCTAATTGTTTCTTAATAATGTCATTATGTTAATTTTCCAGATGCAGTGACCTCAGTAAATGATTTTAACTGTGCAGTTGTGTCTCTGATTACCTGATTAATTAGCTGAATAATTTTCCACTTTTTGGCAAGTAGTAAGTTGAGACTCAAAAAAATAAACACTTGCAGACAGTTATCATATCAGGCTTTTCCAATACAGAGAAAGCTGCATTGATTCAGGTGTGATTTTCTTCCATGTCTCAATCAACGTATCCTTTAAGCTTAGCGCATTACTCCCTCTGTACAGACTGTAGGTTAAATCAACAGGGATCATGCCATTTGAGAAAAAAATAATAATATTTTGTGGCCCTAAGGTGTATCAGTTTCACAAATTAGGGATTAAATTCAGAATTTGCTGTATGAACACTCCACAGCTCCAAGTACAACATCTTATGTGTTACAAATAAATCAATAGAAATTGATATTTACTCTGTAGGATTTCTGTTGACTGCAACTTGTAATGTGATTCTTGTGAATTGTGTTCCAAATCCCTCTTACAAAATGTCAACAGTGTGTGAGGACATATTTCAAAATAAACCCCCAAAGCAGTAAAAGCCCAGTAATAAATAAATAAATAAGACAAAGGATGTTTCCAGTAAACTAAACAATGGAGGAGAAAGGGGCAAATTGATTTGTGTTAAAAAAAAATCTATTAGAACTTGTGCATTTTAGCTGACACTTATGGAATTACTTTGCAGGACTGTCTTGATGCGTAAATTCAACATTTTACATTTTACCTGTTCATATTTCCCGTGCAGCCCCTGCAGTCCATCAATCCTGTTTTACTGATGTGAAATCTGATTGTGTGTTGATGCATAAAACTTGTCTTTTGGACTGAATAACACTTGTTTTCCTCAAAGTGCACTGGGATGGAAGTCTACCTGTGAGGACAATCAAATCTTTTGAGAGCAGAGTATATCTGCAGTATCTCAAGTTGGAAGTAAAACTTATCGTGTAGTCAAGGTCAACAAAGTAAAAAAAAAGAAAAAGAAAAAGTTTATGTTCATATAGGTGGATGTCTTCTTGGCAGTGTGCAGACCTGTGTGTATATATGTAAGCTCTATGTTGCACTATAGCTACAGTATATGCAGTATGATATCGGTGTAAGCTTGTGCAGTGCAGTGTTCAGAGCTGAGGGAGTGAGAGGTCTGAGTCAGTGATGTTTACTTGATCGTGTGTGAAATCCAGTCGGCTTTCTGCTGCCTCTATCTCCCCGTCAGCATCACAGAGTTATAACTGCAGTTTCCCACACAGACTGTTTGGTTGTGATTCTTAACTATGTGGAAAGAGTGTCAGTCAGATTGAGAACCTCTTTCCCCTCTAAATGGATTCAGTTCCAGTCATGCGCAAGGTGTAAAATGCACACGCTCAAGCGGGCATCTACTGTGCTGCACACACATAAACACGCACAATTTCTCTCACACTCCATTGCCATATCTCTCTTGGTGTATTGCTCTCACACTTTTTTTTTTTTTGTCCCTTTCTGTGCCTCTTTCCTTCTCTCTCAAGCTGACTGTGAGTGACACGTGATAATGACTTACGACAAGATAAAAAGACTTTTACAACCCAGCCTTGGCAGATAGGATGGGAGGACGGGAGGAGGAAGACGAGGAAGAGAGACATTTCTACATCCACGCTCCTCTCATTACCTGCTGGCAGTATTTTGGCGCTGGCACCACTCCATCTCCTCTCTGTGTCATGACCTGGCAGAGAGAAGGGAGGTAGTGTTTCTTCAATTTCCACCTACCTCCTTTTTTCTTGTACCATCTTTTCGATCAAATCTATACCTCCTATGATTCACTTCTGTCCTGTCTTCCTTCCCTCTCACCTATTTCTCCTTCCACTGATCTTCCACCCTCCCTTCTCTGTCAAACTGTTCTTTCCAATAATCCTGCAAATACAAAAAACTGAGGGAGGAATGAATGTAACAGCACTGTTAAATTGATTGTAATAAAAACATAAAAAATGTAATATCCAAGTCAATGATAACGTTAAATATTCTACCAATGAGGTCGTTGTTTTCACCCTCATTCATATTTTGACTTAACTTTTTTGTTTTACTTTGCACTTTACAGAAATATTAAACACTTTTTTTTTTTTTTACCTCATTCTATTATTTAAATCAGGAGTCTGATGAATACATTTAATTCTGGGCAGGATCTGTGGGTCTGTTGGCATTAACAGTACTGAACCATTACAGCTGAATTGGCAATAATGGGACTTTACCTCAGGTAGTTTGGTTTGCTGTATCTCTCGGTTTTTTGCAGATATCAAATGTAATTATGGTGTTGGCTTTCTTGCTATGATAAGCGACCTGGGGAAAGTGTTTAAATCCTAGTCAGATGTGATCAGATGGTGAGCTTCAGCCGCCTTGGCGTGGTCAAACGTATTTGCTATTTGACTTGCAAATTTTGCTGGAGCGAGCTCAAACCGAATGTAGATTTAAAGGTGTGTTTCAAAGTCTTACCTTCCCCGTCTCTCAGTGTGTAACACCTCGGCTTACATTTTCTAGATCATGTGGAAACGAGGAGGGTGGAAAACTGAAATTATGGGTATGTAAATGGAATTGAAAAGTGTTTATGGTGGAGGAAAAAAGAGCTCAGTCTACAAATGATGAATGACAAATGACTACAAATGATAACAGTGAACAGTAGCCTGCTGGTTGCAAAGTTCACTTGTGACCAGAGGGTTGCAGGTTTAAACATGAGTTATTCCTGAATGATAGCTGTGACGTCTACTGCTGACGAGGGCTCCAAACTATACCAACATGTACTGTATATGGATTTGAAAATATGATGTATTGTTGATCTGTAAACAGCATACAGTGTGCTGCTTTGGACAAAGTGAAACAAGTCAGACATCTACAGTATCTAATGACACTAGAAATTACCAGAAGTATGCGACACTACTGTGTAGTTCTGTTCTGGGCTGTTTCTTCAAAGTTGGATTTAGTTCCAGTTAAAGGTCCAGTGTGTAGAATTTAGTGGCATCTAGCAAAACGGACTTTAATTGGTCGGTTGGTTTGTCTCAAAGAATTTACTGAGCGCTGTCCTGCCGACAAGATTGCTTATTGCAACTGTTCTGATAACCATTGCACCTCTCTAACCTTCTGTTTTTGTTCCACAAGCACATGAGTGTCCAAGCTATGTGCCCCTCTCTCTCTTATCTCTCCCGCTCTCTCCCTTTTTCTCCCCCGTCCTCTCGCCTCTCAGGCATCTCTTGCTGGACCAGCACCCGTCCTGGAACCGCTCTGCTTCCTTGCTGTCGGTGCCATTTCCTGAGGCTTTGGATCTGGTTCCCCATCCTGCAGGAGTTCAGCCTAATGTCTCTCTCTCTCTCTAAATGATGTCTTTATCCTTCTCTCTCTCTCTCTCCTGTGTGAATGTCTTTTCTTGTCTCTTCTCCCGTGTATGTGAGTGGTGAGATATGAGTCTGTCCCCTGTATGCATGTGTAGTCTGTCCTCCTCCCAGGTCTTCATGTTGACGGAGGTCACATGGCTCAGGTTCTATTCCATTCAGGTGGCATCCTCTTCATCACATTTTTTATTTATACATCATATATATATATATATATATATATATATATATATATATATATATATATATATATATATATATATATTAACCCATTATTTATTTGTTTGTGTTCAAAGCTGTATTCTGTAATTTGTGTTCTATTCTCTACACACAAGGATCACATGGATCCCTCCTCTGTTCTTCTTCCTGAGGTTTCTTCCATTTTTTTCCTGTTAAAGGGGTTTTTAAGGAGTGTTTCCTTATTTAAATCGAGGGTCTAAGGACAGAGGATGTTGTATTGCTGTACAGACTTTAAAGCCCCATGATGCAAATTTTTGATTTGTGATATTGGGCTATACAAATAAAAACTGACTTGAATTTTGGGTCCAAAGAAGCGCAGGCATGCTAATGCTAACTACTAATTATCCCCTTGTTGACACACACAGTCATTCTCACACGCACAAACGCAGACAAACTAGCTGGTGAAAGATGTATCCACACACAGAAACACACACAGCTGGGCATTAAAGTATTGTTTAGTGAGTTTGTTTGTGTGTGTTAGATAGGCCACCATCTCTAATCTACATAATCAAACAAGCTTCCCCTAAACACATTCTGCCGCATTGTTCATCACTTACTCATTTAGTATTAATTAAGCCCGGCTTTGTTTTTCAAAGTTAAATTTGATGATGGCAAGTCCTCCTGAGGTTGCTTACCACCTCTCTTTCCCTTCCTTCCTTTTATGAAGTTTCTCACAATGTCATCAGCAGCTAAACCGAAAGCAACCTCAGCGAGTCACGAGAAGACTTTATTTGTCAGGATGCTCACAGTGGGAGGCTGTGGCTGATTTAAAAAGAAAATTTTGAATGGTTCAGAGAGAAGAGGAGAGAGAAAAACCACCTTAAAAAAGTGGTACAACACCACCAACACATGCATTTCCCCTTAAATTAAGAAAGTGAGGACTGGCAAAATGTTTACCTTCTTCATCTTTCAATCCTTTTTTGAGGAGATTTGGTATAAGAACACATTCGCACAGAAATGCACACAGCTCAGTAATAGCATACATATTTTAAAGACAGAGCACAAGAACCAAGATTTGAATATTGTAAACAGGTGCCTCACAGGATATGAAGGGGAAAAAAATAGAGCCTATACTGTGCTCTACATTCTATAAATATGTTGAAAGCTGAACCAAACGCTAAAGCATTATTTACATATATCTATCACTTTTATCATACACACAGATGGATGAACACACCAACAGCCGTGCAGACTATTACACGCCTCTATACTGAAAAATGCAGCCCATCATACATTATGCATATGGGAGAGATAAACCTGTGTTCCACATCAGTGTGAGGCTGCAGTATGCATCATAATGGCAGCCGAATTCCACTGTGTAAATGTATGTAGTAGACTGGGTGTATCCCTGTGCAGGTGAGTGTGCGAGACAAGACGGTGTTCAGTTGTGGCATTGTATAATAATGTCAACACGCATGTATTTTGTAATGGAAATTCACCAGGGGTTCAGTTGTAAGGTCAATTGGTCATATTGCTACACTGTGTGTGTGTGTGTGTGTGTGTAAGGTTGTCACAAACATACACTCAAATACATCAAACTGCATGGAGGTGCGGTAGTCGTGGAGTATATACTGAGCATGCATGCCCATTATACACCGGGCTTGCATGCATTTACAGATCATAAAAACATAAAGACACTGAAGCTAATGCTAATTTATGAGTTTTCTTGTTTGCATTCCATACAAATACTATGTGCATGTGTGTGCCTGCAAGTGTGTATGAGTGATTCTGTATTTTTTTTTTTTTTAATGTGTACATGTGTGTGCCGGCATGTCCTTGTTCTTTGTGCTTGTGTCCTGCAGATGTATATCTATAGTTTATTTGTGTCTGAAGGTGTATTACTATATCTTATGTGTCTGTGAGGTGCATGTGCATCCTGTTTGTGTGTTTGAGTGATGTGTATCTGATGCACTGTCTGATTTATATAATTACATTGTTTTATGAACATAAATGTACAAAGAGCAAGCCCAGGATGCCTTATTATATTTGTACAACACACATATGTATGGTATGGCTCACACACTGCGTGTGTGTGTGTGTGTGTGTGTGTATGCACACACTTATAATCTGACAGTTTGTGTTTGTATGATTAAAACCGATAAAAGATGCTGCCGTGTCATGTGCTTCAGGTCCATCTGATAAAATGCATTTACTGCAGACAGCAGCTGAATGCTCACATGGTTTCTCCCATTTTTCTTTTTATATCTTAGCTTTCTGAATTTCAACTGAATACTTTTAAATAATAACAATCAGGAGGGAAAAGGAAAAAAACTGAGTCTGATGTTTGCAAAATAATTGAAATACAGAAGATAAAAATGAAATTATAGTGATAGAAAGAGTGCAATACAGGTTTTATGCTGGTTCAAAGAGTCTTATGCAGACTCTACACATAAATCGTTCTATAGGTGTTTCATCTGTTGGTAGGGCACCGCCTTAATCACAGAATCAGTTCGAAGTAACAGAAAGTCAAAGTCACATTCAGTTGGTGACGCAATTGATCAAAGAGTACAAATTTGCATTTTAGAAATATCAGAAAACAGCAGGAGCTCCAAATTGCTTTGTGTAATTCCATTCATGGTTGGTGCTCACCTGCATAATGCGTGTTGAACATGCCTGTGAGATGCATACTGTATGTCCCAGTCACAAATGCCCCTCATGCAAGCCAAGCGCCGAATAAACCTATCTCACAGAGCAAGACATGTTCTGACTTAATAACAGCCATCAGTCTTCACAGCGTAAACACCAGACTCTCATTATATTTGTGTATATTGTGTGAGTGAGCTTGTGTGAAGCTGTGTGTACTGTCTCTGAGGTATGAGCTTGCGTGGGAGTGGGTTCATGTTTTTGTCTGTGTGTGTGTGTGTGTGTGTGACAGAGTGAGAGATTGTGTCTCATTAACAGTGTTGTTTACAGACAAGAGTTGGAAAGAGTTGTGAGTTGGAAAGAGACAGAGGATGACTTCCAATCATTTAATTTTAATTATACTGACAGCATTTTTCAGGCTCTCTTTTACAAATCGTGTCTTCTCTCTGCATTTTGTCCCCCTCCTGTCTTCCTCTGTTGCTTTCAGTATCCCGTATTCTTCTCGGTTCCTCTTTCTATCTCTCTCCCTCCCCTCTGTCTCTCTCTTTACACTCCATTACTGCCAAATTCCCTTACTAGCATGTGTCCCCTTGGCCTGAGGACTAGTGCGTTCCCAGCCTTGGCAGGACCTCTGACAGGCCGTTGAGCCAGGAAGGCCAATATGACTGGCAGCAGACAGGGTGGGCTGGTCCAAGTCCATCACTGGGAGGGGGGACAGAATCAACCGCATGACTACAACCTCACTTGGGTGTGAAGCAAATTTCATTCCAGCTCTTTTCATTCCTCCCTCCCAACCGTATTTCTTCCGTATGGCTTGCACTGTGCATTTTTGCAGTAGACCTGTTTTTCTGAGCTGTGTGAGCAGGAAGATGAAGCTCCATAAAGACTTAATTGTAATGTCTAACCCCTGCTGGAAGACGGTCACCTGTCTGTGTTTGATTTGGTCGGATTATAAATACTATGTGACGCTGATTGACAGAGATTGAGATTTTTAGACGTGGAATGACAGCAGTTCGAAAGTAGTTGGCATTCAGTTGTGCACCAGCTCTGTCAGTATGTCAGTCTGGATTTTTTTTTTTTAACAACCTAAATAATTTGTCCATGAAATCCTGCAGCTGCAAAATAACATTATACATGCCTGATCAAAAATCTTGCTCAGGCATGTATAATGTATAATCACTTCCAAGCTTTTTCACCAATTAGGCCCCACCACATTGCAATTGAACTTTTTTTTTTTTTTCCAATGGTCACACTACTACTGCCAAGAATTGGAAACCTTGGCAGGGCTGCTTCGTCTAACCTGGCAATTATCTGACAGTAGCAGAAAGTTCAGTGTTGCATAAATCCGTTTCAGACTTGTTTCTTGTGTTTATCTTTTCGAAGCGCTCGAGCAAATCAATTCTGATTTCATAAACTCTTACAAAAGTTTATTGATCTATGTACAGTTGTTTTTTTTCTGATTTCTCTCAAAAGACAAGGCTGGTGATATTATAGATCTCACTGTCAACAAAACCCATTAAAATACATAAAACCAATAATTAATGAATCGCTCTGTGCCATAGACCTCTACTTTTGGAACCACACTGCTGCACTGGTGTTCCTTTACTACCAAGTTTCAGTGCAGCAAAGAAGGATGTGCACACAGAGAACAAAAAAAAAAAAAAGAAATTATAAAAATATTTCTATTATTTATATTCCAGGGCTGTACAGACAGTGAAAAATGTGTAAAAGTGCATAGAGTGCAAACATTTCAGTCCATGTTGGACATTTCTCAGTGCAAAACAAGGCATGCATGAAGAATCACCATATATGTGGGTTACTCTACAGGTGCACCTAATCAATGATCTAGGGGATTGATTGAATAGCCATGAAGCCAACTGCCTGCAGATCAAGTCATTACAAACACATTAGGATGATATAATCCCATAGCATTAACACATTCTCATACCCATACTCACAGAGTCGCAGAAAACTGGTCACGTAGACAACGTAGACAACTTTACTAGAGCTGCATTCATCATTTCATTTCATTTTGTACTTTTTTTTCTGGTAAAAGCGTTAACCTTTTTACAACATGCAGCACAATTTCAGCAAGGGGAGAAACCTGTGGCACTGTCCAAACGTCCCTGGCGGATGGAGTTTTTCTGTGCGTCTGTGTGTATCAGTGTGTCCCAAATATTCTTTGCTCTAGAAAAAGAGAAAAGAGGTTAAATGTTCCAGTGCTTTTTTCACCTGCATTACATATCTCACACCCAAGTGGTGAACAGGTAGTAAAATTAAATACACAAGAGAATGTTTATTTTCTTTTCAGGTTTACATTTGGTGAATAGTTCATTTCTGTTTTTCTCATAAGCCTTTGCAAATGTCTGATCCAATCCTGATACACTCCATCAGAAACTGATTAAAGAGTTTGTGAGCTTCTATTTGCATCCTTGTGCAGCTGCGTCTAGCCCTAAGAAACTGAGTATAGGGCAGGCCTTTTTTGAGGGGGATCGAATGATAGCATGAATAGTGTAAAAGACTATTTCTGTCTCTTGGTTTGGTGAAGAGAGTGGTGTAAATGTCTCTCTCATTATAGATTACCCATGTGTCCAAAAAACCTACTTTGTAACTGTCGCATTCCATATTGAATTCAATTGAATCAATACAATTGTTGAGACAACTGTGAAAAAGCCTGGAGATCACAATTACAGCCATTCCAAATCAGAAAGAATAGTGGTTGTTTTCTTTACTACCAAGGACACGGCCCGCTACTGTAAATACTCCCTGGAGCACCAAATGTGTATTAATCCACCACTGAAAATAGTCTCCAACAAATTTACTCCTGTTTGAGGAAAATCTGCTAAAAACTGCAATACCCAGCTGTTGTAGGAAATTACTTAACCTTTTAAAAAAAACTACATTTATGTGACTTGTTTTTAAAGATTTACATTTTCAGTCGGAGCAAATAAGCTTGGAGGTGAGAGTATTGAGAGACATTTGGTTTAGTTTTTACATGAGATTTTTTTGGGTGATAAGACTAAGAATTATAAAAAGAAGCCTTGCAAAACAATGTTAATTAATGTATAATTTACAACTTTTAATCACATCCTAAATTCAGTTTTCTTTACATCGTGAAAAAAAAAAAACTGCCCAAATTATGCGCATACATTAATTAAACAACTTTTCTCAACGTGTGCTTCAGTTTTGTACAGCTTGTCACCTGTATGCTCTGTTGTATTAATATTTAAAAAAAGCCCCCTGGGTGAAGATGTGAAAACTTAGCTAAACATTTTGTTCCACATGCGGGCTCATTTTCTACTCCAGTGCAAAAGTACAGGAGCAGTGTAAAAGCCTTAATACATAATTCACCACCATCTGTCCACAGCACATGTTGTGTAATAAAAGCTGTCTTGTACCCTCTTCTCCTCCCTCTTGTCTCTATCTCTCACACTCTTTCTCTTTCTAATTGTTTCTTTTTCTTTTTTGCTGTCTCTCGCTCTCTTGTTCTCTCATTCTCATGTAGCCTGAGAGAATGTGTCAGACTGCCCCACACACTCTCTCACACTAACTTTTTGCCATATTCTCCTTGTTTCCTCTTTCATTTCCTTGCCAGCTCGCTGTGTCTGTCTCTGGCTTGCACTCTTTCTCTCCTCCGCACAAACTATCTTCTCTCTTCCCCCCCCTCACTCTTTCTCCATTCTTTGTCTGCTTCTCTCTTTCTCTCTCACATTCCTATCTTTGGACTCGTTCGCTCTTGCATCCTCTCTACAATACAGTGCTGTCAATGACTCTCCATTTTGCAAGTACGTGCCAGTAGCAGCTCCACTCTACCTGTGGGTCAATTAGTATTTTTCACAACTCATCAGGGCCATTGTCCAGGACCGTGTATGTGTCTGTGAGTGTGTAGGTGTGTGTTTGTGTGGTCTCAATCTCATCAGGTCTATTGTGGAGGCTGACAATGCAGTAGCCATGTGAATCAGTTTCTTTTGTACTCTTTATAGAGTCAGAGGCTGCAGTATGTAGGTGGATAAGTGTCTATCTCTATGTGTGTGTGCACATGTGTGTGTGTGTGTGTGGGTAGTGTGTCAGCTTAGTGCAGAGCAACGGCCCACTGTTTAGTCTTCTTCACAACGTGTAGTGCGGAAGCTCTTCATAGTGGCTCAGCCTCATGGGAGAGGAAAGGAGGAGGAACAAGGGAGAGGAGGAGATGGGAAAAGGAAACAGGGGATCACACACAGGAAGGGAAGGAGGATAATATAGAAAGAGACGTAGAGAAGAGATGAGAAAAGTAAGCGAGTAGTCAGAAGTGAATCGGTCTGACCCACTGTACTGTGCCGCAGTCATTCCTAAGCTTTACTTGTATGATAAGTGACGGTAATTTGGGCATATTTTAGACCTGATTACATCTAGATTAACCTATAAATCAGACTATAGTGGAAACTCATGCTGTCAAGATACAGTCTCTCTCTCTCCATTCGCCTATTTCCTCTCCACCTTAAAGATAATTGCCTACAATAATTTCTGTATCTAACCATTACTAGGAATTTTTTTTCTCCTTACCTATGTTATTTTAGATTGTGGCATAATTTCTGCTCATCCTGCCTTTGGCCATCTTAATCTCAACATCTTAATATTTTTCTCCATCTCCTTGCCTCTATGAGTGATCCAGGAATTTACAGTTTGCAGTTACACTCATTGTACATGACTCTGATTTCTAAATGTAATGTAATGTAAATAGGCAGGTCTGACTTACTTGAGTGTATAAGGCACCCTGGCCGGTGGTGAGCTAACAACTCGCCAAGTTAACAGCTGGTGGTTGTACATGAAATGAGCCCATGCTGGAAAGCTCAGCCTGAAAACTCATTATTGAGTTCGCACTTGAATTTGCTTCCATTATAATTTTTTTTTTTTTCAATCACGAGTAAAGGGCATTAATTAAATAGAAACAGTATTGAATGTTTAAACAGCTAATCTTTTCAGGGAACAGACAGGCTGAAAGAGCTCAGGCGATGGCTACGATCCAATGTTGATTTCACCTTTTACAAATGGACATAAATGAAGGGAAAGCAGTGTGTTAAATATTGTAAGTTGTGTGTTTTTAAGTTTTTCAAAAGCTCATTTTGTTATATTTTGAAATATGGCAAAAAAAAAGTTTTAATGCATGGCTGAGGTGGAAATGTTTGTGTATTGATAAATGCAAAATGTGACGACGATGGTTACAGACGTAGTGAATAAATCACGATGTACTTGAAGCTTATGACTTAAACGTCCACTGACGCTTCCACTCCACTGAACAGACAAATAATAGTGACAGATGGAAACATCAGGTCTGTGTGGAGCGATGAGGAGACTGAATGCTGCTCAAACTAATACACAAAACAAACATATTTCCATCATGTTCTCCACATTGTTTTTCATCGTTTGCTGTTTGACTGGTGCTCTTTTTAATTCTTCTGCAATAGTTTAATGGCCCTCGGCTGGAAAATTAGCACCACCAGCTGTTTATCTTGACGACCCAACTCCAGATATTCACATAATGGCAGTGGATAGAAACACGCATTAATTAGAATTTTCTTTGGCTGATTTTCTGGAGTCAAAATTTTTTGGATAGAAACCTACCTAATAAGACAAATTCTTGCTTATATGCCTTCTTGGTAAAGCTCCTTGTTAGCAGGTGTGTATGCAAAAAGGCACCACACAGTCTAACCATTCCCTCGGCATTAGAGAGATTTTGCAGTGACAAGGACTGCATGGGGAGTTGGAAATATCAAATAAGCAGATGTACAGTATGCAAAAACTCTTTTTCTGCATTCACCATCTTTACCTTGCCTTTTTTCTCTGACCTGTGCCTGACCTTTTGAACTCCTAATACCCTCCAGGCTCCCTTCCTTTTCATTCCACATTCCACAGGGTCTCTTTTCAGACCCTTCAGGCCTGTTTGAAAGCCTGTTTGACTCTGATATACACTGCTGAACACTACAATACATACTGCTGCTGTTTAAAGAGCTTGGAGCCTTTCACAATAACATAAAAATGGAAATTTGTAGCTTGATCCTTGGGCACAAATGATACTGACTACAAAGCAATGCATACATGCAAACACACATTTTCATATGCCGATATAGTATAATATTGCCATACGGCTTTTAAAGTTGAATACATTGCTTGTATAAATGTACAGTCATAATACTACAGTTTACACTCTGATTACTCTGTGCCTTGATTTAAAAAAAAAAAAAAAAAAAAAGGAAAACATGTGCAGCAGAAACATAAAGAGAAATTTTGACAAATGAAGCCATTCTTTCCACTCTTAATAACTCCTTTTGGAAACCACAAATCTACTTTCCGCCAGTCAGTGTCCACTCATAGGCTTTGATTCCCCTCTGAGAGGTTGTTTAGCTCTGATGAATGCAGCAGGAAGGGCTGGTAGAAAGAAAAAGGCAGCATGGAGAGGAACAGCAAACCCTCTATTGTTATCAGAGGTAGAAATGTATTCAGAAAGAGGCACTGTTGTGGTTATTTCCATTCTGTGTTGATTTTGAACCTGAGAGCTCTCTTTTATTTGTTTCTTTATATATATATATTTTTTTTTGGAAATTATAATTTGAAGCAGCTGAGGCTATGCTGCACAGCATGGTTTGGGGGTTTTGAATGTGCAAACTGTTGTGTTTTCAGCACTTGTTGAGACATTCCTGCTGGTCCAGATGAATTCGTACCTGATTAGTCCTTGGGGGGGTGGTTGGGGGGGGTGATATATATAGCAAATGCAATTGTTTCTTTGGGTTGAGAAGGTTTATATACATTTCAATACCTCTGGTGAGAAGAAAGAATAGGAGTGAGCAGCAGGGAAGTGCAAAACAGGCTAATCAGTGACATTCAGTTGTGTGATATTCATGTTCTTGACAGAGAACCTGTTAGATCATGTACATTGCAGGAGAAGAGATGTTTTGTTGCAGTGAATACCATAATACTGTAATTCAGTACCAGCAGAATCGTTAAGCTGGGAACGTCGTCAACTCACTCTGAATGTTAACTATCGCTCAGCAGCGTTATGACAGTGGCTTCAATGCACCCTTCAGCAAATTAGATTTCCCTTTAGACATGACGTGTTACATTACATTGCAGTGCATTATACACTGCAAACACTATTCATTATTGCAGGTGAAAGTATAATTTCATTTTAGACTCTGTATTGCAGTGATAAACTGATTCTATCCTGTAATCATGTTGATCTAAATTACTCATGAGCTGGTTATGTGGTAAGATTGAATTTGAATTGACTGCTGTTTTTGCTTTGCAGCCTCTGACTGGGTGTTTTCTTTTGGTCAGTGCCCACTGGCAATAACCCCCGATCCAAGCAAACGCCTGCCGAGCCGCAATGAGCAAAGCAAAATGTTGGTGCTTGGCTTTTGCCAGGTTTATTCCTTGCTCCCAGGTGTTTAGAAGTATAATGTAATAAATGCAAAAAGATTGCATGAACTAGAAACAGTGTTTGTCTAGTTAGGGTGATGAAGTAACTGCGAAGTGCAAAAATCATTTCAGGTAATCAAAATTAATTCTTGTTGAATGGGTTTTGTATCCTGTGGCTGTTGCTCTGGGGAGAAAATGCTTTTACAAGTGCTCTGAGTCATGTGGCAATTTTCTTGGAGTGCTCCATTTCTATAATTTATGATAGAAATAGTCTTTCAGCAGGTGAGCAGGTTTTGTATTAAAATGACCTAAATGACTATTTGATTCCTTACATTTACACTCTATATTTTGTCCGATGGTCTTCCTGTTCGATTTTTTTTCCTCGTTATTCCCTCTTCTGGGTAATTTGTTTATTTTTTTTTTCCCCCGAGCCTTTCCCACATCGCAGGAGAATAAATTTACTTTTCGATCTCTCCAGTCTTCCCCGGCCTGCTCCAACCCCAGTAATTTAGAGCTAGAGAGAGGCCAGGGAAAAGTCTGTCGAGAAGGATTCATCTCTCCAATCCCCAAGCCTCACATTTTATCGCCAGCTCTTTAAAAGCATGTTTAATGCGCTGCCCCAAATGGAGAATTGTCCTTGTATATCACCGCCACACAATTCTCTGTCTTCCTCAAGCCAATACTGGTGTGTCTGTTTTTAGTTAAGTTGGTGTTCCTATATCTCTCCTTTTGTGTTGAGGTGCGCGCGTGCCCGACGTGTGAGAGTGACAGACAGAGAAAGATGGCTGAGTTGTTGGATCAGAGGAATCAATAGGGGGTCAAAGTAAAGTACAGACCACATACATATTTAAGGCAGAAAGAATACTCCTGCATGCCCTGTCCTTGTACATTTATTATTCCTTCTCTCTTTTTTTTTTTTTTGTTTCCAGCAGGGAGACTGGAGAAGTAAATCCCCTCATTTTTACAGATGTGAGTTCAGTTAAGATGGGACAAAATAATGATGTAAGGTTACAGATTGTCAGATGTTTCCTAAAGAGTGATGTGGGTTTGCCAGTCAAGGCCTAACAAAGTAATTTTGAGGAAAATGTTGAAATTAATTTATTGCCTGTATTCATTTTGGTATCTACCAAGACATTATTTCCCCTTTATGATGGGGAAACTGGTTTGGTAGTGGACACTCATGCTGACAACAAGACCTCTGTAGTCAAAACCAGAACCTGGAGTTTAGTAGTTAATTTTAATTTAAATGTTACTTAAGATTATTAGTTATAAAAAAAAAAATTATGTTATCACAATGTTTTTTAATACATAACAAAGTGAACTTGGAAGAGTCCAGGCTTTGTGTTTGTTCCACCACCACTTGGGGGAATGTTGTTTTTTGGTTGTTTTTTTTGGGGTTTTTTTGCACTCAATCACAAAACTTAGTGTAGTGTTACAGCTCAGGTTGGTGTGAGGCATGTCATGTACAGTCCGTCTATTGTAGCTCCTACTTTAGTGGTTTTTGTGACAGTATAGATATACTAAAGATCAGCATTTGTAATCCTATTTGTGTGTTGACCTGCATCCTATATAAATGCCAATTTCTCAAATTAGTTGAGTTATTAGTTGAGTGGCACAATTTTTTTTGCTGTTACCCCCCCCTGGAACGCCAGATACCTGCTGGGGTACAAGTATCTCTGTTAGGGAGTCCTGCTGCACCTGTGACCTATGAGAATGGATATTGATCTCATTGCTGTTCCCACATCTGTTACTGCAGGGCGCTCTAGAGTCAAGTTAAGCTACCTGCATAGCATAGAGAAGATTATAAAGGATATGAAAGGAAACCATTCATGATGCAATTTTCTCTGCAGTGTGAAAGATGGTGGCATAGATATAGAGTGACTTTGTGAAACGAAAGATTTTGATCTTGATTTAACAAAGTAAAACATTATAGTTTCAGTCCATACAAATCGAGGCGAGTTATCACAGATAAATTTGTATTGTTGTACAGCTCAGCCTTGTTTTTAGCTCCATGGTGCATTGCACCACACACAATACTGCAGCCGCTGCACCGAGTGAGAGTGCCAAAACAATATTTAGCAATCTGTAGCAATTTCCTCTCCACCAGTGAAAATAATCTGGGTAATAATCCTAAAGAATAATCCTAGGGTGACTGCTCTGGGCCGCCAGGGGAAGGGTGGGGGATGTGTGTGGGGGGGTGGAGGATAGAAGGGTGCTGAGCCAAACTCGGGAGAGACTCAGCAGCTAGACATTTCTCCGTTTTCTGTTTGGGAGCAGCTAAGATTGACACTAAATTGAGAATAGCTGGTCTACTTTAAAGGTCAGCCCACTTTAAGTGAGCTTGGTCAAGTTAAGCTAACCCATTGACGCTATCTTCGGGGGCTAACCCCCTTCACTTTTCCAGCAGCAACAACGGACGAGACTTTTCTTTGGTCTTGAGAAGCTGCAGCATTTATTAACTGACACTCTGCAGCCTGTACTGTACATTTACTGCCAGACTAACATCTTACTGCTAACCTTTTCCTCTGCTCCGCTCGCATTCACCGTCACTTTTCTGCCACTCGCTCAACCACACATTATGCACTGCCCTAAAGGAACTATGCTACTCATATAACAGTACCGTTCACATAGATGTCCTTGAAGAATGAGGAGAGGGAGGATGACAATTCAATGGTAACTTGGGTATTATCGTGCTCGCACAGTGTGCAAATGAAAATCATTAGTAGCCCATTGATATTAATGAAATTTTAGTAGCGGCGCTCATAATTCTGTTAATGAATGAATACAGGGGAAACACTGATGTTTTACGTAAGGTAGAATTTATCCCTCAAGCATACAGGATGTATTCTCCTCCAAAGCTGTACATCTGTTAGAATAAACACTATGACAATTGCAGAATTTCTCTCCTAGATCGAGGCGGTTTAGCACATCACTGTGTCATCCTCATGTCCCAACTAAGACTGAGTCATAATGGTTTTGTCACATACCAAGTTAAAAATACCCAACAGAAAGCACAGGGGGGGATTATATGTTTACTAAACTGGGTAAAGTAATACCTAGCAGAAGGAAGTGTCGTCATTCCCTCATTTTTTTTCACTCTTCTAGGTCCAGTCTGACCATATTTTGGTTCAATAAGAGTGCTGGTGGGAACTTAATTAAAAATGGCAACTCGGTATGCAGAGCATGCAAGGAGAGAGTTGATGGGGAAAGTGAGTAACACTTCAAATTTAATGATTCATCTGCGTGACATCATTCTGCTGCTTCACAGTGAATATAACATAGTTACATTTTAGTTCAGAGCATGTGAGGAGTTTGGAATGAGGAAGATGTCCATAACTGACTGGATTCATTGCATTCCTCCGGGACACATAGCTGCTGATCAGTAATGTGCAATAATTTACCATTAAGTCACCCTGCCTTGAGAGGGAGGAGCCGCTACACTGTGTAATAACCTCTATGAATTTTTTAACTTAAGATAATTTCTGTGGAACAAAGTCTGCGTCACAAATCTGCTGCTCACCCACTTAACGCCACAAATCACTCCTCGTACCTTGTATACCATGTTCAAACTCTGACCCATAGCAGTGCTCCACTTTCATTTATTTTCCTTAATTCTTTCAGTCTGTCCTCTCTTTCAACCCCTATTTTCAGCCAACCCACAGTCTACCTCTCCTTGTTCATGGTCCAAAGCTCCACACCTGGCAGGAGGGGGTTTGAGGGAGAGTGTTTTCAAAAAAAAAAAAAAAAGGAAAAAAGAAGCAGACTCCCTGTTTAGGGATAAAGTGCAGGCTGCATTCTACCAGAGTGGCCAGGAAGCTGGATAAGTGTAGCCTTGGGCATGCTTGCTTTGGTGCTGCAGTATTCAACTCAAAAATAGAGAGAGAGAGAGACTGCATATACTTACACACATCCACATAAACAAATACACACATGTATAACATAAAATGGAACACCTGCAGTACATTTATTTTTTATTTATATGAAAGAGAGTACTGTAAGTGGGAGGGAAACGTTAGGGGAGAGAGAAGTGAAGGGAGGGATAGTGAGGGAGGAGAGAGGGAGACGGATCAGTGAGGAAAAACTGAAATACAGGGAGAAGGATGTGAAGGGTGTCAGAAAGAGAAAACGTATGAGTGAAAGACAGATCCTTGCAGTTTCTTTAAAGCTCTGCTTGTTATGCTGGCAGCTGCTGGTATTTGATAACACTTTGTTGGTCATTGTACAGCGTGATTTTTCAGAATTGTCCAATATTAACCATCTTGTCTAGGGATGTATAGTATTTGTATATTGAACTCACTTACTTATAACATGTCAAACGTATTTATGCATCCTGAATTAACAGACACCTCTTTGCCCGCTTCATACACACGGCAAACACTCAAAGTAGCAAGCTCCTTCTTTCCTCTCACAAGCCTGAAGCTAGCAGCTAGCAGCTAGCTTGTGTTAATGTTGAGCATAAAATTTACTCAGCTCTGATTAGACTGTTGTACGCTGCAAAGTAATTAATTTCCTGACCAGTGTGTTACATTTCAAGTCTGGTTTGCTGGTTAAAGTTTAATATTGTAAGAGCCACAATGTAAGAATATAAGTTAAATATCATGTAAAATTGATAGCTCATAATTTATAGTCATTGTATAAGACATAGGTAATGTAAAGTGTAAAAAAAAACAAAAAAACAAATGCATGTACAGTATAGTAAATGTTGATTATTGATGCTCGTTTTAATATAGTGAGTGATATCGTGCAGTAGAGTCGGGCAGAACTACGTTAGGCACAGGAGCACATTGCTTTTCTACCGTGTGACAATGTAATTTAAGCCTTATTTTTTCAGTAAAAGTTTTTAAACTCAATTGTATTTCCTGTCATTTGCATCATACTGAAGTTACTGTGCCTACAGCTCGTTTGTGGCTTATTTTGACATCCAGACAGAACGCCACTACAAATATCATATTGAATCGGGAAGCTGTTTACCTGGACGGTCGACGTTTCCTCCATTTGAAGTGCTTCTTCAAGTTTGAGTCGGAGCACAACAGCTCAGATGCTAGCAGCTATGCTTTTGGCTCCCAAGGGAATCAAAACAAGCGCGATTGGTTGTCTCCGGGTTGTCGCTTCTCATGTCAGAAGTAAAAAGTCAAATTACTTAAAGTCACAGTTGAACTTTCTCAACTTCTCCATGTTGCGCCACAATAGAAAACGTTTTAGTCTTGAATCGCGGGGGAAGGTGCTAGCATGTTATTCAGAGGCTCCATTCACGATGAATGGCAGTCTGTTGCACCTCTAGTGTTTGCATGTGTAACAAGACTGGTCTGTCTTCCATCTCAGCATCACTAATGTCTGCATCCATTTCCATTTAGCACAGCCTTCTCCCATCTGAGTACAGGTATGCAGAACGAATAGAACACCTATGCTTTAGACTAAGCCCTCAGGTTTCAAATTAAAGTCAGAGTCAGTCCGTGTTAAACTGGAGAACTGTTCCCTGAATGACCTGTTTGGGATGCAAACACATATACACACACACACGCTTGTAAAGATATGCACATACTGTAGATATCTTAAGTAGTCCTGCATGCAAATACATGTACACACACTTAGCTCACTCTTTCAGTGTTTGGAAGATGAGTGAAGAGGGTTCTGTACTAAGAGGGTGGTGTGACTGTTGTTGGGTGGTAATAGGGAACAAGTTGTCTTGGTGGGCAGCCAAAATCATTTAATTTGAAGCCCAGGTAGGAGCTACAGCAGGCAGACGTGTTTCTAGTGAAGTTTATCTGAAATTAATCAAAATCTTTACTCTCCGAGTGTAAACCGATTTCACACACATTTGGCAGCGCTAAGTGGAAAATGAAAAATAAAATGGACAAAATTAACTAAGAGTTAATATACGTTTTGTTTTCCTGTAGGCACACACATACTTTTTTAATTATACAAGAGTTTGAAGGATTTCATGGGCCCAAGCACATGAAGGTCAAACATTTATGTTTCCAAGTTTTAAGGCTAAGGTTCAGGAGCATTCAGTAAATAATGATTTTTGTGAATTTAATTTTAGGAGTACAAATAAATTAGATTAGATTTATGGCTAGGGTCAGTAATTGTTGAGAACAGTAGTAGAGATCCACAAATACATTGCGTTTAGTATATAGAAAGAGAGTCAGTAGTATTATCACTGCATCTGCACTTAACATTCAGTGCACGCCCAGCAGAGAGGATTAGGGGAACTAAAGGGTAAATATATACACTGAATGTGTAATAACATTATCCAACATTGGAAACAGGGGCACATCCAGTCTGAGGTGGTTTTCAGAGGGTGACGGACAAATATGCCTGATATCAACAACAAATTAAAAGGTGATGCTACACATAAATATAGTTTTTATTCATGAAGCCCTCCCTTACCTTTCTATCATAGATTTTTACTCCTAGCTGACCAACTCTGTGAACTGAGGACAATATTTATAAAATTATAGGTCAGGCCCTAAAGGAGGTTTGCTGTATAGCATCTTTAGGTCCTGAAAAGGCTGTTTCATAAGCATGAATACATTTTGAATTAATTCATCCGGCGTGTATGCATAACTGCCTTATGGTAGAAAATGTTGTAAAAAGTCTGGTAAGGTAGAGTTATAAAACCTCCTGAAACAGTTCTCCTTGTTCCTTGAGGTCACTTTCACTGTCAATTGTCTGTAATTATTGCTGTCATTTTATTAGCGAGCCACATACCGCCTCAAAGTCTGCAAGTCCACAATCACACAGTGCCTCAGTAATCTGAGCCATTAAGAAATTACATTTTAAAGTAGGGCAAAAGGACCACTCTTTCATATGGACTAATTGAAACTGCTTAGTACACTCATGGTTTATTTTTTTACACATTCTCCTCACACTGTGTTTTTCCCTGTATTGTTCCTGCTGATAGTTACTGCTCTTTGCCCTGCTTTTTTCCTCCTCTTGTACTTTCTCTGCTTTTACTGGAGGGAAGAGACCTTTTTAGGGAGAGTGGCTGAGGCCACACACAAACACAACAGCAGCAGAATCTCACGCACAGATGGACTGTGGGGCAGGTATCCCTTAAAAGCAGAGTTAAGAAGCACTCCAGCAGACCAAACACTTCAACTTTCAGATCAGTCACGACATCAAACAAACTACTCCCTCACCACGTTTTAGTACCTACAACTTCTGCATATGCAAACACTACATCATGTTATGGCTCTCCAAATCTCGACCAGATGTACAGTAGGTGTGTAGGATCATACTAAGTGTAGGTCAAAGTGACAGCTTTTTGTAGTGTGTTCTACTGGTGCAAAGTGCCTCTCATCTTCCTGGAATACAGCATGTGTGATCGTTGGCTGAGTGTGTTTCCCAGACTAGATCAGAAGCTGTCAAGCATTTTGTCTGCAGGACCTGGCGTTTATTTTACATTATCATATACAGAGAGCTAATCACTTTGTCCTCCGAGTGAAATGAATATTTTGGAATTTGAAATAAAATATTGACCACTTATAGATTCACATACAGCTGTGGTTTAATGACAAATTATGTAGTTGACGTTTCCAACTTTCTTCCATAAAGTTTCAGCTTGTTTTGTATATCCTGAAGTGCTATCATGTGTGGCAGACAAGTCACATAGTAATTATAACATATTTTGACTAGAACCATTAAAAGCATGGTATAATAGCATGTATTTTGTGATAACAGCAAATGGGTAGTTGTATGCTAGAGAGAGAAAATATAACGTGTCTTAAACCTGCAGTGTGGAACTTTTACATGTAAATGAATGCCAGTTACATTCAAGCTCTCTGCTAACTTGAATGGGGATAAAATAATTTAGTAATTGTGCGGCTCTTCTAAACTTTCCAAATGTTATCGGATAGAATGCGTTTATGTGTGTATATATCAAACATGGGCAAAAAATTCAGATCTACTCAGGTCTGCTGCACAGACATTCACTTTCGGAGACTTACATGAGAAGATTGATACCCTCTCTCGAGCAGTATCGATCTTCTCATCTAACTCTTGACAGGGAAACAAATAAGCATATACTGTATGTCCCATATCTGTCCCTTTAATATCAAACTACAGCTGGAAAGGCCACATAATACAACAGACTCGAGACATTTGAGTCTGTTTTCAGTTTATATAATTGAAAGTTAATCTCAAGAGAGAAATGATAAGTTTCCTGTCTGTGATGCAGAGACGTGATAAAATTGGTCGAGAGCGGGAGAAACATTGAATGCACATGAGAGAATGACTCAGTGCTGAATGACGCGTGCTAGAGAGCGAGGGATATGCGGGGTGAGGAAAACCGGAAAAAAGAGAAAATGAGAGAGCGAGAGACGGCAGAGCTTCAGAGAATAAGAGAAGCAAAAACAAAAGAAGGGAGGTTTGCAAACTCTGATAAAAGTCGTCCACTTTTCAACATAATAATGTGTGGGAGACTCGATAGAGGGTAAGAGAGAAAAAAGCGAGATAAAATAGCAAAGAGAGAACAACGCAAAGAGATAAAACAAACTCTGGAGAAAAAGGCAGAGATAATGAAGAAGAGAAGAGGCTGGTTCAGTGACTTCATAGATGACAGGATGAAGGGACAGAGAAGTCTAAGCAACACTTTCCTCCACCTACAAGACTTCATACTTGCAAAAACTGCTTATATGAAACAATAAGAAGACCACGAGCACATCAGAACTGCACAAACTCCATATCAAACCCCTTCTTTGTATGTCTGCATCTTGCCCTGATCAGTAGTAGAGGTCCTTTTTTTCATGTGTGAGCACGTGTTGTCACTCCCATTCTGTGTGTGTGTGTTCTTAACTCTTTACTTCTCCCTCCTCTTCCTCTCCACTCTGTTTTTATCCATTCTAATGAAAAATTCAGTGGGGCCAAATGCAGAACTGTCATACTGCTGTATATATGTTAAAATAGATCCAGCCTCTGACAGGGTTTATGAATAAGTCATTAAAGCTACAGTGACACAGACTATAAACTCTGTTTGAAACCACACAAATAAAATAATGAAATGTTTCTTCTTTTTTTTTAAGTTGTATGCTTGTGACAAAAAAGAAAAGCTTTAAATGGGCTTTCCTGTCCAAAATGATGAAATACTCACCAGGGAGGAGTTGAAAAGATCATTTTTTTGTGTGTGTGTCTTTAAAGATATGATAAAACTGACTGTGAATTCAACTTCAAACAATAAAATAGCAAGATGTGAGAGTGGTGTGATGAATGGAACATCTGTGCTAGAAGCTATGAAGCCGTACTTTTAATGAATCTACAGTGACACTGCGTTTCTACTCAACTACTTCTAAGATTAGTTAGTAGTTTTATTTATTCAGGAAGTCTCATCGAGATCAAGATCTTGGCAACTTATGGTTTTATAAATAAATACACAAGTATGCTGATGCCTTCTGGATGTCCGTGATGACTATCCAACAATTTTTTTTAGACTCACAGTGGTGAGTGCAACAGCTGTCTTGATTAATGAAACAAATGGCACCCAATGGTTTAAAGGTAGTGGCAGCAGAATGCAAGCAAAGCAAAGTAAACAATCTTACAGTGAGGTCTCTTCCTATTATGACGGGTTAAGGCAGTCTGGTAGGCAGAGTCGTGGGATGGGATGCTGGCAGGATAAGTAGGCGTTGGTCAATTCTTTTCTTCAGACTTCGAGTAGCATTTCACTGTGTCAATAACACACTTTGAATTGTACCAGACGTCTCCCTTGATTGATTAAGTTGTCAATAAATTGATTTGCTTGAGACATCCAAGGTTTTCCTGGCATTTCTGTTACTGTTTCTACAACAGATTGGCATCAACAAACAGGATCTCAACAGAACAAAAGACTGGTAAGTGCAGATTTTTATATTTTGCCTTGCCATGTCTGTCTGAATCATAAAGAAAGTCTAGTTTCTGTAATTCGGCTGTGGTTTGATCGCGCATTACGCACGCACATCAACACTGATAAAGTTTTTTTTAAAGTTAAAAAAAAAAAGGTTTAACTTGATATGTTGTATAACATGGTCAGGTAGGAAATTTGTGATACTCCCCTTAGAGGGTGAGGCCACCCCCCTTTGGGGGTTGAGGGTTGTCTCAAATTGCCATCACTGATATAAATAAAAATAAAGCAGACTAGAAGAAACTGGGATGCAGCAACAAGATTTAATTGATATGCATGTCTGTGTGTCACTGCAAGCCGATCTGTATGTTTTGTGTTTAATGCTTTAACGTGAATGCAAAATGGGTAATAATCAGTCCACAGCAAAGATTAACTCTGAATCAGTGAGCAATTCACCAAAAGACGTTAAAAGTTCATATTTAAAGCAAAATGATCACCGTGCTGCGAACAAGCCAGCAGAGACAAAAATCACACTACGACACGCTGTTTTCCTCTCGAATGCCTGCAGGAATAGTAGGAAGGCTGAGAAAATGGTGTTATGTATTGCCATTCACAGCACTTATGTGTGAATGGAGTAACAGCGAGCGGCTGTATGAGGGATCATTTGAGGAATGTAAACTGCAAATTGCAGAGGTGATGATCCCAATAAAGGAAATCCAGCCTGGGATTACAAATACATGAGAGAGTGTGTCCGAGTGTGGAGAGAAATTGCTTTCAAGCAACAGGGAGAGTGTGGCGTGAATATGGGGACGAATGAGAAGCAGTGTGAGGCGGTGATGTCTGAAGAGTTGAGGAATACCATAAAAAGACGTGCTAACTGTTGCTGCTTGTCACATTCGTCTGCTCGAGACTGTGCTGCAGATGAGAGCGGCAGAAATGATGAAAATTAAAGAGCGTCATTTTAAGGATATTGTGGTGAGTGCTGAGGCAATGATGTAGGGTTGGGCAAAACGCCAAGAAAATCACCCACCCACCCCAGAAAACCTGCTAATATGCTAGTTCCAAATCAGTTAATGAGAGGCAAAATGAGTAGTGGAAATGTTGAAGATAGCGGGGTAGCACTGTATTCAAAGTTGCCGACCTGCAATTGCACAGATAAGAAGGGGTTAGAGAAAAGGCAGACAGACAATGATTTATTGTTCCTTGCAGTGGGTGTGTTAGCACAGATGCAGGGAGCAGAGATCAGCACAGGGCAGAGAGGATGGTGCGTCTGGCTCAGATTTCCAACAGAAAGAGGCGTCCAAAAGGGAGAAGCCGGGAAACTTGGAGGAGGACGTCACTGCCTGACGCTCCCCTCACAGAGGGAGAGATAGACGCAGATAGTGGCCTACAACTAGATTGTGACAGGCTGAGAAGAAAGGGGAGGATTTGCATGTGAATATAGCACCCAAAATCGTGGTAGGTGATGTGCCCGTTTGCAAACCGTGGACCCCATCTGAAGTCATGGACATGGTTAGGAGAGCCCCTGATCCAATTACACGCCCAGATGAATATCTAGTGTGGTTTACACAAGTGTGTACTGTTTACAACTGTCTAGTACCTGATGTGAAGCAGCTGATAAGGTTCACATATGGGACTGACTGGATGCTGTGTAAAGAATTTGATTGCCCTGAGCTTACAGCAGACAGCTAGTGGCCTACAAATAAAACATTGATTGATTGGTTAAACAATGATGCCAAAACAGCCATTACAAAATGTGCACGAAACCGCAGCGGTTTTTCACAGGTTGTTCGGTTTGTGCAGGGAAGCAAGGAGCCCTTGCCAGATTTCATTCAGCAGTTCATCATGACATGGGGCACATATGCTGGAATAAAACGAGAGAATAACGATCTCTTTGTGATTCAAACTTTTCTGCCAAATTTAAAGCCACACATAGCCGCAGCGTACAAACTGTCTGTGGTGGATTGGCAGTCTGAGGACTGGAAAGTCACAATAACTAAAATAATGGTGTCGCATAGAAGCCAAGTTTTCTCACAGAGTGGCTCTATTGCAGGTCCTAAAGAGATGACAGAAAAATTGACAACAAGCCTCAAAAAGTGGGCAGACAGCAGTTCAATGATACTTCGAGCAGGCGGAGAAGAAGCAATTGTCTCGGGCATGTGGCAAACCAGACCATTGGGCCCAGGAGTGTAGGACACGCCATGGAAAATCCCATAACACAAATCATGATTACATGGCGTCTGGCTGTCTGCAGCCACCCCCACCACCTCTGTTAGATTTTGAGAGGCAGCAAACAAATCACTATCAGGCTTAGGGAGGCCATGGAGAGACAGGATCAGAGCAGCAACCTAAATAACAAGCAGCAACAATTTGGCTTTCTACTTGTCCCGCAGAAGATCTGACTATGCCAGTTGAGGTTAATGGTGCTGTCTCAAAATGTGGGAATCCCCCTTAACTGCGGTACCATTACAGCGACTACCAGTACGAGGACACCCCCCCCCTAAGGGGCCCCATCTCATTGGCGTCTCAGAGCTGGTCACAGACGCGCAAGTTTGTTTGCATTGACTACACAAAATAGGGAGGGATTATCTGTCTGGGAGTGAAAAAAGAAAGGCCGCGGGAAAGGCCACACAAAGCCTACATGTACACCCCCTGATGACGAAATTTATGACATGCGGACCCTCGCATAGGCCTACTCACGAATGCAGAAAGTATCATTTCGGCTTAAGGAGGAAATCTTGCTTGGTCACTGGATTTCATATTTTTACATAAATGAGTCAGAAACAGGGCTATTAACCCAGAAGAAGATATGTATGTATGCCAGCAGTTTTATGTATTGGACCTCGTAACTTGTGTTAAGGCTACTGGGTGTGCAGTGAAAAAAGAAATGTGTCACTAACCTGACTCTTGTGAAAACATTTTACATCGCATCACCACTGTGACATTACCTCACAATATGCCACTGCGGCTCGGTCACCAGAGCTTAACTGAAAACACGAGGCGGCACATTGTAATCTGAGCTAACAAGAGAGATGCCACCCTCCTCCAACCTTCCTCACACTGCCTTCTGCTGTAATGTGTAACATCTTGGGGCTGCATACGCAAGTTTTGTTTATTTCCACTTGGCTTGTTTCGCTGGTTAAAGTGTGGAAAATTGTATCTGCAACAAATTTGGAACATTCTGCCGCATAATGATGCCTGAAATGGGTGACAGTGTGCTTTACTCGCTCGGTGTTGCCTGTGCGTGTGCCTCTCGGTGTGTATAGGTCTGACTGATACTCTCTGACAAATGGAAAGTGCATTAGAGAAGGCAGTTTCCCACCTCTGGGTGACTTGAAGACAATTTCTTTTTCTACTCCCTAAGGCCTCCCTCTCTTATTCCATAACTTTCTCTGTCCTCTCTTTCCGTCTTTCTTCCATAAAAGTTATAGGAGCTCACTGTCATCACAGTGGTATCAACTTAAACAGGAGTCTGACAGCGCTGTATGTGAGAGAAATATAAAGAAAAATCAGGTAAGAGGGAGCCTACAATTAATTTGTTGTTTGTATATCTGTATTTTACCCAGTTTTTGGGTAATACCCCGCCCCCCTTACCTATGTTAACCATTTTTCTTTTGTGTGTGTGTGTATAGCATCTTTACTCCATGTAAATGTCATATTGTGTATAGAGAAACCAACAAAAGGCAGTAAAATATAACTGATTACATCAATAAGTAATGTTTATTGGTGCTTGGTGAATTTGTTATTGTTAGCTTGTTAGCTAAAATGCTTTAGCTACTGTTTATACAGTAGTAAAGACTTTATACATGCTGCAGCAATATGCAGTATATGGATGATTAACATTACAGTACCTGCACTGGTATAGCTTTATGACCAAAGTTAGCTGCAGCTAAGTATAGGCTGGTGCTCAATGTGTTTAGCTGCCGGTGTTTCCAGGTAAGCTAGCATCACTGCTGATGTCACATCCTGGACATTACGATGAGTCAAGCATGAGGTCAATTGGAAATGCTGTAAGCAAAATAGGGAAAGGATACAGTAAATGATTAATTAAATTAATTTATCAACTAATTAGAGGTTGAGGGGAAAAATATTATGTTTCTTTTTACAGTTCATTTTAATTGTTTTAACTATTATTTTTTGATGTATTCAGTTGTCAGTTGTGGGGCTAATGAGTGCATGATATCATACACAGTGATGTGTGTTTAAGTGTGTAGTAAGTGAATGCACATGTCCAAGTCTGCATGTAAATATTTTGGGTGTCATGTTTCTGTCAAAATGTGTGAGAATATGCATTCAGAGCCTCGTCGCTACTCACATCTGATCATTATTCAGCACAGGAACCATTCACCTTTACAGTCCCTCTTTTTCTCATCCCTCTGTCGCTCTCCATCCTCTGACTTTTCTTCTTCAATGCTTTGTCTCACGTATTCTCAATCTTTATGCAATGTTACATTTCTTTTACTCTCACCTTTTCCCCTCCTCCTTCTCTTCTTTCTTTCCTCCTTCACCTCCTTTCTGCCTACCCATAACCACTTCTCTTTCTCTCTCTCTCTTTCTCTCTCTCTTGTCCTCTCTGTAGCGCTCCCTCTGTTGTGAATGGCTCTTGTGGAGCTCAGAGGGGAGATGACTCAATGTGGATTCCCAGAGCTACAGGCATTGTGTATGTGTGGGTGCGTGTGTGCAAAGGTCAGTCATGTCCCATCGGCTCCCGAGCGCTGAGGATTGTGAGGAAGAATACATTTTTAAAAATTCAAAATTAGAAGTGCAGTAACCACTCTATGTCTCTCATGTTCTCAGTCTCATATACAGTTGAGATTTAAAGCTCCTTGTTGTCTGTGACAGGAGTGAAGAGTAAATGTTGATATCAACATGTACTCTTCACACACACCCTTGTTCATCTCTATACAGAAAATGATCGCACCTTGATGTCTGATCTAATGATTTAATCATGAGCTTTACATTGACAGTGAATGTAAAATTATTTCATCTTTAAGTGGTTCTGATGACTGTAAGATAACAAATACATTGCATTTCTGCTCTTATGTCAGGTCTTTATCAGTAGAAATAATTTAGGACTATGGAAATCATCAACACAGCACATATTAATTGGTATCTTGTGAGTCATTTTATGAATTAAAGTTACCTAGGTATCTTATGTCAGGGTGTCCGTTTGCAGGTAAATGCTCTAAAAAGGGAAATACACTTGGGTAAGCACACTTTGCTCTTTGAAAGAGAGATAGGGAGATGCAGAGAGAGATATGATAGGACAGGATTGAGTAAAAATTGAAAACGAATGGGGTGTATGAAAAAAAATATTGCTGTCATGCAGGTGGTGGCACCATGCTGGGAGACAGAAATAGTTCAAATAAAATTATAAACAGCCTATATTTGACTTTTACTGTAGAGTAAGCAAAACAGAGCATTTCTTTTATTTGAGGCTGAATGCCTAAAATTTTGCTGGTTGTAACTGGAAAATACCATGATTTTTTTAAAAAGGGGTAGATACATATTTCAGGTAACTGACAATAAGTCAGTAAGTAAATGTTAGCTTAACAAACTTCCATGTATCCATGAATTACATGTTTTGTAATTGTCAAGAAATCCAATGAAAAGACCAAAAGCAACAATGCGTTAGCCCATCTCTCAATAATTCCCTACATCCCCAGTCTGCCTGTGGGCACATTTAATCTGAAGACGTAAATCTTTTGTTTTGTTTTTTTTTAATCATGAATATATAGTTACATCTTTCAAAAGGTTTGATAATTTGCAGCTGGACACTGTTCTTACAAACACTATAAATAATGCATTTGTTGGGGAATGTCAGTTGTGGATTGTGTGTACGCTAGGGAACATTTATGTATGTGGAAATGACTCAAAATAAACTACAGTGCCCATGTCACCAAATGCTACAATGTGGATAACTGATGTGTTTTTTGGACAACAATGGAGGTCTATGGCAGAGAGGAAAAGGTTGTATCAGGCTTCAGATACACTGACAAAATCCTGAAAATGTGTCCAAATCCCTCAATAATTTGACAAAAAACTGTAGAAATGCTTGTAAATGATACCATTAAACATTATACAATTGTAAAACTTTACAAAACTTTCCCTGTGGAACTGATTTAAGAGATTTTTATATGTCCTCCATCTTAGTTGGTTCCTCTTATAATAGTGCCTTGCCAAATTAAAATGAATGTACTGTCATTTCCAGCGAAAATATACTGCAGGAGTACTTTGGCTATGGTACTATGGAGATTGTATTAGATGTTCTCTAAAGTACATTAAAGACACCCAGTGTTTAAACTTTTTTCTTGTATTTGCTTATGGAGTCTTATAGAGTTTGTGATGTTTCCTGAGTATACCTGGCACTTTTCTAAGTGCTTAATGTATGAGAGATCAGTCATAACTTGTCATGTAAAAATATTCTTTATAATTAGATAGTGATATTCGATTTCAGATAAACTATCCTATGGAAGGGTCCATGGCTTTCTGAAAATACTATATATTAGCCAAGGAACATGGCCGACATATCTGTATATTGAATAAAATGTCCTTCACCGGTCATATCAAAATATCCCAAAGATGCACTGACAATAAGAAAATGAAGGGATATGAAACCCAGCAGGAGAAAGTGAGATGGTGTAGGGAAAGAGTGATAGAATATCTCAGAGGAGGATGACAGAGAAGAGAAGACACGAAAGGGAAATGGCAATGCAAGCAACCAACAGTGAAAGACAGCGGGAATAAAAGAAAAACAACCGAAGGACACTAAAGTATAAAACAATAAGAGAATGACAAGAACAATGAGGGGAAATGATACATTGAGACTGAAAAGACGACAGCCAGAGAGCGTGCGTGGGAGGTAGATAAAAACATTGTGAACAATCCTTTTGAGAACACTGCTCGTCCCTTTGGGCTAATCAATACGATATGTAAAGTAGGTTATTGCAGTTACAGTTAAAGAAAGATACAATGGATGTGGGAAGCCCCAGGAAAAGGAGCAATGTTGGAGGGGGAGATGGGCAAAGTTACCAGTGTGGTTATCATGTGGTGGATGGCTGCCTGTCACGGTTGGCTGGTGAACAGTATTGAAGCTCGCCTGCTCTCACTCTCTTCGGCTTACAGAGGGGGACACAATCTTGTCATGTGCCAACATATTGCATGTTGGCGCCGAAGCATATGGACTGCTAATGCCATCCCTTGCTCCAAGAAATAATATTATCGAGACGGGGAGCAGGAGAAAATAAGAGAAGGGTTGAGATAAGAGAAGGGTTGGCGAGGCGAATGAAAAAGAGGGAGCAGAAGGAGGGATTGAGAAAGAGTGTGAGGGGTGAACGGTATGGTTGTTGGAAAGAGAGGGGGCTCGAAGAAGAAGACGAGAAAGAGATATAGGTGAGAGAAGGCGAGATAAGAGAGGGTGGGAGTGGGAAGGAGAGACCGAGAGAGACGAGTACAGCTGTGACAGTATGTTGAATTATAAATGTGTTGGAAGCGAAGCATGGTCTCATACTCCTAGCTCACTCCGCCTGCAGTGTGGGTGGTTCATTGATGCGATCTGGCATGCAGGACACACGCACGCATACACACACACAACGCTGTAATAAAACTACTACCTCGCACTGAAATGGTTCCCCACTGGATTCAGAGTACATGATGATCATCTTACGTGTTTGTGAGAACGTTTGCTATACAGTATGCTTGTGAGGGCTAACAGTTGGCAGTACAGTGTGCTGTGAGGACATATTGGCTGGTCCTCGCAGGGAAGAGGCTGTCAGGTGTTTAAATGTGGGTAACCTTTGGGAGACTATGGGTCAACGTTAGGATTGGGTTAGCCTGTGATTGGAGGACTTTATTTAAAGATCCCCTCCAGACATGTTTTAATATGTATATAAAATACCCCTCTTTGAACTTTTTTGTAGAAGAACCATATCAGACACAAATGATTATTCAATTATCTTGTTAAATCCTTAAAATGGCATCTACTTTTTCTCCCCCATTGAAAATGTAAGAATCTATAAATATGCAAATATATTTCATTTCAGATATTTAACTGCTGGACAGAAGATGTCTCCTACTTCACTGTAAAGTCCGTTCTCAGTGTTTGTGCACTGGAGGCTTCAGGTTTCCACATCACACTTGTGTAAGCTGATTATCGGACCAGGATTGGCTTCCAAACTATTTGTGATGTCACAAATCATGCTTGTAGGCCCACCCCTTAAAATCTGATTTTCCATGACCTCAGAGAAACTTTCCACTTTTAAATAGATGAACGTGAAAACAGCTTCCCAGTGTCAAACTCTGCACATACATCATGCTGCACAATGAAGCTCAAACATCCAACTGCAGGAACAAGAAGAAAAACAGATTTTTGAGTGGACAGTAAGTAATGAATGTTTTTGTTCATGTTTACACAAAATTGTCATGTTGTCACCATGTTTTCTTCTCCAACAATGACCAGGATCTTACCCTAATCTTGAGAAGATAAAATAATCTTAACACAAAGTCTAACTGGCTTTTTCTAGTGCAGTGAACTGAATAAAAATATTTTGTCAAACTATACGTCCACAGTCAATAATTAAGTTTGTTCTTATATTAAATGGTAAATGGACTGTACTTGTATAGCGCCTTTCTAGTCATCCGACCACTCAAAGCACTTTTAACACTTCGAGTCAATTCACCCGTTCACACACATTCATACGCTGAATGGGTACAGGGGCTACCATACAAGGTCCCAACCTGCCCATCAGAGGAAATCTAATCATTCACACACATTCATACACTAATGGCACAGCCATCAGGAGCAATTTGGGGTTCAATATCTTGCTCAAGGACACTTCGACATGCGAACTGGAGGAGCCGGGAATCGAACCTCTGGAAAATGACCTGCTGTATTCAAGTATGGGCTCAATCGGACATTACACAGACTTTGTAGGGAGCTAGCAGAGTAAAGTCCGTTTAATGTTCAGTCCGACTGATTCAGACATCTGCGTTCACACATACACCTCCTCCAGGTAATGTCCAGATAACTTCAGGGTTGCACTGCATGTGTGAAAGGGGCTTGAGTAAGGAAACCCAGAAATCCTGCACCCCGGCAACTCCCTCCAGCTCCTCCTGGGGGGCCGAGGTCACAAAATAGGCTGGTAATATTGAAGGTTTTCCACTTCCACATGGTGTAGAGTTGTAAAGCTTAAGGCTATAACCCTATAAATATAATAAATGCAATGACGTTGATTTACAAGTTCTCTGACACACACTAAAATGTACATACGTACACTGTACATGCACACACAAACACATAAATTCAGACTGCCTCACAGCATACTACTTCCCTTTACATGACATTCTTTCTACTTTGAAGGTCATTAATGGGCTTTATGTTACTTTGAGGTTTGGATAAACAACTTAACTATTTGAACTCTTGCATCGGACAAATATGAGTCAGCCCGTAATGGTACGTAGGATGGTGCGATGCAAATTATATACAACATTGGGTTTGACATTTTCGTCTAAGCTATTCATCTTTCAGAAAGTCTGTCATGGTGTAATGGATTTTTCCTCAGCTTTGGTCAATTAGAGAAGAGAGGAGATGGAGAAAGTGGAGGAAGGAGAAGAAATGGAAAGAGTAAGATAAAGGGAAAGATGGAAAGAGACTAATGTGGGCCATGAGGGGCTGAGATAGAGAAAGAGATAGAGAGGAAGGACAGAGGAATTAACAAGAGTCAGTAAAGATAGACAAGATAGAAGAGGGCCGACAAAAGGGAGGAATGGCGAGAAGGGCAAAAAGTGATGAAGGGATGATGAAAGTGAGGCAGAGCAGTGATTAAGTGGACTGAAAAGGAAAGTCAGAAAGATATAAAAATAAAGCAATTTGAAGGAGGCTTAACAAGAACAGAGGAAGAGATTGAGAAACAAAGAATAGCGATGGAGAGGTCAACAGAGGAAGAAGTTAGGATGTCAGAGTGTTGGGTCTGATATTTAATCTGACTTAGACATCATTAATCACGTCGGGGCCAACATGCAGTGAATATAGCTCAGATAAAGGGAGGAAAAGTTAGACAGGAAAACAGAGGAGGAAGCACACACTTTCATATTTCTGCTGACTCACAGTAACTAAAATAGGAAGCTTTTTATGATGGCTGCCAAGTGTGTCATGCACAAACACACAAACCGACGGTAAACCTACAGACACAAAAGACTAGCCACACACACACACTCTGAAATGTTTTCTCACACACACATGCACACACAGAATACATAGCAGGGTAGCGTTTCTGCAGTGTCTCTGGAGGCAGCAGAGCAGCGACTACAGTGTAAGTAGGTCTTGCTTGGTCAGGGGTTTTGTTGGAGGCTGGAGGGGGTGGTAGGGGGGGAGTGGGCGGCATCATTGCTAATATTATCCATAAAGAGAGCAACTGTGTGTGTGATGAGTTTCCAAATGCAATAAGCATAACATGCACTTCAGCTGATTCCACAGTGGAGTATTAATAGCAGCTACCAGCTACATGCTTGTGGATTTTGAGGTTGAAGGAGATTTGGAAAATAGCTACACACTCATAACTCTCATATCATTTAACTATTTCCACGTTGGGGTTGAAACAAGTGGCAACTACCACGGCTTGAGGCTGAAACCAATGCAGAAATACCTTTAAGGGCAATGCCACCAACGGTCGCTAGACGCTCTCTACAATTAATTCCCATTCAAAAAGCATAATTTTGCTTATAATGCAGATATACTCCTATTTGTTTAGGTGTTGGATGAAGAATCATGACTGCAGCTGCATTTATAAGGAAAAAAAGTCTGTCTGTATAAAAAAATTGAGAATATTGTGGCCTGGGCCTGCAGAAAAAACAAAAAAATAAGCCACAACCCCTAGAGTGTTTATCCCACAGCACAGCAGGGTGCATCAAATGGCAAATTCAGGTCAGGCAGGCAAACAGATATCTTTGAGGTTAAAGGACTTTCTTGACTTGAGTGAAACATCAAGCTTCAAGAAACTTACTCGCGAACGGTTCACTGCCTCAAACAAGCTCCACCAGTCAAATTGTTTAGAAGGTTAAAGTTTGAAGGCTTTGAAGGCTTAACTCAGGGCAAAAAAGCCCAACTGGTATCAGAAATGACTGGAGTGTGTTATTTCATGGTTTCATTTCATGGTGACTTATGAATTGACTGCATCATTTCATTATTTATTTGCAGGTAGAAGCCTTTATGTCTAACAATAGTGCACAAAATGACAGGAAAACCTAATCTTAAGCACACGCTGGGGTAGATTTTGTTGTTAAAATCATAATGATTCAGCACTGTTTAGAAGAACCAAGACCAACCAGACCAAACCAGATAATAACTAGAATGAACTACACATGGTTTGTCCAAACTCCACTCAAAAATGTTTAAAAATTATGAATTCTTGAGGTTAAGTCTCACTGAAGTTAATGACAGCAGGACAGAGGTTACACTTAATTTAAGAAAAGTTTAGGTATTAAAGTTTTCTTAATTAAAATAATGTATTTTTACAGACTGCAGGATTGGCAGTAGAAGATGGTTATGAAGTTCATAATGAGAAAGAGGGGACAGAAAGGTGAGCTTTTTTTTTTATAGAGGTGGCTACAGAGGCTATGTCAATTAAAAGTGACACTTGGCTCTGAGGCTGCAACAGTGCCGAGACAAGAAACCAGCTGTAATACTCAGCAGATGTTAGAGAGCATGAGAGAGTTCCATTAGAAATGTTTTTAAAAAGTGAGGGAAAGGGAAAAAAAAAAGATATATTTCTGTTTACTTAGTTCCGTCTAAAATGCAGTTGAATGTTTTTCTGCAGCACAGTTTTTCCAGCAATGCAAATTTGTGTTATTCCTGTGATGGAGTGGTGGATAGGTCTTGGCTGCCCGGCTGTTTAGATCTGCCTGTGACCCTGAAAAAAAAAATATCGAACTGAGTGAATATGTGCTGACCTTGATAAGGCTCTCTCTAAAGTCAAACTTTTGCTTCATTATCTGGCAATAAAAGACTGATTCCTCATATTCTTCTTCTAGTTTTATGTTACTCCCCGCTTCCCTAGACCACCTTGGGGTCATAACATGTTCAATTTTTGACTTCAATGGCTTCAATGGGAAGAGATTATAAAACACTATGAAAATAAAATAAAATAAAAAGTTTAGGGGAAGTGCTTGTGATCATGGCAAATAAACTACGGTTAAAGTTTCTAAAGTTACTTTTACACAACCCTCAAACATGCACTGCACCCTTACTATATAGTAGTATTTGAGCTTGTTTGTATGTTACCCTCAACACGGCTCCTTTGATAGCAGACCTGTGCCTGCACAATGCAGTCATCATTTACAGTATGCTCATTAGGATGAGATTATATTGATGCGCGAGGGGGTCTAAAGTTCAGCCCTGTGCACCCACTCAGAGACACAGAGTCATGTCTTTGTGAATCTAATCTGAAAGAAGTATCAAAAGAATCGCATATAAGATCCACAGGATGAGCCAATTTCTGTGAAATACAAAGTCTCGGTTCCTCTCTCTGCCTCCTGTGTGGTTATATATCTTTATTAGTTGGATGAACAGACCTATAAATAGGGTGACAAAGAGACCTCCCCACCTCGGCCCAAGAATCTTAATGTGTTCCATGTTGTTGTTGTGAGCTGCTTAGTGAATAAGCTGGTCAAAGGTAAAGCTCAGTAGGTGATGGGTGAACTGTTAGTGCACTATAAATGTCTATAAACATGTGATTAAGTGACTGCCTGTTGACTTATTCCACGTGAGCTTTCCAATTTCCTCTCCAGATGCCGGCTCTCCTTTATTAAACACAAAGTCAAGCATCAAAGGTATAACCTCAACAACTTCTTTTATCTGCTTTCTGCAATAAGAGCAGCTTCTAAACTCATTCTCAGAGTTGTTTTCCCACTAGATGCTGGCTCTCTAAAAGAGGGGGGAGGGGGGGGAAAGACATTCAAGATGAACATTGATTGGATCCACAATCTCCAAGAGTCTGCGTAATAGCTCATTCCTCTGAGCTACTGACTCTATCAACAGCTTAGCCTGTCTGAGATCATTTCAATTTCCTCTTAGCATAGGTTGTCAACACTCTAGTTTTCCTTGTGGGGGTGCTTCAACGCATAACTTCTGACCCTCTGACTAGTTGGTAATCCTGTTTATGCTGCGAGAGATACACTTTTATCTAGGCCACAGAATAATGCAACATATTAGTGCAAGAAACCAGGATATACTGTACTGTACTTCTACATACTTCACCACAGTATGAGATGTTGTACTACAAATTTTATAAATGAGAACTCTGTTGTAGCTCCATGAAAACTAAAATATTTCCAATAAGACTCATTAATGGATTTAATGGATTTAATGTTCAACTTACACAAGTGTGATGTGGAAACTTGAAGCCTCCAGTGCACAAACACTGAGAATGGACTTTACAGTGAAGTCGGAGACATCTTCTGTCCAGCGGTTAAACTTCTGAAATGAAATATATTTGCATATTCATAGATTCTGGAGTTTTTTAATGAGGGAGAATGTGTATGTCATTTCAAGGATTTTAAAGTGGTAATTATACGTCTTTTGTGGATAAACCATATCAGACACACATTATTCCCCCAAACAGTGTTTTTTTTATACGTCTTAATACATGTCTGGAGGGGATCTTTAAACATCTGCCTCTCCCTTTTAAAATGTCATGTCTTCCTCTATATTTGGAATTTTCAAGCTTGAAATATCAAGCGCAGAGTTACAGTACCGTAAAGCACTTGTGGCTTAGTGGTTTAATACTGTTTGAAGAAAAAATTATGAGAAACATGACTTGCAGAGATGAATTCTATTAACATGAAATATTCATACAATATTTTTCACATCAAACATGGAATTCGATATATTCAAAGTAAACTTTAATACGAAACAAGACCTGAAGTCTAACATCTGCACAACATTTTGCAAAGGTTAGGGCCACACCGGCTGATGCAGCTTCTCAGCCAGTAGTTTAACACCTGGGGACAGTCAATAACACGCCACATGCAGTCCGAGGCAATTGCCTTCAGAACACAGTCTTTGTTGAACTGCCTTGTCCCATTCAGTGTGTGATGCAGACCCGTGATGCTGCCATGTTGTCGCGTTATGCAGCAGAGGTTGTTTAAGTTCTCTCCTCCATTCGCGTGCACACCCATACAGTACACACACATATATACGTTCCCCTTCATCTCTGCCACATTCCCCCGTTCTTCTTCCTTCCTTCCATCCTTTCTCCCTCCCACATCTCTCACACACACAGACAGTGACAGATTTCTTCCTTTCATCTATGTGTTCGTGTGTGCGTGTGTGTGTGTCTGTCACTGTGGATGGTTCTAGCCAGTAATGGGATTGGGCAGATTATGCTCCCGCCATTGTTGTAATGTCCATGTTTTACAAATCTCTCCCTCCTCAGAAACTCTAATGCCAGCTGCCGCACAGAGGATATGAGATGATGCAGCTGTTACAGTGAATTCTTCATCTTTCTCTTTTTTTTACTCTTCTATTCTATCTGCCGCTTTTTTTTAAAAACTTTTTTTTTTTTGCAGACTTCAAAGTCTAAACAGTCTAATCGAGTTTAAATCGGCTTCACAGATCACTGCACAAGCTGGTGAAAAGCTGATAGCTTTCCAGCTTCCAAATAGGAAGAGGACAGGCACTCATGCATTTTTTAGAGGCCATTCTTTTGCAATTGATACACTACAGGACCGTGGCCGCCCTCTTGTACTCACACTCTCGAGCGAAAAAGCAGTTGGAGTTTGAATCTGATACGCAGTCCAGTGGAGGTTCATCTATTCACTCTGCAGCACTAATGCTGCTGCCAAGTTAATAATTACTGGGATATTTCATTTTGGTAGAACATACTCATCTGGTGGTGTTCATATCTCTGCAGGAGTTCAGGACCGGTCAAACTCCTACAGTTGCTAATATGGAGAACTGCTGTCAGCTCTGGCAGTCGGACGTTTTCTGCATCCAAAGCAGCAGCAACAAAAAAAAACAACAACAAAAAAAAAACAACCCTAAATCGTCTTCGTTTTGGTTGTAACATTGTGATAAATTTCACTCCAGTTCAGTATTTGTTTAATTAATCAATGCTTGTGTGTACATGGGTGCCAGCAGACTAGTATGTGAACTGTATGAACACACAGCACATACCGTGTGTGTGTGTGTTTATGCAAGCATTTAAACATGAAGGCCAGCTCTTTCTTTCACACACACTTCTCTTTGGCACGCATGCTCAGATATTAAGATTCACATCTGTCTCACATAATCAACTCTCCTCTCTAACTTTTCTTCCCATTATCTGAGCTTGGAACATTCACAGAAGTCTGCTCCAGGTATGATTAATGATGTATTGCCAAGATTAAATATCAGAACCAACGCCAAGGCTATTTCTACTGTCTTAACATCTTTCTTTCCCACTCTACCTATATTTATGTCAGTCTCATATTCTGGATGTGCCATTGGAGCATCCCTTTTTCCCTTTCTGTGTCTCTCTCTTTGCTTTTTGCTCCTATTTTCTTTCCCCTCCGCCCCCTTTACTAAGATTCAGACGTTACAGTGCGCGTGTCTGTTTTGAGATACATTTTGAAATAAACAGATACTCCGTCACACACACACACACACACACACTACAATAGCACACCTTTTTGTACATCTCCAGTCTTCCAGATAGTAACCTCTGATGGATGAGTGGCTGAGGATAAAGCACCACACATCTGCTCTGTATCACAGTCTCCGCTGGATGTGGAGCACTTGTGCATAAAGACATTAACACAGCTTGTCCTTGCCTGGATAAATTACTACCTGTGTGCACACAAAACACAGTCCCTCTCCTTCTTATTCGTGCAGACACACACATGCATGGATTCTGCACTCGTTTCCCACCATTATCTATGTGTGTGTGTGTGTGTGTGTGTGTACAACAAATTTTAAGTTGGCATTTACAATATGTTGGCCATGTGTTTGCACAAGCTGCATCACAGTCTTCTGAAAGCATAAAAAATGTTTATTTGACCTTCTGCTTAGTGGATAACAGTATCCACTGGGCAGCTGTTAGGTGTGAGGTGAGTAATAATGCTCTTTTTTTCCTTCTGTAAGCACATCCCCAATGCTCTTACTGTAAATAAAACACATTTATAGTATGTTTGCCAACCTGGCAGACTCAGCAATGGTTTGATTCAGAGAGAATGTCTGCTTTACAACATCTCAGAAATGTATAACTACCATCTTTTAAAAGTTTCTTGCTCCTCTCGCTGTTTTGTCTCTCAAAAACTGAAAATAAACAGGTTTCA
This sequence comes from Scomberomorus guttatus, assembly GCA_038419695.1. Taxonomy (NCBI): domain Eukaryota; kingdom Metazoa; phylum Chordata; class Actinopteri; order Scombriformes; family Scombridae; genus Scomberomorus; species Scomberomorus guttatus. The sequence goes on along the minus strand of CM076466.1, from coordinate 11,931,561 downwards.
ATATACATCTTTAAAAGCTTAGAGAGTTTCTCCCCCCAGTTTCCTTAAATGCACTGGATACAGTAAACAGGATTTAATGCCAGAAATCCTCAAGATGAAGTACATTATGCATGGACAAATAGGAATATGATGCCAGCACAACAAGCAGTGAAACGATACCACCAACTGTGTGCATTAATATTACATGCAATTCATTCTCTGCACCTCTGAGAACTCTGGATTGAAAATCAGTTTGTGCTGAAAAGGGCTGTTTATGTACAGTGGGGGGAAAAACTGAGTGTGTTTCATTGTTTTTCACATTTAATTGAAAATTTACATAAATATTAACAGATTTTTTTTTTTTAATTTGGAACTCTTTTGTCCATATAAACTAAAAGTAAAAATGCATGGAAGTGAGCAATATAAATGAAATTTTCTGAAAAGTTTATATTGTGTGAATATACTGTTTATATGCCCTTGTTGGTCTCCAGGTATTTTATACCTGTATATTCAACATGCAATATTTATGGAGTCCAGACAAGAACGCAGTCCTCTTTAGCCAGAATTATCAATGTGTTAGTCAGCTTGACCCTTTTTTGCACTACACCCAGAAATTGAGTTACATTTCATGAGAAGTTCTTCTCCTGTGCAGCCTTTCGCAGGCTCAGTGTTACTTGTTGTACAGCAGTTGTTGTGCAACATGGTGTTGTACCACAAATCCTGCTCTCTCCTGACAAAAATCCTCCTGGATCTCATTTAGCTTTGTTCTTCCAGTGTCTCTCTCCACAATATCCTCAAGACGTTTGTCTGGGTTAATAAAGACTAGTGAGAATTACTTCGAATTTTAGCGGAAAGTCAAGTCAAATGTATGAATTTTAAGTATGTATGTGTGGTATGTGCATGTGCGTATCAACATGCTAATACTGGGTCATAAGAGCCATTAAGGGAAGTGCAGGAATCATCACACAGAGCAATGAATTCATGTTAAGTGCATCTGTATTTTTGGCAACATGTTTGTCATTTGCATAACATGTGGAGCATTTCACGGTGTAATGTAGTGTAACAAGTGAAACCGCCAATGTCATTGTAATTCAATGCGCTTTTCATCCGATCAAGTCAGTTTATGTAATGCACACACAAACGCTGTATGTGTATGTCTCCTTGCATATCTGTCTCTTGTGCCCGTCCCCCACCCCCGTCGTGTTCATTAGCTCGTTATCTCATTATCTCTGTCCTCAGTCAGTTAGTCAGTCAATCAGCATCTCTCTCTCTCTCCCTTTCTCTCTCCCTCTCTCTCTCTCTGGACCACCAGTGTGCAAGTCAACACCATTAGATTCTGATTCTGTCACCGCCTTCCTCCCTGACACTTGCTATCTCTTCTCTGCCCGTCAGTCATAATCCTGTTATCCTTATAGATGTATGTGGGTGTGTATGGGTCTGCGGATCTTCAACCATTCGTGTTTGCCCTTGCGTGTGTGTGTGTGTGTGTGTGTCTGTAGTAATGCTTTCTGAAGGCATGACCGGAGTTCAACTACAAACTTAACACAGTTGATGAAGCATAAATAAGCCTAATCAAGATGAGCAGACTGAACACAGGACCCGCAAAACACACACAAATAAAAAAAATAAAAAAAACTGTGTGCTGTTGTGCTGGACTAGTTCACAACTGCTATTTCTCCCTTGTGCCACATGGATGAGCGCAAATACAATTTCAATCACATTAAAAACAGCTCATATCAGTTAGTTGTAATGTCCTACAGCAAAGAGTCGACATTGGCTACACAAATAGAAAGTTTGATACATTCAAGAACAGAAACGGTAATCAATTCTCCACCCAATTCACAATATATTAAGTTAATCAACGTATTTTCAATTCTAATCTAATCTAATCTAATCTAAAATAATCTAGACAAGTGAATAAGACTCAAGAATAACACATTTAAAAACAAGCTTTTTTCATTTTTGCCTTGTGCTGTGTGCTTGGTCATTTCAAGCAGTACACTGCAAAAAGACCACCTCTGACAAATTGATTTTTTTTTTTTGTTCACCTACCTTACCCTCAGTTCACTGACTTCTGGTCCCATTGTGAAGCAGGGTGAGGCTATACCATGCTTCAGTCCCCTAAGATGAATAACAAAGCCTATCTGTCTCCAGAGTTCGTAAACTTGGCCTCAAACGACGGTTTTACTCCTGCTTGGCCCAGCTCAGGTTGGCAGTGATGCTCCAGGTTTTGTTGGACAGTGATGAAAGCTGTGGTCAGCTTGGGGCCAGGTGTGCGTTTCTGCGGGAGATGACAGGTATGTGTTTGCCGCTGTATGTGCCATATTGTGTGTTTTCATGTCTATGCAGCACTACTGTGTCTAAGTTGGTGTGTGCGGTCTCTCCAGGACAGAGGATGGATGTCCTTGTCAGCGCTGATAGGCAGAGTCGTGTCGAGTTGTCAGGTAGACAGCAGCAGCAGCATCCACTGTGTGTGTGTGTGTGTGTGTTTGATTATGCCATGTCTCGGCAATGTCACGGCATAGGGACCGACGGGGTAGCAGCCTGTGTCATCAAAATGTATGAGGGCATGCCTGTCCCCCTGTCTTTCTCTTGGTTTGCCTTCTTTCTCCCTCCTTCTCCCTTTTCTCTTAGTTGAACCGAGACACAATCTGTCTCTCTCTATCCTTCCCTGTCTGTCTTCCGTCTCAACTGAAATGAGACGGAAATGTGTCACAGAAATGTGTTGAGATTCAGTTTCACTGTCCCCCTCTAAGCTCGTGTCAATGACAAAGCAACTGGAGTGAGAATCTTTTCTTTTTCTTTCCCTCTTTCTGCTACGTCTCACTTGCTGACGGAGAGAAATGCAACGATGACCACACTCAGGACCTATATCAAGGGAGAGTGTCGAAAGACAGAATCAGCTTGGCACAAGCAGAGAGGAAGATAATGAGAATAGATGGCAGCAAACGACAAACTGTCAGCATCCGCTGATAGACACAAACAAGAGAGAGAAATAATTATACATTCCAATCAAGTGACAATTGCTAACAAGTATTTGTACAGTGTTTGTTTTCTACCTTACACCTTTTTTCAAATTTATTTTAGACTTTTCCCTCTTCGGCAAGTCTCCCCTCTCCCTCCTACAATAAAAATACAATTTGGCAGCCACACAGTGCTGTATATTGCATCAGAATAATGTTGGACCTACTGAAGAAAATGTGTTGCTGAAATGCCCACTTGTTGTTACTGCTGCATCCGTTGAGTCTGTTTGTCATTATTAGCCAATTGAGACTCGCTATTTCAGCGAGCAGAAGGAATGCCAGCCAGCTGACTGCCAAGATACTGCTGCCAAAACTGACTGTGAATGTATGAAAACTATAGAAAACACTCAGGAGGTTGAAGATGTTAGTGGCTCCACCTTTCTACGCGAGCATAGCTGCTCAAGTCTCTCCTCATGTTGAATCATCACTTAGTCTATCAGTTGTTGCTTCAAGTAGTCATTTGGTCTATGTACTCTGCTCTCTTTCTCTCAGAGGCCTCTTCCATCTGGTCTTCCCAGAGGACATCCACTTGTCAACTTGAGCTTGAACTTTCAGCTGCCAGTCCAAAACACTGGCAAGAAGCACACTTGATGATCTTGAGCACTGCTGTGGCTGCTGCTCCTCTTTCTCGAGAAGGCCAAATGCCTTCCTCTAGCTTCTCATGTGGCTCAGCCTTGCAGCTGACCAAGTAATGTTGTGATCAATGGCTTGCCCCAATCAGGTCCAAGCGCCCTGCCACCCTCATCCCCACAATCCTACTGGCACGATCCTACTTCCTCCACCACTGTTCAGACGTCCACCCAGGCCATGTGACGCTTCTCCTTCCCTTTGCCGTTTTACAGGGGGGGGGGGGGGGGGTAGGGGACTGTTGTTTTTACACTCTGATTTTTGTATGGATTAAACAAATGACATATAATGTGATAATTAGTAAGCTTAGAAGTTATTAATTAAGATTAGTAAGATAGAAGTGCTGGTAGGTGGATAGATGTTTCCAGTTAGTTTGCTAAGCTAACCAGCTGCTAGCTGTATCCTTATATTTAAGGGGCAGACATGCGAGTAGTATTAATTTTCTTATCTAACTCTCTGCCAGACAGTGAATAAGCGTATTAACCAAAATGTCAAACTATTCCATTAAAATAGATAATCATATTCTACGCAGTCAAATCTCTCTCTGTTGGGTAGTCATCATAAGGTTCTAGTCCCAAAACAGCTCCAAACATACACCTCTGTAAGTGCTGTATGTGTGGGGAAGAAATAATCTTCTTTTTTTTCTCTTTCAAGTCTTCTATGGTCAGCACACTTGGCACAGTAACTGCTGAGGTCCCTGATAGCAACTGAGAGTGAGTACACAGCTATCAACATTTTGGCCTTGTGTGGGTTTTGGCCTCACAAATCATCATGAGCCGCATTCAACTAAAAATGTGCGGTAGGATGCACCCATCTGGATTACACCACCTCCATTGCTGTGCTCTACTCCTCTTTCATCTTCTCTTTTAACATCCATAGATGATTTCTCTTTAAGTACTCCATATGGTATTTAGACAATTAGAACAGTCTGCACAGTACTTTACAGTGATTTAAGAAGAGCTACTGTAAGACTCATAAAGCAGCGTTATTGTTTTTATAATCATTTAATGTTCAGTTCAGACTTTATTAAGGACACAGCTCAGGGGGGTCCATAGCACAATAAAGAGAGAAAAAAATGTTTTTACTCTGACATGCAGTCTAGCCCTTGAACTGTATTTGAATAGCTGAGCAACACAATAAGAATGGAAATTATTTTCATAAGCAGGCACAAAATAGTGTCCATGGATGGTAATTTTGGTCTATCGGTCTGTTTGTCCACCAATATTGTCCAAACTGAAATATCTCAACAACTATTAGATGGGTTGCTATGACATTTTGTACAGCCATTCATGGTGACCCTCTGACTTTCCTCCTTGAGATTGACATTTGAGGTTTTGAGTAAAACATCTCGACAACTATCAGACAGATTGCCATGACATTTGGTACAGACATTCATGTTGCCCACAGGATGAACTGTAAAAACTGTAAATTCTCCTCTAGTGCCATTATCAGCTCATACTCTTAATTTTTCCAGTACTTTGGTTTATGACCATATACCTGCAAAAAATAATGACATTTCCATCAGCCTAAGCTGTATTTTGTTTTTAGCATTAATTAGCAAATGTTAGCATGCTAACATGTTTTGTGACAATGGTAAACACCATAAGCTACCCTGTAAAAGCATGTTAGCATGTTGATGTTAGCATTTAGTTCAAAGTGGGGTTTACACGTAGGTCATTTATCAAGCAAAAAAACAGCCAAAAGATCATTGCTTCCTTAAATGTGTGAATTTGTGCTGTAGGTTTAACAATACCAGACATCTGAAAATGTATTCTTGAGTTCTAAGAAATTTTTTTTTTCTGCTTTCAGACATTTTAATTATTAAAAGATCAACTGAAAAACAAATAGAATATTCAATAATTGTTAGTTAATGAGTTCTTCAGTGTCTTGCACCCTCAGAAATGTGCTCTTTATCATATAAATGATTCTTTTCATAGTTAGCCACTGTTTATCTTGTAATTAAGTGGCTCATGTCCTGATTGTTGAAAAAAAAAGAAATAAAATCCTCCTGAATCTGTCTTCATCTGTAAATTTTATACTTTTGTGACTCACTCTGTCTCTTTCCTTTGATTCTCAAACTGCAATAGAGCCACTGAGCATGCTCCCTCTGCACAAATGATGTGCTCTGCGGTCAATTAAACAAAAGCCAATGATAAGTAGGGCCTAAAATGAAATGACGAATGTTAGTACATCCTTGAAAGCGATAGAAAGGGATGATTTGAAAGATTGTATTTATCAGGAGATTGAATAAATGGCTATAAATTGATGTGTTGTTAATAAGTGATGGTTGGTGAAAAAGCCTTGGCTTCGCACAGTGGAGGCATGGGTTCCTTTCTCTCTTTATTTGAATGAAAACCAACTATTCAGTCATTCTTCCTTCACACAGCTGTGCCTACAGTATTCTGAACATGGATTCATTCTTCATCTGTTTCATATTCTTGGTTTTGGAGAAGAGAAAATCTGTTAAATCTATGATTTCTATATGTGCTTCTCACATACTGTATGTGTATCTCTTTTCTCAAAGTGACTGTAATCATTGTACTTGTACAGGTATGAATGCTGGTACTGTTGAAGGTGTGTGTGTGTGTGCGCAAGTGAGAGTGTGTGCATATACAGTCATGCATGAAATGCGGTGAGACAGAGTAATTTATTCTGTCTTACCGTATCGCAACAATGCAGGCTTAGATGTGACAGTCTGTGTGTGTGTGTGTGTGTGTGTGTGTGTGTGTGAGAGACAGCAGGTGTAATAACATCATACCAAAGTACTCTAGAAAGTTGCTCTGTCTCTCTCGCTGAAACTCATATCTCTCTTTGTTGTCTTTCTTGCACTCCACATCCTCTACAGTACCATTCCTCCCACCACCTCTCCAACACACTTACCTTGTGTGTTTTTTTGTGTACTACTGGCAGCTATTGTTTGTGTTGAAATGCCAAAAAGCTACTATATGTAGCCCTGTAGAGCTCCTTCGGAGGGTGTTAAACTGAGAAGCAGTGAAATTGTGATAATGACTCTACAGTTGGTTGGTATCAACTTATCAACTTCCCATCTCTCTCTTTTTATGTATAGTCACTTCTTATTCTTTCACCTTCTCTCTTTATTCCCTAACCTTTTGCCTTCTCTTTTGTGCTTTGTTGTTTCTCTATTCCTTACCTTCTGTTCACATCTGTCTTTCCTCTCCCTGCATGTTTCTTTTTCTAACTTTCAAACTCTACTGTATCAAATATGTCTTTAAATAGCTGGCAGTAGAGTGATGACAGGAAATGAGGGAGCGGGAACGACATCAAAGGAACCAGGAACATTGTGACTCATGGTCACGACGTCCAAAGGTATTTGTATTTCAACATATTACTACACCTCATGTTGAATCATCACATCCATTAGTCTACCAATTATTGCTTTCTCTCCGAGGCCTCCTCCATCCGGTCTTCCAAGGGGACATCAGCCTGTCAACTTGAGCTTTCTCCCTAGCCGCCAGTCCAAAACAGGGGCAAGAAGCCTACTTGATCTTGAGCACTGCCGTGACTTCTCTTTCTCGACAAGACCAATTGTCTTCCTCGGCGAGTGCTGTTGTTTGCTGTTGTCAATCCTTTCACAGATGTCGTCTGCTGTCGTGGCATCACCGGTAAACCAACGGGATCAGGAACTTCTCTTGTGGCTTGGCCCTCCAGAGCTCTGACCAGGTTAACTTTAGATCAATGGCTTGCTCCAATCAGGTTTAGGCGACCTGCCGCCACATCCCCTTAATCCTGCTGGCACGTATTTGCTCTACCCCTGTTCATATTGCTTCCCTTTGCTGTTTTACAGGGGAAAACTGCTGTTCTTTCTCCCTAGCTTTTGTACGGATTAAACATATAATGTGTTAATTAGTCAGCTTAGAAGTTCCTAAGTAAGATTATTAAGATAGAAGTGCTGGCTGGTGGATTTTGTTACGTTTGGACAGATGGAGGTTAACTGTTTCCTGTCTGTTTGCTAAAGATATAATGCTTCACAGCAGACACTCTGACTAGTCATAGAAGTAAAAGCACAGGTGTTAATATAAACATTAATGATGGCTTTGTTCTATTCAAGTGTCTCAGTAAGCCATGACAGCTTGACAGTGAGCCAGCATGTACAATACCAGGACCCTGAAAGTGAAGCAGCTAAATGGAATTCAGCCGTCAACGATTTTATTGTTTATTATTTGTTTTTTCCACTTTTCCATAAGCCTAAAAAAGGCCTATTTAAGTATCTCAGGAGGTTAATTAGCGGAGGTTGAAATACGCTTGTGTAGCTGGTCATCATCAAATTAACAGCCATTACCTCTACTTTTTTTTCCCGACATTGCCCACAAGGCGAATGTATGATGGGATTGATCAGACAGATCCTAACCCATATCGTCCTACAATCAATTTAGTTACAGATGATGGTTTAAACAATAGCCTCATTAATTAGATACTTGGCCATTGCTGTGTGATATAGCACCTCTGCTTTTTTTCCTTGAAGCTTAATATATTTCACCATTTCTTCTGACATTTGCAGAGATGCTCTTTATTTAAGGCAAGATGCTGCACTGATATAGTCAGTATGAACATTTAATAGCTAGGCAGATACATCCATAAAAAACATTGCCTTGTCATATATCTCTCCTCTCTCTGCCTGTTTCTATTTCTAACTTTCAAATTTCATCAACATTTATCAAAAACTATATCAAAAGCAGCTGAAAAGTATATATATATATATATATATATATATATATTTAAAACTATCAAACAAGCTTTCAATCCTACTTAGCCTCTCTCTCTCTGTTGAATAATGGTTTATCTCTGCCCACACTGACAGACGGACATGGCTCCAGACCTCCAAAATAGAGCTGCTCTCATCCCACTCCTATTCACAGATTGGTGTCGGGAGCTAAGAGGATCTCACACACGCTTACACATGCATGAACACACACACACACACACACACACACACACACACACACACAGACTAGAGGATATGAATTTGCACACTTATATACACATTCATCCATAGTAAAATAAACTGCAATCTAGTCTCATGCACAAACACAACCAAAACACAACATACTGTAACTGGAACGCTGCCTATGTTTTTGAACAGACTCCAGCCTTAATTTCAGCAGTTTCAGCATTATTTATCTCTCTTTTCATGTGTCTATTAACTTTTTTTTTACCTTCGCCCTCTCTTTTGCTGTCTCTGTCTCCCCCCTGTTTCCTCTGTCTCTATCTCTGCCTTGATCTCTGCCTCCATCTCGCCATCTCTCTCCCAGGGGAGTCCTGCTAATAGTGTATAATTATGCTGCAGATTATACATGCATTCTCCCTCTATGGTATATTATGGAGGAATGAAAGAAGTTATCTCAGATACGCCTTTAATCGTTGAAACATCTTCAAAAGGCGATCCATGTCGAGAAAGTTTCTGGCCAATTTGGCTGAGAACAGTCGGTGTGAAGTGGGAAAACATGTTGCCTCATATGAAGCTTTAGAGAAATGTACTTTAGCTGAAATTTAGTTGGGCTTTGAGCTCTGAGTTGATGAGTTTTAAATACAGAACTCAGATGTCATTAGATAAACAACAACAGAGTTATAGTGTGCATAAATGTTACTTTTATATGTGTTTTACCAAATCACCAAACACAAAAACGTACACACCGGCTTCCATCCTATCTTTCTTTATGTTTGAAAATGCATATATGTGCCTTTCTCTCACATAAACGATATTTATGGATATTTGTATATTCCGTTGGCGTGTGACCTTTTTGAGTTGACCTTTAGCGATACACAGAACGTCCCAAGAGCATCGCAGAGCGGGCTAAAAATGATGCCATGCATCACTGTGGCCTCCCACACCATAGAAATTAGCCTCTTTCATCATTGCTAGAGCACAAGGTCAAAGCATTGGTAGGCATGGCCATTATGGGTCATAAGGAGCCTTACTTTTACTCTGACAGCCCAATTACACCATGAGATGTGTGGGACGATGTTTGCCCGATGGCCCTTATATCTTTAAAGGCTCCATGCACACTTCTTTTGTCTTTATCAGCAGTGGCATCATTTGTTTGGATATGTGGGTAATTTGTGAAAAAAATCCAACAAACTTGGGGTGTATAAGTGTAATAATTTGATAGTCACATCTATGACCAGTCTGAGGTTAGTTCATATCTACTTTTGCAACATTGCTAAACTGAACTACGTTACTGAAATTACTTCAAATGGTTTCAAATGACTACAACTTATTGTTGCTGTTGTTGAGCGTATCAGAGGCATATATCTCAATTTCTGTTTTAGCTTGTGGTCTCGGTGTATTGCATTATATTTTATATATTACAAATGCTGTACGTAATACAAAAGTGGGAATTTACTCACAGTGAAACAACCATGTCTGAGTGCAGTTTTAAAGCAGTTAAACACTTTTATTGCATTTCACTACATATAATATTATAATAGTAATATTTTCTGGATGGAAGCAGTGCACACACTCACTGACTTCATCAGTCTGTACCTTGTAGCTGCAGACAAAGGGGTTTGAATGGTCAGTCAGTAGCCATCTGCTAATCATGACAAATGACTCTTCGGTGAGCTGAACACAGTGTGTGTGAGAGAGAGCTCCATATGAAATGCTTGTAGCCTTTATGCAGGTGTGGTATGTAATATTGGAGTGTTATATTTATGTTTTTTTTTATTGCTTCTACAAGTTCCTGACAATTGTTGGCTTTACAGGAAACTAAACCCACCAGAATTTCACAGCTCTGCAAAGAAAAACAGTGAGCTAATACTGAATATGGGTGTAAGAAAAGGCACAATTAATTGAACTGCATCGCTTTCAGCACACACACTGTAGCTCTATCCACAATGCACCAGTTTCATTTGCAATTAACATTAAACTGATGTTTAGGGGAAAGTGCTACAGTAGCTGTGGCTCTCGGTATTGTTGTGAAGCATTTAGTGAGAGTTGCTCCCGTCGCTCGCTATGTTGCCCCTTTGTTGAAAGTTTAAATGTTCGTAGCCACTTCACACAATGTCATGCTTTTAGGCCTAAAGGGAGGTTGCAACAGCGAAGAGATACACAAACAAAAGAAGGAACATTGCATCAATTATCAATCTTATTGCCATGTATTTAAAGATTTTGTGTTGTCTTCTCAGAGAACATTATGGAATATATAAGCTTTTATAACATGTTATCAAAGCCAAGGAGTACCTGTATGAGTCATGGGAGTGCTTTGTTGAGAAAGTGCGGCACAGGAAGGCAAAGTGTTGCTGCTGCTGCGGCTGCTTTGACCGAGCGACAACAGGACAATAAAGTCTGAGCCAGCAGGAGCTGACTGATTGGCAGTATTTGTGTTTAAGTTGCCCTCCCAGTGCTAACAGGAACCCAGTCACTATGCTGTGGTGAGTTTCATTGTGTCTAGTGCAGAGGAGGGGAAGGTCAGTGTAAGGACTTTGAAATTTGCTTTAAAAAAGCTGGTTTGACCCTGTAAAAATCATTTATAATGAGTACTTTTTTTTAACAGGGCCAAACGCAATCACCTACTGAGGCACAGCCCCCGCATAAGGGGTACAGATTAACTACTCGGATCAGGTCTAATTTGTAATAATTCATTGTTAACTTGGCTTTTGTAGCTGCCTGTACTTAGTGTAAGCCCAACTAATATAGGGATACTGATTATTTATCCCTACCCTGTCCAGCTACACAAAACACGCCATTGTTTGGTAGTTGTGTATTGTAATAAACACAATAAGTATTCATGCGGTGCCTACCTGGATTTTCCCATGCACAGGCTCTTCACTATATAAGCAGAATGGATTTTTCAAGCTCCTGACTGAGCTGGAAAGATTAATACAGACAGGCACAGAATATGAAAATGTGATTTATTGTATGACTTGACAAAGTGGGGGTATGTAAAATAGTGGCTTTCCATTTCTTTTTTCTTTTCTTTTTCTGCGCTTCACAGATGCAAACTGCCCTGTCAGTCAAAAAAGGAAAAATACTCCCAATCCAACATCATCACCATGTGGTAAACACTGGGCTTTTTTTTAGCCCTTTTATTCAACTTAAAAATGTATTTAAAATATAAATACTGTTTGTATTTAAACATGTACTGATCTGATAATAAGAGTAGTACATTAAAAAGAAAAAAAAATTGGGAAGGACGGCAATTTTTTTGCATTTCATTACACTGCTGTGAACCTTAGTCGCATCTAGACTTTACTTAAACGAGGGAACTTAGGGGTTAAATCTATTATTAACAGTGCGAAGCCAGATTTGTGCATAATTTACATTCTGCCTCAGAGCAAGCGTTTAGTTCTGTTGATTGCACTGCAGTCAAGCCAGAATTGAGTTAATTTTCATTCGTTGTAATAATGTGAATTCTAAGGATTTCTGCAGTGTCATTGCCATGCTTCCTGCTAATAGTTCTTGAGTAGAAATGAGGTGTCCCATTATGAAAGCAAATGTAGATTCGGGGGGATGGTGTTGTATTTTAGTGACACTTTGGTTGCTAGAGGCTGCCGGAAAGAGACTGACGCTTTCATTCAACGAGGGACTCACTGAGCAAACAAGTTTTTCATATCGTGAGTGAGTTGCAAAGTGAGTTACAAATGCTACATTCATCCATCACCATCATTTAGTTTCCCATCATTTCCTCTCCTCTCTACAACACGTGTATATACCAAACGCACAACAAAAAAAAATGTTCATCCTCAACCCACGTGACCTGTGATTTCTTTCTTCTCGTCTATTCATTATGCAAGGACACACGCGTATTCACATCAGGAACTCGTCGGTATTTGCAAAATACCTGCCCACACATGCTCATAAAAATACACAATCCACATCTCAGCCACACACACACACGCTGTCACACACACAAAACATCCGTCTGTTCGTCTACGGCTTGCCATCTGTGTATAGCAAACAAGGACACATGTATTCCCCTGAGGGTTTGGATCTCATGTCATCGTGTTCACTGAGCATCCAGCGCTCAGCTTCATAAAAGACTCCAGTTTTCCTTCCACGCGTCACAATCCGTGTTCCGGCGCAACGTGTCTTCTTTTGTAATTACATGAAGGATTCTCACGAAGCTTAAGTTATTCCTCGCTGCTGTGTATGAGTGAAAGCGTATGCGAGGGTGTGTCTTGGTTCTCAAGCTGTGAAAGTGTGTTTTTTGCGCCGTTTACACATTTGTGTATGAAAGCGATGCTGTATGTGAATAAAGAAACTTATTGTTTGTGGAAGTTGAGCAGCGTAACTGTCCACCCAAATTTTCCATACCATAAAAATGAAAATGTTAAATTTAGATGCTCATTTATTCTTATTCATGCATCTGCCATTTATCTCATACTCAGCTGAGTAGGTAAAATCGCTGTTGTGTTATACAGGGCAGCAAAACAGACATTTATATCAAAATGTCATAGATCATTACTTTAATGTTTGGGGGAATGTGATGCAATGAATTAAAAGAAGGCTGGGCGTTGAGTGGATATTGTAATTTGAGCAGAAGTGTTACATCCTGCATGTGTTTGAAGTTTGTGCTGAAGAGAAAGAGGGAGTGGCAGACTGGAAAGAGGTAGAAAGAGGGGAATAAATGGGCTGAGAGGGAAATGGGAAATAAAGCATAAATAAAGTAAGAGAAGGGGAATTAAGAGAGGCAGAGAGAACAAGAGAGTGAAAGTCAAGAAATGTTAACAAGGCATGAATGAGAAGGCGAGAGCCGGACGGACAGGAGGAGGAGACACCTTGAAAATCAATAAAACAGTAAGCGTTGTAGAGTCAGGCAGAAACGGTTAGAAGAAGGGGGGATTTGTCACTGTAGGACCAATCCTTTTAAGAAAAAGTAGTCATATCGATATAGAAATACTTATAAACACATTTTACACAGAGTGAGGACTGTGGGTTTTGTCCTGCATCACTTAAATTGGAAACACATTAGGAAGGGATCTTTTAATGGTCAGTATTAACAGGAGTAATGACTACAGCAAGAAAAACCTATTGTTTTAAGACAGGCTTCAAAAATTGTGATCCTATCCCTAATGTTGTCTGATATTGTTGACTTATTATCTGTAGCATAAGGAAACAGCATCTTATCGGGCGTATTTTCTCTTCTGATGTTAACAGCATATAATAAATTCAGTACTTTACCTTGTACTATGTATGTACAGCAATGTACGAATAAGAGAGTTTGAGAGCAGATAAGAGCAGCAGCCCACTCGCCAAACAGAGCATTCAGTGTTGACTCCATACACCGCGGATCACATCCAATGTCTGTGTTTGTTTTATTATTCCTATAAAATCTGTGTCTGGCAACCGCAGTAAGCTTAAGGAGCAGTAAAGAATTGAAGTTGGAGAGTGCGAGAAAAAGATTTTTTTTTTTTTTTTTTTTTAAAAGTGTTCACTTCCTTCCATAATCACTGGCCTGTTACAGTACGTCATACAACAGGGATCCTCCTCCTTCATTGGTTTCCTCACAGTGTGTGTGCATATCAGCCTTACAGCAGAGTGCTGTTATCACGGAGCACTTGTGACACCTGCATAGTGGAAGAGAGAGATTCCTTCTCTGTGCATGGGCTGCTAAAATCCATTTTATGCATGTGAATCAACGCTTTATAGGTGATGTGTGTGTGTTGGGATTGATAGCTTGTAGGGAAATGAGGGGAAAGGTATGCAAGTTTCTTGTGTTTCATGCAGTTTTGCGACATTTTCCTTGGCATTTTTATTAAAGGATAGTAAGTCTCTTGTGTCAGGATAGGTGTTATTGTACAGTAGAGCGTCTGTTTTGTTACGCGTTGCCTCTACGCAGAGTTTCCACTTGTAGTTGACAGTGGAGCAGGATATAGAATCTCTTCATGTCCAAAAAACACTGAGGAACATTGTCAGCGAAAGATGTTCGAATGGCATCCAAGTGTGGGTGCTTTTTATTCTGTCAAGTGAGTCTTTAATGGTTTTTCCCATGACTTTGTGACATTTGAAATCTATTAAAAATGTTTTTTTTTTTTCTGGAAGGACACACACAAACACATACAACAAAGACAGCAAGCAGCATTGTGTAAATAGCCACAGTATATTCAGACTTTGGCAAGACTTTAGCAAGACTTTGGAAACTCAGATGGCTGGATATTACATCACCCTCACTTTCTGGAAAATTAAAACAGAACCAGACGTGAATTAATGCAGAAATCAGACCCGCTGCGTGCGTTTATCTCTGTGTATGTGCTTGTTTTGTGTGTGTTGCTTGTGTGGACGGGAATTGTGTGATGTGCATTTCTCCGCGTGCGTGCTGTACAAGTGTGTATCTGTGTGCATAACGCATAGCTTTAGACATTATCTTAGCTAAGATAAAAGGCAGGAGTTTAGGGGATTGAGGCTACAATGGAGGACCCAGAGAAGCGATTAGTTCTTGAAAACAGGAAAGTGTGGAAAAGAATAAAGCGAGTGAATAACATTAAAAACAAGATGGTGGAAACAGTGAAAGAGAGGACACAGGATGAAAATGGATTATGATAGAAAGTGGGAAATATGGCGAGAGAGAATCAGGGCGTGCAGCCAAAATATCAAACAGTTCTATCTTGAATACAGACAGAGAAAAATGAGAGAAAAAATGCAGGAGACAGGCAAAGGAAGTGAGAGTGAGTACAAGAGGAGATTTCCAAATTGCCTAATAACACTTTTTCAAAGCACAGCACACAACCCTTCATCTTCTCCCCTCACACACACACACACACAAACACACAGCGCTCGTATCTTGACATGACAGCAAAAGGCAGGCAGGGGATGTCTTCGTTATGTAATCCAATGTTTCAGTGCTTTTAGACGTTTGTGTGTGTTTTTTGTCTGTAAATTCGATCATCTGATGGCGCTCCAGCTCACCATTCATGTCTACTGTTTTTTTTTTTTTTTACATGCCGGGCTGTGACGTGTGCGCGGCAACTGCAGTACCACAGCGCCATCTGTTGCTTCGTCAGAGGCAGCAGCAGTTGACTGCAGCAGCAGTGAAGGGCTGTGCCCTAAAAGAGAAGAAAATAAAACAAACCCCCTCCCTGCTGAGGTGCACTAAAGCCACACTTATCCTGTCTCCTCACAGTCATTTGCATAATCCATTTAGATGGGCTGAATAGGTTTATATACTTTATGAGCCTATGTAGATATGTACTGGTTAACTTAATATTGTGCAGCCTCCTCTGAGCTTTAAGTCAGTGACAGGGAGTGCTTCTGTCAATGAATGGTTGTATTTGGTTTTTGGGTGGCTAGTAGACAGGGGCGGCCCGTGGCATAGGTGACATAGGGTGTCACGGGGGCACTGCAAGATAATGTCGGGGGTGGGGAGGGGGATCTAAAGTCTCGCTTAGGGCTCCAACACTTTTCAGGGCTAGTGGATAATCCTTTTTCTTTTTTAAAAGGTACCATCACTGCATACATCTACAGTGCATGCAGACAGTAAGTATTGGTATCTAATATATTAGATTTGAGATGAAACAACGATCCTGAGTGCTCACTTGCAGCATAAATTTAAGGGTGTTTACATCAACATCAGATGAATTGCAGTATATAAATTCAAAATAAGCAAAGTGAACTTAAAGTCATTACATTTAATATTTCTGTTTTGCAAATCCTTTGCAGTCAATGACCTTCCCTAATGCTCTCTAATGCCTGTACTGCAGCCAATTCTTGCTTGTTTTAATGGCTTTTTGCCTTCAGTCTGGTCTTCATCAAGTGAAAAGCCTATTCAGCTGGATTGAGGTCAATTTAGCCAGTCAAGAATTTTCCAGTTTTCTCAACACGAGGTCCACTTACTTTGGTGTGTCCGAAGCTTTTAGCCACCTGACATTTTCTTCTCCAGAGGATGGAGTTGCTCAGTTGTCAAGGAGATGGTTTAGTTTGTCATCTCGTGGGCCTACAGTAAATACAGATTTTCAGTCTTGAGATAACAAGTGGTCATATTAGGGAGGAGATTGTAACCTGTTTCCTTTCAAAGATGGTCACAAAAAATGAGTCACTAACCAAATCCTCACAGACTGCACTGTACAGCTAATCTTTAGCCAAAAACTGTGCATCTTAGAGCTGTATTCTACTGCACTCTTCTTTACTCCTGGTGACCACATTTATTTCACATTACTCCTTTTTGTACCTGATTTTTTCATTACTTTCTCCCTCTAACGCATTGTCAGATTTCTGTCATTCCAGTCTCTCTCACCGAGTCTTTTATTCTGCCTCTCCATCTCGCTGTCACCGCTCTCTCTCTTATAATGTTACTTGCATCAGCATCTCCTGACGAATCTCACTCTCTACCAACTCCTATCTCCAAAGCCTCAGCTTCATTCCCATCATCTCATTTCCTGTTTCTTGCTCCCTCACACCCTCTCCCTCTAATCTTCATCTTTCCATCATTTATCTCTCAGTGTCATTCCTTGCTCCATGAGGAACTGGCAGCATTAAGGATTTATCAGGGGAAAGAACAGGTTGTCTGTGAGGGCGCACGTGTCCATCAGCAAACATGCATGCATACAAGCACGCACAGAAGCAGAAACTTACACTAATCCTATGCATGCAGCTATTGACAATGAGTCAACATTTGTCACTGTTGAGGTTGCAAGAAACAAAGTAGATGTAGTGAAGTATACTCAAAATACTCAAAAGTTATTGTGCATGTTTTTTTAACTGGATCAGATCATTTCTTTCTGCTTATGTCATATTTTCTTATGTCTTCAATTCTCCTACTTAAAAACACACAAACACATGCTCACATTCGTACATTTTGCACATTCCTACAAAATTGCAGTTTTGACGTTTTGATCGATATTACTGATTGATCAAAAAGTCATTCAACTCTTTTTCTGCCACCCATTTTGAACACTGTTGTGCCGCCACCCCATATAAAGGGCAGACGATGGTATTTGGGCACTGGAAACCATGCACAAAAAGTGAGATAGTGAAACGGAGGCAAAAATGAACCCCAGGAAGTTCAGCAAAAATAACAAGTCATAGCAACAAACAAAGAAAATCTGCAGCCTCGCAGCAAGCTGCCACCTACCCCCTTCAACAGACCAGTGACTGGCCTTTTACCTTCTCAGCCTCACCTAGCTGGATAACTGATACCACACTTTCACAATCTAAACGACAACATTGACGTGGGAATTCCTGTTACTGCTGACAATCAACTTCCTATGGTTACACACACACACGCAGCTATGAGTGTGCCAAATTATACAGAATGTCATTAACTACAGAACACTTCCTGCCTCAACCTCGACAGAGCCTCGTGACTCACTACTGTGCAGCTAATGATGCACACCTGTTGCCACTACCGCTGATTAAGCAGACAGTCCGCCCCACCGTCACAGCTCTCACAAAGAGCACGACTAAAGCCCTTCAACAAGATATAACAAAATGCTCAACTGAAACCCCTATTACATTTGTGCAGCATGACTGAAATCAGCAGAAACAACACAAAAACACTAGTAATGCTGGGAAGCAGGGCTTAGTGAAAAGGGAGAGGAGCAACCTTTTCACAGACACATGCAAACACTCAGCCACATAGGCTGATTGCAAAGAGAGTGAATCATTCCCTCACTGGTCAGTTATGAGCACGGTAATGTGCTGAAATGATCGATCCAACAAAGGAACTTGACATCCCTTGCTGGTCTGAAACAAAAAAGAAATCAATGGTTATTTTACCCACTGGACCACACACAAAGGCATTCACAGATACCCTCATTTTTCACAATAACAACACAGAACCATTTTGCACCTGCCGAGCTTCACACACATATGCATACATGCCTCACTCATGCAATTATTCCACCCACTGGCCACATCATTATAGCAGGTAGAGAGACATGTCGATTTACACCTTTACAGTGTTGTTCAGAAAGAAAACATCTACCATTAGAGGATCGCAATTATTATTTAAGTCATCTTTGTGGTCCTAAGATGCACACAAAAGTCGTTGGAAAACTACTTTAGAGGACTTAGATTATTAATCATTTAGCCCATTCAAAAGTTTCTCCTCCTTCAGCTTTTCTGCCTCGCCACCTTCTCACTTATTCCTCCCTCCAATCCTTCTCCTCTTCCTTTGCAGTTATAATCTGAAAAGTTTTCTCCTTTCCAGTTTAATAGATTTGTTTCCCTAAATTAAATCAAAATGAAAGCTCATATGTTTTCCTCTCCTTGCAATGGTAAACGCAGATAAAAAAAAAAGTGAATCACTTCGTCAGTTTGACAATCAATTCAGTTTGCTTTTTTTTTTCTTTTTGCACCATCCCTTCTCCCGTTCTCGCATTTCGTTTTTATGCTCTTTCTGCACGCCAGAGAATGAGCGTGTTATCTTTTCAAGAGGCCTTCGGTGTCTCAGGCTAGTTGTGGTCTTATTCTTTCCTTATTGTCTTAGTTTCTGCAAAAAGCCTTCCTTGCACAATATTATGAATGTGACAAACCATGAAAATAAAGGACATATGATGTCCTGTATGTCTGAGCACACATACCACAAACTGTATTACTGTGTAACAATGTGAAGAATGTGATATGAACATTTGCACACATACACATGTTGGTTTGAACGTGTGCAAATTACACGCACACACACACACGCAGAGAAACACTCTGGGGATGGATGCAGCCTGATTATTGGCAACAGGTTTCACTGGACTTATTTTATCTGGGAGTGTATTGAATTTCTCTCCTTCCCTTATTAAGACAGGGGTCTTCAAACCAACTCAGATATCGAGGCTGAGTCAGACGCTGATTGTCTCTGCCACTTAATGGGAGCTTTACTTCCCCCTCTTTCTCTTTCAATGATTTTTCGCCTTCTGAGACAGGAGAGAGGTCTGAGGACTCTGAGATTGCACCTGGAAGAAAAAGGATTATTAAAATCTGTGTTGCACAGTTTATGTATTTACCAGCAAACTTCATCCCGATTTGAAACACACATTTTTTGGAATGAAATTACAAAATAATTTGAAAGGTTTCCTTTTAAAATAAATACAGTATGGTAAGGTCGACAAATAAACCTAAAAGTGTGTGTGGTTGTGTGTTTGTGCATGCATGGCCCACAGCCACTAATAATCTTTCCTGTCCCAAATGTCATATGGTCACAAGACTGCAACGCTATAGGGCAACAACTTCCTTCTGTCCTTGTCTACCTCGTCTCTCATACACACACACACACACACACACTCAGTGTGGCGTTCCTGCAAAAGAGAGGCTTCATCTCAGTGAAACTTCTCTGAATAAATAAAAGGACACATTAAACACATTAGAAGACTCCAAAAGTCGTAATTAAAAACTGCATCACCCAACAGATTTCACACAGTTTTCTTGTTTGAGGTGATCGCATTTCTAACTAACATCTTCCTCATCATACTAATGTCCACACCTCTAATATCAAAAGTTATGTAATTCAACGTGCATTAAAATGCGCAAAGAAATGGTAAATGATTCAGAGTCTCTGGTGAGAGCTCGAGGCAAGCAGGCTTCATGTGAAAATAAGGTCAGTATCTCTGGGGACAACTTGGGCAGGAGAGAAAAACAGGGAACATGTGATTAGAGTCACATGAGCAAAGAAGGTCTGTGTTGTTCTGTGGTCCTTAATTAGACCAAAACTAAACCAAACCTAGCTAAACATCGTCATAGCCATTTCTAAGCCTATCAATTAACACGAGCCATCTCCAGTTTCTAAACATAGAGCTGCAATGATTAGTCAACTAATCGATTAGTTGATCAACAGAGAATGAATTGGCAACTATTTTGCTAATCGATTTTTTTAAGCAAATATGCCAAAAATTTGCTGGATTTAGCTTCTCAAATGTGGTGATTTAATACTTTTCTTTGTCAAACATGACAGTAAAGTCAATATGTTTGGGCTTTGGACTGTTTTTCAGACAAAACAATACATTTAAAGACAATTTAAATCAATTCTACATAACGTTAATGTAACTGGTGTTTGAAACTTACTGATACAAACACACTTTTCAGGCTTCAGTGTTCAGGCTGCTGGCACACATGATCAAACTCCAGCTTCACCACAGGGGGAACAAATGGCCATGAGCAGTAATTACCAGTAAACAATATATTACCCATCACACTCCCCATGACTGGGATGTGTCTTCCAACTGTGTTAGATCAACAACACCTAATGTAAAGTGGTGTAAATAGCCTTAAATGTGCACTAGCCAAACCCAAGAGACAAACACAGTACACAGAGAAACTGCTGCATTTTGCAGGATCTTAAGCTTTTGTTGTTGAATGTTATGTTGAAAATCACTGTAATGGAAATATGCAATACACACACTGATGTGTAGAAAATGGCACATCCATTTAACACCGCATAATTACCACTTAGATTTGAATAGCCTTTGGCAGGCGCACAACCTCGCTGGGAATGAGGTTAATACTGCCAATCACATTGAACTTAACGCCACTCATGCCATCTCATGGAGCTGCTGACACAAATGGCGTTGATTTTTAAAGTGTGTGACACACACATGTCATAGTCTGCCAATGCAATCATAACACCTTCTGTACTGTAAGTGTTTCTGCATGCCCACAGTACAATGGAAATATCGCTTTAAGCTTGATTACTTCTGGGAATTCTCTGCGCGTATATATAAGTATACTCAGCTGGAGAGAGCGAGCAAAGCACGACAAAATGACCATTTGGAAACTCAGAAAAGAACAAGTAAAAGCACAATATTGTTAATGACTGTTAAAAAATTTGTACACAGTGGATATTAAACACTGCTATCAAGCTTAAGAGGTGAAAGGCGGACAGGTAAACAGGATGAAAGAGAGGCTGCACTCGACACGATGATCACTTGTATTTAATTATCATGCAGCTGCTGTATACAGACAGAACCACAATGTGATTGTGTTTAATTCAAGTCAGTGATATCGGCATCAGCACTCTTGATGAGCCATTACCAGAAAGGACGCAAGTGCCGTACACAAAGACGGCTGTGTGTCATTTCAGTAATGACTCTTCCTTTTTCCAGGTAAGAGGCAGAGCTGGAGAGAGAGAAAGGAGGGAGGATGATCGTTCAGTATGGTGACTGCTTAGGCCCATACATCAAACTCACATGCAGCCGTCCTCTCAGGAGGATTTGAGTCAGTTATGCCGTCGGCAACATTTTCTCCCTCACATCTATTGTGGAGCTCTTGTAAAGAATGACAAATGGTAATGTGTGATAAAAGCTATGCTCAATGCTCATTTAACTGACATTGCTCCATTGTCTCCGTGGCAGACACGGTTAAATGTTGGATGACAAACACCTCTGAATGCCCTAAAGGCAGCAAAGCCCTGAACTGGCACTACCCACTTATCCCTAAATGCCCTACCACGAATCTGACCTTTTTAGAAAACCATTTCACAACCCCGTACCAGATGTTACGAGCCACTCTCACATTTTCTCAATGTCTTGTCCCTATCGCATTGTTTCTCGCTTTTAATTCCCCTCCTCTTTCATGTCACCTATGTCCTGTTTTTCTGTTGTTTCTGATTCCATCCACTTTTTTCCCCCGCCGTTTTTCTCCACCACCTCATTCTTTCCTTGTCTTTTCCCAAAATTATAGTCTCTTGCCCCCTTTCTTTCTTTCACGCCTCAAGCACTTCTGTTCATTTCACTGACATTCGATTGTCTGACGAGGACTTGTTCAAAATGGCCAATTTGACCTTATTTTGGCTTAAGAAGAAAATCGCTTACTCTGTTACTCCTCTCTTCTCTCTCCTTTCTTTCTCCTGTATCTCTGTGTGTGTGTGTGTGTAGTCATAAAATCTGCCATTTTATAAGGCAGAGTTATGCTTCACCCCATCATTCCAACACACATGCAAAGCAGAAATCTGTAACTTTCCGCATTGCTGTTGCCCTCAAACTCCAGCAAACATGGCAGAGCATTTATTGTTGTATATTGCTTTGCTCCTAGCAAGTGCTACAAACCATTATGTTGCCAACGGAACGGCTACGCCAGACACCCAAACAGAAAAACCTGCTACGGAGGGTTGTGTTTAGTGTGTGGGTGCAGGTAGAGAGCGGGTTGGTTCCAGGATGCTGGAACAAACTGTTGAGCCTTCTTGGTGTTGTGGGCCCAACTAATCAAAACACCAGTTATTGCGAGGGTGTCTACCTGACACCTACTTGCCTGCATTCTTGCACAAATTCATATTGAAACCACGTTCTTTATTATATTTGTTATTGATTATTGGTAAGACTAGTTCAACCAGTCATGGACCACTGAGCGAGCCGTGGTTGTTGCCTATCAAGCCAGTTGGGCCAGCCTCTTTAGTTAAGCCTGAGCAGATACGGTGTAGATGTAAGGACAGGTCATGCCCCCTGAGTATCTGCTCTTTAGGATGCAAGGAGGCTTAAAGGTGCACTAGGTCAGAAAAATGTGTGAAAAGTTTTCTGATATATAGAAACTATATTTGAAAAGCTAGAGGAGCTAGATAAGTAGGGATGACGGCTGGACTACTGAGCGAGCCACGGTATTATGATGATACCACCTATCAAGCCAGTTGGGCCAGCCACAGCACTTTACCCTAAGCAGATACAATATAAGTCCAGGTTTTGCCGGAGGGTATCTGCTCTTTGCTTGGGCGAGAGTAGGCTTTAGAGGGAGCTTAAAGGAAAGTTAGGTCAAGGCTGGAGAAAGGTGTTGCCAGTCATGAGGTCGAGTAGATTTATGATGGCGCAGCCTGACGCTTACTGCAGGGCCTACTGATAGATCAAAACATAATTTAGCTGAGCTTCTGTAGGAATGCTGAACAACTTTTGGCACATTTTACTGCGTACTGATAACTGTAAGGATATAATGGCAATACAGCAAGGTAGATTAGATTGGTCCAGAAAATCACACATGCAAAACTTTACATAAAAAAGGGGTCCAGTGTTGCTAAATGCTCATTGCTCAACAGACAGACTGTATGTGCTAATGCTTTGCTTTCAACAAAAACCTTTTAATATCTTTCACTTTGAACCCGCACACTAATTCTCTAATCAACAAATGTACTCTACACTCTTTTTTCTTCTGCTCTCTTCCTCTTTCCTCATCCTTTCTTTTATAATGTCGACTCATTTCTCTTTGTGACTTCATAGGTCAGACCTTCCACCCCTTTGTCTCTCTGTCATCTCTGTTTCCATGTTGCTCTTTCTTCTGCTTGACACCTAAACCGGACCTTTGATCCATTTCAGACGTTTGCTCAGTTAAAGCTACAAAGCTTCCACCTTCTTTCCTCCATCTCTCTGCCCTCTTCCTTTTATGTTTTTTTTTTTTTTTTCCTCTCCTGACCCTTAAATCTGACCTCTGGAATGTATGACACACATGTTAACATTGTGGCCATGAAAGCTCTTCACCTTTCCATCCTTCCTTTTCTCTCTCTCTCTTTCTCTTTCTGCCGCTTTCTCTTTTCACAGTGCTCTTTTCATGTTCAGACCTGCACCTCTACTCCATTTTGAATGTGTATGTTTGCATTTTCTCTTAATGAAAGCGTTACGTTCCTGACTTCCCTTTCCTCTCTCTCATCCTTTCACTCCCTACTGGCTATTCTCAGTTTTTTTTTTCCTGACCATCTCACATTGTGTTTCCCTCCCTCTCCCTCTCTGTCTTTTTACAGTGTACTCCTTATATTTCCTGGACTCAGATATTTGTTACTGATATTTTATATTCCCTGGCCTCAGATACTGTCTGTAAAGGCTTCCCACCTCTGCACCTCGGTTTCTACACTATTTATCTCAACAAAATAACTTCTCTCTGTGTAGAGACAAAAAAAAAAAAAAATCTTTTTCCTTCTGCCTTCCAACAGGCGCTGCAGTGCAGTAACAGATGTTTCACAGAGGAGTCAAGGTTACCTACAGCTGAAGCACATTCAGATATTCTGACTAGTGTGTGTGTGTGTGTGTGTGTGTGTGTGGGCTCTGGTTGGATGCCGGGGATTAACAAAGCGACTAAGTGCCCGGTGTCTTGTCTTACTAAATATTTGAACAGCAGCCGAGCTTTCCACAGTGCTGTTTTTTGGGGGGACATTGTAGAAACATGACTGTCTTTTATCTCATCCATTCTGTGCCTCTATTTTTTTTTTTTTTTAAATCTTTTAGCATCAGACTTTTATTCTTTTTCTAATTATCACTCTCCACCACGTCTGAATGTCCTTTCCCCCCTATCTCGCTGTCTTCCTCTCTCATTACCAGATGGCCTGTACAGTGCAGCGTACTACTTGATGAGTGTTTCTGCAGACAGGGAGAATTGGGAATTTCAGTACGGTGCAGTAAACAAAACACGAACTGGAACAAGCTAAAAAAACAAATGAGCACAATGTTTGTCAGAACTTCTTATTTTCTGGATGTGATTAGGTAAAATGTCAACAATAGTTTTCTTCTAGCCCAACTTTGAGCCTCTCGTATCAACATTGTATTTCGAGTCACAGAGTTATGCATCCAATTTTCTGAGAAAAATATGTATGCAGCAGTTTTTTAAAGAGTTGGTTGTTTAACAACACTAACCACTGTTGAAAAGTATTTCCAGAGCTATCAGAGACTCTTCAATCTGGATAAAAACCTGGATAAAAAACAAAGATGGTAACTGGAAATAACATATCTCCTCGCTCAATTTGTACAATATGAATAAAATGGTTTTTTTTTAATTAAAATATTACAGCGTACTTTACAATATTTTATATTTTCATACAAAATAACATGTTTATCTTGTGTTTTACAAAAAGAGCAGGGACATGACGTCATTTCCAGTTACCTGGATAAGAAGTACTCCTTGAGAAAAATGAGTTCTATTTATTTATGTACTCATTCATTTATTTTTATTGTGCGGTGGACAGAATACATTTTTCTCCAGATAATAAGGAGTCTTTAAGAATTCTGGAAATCAACCTTTGGAAAATCGGATGTGACTCAAATATAATGCGAAACACATGAGAGGCAAAAAACTGGGGCCAGTATTCTACATGAATGTGTGTGCGCAACCTCTCCACATATTCACATGTAGCAGGGTGTGTGTCAAAAGCAGGTTGATTCATTCATCACTCCGCTGTTTCCAGTCAGTCCACTACAATCATCAACTATTATACTGTAAGTGGAATTGCTTATGTTGGGTTCAAGACCTCCAACCTATTTAAGAAAAATACTGTTTTGTTGTGTGCTTTCAGCTGTGATTCATGACTGACCAGAAATGATTTGTGTTATGCTCAGCGCAGGCTGATGTGCTTTTTTTCTTTTTTGTTTAAATCGATGTCAAGCTCTGCAAGGAGGCAGCTTCACCGGGAGCCGTCTCCTCGGGATTCAGCACAGAGAGATCAGTGATCTGACAGAGAGAGAGAAAGAAGGCAAAACAGGACTACAGCCAAAGCAAAGGGAGATAATGAGAGAAGTTCGAAAAAAGTCCATAGATACTGGTGAAAATAAAGATGAATTGAAATTCAAGAGTGGGAAGCATATGTAACAAAAGAGAAGAAAAAAGAAAAAAACAAATAGAGCCTGGGTGAAAGAGAGGAGAGTCTCAGATGAACAAAAGAGACAGAAACAAAGCGAGGGGTCGGCTAGTTACTGTAGAACTGTCCAAAGGCTTTATCAGGTACACGCGTACTTTCCATTTAATCTTATCTGTTTGTATTTGGGCGCTCACAGAAAGTGTTATCAGTCCATTTAAAAAAAGGCTACACACTTGCTGACACCAGTACGAGCCCTAATCCTCATTTATACATTAAAAGAAGAGTGTTCTACTAGTTAAGCTGAATGTTATTGATCTGTTTGGGCGGTGTTTTTGCTGCTTTGTTTCTCCTTTCCCAGTTCAAGTCCAGTCTCAGATCTAAGTTTAATGAGTCCAAAACGAGCAATACTACCAAAGGGGCAGGGTAAGAAACAGGCTTAAAGGGAACATGATGTGATTTTCTGTTATTTATATACTGTTATGATGTTGGATGTCTATGTTAAACATAGTCAAAGTTCAAAAACTTAAGGTGAACATATGTAAAATGCTCCCTGTAAGTCAAAAACCAGGGCTTCAGCCTGCTCTGAACGCTTTGTTTGCAATGTCGGCCCCTTAAATGCACCTTGGAGGAGACGAGGAGCGAGGAGAGAAGAGGATCCTGGAGGAGCTTAGAACAAGGAACCACAGGTGTATCCTCTGCAGAAGTTTTATAACGGACAGCAACACCCCTTTGATCGACTGTCTTTATTTGTTGGTCAGCTGATCTGACTGGACAGTAAACAGTCCAGTTGTTGTTGTAATACAAGAATGACGGCACCAACAGCAGCTTCTCATATTTATTCATAAAATAAAAATTATTGAATCATGAATTAATCATAAAAACTTGTAACTTTATGTTTTTTCTTCATACTGTAAGCCAAAGGTTTCTCCTTTCTTTTTTTCGGTTTCAATTACATCTCAGCTCCTTCAGGAAAATATGACACCGCACAGTCGTGTGTCACCTATAAAATCATCCTGAGCCTGAAGAGGACATCAGACATTCACAAACTTAATAAGATATATTTTATTTAAACATATTCTGCAGGCTACAGCTGTTTTCAGGTCTGTTCTTTCAGTAATTAACGGATTTAAATTGTCCTCTTGTGTCTTATTCTGTGGCAGCGCCTGGCTGCCACAGAATAATCACACGATAAAAAATTGGAGCAGTTATCAGGTATTTTCCTTCCAGCTATCATTAATCAATTATTAAGTAACAGTTTAAAGAGTTAATTAATTGTACATGAATTGTAAGCTTAGAGTTTAAACTGCTAATCTATAACTTCTACATAGTGATAGCTGACTAGCTAAAAGACGCCAGTGAGGGAAGCAAGGTGACACGTTAGCCAAATGAACAGCACCCATACACGAGGAAGCTAACAGAGACAAAGCGCAACTTGTCATAAGGAAACCACGCCCACCGGAGGGGAAAGCAATTGACGCCATAATACACAACCAAGGGCTGAAACGCTAACAAAATGCCTGTAGCTAGCTAAAAATGTTAGATTTCAGCATGTAAATGGATTATTTTAGCACCCTATGTCTATCAGAAAGGAAAAGGTAGTTTGTAGCATAGGCACGTCTACAGTAGAAATACCACAGGCTGGTATGACACGACTACAGTTAGCAAACATAGGCGGGAAATTACACGCACTCTCTTTTTTTACAGTTAGCATTTCAGCTGAATGCAGGTTAGCTATTCTTTGATTTAAATGTCTATTACAAACACCACACACCTTTCTGTTAAACAGCTGTTTGTGTGTGTTCTCTCTGACTAGCAGCATGTCCAGGTGATTTTACAGGTTTTTGAGCTGCAGGCTGTCCATGCAGCTCAGTTTGGGTCCATCCCTTCCACCGCATGGCGCACAGCCCTCTAACGTTATCCACTTTTGTCTTCTTAACGGCTCAGTTTTTCCGTTCGTCAGCTTATAAAAACTTATTTCTGGGTTCATTTTCTGTTTTCCTCTCCAGGGTGGGCAGGATTTAATTGCGCTCTGTCTCTTTGGGAAAATGGGAAACAGCTGTAGGATCAGGTGAATTGTGAGGTGATGGCTGAGGCTAGTGACAACTACTGGACAGGGTGGGAATAGCAGGGAAACGGCCTTATCACTGGAGCTGGAAATAGGGTGAAGAAGAAGAGATAGAGCCATAAAAACAGCCCTTTATGACTATATCATCAGTTACTGTATTTATGAGCCGTGGGCCAAGACATTTTATAACTACTCCTGTGTGCTGTTGCAAGCTGCTATATAGTGATCTGTTGTTGTTGTTTTTGCTTTCGGGTCTTTGACACATTTCAATTTAGACAATTTAACTTTTAAAGAAAGACGAGATTTTATGACTGAATAGGCAAAAAAACAAGATGTTAAAGATAGACATGTGTAGCAGACGTTTGTTGGCAGGCAGTGTGTGAAATGGGAAAAGATGAAGCAACCGTGGCAGCAGTAGGATCTGTTTGGATATGGTTGAAAATCTACACCATTTTGTCTGTGAGTCTCACGAGGCAACATCTCCTCCTTTTTTCCCCCCATCTTTGAAAACTGCCAAAAGAGTATAAAATCATCTGGAGAGACGCTGACAGGTTGGAGCTGCATTTGTGTGAGTTAACAGCCTGCAATGAGCACTTTGTATGAAGTAAATAATTGGGTTTCCACTCTGGGAATTTGGTTGCCATTATATCTTTTGAATTCTTGTCATAGCCGGTTTGCTCGCATGTTTTAGTGTGTGTCTTTTAAAGCATGCTTTTGTCAGCATACTTGAATATGTGTGTATTTGTGTTTTTAGGCTACGTGTGTGTATGTGTGTCCAGTTGTCATCTTAAAATACACTTAACATTTGAAGCATATAATCTCCTCTCTGTCGTGAATATGATGGCGCTTTTTGCCTCTGAGCAGCTTTTGTTCACCCATCACATCTTATTCTTTATGCTGACATGCGTGTGCGTATGTGTGTGTGTGTGTGTGTAATATTAGCATGTATAGCCTTAAATGTGTCATTTAGTGGATGTGTGTGTGTTCTTGTTAAAAAGAGTTTAGCTTTTTGCTCGTTTGTGCGTATTTCTCTTAATTTGTGTATATGCATTTTCAGTTACTTGCCTGCCCTATTCCGATGTGCATGCGCGTGTCTTGACTCCCACGTTATACGTTGCCCCCCTCCTCTTTTGTCTGTTGCAGATGGTGATTTGTCTTTCATGTGGCTGGTTTTCCCTCTTCCTCCCTCATTCCATTCAAACACATTGACAAAGTCCATCCATTCTTCGGAGCCGTGTGTTGACGTGTTTGTCGCTGGCAAATTGCTTTCTTACTGCGTCGTTCACAAGGGTTCTGTTGTGACAAATCTGACAGTCTGACTGAACAGCTGAGTGGTTTTCTGACTATTTGCCTGTCATTTGACTGGGTGACTGACTGATTCGTGGAAGGCTGAATGTCTGGCTAGGTTCCAGACAAGGTGACAGATGGATTGACTGTCTGCTTTGTTGACAGAGTGATTGACTGGATGTAAATCTGACTGACCGTGTGTCTGTCTGAGTCACTATTGACTGGCTGTCCAGCAGGCTGAGTCACTTCCTGGTTAGTTGTTATTTTACAGACTGGCCAGCTGGCTGTGTGACGCCACTGGTTTGCTTGGAAGTGGACAAACTGGTCAAGTGATTAGCTCAATTATCTGACAGTTACCAGTAATAGCTGCCCCTGTTTGGGCTGTGAGCTCAATAGAATTGTAACAGCAATAAGTAAGATCTGCCTGGGTGTGTCATCATTTCTGTGAGTGTAAAGTGTTTAACAGCCACCCAGCTCAAAAAAACAGAAACCTGAAATACCAGCACAAAGTAACTCTCAAATCTAATCATAATGTGGATATCTCAGTCACATAAAAACTAAGGAAATGTTTGAATTATAATCCAACATTTATTAGGTTACTCATCCTTAAAATCCAGACCATCCATCACTTCATCCACTCCGTTAACGTGCTGGCAAACAGCCTGACTTCCTGCATCACACTGACCGGACTACGGGAGGTAACTCCAGAGTTTTCGGGGAAAAATTATTTAGCTGCTTTTGAGTGGCAAGATGGCTTACTCTGTTTTATCTTTGTTGGGCAACATTTAAGTTTACTGTTGAACTACTTATCTTGTTACTATTAAGAAGAAGTTTCTATTAAGAAGTGAACTCTGTATATAGTAAGTTTGAGTTGAGCAAAGGACTCAACAAAGGTTTTGATATAAGCACTTATTGTACAATACACTGTGGTGTAGGGTTTACTGGTTCTATTACAAAAACTAAAAATAACTTTTTTGTCAGACTTTAACTCAATCACCCCGGCTCAACACCAGTCGAACTGCTACAGAGTGTGTGTGTCTTTAAAGCCCCTGAAAACCCTGCTTTAAACCCCCCTCCAGTCAGAACTTTTTGAGCTTCACTGTGAAGAATGATGTATGTGCAGAGTTTGACACTAGGATGGATGGTTTCATATTCATCTGCTGAAAGCGCAAAGTTTCTTCGTGCTCCCCGAAAATCTGTGTTTAAGGCGTGTACCTACAAGGATGATTTGTGACATCACAACCACTTTGGAGCCAGCCGTGGTCCAGTATTCAACTTCCACAAGTGTGATGTGGAAACTTGAAGCCTCCGGTGCACAAACACTGAGAATGGTGTGCTGTTGGTCTTTCTGTTTGTGGTTTGTGTTTGTGGTCCGTTTGGCCAGGTCAGAACGGAGAGAGTGATACTCTCTCTTAAGCTAAAGAAAGATAGCAATCAACCTCATCATCTGCTCTCACCTCTACAGTCAAAGTCAGGGTGCCTCTGCTAGCATCCCACCTCTTTATCCTTCCCTTCACTCATCTGCTCTCATTCTCCTCCACTTCATTATATCCCATTGTAAGAAGCCCCATCTTCCTGACTCTTTTTACAGTATCTCCTCTCCTTTATTTATTTTTGTCTACACTTTGCCTCCTTTTAATCTACTGTATCCTTTATTTACACATCGCTCCCTCGCTTTCAATTCAATTCAATTCAATTCCAAATAGCAAACAGATGTTTACATTGCCAAAGCAGGTGTGAAATAATTTTTCTCTGAATGCAAACTGAATGCTATTGTGCATCAAACTGAATACTATTCAGACACCGAATTTCAACACTACATGGTTTTACATTACACTTTGTACAGCAAAAGCGCACTCGCCTTTCCATGTAGCTTATTTTTATTTACAGTAACTGTAATGCTCTTACCACACAGTACAACACAGTAATCAGAAAACTTAATATATAGTATGGGAAAGCTATAGTGCTACTCTAAAGACCTCACTGGACGTTCTGTTGCTCCTGTCTGTCTGGCCACAGATTTTTATTGCAGCACACATTATTATATTGCCCCCTGTTGGCCTGGCACATCCGCCATGGCTCGGTGGCCTATAATGTTTTGGGCACGTCTCCTGCCTTTAGCCAGATTCAAAGTGATTTCACTTCCATTATTCTCTATAATACAGCAAAACAACAAAATACCAAATCAGTTTTACTGTGGAATCATACATTTACAGCAAAGTATACAGTAAATGTTCTGTGTTCTTCTCTACAACTTCAGTAAGTATACAGGCCTATATACTCTAAGTATATACAGGCTTCACTCTTTCACAGTTTCTCTCAAATGGTTCCCTGTAGAGTTGTTTGATGGTCATCTGATGTCTCTTCAACACTCTTGTCTATTGTAGAGATGCTGACAGAGTTGATATTTTGAAAGATGCCATTGTCCTCTAAAATTACACTCTGTATCTCTCTCAATCTAATAGCACTATTTGCACCGTGCTGCAAATCTCTTGCTCTTCCTCAGGTGGAAAAACTGTTCTTAGTAAGGTAGCTGTCTAGTCCTACACATTGGAATTCAGAAATAAATCATATTACTGTATTTGTACTGTGTGCCTCATGTATTTCTTACAGCATGAGTTTCAGACATGCATTGACTTTTAATTACTGTATTGCTGCAACTGGAATACTGTAACATGAATAATTACAGTGTTGAGTGGGTACATACCTGTTTTCCCTGCAGAATGTTTGAATAATTGAAGACAGTGTAGGCGGGTTTACATTAGGCTACAGTCGGCGACCAGCCTCTACCATTGTAAGGCCACGGTTAATTACACAATTGTGGCCCATATTTCATCTGGGACAGCTCTATGTCTTTGTACTCTTCCGCCTCTTCCTCTGTTTTGCTGTCTTCCCCCCACTACACCACCACGCACCCTTACTCCTCTTCCTCTTTCTCCTCCTCTGTGAGCAGGCAGTTGCCTCTGTTCATTGTTTATCTGGCCAATGTTCACAAATTGTTCTGTTGCAGTCAAGCTCTATCTATCTGTTTGATAATATCCATACTCATGAATAGCACCTGTCATCTAACTTGACAGGACGTGTAATTGGTTGATGTAAGATTCGAGAAACGCCCCTTCGTTAGTGATGTTCAAGTTTCACCTGACAGGCAATCTACTAATTTAGCAGATGTTACATAACTTCCATATCGAAGCTAGTTATGGAATATATTAGATATTCCATAACTACCTAATATATAGAAATTTTGACAATGGATTGGACTATTGTGCACATTGAGAGAATCTCTACATGTTTTGGAGAGTACAACCATTCAACTGAGAAGCAACATTATGAGTTTATGAGTATCAGTAAGACATATGCATTTGGTAATTGTGCAAATTGTAGAGAGTAATGTACTCATTCATTTGCATAGATGTGCTAAAACGTTTGCAATTTGTCTGAAAGAATGACAAATTCAAATCTGTTGTGAACAAGCGATCAGCGGTGTGGAGGTGTTATTTTGAAAATATTCATTAGCATTTGAGAATTGGGCAAAAGCAACTGAGGAAAACTGTAAATGAATGTATTTAAAGATTTGTTCTGTATGTATGTACAGTAAGTATGTCTATGTACGGAGATCAGCACAGTGCAAATGGTCAGTGCAGGAATACACAGGTGATTGACAGTCTTCTTGGTGGTTGTTTTCCATTGGTCGCTCACAAACCTTGCTGCTGTGTTTGCACATTGCTGTCTTTCGCCCAGCAGGTATGGAAGTTTGTTTGTTATTAGCATGTTTTCAAAGTCTTTTTGGGTGGTTGTAATCTGTGGGTAGTATATGTCTCTGATGTCTTGATACAGTTGGCAGGTGGTTAAAAAGTACAGCTGGGTTTCCACCTCCTGCTGTGTGCAGTGGGTGCACAGTCTGTCTTCTCTGGGGAGCCAGGTATGCCTGTGGCGGCCTCTCTCCATGGCGAGGCTGTGCTCACGGAGTCTGTACACAGTCATGGATTTCCTTAGATTTGGATCGTTCACAGTGGTCAAGTAATCTGCCACTGAGTATTCTCTATTTAGGGCCAAACAGCGTTCCAGTTTGCTCTGGTTTTTGGGTTTATTCTTTCCAACGTGTCAAATAGTTTTCTTTTTGTTTTCTTATAATTTGGTTTAGTCTAATGGGGTTTCTGTCTGAGGGCTGTGCTTGGTTAAAAAGCAACTTTGGGATTTGCTCAGGACATTATTTTCAGGAAGGAGGTGTAGGAGTCTGTGATCCCACGGTAGTTATTGGGGCTGAATTTGTTTCCACTTTTGTGGAGCGGCGTCATCAGTCTTTGGTTCCAAATATTGGGGAAAGATCCCGGAGCTAAGGACGATGTTAAAGAGTCTTAGTAGAGCCATTTGGAATTTGAGGTCTGTGAATTTTATCATTTCATTTAGGATGCCGTCAACAGGCCTTCTTGGTTTCGAGTGAGTCTAGTCTAGGTTCTGATAGTCTTTTATGGTTGACTCTAAACTTTGTAGTTTACTTGTATGTGTTTTTGCTGTTTATTCTTCTCTATTGAACCAAAGGGATTGGAAGTGGTTTACCCATACATCTCCATTTTGGATGGGCAATTTTCACAGTGGTTTGTTTTTATGGATTCCTCAACAGTATGTAGCTGGTTTCTAACATCTGTCTCTATTTTAATCTTTCCTCTTCACTCCCATTCACACTCTAATTTTTTTTTCATCCTTTTCTTTTACTCTCTTATTCTCTTCCTCAGTTGGTTTTAGCAGAGGAGTGTGAGAGGTAGAGAAGGTCACTGTGGAGATAAGTGGAGCTTGTATCAGTCTGGCATCTCCTCCCCTCCAGATTGGTTTCCTCCTGCCCTCTAGTCACACCGATGCATAATTCATCTCTTCCTCTCCCTTTGTCTTTAATTGTCGATTTTTCTTTTCTTTCTTTTTTTTTCTCCATCCTTTCATTTCTTTGTCTTCTCTTTCTATCACCATTTTCGCTCTTTGTCTTTCTTATTGTGCGCTCCTCTCTCTTTCTGTCTCTCTTGACATCCTTTCCTTCTATCTCCCTGGTTCCTTTTTCTTGCTGTCTGTGAGGCTGTGAAGTGAGTACGCAGAGCTGTTGGAGAGAGATGGTGTAAGGAAGTGTTTGTGTGTTTATCTACTGCAGGCATCTCTCCCCCTGCATGTGTATGCTTTTGCATTAATGACATGTCTGCACCCATGTCTGTGAATGTGTGTGTGTGTGTGTGTGTGTGGTCTATCCTTGGACGTATTCCCCGTTGCAACATCATCATCATAACTCTAATCCACTTAAGCGCCCTAATTTTGAGCTAGACTGTTTATTGCAACCTAATGTTTGGTTTTGTCATAAAAAATGACACCAGCACTTTTCCATCAGCAAAAAAAAATCTCTGTAGCTGTAAAGTACACTACACACATCACACACACACACACTACACAAATAAGTGTTTCACATCCTGAAATGCTCCTAACAAATGAGTGTAAATAAGGCTGTTTAGGCATAAGTGTGGTACTTCATCATTTTCTGCTGCAATAATTATTGGACTCTTGTCTTTTTTTTTTTTTTTTTTTTCATTTCTACTCAGTGCAGAATCGGCTGACTGGTTGAATTATGCATGTTTGTTTGTTGGTTTCATTACAGAAGCAGATGTCTCAGCTGGAATAATGGAGGATTTTAGAGTGTTATTACATTGTTGTTTGTTTTTTTTTTTTTTTTCTCTCACTCTCTGCTTGAAGAAATGATGAGCACTTTGGGGTCTTCTAGCTCAATATGAATGAAATCTTCAGACACCACTGCACACATTTGATTATAGTTAAATCTAGAAAGCAGTAGTGAACGGGGTCAGGGATGGGTTTGCTGTTGTGCTTACAAATATGAATCCAGCCTCATTTCCGTGTCCCTCCTCTCTATTCCTCTATGTCATATCATGTGCGAGCTTTCAGTCGTAATGTTGTTTCATCCCGAATTTACTATCTGTATTGTATTTCTCTCACACAGATAAAACATACTGTACATTATGCATCTCTGGATCACACAGATGCACGCTGTTCCTCGTCAGACATTACAAAAATAAACTATCCTCACACACACAAATCATACAACTGCACCTATAATCTGCAGTGGAAATGGAGTTTCAGACTATGTCAGTTTTTTTTTACCAAGTAATTTAGATGATACTTTACTACCTGCTGGGGGATTTTTCTCAGTCCCGTCCAACTGATGCAATAAGGCCTTGGTGACCTTTTAAACCACGCTCTTACCCTGTAAAACTGTAATTGTATTTTTGTCACTCCCACCCAGGCAACGGGGGATTTTTTATACTATAGTACACATAAATGCTCGCTACAGTGAATGCACAAAATCTGCCTTATATTGAGCTGCAGCCCTGCATGCACAGTCCACCTCCCATTTGGCTGAAAGGATAAAAATCCATCTTTAACTTGTCTGCTTCTGTTATCTCCATCTGCACTGTGGTGATGCTAAGTTTCACCTCCTTCTCCAAGTTGCCTCAAGGCTTAAAAGGTCTTCTTCAACAGGTCTCCTTGAGCATCATCACCTGCCTTCAGGCCAAACTGAAATGTGTTTGATTTTTTTTTTGCTTTATGCTTGATAATGTTACAAGGCACGTAATTTTGCAAACATATGCTTTAAATTTTCTCCAAAAGGTAATAGTTTGCTTCAGGTGGTGCCACTGCAGGTACCTGATTGAAATGAAATGTCTGATTACTAAGTGATACACAAAATAGATGCACTTTGATGCTGAAAAAAATGGCTTTTCAACACCATTTGCTACATTTTTTTTTTTAAAAAAAAAAAGGAAAAGCAACTATTCTGACTATTTTCATATCTCATGTCTCAGTTAGAACAAAATCTTAAAAGATACAATGTCAAACTTTCTGCCTGTGGTCACATCCTGCTCCCCTCACAGCCGACCAAGTTCCCATTCCAGCACTTGTTGCTAATAAGAGAGCAATAATATGAGAGCAATATTGAAAATGTACTGTATTATAACTACCCCTCAAAGCCAGCGTGTGAATATAGAGAACGGTAGAAATGCAGGGTTAGCTGTTTGAAGCTGTCAGGCAGTAGACAGTATACCCAGTGGGACCCGGGCAGAGTTAGCTTCTCCATCCCAGTGTCTTCCTTCATGTCTGGGTCACGGACTTCTCCTCCTCCTTTTCTCTTGTTGGAGGCCACGGGACTCCCTGGTGGTCCGTAATGAGCTGCGGAGTCAGCACCGACTGTGCACACAACGTGTACACACATTGACATGCGCCCACGTCTAAGGACAGGCATACATCAGCATGAAAAAGCACACAATACAATGTGTGTATGCATATGTTGGTGCACACACTTGAGGAGCAGCCCTTTAGAAGCAGGATTAATGAAGCAGCAAACAAGGCCACACTGAGCCACAGCTTTTCTTTCCTTTGTCTGTCTTAACGTAGCTGGTTAAACCCTCTGTTATAGGACCTGCTGTCAGATTGAAGTGGAGGGATTGTTACAAGCTCATCATACAAAAGTATCTCTGGAAACAATTTTGGATTTGTGTTTGTCCACAGGTGATAATAATGGTAACAGAAAGAGTCTCCAAATGTGTCATTTTACATATCTCCCTTATTTTAAATAGAATAGATATCCTAAATATCAAGATAGATAGATGTTTGCTAGCTATGGCGACACAAATCTTTTCTTACTCTCACAAACACAGTTTAATATGTAAGATTGCCGGTATTGAGTTTGGGTGCTCATTAGCAGATTCCTTATGGCCAAGTTGAAACTCAGGGATATTAGGTTTCCTTCCTCTAGACACTGGTAATGATGAAACTATAGGGAACACACACACAGACATACAAACACACCCAGTCAGTACAGTGCAAGGATGCACATGAATGGAAACAGGCAAGAATAAATTAAAAAAAATAAGAAAAACATATATGCACGGAGGGTATATGCTTAAAAACATTCTACAGCTTGTAAAATGGCAACACATAATTGATTTCCTTTGCAGTCATGGCTGCATCTTCCATCCCCTGCAAGAGGGAGGACAGCAACATCAGCCACCCACAATATCATTTAAAAAACATAAGTTAGTGTGGAAAACCTGATAAGTGACATCTTGTGCTGATTATGTAGAAAACAGACGACCAGGATGCTGAAAATAATTGTGCTGCATGTTGTCTCTCTCTCTCTATCTCTCTCTCTCTCTGTGACACAGTGGCACCTGCAGACCAACTGAGGAACAGTTTAAGGAGGCAGCACTCATATGACGACAGACTATTCCAGCAGTTTCCTCACTCACATGCAAATATGCACACACACACACACACACACACACACACACACACACACACACACACACACACACACACACACACACACCTCACATGTCATCAAAAAGACAACAACAATTTTATCTTTTCCAAGACATCCCAGCAAAAAAAAAAAAAAAAAAAAAAATTGGTTTGCTGTTGGTGCTTCTGTTTACTTTCTCCGCCTGAGCAGGAAATGGTATTCCCACTGTGTTTGAATAGCCAGTGCATGAAATCTCAACCATCTGTGTTTTATTGGATTATAACAGAAAATGTGCTGTGGTTCTTCAGTGTGAAGCAGACCTGTGGGCGACGGAGCAGGGAGGATGAAAAGACAAAGGACAAGCATTAGGTGGATGGCGTGGTGCCTTGGTGACCTGAGGTGAATGAAATGTCTCACAGTGGCTCACAAACAGTGGTATTCATCGTAGAAAAGCACAGACCTACAGTACATTATATGCAGTACACACTTTCTGTATGTATATGTGCATATATTTATAAATGGCCACATGCTCCCCAATCAATCATCTAAAGAAATCATTCTGTCGCGATCCGCACTGCACTTTTGATTGAGTTTTGGGGAAAGATTCGGATTGCAAGGCAGCCACAGCTAAAAATGGCTATATTAGGTTACATGAGACACAAATGAAATGAAATGACAGGTGTAGCGTGACATCGTAGTCATCACAGGAATAAAGTCTGAGATCAAATAAGAATTTCAGTCTTGGGAAGAGATTTGTAATTTAAACAACAGATATTCTGAGTTGTGAAAAAAACACCTCAACACACACTGACTGACAGAAATAGCAAACATGGCCCTGGTCAAACCAAACGGGGGCGCTGTTGCTCTTCTACACTAGTAGGGAAACCTACATTATGCTGCTGTAATGTAAAGTATAGTATTTCCTTTAGTTCCTGTTGATTTATTGATCGACATATCTACCCATAAATCTGCTGTCTTGAAATTTAAAAAACATTCTTTGCCTCCTTTAAATGTCTCCCATGATTGCTACAGATTTAACATATATATGTATATATATGCTTTACTTTCACTATTATTTCCTCTAATCTTGCATTCACTGTATATATTGGTCAGTTGTATAAATATTTGCATGTGCCGTTCTTTTTGAGTTATGTAAAAAAAGAGACAAAACATTTAGAAAAAAAGGGCTCTTTGTTTCTGGGTCACTGCTAAATGGAGGAGCCCTCAGCCGGAAGAAAAAAAATCAATTAAGATTCAATAATCATCATTATAAGCTTGCAGAGTACAATTTAAATACTCTTAAATGATGCACTGAACCGAAAGCATATACTGCTGCCGTGAAGCTACTCAATAATAATAATGTCACAATAATAATATGGAAATGTCAGAGACAAGATAGTAAATATCAGAAAGAGGAGTAATAAAGAAACAACTTATCATCTAAATGGGTTTTAACATAATTCAACCACCTGTCACCAAACTCCTGGAAACTCTAGTTTACTTACAAGAGACGGTGCAGTTGTCTGTCTCCTAGATTCACTTCTTACACAACACTTAGACACTCTCTGTAACAGACCACTTTTCATTGATTTCAGCTCTGCTTTCAATTCAATTCAGTGGCATCAGATGATTAAGAAGCTCCTTAAAGCACTTTAAAGTTCTCAGCAGTTTCCTTCGGCAGACCCTCAAAAGGCTGATAACACACTGTCAACCACCAGTGACACTCTCATTACTCAGGACTGTGTGCCCAGCCCGTTCATTTTCACTCTCTACACAAAAGAACGTCACACACCCCGTCCTACAATGCCTATCAACGGTCAATATCTTACTTCATCAAATGTCAAAGGTGCAATTTTGTACTCAAGTCGGTGTCTCCGACCCGCCTCCTTCATCTGTATGGCAGCATCATTGCACCAGATCTTCTATACTAAACCAAAGAAAAATCAAAAAATCACAAACTACTTTATGTCTGTTTCTCCAGGCCCCACCTCAGATATGTTCAAGAGGCAACTCCATCCTGGTTCAAGCCAACAAGTCAAAACTACCACTCCTCACTCTTAACCATATGGAAACTGTTCACTAAAAAGCATGGTTTATATTAACCTTATCAGCTGCAGCTGTAATCCATTTAATGTCTCTATAGTGCACAGATTCATCCAGGATGTGTGGCAGGAAGAAGGTAACTGAAAGCAAATCTCTTCCAAAAGTAAGAAAAAACATCCTCCAATCTGAACATATTGGAGCTATTTCTGACCCACAACTGCTGACGAGGCACCATCTTCAAGCCCCGCCCTGACTCCACCATGATGCCTTTTGGTTTCTACTGTAGTTTAGATAAAAAAGACGAGCTGAGGTAGACTAAAAATATTCTTGGCCTACAGTATTTCTGTGCTGCGCACACAGAGTCTGTCACCCGCTGTTCTAGTCTTCCTCCAATGTGTTGCTGTTGTTACTTAATTACATAAATGTCAGGTTCAAGAAGTCAAGTGTTTCTGTGGCTGCACTCTCCAGGAGAATAATTCATCCAGTTAAAGCAAACCCCGATCAGTAGCAGTGAGATGAGACAAATTTACTGTAATTGCGTCTCTGTAAGGGTCATTTGCTGCAATGATATAGTCATTACAGTATAGATATACTGCAGCGGCATACAGTGAGAAGAAAATATACCCCCCCCCCCCCCCTCCTCTGTTGCTTTTTTCTCCTCTGTTTTTCTCTCAAGAGTGAGATGTGTCATTCAGGAGCATTCAAAGTAACCTCTACCCCTGTTTGTCTCCTTCTATTTTTGTCAAATATTCACTTTGCATGCTAAATAAAATCACCTCTCTACCTTTAACGGAGGAGTAACTGTGTTAATTACAAGTTGGATGAGAGAAATGGACAACAGGAGAGGAATAAAATAGGTGAAAGACAATTACGAAGAGTAAAGACATTAAGATAAATTTCTCGATATGTTAATTTGTCTGCTCCCGCCTCGGAGAAAGAGTATCTGCGGGAGATAAAGTTGGGAGGGGGATAAGACAATATGAGCAGTGAGAGAGACTAAAGGGAAAAGTGCGGACAAATGA
Organism: Scomberomorus guttatus; assembly: GCA_038419695.1. Lineage (NCBI taxonomy): Eukaryota > Metazoa > Chordata > Actinopteri > Scombriformes > Scombridae > Scomberomorus > Scomberomorus guttatus. The sequence goes on along the minus strand of CM076466.1, from coordinate 11,890,807 downwards.
AAATTAAAAGTTTCAGTTCAGTAAAAAATACATATTAAGGATTTCTGCAACTGTTTATTCAACAGTTACAGTACATTCTCTTACAGTAAAATTAAGGGATATTACCAAACTTGACATTTTTGAGAATATCTAAACAATTATTGAATTCCCTTCCTCGTCTTGTTTGCGCATATTTTCTAAACGGAATAAATGTGGATAAATGTGAAGCCTTTTGGGAGAATTTTCAGATGTTGCTATTCCATAAAGCACCAGCAGACGGTGGCATTTACCAACTATATGTCGACCTGACTTCAGCCACATGAGTGATGTGTTTATCATGACTACAGCCTGGCAGAAATCCACACTAAGAGCCTCCTGGAGATGTGCTGACACTATTGAGAGATAATGTTATTCATTATAGAGGGATGACGCTTAAAGGACGACAACGTCTCCAGAACGACAGCCCTGTGTGTTAGATTATAAGCAGTGTGATAAAGGATAGATTGACAATGTTTCAAGTCTGTCTTAAAACAATAGTGTGGGTTAGTATCCACACATAAAGTGGATATTTTCCACAGTTACAGTGTTTTTAGTAAAAAAAATTCCCTCTTTGTGTCTTGATGGACAGTGTTTTCATGTTCAGCTGCAGTGGAAGGATCGTAACAAAAAAAGGAATCTTGCACTAAAAAGTCAGAAACTAGAAAACTAAAGATATTGACTTGATTTGAATAATTTGCCTCATATTAGCTTCAAATAAACTTTTAAATACACCTACATTGAAAGTACATTATGAAGGGTTCTCTTAAAGGCCAGTATGAACGGGAGGAATAATTACAGCAAGAAAAACACATGTCGGTGTTCATTTGGGCACCTGACTTGTTTTTGGATAGATTTGAAAAATTGCGAAGCCGTCCTTTAACATGCTCTATAGCAAACAAACTGACTGTCGGACAAAGAGAAGTGAAAGCACAGCGCTAAAGGTCATCTCATCTTTCAACAGCAGAAACATAAATCTGCCTGCAATGTCAAATGCTGAGGAAACGTAATGGCTATGAAAATCAGACTGCCATTTCAGTAAATCACTCTTAACTCTCTCACTCATATCACACATAATTTACGATGACAATTTCACAGTGACATGGTCTTACAAATTGTGGCTACAGGCTTACTGACTAATACAAATTTCCACCCCTCCATTTATTTATTCCGAAAAATAACTTTTTTTCGTGACAAGACCACAGGGAGGTTGAAGTGTAAATAATTTAGATGGATAAAAGTATGAAAACCGCTTCCCCCACCGGAGCTTCCTGCACTATAATCAAATTGAATCAAACTGAATGCTTCTATAATTAATTGAAGCCACCATGTAGTGTAGGCTTGTGAGTGGGCCTGTTGTCTGTTTTTGTTTAGCGTGTGTGAACGCACGAGTCGCGGGGTGCCTGTGTGTGTCTCTCTGCAGGGTTCGTGTGTGTATAATTTATTTTCCACACAGCACATAAACAGTGAAATCCATGAAATCTTCATGGCCCTGGCATGTTCTTGCCGAATGCACGTCCTACTGAAGTCAAGACTCTTTACTGTGTGTGTGTACTTGTTCCCTTATTTGTGCTTCGTGTGTACACGCATGGTGTGTGCCCTTGATGTCCCTCTGTGTCTGAACCTTTGAGTATTTCCATGCATGAGTACATCTGCGAGGGAGCCTCTCCTCTTTATCTACACCCACACATGCTGACTAACGGCGTCTCTGTGGACCACACGCACAATAGACATGATAATTACACGTGAAGTGTTGCCCTGTGCCTTCCGGCTGATTAAAAATGGTACCGCGGGTTGCTGTGGCGGTATTTTCAAGGTCAGACACACAGTGTAATTTGAAAGATTTAACCTGTGAAGCCCAGCAAATCCTCAACATTTACCCAGTGATTAGCTTTGCCAGGGTTTGCTCGTATTTAGAGGACTTACTTTAAAAATCAAAGGGTAAAATCGAATGTTTGCATGTATGAAACTCTGCAAAAGTTTGGATGCAAAAAGCGGATCCTCTCCCCTCCTTCAGCAGCTACCGTATGCCTTTGAGCGAACCAAGTCTCCCAATTGCTCCAAAATATATTACCCTCTCTTGCTATAGGGATCATTAAAGTTTAACTGATTCCAAAATACCCAAGGCACTCTGTAGACTTTTCTTGGTGCCACTTTACATGTAGAACTTCTTCCTTTTAAGTCGAATCAAGGTCAGATGAAGATGTTGGCGGGAGCAGCTCGAGTTATCTATCTTCAGTAGTCTCCCCCCTGTGTGAAACTTGGCCGTGCGAGCATGTGTGAGTGCTTGTGTGTGTGTGTGTGTGCTCCCCTGGTTGGAATTGGCTCCAATCACCTTTGATGTAGAAGGTCACCAGCTAGCTGTCCGCTGTGTCTGCCAATTCACTCTCCCGTCTCTGCCCCCCCCCCCTCCTCCCGTACCTGCATATGTTTCTGGAAAACAAACACACAAGTGAGTATGCCAGCAAATATGTTCTCTATAAACTTGTGTTTGTACAGTACGTGTGCACATACCTCCATCTCTACAGTCTGTAAATTTCACGTGCGTGCCTGTGCACATTTCAACACGCGTTGTGTGTGAACATTCTTATATGTTCCCCTTTTTTCCCCACATGGTGACAACTGCAGCTTGTGGTCTGAGACTCAGACTCACACTTACAGTACTTAGAGCACTTGAGACATAATGTGCTCATTTCATTTACTCCTGAGAGTCTCTTGAATTATTGACTCAGCTTGACATACAGTATTCTACTTTCTCACAGGTTGTGGGTTGTGTATGTGCATGCAATACAATGCCTGTGTATTTAATCGCCGTAGCAACGCATCCTCAAACACTCTGGAGACTTCAGGTATATGCATGTTGAGTTATAAGCTCAACCTTTCAGAAAAAATGATTGCAAGTCTGCAGGTGTAGCCTCTTACTAAAGCCTGTAACATTTAGTCAAATATCTTTTAGATAGGCCTATTAAATGGCCTCTCACACCCTTTTTTTATGGAGATATGGTGCAGTTATTGATGCATGCAGCAGTATAACAAGCTGCAATCAATGTCCATATCCCCTACAGTTATGTTAGATCAATCCAGAGACCAGATGAAGATCACTTTTCAGACTTGGTGGTGCTTGCAGCCCTGCCTGTTCCTGATGTGGCGGTGACACCGAATGAGCAGGGACCCCGTAACATGAATATTTGAAATAGTAAAACTGTCAGAGCTGTTGTTGGGCTGTTTTATAGTGTTTACTACATGCAGCAGTAAAATAATAAATACCATGAATAATGAAGCTACATTAATTATCAAGGGTCTAATGATTAATCTGAAAATGTTAGTTTTCCTAACACAAATAAAAATATGCTTCGGGGGAAACAAGTGAATATCATCTTATGCGGTTTCACTCGTATTATCTGAGTCATTTTCAGATATGTTCAACTGGGCAGAATAATCACGCATCAACATAATTATCTTAGATGAAAAAGATTTTTTTCAGAGTGCAGCTATCTCTCTCCACTGGCTGGTTCATCCTTATCTCTTTGAATCAAAATCACATTTGAATTAATATGCATTTTGTCCAAGTGGGTCGGTATCACAGCGCCGCCTGTGCGTAAAAATTAAAAACTGAGTAATATATTTATTAGTAGGTCTGTCGGGCGTGGCATGGCTTGTCTGCCGGGGGGGATGTAGCCGTAGTCTGCTCCGGGGCTGCTGGATGCTCCGTGATGGATGAGGAGTGACAGATCGGGGTTAGCCGCCAGGGGAGTCCATTTTCTTCCAGCGCACGGTCCTACCCGAGGAGAAAGCAGAGGAGGAGGAGAGACACTGACTGGACGCAGGAGGAGGAAGGGACGAGAAACAGAGAGAGGAGCGACCGATTTCCACCCCTCCTCTCTTTCCTTCTCTGTCACTCTCTCTCCTCTCTCTCTCTCTCTCTACTCCTGTGCATCACAGCCTAGTGGGCTTTACCCGGTCTGCACCGCATTGACGCTGCTGCTGCTGCTGCTGCTGCTGCCAGGCGACCCAACCCACTGAACTAACGCACCAATACACACACACACACACACACAGGGAGAGAACCGGTCCTTTTGGTTGCTATTACCCACAGCAGGGAAGTGGAGGCTGTGCGGATTGTGTGCGTATTGCGTGGATATGCAACAATTCCCTCTCTACCTCTCTTTACTTCTTTCTCTCTGGATTCGCTGTCCTGCTCGGTAATGTCAAGACTTTGGGAGCGGGAGTGACTCGGATAGGAGGAGGAGGAGGCGGCGGCTTGGAGATTATTGCGGCTGCAGAACATAGTGCACGGCAAGAAATTTGGATACAAGTTTGCACAGCTCGCGTCATGAATGTAGCTGTCTAATTGAGACCGTGAGCTCCCACCCTCCTGTGCTGTGTCCAACATGGGTGTTGACTGAATGGAAGAGTGTCCCCGCGCTGCCACAGAGGTATGAGGATGCACTTGTGAGGATTAAAACCGCGCTCAGTAATTCCCGGACCATGCAGATTCTGCCGCCTAGGGCGTTATTTGTGTTACTAGCCCATGCACATGTATTATTGTCTCTGAGAAATAATGGAGAAGTACGAACTAAGGAGGCCAGCAACACCAGCGCATACTCTGCCAGGACTTTCCATGGGTCACTCCGGGAGAGTCATCAAAACAAAGCCCGAGACCGTGCGCTCTCTGCGGGGTACGCCACAGGTGCGTCCTCGGTGGAGCGGGCGATTCTCAGAGGGACCCTTAACTCCACTCATCCCTGGAAAAGGGTAATTGCGGGAGAAACCAGGCGATTTGGACACAACAAACGCGACTTCAATAGGACAGTGACACCCATGGAGGATCCCAACGCTGCCTTACACTGGGACCCGACGCGCCACCATAATAAGAGGATAAAGTTGAATGGCGGTCTTAGTAGTACGGGGACGCCAGCAGGTGGACACTACAATGTGGCTAAGCCCTCTTCAATGGGCCGGGGAGAGGGAGGAGGGGGACCCGAGGAGGGCGACAGGCACAAGAGAGGCACAAAAGACGAGCAGAAGAAAGCGTGGAAGAGGGGGAGAAACCGGCTGAACAAAAGCGCAGGGGTTTTGGCTCAGCCTCACGCGTCGCCGTGGGAACCCATCCCCAAGCCGGTGGCCCTCACCTCCACCGACCTGCCCTTTGACCTCTTCACCAGGAGGACCGAGTTCTTCACTTTCAGAGAGGAGAACCCCTGGGACGCCACGCCGATCACCCCTCCCAGCTCGCAGGACTTCGGGGACGAGATCAAGAACCCCTTTTATCCGGTGACAAGTGAGACTTATGGCGCTTACGCGATTACGTGCGTCTCCGGGGTTATTTTCCTGGTGGGGATAGCGGGCAACATCGCCATCCTGTGCATCGTGTGCCAGAACTACTACATGAAGAGCATCTCCAACTCACTGCTGGCTAATCTGGCTGTGTGGGATTTTGTACTCATCTTCTTCTGCCTGCCCATGGTGGTTTTCCATGAACTGACCAAGTCCTGGCTGCTGGGGGAGTTCACCTGCAAAGTGGTGCCCTATGTGGAGGTAATTACACTGTATTCTTCCTTGTATTCTGTGATACATTATTATCATGCTCTGAATGTCTGAATAACAATTATTCCATATTGTAGTGGAGATAATGCTTTGAGGCAATGCCTTCAGGCAGGATTCTCATCTGCAGGGATGACAGATGGTAAATGGGGCTCAACCAGTGTCATTATATCATCCACCTTGTCTGAAAGAGATAACACCTCCATAGTGACATCATCTGTCGCACTTTGGGGCATAAAAAATGAAGTTTCACACGCTTGTTGCCTGAGTAACTGCGCTTATAGAATTGAGTTTCAGTTTTTAAGCCCTAACTGGCCAGAAAGTGCACAGCTACTGTATAGGATGTCACCTCAGCCAATAAGAAGGGCACTCTGCTACCGGTGGGAGAGCCTCACCTAGCCCTCAGGCATGTAGACACACACACACACACACACACACACACACACACGAATACACACCAGGATGTAAGGCCGCAGCTCACTATCTCCAGCTGACATACATACCGTATAACTCTCTTTCTCCTGGTGCTTCAGGCTACACGCACAGCGCAGTTGATAAAGAACGTCGCAGGTGTCTCTCTCCTTGTCCTCGTTTTCCGTTCTTCTTTCGCACACAGAGACACACACCTGTGTTCATGAGAGGTGGAGGGATGCTAGACAGGTTGTTTACACCGTCAGGATACCTCTCCTTTGTGTGCTTACCACAATTACACCAGTGTCAGATTCACCCGAAAGGTGAACGTCCTTTGTATAGAGCAGGGGGTTTCCACCTCAGGGGTCTTAAGCTTATTTCCAATGGGCTTTGTCACAACATGGCTCAAAGAAAGACAGAGAGGAGACATGGTTTAAATGATTTAATTTGACCCAATTACAAAATACAACAAACCGATTTGGAACAGATGAAGCGGTGGGTGTTATTAGTGTCAGTGGTGTCAGAGGTGCAGGGAAAGGAGGAAGGCACATGAAACCAAACCCAGAAGAAACTGGATGGCAGCAGAGAGAGAGAGAGAGAGAGAGAGAGAGAGAAAGAGGCTGACACCAGCTTCTATAGCCACACAGTGAGCCAGAACAGGTGACCAGACTCCACCCTCCAGAGATGCAGAAGAGCATGCAGATGGAGAGGCCAGTCGCATCAAGAAGTGATAATATGAGCAGGTGAACAGTATAAGCGTCCTCCCAAAACCCACAGAATCAGTCGTTTCACCAAAAACAACATATGATTAGATTACAGACAACCTATTTTGTTGTTTAATTTGAAGGACTTGTGGTATATTATCCTCATATTGCCGTCAGTTTTGATGCAAGAGGTTCAATTTGAGAGTAATTTGGAGATCTTGAGCTTTGGTTTTCACAAAATGTGAAGCACCGATAGGTTTGATTGAAAAGAAACGTTCAATAATCTCATTACAGACTGATGTGACAAACTGTTTGTGGAGCCACGTCGTATTAGTTAATCATTTGAGTGTGAAATGGACTTTTCTCTGGTCTTTTGCTGCCTCCCGTTTTAAAGAATGACACCTCTAGTCGTTCGGCAAAAAAAAAGTAGACCATAACCGGTGAAATATAAATGCGCTTAAGAGTCACAACCTACTTTCCCGCTCATGCTCACCTGCATCAGGCATTCGTTTCAGTTGTCTCTTTGTTGGAGTGAAAAGCTATAACTGGCAGTTTTCCATGCAGGCATTTCATTGCGGCATGATTCCAGCTCAAAAAACAAGAAGATTTTGCTTCCAGTATGTTGCATTTGCACCATCCTCTCTCCTCTTTGCCATCTTTGTCCTCACTGACCACATACTGTATAATCATAGCACAGCATCTCATTTGCAAACACCTGAGTGGATAAGTTTTAATTAATGGGGGATCGGAGGGAAACAGACCCCCTCCCTGTGTTACTGCATATGAGCTACCCAAGGACCACAGGATATTATTGAATAACTTTAATAACACACTTCCAGTGCACAGACCATATGGCTACTATTAATATAGAGAATCCCTGTGTGTTTATTATTGCATGTGTATATGCATTTTATAGTGCATATCTATCAGGGCATGTGCACTGGGCCTGTGTATGTTCACAGTGCCTTCAGTGTGTGTGTGTGTGTGTGTGTGTGTGTGTGTGTTTGTGCACTGCCGCATGCATGTGTCAAAACAGGCCATGAGTAATGCAGCCTGGGGCTCACTCTCTCCCTGTGGAACATTCAGTGAAACACACACACACACACACACACACACGCACACACACGCGCACACACGCGCACACACGCACACACGCACACACGCACTCACTCACTCACTCTATGGAGTGACTTTATTCTTCACTTAACCCAAATTCGGGCACAGGGGATATTTGGCGTAAAATATACACTCAGTCACACATGCTTGCATATACATGCAACAATTACCCCAACTGCACGTGAGCATGCATGCATAATCAGAAGGCGGTATAGATAATGTATTGTCAGTGTCCACTGAGAGAGGAGCCTCCCGTGGTGCCGCCTTCAGTAAACCTGGTTTTATTCAGTGTTTAGCAGACTTTGGAATTTTCCAAACCTCAAAGAGAAAGCAATTTTTGTTGTAAGATGTGAGGAAAGCATAGCAGGAAAATAAAGATGTAGGCAACAGCCAGCCTGCATTATTTCAGATACAGTCCTGTTTCATGCTGCTGTCATTGTAGACGACCCCTCTGGGCAGCGATGCACAGAGCAGCAAATTCAGGCAAAACTAATGGGCAATAATTTGGTTTTGCACCTGGCAGTTGACTAGGATGAGACTTTAAAGCAGGCTAAAATAACAGATAACCGGTGCAGTAAGCATTTTATAAGCCAGTCATTTGTCAAGCTTCATTCAGAGCTGCTGCAACGCAGCAGAGATTTTTAAAACTTTTTGTCTCAGTAGACCTACAGTAAATATAGAAATGCGTAGGAATCACAAACTGAGAAAAGCAATTTGTATGCGTACTTTTTCAAGCAGTACTAAATGATTTTTTATTGATGGGTGTTTAACAGCAGGAAAAACAGTTGTTTACAGGATTATAATGTATTAAATGTGTATATTTAAGTCTTAATGTATGTTGATGAACAAAACCAGAGCCATGCATCTATGGTTACTTTGTCAGGTTTATAAAAAGAAGTCTGCCCATGAGGTGGTCATACATAATCTCACAATTATTTTGAAACCTGTGCAGCAGCCTAATGACTATTCCCATTAGAAAACAGATATGGTTGTGCTCACACCTTTTTTTTTTAAACCTGATTTACAGTTAATTGCCAATCATCATCATAGAACATAAATCTAGCGACTCCCTAAAGGCTAATTCTCTCCTTAGTCATATATTGGCAGTTCCATTACCAGTCTTGCCCTATCACTGTCACCATATGCTACATAATGTAGTTTGAGCCACAATGGCTTGTATTGGTTGATTGTACAAATGTAAGCAATGATATTGTGTTTATATCTACATCTCAGACTTAATTGAGTCCTTATTTTACTCAAATTCTCTTCCTTATGTTGTTCTCTATACTAATACTAGCATATTAAGCTTAGTTAATAAAATGGTGTACGTATTACTTTAGGTTGTGTGCCTCATTTATACATCTGGCCTCTACTGTGTAGTACAATTCCCTGTAGTCAGAAACTGTAGGCTGTCTTTGCTATGGTACAGTGGGCCTTAGCAGGCAAAAGACAGAGAACAGACTATTGAAGCAGAGCAAGAAAGAGGCTGAGGAAAGAGAGAGAGAGAGACAAGGAGAGAGAGGCACGAGGCTGCATGGAGCCACAGAGCCAGAGGTAGACATGTATTGTGTAGAAATTGGCCGTAATGGCAGGACATACATCAGCTTGACACATTCACATTCACTGACAATACGTTGTTCCAACTCACACATGCACACACGCGAACACACACCTTGAAGAAACTAAATCAGAATTACAAATTCGGTTTCGGGAAAATGAGGCCATTTCACAGGACCAGGAGGGTCCGCATGCAATCGTTGTTTTCTTTCTAGTGTTCCTATCAGGACTGGGCGACACATCGAATTCATTTGATTAATTTGAATGTTTGTTTTTGCACAATTTGTAAAAAAAGTCTAAATTGTGAAAATCAAGTTATTACAATGTGCACAAAAAAACGTATTTTCAGTCAAAAAGTAACGCAGATGCTAGCTGACCACATTAGCTGTTTTGAGTCACTGCAGTGCGGTAAACTGTGACGTGAGCAGACTTTTCTGCTCCGTCTGTGCTGAAACTGATTATCAAACTGGATGTGATCTACTTAGTTGAAGCATCTGGTACTGACAGACAATAGCTGTATGGGATAGCCTGTATTTTATGTGTAATGATGAAAGCCTCGCAGGTGGTGCAGGTCTTTTATTATTCTTGCACATGCGTCTAAAATAAATATGATGTTTCAATCCTGCATTTTGCAGGCGAACAAAAAGCGCTTAAAATCGTGAATCGACCCCAAGCTTAAAAAAAAAAAAAAAATCAAGATTGTATCTTTTGGCCTTATCGCCCAGCCCTAGTTCCTTTATTCAAAAATGAAAACTTCCCCAATCACCAGATATAATTATTATCACTGGACCTTTATGGGAAGCTGTGGAAATTTCCACTACTTTCGTATATAAAGCAAATAGGTAGGTAAGTCCAGTCTCTCACTAGATACAGTTTTATACAGCCATCCCCATCTGTCTATTTGTCTATCTATCTAGCAAACAATCTAGCCTTCACACACACACACACAAAGTCAGTAGGGTGTGCTGATCTTCCAGATGGGTGGGATGGCCTCCTCTCTACTGATCGCTGCCCACGGCTGTTCTCCCTCTCTCGCTCTCTCACTCTCTCTCTCTCTCTCTGCATCAGCTATCTGTGATTAGAAGCGAGCCTCAGGGGGAACACACACTCTCACATACACACACACACACAGTGACACAGCCACACTTAATACAGTATGAAAGCATTTGGGCACACGCACACACCCAATTGTGCATATACTGTACACTGAGTGCGCACATAAAGTAACAGAATACGCGACACAAACGCAACTTAAGTACGCAGACGTATTCACTACATGTCGTGCCCTCAGCCTGTCTATTAGGCTCACGCATGATAGTTAATTGGAAGATATGTAAATTATTCAGGGTATATAATTAGTGGCTCTACATAATGCATGATGGTGAGTCCATTCAGTCAGCTCTTTGTCCGTGGATGAGTAGATATTGTGTTTTGTATGATGAGACAAGCCCACACAACAGAACGAAGCGAAGATTAGGGTTGCTGTTGAATGTAATTAAACAAACTGATAATTATCCATGTAGATATGAAATATTCATTCGGTGATTAGCATTATGAATTAGGTGAAACCGAAAAGACCAGCGTATCAGTTTCAGATCAGCAAAGTACAGGCCAGCATGTACAGTAGCCAGCCTTCATAGAGTGGAGTAGACTAGAAAATAAAAGCTTCTGCGTTCGGCATTGCCTCCAACGTAACACTTTGAGACTGGGGTCAATGACCTGGAACGGGACTTTTCTAGCAGCCGCTGCGCACTGAGAGACAAATAAATTTTTTAATGTCCAGGGGAATTCTGCCACAGGTCAGGAAATCATTTCATGGAAGAGAAATTTATTGTCTGGAAGAAACCCTGCCTCAGACACACAGTAAAACACAGAGACAGAAAGCAACAGCTTAGAGTAGAATAATGGACTGTTGCTTTTAATTTAATTAAAGAAAAGAAAGAAGCAGGAAGAACATTGGTGGGTGCACTGCTCGCCCTACTTATTTGTGACTTCTATGGATTTTTGTTCCAGGCTGGCAGCACCCTGAAGGACTTTAAACAATTTAATATAAAAGTTACAATTAGAGCCTGTTCTTCCCTTTGTTGTGTCTTAGAATAGAATAGAATAGAATAGAATAGAATAGTTGAGCTTGAAGATTCATTTTTGACCTAGAAACAAAACATTCTCATCACATGGTCCACTGACAGTACTTGATGTTTTTCGAACCTTTCAACCACATCACAATTACTCTGCCAATTATTTTTCCGATAAATTGTTTTGTCGATAAAATGTCAGAAAATACTGAAAAATGCCCGTTATGATTTCTTAGAGCTCATGGTGACATCTTCAGATGTCTAGATATTCTGGTTCCGATCATGTATGACACAGAAAAGCTTGAAATCCTCACATTTGACAAGCTGCAACCAGCAAATCTTAAGCATTTTAGCTCAAAGAATGACTAAAATGATTATTCAGTTATAAAAATATGCATATCAAGCTTCTGTCGATCGACTAATCGTTGCAGCTCTACTTAGGTCATGTGATAACAACTAAACCATTTCCATGACAACTTAGCAACTCCATCCACTGAGGAAGGGCACAAATAAGAATATTCAATTTCAATAGAGTAGAATAGAATAGAACATTCAATTTGAATAGAATAGAATAGAACATTCAATTTCAATAGAGTAGAATAGAATAGAATAGAATAGAATAGAACATTCAATTTCAATAGAGTAGAATAGAATAGAATAGAATAGAATAGAAAAGAACATTCAATTTCAATAGAGTAGAATAGAATAGAACATTCAATTTCAATAGAGTAGAATAGAATAGAATAGAACATTCAATTTCAATAGAGTAGAATAGAATAGAATAGAATAGAACATTCAATTTCAATAGAGTAGAATAGAATAGAATAGAACATTCAATTTCAATAGACTAGAATAGAATAGAACATTCAATTTGAATAGAGTAGAATAGAATAGAACATTCAATTTCAATAGAGTAGAATAGAATAGAACATTCAATTTCAATAGAGTAGAATAGAATAGAATAGAACATTCAATTTGAATAGAATAGAATAGAATAGATACTGTAACAAAAAATAGGCAACTGTGGCCGTTTAAAGGTTTAAACATTAACTCTAACATCATCAGAGAGGAATCTTTATCAGCCTACAAGGATGGATTAAGCGATAAGTCTTGTCTGCCATAATCCCACACACACACACACACACAGTCATATGTGTGCACCATCCAAGACTTGTACTCACCCATAATGAAATACTACTTTTAATAATTATGCATATATGTGGACATGCACAGACACACACACACAAACTCACAAATGGGCGTGCATGCCCACCCACATCCCTCTCTCTCTCTCTCTGACACACTGCCCAGCTGTTAGACGGATGGCGCCTGTCAGTGGCAGGGTCTCTCTGGTTAGAGTTATGGTCTGGTGGAGCCTGCACTGGGTCGGTCACACACACACACACACACACACACACACAGACACACACACGCTCAACCTAGAAAAGACAGCAGCTGGAATAACCCTTTGTCTCCCTGGCTCATAAGACTTTATGTGTGTGTATGGGTGTGTGTGTGTGTGTTGTATCTCCACATTAGCTCATTCATCACCTGATAACACCCATTACCCCTGACAGTGGCTGTAGTCACAGTATGGCCACACAGACTCCACCATAGTCCTTGTTAAGACCCAATTAATAACGCAAGGCCTTTGTGCCACCAGCTCACAGGACCTTTAATCAGGAAGTTAATGGGCCGTTATTAAAAACAGCACCGGGGGAAAATGTCTCTCTCACCTGCTGTGCTGATAGACCAGGCCAGAACCTGAAAAACATGTGTTGTGGATGAAAGGCCTTTTCATGTGTGGGGTTTTTTTTTGTGTTTGTTTTTTTGAGCCCTTGAAGTCCAAAGTTGAGAAGAAATAATATAGAAATAATAGGCATAGTTGGTCTATCAGACATTTTCTTTATCAGTCAAAAGGGTTGTTATGAAATTTTGTATATTTCACTATTGACTTTGGTGACTCATCCATTTAAAATATCTCAACATCTACTAGATTGATTGGCACATTCATGGTTCCCAAAGGATGTATCCTAAAGACTTTGGTGATCCTTTGACTTTTTCTGTGGCACCACCATGATGTTCACATTCGTGGTTTGGAGTGAAATATCTCATTACAACAATTGGATTGATTTCCATGAAATTAGGTGCACACATTAACGTCCCCCTCAGGATGAATTCTAATCATTAATCTAGCTTCATTACCAGTTAAAAATGTCAGTTTGTCCAATACTTTTTATGACCAAATACTAATAATATTCTCATTAGCCTTAGCTGAACATAGTATTTCATGCTAATTAGCCAATGTTAGCAACACTGACTTGATTGATAAAAATAAAAATGGTTGACAATTAAATTTACAAATAGTTAATACAACTGAATAGTTAAGTTAAATTTGGAGACAAAGAATCCCTGTTTGCAAAGACTTACGATCCTGCTTGCTTTGGGTTTTCTTGAAAACTGCATTACTGTTTTAAATAAGTAGTAAGATTTGAATAAGATTTCAGAGGTACCATTTCCAGCCCTGAGGTTAGCAGGCCTGTCATCTTGCCAGCAGGTAAAATGAACATGACAGGGCCAAGGCGGCTGTTTGGTAGAAATGCCAGAATAACATAGTAAATCATTCTAAAGATTTCTCTTCCCGTCACTTTACACTGTCTCACTCACTGACGTCTCCCCCTGCAAGTGTTCTCTATTCACCCTGTCTCATTTCATTATTTCTTTCTCTCATTCTTAGTTTCCCCCACTCTTTCCATTCTTCTTCTCTTCTTTTTTCATTCCTTCATTTGCATAACCCCCTTCCACAAGCACACACACACACAGCTTCATCACCCCACCAGGGCTGACTCTTGGACTCTCTCTCTCTCTCTCTCTCATCTCCCCTCTAGTACAAAGCTATGCTTGTTCGCCCTGCCCTTGCTCTCCGCCCCGACACACTGATCAAAGCTGGGTTTCCTAGTTCTCCGTGATAGCCTTTAAAGCCATTCCAGCCCTGTTGTTCAAGCCATGAAATATTCACTGTGTGCAAGCACCTGTCCATGTGTACTGGATGGGGTTTTTTTGTGTGTGTGTTCACTACCATATGGGAATGTAGGCGTGCTTGATGTGCTTCTTCACCTATTAGAATAAAAAACCTTAATTTCTAGGGATCGACAGGGGTAGATTACGGCATGTTGTAACTATTAGTAATGACAATATAAACCCAGATATATTTCTGTCAAAAATGCCTCATTGTTTTCCTAACACTCAAAGAAAGCTTCTAAATTTCCTTGCAATCAGTGTGCAGTCAGTTCATGGGGACATTTGAAACTTAAATTCACTAACTATATGACCGGTGAAGCTGTCAAAAGCTGCTGGTGGTAAAATGGGTGTGTTTACTTTGAAGCATACATGCATTATTCTCTATATTAATTCCAGCATTAATGTATGTTCTACTGCTCCGTTGCAACTGATCCAACACACTTTTTTGTACAGTTTCAGCAACCTGTCATGCTGCTATAGACATTTTGGTGGCAAGTGCAGAAAAAAAAAAAGCAAATCCCGTCTCTGCAACCATATGTGAGTGTGATGGACTTTTCTGAGCTCTTTAAAATTTGCCTTTTCTGTTTATACCAGTTAGAAACACCTGAAGACATTGATGAAAAAGAGCTCTGTCTCCTGCTTATTAACATGCTAAATAAATACGCTTAGCTTAAATCCATCTTAAGTTGCTTTTGAAAAATGCCTTCACATAAAGGCATACTATGCAGGATTTGTCGGTTGGTGTTTGTAAACACAATATTGACACAAGTTGGCCCCTCCTCCCCGGCTCAACGACACCAGAGAGAGTGCTGCGGTGGTTGAGCGAGCTAGAGAGTGAATGAAGAGAGTGAGCAGCGCTGGCAAGAACAAAGCAGTGAATCAGATAATTAAAATGTTATTTTCTGATTGTTTCACGGCAGTTATGTTCTAAAGCACAAATAAACACACACGCACCTCCGTGCAACCCTGCAGGAAAGTGCCGCATTATGGGATTTTGTGTGAATGCAGCCAAAACCACACTTCATCCTTCCCGCTGTGGCCTCTCTGCTCTGCGTGTGTGTGTAGCTCAGCCCCGCCCTCGGTCAAACAGACACAGACAGAGAGCAGAGGAGAGAGACAGAGACAGTGATGTAACCTGGTCGCTATGCTACGAGTCCCGACCTCACACCCTGCGTGCTGTTATTAGCTGTGGGCTACAAGATTGATGCCCAGAAATGTCCCGAAAACAGCAAAATAATAAGAAAATACAGGCAGAGGTCTCTGTAGATGAGTCTATACATTGTTTTCTAGGAAAATCATGCATAGTATGCCTTTAAATACCTAATGAATAATTATTGTTCTCCTTTGGCTTAACATCAAAACAATTCACTGCAAGATTGTGGTGTGACAGCAGCCTTCCTGGTTCAGAACGCAGTCACATTGATCACAGTTACTGTTCAGAGTGCTGTAGTCTGTTGGCGTTTTGTCTACCCCACTTACCTCTCGCTGTTCCGTATGGTCGCCCTTCATTAGCCCGGTTAGGATGTGTGTCAGAGGGTCAGTGTGTGCGTGTGTGTGTGTGTGTGTGTGTCAGGCCTACCCACACAGAACATCTTGCAGTGTGTGTATATCTATATCTGTCCAGGAAGTATGTGTTTAGAGCGCTAAAGCAGTGGCTCACTGGGGCCATCTGGGAAGCTGGCTGTTGTAATTAAATTTGATATGACAGGATGAATGGAGGGAGGAAAGGAAGAGGGGATGTTTAAAGGGAAACAGGGTGAGACACACTCTCCAGCTGCAGAGGAGTATTTTGCAGGGTGCCCATTCTGCCGAAATGATAATCCAACAGATGCTTTCAAACGCTGAGGAAATTTGTGCACTCTGACAACTCTGTGTAACGAGAATGTGAAGGCAACTGCCTGGTAATTAACAGAAAAACATTGGAATGTTTAGGGAGGGTCGTTAATTAGTAAGATTGCCATTGATCGGGAGGTGTGAAAAGAATGAATTAATGCGTCGATGACGGCTTTTAATCCACCCTCTCACTCACTCACTCACTAGCTGTGTGTGTGGTCTCACACTCTCTTTCTTTTCCCTCACACACACAATCATGTTTCAGAGAAGGATGCTACACAGTGTTAATAGCAGCCTACAACCTTTCATTGTGTGTTCTGTTGCTCCACTGCTTATAATTACACCAGTGTCAGGTGCACCAAAAGGCCAATACCATTATCGTGTGTCCTGTTCTTTATTTATATGGTGGTGGCTGACTTGTCAACTGGTAGAAAGGCCTCTGTTTGTGTGTGAGCAGCAAGGAAATCTACTTGTGTACTTTACCTACAGCCTTTTAAGATTCTGCAACAGTGTAACAGACTTTCTTACACTGGAGATAATTTTGTCAGTTCCTTGTTATTCTCTTATTCACTGAAGAATGGGGACCTAACAACCTTGACTAGTTTAGTCAGTGTTGCATGCAGCTCAGCCCATCTGTCAGTTGAAATGATTATAAATTATCGCTTGCATGAAGCTACTGTCAGCTGAAGCTCTGAGATTCTCTCTTTTCTCTACTCCCCTTCCCTGCAGACATGTGCTGTTTTGTATTTCAAAATATAAACAATTCTTGAGGAACCATGATACAATTGAGGAGTGAGCCTCTACAAGCCACCAAGATAAATGTCGCATTTAGTGTACTCAATGACTAATGTGACTAAATGATTTCTGCTTTTTTTCCTCAGGTCGCCTCCCTAGGTGTGACCACTTTCACCCTGTGCGCTTTGTGCATCGACCGCTTCCGTGCGGCCACCAATGTCCAGATGTACTACGAGATGATCGAGAACTGCACCTCCACTACAGCCAAGCTAGCCGTCATCTGGATCGGGGCTCTCCTGCTGGCTCTCCCGGAGCTCCTCATTCGACAGCTGGTAGCCGAAGACACAGGAATCCCAGACGAGCCTCCCGTTGAACGCTGTATCATCAGGATATCCACCACACTACCTGACATGCTCTACGTCCTGGGCTTGACCTACGAGGGTGCTCGGCTGTGGTGGTGCTTCGGTTGCTACTTTTGCCTCCCCACCCTCTTTACCATCGGGTGCTCATTGGTGACGGCACGCAAGATCCGGCGCGCAGAGCAGGCCAGCGTGCGCAGCAACAAGAAGCAGATCCGGCTGGAGAGCCAGATGAACTGCACGGTTGTGGCGCTGGCAATCGTCTACGGTGCATGCGTGGTGCCTGAGAACATCTGCAACATAGTTTCTGCGTACATGGCGGCCGGCGTTCCTGAGCACACCATGTCTGTCCTCCACCTTCTCTCTCAGCTGCTGCTCTTCTGTCGGGCTGCCGTGACGCCTGCGCTGCTGCTTCTCCTGTGTCGCCCGCTGGGCAGGGCCTTCCTGGATTGCTGCTGTTGCTGCTGTTGTAACCACGCACCCTCCTCTGCCACGGCTAGTGACGATAACGAACACGAGTGTACCACCGAGCTGGAGCTGTCGCCATTCAGCACCATCCGCAGGGAGCTGAGTAACTACACACCTGCTGGCTCCAACTGCTAAACTGACATTCCCGATCAGGGATGGAGATCTCACTAGCCTGCAATTAGCCTGTGGCTAGTATTTCTCAGACTCGGCTAGGACAGATTTGCCTTACCTAGTCTAGTCACATTTTCAAATGGGTGCATGAATGAACTTGGACACTGAATAATCACATTCAATCAGTGTCCTAAATCCTCGACTTTCATTCCTTATATTAATACTGTACATTTACAGTAACTGTATAACCCTTATTTTTCAGAAAAGCTAACAAAAAGCAAACTGTTTTTTCCACTCATGCCCTGGGGTGCTTGTAAAACAGGGTCCATACATATTTTTACAGGAACTACACACTGGCCATCTTCAAATGTTAGCAATCCTGCCTGAAACCTTTAAAACGTACAAACCTCCCTGCTGTAGACCTTGTATGCCTAAATATCTTGTTTGGACAGTTGGGATGGCCTCTTGTCACCTGTCTGATGTCAGTTTCCTCACAAAAGGTTTGAATCAGGTTAGAAGACAAAATCCATGCTATGGGAACATAAACATTTATACTGTACAATATAAATGGGGTACGTTTGTACAGAATACACGTCACAGTAGGTTCTGTTAAAGTTGACAAAACAGTTTGTAATGAGTCTGGCCGATAAATGTGTTTGGCCACCAGAAATAATATTTATGTATGGCAAACTGTACTGTATATCCTAGGGGAGAAATAATCAATGCCAATCACCTTCCAAATGGTTCAATGGTGACTAAGCTAATTAATCACAGAGCAGTCATGTATAATAATTAAAATACTGCATCCAGTAGGCTGACACTGCATATAGAAGTACAGGACAGTTTAGAGACTACATCCGCTGTAAATGTACCGTTCATATATTGGTGCACACATTTATAGTCTTTGTGGCTGGGGAACTAGGCTTATGATAATTGAACTAACGCAGGGTGTCTCTGCAGCAATGGCAGTTTGCAAGAAGAAAACACAGAGAGCAGAGATTGCACTGGAGAATCCAAATATACACAACACTTACACTGTACATCGGAAAAACCATCAAGTTGACTCTGCATTAAACATAACTGGGCTGGTCTCAGAGAAACAAAAACACAGACTCGAGTGGAATGAAAAGGTATGGAGTGGACTAATTTAATCAAATTAAAGTTGAATGGAATGGAATCGAATGAAACGCCACAATTAAATTGAATGGAGTGGATATAAATAGAGTGGAAAGTAATGGAACATAACACCGTGGAATATAATTGAAAGAGATGGACTCAGCATGGACTGGACTGAAAATAAATATCTGCACTACACTGTTATATCATGTTACGCCTTACACTTTGGGCTGTATATATACTGTACACTTTCTTCGGTGCTCTTATGATGAATGCGCTGTAAACAACAAATCCATCGGTTCGACTTAGAATTGCAAGCAATTGAGCTGCGCACTTTGTTCCTGGTCAAGAAGACAGATTGCAGTTAGCCTATCTGTGACTGGAATATTACACCAACAGTAGTGCGATGAAAGAAAGAAAATCAATGTAGAGTTTCGCAGCTGCCACAGCTACTGTTTAGAGAGATCGCCTGAATCTTTGAGTAGAAATACTGCCTTTATTTCAAGTAACGGTTGTTTGACAGTTAAACTACAAGTATGGTAGCATTTATTTTACAGTGCAGTAATTAGGTCACCAGTAAATATTTCTAAACGAAAAGATAAATACTTGTAATTTACATTGTAGTTATAATGTAATAGATGCAATAATTAACTAGTATCGACATATTTTTATTATTACATTGGTACAGAAATATAATTACTTTCTATTATGTAAAATAGTAACAGGTACAGTGGTTAGCAATCAATTACTTGGTAATTACACCATGTTATTAAATTATTATTACAAAAAAGTGCCAATACTGCATAATTACATTGTAAATACTAGGTAATTGCTGCTGTGTAAATATAGAAGGAATTATATATTTGTACCAATAATCATTGCAAAGTTCATAGCAAAAATAAAGTAGCTGTTTCATTTGTGTACAAATCATTACTTTATAATTACTGAACTGTAAAATAAAGTGCTACCACAAGTATATAAATCAGCTCAAAAGCGAGACAGCCATTTTAAAGAGTATAAAAACTTGATCTCTGATATCCTTTGCAATTTCATTACTTGAGTTTTTAAGGAGAACCAATGAAATGTTTTTCACAGTGTATAAATTTACACGTGTATTGTACTGTAAATCTGTTTTCTTAATCCTGCTAATCAGACCTGGGTCACAACAAGGTTCAAACCACTAAAGTATGTCACTTATTACAATGCAGCCAATCGAAATTTTGGTAAAAACTTTAAAGCCCAAATATTTCATGTTTGCATTTAAATGACCAGTGTGTAGGATTTAGTGGTATCTAGCGGTGAGGTTCTCGCGGAAAACGCAAAAGGTCCTCTGTGGAGACAGTGTTTTGTTTGTCCGTTCTGGGCTACTGTTGAAACATGGCGGTGCAACATTGCGGCCTCCGTGGAAGGGGACCCGCTCCCTATGTAGATATAAAGGGCTCATTCTAAGGTAACAAAACACAATAATTCTTATTTTCATGAGATTATACACTAATTAAAACATACTTATGAATATTATATTCCATTTCTGCCAAGTCCGTTCTGCTAGATGACACTAAATTCTACACACTGCACCTTTAAAAAAAATGGTTTAAGGGCTTCTTAGGATGACCAAAATGACTCTCAAACGAGCCTGTATTTTATTTATAAAACTTGTTAAAAATTCAATTCAATTTCTTTAAATATTTATAATGGTGGTGAATCGTGTGATGACCCAGGTGTGATGTTCATTGGTATACTGTATATTGCGATGAATCTTTTGCATACGATTCTGCACTGCCAAACACCTTCTCTCTGTCTGTCTCTTGTGCTCTTGTGGTAGTAGCACACTATCTCTGGGTGTCTCTCTCAGCACGGAGGTCAGTTTGCTCTCAGCTCCATCCATACAGAAAGAAGAGTATTACTACAAAACATAGATCATTAAGGCTTTGACAGCATCCAGGGCCGGTCATACTTAAAATATACACATTCACTATAGAGAGAAACTGTGGCTAAAGGGTGTTTTTTTTTTCTGCCACAGCTGGAGGCAACATCCCTTTGGCTCTAATGACCTCCAGTTTATGAGCTCCAGGAGATCCAGGTGGATGTAGCCTCTGGTTGGTGCTGCCTGCAGTTCTTCAAGTTAATAGAGGAAATGGGAAGGAACATAGCAGCTCTGCAAGTGCCCTGTAGCCTGTTTGACAGCTCTTTTTATTACCATCACTGTCAGGGCAAATGTTTAAACCTGTCCAGAGATCTTAGTTTATATGTCCTCTCACAGTTTTTCATGAACTTGGGATGGGTGTTTTGTATTTAAGTTCCAATTAGCTAAAATCTGGATTTACCTCCTGTTTTCCGATGGGACTGAAGGTAAACTGATCTCCTAAACCTGATGATCTTTTTCTGCATATTTCTGGGAGTATAGCTCATTCTAAATGGCTCAGTGTGTAGTGACGTGGTTCAATCTATTAATGAAGTGATTCTTGTAAATCAGTCAGTGAGACGTTTATTCTGAACTTTGTGAGTATCCTCTTCACTCTGAGCAAAATGTGTCTGTATTTGATACCTGAAAATGTAAGCACACAACCACTATTGTCTCTAAGTCTAGTCACTGGTTTCTAAATAGCTTTTTATATAGCCAAAAACTGTCCCTTTGTTTATCAAAGAACTTTATCTTGAAAACTGTATATTAAAACCCTAAATGTACTATTACTGTTGTGTTGATTTTGATCTGTTGTGTGTATTAGGTACATTGGCTTTATTTGTTTGATCTCAAATGCCTTGATCTTTAATCTTTCACTGTTTCACTTCACTATAAGAGAACTCTTTCCAAAAAAAACTTTATTCAAAGCAAAGAAAAAAAGATCCTGCCTCCATGCCAAAGTGTTGTTGCCATGGATACAATCACTATAAGGGATACTACAGCAAATTAATATTGCTCTTCCATAAAGTCTGGCGAGAGACAAAATAATAAAAATCAATGTAGTAAAGGCCAAGATGTCCTCTAGTATGAGTCAAACTCCAAAAATACTGGATCCTACTATTCCCACAATGCAACTAGATGGTGTTTTTTTAATTAGACCTTTGCTGCCTGGTAAACGCCCAGCTTTTTCAAACCACATGCTCTAGGTTGTAAAGCAAGAATTTTGTTAGAAGGAAATCAAAACATTCTGGCGACTGACAATAAATTGTGTTGCACTTGACCTCACTCAGAAGCTTTATTTATCATCTCTAGTGGTCTGACCTTCAAAGAGGCAATAACAGAGCTGGATATTGAATTGGTGTAGAGACCGCAACTTTATTTGCCATATAAAAACAAAGAGCGATTAGAAACAGAGACATGTCATATACCACCACATGAAGGGGAAATGGTTCAGAAGACATATTGTCTATATTAGCAACTGAATTCTTAAAGGTGTTACATATATTGGTGTCATATAATCATGTGGCTGGTAGCGCTCAGTTTGCTTGGAAGCAGATGAGACCTTGGTGCAGTTATTCATTAAATAAATGGTCACAAAGCATTTTTAATGTCATTAAATGTAGGGTCAAATGTGTAAGACAGAGTCTGATCATTCTAAAGAGATATGCATTTTCACGGTGGCATAAGTGCATAAGCTGAACCACGGAAATGAAATTGCAGCTTTCTGTTGAAAGGTGAGGTAAAACACTCTAAACTCTGTTCCTCCTTGGGAATAAAAATGTGTCCTAGTGTCCTGGTTTCCTTAAGATCCTCCAACTACAGCAGATCCGAAGCAAAAAGTGTCTTCATTTTTCTTCTTCCCTTTAAAATATTCATCAGCGATGTATCACTGTGCTCTACTCTCCCAACACATCCTACACACCCTCTCTCTCTCTCTCCTCTCTGTTGCTTTTTCTTTGTCTGTTGCATCCAAAGTGTTATACAACGATGACGTCCTGGGTCTGTGTTTGCGATAAGGATGCAGAACAGAACTGTTTATACCTCCTATACAGAATTAGCTGTCGGTCTGGAAAACTGAGCAGATGCCAGAAAGCTTCCACAACCACCGAGTCGTCTTGCTCGGTCCCCCCAGAGGACGCCACTCACTCCCACTGTTGAGGAGGAGGTGGTCTCTTTCATTTTCTCTCTATATCTTACTCTGTGTTCTATCAAGAAAGAGAGGACGGAAAAGATGTCAGAAGGAAACACAGACCAGAATGTGTTGCTATTTGATTGAAAACAGCCCTTTTGTGTTGCAATTTTAACTCACATTCAAAACAATGACAGCAGAGAAAAGCGTCATTCACTATGAGTAAACCATTGTCAAGCACAGATACAAATATGTAAATATGTACTTGAAGTGTGCCTGGTTTATCTTCCCGTACACCAGCATTAATCGGGGCTCACACAAATTATTAAATGTCACATCAAGCACAAGCAGTCAAATTATTTTAAGAGTCTAAAATGCATTTGGTAAGTCTTATTTTAATCCATTATTGTCAAATCAACTGTTCATTTTGCACTTTGAACCCAATTCACCAAGTGTCTGCCATTTATCTGTCAGACAGAAAATGAGAGCCCAAAGTATGAAATGTCTGATGAAAAATGAGGAATTGTTCACTTTGAAATGTGCCGCAATTCAGTCTTTTATCTGTTGTCTCCCCTATCTCCTCCCTTCTGTCGCAGAAGTACTGCATGTGTGTGTGTGTGCGCGTGTGTGTTATAGGGCATCTCGTCCCAGAAAAGCTGACAGGCAATGTTCCACTCATCTTGGTAATTTCCCCAAAACAGTTGGCCTCCTGCCAGTGCACTCACTGACGCTCAATCAGCCTCAATCAGCAACATACTTGCTAGAGTGTCTGCAGCTCTGGCTGTGTGTGTGTGTGTGTGTGTGTGTGTATGTGGGAGTGAGTGTGTGTGTGGCTGTTTATCTGTCTTTTTGTTGTTTCATTATGTGATTTGTCTTCAAAAGCCCTTTCTCCCAATTCAACTTCTCATTGTAGCAAAGTCTTTTCATGATCAAACACTGAGAAGCTCGGATCCAGTTTCTTCACTTCTTAATCTCTCATTGTGCTTCTATTTTGGGTTCTGAAGGACCAATTCTATGCCGTGATTGTAGTTATACAACAGTATACAGAAGTGTAGTTGCATTGTTAACATTGCTAGGACAGCTGTGCCACAATCAGCGTTTGATAGACACTCGATTTCACTCAGATAAAAATCTTGATTTGCTTCCAAGAAACGAGAAGGTATTGTTTCACTGATTCCCCCTGCTGTTAGATTATAAAGCAGACAAAAACAATCTCTTTTTAGACAAAGAATGTTGTTTTTAAATCATGTTTGTATCCCGTATGCTGTTTTCCCTTTTTTCACATTAAGTCAAGAAATTAAGACATCAAGAAATTAAAAAGGGATAAAGTTACATTGGTGACATGGCAGGTGACAACATCTCTTTATTTTGTGACTGACCACTTTTCTTCCAGTAGGAGAAATGCTCAGTTTATTTCTGGCTGTGGATGACATCAGATGTCATCTGATCTGACTATTCTACCCCCTGAGATGTACATCTGCAACAATAGTTTCAAAATATGATGTATGTCAATCGATAGCTAGCAGAGGAGATCCTTTTTTTTTGCTTAAGAAATTCAACTTAATTCATATTCAAGAGTTACTTGTTCTAATATTCCAGGTATTAAAGGGGGATTGACTGTGGCTGCTGCTGTGGACAGAGCAAAGCTGACAGATTTCTTAGTGCAGAGTGTATTTTTGGTTGTACACATCATCAAAAATACATGTTTTGTTTTTCCCTCAGTCCCACTGAACATCTCTGTATGGCAGGTGAGATTTGGTTGTTTGCAGTTCCAATCCGTAGAGAAAATAAACATTAAAGATCATTTCTAGATCGCTGTCGCAGACTTCTCACTGCAGGTTTTGGTGTTTGTTCAGACATACTCCCACCTTTCTTTTTTCCAAGCGTAACTGGGCATTCAAAAACAGGAAGTTCCAGCCAAGCAATCTGGCTGGGCTAAGGTTTTTCTGGCTGTGCTTTATGAAAGGTTGCTAGGTAACCAGGGGGTTAAGTTACCATCTTTCTAACTTTCTCCTATTTTCCTCTTTCTGTTCTGTATCTTGCATTGAAAAGGACCATCTATTCAGAAAGCATGCAGTTACTAATGCATGCTTCCTGAATGGAATGTACATTGGTTACTAATAGTAACCATTGGTTACTATTGGTAACCAATGTACAAAAGTAAAGTTAGCTCTGAGAATGACACGGGTGCAAGCTGCAGCTTTGTTACAAATACAGTACTGTAGTGGTATTATAGTATTAAAGCTGCATAATCAATATATTTATCATAGTTTAATTAATATGTTTTATGATAAACAGGTTGCTTGTAGTAGTTTAATATCTTTCAGCTCATTGTTTTAGTTTAATATCCTGCACCTTTATTGTTTTGGTTCTTTCTCATTAACTTTATTTCCAGATGCAACCAGCTGCTGTTTACAGGAAAAAAGCTCAGACAGACAAAGTTAGTGACAAGCTGGTCAACATAGTGGAGCATTTAGTAGCTAAAGACCCTGATATTTGAATATATGAATGCTAATGTTGCTCTGTGCTGAATGCGTAAATAGGTAACTGTTTGCTAATATGTTCACAAATTTTTAATGTGTCAATATCTCTATATTTTAACATGACTATTCATATAAATTTCCAATTTTGAACATGAAGCTGATAGCAAAAAACTAAGCTCTGAATCTTACCTTGAGGTCAGTGTCTACATGAGAAAGCCAACCTTCCCATGTAGCAAGCCAGCTAGGCTAGTCCTTCCTATCATGTCAACCACACACATACGTACAGGGAGGCAGAAGCAGGCCCACGTGCACACGCATGCACACAAACACACACAGCACAGAAACTGGCATTTTAAACCAATATTACTTTTCAGTATTTACTAAGTGAGACTTTTCATTTTGAAGATTGTGTTATATTGCAAAGATATATTGAGATTCTCCATGGGGAACTGCTCAGTAATATCCCTCCCTCTCCATTTCTCTCGCATTCTCCCTCTCCCTCTCTTTCTATAGGCTACCTTTCTATCTACTGTCTCTCCATCCATTCATTTCTCATCTTCTCTGAGCACTATCCTGCTCTCTCATACATTTTAATGGCAGCAGTTTGATCCGGCTGGTCAAAAAAACATTCAAATGCGTCCGCTTGTGTTGAATAAATACATAATTTAGCAACACAAGTCAACTACTGTTCAGTGTTGTGGAAAAGACAAGATAAATATTTCACTTTCTGAAGAGTGGGTAGAATGGGATTTAGTCTGAAATGAGATGCTGAGTTGTGTGTGGCCGACAACCCTAATTTAAGAAGTGTTTCTGCTCGAATCTTTATAGGTTCTTGGTCATGTTTAGATGCATCAGAGAATCCCTGTTGGAGGACTTCATCACAGGTTTCATGCATATAATTTTACCTAGCGGGGCCAAGAAAATTGTTTTGAAAAATGAAAACATCAAGCATATGTGAAAATGATCCTATTCACTTAGTAACAGCACCACCAACACGTGTGAAAGGGAACAAATCATCTTTCGAACAAACTGTAATACACTTTGTTAGGAGGTCCATCCATCTATTTTCCAAGGACACAGAGGCAACAGGTTAAGCAAGGTAGCCCTTCGTCCTTACCCCAAGTCACGTCCTCTAGCCCCTCCTCGGGGATCCCGAGGTATTCCCAGGCCAGATGGGATATATAACTCTTTAATTGAGTTCTGGGTCTGCTGTGAGATCTCCTCAAAGTTGGACGTGCTTGGAATACCTCCATAGGGCAGTGTCCAGGAGATATTCCGATCTAGAGCTGCAACCATTTGTCAATTAATTGATTAGTTGCCAACTATTAAATTAATTTCCAATTATTTTGATAATCAATTAATCATTTGGACTCATTCTTTAAGAAAAAATGTCCAAATTCTCTGGTTCCAGCTTCTTAAATGAGAATGCTCTAGTTTCTATGATAGTAAACTGAATATCTTTGGATTATGGACTGTTGGTCGGGACAAAAGAAGACACAACTAATCAATTAATCGAGAAAATAATCAACAGATTAATCAACAGTAAAAGTAATCATTACATAAAAAAATTTAAATCACAGTTGAAGAACGTACATATCTCCATCATGTTGTTTTGACATAAAATTCGAAACTATTCACATGGCAGGTTGCCATAAGTCTACTCAGCAGAAAAGTACTATTGACCCCCAATAAGTCAGATGTATTCAGCAGAGTTTATCATTATTTATCAGCATGACAAAAATATTTCAAGCATTTATGACACCTTGAAAACCATAGATTCTTTAGTATGCAGTGCAGCAGCGCCCTTACACAGAGGAGCACATGCACAAAAATGGATTAGGTCACACACACTTGCTGCTGATCATGTTTATGTATAAGAACCAGTCAAGATGTGACTCAGTGGGTCGAAACCTCATCTCCTGCCCATTTCCAGTTTCTCGGAGTCGACGTGTCACTTAGATGTATGTTAACACGGGTGAGAGCGAGGGCACGCCGTGTCGCTATGCACACTGTGTCTTTTGATTGTCTCCTTTCTTCCTGTGCCTTCAATCTGATCCCGAATTGAAAAAATGCACTTGGAAGAGCAATATTAGTCCTTCAGTTTAGTCGTATTAGTCATTTGCCATCTAAATGCACTAAGGATGTTATGTCCTTGTGAGATCAATTAATGCCGTTTTATTATTGTTGTTACATTTTTCAGATGGATTTTTCATTGAGGGTTCAATCACAACTAGATTCTTTATTGTGTTTTAAACATTTATGATGCATTTTTATGAGAATTTGGGAATTTTAACTTTGGTCCATCAGCTGCTTTGACTCCTAAACCTAACGAAAAAATATATAACAGAAGCCTGTGCTGCAGTCATTAATATAAAATAGTGCAGAGGGATCATAATCACCATACTTTTGTGTGCACAGCCACCTACTTTCCTGGGGCACCTGATTACTCTTGTTGCTATGGATACCATTCAACTATAACCACCACTTTTTCATGGCAATTAAGGTTATATTCAAGTTACCTCAACAAAAATCAGGTTGCATCTCAATTTAGTGTCTCCCAGTGCTCAGTGCATTCAGCAGCCCTGATGAGGTGCAGGTATAAAATCAAACAAATATGTCACAGAGGTCCTGATTTTTACTTAGGTTATGGGCCCTTTTTTTTTTCCTCCTCTGTGTATTGACTCCATCCATTTTTTTTCAAAATCCTCAGGTGGACTCAGCTCTCCGTGCACATTTCCAGGTCTATATTTCTAGTCCGGGGCTCTAGTGCAAAATCTTTGCATGATTTACAGATCAAAAACTCCTTATTTATCTCATACTGGCCCTTTATGCAGCCCTTCAGTTCAGCCTCTGTCTGAAACAGGCCATTTTAGCTTCTGTCTCTGTAAGGCCCTCCTCCCAAAGATCTCACTCTGTTCTGATTGGTTAACTTCCAGAAGCTAAGCAGGCTTCCACCAGCTCTGGAGGCTATGTATCCCACATTATAACAGTATAAAAAGCATGTTATGTTTCTTTAAAATAACCCTCATTAGGTATGCAGTATACACGGTGACCTTCATTAAACCTTCATCAAGTATTTACCTGATGAAGGTTTTTTTAGACCGAAATGATCTTTGAAAAAAAGCTAAAGAAAACCAGCTCTAAGCAAAAAGTGTGCAAGGTTGGACTAAGGTTAAAAGTATTACATTTCTGACTTGAGTGCAATAAGTTAAGAAAAATACAATATGCTTTGGTATTAGCCTCTATAAGGGAGCACAAGGCATCAGACTTTTCCACGTTGAAGCATGAATTGAATTTAAATTGAACTGAACTGGCAGGTATCTGCATTGTTACTATGTTCCTTACTATTACTATTATGTCTTCAGTGGGTTCCATGACCCTTGGAGCCTTTTTAAATACAATATTTCTCAATATTTCTCTCAGAAATCTGTTTCTTATAGATACACAGTCTTTGCTCGATGACAGAATTCATGAACCAAAGGGAAAGGAACAGGCTATTTTAGTTTTTGTTTGCCTTGTCATTCATTTCTAGGTCACTGGGAGAAGTGAATGCTTGGCTGAGCTTGAGACGTGCTCAATGAAGGATCTCCACATCACCGTTCCCATGTGCGTGAGTGTGTGTGCATGTGTGCAATGAAGCAAAGGACCTTCAAACCGAACCCAAAAGGCACACACAGATCTTTCTGATACATCTTCAGTTTGCATGTCTCAAGCTCAACACACATGTGCACACACATGCGCGCACACACACAACCTATCAGCTTTTAGTGCAATAAAAAGTGATCTTTCTGTACCTGCCATCTCTTTCCATCTCAGAGCTTTGAGCTGCTACTTTGTTGGTAGAAGTGCGGCTGATGGGGATCCGTTTCACTTCAAAGGCCTTTTCTCTTCTCTCCTCCTCCAGGGCCGAGTCTGAACTGCAGGTCAGCACATCAGGAATAGTCTGTTAGAGAAATAACATGGTGGATGGTGACTGAAAAACTCACAGTTAAATGAAACATTAACATCTACTGGAATTGCATTTCATCTCTTATGCAGCTGCAAACATACAGTACATGTTAATCATTAATTCTGACATTCGGTTATAAAGTTATGCTGATGACACTCTACATTTCCCCCAAATATCTCTGTCGTGTCAGGTCAAAACTGGTGATCATCTAAAGAAATAAAGTAAATGAGTTCATGCATAATTGACATAGAGAATTAGAGCTGTAGATCAAACTTATCATCAGAAATTGCTCGCCAATAGCCAATAGATAAAACATTGTCATTACTGTGAATGTTAAAATATATTTGAAAATGTGTATTCAAGCATTCATTACTATATTACTTTTCTGTTTAGAGTCTGCCCTTTCCTGTTTTGCCATACATTCATTATGTTTAGGTTGCATTGCCTTTACTGATACTGAATCCTAATGTTTTTTTTTTCTTGAAGCATAAAAACGACTTAAGAAATATCTGATAATGTGATAATCGACTTTCAAACCAGTAATGACATCAAGTTCTCCCATGCATTATTTATAGAATGGACATGTGCCAACTTCAGTCTAAGATGTGATGATATAAATGTGTCTCTGTGCTCTAGCTGAGTACAATACCACATATAAATTCTGTCTGCAAATGATGGAAGGCCGGCGAGCGAGTTAAATATGCAACCCCACCAGCAGACTATAATGACTTGGCTCACAGGACAGACACTATTAGATATCTGACTTCCTTCTCAGCCAAAATCTGATGGGTTCTTATGATGGAGTTCTAACAAATGGGGAGACTCAGTCCAAAATGAGATATCTACTGAATAACAAAACACCTCTACAAGGTGATTGATAGTACAGACTAAAACAAATCTTGGCAAGAATAGTAATATTCTATGAATAAAAGGTACGTTTTATGTACTGCATATGCTTGGGGGGGTTATCAATTATATCCACTTTGTTTAAAGGAGAAGATAGTTTTAAACTGTTTTTCATCTGGATTTTAAGTCCCAATACTTCCAAAAGTTGTTGTTTCCTGCTAAAAGAAGTCACTCTTAACAGCATTTTACAAACAAGGCCTTCGTCACAACTGAGCTGCTGATTATGTGTCAGAAGATGTCAAACTCAGTTAAACTCAACATTTTTGACTTTTTAATCTGACTTTTGTCGATTTAATATTCAAAATAAACATAGAATTGCTGGATTATTTCTCTAAAAGTTAATACTGAGGTCTACTTATAAATGTATTCACAAACTTTATTTGTGACAGGGCCCTTTCCATTTTAATTATGTAAAACAATAAACCAAATGTGACCATATACCTAAATTATGCTGAGTAAAGACAGTTCTGTACAAGCTAGACTGAAACAAAATGGCTTTAAATGTTCATTCCTT
This sequence comes from Scomberomorus guttatus, assembly GCA_038419695.1. Taxonomy (NCBI): domain Eukaryota; kingdom Metazoa; phylum Chordata; class Actinopteri; order Scombriformes; family Scombridae; genus Scomberomorus; species Scomberomorus guttatus. The sequence goes on along the minus strand of CM076466.1, from coordinate 11,859,859 downwards.
CAGCAGATAATCCTTGTTTAGCTTAGAGGGTAGGCACTATGAGAGCTTTGTCTGGTTTAGCTCCAATTAGGCTGTCCTATTCCAGATTAAGAGATCAGAGGAGAAACTCCCCTGATATCCCTCAGGTTTTATGTCAAAGGCTTTATAAGTTTGTGCATGAAGCCTCTCAAGACAAAAGGGGAAAGATTCTGGAAAAAGCCTCTTAAGAGTATAGCGACAAGTTTTGTTCTGATCAGAGAAACACTGAATGAACACGATGTGGTCAGTTTAGGTGTTACAGTTCTATGGTCCTATATGGGCCTTTCAATAGCAAAGTTTACTGACACACCTAAATGGAACTGAGCCATCGTTAATGTTATGAGTTACACCTGTGCTTTCCCTGCTTTGAAAACTCACAGTGCTGTGAAAAAGGCCTTTTTGGCAGCATGACTCCACCTGATGAGTCAACAATACACCACCTGCCACTATACAAGCCAGTTCATCTTGGAGATAATTTGCTCGAACGGCATTAGTACAGCAGAAAAACAGTCGCACTCGTTATCTATGTCCACAAAAGATGTGGTGTGGTGAAAAGAAAGTACTGTTTACCTCATTATCTCCACATTTAACTGCTACACACCAACAGCCACATTAGCAGCAAGCAGATGCTGTCAGACAACTTTTTTGCTTCACCATTAGAGGAAATTCTCTGGGGAAATCAATGAATGCGGTAACCATGCTTATAGATAAATGAAATGCACTGTGTAGAGGATAGCAGAGTCTTGTTCACCTCTTTAGTGACAGTATTTCTTTGTCACTAGCACCTGGTTATCAGCATATCAAACATTATCTGTACTGCAGCGCACCAATTGCATAGAGAAAAAAAAAAGCTTTTGGAGATCAAAAGGTAAAACTCTGCCTCACAAACACAAAACTGATTCTATTGGCTTCACTACTTCTTAAGTAACAGAAATACAGTCGGCTTTGTCGTTGCTGACAAAGCCGACTGTATAGTATTTTTCACAGTGTCTGGTAATCAGCACTAATGTTTGCTGGGGCCCAGCTTTTTCCTTACATGCTGATGTTCTGCAGCATGCGCTGTGCTTCTAACTGCATTGCTGGCAAGGAAGGGATCTCACAGGCATGCGCAGTAAAGTAGACATGCATGCATGAAAGCTCACTGAGATTACAAAGCACAATGCACACACATACACACACGGAGGCACGGAGAGTCCCAGGAGTTAAAATTACAAACACTGTCAGACTACAAATACTCATCTCTGAAAGGTAATTACTTTACTCACCATAGTCATCTTACCCTCTGAGCCTTAATATAAAACTTCACACTCTGACAAACTGCTGTATTTATTGTTTAAGGCATCCCAGCTCAGTCATATAAAGAGCTGTAGCTAAAATATATGGGAGGCTTGAACATTATGCTCAGCATGTGCGATCATACTGTGTTGCAAACTGAAAAATCGACTCATTGCTCACATATGGAGATGCTAAATCATTCCTTAGACATGCAGGCACAGCGTTCTGCTATTCTATCACTATTAAATCAATACAGTGTTACTGTCATTTCAGAGAAAACATAACTTGTTCACACTACCACTGTAGAAGAATCCTCCTTTAGCTTTGTCCTTACAGTTAATAAAATAACCACAGAGTGTCTCCAGTGTTTGTTTATTTGGAAAAACGGATGTATGGACTTTTATGTGGAGTCCAGGAAGAATAGCTGTTGATGTTTATTAACACAAATATCTATCTGTACTGTACAATCAAGTTTTTTTTTTCATGGTGTATATGCTGTAGAGTTCTTGAGAGGTTTGCCTCAGAATAGCTGGATTACATTGGTGCATTGTGCTCTTAAATGAATTAAATTCAATGCACCAGAGGAATTTAAGGACTGCTGTGAAAGCAATATCTGACACTTATACGTTTATAGGGGTTCATAAGATTTGCAGCATCTTTAATTGTACTTGCAGTGTATACAATAGCTGTTAATACACACAGTTGGATATTGGTTTTATACTATGTTTCTCCCCAGCAGTAATAGTAGATGTTCTTTTCTGTAAAAACAGACATCTCTCTGACTGTAACATAGTTACATAAAGGCTAAAAATGATCAGAAAAAGATTGTTTTAGATTGTGGGTGTTACTGCGAAAAAACTATAACTGGCTGCAAAGCAACATAGGAGGTATTTCTCATTTGTTTTGATGGTTGAGTTGAGTCAAATAACAAGAATGGTGTGATCTTGTCTGATAAGAGCAGTTCAGACCAAATAACTAGTCCACCTACTCCATGACTGCCAGAATAAGAGGATTTGTAGCTGCCAGATAAAAAAAGAAACTTGCGTGTCAATCTGAGTTTTTTCTGGAAGCCTTATACTACTTGTTCAGTGTGGATCTCATACAAAAAAAAGCAACAAAAAAAACTCTTCAACGATGATTCAGAACAAAGAAAAACTGCAGATGTAATTGCATATTTCTGTTTAAAATCTCAATCTTTTCAACAGCACTATACTCCTAACAAAATCCCATTTGGCAAACTGTGCTGCTGGAAAATACCTGCATACGCAACGTATCTTCAGTTGTGTTCTTTAAATAGCATTCATGTCAGATCAAGGAGCTTGCAAATAGGAGCAGACACGACTCAAAGGTTCCCCCAACACAAGAAGTGAACACTAAAACTTGTACAAAGCTAGAAGTACATTCACTTAATCATATTTGGTGCGTTCTCAGTGTAACAAGTTATGAGCAAACATCACCGGCTCCTCAAATGCTTCTCAAAACAAGAAGTAACAGTTAACTAAAAGACAGAAAGCTGTTATTGGATTATTCTGCAATCACCCAGATTAAGTTGATTGCCACCTTTTTTTTGAGAGTATTTACTCTCATTATACTGTAGTGTCATTATAGTAGGATTCAGGTATGATTATAGTTAGGCAACTACAACAATAGAGAGAGATCAAGGTCGCGATTTTAAAAAGGCCAACCATAATTTTTTCCTCTAAGACAGGACACAAACTTCAGACATGCCCGTCCACTACACTCATACTGTAATTCTTAGGGATACCTGGCTGATGTCTTTTGAGGGAGTTTAAATGAGATGGTGCAGCTAAATGTGGCAAATCAGCTTGAAGCTTTTTTTTAGTTCAAGGAGGCGGCGTCAACAGTCTTGAGTCTGTTCACACAGCAGGACAATCAGTACCAACCACTGTGCAGCCATAGTGAAGACTTATGCTGACCTATTCTCTTGGAACTCAAATAACTACTATTGAAAACAGTTTTAACACAGCTTTCAAGCAATAAAACATTTTGCTCCAATTACTTTTCCACATTTATTCACAGGTTTCAATGAAAGTTTGGTAAGATAAATTCTTTCTTCACTCACTCATACACACACACACACACACACACACACACACACACACGTAACTGCTCCTGTTCCGGCTCAGTTGTCCCTGCCTGCAGTGACAGAGGGGATTAGGGGAGAGTGTGCAATGTTGTCTTTCATAAACTCTCACACTCTCTCTCACACACTCTCTCACACACACACACACACACACACACACAGGTGGATTCTCACTGCTCATCACTCTCTGCTCTGAGATGGGAGCCCAGATGATTTGGAACAATGCTTTTCCTTTTTTTTTTTTTATACCTCTATCGGTTTGCCTTTATTATTTTATACAAAACAATAGACAAGCACAGGTAACTTTAATAACACTCACCACAGATCACTGATTGATTGATATTTGTGTATGTGCGTGTGTGTGTGTGTGTGTGTGTGTGTAGGAGAGCCACAGACGGACACCTGCTGCTGACTACTTGATGGACCCTCTTTAACGAGCAGCACTTATTGCCATGGAAACCCTCCCTACACACACACACACACACACACACACACACATAACACACACACACACAGTGAAGCCTGCAGACTGATCATTAGAGTCTAGTGATCTTTCTCCTCTGTGTCCTCCTCTACCCCTACTATCCTCCTTTGAGATCCAAGCAAATTGCACCCCTCCCTCTATCACACCCCTTCCTCTCTTCCTCCCCCTCCGTCCTTCCTTCCCTTCATCAGCCCCCCTTTGTCAGTAATGGCCCTTTATTTCCTCCCTTTCACTTTTCACTTTATTCACAATCTTATCTTTCACACCTCCATCCCTCATATCCTTTTTTTTTTTACTATCTCTCCCTTCATCTGTCCATTCATTTTTTTTGCCACAACCTCAATCTATTTTTCTTTGCACCTCTTCCTGTAGTCCATCCATCCATCTCTTCATGTGCCTTTTTTCCCCCCATCTACCCCTGCACCCATCTACTGTAACTCCTCCAATAATTACCCAGTTGGAGGTTTTAATTAGAGAGAGAGGAGGAGCCGTCTGGTGCAGCAGAGACCTAATTGAAACCCCAATTAGTCTCCTCTGGTTGTCAGAATGCCGTGGTGGTGAAAATCAGATTTTCATCAAGAGGTGAATTTTCTGAAGTGATTACTTTGACTTTTAATAAAATGTATTAGGGTGGTAAATCAAAAGTGCAGACAAGTAACGGCCAACGTTTATAATTGCCTCAAGCAATCTGCCTCAATCTGCTCTGGAAATTAACAGCGGGAAGCTGCGGCAATTGGGCGAGACACACAAAACAACAAAAAAGTCACTAAGGTAACTTGTTGCCTTGGTGATTACCATAGTGATGGTAAAGTCGGAGGAAACGCAGCCGCTTTAGTTTTGGGGAGGAGGGAAGTGTGGGATTGAAAATTGTGTGTGTGTGTGTGTGTGTGTGTGTGTAAGGACTCTAACCTAATGCACTCAGTATGGTTAGGATTTACAATTAGCTAGCTGGCTCAAAGCCTAAGTGGAACAATTATGCACACATACACACATTCATTCATTCATTCACTCTCTGGCTCTCTCGGTCACACAAATAATCACCGCATTCCTTTTTTGTGCACGTACACACCCAACTGACCGTTCATTAAATCCCTCCCCTGAAGAGTGATTGTCCAATCATAGCTTAACAACTGTAACTAGGTACAGCTGGCCCGTCAAGCTTTGTATTTCCCTTCATGTCGAAGCCGTGTACATGGAGCTCTTCTAAGAGTTTAGAGGGTGGTTTCTCTTTTTAGACTTTCAAAAACAGAAACAACAAAAATGTAAAGAATGGATCGATTGCTTTAATGCACAGCTACAAAGGTAAAATAATGTAGTGTTACTTCCAAGGCTAAGGAGAAAATCATTAGCTACATTTTGGGGAGCTACGGATTACGTTAATGGCTCCGTCCTGCTATTTATTACATTTGAGGAATTTTATACTCTTGCAACCACAGCATAACTCAAACATACAGTTTCAAAACACAAATAAATAATAAATCTACCCAAGTGTGTGAAGTGCTAAGCAGTCGAACACCATGTTACAACAATATAAATCTGATCTTTGTCTGAAACCTTTTTTTCTTATCATAATAATACTCCTACTATACTTTTCTCATGGGACATGTTAGCATGATATAACATCAAGTGTATATTTAAGACCGCTTTTACAGGGTTTCTCGTTTGAAACTGAGTCAGCAGGAAACATGAAAAGTCAGGTGAAGACGGCATTTTCGTCCAATTAGCTGGCTAGCTACAGCTGAATCTACTAGTGACAATTGTCATTTTAGCCAGTTAAAGTGATGGTCGTTGGTTAGGAATGAAAAGGCCTGTTTGTTGTCTAAAATCATGGACCAATTGTTTCAAAAATCACTGGTATCTACTGGTAAAGCTGCCACCATTATTATTGTAGTCTGTGTATGTGCCGTGCGAAAACAGAGAGCTTTAAAGGTGTACTAACAGTTACTAAGGAGGGCGGACTTTGCAAAAAGTCAATTCCCCATGTTCTAAAACACATATACACTGTTCTGTCTCTGTCTTACTCAAAAACACACATATACTGTACTGTAGATCATCAAAGCCCTCCTCACACATACACACACACGTTCCGCCTGATTGACACAAAGACAGGCGCACATTCTTCTCTCCATCCTTCACAATGACACACAGCAGCACACATTCGCATGAATGCTCACATCCATCCACACGCACACTCTTGTTAAGCCTTCCCTCTTCTACCCCCTGTTGAGTCCAGCCCAGACAGACCCAGCTCAGTGCTATCTGCCTCAGGATTCGGCTGCAGACAGCCGCAGAGCACAGCACAGCATATCCTGATAAGCTCCCATTGATTGGCTTCAGACGGGGCTGAAAGGCTGAACACATTGTCGCCCCTTTCTATCTCTCTCTCCACACACACATACACTAACATACACACATACTCACTGGGAGCAAGAGAAGAGGGGCACGAGAGAGAGAGAGAGAGAGAGAGATGAGGGGAGAAAGGTGATGGAAAAGAAACAAAATTCACAAAGACAAAAGCAAGACAAATCAAGAATAAGGGGAAAGGGCTGATTTGTTTGGGCAGATACTGCAGATGGAAGGCAGGAAAGAGAAAGGGAGAAGGATGCAAACCTGCAGGTAGAGGTACAGCATATTCAAAAGGAACTGAGAGTAAGACGATAAGGATTTGACTGCAGCAGAGACAGAAAGAAGGGGAGGAAAGGGGAGCAAACAGGCTGATGGACAGCTAATCAGAGCCCACCAGACAGGCAGACAGTCAAAGAATAGGAGTTGAAAAACCTATTAAACAGAGAGACTAAACATGACAAGATTCACTAATAACACAGGCAAACCTTGGACCAAGTAATGATGCACCTTCAATCTAGGATTCAAAATCTGACAGGGTGGTACAGCATTTACTGCTTTTAAAATTTTCTGTTTGACCAGTAAATAAAACGCTCTGAGCGTCAATTAACACACAACACCTACTGGAAACCAAATTGAATAATCTAATAATCTAATGTAGCATTGATGATTTTTTTTTCAATGTGCGGGATGAAGGATTTATAAAAACAAGACAAGGTCAGATTCAAATCCCCCAACCTTGTAAAAAAGCATTCCGTGCTGTAACCCGCTGCGTCACAAGGACGCCTCCGAACCGAAAGATAGGTTTGTAACGGAGGGGAGTGGGCCCCTTCTGTTCCCGAGGTGTGACTGCATGATTGTTCCACTCAGCTGCAAGCTGCGACAGACAGAGTCCTCCTGGGGAGATGGCAGCTGATGGAGGGAATAACTGCATTATTGCACCGGCAGGAGAGGACAAGGGAGGGAACATGGGAAGAGGGGGGGAAGTTTTATCATTTTTGATGGCTTCAAAATATCACTGCAGATTATATGTATTTCACTGCATCTTGAGTAAGAAGTTAAGAACTGTTTGTGGTTTTGTAGAACTGTAGTTTTGTAGTAACTGCTACAATCAATATTTTCCTATCAACATTTTCCTTCCACCACAACAGGCGGCTGTTTTCAGCAAAAAGGCTCTAAAAAACCAATTGTACACTACCTGCCCAGCAACAAACAGCAGACAGAAAAACTGAATCCTAAATTGTTCCTGACGGTTAGGCAAGTGCCTTGCATGGGAGCTCCCTGCCAACTGTGAGTGTGTGTGTGTGTGTGAACAGATGAATGAGAGGCAAAATGTAAAGCACTTTGGCAAAAAAGAAAAAAAAAAATAAATCAAGTAATGCAGGTTTACGTTGGATCCAAAGTTTTATCATATTTGGGCAATGCTGGTTATTCATTTGTATGGTAAGACTTTACAATAAGGTACACAAAGTAGTGCTTAGATACTAAGGAACAAGTGAGGAAATGAATAAGGAATGACTTAATAATTGATGAATTGTTGATAAGTACTTCCCTAATAACTCCTAATGGAGGACTATATAGTAGATAATGATGAGTTACTTGAGAACAGACTGGGAGATACTATATTAACGAATCATTAGCTGTATTGTAAAGTGTTAACTATTTGTACATGAAGCTAATAACACTACTTTTATGATTGTCTGCCAGCCAAAAAGAGAGAAGGAAAGGGAATAACATGAGCCTAATAATATGAGCCTGCAGTACTCCAGCTAGCACATTCAGGTTTCTTGAAACCAGGATATGATGTTTACATGTTATAACACGTCTGGGATGCTACAATAACATGGCCATAACCTGAATACCAGTGTACATGTAACTGCTATTGTTATTGTTATGTATACTATCGTTCTTTGACTGGTTTCGATCCTGACTGTAACATTCACTGCAGTTATAGTGTGAAAACTCACTAAACTCACTCTCTCTTTTACAGTCAATAATCCAGGTTACTGTAGTATCCAGAGAACAACTGTTCAAAGCCTGTGTTTGTGTGTGCATGTGTGTATGTGTGTGTGTGTGTCATAAAAAGAATCATACAGAGAGGAAATATAGCTGTGCCCTCTAGTCAGAGAGAAAACAGCGGGGTACCTAGGCTTCACCTCTCTTCCTTGCTTTCTCACTCCCCCCCATAAGACTACCTCTCTCTTCTTCTTCCATATCTTCCCTTATTTTTTTTTGCTCACTCTCTACCCACTGCTGTAAACACACACACACACACTTACTTTCTTGTTGTGTTTCTTGGCACATGGTAAATTCTTACGAAAGTCTTACCTGCCAAAAGGTATGAAGAGAAAAAAACCCCCAAACAATACCAACACAACTGACAGACTCACTGCGTCTCGCTGCAGTGCAATACTCTGCTTTACTGTACTGTGTTGTTACTTCTCTCTCTCTCTCTCTCTCTCTCTCTCTCTCTGTCAGTTTGTGTAGTGGTCATGGTCGGGTTACACTGGATTGTCCTTGACTGTCCTGCTCAACTGTCCCTGTTTTGGTTCCAGCACAGCCTACAGGGGTTTTAACAGTTTTTTTTTTTTTTTTTTTTTTTAAATTGCAAAGCTGGTTTACTATTACACTGGTTTCTCATATTAACAATTTTATTACTACTATTGTCGTACACTAGTGTTGTCACTCAAATACTCCTCTTCAGCCCTTTTACATGATAATACATTTTGTCGAGTTATACCAGAATATTCCCTCAAGGCTTTTTTTAAGATTGCAGGTGTTGGAGAGAAAAAACCTTCCTATTATTTTCAGACACATCCCACAATGCCTTGCAGTGCCCGCGCAGCTCTATACTGTATTGTAATATGCTATATGCAGTGTCACGCATCATAGGACATGAAGTATAACGCTCGACCTCAATTTAGATAAGTGCTTTTTAATCCACTAGAACATATAAATGCATCATAAAACTCAATAATTTGAGCTGTTCCCTTTGACTGGGCCAGGTTTTTGTATCTTTTCTCCGCATGTCATTTATAGAAGGAGGTTAATTGTGATGCTCTGTTCCTTTGTTAAGGTGACCGTGACCCTCCTCTTTCTACTTAAGGTGTTTTCTTACATTTGTCTCTGTCTGTGGGCGATTTATCCATGGCAATATTGGTGTCCTCTGTCTTGCATTGTAACAATTTCCAACATTATCTGTATTGACATCTGCTGGCGTCATTACGAAAGTGACAGTGCACTGATAATGACAGGCATCTTTATAAGTCAGTCTGACTGGCTGTTAATATTACCCAATAGTGCCTAGACATTGGATTGCGACTTTGAGGGTATAATAGACTTAGTTATAATCAATGTTGTAATCAAGTGTGGTCAGTCTAGTTAAAAACATCCCAGAATCAAGAGGCTGTTGTTCTTTTTTCAACTTCATGAAAAGAACTGATTATAGCAAATTCTCCTTTGAATTATTGCTGCTTTATGAGCTGACTGAAACAACTTTGCCCAGAATTCTCAATTTTCTGGTATTTTTTTGCTGCCGACTAACATGCGTGCATGAAAAACTAAAAGGCCGACAGAAGTGACCACGAAGGACACAGAAGAAAGTGGATCAAATTAATGTGAGGGGTCTCAAGATGATTAAAGGGATATGAACAGATAAAAATCTCAGAGTTTACAGAGTCTATGTGAGGCTAAGTTTTGCTTTGAGCTAAGTTAGCATGTTCACCATCTCAGTTTAGTGTGTTAGCATGCTAATAGTTGCTAATTCACACTTGTTGAAATATTAGATACTTTTCCACCTCTTTGGGTGGAAAATGATACAATATTTGAAGGAAAACTCCCTCTCATGTCCACACTCAAGTCTATAACTTATAACAAGGGGTCACATGCACATACCATTCTGTATAACTAGGGAACCACTCCCTTAACTAGAACTACACTGATCTATCCTGCGTTAGCTTATAATAATATTACCTTGATTTTCACAAAATCCACTTCAAGGTGGAGCAACAGTGAACCCTAAGGCCATGAGGTTCTTAAAATGTCCGGCACAAGTGTATCATAGCGACATATTTCAAACAGCATGGTGTAGAAACAGGATGTTTATGCCCCAAATCTAGTGTGATGCATCTTCTTGCTCCTCGCTCTTCATCATTGCTCCCAGGCCTGTGTCTCACACAACTGTCTTCACATGCACACACTCACAAGGACACACACACACACTACACACTCCCCTAGCACAAATGTCAGCCAATACTTCAAATTCTCTTCCCCAAAATGTCAGTGCCTTGGACAAAGCTTGTCTGCCGTGGTGCCTCTCTGGCTGTCTGCCCGCCTGCGTCCCACCTACATCCTGTTGTCACTGCCTGACATTTCACACGCCCGGGGTCACAGGACAAACATGCCGGCTGAATATTCCTAAGGTGTCTCAAAAGGTTAGGTTGGGCAGACTAAGGCATGAAAATAAAATACACTGAATGCATAAAATATATAGACAGTACTTACTGTTTCCATGATGTGCAGTGATGCGGTTAATCCTTGATCCTTAACTGACATCCTTTTACTAAATCCATACTATTCACGAGAGGAGAAACAGGTTCTGGCAGAGGTGTTAGAAGATTTTTAAGCTTCAAGATACAGTAAGTGTGTGGGCTGAATGTTATTTCGTTATATTTCGAGACTTAACTCAACATGACAGAAAACATGCTGACAACACGCTGATCTGGGCCAGAATTTACCTGAGAGGACAGAAAATTACACTTGGCTCCAGGCTGTGCAGGTTTTTGTGTCATGTTTTGTTACACCTCAATTTCCTGAGGGATTATGCTCATATTGGATGATTCTGCGGCATACAATTACCATCCAGTGCCAACATTCATTGCAAACGCAGGATGTAGTGCGCTCTTATACAATATGTATATGCAAAAGTATGGGGAGATTTAAATTTTGAGATGGGGGTCTTGTCTACTGTTTGTAGTCTATATATAAAGTTAGACTTTATATTGAAGAAGAATGGCAGTTCTTTCCATAAGCCTGTATTATTTGAAAGTCATGAGCGATTGTCTCATCATTTGCTTGATTGATTTTTCTGTCAGATCATGATGATCAACTGTTATTTTTGTTCCGAGCGCAGTCTTAAGATTTCATTGGTCTAGATGAGTCAAAACTGTTGTGACAGAAAGAGGAGAAATCCTTCTATCCTTCTCCTTTTTCTCTCCCTCTGTTCCTCACTGTTCCAGCCTCTTGATACCTCACGCCCACGTCCTTTCGGTGCGCTGACTGCTTCAGTTTCTTGTTCTGATTTGGACGCTGATTGCTCCACAAATACATCTCTGCTTGATTTAAATTTAGCTGAAAGATGCATGACCCTGCCCACGTGCCTGCGGACGCTGTTTGGCCTCGAGTGGAAGCTCCTTGTTTCCACTGTTATCATGTTTGTAAGATATTTCCTTCACTTTTAAGCAAGGCACACGGTGGAGGTCCAATTAAAAATTCTGATCGTACTTAAGGGTGCCAATTACAAAATTTAAAAAAAAATTTGTGCATCGTCATAGTCCATAATAAAATGATTTTGATAATCAGAGAACTTTTAAAAGCCACTCAAATTATAAATCATCCCCTTTAGCCTGTGCCCATGATAATTTGCCATCTTTGCGGGGCTGCAGCCAAAATAAATTAAACAGGGTGACAATAGGTTCACGAGAGAGCCAATGTGTGATTAAAATACAAATAAAACACACATCATTCACAGTTTGCTGCAGGTACACATAAGAGTGCCTAGCACTAATTAATGTGAAAGACAAGAGTAAACAAAGCATTAGCCAACACAATACAGACCACCTCTTAATATACTGTACACTGCAATTTACATGCAAACAAAAATGAACCAAAAAATGTGAAATCTATTGCCTCTACTTTTATTATGCACTGCAACACAAAGTTGACAATATTGGTCCACGATATAAACTAGAAAGAAGCATCCGTGCATATCCCGGGGATTTGCTTCATAACTGTACAGAGATGAGATGGGAAAGGAGAAAGATTGGAGGGAAAGAACAGAAAGAACTGGAGTCAGAGGCTGAACTCCCACAGAAAAGGTAAATGAGTCCACTGTGTGCTACCTTACAGCTAACGTACAGTTGGTATTTTGGCTGTTTGTGGCAAATAAACACAAATGATCCAGCAGTCAAACTTCTACCAATGACACAAGGTGAAACTTCGCTTCGCTCTCTGTCTGAACAGACCATGTTTCATCTCTAACCATTTTGCTCAAGAACCAATGTGGCAGACTTCATCCAATATAAGCATTGTGTCACAGTATGGCAATCCACCTATATTCTCTTTGCATTCTACCTTTTCTCATCTCAAATCCTTTTGGAAAAACTCCATTAACCTGATGGTTGCAGTCTCATCCTAAATCTCTGTTTCCTAAATCTCAGGTTTTCCTTCCACCTCTACCTTTAACTCACCGTTTGAACAGATTAGTCTAATCCACGCACACACACACACACACACTTCAAAGCATCATCATGCGCACACACACACACACACATAGACAACATGTTCACTCACACCCACGCATTAGTCTAATCTCCTGTTCATACCTGCCAATGACTCACACAAAATGGATCAGGGAATGAGGGACTTTCTTATTTCCTCAGTGGTTGGTCTATAAAAAAAAAAAAGGAACCACTTCATAGCAACACACACTCACACACACCAGCTCAGTCAAATGGTTATCCATTTTTAATGGCACACAGACAGCTTGACCTAGTATTCCTGGGCTCTATGTGTGGTTTTGTGTGTGTGGAGGGGGTGTTTTGTGGCAACAAGAGGCAGTCTGAGGATACATGAGCGTATGTGAATGCGTGCTCCTGCAAAGTGTATGTTCGTTTGTGTGTGTGTGTGTGTGTGTGTGTGTTTGTGTATGTGGAGAAGTGCATCCTACAGTAAATAGCATGTGCGGTGTCAAAAAGCCGTACTTAAATGAGTCATTTCCTGTCAGCTCACACAGTCAGATGATATCAACCACACACCAGTGGGCAAAAACATTTCACACACATTTCCTACTAAGCCCACCTTTCTGTGTGTCGATCTAGGTTGTTAGCCAGGTATCTTGTTAGCCAACCATCTGCAACATGTCCCAATAGAGGTCGTACTTTTGCTCTGTTGCTCACTTACATGTAGATATTAGTCATTCATGCATGAACCTACACACACACAAACCTTCTCAGTGTGTGCCCTCTGGTCGACCTCTGGGCCAGCAGTCGTCTGTCTTGCTCCCTCTCTGTAGTCCACATCCATGCCAGATGTTACAGTGGCAGAAGAGGTCTGCCATCATTACAGAGCACAGTGTACTATTATTATTATTGATTGTATTTCTTGTCAGCAGTCTGGTCCAGGATGCAGCACAATATTGTCTTCTAATCATTTTCAGGCATGACATGAAGATAAATAATGTGTCAACTGTTGTAGCGTATACTGTATTTGTAGTGTTTTAATTCACTAAACACGGTCACTTTCTTGCCAAGAGTTAGATAAAAAGATCCATATCACTCTTCTGTGTATTAAGTATCAAGCTAGAGCCAGGAGGCAATTAGCTTAGCTTAGCATAAAAACTGGAAACAGGGGGAAACAACTAGCCCAGCTCTGCCCAAAGGTTAAAAAAACTATGCCAACGTGCATCTCTAAAGCTCACAAAGTAACATCTATCTAACATCTATAAAGTAACAACTATCTTGTTTGTATATCTCAATGTAAAAATGACAACTTTTGGATTTACGTGGAGTTACATGCTACAACTATTTCTTCGAGAACAGCAGCTGGGTGCAGTGACTTCCTGGAGTCTTGTCGTCACTGTGACATTGCCAAGCAACTAGTGGATAGTTTAACTATTCATTTAAGGCCTAGCATCACTTGGTTAAGGTTACGAAAGACGGCAGTCATGATTAAACAATAACAGTTCAACACTGATGAAGCTGCAAACTCATAACAGTTAAGGGGAAACACTTACTCAGCACCACAAACTCTGAGCTAATGGCATACTTTCTACATTGCACACAATGTTATTCTTGAACATCACTTGACAGGGGCCTCTGTGGTACTGCTTGGTTGCTAAGTAGTTAAGACAATTTTAACAGACAAATTGAATATTTAGACTATTCTGGCATTTAGAGGTGAGGAAACTTAATGAATGAAAAGTCATACTTTTTGTATGAAACCTCTTTCATGTAAACATCAGCTGTAGAGTGAATAAGACCGGAATATATTCACGTATCCTGACACACAGGAACACACACGTAACCTTGTAAAAGCCACCTAGATCTCAGATTCATGTATGAGGACAAAAAAATGCTGCATTTCAATTGTGTGTCAGTGTAGAAGGTTATTTGGTTGTTCATCCTCCTACAGTATGCACATAAAAAGATTTGTTATTTACATGAGGATTGTGTGCGTGTGTGTGTGTGTGTGCACGTGTGTGTGTTCCTATAAGCCACAGGAAAAATGACTCACTGTTGTCATGGGGAAAGCAGAACAGTGAGACTGGGGGGATTTACTGAACCATGTAAAACACACAGTCAGACATGCATAAAACTGACACACATGTGCACAGTCACACAAAACCTAAACTGAGGATTTGGGGGGGTACGTATACTGCTGTAGCAAGGTAAATGTGCAATCTGCAAACATAAATGAATAAGATTGGGGAGACAAAAAAAGAGAAGTTGAATTTATATGAATAAATATGCACAAGCTCACTCACACAAACGCACACACTGAGCATCAGTGCTAGATTGTTTGGAATAGCAGTGAGCAGATCACAGAGACGCAGATGTACTCACCACAAACTAAACAAACCAAAATAACACACACACACACACACACACACACACACACACACACACACACACACACACACACACACACACACACACACACACACGAGAGCATCCAGAGGACAGTTCTCTCTTCTGCCTCTTGCTTTCTGTCTGTAAAACACATACAGTACAGCACACAGTGATTTCAAAACTCCCCTAACATTGCGCTTTATAAAAAACTCATATGCAGCATGGAGGAAGCAGATACCTCATTAGCTGGGGCTGCCAGTCAGAGACCCTGCAGAAAATCTAATCACTAATTCTGCTTTTGTGATGCTTTTCCATGTCTTACTGTACATGAACTAAAGGTTTGCACTGTAATGCTCTTTTTCTGTATGTAGTGAGTAATCCTGTGGAACCAGCAGCATTTATCAAGACTGAATTAATACTTCTTTTTTTGTTCTTGATTGTTGAATATTAGCAGTGGGATATTTGTTGTAATCTATGAATTTCATTTTCAGTGGCCAAGAGGTCACTATTTGCCCATAATCAACAAATTTAACAGTCAAACCTGTTACTGCAGTAATAATGTGATCACATCTTTCAACAACATATTGCAAAAATTGGCTTTATGCCATTTCAACAAAAAATAAACATATTTTCTTAATTTTTCTATTCTCTATCAGTCATTTTCTTGTTCGTAGCCACAGGGAGAGAGCCAAATGGATGGAGGCAGACATGGAGGCAACAGAGAGAATGCGTAGTCATGTGATTGGATGTGAACATTGATTCAGAGTGGTAGATAACACATAGAGAGAAGAATGAGAGCGGAGAAAGAGTTCATTGTCAGCCATCTTGATGTGAACATAGATATCAGAAAGAGAAGTGGGTGCTGAGGCAGAGAGAGTGCTCATTGTAAGACGTTGTGATGCGAACATGGATATCTGAACCAGAAACGCACACATTGCATAAGTTCTAACAATTCAGATATTTAAACTGTTGTCGCTCGGGGGACTATTTCACCACGCGTATGCTTCCTGTCCCTCATCATCCAGGAGAAGTAATGCACACCGTCTCAGTCTTTTTTGTCCAATTTCAGCAAATAACTAGTGTGTTTCAACATCATAATTCTCTGGATATAGGACTCTGGGGACCGACACACACATCGCCGGGAGCCTACAGCAGGAAGGATAGAGCCGCCCAGAGAGAGAGAGAGAGAGAGAGAGAGAAAGATGTGTGATGATGGTCAGAGACAAAGCACTGCTGTACAATGCAGACATGCAGGCTTCCCTCCATCACAGAGCACTTATTGTACAGCTCTGTGTGAAGTGTTTGTGCTGAAAGACTAACTGAGGAAAGAAAAAAGGATGGAGGGGGTCATCGTTCTGGACAGAGAGGACAGAGAGAGAGAGAGTGTGTGTGTGTTTGAGGCAGGGAGAGAGAACGGGAGGGTCACTATTCACTGTCATCTCCCTGTGTGTGTGTGTGTGTGTGTGCACTGTACATGGTTGGACAGCATGTGTGAACGGGCTGCTGGCTGAAAGAAAGAAAGGGTGTGGTCATGTTATGTGTGTGTGTGCGCACATGTGTGCGTGTGTGCGTGCTGGTTTGAAGGGAAGAGAAGGATGGATCACTCTGGTTTTCATCATTCATGTGTTGTGGGATGTTAAGTGCTATAACTGAATGTAAAAAACTACTTAATCAACACACAGCAGTGACTTTTTGACTTTCCACTGATTCATATTCCCTCACACTGAGGCAAAATGGACACTGAAGTGCACAAAAGCTAATAGGCATTAACAGCTGCAGCTAGATGGAGCCTGAATTCAAAACTTTCATTTAAAAAAAATCTAAATACTAAAATAGATTTTTTTTGAAAAACATAATAGAAGATGTGATGGAAAACCAATAAAAACTAATAGAATATGAATGATTGATGAACTGACTGAATGAATTATATTTTCACATAGATGTATGACATTATGGATCAGTCTGCTGAGCAAAACAGTGTCAAACAGAAACAAAAAATATTGGGAAAAAATAGTAAGACCTGAAGTTTTAAGCACTACAGTAAATAAGAGTGTACAGCAGCAGCAATTCTGTGAGGTCGAACTTTTGCTTTCATGTCATATCGGAGTTTCTGGCTTGTAAATAGCGTTCACGTCAACTTCCAATTTGAGTGTGATTTTTCTCTGATATATCCGACTTGGCATTTAATGATTCAGAAGTGCCTGAAAACCAGGCAAACATGGACGCCTCACCTCAGCCAAAGTCTGTCATTTCATGTAATGTATCTGTATCAATCTGTATCAAATTTCATGGCAATCAATCGAATAGTTGTGGAGACATTTCACTCACAAGACTCATGGCGCTAGAGGAAAAGTCAGGGATCACTAAAGTCAATAGGATTCATCTTTCGATTCGTCTGAATAAAATTTCATGGCAATCCATCCAAACGTTTTTGACATATTTCAGCCTGGACCAAAGAAATCAACATTTCCATCCATCGTGCTACACCGCCAGCATGACTGCAAATTGAAAGCATCTATTAGTGTAGAAAATAAATAAAAATAGAAAAATCCGGTACTGACCAGTTCTGGGGGCACATTGTGTATCAAATCTGTGATGCTGGCCTGTGCAATGCCTCAGAACACACTGACAGATGGAGATCAGTGGAAGTGAAGCAGGATCAGATTGTATTAATAGACAAATATCATTTATTTGCTGCTCTTACGCACACACACACACACACACACACACACACACACACACGCTACATGATGTGATTCTCTGGCACAGTGGAGAGATCCAATCATACACCATAAGAAAGATTTTAAATGTGCATTTCTCTTTTGAGGTGACACATATAAGTGACTCCATTCAACCATATATTTGACACATCATCATTATGAATGCTGTAATTATCATACTGTGCCATTCAGATATGACGTTATGCATGTGCTAAAAGCCAAAACAGCTTTCTGAGGGTTTTCATGGGTTTCCTGTGAAAAACTGCCTGCCTCATATTCTATGATGTAAGTGTTTGAGAAAAATGTATTAATGCTTGTCGGATTTCTGAAACCTGCTGAATTCACACTCGACTGTAGATGTTTCGTAAAGGTGGCAAAAAAAAAAAAAAGCGTCATTTCCACAGTCACATGGGCAAGTTGGAACAATAGTTGCTGTGTGTGTATGTGTGTGTTTGTGTTGCCTCTATGGTGTGATGGTGTGATGGTGTGTGTGTGTGGGAGGGGGAGTGATCCGAATGGACCCGTCGGTTCCGTGTCACAACACCCATGCAGACGCCTGTCCAACAAACTCACCCACCTACATACAGGAGCATGTAGATATTTAGATTACACGCTATGCAGAATGCAATGCGCTGGGGGACAAAATGACGCAAATGCACATTCTGTGAATCAAAGTCTTTCTTGTTCACTCTCTGTGCCTTTCTCCCTCTCCCTCTCTCTCACACACACACACACATACACGCATACACACACTCACACGCACAAAGACAAACAAAAACAGGAAGGAAGTGAGGAAAGTTAGAGCTTTCAATGTAGGCTTGGCTGCCCGAAAACACTTTCTCTTTAGTGGTCTTCAGTCATGGCATGCATTGTCCCATGTGTGTGTGTGTATGTGTGTATGTGGGTCAGACTTATCCTACTTTCAGGGACACATTTCAGACTAAAGACCAGTTAATTGGGGACGGCTTGTCCAACTGGGGACAAAAGCTGTGTCCCCAATTAGGAAAAAAGCTGATTTTTGGCTCAGTGGTTAAGGTTAGGGTTAGGTTAAGGTTAGGGTAAGGGTTATGTTTAGGCAAGTAGTGGTTATGGTTAGAGTTAGGGTAAGTCTCCAGGAAATTAATGTAAATTTATGTAATGTCCCCAAAAGTGACCTAGGTAAACATCTGTGTATCTGTGTGTGTGTGTGTGTGTGTATTGCTTTGTGTCCTGTGTGTACGTCAGTGTGAATGGAAGGATGGAAGAGGTGCGACCAAGGTCAAAGTGGGCGGTGTCTGACACACTACAGTCTTGCTCTCTGTCTCTCTGTGTATCACAACGCCTCCTCTCTCTCTCTCTCTCTCTCTCTCTGCCTCTGAGGGTTTTATATCACTATTTCTCTTCTTTAGCTTGTTCTTTTATTCATTTGTTCTTTCATTCTTTCTCCCTTTTGTTCTTATTCGTGCTCTCTCTCTTTCAGAAAGCTCGGTGGTCACACTGTTTCAGTCGGGATTTTTACTCCCACTGGGACTACAAAATGGCCAAAGTCTATTCCAGCAGTCATCCAAAGAAATGCCTGGAGCATACAAGCACCGCTAGCAGACTCACACAAAGGCTTTGCTAAGGGACTGTGTAGGGTGCTTTGCAGTTCATAGTTTCATACAGGGATGAATAATTATCTAAATATATCTGTATAAATGCTGGTAGGGAGAGTGAGTAAGTCTGATGTATAAAACTGGAGGTGTAGGGACACAAGGAGAGTGACCTCCATTTATATAATCAACATACAGTATATTATGTATCAGTTATACATACAAATTTGTTACCATATTGTTTTTTATTCTTTTATTATATAAAAGCTTGAACCAACAGAAAATGGTTTTATTTTCCTCTAAAGAATTTCTCCATTAATAGAAAATGTCTTTTGAAGAGGATTAACAGCATTCACGCCTACAACATTTCTTCATCAAAACAGCAGAATAGCATTTGGTGGTTGTAATGAAGCTGGTTAATAATGACCCTGAGTCGAGCTACCACTTGAACACACAATAGATTCTTCATAAAAACACTTAATCTCATGAATTAATAAAGCTTTTATGAAAAAAAATACCCACTGTCACTCTGGTTAGCAGCAAACACGAGCTGCTTACTAATATGAAAAGAGCAAACTGCAGAAAGTTCAGCAGATGTTACTCTGTACAGATGTAGCCAAGCATGATTGTACACATAAAACTCAAGAGTATAAACACACATGCACACACAGCTCTTTTCTTTGTGCACAGTGATGCTTATTTGACTACAGTACCTTTAGTTTCCTCTCTCATTAGACTCATGGAAGTGTGAAGACATATGGTCTTCACAGATGGTCCCTCAGTCTAACTCTTCAAGGTGAAAGACGGATGCTTAACACTGATGTGGCCAGGCAAGTTAATTAATGGAAAATACTTTCTTTGATCTAATTTTAAAATATTTTGTCCATCATTTCTATCGGTATTCAACCAATTTTACTCACTGACTTCATTTCTTAAATGTGGGAATGCAGCAACTGCCACAACCGCTAGCTACTGAGGACAACAAAGTCATGTCCTCTGTAATATTTATGTAGATTTGGGGGGTTTGCAATGAAATAAAGCAAGTTTACGTTCTACTTTTGCTCACATATTACACACATGCTTTTTAAAGTCTAGAACTGAATCCATATTACACAATCCATGCACATTTTAGGGTTAAATCCATCACCTTCCCTCTAGATTGGTCAGTCTATTTCCTAGAAAGACTACATTGTCCTGATGCCTTTCACATTCATTGTACTTAAGCAGGCGGATGCTGCCAGAGACAAAGCACCATTTTGCCTCAAGATCATCTCATTCTCAAGTTAATTACAGGGATGCTTTTCAAGATGGATGACATCCCATCTCAAGCACCATCCAATCAGCCCCTGGGCATAACTGGTTTTGTTCTACGGAGTGGCTCTTCAAGGTAAACAAAAGTTCTTCTGATGTGAGGCACTTTAAACATTAATGCCTGATTCTAAGTGAATGATTTCTTAAAATGAAAATGAGGGAAATTATATGGGCTGCCGCTAAATTCATGAGTCATCTTATGACAGATGAAAAATAGTTTAAAGGAGAGAAGACTGCACAGAATCATTTGTGGTTATGCAGTATGAATATGGAGGTTTCAGGTGGTAAAATATTCCACAGATAAGCTCGTGACGGATTCCAACACATGTGACAAGTCTATCCATGTACTGCACCACGGGATGAAAGACTATAGCATTTCTCATTCGGGTCATGTGCTCAAAATGTCTAGAAGACCGGCTGTAGAGGTTTCACATGCCCTATTTGTGTTACATCTCACTTTGGGGGGAAACCTAAACACAACACAAGAGCTGACTCAATATGTCTGTAAGTCCTGTCAGAAAAAGACAAAGCCCCGACATAGATGATTGATTTCTTTGCACCAGTATCTGAGACTAGGTCCTCACCAATGCCAGCCAGAGAAACAAAACATACAATGATTTCAAAAGGTCATCTATTTCAGCTATGGCATTGTTCATTCAGGTATTTCTGGGGAAAGTAATGGGAGAGATAAGAGCAGTGGGTTTGTCAGTATAAAAGACAAATGTTGAAAAAAGTTTTTGAAAAGTTAAAAGAAGAACGTCATTGTCAGAAACACTTTAAGGTTTACAAGTTTAAAGAGGATGTATCGTGCACATTTCTATCTATATTTACTGGTATATCTTTGCATGATTCAGTTAAAAATTATGAGTTTATTTATCTTAAGTAGCTCTTTATGCAGCCCCTCAGTTCAGCCTCTGTCTTAAAGAGGCTGTTTTAGCTCCTGTCTCTTTAAGGCCCCCTCTCCGATGAGCCCACTCTCTTTACTCGAAATGGAAACTTATCAAATACATCCGTACATTATCGAGCCAGAATCCGATTTGAGATATGCGAGTGGACAACGTGAACATCCCATGGAACAACTTTAGTAACAAAAACTACAGAACAGACAGCCATTTGTGGGCATGTGCAAACAATCTGATGTCATCACAACGAGAAAGTAGAGGTAACATTGCAAATGAAGTGTTCAGAGAGGAAATTTAACCACGGTTAACATACACATTCAACATCATACCAGTATAAAAATAAGAGAAAATCAGTAAAAGCATGATATGTCCCCTTTAATATAGTAAATGTAATAAACCATGGACTCTTAATATTTGGGTAAGAAAGCTGGTTTCCTGCTTTGAATTACCATTTATAATAAATCAATAACTAAACATAAAAACAACCTCACCTGGACACCTGCTGCTGCTGTCTGAATTTAGATTCTGCCCCAGTTTTTGCAAAAGCTAGGCATGTCTGTGTGTGCGCAGACATTAGAGAAATATATTTTCATATTCAGATAGTATGTGTGTGCATGCTGTTGTTGGTGTGTGTGTGTCTGAGAGAAAAATAGAAAGCGAGGGTATAGTGTAGGCTAATACAACATATTCAAATTAAAGGTCACTAGCCCTCCATTTTCAGAGCAGCCTTCATTACACTTACAATATTTACCCATATGAACATTTCAAAGGTGGCGTATGTGTTTGTATGTGTTTGTGTGTGTCACAAAGCAGTAGAGCAGCATACAGAAAGAGAGAGAGAGCATGGAGAAGTATGTGTGTTTGTGCATGAATCTGAAGTGAGCTCTCAACCCAGGTATAATTACATAGAGATGTGCTCAATCTGACTGCATTTATGAGGAACCTGTCACATTTGTATCACTGTCATTGCCATAGTAACCAAAAGGTCTCTTTGAATATCATTCTTTAGAGGCTTTCACGCTGCCGAAACCAACGTCATAGGATCTGCTTAAAGACCAGCAAAAGAGCAGCTGTGTGTGTGTGTGTGTGTGTGTGTGTGTGTGTGTGTGTGTGTGTGTGTGTGTGTGTATGTGTGAGCCTGTGCCAGTATACCTGCATGTGAGCATGTAAATTCATCTCCAGTATTCCCAGTCACAGCATGGGAGGGGGTTGAAAGGGAATGAGAGCGGAGAGGGGGCAGAAAAAGAGGAAAAAAAAGGGAGATTGTGCACTGTGTAAGAGTGCAGGCTGTTGCTAGGTGGAGCAGGGTTGGTGCTTTGAAGCAGAGATGTTTGCAACTACACCTGTGACAAACTGAAAATCTCTCTTGCAAATGCATAAAATGTGCACAAAGACAGACAAAACCACACATGCAAACATAACTATCTATTAACACATCCTCTCTATTAAATGAAACAGCATCCATGCACAAAGTAGCACATACATGCTGTAGACCTGTGAATCAAACTGCAGTGCTGAGGTTGGAGCCCACGCAGAGCCAAGGAGACGCAGAGCGCCAGAAACCGAGGTGAGGTTACAATAAAAACAGGAAAAAGTCAAAGATAGAATAACTGAAAGAGCAGATAAAAGAGTAGCAACAGATAGTGAGAAGAGGATGAAGTAGATAGAGCGAGGGAATGGAACTAGGAGGAAGATAGAGACTCAAAGGGCAGGATGGGAGGAGATGGTGAGGAGAGGAGAAAATGAAGGAGGAGGAGGAGGGGAAAGCATACAGACACAATGAAGGAATAGACTGGAGAGAGGGATGATCACAGATTGCAAGAAAATAACAGAGTAAGGAAGAAGAGAGGAGTTAAAGTGGTAAAAAGAGAAGAAGAGAGAGGTAAAATCAGGCATTCAGGAAAAGAGACAAGAGGTAAAAAAAAAAACATTGCAGCTAAGATGACAGCGAGCTCACTGAGTCTGTGCAGCTGCTCTGACTTATTAAGAAAGAAGAGAAACATTTGTCTTGTATCTCAAATTAAACTTACTTACTTTTTGTTATCATTTCTACCAAATTGCACCACCCTCTGCAAAATGTACTAAAAATTAACCATTAAATACCTGCAAGCTGCTCAAAAAACTTCCAGGAAACTAGTATAAAATTTACCTGGACGTTCATCATCATTTTCTTTCTCATTCTAACTAGGTAGTCTGTTGTTTGTTTTCATGTATTAATCAGACATGGCGAGCACAGAAATGTAATTGTCCTTTGAAACTTTGGTGTTGACACACACAGAGCTCTTCACCGCCAGTATAAAGGTCCCATTTGTTGCAGCACAGGCCTATAATCTACCCTCAGTTTCTCAGACACCCTTAGCCTGAGCCTTTCCAGCCCTTCCCAAGTAACTGCTGCTTTACTCGAGAGTGCACAAAAGTATGGTTGAAGTGTAGATTCAGACACTTCAGCTGTCAGTTTTCGACAGTGTCATTGTCATTTTTTCTGGAGCCGCCTGCAGTCACCTTTGTGAGCGAGTAAGAAGGCGGCACGCCAAGTCGCAGTGGCCACTTGGGGGACCAAAACATGGTGATTTTCTCTGTAGTTTGCGTACTCTTATATTTTTTGTCACTGGGCCCTTACTGGACCTTTCCACTACTGTCCTGCCTTATAGTCTATATTGTTTTTGCACCACACTCTCTCTCTTGCACTATTATGATATGCACTGATTTTTTCAGTTATGTCCTTATGTTTTATGTAGTGTTTTTTATGTCTTGCTGTTTAACTATCGCACCATAGGCTCCTGGGAAACAATATTTTATCTCAAATACATACTTGTATATGGATGGGTTGACAATAAAGAGAGTCTGAGTCTTTGCTTTTGGAAACAAGCAGAGCTCATCAACTAGCTGTCCAGTTTATTTACCTTCAATTTGGGCTTTCTGAATGTTAATGGTATTTCTATTTAACAGCAAAGACAGCGCCACGTTCCCCTAGATTTATGCTGTTTTTGTCTAAAATGATCGAACAAATGATTAGCTTGTCCAACATAATTGTCTATTGATTGTGTGACGGATTAGTGAGACATCAATGAACAACCTGTTTATGCACCTATATGTTGTTGATAGTCATGCTGCCAGTTGTAATCTGTGGCTTGTTAAAAAAAAATGTACATTTTGTTTTAGTATTAGAGCAGTTTGGTACTTCGTGTCATGCTTTCATAAGAGCCTTTGTATAAATGAGAATTGATTTAAGAAGACACAGAGACAGAGAGAAGCATCTGGACGACAAAAAGCCTCACTAAATGAGGACAAGGACCTCTTCCTCCCACATTCATGTGAGTCATCACACCCCTCCTCCCACATCTGTCTCAATGCTTGATCGCAGAGGACACGTGCACCCAATAAAACACAGGCTGACACTCCTGCTTTGCACACATACACACAAATGGCCACACACACACTTACACCAGGTACACACTGGTCTGAACACACACGAGCGTGCACACGTACGCACACACATCCGTTAGAAAGCAAAACTTGCACACGTGAACACACAAGCACCTATACACTTGCTGTAGGCCAAAGGGAGTTCACCATGGCAACAAGAGAGTGGGGCAGCAGGATGCAGTTTCTGGCCGACACAGGTGTGTGCACAGATAACACTTTGCACGTGCGTACACATATAGACACACATGAATGCATATGCACATACACACACAAGCGGAAAGGGAGGTCCTGCAGCACACAGCTCACATATCTGAACAGGAAGAGCATACCACTTTTTTTTTTGTTTGTTTGTTTGATGTTTGTGCCGTATAACACGTATGAGAGCATGTTCAGAGTATTTGTGTCTTCAAGGGTGAATTAAATAACTTCCACATAGCACAAAGTAACTCTTTTATAACAGTAAACTGTAATATTGAAAAGGTGCCTATGTATACTTGTGCGCAACTGCAGAGACTAAAGGAGCCTGAAAGCTATAAATGTCCTATGAATGTCTAAGAATATATGTGACAGAGCAATATTGTATATGGGCTCGCATCCAAAACCATCCCGACTAAACTGATTGTGTTGTCACTCAGTGACCATTAGTCTAAATGACAAAGGACACCTTTCTCAATATCAGCCAGTTTGAGAGGGACAAACCCACAAGGATACAAGGTGAACTCATAGTGGTGTGGCATGAATATCTAAGTAAATAAGCTCCTTCATTGGAACAAGGGTGCTACATTTTTAACAAGTCTGTGCTCTCATTTGTGGACATTAATCCTTAACATGATGCAAAGTTGAGCGTAGTCTGTTAGCCTCAAGTGCGGTCCACTGGTGACAGCATATCAAGAAAATTGAATAAATGGACCCAATACATGGGTGTTACTTTAAAAATATTTCAAGAAGATTGTGTTACAGTGTTAGGGAGTAGTCTGTGAGAATTACACTGGACATGATGTTGACATCAGCCCCTGTCTGGCTGACTCTCTTACTTCCTGCAGGCAGATAAGAGCGCTGTAAGGAATAAATCATGTGATGTATTCTGAAGGGAGGCTTTTTTTATCTATTTAATGAGAAAAATGTACTCAAAAATAAATATTTTATACCAGCACTTTGGAGGTATTCTGTTATACCATTTACATATAAAGTCAAATTTAGCCCAAAGAACTTTAATATGTTTTCCAAAGACTTACAACAATTCACATTCAATTAATGAACATTATTCAGAGGAGAGGGAACACATATGTTTACCCCACATGCCTGAGGCAGCACCAATATTGAGCTAAACTGAAATTAATTGAGAACGATGGAAAAATTGACCAAGAAGGAAGCACTGTCATTACAGTTATATGGTCAGTGATTGCACATTTGGATGTTGACACTGCTCTGTGTGGTTTTAAGTGGGAAAAGTGAATGTGAAAGTGATGGTACTAGATAAATACAGAGTTGTAGGATTTAGGTTTAGATTTAAAGTTTTTCGTATAGTCCTTACTGTATATCTAATCTGGAACTTTATGCACTAAAGCCACAAAATATATCAATGTCAGTTGAACAGCTCCTACTAGTAGCTCCTGATAAAATCCTGGATTTGAGTCTAGGAAACTGTGAGCTGTGTGATAGATGGGATGGGGGGGGCGGGGGGGGTCACGTTCACAGATATTGATTGAACTGTCCTTGGTACGAGGAACGTCATATGCGAGTTACACTGAGTGGTGTTCCACTGTAATGCAGACAGGGAGATTGGATATGATGATAGAGCGAATCCATTACAACCACAGAATGACTGAGAGAACTGGGTCACTGGCTAATTGGACAGAAATACATCAGCCCGCCCTACGTGTACACACACACACACACACACACACAGACACATACTGTACACATTGCTGGCACAATCACACATTTAGACCTGCATGAATACACATGCGTTCAGCAGACTTTCATATGTTCACTTGCAAGTCATTATATTTGCAGAGACATAAATGTGGATACAGAGCAAACACACTGATAACATCTGAACACACACACCAAGGCATTACTATAGATAGCGTGTATAATGGCAGATTAGCATATAATAACCATTTAATCAATTAACCCCCATCACAGTGGGGTAGCCCAGACAAGACTCGGGGATTTTCATTATGCATTACTAAGTCTGGCACGCAGAAGCCCACCCACATGCATACAAGTACACATACACATAGCCTATATATCATGACTCACATTGATTATGATCACAGTGCCAGTGTCTATGTACGCATGCACGCAAGACCGTGCATGCATGACATTTCCATGCACCCAGATTTACAGTACAGTAAGTGAAGGTGGCTATAAATAGAGTTAGGCAGACGCTGTCATAATTCGGAATAAATTCAGGAGAATTGTTCACCCCCGAGTTTCTCTGTTGCAGGGCAGAAAAGACTGGAGGAGAGGAGAGGAAAGGAGATGAGAGAAGAGAAGAGAGGAGAAGAAAGAAGAGGAGAGGAGGAACAGAAAGAAAAGAGGAAGGAGGAGAGGGGAGGAGAGGAGAGTGAAAAAAAATCAGGCTTGAAATAGATGAGAAAAGGGGAAAATTAGTTATTAGTTATATAATGATATAATAATTATATAATTAGTTCGTTATTGTGCCTGACGTCATAGTGTCTGAGCTTCAGGAGGTGCATGGAAATTTAAAAGACAAAAATAGTCCCAAAGACAATCAATAACACTTATTTTACTCATTCAAGGTGCTTTTGCAGTTTTGCAGTATCATGCTACAATCAGGCAGCTCAGGGCTGAAGGAGAAGAAGGAGGAAGGTTTGGGGAGAAAGAGAAAAGAGAAGCACATAGACTCACACTTGAGCTTTGATGTATTTCATCTCTGAGCGCCAAATAGCAAGAGAGATACTTTGATCCATCCGATTTCTGAGGATTGTAAGATTATGAGGATTGTTAGCTGGAGATACAGTGAAATGGGGATCGCTGAAAAGGCCTGCGTCAGTGAGCGTGCTTGTGTTCTCACCTCCTCCCCTCTTTCTCTTTATCTCCTGTGTTTTGTCAATACCCTCCCTCTCTTCTCACATTTTTCTACCTCTGTCTCTTCCTCTTTCCTCCTTTGCCTCCTGTTCTCCTTTCCTTCTTTTCTTTTTCCTTCCTTTCTCCTATTGATTAATCAATTCAGTCTAGAGGAATATTCTTTGAAGCTCTCGCATTATGGCAGCAAACATCGATATTTACTGCAATTCAGAGTTGAATAAGGCATGATTTAATGATTAAATGAATGATTAATAAAACACAATCTTATAGCTTGTTATTCGCTCTATTCGAGTACCAAAACTAACCACAGTAAGGCATGTTGTAGTGATCATACTGCACTTTTTTTCATTTTTTTCACCTAAACATTATCGGGTCACACAGAGCTAGAAATGACATATCTGCCCTGCTTTATTCTTTGTGTCTCACTTTACAGACTGCTCAATTATGCACTTTAAAAGCTTAGAGGGAGAACTTTGAGAGTAGTAAGAAGTGTTTCCCTGCTTCTCATTTACTTATGCATGAGAGAGGGTGAGAGGAAAAGTCAGATGGCGGGCAGAGAGAGGAAGATGGGATGAGAGATGAGGAAAAAGCAGAAAAAAGGAGGAGAGAGAAAGCAGATGGAGGGTCAAAGAGACAGCAGAGGAAGATCATAAATGAAGAAAAGAAAAGGGCAGCAAAGTGAGATTTAGATTCTTTTTTTCTTTTTTTTTTAAATTCCTGTCTGGTACAAATTAACAGCAGGGGTTGACAGCGCACCCTCTGTGCCACCGGGATGGAAAAGTGTGCGGTGCTTGAACAAGACTGAATTATTCAAAGACAAGCTGGGACTCGCCGAGTAAACATTAAGTCGACACAGAGATGCAGCCTCACACACACACACACCGCTCTCCCGGTGTTCAGGGAGACTCTCGCCTCCTCTGGGTCCCACAGACAGATGGGACGGGAAATGTGTCACTGGGTCAAATTCAGACGACGGCCACCGAGACAACTGTCACCTCTATTAACCCTCAAGGAAAATGGGTGGCTTTTTTGTGTTTATGGAGACCGTTAACTGTCGGGGGAAGTAGTTTACCCGTATTCCTGCTGGACTAAGTGTTTACAAATGATTTGATAAAATGTGTGAAATCGAGGAGAGTTGGGTGGTTGCAATCAAGAATGTTTTGCATGCATATGTAATGGTTTCACTGGATGGAATTAAAACTGATAGTAACAATCAGGGGGAGTGAAGTTTGACATGCAAAATCAGAAATGAAAATATGAAAGGGGTACTCCAATGATTTTACATGTCAAGGTCAATTTATTTGTCACAGGGAGTACTGCAAAGCCTATAAAATAATTTGTATGTCTGCTGTGGCTCAAGTGACATCATTTGATTAATATCAGCTGGGGCTTAGAGGGAATAGTTCAAAATTTGGGGAAATATGCTTATATGCTTTGTTGCTGAGAGTTAGAAGAGAAATTTAATACCACTTTCATGTCTGCATTAAGTAGGAGGAGGTGATTAGCTTATCTTAGGATAAAACTAGAGGCAACGGGAAACTGGCTCTGTCACAAGTTCACAAATCTGCCTACCAGCACTTTAAAAGTTGACTAATTAACACGGTGTAACTTGTTTGTTTAATCCGTACACAAACAGAGATGTAAAAGTAACAGTGTGTGATATTAGAGGGAGCTACATAGTGTAATTATCTCTCACTGAACAGTTCACCTGTCAACAAGCATCTCTGTGCAGAGTCTCCAGTGGTTGCCTGGAAACTAAATAGTGATGACAAGACTCGAAGAAGTCACTGCACCCATCTAGTATTCACCAAGAAACTATTACAGCACTAAGATATACTGTAGGTGCTGGAAAGCAGATTTTTTTCAACTTTGGACAATAGAGGCTAGCTGTTTCCCCCTGCTTGCTGTCTTTGTGCTAAGCTAAAATAACTGCTTCTTGGTTCTAGATCCACATTTAACACACAGACATTGGACATCAGTCTTCTCATCTAACTCTTGGCAAGAAAGCATATAAGCATGTAGTATTTCCCAAAATGCTGAACTACTCCTTTCACAAAAACCCTCCATTACAAACCATAGACTGTTTAAAAATAATGGACGTAGCCACCGTGACGCCACCCATTGGTTTGTGGACTCGCATTTAGAAGTTTTGACCGTCGCCATCATGGATTTTTGGAGCCAAAAGTGATGAGAAGTGCCCATATTTGGACAAGAGGGTGGAGCTGACCCTAGCTAGCTAGCTAGCTACTAGCTTGGTTAGCACGGTGCACTTACAGTCTATGGTTAACTGTGACAATGCTAATGCTAATGCTAATGCTAATTTTCGCTAGCGAAAAACGGGCTTAAAACCATCAAAACAAAATGTACTTACCGGAAAAACTGAACATCCAACTCATTAGAGGGCCTTTTAGTACAAGCTAACGCTGGACACGTCTTTTTAGGCGACCAAAATGTTATAATTAACTTTCATGAACTGAAAACACATTGAAATAACGACGGCGACGGCTACGGCTCCGGCTACACCTATACTCTGTGAATCTCGGGTTACGCCATGTTTAACGTTGTCGCCGTGGTAGCGACCTGTCAATCACAACGTAGCCACGCCCTAAAGCATGACCTGCTTTATCGTCAAATTTAAATTAAATGGGGCCACAATTTACAAAATCAACATCATTCTGTATTGAAGAAGACTTGAAACTAGCGATTGAGTCCATAAACTTATTAGGAAAGTGTTTACTGAGGTAATAAATCAAGTGAGAAGTAGGGTCTATACAAACGGACTTCTTTTTGAAGCTGCCCCTGCTGGCCATTAGAAAGAATGCAGGTTTAAGGCACTTCCGCATTGGCTTCATTTTTCAGACCAGGAACTACCAGCTTGTTACAAACAAGGAATGTGGACTTTGAAAGAAATGGCGCCATCTTCTCCATTTGGAGCCAGGACCTTCTAAATAAGTAAAGCGGGGTGTTGTCTTTCATACTCTGGAAACACACCCTGCTACCTCAGACTGAAGCAAATGCTAGCTCAGTGGAACACCGAGCAGTTTACTCTTGGGCTAACATTGACTTCTTCAGCTAATTTGTGCTAACAGGGCGGGTATCATAATCAGGTAACGTTAAACTTTAACTACTGTGACAATAGTCTGACTCAGTGCGAGTCCTGGAGCCGGAGAGAGCAGCAGGTAAGCCAACTGTCAAACACAGCTGTCTCAACACCCACACAGCAGACATCAATGCTACTATAACGGAGCAATAATTTCCAAAATGACCACCAGCACACTTATAAGAGGGTCCGAATTTAGCAATTGAGATTATAATGATTCTTTGAAAAAAATGATTGACTTTGTATTTCTAGAGAGCTGATGCTTTTTAAATGGGAGTCAATTGGAGCCAGCATCGAGCCATTGGTGGCATTGCACTTTAAGCTACTTTCGCATTGGCTTCAGCCTCAAGCCGTGGTAGCTGCCACTTGAACTTGACCCATACTAGGGATGAAAAGTAAGAATATCTTGGCCTCTGCAGCATCGATTTTGATCGGTTTTTAATCTCAACTGAGCTGGCGTATAATAATGCAGTTTATAAAGGTTAACAGTGCTTTCTTGAGTTCACATTGTTAAGCTTTTATACTGGGGAGTGTCATGTTTGTAAGTTTCTCCTACATAGTCTTGTGGAGTGAGGCGGGTTTTCGTTAAAATGAGCAGCTTACGGTGTTGTGAGTGTGGCACTTTTAAATTGTACTTTAATCCATAGTCTTCATTCTGTCTTTATTCATCAGTGGAAATAGTTTGGCTTTCAGGCTTGTTTTGACGAAGAAATATCTTGAGATTCAACCTAATTAAAAATGAGTGATTTTGCCATTCATTGCAATGTTTGGAGTAAATGAATGCTGCTGTCTACATGCTTAACAATCCAGAAGTAATCTCTTTCTGACATATTTTTTTTACCTGAGTGCCATTCCATTGTTCATCTTTTTCATTCCTTTCATTGTTTTTTTCTTTTAATTTCACATCATTTAAATTGAATCAATTGTTTCTCCCTTTCTGGTTTTGTGTGTTTGACTCCAAGGAAAAACTCATCAGCTATTCTTTACCCTGTGTTTCTTGCATTCTAATTCCTCTGCATGTTTGTTTCGCTGCGGTCTGTCGGCGGAGCAGTAGAACAGAGCAGTGGGATAGCTGTCTAACCCCCGTCACCTGTCGAGATACGCTGGATGGATGCACCCTGCGGAAATTAACGCCAGGATTATGCAAATCCAAATTGAACTGTGAAGTTAAGAGGCTCGGCCCAGTGACCTCGTCATCTCACACAGGCAGGGGACGGGCGTACATACAGATCGTCATAGAGTATTCACAAGCGTGCGCCCACACACACAGACACACACATCAGTGCATTCAGACACACGAGCAGAGGCGCGCGCACATGCAAAAATCCAAAGACATGAATACATGGTGACAAATCAATGCTTTTTCTGCGCGTGTGTGTGTGTGTGTGTGTGTGTGTGTGTGTGTGTGTGTGTGTGTGTACACTTATGAGTCCACTCCTGCCTGTGTGCATGAGCTGAATTATAATTTGGTCATCAGAGCTGTGTCCCAAATTACCACACACACACAAATACAGACACATATGCACACAGACACATATGCACACACACACAAATACAGACACATATGCACACAGACACAAATACAGACACATATGCACAGACCACTGGTTTCTACAGCTGTGACTGCTGAGTCTATGTGCATTCTCCAAAAAAATAATATTAGGTTTATTTATCTAGCACCAGTCTTTGAACATTTAATGAGGCAGCAGTGTAGCATATAGCAGCTGATGTATTTATATTCTTTTATATGCATCCTTATCAACTAGGACCCATGACAATAGGAACTATATTGTCAAATGTGCCTGGCTAGTTCAGTCGGTAGAGCCTGAGACTCTTAATCTCTGGGTTTTGGGTTTGGGATGTCTAGTTGTACACTGAGAATCTGAATAGCTTGGATAAATGTAACGTACTTCCTGTCAGTTTGTGCCCTGCAGTCCTTGTAATGAGTGTCAGTGTGTACAGGCACTTCATCAAACACTTGAGGTCAGTGTCCTGGCGTGACTGCTGTATTGGTATGTTGATTGATTCGTGCAAAGATGCAGAATGATCGTATTTCAGGACAAACTGCTGTCTATTTGATCCAGACTGCAGTCTGTGCACCCAGAACAGTGTATACAAATCTGAACAAAACTGTCTGTGCCGCGGTTCAGGACACGTTAGGCAACCCTGAAATGAGTATCGAAATTTGTACCGTAAATAAGCGGACCAAACAAAAGTTGTGAAATGCAACTACAAACAGTTTATAAGAGGTTGTGAGTGGCAACAGCTGTCTCACAAGACCTCTTAAAGAGATGTGATTGGATCTTTTATAGCAGATCCAGGCTCAGTTCACTGCGATACATTATTGACATATAGACTCCGTACTATTTCACTGTCATGTTGCACATTTAGGAGTTTTTAGAATTATTTTTGTACATCATACAAAAGACTAAATAGTCGTATACAGATAATAATAATTGTCTTGCAAATAGGTTAATTATCTGGCAACACTGAGCATCACTACCTCAAAACTTCCTCAGCATTTGCTGGAGAAGTGGCATCACATTAAGCTCAGAAGGTGCTGAAAGGAAGATGACTGCTGAGCACGAGAGGAGGAAATATGAAGAAAAATAGAGAGAAAGATTTGGGTTAAAGAGCCGATATATGGAACACGTCCTCTATTTTTCATCTCTTCATCCTAGATACTGTCCTTCTGCTTGACCTCTCTGACAGATGATAGATGACAGATATACACACTGATACATGCACATGT
This sequence comes from Scomberomorus guttatus, assembly GCA_038419695.1. Taxonomy (NCBI): domain Eukaryota; kingdom Metazoa; phylum Chordata; class Actinopteri; order Scombriformes; family Scombridae; genus Scomberomorus; species Scomberomorus guttatus. Next base: position 11,825,950 of record CM076466.1, on the reverse strand, counting down.
GTGCTAATGTAACTACGCTCACACAATCGTGCACATTTGCTCACACACATGTGCACAGCCTTATCATATTTAAGCTTATGTGCACACACAGCCTGTCAGATTTTGAATGCTGTTAGAATCTAATGGTTGGCATTAGCTCGACGTTCCCCTGACATTTCGCTGGAAAAGGGCTTCAGCTGCTAAGTGTGTGTTTGTGTGTGTGTGTGTGTGTGTGTGTGTGTGTGTGTGTGTGTGTGTGTGTGTGTGTGTGTGTGTGTGTGTGCGCGCTCACAGGGCCCGAACAGACAGGCAGACAGCAGTGGGTGTGGGTGGTGTGTGGGAGAGAAAGAGAGAAGTGATGAGAGAAAGGTGGCGAAAAAGATGGAGTTGGCGAGAGAACCAGAAAGAGAGAGAGTTAGCGACAGACGGCGAAACAGAGAAGAAGAACTAAAAGAGCAAAGGTGAGTCACAGAAGTCAGATGGAGACTGTATGAAAGAGAGAAAGAAAAATATCCACCCGTGCTCTCCTAGAAGCAGCTTGCGACTATCAGCGGATAAACCAAAGGTCTCGTCAGCCAGCATGTTAATGTCATCCAAGCGCTGTTCCATGTCTTAAATATTCACTGATTTTCTTCCATGGCTCAGCGGTGTATCACATGAGAGTTTCAATTCCAATTTTGGTCATTTTAGCGAACAAAGAAATTGCTGTTTAAAGGATAATTGAAATTTATTGCAACTTGGGTCTTTTTTCATATTTGTGGACATCATTTCTACTGGTTATGATCACTTCAGTTTGTCATGATGACAAACTGAAGTATTTGCTATGATCTGGTGACACAGGAACATCACTGCAGTGAGTCCAGAAAGGCAAGAAACAAGCATTCAAACAATCAGACAGGTTGTAAAGAAGCCAATAGTTAGCCTTGGTGGTACAGACTGATTAAACAACAGATTGCCATGACATTCATGTTTCCCGGAGAAGAGAAGAGAATTTTCCTCTAATGCCACAAAGATGTCTGCATTTGTGGTTTTGAGTGAAATGTCTTGACAACTAGATGGATTGCTATAAAAGTACAGACATTAATGTCACCCTCTTTAACTTTGGTTATCACCGCTATAACTTCTTTTAGCGCCACCATCAGGTCAATATTGCACTTTGTGTTACGTGCTAATTAGCAAATGTTAGCATGCTGACTTGCTAACATAAGATGGTGAACATAAACATCGGCATGTAAGCATTTTCATTGCGAGCAAGTTAATATGCTAACATTAGCATTCATCTCAAAACACTGCTCTGCCAAAGTACAGCCTCACAGAGCTGCTAGCATGGCTGTAGACTCTTATTATAACTCTAAAGACACTTTGACATGGACTAAAATTTGGGGGTTTTGATACTCAGCATGTGTGCGCATCAGTCTTCCCTTCATCCTCTCCAGGATTTATTTGTGTGCTGTAACACTCCCTCTCTCCCTTCATTTCTCTCCCAATCTCTTTCAACCCTCACATGCTCCTTCTTTCTAACTCCCTCTCTCTATTTGCCACTCCTCCTCCCCCACTACTTCCATCAACCCTTCATCTTCCAGTGACACAGAGGATCATATCCTGTCTGTGGGGAGTAGGATGTAACTTAATGCAGGTCAGTGACACACAGAGAAATGCCCTACCCCACCCCTAACCCATTTAGTCACTGTTACTGAGCGCGTACCTTGGGGTGTGTTTTGTGCTTGTGCATAGATACCATATAGCCTGTATGCATGAATCTGTGCAGTTATTTGCTCTGGTGTCATTTTGCATACTGCTTATTATATATAAATGTGTATGATGCCTGCCAACCCCCAGCATTAGTCATGGACAGCAGATACTGCTCTCGTATTTGTCCCTGTCTCCCACAGCGGGCTAACAGGGTCATTATGACCTTAACACACTTCCTGACCTCATGCAACGCTTCTTTAAATGCTCACAGGCTCACACACAATAAGGATAATGATGATGATAATGGAGGCTTTCCACTTCTTTGGTATTCATGGATGATTATAGCAACAAAAATAAGAATTTTTCAAATTCATTATGTTGGAGAAAACAGCGTGTCCTTGTCCGTTCTTCACAGGGTTCAGAGGCTTTTTGTGCATGCAAGGACACTCTGCTGAGGAGAAATAACTGAGTGGGTTGATGTTTTTCTATTAAGACATATTCCATTTAATTGAGCGTCCATCAATCATTTCACGAATTTTGAGTTACATGTTTGTTTTTTTTCCTGCATCGGGTTTATCGTTCTGTGCTTGAGGCAGTGTTTTCCACCATGCAACTAGCTGCTGAGTGATCATAGTCAGTTGGGATTAGCGAGCATCATGGTGACCTTGATTGGGACTGGCCAGCATCAATATTTAGTATCAATCCAGCAGTTACAGTCTATATTCGTACTGCAAGTTTTTCTCCACTGAAAGAGGCAGATAAACCAAAACAGAGAGATAGTGGAGTCTGCTTTCAAGAAGCCCCTGGTCTGGTCACAGTTTATCTCTGTGTCTAAACAGCCATCCGGGTCACTGAACTTAAGCAGTTAAGGTTATGTGGAAATGTTTGCTAATCACTGCTTTCCCTCAACTCGAGCCACTACAGGCTCACTGTAGGGAGAGGAGCCAAAGATAAGGCCATGGGTTGCCTCACCATCTGGAATATTAATGGAAAAATTCACCACTGCGAATATGATGATTTCTTAAAACTAGGTCACCTATATAGTAGAAATGTGCAATTATTTTGGAAATGTGTTCCCTATGACTATAGAAAACTGAGAAAAAGGCTGTAGATTCCCCATATCAATTTTAAGGGGGAATCAACCACATAGATGTGTGTTCACAGCCAGATTAGCACCAAAGACAAAGTTAGTACAGCGTTATATTTCTTTACTGAGGCTTATTTTCATTTACAAAACATTTTTCCTCATCGATTCTGGATATATCATACTGGTGTGCAAGCAAACACTGTTCACAAACACTGTAATTTGTGTGCCAAAAAGTATTACGCCGTTGCTAATTGGTCTGCAGGCTCTATCATAGTGTGTAGAGGGGTAACAAGTTCATCTTTTAAGGGCGGACATAACATGCGATTTGTGATTTTCTGTTTGTGCATGCATGTTTATGCGTGATACGTCCCCTTTAATTTGCAATAACTTCATTTTGATAATTGCTATTGGTTCATTCTCAGTTTAAAATACTGCATACAATGACAAAATAAATATATTGTGCAAGTATCAAGGATCAAGTATCTGTGGGTTGGTTGTGATGGGCTAACCACTTAAACAGGTGGTTACAAAAAACTACCTTTTGTAGGTTTGATATTTTAAGCTGTTGCGTTGGTCACCTTCACAGACAAAACAGGTGGGAGCTGAGTACAAGCACTCTGCTCATCTCACTTGTTTAATGAAACAATTGAGTTGATGAGTCTATCGTAGTCAACAAAAAACAACAAGAGATGTGAATTTTGTGCATGTCTAAGATTTATCACATGGTTCATCCCACTGATGACAAAAATCTTGCTTTTGTTCCTAAATGAGCAGTATAAGAGGGAGACTTGAAAAACAGATGCAGCGTTTGTTCCTCAAGTGTAGCCTGCAGCCGGTTTGTGCTGCTGCTTATAATCTCACTGCCACTGTACTGCAGCTAGATGACATTTTAATGACACTCGTCAGGAAATTGTGTGTTTTTATTTGTTCCTGCACCATGGAAAAGTTATCAGCGTGTGCCCTGTAGTCAGGAGTAATGGTTTAGCACAAGAGTCAGTCATAGTTCAGCTGAACTGTTATTCTGCTTCTGCTTATTTTGAACTATTGAATACTGGTAAGAAGAGGCCAAAGGGAGAATAGGTTGCATATGTTGTTATTTTAAGCAAAAGAATCTTGTTGTTTCGTATGTGTTTATATGGGAAAACGTCCGGTCTTCACACATTGCAACCTGTATTCTCATTAGGTTACTGTGCTTTTGCCCATTTTCTACAGACCTCTAATGTCAACAATAAATTAACCTTCAATTAAGGTGACCGCAGAGATCATAGCAACCCTACCCACCCCTATAAACAATGTAAAACAGAGATTCGCTGAGAGAAAAATTTATGAAAAGCGACCGTCTCCATACAAATTGTATGCAAATACAACCGGAGCATGCAGCATCTGCATCCTCTTAAACATGCAGGGAGCAGAAAACTAAGGAGGAGCTGATTTTTCATAGCTGATCCTGAAATACAAAGCTGAGGCACATTCTTAGAGGCAGAGGACGAGAATGAACGGGAGAGGAAAAATAGACAGAAAGAGAGAATTGCGTTGCACGAAGCTTAACTGAAAGAAAAAAAGAAGGATGACTGGAGGCAGATGGAAAGAAAGAAAGACAAATGAGGAAGTGAGTGTTGTTCCAATAAACAGATACAAGCCATAAATATTAGTTCCTCGGGGACAGTAACGTTAGCGCTGTGTCAAGCTGATTATTTATAAAGTGACAGACTCCTTCAGGAAATCACCTGTATGAAACGCATTAGAGTGCAACTTGTGCAATTTATATTCATTTTGAAGCTATTATTTTAATGGTAGTCTTTCTGTTTTACCTGAAGTAATGATTGGCCCCAGTGATTCATGGGGAAAAGATGGAAAAAGTCATTTGGATATTTGTGAATAATGTTAATGCAATGAGCCTCTGTTAGAGGCTCGCCCACGGTCACTCATCGCTTTAAATCAGACATGAAGTCAATTTTAATGAATGGGAGGCCTCAAGAAAAAAAAATACTATTGTGATTCTCATTTTAGGTCACATGAAGGCTGCTATAATAACATCAATTCAGTGATTTATCTAACTTTACTATCACACTTTATATAAAAAAATATATAGTGTATTAATTATAATAAGAAAGTAGTATGTGAACTAAGACATACAGATCTAAAGCAGTATGACCTTTTCCTAACCTACCTCATTGCTTTTTCTGCTAAACAAATACAGGGTAAAGCATTCGAGTTTCAGGGTGAAACATTCAAGAAAATCCACTGGAGAGTTCCTTTTGTTAACCCGTGTAGGAAGGCCGCCATGGGACCTCATTAGGGGAAAGGTTTTGTTTTGTTTTGTCTTGTTTTTCTCATTGAATTTTTTCCATCAAGAGCAAAGTCGCATCTCTACATCCATCTTCATTTGAGTTTAACAACTTTATTTTAGGGTTGCAGGAGGCGTTTTTGACATCATAGAGTTGAAGACAGTGTTTTATTTCCATATCCAAGCAGTTGATATGTTCATCAAAGACAGCAGTTGTGCTAAGAATAGGCTTTGTAGAGCCCGAATAGAGGTGCGTTTCCCTTGGAAAGTGATACTTCATGGCAAAATTGATTTATCTTTAATGAGACTGAGCATTTGTGTCTGCTTACAAGCACGTCAATATCCTGTGAGGTTGCTAAATTATTACTTATGAGACTCAGAGAAAATAAGACACCTGATATTATTAAAATGGTTAAAGGCACACATGTCGGCAAATTGAGCAGTTATGGATAATAATGACATAACAATGTTTTTTTTTTTTTTTAAATCTCCTTCTTTCACCACCTTACAGTGGTCATCTGAAAAAGTGCTTTGTTCCTTACTGTGGCGCTGTAGCACTGCACTTCCCAAAGATCACCTGCCAATATAATACTTAGTCTTGGCAGCACTGGTAGCACCTCACAGTTCCCATTTATATCAAATATAAATATATATATCAATAGCAAATAAAAAGGTTACATGATCTGTAAGGCATTTGTTATTTGCAATATAATTCAAATGTAAATGTATATTTGTGAGAATGTTGTGGAATACTGATTTATTTTAATTTATGTATTTTTTTCAATAACTCTTTTTCATGTTCAGATTTGCCTGGGGCTAGAGCCTATATCCCAGCATGCACTGCGTGAGAGACAGCTCCTGTAACCCCAAGCACAGGAGGAACGTGCTAACTCCACACAGAAACGCTCACAGAAACACTAAAACACCTGTAAGTTCAGAGGTCAGGTGAAGGTCAAGCCACCTGCTGCTTTTTCCTCTTTACCTCCTGGCGCCACAGTTAATAGAAAACATCCTACGCTCTGCTTTCATTGGATGTTTACACATCCCCGCACAGCGCTGACCCATCACCCATCCCACTGATCATTCTCAATCTCCTGCTCTCTCTTTTTCTTTTAACACTCTCTATTCCCCTTTCTGTTCCCTCGCTCCTCTTCACTGTGACTCTGCCTGGCTCTCTCTGCCTTTCTCTGGCTGTCTGTGTGCGGACAAAGAAAACAGGAGACGGGCAGTGATTGCACGTATACACAGCAGAGACAGAGAAACAGGCTGAGGGGAATACACAGAAAAGAGTAAGAGACAAGGAGCATCATCAGTGATCCATATCCATATCACTACAGGTCTAATAAATGCCCCAGCCGGTGGCCCGGGTGAACCAATCAGAGCATGACACACGTTCACAGAGTCTCGGTATCCCATGGCTACAATCTCCCAGACACCCCCTGGGGCGTATAGAGGATGGTAAACAAAATGGGTGGGATGCACAAAGGCTCTCAATACACAGCCTGTGGTGGTCTGTCTATCTGTGCTGCTTTTCTTCTATTCCTGAAAATTACAACTAGAACGAGTCCCACCATGAAAACGATACTTTTCCTCACCAGAGTTGCAACACCAGGTGAGCAAAATCAAATCATGCCATCCACTGTTGCTGCTGCCGCTGCCCCAACTGTCTAGAGTGAGAGAGAAAGAGAGAGAGAGAGAGGTGGGGAGGTCCACATATAAAGCCTGAGGCAGACAGAAGACAGAGACAGTCTGGCAACAGGTACACAGAGGGCATCTGGACTGCTGGACATTAAACTAACTGGGTTTGCTCTGAGCTGATTAAACATGCAGAGGAGAGGAGAGGAGAGATTCAGGCAGAAAAAAAGAGGAGGTTTGAGGGAAAGTAATTGGGACGAAAGGTCAGAGGGGGGACAGAAAACTAGTAATTGTCAGTTAACATTGCCAGGAAAGTAAGGAAGAGCTAGAACAGGGAGAAGAGGTTATACAGTCATTGAGGATTAAGATTGGAAAAATTTAAGAACCTACTCACTTGCTATCGCTCATATATTCAGTGGAAAAAATGGTCTGGTGCAGTATCCCAATAGTGCTGAGAGGCAATAATCACAGGTTTGTATTGATTTTAATGCGCGGACTGCAAAGCCCTTGAGTTTTGACAGTTTGTAGAGTTTTTGTTGTTTTACATATCACTATTTTTTTTTAATGTATGTTTTCTTCAGTAAATGCACAAAAAAAAAACGTTGGCCAAGAAGTGCATTTATGAGAAAAAGGCTCCATTTCATTTATTTTTCCATCTTCCAAAAAAATTAAAAATAAAAAACTCAGAATAAGGAGGAAAAATATCAGGTATGAAGAGGGTTAGAGGAAGAGAATAAGAGGTTATGCAGCTAGCAGGGGAGCATGAGATGTTACAACACTTTTGTGTGCAGAATATAAAAGGCTCTGCTGAAAAGTAGTAAAAGATTTTTTTGTACTGAAGACAATACAAGTGTAGGGCAATAAATGGGGTAGGAGGTGAAAATGGGGGGGAAATGAAGGTTAGGTTGAGGTTGAAGAGACGTACAACGGAGGAGGAGGAGGTGGTGAGAAGGTTATTTAAGATGACAAGGTTAAAAGGAGGGTCACTAAGGTTGCTGCGGAGAGGAGCGTAGAGAGGATGAGATGTAACCAGAGAGGAGGAGAGGATAAGTAGAATGAGATGGGTGAAGAGGAGTGGCGAAGGCACAGATTAATTATACGAGTATATCCACTGGGACTTGCACAGGAGTGTATAAGAGAAGAGAAGAGAGAAGAGAGGAGTTTCAGAAAAAAGAAATGAGACGAGCAGAGAAGTACAGCTGAAAGACTCCAACAATAGCATTATCTAGGTTGAATTAAATGAATATATTATATTTTAAAATATTATCATCGGAGTTGGAGAAGATATGGTTCATAAAATTATCCTGAAGGAGAGGGAGTGAGTGAGCGGAAGATGGGAGAGTCAGACGTAAATGAATTATCCTTGGCGAGAGGAGAGGAGAGCAGAGGAGAGAAGGGTAAGACTAGGTGAGATAGAATAAGTTGGCGTGTTGTGTTGCCGTGTGACTGGGTGTGTGCCCCGGAGGGTCTCTGGGTTGCATTGAATTCCTAATGAGGAAAGAACTGCGAACAAGAGCTTGAACTACTCCCGGGAATAGTGTAAACCTCCTATCAGGAAGACTGATCTTTATCCTCTCTTTATCCTCCTCCCTATTCCCCCTTCCATCTCTGGAGGAAGCACAAATTCACACACACACACACACACACACACACACACACACATACACATGCAGATGTTCTCATATGGGGCACACAAGCATTGGATATATCTCAAGATCAAAAATGTATAAAATGAAAACAAACAAGCTACATGTTCTAACACAAGCAGAGCGTGAGCTTAGGCACACACAGACTAGACAAATAAACACGTTACCCAACCCAACCTCACCATAGACAACGTGAGAGCATGAGGCCAGCGGTCCATTCAATAATGGCTCAAATTGGAGGAAATGGCTTCTGAAATTACATTTTCAGAGAGGGGGGGGTGGGGGGGGGTGGTTCTCATTTTAAGTGCATGACTGCAGATTCACATTCATTTCCTGTGGGACTCGGTCAAGCGTTGCATCAATCAAACATCACATAGCTTCATCTTACAGCCATTCACAAACTGTAATTTTTTTTTCTGTGTGCAATTGAGGAGAGGCTGTCAAGCACCTACTGTGATGTATCTGTTTTGTGCGTTTACAGGAGCCTTTCAAGTGCACGCGTCCACAACACTCTCATCATGAAAGACATAGAGTGACAACAGGTGAAAAGCTCGAACCCTCCGTTGTTAACATTTAAATCAGCCATAGCGATGAATATAAAGGACTGCAAGGCTACATATACAATAATGGCTATTCATGGCTACACATTCACGGTATTTGCCACATTGGTCAGTGAGCAGTTAGTATTAGGCCCGGACATCACTGATGCACACATTCGCTTATGTTTCTGTGAATGAAAACAACATTTTAGAGTCAGAGGGGCCCACCCAAGCCACAGGAGACTGTGTCACACTGCTGCCATCTAGTGTTCAGCCCTCCCAAAGTATCCCCTCATAATTAGTCTCTTTACCAAACTTCTCAACCACAAATCTAAACCTCATCAGTCATTAATAAGTTGGTGATCTTTAATTAAGCTTTCAGAAAGCGGAGAGGGTGTTCTTCATGTTTTACACTTATGTTTTGAATCTGTGAATGTTACACTAGTTACACAGTTTGGATTCTTTCTTCCTAGTTTTATTTTCTCTTGGCTACAAGCAAAAATTACGTTTCCTTTGCATTTTCCACACCATTTCCATTGTGTCTCCCCTATATCCTAGCGCTTGGCTGACTAGGATGCCCCAAAACACATTGAAATGCACAAAACATACCCAGGGAAACAAAAAGAACAGACTGGCAGTCTGTGGGACATAAACTCAAGGTCTACAGTGTCTTATCTGGTGAATATATAGACTCAAGCTCATTAAACTCACTGGCAAGCAGACGTTTCACCGAAGGACAAGTGTAAGATGAGAGAAAATAATGATCGCATGAAATATCAAGAAATATCTACAGGAATTTGTTTTGGTGGCGTTGATGATCAGACAGTGATTCTTTGACTTGAGTGAAGAAGCATACAGTTCGCCTGCCTCATTATAACTAAGTTATTGTGAAATATCAACTCTGGAAGTAATCTGAATAAATTACAGTAATAAGACATGAGGGTAGGATTGGGTTGTGGGGGTCGCACCACCCAACGGGTTGCAAAATAATCTTGTGACATCCACAGAGAATTTTACAGCTCTGCAAAAAAAAAACATGTTTTTTTTTCTGAATAACAAATATCTCATCTATTATTACTTTGTTCTCAAGAAATAATGAATATTTGCCAGGATCTCTCTGTCCCCTGATACATGAAATGAAACTATGAAATGTAACTGATAGCACACAGTAATACAAAAGAATCCAATATATGAGGCTGCACTGATATCTTGTATGTCTGTTGCTGACTCAGAATAGCTGTAGAGTGAAGCTGACTGGCTTCACGGCACAGAATAATAACCCAAACCCCAAATATTATCTGTGAGGAAACTCATTTTGCTGTCTGATTCATCATCTGGATGCATCCAGCATCCTCAGTGCTACAAAGTGTTTTCACTTTTAAAAATGTCACTTAAGTGCTACAAAACTACACTGACATTAACATTTTTGTCTGTTTTGTACACAAGTTTTCTTACGTTTTCGGCTTGTACAGTAAAATCTCCTTATTTATCTTTATGCAGCCCCTCGGTTCAGCCTCCGTCTGAAACAGGACGTTTTAGCTCCTGTCTCTTTAATGCCCTCCTCCAGATGACATGGAAACTTCTTAAATACATCCGTAGACATTCAAGCCCGAATCTGATCCGGAATATGCGAGCGGACAATGCAAACAACCCGTGGAACAACCTTACTTAGCAAAAAAAAAAAAAAACAGACAGCCGTTTGTGGGCATGTGCGAATAATCTGACGTTATCTCGAGGAGAAAGAGATAACAGTGTAAACAAAGCATTCGGAGCAGGCTGACGCCCTGTGCTTTTGAGTTTCAGGAAGCATTTTTACATATGTTTACCTCAAGTTGTAGAACTTTGACCATGTTCAACATAGACATCCGACATTGTAACAGTATGAAAATAACAGAAAATCACAAAAAGCATGATATGTCTCCTTTAAAGCACAACCAATAGTGAATTTTAAAGGATTAGGGGGAACTAAAACCTACTGTAGTGAATGAATTCACATGAATTCCAGCCAGAAATGCTCAACTTTTTCTTCTTTTTACCTCTGAAGATAAGCTCTATTATTCAATATTAAGGGAGATTTAGACATGTGTATTGCCTGTATCAGTGATAATATCATTTGTTTGCTGTAATTATGTCTCAAAACAAATGAGACAATGAATTATTGATCTTTAAAGGCTATATACTGTTGACGTGTTACACATGAAGACAAATGGCCGCTATTACCAGTGCACTTAGTGGAGTTAGAGAAGCTATAGGAGAGGAGGAGATGTACATGTGTGAGAAAGCAGGTCATAATTCAGTATTTGACCCAAGCTATTTGAAAATGTGTCGCGCTTTTCCATCACTGAATCAGCTGTGCCGGTTTTGGGTCACTGCAGGCTGGAGTTCATTCTGTGCTAAAAGTGACTCTGTAGGTTTTAAACCATGCAGAGACACACTGTTATCTCTCTGGCACAGAAAGGCCACAGATATCTGTATTTCCTCTGAGTGCACACGCGTAAACACACGCTCATGCATTCCCACTAACATATATAAACACGCAAACAAGCATAGACAGGACTCAGGCAGGAACAGAAACACACAAAAGGCACAGTTTAGGCACACAAAACTGCACCCCACAGCGATATGCGGTCATATGAAACTTTGTGTGATTACGAAACCACTGTACCATGTCATACCCACTGTGGACTCACTTCACAGCCTCTGAATAAAATGCACTTGGTTCCCCTTGGTGAAAATGAGCCTTATCTACAGTATCTCTTAGTCACGCACTCAGCAGTGCTTCTCTGTGGTAATGTAGGTGTACTGCAAGTTTTCTTATCTCAAAGCATACTGTATATGACTGCAGGCTGTGCAACGGGTACGGGTTAGGATGAATGTCTGTTTAAATTGGGGAAAATAGGAAGTTTTAATGGATCATGCACACACATTTATCGTGCAAGACACTGCACCTTTATATGCATGTGAAGTTCTTGTCCCAGGCCGTGTCACAGGGCACTTCTGTAAGCTGCCAGTTTGCTTCTGCATATTCAAATGTACACTCTGCTGCCACTTTTTGTTTGTGCTCTTGCACCATATTATCTCTACTGAGCATATCCAGTACTTGTAATTATAGTTCATTAAATGTCCCCATACATTTTCTTAATCTTCATCAGAATACTAGATTTGGTTTTATCCTTCTATGTTGAGATGTTATCATTTGTAATCAAATTACTGTACGGTACTCAACTATAATGGATATTGTTCTGCTGGTGGCTGATAAATACCCTTAATATCTCACTGAAACCGCCGTCCGTGGATGAGATTTACGGTAGCCATATGAAATATGCTTAAATGTATTATCTCTGCAATGAAAGCTAAACAGTGGCAACATGTTGAACCACAAGAGGAAGCAGGCGGCGTTATCATGACTGCTCTGCATCCACTTCAGTCAGCATGCATCAAAAGAGTGAATTCTCTTTCACTTTAATTAAACTTTAACATAAAATTTAGGGTATGAGATCTATCTATCTATCTATCTATCTATCTACACAGACTAGGGTGTTAATTTGACATGAATTAAAGTAAGTAAAGAAAGTAGGGTCGTCCATAATATTTTTACTACTACTATTGTAGTCCAATCAGAGTCTATCATAACAGAATAATCTGTTGTAATTATCATTAATGAGTCGTAATTTAACAGCGTGAAAACGTCGCAGGGAGACGTGATGAATAATCACGTCAGAGCCAAAAACGTCCCGTCTCCGCCACAGCTGCACAGCTATACCGCTTCCTATTTCTTACGCTGCCTTCACATACTGTCGGAAATTTGAGAATGTTGTAATTCATCACCCCTTTTAGATGGGTTGAACTGCATCAGGTTTGCAATGTTTTTGTTTGTATTTAAAGATGTAAAGGCAGAAATATCACCTACATTCAGACCTGCTATTTGGGCTAATCTGAGCAAACTTTCATTTCGAGTCATTTGTATCAAAACATCAACGAGTAAAGCTGTCTGCACCCACTTTTATTCTACTATTGAGTTCTTGGGTTGAAAATAAAACCACAAACATTACAAAGGCGATGCAATAGCGTCTTAGCTATTTAGGTACAATAGTGGAGTTAGGTACCTTTTGGAGTTTTTGACCACTAATAGCACTATGGAGTAATGTTTTTAGTGGGTCCTCATTTTGTTTGTATTGTGCACAAGGACACATGTGAATCACATCGTGCCATTGGTTTTTATGTTATTCCTCTGACTGCTGGTAAGTGGGCATGGATGTAAATAATACACTATTTAAATGGTTTTTAAAAGGCTTTGAGGAGGGGAATACCTTCAACACATTTGTTAGACATCAAAGATACACACAGAGCTTTTTATTGTTTACAAGAAAACTCTACTGGACACATAAACGCACCATGCACTGTATAAACAAAATCTGATTTTTCCAGGGGCCACTTGAAAGCAGCAGCCACTCTCTGTACAGTTGCAGGAGATGGTTGCAGCCGCAGCGGAACACAACAGAGAACAATGTGTATGTGCAGGAGGAGGGCGACTCAATCTCTCCGGACAAAGTGAATGATTATGGCTGACCGGTTGCGAGACGGTGCTCGCAGCAGCTCAGGAGACTCCGCCGATGGCCTTAAAACGGCACGAACGCCCCGGCAACTAGAACCGTACAGAGAGAGCGAGGACGCGGCGGAGTCGCTGCGGGAGCTGCCGCGATGGATGCGGCTTTACTTCTACGGGATGCACGGCGTGACTCTGGATGTCCTGCTCTCATCGGTGCAAGGGGTTTTAAATGATCGGGACCCCAAACTGGTGGGGTTTTCCTCTCCGTACCTTTGCATCATGCATTCACTGACCCACTTCGCGCTGGAGAAGATCTACTCACAGAAGAGGTGTTTTCGAGGTCGGCCTGTGGTGTTTCATCTTGTTTTCTATCCGTCCGTCTACATCGGGCTGCAGATCCTGATCGGGAACATTAACACTCTGACCGAGCAGGTGAGGGTGATATCGGGGACGCAGCTGGCGGTGCACTACATCCTGGCTCTCTATTTCGCCCATGTGTTTCACAGAGGGCTGTCCAGGCTGCAGTATCACACCTCCTGCCCCGCCGACCTCCAGAGCAAGCCCGGCCCGGAGGGGAGCGCACCTGTGCGGGGGCCTCCTCACAGCCTCCCCGGCTTTGTGCGGTTCTTGTTTTTCGGGATGCACGGCTTTCTAGACGAGGTGGTCTTCACCTCCATATTCAACCTGGTGGAAAAGTCGGACCGGACCCTCAGCGGGTACACGTCCCTGTGGTCTTTCCTGATGTACGGGAGCTGCAGCTTCGTGGTGGAAAAGCTCTACCTGCACCTGCACTTCAGGAGAGGCTGGGGGACGTGGCGGCGGCTCCCCATCTACATCTGCTTTATCTACACCTGGGAGCTCTCCTGGGGTCTGGTCCTGAGGCAGTTTGACGCCTGCTCCTGGGACTACTCCCACTATCCTCACAACTTCATGGGACTCATCACCCTCCTCTACCTGCCAGGCTGGGTCTGTCTGAGTCTGTATCAGGACGTGCTGTCTAATGTCCTGCTGAGGATCAAGTGCACCAAAGATGTAACTGATTGGAGTGGTGAGAATGGAGAGGTCAATGGACAAGTGGAGTCTAAGAAAAAAATACTTTAATTCTTTTTTTTAGGTTATTTTTAATACTTCTTAGGAAAAGTTTAGCCCACAAGAAACACGCAGGCTTCACTTTTGTTCAAATTTAGAGAGTGGATGTCTTTTCCAAAGTGATAAAAGACTGAAAAGTTAATGTCTATCAAGAAATGAGGTAAAATGGTATAAAATGGGACCATGTTTGGCGTTTCAACTCAAATCATGGTGTAAACATGTCTGGGGATGTGTTTTACCTGCGCCAGCTCAAGTTTAACTGTTGTCCTTGCACATATCGAAGTATTAACTACATTGGTTCTGAGAGGACAGCGATATGTTGCCATGACAACAGATGTTGATATGTTGTATACAGGAGTCTGGACACTTCTTACTATTATGCAGATTTGACATTTTCCTGCAAAGCCAATATTTCTGGGCGCAGTAATGAAGGTAAAACACAACTAAGGACCTTGATTGTTTACCTAACCCATTTAAATTCAACATACTTACTGCCATTTTTATCTATCTGATGTAAATTGTAATATTAACCATTTTTACAAGTCTTCATGACTTTGGAAGTGTGAAAATATTGACTTTTCTAATGACTGCAGTGGCAGGCTTGCCACTTTATACATTAGTTTGGGTTGGATCGATTGTGTCATTCACTTATTCGTTAGCATGCTTTAACTGTAGCTCATATCTGCATGCTAAACAAACAAAACAGCAGGAAAAAAAAATACCAATAAAATAAAAACATCTGGAAGGTTTTGTTTCTAAACATTCGTGGTTTCGGTTTGGTTCACCAAATTACATGTATTGCTGCCTTTAAAATCAGTATTTTCAAGACAAAGAGGACATAATAGCAACTGAGAAGAGGACAGCACATTTGCTCCATCTTCTTTTATGCAGGCAACCAGTTTTTAAGATGATTTTCTTTTTAACTGTTCATGTTACATTTTGAAACAAACTCCCCCATTTTCACCCGGATTGTGAATATGACCCTGAATAATGCATGGCAACTATTAGAGTAGAGATAATCCCAGTGAATATGTAGCAAGAGAAAACCTGTAGCTGAGCGGATATGAGGAGCCAAGTGAGATTTTACTGTGAATCTTTCATGAACCAAACGTTACTTTGCTGGAGTGCCTTCCTGTGAAAACTGAGTTAACTCGAGCGAAACGAGGCTCAGTGACCAAGGGGCTCCTCTTTTTATCAGTAAGTGCTACAGTTGTGGGAGTCACAGCCCAGCAACACATATTTGAAGCACAGCACTCTTTTGTTAGATAATACTATAAAATCATTTTAACCTTGAGCACTAATGACAGGCTTTTAGTCAATGAGACTGGATTCTTTCAATTATCAGCAATCGGAAAAAGATAAGTTTGACTTCTAAATGTTCTGTTTTTTTTATCTCCACTGAAAAGATCAAATGAAATAACCAACATCAATACAAATTCAGAACAGGAATAGAATATTTAAGCATAATTTATAACTTAAGCAGTTAAAAGTTACAGATTTCTATGTCCGAAAAGATTATTCGCCATCAGGTGATGTTTTTTGAAGAAAATAGCAAGTGCAACTTTATGCTTAAGTATGTACTGAAGGGACAAATAATGTGTAATTCAGGTGCATTGTGCTTTCTATGTTATTCACTGTAAGAAATGCTCATCTGGTCCCGTAGTAAAATAATTATAGTCACACATTTGCCAAACACTATACCACTGTTTTGCAATCCTTTTCTTTTTAACCGTATGTTATAACATGTATAGCTCCATGCAGCAAGTCTAGTGAAGTCACATTGCTAAAGTACTTTTAGTGAGAAAGTTGCTCCCAAAACTGATTTTTTTTTAAAAAGCATCAAGCATCCTCAGAGCTGCTACAGAAACAGAGAAATGCTTATAGGCCATTCAGCTGCAAAGAAAACATAATTCATTTGAATCCATGAGTCACATTAAGTAGGAAAAGCCTGTGTACCGCGCTGTTCTGACACTCAAATTGGCTCGACAATGGTCTTCTGCCTTACGAAAACACCAATCTAAGTACCTTGCACTGTGACTATTCAAATGGTGGTAAAACATGGCAAACCTTCCTACTCTACAAGTCACTTTGTTAGGTCACCAGCCATCATTTTGAGTTTGTGGTTTGAAGTGAACAGCTGATGAGCTGATGGATGGATGTTTCACTCCCACAGTAGCATTTGAACTTGGTGCTGGAATCAGTCCTGTCATTCATGAAGCTGCCCTTTAAAAATGTCTCGATAATTAGAAAATATTTTCTTTTAATGACACCTCTAAAATAAGATAGTTTGAATTAAATTACTGCAGTAATGAATAGCATTTCAGATCTATTAGATAAGCTTGTGATTCTGTTTGACCATAGAATTGACCTTAAGGATTCAATCATTACTGATACCATACTTCAGTGCAGGGCAAAGTAATGTTTATTTGCCTTTGTATGTTGTGGAAATGACACTGAAAAAATCTGCACATCATTAAAATATATGAGATACTATTTCCTTTTTATGTCTGTGGGCGGTTTATCAAGAAATCAAATTGAATTTTGTCGTATTTCGAAAGATAATTGGCACACATGCAAAATCTTGTGAATTGCTCCATCAACAAAAACAGGTGTCAATGTTGATTTCAAAACCGTGTGAAATTATATCAGAAGTGATACAGCTAGCACTGAACAGTTCTGCCTGCGACTGGTGTGTTTTGCTTTTTTGTTCGACTTGGCAGCTATAACGACGTTTTTCAGCGTTTTCATTTTCTGAACCGCAACTACTGGAGTGAGTGACGATGAACTGAAGATTTTCCATGGCCGAATAACTGTATTTTAATCAAACTTAATCAAATTTACTGACTGTGCTGATGTGTTATTCACCAATTTGAAGAAAAAAAAAAGACCAAACTGCTTTTTACAAGCTATGAAAGGTTGATTAAAGTTTTTAAAAAAAGCGACTGACTTGCAATGGCATGTACTGTACAACTTACAACTTTCATTAAATTTGAAAGATTCCTCTGACATGACTGCCTTTCCTTTGTGTCTTTACTTTTATGTTGACAAATTATTTAAATTATTTAGTGCCCTGGGTGTTTTAGCTCTGTTAAAACATTTACTATCGTAGGCTATAATAAAAAAAAAGTCTGTAGCCTATTTTCAGGCTGACTCATAGTTTTAAAAAACACTGACTTGAGACTGTAAACAGGAGTTTCCTGTACGTTTGTGTTCGTGCTTGCACACATATCTTGTATCATTCACTACACAAGTCTCAGCATGGTCCAACTCAAAGTCCACAT
Source organism: Scomberomorus guttatus (assembly GCA_038419695.1). Classification (NCBI taxonomy): domain Eukaryota; kingdom Metazoa; phylum Chordata; class Actinopteri; order Scombriformes; family Scombridae; genus Scomberomorus; species Scomberomorus guttatus. Next base: position 11,808,166 of record CM076466.1, on the reverse strand, counting down.
GCACAAACAACAGATTACATGACAGATAGTGTTGGTTTAATACCTCAAAGTTAGTTTCTGTAGTAGAGCACAGACTAGTTCCTGGTACACACACAAAGGCGGTATTTTGTTTCTTGTTTTCTGCTTCCTTGTTGAGATGTAGTCGTGATAAAAATAAACTAATCAAACAAGACATTTGGAGGAACCAAGAAAGTTCAACAAAAAGCCTACAACTTAGTCCTGAACTTGTAAGGGAAATTTAAACTGTGCTTACTGCTGCAGTTTATACATGTGGGAAGTTGTCAAGGGAACATGTGTTTGTTTGTGTGTGTGTGGTTGGTTAGTTGCATGGTTGGGAGAAATATGTATTATATGGCAGTGAAATGGTCTATATTTTTTGCAATGAGTAATGTTGGCTTCACATGCAGGGTTCAATTTTATGATGTCATAGCAGTGACAATCATATGATAATGACCACTGCTGAAGTTAATCAGTCTCTTTCTCATTATACCACCTTGGATATCATTGTGACACGAGCAAACACAGACACATCCAGACACACCTCACATACTTCCCACCCAGAGGACACAGTGAATACACCGATGACCTCCAGTATCTGCTGACAACACCATAATGGGAATACCATACAGTAACTCATCCATAATGACTCATTAGCACCCTCAAACAGAAGTATGTGACTGCTGTGTACAAGCGTGAAAACATGGTTTCATACAGATGAAAAGAGGAAGTGAGATGTTTTCTTTGTATTGGCATCACTATTAGCCATTACATCACCACTCCAGCACCTGAAAATACATTGTAGGTTGGACAGTCCCTATTTATGTTTGCCAATGTTTTATATTAACGAATATTAACTACTGACATTACATGTAATGTCAAAGCGGATGCTCATAGCCACAAACCAACAGAGAGTTATCACCCAACTCTGCAGTGTTAGCTACACCACATTTTAGCTTTTCTTCTTAGCTCGTTGATTGAGTTTTACAGTTGCACGTTTTATGTCTGTATCCCTGCTCTTATCTAACCTGTTTCTAGCAAAAGGCAGGTGTTTTCAGTGAAAAAAAAAAACACACTCAAACAGCACCTGCTCAATATCAAACAGCACAAACAACAAAGTAAGGTATTAGCTGGTCAAACATCTAGCAAGCTAAGGGCCAAGTTATTTCTCTCAGGAGTTGAAAACAGAGCAAAAGGAAGATTAAATATTACACTTAAGGTCTTCAGGTTGCCAGAAACACAACTCCAAATCAATGCTAATGCTGCTCCATGTTTTCTGGATGTGTGAGTAGGTAACTGTTTGCTAACAAGTTAGCAATAACAACTTCACAAGGTGCTAAAATTGCAGGCAGGAATCTGTCAGCTTGTTGTGGAGTTTTTCTGTCTCCTATTAGCCAAAAAATCTATTTATGTATCGTTAAATGCCCACCACCCTCACAGGTGTTATCAACTCAGGTTGAAGTTGGTTATGACCTATTCTGTAATTTATGTGACATCCATGTGCTAACAGGGCATTTTGACAGGGTCACGGTACTGTGCGTGCTGTCACACTGTCAGACTGTCATGGTTACATTACTGAGACACTTGAGCAGGGCAGAGTCATCATCAATGTTTTTAGTGAAACCTGCGCTTTTCCTACTATGACAAGTCATAATGACTGCTGTGAAAAAGACCTATCAAGCACAGTGTGTACACACAGTTCTGAGAAGAGCTCCAATCAGGCATATTAAGTGACACCTGTGGGGGTGCACCAGCGGTGTGTAGGAGTGAGCAAACTTTTCATCTGATGATGTGCCGAACAATATTCTGCCTTTTAAAATAGAATAATAATGTAGCACAATTACTTAAAACCAATTACATTAAGTAAATTAAGAATTGCATATTGATTTTTGCAACTCTTCATTCACTTTATACCTGGTCATCCTGTTTTCCTCTTTAGGAAGCAAGTTGAACATGGAAACAACAATGCTGTTGCTCCCCGTCTCTTTTCATTTATTTACATAAACAGTCAAATCATATTCAAATGTCCAGAGGGGATAATATTGTCACACTTAATTATTTGACAGCACAGCGTTTGTTAGTTTAGATTTGATCTGAGATGGAGGCCCTGCTCTTCATGATCAGTGGTTAGTCAGTGGTCATAATGAAGGCTTTATACACAGTCTTTTTAATCTTCTGACAAGACACACTGTGGGTTAAAGAAAAAGGAAAACAATTACGAACACAAAATGTTACACTATACAGTCTAAACTTTTAAGCTCTTTTTAACATTGTCCTTACTAATACTGGCCTGTTCCGTATCATCCAACTCAGCTTTATTTAGAGTGTAAGCCTTTTGGTGTAACCTATGTTGCACACTAAATATCAGGGCCTTGGCTAGCTCTCTGTATGTCCTGGGAGTGCAGTTCAGTCCTTTGTAGCATTGACAGGTAAACCTCTTACTCAAAGTCTTCAGGTCAGCAAAAGTAGGTCTCCCTAGAACAAGGTAGCGGTTCTGCACATGTATGACTTTAAAATTCTCAGGGTTTAGGTGGAGGTAGTGACTGGAGTTGTAGTTCTTCCGGACACAGCGGCCATTCCCCTGGCACAGGAAGTTGCTGCAGAGCTGAGCGGCTGCGGTGACGTTGGTGATGTAAGGGTTGAGAGTGGAGGAGAGGTAGGATGAGAGGGCTTCACAAGAGGTCTGAGCAGAGAGGAAAGAGAATGGAAGAAGGAAAAGGATGAGCAAAAATTCAGGGAAAAGTATTCAAAAGTAAATATTTACTCTGTATATAACACTGAATCTCTGAAGCAGAACATCACAACAACTCAGCAACCCTGAAATATGTTAATATGCCTACTTATGATTAAAGGGATAGTTCAACATTTTGGGGAATGTGCTTGTTCGCTTTTGTGTGAAGAGTTAGATGAGAAGATTGATAACACTCTTATGGTTAGCTTAGCTTAGCATAAAGACCGAAAACAGGCCTGGCTCTATCCAACACATTATATCTTGTTTTCTTTAATCCATAAAAAACATTGTGTTGCAGTTTTAATTAGTGAGCTTTAGAGGTGTTGAACTGAGCCAAGATAGCTGTTTCCCCCTGCTTCCAGTCTTTATGCTAAGCTAAGCTAACTGGACGCTGGCTGTAGGCTTATATTAAATGGACATAGGCCTACATAAGAGTAGTATCAGTCTTCTCGTCTAACTCTCGGCAAGAAAGCAAATAAGGGGTTATTTCCCAAAATGTCAAACTACTGCATGAAAAGAACATTGTTGTTACAAGTTGTCGTGTGTCAATTAAGTAAATTTATTAAAGTTCATTAACCAAAGAAAAAGCACACAAGGCAGGTTTAGGAAAAGTAGATGCACCAAACATTTCAACATAAAATAACAACCTAATGCACTAAATAATACACAATAAAGATATTTTAAAAAGTGAAACATTCATTAACTTGAATTTACATGGTGCGGACTCTTTCAGGAGAAAGTCACAGTGAAAGTCACTATCATCACACTAATCCTGGTTTCCCTGCCACCACAATCCTTCGGTAGGTTTTGTCAATCAGTCACAGAGACGAGCAGAGTCGCATATCATCTAATTGAACTCTTTGTCGGTGTCTGACTACCTGCCATCAGTGCACTGTCATGTCTGTCAGCAGTCCAGTGGGGGTCTGTGGTGTGATATTACCTGGTCATCATAGTCTGCGCTGGCCCCCCACAGCACAGCGCCAGATGCTCCCACTGCTGCGCTTTCCCCAATGGTGCTGACCAGATCTCCCTGAACATAAAAAAGGCTAATTTATACCTCTGTGCACATATGCAGAAACAGCCACTGGTGTTCACAAATGAGACAAACAAAAATAGGCTAATGTATGCATGTGTAGTGCACAGACTTTTAAACTGTTCTTTTTTAGCAGAAAATACACGCATTCCTATGAGGTGAGAAGAGAGGATGCAGATCACGTGCTCAGGTGAGGGTTACCATGTCCTGAGCAGGGTGTTGTTACACCAAGAAACCAAACTCCTCTTAAAACTGGACCTCAGGCTGGAAACATCTCACTGCTGGGATGAAGAAGTAACCTAAGATGAATCTAATCTAGTCAAGTGTGAGGTCGCTCCCTAATGAGTTTTTGGATGGTGAGTAACATTAATACTTTGTTCCATGGCATGGCCCGGTCCTAAATATATAGAATGAGGTGTATTAAACAAATTAACGTTTAAATATCTTTACCTGTGAGCACTTCTCATTTACCTGGCTGAGGAAGCGTTTGTTTTGATCAACGAAGACAGGTCGAGTGTAAACAAACACGGGTGCAGTGCCAGTTCGTCTGGGCGAGGCAGACACCCTCAAAGCTTCCTGGACACGGTTCCTCACCATCAGAGCGGCTTTGAGATTGTCCGCCAGAGAGAACTGTAACAGTGCAAGCACGCAAAGCAAAAAAAATCACCCTGAGGAATGGCATTGTTTAAAAAGAGCACGCGTTATTCTACAATCCTAACCAACCTGCAGGTACACAGATGGGTAGAGGGCAGTGCTGGACTCCCACAGCCAGAGCAGCTCATCATTCTGCCTCCTCACCTCCTTGGAGCAGCGGCCTGTGTAGTCTGGCTTCTTCCAGCCGTAGTTGTAGCAGTTAGGAAACAGGTAGAAGCCCCAGAGATAGTTGGGTCTCATAGCTCTTCCCACTGCCAGCATCCCTGACATGAAGTTCCTGGCTGCCACCTAGAAAGGATCAGGATCATCAATATTCATTAACCACCCCGGGAGCTGTATTATTAGTTTCTATCTTCAGCTAGTTCTGACCTGGAACTGTTCTTTGGCTTTTTCTGTGGCCTGTTGCACTGTGAGGGAGGGGTTTGTCTGCATAATGCGGGCCACAGATAAATTTTGGTATACTCTCTTAGTGCCCCAGTTTCTGTCCCATAGGGGGCGCCATTCCTCCCAGTCTATCACAGCTAAGCCACGGGACGTCCTGGAAGGATAGGAGAATGAAGAGGAGGATCACAATCAAATTGTCATCATCACATTTTTGAAATACTCACTTGGATGGGATGTAGTAGTTAATGTCTGCTCTGGCCTTGTTCAGACTGGCTTCCAGGTTACCTCTCTGTGGAATGCCACCATTGAACTGTTTCTTACTCGCAAGGTTTACATGTGGGTAAAGACCCAGTCGGTCTGTATAAAACAGAGACAGGAACTGGCCTGGAACCTACAGCAGAAACACAACGTCAGTCTACTTGAGTAGCATGAGGCTTTCAGGAAGAAGAGGATGTGATGTGCAGCTACAAATTGGATTGTAAAGATTTCAGTTTCCAACAAAATCACCTTACCTTAGCAGGTGTGGCCACTCCCTTAAAGGGCGAAGTGTCCAGCGAGATGTTGTGCCTGTTACAAACAAGATCAGGGATGTTCCAAGTAACTATGAAGGGTTGGTGCTCAAACAGTGGACCTGTGGTGTGGGGGAGAGGTGGAGGTGGAGGACGTAATCGTGGCTGATGAGAGGTTGTAGCTTCTGGGGTCGACGGCGGGCTTTTCAGGATAGGGATGTGTGAAATTTTGGCAAATGGAGGTGGTGATGTTTCGGAGGTTAATGACAAGAATGCTGTAGGAGAAGATGTTGCAGGAGGAGAGGGTGAAGCAGTTTGAGAGGGAAATGGCAACTTTTTGTGAAGACGAGGTGTGAATTTGTGAGGTTTAGCAGGATAAAGAGAAGGTGGATACAGACACATTTTGGACCAAGGCAATGGGAGTTTTTTGTGCAAAGGAGCCACCATAGTTTTGAAAGATGGAGTCAGACATTTGCAGTGGTAAGGTAGCAACCTGGGGATATTAGGGAAAATTTGCTTTAAGGTTTGAAGAGCACGGAAAGATATGAAGGGACACTGGACTGGACCAGAACTCAGTGAGGCTTTTTTGCCAAGCTGGAGGAAAACAATTTTTGTAGAAGCTGTGGGTGAGGTTATGAGGAGGTCTGTGGCAGATGTTTGATTGAAGAGCGACACTGACATTTTAGCTGACACTGATTTTGCGGGATACAGAGCTGTAACAGAGGTTTTTGGTATAGACGTTGGGGTGATGATGGAGGTGGGCGATTTTAAGATTGAAGGAGTGGCAAAAGTTTCAGAAATGGTCGACGTATTTGGGTTGATAACGGGAGGGGTCGTGGCTTTCGGTGTTCTCAGGACAGATAATGAAAGAACAGGCCAGACAGAGACAGTTAAAGCGGGGAAGACAGAGAGAGGCAGAGGGAGGAGGATTGATGAGGTGAGTGAAAGAAGCAGCAGCACACAGCTTCTGCACTTCTGTGTGACTGAAACCATCCTTCCCTCTGGCTGAAGAGAAACAGAATAAAAAAAAACAGAACCCATCAAACTCAAACAAAAAATAACTTGAGCACCCTTTTGAATATATTTGCTGTATACAAAGTAGTATGTATAGTAGTAGTAAAGTATAGAACTAATTTACATCCACAAAATTATACCATGAGAGTCTGATGTTGTTTCTGCTTGTTTACTGACTTACTTCACAGATATATTTAAATTACATGCACTGTCTAATACTAAAATATATGATACCAAAGTCAATTTACTGAAGCGAGGGCATTATCAATTTGTGCCAGCCTTATTTCTGCAGAACATAACTTCACAGGCTCCTCTTCATTCTGCTCAGCTATCAACTCTGACCTCACATTTTCACTCAAGCAGTCCTACAAGTCTTTTCTTGTTTAGCCAAGTCTGACATATAGTTTTCTCAGATGACTCCAACACACTCCCTCCAAATCAAATCCAGCCTGCCAAACCAGTATGATTTTACTCTTGGTGCCTTGCCAAACATAAACTACAACCTTGAACTGATCACTCCTATCTCGGCATTCCCAAATCATCATAAACTAAAATTTAACAGACTGTGTAAAAAGACACAATACCTGGACATGCCTTCAGTGGAACCGCATCACCATAAGATGTGTTGATTTGTTCCCTGGAGCACAGAAAGCGAGAATATCCTTACAAAACGCTCACTGTCTGATATAGGTAGGACAGATGTCCAGAGGGAGAAAGGGGAGGAGAGGTACGGTGGGCAGAGCTGCGTACAAGGATGCACTCTGCTCTCTATTGTTTGTCTCAGAAAAACATCTTATTTTGATCACTCTGTGCCAAGTTTAACTTGGAGCAGAGGAGGAAGGCACACCTGGGTGTGAGGTTATGGAGTGTGCACTGTCTAGCACGCTGAGTAAGTCATCAGTATGGAGTTTAGATCATTACTGCAATGGTGGTGCTTGTCTCCTGTGATGGGGTAAACAAATGTTTACAACAATGTTAGTTAAAAGGCAATTGGGGTTAAATCTCTTAATCTTCCAATATCTGACATCTGCATGAACAATTGAGGCCATCTTCTGTGGACTTGGACAGCTTGTGATGTCAGTAGCACTTACTGTTTTTGGCTGAGTGTTGCGGGTTCTACACTCAGACAGATTAAATCAATTTCTTCACTAAAAGATGACATGTTGAGAGCAAAAAAAAAAAAATCACACATCAACAAGCACACAAACAACCATTTTGCGAGAGCAGGTGGTTCATCGGGTCCAGGACCACCTGTTTTGATGCAATATTTATCAAGTAATGCAATGTGCAGCACATTTCAGGCTGTCTTTTCTCATCCATCAGGATTTGAGCAAATGGAAATAGAAAATATAGTAGTGAAATAGCACTACCATTGGGTGGCAGATTGGCCTGGTTGTAAAAAAAAAAAACATAATATGATAAATGCTATGAGTCAGCAGCCAAAATACTTACATTCTCCCCCTGCAGTCAGGAGACAGCATAGGCTGACACCTAGATGGCGAAAATGGAGTTACCGGTTATACCAGTCACATTAATAGTGTTACAGACAACAGTAACTGAAAAGATAACTAATAATAGCACTTTTCTCCTCCTTTTCTCCACATTACAAGTAATTGTACATAGTGTGGAATATATGTATTTACATAGGACTTGTCTTTACCTTGTAAGTACTGTATGTGTTTACATATCTGCTCAGGCACATGTAATGTGCCATTTGGTGGTGGTTACTTCACAAGTTAGTGACACAGTGTGAACACTGGGGCGCTGACCCTTGACCCTATTAGTTGTGTCTAGGAGGGTGGTGTGTGTGCATGTGCCTGTGTAGTGTAGACTGTGTATATATTAACTTCAGAGCATGATTTCATGATTTCATGTTAACATTTTTAATGCCGCCCCTCAAAACTCTGCTCTCACACTCAGATATACCCAGCATGTTGCTCAAACCTGTATGCTTGCACTCAGATACACTCTTGCTCATGCTTCTCTTTGTTTTCAAGCTTTTTCTGCATGCTAACAACAGCAACTTTTCCCCTTCTTTTACTTCCTCCCATGATATATGGACTGTATTTCAATTTACTCCACTTCCTTTTGTGATCTTTTAAAGCAGTTGATACCTGCATGAATTCAGACACACATATAAATGACTTAAAAATCATGCTCTTGATTAAAGATAGGATGGTAGCCTACATCTGTGTACCTGTGTGTGTTTCCTGTTAAATAAACTTATAGTAAAAGATGATGTCTCTAGTCAGAAAGGTGTTTTGCATGACTGTGAGAGGATCGTATGTGTTCACTGTTGGTGACTCATAGTATAGCTTTCCCATTTTATGATAAGAAGTCAATTTTTCTCCAGATACATCGGCTACTATGATAATGATCAAATGTAATTTTTAGGACCAGTCACAAGATGGCAGTTCTGAATAGTTCAAAGATGAAGAACATTTCCTCCTGTCATGTTTTTTCCAAGGTACAACAACACTGAAATAAGAAGATCTGCACACTCCATTTTAGGCCAGGTTAGATTAGATTAGATTAGATTAGGTTAGATTAAAACTAGCATTTTCCCAGGTGCAGAGTGGTCCAAAGAGCATTTAGTGCAAAAGTTACTTTGTGTATTCCATAATAAATACAGTTTACACATGCAAGGCAAGTGCAAGGCATGAAATCCACATGCAAATTCATTTAAAGGTTCCTCTAAATTCCTGGTGACCTACAGACTTGTTCAGAAGTACTTTCAACTGGCCACTAAGCACACAAGGTTTGGTACAAAGGCTGTAAAAATGAAAATAAAAAGCAAAAATGTTTTATGTACTGATGCAACATAAGATCAAAATATTCATACTCCAATTACTTTCTTTGTATGTCATTCTTGGCAGGTAAGAACTCTGCAATCAGATGATGAATCATATCCCAATAAACCAACACCCACCAAGCCCTACATGTCGACAAATTCTGTCCTGCAGCTTCATTGTTAATGTAGGGAAACACTTTGATAATCTAACAGATGGGCAGTAACTCTGCGCCGTGATTTCATCCCCCTCATTATTCTCGTAGTTGTATGAAGATCTATACAGGTGCCATTATGCAGAAAAGCACATGATGTGTTTTGTCTTTTGGACCAAACATGTTTAACTTGATACAGTAACCAATGTGCTGAGTGCACCATTCAGCACTGGTGGTATAATATTATTGTAATGCTGCCATCTTGTGGTTAAATTGTAAAAAGAAGAAGGTTCAAGTTTTGGCAAATCCGGTTCAGATTCGACTCTCTTGCGGTGTTGATAGTTCTACTAATACACAGGTTTACCCAAATGACACCAGTTATGGAAGATATCTTAATATGCAACAACATGTGATAACATGGTAATATGTGATGTAATATAACATGGAAGAGCAGAGGGTGTAATTCATGTTTACTCACCTCTCACAGGTTACATATGTGAAAAAGTGTAAAAGTGTGGTGTTTCCTTTTCAGATTGTTTCATTTGACTAGTTTTAGAGATCTAAAACCTCTCAGCCAAAGTATTTCAGTTTGGCTCAATCATGAATTGCTAAAGAAGTAAAAACTCCTCCTCAGATTCATCTCAGGACTCAGGACAGCGGTGCTGACCACTGCTTTAGTCTAATTATTTTCTTACATTACTATTATCACTGTGTTTGTAACAAAATGAAGCTGTTCCTGCCTGTGTATCAGTCCTCTTTCCTGTGAATCAGTACATAGATACAATAATAATAAAGTTTATTTGTGTAGCACTTTTCAAAATGTCACAAAGTAAAATGAATGTGGATATATATGTGGATATGTACTCCAAGCAATCACCAAGCAAAATGCCACCATCGGCACACCAAAGTACCTGGCTGTTTGAATAATTTTTTTTTCTGTCTGTAGCTGACCTTGTCGTGATATTCCCAAAATCCACATTGTATTACATGCTCAGGAGATGTGGAAAGGCCAACTTTATGAAATATTCATACAGAAGCCTGTAGGGGACTTCTCCCTCCAGAATCCAAGATATAATATTCATGTTGTCCTCTTCCCTCCTTCTCTCATAACCTCAATCTCCTTTTGCTGTGGAAAGTGGGTCAAGCGAATGTTTCACAAGGGTAGCTCCAGAAGGTGTGTCTACACCTCTAAAACACATGACACATTAACACACACCGATAATGCAGAGTCTTCCATTACTTAACAGTCATATACAGGGCTGTAAATACACACACAAGTGTCCTGAGCTCACACATTCCTCTCAGCCTTACTCAGAGATGTCAGTTAGGTATCTTACACAAGCAACAAGCAAGTATCTCTTCTCAATCCAGTCCTCTTGTTATTGTGTGAGTAAGTGCATACCGAGCAGTATTAGCTGTCAGTATCATTGAATTTGTATGAATAGAGCATCTGTATCAAGCTCAGCACGTGGAGGGATACCGAATTTAATTCCTCGCTTACGTAATTACCTACTTACATTATGATGGCTTTTGGGAATTTTGGGCGTAAGCAGGCCGAAAGTTTAGAAAAATAACTTTAGCAACCACTTTCATGTATCAAAGGGAAGTGAAGCCACTTAAGTTCTCTTTTATACACAATAAAGTATGGAAACTGTGGTTGTTATTGGCATTTAGGGGGTTTTGTACCTTCGTAATCAAAAGTATCATAGCTGTCATAGCTAACCAGCTCACTTCATCATTATTGTGTTGAAACATCAGGTAAGAAGAAGAGCAGGAGATGAGCTGCTTCTCATTAATATTAAGCTGATGGCCTCTCACCTAAATTTTCCATCTTCTCTGTCCTTTGTCTTTCAAATTTGCTCTGTCAGTGTTGTTTCTGTCCCAACCTTCTCTAACTCTGGTTCACTGTTTCAAAATGCCAATCTGTCTCTATCTCTTTCCCTGCGAAGACATAAATGTTCATAAAAACCACTTATTCAGGATGAGTCATTCCTAACAACTCTATACCTCGCTAAAGCAAGGCTAGGTGTAGCAGCGCAGAGTTTCCTGGGGTGTTTCGCTGCCTGTCAGACAGGTTTTTCAAGTTCCACAAGGATCTGTCAAAGTGCAGGGAATGAGGTTTCAGCAGGTGGAGCATATGCAGGACATGTTGGGTATATGCGCAAATTCAGGTTTTGAGAAAGGTTTAAAAGCATAGATAATGATAAGATTCAACCAAGAAGAAAGAGACATTCACTGCGATTCATCAGCAGTGAGAGTAGGAAGGCAGTTCATCTATATACCAACATAATTTTCCCTTAAATAATTGCCCAATTTATGTGACAAATGTATGAGTGCAGCACTTCTGACACGAGAATATTTGACAATAAACCTAAATAAAATAATATATCCCATAAAATGTGTTTTTGTAGAGCTGTTACACACTGGAGTAAAGCTCACTCAATAACATGATAGAAATTGCCTTTTCCAGGGATTTGGTGACAAGGTAACGTAAATGCAAGAAGGTATTTAAACTTTAGAAGAATTTAAAATTAAGCTTTAATAAATAAAGAACATAGTGTGCAAGGTTGAGTTGGTACAGGCAGTTGAAACTGCAGGACATGATGCATATACTCCTTGAATTTAGATTGCAACGTAACTGTCCGATTTTACTTTTATGCTGTGATTAAACACGTGTTTTCATCTATATTCATCCTGACAAACTGCCCAGAATCAAAGAAAATGCCGTATTCTCAACAGGTGTTACTGGTGATATTTTTAGGTTGTCATTGGTGTAACTCCACAGGTACTTTCTCTACCCCCATACTGACCCTTCCACTCATGCACTTTACATACACGCCCACAAGATCACATTCACTTACAGTATACATGCATACTCACCGAGCACTTTATTTGTTGTGTACTGGATTGCATTAGATTGCACATGTGATCCTAATAAAGTGCTTGGTGAGTGTATATACTGTACATATGCACACAAGCATGTAAAAACACTGCAGGACTCTCCGCAATCAGGACCACAGAGAAAGAATAAAGGCCTATTGATCAAAAACAAGTAACGAGTTTCAATAAAAGTCCAAATGAGGCCTCTCTATTACAAACTGACTGACAGCTTGGCTACAATTTTAATGAAATCTGCGCTTGAATAATTTATCGTGAGGTGACATTTCACACCAGTCTGATGGACTGTGTTTACATTATTTGGCAGCTGACAACATCTGCAGTGATGTAAATGTATGCGATAATTAGTGAATGTGCGTGATTACAGTGCATCAGAGTAAATTGGGTCGTGAAGATTATGAGAGGGCTCATTTCAAGTCAAGCTCTGATGCAAATCAGCTGCATAATAACATAACAAGGATTTTGACTTTATGAAGTGAGGTGCAGGTATGTACACGTACCCTTACTAATTGTACTTTAATTACATATGTCTTCACAGGTTAGGATACAAAGAAACAAATATCACATAACATCACACTTAGTGGGTGAAGGAACAGGCCTGCTTTTGATATCTGACAGGAAACCACTGCAAATCTATATAGCGAAATCACATCTGGAGTGTAATTATCACAAGGGAAACATGTCTTTTCTCTTTATAACTGTTTAAAGACTGCCATTCTGCACACAACACCCATTTACAAACCTGACTGAGCATGTTGCAAACTATTACAAACACCCTTAGGCGTATTATTAAAATAGGTATGGGCCATGTATGCTGCTTATGTTCAAGGCTATAATAGCCTTTAAATATATCTGTATAGTGATATTGTGTCTGATAATAGTTATTATAAGTGACAATAAAAAGCTAAGACTTAGTGCCATACATCAGAAACAATAGGGAGGCTTTACGTGGTCTGATTGACAAGGATTCTGTAGAAACACACTGAAATGTACACTTTGAAGCATATGTCAGACTTGTACTCCTACCCCTGAGGCTATGTATAGGAACTGGAGCAGTCTTAATTTTTACTTCACTCTATCGTAGGCTATTTTTAGTTTATTGCAATGAAAGGAAGTTTTGTTGTCCCAGAAGCATTTCATTTCAAGAGGGCCAATCAGTCCTTTTCCCAGGGTGCTTTATTGGCTATGAAATCATGGCTGAACCATGCAATGACCTCTCCGGCTTTAACAATGAAATGCCACATTGTTATCATTAGAGGGGAATTATAATTTCCACGGTTCCGTGGTTAACAACTATTCAGGTTTAATTTTCTAATGTAAAGCGTGGGTTTAGATTTGCATTATAACATCATTTTGGCAACTTGCACCTTATTCCTTATCTCCTCCCATTCTGCACTCGCACACATTCCTGTCATAAAAGCCAGGGGCGGACTGGACGGAACCATCCTCATGGAGAGTCTGCTGAGAAGTATACTTTTTATAAAGCACAACATGCTCACCCAGCTTTTACCAGAATGTGGTTACATATTTTAAATCACTTTAATATAACATTTTCACCTGTGTCGTGTCAAGATTTCCCCTCGCTGTTTATGTGGGACACCGCTGGGAAAAATGTGCACCCCTTTCCCGGTGCAGTGGAGTCGTCCTGCCACTGCCATGTTGGATGGAGCTGGCTGGCTCCGGGCTCTCTGGCGGCCGGACTTCCCAGGAAAGTTTTCACCGTTTTCCGTCTTCGCTCTGCCGCTGCAGTTTTGACCTTATTTTAAAGAGGAGCGGGACGTCGCACTGCATTCCCAAACAGCATACGGTTTTTTGGGGGGAGTACCTTCGCCTTAGCGGACCCCCCGGGTTTAAACCGAGCCGGTGAGAGGGGCTCGGAGGAAGGCCACGGATGACCGAGGGATTGTTTATGTATCTTATAACGAGTTAGAGTCGGTGCATACTTTATAAATTGATCACCAATAATGAGTGGACATCCGTCGCAACGGCGGCAAGCAAACGTCGGCTCGATGCTGCTGACACCGCAGGAGAATGAATGCCTTTTCAACCAAATTGGCAGGAAATGCATCGTAAGTTTTTTCCCCATGAAATTGTTGTATGATAGCTGCCTAAAAAAAAAAAAAAAAAGCTAATACAGCTAACTTGCTCTGTGTTTCCTGTCCCGACACTGGGAGACATAAGGCGAGCTATGAAGTGTAACTTAACGGTGTGTTTGTGGCCTACATTTTCTGTGTTGTGATTTTTTTTTTTTTTTTTTTTTTTTGAGACTTAAAGACTGAAGAGGTTGGTTTGTTTTGACAGCCGAGGCTACGAGGGAGGGCTGTGTTTAACGTCCCGTTTGGGACGGTTGACGTTTGGGCAAACAGCAAGTTTCACTCCAGTTTTGGGCCTGGTCTAATTTAAAGCTTGACACACCTGAAAGCACCCAGGAAATCCCAAAAAAAAAAAAAAAAAAAAATCCGCCGTCACGCCTTCAACCTAGCTTTGGTAGAGTGGAGTTAGTAGTCGGGGGGTTTTGGAGCTGTTAAATCAATCAGCAGGGCAAAGAAAGGACTAGTTTTTGCACTGGCATTATATAACACAGCTGAACCTTGGTTGTTTTCGGGAAGTGTGTCCACTGTGAAGAATGTGCCAGGCTGACAGTCCCTAATTTAATGCAAGGAGGTGTACAAAATGGGACGAGAAAGCCTGCTGTTACCAGTGTGACTGCAGTCAAGAACAGTAGTGCAATGTCACGATTCAATATTGTGTGATAATTACGTAACACGTTTAGTTAGGGTTCAGCTGACTCATTTTTATGTGCTCCCCCTGCACCATGCCAAGCAGAGGGAAATCACATTTGCAGCTACATCATCACTATTAGACAACATGACATAGCTTATCCTTGTGTTTCTTCTATCTCCACTGGCAGGCACACCTGAATATTCATGAACAATTTAAACTATTTCAGCAGGTAAAACCAATATTAAAATACCCCGCAGCATCAAACCGGTGAATGTTTGCCTTCCATAGTGGTTTTAATTTTTAACTGTTTCTCACCACAGTCAGTATTATTAGGCGTTTCACACACAGATTATGATTATTTTATCAGATTAAACAGGGCGTTGGACTGCTAAACTAAATTGTACGTAGGTTTAATGTAGTAATGCATGTGCACAACCATGATGGGCACTATAGCATAAGTGGTTGCTTCTGCCTTGTTGTTAGGAGTATCTTCCTGTCTCGCTTATTGACTTTTGCAGTCCAGAAATTTCCTGTACTTCACCACCGTTAAGGCGGTAATGCACTTGCAAGTCTTTCACTGTGCAGGAGGGTGATATTGCTCCCCAACAAGGCGCGTGTGTGTATCACTGTTCTCCAGCAAAAGGCCAAAAGTGAGACTGGGGGTGAGAGATCATCAGAGCTGCAACGATTAATCGATTAGGTGCCCACTATTGAATTAATCGCCAACTGTGGCCTTTGGCTCCAGTAAACAGTGATCATCGTTTTTCACAATTTTCTGACACTTAATAAACTACTCGATTAATTGAGAAAATAATCAACAGATTAATTGGTCAAGAAATAATTGTCTTCATCAACCACTGAGCCCTCTACCATCATAACATCGTGATTTAAAAGTCTAGTCCACACCAGCACTAGGGCTGCACCCTGCCACACACGCACATACTATCACACACACAGGCACACCAATTTGGTATGGCCAGCCCAGATCAAATATGTGTGCCTCACAGCAAACGACACCAAGCAGGGATTGACAATAGCCACTGAATTACAAAAAGACAAAAAAGCCAGATGGGTGAAGTGGTGCCATTCTTAGCGACCAAATTTGTCGTCGCTATAATGCATCGTGATTTGTCACTGATCAATATTTTTGAAGTCACTGCTATGTTCTCCAGTTACATCACTATGACTAGTATTTCAAATATTTTTTATAATCTCATGGTCTGCTTAATGAGGTAGCTTAAGCATAGACTATAAGGAGGAAAAGTAAGGAAAAACCGGGTTAGTAGGTGAGGATGGGCTGTGAATGGACTCAAATGTGCAAAAAATAGAAAGTCATCAATATCCAACGTACATATAAAAAGTATGAAAAAGTATATATAAAAAAATATAGCACCTTTTATAGGCGTAGACCATAAGACGACCCCCCCTTCCCTTCCCCAACAATGATACATCGTCCATTGCGATGTTTCTCTGTCAACATCATCATATACATCGCCCAGCCCTAATTTGCAGTGCTAGAAGTCACTTAAATTTTCTTTTTTAGCGACAACATTTTTCTGTGTACTTTTAAAACTTGACCATGTTTCTCAGTAGTTTTGCCCCAGTGTCTCGTGAGTTGTCACCCAGTAATATCAGCCAGAAGACTGTCGTGCCTTCACCTTTTCTTAATTGCCTTTCAAGGTATAAAGTAAAGGTGTCAGATTAATAAATTAATGTTAAACTGTGTTCTGTCTCTCATCTATAAAGCCTAATCAGGTTTGCTCTATGTATGAGTCAGTCCAAGAGGCAACTGCATTCATATAATCCTTAACTTCCCTTTCATAGTGTAGACCTTTATGTATCCTGTTCTCACGTTATTTCCCCATAGAAATCATAGCTTCCTTTAATTGTGTATAATAAAGGTGGTATGTTTGAGGGACAGAAAAATGGCTCTTCCTCTTTCTCAGCTGAGCTCACCTATCTGCAGTGAACCAGTCATGCTCTTGGTGCCTGTGTGTGTGTGCGTGTGTGTGTACACCTGTTTGCTTTGGAAAGAGCACATTTCCTGTCCCATGACACTATGCCAGGCCCGTATGTGGCCGCGCTTGTGTGATGTCCCGCCTCCTCCTTTGCATGGACACACAGGTTTCTGGGGTGTGTCTTTCTTCACCTATGTAACCTGTTTAGAAAAATCCAGTGACAACGCTCCTCTGGCATTGTGGCAATTGTGTCATTCAGCATGTGACAGAGACGCAGAATCAGGAACATTCCTTCCCAGTCCTACGCTCTTGTGTGTCTGTACACGTCTTTGCATGCAGAGAGAGTTTGAGACAGACTGTATATGCGTGTGTGTGTGGGAGAAACTGGGGAGAGGAAGATTGGAAAAGACAGACATTGTGTGTCTCCCTGCCCAATCTAATTAAAATGCCCACCAGTGATTTAGTGGCTCACTGAGTGATTTTTGTGTTATGTAATGTACTTATTATGCAGAAAATGTCAGAATCACAGAGTCACCTTTACTTTCTTGGTACTGTTGTCTTTCTGAGATGGCTGTGCAATAGAATTAGGCTTGATTTACTCTAGCTATAAAATGCCTGTTTGTGTACATGCTAGGTAAAGTAGAACATCCTTGCTGTTTTTCATTGCTTGCTTTTAATCGCTGTAAGGAGTTAGCCGCGGAAAACTTTAGGTCCAACAATGATACAACTTTTTCGCACCGCATTGCCCCGGGAGTTGCATAAGTATTGCTGTTTTAATCTCAGAAATAAAATATGGTTCTATTACTCTCTTTGTTGCTTGGACTGCACAAAAGATTTCACCACGGGTAAGGCAAGGCAAGTATTCATTACTATTGCTGTCAAGTTATATTGAACGTGGTTGTGAATTTTAACAGATTCTGTTAGTGTTTTAATATACTGCATTGATTTAAAGTCTGTCCTGTGTGGCCAGTAGCTTTATTTTGCAACAGAGCACGGTACAGATTACAAATTAGGAAGTTACCAAATACACAGTTAATTAGTTAGAGTTAACAGACTTTGCCTGGAAAACTGTAAAACAACTTTAAGTATTTTCACCAGCATTCTGCTTTGGTAGAATCACACACATGCGTTCACCAACAGGTATGCGCACAGTGGTCTTACTTATTGGTTGTACTCATTGGTATTCCTCGTGCTGTTTTCACCATCAGCAACACTGTCTGACTGGGCAAAAGGTGGAACGGGTCCAATTCACACTGTGTGTGTGTGTGTGTGTGTGTGTGTGTGTGTGTGTGTGTGTGTGTGTGTGTGAGCACGCACAGACTGCCTGATCAGCAGTCCTGTCCTACAGGAAGTCCCGTGGTCGGCCTCCTCTGGTGATTTGTGCTGGAGAAGTGGAACATGACTCTTCTTTTCCTCCAATTCTCCCCCTTTTTTTTCCAATTTTCTCTTCTTCCTTTCTCCATTTATAATCTCACCTTTTTATGTAATCTATTCCTATCTCCACTTTGTCATTCATTTTCACCTTCATCCCCTTTTCAAGCCTGTTTTGCATCTCTTCTGTCATTTCTTTTCCCTACCATCATTCACTTTCCTTGTCTCTCTTCTCTTTCCCTGTACTACCTTCCTGCTCTCACCCACTTTTCCTGTTGTCTGTTTTGTCCCATTCCTTCGCCTCTCACCTGTCAATCCCTAACTCTTGGGAAGATCTTGTGAAGAGCTATTACAGTCTGGTACATAATATGTGCCAAGATAGAACAGCTTGACCAAACGGTTGATGGAAGACGTTCATATTAAAGCGTCAACTATAGCTCCTGCATTTAAGCAAAAAGGACATAAGTGAACAGTACAGGCAAACAACCTGACCCTGCTGGTTCTCTGTTAACCGATCAAAACAAAACTTCTGGGGGCTGGAAGGTCTTCTTGCGACGAAAGGTCAGCCATGTCCTGCGGCTTCTAAAACATTTCACATGAGAGTAAGCATGCACAGTGTCAGAAACTGCCCTTTCCACTTCACAAAATTTTCTGCTCACAATTATTACGCCTGTTTGTTTGTTGTTTCAATCGTCTTTATGACTTTTGAACACAGCTTCCACCCCTTAGGCAAACGGTCAACAACCCTCTCTCAGGAATTAAAGTGATGTTTTCACTTTCAAACAGAGGTTGCTGTTTTTTTTTTTCTTCAGCATCAGGCCAATTCATCCTTTTCCACTTGGCTCATCACTACTGATGTCCAAAAGATGGTTCATGTAATATTTCTATCAATCAAGTTTTTTTTGTCACATGTAATCATATAAGGTATGATTATTACTCATGGAAACTTTAATTCATAATATTCCACCGCAGAATATTCAAGAATCAGTGTAACCATAATATTTTAACTGTAGAAAGTAGGGGTGGGACAAAAAAAATCAATATTGCAACATATCGCGATATTTCCTCGTGCGATACGTTATCGATACACTGGCGCCAAGTATCGATACTTTTTTTACATAGGACTGCTCAGAATTGATTGAGCTTCTTTGGCTTACCACTGCCAGAGCGCCACTACCCCTCGCTTCCTTATGGAGGCGCTGAACAGACTGATGACGGTCGGATTGGACAGCAATTGTAGGTGACAACGAAGAAGAAATGCAAGCAAAATAACCAGTCACGAGCAGCTGCTGTCGGACCCTCCATGTCCACGCTGGCCACACAGTCCACTGGAGCTTTAACAGTCACTAAAAAAGCATATTCGTGGCCTTTTTTGTAAAAGTTTCTGTGAGGTAGCTGAGCTAGCGCCTCTATGAGAGGCTCTCCGGTGTTTCTGTGGGGGAGTTTCAGTAGCTGTTTAGCCCGTTAATGTTTAGCCTATCATCGTCACTTGTCAGCCCTGAATACCTTGTAAAGCTCTGAATATAGCAGTTAGTTATCAGCGGGTCATGTGTTGTGTTTACTGCCACAGAAAAGGAATAAATCTTTGGTTTATTAGCACGTCACCTCTCTGTTGTCTCTTATCAGACTTGCTAACTCTACCAGCAGCTCTGTGAGAGGCACAAACTGAGGCTACAATTAGCAAGGTTGTGATATTTATACTTGGCGGCATTTCTTTTATGTGAAACTAATGTACTGTTAACAGTTTACATTATCTGACTTTTTCTTTTCTTTCTTCTTCAGTTACAGATATCATGACATATCTTAGATTATTTCTTTGTGATATATTGTGTATCGCAGAATTGCCATTGTACCGTTATCGTATATTCTTGATCATATCTTGAGTTCAGCTGTGATTCCCACCCCTTGTAAAAAGTATGTTCTTTATTTTTTTTCTTTTTGGTGAGTTGCCTCTACAAGCTGTATTGCTTTTTTTGCAACCTGTCCTCTCTTATAATTAGGGAAACGTTGGGAATACCATTGAAGGTGATTAACAGATAAAGCACAATGCTGTCACTTTCAGATAGTCCAGCATCATGCTGATTAAAATCTTCAATAACAGACTGGTGCTTCCTGGTCTACTTGTTCTGTTTGTGAAAAAGAAAGATTGTGGTTGTAACTGTGCAGACTGCGTCCTGTACGGGTGATTTAGCTTCATCAGGTCAGTACAGATGTAGAAACAGAGCGAGTTTGAGAGCAAGTGCACAAGAGAGAAAGAATTGATTCGTGAGCAAGCGTTTTGTCGGGTTCTGATGACGCCATAGACTGAGCTCTACTTCCTGCAGCCTTTGGCCCTGTCAGGAACAATCAGCGCTCCATGGGCAGATGAAACCCCCAGGGCCTCAGCGCCAGGACACCATTAAAGCCGCTGTGAAAGAGAAATTCCATCACAAAGCAGAATTCACATTATTCATTTGATCTTGTGTATTTCTGATCTAAATACAATCCACCAGGAGCGGTCATGCTGCCAATAAAATCAATGTTTGTATAAATATGAATTAAAATATCAAAATAACATGAAGTGCTGAAAGACAAATGGCCTCTCCGATGACAAACAAAGTCTGTTAATGTTATAATGATGTAGTTGGACACAGATGTGAGGAAAACAAACAAGTTACATGCTTGTAAAACACATTTAAACCTACTTGGATTATATTGTCTGTCAGTTAGTACTAGGACGCGTCTATATGCTTGAAATCAATATCATAATATTGATGAATGCAGCCAAGTTTGTGGGAGAAGTAGACTCATTCATGCTGCGAGGTTATGAACTGATTCATGACCACAACATAATGGTTCTGCTGCATGTGCTCGTGCCATTGTGTTATCTCATGCACTGTACGCTGCCTTGTGTGCGGTGTAATGTTAGTAATGCAGCGGGGCTACTACAAGCCTTTCAGCCGTTCCCTTTAAGCCTTGAGGCTGTGTAACCCACTTAGCCGAATGCAAGTTCCTGTATGAAGAGCTGTGGTGCATTGAGTCAGTGAGTAATCAGCTCTTATTTATGTTGGTGGAGAGATGTGAGACTCTGTCATGCTTATGTTTTGGATTTAAAAGTATTCTTAGGATAGCAGTGCTGATGAAGGCCTTCTCTGTCAGACAAGATTAAATAGTAAATCACTGCTTCTGCTTAGAGTAGCTTTGCAAGTAAAGCCAAGGACAAATCTTAAATTGTGTAATAGCAACTCTTTATCCTTCAGTTTTTCTGACCTCCTGTGCATTCAGTCTGCAGCAGAGGATGTGTTGGGAAGTGGTTCTTGGGAATCGGACAAGGAACTTTTTCAGGAACCTTTGTAGGCACCCATGAACTTCACCTGCATTTTGATGCCCTGAAACACTTTCTGAGACCCCATAAAGAAGTGGTCTCGGTCTGGTCCCAAACAAATTCTGGAGCGGTTTGTTTGTGGTGGGAACGTGATCCAACCCAACTGCTAGGCGTGCTCCCATAGCCAGCTTTGCTACTGGGTTGCAGATGAGCGAAATCAGCAGTTGCTAGCAGCTAGCAGGAGAGTGATTTGAGAACCGACCTGGACTAGCGCAACAAAGTATGTTGCATTTGGCCAGAAGACCTTCTTCAGGACCTTCTTCCTGTGTTTACGATCTTCCTCCCATGCCAGACACAACTATCCAAAGAGGGGAGTGATTGTCCTCATGTGGCTTGTAGTGATGCATTTTGGTTCGCTTTAATTTGTTCTCCGTGAAAAGAAACCAAATCAACGGGAAAACGCAACAAGTTTACAAGCTCATCCACTGATTTGGACCAGAGCAAACAAACTGTAGGTTTGGCCATGGTCCCGGACCTAGCTTGTCAAACACACTTGAGAATGCCATAAGTTGTGTACAGTTTTCATTCCTAAACAGGCACTGTTTTATTAGATTAGATTAGATTAGATGCAACTTTATTGACATTGAACAAGCACTTAACAACAAAATGCAGTTGGCACTTAACCAGAGGTGCAAATTAGGCATAAAGTGCAGTAAAGGAGAAGTGTGCAGATTGAGGTAGTAACTGTAAGCCTGTACAATATATGTATGAATGTGATATATGTACAGTTTATAAAAGGAACTGTGTGAATGCTGGTGTATGAAATATATAAGTCATAAATGAACAGTATGGTGTGTATGTTGCTAGTATCAATATTAGGACTGGGAACAGGATTTTTTATTCATGTACTTAATGTTTATTAATGAACTACTACAATAGCGAGCATCTCCACAATTCTTTTTTTTGCCTATGCAACGTCTCCTTTACTTAAACCTCACATTCACACAACACTAAATTACAACGAACAACACTGGAGCTCTGTTTGCGCTGTTTGATTGCATGCAACAATTCCTGGAACCATTCGGGCATTTCCCTTGTTCATGCTCTTGCTTTCATCTGTGTGTTAATGGCTGTGAACCTGGACCCCTCAGTGTGAGGAAACCCCTGCAGCAACCTGTAAAACCTAGGGGGGGACGGGGAGTCTCATCTGGTCTTATGATCAGAGATGCGTCTGTGAATGTGCCGACAGGTGTGTTCTTTAGCACGTACTGTATGTAGATAACATTATACAGTTTAGTCTCAGACTGTAGACATTTCTCACAGATAATTTAATGTTTAAAGTAGAGTCTTAAACTTAAAACATCTTCAAGTTGAAGGTGTTTTTATCTAACTTTTAATGACTTATTATGTGCTTATAGGCTGCGTATAGGCTCAGTCTTAATATAGCTTGAATCTTTAATGGATAAATGCTAAAATGCTTGTAATATTCTTAACACATACCAGGAGTAAACAAGCAACCACAATCAAGGGTGTTTTGTGTCTGCGACAGTGTGTCCCTTGTGATTTTCCTGGCACGGTTAAGTGCACCTTGTTGTGTCACTTACAGTCACCAGCATCAAATGAGAAGCTGTCAAAACAGAGCTCTAAAAACAGATTTGTTAAATTCTGTGTTCCTACATTGATTCGGTATGACGACAAAATCAGTTTTGGTTCCTGTTAGTGACCCCTCGTCTGAGTAGTCTGACTAACCCCCCCCCCGCTGCTTTCATTCAATGTAGCGGATGTGTCTCTTCTTTGGCATTGATGGATTCTCTTCCGATAACTGCAGGGCAGAGCGTTTTGACCCCCACAGCGTCACTGTCACCCCGTCTGTGGTTGTGTCATTATATTTTCATACTGCCCATCAAACTGTTAGACACAAGGCACCAGAGAGCGTGGACACATTTTCAAAGTAATTTCATCTCTTTAATCAGCTTTTTAAGGAGGCGCGGTGGAAATGGCTCATGGTAACCTCCCTGACCAAGGAGGTGGTCATAGAGTTAGTATTTTAGAGTTGGAGCAGGTAAATATTTTTCTGTGCCCTCATTTTGATGATCTCTATTTGGGGCATTGGTAGAATGAGTACTATCCTGTACTGTTAAAACAAAGGGAATCAAACCTTTAATCGCTTTTCACCCTATACACACAAGCCATGTTCTAGCCATTAAGCTACACAGAATAATAATGACTCTCTCCCTCCCTCCAGACGTTGTCCTCAGCAGTGGTCCAGGTGTTCACAGCAGATAGGAACTCCAGCTGGAACAAGAGATGTTGCGGGGTGGCCTGTCTGATCAAAGACAACCCCCTACGATCCTACTTCATCAGGGTCTTTGACATCAGGGTAGGTACATACAGAGCAGTTCTGCACGCTGATGATTGCGTCTTTGCTGGCACATGGCCAGCTGATGGTACTTAACACTATGAATATCCAGTGGTGGTGTACCACCATTCAATATTCATAACAATTTAATGTTTTTATAGGCACACAGTGGAATCTGTGGGACGTCTGGTCATTAAAGGAAAAACAAGTTTAGTTTTTAGTTACACTAAATACATATATTCCTCCTACTGTATATATAAGCAGTTTATTACTCTTTATTCAACATCTGTTTTTTTCCACAGGACGGTAAGATGATGTTTGAACAGGAGCTGTACAACAACTTTACCATCTACCTCCCCAAACCTTACTTCATCACATTTGCTGGAGATGTGAGTTACCCTCTCTGTAGCCTTTCACATTTCTCTTTTACTTCCTTGCTTTTAATCCTCTTAGTTTCAGGTCAGCACCCACATTGGGTCTCAGATTAGTACTTTTTCCATTTTGATGTATTTTGCATTGATTTATGGAAAAAGCTGGAGAGGACAGATGAGGTAGTAGTTTCTGCCTCTCTTGCCATCAGTTTACTTTAGAGACTTTTTCACTGATAAATAGGTTCTGGTAACAGAAAAAAAACACACTGGTTTCCTCAAATAAACCTTGATGTTAATGTTAAAACCTAACAGGTCATTCAAAAACACTTAATGTTCCAGTTTCCTCAAAGACCCCCCCTATCCTAAAGTCAATTTTTAACCCATTTTACTAGGTGTGACTCTGTCATTTAACCAGAGCTACTGTTTGCCATAATGTAAGCACAATAAACCTGCATTGGCACATGCATAACAGGTGCACTAGCTCCAAACTTTGTTTTCAGAAATCAATAAGTGTAAAAGCATATATTTAACAACATTTCAGGTCTTCATACAGATTGAGAACCAGTTCTCGATACCCAACCCTCGTAAAAACTGTAGATTTGTGGAGAGGATTTTGTTCACCAAAACATGTATATATCAGTTTTAGTTTGCTACAGAGCTTATTTTCTTCATCAAAGATCCAATACAGTGCAAAGATTCTGTCAGAAAACTACCTTTAGAAACATGTGAGCTAACTTCCAGGTTTGCCTTCCATAAGATGTGATGACGTCCTTTAGTACTAACTACTCCCATCATGTAAAACAGCATTTATGTTAGGAACCTTAGCTTTATGTTATATCTGAAGCATTTCATGTGACAAGACCTTTATATTTGTGAAGTACACATCTTAGCTGGTGGGTAGAGCGGCTCAGACACCAGCAGACCATGAGGTATGTAGGACTGCAGATAGTGGTGATAAAGCTGAGACTTGAGAAACTGTACACAGATCTTGGAAATAGGCTTGGAAACGGGATTATAATTAGTTTTTATTTTAAGAAATGGATAGAATTTGACAAATGAAGTAACACAATGAATTCATTCTGCTTTTCATGAAAACATTAGAAATCTTTTACATTTTGTGGCGAGTTATTGTTCGTTGTTTTACAGCTGCACATTACATGATGGTAAATCAGTCCTTAATGTTTCTCTTGTTTTAAATTTCTGCTTTGTGTGTGTGTGTGTGTCTGTGTGCCTTTTGTGTTCATACAGACATGCCAAGTGGGTCTGAACTTTGCCAGTGAAGAGGAGGCCAAGCGTTTCCGTGCCCATGTGTCAGAGCTACTGGGGAAAAGACAGAGGAAAACTGGTACAAACTGACTGCAGCTGCCGACTTGCCTACATATCTACCTACTGATCTAACTAAAGAATGACATGCTTAGCAATTTTTAAATCTTGTGTTCAAAATGATCTGCCGTTATTTAGCTTATTTCAAGTCGAGCCATATTACTGTAGTGGAGCAGTACAACAGTTTTCTAATTTGTCGTGCAGTGAGAGGTGTTAGCTTGAAATAATCTGAAACTGGCTTTGCAAATGTGAACACAAGATCAAGTCCATTTCTAAGTTTGTCATTTTTACAGTGCTTAATCACACAGAACCAGGCAAAAAATGTCTAAATATCAATACATGAAGTAATAGATGTAGAGGCAATAGATTGATGTTGTCATGAATAATGTATTTCAGTTGAGATGTGAGATGTACTTTGGGCCTGGCTTTTTTTTTTTTAGTCCATTTGAATCAATCCTTTACTAAAATTGAATATATTGAAAACGATTTAGAATTTTTTGCCTGGGTTTGTTAACTATACCATCCATCTTCTTCTCCTGATCTACAGCAATCTCTTATGATAACACTTAACACCATTTTCAGACGTGAGAGTCTGTAAACTCTCCTTCAGCTTCAGCCATTCAGGCGCTCGTATGAAATTGACAGTAAAAGAGAAGTGGATCTTTTGGTGAGTGACAGGTCCCATAATAGTCACTTTTTAAAGTTTACAAAAATGAACCCCACCAGGTTAATTTTTAGCAAAACCTGTAAGGGATGCACCACGTTTGGAAAATTATGCTGACTGGCCTAATGGGGGCACTACAGTTTCAGGTTAAAATGAGAAAAACAAACCAATGATAAGCTATAAGTAGACTTCATCCATATTTTCAGCCTTTGTCATGAATTGAAAATGGTGATTAAATAGGAAAAAAAAAAGGCACTTAAAAATGATTCATTTCAGCACCAACAATGAGACTTTGTGACAGCAATGTTCAGCATTATACCTTCTATCTTAATTAATGAAATGAGATGTGAATGTTTTGTCTGTGTTCATCCAAACACACTCACAGAATGAGGATTAGATTGAAAACGCATTGTTTGTGCGCAGCCGTGCACACACTAACTTCACCTAAACGTATCATTGGCACTCATTCTTGAGACTTTTATCATCATGTGCTTGATTAAGACCGTCCGTCTCTTCCTCTTCCTCTCCTGCGGGGTCATTTCCTGACCCTTCAAATGGATCGTTCTCTTTTCATCTATCTCCTCTTGAGCCCTCTGCGTTGGGTGCCTAATCTTAGCTACAAGGCTTCTTCTGTTTGACCTTTGGGCCATTGGAAAACTCAAGCCATCAGTGTTTTGAAGTGTGTGTGTGTGTGTGTGTTTTAGTTAATCAGCTCTGCAGAGTAACCCTCCTGTTTTTAACAGCCTCTGTGCTTCTATTACATCTAAAAGACTCCACTCTTCAGTCCTGAACATTAATGGTAGTGTTTGTATTCTTTATAGTTTTATACAAGGGATGCGTGTACTGTCCTCTAGACCTTTAAATGTATGTATGGATATATTATTCGCTGTTGTGTGTGTGTGTGTGTGTGTGTACATACAGGAATGTGTGATTTACATCTCTTAAACACACTAACAGAACACTCTGCTTGGCAGTTTTTTCCAAATAACTTTCCATTCTGTGCAGCACATGCACAACCCCGCCGAGCTCTGCACTAAAGAACCAATAAACCCTCCTTCTCTTTGTACATCTGCGTTGTGACGCACTCACACACACATTCGCCTTTCACTAACACAACCCACTACTCAGCACAGGATTGTAATGATTTCATTTGTCTGTGTGTTCACAGAAAAGAGACGCGACCCTCCAAATGGTATGTTTTCCACTATTTCCTGTCCGTAACTTGAGATAATAACAGAAGAGAAGTGTAAAACCAGCGTCAGACCAGTGTCTGATGGTACTGCCAAACATTTGTGTCAGTCTGCTTGGTATGCGAGATGGGTGGAGCTTTAGGATAATTCAGGGTTTTGTGTTTCTTGGCAACCAGTCAAGACTGTTTCCTTTCCCTAAGATTGTGGAAGCACAGGAAGCATTTCATATTCTGTGAGACACTATGAGAAATGCAGCATCCATCAAAAGCAAATTGAAAACCGAGAAGATTATACAAATAAAGACCAGTTAAACTGCACCTACTTCAACAAACTATGTATTTACATAATCTAGTAAGACTACATACATATTCTAAGTGGGCTGTAAGTGTGTTGTGTGTTCACAGTAGAAAGATGACAAAGTATGTAAATAAACATGCTTAAAATTGGCTCACAGTGCAATATGCAAAAAAGGAAAAGGAGGAGCTGCTCATAGCTGGAAAAACTAATTGTGGATGCAGCTTCAGGAATAGCTCAGCTATTAATTCTTGGGGAAAAACATCTTCTTCTTGTGAGGTTTAATTGACAGTGGTGTTCAAAAACTCGCCGTTTGATTGACATGCTGATACGTATCAGTCATGTCAATCAAATGGTGAAATGTGTTATTTTTGTAAAAAATTTTTGTTCCTCCATCTTACTTTACTCATTACTAGAGCTGCGTCAATAAGTTGATCGAAATAAAATGAATGGGCAACTGTTTTGGTTTTGTTTTGGTTTTTTTATGACGGTAAATTGAGTATCTTAAGGTTTTTGGGCTGTTAGACAAAATAAGGGTTATCACCATGGCTTATGAGGAATTGAGAATTTTAGCATTTCATCGACTAAACGATTAATCGAGGAAATAATGATAATAATCGATAGGTGTAGCCCTACTCTTTACTTTAGTCTTTCTAAAAATTGAAGCTTAAAACAACCTAGAAAAAAAACAACTGCTGCTTCTTCATCATCATTATGATGATGCAGAGTGAGTTAGCCATATTGTTAACAAATCCACTAATGCAGGCTCGGCAAGTTTTAAGAAATAACTGTTGGTTTTTTTACAAAGGTTTGGCAACAGATTCCAAAATGATGGGAATAGTGGAAGAATGTGGAAGAAAAGCAGCCAAATGATCATAATAATACTACAACTATGTGATACCATACAGTGTAACATAACATCACAGTGCCTTGTAGTGAGGCTTTTGTTTACTGTCATTGCAGCATTAGTGAATTAGAATCTAGAGTCTTGATCTGTGAACTACATGCCCTTCATGGCTTCGCCTCGGCTCTCAATATGATTTGATGACGAAACAGATGGAATACATTTGTAGATACACACACATTTGCTTTTTGGACATACAGTATAAGACACACAGCCTAGTTCTGGGAAGCAGTTTAGGATAGACAGCACAATTTGACCGAGCAGGCTTATTAATACATTTCTGTGTGTGCATGCAGCCGTGCAGAGGTCTTAACTACACAATGACACATTTTAACTGATGCTCATATCCAGAGCAGCTTAACAGCATCAGACATGTGACTGTTTTTCCTTGTGTCAATAGAAATAATAAAAGGACATTAGTCATATCTAACAGTGATGTATCTGTGCTCAGTCGTGCACTCATGCAAACGTTCGTTACAGTCTCAATCTTGGATTTGTCGTGCATGGTTTCAGTCTCTTGAATCTTGATCTTGGTGTGCGAGTTGGTTCGTCTCCAAAGAAAGTCATCCATATCCTCCCACAGGAATATCTTCATGTCTCCATCTGTCACTGCAACGTAGCTCCGTTACTGTCTAAACAACTCCAGTATGGATCTTTCTCTCCTTCTGTTCTGCCCTCTCCAGCTCTCTCCTGCTGATCACTTGTCCTCATCTGCCCTCTCCCCTCTGCTCTCCCATTTCATCTGTCTTCATTTTCCTCTTTTCTGTTATCGCCCTGCTTTTCTCGCTCTTCCTCTCACCCCGCAGATTCATCATGTTTTAGAAACCCCTGAGATTACCGTGGGATTAGGCATGGATGGGGTTTTAATGGTTACGTAAAGTCCAGCATTAAATCCAGAATAATTTGCCAGGATTAGATCCATTTGTGTGTTTTTTGTAGGGAGAGGGAGGGGATACTGGGGGAAGTGGGCGGAGAAATGACCACAGCGAGCCAATCCGAGCATGATGATCTAACAGTGCACCCTGCTGTGATGGAAACTCAGGGTGACAGAAAAAACTGCAAAATAGATACAAATATGCTCAGCCGGACAGATGCAGCAGGGAAATGGAAATTAGTGAACAATTTGTGTAAAAGAAAACTGTTGCGGTAATGGAAGGAATGCAAGAGAAAGAATAAACTTTGGCTTTTGGCTGGCTAAGTGTTGGCTGGCTCTTTTCCCCTTTGATGGCACTGCTGGATATCTGCCTGCACAGCTCAGACACTATGTGAGTCAACTCTGCCATATGTCTGATGAGGATATTAATTCAATAAATCCAGACTGCTGCGCCAAGTTCGTCACAAGTTGGCTTAATATCTGCACTTGTGTTTTGGTCGTCTTACCACGGAAACCATCTTGGCTTTCAGGTTTCAGCAGAGCAGCAAACCTTTTTCCTGAGAATACTGGAACAAGTGGATCTTGCGTTTACTCCCAGGGTCTTTCTTGGCGTCTCCGTCTGAGCTTGCTCCCGCCGTATTGCCCATGCCCAGTCAGCACCTACGATGATGTTCTGTACCACCTTCCTGTCTGCTCCCTCTGAAGAACTCGGATGTGAAGGGGTCGGAGGAGGAGGAGCAGCAGTAGGAGGTGGAGGTTTGAGCCCAGGTAGCTGCCTGTCCTCCTTACACTGCCTGGTTCTCCCTCAGGACGAACTTTACCCACCCCTCTCCGACCCCACCACTCGGCTCTCCGTTTGCCCCAAAGAGCGGGCTTGCAACTTGGTCGGTAAAATGCTTCTCGACGTCAGTATGACCACCTGCAGAGCAAGAGATGGTGGGTGTATCTGGGACAAGGTGAGACGGCGACGCAGTCGATCAGCTTCACCTTCGCCCAGCAAAACGCCAAAAAGTCCCTGTAGTGAGAGTGTCAAAGGTATGAGATGCTGGTAGGAATCACAGTGGTAATGAAACGACGCTGACTCTTTGCTTTGAGTGTGATACGTTTGGTGAATACACTGAGAACAAGTTTGTTAACTCAACTCAAAATCCACATTAGTACAAATCAACACGCTGGATACAAATAGTATTGATGTTAGGTGCAATAATTTACTAAAACACTGACTATTGGTCCAGCAGTTGAACTGTTGGTGGACATTTTGCAGTGTGCTGACCACTTGTCGTTGATGTGTAATCCATGGTAATTGGCTGCATGCGTATGGTGGAGTTACTGTTAGTGCTGGTTCATGGTGATGGCTTGTTTGCACGTTTCACGTTACCATGTGTGGTTATGTAATATGTGGGTATGTTTGGGCTGCCTGTGTCTAAAATCAACTTCACATTTTGAAAAATTTAGTCATATTTCTACTCTTCATTACACTAATATATAAACATAAAACTTTATGTTGTTAATCTGTTACTAGTTATTATTGTTCACTGTTTTTTTAAATATAAGTGAGGCTTTCCTGGTTAAATAAAGGTTAAATATATTTTAGAAATATTCATTTACAATAGCTGACAGTTTGGATGATTGACTGAGAAACGCACCAGCTGCAAAAACAAACTCACTTCAGAATGAATGAGAGCACAGAATGAATGTTGTTTGTAAAGGATGGCAGGTCACCAAACTGACAGAACAAGTTTTACCACAGATTTACATACATCTTTATCTCTAAGACATTGTAAGTCATTGGTTTTGTTTAGTATGAGCTTCCAGTCTTAACCAGTTCTGTCTTTTAAAAAAGAATTCCCACTTCTCTCTGTGAGCCAGGTGAAATATGTAATAGCTGTTAAATAATGGATTACTGAACATAATTGGAAGAACATTGCTGGCCCTGAAATGCCCCATGCTTGGTTTTCAACATGAAGCCAAGGTCTTATCATTTTTTTATGAACTGTTAGACTCAACACGTCACTGTTGTCACAATTATGCCAGACTCCATTAAAATATCTTGTACTTTTAAGATGTATGTAATGGGAATCCTCACAACCCAGTTTTGTCTCTATAGCCTGATGCTTTATATTAACTGCAACTTCAATACCGTGTTGATCATTTTCCAGGCCCGACGTTGCCCATGGCCACCGTCGACATCAAAAACCCAGAGATCAGCGGTGTTCAGCGTTACCATAACAACTCTCAGATGAACAACATGGTGCACTCCTCCTTCCCCAAGAGGGAGAAAAAGACCAAAGGGAAGAAGAAGAGGTTGACCAAGGCAGACATCGGCACACCGAGCAACTTCCAGTGAGTCCCTGGGCGCTAGCAGGGTTGGGTCCAGTTCAGGTGATGGATTTAGGATTAAAGACGGATCCATCAGTCTGGGCTCCACCCATTTGCGCCTGAACAGATTTTCCAACATTTTGGACTTTTTGCAAAACATGTTTATCACCACTTCTACAAATTTATGTAACAAATTTGATTAACACTCCAAAATGATGATGAAAATTTAAAAGGTCCTGAATCTTACTTGCTAAAAAAAACTTGCTCAAATGTATTTCAAGAGTGTTTTTTGATGGTAAGGCATTAAGATGAAATTTGTTTTTTTTACCTACAGTACACTGCAAAAGCTATATGACTGTAGGTCTTTGGGTTTATTTTAGTCATGTTTCTCATATGACATACCGGCCCAGGGTGCAGTTTATCCCCATCACCCACTTGCCCATCAACATCACTTGTGCTTGTGAGTGTGTGGGAGGTATTAATCCTATGCAGTGTGTAGCATGGTTAGTAATGCAGGAACATGTGTGCTGTACATCTCTTCTGCCCTCTCCTCTTTTTAACTTTTACATGATCTCACAAGCTTTCCATTTTCTCTAACAGGCACATTGGGCATGTAGGATGGGATCCAAATACAGGTTTTGATGTAAGTATAATTCACAGATTGTAATGTTGATATGACTGCACACATAAGAGTATGTGACCTCTACGTGTTCTTAAAACGTGGCCTACAGTTAATCTGTCAGTCAGACATCCCTCTTATAGATAGATTTTTCAAATTTACAATCGGCACCAAAATATTAAAGCTGAGCCGCGTAGCCAAGTCATCAGTAGTGTTACACAAGGAGATTTCGGAGGGAAGAGAATCAACCTGCATCTGCATAATCCATGGACTCATTCCCAAAAAGCATCATCAGTAATTATGATGGCTGCTGGATGATGAGCATGAGATCATAAAGGTCAGAGGACTTACTGTGTCTCTTAACGAAAAAAAAAAAAAAGATGATTTGGTTTTATAAGTTAATGCTTTCAAGGATTGATTTGAACGGATGACGTCATTCGAACAAAGCTTGCTCACCTCTCAAATCCTCTGGCTTAAAACTGAAGCACAAATGAGCAGACAGTATATTTTATAGTCTTACCAGCTAAATTTGTCTTTTCTTTTCAATCCTCAACACTGTAGAGGAAGTCCCACCTTTTTTAAAAGAATAATCTTTTTTGAGTATCAAACACTTGGAAAAAGTTTTTCTTCACAGAATTAACATAATTCAAATAGTGACACCAGGATGTAGTTTGTGGCATTGGTGCACTATCACAGTTTAACCCAGAAACACAGTATTATTTGTGACTTTAGCTCATTTCTTTATTATCTGATCTGGCAACCAAAAGCAAAACAGAAAAGGTTGAAGGTGAAACTTCAGCAACAGATGTTTTTTTTTAACTCGTACTCAGATCTGGGTTAGTGAGATCTACTTTCTTCCTGGGTGCCAACCGCATAGTGCTACCTCATGCCACCAGGTGGCAGCATAACAGCTGACACTGTGGTCTCCTTTTGAGCAATCTTAGAGGGTTGCTGAAAGTGTTTTTACAGCTCCTGAATAAAACAGTTGACATGCTTGAACAGATTTCTGACAGCCGGTCTCAAACTTTTTCCAACGTCCCTTTTTAATCTTAACTGACCACACTTAACTCTTCATATGTCGGTCACATAATGTGTTACTGAGCTGCAAAGCTCATAAATACAGATAAAAACCAGTGAGATCACATCACAGATCTTAACATGTAGGGCATGTGATTATGTGTGGAATGTGTTTATACATGAGCCGGTAAATTGAAGATACTGTGGTGGTTTGAATTCAGAATATTTGCAGAAATATTTACAAGTAATATCAATACAACTTGAGCAAATGTAAACGGGGAGAATTATCCATTGTATCGCTCTTAATTAATTAAATCTGACCCACTGTTGCTGTTGGCCCGAGCCACTTTCAGTGAAATTCTGCCTGTTTAGAAAATGCATTAGTTTTAACAGTATTGGAAATTTGAGAAATGTATTCATTAAAGAGTCTAGCAATGTGCAGGAGGATGAATTAATGCCCTCTTAAGTCAAACATTTATGAAATGCTTTGTATTTCTTGCTGTTTACATCTGTTTTTATTTCTGCAGCCACACATAACCCAATTAGTAAAGCACAGCAGTTCCACTTCCAGGGTTAAGAATTTGATTACCACTGTGGTCTGATTGTCCATCCTGAGCAGACTGAATAGATGCATTTACCAAAATGGCTCGTCTTGCTCTGTTTTCTCTTTTCAGCTGAATAACTTGGACCCAGAGCTGAAGAACCTGTTCGATATGTGCGGCATCTCTGAGGCTCAGCTGAAGGACAAGGAGACCTCTAAAGTCATCTACGACTTCATCGAGAAGAAAGGAGGGGTAGAGGCTGTGAAAAATGAGCTACGGAGACAAGGTAAGGCTCACAGGCAGCTGGGAGTACAGATCTTATTGCTCTCAAGATCATGTTTTTTGATACAGCAGCAAAAGTGAATTAGAGGATTTACAAAGAAGAGATGTAGGTGAAAGATCTTGAGCCTGTGCAAAACATAATGCAAACAACACTATTGTTAAATGTGATCTATGCACATGTTTTTGCAGGGCACTGTCCATGTGAAAATGCCTTTTTAAAAGGGTTGATTGTCATTTTAAGACAATCTAACAAGTGTGGTGGTTTTATCCCCCAGGTCCGCCCAGGTGGAGCGGTAGGTTTCTATGCATGACCTGCTGTGACAGCTCATGGCTGTGCATGTAGAGTTGTATTATGAATCTAATAAGAATTCAACTAAAGTTTGTGAGGTTGTTGCAGTTACTTAAGTAGTTCAGTGTTTGCTGTTTTACACTTGATTTTCACTTGAGTTGGATGTGCTATCATTTTCTGACTCTAGGGCATTGTGACTACAGCTGGAGACGTTAAAAAAAAAAAAAATGCAGCTTTCAAAAATGCTTAGTCATGTTAGACAGATTTCCTCCCTTTCATGAAATTACTGTTGTGCAATGTAGGGCTGGGCAATATGGACAAAATCAAACATCATGATAGTTTTTGGCCACATACCTCAATCGATATTGCAACAGTATTTTAGGGATGACTATTGGTGCTTTCACAAAATATTTACACAATGAGATTTTTGATGTGGATATAATGACTAAGCGGGTAAATGCACATAATAGAAACAGTCTGGTAAGTTCAGAAAATTACATCACTTTACTGTAATGCAGCCTTTAAAACCAGGAAAACAACACTTATGCCATATCACAATATTACAATATCCAAAATCTAACACACAATTCACAATATCATTATAATATCGATATATTGCCCAGCCCCAGTGCAATGATTACTTTTTTGCTGTGTAACTTTTCTCTTAGCATTACGTGAAGCTTAACCACACTTGTAAACTCTACTTCTGGTCTGCCATATTGTCAACACTTTGCATGTGAACTGACGCTTTTTTTTTTTTTTTTTAACCAGCAGTTGACTGAAGCGCATTAGGTCCAAACTAGCTTTTAAGAATCAGTGAGGGAAATTGAAAAAGCATGTTTTAAAACGAATCCCTGGTTCTGACAATATTGGAATGGGCTCCTGTTCAGATTCTCAGTTTCAGAATTCAGTGTCATCTCATCACCGTCTCATCTTTGTCATGGAAACAACAAATATATTTTGTCGCAGTTTTCGTTAACAAAATTAACACAAGTTATATGCAAGAAGGCTGCCCCCAGTGGTTTAATTTTGTAACAGCATGATGCAAAGATAAAAGCAACAATTGGAGAACTGACGAGCATTTTGGACAGATCTGCTATGAAAACTTTAAAGCTCCTGAATCCCTTAATGAATGTAAAAAATACATCTGTATGTTCTTCAAGGCTGCAGTGTGAACTCTGAATGATGAACAGTGATCATTACAAGTTTGCCCTTTTTTAACCTACATTTTTGTTTTGTTTTTTTTCTCTTCAGCTCCTCCGCCCCCTCCATCCAGAGGTGGCGGCCCTCCTCCCCCACCCCCACACCACAGCTCAGCCCCTCCTCCCCCCCCTCCTCCTGCCCGGGGGCGAGGTGCCCCACCACCTCCCCCTTCCAGAGCTCCCATCTCCGCACCCCCACCTCCCCCTCCATCCCGACCAGGCATGTCCGCTCCACCGCCTCCCCCGCCCAGCCGAGGCTCTCTCCCGCCTCCCCCTCCACCAGCCCACGCCTCAATTCCCGTGGCGCCTCCCCCGCCGCCGCCTCCCCCCTCATCCTCAACTCCGTCTAGCACCGGAGCACCACCTCCTCCCCCTCCTCCTCCTCCTCCGCCGCCTCCTGGCCCTCCACCCCCTGCTCCTCCTCCGCTGCCCACGGAGGATAACGGAGGGGACAGCAGTCTGCCGTCATCCGGCAAGTCGGCATTGCTGAGTCAGATCAGAGAAGGTACCCAGCTGAAGAAGGTGGAACAGAAAGAGAGGCCGGTGTCCAGCACGGGCAGAGACGCACTTCTGGACCAAATCCGACAAGGAATCCAACTTAAATCTGTAAGTGTTCGTCAGTCACATACAACTCACCTCCCAACTCATTATATATTAGTCAGTATCTCGTGCTTTAACTGTGGCCGCTCATGCCATCTTCTTCACAGAGGGATGAGAATGTCGATGCACCTCCTTCCACCCCGACCCCATCGGCAGGCATCGTAGGGGCCTTGATGGAGGTGATGAAGAGAAGGAACAGGGCTATTCACTGTTCAGGTACTTATAGACATATCTACCATCTGCTCTGTTCATAAAATTTTGAAGTTTAATTCAAGCTTCAGTGGGCATCAATCACATGTTCACAGTGCCCCCCCCCCCCCCCCAATTTACTTTGTATTACATTACATTCATTTAGCAAAGTGCTGACACAGAGGTCTCTGGTTAAATAAAAAAAAAAAGTCAGAAAAAAAGATTGGTGTTGCATCATCTAATCAAAACATACACGTGTTCATTCCATGTAGATTACTTTCTAACATTATTGCCGCTTGTACTTGTTACTGAGTGATTTTCATGTCTTGATAACCTTCCAGAGTTGTAAATTTCTGGCTCGTATTATTACAAACTGCTGTGTAGTTATTTGGCCTGTAAAACTATGGATCTTTTTTTCTCAAACCGGCCTATTTGGATTGTATTTCTTGGCTTCACTGGTACATGAAACTACTTCCCCCCCCGCCAACGCAAGTAAAACTTCTCTTAAAAAATAGAGCAGTTCCTTGACACCACTCTCGGGCACTAAATGTGTTGGCTTAACATTAAGCCTCTAGACTTTGCGTCAGATGACACTTTGTCGCCAAAATATAAATCAGACTTTCACCACTTCCTCATTAGTCTCAAACATGTACCTTGTGATTTCTTTTTTCCATTTTCAGCCTTTTTCTGTTAAGGAAACTCTTTTCTTTCCTGCTTGAAAGTAGTCAGTAGTTTAAAATAAAGTAGTTTAAAATAGATTCAAAGAAGGCACAAAGTGAAAGTTGAGTATAGAAATGTATTCATGAAGTCCTTGTTACCACAAAATAACATGAATTTGATCAGGGAAGGAGAATGAATGAATTAGTATTGAGTATAGTACAGTTGACTTCAATTGAAGGTCTTCTTCTCTTCCACAGATGAGGACGACGATGATGAAGATGATGAGGACTTTGAGGATGAGGATGAATGGGATGACTAGCGATTTTTTTTTTTTTTTTTCCTTTCTTATTTGTTTTTTTATCCCTTCCCCAACCCCCGGGATGATTGACACTAAAATTGTTCTTGTCTTTCTAAAAAGAAATCTTTAATTTCAAATTATAAATGTAAATGTTCTATCAATTTGCTGTATATTTTTGTTGCCTTTATGCTTTTTTTTTATTAATCTGTGCAATACCTCATTTAATCTGTTAAAGTTTGTCATTCTCATATCTTAGTTTGTTGTTTCTTCATCTTCGTCATGTTCACTCGGTTTGTCTGTTGGCTCCATCTCATTCTCTTAATAGCAATATGTCACATCTCGCATTTTAACTGTCTTCTGCTTTTCCTCTGTTCATCCCATCTCTCTGTGTCTTTCTCCTCCTCCCACATCCCCGGCTCATTGCTATTTATCACCTCCATCTGTCAACCATCTCGACCATCTTTCATGTGTGCTGCCTCCCATCACACGTTCTCTCCCTGTGTCACTCTCTCGTGTTCTCTTGCTATCCCATGTTCCCAGAATAACATGTGCAATTTTACATCAAGTTGTCTCTTGAACCTTTAGAGTTGAATGTTGTTGTTTTTTGTTTTTTTTGTCTTTTTGTTTTTTCTTTTGGTCAGTGATTGAAGGGAGGGCTTACAAAACAAGTTTCCACAAATCCTTCATCGTGTCGTCATTGTTCGTCAGGAGGAAGAAAAAAAATTAACTATTTTCATACCCTATTGCTCTGTAGTTTATTTTTACTTATTCAAATGATCCTAGTTTAGCACTCATATTTTCTTAAAACAAAGAAGAAGAAAAAAAAAGAAATGCTTTTTGGAATATTTAGCTTCATTTGCTGTTGACTGTAAATTTGCTCCAGAGTTTGAGTCTTGTTATATTTTTGCACAGATTGAAAGAGGAGACTCGTTGCATGAGTACAGGACATTTTCAGGTCTGTATCATTATGAAACATACATATGCTTTAAGAAATGAGGCAAAATACACTTTGACATTAAGCATTTTTAACCGTTAACACATCACACTACAGACAGTACACGCATGGAGGTAGCCCACAGTGTTATGGCTGGCTATCTGTTGTGAATTTTAGTTGGGTTTTTTTTTTTTGTTTGTTTGTTTTTGTTACACTACATTCAGTTGAAATTGTGTATTTTTTTTTTTTTAAACTTTTTATTTTTTACAGTAGCGAGCAGAGCGTTAATAAATGCCTGTTTGTTTGAATCAGGTCATTCATCATGTCAAGCTTGAGGAATAAAGACATTTTAGTTTTACACACCTGATGCTTATAATGGGTCCATATGCTAAATTACTGTACAGAAACAGCGGAGCTAAAGTTGTGTTCTTCCTGTTCTTCCTGTTGTAGACACTAAGTGCTGACACAGCGTAGGGAGAAACATTAGATCCATGGCATTATGCATAATAAAACAAGTATCAATATTTTCCTGACTAACTAGTAATGAAGTGTAATATAGGAATCACTTTTATAAAGAACTCAGACAGTGGGCAGTTTTTCTCTACAAAGAGCCAGTGATCGAATGTGGACATGCATCCAAATTTGGGTTAAAGGTGCAGTGTGTAGAATTTAGTGGCATCTAGCAGAACGGACTTCGCAGAAATGGAATATAATATTCATAAGTATGTTTTAATTAGTGTATTATCACCTTAAAATAAGAATCATTGTGTCTTTGTTACCTTTAGAATGAGCTCTTTATATCTACATAGGGAGCGGGTCCTCTTCCATGGAGCCTGCCATGTTGCACTGCCATGTTTCTACAGTAGCCCAGAACAGACAAACCAAACACTGGCTCTAGAGAGGGCCTTTCGCGGGTTTTGTGGCCACTGTAGGTTCTCCTACACACATGGAAGGGGAGGGTGAGGGGTATTCAGGTGGTGCAGTGTTACCGCTAGATGCCACTAAACCTTACATACTGGTCCTTTAAATAATTTATGTTAGTTTTTGGAAAGTGTTTAATTTAATGGAGGATTTGCCACAAAGGACAATACTCAAAATGCCAGATTTAAAAATGACCTTGTTTACTTTGAGTGAAGGACAGCTCTCCTGAGACTGGTTGTCCCACTGTGGTAAACTCCAAATACCAGCAAGATAAGTTAGAGAAAGAAATCTATTTGTAGCTGTGATTTCAGCAGTTCTTCAAATAAAATTCAAATATGGCATAATGTGGAGGTGTTTCTCTCGAGCGAGACCATGTCATTTTTGCTCAACATCAGCTACTGCTACCACAAGTTACCATCATGGGATCATGCTAAATGCTAAAATGTACTCAAACAGAAGTACAAACACAGAAAAGTCATAAAGTCGTTGAGGTGACTCAGTAATGTGCTATAAAACAGTAGCTAAAGTTTGCTAACATTAGCCGCCTTAGCTAACAGGTCATACCAGACCAAGAAAGGCTCTAAAGGACCAGTATGTAGAATTTAGCGGCATCTAGCGGAACGGACTTGGCAAAAATGTAATATAATATTCATAAGTATGTTTTAATTAGTGTATAATCACCTGAAAAAAAGAATCATGTTTTCGTTAGCTTAGAATGAGTCCTTTATATCTACATAGAGCAGGTCCTCTACCACGGAGACTCCATGTTTCTACAGTAGCCCCGAACAGACAAACCAAACACTGGCTTTAGAGAGGGCCTTTTGCATTTTTCGCAAGTTTCGCAGCCACCATAGGTTCTCCTACATTCTTGGAAGGAGAGATGGTTATCAATTTGTTGCAATCTGCAACCTCACTGCCAGATGCCACTAAATCCTACACACTGCATCTTTAACGGCGAAACATCTGAGTGTATTGCTTTGAGCAGGAGTGTGTTTTATTGCCTATTAATTTAACTTTTCACAGGAAGAATTTGTTTTCTTCTTTCAAAAGGTACACAGTCTCACTTTAAATCTTTGCATTGAAGGACACTGGGATCTTCAATAGTCAGAGACAAAGCTTGATCATCCCGCATTACACTACAGCAGGCATATTAGCTCTATAGTAGGCTTAATGTTAAAATGTATTATTAATCTTAACCTGCCCTCATGTGTTGGCCTAAAGTTGTGCAAATTATGATTTTCAGTCTGTTTCCTAACTGAAAGAAAAAAGCATCTTAGCATTAAACAAGCGCTATATGGCAAGTCAAGATGTTTAATTGATTAAAAATATAAAAATATCCTTCAAATATTCTCATGAACATTTTGTAAGAGATGCAATTATTGACAAGCAAATAAGCAGCCTAGTATTTAGCAGATATAATTAAGAACTTTAGCATTTAGCATTTCTGTATGAGGAATGCTAATTTTGCACAGGCTGACAAGCAGCATGCTAACATTGCTAACATGTTTTGGGGTTATAGGAGAGCCAATTCAGAAACATCTTTTCCACAGTGTAACATATATCCAGGAAAAAAAATAACACAATGGCATGTTGATTTTTTTTTTAAATCTCCTTTAGTTTTTTTGTTTTTGTTTTGTTTGTTTTTTTGTTTTTTCACTGTTTGCCAGTCAGTGAAAAGAGGAATGTTGGCATCCTCTTTAAATTCTGTCTTTGAGAGACAAATTGCCACTCGTTGGATGTAAGAACTGACCTCTTTTTGTCGAATATCATGACACTTTTTTGGGAAAAACCTAGCCATGTTTTTTCGCTGATGTTAGCTTCTGTAGGTAACGGTTAATAAGATGTTATGGACGCCAAGCCTTATCAAAGAGGCTGGACAAATAATGAACTCTTACATTGTACACTCCAATAAAAGGTTGATATTTACATATTTTGGTATCTGGGCCTCTTTTACCGTTACTGTGATTAAAGATTGAAACTAATAGGTATCACAGTGTTTTGTATTAATGTG
Source organism: Scomberomorus guttatus (assembly GCA_038419695.1). Classification (NCBI taxonomy): domain Eukaryota; kingdom Metazoa; phylum Chordata; class Actinopteri; order Scombriformes; family Scombridae; genus Scomberomorus; species Scomberomorus guttatus. The sequence goes on along the minus strand of CM076466.1, from coordinate 11,766,784 downwards.
TGCAAGAGCACAATCATGCCTTTCTGTAAAGTCTGTAATTGGAGTATTTGCATAGTTTGTCTGTGTGTGTGTGTGTGTAAGTGATGAATACAGGCCTCATCACCTGCAATAGACGGCCAAGACAGAGAGTTGGACAGATCTGGTAACAGCTGAGCAGAGGATTATCACATCCCTTACTGCTACCATTTCACCGTGCCAGGCAGAAACGTATGTGTGTTTGACATGACAGGTCCTGTTTCCAAAAAAGAAAAGTAACAAAAGACATTCATGATTCTTTGTTGGAATGAGTCCAGACTCCCATCGTGTGTCTGTTAATAGCAATATACAGTTATAAACGCACATCTTTGTGTGTGAAAGACAGATATAGTTGAACGTTGAGAAAATCAATTTGTTTTATGAGTCTGCCTGTTCACCCTGTTTCTCTTGTGTATGTGAGACAGACTGAGAGAAAAGAGTGTGTGTGTGCCAGGACCGGTCACCATTGGATCAGGCATCTCAGCCGACTACTATCTCATCTATTCCCAGGTACAAATGAAGCCACATGAAATCCTGCATCAGGATTTCCTCATGACTATTAGTTTATGTGCACATGAGCTGAAATAATGAGTCAGTGAAACACACTGTAAGAAAAAAAAAAAGGACGAAAAGTTGTCTGTTCACTCATAAGGTCAGAACTCTACAAGAATTTACACTGTAAATAACTGTGTGTACAGCACAATAATAACCACAATAGATTTATTTGTTCTATTCCTTTACCATTTATTTTTAGTTAATGTCCACATCAGCTGACACCACACTGACCCTATATCAGCTCTCTGCTGTGGAGCTTATGAGAGGGATTAGAGCAGGTATGGCACTTTCCACTAGTGTGGCAGCGGGTACAGTGCATCCATAGATACCCCAACCAAAACACACATGCAGAAAGACAAAAGCTTTTATAGAAGCTACAGCACGCATGTAGTTTTTTTTTTTACTTGACTTGATATTAGCATAAAACTGGTTAATGGGTGTGATTTATACAGCATTATGTAATCTATACTGCGCAATTTTCTTCCATTTGATAATGTTTAACTGAACGTGAAAGTGTAACTAAGTGTCTATGGTTTACAGATAACGTTTAAAACTTAAGCAGACTTAACAATGATCACATGATTTTGTAGCTATTATACCAGATGTCTGTGGGGGCCCAAAGGTGACACAGGAAATAAATAAATCAATAAATGAATGACTGTGATTGATGAAGTAAATACACTTAAATTTTGCCAAAAAATAATAAATTAGTAAATGTGCAAATTATTATTTTTTTTATTTTCATATTTATTTATTTCCTGTGTCGCCTTTGGGCCCTCATAGTGTCAATAATCTGACCTTAGCTATTGTTAAGTATAAAATCACAAGTAGAATATTAGGTCAATTCTTGGTGAAATTGCCCTTTAAATGCACTTGAAGCGATTTGCATTTTAGTTGCTTAAAATTAGCATTGTAGAAAAGCTTTCATTTGTAAAGCAGCAACTCCGCGTGCATACAACAGTGAGGAACGCAAAGGTCAAAGTGCATCAGTGTTGTGACTGAGCAGCACAGCGATCTTCTGTAAATGTAAATGGATAAATGCAAATCTTGCATACATAACCATTTTGTTGCGGTTCAGAGACTGGTATTACATTTCCTTATAGAGCATGACAATCTCCGTCCATCCTGAAATATAACGTCTTGAATTTTATATGAGGAAAATGCAGTGACCACCCTGAGTGCAGAAACCACACTTACAAACAGGAAGTCTGTGTATTTTATGACAGATTTCATGGAGGGATTCCCCTATTGACAGTTTGACACATATGACAAAGTGCTGTTCTTGAGTAAAGGAAGTTTTATTCTTAGGATACTTAGCTAAAGGAATGCATTGTGCATGCTGAGCTACTTGGGAGGGCCATTGAGCATTCATGTACTCCGCTTACTCACCCCAAACCAAATATAAGTTCTGTCCAACTAATAAAAAAAAAAAAAGTCTGATTTGAGGTTGGATTTTCTCCTCAATTATATTTTTTCATGCACTAAACCAAACGAATAAAACACTCACGTTGCTGTTTTCACGTTTCAGCCAGTTTTCTACAAATTACCTATGCTCTACATTACTACATTTTTCAAAGCATATCACCGTTTTTTGACGCCAAATTCATATCATCATTGCATGTTTAAACTGTGTTGTCAGAAAAAAACCAAGGGGGAAAAAAAACAATATATCATGGACATCACAAAAAAGATCATGTAACTGGTAACTTCCTGCATTAAAAAAGGTTTCTGTTCAGCAGTCAAATCTCAGATCTCAAAAGTCAGAAAGCATGCAAATTTTAAATACCTTTCTAATGCAAGTTTCAAGTGTTGACATATATTTTTTCCTATCATACTGAGAATATTAAACTAATTACTAGAATGCCTATAATGTAAAAAAATAAACCTAAAAACCTCTGGTCGCTTTAGGAAAGGGTCGGTTGCGATGTAATTTGTATGTTTCTGGTTGTTGCCCCCCCCCCCTAAGCTCCTGACTATGTTGTCTTTGAACAGCTGCTCTGTGGAATTGAGAAGTCGAAGAACTCTCCCAAGACACGTAAACAAATGCAGGACCAGGATTAGCATGACCAATTCTAAAAGCTCCCATCTCTCAGTCTCCTGGTGTCACACTCTCCTCTATCATCCCTGTGGTGATCCCCCTGACCCTGAGTTCAGACTAGTTCTTGGATTGGATCCGTTTTACTTACTTTACTGAAATTTTGATGAGTTTATTCCTTATTTTTATTTTAGTGCACAAACTGTAATGTTGAGCAAATACGGAGAATATACGCTGTTTTAGTCAGTGGTAAAGAAAAGTGTTTTTTTGCATGAAGCCCTTGCCTCCTGCAGCCATAAAGTATCTCGCCTTAATATACTATAGTTGATGTCTCTTGCCTGCACTTGTTATGCATTGTGAATTGCTCAAAGTACGCAAAAGCCCAGCTCTTATACGTGCTAACTGAGTGGGTGTATTGTGAATGTTATGGAGTGGGAATATGCATCAGTGGTCCTTGAACAGCAAGCTGACTCACCGATAAAAATAAACTTATTTAAAGTGGTAATGCTGCATATGATTCTGCATAGAAGCTTGATCCTTTTCTTTTAAATCGAACCGAAGAAAACAGTCTATAAACTTCGACGAGTAAGATTGTAAACACCAAATGGCTATATTTAGAAATGAACAAATAATTCAACCAACAACAGATCATATTTACAAGTTTACAAGAAAACAGTGAGTTAGAAAACTGATCGGTAAACAGTTCAGACAACTCGTTTCAAAATTTAAATACAAATATCATAAAACTTTAACATTATTCAAATGTAAAGCCATTACTGTATAGCAGTGCAAATTTCCAGTATATTTTCATTTTTATAAGTAAGAATTCAGTTATTTTTGCCTCCTCAGTAACATGTTTTCATCACCTTGTGCTTTCATCATTGCTGGTCACTCCATTACCATCCTTATGCAGATCCCCCGATTTCCATGGCAACATGTATTATCGTAGATGATGTGGGAGTTCCACCTGTAAAAAAAAGGGCAGTGTTGTCAGTTTTAAGTGCATTTCTGAACAATATTTTAGAAAATAGCGTGGTGAAAGTAAAGAGAGTGCTGAGAGAGGAAAAAGCAGCCGGGTGTGGATAAAGTCAGCCTCAGTCCTGCCTCATAACTGTGTGAGATGTCCCCTGTTGTGTCAACCGATAGTGTTTGTGGGCTTTGTTGTTGGTGCATGCTGTGGTAACGTGTCATATCTGTCTTTATCGAAGCACCACTGAGCAGTTTCTATAAATACCAGCACTAAGTGGCAGGAATTTCACAGCTAGGAGACCCCTCCATCTGAGGGCAGAGCTGATTTTCCACTCTAACAATGTAACAAGCTAAGAAAAAAAATTGCGTGCACACACGAAATAATACAAAAACAAAGCTCAAATGTACTGAATTCCTCTTCTGGTTGAGAATACTTGACTGGCTTGGCTGACATGATATCTGCTTTATGTTGGCTTCTCTGTCTCTCTGTCTGGCTATAAAAGCATTGTGATCATGCCACAGTGCTGAGTGATGGTAAGCAGCCTTTTGCCTGCCTAACCAAGACAGAACATACCGTGTCAGCCATAGAAATGACTCAGACACCACTGGTTCTGTGTCATCCTCATCTAAATTAAACCTTCTCCTTGTTCGGTTTGCTTGCAGATATCCTAGTTTTGCATTTGCAAGTGCATTGCTTGTAGCTTATAAGTGCTCCTGATCAATGTTCTTGTCATCCTGTTGCTCAATAAACGCAAAGAAGGGTTTTATGTCTGTCAAGGGAGGTCTCTTCTTTTAAACTCTTCTTTAGTAATAGATGAATAATTAAGCTGTCAACCAATCAAATGCTGGCTCTCATCATTTGGACATCCACCAGTCGTCCCACTCACCCGTCTCAGGCTGCGGATGCTGCTGCTGCGGATGGATTCCATCAGCTGGTCGTGCGCCGATCTCATTGGCGTGGACGGCCTGCTGCCCTCCTCCCCTCTTCTCTCCAACGACATGGGCCTCAACGCATTCTTGAGCTCCTTCAGGATGCTATTCGTCTCGTCCTTCCCCGACTCCTTCACCTTCCCCTTCTTGCCCTTCTTCCCCTTCGTCTTTGCCACCTTCATGCTGCCCGCCTCGTGTGCTTTGATGACCTCTGCAATCATCCTGGTGGGCTTCTTCTTCTCCCGCTGTGTGGGAGGCAGTGGGGGAGGAGGAGGTGGTGGTGGAGGGGGAGGCGGGGGAGGAGGAGGTGGAGCAGGAGGGGTCTGCTTTTTAGCCAGGTCGTTCCGGGGGAGTTTGGGTGAGGACCAAGGAGATGCTCTTGGTGAACTGTATGGTGATGAACTTGGTGTTCCTTTCTAGAGATAGAGAGGCAAACATTTCTGAAGGAAACTGAAGTGCACCGACAATTACAGGTGTTAACTGTTTGCATGTGAGATTTCAAAGCAGTTGAAGTTTCGGTTTAAGTTGAAGCACTGAAAGGGTTTTCCTGCATGCAATTGAAGTGTCACTTTGTATGTAAACACTGAAAGTAGAGGAGTTGAAGAGTAAGAGGTGAAAGCAGCTGAAATGTAAGATAATGTCTAAGCAATGAAATCAGCTGAAATGTCAACTGACAAGTAAGCTGAAGTAAGTTGATCTGTCAGTTAAAATGCACGAGATGAAAGCGGTTGTATTATTGGGTAAAGTGTTGCAATGAAGTTGAAGCGCTGGAGATAGTTGACTGCAAACAGGTGAAGTGTCAGTTGGTAAGTACGCAGTGACGTCAGTTAAAATTTTGATGTGATCAGTTGATGTGTAGAGGCTCACAGAGTTAGGAACTTTGAAAACAGTAATGGAGAACAAAGACATGTCAGACAAGCCTATAAATGATCCCATTTTATAACATATCATTACAGAAAAAGTTATGTACCAGTGCAGTGGTTCTGGGGTTAACGACTCCCTCCGGCGCCCCCTGCTGGCCCTGCTGCTGCCTCTGCTCCTGCAGTCGTTTCTGTCTCTGGCGGTCCTGGTTCCTCGTTAGGATTCCCGTCATGCTCATCCTCGGACCCGGGAGGTTAAACTGGTAGCCCAGTTTGATCAAGGTGTAGTTTTCCCTCAGAATCTTCACCATCTCCATCTCTACCTGCGGAGGGCAGTTTGAACAAGGGAGACAGTATTACATCTTACATATATGCAAGTGGACAAGAGAAACATCTTCCTAGAAGGAGTGAGACAATGAAACCGACCTGTCCTCCACACATGTGTCTCTGGTTGTGGAATCGAAGCTCAGTCAGGGTGTTGTTTCCTGGAAGTGCTTGAACCAGTGCCATCACACCCTTCCCGGTCACATAGTTGGACTCTATATTGAGACTGATAATGGACGAGTTCTCCTTCAGCATCTTAGCAATGGCCAGAGCCACGGGGTCATCAGCTCGAGTGTTCGCAAGACTAAAGACCCGCACGTGTGTGTTGGATCTCAGTGCTTCAGCAAATCGGATGAGGGTTTCCTAAGAAAGGAGTTACAGAACATCTGACAACCACTCAGCTGTACAATAAACAGCCATAAATACTTTAACTAGAATTCCTCTTTGCTACCATAAAGTTATCCACAGTATGATGACAAGAGAACAATAAGAAACTTTTTTTACTGTTGAGTTAGGACACCATGTTATTGTCTGTTCTCCAGTCCTATGAAATGTTTGCACCAAATATGTAGCTATTCCCTCCGTTACACAACCCTGGCAAGATGCCTGGTTCTAAAAATAATCTGGCATACAATCAAAAGTTACTCAGCTGAGAGCAGGATGCTAGCAAGGTAAATGTCTACCACTGCCCAAACTCTACCACACTTCAGAACTGATAGCAAACAAGATATTTAATGTTAAGTTAGGCCATGAGATGACTGAAATGGTTGGTTTTTGGTGCAAAATTGAATCAAACAACAACTCTAGGACCAATTCTTACAAATTTGACTTTCTCCTAATGATAAAAAACATTTTGTGTGTCAGCTGACCATAATTGAACATATAGGCCTGCCTTGTTTACACATGTTACTGATGAAAAACAAACTTTCAACAGCATCAGAACATAATAAGAATGCAGATTTTGTTGTTTTCTAATCCTTGCAAGATCCCATAACATTTAAATGTTTTGCCACTGGCCACAATTTGCACCTTTTTCTATTTTAAAAATCTGATGTCTGATGACTGATGTATCTCATTAAGGTCTAATACTGTACTTTGATGTAGTTAGGGTCCAGATCAAATAAATTGTGCATTTCCTTGACTTACTACTAAAGTTTTTACTGATCACATCCACTAATAGAGTTAGCTAGCTAAAATAGTTTATAATCTCGCTGATTAACAATCCCTCATACTACATATGGAGACAAACAGTATAAGATGCATCCATGAGCTTCAGTGTGCGTAAAAGTTACTCAACGGGTAAATTGGAAAAATGTTGTGTAATTTATATTTTGGGTGGAGATTTGGGAAGGGTCTACCGAGATTTTTTTTTCGTACCTGCGAGATGTCGTCAATGTTGTTAAGATTAACTTCTGTGAGTTCAGGGTCGTTGTTAATGGCTCGTTGGAGAGCTTCGTCAACCACGGTGGGGTTTCCGGTCGTGTTGAGGTCAGCAGGTGGAGGGGGAGGAGTCAGTCTCATAGGCTCCACCCTCTGAGGCTTCAGCAGCTTTGGGATGTCGGCCTGTGATGTCAGCGGCCCAGAATCCTTTGAGGGCTCAGGCTTTGATTTACTATCTTGTTGCTCCTCTTCCTCCTCGTCCTCCTCTTCTGTTACTGCTTCCTCCTCTTCCTCACTCTCCTCCTCCTCTTCTTCATCTTCATCCTCCTCCTCCTCTTCCTCCTCCTCCTCCTCCTCCACTTCTTCCTCTTCTTCTTCTTCCTCCACTGGTTTCTCATGCTTTTTCTGCTCTTTCTCATTTTCGTCATCTTTTTCATCCTCTGCTTCGCTGTTTCTCCCTGTCACACTTTCCTCCTCTTCTTCCTCATCCTGTGTCACAATAAAATTATTCAGGGATTGAAAGAGAATTTTTAAAACTTTTGTAACCTCTATATTGTAAGTCTAATGCAGATGGTTTAAGGCAACTAAAGAAAATGAGCTATTTGTTATGTTTTCCTTCCTTTTAGTACTTCAGATGACTTTACTTTTAGCCTTTTAAGTAATCTGTCCTGAGTTCCATCTGATACAACTTCAAACAAGCTAGCTTTGCCTCTGGCACATTTTACAAATGTCAAGCAAATCTATTAAAATGTCACCACTGACCGGTTTGGGGCTTCCTCCACCAATCTCATCCTCCAGAATTTTACGTGTCTCGTTTTCCCAATACTTCATGAGGGCCTCTCTGCTGAAGGTGCCTGTTGGGGTCTTGTCCGTCTGGTCTCTCTGTCTGAGTCCTATGGGCACGTTGGCGTCAGGGTCGATGTCTGCCAGCTCCTTTTCCAACTCAGCCAACTCCTCAGGGCTGAGGGAAGCCAGAAGCTCGTCCTCGTCGACATCTTCGTACTTACTCAGCTCTCGACGGTACCCGAAACAACTCATGGCCAAAGTGTGATTAGCACAGACCTGTCAGAGTCAGTTAACTACCACAAAAAGACCAATTATTGAGTTGCATGTGAGAGATTCCAACAAAAGACAAGGTCCACTGTGAGGTTGCTGGAGATCCAAGGACATAAGGGGTCATTGGAAATTCAGAGTTCGGTTGAGGTGATCCTTGCCAGGCGAGGGTGTTTGGATGTACTGAGTCCAGTGTGCTCCTGATGAAAGCCTGCTCCAGTCTGAACCGGCTCGCTCCTGGCTGGCTGTGTCGCCACGAAGGAGAGTTTAAGTGTGTGTGTCGGTGTCCTCGTCTCTCTAATCTCCCCAGCTGCTGTTTGGGCCTTAAGAATGGGATCAGGGGGGAACGTACCAAAGTGCGGGCCCCATGATGCAGCGTCTTTTTTTGGGAGTCACCGCTCTGAGAGACACAGCCACAAAAAGCATGTGAGCTCAGAGACCGTGTGGCCTGTCAACGTAGCAGTCTATCACCAATGCCTGAGTGACTTTGTTCATGGCCAAAAAAGACCAACTGGACCCAACAGATACACAGAACAAGAAAGATAAACAGAGATAATGTATCTCTCAAAAAAGTGGCACAGGCTCTGTCCCCGCATGTCCATCAGCGGAGAAGTGTCAAGGCATCTTCCTATGTTATTGTCAGTTAATCTGGATGACACCGATAGCAGAGATACATATAGAGGTATGAGAAAAGCAGATACTTAGAGCTGAGAGGTTTATGGGTGTGTTGTTATGATTTTTGTGCAGTAGATTAAGGTTAGGTGACTACTGGGCTATGGTATGAGCTGATATATATAGTGTTTTTCCTGTTCTGTTGTAATGTTGTCATCCGTCTCACTGGTTTTCTGATATTTTTTTAATGTTTTAATGTGACAGGGACGGACACAATAATAAAGACTTAACCCAGTTTATTGGGTTGTTTTTGTAATACCTTTATTTACCTTATGATCTTAATGGACTAATGCGTAGTAATACCGTTATGATTCTGTTTCAGTCTGGCTCTATGTTTCTTAGCTACCATTATCCACCAGTCCACCAGATACCCTCAGCCTTTTCTCCCTGTGAAGTCTGGACTGAGTGGAAGAAGGAGAGATACTCTGAATATTAAGATGAATTGACTGTTTAATCCTGCGTTGTGCTCTTACATTGCTATACATGCCCTTTGTGTTTATTGTCTATTGATATTCATGGAGGGATTGAAGGGGAATCTGTAGGTGGACAGAAGGTGGATGTAAATATCTAACATGCTAAAATGATTCGACAGTATCAGTCTGTCAGGTTTTTGTTGTTCCTTATGCTGGTTTCACTTGTATGTTTGAAAGTTTAAAATGTTAGTGTGACATATTAAAGAGAGGGTTTTTCTTCTAGGTTTTTAGTTCACTCTGTGTTTTTCCTCCTGTGTCTCCAGCCTGCTTTTCCCTTCACACTTTCCCTTCAACACCTGCCCTGCATTAGCCTGTTGCATCACAGGATTTCTCTTGGTAATAGTTGACCTCACAGGCAGGTTCATGCCAGTTTTTTTTTTTCTCTTTTCTTTTACATTTAGGTCTACATGGAGCAGATTTACTCTTAGCTGGAAGTTACTGAATGCAAATCAGCAGTGAGATTACACTTGTATCTCTCACACACATAAACACACAGAGAGAGCATATGTACACTCTCCCACATGCAGGCACATCATCAACGTCATCACTCCAAATCCCTCTCAGTCTGGCACAGACAACGTAATGAAAGAACAGGAATTATGCTGATATTATTAAGGGCGTTTAAACAGCTCATAGTTCTGTTTGTCCTAATCTGCTGTTGGCTGATGAGTTATGGTTACACTTCAGCAATGCCCAGCACATAATAGTTACATCCAAATAGAACTACATAACCTTTTTTGCGTCAAATGCTATATATACTTTGTTTTATTCCATTTTATAGTTTTTCTCTGTGCTTATCCAGGTCCCATGTTGGATTGAAAATATGTCTTTTATTTTGGCTTTCTTCTTCTTCTTCATCTTATGTGAATATTTGGAAAAGTCTTTTATGTGAGGTTATTTATGACAGAATAAAACCAAACCAATAGTCTGCTTTGCCTTCACGTTTTGGTCAGTAAGCTCCATGATACACATCACTGCTTTTAGAACCAAAACCTTCCAGACACAGATTGCAAAACTTTCTAAAATATTTATTACAAAAAATATATTCTAAAAAAATCCACATGCTACATTTAGGCAACAATACAACTGTTTTTTTAAACTCCTCAGCCTGTAACACACAAGGTACACACTGAAAACCAGCAGAAAGTGTCCACCCACACAGTGTTTTCGCTTATTTATCCTGATTAGACCTCTACACTGAACTTCTTTGAAGGTGCCCGCATATTGTGCTTGATTGACATTTGCTTGGCACCAGTTAGGACAGCAGAACTTAATTATGTAGTTATTCTGATTGGTTCACTTTGGTGTCCTCACATAATCTTCAGAATAGCTCCGCCCCAATTTAAACCTGAGCAGAGGTCAAATCAGCCAGAAGTGAAAACATGTGGGTGCGCAGAACCATCATCTGACATGTTTGCAACGCAGTCAAGAAAATAAGAAGTATAGTGACAATGTTGCAACAGAAATGATTAAAGAGAGACAGAAATATTACTGTTTTTGTCCAAGGCATAATATACTACATCTGTCCAGTGTTAGACAAGACAAGGAAGACAATTTTTATTTAGAAAAAACGAAATGAAATGCTGATGCTGAAGTAGATTCCTAAAGAAAAGAGCCGAACAAATAGTTTAAGCCTGTGAGAAACTATTCCTGTTCTTTTTGTGACGCTTATAAGAAATAGTATTCACAAGACGGGTCACAGTCGCAATCAAATGTATAAAACTGAACATGTGCAATACAAAGGAACTATCAGCGGAAATATACCCTGATCATTTGATAAGAGTGACTAGTGCTTTTTTCATTATTTGTGTTTCAATCACACAGGTAAGTAGAATGTGCTTCATGTTGAAGAGAGGTCACCGTAGAGGTCGTACTCTCTGTAGGTCAGGTAGTTCTTCAGTCTGGGAGGAAAGGGGACGACAGCCATGGTTTCAGGGTCGTTCAGCGTCCTGAGGCTCATCTGACCCCTGATTACCAGTCGACACAAGTGCTGCAAAGAGCGTGGCTTGCCTGTGTATACAGAAACAGACAAGTTACTTAACTCACTCTTCAAAGTTCTAGATTTAATCTTTCCCTAACGTAATATATATTTTCTTTTTTATCCAAAACAGAGGGTTGGAAGTTTTACTCAGTATGTCAGAAATCTCATCCCACTCTGGTCTCTTCTCCAGGATGCATTTGAGGTTTGCACAGATGCTGACATGGCTGACGTAGTCCAGGAGCATCCTCACCACGCCGCCCACCAGATGTGTCAGCCACGACACTGACACGAATTCACAGAACTGACAGAGACAGAAAAGAGTGATCGGGGGTGTTGATTTACTGTATAAGTCGAGTTATTGTTTGATGTATTATTTTTTGACTGGCTGACTGAAGACATGTGTCTGCCCAAATTGGCTCTTACTGAAATGACGTTTGATTGCCTGTAAATCTGGTAGGCTTGTTCATGGACGTCAATCCAGGTGCGATCTATTTCTTCACTGTTACCATGGAAACATTGGAAACACCTACCAAAGATAGTGTTGCAGTGGGTTAATATAAAATGTTAAAATGCCTCACATGGTCAAAATCATAAAAATATCCCGTCTTCACATAAATCCCTCTTTACCTAAAGCCCTTAGAGATGGGATCACAAAACTATGGTTTACAAAAAGGTATCAAAACTTTTGGGAATCTGTTTAGAGATGGAGTCCTTCAGACTTTTGAAGAGCTCTCCTCTTAGTAAGGGCTAACCCGCACTCAATTTTTCAAACACCTCCAGATCAGGCACTTTATCATCTCGGAACAAGATGGCCATCCACAATCATTAGAAGAGTTGCCTCTAGATGAACTTGTGCGTGACAAACAGGGAGTTAAGAGGGTTTAGGAGTGAAATGCAGATGGGAAGAAGACCTTGAGTGTAATTTTGAAGAAGTGGAATGGGAAACAGTACATCAGCTCAAGGGTTGTTATGTTCTAAAACCAATAAAGATAATGTTAAACAAAATTCTTAAAAATGGGATTGTTGTCGAAATTTACAGAGAATATGTACTGAAATGCTGAATCATTGTAAGGTGAAGATGTCTTAAACTTTTAAGATGCATTGCTACCCCTGCCCCACTTAGAGACTCCTGATAAACCAGTCACAGAGATTAGAAAAGACCTTGTTATATTTGTCTCTAAGAGCGTGTAAGGAGTGACTGGTTGTTGGCGTCAGTGTGTGCGTCAGTTTGTGACCTTGTTGTTCTCAGTGTCAGGATATAACAGAAGACTTTGGATGTTTATCTTTAAGCAGTTTTTGTATATGCAACGTTGTGTGAACATCATTCTGTTACTGTATTCTGCGTTTGTGTACAACTGCTTCCTGGGCTCAGACTGACCAGAGAGTTTTGTTATGATTAATTAAATTATCCATCAAGGAATCCAACTTTAGAAAAACTGAGCTGGAGCTCTTCCACCAATCAAATATGTCATCGCTCTTGTCATTTTTAACAGTAGGTAGACGTACTTGTAAGCCTGATATCCGCTGTTGAGCAGCAGTCGCAGCATGACCCGATCCCTCAGGCTGTACTGCAGGGCTGTGGGGAACGTGGTGTTACTGATCACTCTGAAGTAACAGTTCACCTCTGCTCCATAGGACAGCAGCAGTTGCACCAGCTCATACCTGGATAGAAACATCAAAAGGTTTCTGCGACACACAGCCAGGATGCTCCTTCCTGCCCTGCCTCCACCACATAGTTTATTTGGAATGAGAAAACACACATATGTACACCCCCGCACCTCTCAGCTCGTACAGCGACCAGGATGCATTGTAGCGGGTCCAGGTCAGTTTTCGCTCCAGCTGCCAGCAACATCTCAGCACAGGTCACATCGCTGTTGGAAACGGCAAAGTACAGAGGGGTCTTCCTGAGGTCTCCGTAGTTCTCTGTAACAAGATTCATGTTAGATCAATGAACAAGTGCAGAAGGGCACAGATGCCAACATCCACCAGTAATGTTCCACCATCTAAGACAAAAAAAAATCATGTTGTATGTCTATTAATGTCAATGACATCTTTGTGCATGCTATTGTCAATGCTTTGCTTGAAATTGCTTGGTTTGAGCGTTTAAGGCTGTTTGAAATCGTCGTGAAATGTGCATCCAGCTGTAACACACCCGAGATGTGTGTGTCCAATAAGGCGTTGACGTTGTACCCCTTCTGGATAAGAATCTCCAGACACTCAACCTGCCCCCCGTCAGCTGCTGAGTGGACGGGGCTCTGGCCCGAGAGACGGATGGCTCTCTTTGTGGTGAAGGGGATGAGAGTCCTCAGGGCTCTACAGAGAGAGAGAGAGAGAGAGAGGGAGACAAACAGGAAGAGGGTGAGGGATAGAAACAGTTGACAACAAACTCTACACGAAGAAGAAAACAGGACAAGGAGAAAAAATGTTCATTAGAATGTGGTTTTGAGCTACAGTGTTATTCGGTGACGGAAATGACAAAAACAATAAAACAGAAGGCTCTTTGTGGACATGATTACAGCGAAAACACTGCAGAGCTGTGAGGTAGAAACAGACATGTTGCAGCTTGATCACTTTGGCTGCAGAATGGATGGAAAAAAATGTTAATTTGTCTTTTTTTTGTCTGGGAAATGGATTTTCTTTTAAGGTCCAGATATTGTTTAGCTTTTGACATGAGAATACTGCCGGACATGAATGCAAGCTTACAGTATGTGTCCCTCATAGGCGGCTCTGTGGATGGGGAGCTGGAAGGCATAGCTGGCTACACTGGCATTGGCTCCATGGTGCAGGAGCAGCTTGACACAGTCCAGGTTTCCAGATCCAGCAGCATCATACAGGACAGTGTCTCCATTGCTGGCCTGGGCATTCACATCCCCACCTAGTGGAGTGCAGAGGAAATACTGGGTCCAATGAGTGTGTCATTAAACCATACAAACTGTCAGCGTTTTTTGCATTTTACCATACTGGATGAGTATCTCCAAAGCCTCAGTGTTGCCATATTCAGCTGCAATCCCCAGAGGTGTCACTCCATGGGCGTTTCTAGCACTCACTTTGGCTCCATGTCGAAGCAGCAGCATTAGAATGACCGGACACCCCAGCTGGTACAAGAGATACAGAAGAAGACATGTATGTGAGAAGGTTTAGGCTCTGATTTAGTTTTACTAATGCTTTAGCTAGTATCAACACCGTGCCACTCACCTTTGCAGCTTCATGTGTGGCCGTCCACTTAGTGAGACACACCTGCTCCACGAAAGCGCCGCCCATGATGAGGGATAAAACCATGTCGTAGGATCTCTGTCTCACCGCTACAAAATGTAGATAATCACAAAATAACATTGTACATTGTGATAATAATGCACACTAATAATGCAAACAGTTACTGTTGTTTTAAAAATCAGCAATAATCTGTTGTAATTTATAGCTAACAAGCAATTTGATTGGTGTATATTGCTACGGCTAACATAGCTTACTTTAGCATTTTAGAAATGCCTTTGTATATCACAAAGGACGCCTCCCATTGACCTGCCTCCTTGTGGAGGAACACATAAAAACATAAAAAGACCCCCTGCAGACATATTTTAAGATATATAAAAGGGCCATTTTGCCGTATCAGTGTCTTTTAGGGTCCCCAGGACATTACATGCATAAATATGCGTGAAAAGTATCTGTATAATACATTATATTGTCCTGCACTTTGTCCTAATTGTAATTTGAAGATACACCATGTAAAACCTTAATAAAAACTACCTAGAACGCTGAAAAAATAGGATTTTAGACCATCCTCACTCTCTAAAGCTACACTTCACCATGAAATATGATTAGAAACCTTCAGAAATCTTGTTTTTTTTGTATTATTGTGTCACTCTATTTATAATTTAGACATAAAATACATTTTCTCATCAGAAAATTCATAATGTTAGTTAAAAATACACATTTTAGTCGTGTCCCCAGGTTTTCACTCAGTCCCGTTACCCTGACACATTCCCCCCTCTAAAAATTTAGGACATTCCACAAGTCACATGATCAACAGGAATTAGCGTCATTTGAGTCTCCTGAAGGCCATGGGAACATGGATGTATAAAGAGAACAGGATACAGCGTCAGAGGCGGGGCCCCGTTCATTCCTATGAAAGTTGCTCAGTGGCACATGAAGCCAAAAAAGCCACTTCCTGAAAACAGGAAGTGCTCCACGGGCCCAATGCGCCCATGGAGCATGCTCACTAGAGGCTTCCGCTGGCCAAGACTGCTAACTTCCGCTTTAGCCCTCCAGCTAACTTGAATGGGGATAAAACAATTCCATCGTGCGGCTCTTCTAGACTTTCGAAATGTGATCAAATGGCTCAAATTCTGATAGTGAAACTAGTCACTTCTATGGGAAAGTCTTTTTGGGCCCAGTAGTGTCACATGATGTTGCAATTACATGGTTTGGCCACTATGTCAAATTGGTTTCAAAGCCCAGTGCTGTTCCTGTATCCAGTTCTCATTTTACAGCCATGCATGGGAGGACCTCTTGCTCTGTTTTCTGTACTTTTGATCATACTGTAAGTATGACTGAGAATGTAAATCTCAATATTCTGTCCTGTTACCTAAATTATTAATCTTATTATTAATAAGATGTTAGTATGTTTTTTTTAAAGAAGTGTTTTCATGCTATTAGCATCGATGCCATGTGGCTACATTTCATGTATTTGCTAATGCTATGCTAAAAACTCAGTCCTGTTACTTTCAGTCCTGTTACTCATATGAAGAATTTGTCATTTAGAAACAATCTAAAAAATAAATAAAATGGCATGAGATTTACCATTACACATTTTGAATAGTTAAACGTGTGTTATTAGAAACAGTGCTGAAAAAAGATAAAGAATGAAGTTTAATCTTGAAAAGTTACAACATGTAAGTGGCACCGATTCGGTGGAATGGCCCAAAAATACTTTGCTTTGAATAATAATTTGTGTCTAATAGGGTTTCTCCACAAAGAAAGTCCAATGACCTCGTTAAAATCCTTAAAATTACATCTCTTTCTTCTCCCTCATTGAAAAATCCAGAATCTGATATAACTTCTTTTTTAAAGTTGTACTAATAACAGTTTCAAAATGTGCTGTTAATGAAATGGATGAATGGCCTACTGATTGCCAAAGTGATTCGTCTACTGTGTTGGCTTTGTGTGTGTGCTACCGATGAGCAGAGGAGACTCGTTCCTGCTGTTGGTGTTGTGGGGTGAGGCTCCGTGCTGCAGCAGCATGCTGACATTTTCCACAAGGCCGGCCTCCGCTGCCAGTGTCAGAGCCGTGTCTCCGTCCTCTGTCTGTTCCTCCAGGGTCAGATCTGTGGACGTCAACACTGCTACACACACACACACACACACACACCAATACAATTGTGTTAAAGTGGGAATTATACTACATCTACCTAAATGGTTTCATCAGGTTGCAGATGCTTTTTTTATGTAGACTTTACACCCGGCTTGTTGCACCAAGCTCTCACCCTGCAGCACCACCGGGAGGATCTCTGGCTGTGGCTGCACAGCTGCAGCGTGCAGAGGCAGCCGGCCCCTGATGTCAGTCTCTCTGAAGGCAGACACACAACCTGACAGCTCCTGCAGAGCATACACGTCACCTGTGGAGACAACAACCGAGACCCATACAGTACACAGGGAGACAGTGAGTTTATGCAAACATGCAGACATGTGTGTGCTAATACACCCACAAAACAAACATTTCAGGCACACCGTTGAGGCGTTTGCATTTATTTGTTGGTCTTTGTGCTTTACAGAATACAACAATAGACAGACCTTACCTTTCTCAATGGCTGTCATTATCTTTATGAAGTTTTCACTATTTGGTTCCTTCCTAATGAACCACAAGAGAATAGTGTTACAAATTACACAATTTAAACAATGTTTGGGATGATTTAAGTCAGGATTTCCTGTACATCTTTTACTAAAAGTACTTTGGATATATGGACTCTCTCATACCTGTTTGTTTGCAGAGAACATGGCAGCTTGTAGGAATCTTGAATGCTTTCTCGGATGGCAAACTCAATAAGTTCCTCATTTATGCCTTCCTGCTCAATGTCATCCATTTCTAAATCAAGCAACAACATGGATTTACATATGTTTCCCTCTAAACATCAGGCTTCTTTTAATTGAATTATTAGTTGCAATAATAAAAATAACAGAAAATTAGGTTACATTTGCTGGTAATTTATAACATTTCACAGTCACATCTGTCTATAGTTTGTGCTTTCTCCACGGCTCCACTGCATGCAACTTGTTTATCAGTGAAAGGCTGCAGGCGCGGTATCACCACCGTGCTTGAAATCGCATCATATGCAAGTACATAAAGTATAAATCTGTCATGACACCTCAAAAATTAAGTGACATTTTCACGTTAGTCTTCTCAATCTGTCTCACCTGTTGATCTGAATGTGTGTCCTTGAGCGCTCGCAGCTCGCAGCTCGCAGCTCGTGTGTTTTTGTTTTGCGGGGTCCTAAGCTGTCTGGGTTATATTTAGATGTGACCTGCTTTAGAGGACCTGACTCAGCTAAGAGTATGCCTGTCATGTTTTCACTTCCAGCTGCAGTGAACAAAGTACTCCTTCCCTGATTGCTACACTCTGACTTCATTCAAATGAGGTCATTTTGTCACATGCAAACAAAACACACATCACATGTTTGTTACTTTCTACTTTTACATGACTTTTTACTTATTTAAAGCCTTTGACCCCACTTTGGGCATAGGCCACCAACAAAGACACATACATTAGATGTACAAAATATTCTTGATATTAGATTAACACATTCTACAAGACAGTTATCTCAGGTTAACAATCACTTATCTGCTCTTTTTTTCTCATATCCTCCTTTGTGAGTGGTATTGATTTGATAATGGCAATCAATAAAGGATAATGGCTTTTAAATGGATTTGCTTTGTCAGTGTAGATCATTATGCACCATACTTTCTGCACACGCACACACACACTCATTCAAGCAATTCAATAAAAATAAAAGTGTGTCTTATTATCAGTAAAAACCAAACCCTGTGTTCAAAATAATAGAAAGTAATGACTATAAATTGATTTTAATAATTAAAAATCACAAAATAATGGATCAAAGACCCCGGTTGAATATCTGAACCCTCAATATAGGGGCCCAACCCCCCCAAACAAAACCTTCCACATAACAAATAACCCTTGTTGTCTTATTTTCACTTTCCAAACTACAGCTTGGGGAATAACCTTGACATATACTAAACGAAATATTCCCTTAAGAGAACAAGTGCCCACTTTCTCCTGATGAACAAACTGATACGTGGGAGTTTATGGAAAACTCAGACAGCGTCAGTGTGTGACACGGTGACTCAGCCTGTAGGCGGCCTCTCCACCGCGTCAAAAGACTTCACCAGTCTGTCTGGAGTGAAGCAGACTGCCAGCCCATCCTCAAGTTTCACTACACGCTTGGACACTGCACACATACACACACACAAAAACTCAGCTCAGCTCTGTCTTTTAGCTGAAAAACGCGGAATTTCATGCATTGGATTTGAGCAACCTCGGATTCTTGCTCCATATGAGGAAGAAAGTAAGTTTTTATTTTATATGTTTTTTGTTGTTGTTTTTTTACAGCTATTTACTATAGCTGTATTGTATTGTGTTGTGCTTATTGAATATAGAGTTGGCAGAAAATTTTAATTTTTCACATTTTGTCATATATTCTTGACTGTCATAATACTGCTTCTGCAATCAGAATGTTATTTTCAGTAAAAGTACAAAAGTATTTGTAGTAAAATGTACATAAGAATAACAAAAGTACTCTCAATGAGCAATACTTCCTGTCAGAGTTACATTATTGCTGCACTGAGAGTAATTTAATGTATTAAGAAGTTGCACCCTTTTTAAAAAGTGAAAGACTGAAGTGAAAGTACACATGGACACAGTTTGCTTTCACTCAATATGTTGAATAAGGAAGATGAACGCATGTTATAAGTTCATTCTGCTGCTAGAAAATAGCGTACGAGAATGGAAATTCCTTTGAGCCGAACACATTCCTGGCTGTCACACTGGCAACTCTGAAGTCTAAAGATTCCTCATATTGGAGCTTGTTTTATGTCTTGCATTTAAAAGCTTAACTCTGCAAAGAGTCATTACAGCTGTCACATAAGTGTGCTTAGTTGCTTTGCATTTCTGTGCACTTGGTGGTTATTGCATTTTAATTCGGCAATGGCACTTGGTCTTTTTATCATGATAAAATGACAAAATGAATCAAACTGGAGAAGCAAGATGGGGATATGTGACGTCAAACCAACTTAATAATTAATTCAAAACAAACAAATGTGTGTATGGTTTTGTATGCAGTTTTGTGTTCAATTGTCTCTTAATTAGGCCAATATGACATTTTCCTTTTTCTATTTTTCCTCCCTTCGAAACACAATACATACACAATGCAAACACAAAGGTTATCAATAGATTAACAGGACAACAAGCCTAAAAAAAAAGATTAAAATATTAGTCTGTTTGATGGACACATTATCTGCTTTAATTATATACTAAAGTGAAGCCTGCGTGTTTAGGAAAGACATCAGATCTCCTACCCCTACATCTACCCCTACATTGTAAATGAGGGTGGGGAAAATTATATATACAGTATACACAAAATACAATTATGTTACCACTGGGAAAGGCACTGTGGTTTCACTAGTCAGCTTCCAGGTGTGAATGTGTAACTGGATGAATGTACGTAAATCAGGCCGATGCTGAATTAAATCCCGTGTGCTCAGTAAATACTTTCCTCAGATAATTAGCAACAAATCACTGTTATATCAAACTGAATTTTTCATCATTATATTATAATGAATACAGTATTTTTTTTGTCCACAGATCTTGAAAGCACCTTGTCTCCTCTTGAGTCTGTTCACAAGTTTGAATCTCTGCTCTGGAAAATTTGGGACACCGATAACTGATGATGTGAGCAAGCTGTCGTTATTGGTGAGATGACGGAGTTGCTACGGGCTTGACACATATCACATTTACAGTAAATTGTTGTTGCATGTGCTGTATGTTAAGAAATAATGTAACTCTGAGACTCTTTGCATCACTGATATTATGTTATAAAAATATTTTCCTGTGATTATTTCCGATTTAGAAGCAAAATATCCCCTCTGATTATGAGATTCCTGTTCATTACATTCCCAAAGAAGTGGTATGTATGAAGCAAAGAAAGCAGAAATAATGTAAAACAGTCAAATAAAGAGTGGGAGAAACTTGATACAATCTCCAACAAATTATGTGTTAAACCCTCTTTTCAGGCTGGCACGTGCTGGGTGGTGTTGAACATCTATCCTTTGGAGCAGAGTCTTCGGAAGCTGGCCAACATGTTTGGTGCCATCTCCTCCAACAAAGAAAACATAATTGTCTTCATTGCGATGCTGAAGAGTTTACGCTTCACGTTTGACCACGAGGAACTAGTAAGTAATCATAAACGTTCAGGACGTAATTGGATACATGAGTAATGTAAGTAATGACGAATGTGAATTTATAGAATAATATGTATATGTTGTTCCTGCACCATAGCCTGCAAGAACAATTAATTGTACTGTAATTTAATTCTTATTCTGACAAAGCCAGTGACAGTGGTGCAAAAAGTATAATGTACAATGGGTTTGGAAATATTATAGTTTGTGTATATTTATATACATTTTCCTTGAGTAAATCACATCATGCTTTACAAGAGCAAGTAAAAAGGATTAAATTGAAACATGAATTGTACAAATAAGAGCTGCAGCTCAGTTTTAGGAAGGAGTTGTTAATATTTTGGACATTCGGGGACTGTTTAGCACATTTAACTGCATAATTGAGTTATTTCAGGATTGCCTTGTTGTCTGATCCCCCAGGAAACGGCGATGCAAGTCTTCCAGTGTCACTATCAGGAAGGGAGCTTAATGTCTGGTCTTTACTTTGACTACATCAAAGATGTTTTACATACTGCCACACAAGGAACACCGGGCTTCTCATGCAAGCCGCCACCATGCCTTAATCCACAACAAACACCAGGTACGACCTTCATTTTGATTTTTAATTTTTAATGGATGCTTCAAAAGCTAAAACAGCTTAGTAGTGTATTCATGCGCAGATATTGATTTGGGGTCAGGGACATACAGCTGTGGACAGGAATCAGATATGTGATCTTGAACACACAGCCATAGATTGTAATTAAAAGAAATTTACAATCAAATATCGCATTAAAAGCAAGCCTCCGGCAGCTAGTACTTGTAAAAGCCTTCCAAGTAAGTTTTTATGCCACCTGGTATCTCAAAAGGGGGCCAAAGAGAGTATTTATGAGTAGAAAACATGAACTGGAATCACATACGCTTGTGACTAAAGCTTGAATCCCACCAGAATCCTCTCTACTGGTTCAATAAATAAAGATCCAGGGGATTGGACTGCCCACTATCAGATTTCTAAGGTGTAACTGTAGTCAGTTAAAATTCCAATAATATTTCCTTCTTCCAGGGGGTCAAATGGAGGGTCGTGAATACAGCTGGACGAAGAGAACTCCCTTGCTTCTGACCTTCATTCCCATCACAGCTTGTGTTGTTCTTATCGTATGGCTGGTGAGTATGTGAACCATCAAATGTTCAGATTTAACTGTGTGAATTAATTACTTTTGTAGTAAAATGAAAATTAATTTTCAAATAATCTATATAAGGATACAAATACAGAGAGTACAGAGACGTTTCCTTAGGCGCCACATATGAGGTTGACAGTTGTGGTTTAGAGTAAACTATTGACAGTTGTTATAGACATTCATGCCCCTGACAGGATGAACTTTTAATAATAACTCTTCACATACTTTTCAACTAAAATAACTAAAACAATTATTTGGTTTATGACCAACTACTTCATCTGTACTTTGTGTTTGGTACTAGCTTAATTAGCTTAGCCTCTGTTTAGTTTTGACAAAATTGGAACAATGCAAATCAATGAAAAATGACATATGAACATTCACACAAGCAAGATGTCAAATTTATCAGATACCACATTTAAGGATCCTTCTGTATTCATTACTTTCCTATTTCTCATGGTTCAACAAACACAATTGTTCCTCTAATTCTTTAATGTGTGGATCTGTGATGAACTCTGATCACAATGTCTACTAAAATGTGTCAGTTTTAATTTCTAATTAAAAACTCAACATCGGCAAACCCCTAGTTAGTAAGATAATGTATCTGCTCGCACAGTCAGTAGTCAACAATCTAGTGGATTAGCTCGCTAGCAGAAGTGCTAGCATGCTGACATTAAAATTTACCTCACAGCGGTGTGTGTGCCGACAATCTGTAAAAAGACAATTTTGGCAAATTTCCTGCCATTGTAAAAACCTCTTTTTTTGCTACTTTGCTGTGAGTATTGGAACAGTTATCACACTATTTCTGTATGTATAAAAGGTCAATAATGTCAAATGGCATGAAAAGTTTGTATTGGCTACCGCAGTGAGCATTTATTACAGCTTCTAAAGCGGACCATTTTCAGCGCAGCCCGAAGCTTTCCGTCTCTTCAAGAATGACAAATTCAGCTCCAAGCAATTTCCAAAGCAGTTATTCAGAGAAGATGATGTTCTTGGCACACAGACTGTACACCGCAAATTATAGTTGTTTCCTTGCTTTTTGTAACTTTGCGAGAAACCTAAGAACACCCTCTGAAAAAAAAACATGTCCTCTGTGGTTAAATTCTCCATTAACTAGATTGGATCTTGTGTTTCTGTGGGCCAGCCTATTAAAGCCTGCATGATAATGTGCCCTCACTTTAGTGAGCACTTCCAGGAAGGAAATGCTTGTAACGTTAACAACTGCTCATTAAATATTCAGTAGTCATTAGCTTACCTAATCATGTCCACTTATGAGATGTCATGTGTCCATCACAACAAACTGGATAAAAGAGCACTGTGTGTTTGATTTCCCTTTTTTTTTCTTCTTCTTCTTTTTAGGTCAAATCTAGAAGACGTTTACCAGTTTGCAGCGCTGAAAATAGCGAAGTGGCACCTTCTGACATGATCCCAACTGTCTCTCTCTCCATCCCACTTCAAACACTCACCCACGCTGCTGACGCTCAGCCAGCGGGGGAGGCGATCCCTGAACACGAAAGTGGATGAGGCACAATTAATAAAGAAGAGAGGGACAATCTGGGCAGCAGTAAAACAACTCACTCTCCAAGTTGTTCAGTTATTGGCAGGAGCCTGCTGGATGAATGAGTGCGGTCTGACACTCAGTCTTCCTCTACTTTCACGGACCTGAGCTATACGAGAGAAAACTCACCTGCTGTGAAGGCGGGTGTGTTTCACGAAATTCACTTCTAACACTTAACCATCCAAAGAGATTTTTGGAACTCAAGGAACAACTCTCTAAACAGTGGCTGGTCATCTGCCAGAATGGTTGTTGAAGTACATTAATTGTCTCGTCTTGGTCGGTGTTTAACAGCATTTGGCTGGCCTATTCTTTTTTTTATTCCTGCCACTCTGAACTGGTGCTATTCCAGCCCCTGTTTTAAGCTGCAATCAAAAAGTATCGCTGGAGTCCTAAATCATAAAATTACTGGAATGATATCCCACTGTCAGGAAGACTTTATTTTATTCCGAGATGGGACTCCTGACGTCGGTTTGATGGCTGTGTCCTCGTGGTGATGGAGGCCGTCCTTTCACACTGAATCCTGAATCTCAACCTGCTCCTGTCTTCTCCTGAAGGCCATTGAGGGTATATCTTTATGCAAAGAAGCTCATTCCCAAGTAAAACAACAAAAAATACTTCCCCCTCCACTTAAAAATATGTTTTCCTTCTTTTTCCTCCAGTTGGATGTTTGAGCTTCACTGTGCAGAATGATGTATGTGCAGAGTTTGACACTAGAAGGCTGTTTTCACATTAATCTGCTGAAAGTGGAAAGTTTCTCTGAGTTCATTGAAAATCCAATTTTGAGGGGCGGGCCTACGACGTCACAAATAGTTTAGAAGCCAATTCTGGTCCAGTATCCAACTTACACAAGTGTAATGTGGAAACTTGAAGCCTCCAGTGCACAAACACTGAGAATGGACTTTACAGTGAAGTCGGAGACAGCTTGTGTCCATCAGTTAAACGTCTGAAATGAAATATATTTGCATATTTATAGATTCTGGAGTTTCTAATGAGGGAGAAGTGATGGGTGTCGTTTTAAGGATTTTAACTAGATAATTAAACGTTTTTGTGGAAAAAACATATCAGACAAATTATTGTTCAACGTAGAGTGTTTTACATACATCTTAAAACATGTTTGGAGGGGATCATGCTTAAAAACTAGTGCATCAAAAGTCAAAGGACGATTGAGCTACTGCAGGTTGTCTTGTACTTGTTGTTGACATTACTATGATCTGTGATCTGTCACAGATTTCAGACCTGCTTGTCACAAACAACACACTCAGCAGTTCAACAAGCGTCCTACTTTGTGTATCAAAGATCTGACCAGATGGCAGATAGCCATTGCCAGAGGCGCTTTCAATCCCGTCATTGTATTTCAAAGCTGTTGCCCAGTGATCTATAGCTGCAGCCCGGCCACAGTGAGTGTGTTAGAGTTTTTAATGCCTTACTCACTGAGTCAATCAATGTTCAGTCATGAGAACATGACTCCCCAAGCCTGAGCGCTCTTGTGCTGTATGTGTCAGAGAGAGGGAGTGAGCGATAGGACGGACAGGACCAGGGAAAGTGAGGCAGATAGAGATAGATAGATGGATGGACGGATGAGCTCAGTGAGAAGCATAAGGAGGGCTTGTTCTCGTCACAAAAGAACTGGCCGTAGGCTGGAGGAAATGCCAGTTACAAACACGACTGATGTCGGCAGATCCCTATGAATCAACAGGCCAAGAATCTTTCCAGACCACAGACTATGTAGCCTCATCCACAAAGGATGGTTAGTATTTCAATAACAGTTTTCTGTATATGAATAAATTACTTCCAAAGTGCGCCAGTGAAATATGAAAAGATACACCTTCATTAAAAAGTTATGTGTCTGATTTCCATTTTTGTATTTTGTGAAAATGTGTATTTGTATTGTATGTGAGATATTTAACTTATTTTGATACAAGATAAACCACCTACAAAGTTGGACATTTCCTATCAGATTTTTTTTATGCCAGTCATTCCAGTCATGAATGTACAAGGGGTAGACAAAATACTGTGAACACTCAGGAGAAACACATTATAACTTTAAAGTAATTAAATCATCATAGCATATACTGCTACAGAAGTGGGTCATATTAACTTCCAATGCCAATAGCTGTGTTTGTTTCTCTTATATACATTTATGTAACATATCTGTTGCTTAATCTCAACTTTTGAACTTTCCCCTTGCCTGAGACTCTTCTTTCTTAATTTGTTTTTCTTTTTTTATAACTGAACCTATTGCAGTTTGGGCAGATTTGACCTCTGTTATCAGTCTTTATCAGCTGTTGTGTGTTATCTTGAAACCTCCCATTTAAAAGCGTTGATTGTCTGTTTAATTGACATTTAAAAGGTTCACACTTGTAACAGTTATTTCATCAAACCCCATTTTTGTGAAGTGTTAACATTATTTTGTCTACCCCTGCAAATAGCCCATGAGCAAAATCATGTTGTCAATATTATATGTATATTGTGATACTATTTGTCTGTAATGTAAAATATATATATTAGTACATCTAATTGTTGTCGGCATTACAGTTGAAGAAAGTCGGAGTGTTTCCTTGAGGTCCCATTTAATAGTATATAATAGAGGCAAACAGTTCAACATCTGGCAGATGAGAAGCTCGTTTAACATGGACAACAGTGGGCTTGATAAAAGGCCTCCATTCTTGTTTTTTGAAACGCAACACTTGGACTTAATCACTCGTAGAGATCTCAGGGCAGAACAGAGATCACACATTCAGGGAGAACATTGTCAGGTCAAACCCCCGGCCTCTGCTGTTCAAAGGGACACAGCTTCACTAACAAGGAATTTGATGCTTTTTTTTTCCATGTCCCATTTGATTGCACAAATGATAATAGCATCAATAAAATGTTTTAGTGGTTAAATTTGTTATAATAAAAACTGTATTTGTCCCAAATGGTTGTCATGCACTATCAGGAGCAGCGTTTTTTAATTAGATCCTGCTATACTGTAACGCCTTTTTATTGGACATTTACTTTTGTTTTAAATCAAACAAAATTTAGACTTGTTAGCCGAATGAGTATATATACCAAGGCTGACAACACAGTGAAAATATAATGTGCCATTTCCATTTGCAAAATATCTTCAAGTGAGAAGCTACATATGTCGCAGTCTCCTGAGACTAAAAATAAATAGATGATATGCTATATCCTCTTTCTCCACATTTACAGCACTGTAAATGTGGATCTTTAAATTTCTAAAATACAGAAACATTTTGACAGACAGAGAGAAAGAACAAATTATAGCAAAGCAAAAATTGGAGGAATTGGAAATTGTGATTAGCACTAATCAATGGGACTCGTAAAACAACTGCTTCACACACGTGGAGAGAATATGCTTATATACAGATAGTTTGTTTTTTTTTACACCAAATAAATATGCTAAATATTATTTGTCTACATCCTCTAAATGCTTGATAAAGTGAAGAAACCTATGCAAACTTCACACACATATTTTGGTCATGTGAAATGGTAAAATCATATTGAATTGGTGTTAAAAGGGAAATATAATGTATAATGATGTATGTATGTAATGTATGTATAATGAACATGTCTATGGGTCCTGGTTTTATTTTATTTATCTCATTAGGTGTAATGCCTCCTAAAATAATGGATAAAACGGACAAATATTTACTTAGAATATTTGAGAATAAGTTATTTAAATGTAATGAAGCAAACAGGAAGCCCGAGTATAGACAAATAGGAAGAACAGCAGAGCGAATTAAGAGTGTGGAGAAAAATTACATATAAAATCTGAGGCGGTATTTACTGTTTTAAAAGAAGCAGAAAATGAAATCATGAAGGCAATGGATGAAATTAATGTGTACAGGCGTGTGTGTGTGTGAGTGTGTGTGTGTGTGTGTGTGTGTGTTAATGAAGTTATATGCTTAGATCCAGTGTTGGAAAGTAACTAAGTACATTTCCTCAAGTACTGTAGTTAAGTACAATTTTGAGGTACTTGTATTTTTGTATTTTGTATTTCTATTTGATGCTACTTTATACTTCCACTCCACTACATTTTAGAGGGAAATATTGTACGTTCTACTCCATTACATTTATTTGACAGCTTTAGTTACTTTTCAGATGAAGATTTGACACAATGGATAATATAACAAGCTTTTAAAATACAACACATTGTTAAAGATGAAACCAGTGGTTTCCAACATTTTTGGCTTTTGACATCTTACAAAAGCAGTGTGTAGTCGGGGTCACATTTCAGTGTCTATGAGTTGTTAACAGCTCCACCAAATAGTGATTTTTCCCTCTAAAGTTCTCACATGGTTTCATTTCAATAAATGTTCAAATGATCCAATATTTCACCAAAAGATTAGAGAAAAAGTCCAAAACCTGAAAACAGATTTGTGTATCAGAACTTTGTTTTTTCTTCTTTCCTCTCCCATTAATCATCTCACGACCCCTCAGATTTATCTGGTGACCCTTTGGAGGGGCCCGACCCCTAGTTTGGGAACCACTAGACTAAACTAGCTAACTGTATATAAAGTAGTTCAAACTAGCTCCACCTCCAGCAGCTACAACAGTAACATGCTGCTTACACACTGATGCTTCAGTATTAATAATCTAATGATGTCATATATAATAATATATCAGTCAGAGGGACCAAACCACTACTTTTACTGCAATACTTTCACCACATTTTGCTGCTAATACTTATGTACTTTTTTAATGCAGGACTTTTACTTGTAATTGAGTATTTTTACATTGCTGTATTGGTACTTTTACTTCAGTAAAGGATGTGAATACTTCGTCCACTTCTGTTTAGATCTGCATGCTCACATGTGTAAGAATGCCTCTTCTGTCTTTCCTGATGCATTCATGTAAATGCTTACTGGGCTTTAATTATTGATTATTATGTATTATTTAATGATGGTATTTTTTTTCTTGTATGACTATAACAATTATTAACATTTTTGATTATTAGTTTCCATTATTGATGGTTACAAACCCAGTACGAACATGATAAATGAATTTAATGACAAAAAAGTGTCAAAGAGAAAATATAATTGTTAATACAATTTAAATATTCTGAATAAAACTAAATTATAACCTCATGATTCAAACATGTTTCTGTACTGTCTGTTCAGACGACTCTTATTTTACATATTTACTTCCGCCGGAAGTACTCAGACTTTTGTTTTGGAAAGCCGCTACGGAGCGGCCGCCATTATTCTTCCTGGCTTGACGGTCGAGAGAAAGACGGTTAAACACTTTTTAACATTATATTTCCGGGTAAACTGCAGCCTTCTCAGCCTCTTTGTGCCGTCGGGCGATTGTCTCATGAATTAGCGGCACGCCGTGCGGACAGAATGGAGAAACGGTCCGACAGTGCGGGTAGGTTGCTAAGCTAGCGTTAGCGAGCTAACAGTAGCTGCCGCCGAGAGAAAGGTGGTGAGAAAATAAGATGCAATGAGATCCATCTGTTGCTCAGAATGGACTGTTTGCTTTCAGTCGCGGACCAACATGCATGTAGCCTAGTCTGTTCGGCTGTTTTGGGGGATGTTCAGTAGTTAGCTAGCCACTGAGCTTCAGCAGGCTGCTTCAAATTAAATAATCTTTGTCGGCCACTGTGTCGTGTAATATCACCTATGACAACTCCTTTGATTGCTATGCTGCCCACAAGATCTAACTAAAGTTTGAATTTTGCAGTCGGTTGCAGTTTGGCGCTTATTTTCTTCACAACCACACGTGCACGCGCATACCGTGCCCACTTTATACCCTCTGCAGTTTATCTGCAGTTAGTAAAGCGTGCCTTTTTGCACTGCAGCGCCCCCTACAGCAGCTGCACACACCTGCAAAGCCAGGGTGCTGGTAGTGGTTCACATGAAACACACATTTTACAAACCCAAGGGACATTATCATCACTGATAAGACAGTGGTGGAAGAAGTATTCTGATGCTTTACTTAAAGGTGTGTTAGGCAGGATTTTCCTAAAAAAAAAAAAACAATGTATAGACTCACTCACACAAAATTAATCCCTCTCAATCATCATTTATGACCCACTACAAGTGTGTGGTGGTATTATTTTGCTGTGTTCTGGACATTTCTGGGTGTCGACCTTTGGGCAGTAGGTGTGTAGCCCCCAGCCAATAACGGCAGACAAGATGAAGCTCTGCATTCACACAAAATCCACACACACAAACCTTTCTGCAGAGCTGTGCGGAGGTGTGGGTGTGTTTATTTGTGCTTTAAAATGTAACCGCAGTGAAACAATCAGAAAATAATGTTTTATTTATCTTTGTTCACGCCAGCGCCACTCGCTCTCTTCATTCACTGTCTAGCTCGCTCAAACCACTGCTGCTCTCTCTCTCTCTCTCTCTCCAGTTGAGCCAGGGAGGAGGGGTCAACTTTGAATGCTCTGTGTTTACAAACACCAACTGACAAACCCTGCACAGTATACCTTTAAGTAGAAGTACCAATACAACAGTGTAAAAATACTCCATTGCAAGTAAAAGTCCTGCATGAAAATCCCACTTAAGTACATAAGTATTAGCAGCAAAGTAAAAGTAGTGGTTTGGTCCCTCTGATAAATTATTATATATGACATCATTAGATTATGAAGCATCAGTGTGTAAGCAGCATGTTACTGTTATAGCTGCTGGAGGTGGAGCTAGTTTTAACTACTTTTATATACAGTTAGCTAGCTTAGTCCAGTGGTTCCCAACCTAGGGGTCGGGCCCCTCCAAAGGGTCACCAGATAAATCTGAGGGGTCATGAGATGATTAATGGGAGAGGAAAGAAGAAAAAAGTTCTGATACACAAATCTGTTTTCAGTTTTGGCAAATGAAAGTCTAAAAAGACATATACCACCCAATTTAGTACATTTTCTCTTTGACCGTGAGAAAAGCATACCAACAGATGAAGGAAAATGTAATAAATGAACAGTGACATCAAAGACCTGTCTACATGAAACTTGGCCAGCTTCATCTAACAAAAGAGGCGCCTCTATATTTTCATGCATGCTAACAGACTGTCGTGGCTTTATGTTGTGTTTTGTGCAGGTGTTAGAGGTGGCCTTCCCCTGGCCTCCCTCCGCTTGATGGCGTCCCCCCTGCAGCTGACATACTCGTACATATGGCAGGTCATACGGCAGAGAAACGTGAAGCAGTATGGGAAGGTGGAGGAGTTTGTGACCATGGTGACGCAGACTGTTCCTGAACTCATGAGTTTCAAGCAGACTGCCCAGCTCGTCTTGGGGTTGAGGGCAAGGGTGAGAGTTTGCTTTCATCTATTGTGTATGTGTCTGTGTCAAAGAGTAGAACTTAATATAAACCTTAAGAAACCTCCAGCTATCTGACAGTTTCTTTAGGTGCCACATGCTCCTTATTGCAAATCACACACATCAAGAACAAAAACACCATTTGTCATCATCGCTTAACTCCCTGTGTCTTTTTGTGTAGTGGCAAATTGTCCTCTTTGTTTTTTGTATGATTTTTTCTCATGACTATAATTTCTGTCTTTTCTTGCACTAGATCATTTTAGATTTGCTCCACAACGAGGGCCCACCAGATTCCCGGGCTATTCAGACTCTCATAAATAAGTTGAAAATCCCTGCATCTTCAGGGGTAAGAATGTGAACATTTTCTTCCAAACAAGGCTTGTGTTTATATTTATTGAGCAAATTTGAGGTTTAAATTAAGCAGCTTTAATGTGTGATTAATCTTGAGTTAATTTCTGTGTGACAGAACGACTCCGAAGTGGATAAATCTCAAACTAACTTCATGGTGCTGGTCCAGAATCTGCTGAAAAACCCCACTGAGAGGAAGCGTTTCTTCAAGGTATCCACGTCTGTCCACATGCACAAACACACACACACACACACACACTGTTAATACTCAGCTAGAGTTGACCTGCATTGCATCTTGTGACATTGTCAGTCTTTTCAACCACTTGAACACACAGTGTTGAAGTCTTCCACATTTTATATTAAAAACTAAAGGTGGATGTTGTTTTTCATTTATTTATTTTCATGACAGCTATTTCAATCATATGTAAAGACATGCATGTAGAAATACAGTACATTAAATTCATAAAACTCTCCTTTTGACCAAAGTTTAACACAATTTTAAGGTCACAGTGCTGTTAATCTCACACACACAAATCTCTCTCTGCAGGAAGTGTTCCCTGTTCAGTACGGCACAAAGTTCGACACAGCGCTTCAGGCTCTGACTGCAGGCCTGGTGTGCAAGCTGGAGCAACTTCTTCCTGTTCCCAATCTCTCCCAGGTACGCACACGTACGCTGGTTTTTTGCATTTAGTCTGGGGCAGTCACAGCAGGGTAGGCTAGTGGCTGGAACCAAGAACTATCTTTCATCTGGATCAGTGGAAAAACATGCTTGAGCAAGGAGCAGAGTTCCTCTCAGCTCCATGGGTGTCTAGTAGTTGTACTTTATTGACTGGCCAAATAGGTAATCAATAGCATACAATAGAGTATCTGGGCATTTTCAGAATGTCTGCAAGAGTTGTTAAATGAATTCCAAACTTTTCCAGACATCTCGAATCCCCATTTGAATGTTGCATCAAACCAACCATCTGATATTGGACTGTGAAGATATAAAAAAACATGATCCGACCTGAAATATGCACCGCAAACTTATTCATTATTTCCATTTCCTACTTCTCAATCTTAGCTTGGTGCCATGATCTCATCGGAGCCCAGTGTCCTGGAAGCGTGCGGAGGCTTCATCCCTGAACCCGGCGACCTGAAGACTCTCCTCCTGCACCAGCAGTCCAAAGGAATTCTTAGTGGTAAAGGTATACTTGAGGTTGTTTGTGTGAACATATGACGAAACCCAGACAGACAGGACATGTTGATTATGTAAATGTGGAAAACAATTCTTAGTGGAAAAAGAAGAGAGTGATAGATACATCAGAGAATTGATAGATCAGATAAGAGAAGCCCTAAACAACAACCACATCTCACTTAAGTTTACCTTACCTTGCCTTAATAATGGCTATTAGATTAATAGAACACAAATAAAATGCAAGCCTTTAGAAGAGAATAAGAGATACTACTTACTACTTCTGCAATATGTTGTATTATATGACTTTGCATGAGAAGTTTGCTGTGGTTTCACTAAGTAACAAAGTTTTATACTTATATTGTCAACTTTTAAATAATTTGAAAGTGTTTGTTAAAACATAGACAGGCAGACACGTATACAGAGAGATACATTTGTTGAGTAAATCATTGAAAAAAATTAACAAAGCCTTCTTAATTTGTGCAGCAACCATCTCATCTTCGGTGGGCGACTGTGTGCTCTCTTCACTTGCCTTCCGGCCCAAACAAGTAGAACCACCACCACCACCACCACCACCCCCAGAATCACAGAAGCGATTAGAGGTCAGCCTCCAGGACACAAGCCCTGCCTCCCTCAGTGATACCGAAGACTTGGGAATGATGTCGGATGACTCTGACAGCCCAGCAGCCCCTGCCAGTGAACCACAGGGGGAAGGACGACACAATAATAAAACAGACAATGGGGGTGCTGCAAAGGAAACGAGTGCCACAACAACAGCTCCTGGGGACAATCTGGTGCAGGAGAAGAGTTCTACACAGGAGCAGTCCGCCACGAGAAGGGAAGGGGGACCACCACCACCACCACCACCACTGGAGAAACCAGACCAACAGCGGTTGCCCTTGAAGTCAATCCCTTTCAAGGTAGTTCAAGTGCCGTTCAAAACCACTCCTGCCTTACAGAATGCAGGCGGTGCAGGAACAAAAGACGGCCAAAAGCCTCAGACTCAGCGAGTCACACTGCATCAGTGGGTGTCACAGATTGCCACTAATTCACTCTCGTTACCTGCCTTGCCACCACTTCCTCCAGCCAGGCTAAATGTGGAGGATGACATGAAGCCAAGCATCAGAAGAAAAAAGCAAATTAGGCCTCCAGCTGACAGGTTTACATGTGGCGTGTGCGATAAGACCTTCCCTTATCAGTCCAAGCTAATGGACCACGAGCGCATTCACACAGGAGAGAAGCCTTTCGTGTGCACGGCATGCAACAAGAGTTTCCGAACACAGGCGTTCCTCAACAACCACCTGAAGACCCACAGCACAGCACGACCTTATGTTTGTGGCCAGTGCGGCAAGTGTTTCACCAAGTTGCAGAGCTTGACGAAGCACATGCTCGGCCACAGCGGCCAAAAGCCCTTCTACTGCAACATTTGCAACAAGGGTTTCACGCAGTCCACCTACTTCAAAAGACATATGGAGTGTCACACGAGCCAGATGACGTTTCCCTGCAAGCACTGCAACAAAATCTTCCCAACAGCTTTCAAGCTGTTGAACCACGAGCGCTGGCACACCAGGGATCGCCCTCACATGTGCGAGCGTTGTGGGAAGAGATTCCTCGTCCCCAGCTTGTTGAAGCGGCACATGGGCTATCACATCGGCGACCGTCAGTATCTCTGCTCCCAGTGTGGAAAGACCTTCGTCTATTTGTCTGACCTGAAGAGGCACCAGCAAGACCACGTGCCCAAAGCAAAGATCCCATGCCATGTTTGTCAAAAGAAGTTCTCCAGCAAGTACTGCCTGAGGGTTCATCTGAGGATCCACACCAGAGAGAGACCCTACCGGTGCTCCATCTGTGATAAGACCTTCACTCAAGTTGGGAACCTGAAGGTTCACATCAGGCTACACACCAACGAGCGCCCTTTCAGCTGTGATGTGTGCGGGAAGACCTACAAGCTGGCGTCCCATCTGAACGTCCACAAAAGGACTCATACGTGCAAGAAGCCCTGGACATGCGACACGTGCGGGAAGGGATTCTCCGTCCCCGGCCTTCTGAAGAAGCATGAGCAGTTGCATACAAGGGACGCTAACCCCGACTTCTCCGGCAAACGGAGATACAGGGGTAAGCACAAGAAGCACTCCCTCAAGAGGAAGTATGATGAGGAAGATGAAGGCAGCGATGATTATTAACCAAAGAAACATATTTTGTAATAAATAGGGATTCTCTGATCACTGATTTAATGTAACTAAAATTGGCCTAATCCAGAAAGCTACCGCGTAAGAGACCCTTTGAATGTGCAACCATGTCATTTTCAAAGTTTGACTGTTACCTTGTGTGGTGAAGATTAGGTGGGGCTGGGTAGTTAGTTTTTCAGTAATGTTAGGATCATTTTTTCTGATCGAGTTATGATGATAGAGTTACGATTTGAGTTATAATGGGTATCACTGCCCAACCAGCTGGAGCATCTCTCCAAAAAAAAGTCCATTGTTTTACGTACATCAGTGCTGTTTTTCATGTAATTAGGTGATGTGACAGAATGACTTAATGTAACTAAGTTACCCTGAGCTGTCACATTTTGAGAAATATAAGGTCTCAATGTTGCATTTTGATCATTTTCTGATCTATTTTGAAATTGTCAATGGTTAGTAATCATTTTCATTCCTAAAACATATGATGGGTTCTTAAAGTTGAAAAAATATATTTTCCCAAAGGTAATGCTTTTTTAAGAGGCTACCTTTAATATATCCAACATTTTAAAAATGGGCATCATGTAAACAGCATTTCAATGCATGTGACTGTGGAATATATCTCTGCTTTGTAATTAAATGTTCAGTGTAGTGTCATTAGCAAACATTTAACTTTGTATGTAACCATGTAGTGTAAACATTACAGCTACTCTGCTTTTGTTTTTGAGTGAAAATAGTCTGATTTATGTTTATTAGGAATCATTTTTTTCAATCAGTGGATGCAGTTATAGGTGCTCTAATGGAGTTGAATTAACATTAAGAATCAAGTTTAGTTTTGGCACTATAAAAATTTAACATTATGCAAATGTGTGATAAGTTGTCCTGTGAATCATTTGCTTATCCTCTTATCAGCAGCCATGTATATAACCCAACAAGTAACATACCTGTTAAACATTTTCATTGTTTTTGATGTTTTGCAGAAAAAAATAAATACTTGTAGCAAGGAATTAATGTCTTGTTGCTTTTTAACTGCACTCATGACCAAACTCTCCATCATGAGCCCTGAAATGGGACTTAGATATTGTTTTTTGTTTAACCTGGTAAGGTTAGTTCAAGGAAACAAAAGTTATCAATGGCATTAAAAGCACCATTAATTGACAATTTTAAAGCTGTAAAAAGCAGTGGTGGAAAGTAAGTACTGTACTTAAGTACAATTTTGAGGTACTTGTACTTGAGTAATTTCATTTGTTGCTAGTTTATACTACCACTCCACTACATTTCAGAGGAAAGTATTGTACTTTCTACTCCACTACTTTGGTTACTTTTCAGATAAAGATTTGACACAGTGGATAATATAAAGCTTTTAAAATACAACACATTGTTAAAGATGAAACCAGTGGTTTCCAACATTTTTGGCTTTTGACGTCTTACAAAAAGCAGTGTGTAGTCGGGGTCACATTTCAGATGTCTGAGTTGTTAACAGCTCCACCAAATAGTGATTTTTCCCTCTAAACTTCCCTCTAAATGATCCAATATTTCACCAAAAGATTAGAGAAAAAGTCCAAAAGCTGAAAACAGATTTGTGTATCAGAACTTTGTTTTTTCTTCTTTTCTCTCCCATTAATCATCTCACGACTCCTCATATTTATCTGGTGAGCCTTTGAGGGGCCCGACCCCTAGGTTGGGAACCACTGGATTAAACTAGCTAACTGTATATAAAGCAGTTCAAACTAGCTCCACCTCCAGCAGCTACAACAGTAACATGCTGCTTACACACTGATGCTTCAGTATTAATAACCTAATGATGTCATATATAATAATATATCAGTCAGAGGGACCAAACCACTACTTTTACTGCAATACTTTCACCACATTTTGCTGCTAATACTTATGTACTTAAGTGGATGTAATGGAGTATTGTTACAGTTCTGTATTAGTACTTCTACTTAAGTAAAGGATTTGAATACTTCTTCCACCACTAGTAAAAAAAAATTTTTTTTTCCATGTGCTTTTCTCACAACTAATCGGCTATATTGATGTATTTAACGCTAAAGGCTTTCGTTTAGTCTAAAAGTAGGGTGTATTTTATGAGACCAGAAGATAAAAGCACATTTCCACTGGCTCGTTATGGCACGCATTTGACTCATGCACGTCTCAACCGCAGGCTCCGCCCTCAGCCGAGCCGTAACTAGGTAACGGTCACCTGACTGGCTCAAATATTGTGTCGTCATCCAAGCGGCAGAGACAACAGAGCGCCATTTTGAAAAAAAAAAAAACCCAAAACAAAACAGCTAAACCTGCCACCATTCATCCTCCTCTTGTTGTTTGTTGTTTTGAGTTTGAGGACAAAGAAGAGTAAAGAACATGGAGCCACCGTCAAAGTGGTCTTATGTAGAAACTCAGGCGCTCATTGCGGTGTGGTCAGAGGAGAAAATCCAGCGTGACCTGCAGGAATCACTCAGAAATGAGAAGGTGTTCAGGGAAGTGTCAGGTCGACTGGCCGCAATGGGGATGTATCACTCTGCGAAACAGTGCAGAGAGAAGATAAAGAAGCTAAAACAAGATTATAGGAAAATAAAAAGGAACAGAAGTGGGGCAACGGGGAAGATCTTCAAGTGGTACGACGCTTTGGATGCTATCATGAGTAAAAGAGCAGCTACTGCAGACAACACAGAGCGACAGTCAGCCACCATGATACTCGAGTTCATGGTATCAGATGTGGGAACAGGTACGTTCAATTTGTTGTTGTTGCATAAGAGTCCAAGTCTCCCCAAAAAACACTACAAATAGCTGCAGGACAACATTAAATGACAACATTAAGGAGATTTCGTCTAATCATTGAGTCAACTTTTCAATTACACTCTGTAGATTTTATTTACCAATCTAGGTGTTACCAGAATTAAATTCTGATACATATAAGAAATTATAAAACATTTTTCAAGATTCAACAGGTTTTATTGTCACAGCAAAATAGTGGGGAAGAGAGAGTGTGTGTTTGGTGTAGGGTGAGGAAGTGTGTAGGAGAGGAAGAGAGACTTTCAACCATAGACTGTATTTTAACCTACTTTTCAATAACGTTGCAGAAAAGTAGTATAGGTTTTTTTAAAAAAGAAAAAATACTGAAATTAGCCAATAAAATGTAGACTTGGTGTTTATAATTGTAGAATGTAACTCCCCAGGTAGCTAAAAATCCACAAATTCTCAGAAAAATGACTGACCTCAGAGGAGGACTTGACCTCAGGGTCCTCAATGGCATGCTTTGATAATTGCAGTTACTTAGGAAACGTGTGGGGTAATTATGTATTTGGTCTGGATATTGCAGTTGGTCTGAAAATGAATGTGGCGTATGAGCGTACTACGAGAATTCTTGCGTAATCTCGTGAATCCAGCTGCTTTGCAAGGTAAGACAGTGATAGACGGTGGTTGGTTCATCCAATCACCTGCCAAGTATTTTTTGAAAGGGCCTGCCCTTTTTCCAAACAGTTTCCATGAATGACTTCTCAGATGGTTCTGTGTAACAAACCATCTGGCGCGGCAGGTTAACGGTCTGCTGCAAACAAGAAAGACCTTCAGTTAGTCCAGAACAAGGCTGCCATGTTAGAGATGTCCATACCACACCAGCATTACTGAAACAAACTGTGCTGGTTATTTGGTTATTTTAATAAGATACTCTTATATGTTTTTATGATGTATTTGTGTGGACCCAGGAAGACTAGCAACCGCTGTGGTGGAAGCTAATGGGGTACCAAATAGATAAACAAATAAATTAATAAACAAATGACTGAAAAACAGAATCACCTGCAATTCACATAAGGAGAGGAGTTGTTACAAGACTTGGCTACTTGGCATCTTTTCATCTGCAGTCCCTGAGCAAAGAAAGCACAACACTACAAAATACAGTTGTACAATGAGTCTCACAGTTCCTGTCGTGTACAAACAACCACACACACATCAACTGTCATCTGCTTAATGTAAATAATCATAGTTATAGAACAAAACATTGGAATCACTGTGTTGCATGCAGATGCATAAAAATATGAAATAGGGCTGACAGGACTGGTTTCTTAAAAATCAAGCATTTCTATACAGCAGTATTAGAAATAATGTTATTGTAACATCTGCCTGTACAGATTAAGAGCATCTTTCCATTTTCTCTTGCAGATTCACCCACTACAATGGACTTTCCTGCTAGCTGCACCCTCATACCCTGCCCTGCAGCGCCCATCCCAACACCCTTCCTCACAGAGCACCCGCTAGACGCAGGTTCCCCCTCCATTCAATCAGAAGATGCTGACAGTCCCTCGTCAAGCACCCCAGTGACCCCCACTGCAGAGCAAACTTCAGTCAAAGGCAAGCATGTTAATCCACTTAAAAACACTGCCTTTAAAAATGTACTGAGTTTAGCTACTTCCATTTCATGACTTGATAAATTATGATCTGTTGCTTTTACAGATCACACACCCTTGTGCCGCTGGTCGAAAAGGGAAGTCCAAGCATTGTTGACGCTTTGGGCAAATCCTGCAATCCAAAAAGAGCTCCTCCTCAACATGAGGAATGAAAATGTTTACACCCGCCTCAGTGAAAAACTAGCTTCCCTTGGATTCAACAAAGCGCCAAAGAAATGCAGGGAGAAAATCAAAAAACTGAAGCAGGAGTACAAGAGGATCATGAATGCTAATCACAGGAGTCGAAGCAACAGCATCCGTACGAGTGTGTGGTTTGCCATCATGGATGATGTCCTCACTTCCCAGGCTGCAGCAGCATGTTCACAAACAACAGAGCCCTCACTGCCCACTCTGTCACACTCCGGCTTGGATGTGAACACTGAGGGTAAGTAGAAATTAAAAACTAGGAACCGTTCAGATGCCGGTTTTAATAGTGGCACCAAAGTTTCTTCTCTATTGTGCACATGTGAATGTTTTCATTCATGCAATTTCAAACAACCTACAGCAGGTGCTGCTAGAGAACATATTAGCTGGTCCTCTGGGAAGTTGAGGACTTAGTGGTGCTTTGGACAAACAGTAGCGTGCAGGAACAGAAACTTTCTATGTACAAAAACGAGAAATATTTAACCAGCCTCAGCTCCCAGCTCATGTTATAGGACCAATAGTAAAAATATTAGACATGGCCTGGGTGAATTTAACTTGACTAGAATTTGATAACTCTCCCTGTGTTTGGACCTTTTTCAAGCCCTCCTCTGCTCGCTCCACATTGAACTCATTACAGAGTGATATAAAGTTTACTGAGGTTGGTAAATTCTTATTTATTCAAAGTGGCTAGAATGCAGCTCTAAATAAGTGTTAACTACTACTTGGTTGCCTTAAACAAAAGTTCGGGCATTAAATGAATGAATGAAGAGCTGTGGAATGAATCCCGGTCCGCAATAATAATGATCATTATGATGATACTTTTTAAGATTTAATCTCCTTCGTTTTATTTTGCTTTTTAATACTTTCACAGATGAAACCCAGTGGTTGCCTGATGAAGTCCAAGTGCTGATGACCCTCTGGGCACAAGCAAACATTCAGAAACAGCTTCTCACCCCAGCAACAAACAATCAAGTCTTCACTTACCTCAGCAATGAGCTCACCTTGGTGGGTTTTAACAAGACGGCAGATCAGTGCAGGCTTAAAGTGGATAGCCTCAAACAGGAGTACAAAAAAATCAAAGAAGTTGAACCGTACAGGGATGTTAAAAGCGACTGGTTTGCTATTTTGGATGGTGTCCTCAGCCCTGATGGGGAGGCGTCTACAGAGATGGATTCATTTGCAGTGCTGTCACCATTTAAATCTCCAGAACATGTGTATATAAATGGTAAGTTGTTTCAAACCTTGTAATATCTAAAGACTATAATGTAGAAGACATTCATAATTAGGCAGCATAAGCTGATAAATTGATCATCTGCATCTTTTTAGAGCTGTCACTGTATTAACTAGGTGAAATTGCTTTCAACAGATACGTTGCGGGCTGTTTGGACATCAGATGAAGTCAAAATACTGCTCACCCGATGGGCAGAGGAGAGCGTCCAGGAGCAGCTTCGATCAACTCAAAGAAACAGAGTGTTCGCTCAGCTGAGCTCGGAGCTCGCCACTCAGGGTTTCGATAAGACCACCAGCCAATGCAAGTCAAAGATAAGACTGCTGAAGAAAAAGTACAAAATTGTGAAGGAACAGAAGGACTCTAAGAAGCAGAAAAGCAGATGGTTTGCCATAATGGATAAAGTCCTTGGTGGTCACAAGCCAGATGCTGAGACCAAGCAAGCAGCTGAAGACACTGATTCAGCTGCCACATCTCTGCCAACATCACAGCGTGACATCTCTGAAACAGTGGGTGACTTAGGTAAAATAAGTAGTACTTTACAACTTCCAGTAACTGCAATATGTGATCTTTTTGTGTTATTTTGTTATGTTGTTTGACAGACAGTGATTGAATGTTTTAATCAAATTTGCAGCATCTAAGGCAGATAAAGTTCATTCAGTCAGAATTTGGTCTGTCAGGTAGTCTGTGTTCTACTTCAACATGCTCCATAAATAAAATGCTAGATTGAGGTAGGATATTTATTATTGGTAAGTTTATGGTAGAAGGTTAGATATGATTTGTTCTGAATTATGTTATTTTATGTGGAAGAGTTTGATGACTAATCATTTTCTCTTTTTGTTTGCCTTTTTTTTTTTCTAACCTCATTTGCAGGCGGTCGCTTGTCCTTGTCGTCATTGTGTCTCCTGGTTCCAACCTTGCGTCTGATGTGTGCCTTTGCGTGGCAAGTGGTCCAGTGTTGCAATGTGGCACATTATGGAAAGGTGGAGGAGCTGGTCAGAATGGTGACCGAGCTGGCTCCAGAGTTGCTGACTCCCAGAGAGAAAGTGCAAATCCTGCTCAGGCTAAGGGCAAGGGTGAGACACATTAAAACCTTTTTTTTTTGTTCAATTTCCAATTTTTTTTCTCACTAGATTTATCTTTATATGGTAAATGTTTTTTAAGCATCAGTGGAGTGGGTTTCTAACAAAAGCTAACCTATATCTAAAGTGTATTTGATTCAAATTTAGCAACAAAATAATTCAGTTGATCCTTTAGCATTACAGCTTTACAGAAGGTGCAGCCTTAAATTTGAGCTCAGACCATACAAAAACAAAAACAAAACGCACTTCTAACAAAGTGTTACTTATGGTGTTTGTTTCAGCTTGTGCTGGAGCTGTGTCGCAGCGAGAGCACAGCCAACCTAATGAATATCCAGCCCCACATGATGGTCATTCAAAACCTCAAAATAGGCTCCAACTGTGGTCAGGAGGTAGGTCTGCAGGTGTGGTCGAGCACTGAGCTTAAACAGAGCTGCAGAGCGGTGTGTTGATTCTCAGTTTGGTCTATAAAGAGGGACATGCAGACAACATCAACATGGTTCTACACACTGATAACTGTTTTTTTTTCTTTGCTCACAAGCAAAGCTGAAATTTGAGTGGATCTTATTTCACCTCTGTATTTCTTAATGTACTTTATTGTCACCCTCAGCACCTTAGCGAGGCTTTAGCTGCGCATAGTGGGCATTGAACTGATGTTCTGTTGTCACATGGTAGGACAAGCTCCTCTGTTGTTCCTACAGGAGACAGAAGGGAAAGGTTGCTGAACTTTGTGAGGTCAGAGGGCAGACTCTTCAAACTCCAAATTAAGTAGCATTGTTCTATTAACCCTCTTAGTGCTTTAGAGAGCATCTTCCATGAGTCTCCACCTCACTTTGCCCGAGGCAATGATCTTCTCCCCTCTAATGCTTAGGAAGGCCCCATGTTGTTTAGTATTTATGACCGCACTAAATAGGAGGTCTTTGATTTTTGCCTGCCTCCTTTATTGCCGTGGGTTTTCGCTCAAAGCAGATTTCTCCTTGATGTTTAATTGATGTTTTCTGTGCATCTGCTCTTCTCTCGTCTAATGCAGGAAGAGACAATATTGTCAAGCCATTTGAGGGTTTTTAAGTTGTGCCATTTTCACAGATTCTAATTTAATTTCCTGTGTTATTGATTGTTCAGGACCACACATGCTCCTTGCTCATCACTACAATGGATCCCTGGTTTAGTCAAATCAGCTGGCAAAAAGTCAAATCAAACATTACGGAGGATGTGGAGGAACGGTGCATGTTTGGCACACGCCAAATGACCAACTGAGGGTTTGATATTATACAAACATGTACCAAATCCCAGAAGTTGCCTTTCTCTGGTTATAGATTACATGACTGTTGCGTTGGTCAGTGTATCAGAGCATCACAGTCAAAAGCAAAGAGCTGAGTTAGAAAAAAAACTAGTCCCTGATTCAACCAATATGTTTATTTTTATCTTGTTTGTTTTGATACCAAATATTAGGAATCGGAGGAGTTGGAAAATTCAAAGTCAAACTTTGTGGAGGTTGTTCAGACTTTGCTCGAGGACCCAGAGGAGAGAGCTGTGTTTTTCAAGGTCAGACATTCTTTACACACTTAATGAGTATCTGTTAAAGGGTTGTTTGCATGTTTTCATATAATTATTGGTTTTGTAAGTAAGATAGAAATAATCAGTCGAGAGAGAGTGGAAATATGACAGCGGAACGTTTTTCTTTCGCAATGTGAACAAGTAGACCAACCAGCTGTGCGTGCAACATGCACATGTGATGATTCACCTTCCTTTCCTCCACAGGAGGTCTTCCCCATCCACTACGGCCAACAACATGAAGCCACATTGCATTCATTAGTGTGGAAATTTATCTCCAGATTGGATCATTTATTGCCTGTACCGGATATTAAACAGGTGCGCACAATTTTAAATATTAAACAGAAGACTACATTTACTACTATATTTACTTGATGATCCTTTATCTTATTAAGTGCCTTGGTAGACAGCTGCTCATAGAAATGTTTGAAAATCATGTATACAGTCATTTCAAAGCAAATTCTGCACAACAGGATTTGATCAAAGTAACTGTTACCTACCGTGAGAGAGATACTGAATAAAGAGCCAGGAAATGATAAATCAAATTGTGTAAACGCGGTCATGTGCAGTACATGCTCATTATCTGCTTACACTTCTCAGGCTGCAGAGTGGCTCAGCACTGCCCCCTCCGTCATGGAAGAATGTGGACAACTGGTTTTGGAACCCGATCAGCTGAAGGCGCTGCTGCACGTCCACCAGCAGCAGTCAGGAAACACAAACAAATGTAAGTCACCTGCTACAGTGTATAAGGATTGTTGTATTTATCAATTTATCCTCGAGTATACACTGTGAAACTGAAAGACCCACACTGAGTAAGATTAGTTGTCTCTTGGCATTATATGTATCTCAAAATATTGTGAATGTTTGCAATTATAATGTTTTTATTTCTCCTCACAGGCGGCTCCGACTCTGAGAATATGTTTTTGCCAAGGCTGTCTGTTTCTCACAAAGCAAACCCAAAACAACTCACTCAGGAGCAGATCAGCTCAAACTCAAGCGAATGCATGAGATCTGGCTCGCAACAGGAAATGTCTGCAGGCGACGAAGATGAAGGACCTTTTTATTGTAGTGAGGAGGAGGAGGAGGATCACACACCGACTGCGGACGACTGCAGCAACGGAGGTGAAGACCTGAAGTTGAAAGATGAACAAAGTGATGACCTGACAACTGTAAACTACTCTGGTATGGCACTCCATGTTTATAGGATTTGGTTCATTTGTTTACATATCTGTTGTAATCTTACAAGGATGGGAATTCACTATATTTCATTTTATATCTTTCAGAGTCACACAGTTGTACATCTTTAAGGCTGCAGACCTGCTCTTTGTGTCCCTACTCTGACAGCCAAATGTCAGGTCTTCTGCAGCACATCAGAAAGGTGCATATGGTCCAGGAACCCCACCAACCTCACTCTAAAGACCCCAGGATAGACAGCGCTCCTCAACAAGTCAACAGAGAAAAGTGCACTCCGGAGATGAAGAGCACAGCAAACACTTGCGACTTTTGCGGGAAAGTCTTCAAGGATCTTTCAACCTGCAACAGCCACAGAAAAACACACACTCTGCCATTCCACTGTGACATTTGTGAGAAGAAGTACTCGTCCAAGTGGTCCCTGAACGTGCACCGTCAGATTCACACGGGCGAGACGCCATATTTGTGTTCGCACTGTGGCAGGGGTTTCAGGTCTTCATACAGCCTCGGGATGCACGTTCGCATTCACACAGGAGACCGCCGCTACAAATGTCACATTTGCGGGAAGACCTCGATCCAGCACCTGGCGAGACACATGCGGATGCACAAGGGGGAAAAGAACTATCTGTGTACGGAGTGCGGGAAGGCTTTTCTCTCC
Source organism: Scomberomorus guttatus (assembly GCA_038419695.1). NCBI lineage: Eukaryota > Metazoa > Chordata > Actinopteri > Scombriformes > Scombridae > Scomberomorus > Scomberomorus guttatus. The sequence continues at coordinate 11,722,110 of CM076466.1, read as the reverse complement.
TCCGGGGAGTTAAGGCTACACATGAGGTTTCACACAGGCGAGCGGCCTTACACGTGCAAACACTGCGGGAGAGGTTTCATTGCAAAGTGCCTGCTAACAGTTCATATGCGGCAACATACAGGAGAGAGTCCTTACAGGTGTCCGTTGTGTCCGAAATCCTTTCACACTTTGAGAGCACAGAAGAGGCACGTGAAGATACACTCTAACAAAAAGTCTTTCCAGTGTTTGAAGTGCGGTAAAATATTCCGTCAAGAAGACACTTTTAAAATACATGTTCAGACACACACATGACAGTACCGGGCAGTGTTTGAATTCAAAAGGTGTTGGGATTGTATGTCATCAAACAAGCAGTCTGGTTAAAGAAATATTTCTTATCTGTGATAAGCTGATATTGGCTGAAATCAGCCGCGCTAATATGTGAAACAGCCTCTAATCTCCACGGCCCAGTAATGGAGTTGAGAAATCTCAGAGAGAGAGTGGTTTAAGTTGCTGTAATTGTGGAAGATGGGTTGCTAAAAAAATACAGTTACTGTTTTAATGTATAAAGACCATCTCAGTCAAAGCTGCGCTTCCAAACACATGGAGATAAATTGTCACAGCTTTGAAAAATTAAAAAGCATTATTACTGGATTAGCCACCTACACTGCTACATCAGTTTTCATCTGAACTACTTTTTTTTTTTACCAAAGAAATAGTCAGTGTAAAAAACATTTTTTTGTTACTTGAGTGAACCAAATAACCTCATGTGGAACAACTGGGTACAGAATGAAGATAGAAGCAGATAGGGATTTTAATTTTGGAATAAAGGAAATTAATATCATACTCCTGTGTACTATATAAAAAAGGAGACTTTTTTTAAAATAACTCTCTTACTAAAGCTGCCTTAATATACCACATCTATTAAAAAATTGAAAACTACCGTTAATCAGATGAGATCCCAGGACTGGCACTTGATACCTTGTGAGTAAATACTGAATTTGGAAAGACTCTCTTCCTGTACTTTGCACCATTTAAATAGAATCAATTACAAAGGATATTAAAACTTGAACGTCTCATCCCATTGTACAAATTTGGACTGTTTCAGAGATGTCTGTTGCTTCTGATGCTGCTTGACTGGCTGTGTTTAATAATAAACTGGCCCTTTAATAAACTTATTTTAACTAAGTATTGGTTTTACACAAGTTCTTTCCTCGTGCAACACTTGAAAGTTTTGCTTCATGTAAGTCACTGGTCATGCCAGTGAAAAGTGAATCTTTTATTGGTTTTACCTTTTTAAAAACTTGATTTCACCTGATGAACGAAACACCTTGAGCAAACCCGTAGCAGTCACACTGCCACCCAGGTTAGTGTGTGAAAAGATAATGTATAGAAAATAAAACAAGGGAAAAAATTCAAAGTAATCATAAAATGTACATAAAGTATCATAGCAACATCCATATAACCCCAAACTATCAACAGCTCAAAAATAGAAAAGTAAATTAAGGGCAAAATTGATCAAATTTATCAAAGAAATATCAAAGAAATACAAAAAGCCACAAGAACATTTGTTATAACACAGAGAAGACAGATTAAATTGCATTTAGTTACATGAAGGACTACCTACAACCAAAAGTACCAAATATTATTAACAAGTGCTCAGTTTTTATAATACTAGTTTTAAAAAATATTACTTTACTTACTTAGGAATGTTAAACACAACCGGTTGCTGTCAAACAAAGCAATGATCCCATAGGATATTAATATAGGGGCCTTTCTGACCCTCATTAAGATATCCTAGATTAAACGCCCCACACATGCTGAATGAAGGTGTTTTTAACATTTTTTCTCTTCTTCATCGCCTCCTTGAGAGGATAACTGAATTTTCCTTAACATCTGTCCGGAGTGGCACCGTGTAATCTGTGTCGTTTGTGTGCGTTTCAGCATCACTTGTTCTTGTCAGGCCCGGTTGGGAGGCCGCAGACAGAAGGGCAGAGTCAGCGGACGACATCACAGCCGCAGCGAGTGCTCCCATACCAATCAGAGACACGTAGAAAGGGCAAAGATGCTGAAGGGCAATTGGCAAGATCATACCAGCTTTGCCCTGTTCGTAGGGGCTGGGTGATCCAAAAAGTGGTCTGGTTCCAAATCTGACAGACATTAAGCACATGTAACTAAAACAAACATGACTCAAAGGGTTTTATATACATATATTTATACACTGTATAAATATAGATGGTTGTTTGAACAATACTGTACCATGGCCACACTTGACTTGGATCTATCCAGCAGGTGTGCATTATTTTCAGATAACTGCACAATTCTGACATGGCCGACTCATTATATTAAAATGAATTTCAGCTACTCCTTTTAGCTGTAAATTGGCCTAGATTCCTCCTACTTGTAGTAGTGTAGACATGCTTATTCTAGTATTGACAAAGATAGTAAAGATGCTGCCACTGCCCCAATGATGAGTGATGGGATGCTAAGGATCGGACATAATGCTGCTCCAGCATAGCACGTGATCTTAGCTTGGGCATCAGTGGCTGTGGACAGGACTCTCTGGTAGAAGGCCTGGTAGCACAGCCCTCTAATGGACTTGGAGAGGAATAAAGAGAGTTGTTTTTTTTTGAGGGATCAACATACAGTCAAGATTAGAGTCTCGTTTTATGAAACTGCTGCTGGGATAGTATGAAATTACATTGAATTTTCTGTTACATCTGTGGTTGACCCAGACTGTTCCAAGAATGAAATCTAAACATGGTAAAGAACAAACCTGTCTGTATTTTGGCCATAAACGGCCAAAATACAGACAGCAATTCAGTACTTTCTTTTAGGTGATTATAAAATTTAAATGCTCTCTTTTGAATTTTTAGAATTAGTTGGTATCGTCCTAATTCTGCTCTGCATGCATTATTTGGAGTTTTCCGTTGGACGCACAGAATGGAAACTCACTGACATTGTGACACCTTACATCAGCTTTTGCGTGGACGTGTGTGTTTATCTTTTGTCGAAACCTCTGCGTTGGTGTGTCTCCCATTTGTTGTGGCTACTGAGCCAGGTCATAACACCACTAAGACTTTCTGCACATACAAAAACAACAAACCATGGTTTTAAAGCTAAACTCTGCCAGCTCTGTCTCGCCAAGGAGGAGGCCTACAGAGGTGGGGACATAAGCCTGCCCAACCAGGGCAGAAACACACTGACAAAGGAGATCAGGCTATCAAAAAGAAGCTACTTTGAAAAGCTGAAAAACATGTTTTCAGCTAACAACCCTGCGTCAGTGTGGAGAGGCCTGCAGGACATTTCCAGGTCTTTGTGTCTTATTTAGTCATGAATATTTAGTTCTATGAAGAAATACTGAAGATTTGAAGTTTTCAGAGGCACTGGAGCACACAGACATCACTCATCCACATGCACACACAAGTTTAAATAAAACATGTCACATTACTTCAAATGGAATTTTCAGTGAAATGTCCTATCCTGAAAAAAAAAAAACCCAATACTCTCTGCTTCTCTGATCTGATGCACCAAAAGACTGACGTGAGATCAACCATCTGAGACCTCCTGTTGCAAAAGTCATTGATAGTCTCCGGTAGCATTTCAGGTATCCTAGTAACCACTACTGTCTTGTAACTGGACCTCCAGCAACATATCGAGCTGTGTTCATGACTGCTTTGAGGATCAGGTGTTACTCAGCTGTAAAGATACACTGTTTGTTGGTGGTTTCTTCATTTTACTTTTTCACCGACTTGCTACATGCATTCCATGGACATTTTGATCTTTTTAACCTCACTGGTGATTAACAGGACATCTTAAACATTATGGGACTACTGGGTGCACTGGGTGCTGAGCAGCATTGACTGATTTTTCAATACAGTGTAATGGTAAGAAAGGACATACAAGGACGTTACTGATAAAATGAAGAAGACTGGACAAAAGGAAACCCAATGAATTCTTTCAGCCTGCAAAAAATGTTCATTACCGCCAGATTGATGTGGTTGTCACGGATGATACCAATGATTTACAATGCAGATGGGCAAGTTTTTCTTGGATTTTCCTGGCTATCAGCAACATCAAGTGGACTCTGAAAATCATTCATGGCCAGAGTAATGGATGCATGGAAAACATTTCGTAATATTAACTAATATCTATGCCAAAATGACATTCTGGAAACTTTTTGCTTCAGAGAAACAGTTTTTCTTTGTTTAGGACCTTCCAATATAGTCAAATAAAAACAATGGAAGAGAATAACAATGGTAGTATACCTTGAATTCTGTCCCGTAGTAACAGGAGATGGATGACCTCCCGGTCAAGCACCCTGGTCCATTTAACCAAAACAGCACCCTGCCATGTAAAGCCCTGACCTTTTACCTCAAACTACTGCTGTTATTGGGGAATGTGATGCACAATCAAGGTTTAATGCAACATTGTCCTATAGGGGCAACAGTTGGTGGGTTGCCCAATTTCACATCAGAGGCAGGATGCCCTTTCTTTTTTAAGCTTCCCCTCCCTGCAACCCTGGGACACATGCAGCATTATCAGGTGAGTTGAGCATTTCTTAAAGATAATAAAACACAAATCTTTGGGGCAAATATGTCTACACACAGTGGTACCATGAAAAAATAGCATAGATGTAGAAAGAGTTTAAAATGCTATGCAATGCCATGCTAGCAGATCTGTGGGGCTGTACTTAAGCACAGCAGTGCTTTGAGCTAAATGCTAACAGATATTAGCAATGCTGGGGAATGTTTTTACACACATAAAGGATTTTTTTTAAATTCAAACCACTAATGTCAGCTTTACTTCCCCTCCCAGCTATCCCAGGCGGATGGAGATGGTCCTTTGCCCCACTGGATGATGTTTAGGCACCAGACTAGCAGTCTTGCTGGCTTGGCTCTGGCTGAAGACTGTGGGGTATACCGCCTTAAGGTGTTTGTTACCAGTGATGAGTGTGCTATCTACTTTTATCTGCACATCCTAAATGGAACAATGACTGACAAGGACCCAGCAAGGTACGGGGGCAGGAAATCACAAGAGATGAAAAGTTCAAGAAGGTTCCTATGCGAGGTACAAGTAGTAGTAGACTGTATTTTTAATGAATATCACTGCTTTAATGTCTTAATGTAGAGCAGGGTACCATAGGTCTAATATTTAGTAACCAAAATGTGATGATTTTGTGGTGATTTTGCTTTGTCCTCATGTCCAACAGGGTTGCTTTGTCCTGCTCTAAGGGGGAGATGAGCATCTGGGCCAACCTTCTTCTTCAGCTGAACCCTGAGACTCTTAATGCCAGCCAGCGTATTAATTTGGTCACCGCCATGTCCGACTACCTCCACCGGCCGCTGCGCTTTGTCTATCTATTTTCAAGAAGAAAATCCTTCACACTACAACGAAGGAGGCTCAGAGTTTGTAGGCAAGGCGGGCTTGCTGCGAAACAAGATGCCATGGGGGATGTTGGTGAGCTTCTGTGGCCTGTCGGCTGTCAAGGAGAGGAACGGCAGTCTGATTTGGCCAAGGTACTGGAACACAGTGTGAAAGCAGGGGTCTTGGCAAGGTGGCTGGGAGCTAATATTTTGGGATGGAGAGTGCTTTGTGCGGCCGCAAAAGTGCAACAAAAAGTAAAGAGGCAGCTGCAAAGGTCAAAATTTACACCTACTCCTAATATGATTGTTCTACCTCCAACTCAGATGCAACAGACTGTGAATCTTGAGCATTCAAACACATATTCTCTTTCTTTGACTGAGCTGGAACCAAAGCTGTCAACCCTCTCGGTGCATATAAACCATGTAGAGGCAAAGCTGGAACCAACAAACACAGAGGATTCACCTGAAAATACTTTGAGCAGAGAATTTTTACGGCAGCCCTCTGGCACACAGGGGGATACCACCTTGCTTACTTCTGAAGGGCATGCTTTAAAGATGCAAATATATCACTCTGACATAAATCCTGAGATACCTGTCGCTATTTTAAAAACAAATAAAGAAATACAGGTACCATCAACCTCACTTTTATCTATCAAGCAGACAATTTTGTACTCATACAGCAGGCAGCTAGCTCTCCTGCAGCAACAATTATTTACTGACAAAGATATTTGGACAAATTTGCACATGTCAATCGGTGTGGAAGAATCAAACAGGTTTTCAATTTACGATTCTCAGAAATATACAAAGCAAACTAAATTTTCGACTTTAAAAATACCTCTTGTAGAACCGACTGGCTGCAGCAAACAGACAATAGAATCCACATTAGATACATCACTGGTACCAAAATTATTTGTTAAATGCTCCCTCCTGGAGTCTACATTACCTATGACTTCTTTGCTCAGCACAAGAAAACTTGAAAATCCTTCACTCTTTTTGCCTACAACATTCAGGAATTTTGTTGATACCATGTTGGTTGGGGAACCTTTGTCTGCCACCACTCTCTCAACATTGTTACCATCATCAAGGCCACACAGTGTTTACCCCTCATTGCCACTGACCTTGGCCTCTAACAGTGTCACTTCCACGCTGACACATGAGGCCGTTGACAGAAAATTGCTCGCCACTTGTCTGACCCTCCGACCCCATCAGAAGGAAACCCCCCACTGGACTGGATCTTACAGAGCCAGTCACACTGACTCAGAAAGTCAGTCCACACTGAGCTCACAGGGTAAGTCTGCTGCTGTTGACTGCTATATGACAATATGGGATTGTTCTGGGTGCATAGTCATTCATGTCATACGTTGTAATGACTTGACCTTGTCTGAAAGGGAGCTCACAGCTGAATGGAGCTAAATGGATGAATGAATGGAAGAACATATGGCCTAATGTAGCGATGGAAATATGAGAAGCACGGATGACTTGGAAAACAAATGACTACAGTAGTGTCGTATGTTGGGGATCACATGAAGCTATATATATGTATATCACAGAATTATGAATCAAGTGGAAGAAAACACACAAAAGATAAATCTTTTTAGCACTGAAGGGCAACACTAGACAATTTTAAAGGTGCAGTGTGTAGAATTTAGTGGCATCTAGCAGAATGGACTTCGCAGAAATCAAATATAATATTCATAAGTATGTTTTAATTAGTGTATAATTATCTGAAAATAATAATTGTTGTGTTTTCATTACCTTAGAATGAGCCCCTTAATATCTACATACTTTTGCAAGTTTCGCGGCTCCCGTAGATTCTCCTGCATGCTTGAAAGGGAGAGGTGAGGATGAGGGTTGCCATCCATAGGTATAGAAACATAGATACTTCATTGGCCCGCTGCTGTATGTCGCCGCTATGCGTCTGCGTGTCCGACTTCACTACAAAATCTACTGTAACTGGATCCATTCTGAACCAATTTTCATGAAATTTGGTTTGTTATAAACGTGAGAAATTGGACATGATGCTGGTTATTTGTTGGAATTAGATTCAGTTATTGGGGGCGGCTCTAATCAATTCTATGGAATAAGACCAAGTACATACTCTGCAAAAGCTACTGAAACGATACAGTTTGTCTATAAACACAATCTCTCCAATCTGATAATGATCGTTTCTATTTTAGGGTCACCATCTCTTTTCAGTAGGTAGCTAGTTTACTTACCTCCCCTACTACAACAGTAACGTTCATACACAACCATCCATATATATATTTTCTAAGTTGCTGAATCACATCTACGTATAATGAGAATGACACCAACATCCTGAACCTCCTACCTACATGGAGGCCTGTCAATTGTTCACACCAGATATAACTAGAAAATTTCAGAGAAATTTTGAGTGTGCCTGTTGCTTGGTGCGAATCTCAATAGGATTGGATGTGGTAAGATTTTGCGTACATTCAAGTAAAGTCAAGTAAATTTTTTTTATGTAGCGCCAAATTACAATAGAAGTTATCCCCGGGCACTTTTCAAATAGAGCTGGTCTAGACTGTACTCTTTAATTTACAGAGACCGAACATTTCCCCGTGAGCAAGCATGTGGCGACAGCAGCGAGGAAAAACTCCCCTTTAACAGGAAGAAACCTCAAGGCTTGCCGTCCAAAGATTGCAACCACCTGTGTAGAAAATCAAACACGTTATTTGTAAAGGTTGGAGATGAGATTAATGGATGCTGATAGTAAAGGACTGTACATTCGCAGTGTGTGTGGTGGTAGGAATAGAACATGCCAACAATAATGCACCTATTACAAACAATACTTCAGTAGAATACATTAGTATGTTTACCTTTGAAGCGTGTGAGGATGAGGAAGTGGTATGTGCATTGTATCTGTTTAACAGCTGTAGGCTTTGGGGCCATGCAGATGCAGTGTTAAAGCAAACTCCCTCTGAGCCGGAGTGTTGGCATGGTGCTGTTTAAGGAGTCCAGCTGGAAGATCTGGAATATTAGGAAAAACAGACCCAAAAATCTGAAATTTAATTTCAATGCATTATGTATTGGTGAAACATGATAGTTTAACATTTTTACAATGCAATTCAGAACACAAATGAAAATGTTATTGGAAGTCTGATTTGTTATCTACTGCCTTTGCCAGTATGAAATGAAACCCACTATATATTGTTATATAAATGAAGAAAACCGACCAGAATAGTGGTCAGGTTTTGGCTGTAGTTCCTCTGAAATCATATTTTTCTCTTTTAAATCATCTAGCAGTGACTTTACGGGTCGTTTCTGTCTTCTTTCACAATCCTTGGCATTCCCAGCTGCCACTGCAGCTCCTCAGCTCTTGCTTAAGCCTCAGCTATCTTATATTTGACTTGAGGGTCAAGGGCATAATAATGATCCTATGAAAGGAACTTACCACTTACCCAACAAGTGTGTAACACTTGTTGGGTAAGTGCTACACAACACAACTCCAAGTACGTTGCAATGCTATGGATAAAAACTGCGTTGTTACACTTACCGAGGTTTAAGAATTCAGCAGTTCAGGAGATTCAGACACTGTTGCCGTACCAGCTTGTGTTGATGTCCTAGTTGACCTGGTTTTATTGGGCTCCTTCAAATTAAGTAAGAAATCAATATCAGAAAAATCAAAAAGGGACGTATACGTGATAATTCCACTTATGCTAGCAAGAGATAATCTGTATGCTCATTATTCCAATCAGTTTCCACTATATATTAACTGTTTACCACAAAAACCACAATAATCTTATGACTTGAAAATACACTAACCTTGTTCAGATGGTCTGGAAAGAATGCAAAAACTGAAGGGATCACACATTCCTTCGCGAGCACAGTTTGCCCAGTTCTGTCGAAATCATCTGCCTTGAAATGACAGCAACAGAGAACTTTAGTAATATTAGGCTCAAAATCCTTCTGTCTGACAGTTATTGCTCAAGTTTTCCTTAATCCAGGATCTTTGGGGAACGTTTGACAAAAACAAGGCCATCTCAAAATTACTTCTGGCATGTAGCTGAATGGTGCAGCCAGTGCATTAAGCTAGCGGTTTAAAAAGCCTATGATTTACTAGATCTAGCATGTATAATCTCATGAGCACAAACACATTCCAGCTGATCATTTACCTATAAAGTAAATTATACAAAGAATGGGGTCAGCATTGTGTGAAACAGTGCTGAGTAAACATATCACCGCCAGATAAATCTCTCTGTATTTCACAGTATACAGAGTTTTTAAATCTTATGTCGGGCGCGGCATTCCCACACTGGCCATTTGGCCATTAAACATGCGGCTTTTCTAGACTTTCCAAATGTCATCGGACCAAACGGATCAAATTCTGATAGTGAAACGAGTCATTTCACAGGGGTTGTGTGGCGCTCAAAATTATTTATCCGCCATTTTACAGCTGTAACAGTAGGTTACGGCCAGTGGTGCCCCAATATGGTGACCACGCAGACGCATGTCAAATCTCGAACGTGGTATCAATGTTTCTATATCTATAGGCTTTTTTATACACAGATCCCTCATTATAGCTATAAAGAAGATCCGTCATTTAGCCACCTCTGCTTTTTTACACTGTACCAAACAAAGCTGGCATAATGCTGCCCCCGTGTGTGCTTTTACATAGCATGCAGGCGTCCCAGATTCAGAGGCGTGACGTGTCGATCTGGCTCTGTGACTACCTCTGTAGCCAGCTTATTGGTGGAGCAACTCTAAAGCCCTCCCCCATACCTTTTATACAGAACAGCAAGGTGGAATAAAGGCACAGCATTCCCACTTTGAACAGGCTGTGTAAAAGGGGCTTATGTTGCAATCTGCAACCTTACCACTAAATGCCACTAAATGCTACGCACTGGTCCTTTAAGTTGCTAAAACAAAATGAGTAGCTAACAGTTACTAGCCTATTTACACATCCAGCAGATACATAGCAACAATATCCTTTGGAAGTTATGTTTCTGGCCACCTGATGGATGTAAGTCCCATATTCTCTCTCTTAGTTTTGTTTTGCTCTCCACCAACTACTGAGGGAAACATCTGGCTCTTCAGATGCTAAATGTTGCAATATGTTCACCAGCTGGCTGCTGATTTTGTCTGTCTGCCCTTTGATGCTGGGAAAGGTGTGTATGGGTTTTTGGAGCTTTTTTGGTTAAAAAGAGCTGCCTGTGTCTGGAAATGACGTCGATGAGACTGAACCAAAACAGTAAAGTTGTGGGTCGGAAAACCAAAACAAGGAGCTAAAAGACGCTTCACATTACACATAGTCTTTTGATCCATTGTCAATATAAAAATATTGCGTATAGCAGCTTTCAGAATAGTTGGGATGGGATGATGGACAGTGTACATGCATCCTATAACAATCCCATATATGATCATTTATTGCATTTATTAAAGTCATATTTTTCCATCATACTGACTTGTTGCATTTCTTTTTCTTATTATCTATAAACAAGACCACAACACTGCCAAACCAAGACTCCATAACCTCCCATCTGTTTTCCATCCACCTCCAACAGAGCATTATAATGATGCCCTGCTGAACTCCGGATTAAAGACAATACAGTCACCGCCATCATCACACAAAATGCTAATTACTCGACTGTCTCCAGATGTGTCACCAATCTCATATTTAATGACCAAGCAATTATCAACTCAGCACTCTGAAACAGTCCAACATCTGTCCAAAGCTCCATCTGTGACGAATCAGGATGTGATGTCTCAGCTAAATGAAACAATTAAAGACGTGTCATTAACCTCATTAGCGGGTCAGCTGACATTGTCTGGAAAAGCTGAACTGGAGTCTTCACTCTCAACATCTCTGTCGGACAGCCTGGAGTCCTCAGCGACAACCTTTACACCGCCTTTACCTTCCAAGCTTAGCCTCTTAAGTGGACAACTTGAGACACCTAATATCACAGATCCAGTATTTAGTGGAGAATCTCTCAAAGGATCGTCATCTTTGATGCCACTGTTGCAGACATTCTCCAAATCTTTACTTCCTGATATTGGCACCTCCTCTTTGCAGCTTGCAAGCCAAGGTGTAACAGACTTACAGTCGAAATCAGGCACACAGTTGGGTTTTTATCAAAATGAACTAACACAGACATTTAGTTCAGCCATTTTAATGGTTTCCCTATTGCCAACATACCCCTTTCGGCCTCTGCAAATGAGCCTTCCTTTAACTGAAAGCCTCCAAATCAGTTCAGACGTACTAACATTATTCAAAGACCATTCCTTTGAAGTAAAAACATCGCAAAGTCTGGTATTGTACACAATGTCCAAAGACAAGTCATCTCATGAGAAAATACAATTAATTCCATCAGTGCAACAAACACTACCTCAGTCATTGCTGCTTAAGGAGTCACAGCAAACAATTGGTGACTCTTTGATATCCTCCATTATTAAAGATTCATCAGTTGCCCAAACTACAAGCCAGCAGACACTAGGCCCAAGTGTGACTGATCCAGTTCCACTTTCAATATTGAAGAGCAATGGACCAGTGAGTGAGGACTATTTTGATCCAACTGCTCCCTCTACTGCTCAGGAACCATACACTACATCCGCCATTCCTCAAATGCAGAGTCTAGACCCTTCATTCCAATTTTCTGACAACTCTATGGCAAAAGATCCTGTGTATGTCAGTGTTTGTAACCAACGACTCAGCAGTACCTACCCCAAGAACATGGTGGATCAAGTCCAGGTCTTTTTGACAAGTTATTTGCAAGATGAGAAGTACTGGACTGCCTTTTCATCACAGTTTCTAATGTTTGGCTCAAGTGGACGATTCTTTTCAACCCAGACTTTGGCGGAATATCTCTCATTGCACCCAACCAGCCTCAACTCAGAAATAAACCACATGACAGATACTCAACAAGTGGACATTTCGGAGACACATCCTCTTTTAGAGGGCAGTGGCTTCTCTGTAATAACGTACACATCATTACCACAGAGCACATCCGCCCTTAATGGAAATAGTTTCAGTTTAGAGAATTCCTTGTTTATCTGCCTATCATCTCCTAAAGACAGCAACGGGCCAATCACAACAGGACTCCCTAGTCCGCAGATTCTAAGCATGTCTTATGGGATGTCAACCACATTATTAACATCAGTACTGGCTATGACCATTTCCTCATCTACAAGACAGAGCTCAGTCCAGCCATCACGCTCCTCAGCTTCTGTCTCAAGTAAGCAATCTTTCCCTGAACAACTTTGGTTTTTATGTTAAAAAAAAAAAAGTAATCTGAGTAAATTCTGTACAAATTATTAAAATATTTTTTAGATTTCTTATAACTTTGAAATTGGTACTAAATGAAAACTGTTCTATAAAGATGACAATTGGACATCAGATCAGTGTTCAGGCAAGGCAAACTTTTCCAACACTGGTAGCTAGAAATTACTGGTACTTTAGGTACAAATACATATCCTACAGTATTTTTTTTCATAACTATGTGACTATATCCAAAAAATGTCAGTTTACCAGTATTTTATATGGGAATTTTAATACCTTCTCATTTTTATTTCTCATTTCAGGCTTTATGAATCTCCCCCCTGAGGTGCTACAGACTATTCCAGCGTTGAGGGCCACTGTTGGCTTCCCCTTCCAATACTCAATCCCTCCAACAACCTTTCTAGACCCAGAAGATGGTGAGGCAGATGCTCTATCCCTGGAGTTGAGCTTGATTGATGGGCCTCCGGTCAGCTTTGGTTCCTGGTTGTCAATGGATGGTCTGGAGCTTCATGGTGTTCCTCTGGAGGTGGACCTGCAGTTTGCTCCTCAGCATCTCCTACTGGCTGCCCGAGACCGCCAGGGCCTGAGCACCTGGCTGCCTCTGACCATGGATCTGCGTCGCAGCCCTGTCCAACCCTGTCACATTTTCACCCTGACAGCTCAACGCAGCCTACACTCCATCCTCCGTCACCGCCACAGGGTGGAACTCTTACTGAGAAAACTATCCGGCTTCTTCAACAGCTCTAGCAGCCACCACCTTTCTGTCATTTCCATGGTGCCTGGGTCCACCGTGGTATCCTGGTACAACTACAGCTTATGCGAGATGGGCCATGATAGGATAACACAGTGTCATGTTGACAAAATACAGAGAATGTGGTTGGCAATGAGCTCTGTGGATGGAAGGGTCAAGCCCACGTTTAGAGAAGCAATGCTTCCAGAGTTCCCCATCACTAAAGTTGGACGTGTAAGCTACAGACAAGACTGTCTCTCTACTACGCCTACTTCGACATTTGGTGGGTGGACACCTGCCGTCTACACTACACTGAATCCAGGCACCAACACTTCTCTCAGTCCCACCTCCACCATCTGTGTCTCTGCACCTGCAGCTACGACTGCCACAGCACAACAAATAAACTCATATCAATGGATGGCCAACATGTTTACGGCTCTCCTTGTTGTCTGCCTCCTCATCCTGATTGTCATCCTCGTTGCCGTAGTTCTTTATTTCTGCAGAGGAAGGTCAAGGACAGTCGCCATTCGGCCCGCGCGCAGGTTACTCTCAGTTCAAAGCAGGGATCTGAGAGCCATTAGACCAAGACTGCCTCCCGTTTTCCAACCTGAACTGCCCCCACCACCACTTAGACTGTGGATTAACCTTTCACAAGGCGACGAAGGGCTGCTTCCTTCAGCCTGTGAGCAACAAAGGAAAACTCTTGATAAGGCACTACAGCCTCGACCTCCACAAGATCCTAGATACTTTTCAAGTACCTAACAAAAAAAAACTGGATTTAACCTCTGTTGAAAAAGCATGATTTGTAAAGCATACCACCACCATACAATTCCAGTCCCACAGAAGTAAATGGTGTCAAATTGACATTTTAAACGTGGAAAATGTGGAAAGCATGTACATACCCTTGGCATTCTGTGCTTTGCATTTATTCCCACAATGTTTTCAAGCACCATAAATCACTCTATTGACTCTGAAGGTTTTTAGCTCAAGTTAAGGACACAAAAATATCAAAATTCACTTCCACAAAGTTGCAGAGTTCTCTATTGACAGCTTTTATTGCGTTACACAATATGCGAACAGCATAGCTACAAAATCATGGGTAAAAAAATTTATAAATTCCTCGTCAAGAGTTCACTGTCTATGTCATTTTGATGTCCTTGTTTTGGGGGTGTGAGTGACACCAAAGTCTGGAAAACACTGTGGTCCACAACCTACTCCTTGGAAAAAGTGAAGCAATGTATCCGTGGAAACATCATCTAGAGGCCTTGCCGTTTTCATGAACATCCATCCTGTAAAAAGAGACATTGTCAGGTAAAATGCATAAGAAATGAAGTTCAACTGTGATCCTGTTTGAAATGTAAATACACTTAAAAACATAGATGCAACACTTAGATGCATTTTGGACACATTTGATGTAAGGGGAATGCCCATAAAGTGACATAAAGTTACTTTAAATAAACACACCCATTCTCGTCTTTGAGGTGCTGATACAACTCAAACTTGTTGTTGATGGAGCTCACTCTTCCAACAAACTCTTGGTGTTTCCTGGAGTTGGCTGTCGTGATCCGATTGGTCCACATGGTGAGGAGCGAAACTGGACCTGCAAAAAAAAAAAAAAAAAGTGAGACAAGGCAACGTATAAAAACATGCATGACAGGTGCAGCAGGGCCTGACTGATGTCATCAGTTGGTATGTGCTCATATCCAGATACTATCAGTGCTTTTAGATTCTTTCACATCATGATAAATCCACAGAGAAACATATTTGTGTTGTCCGTTTTAGTCTGCTGTTAAGCAAAGAACGTGAAAAGAACCAGAAGTGGAAGTGTTTTCTCTGGCTAGTTTGACAGAAAACAGTCAGTCCAGAACTGAGCAGAGAAGTATGATGAGGGTTTGTACCTTTTGCTTTCTCTGGAGGCTGAACCTCCTCTGTGGACAGACGGGGCTTCTTGTTGAGGGGCTCTGGAGAGTCCGGGGAATCCTTAATCACCTCCGATTCCTGATCTTCTTTATCCAGCAAACCCTTTAGCCTTCAGGTTAAAAAGAAGACAGTATAGTGTGAGAGAACATAAAAGTTGCGTGCGGTTGCGTCTTAAAGCCAAAGGGAAGATTCTTTTTGCAAGTAAATTTAGCTAAGACCATTTTTTTTCTTTTTTTTATGTTATATACAACCAGATAAATACTATAGACACCCAGACTTTACTTACCTCTCTGAATCCTGCCAGCTTTTGTCGTCCGTGTCCTTGCTGCCATTTTTCTCTGTCCTGTCTTCCCTTTCCTCTCTCTTCCTCCCTCTCTTCTTCCTGTCCTCTTCCTCGGGAGGTTTGCTGCGGCAGGCGATGATGCAGTCCAGAACCCGCTGGTGTCTGTCAGTGGATCCGGCGTGAGTTTTCACCAATGTTTCCAGCTCGTTCCACATTATACGGTACTGTTCATCTCTGGTGAGAACAACAATGCAGAAACATTAGCAAAGCTTAAAAGCAATTTTTTAAAAACACTCTTAAATCTGAATAAATACCTCTTGGGGCCTTTGCCTCTGGATCCCACAGTGGAGATAGGAAGAGGGTCGTTCTTCCTCTCCATGTCTACCAGGTTGTAGACGGTCTTCTGGCAGGTCAGAACGTCTTCCTCCGTCAGAGTCTCTTTCACTATCAGGTTAGCCAAAGGAACCACCTGGTGGGGGAAACAGGAAGACACACAGACACAAAATTTAACAGGGGGGCCTAGCAACATGGAAAGATGCGAGGTCAAAATTCTCGCAAAAAATACAGCAGGCAGATAATCTTAAATTCAGATGTTACTATCAAGGAAAAAAAGACGAATATTTTTGAGAAGAGTGGGAACTTCTCTTGTAAGATAGAAATCTTTGCAAAAGTGAAAATCCAGAAGAACAATCTGCATGCTGCTTACGGCCTGCATGTTGAAGATGGTGGTCTGGGAGATGATCATCGGCCAGTAACGTGTGTGCCGTTCGAGCTGAGCCTTAGCCCTCTCAGCTGGTAGCTTCCCCGAGGGATCATGGGACGACTCTGAAACAGGAGTCAGCCGGTTCTCCCTCATAAACTCACCAAAATCCTGGAGAAGACGAAACAAAGAAATCAGTTACTATCAGAGGAATTTCGGTGCGTATTTCAACACAGCCGGTGCGAGGTGAACGTACGGTGATGCGGTAGTCTGTCACTCGGCCTCCGCAGCCCTCACTGATGGAGGGCGGGTCCTCCAGAGTGGAGCGGTTGCTGTTGAGCACGTGCAGGAAGATCTCACCTCCGTGGCTGCTGAGCATGTGGCTGATGACCTTTGACCCCGACTTCCTCGGCTGCTCCAGCAGCACAGATCGACCTGGTCAATCAATAAGCCAAACAAGGAGGAAACTTTGGTGGTCACACAAATACATTTACAAGTAAAACAGGTGACCTCTTAGATGAAACGTTTCAGATAGTAGAATTTTAATCTGTGAGACGTATTTTAAAAACTTCACACACAATGAAAACCCAGCTTCTGTCTACAGGTTAATTTAATTTGGTTTGTAATAGATGTGACATAAGCTTACCATTAAGGAGAAAGTTTGTCAAACACGATGAGGGACGACTGTTAACGTCTGTGGGGGAGATGCGATAGGCTCCTGTGCAGTAATGCAGTTCTGAAGCACACACACAAAAAAAAAAAAAAACACAGAACATACAAGTAAGGCCAATGCTACACAACACATCCCTCGTGCTTTCTTCACAGCTGTGTAGGAATATTTTCCAAAAAGGCTGAATACTGTTTGAATAATGAGATTAAAAAAAAAGATATTAACCCTTTCAAAAATGTGTTACCTAATATAATGATGATTATATGAAATGATTTCTGGCAATGGATTTTCCAAGGTTACTTTACATACTTAAACACTAGATAATGTAACGACTAACATAACAAAACTGGGAAACATTTTCCGCTGAATGGTTAAACTCTTTAACTTCCCTTAGTTCAATGGTTCCCAGCCTTTTTGGCTTGTGACCCCTAAAATGGAAGCAGTATCTACTTGTGACCCATTCTCAACAGTTACATATCTCTAAGCATTATGAGCAAGTCAACCAAAAAGTGAAATGAATTCTTTGAGTAATATTATACAATAATTCACAATAAATTACCACAATATAGAGAAACATCTGGAAAATAAATGTAATTTTGTGTAGCAAATGTTTTTGTCCCTATCCAGTTATTTGTCTCATGACCCCTTAGATTGGGGGTCCTTGTGCCTAGGTTGGAAAACACTGCCCTAGCTGACTGAACCCACCTATGCTGTTGGTTCGTGGAGTGCACCATTTCAGTGTAACCGTCTCTTTGAGTCCATTTTCTCGAGTGCTGGTGCCCGCCATATGCAAGTCTCCTGCATAACCCGAACATAACAATTTATTATCCACTTATATGAATCAATTAAAAAAAAAAAAAAACAACTACAACCAAATATCCTGATTCAATTTCTTCTAACAGGTGTACCCACCACTTTTAAAGAACTCCAGGTGAGCGTCTCTGTGATGCAGGAGCTCAACGTCATAATTGGCTGATGTGTTGGCGTGCTGCTCTTCCTGCCCGTCCGCAGAGACAATAACAAACACAGGTCAGCATGAAAGTGAGCTCTTGAAACACGCAATCACATACACACGTGGGCACAAACACTGCTGATTTCATGTTCCAAAGGGTAAATGACAATGCACAAACTAAAAGGAAAATGTGCGCTCCCTGAGTGACTCAAGTTATCATCTATTCACGTCAGAGACTACTGATTAATGTAAATGTCCTTAAACTCACACAATACTGAGCCTATGATTGTTTTACATAAATCATGGATTCCCAGTCTTAAAAGACCGCTTTATATATTTTAGACATATTTTTCACACTTGTAAAAATAGCAGTATGATAACAGCTAAAGGTGGAATCATGTTGACACATTTAAGGGATGGTAACGTTTAAAAACTAGTTAGCAAGACGGCACAATGGACAACACCAAGACACTAAAGGGGAAGTGAGTAGGAGCTGAATGGGGGGGGGGGGGGGGGGGACACAGACCTGGGGAAAGTTTGGGCTGCTTTTAAGGTGTACACACCTGACAGACACTGACAGTATTTAAGAAGAGGCCACGCTGGTCACAGATGTTTGGACATAAAACCAGTTGAATGCAACATTTACTGTATATTCTGCATTTTAGCTGAATCTACAGTGAAGGAAAAAGTTGATTTTCCCTGAGCAAACAAAATATTGATTTTAGATATTTGATAGATAGATTCACTTTGCATAAATAGATGTATAGTATGGATACTTTCTCTTACCATGTATTTTTTTTATTGTTATGCACCACTACACCAAGACAAATTCATTGTATGTGAAAACTTACTTGGCATTAAATCTGATTCTGATATAACATCATGCAATTTTAAAAATAAATAAAACAGACCCCAAACTCTGCATTCCCTGGTTGTCCACAAGAGACCAGAGTTGCCTGTCCTTTACTGTAGCCTCCCCATCAAATCTGTAGACCAACTGTCACATCAAAATAAATGAATGACACTGTAAGCCTGAGTTGAAAATATAGACACTACATCTGCCCCTTCCTCACTTGCATGTGTGTGTGATAAGAGTACTAACCTGTTCGCAAACATTTAATGTGGGCTAGCAAAACAGAAAATACAGCATGAAACCAGCAGCAGGTTCACAGTCATATCAACATGCAGATGAGATAAACAAAAAGATAAGACTGTAAAGTTCTGTGAGTTATTATAGGTGAGGAAGGGCTCGCATATGGAGATTAAGCAAACACAAAGAAAGGTGCGAGGGCTGTGAGAGAAAAGGGGAAAATAACAAAACCATAAAAAAGTAAGCCATCAATCAGGTAAAATGCTAGAGGAAGTGGTGCAATGCATGCAGCATATGGCAACAATTTTTACTAGCAAAAGAATAAAATATTTAAAGTTTATGTGGGTTAACTCTTTAGTGAGGCATGTGTAAGTCCAGATGGAGGGAAAGGAAGCCTCTTACCTTCATGGGGATGTTTGTTATGGTGGTGGAGGCCAAGTCGAAGTGCTGCTGGACCAGAATGTTGAGTTTGGTGGCCAGGTGCCTCCCCGCCCGAACACTGTGAACTTCGCTGGTGAGCAGAGGAGAGATCTGAGACAGCAAGAGATGGGTGCAGTGAGACGCAACATCAAAGCTGTCACCTTTTCACCCAACAATCAGCTCCTGAATCAGCCCTCCTTCTGGTTCATTTACCATTTCTTTATACTGACCCAAATGATTCTGAATGCGTTCAGAAAGCTGAGCCCTGAGCTTCTCATTAGCACCCACCTCTTTCTTGGGTCGGTCAGACACCAGCGTGTCCTCACCCTGTGGGTAGATGTGCACTAGAACCAGGTCACACTGCTGGATGGCCATCAGCCTGAAACAAAGTCAGTAAATCTTTGGACCACTTTAGATAATATAAACACAAGCAGATTACACACAGACACACACTGCAAATACCAAATGCAAAAAAAACTTAATTTACCCTTGTTTATATCATGTCTTGTGCATCTTGGTATCAGATTTCAGTATAAGAGAATTATCAACCACATTTGAAGCTAATCATTTATAAAAAACTTATTCAATGACAAGTTTCTTCACACTATATCTGATACTGACCTGTCCGAGCCTGCTGCCAGCTTGTTTTGTTCTAAAATGGTTTCCTGGATGCAGTCTTCCAACATGCGCACATGAGTATCGCTGTATGATAATAAAAAAAAGAGCACTGCATTAGCACAATATTCAATTACATATTGCATAATAATATGATTTGACTGGATGTATAATTCTATTATAAATCTCAACCGAACACAGAGTACAAAACACTGACAATACACAGCTGCAGAGGCACATATTTACATACACATTGACAAAGAGAGAATTTATGACTTCATGCTTTAGCTTTTATAGTGAATGCATTTGTACTTACCATCATTAAAAATAGATGTGTTTTTGATACTGTCAGAGAGGTGTTTGGGTTATTTTTAAGGCTGTAGTTTGTGGTGTTTTAGTATTAAATTATATTAAGAGGGGTTTGGACAAAAGTAAGAAGCGCTGGTTATACTGATTTTGGCAGAATCTACCAACATATGTCTGATGGCTCTTGTTGATTTTCCGCCATGTTAATAAGTGTTTACCTTTTAGCATTGGTTAAGCAGATAATACGACCCCTATTAGCGACCCTCTCAGCTGTGTCCATCAGAGCAGTGCGCCTCTCGTGTTGCAACTCTGTGATCTTGCATAACGACTCCACGGCAGCAACCAGCCCATGCAGGATGCTGCAACACTCAGGGTCCTCACGTGGGTTGGGTGGCCCAACAGCTGCCAGAGCAGACATGAGCTGTAAGGGAGGAAGAGAGACCACATAATCATACCACAAGTCCAATTCTGAAGAACACTTCTGCAAAAAACGTCACTGGAAATGTTACAGTTCATGAAACTGGAGCTGCTGAAGACATTACAAATGCTATTACAGTACGCTGGAATTCTTTGAGTTTTAATGGGCAGCGGATTACCTCATGAGTGCTCTGGTCTTCCTGTCTCCAGCTATTTAAGATGTGAAACTCT
This sequence comes from Scomberomorus guttatus, assembly GCA_038419695.1. Classification (NCBI taxonomy): domain Eukaryota; kingdom Metazoa; phylum Chordata; class Actinopteri; order Scombriformes; family Scombridae; genus Scomberomorus; species Scomberomorus guttatus. The sequence continues at coordinate 11,701,200 of CM076466.1, read as the reverse complement.
GAGTCACTCACAATGTAATTAACCTGTAAAATAAAGGTGTAGCAGAAGATGTTAATAGCAGTGTTTGCGACACCTCACCGTCCAAATTTCACACTCATAGTTATGTCACTTTAGTAGAACCAGTGGTGGAGAAACGGCTTGAGCCAATATATTTCAGCCCAAGTTAAAAACAAGAAGCTAACCACTTTGTCCTTTGGATAGATGTCGTAGAGGATCCGGCAGTACTCCATGGAGCACTCCACAGCACAGGTCCAGAGGGACTTGGACACGGGGGCCAAAGGAATGACCCCTTGAGCTCGACTCTTTGTCAGCACATCACACTCCACCTGCTGACGACTAGACTCGGCCATGTAGGGACAGTGGTCCACCACAAAGACAGTCTTGTGAGGCACTCCAAACATCTTCATTTTGCTAATCTGCAGTGTGCGCCTGATCTGTAAGGATAACGGAAAAACATAGCAATGTTAAGCTCTGCGTACATTTCCCTTGCAGTAATTATAAGGTTTAAGGCTACAACTAACAATTATTTTCATCATCATCAATATTTTTTAAAACAGTGAAAAAGTGCCAGTGGTGATGTCTTCAATTTGCTTGTTTTTCCTGACCGACGGTCCAAATCCAAATCAATTTCACTGTGTTTTCCTTCGGGAGTAGAGTTGGTCATGCTTTAGGTTGGCATTCTAGACTAAAGTGAGTGAAATCAAATGTTCAAAAATAAAAATAAAAATCAGTGTGTGAATGAATGAATGAGCATTTTGTTTTATGTCTGGTCATTCACATGGCCCTCCTTCTCGGGATTATTCAGACACACATTTTACAGCAAAATATATTGCCCTGAGGTAATTTATATATATATAAAATCAGTCTACATAAGATAAAATAAGACTATTGTCCCAGGGGGATATTTGCCTTGGACACACAATGCTGCTGCTGTACAGCACCAAATAATTCAACATTACTACACATCATACATCTCATAAATACCATGATAGAAAGTACAATAGCTACATGAAATTACTAAGGATAAAAAATAAAAATCAACAAATACTAATTCTGAGATCTTCAATAAAAGGTAAAACTTCAGTGTAGTTATAATAAACCAGACGATCTCCAACAGTGGGATTCAAGGAAATACACACACAACCTCACATGAATGATAAACAAATTAGAGCTGCAACGAGAATAATAATCATCGTTTTCAGTCATTTTTTTAAGATTCCAGCTTCACAAATGTGAATAGTCCCTGCTTTATTTACTCTTCTATGATAGTAAACAAAATATCTTTGGGTGATAGACTGTTGGTCGGGACAAAAGATGACATTTGAGGACGTCACCTTACGCTTTGGTAAACACTGATCGACATTTTTACCATTTTATAGACCAAACAACTGATAGATTAATCGAAAAAATCATCGCCAAATTAGTCGATAATGAAAGTAGCACTAAAACAAATATATACAGTTATAAGCAAAACACAAGTGAGATAAACCCGGTGTTAAATATACATAATTATATATAAATTGTACTGCGATCACTACCAAGTTATGCGCGTTGTAGCGTTACAAACATAATTTTATAACCACAGCAGTATTTCCTCTCTTTTTTACCACTACAGCAAAAACCTGTATGTTAAGAAGAGTTATAAATCGCCGTGGTTGCTTCATTTTTAAGGATTACGCCATCTGTATTGATGCTCAGAAGCTGCCCCGCTAAATGCCCTGCTATTTCTAAATATTGCGTTTTGGGAGAGTGGATGTTAACTCACCAGGAGAAAATCTTGTCAACCGAACGATTCCCGGTCAGGAAATTATCGGAACCAACCAAATTTAAGGTTTTTGGTAGTTAAACTAGCTGTCTGGCTACCGAACAAGAGACCTGTTCAGTCTCAGGACATGTTAATCAGCAGCTAGCTGCTAAAGGAACATGAGCTACCACCAGCCGGAATTATGTGTCTGCTGTTTCACGTTTATTACCAGCGACATATATACACATAGTAGGACATTTAATGCTAAACTGAATATGTGAATGATAATTTCCTAACTATCTTGATTCGACAATGACTAATAACACAGACAATACTGTCGTTAGCCGTTGTAAGCTAGCGGGGTTTGTTATTGGCGGAAATATGTCCAGTAGTGGTCCGTCACAATTTTACCTCCCCCAACTTCCGGGCGGCACAGTTAAAATTGGGTTCTTATTGCCTCTTTTATGACATAAGAACTCTGAGCTGTGATTCGGTCAGAACTAACTTTTTTTTACCTGTTATTTTTATGTATGTGTATATGTATGTATTTATTTATTTATCTATTTATTTATATTTCTGTGTCATGCCAAACACGTGGCTCATCCCACAAGGGATTACAAGACACCGCTATTTTACAAAAAATGCATCTTCTGGTAATACATATACAAGGCATATATAAATAAACGAAATACAAACAAAAACAAACAAAAAAAGAAACCAATACAAAAACAGAAATCACAAATGAATTGTTCACAGAAACGAAATTTAACATATCTACAGATTATTTAGATAAATGTTTTTTTTTTTATCTCTTCTCCCATACTTTCAAAAGCAATGCGGAAGAAGTTGAACTTTTTTGGCTTCATGCGCCACTGAGCAACTTTCACAGGAATGAACGGGGGCCTGCCTCCGACACTGTATCCAGTTATTTTATCATCCATTAGCTATCAGAGGCTAGCAGGCCGGTATTTCGGTTTAACCAGTGACCGTGTTAACTGGCAACTATCAGCTGAATGCGTCGTAAATTAAACTGTGCTCAGCAAGAAGCATTCACCTCGTAACGTTTCTTAAAATGTTGGAAATAAAACAGCCTATAAATTGGCAGTGCAGCTGTAGTCATTGTGCACGCACTAAAAGTAAAGTTTGTGGCTAAATATTGTGTACATTGTGTTGTCACACAGCCAGTATTCACCGGGTTTGAAACAGGTGTTTCACTTTAACCAGTGACCGTGTTATGTGGTGACTTCCAGGGAAATGTGTCGTGGTTGTCGTGGTGACAGCACCTGTTGAAAAACACACACAGAACATGTAGATATCCTCCTTAAAGTCTTAAATTAGTATGTTCAACACAGTATATATCCGTCTGGCCCTTTTTGTATTACATTAAGTAAATTAAATAGTGTTGCCAACAAGAAGCATTCACATTTCCTCACTTAGTTTTCTGAAATTAATCTTTTTAAATGGCTTGCTTGAGATGAAACGCTGAATCTCGTTATATTATAATAAACATTACAAAGTGAATGCTTCTTGCTGAGCACAGTTTAACTTACGTAAATAGTTGGCGTAGATAATAAACACATTGTTTGATTGATCAAAGTAAAATTGGGTCTGCGGGCCCGCCCATAGAAACTAAATGTCCTGCCAGTTACTTTCCACTGGAGCCGAGACTGTTCTAAGGTAATGAAAACACAATGATTCTTAGTTTCAGATGATTATACATTCATTAAAACATATTTATAAATATTATATTCTATTTCTGCTAATAGATCACCGGCCCTTTAACCGAAAAAAGTAGGTCACAACTTTAAAACTTTAAAAAATTTATTTATTTATTTATAATATAACGATACATTTCGACAATTCAAAGATACAAACTACTGTATGAATAAAGTTACTTTTTCGCATACACTACATACTACTACGTTCAACCACTATTGGGCGTAACTTGTTCTGTCAAATGCGCTAAATAACATCACAACCCTCCTTTTTTCTCCTCCTCCTTCAACCCCACCCGCTTGATTTCCATTCTCTCAAGTCACAACTTGACCAAAACTTAATGCTCCAGATCGATGTTGACACATAAAGCAAGAATGCACTGCGCTGTAAAGCTGCAGTAACATACTGCAGGCTGCCTGTGAATCAGTAAAGTTTATTCTCTCGGTGATGTGACCGCCGACAAGGACAATGAGCGACAACGACATCCTCGAGATGGAGTCCTTGTCTGAGGCGGAGGACTTGGAGGGAGATACAGACGTGGGCATGATAGACGAGGAAATGGGTGAGACAGAGCAAGCTTTGCTGTGGCTTTCGCAAGAGTTTCCTTGTCTTGGGAGTTGATTTTGTGCGGGATCATTGGGCATTGTCTGGATTTGAGCGCAGCTGCCCATGTGATCTGTGAAATACTATAGCTAGGCCACACTCAGCTCTGGGAAAGCTATTTCTTACTCATGTGTCTATATTTTGTTAGTTTTGACAGCTTTAAAACTTTAAAACAACTTTTAAAGTTGCTTGAAAGCAGTGGTGGACCAAGGACATTCACTCAAATACTACAATTTAGTACTTAACTTGAGTATTTACTTCTACTTTACTACATTGCAGAAACAAATACTGCACTTTTTCAAATATTGAAATGGTTCAAGATTTCCCCACTTAACACAAAAACAATATTGTTTATCCATTTCTGCAATTATTAAACACGAGTCCCTTTGTGTTGGCATCTTTAAAGGCTAGATTATGATATAGTAGAGTAAATAATCATATAAGAAATAAAGCAAAGTCTTTATAACATTCAAATCATGCACGCTGCATGTGCTTAAGACTTGCGGGGGTGTGGTGTGGTACACACAGTTTTAAGAGGCACAAGCGCACGCCACCACATCCGCCATATAGATGAGTGCAGATAACAGATATTGGCCAATCACCAGCTCAACAGAAAACCCCCCAAAACCCCTAAAACCCCAGTGTACTTCATAGATGTCAGATGTGGCTCCTCTGAGAGGCTGGATCGCTGTCTAGAAATGATCAAATCTTTCCGCTCTCTTTTGTGTCTTGCATTGCTTACATTCCTAACACTACGAACTGAAAGTGGCAGCCCAGGTTATAGTAGATGTGAAAACAGTAGGTGTTGGAAACCTACACTTACATTGTGTTTCAGTGTTTGTACAGCTGTTAGCTTCCACTCTGGTATTTCATGGGAAAGATTTCTCAATCTACAAGCCCCTTTTTGTCTGTCTCGTCTACAGTGATATGATGATTTTTTTAGTTACAGCTCACTGAGAGACAATTGGTCCTTTTGGGTTAACTTTAATAGTTGTTAGTAATACACAGTAAAAGGCCCTGACCAGGTGGAAATTAGCAATGCTTTTCACACTGAATTATTAAGTGCATTTTATTTACTGGATATTCCATCGTAATGAATTATTAATGTTCATACTTTGTTGCATCCTGTGTTGCTGTGTCAACAGTGGAAAACAGTACAAAGTCTACAGTTTGATTCAACTTTGTGATGTGCAACATGAACACAGTGGTTTGGTCTTAGTCATGTGTGACATCTACCCAACACTGTCTTCATGGTGATGGTGCAGGAAACCTGACGCCTATCAGGTCTGACAGGGTCAGTGGATATCAGGCAAAAAGCTGTAAGATATATTCACTATCTGAGAGCTGACTCTGTTCATGGCAAAAACAAGATGCTCTTTGCCAATTTCTACCAAAATTTGGAGAGGAAATGCTGTCAGACTGTGAGAAGGACACTTGGCAATGGCTGGCATCAAACATGAAGAGTGTTTAAATGTTAGCCCTGAGGTCAAGCAAAATGTGTGTCGTACACCTTTATGCTGTGCAAAATGAAAAGAATGCAGTTGTTTCAGTTAAAGAATTATGCTTTTATGCGTTTGTTTGGTCTGCCTTTATTATTTCGTGTGTAGTTATGGAGGATGCCTCCAGAGAGGAAGTGAGTACTGGCTGTGTGGGGGTGTGGACTCAATATACCTTTCAAGAGGATCACGCTTACTGACTCACAGTAGGCTACAGATGTTTTGTAATCATATTTCTTTTACCCTACATGTGGTATTACAGCTATAATTTACACTGCAAGGGTTAAGCATTGACTTTGCAAATAAAGTTCTGGAAATGTAACAAGCTTTGTAAGAAGGAAGGAAATTTGATGGGCAGTGATTACATTAGATTCCCAGGGTGTTACTATGGCCAGTGTTTTGAAAACAACATCTGTCTTCACTCAATTTTCTCTTCATTCTCCACTTTATATGGAAACATCACAGGATTTTCCATATTGGGAGTCATGCCATCTGTTTTGTAAGAAGCAGCACTTGTAATACAGTGATGTTCCATATAACAGAACATACAATAATTTACACTATACAATACATTCTGTAAATGGGCACAGTGTTGACCACACTACAGTGGGTGGTGATCTATGTTTCTCTTTTTCCAGGGAGTATAATAACATTGTGTTGAGCAATTTTGGGCAAGTAACAACAGCATGACGTTTAGGGAAACAGGTTTGTTACAGGAACGTCATTGGTTCAACCCCCCTATACCCCCCCCCCCTTTAATGAGTTATAGTCTGTACTCAATGAGCACCGCTGAGGCAGAACAGTAATATTGTAATAATAACTCCTCAAAGTCTACAGATAATATCAATTACTATTTTTCTGGCCTCAAAAATCATTTTAGGCAGAAATTACATATCATGAGCTTTAAACTTTTAGAAATTTCAGTTGTAGAAATCTTGCCATACACTAAATTGTATGACCTTAAACCTCTGTTAGTCCATGTCTGTGTCTGAAATCACTCCCCATTTACTATATAGTAAATGGTAAAGTAAATTATATAGTAAATGTATAGTAAATGGTAACGTAAATGTATAGTAAATGGTAAAGTAAATGTTATAGTAAATGGTAAAGTAAATGTATAGTAAAAGGTAATGTAAATGTTATAGTAAATGGTAAAGTAAATGTATAGTAAATGGTAACGTAAATGTATAGTAAATGGTAACATAAATGTTATAGTAAATGGTAAAGTAAATGTATAGTAAATGGTAAAGTAAATGTATAGTAAATGGTAAAGTAAATGTATAGTAAAAGGTAATGTAAATGTTATAGTAAATGGTAAAGTAAATGTATAGTAAATGGTAACGTAAATGTATAGTAAAAGGTAATGTAAATGTTATAGTAAATGGTAAAGTAAATGTATAGTAAATGGTAAAGTGTAAATGCATATGTACACTTATGTCATGAGTGTTTTCAGAGAAGGCACACGTTGGCATGTTTTACACGTTTAAGTTAAACGTCAGATACAGCGACCTTTAGTGATATTTAGTGGACTTCTAGCAGACAAAGCAGCTGGGTTTAGACTAAACCACAGACACAGTTTATTTGCTCTTTCTGACAACAGAGTAATGGAGTGTAAGAGACCACAGGACATGTTTTAAACCCGTCTTGAACCACAGCTAATTAATGACAGAGCAACAGCACCGTGCTTGACATCTGATTAAAATGTTTTGTTATTTGGTCAAATGTTGTGTTAATGTTGTGTTTTGGTGTAAGTGAAACAGTGTACGCCTTGGGACGCAAGGCAAATTTCATAAAAGTAATCTGATTATAAAGTAAAATCAAATCAAAAATACTAACTTAAATGAAAGCACAAAACTATATTAGAGTCAAATATACATAAAAATGCTGCAAATAAAACATTTATTGTTGCAATTTACTGCTATACAATTTCCCTTTGCATACCTGCCAACATATACAGTGATACCAATATCTATCTGATATAATAGCAGACTGCCAGTGTATTGGTTTGGTTCTTTATCATGTATTTATTTTATGTGTTTGGTCTGTTGTTTTTTTTCTCCAGTTTACCCTGAGGAGTTTTTACCAACATATCAAAGTATTAAAGAAGGAGCAAAAGTGGCCAAAGCACAACTGGTGAGTCAATATAATCTGTTGATGCCTAGCTCGCATACAGCAAGAAAAAAATCGCTTGTACATGTATGTTGCAAATATAATTTTCATGTAAACTGTGCCTATATCTGTGTTGCAAATGCATGAAATGAAGGAATGCACCTTTTCATTCTTGGTATTTCTTTAGCTAACAGAAAGCTGAAGTCACTGTACTATAAGATAAAAGTTTTCAAATCACTACACAAAACACTCTATGACATAAAATTGAAAAATATAAAATCATGCAAGTAGTTACAGACACTTGCAGAAGTTTTTTTTTAATGTTAAGTGGTGTCACAAGTCTAATTGTGTGGAGAGAGAGAGGGAGAGAGAGGGCGAGAGAGAGATGAAGGGCGGGAGTCATAGTGTTTGTTGACTCTTTCCACTTCTGCATGACCTAGATCACACGTTAAATACGCTGCTGAAGGTCAGTATTTAGCAGCATTTCTGCACAGACCTTCCGCACGCAGGCTTTCTGCCTCTTCCCACCGCGCAACATGTACGACATTATGGAAGAGGAGGAGTACGAGTTTCAGGCCGTAGACTTACCCGACGAGCCTTGTTTTTGCCCTCAGGCAGAGTTCAATGACAAACCGGACTCTTTATTCTTCAATGACGGTGTGAGGCGGATCGACTTCATCCTGGTCTACGAAGATGAGGACAAAAAGGAGTTTGAGAAGAGGCACACTTTCCAGCGGCGCAAGGTACTTTTCTCTTTTTCAGTGTTTTTGAGCTGGTGGTTCCCCTACAGCATATCATATTAAATCTGCATGTATTTTAAGTTATACATATTGTGCTCACTTAAAGAGCACAAAAGCAAGCATCTGTTTGGAGTTTTAAGTATCTTTTGGGACATTTTTTTCCTTCATTAGACAGTGTACAGTAAAGAAATAACAGGAAATGAGGGGCTGGAGAGGATGGGGATGACATGCAACAAAGGTCCACTGGTGGACTTGAACTGCAGATGTTGAGATTACATGGTCGGCATCCTAAATCCCAAGGCTACCAGAACACTGAAATGCCAGTGAATTATAATATGACAATTTGAATCTTACATTAAAGAACAACACAGTGTTTCCATGAATAGAAATTCTTTTTTTTAATTGTGGTTTTTGCATAAACTTCAGCTTACTGACTAAATGAAGGTACAGTAGTGAATCAAACAAAGGTAGAATTGGTACTTTTTCACTATATGGATAAAGAAAATATCCAGTCATATGAGAAGTCTTGTGTGTTTTATTACACATGCCATCCGTATTGACTCTTGACTATTTGTAAAAGGAGTTTTTATTTGCATCAGAATGACAGTCTGTGAGTTTAAATGAATTACTTGTGACAGTGTACCGTCAGCAGAGTGTGCAGAGGCTTAAATAGTGCTTTACCTTTTAATTATTCAGGAAGCAGGGAGCAGCTGATCATAAATTGTTTTAATAGTTCCGCCCTACTACTTCACATTCATTCAACACCCTTTTTTATCTCCGATTTGCTTAGTACAGCTGCTGTTTTGGTTCCCTAAGAGAGGGAAATAAGAAGCATTACTCCTTCACTTAGACCACTAAGACTTTGCCAAGCAATTTCAAATCAGATCAGTCTGGTCATAAGTCATCTTATCTAAGCTTGAACTTCATCTAACCTTATTATTTGCCATATTGTCTGGGTCCAGAAATCTGAAAACTCCCAAAAATATATTTGTATAGTTGTAAATTCTGTTGGCGTGAATGTTGTGCTTTGTCATTCCTACTGTGTTATTAATATTTAACATGCAACTTACTTTTTACATGTCACATATCTAAGTTTCAGGGATATGCAGGGATTGAAGTACACAAATTAAGGACAGTAAGACACGAACTGTAATTGCCAGTTGTTGTTTGTTGCTACAATGGTCTTTCACAATAGGTTTGCAGTGAGGTATGTGTAACATAATGCGAACACTGTAGACTCACATACTTTTAAAGGCTGTTAACTACGGTGGTGCAACCCTCAAGTAGTTTGGAAACTGAGATGGTGCTGTTATCAGTCAAAAATTACAAATTGGCCTTTAAGGGAAGACAACTATCATTTCAGTTTGCTGGCTGGAAATGCCCGGCCGTTTCAAGTCAGAGCTCATGAGCTTCTTCACTGCAGATCTGCTGGGACTGAGGCAATTCCTCATTCATAATCATCACAAACCAAACTAAATCCAGTGAGGGATGAGAAGTGTCTTCACCAGGCACTCCCTTTACTTTGTTTTTCCAGAGCCGGACGTGGGTCAAAAAGGAGTTGCAAAACCTTCTCAGAGTTTAGGTAGATTTGCTTTGACTCTCGAATGGGTGTGGCTCAGTTCAGATAGCGTTAGCTGAACTGTGTGATGATAAATAACTTTTAAACGCCTAAGTTTTCATGCACTTGTGGTATTTCCCGTGTGTCATGAAAACATCCATCTGGAAACAGAGTTGGCTAAAGCAAACAGCAAAGATATTGAGTTTTGCTTTGTCTACAGTTCCTTTGAAATTGATTTGAATGGGACTAATATAATAGGGTTAAGTGAATATGTATACAGGTGACACAATAAAGTTTGTATTCATTCAGAAAGACTGGATTTTCTTGCTCCAAATCAATAAAAAGTAACCAATCAAAAAGTTTAAAGGCAGTTAAAACAAGACGATTTTCATTCATTTTGATGAGCTACTTTTTCTATTACTCGAATATCTTTCATACTTTGCACCTGAGTGCTCAGATTTAAGGGAAGCAGCATTCGTTTTCTCAAAAACATATACAGAAATATTTCAGTGCTCTTTCTCATGTTTTTTTGATGTAGCTGTGCACTATTTCTGTGACAAAGAGCAGTTGCAGATTTCAGTTCACTGTAAGGCAATATTGGATGAGATGCCACCAACAAGAACCTGTTTAGTTATGTGCTCTGACTTGCTGGTAGCATCTTCATTCGTAGCCACTATGTACATTGTAAATAATGCCGATGTTATGGAAACAGAAAATAAAATAAAGGAGCACATAAGGGCTGTCAAGGTGCAAATTCTGTCTCCCTTCTCGTTAAGTTGTTTCGTTTCTCATAAATGCTGTTTTGTGTACATTCATATGATTACCGTGGAGAGTTTGACAAATGATCACAGTGTTTACACTGCAAGCTTGGCATGCAAGTCCTGCATATAACTGGCACAGAAATTATATCCCAATGGCCAGTTAGGAGGTGAGAGCATGTACACAACAACCTGGCTGAAACCATTTTCTGTATTCTTCTGTGCAGAGACGGCGAGAGTACTTTGAGGCCAGCCTGATGAAGATGGGAATAGAGCTGGAGGCAACACAATCTGTAAGTGGACTGCACTGATTAAATATTTAGGTTTAGGTTGTGTCTCTCTAACTTAAACTAAATTAAACTCTTTGTGTTCTGCAGGTCATTGATGAAAAACTGATGTTCGTCAAGGTCCACATGCCATGGGACGTGTTGTGCACCTACGCCGAGGTCCTGCACATCAAGGTTCCTATCCAGCCCAATGACCTGTCCTCACGCCCGTCTCCATGGCGCTATTTCTCCTTTATCACCAAGCACTTCTACCCCAACGAGAACCTGATCACCAAGGAGGCCGAGTTCTTCACTGCCCCCTTTGAGAAAGACCGCCTCGAGTACTTCTACATCAAGGACAAGGATGTCTTCTTCACTCCCGCCATGAGGAGCAGGATGGCAAGTTTACTCGTGTTGTCACAGTCAGTTCAGGCTGAGTTCTTTTCATTTTAGTTCATTCAGAAGTTTTTTGTTGGGAGTGAAGTTAGTCTAAGGAATTGTGTAGGGTTTTTAATTGATTTCATATGGAAGACTATCACCTGAGCACAACAATATAAAGCTCTTCTTCTTTTCCCAGGCATATTACATCCTGAGCCGTGCCCCCTATGAAATTCGCGGGAATATTAAGAAGTTTGGCATCACAAAACTGCTGGATGGTTCAGTGTACAAAGCTGCCTACCCTCTCCATGACGTAAGTGAGGCTGTTTGCTTCTCGTGATTCAGTTAACTGCGTACTGTATGTATCTTATATTCAGAGTCTGGCTGAAAAGCTTTAACAGCATTTACAGTTCATTTCATATGGCTTAGATGTTCATACCTGTGTGTTTAGTGACACTAGCTTTATGTCTTATGTAGTTTATTGCAGTCTTACAGTATTTGGTATGGTTTTTACGGACGTTTCAGTGCAGGTTCAACGTCAAGTCCAAAGAAGAGGGCTGCCCCAACGAGAGATTCCTCCTCTATGAAGAATGGGCTCATCCTAAAAGCTTCTACAAGATGCAACCACTTGACCTCATAAGGTGAACACAAGTTTTTACCTTCTGAGTACTTTATATATACAATAAAGAGGTCTGAGTGTTTGACTCCAGTTACATTCTCGCTATGTTGGAGCAGGAATATAATCCTTTTCATTGTATGTCAGTAATTATTTTAAAGGTAAAGTTTTTTTTTTTTTCTGCAGGAAGTATTATGGGGAGAAGATTGGCATTTACTTTGCCTGGTTGGGATTCTACACAATAATGCTCACTCTGGCTGCTGCTGTGGGACTGGCTTGTTTCATTTATGGATACAAGACTCAAGAAACCAGCACGTGGAGGTATGCAATAACTAGTGTACATTTTGAGTGATGAACTTGAGAGATTTTTTCTCCCAAATGTATAGATAATGTTTAGATTAACCCAATATATACTGTATTTGAAGTTATTACATATCTTAAATCAGTGTGCAGCGTGGAAGGTCATTATTGACCTTGGAAATAGTGACAGTAAAATCTTCACTCAAGGTCCACTTACTAGCTTTTTCTAGCGCTTTAAACCATATCTCAGTCTTCGTCTGTACCTCAGTTGTCATGGAGATGGCTCACTTGTCACCACATAACCTAGGTATAGACATCATGTGACTGAAGTTCTATAGTTAGGTCATGTGATCACGACAACTGAGCTAACAGCAATGGCCGATGAGGACCCTGATATGCGGTTGAAAGCTTAAGAAGTGGAGCTTGAGGCGATTATTTTGTCAAATTAATCAGTGTAGTTCAACAAGCAGCATATTCTGCACTATTGTTTGTTTTTTAAATAAAAGATTTTTTAAAACACATTGGTCATAAATCTACATTACACCTATTTACTCCTGTTCTGTGAAACAGTTTCTTTATGAATGCTCCATTTTATACATTTCTTACTTATTTATTTCTTATCTCTGTTCTGTGTTTTAATGACTATAGCAAAGAGGTGTGTGACCCTGAGATCGGAGGACAAATTGTGATGTGTCCGCAGTGTGACAAGGAATGCAAATACTGGAGGTTAAACAGCACCTGTGAAGCTTCGAAAGTGAGTTTTATTTTAGCTCAACATAATCTGAAAATCCTGAAAATTCTAAAATAAGGTTTTTCCACGTCATCCTCTCACTAATGTCAGTCAATATGCACAAAATAAAAAATAGGATTATAAATTTTTGTAAAAAGTTAACATTTTGTGAGCGGTGGGCCTCTAAATAGTCAATATATTATAATGTGATTTTACCTTATTATGTCAACAAATATTGTCATATGTATGTAGTTTTCAATCAAAGCTTCTTTGTACATATTATAATATATTTTGGAGGCAAAAATCTTTTTATAATTAATGTCTTGAACTTCTGTAGTATTATGCACCATACTTGAAAATAAATTGAAATTTTTGTCTCTAGGGTTCAGCAGTGCCTACCGTCACAGAATTTACATATTTGAATGTCCGTGGCTGCTATTTTTAGCTGTGGCACAGTTACAGTTTTTTTTTTTTTTGAGGTTATTTGCATGTAAGCAGGTTAGAATTGTGACAGTTTTGACCTCCGTGTTTCTTTTGTTTTCTTTTTTAGAAACTGTGCATATTTGATAACTATGGAACCCTGGTGTTTGCAGTTTTTATGTCAATCTGGGGTAAGTTGTATTTGTAACTGACTATTTGAAATGTTTATTTTGTCTTCATCTTTGTTTCTGTTAAAGGGAAAATTCTATTTTAGACACATTTTTTTTAGTGTTTATGGAGGAAGACGCAGACAATACAGTGTATATTTAATTATTCCCTTCTTTCTCATTACGGCACTGCCCGTTTTTTCCTGCTCCTGTTCATTTCCTGGCTTTAGTGACTTTGTTCCTGGAGTTTTGGAAGCGCTACCAGGCGGAGCTGGAGTATGAGTGGGACACTGTGGAGTTTCTGGAGCAGGAACAGCCGCCTCGTCCAGAATATGAAGCCAAGTGCATCTACGAGAGGAAAAACCCTATCACAGGGGTAAATTCCACACACAGGCTTTTTTTGTTTGCAGCTAATGTTCTGTCCCACTATTTAGAGATGCTATGTCCAGATAAAGTGTTTTAGGTCATACCATGTTGTTGTAGTATTTCACTGTGTTTTTTTGTGACTTAGGTGAAAGAAAAAGTGCCGTTCACATCCTGTGGACGATGTGTTCGAGTGTCAATAGGAATCGGTACGGTCTTATTCTGGGTAATGTCAAAAAATTAAATTTTTATTTCACTTTATTTTTTGGTAACTCTTAACTAAAGTCTGTAATTTCCTAGGAAGTTTTCTGGACATAAATATAGAGTTTGATACTAATTATAGGGAAAATGTGAGTTTCCTTAAATAAGAAGCTCAATTTAAAGCAAAGTAAATATGAATTCATCACTCATTTATTATTGGAAACTTAATTTTCAATATATCCTGAGTTGTACACTTGCATGTAAAGACATTTCACATTTTTGCATGATCAGCTGAGCTGGTGTACACTGACTAAATGACACCTTGGAAGTATTATAATTGAACACTGTCTCTATTTTCTCTGTAATTGTCTTCATGTTATTGCTGTTGTCCATGATAAAGGCTTAAAAATGTCATTTTCAAAACATGCATTTTATTTTAAATTACATTTTGCCTTTCATAGATACTCTTGATCGTGGCATCCATAGTGGCCATCACTGTGTACCGCCTGGCTGCGTTCTTTGCCTTCTCGGCGAAACTCAGAGCTCAGGACCTGAAGGAGCTGGAGCCGTTAAAGGAGTATGTGACGCCTCAGATGGCCACCTCTGTCACGGCCTCCCTCATCAGCTTTGTTGTCATCATGATCCTCAATATTCTCTATGAGCGGGTCGCCATCTGGATCACTGACTTTGGTGAGTTGTTGGATCATGGTCTGATGTTGAAAGTGTGTATCCAATTTTCTATCTGAAGGTTCACAGTCACAAAGAGATACAGGACAATTGTAAAAAAAGGCCTTTTTGAGGTCTGAGTGATTGACAGTGAATAAAGAATTGGAGGCATTATGCATTGAAAACCTAATTTTAATTGTAAATTCTGACTTTTCCTGACTTGATAATGTTTTAATCCCAAATCCTTTCATATCTGACTCACAACAACAGAGCTTCCAAGGACCAAGACAGACTATGAGAACAGCTTGACCCTGAAGATGTTCCTCTTTCAGTTTGTCAACTATTACTCCTCTTGTTTCTACATCGCCTTTGCCAAAGGGAAAGCAGTGGGCTATCCTGGAGAGCCTGTTTATCTCTTGGGAAAATACCGGAACGAGGAGGTACAGTGTGGGTTTGTCCAGCATCTGTTGCACGTCTGCTTACTTAATTAACTTAATTACCTTCTTGTCATTCCTGACTCTTGCTGTGTGTCTGGTTTCTGTAGTGTGATCCTGGTGGTTGTCTGATTGAGCTGACAACTCAGCTCTCTATCATCATGGGTGGAAAAGCCATCTGGAATAACATCCAAGAGGTCTTGCTACCGTAAGGAGTCAGAATCTAAGACCTCAACTTTAAAGTAGTAGAAAACACGCTTATTCAAGAGATTGAAGAGTTAGATGAGAAGATCGATACCACTCTCATATCATATCATATCTGTTAAGTATAAGTCTGCCCTCTTCCCCAAGTTTCTAGTCTTAATGCTAAAGTAAGCTAACCCTTTTCATCTAACTCTCAGCCAGAAGGTGAATAAACGTATTTCCCAAAATGTTGAACTATTCCTTTAAAATAGATAGCATATTTGTTACATACAATTAAAACAGTACACTGTAAACTGTTACATGACTTTGTCCATCCTTCTACAGGTGGGTGAAGAATTTGATTTTCCGCTATTGCACCCGTGTGACCTCACAGAAAGTGATTCCTCGTTGGGAGCAGGACTACGAGCTCCAGCCCGTTTCAAAACTAGGATTGTTCTATGAATATCTTGAGATGGGTAAGAAGAAAACGTCTCCCTCAGTCCCTCACCTCTGTCCCATCTAGAGCTGCACACACTGAGCCGCTTGTACCAGATATTCTTAACTTCAAATCTATACAGGTGTCACCCCACTCTTCCATAAAGGTTAATTGTTAGTATTTATTCATGCCAAGTAGATGTAGGTGTATGTTGCATAGCTAACTGAACTGACAGAACTAGCTTGCTAATGTAAGACGTATTTATGAAGACTTTAGAGGTAACATTATGGCTGAAATATATTTGATAGACATATTGAAATGCTGTTTAATAATGACGTTACAGGAATAGTTCAACTTGTCAAGAGATGAGACGACAGATACTCATGTCTATGCATTAAGTATGATATAAAAGGAGATTAGCTTAGCTTAGTAAAAAGACTGGAAACAGGGGAAAACAGATCACTTCCTGCTCCTTGTTATCAAATTTGCACATTACCATGTTCGTAACTAGCTAAGACATTCTTTTAAGTTTTAAGTTACTAAGAATTTTTTTTTTCATACATGTATCTTGTCTCTCGCAGTCATCCAGTTTGGCTTTGTGACCCTCTTTGTGGCCTCCTTCCCTCTGGCTCCAGTCCTGGCTCTGGTCAACAACCTGTTTGAGATTCGGGTTGATGCTTGGAAAATCACCACTCAGTTTCGCCGCGTAATGCCAGAGAAAGCCCAGGATATAGGGGCTTGGCAGCCTATTCTTCAAGGAATTGCCATCTTGGCTGTTGCAACAAATGTAAGTTACTTTTTACTCTGAGTTAACAAAACAACAGACTCACAAATGACCACATTTTTTAATCTACCCCTCTCTGACTGAAGGAATGATATATTGTAGGGCTGTATCACGGTAGACTGTACAAGTATACCTAACAAGCCAGTAGTGCAGGGTAGGCTGCTGCTTGAAATCTTATGATCTCACACTGTTAGAATCTCCATTGCTTGCCAGACAGATTGAACAAGTATGCAAAATTTGTCCTGACTCAGTTGGTGCAGAGGCTCATGCCAGAAACCATAAAAATGATAAAAAAAATAAAAAGGACATACAAGATTCACATAGTTTCATTTGGTCATCTGTTTTCTATATATTTCATTTTTTAACACATGGTTGACCATGATTGTGACAATAAGTTCCCGTCGGTCTTCTGCTTTCACCATGTTTACTTTGTGTCCTGGTGTCTCAATAGGCCATGATCATTGCTTTTACATCAGACATGATTCCACGGCTGGTGTACTACTGGTCTTTCTCTGTGTACCCGTATGGAGATCATGCTACTAACACCATGGAAGGATACATCAACAGCTCCTTATCTGTATTCAACATTGACGATTTCTCCAACAATAGCAGACCCCTGAACACACCTTACAACATCACCACCTGCAGGTACAAAATGAACCCATCTGTGTATATTGTATTAAATTTTCTCTTCTCAGATTGTAAAGAAGAGAACACCATCTTGGCCTTAACTATCATCCATGTGAATAATGTCTATTTTTTGGGGGGTTAAAAAAACTTCCTAGACAATTTAGAATAAATCAATAAAGATATTATTGGTAGTATCCATGTGATTAATGAATCCCTAAATATAACATATTGGGAGAGACAAAACTCTTGAATTTCATGGAAGTATTTCGTCATTTGAGTTTATTTATCATGTAAATTCCAAAAAATACCACAGATAATGGTTTGATGGCAACTTATGGTCAAAATGTAACTACAACACTTTCGAAAGATAACAACTTTCCTTTTTTTAGGTATCGAGATTTTCGTTATCCTCCTGGACACCCCAAGGAGTATGAGTACAATATGTACTACTGGCATGTGATTGCTGCCAAAATGGCTTTTATAATTGTTGTAGAGGTACGTATGAACATAACAGGAAACCACAGTGGCACTTCAATAAATTATTAAAGCATATTAATGGTGTCTCCTTCTTCTCCTCACAGCACATTGTTTACCTTACCAAGTTCATCCTGTCCTACGTGATCCCAGACGTCCCATACGCTGTCAAAGAACAAATGAAACGGGAGAAATACTTGACCCAGGTTATCCTCCACGAGACCAACCTCAAGCTGGTGACCAAGCGTTTGAAACCAGTCGACGACGAGACCGTCAAGCATGTGGAGGAGGAAATGTCAAAGGGGGAGATAGAGCTCGATTTCTGACAGTAGACAAATACAGAAAGGCTCTTGAGAACTTGTGAAGAAAATGTATGGAAGAAGAGATCACGAAGTCGCAAAACCGATGCTTACCCTTGAGACTATATATGTATATATATATATATGTGACTGTCCAGTTTTTTGCACCATCTACCAACATCTGGTTTAATACGGACCAGATGTGAGTGTTGAAATTAAAATTGTAGCAACTAGTAAGAAAGAAGAAGTCTAAAGTTTCTTAAGGAGCTGTTGGACAAAAAAGGAGAAACCACTGTTGTCTATTCTTCATCCCCGTCCTCACACTCTGGACTCCCTCACTATGTTTGGCTCTGGTCAGGCCAAAGCATGTAAATGTAACTGGAACAATCCGTCTATCAACTTCAATGTTGTTTTTTTTTCTAGTGAAACTAGGTGAAACTGACAAGATAATAGTCTTTTGATAACAATCAAAACAGGACTATATCACAATCCATTTTTTTGTGATCCACACGTTGGCAAAAGCTGTTCCTGTTTCGGCGTTAGGATTTGAGTTTGATATCATATTTTTGGCAATTTTACACAACCAAAGTTACAACTATATGGAAATAACTTTCACTAACTTAACTAAACTAACTTAATTAAATATCAAAACTAAATATTTAAGCACTAAAATTCAGACATTGACATTAAGAAAAATGAAACATTAAGCAGAGAGGTTGCATATTTACTTAAAAGACTAACTGAATGTTTTGTTCATTGTTTTTTTGCAACCTGGTGTGCATGTTAGCGCTTAGAGAAGCGAGGATGTCAACTCAGTGCCTTCCACCTTAACGCCTCACACTAAATAACACAAACCATTTGCTGGATTGAGCATGCTATGGATGAAATTAGAACAGCTCCTGAGTTTGCATGTCAACAGATCCATCTCCATGACAACTGAGCAGAGTCCACCCACTGCTAAAGGCTGTGTCATGTGGTTGAAAATTTTGGGAAAAGCTGGGTAACCTTGAATTGGGGATCGTTTTGTGCAAATTGTTTGTTGGATGTTTTCACCCTTAGTGCTTTGTTTTACAGTTTAGTGTGGCTACATCTGCCTGCAGCACTGGCTGGCGTCAGTGTCTCAATCCGTCTATTTAGCTTTAGGCTGGGGGCTCAAAGCTTCGACACACAGGTAATCAAGTGCCACTGCTGCTGTCATAAAATTTCAGTATTATTAAGTGCAGAAAAATGCAAAACTTCTGAATGCAATGTTAATGGTAGTGTTTTTTTTTTGTTTTGTTTTTTTACAATTACATTTCTGTTACTAGAACTAAAGAGTGTTCTGTCAAACAGCTCGCAATGTTACAAAAGGGAGTTATATGCAATTAGAATAGACATGGACTAACCTTTTAACCACATACCTGACTAAAATGTGCCTTAGATGCTATAAGCTCTGTAAAGCTTAGAAGTGTTCTTCATTGTATTGTTCAGGTTTAGTCAATTCAGGAGGTGAATTTATTTGACAGTTTGAAACTGAAATCTGATGCCATGTGAAAGGTTTAAGTTTACAAAATCATTACGCCAAATACAAGTTCAGTTTAGCCTGTATTTCTAATTAAATGGGTCCTGTAAGGTGGTTTAGTTGATGAGTATAGTCTCAGCCTTCATCTCTATGCATGTACTTGCATCTACTGTACTGCACTTTTTACTGACAGGGCTTACAGCTCTGTGCCATGATTACTGCATTGCACAACATTTTGACTGCATGTTTTTATCCCGTGATGTAGACAATACAGTAATTTCATCTTCCTCTTCATATTCCTGTGTCATTGCTGACATCTTCTGAAATCAGTACCGCTGCTCTATTATTCCCTCGCCTTAAACAATGGTACTATAACCGTCATGTAAGCAGCATCCTATACCAGCAATATCTGATGATGAATATCTGTCTTTGTTGTTGTTTGTTTTATACATTGCTATTAAATTGTTTTATAAAAAAAGGGTCCCTCATGTTTCTTATTTCAAGTTTTTCTGCCATCTCTTCTTCTCCTTTACTATACCAAGTCCATCCTGTACTACATGATCGCAGGCGTCCTATACGCTGTCAAAGAAGAGATCAAATAAATAAAGTACTTGACCCAGGTTATCCTCCACGAGACCAACCTCAAACTGATGTTTGAAACCAGATGAGGCCTTCAAGCACACAGAGGAGAAAGGCTCTTGTGAACATCTGTAAATGTATGGAAGAAGAGATCAGACCTTTCTAGGCCTGTCACAGAATCCTGTATATATGTACATAACTTTTGTGCAGCACCTACATTATATTACATACTGACTCCCACATCATGAACCAGTGACGAATTTAAGACCAGAAATTTAATAAGATAAGGAGTTTGGTTATGGAAATGCGTAGCAACTCGTAAGAATGATGTTTCTTGAGTGGACAAAATTTTTAAAACATGTTTAACCTTATGATGATGTGTGATATATGATGTTCTCTGTAGTCCACAAGGTGGGGACATAGATTCACTCACAGACTGCATAATGGAGTACATTAACCTTTGCGTGGACAACAATGTTCCCACAAACCAGTGGTGGAAAGTGATTTTTCCCTCTAAACTCCTCACATTGTTTCATTTCAAATGTTCAAATGATCCAATATTTCACCAAAAATCAAAGATTAGAGAAAAAGTCCAAAACTGAAAACAGATTAATGTATCAGAACTTTGTTTTTTATTTCTTTCCTCTTCCAATAATCATCTCACGACCCCTCAGATTTATATGGTGACCCTTTGGAGGGGCCAATAAATCATGTGTGATCAAAGACGTCAAAGCTCTACTCAACCACAAAAACAAGAGCCTTTAAGAGTGGGGACAGGGAGGAATTGAGTCACTTACAGAAACAACAAGGGCGAGTAAGCTGGAAAGAAAACTCCAGCAGAACAACACAAGAGAGTTGTGGAATGGCATGACAACAATCACAGACTGTCAACAACAACCGGGTGACGAAAGAGACTAAAATAGAACCAACAAGATAAACCAGTCCTTCAGTAACTTAATGAAGGCAGTGGCTGCCTACCCTTCAAATTCTTTGTCTCTTCCACCATTGATGATTGCACTTCTCTGTCCTCTAGAAAAACTATGCACAGTGTGTTCTTCTTGGAAGAAACATACCAACACACCCACTGTTTTGTCTAAACTGTTTTGCTGACCTTTCACGTCATGAAATCACTGGAGAGGAGGGCTCTGAAACAGCTCTGACCACTAACTCAGCCATCACTGGACCCCCTGCAGTTCGTCTAATAGCCACATATTGATGTGGAGGTCATAGTTTGTCCAGCCAGTGGTGGAAAATAACTAAGTACATTTACTCAAATACTGTACTGAAGTACAAATTTAAGGTACTTGAGTTTCCATTTTATGCTACTTTGTACTTCTACTCCACCATATTTCAGAGCAAAACACCACTAAAATCCATTTAATTTCAGATTGAATTAAAATGAACTTGACTTATGCTATTAAACACAAAAAACACATCACACAATACACAGTAACATTTCATTCATAATAATGATTCAAAGCAATACGACACATAGTGGCTCAGTTGGTGGTTTTAGTGAAGTGGTATAAACTAACTAAGTACATTTATTCAAGTACTGTACTTAAGTACAATTTTGAGGTACTTGTACTTTACTTGAGTATTTCCATTTGATGCTACTTTATAGTTCCACTGCACTACATTTCAGAGGGAAATATTGTACTTTTACATTACAACAGTAACATGCTGCTTACACACTGATGCTTCAGTATTAATGATCTAATGATGATGATATAGTAATATGATATGATATAATAATATATCAGTCAGAGGGACGAACTTTTACTGCAATACTTAACTAATTTGCTGCTAATACTTATGTACTTTTTTCATGCAGGATTTTTACTTGTAATGGAGTATTTTTGCATTGCTGTATTGGTACTTTTACTTAAGTAAAGGATCTAAATACTTCTTCCACCACTGTTTTGTGTGGAGTGTCATATCGCTGCCACATTTTTGATCAGGCATATTTTTTACCGCTTCTATGACGTAATCTAGATGCGACAAAAAACTCATTTTTACTCACATGTACAGCCGCACTGTCCACGCCTGAGTCGAGCCAGTCAGATATAATATTAATAATAATATTTGATCTTTAAACCTACTCTTCCAGCAGAATGAGCTCCCAGATTACTTGTGTCTCATGGGTGAGGCGAGGCGTTGCCAAGGAAACCCCGGACAAAGTAAGTAACGTGCTTAGCAACCTGATAGCAACCTAACGTTGGCCGACCAGCTGCTAATGTGTCAACAAAGCAGACTAAGCTGTGATGTTACATTATTAACTATATTATTTTATTTTTATTGAATGTAAAGAGCTCCCTATTACCGAGTGTTTATTTGTGTTATGTCATAATTGAATTCCCTGGCAGCATTATATTTGTTTATATGTTATTGTATTTTGAATTTGAATGTTTGGGAAATATAACTAAACCTGTGGAAAAGTCATTAAACATGAAAGTGCACAAGCTTAATTTGTAAAAAACTTAACAAAACATAAGACTAAAATTTAGGGCTGCAGCTAACAATTATTTTTGTTATCGATTAATTGATTTATCTTGTAGTCTAGTCTAAAAAATATCAGAAAAAAAGTGAAAGATGGCATCACAATTTCCCCCAAAAACTAACTTAACATTTTTAAAAGTGTTGTTTTATTCAACCAAAAGTCCAAAACCCAAAAATATTCAGTTTATTTTCATTTTCATGACAAACAAAAGCATCAAATAGTTAAATTTGATCTGCAGATTTTGGCATTGATTATCTAAATAGTTGCCTATTAAGTTTCTGACAATTAACTAATCGATGAGTCGATTAATTGTTTCAGCTCTACTAAAATCCAAAGAAAATAAAAAGTCAAACCTTTTCTCTCAATCCACCCATAGTTTACTGTGCTATAATGTCGAAAAAGGCGACTAACTGACAGATTTTTATTTTTAATATTATTATTACTATTTTATTGCAAACTGTAGTAGAGAAAACATTCATATGATAGAAATCATCATTACAAAATGTTACAAAACATGACAATGAAAATCAGGAAACAGATAAACAGATAATATAAATCCTGACACAATTCATTCTCGTATCCTAAATAAAAAAGTATAGAAAAGACAAGAAGATACAATACTCAGTAGAGATAAAAGAAAACTAAAACAGACAAACAAACAAAAAACAGAGGCCTGAGGTGTGTTTTAAAGCAGCCAAGATTGAATCTGGTCTATAAAGAAATGTCACTGAAGTACATTCCCATATTCAGATAAATATCACCTGCATTTTATAGCTTTTCTGTTTTCTGACTTTGGTGAGATACATGTCAAAATCTGTTAGAAACACTCTTAAAGCCGGCTTTTTCTTGAGGTGTCTCATCTTATGAATAAATCATTTGCCCACAGGGATGTAAAGAAGTAGTTTCCCAAGTCTTCCCAGAATTTCTCAAACTAACTGACAGATAATACACAATGTTTCTCTCTATCAACTTTATTATTCCACTTTCAGGTTGAGTTGAGCCAAGAGGAGCTACAGCGCATCATTACTGAAACAAAAGAGGAGCTGGGGTATGTTGCTGAAACAAAACACACATTTTACTGCAGTGTGTGCATCTGTTTTATTGCTTGGTATTGTCAGATTGTGTAATCAGTGGCGGTCAGTAAGAGCTGAATCAACAGGAAATATGACGGCTGATGTGATGTTAAATTTAAATATGCTCCGTTAAATCAGGGAACAAGCAGCTGAGGATGAAGAAGAGGATGATGAGGGTATAGCTGCGGATACTAACGACGTTACACCGGACGTTTCTGGAGCTCCAGAGGCTGAGAACGAAGAAGGGAAGGAGGAAGAGGATGAGCTAGCAGAGTATGGCCTGGATAAATATGATGAAGAGGACAATGGTGAGGGAGTATAGAAACAAATTATTGTCTTTTTTTTTTTTTGTTCTAGTTTGTTAGTTGTGTTCAGACTGACCTTGTTTGTCTCCCTCCAATCCAGTGACTGCCAATCTCGGGGACAGTCTGGCTGGGCTCACAGTGTTCAGCTCCAACGAGGAGGATCCTTACATCACTCTCAAAGATACAGTGAGTATCCTTCATGATGATACAGATTTAAGGCACCAGTACACTCAAGAAAAGTGCTGGTCGGATGGTGGAACAGCGACTAAAACCCCCTCCTCTCTTGACATCTGAACTAGGGGGAAATTTTTACAAAAATAAGTAAAATCCAGAGTGCTTGGTGTGAATTTTAAAGCCAATTTCGATACTATCTTGTCAAAGACAAATCGCTCACCTGTCTTTGTTCGTCTTTCTAGGACCAGTATGAGCGAGAAGACTTCCAAATCAAGGCCAGCGACAATCTCATCCTCGCAGGCAGGGCAGAGAAGGACTGCTGCAATTTGGAGATCTACAGTAAATATCTTCATATGTAACACGATGAGGTGGCGGTGAATATTCTGAAGACAGGAAAATATCTTCTATTGCTTGGACACTTCTGTTTTTCCTATAATATTACCTAAATTCATTAAATATGATGATTTGTGGATCAGGATTTAAAAACTGTATGTTTTTCTTATCCAAACATTAATCTAACATAATCTTTCCATTATTTATTATGTTGGAGAATCCTAAAATACATATATAATCTAGAATCAATTTATTTCTTTTACAGTTTATAATTCCGAGGAGGACTCTCTGTATGTTCATCATGATATTTTGCTGCCAGCTTACCCGCTGTGTATAGAGTGGCTAAACTTTGACCCAAACCCTGGAGAAGGATCAGGTAAGAAAATATTCTGTTCCTTTCCAAACCTCAAGGTGTGATAACTTCTATTCTTTGATAACAATAAATTGTTAACAGCATAGCATTATATTTAAAAGCCAAACCTCAAAAGTATATAATTGTTTCTATCTATTGACTTGACTCTTCTCTCTCTCCTCTAGCTGTAGCTAACTACGCCGCTGTGGGCAACATGACTCCACAGATAGACGTGTGGGACCTGGATGTGGTGGACTGTTTAGAGCCGGCCTTCTCCCTGGGGAGCAAAAAGGCTTCTAAGAAGAAAAAGAAGGGCAAGAAGGTACAAGCTTTTATCTTTAGAAATAGTTAACTTACTTTGATTGTATCAGGAATTATTTCGTGCATGTTTTGTGTTTGTCCGTGTGTCTGTGTGTATCTGTCCACGACTAACCTCACATACTAGTGCACTCTTCTAGTTCTGATGTTTATGACTTATTTTTTTACATTTTCAGTGTTAGTAGACAACCTTGTCCCCCTCTCCTGCTTTATTTCCTGCTCTTTTACGTTATCAACACATTGCTGTCTGTTTTTGGTGATCCCAGGGGGCAGCAGCAGAGCCTGTCGAGGGGCACACAGATGCAGTGTTGGATTTATCCTGGAACAAACTGGTTAGGTCAGTATTTGAGGCACAGGAGGATTCACTGATGTATTTTGATCTAAAACGTGTATGTGTTAAGCACATTTATGCACAAAAACTGAGACAAATCTTCTCTCACTTAGGAATGTGTTGGCCAGTGGATCAGCAGATGACACTGTTATCTTGTGGGATCTGTCTCAAGGCAAACCAGCCACAACTCTGCGCCGACACACTGATAAGGTATTCAATAAGAAACACAATGCGGAATATCATAGTGTCTATTTCGTATCAAAGCCCCAGAATTTGCAACTTCAGCTTCTGAAAATCTTTAATTTAATCTTTAATCTTTAATCTTCCAGGTTCAGACGTTGGCTTTTCACCCCTTTGAGGCACAGACTCTGATATCAGGATCATATGACAAGTAAGTGTCATATAGCATTAAACAGGAGATTTCGTTTTTCATTCACAGCAAGTCTGAGACTAATATTTTCTCCTTTACAGGACAGCTGTCCTCTATGACTGCCGTAGTCCAGATGACAGTTACCGGACCTGGAGGTTTAGTGGTCAAGTGGAGCGTCTGGTCTGGAATCACTTTTCACCCTGCAACTTCCTGGTAGGTGCACAAGCTATTTTACTGTCAGACTCAATAAGGATACAAAAATCCACATATCTGTGTAAATATTGAAGGCTTGTCTGACGAGCAAACTGTGAATATTATAAAATCTCATCTCCATTGTTTTCATTATGTTGAGATTACACTGGGCAAATAAGACCTGCTTTTTTTCCAGCTTCTTCTCAAAAAGTGATACTAATTAATCTGTGAAGATCCTAATGTAAGTGTGTAAGTGTGATTCAGACAAGTAAACAAGCATATTTCTCTCCAAGTGACACTTTTCATCAGTGCTGGTTAGAAAAGGAATTATTTGTACCTCCTGTTGCTCACATTTCTACTGGTAAAGTCTAAATAGGAGTTATAAATATAGCTGGTGTGTATGTTTTACCCGTGGCCATTGTGCAACAGACCTTGTTTATTCATCTTCTGCTATTTATTTCACAACCTCCGTCATTAACTTACGCGTGTGGTTGTGTTTCAGGCCAGCACAGAAGATGGTTTTGTCTACTGTCTGGACGCACGCTCTGATAAACCTGTGTTCACACTGAGGGCACACGATCAAGAAGTGTCAGGTAAGTAGAAGTGCGTGTGTGTGTTTATTTATGTGTGTATATGACAGTCAAAGAGGAAAAAGGATGTCCATGATTATGCCCCCTGCCCGTGTACCATAAATGTTTTTATGTGTTATCGGTTTACTTTATAGTGGAACTAAATGTACAATTATTGACAGTATCACAAAAAAAGTCACATCTAATCTTATAATTCTGCAGGTTTGGATCTTAGCAGCCAGATTAAAGGATGCCTGGTCACTTCATCAGCTGACAAACACGTTAAAATCTGGGACATTTTGGGGAACAAACCAAATCTGGTGCATTCAAGGGACATGAAAATGGTAAGAACTTGCACTTACAGTATGTAGATCTCACATTCTTTCACTGCCGTCACTGAAGGAGAAATGTTGCTGTGTCAAAGTCCTGACTCCAAATTTCATATTTTCTCATCATGCCATCATCCACAGTCAATGTAGATATTACTTTGTCTTTGTAATGTTGTGTAAATCTTGCACGTAGCAGTGAGATAGCTGACATTTGTGGTTGTTAAAGGTGTTGTAACAATGTGCTTCCTCACCTGTGAACAGGGTGTGCTGTTCTGTGCTTCATGCTGCCCTGATCAGCCCTTCACTTATGCCTTTGGAGGACAGAAGGACGGCTTGCGGGTTTGGAATATGAGTGATGTTGCAGCAGGTACAGCTGATACTAAACTATCTGTATTTTTTATTACTTTCCTACTTTACATCACATACTTACTTTATGCTGGAAAGTTGAAACATTTCTTTCTTTCACTTGTTGATTGTAAGCTGTCAAATCTATTTCCTGTACATCAATCAGGCAATATACAGTGCTTGACCTTTACTCATAATATTAATTAATTTAATAATAATTATTTTCCTGTAGTGGCTGAGGTGTTTGGCAGTCGAGAGCGCTTGGTGGTGAACGCAGGATCACAGGCATCCGACACAGCAGCCACAGCCGAGATGGAAGTCTCCTAGTGATGCTCTGGATGCAAGAACAGCCTGTAAACATGAATAAACTGAGAAGGAGTGCAGTAAAAGAAGCTGCACTCCTGAAAGACTTGAAAGAGTGGCCAAAGTGCAAACTGGACCTAAAGCACCTGAAAGACTTTGAAGTTTGTTCAGACTTTTTTTGACCACAAATACCAGCAGCAGCATTGCATGCTCAAAGAAAAAAGTGAAGAAAATAATTTCTTATATTCATGTCAGTGAATATTATAGGAATTGTTTTTAGGTGAAAGCAGTGGTGCAATTGCTGTGTTTGAATTTGTCATAATCAACATCCCTTACAGATTGCTTTTCTTTGTACATTTCCAAATGTAGTATGCTACTAAGAGTATTTTCACATGAGAAACATACAAGTGATATTGTATACCTGGTACCCTGGTATGAACGGTAAAATGAAATATTAAGAAGCCTCCATACAAACATACTTTTTAAAATGCTGTATATCCAATAAATAAATTCAGTGTATCAAAGGTGTAAACCTTTATATTCATGTCTAATTCTGAAACTCTCATGATCTGCATCGTCAGAAGAGGCATGATAATTCTGTCTGAGATCAGATTGTTGAGGCTCACTGCAGATACTTCAGCCTGCTTTGATTTCATTCCAGCAGCCCAACAATTTTTTGCAATCTGCAAAATTTTATTGTCACGTTCACAAAAATTATGACAATCTAAACTGTTAGACTGTTCAAACTCTCTTTATGCATAATCATCAAGTAGCAGTGAATGAATGCAGTAGATGGTTTATGTATTATATATTAAGTAATAATTTTATCCAGTGTAGAGGTTGAATATCACTGTTTGTCGGAAGGGAAGCTGATATGGGAAAATTTAAATACTGTCATTTGGACTATATAGACTGACTTTTGGCCAGAGTGTTAAAAAACATGTTACATTTAATATCAGTGGATATCAGTATCCACTTAGGATACTTGTATATCCAGTCCTGCAAAGTAAGAATGGTCAAAACTCTTAAATGTGTTTTGATTAAATCAAATTTATATCAAAGTATGTAATTTGCAGTGGTGGAAGAAGTACTCAGATTGTTTAAGTAAAAGTAGAGATACCACAATGTAAAAATACTCGATTACAAGTAAAATCCTGCTGAAGTAAAAGTACAGAAGCTTTACCAGGTATTAAAAGTAAAAGTACTTGTTTTGCAGAAAATCATACTGTGATTATATCAAATACATTTAATAAAGTACATTTTTAATACTGATGAATCAGTGCATAAAGCAGCATTTTATTATTTTATCTTCAGGACTTTATAAGAGTCACAAAATAAATCTGAGCAACTGTGAGATGATAATTTGTGTAGGAAAGAAGAAATAACAAAGAAGGCTGTTTTCATATTCATCTGCTGAAAGTGGAAAGTTTCTCTGTGCTCATTGATAATCCAATTTTAAGGGGCGGGTCTATGAGCAGGACATCACAAAACCAGTCCTGGTTCAATATTCAATTTACACAAGTGTGATGTGGAAACTTGAAGCCTCCACTGCACAAACACTGAGAATGGACTTTACAGTGAAGTAGGAGACATCTTGTGTCCAGCAGTTAAACTTTTGAAATGAGAAATATTTGCATATTCATAGTTTCTGGAAATTTTAATGAGGGTATTTTTAAGGATTTTAAGATAAGAAGATAATTGAACTTTTTTTGTGGAAAAACCACAATCAGACACATCAGACACACATTATTGTGTAAGAGTAGAATCTTTTATATACACATTAAAACAAGTCTGGAGGGGATCTTTAATTTATTTCATGTAAAATATTCATCTGAAAAGTAACTGTGGGTCACATAAATGGAGTATAAAGTAAAAAGATTTCCCTCTGAACTGTAGTAGAGTGGAACTACAAAGTAGCAGCAGTAAAGTACAAGTATCTTAAAATTTACAGAAACTTGAGTAAATAGTTACTTTCCACCTCTGATTATTTTGTCCAATGGTTGTTATAAAATAATGTAATGTTGGTTTCCAGGTGAGGCTGGTGAGGTGGAACTAAACGTAAGTGAGTGAGCGTGCAGAGACGGAACAGTTATAGTGACGCACACAGGAAAATAACTAAGCATGGCGTCGGGTCATTTGTGCAAGCTACACGGTCTCTTAACACGAGTTTCTAACGGCCTCAAACTGCAACATGTACAAAGTAAGTCCTGTTAATACTTATTTGATAAGATATTTGTGGAAGGAGACGTTACTACGTGTCACTTTGCTGTTAATAACCGTTTTAACGCGGCGATGGTTGGAGTAAAGCTAACAGTGGCTAACCTTGACGTTAGATACACAAGGTAAACACTGACCGTCCCCCTGACACAAAAGGCGAGGGAGGAACTGGAGAGAAAGCAGGGATGAGTGACATATTTTGCCATCTGCAGAGGAGTCTTTAGCTCAGCTGAGTGGTTCAAAAGTCTCTACCAAAGTACCACCAGCTGCAGAAAGCTTACATGCTATTTCTTCAACATACCCCCAACAAGAATCACTCTCTTGGAGGGGAATGAAAGAGTGGGGCTGAAGATTATTTTCATTTCGAGATGAATTGATTAGTTGTTTACACAAAATGTCAGAAAATGGTGACACATGGACATCACTGTTTCCCAAAGCCCAAGATGCATGTCCTCAAATGTCTTGTTTTGACCACTTTGCTGTCGTAGAAGACTAAAGAAACCAGGAAATATTCACATTTAAGAAGCTGGAATCAGAGAGTTTTGACTTTTTTTTCTGAAAAAAAAAGACTCCCGATGATTAATCGATTATTACATTAGTTGGCGATTCATTTAATGGTTGACATCTAATTGATTCATTGACTAATCGTTGCAGCTGTATTGCCGAGCTTATAGGCAGTTTGGATAAGTCCCAACATGATCAGATACAGGAAGTACTGAAGGCAGGGCTGACCAACTCTAAGGTGATATTCCTGATAGCCAGGAAAAATCTGGGTCACATGGAACATACCGCCTCCAATCAATCAGCAATCTTTCCAGAGGGTCAAAGCTGATTTGGAGTCTATACTGGTAATTAAACTGAAGTTTCAGCCAATTCATCTTCCTTTAGGCTTACTCAGCTGCGGGACGATAATCAGTGGAGACCTGTTGCACACATATCAAGAAGCTTGTTTGAGACTGAACAAAGACATGCACAGATTGGAAAAAGCCACCAGGGCCAGTGAGAGCCTGAGCTTTTATCTTGCTCTCTTGACCTTCACGCAGGAGACAGATCACACGCCACTAGAGGCTCTGCCAGGAAGCAATGCATTGGATAAGTTGCCGCCTAGAATGCGTTTCTCTCTCCAGCTCCTCAGATTCCACTACGAGGCGATACATATGCCTGCTCTTGTCACGGCTGATGCACTCTCAAGCACCAGGCAGGGGAGGGGCAGGAGTTTGCATTCACACACATTTGCCAACATGTCCACTGAAGCTGCAGCAGATAAGAGCAAAAAGATGCTCTGTGACATACGTTGACAGAATGATGTAGAACAGCGTGGCTAAGAAGAGACCTGTAAACCATACCATACTTATCACAGTCAGCTCAGCTTTAGTGTAAAACTGTTTCGCAGTGTGGAGCAGTTGAGTACAAAAATTGGAAGACTTGTAGCGCAATATGAAGTTTATGTAAAGCAGTTTGGCTCACACCCGGAGTCTAATGCCAACACAAACTGCCTAAGTGACTAAAAATGCCCATTGTAGTGTCTTAAAGTGCAAGTTGTCATCTTCAAATGTCTTATTTTGTCTGATCAACAGTCCAAAATCCAAAGATATTCAGGTTACTATCATGTATGACATAAAAGTTTCAGAACCTCACATTTGAGAAGCTGCAACCAGAAAATGTTAAATTTTTCCTTCAAACAAGACTAAAACAATTATTTGATTGTCAAAATAGTTGGCGATTAATTTTCTATCGATCCACTAATTGACTAATTGTTGCCGCTCTGGCAGACAAGAGGTCCTGGTTATAGATAACAGCCCTCAGTTTTCCTCCTTGGACTTTCACCTCAAATCCAGACTGAACTAACCAATAACTTAAAAATAACATAATATGTGCACTGCAGTGGATTTATGCTTTCATATTTGATGTATAATGTCTGGCTAATAAGCTGAAATTTGTTAATTTGTCTTATTAATTATGTCAACTGTAAGATATTTGTTTTTTTTTTCTCACCTGTTTTCTGTTTCAGCATGTTTGGTGCCACTTCGACAGAAGTCTAACATCAGCGGTCCCTCACTTGATGGCCCTAACTGGTACGTTAGCAGGTTGATTGCATACAGATTTTATTTGAATTTGAAGGTTTGAAGTAGTACGTTGTTATAAAGGTGTCACTGTGAGCAGGACAATAACCCTCTAATCTCTTGTGTTTAGTAACGTGGAAATCGGTGTGACTTCAGATGGGAAAACCATAGTGTGCTACCATCCCACTGTCGACATTCCCTATGAGCTCACCCAGGTAG
This sequence comes from Scomberomorus guttatus, assembly GCA_038419695.1. Lineage (NCBI taxonomy): Eukaryota > Metazoa > Chordata > Actinopteri > Scombriformes > Scombridae > Scomberomorus > Scomberomorus guttatus. The sequence goes on along the minus strand of CM076466.1, from coordinate 11,669,056 downwards.
GAGAGTGCTCTCTAGTCTCATAATTGTCAGTGTGCCAGGTGTCTGATGACGAGTCTACATCTGTGGATCTCACATATTACTTTACTTTTTCCACCAAAGAAATAAATCTATCTCTATTTATCTTTAAGATGCTGTATGAAAGCTTGTTAATGTAGAAATGTGATGTTAAAATTTAAAGCCTTTTAGCCCTTAATTTGAAGAATTATTAGCAGGTCTAGACTCTCAGGATGAGGCCTTGAACTTGAAACAAATTAGACTTGGATTGCTGGAAAACAACATCATTTTAAAATGGAGAAATGTGTCAGAGGGTCCTTTTGCTCATGACAGTAAATGTTTGCAGCCTATAGAACGTCCTGACCCTGTGACCACCCCGGTTGAGACCCACGACCAGATTTTAAAGGCCCACCTCAGCAAGGAAGTGCTGAAGGGCAAACAGGGGCCCACTATAGAAGAGCTGAGCAAGATGTTTTTCACCACCAAACACCGCTGGTATCCAGTAGGACAGTAAGTACACAAAAATTACACAAAAAAGTTAGCTGAATGGCTGAAATTCATATCAAGACATTACACCAGTAATCTCCTATTAGAAATTAATTGCTCCTGCTTCTGAGTTGCCCTCTAGCAAAGAGCCCGAACTTTATTCGATTTAAGTTATATTGTGGAGGCTTTATGGTGATGTGTTGGTGGTCAGAAATGAGAATTCAGCATCCAATTTACTCTACTTTTCACATGTAATTGTAATTTTTAGATTTATTTGCCTTAATATGATCTAAATGACCACCACTGACCTGCTGTCAACTTTAATAAGGACACATCAGTGGCTTCTTTGTCGTCTTTTATTGCTTTAGTGAGAGTATTTTAGCTCATTAAGAATCTGTCTGTATTTAATAGTCAAAATTAATTTTCCTCTTCTTCACTATTTACAGGTACCACATTAGACGCAGAAAGAAGGATCCACCAAAGGACCGATAGTTCAAGGTTCAAAGTTAGAAACCTGCAAATTTGTCTTATTGCCACAATTCTGTATAATAAACTGTTAAATATTTATTTGTTTGTCATGAGTTTTTGAGTCGATGCTTCTACGATGGAACAATTATATGGCTTTGACATTATACTTATAGATTTAGTGCACTAGGTTTAAGGGCCTGTTATAATCTCTCCTGCAAAAAGAAGTCTAGGAAATCTAATGGATTGGCATCAGTATAACATCATTCAGATTCATGTGGAACAGATTATACCTGGAGAATAAAAGTAGATTTGTGACTGGTATTTTCCTGCAAAACATCATATAGTGATTTGTTCAAATTATTGTCTAAACAACTACTCTGACCCCATAACTGTATGAAAAACTTGGTCTTAAAAAGGTTGGTGGTGCATTTTAGTATTTATTTTCCTGATGGCAGATTGTATTAGGGTTTGCTGAGCTTTACGATGTAATACAGTTTAATTCTGGCATGTTGCAAACAAGTGGTTTTAAATGAATTAAATTATGCCATCTGTTTTTTCTTATCTTATTGTTAATGCAGCACCAATAAGATATGCATCCAAGACAGGGCAGACCAGTGCACCAGTAATAAATGTCAGCTGTCAGTGTAAATTAAATGTAAATGCACCCTACATGTTGACTGAGAAGATCTGGTATTCTATTATTGGATTTGAACAAACCACTAACACAGCTGCAGTGCTGCATCAGAAAATATGAAAAAAAAGAAAGTAGAGGTGTTACTGTGCCTGCAGGAAAAACTGAAGAGTAGTCTGAGCTTGTGCAGAGTGTTCAAGACCCTGCACACCACAACAGGACACAGAAGAAGGTTAGAAGCAATTTGACTAGTGAATGTTCATATGGTGATTTTGAAGCTTTTTTTTGTTGGCAGCACAGATGTATTTTATTCTGCCATATTTACATTGGGTTATTAAGTCTACCCATAGAAATCATATATCTCCAGGGACAGAAACAGAAAGCACAAAGACTTTTTCTTTCATTTTTGCAGCTGAGTGATTCATCATTTTCACCTCGTGCAAAATAGGTTTCATTTTTTCATTTATCATGACAAGTGTGTCATAAACCAGTATAAATGAAATGTACAATCTAATCTTATAAAAAGTAATGACATATACACAAACAAATGCAATTTGATTATATACTATTTTTGTTTTTATGCAACTTTAGAGAGTTTATAAAATATGTAAAGGCATATTCATTTTTTATTGAGCAAAATAGTTTTCTTTTTCCATTTATCATGACAAGTGTATCATAAATCAGTTTAAACTGAATGTACAATCAAATCTTATAAAAGGTAATGACAAAGTACGAGGACAGTAAACATAAAAATAAATAAATACAAGATATTTTAAAAATGCAGTTAAATTGTGTATATACTCCACTACTATCAGGGAGCCTCTGCTCCTGCACCAGCAGTCCTACTGCTGTTTCTCTGCTGACAAACTGAACTATTTACTCACTACAACATCACTTTCTATAATATATTGCATCACTGCACAAGTGTATATCTGTATATCTACATCTTGTAAGTTTTGTCTCATAGTAATTTATTTCATGCACATCAGCACTTTATGCCTAAATTGCACTCTGGTTAGATGCCAACTGCATCTCGTTAAGCACTTGTGCTTGTTGAATGAGAATAAAGTTGAATCAAATCTAATTTAAAATCTAAGAAAAAAAAGTAAACATGGGTTTTCTTTTAGAAAAACAGCATTTGTGAGCTTTATGAGTAAAATTACAATTTGTAAATTACAATTTGTAGTTTATAGTTTTACACAGATTTAAAAAAAAAAAAAACTTTATTAAAGACAGTAGCATATACAGTACATATAGGACACACAAAGACACAAAATACAACATCAACAACACAAGGCCCAGGTGTACAGGCAAAGAGGGAGGAAAATATCCAAGAACAACAAGGCTCTTCATTCAAAAGTCTAAATCACAGCACCAACTTCAGTCAAAGATGCTCCAATATCAGTCCTGCACACAAAGGTCGCAAAAAGGTCACAAAGGTTGCATATTATAGCAGAGTCCTTACAGCTTTAGAGTTCTTTGAATATTTTATGGTATCCACATATTCTTTGAGTTCATTCTTAAAAACAGGAAAGAATGGTTTAGAACTTTTGAATTTGCATTTGTTGATGTGATGTGGCGACATTTTCATCTGAATTTTGAATTTTAAATTGAACATACAGACTTTCAGCTGGTGGACATTTTGTACAATTCAAGATTACAATGTGTGGAAAAATATAGATATCAATTGAATGAAATTGAAAAGGTAAACAAATTAAATTTAATATTTAAAAAAAAAGAGAGAATTTAAACATAATAAACAATACAATCAGTAAAAGTCAGTATACCTTAATCAGGGGCTACAGAAATAATTCTTTAAAATATAACGTTCACTTTTTTTGTTCTTCATAAGAGTTAATGTATCTATGTATAAATTGAATTCAACCAAAAAAGGTTTGGGAAGTTTTGCACAGAAAGTCTTGAGCAGCAGCATTATTTCCTGACGTCATCTGAAGCCACCGGAACACAGAGCTCTCTGTCCCCGCCCATGGATGCATTAGTCCCCGCCCCGGCAGCTCACTCAACCCGACCTGAAGAGAAGGCGAGTCCACGGCTAAAAATATAAAAGCTAACACAAGATGGCCGGTTTGCCTCGTAGGATTATCAAGGTACATTTACACCAGGCACTGTACATACATCTTAATGAACCCGTGTTAGGATATTGTGTGTATTACTTAACGAGAATCAGGGTTTAAATTCGCTGCCATCCAGCGTGTAGCTTGACGTTAGCGCGGCTAGCACAGCTAGCTCTTATCGAGCTAACTCGCTGGTCCGTGTCTGCAAGTGTTTTGTTTGCCACTTCCGTTTACTCCCTTCTGCCCTGTCTGTGGTTGATTTTTCTGCACGAGTCGATCCGTTGTCGGGTTTATAATGTACGTTTCACTCTACCGGGTTGCTAATTTCTAGTATGAATCGACAAAATTGTGACATTTTCGTCCTAGTCGACATATGAATGGACTCGCTATGTAAGCTAGGCTAGTGAGTGCGGTGATTGCTTCACATGTCTGGCGCTGCCCTTGCGGTCTCGAAACATTTAAAAAAAATGCTCGTAATAAAGCAGATATGTTACTGCTGTTCGTTTTATGTAAACGAAACACAAACACTAGACATGAATATAAGGCCTGTTGGCGGTGCTTGCTCCTCCCGCAGCCTCACCGCAGCTTCACCGGGCTTCACCAGGCCCGGCTGTGGGCGCGATCAGCCTTTTCCGCCACTTCTTGTAAGCTATTTGTCAAGTTTAGCAGGTTTTCACAGGGACTAGCATAACGTTGAGTGAGTGGAAAGACGACCGAGCTTCCATTAGGGTGACCCGCAGCTGATTTTGTCGACCATAAAGAGGAAATAGATCTAACAAGATTAAACCAGCTTCCTCCTTGTTGACTGCAGATGTGTCAGTGCACCTGCTTAATCAAATGCAGAAATATGACAAATCTTCCTCTTCCTCCTTTTGATTATTGATGTCTTTCAACTGTCCCTTTCTTTATGCGCTATTGATTTGCACTAAAACTCAGAAATCTGTAAGTCAACCAATTTTAATAGAAATGTATCATGTACATTATATAAACAGGAATCATCTGTTACCTGAAGTCTAATCTAATAGAGCATAAGAGCATAAACTAATAAACATCTGAAACAATTAATCAACTAGTCGAAGAGCAGAATTTATCAGCAGCAACAACAAATAATTAAAGATTTATTTTTAAAAGCAGAAACAGCCTGTAAAATGTGTATATTTGCTAGTTTTCTTAGCTTTCGGTGATAGCACACAAAATAATTTTGGATTTTAAGTGTCAGCTGAACGTAACAAGCCATTTGAAGACGCCACTCTGGGCTCTTGGGAAATTGATTCAGTATTTCCTGACATTTTGCAGACCAAATGATTAATTGACTAATAGAGAAAATCATTAACAGTTGAACCTCTGAATATTTTTAGTGTGTTGTGTTGGGAAGTTCAATGCACATTTTTATCAAAGTAACTCACTGTACACTATGTGGAAGTGCTCCAACCCTTAGCAACCTTTTTTTGTTAAACAATAGGTTGTGGATTGTTATTGTGTCTGTATGTGGGTGAGTTTGAAGTGCATGTATGACTAAGCAGGGTGAAATTGTATGTTCTCATCCATTATGTATTTGAAAGTCGGTCGTCTGCTGACACCTCCACAGTTCTTCCAGCAGTAAGTACCGCACTGTTTTTATTCAGAAATGTCAACACAGTGTTTTTCTGTTTCTTGTTCTGACCATACTCAGGAGACACAGCGGTTGATGGCAGAGCCCGTTCCAGGGATCACGGCTACGCCTGATGAAGGGAATGCACGTTACTTCCATGTGGTCATTGCAGGGCCTCAAGACTCTCCCTTTGAAGGAGGCACATTTAAACTTGAACTATTTCTTCCAGAAGAGTATCCCATGGCAGCTCCCAAAGTGCGATTCATGACCAAAATCTACCACCCCAATGTCGACAAACTGGGAAGAATATGTTTAGACATTTTGAAAGGTAAGAAAACATGACAACATGCTCATTTTAAAGATTATTTGTGCTTGTGTATATACATGATTTTTATGTGGAACCAGACTGACAACGTGCTGCAGGATTGTTAAGTAGCATTTTTGCCTCCATTCTTTTGTTTCCATCCACAAAATTAGCAAAAATAAAGGTGCATCATAAATAGTTAAAAGTTGCAATATGCAATTTCTAACCAGCAAAAAACTGACGGCAACAGCTTTTAAGCCTACAACACATACATGGGATATTGAGTCATTGTTCCTAATGTGTTAGAAAGCAACTGCCTACTTAATATTCAGGTGACACAGAGCATCATGGGCATCTTGTTGGAGTCAGGTTTCTGGACACATGACAAAAGTCTTAGCTCGAGTTTGTAACTCCTAAGAAAAGTATCTGTGTTTTTAGCTACTCTTCCTTCACCAAACACTCCTCTACATTGCTATTTTATTCTGGGCATGGAGCAAACGCTGTCCGATCTTGTTTATGGGCATCGACTGCTTATAATGTTACATGATGGGCGGCTAAGTTGCATTTAGAGGCAACCATACCGTCTAAATGGGGGCTGGTGAACCAAAATGATCAAACGGCAGCTAAAAGTGTCACAGAGGAGAGAAGCGGGTGTTGATTCTCAGTGACTTTGGTAGTACTATTAACGCTCTCACATTACACAGAGACATTTGATTCAATGTTAATATATAAAAAAAATATTTATTAGCCAGAGTCAATTTCATGACTATTGCACATAATTACACAGCAGCAGTTTGAGGCACAGAATCACATATTTAGTTTATGCTGTCACAATCAGAATATGGTGATTGGTCAGAAATTACCTTTTTTTTTTTTCTAATGAGACAGCTGGAAATCAGCCCAGTTATATTTGCAGAAAGAACTCTTGTGTGACGAAGCCTCAGGAAGCAGATGTGATTACAGCCATTAAATCAAGTTTTGAGGTAAACAATCTCACGGTGATGTTTATTTGGCAAGAGCGTAACAGACGACAGTAGAGCGGTGGCTAAAGTTGCTATGTAAGGTATCCAAAAAAAATTGCAACAGACTGAGATTTGTAGGTACGCTAATTTGCACTCAAATTTTGTCACCAACGGGTATATTTTCATCATTTTGATTATAAAAATGTGCTAGTTTCTGTCACTGGCATGTTATACCTGCTTGGCCATGTTTACCCAGTAATACTAATGTTATCATATAAAGTCTTCCTGGTTTTGCAAATTCAACATTTAAGTTGTCATCTTTGTTTCTCCTTGCATCTTTTTCTGAATCTTCCCTCTTCCAGATAAGTGGTCTCCAGCCCTGCAAATCCGCACAGTGTTGCTATCTATCCAGGCGTTATTAAGTGCTCCCAATCCAGACGATCCCCTGGCAAACGATGTCGCAGAGCAGTGGAAGAAAAACGAAAGCCATGCCATTGAGACAGGTGAGGATTCGATTTTTGTACTTGCTCAACAGTGAATTTATTTACATTCTTCACTGCAGGTGGTAGCATTTTTCTCGTATGAAGAATGTTTTGTCAGATGGCAGCAATCATTAGCTCAATTGCAGATCTCTGAGTCATCGCTCACATTTTGTTCCAAAAATCTGGTGCGGCTCTCATGAGTGGCTGTTTCTCCGTTGACAAAAAAACAAAAACAACCCAGTCAGCACCTTCTGAAGGTGAAACTAAAGTGTGGAACAGCAACTGGCTGAGAACAGACAAGTGTGAATGCAGCTGTTACGTCTGTTGTTAATCAACTGACTGAAATAACGACTCTTTAAAACGACATCACACATTGAAGGAATTTCTAAATTAAAGATACTTTTGCTGTTTTCCTCCGAGGGTTTGGAAACGATACAAATTTCCAATTTGCCCCTCTGATGCTTGAGGTTCTTTGCTTATAGTTTGGTCCTTGGTTATTTTGTCGGAGGAGCAAGTAGAAGAAGCTGAAATACTGCAGCTTGGAGTTCACAGCAACAATAAATTAGTTAAATAGATGTTGCTTGACATGTGAAAAACAACGCGTGTGCTGGCATTGTAACCGTCCAACTAGCACAGCTTCTGTGTCACCTAAAACTGATTGAGTGGCAAAAAAGACGCCAATCTCACACTGAATAATGCAATAATAACAAAATAGTAATTTAGTGTAAATATCAGGCCAAACAGTAACATGTACATGTAGTAATTTATCATAACAATGTTTATATTTGGTATTTTTTGGGTTTTTTCTGGCCTTGTATTGTTATGGTCAGTTTTCTGCCGATGTGGCTTGACTGATACTGACTTTTGCTGCCATCTAACTATCAAGTACTACTTCTGTAAAGACAGTCTGGATCTGCTTTAGCCTCTTTTTTTAAAAGTTATTTCAGGGCTTCCAGCTGAATCACATGGTCTTCATTAGTGAATGGAGTTTGCTCAAATTGTCTTATCATGGCATCTAAATGTTGTCTTCCTGTAGGCCTGTTTGTTTTCATTTACACTTGTACTAACAGGGGTTTGTTTGATAACGTTGGTCTGTGTATACTTTTCAGCACTCATTATCTGCAGCCCCGCCTCCCTCCATATCCTTCTCACACCCACCACAACCATTTTATGTCTCTCTCTCTCTCTCTCTCTCTCTTCCCCAGCCCGAACATGGACCAGGCTCTACGCGGGCAACACTGAAGTATAGAAGAAGAGAGACGAGGCGTCTGAATGTGATCCACAAAATGTACTCCTATTCTGTCAACATTTGAATTTAAACGGACACAAAAAAAAAGAGAAAAAAAAAAAAGATTATAAGTCCAAATCTATTTGAAAGAAATGACAAGATTTACTGCTGCAGACCTCTGGGTGACTTATTTTCCTCTGTAAGACGCGTTAAATGTGTGTTAGCCTTTTTTCTTTCTTTTTTTTTTTTTTTTTTTTTTTTCCTGTGTTGCTATTTAAATGCATGGACAGAGAATGACACCCTCCCCACTACAGTCTTAAAAAGAACGTGTTCAAATAACATGCGATATGTTGTCCTGAACTCGGCACATACTGGTACGTTTGCAAGAATATACATGCATTAAAGCTGTCCTTCTTTTAACACGTGCATCATTTGTCAGCACATCTGTATGTCTTTTTGTGAGAGGTGACATGTTGTGTTAATTCAACACACAGGCAGCTGACTCTCCCCCCCCCATTATAGTAGCAGAATATATGAATGGAATTTCCCTCTAGTCTTTCCAAGGAATACGATGACTTTAGGGGGAAAAAAGGCCTTACGTTCAACAAGAAGGTTAGTTGGATTTTCACTCCTGTTCGTGTCTAATGTTTCTGGTTGCTAACAAGCATGCCAACACTTCACAACACTGAATATTTAGTAGATGTTGCAGCTAGTTTAGCATCATCCCCAAAAGCACACGGGGCACTTAATACTAAACGAAGAGGGAACACGATCTTATTTATCAAAGCATGTAAATTTAAAGTGTTCACACATAAAATACGCTCTCAAACGCTACTTTAAATCCCATATCAGCCTTCTAAAAGTTGACACTTCCTGTAACTGTATCGCCGGTCAAGTTAGCTGTAATTTGAGATTTGCTAAAGTGAAAGGACAGAAAGAGGTCTCAGAGGGCAGAAATGAGACAGCTGACTAGGGTTCATTCCAATAATACAGACCTTTTAAACAATACTTTGACTGTGAAACTGTTTAACTCTTAAATGTTATTGGTTACCTGCCAAAGTGGCTGGTAGAAATAATAAAAAGCAGCCAAAATTTAGTCTGGCTAATATCAATTTGTTGCCCCTGCGGATTTAAGTTTACATCTACAGACAGATAATTGTTTGATTAGATGCTTATATATAAATTAGTTGAGGATTGGGCTCAAAGCAATCCAAAATCAAATGTTCTGTTAAGGAATAGTTTGAAGTGTTAAAAGCTTCCACACTTTAGCCTCAGAAACTGGATTTAATGTTCATCGGTGAACAGTTTTCTCATATCTACACAACCCTTTTTGGACAGTTTGGGGAGGGTGACCTGGATCAGTGAGACACTTCTGCACATTTAAAAAAAAAAAAAATTAATTCCCAACACATTCAGAAAGGTAGAATGAGACAACATATCTTGAGTTGCTTTTTAACACAGAGTCACATTTAAGACAAAATAATCAGACTGTTTTGTGCTGGAAAGGAGCCGTATGTATGTTGCTGCAGACTACTCATATGTGTTGCAAATTATGTCCTTTTTTTTTTTTAAGGGTGTAGGAAGTCCAGCTGTTTTTATTTTCCTTTTTTTATTAATTGTCTGTCCATGCAATCTTTGTTGCCTGTTCTGTTTTATTTTCAGTGTTACTTTGTTTAAAAAAAAAACAAAAAAAAAACAAGGCATGTACAATAACCAAACCGATATCAGGACAGTTCAAATAAGTTTTCTTCAGGGTGTTTGTGAGTCTTGAGTTTTCTTTGAAGGGAAAGTTGAGGCTTTTTTGGAGGTTGTGTTGTTAATTATAAAGTCTTTTTTCCCCACCATGATTTTTCCTGAGTTACCTGCTTTTGCTACTTCTGTGATACTGATCTGTGATGATGATTATGCAAGTGAATTTCACTGATACTTCTGAGAGGATATTTGGATCATTGTGGTAGCAGAAAAGGTGATACTATAAATAAAAAGGTGTTCAAGATTAAAGATCTTTATCATGCTATTACAGATTTTCTATTGGGTAGAAATCAATCAAGAGTCCCTTTAAAATTGCGCACATGAAAGCTCTAATTCTAGGTTGGGATTTGTTGGTTAATCTGTAGAAAAAGACTTCTGAAATCCTTAAACTTTCCTTTTAAAGGATCCTGTGTTTGTAGGTTTGAGGGATCAGTGTGACAACATCAGATTGCGAAGCATGAAAGGCTCACCGCTCAGTAGCTTAGACCCTCCATGATATTATATTGCTTCTGTATGGCTCATCTGAGGGAGGACTGTAACGTTCGTAAGACTATTTTTGTTAAGCTTTCTTTTTTTGGTTGCTTTTTATCGGACTATTGCAGGCTTGGTGTTGCTTAGACTTGTTTGTGTCCTGTCCTCACCCAGATATATTAGGCCTAACTAACTGTTTCTAACTGCTACATTTACTCAAGTCTGGAAGACGGTCGCACGGCTTAAAACCTGGTTAATTTATTGTTTCCCTGAGGGACTTGACAGTAATCTAAACCAAGGAACAGTCACTCACTGGATTTTTGAAGCATCTAGATCAAAATATCGAGAGATCAAACTCTGATTAATCAGCTCCCCCGTGTGTAAAAAGAAGGGTTCTGTCAGTAATTTCAGTACATTTGCATACATGGCTCTTCAAATGCTCTGTAAATAAACTGAGTTGAGTAAGTAAGTAGAGGCTCGTCTGTTTTGTGTTGTGTGTTCCCTCTGAAGGTGTCGCAGTGAAGATTTAGGCTATGCAGGGTGGTTGTGCTTTGAATTTCATCATTTTTGTGTCTTGTAGGGATTTTCACTCTGAAAATGCATTTTAACAACCACATCATAGACGTGGCAGCCCGCAAAATCTGATGCAAGTGACTGTGGGGTTGTTAGGCGCCTTAATTAGTGCAAATATACAATTTAGGAATCATTTTGTGAAGTATGTGCCTGAGAAAGACTCACTTGTTGCACTGAAAAAGAAAAACATTTGCATCTTTTCTTGCAGGACCATTTATGGCCAGCTGAGGGAGCCATTGAGACTTAACAGTCACAAAATGCACAAAATGCAGTGCTGAGTTATGTACATTGCATGTTTACTTTTTTTATGGGGACATAACACAGTGTCTGTAGCCTAAACTAGTTTGCAAAAAGTCCCTAGATGGACCTTTAGAATACACAAAATTTAGCAAGGAAATATATAAAAAACACTAAGAAAAACGTCTCAAGAAGAAAATACACGAAAATGGCTCAAAACAAAAAAACTCATCACAAAAATACACAGAAAACACCAAAAACTCAAGAAAAAGACAAAAACTCAAAAGAATACAAGAAACAAAAACTCAAAGAAAAACATACAAAATGTAAGAAAATCCATACCAGATCAAAACAAAAAACAAAAATACATACAAAACGACACAAAACTCAAGAAAATCCACACAAAAGCAAATGTCTACAAACAATGACACAGTAAGATAACCATAAAACCGACTGACTAGATCATGACTATACATAACTCGTCCCTTTTCAGTTGTTTCAACTTGATTTTGAATCCATTTTGAGTTCTGTGGATGAGAAGTTGCACATATTCATCCCCTGAACAGAAAAAGCCACCGGTCCAAAGAAAAGTATTACGAAATGGCAGCTCCCACTTCCCCATAGCTGTACAGTAGGTACCATGTCACAGAGCATCTTAGTAGCCTGTTTATTGAATTTTAATTGCACACTTTTATATAATCTTTAGATTCTACAGAAGTCAATTTAATAGATTCATACGATTTAAATGAGTGAACAAAGGAAAATAAATTCTGACATCAGCTGCTGTAGTGACAAGCTGCATACTCACACTGTTTGCCAAATTTTTATAAATATTAAGACATTTTGGCTTCTAGTAGCAGGAAAAGCACAGATCACTCCAATTTTGCTAATGACTGCAGTCGTTATAAATGTTATTAATTACACCTGGTCTTTTTCCTGCTGTGACATATCAAAATGAAAAAAAGATCTATTGCAAGCTCTTGTGCTGTTTTCCTCTCATAGAGTTTCACAAGATGGTGCTACAAGCAAATTTTACCTGGATCAGACAACTTCATGCCCTTGGGTTGCTGGAACAGAGGTACTTCATAAAAGTAGTTATTATATGTAATTATGTGTTGTCATTTTGAGTTCAGGCACTGGGATTAAATCTACCTCCGGGCTTAGGCTAATTTTGTTTGAAAAATGAAATGTGTAGGCTTTATTTCTCACCGGTATCCAATGAAAACACAGGTGTTATGTCATTGTGTAGATACCTGTGCAAACACAATCTTAACTCTCATCCTTTGGCATCTCCATTCCCAAAAATATTTTTTTTCCCTGCAGAGTCTCTCTTCCTGCACCTGTCCTGGAGGCCTCTGTTTGTCGTGTTTCCTCATCACAAAAACAAATGTTTCACAATGTTTTATGATCACGGCTTGGTTTATAGCCTATGGCAACAGTGAGTCATTGAGACTGGTATGCGGCTATTCTTTGAGTGGAATTGCAGGAAAACGATTCCCCACGCTATCTGATATATCTGACAAAACATTAACTCGTGTCGGAGGCTGTTGTCTCTGAAATGGGTTTGTTGTTGCACTGTCCATTTCCCAGAAAGTCTTTACCAGTCAATATAACCTGAACAATTTCCACTTGGGTTATGTAAGTATGACCTGTATGACATGTAAGCCACTACTTTCTAATTCAAAACCATTACTCATTCACGTGAGCTGGTAGTTTAGGTGATTATAATAATAATGATAATTAGCCTATAATAATAATAATTTGAAAGCTATTTATTCGGACTTTATATGTATGTTCAAATGGCCCAGTACTATTTACACCATAATTTGTGGTTTGTTTTAGCCAACTTTGAATAAGAGATGAGTTGACTTTTCAGCATGTGACAGTAGAAGAAGAGGCAGAAACGTGAGATAATCACTTCAAAGGAAGATTTGATTTCCCTGAAACTGACATAAATCTTAATTTGTCAAAAGAAAACCAACAAACACGTTGTCCTCTATCTCTGAACAGAAGACGTCCACATGTAAGGAGCCATAATCATCTTTGATTAAGACAAAATGTTAAAATGAATTCCTCCTGTAGATGTAAACAAACAACAAATAAACAACAAACATGTAAATTATCTGTTACTAGTGTGTAAAAAGTTAATAAGAAATTTACATTATAAGACATTATGTCAATAAACTATATAACATACTATTGTATAGTTATATTTATTAATGAAGCTTTTACTTTATACACCAGTTACCTCACAGAAGTAACTGGTCTGTGATTTGCTCCTTGCTGGAGAATGGATTGCCCAAATTTTAGGGATTTAATCCCAGATTTAGGGCTGCAACTAACAATTATTCTAATTATTGATTATTCAGATGATTATTTTATCGATTAATTGATTGTTTTATCTATAAAATGTCACAAAATAGTCCGTTATGATTTTCCAGAGTTAATTGTTATGTCTTTAAATGTCTTATTATGTTCGACCAGCAGCCCAAAACCCAAAGATATTCAGTTTACTATCATGTATGACAAAGAAAAACATTAAATCATCACATGTGAGAAACTAGAACCAGAACATTTTGGCATATTTGCTTGAAAAATGACTAAAATGATTATTTGATTATCAAAATAGTTGCAGATTAAATTTCTGTTGATCAATTAATCGGCTAATCGTTGGCCAGATTATAGGTCATATATTAGCAATTTTGTCTTTTCTATTCCCCACACTTTTCTGGCAAACAAGAAAAAAAAAGGTGAGTAATAAATAAATAATAAATAATCAGAAAAATTAAAAAAAAAACTCATTTAACTTGATAAAGAAGTCATTTGTCTGACCTTGAATAAAAAGCGTATGACAACGCAGAGCTACAGCTAGGGTGAATTAGAGTAATGTGGGAAAATGTCTGCAATTGGCACTACAGCGATACATTTCGATATGAAGCCAATGCATTGTATCCACACCCAAAACCATTCTGAAATCCCCAAGGTGTCTTCTAATCATATTAGAAAAGAGAAATCAAATATCCCACTCGGAATAGAAATGGCAAATATAAAAGTGCTCCTCGTGCCAAATTGTCCCAGGTTATGTGTCTTTCCTAATGTGGGACAGTTCAGACTGAAATCTGGGACACTCATTGGGAGGCTGAAAACCCTGTGCTGAAAGGTGTAAATCACCTTAATTCATACAATAATAATCATTCAATAATTCAATTACACAATACCCCAGGTTTATTTTGACAGCAGTCCTTTAGCATTTCTTAGAAGATGATATGCATTTGAGCTCAGGTGTCCCACATTTGGCAGTGTCCCACAATACACAGTCATTTCTGCAACAGATGACATGGAGCCAGCGTCCTAAACATAGGCCTGCTCCTGTGATGGCGCAGATCGTCTCTCGTTGTGATTGCTGACTGCAGGTGAAAACATTCTGGTCACGCGCTGCTGATGTTGAACCATCAGGTGAGGACAAACATCCTGTTTTGGCCGCCGTGTGTCGGCGGCATCAGCATTTATTGGAAACCTGACACCTGTGTTGGTCAGTAGTGTTTCTTTTGGGGTGGAGAGCGTGTGGAAATGGTCTCCTCTTTCCTTCTTCGTTCCCATCTTTCTTCCCGCTTTTCTCCTCTGTTCTCCTTTTGTCCCCTCTCCTTTTCTTTTCCCTCATCCTTTCCTGTTTTCTCTTCTCCTTTTTCTTTACTCTCCTCTCATCTGCTTTCCCCTTTCTTCTCTCCCCTCTTTTTCCCCTCGTTCTTCCTCTCCCTTTCTTTCCTTACCTCTCCTCTTCTTTTCCCTCGTTCTTCATCTCCTCTCCCTCTTTTTTTCCTGTCATCACTTCTCCTTTTTCCTCTTTCTTTACTCTCCTCTTCTTTTCTTTTCCCACTTTCTTCCCTCCCATCTTTTTTCTCTCCTCTCCTGTTCTTCCCTCCCCCCTTTTTCCCTCATTCCTCCTCTCCTCTCCTTTTCCCACTCTTCTCATTTTCTCCCCTTCCCTCCTTCTTCTCTCTTCTCCTTTTCTGTCTTTCTTCCTCTCCTCTCCTCTTTTCCCTTGTTCTTCCTCTCCTCTCCTTTTCCCTCTCCTCCTCTCATTTTCCTCCCCTTTTCTCCTTCTCCTCTCTTCTCCCTTTCCATCTTTCTTTCCTCCCCTCTTTTTCCCTCATTCTTTGTCTCCTCTCCTCTCCTCTCCTCTCCTCCACCACCTCCTCCTTTTCTGTCCCATTGCAGATGCAGTTGGTGGTGGACTGCGTCACCTGTACCCTCCTGACGTTATGTAATCATCCTTTTAACTCTGCCAAGCGTAAAAACAAGTCAGCCAGCTAAAAGGGAATCCCTGCTTCTGGCCATGCGGCAGGTTTCTGGAACGACTTCAGTCTCATTCTCTAAACCTGCGTGTGACTTTTTCAAGAGTTCGATTAGGCAAAGGACGTGCTCTATCACAGTTGTTATACAAGACAGCTGCAGTGGAATACTAATGCAGTCGGTGTTTAGTTTTCTGTGAGTGCAAATTAGGAACAAACCTTTTCAGCCTTTTTAGCACTCAGGTATTTAGGAGTATAAATCCTCTTCCTTGGTGTGAACTAACAGTTCCCTCACTCTTATGTGTTTAACTGTTTTGAACCCAAAGCTGCCCTTTGTTCATCTTTCTCTCCCTTTATTTCCAGGCTTATTTCATAGTCACTACATTGCCATATATTGATATTTTCCGAACAGGTTAGGCTGCCCCAACATGCTATCATGTTGCATGTAAATGATATCATATTCCAGTTTATTCAATATGGCTAGAAGAGAGAACTGGCTTTAAATCACATTCCGGTATACAGTATGTGACTAAAATATGTAGATAGAACACTCACTGCTTTGACTTTTACACACAACAGATGTGGTTAGTCCAATCAAATGTATCTGTATTCGTATGTCCTTTAACAAATAGGTACAATGTGCTGTACAGAAGGACAAAGGTAAACTAAATGTAAATTAAATGAAATTTAACCTTTTTCTAACAAAACGTTAGCCATTTTTGATTTGTAGATACACTTTTTCTTGTGATTTTTATGTCCAGTGGACTCAGTGGTAGACTGTGTGTAGCTGTTAGTGATGGCCGCTATGGATAAAATCCGCTTTTAGGGTATGTATGATTTTCTGTCACAATATCAGTATTTACTGTGCTTTGATATGTTAGGATAGTTGTGTAGCGGCTGGACTTTAAAGCAGGAAGCTTGAGGCAGAGGTTAAGTGCAGACCAACCAGGTGTTTATTTCACCCACAATGAAGACATAGTACAATACCATAATTCGCCACATTAAATACTGTGGCCCACAGGCAGCATGAGATCCTGACAGCAGCAGCTCTTGATGGAAACTGACACAACAGGGCGGAGACACAACAGAGGTGAGTGACCTGAACACAAACATTGCACATTATATTATTGCACAATCAAGCAACGGTTAACAGTACATTTAATCCACCATCATTTTGGCAAAAGTTATACCACAATGAGCTCATTATGTTGAGGTAACCAAACTAGCCACACTGAGAGCACATGTTTGTCTCCACAGGGCCGGCCTTCAATTGTGCTACAAAATACTAGAAATGAAGAGGACCATTACATTTCCTCCCCCCCTCCTTCAAGAGCACAGTACCTCAAACTTCATGGACCCGAGACAGATAGCCACAGTGTTTTTTCTCCCTGTAGTGGACTGTAAAGCTATATGCCTGCAGGGCCAGATACCATCCAGCAATGCGCATATTGGCATCTCCAATATGTCTCAGTGAAGTTTAACAATCTCCAGATAGAAATGTTGTCCTAGAAGGTAGTATCTGAGTGTGTCAATGGAGACACTCCTTCTCCACAGTAGAATACCCGGTCACGCTGTACAGAAGCTTGCGACTCAGGAACACAACTGGCTTCATTTCTCCCAGGTACGTAGCTGTGGTTGGGCCTAGGTGGGCCTAGGCCCAACCACTTGACACTCAGACCCACCCAATCAGAAGGCTTCCTTTTTTGCCAGACAGTGAATAGCAGTCAATAAATACTGTTTCAATTATCTGACTACGTGACATAAAATATAAAATATAAAAATAAAACAATTTTTGTTTCTTGCTTCTTGTTCACAATATGATGATGTTGATAGGTCAGATTTTTGGCAGTGCATTTCACAAATGCCAGATTGTGAGCAGCCCCTCCTCTTTCACTCAGTGTACATCGCACAGAGCAACAGAAGCTGTTGTGCTATCCACTAGCTAGCTGCTTTTAATGTAGGTTGAGATAAAAACCATGGCGAAACAATGCAGTCACAAAAAGAGGTCATGAGGAGCAGGAGGAAGAGAATTCAGCTCAAGTTCAGACATCATCATCGACCCACACACCTACTCCTGTGCCAGTTTCTCCTCAACAAGTGCCGAGTAGTAACAACACGTACTTCCCCCCGTCAGCAGCAGCAACAAGCTGTACTGTTGAAAGACTCTTCTCAGCTAGCATCAGGGCATCAGTGATGACATACAGACTGAAGCATTGGACTATAATGAAATAATTTCAGTGTTCAACACCAAGCTTAGTCATCTCCTGCTGTAATCATCAAAATTAAGCTAATTCCTATTTTGGTTAACAAATGCATTTCAGAACCTATTAAGTATGATTGGTCTTAGATGTGCTAGGGCCACCTGATTTTCTCTGTGCCCACCCACACTGTGATTTCTGCCTACACTACTGATTCCTCCATCCATTTCATGCAATAGCACCCCACCAAGGCCGACTCCAGAGGCGTCTGTTTGTAGGGTGAACAGCTTGTCAAAGTCAGGCCTGTGCTGAACTTAATGGGTGCAGGTGGAGTCTTTGAGCTCGCTGAAAGCTCTGTCACACTACTCGGTCTCTTGTGAGATTGTTAAACTTCACTGAATGCTCTGCAAAGTGGGGAATGAACGTCCTGTACCACCCCACCAGGCCCATGAAACTCTTCACCTTCCTCTTGGTGGTAGGAACAGGGAAGGCCTTGATTACCTCCACCTTCCCCACTTGAGGCTGAGGCTACAGCACATTTCTGTGGGTTGATGGTTAATCCTGCAGCTCTGATGCATTGCAGGACTTGTTGCAGATGAGACATGTGTTCCTCGCAGAACTGGCTAAAAATGACCACATCATCCAAATGGGCAGCTGAAAAGTCTGACAAATCTCTCAGAACATGGTTCATCAGTCTGTGAAAAGTAGTTGATGCTCCCTGGAGGCCAAATGGCATCACTTTAAACTGGTACATACCAAATGGAGTCTTAAAGGCTGTCAATTCCTGAGCTTTTGGTGCCAATGCAACCTGCCAATAGCCTTTACTCAGGTCCAGGGTGGTGATGTACTTTGCTCTCCCAACTCTCTCCACCAGGTCATCGATTCCGGGCATGGGATGTGGATCAAATTGAGACACAGCATTCAATACCTAAAGTCAATGCAAAATCTCAGTGAGCCATCTTTTTTGGGTACCAAAACAACAGGGCTGCACCATTCACTGCTGGGTACCTCAATTATACCCAGTTCCAACATCAACTCGATTTCTTTCTGTAACACAGGCACCAACTGCTCAGGAATCCTGTAGCTCTTCTGCCACACTGGAGCATCCTTCTTGAGCCAAATCGTGTGCTGGACAAGGGTGGTGAAACCTGGCATCTCTCTGAAAAGCTTCCAGAAGAGGTACAACATCCTCCCGCTGGGAGGCTGACAGATGAGACTGATCAACTGGGTTGAACTCAACCGTGCTGGCAGGAAAGAACTTCTCAGTCACCTCCTCATTCTGGACTGCACAAACAAACAGCTAATGGTGCACCAGCTCCTGGCGAACCTGGAACTTCTTCAACAAGTTACATGAAATGTCTAATATTTCCTGACTCTCTCTGGCATATAAAGTTCATATGTGACCTTACCGATCCATCTGGTGACTTCATAAGGTCCATGCCACTTGGTCAGCAGCTCGCTGTCAGAAGGAGGAAGAAGCAACAGAACCTGTTGGCCTGGTTCAAAAACCCACTCTCTAGCTTTTTGGTCATACCACTTCTTGTGGTTCTGTTGAGCCATCCTCATGATTTCCTGGGCCAGTGCTGACATTTCCTCCAACCTCTCTCTCATCTTGACCACATATGCCGCAACGTTCTCTCCCATTGATGAAGGACTCTCCCAATAGTCTTTCAGGAGGTCCATGGCCCTCTCACCTGGCGTCCATACAGCAGTTCAAATGGTGAGAAGCCTGTTGAAGCCTGTGGCACCTTCTGGTAGGCAAAGAGCAAAAAAGGTAGCAATTGGTCCCAATCAACTCCTATATGGGAAACAAACTTTCGCAGCATGTTTTTTAGTGTCTGGTTGTATCTTTCAACCAGCCTGTCCGTTTGGGGGTGATAAGGGGTGGTCCTAAGTCCCTTCACTCCTAACAGCTGATAGACCTGCTGTAGAAACTTAGACATAAAATTTGTCCCACAGTCTGTCAGGACCTCTCTAGGTATGCCTACCCTGGAGAACAGTTGTAAAAGGCAATCAGCAACATTTTCTGGCTTTCACTGAATTTGGGGGAAGGCTTCAGGATAGCAGGTTGCATAATCACAGATCACCAAGATGTACTTGTTGCCAGAGGAACTTCTCTCCAATGGTCCCACTACATCCGTGCCTATTCTCTCAAAAGGTGTCTCAATAATTGGCAATGGCTGTAGCCGGGCCTGTGCAACCTTCCTCCCTGATGTCAGGGCTCTGAACCTCCCTAGTTACTGGGTTGAGTGTGATAGGTTTGACATTATCTGTCTGCTGCACAAGATCAAGGAAGGTAGGGACGTCATTGTCAAGAATGACAGCATATGGCAACTTCGGAGCTAAAGCTACTGGCAAAAGAAAAGTCTGCCTTTCAGATATACCTTAGCAGTTGGATACAAGTGCTTATTCCCATGAAAACAGCCTATGCAGGCCTTGTCCCTTGGCTGGACATTACCACTAACTGAAACCCTCCTGTGTCTAAAAGTGCTATTTCTCGCTGACCATTCACTAGAACTGGTGCAGTATGGGCTCCCTTCCTAACTACCTGTTGCGTAGTTGGTCTAGGAACTGAACAAATGAGAGATGGCTTAGTCTGGTTTGTAAGTGTACCCCATTAGGCCATATTCAGACCAAATCAGGCGGTGCGGCGAAGACGCGAGTCCTCCTATTCATTTGAATGGGGGTAGTGCGTTTAGCCTATGGTGGTTTTGGCCGGCGGGCTGCAGCAGGAAAATTAATCCAGAGTCAACTTTCTGAAGCTGCAGTGGCCAATCACAGCCAGAGATCAGACTGATGGAGCTAAACCCTGCCATGAGGGAGTACAAAGACGTTACTAGGACGAGGGGAGGACATTTCTCTTTGTTTGATAACATTAAAAGTAATGTTAGACTTTGCTGTCGGCTTCCTGACTCATTTTAAAAAAAAGAAGAGAGAGCTGAGAGCACCAGCAAGTGAGAGAGAGAGCAGATGTGGTCGAGCGAGCTAAAGAGTGAATGAAGAGAGAGAGCAGTGGTAGCAACAAAGCCGGTGAATCAGATCAATAAAACGTTATTTTCTGATTGTTTCATAGCAGTTACGTTCTAGAGCACAAACATGCCCACACTCCCACATACCTCTACTCAACCCTGCGGTGGTGCACCGCACTGCCTGATTTTGTCTGAATACGGCCTTACACAGGTAACATCTTACATTCTGTTTGGAAGATCTGAAAGGAGTGCTTTTAGCAGGGTGTGACTTGTTGGTGTTACTATATGTAAATTGCCTGCCACTGGAAAAAAACCTACTCTGAGCCTGACCAGAGCCCCTCTCACCCCCAGTGGACTTACTTCTCTGGGCAAAATTGTTGTCCCGGCCAAAGGTAGTGTGTCTAGTCCTTCTTCTGGCTGCTGTGAAGACTTCAGCCAGCTGAGCTGCTTCCTCTGCAGTACGAGGGTCATATTCACGGATCCAAACCTCAAGCTCAGGGTGCACCATCCTCAGGAACTGTTCAAGAATTATCATTTCAGACATCTCTTTCACTGTGGACTTTTCCGGTTTGACCCACTTGGAAAACAAGTATTTTAGGCGAACATACAGCTCACGTGGGGTCTCTCCTTGAAGAATGTCCATGGACCGAAATCTTCGGCGGTAGGTATCTGCCGTGATTTCATATTTTGCCAATATTGCTACCTTTACTTTTTCATAATCTTCAGAGTCTGTGATGTCCATGAGCACATAGGCACCACGTGCCTTACCTGTCAGCAAAGGGACCAGGCGAACAGCCCACTCATCTTTTGGCCAATGACAGACTTGGGCCATTCCTTCAAATGTTGTCAAAAAATGTTCAATGTCATCCTCTGGAGACAGTGGGAGCAGCTTTCGTTCTCTGCGGACTGTTGGTTCCCTCTGAGGACCGACGCTATTTTTCTGACTTGTCCCCTCACCTGGGTCAACAACTTCATCACTTCCTCCTTGAGGTTGCTCCTCTTCCAGCTCCACCTGCTCACATCTGTAATCTTCTCTCATTTCATTCACCTGCAACTGCATTTGCTGAAATTGATGCTGCATGCTCTTCCATCTTTGTTCTTGATGGCAGAAGTCTTTGTCCATCTGCTGGTCTCTAGCTGCTTGAGACCAGATGAGAGACTTCACCAGACATGCCACCTCATCCAGCTTTTCCCCTTGGTTGCCGGCTGCCATGGCCCCCTGGTCAGCTGATGCACTTGCGCCGTCGTCTGGCTCTTCCTGCTGGTCATGCTTCTTTTTACCTCTAGTCATTCTCAACTCCACACTGCAGTGCAGGCCCCAGCTTCTTGACATCACTTGTTAGGATGGCTGTGTAGCGGCTGGACTTTAAAGCAGGAGGCTTGAGGCAGAGGTTAGGTGCAGACCAATCAGGTGTTTATTTCACCCACAATGAAGATATAGTACAATAACATAATAACAATAAAGTCATAATTCTCCACATTAAATACTGCGGGCAGCCGGCAGTATGTGAGCCTGACAGCAGCAGTGCTTAATGGAAACTGACAGCCTTATATAGCCTGCCACTGGCAACGACCTCGATCCCTGCCACAGTATAGGGAAATCTGCCCCTCCCCTAACATCAAAACTACACAAAACACAACAAACACATTAAAATACATTTATACTACACTAATGGCAAATAGTCTACATGATCCTAATTTATGCTACATATTACAATAGAATCATAGACAACCTGAAGATTAAAATACACTAACACCCCTATACTAATTACCACATGGTATCTCCTGGAACCTTTAAATTGGTGCTCATAGCCCGAACAACAGCCCAACAGAGGTGAGTGACCTGAACACAAACATTACACATTATATTATTGCACAATCAAGTAACAGTTAACACTAGATTTAATCCACCATCAATTTGGCAAAAGTTATACCACAATGAGCTCATTATGTTGAGGTAACCAAGCTAGCCACACTGAGAGCATATGTTTGTCTCCACACGGCTGGTCTTCAATCAGTTCCAGCTGAAAGGCAGCTACAATATCTACAAGACACACATCATTAATACATGCAACAATTTCAATAAAAAACATCCAACCCTTCAAGTTTGTACCTTATTTCTTTTACTAGTATTGTATACAAATTGTGCTACCAAATACTAGTAATGAAGAGGACCATTAGTACAATATAACATTGTTTCTGGTAAATCAATTTAGAAATTAATAGATGAAATAATCATGAAGGAATATTTATTTTACATTAAAACCTGACAAATCAAAGAACTTTGTCACATATATGTAATGAGGCAAAAAAAAGCCATAAATCATTTATAAAATGGCCTCATACACTTTATCATTTTAAGGGCTCGCCACCATGGTTGACTAATTTATATTGTCTCACGATATACTGTATATATCATCATATGTCCCTAATGTTTTGTAAGTGTGTGTATGTGTGTGTGTGATGGAAGGAAATTCCTCTTCGTCTCATGTGAGTTTTTCATTCATAGCAAGAACACTCTGTCCTGTGCCATCCTTCCACTTCCTTGCTCTCTCTATATATAACAGTCACTGCAGAGAAGGATAGATGTGTGTGTGCGTGTGTGGCTGCGTGTGTGTGTGTGGCTGCGTGTGCGCTTTGGATTTTTATGGCCACCAAGCCAGACATTTTGAACAACTGAAACATTTTGTTAGATCTTAGTCAGTAGCAGTTTTTAACCCACATGATTTTACATGCTGGGTCAATCTAACGTGTACTGTGAAAGTTATTGTACCTTAGCTGACAGTAAAAACACATGAACCCCTCCTCCCTCATTCCGCACACTTTTTCGCTCCTCCATGCCAACTCACACACTCAGAAATCAGCCTTGACTCGTTTAGGAGCCTCATCTTTTCGCCTCCCTCCCTTCATCTACTGATGATTGCTGAAATAAGCACATAACAAATTCAACACTCTGGATTGGATTCCCAAAACTGGCACACTGTGTACTTTTGGATAGGAATGTACAAGCAGGGGATGAGTGTGTTTTGAAAGTTGTTGGATTTTGTAAGAGTGAACATCCTTCTGTTCCCATAAATATATCAACCAAAGATATGTGCTTAATAAATGATTCAGAACAAACAGCCCCTTGCGGTTGGTGTTGAGGTTAATGAAGTAAATAAATCAGAGCTGACATCCTGCCACTTTCTTTTGTTTGGATCAGTGATCAAATCCTGCAAATAATTATGTCTGAGAGCTGATTTCACCAGATGTTGATGCGTCTCGCCCAGCTGTGTTGAATGTAAATAACTAACCGTCTCCATTCTTTATCGGGCCTGAACAAGGCAACCACCACCCAGGTCTGAAAATGAAGCCACTACTGTGTGGTAATAACCGATAGGTTACTGTATCAGAGGGAGTCATGCTGGTGCTGACAATGCTGATCAATAATCTTTCAAACAGTGTGCTGATAGTGAGGTTTTAGGGCGCAGGGTTCAATATGTCCCGTCTGTTTGACCAAGTTGAGCTACTCTGGGTTTCCTTGGAAAGATAAGATTAACACCGACTAGAGATCGACGGATTATTGGCACACCAGGTTGCGAAAGCCAATAATTAGAACCCATTTCACCTCCTCAGGATCGGTAACTCTGATTCCCCCTGTGTATGGGATTATATATTACTAACCTGGGAATCAATTGAGTCCAATGTTGAAATGATTCCTATTTTAAAAACTGTGAGTAGAGGCGGAAAATTTCAATCAAAATGCTGCATGTTATGTAGTATTTGTCATGTTGAGGTAATGACCAATGACCTTTGACCTTCCTGTAGATCCCTCAGGGATTAATTATGGGTGAATTTGTGAATTCCAAAATGCGATTTACATGTTGTGCTTTGGCCCAGTGGAAATATTATTTAGGGCTCCAACTAATAATTATTTTCATTATAGATTTGCAGATTATTTTCTCCTATCATTGATTAATTGTTTGGTCCTCAGAATGTTACATTTTTTCATAGACCAACCAACAGTCGAAAATCCAAAGAATTTTAGTTTAATATCATAGAAAACTAACACAAATACTCACATTTAAGAAGCTGGAACCAGAGAATTTTAGACATTTTTGCTTAAAAATAACTTACCAAAACAGTTGCCAATTATTTTTTTGTTGATTGAGTAATCAAGTAATCGTTTCAGCTCTGAACACATTTATTAAAAAATATACGATTATCAACAGATTTGATTGATTGATGAGTAGCACTGACTTCTTTAGATTTCATTTTGCAATAGTAAGGACACTCAACCAAGAATTCACATAAACATCACACAGAGACTTATCTCTGTGCAAGTATAGGATGGGTCATAGATAACACAGCAGGCATAAAAGGACTGAACTCAGTGTAGGTAGTGGTTAGGAACTTCTTTATGTTTAAATATTTTGCAAAACATTATTCAGATCATTCGTTAATATCAAAGAATCTAATTTATAATGGTCAAACCCTTCAGTGTGACCTACTATCTTTTAGAAATGGCCATGTTTTCATTTGACGTAACTTCATTTTTGGAACAAAACCTTTCATCTTTTTCTCAGATTTCACACCAACACATACTTGCCCTCTCACAGTCTAATCAGGGGAAAAAAAATGCTGTTGGCAGAGATGAATGCTTAACTGGATTAACTGCAAAACAGCATAAAGTGTTCAAGTGCTGGCCTGCGAGGTGGTGACATGCACCTGAACTAAAACCTTGTTTCTTTGGCACACTGTCACACCTCCTGGCAGAGATGCTGTGACAACCACAGAATCAGTGCCAGTTGTTATCAGGTCTTTATGATGATTATACCTTGAACATCTTGATAAACACCAGTAAACCTCCAGCTTTAGCATGATTACACTGGCAAATACAACACATTCACCTGATGTGACCTATTGTGTTATTTGGGACATTTTTTTCCCACAACAATATGATGTCACTTGAATTGCAGCGGCACTCTCAGTCCTCCCTCTCTCTCCCTCTCCCTCCCTGTCTGTCTGTATTCAGGTCACTTTTAATTACATAACAGCTCATTCATAAATCAGTACCACACCTCGAGGGGGGGAAGAGGGAAAAGACTCGAGACGACTGCTGAGACATATAGAAAACGTCTACACAGGGAGAATTTTGCTGCAGTGTGAGTATTTGTGTGAGGTCATGTCACGCCATGGTGCAATGTACATACAGTAATAGCCTTATTATCATGGCTGTCAGATGGAAAACCTTGTATCTCCAGAAAGTCAAGTTAGCAGGAGTTGGGGAAGTTTTTTTTTTTTTTTTGCAGATTCTGCATTTCCAGTAGAGGCTGGACCATGGTCCCACTCTGTTCTGCTATAAAAATACTACTGTATTCATGCAATTTTAGTTTATCTATATGTTGGAAAGAGATACCTTGATTTAGGTTTCATGAGTTCTGTTACCACTTTTCTAATAGGACAGCTGTTGGATATAAGAAAATACAATTTAATGTAAATAATGCTGTCAAATGAATCAATACACAAAATCTCACTGACTGTGTTTGCAAAAACTAGCTGCTGTAGTCCAGAGCCCCATAGATTATTATACTTAAAGACTCAATTTTTAAAATGACATTGCAGAGTTTTCTGCATTGTTTTAAAGTGGAACTGGGCCACCTCACCTGAAATAAAGACCAGCCTTATGATCAAATATTAATACACTTTTATGAAATAAAATATTAAGCTCCAAGGACAAAGAGCAGAGGTGAGCAAATACCATATGTTTAATGGGTGAGGCTATTGTTTAGGCCATTATTCACTGACTGAATTGATCACTAGACAAGATGCTTTAGGATCTGGGTGGCTTACCATCTCCGATAATCCTCTGCCTAAATTTCCTTTGGGATTAATAATGTATCTAGATATATCTATATATATATCTAGGTAAACACTTTCTTTGGGGAAACCCTGACAAGAATTTCACAAAATGAAAAAATGACTCCTCTACAGGTTGTTATTTCTATAAATACTGAATCTAACAGCATTCAAATAATATGCTTTGTGAGCCCAGAGCCAAAGTACCTAAGGAAAGCTGGATTTGAAGATGCGACGAGAACAAGAAAAAACAGAAAAACAACTCCAGGAAATATATATTAAAGGACCAGTGCGCAGGATTTACTAGCAGTGAGTTTGCAGATTGCAACCAACTGAATACATCTCTCCTCCCTCTCCCCTTACAAGCGAAACGCAACAGGCCCTCTCTAGAGCCGGTGTTTGGTTTGTCAGTTCTGGGCTACTGTAGAAACATGGTGGTGCAACATGGCAGGCTCCGTGGAAGAGGACCCGCTCCCTATGTAGATATAAAGAGCTCATTCTAAGGTAACAAAAACACAACTTGCTTTCTTCAGGTCATTATACACTAATTAAAACATACTTACATGCTTACTTACTTACTTACGTACATGAATATTATATTCAATTTCTGCCAAGTCTGTTCCACTAGATGCCACTAAATTCTACACAATGCACCTTTAACCATGATAACTAGAGTGGGTAACAAACAATTGTTCAATGGAAAGGGAGGAAAGAAGACAGTGTATGGCACAACCTAGATAGATTTAAAATACATTATGGCAATTAATTACTTAAGGGAAGGTACTGAATTCCTTTGAGAAATTTGCAATGTACTACAAAGTCAAGAGGTTGTGATACGTAGCACAACAAGCTAACGAAGGACAGACAGAACTGCGTTTCCTGCGCATGTGCAGTGGCGTCTGCCATACTCAGAACTACTCTCTGGAAACTGTAAACGTGATCACTGTTATTACTCTTTGGAGCTGTTTCTATACAAACTACCAAGCCAAAACTCTTAATAGTGAAAGAACATGTCACCCAGTGCCGCGGTGTGACTCACTGATGTGTTTTTAATAGTTTTTGGACAACAACGGAGGTCTATAGCACAGAGGGATAAGATATATCAGGCTTTGGATACACACACAATACTTGTAAGAACGATCAATTCATTGTTGGTTTGGCTCTGCACATGAGATTTGTGACAATAAGAAACATACAGAAAATTGCCAGTCTTATCCTTTAAACAATTATTAACTACATACCTCCAGTCTCAATACAGAAAGGACAAAAACGCTGTAAAGTTTCAAGAGTTAATATCTGTTTACTTTCAACATGCTCTGTGTATGAGTCATCAGTCTGTGCTGGCTTAACACACTTGTTGAATGACAGCAAACAGCGTTCTGAGATGAGTTGATGGGTTGCTTCTTGAAAATGTCTCGGTACATTGAAATGTTGCCTTCTGATGGCACTAAAATGCAATAATGTGTATTCTGACACGCTTGGCAGGCAGATGTCACTGTTTGGACTACAGTCATTCAATTCATGATTTTTCCATGCAGTTCATCCAGTGTCACCTACTTCATTTCCTTCCCTTGAAAACTTCAGTATGTGGGCAAAACAAAACAACCTGCCAGAACAGAGATTAATGAACTATGATTTTGAACCACGCCTCCTCTTTTATGAGCTCTGACTCCATAGGTGTGGTGTCTTGTAATGTCTATGCACTTAAGCCTGTTTTAAAGGACATTGCACAGATATCCTCACTTACCCAGATGTGATAGATTAGGGCATCAAAAAGGTGCATAATGTGATTTTCTTTCATGTTTAGCTATTCTTTAAGGCTTTAAAACTTCACAGTGAAGCTTTAAAACTTCTCAGTTTATCTCGGTTTAACAGCGTTTTGCATATAACAATAGTCTTTTCACTTTTGTTCCTCAAAGAAGAGAATTTTCTTTCCAAGGTTAAGCTCATACATCAAACTACCTCACTGGAGAGCCTAAATGAGTGTCTGATAAGAAGGTCAGTGCTTTGAATTTCTTGGAAGACTTGTTAAAAAGATTTCCTGGCTTTATTCAAGCAACAGCTACTCTGCCCTGCCTTTGAGCAAAGCACTTACTTCAGCAGTGATGACAGTTGTCAGTTCTCAGGTGTGCGTGGACATTTGATTTCCTCTTCCTCCCCTTTAGCCACTGCCGCTGGCCTCTCCACAATCATGTTCTGTGTTTTAACCCACTTGTTTGGGTGAATGACATCTTGCTTGTGTGTGTCATCACTGTGGGGTTTTGTTTCAGACAACTTTCCCACATTCTGGCGAGCACGCTGTCACCGTCTGGCTTTGTTTATACCCTTTAAAGCCTAATCTTCACATGATTATAGAGTGTCTGTGTTTTTGTTCTACCTCAAGGAGACAGAGACATCATTGTGAGCGCAATTTGCCCAAAGGTAGCCTCAACAATCTGAATAGCAGTAGTTAACATTGTCCTTACTGTACATAGTAAAGTCTTCATTCATGAAGCTTTGAATATTCAATCTAAAATGTTTAGAGCATCAAAACTGGGACACACTTGTATTATTTTAAATATTAATCTGCTGATAAAAAACCATAATCTGTGACTCCACCCTATCTCTCCCTGTCTCACTGATTGCGCTGGGTAACTCATCTCTAAGTGATGTTTACCCATGTTGAGTCTATTTTATGCTCAGCTATCATAATGACAGGCTTTAATATGCACCAACAAACCCTCACAACCAAGTTATTGTCATTCCTCCATCCATAGCCTTGAGACCTCTGTTTATTCTGTTATATAAACTGTTAAGAGAGATGTGGATGTTTTCCAATGTGATCTCTCGGGGCACTGAGTGGAAAAAGGCTGGTGTCTTTCAGACCATCTTACAATTGCAACTATATTTAGTACTGAATATAAAATTACCGTTCATGGCAGGCATAATCTGAGCAGCACTATGTGATTAAATTGAAGCTGCACTAATCAATGTTGTTATAGCCTATTAACAATGGGTCAAATGACTATGTGTAATGTGAAAGGTGTTGTGACAAACCCACAGAGCTTTATTGCCAAACTCAGTTGCCCTCAGCTCTACTGAGCATTTTAGCATCTTAGATCATTGTTTTATTTTAACAATCCGTAACTTTACTGTTTTGGTTCTCGTTGATGTTGTTCTTCCAGTTTCAGCAGGCATATGTTTTCAACAAAAGAGCTGATTAACCAATTGTACACTAGCACTAAACTGCACGGACAAAGTTAGCATCTGTTGAACATAGTGAAGCATTTAGCAGCTATAGAGCTAAAACTAAAGAGACATTTCCTTCAGGAGTTGGTTGACACCAAGACAAAGCTAAAAGTAGAGTGAATATGGGACTTATATTCATCAGGTAGCCTGAAAAACAACTCCAAATGAATGCTAATGTTGCTCCGTGTATTCTCGATGTGTAAATAGGCAACTATTTGCCAGCACATTCACTATATCAACTTTATAAGGCGATGATATGTCAATGTTGTGTTTACAGCTAGACAACATTATGGAGGATTTTCATTTATTGTTTAAATTTACTGAGATATGGGGTCACGGAAATTTGGCTTAACATTAGACATAACTATCAAAAGTATGTCAGTGTAACCCTGCAGCCACACCACATAGCTATTTAAGTATTAAACTCTAGCTAGCTAGCATGTATCATTAGCTCATCCTGTGTGGCTCCAATAGATTCAGGGCTACTAATTATCTAGAAGGCCAATGTGAACTATATCTCTCAGAATATTGGGCTAATAATGATGAGGTAAAGTTTAACATAACTTAAAAATTGCGGTTCAGTGGAGCTAACAGGCTCAGGACAAAGTAGAAAGGCTCAAATTCTCTGAGCTTTCTGTTGCTACCTTGGTGGAGAAACACCTTTATGGAGGGCATATATCTCCTTGCAGAGGCGTCACCGGCTCTATATTCAACACTGACAGCAGCTCACATCCATCTCGGCGGCCTTGGCCAGCTGTCAGGAACTCACTTCATCACTAGATGAGCTCCATCCCATGAAAACATTCACCTCACCGGGAGTACCTACAAACAATTCTCCTATCTCAGCTTGTCATAGTGAATATTACCGATGATAAAAAGGAAGGATGAGTTTATTAAAGCTTAATTTCATACTGAAGTGGTCTGATAATGGGGACCTAACAGGAAAACAGATGGCCTAATCTAAAATTAGAGTTAGCCACTGAATGATTATCCATGAACTAAATTTAGGTGAATAAATTATTCCTCATTGTTGCTATCTTGATCAGAACATTTATATCCTTTGAGTTAGAAAGCAATTCAGCTTTTGGACTCTCATTTTCCCCATCTGGCAAGTAGCCATTCCTTCACATGCCTCACATCAAGGCTTGGCGCTGAGGTCAAAGAAGAGACTTATGGGTGAGCTAATCAGCTCAGGATTTTATATGTGTAATCTGAGTTGGCTGCAAACACTGAGTGGATCACAGGCAAATGAGGAGACAGATTAGACTCCATGTGTGAGTGTGAGAGCGTGTCTGTCTGTGTACCACACATGTACACTAGATAGTATGTGGCATATGTATTTATATATTTGTTTGTGTGCTTGTCTGCGTTACCATGTGTAGTTTGAGCTCACGATGCCGTCATAAAGCAGATGTCCTCGGACTCTCCTGATAAAGTGAGGACAGCGATAGGCAGTTTTGGCTCCTTCATTCCTCTCAACGTGAGCCAGGAGAAACTGGATCCCTCTCTTCCCTTCACCCTTCGGCTAAAAAAGGACGTCTAAAATGCCCTCCTTTGCTATGCAAGGAGATGATGATCAACCACCCACTTTAAGTAGCATGATGACAGAAAGATTTATTTTCCTCTGAGGTGACTGATGCCATTAAGATGGTAGCATGACACAGCTTCTGTTGTTATATTTGGGGGCAAGATTTGATTTGACGGGATACTTTCTAATTTTAGACCTATCATATCACATTCAAAGGGCATTACGATTCTAAAAATACATATATTTTTTGACATGCCTCCATAACCCAGATAGCATTGATAGAAACTATGATCCTCCTCTAACCCTGAAGTAATCGTCCAAAAATGTTCAGACTGACTTACATAATGTATTTTTTTCAGTCACCTTTGGACTAACATTACCTCTTAATCCATTGAAAACACCATATACAGTTAACTGAGTTATATATAAAAATTCACATGTTAGTTTTAAGGTTTTTATCATCTATTTTTTTTCTTTTTTTTTCGGGATTTATTCCTCTCATTCGTCTCCAACACCAAGGGTATATGAGCAACAAAATGATTTATTTCCACGTGTATATCATTTTTAACATGATTACTATGCTGTTGCAACATTTGTAAATGAGCTGAAATTATCATTCAAGTAATCAGATTAGCGTAATGCCAGTATAAACCTGCTAAAAACAAGACGATGATGCTGTATGACCTCAAGTAACATGATGACCTATGTGCTTATTGTATTTCTGTCAGAATCAGGTGATGATCATTGTTTGTAGTGATTTTTTTCATCAATATTTAGGGTTTCTAGGTTATCTAGAAAGTAATTATCCCCAACATTACACACACACAAGATAAGTGTGTAACCAGGCATAAAATATGGGTCAAAGCAGGTATGTTTTAAGGATTAACGTGTGGACCTTTTATCAAATTTTGATTGAGTTAGTCCCATGACACGACTGTGAGCTCATCAGTTAGTTCTGCAATCTGAAAACCACTCCTGATATTGCTAATAAATGAGTAAGAGATTTCATCAACAATAATGAAACAAATACAAGCCTACCGCCCTGCTAGTGGCTCTGTTAGGCTGTACGGCACAGTGGTGCTTTGACATTTACTAATTAGGATACACAACACATGTAGACCTGATGATGGTGCTAGATTAAAAATTCAGGGATCGCCAAAGTGACTACAGTTCATCCTAGAGGGGACATGAATATGTGTAAAAAATGTTACGAACCTAAAAGCCGATAATGTCAACCTACTGGTAGCAGTAGAGGAAAAGACAGAGGATCACCAAAGTTAGTATGATGTCTGAATGTCTGTACAAAATTTCTTGGCAATTAATCAAACAGTTGTGGAAATATTGTATTGTATATTCAGTCTGGACCACAGTGGTGAACTGACCAGCCTGAAAAGAAGGCAGTCAGATAAGCTAAAGAATCACTGGTAACAACGCTTGATTATCTTCACAAACTAGTGGATTGTCTCACTCTTTGACACACTTTGATCAATCTCATTCTTTGATCAGTCTTTGTCTCCTGGAGGTCATTTGGCCTTAAATTTTCGGGGGTGTTAACCTACAACGTGGATGCTCCTTGGCCTGTAGGTCAAAGGTGAATTTAGGGCGAAGTAAGATGTGAAAACAGCATGTGTCATCAACAAATGCTCCCTACCATTAAATTATAATTGGACTATCAATCCCATGTCAATATATTACTGGAACAGTGACTACATACAGCTACTTAGAATGCAGTAAAAGTGAAGTAAGTAAAAGACCCCACCCGTTGAGTGGTTACAGAGGGAAGGGATGTCATTATTCATTCACCTTTTAGTAGATGACTTTAACCTGAACCCAGCCACAACATGGGAGTGCCATCAGATACAATCAGAGAGAGAGAGATTTACTCTAATGTGTTTGGTCAAGGGGAGCAGTTAGGAGTGGTACGTATTCACAGTGACAACTCCCCACTGAGACCTCTGACCCCTTCCAAATAATTAGTCAAAATTCCTTAGAAGATGTGCTTAAATGATTGTGTAAACACCACTTCCCTATTTCTTACACTGATTAGAACTGACGCACACAGAAAATGACTGTACAGTTATGGTGTAAATATATTGAAAGATAGTAGCAGCACTGATTGATATCCCAACACACTGGGTTCGATGTAACTATCCCACGCACTATTTTGACAAAACATCTCCAGAAGACCCAAGATATTCAAAGTATGTGTTTACAGGTAACATCGTAGTGCTGCAGTATTAAAAGTTTAGTATAATTATAGACACTGGAATGCCTGTACACATAAAAACTTTTTGTTAAGCTTTTCTTCAGTGAATAACGGGGAAACAGATTGTACTGTACATTACATGTGTTTGTATAACAGGTGGAACTCCCACGAGAAAACTCCCATAATAGTGCAATAAAAATGCCATGGTCGGGACATTAAAACATTATATTATAACAGGGCTGATTTTATTTGTTGGCTGTAGGTGGCATTAATAATCAATGGAGCCTGAGGTTTATTAATTCGAGGAGAGGTGAGAGTAATTCGAGGGGTCCCAAGCCTGGTCGGTTATAAATCCCAGCGTTATTAACATATTTTAAGGAGTTTACACTCACGACTTCAAAACTGGTTCTTTTCATGTCTTATGTTCGTTGCTCATGGACACAGAGGGACATGTGGGCTGTTGTAGGGATTGAACCTACAACCTATCTAGTCCCAGGACGACTTATCTATATCCTTTGTGTCTCGCTTTTGACAACGAGTGAAAACTTTACACGTTAATATCTGCTTTTTAAGTTATTTCATTCAAAACGTGAGATTCATTTTAAACCTTTAGATGATTTTGAAAATGATTGTGATTTTTGTTGCATTAGCTGAAGCTTGGAGGATGGACATAGACGATGCACATTTATAAGGACATATTAAGTTTCCATTTTAAAGATATATTTCCTCATTTGTGCCAAGAAAAAAACATGTCAAAGTGGATTTACAAAGCAGGCAAAATAGGCAACTGCCTCGGGGTCCCAGAGGCCCCACAAATTCACTGTGTGTGTTGACTAATTTTGTTTGTGAATATGGTAATATGCTCTACTACAGCACTGATTTTGGTGGGTCCTGTTTTATTACCTGATCTTGAGCCCCTCAAAAAGAATCACTGTGTCAGAATCTGGTTTGAAGGTGATACTGTGTTTATTGCAAAATTAACTTGTTTAATTACATAACCAAATTGCTGTGTGGGCCCTGCAGCCAATTAATCTCGCCATCATGATAATTATAGATAACAGGCTGATACACAGAATAGGCCAAACCAATAACTTTAACATGCCACTGAAGGGTTCCAATAATGTTCCATGTCCTGTGCCAAACTGGTGGAAATCCGCAGAAATTACGCATTTGTTTATTCTAACTGTTTTGACCAGAACTATAGCCCCACCTACGGAGAATACCACAACCAATGAGCTCATCCCTGCCTCAGAGGAGTGACCTGTATATCTAAAGCTCCAGTCTTGCTTGTTCATTGTACTGAGTCAGCGGCCATGCGCAAATGGATCCAGAGGAGGGCTGTGCTGTGTAGTCTACATAAGATCACTCCCTGCAGGGCTGCACGCACAGCCAACTGGAGATCACTGGCAGCGGCTGGAGCCCTGACCTGCATAAATCTTTCACACGCAGTGATTTTATGAAGGGAAAGCATAAATCCACGATAGCCTGACGGGCACCTTGGAGTCTCACCAGCAACCCTCCTCCTCCTCCTCTAATGACTGACCATCGCGGACCACGCATGCAGAGAGCAGCAACGATGCGGCGGCTCTGCTGTTAACTTGCCCGCCCCCATCTTTCTGTTTTTTTTTTCATATGCCGGTTCAAGCTCGGAGGAGGCAGAATAAATCAAATATGAAGCTCAAACCAAACCAGACCAGGACATACGATGGCGAGGGCTTCAAGAAACGAGCAGCTTGTCTGTGCTTCAAGAATGAGCGTGAGGAAGAGGTAAGAGATCCCGCCATGTATAACTGGACCATATGAGCAACATACAGAGGGGGTTGCATATGACTTTGTGGCCTAGTCACCCCCCTCTCTGCACCCAGTCATTCAGCGAGCACAGGGATGGTCGTGAATAAAACAGTCAGTAATCTTTAATAATGTTTTACGTTTTGGCTTCTCCCATTTCTCCCAATGCGGCTTTTTTTGGTTTGTGTTTCCGTGCTGGTGCTGCTGGTGCGCCTTGGGCCATCCAGTTTAGTCTAGTTTGAGGAGGAAAGAGAAAAAGAGGCTGTTGTCAAGGTAACGTCCATTAGCAACAAACTACTACCGGCTCTGACTTTCAAAATAAAACCCGCGATTAAAGGGAAACCAAGGTATTTTTCAACCTGGACTCTATTTTCAATGTTGTTGTGTCTAAGTGACTAATGGGAACAACCTTTTTTTTTTTTTTAAAATTGGTCCAGTATTGAGCAAGAGTGCTCCAGCTAACAGCCGCGAAACGGGCTGCAATCGTAGACTGTAAAAAAATATGGACGTAGTCACCGTTGGCGTCACCCGTTGGTTTGTGGACTGCCGTTTTGAAGCCTCAAGTTTAGCGATTTGACCATCGCCATCTTGGATTTGATTGTCGCCATCTTTGACTTTTGGAGCCAGAAGTGACCATATTTGGAGGAGAGGGTGGAGCTGACCCTAGCGCTAGCTGCTAGCTTAGTTAGCACGGTGCATTTACTGTGATAATGCTAATGCTGATTTTCGCTAGCAAAGAACAGGCCTAAAACCATTAAAACTAAATGTACTTACCGGAAAAACAGATTAGCCAACTCATTAGAGGGTCTTGCAGTACAACCAAATGCTGAACAAGACTTTTTTAGACTTCCCAAGTGTCACAATTAACTTTCATGAACTGAAATTAGCGTCACATATGCCTATACTCTGTGAATCTGGGGTTACGCCATGGTTACGTTATGTAATCAATGTTGTCGCCGTTGTAGCGACTTGTCAATCACAAGATAGCCATGCCCTAAAGTATACTCTACGACCATAATTAACAAAATGGACATCATGCTGTATTGAAGAAGACTTGAAACTAGCGATTGAGACCATAAACTCATTAAGAAACTGTTTACTGAGGCAATTAATAAAGTGAGAAGTAGGGTCATTGTCTCATAGACCTCTATACAATCGGACTTCTTTTTGCAACTAGTGGAGTTGGCCCCTGCCTGCCATTTGAAAAAATGCAGGTTTAAGGCACTTCAGCATTGGCTTCACTTTTCAGACTTGGAGCTACCTGCTTGGCTGCAATGTAATCCATAATGTACGTCCACTAAAGGTGCTTGTTTTTACCACTGACAGACTCAGATTGTTATTATGAGTGTCTGACAACATTACGGAAAGGACCATACAGACATACTTGATCTTTCGCTTGATCAGGTCTGTTTGTTATTGTGTCTAACCAAGTCTCGCTCATGGAGAAGTCTCGCTCTGAAATCCCGCTAGAGTTGTTGCAGGAAGACGGCTAAATAATCAGCTAAATATTCAGCCATGACCGAGAATCTTTTAGATACACTAAGCTACACTTTCTGTAAACCCAACAAACTCTTCCCGGCACTCCTCTCTCCAACTCTCACTCACGTTTCCACCGTTGTCATCTGGCAACAAGTCAACTACTAGCTGGTCGTTCCCAGAGCCCAGCTAGTGACTAAGGCCGATCAGGCTTTTGCGGTCCGGGCCCTTAAACTCTGGAACGACTTACCTGCTGAGATTAGATTTGCTAAATCTGTTGCTGCTTTTAAATCTCTTCTTAAAACATTATTTAAAAGAAAAAAAAGCTTATCTGTGTGAATTTTGTTTTATTTTTATCTTTTTTTGTATTGTATTTTATCTTATTGTATTTTATATTTATGTGAAGCACTTTGTTACATTGTTAAGAAAAGTAACTTATGAATTAAGTTTATTATTATTATTATTATTATAAAGTAGAACTCTTGTTTTGACGAGCGCGTTGTACTTCCGCGTAGCTTCCTGTTAGCTTGTGTCTCAGGCAGAGGGGGCGAGGCGCTCTGTTGCACGTTTCCCTTTTAATGTCGGGTTTAACATCGGCTTGTGTTTAGTGGGGAGATAAGAATACACTCTGTTATTAGTCATATCTGTCAACCGCTGCGCCACTTCACCACATTTCCCACCGTGAGCATCCGTAACCAGGCAGCGGTCATTCATGATTATGCTGCATCCCGCCGGCCTTGAGCGAGCAGCTGCGTAGCAGTTATGTGGATGAGGATTTAAAGCGGCCTTAACAATGTAAATAATGAATGTGAGGTGACAGACACATATTGTTGTTGTGTCTTAGACTTTTCTCAGTGATACTCAATACATTAGACCCACTTTGGAGGGGATTTGTGTACCTTTCAGAAGTGTTTCTCCACCCTAAACCTGATTAAAAATACAATGTGATAATCCCAAGATATTAGGATATT
The DNA here is from genome assembly GCA_038419695.1 of Scomberomorus guttatus. Taxonomy (NCBI): domain Eukaryota; kingdom Metazoa; phylum Chordata; class Actinopteri; order Scombriformes; family Scombridae; genus Scomberomorus; species Scomberomorus guttatus. Next base: position 11,631,308 of record CM076466.1, on the reverse strand, counting down.
ACTATTAGTATCTCAAAACGTGTTTTGGATTTTTTGACATAGGTTTTGGGTTACTTCATTTTACAGTATATGTAAACAAAACGTAAACAAGAAACACAGTGACCCATATCAAAAACCACATACACGCACAAAGACCTTCCTTTTTCTGTGTCCTGACATACTAAGAAGGGTGATTGCATAGTATTATATTTTATTATCCAAAGAAGAGCATTTCTTTTTGTAAATGTCTCTTTCAAGTTAAGAAATTTTCAGCAGTAGTCTACATTAGAGCAGTTTACAGAAAATCAACTTTTTGGCAAAAGCTATTTCCAGGCGCTTCCTATGTTGTGAACAGTCTAGACAAAACCCTTTTTTGTGTCCCAAAATCAAGACTTATCTCTTCTATTGTGGCATATCCTTGCATGTCTAAATTCATCCCCCTCTTTGTGCATGGCATAAACAAACTGTTACACAATATACAATAAAAACATCCCAGTCTGGTATCGCTAGACTGGCACAAAAAGCTTTCCCTGAGCCCTCCAGTGTTTGGCTGTACAACACACAGATCTGAAGATTTACACATGCATACACACACACACACAAGCATAACCCGTTAACTCAGATGTGCAGATGTTATGTCATTGTGATGCATGAGTTTAAAGTCTAAGGAGCTTTTTCTGAAAGTCGCAATGGTAAGTTCTGAGAAAACTTTTCAGGCCCTGATAGGCTACTCATGCCATCACAAAGATGGCACTCCTTGAAGTATAGGGAAACAATCTGGAGCTTTGATTGGCTAACAATAGCCATTGTCTTCCCAAAGAAGCTTGAGATGTTGGGCTTTGTGATATCAATGCTTTCCTTAAACACATACGTACACATTCTCACACACACACACACACACACAATCAGTTTTTAGACGCAGGAGACCCAACTGTGGTGAAATAAGAGCTGTGCATGCTGCTGGACTGTTTTGTTTTGGAGAGGAAAGGAGAAAACTGAACCCTCAGGGCAAGATACTCCATGACTACAATTTCACTCCCAACAAGGGAAACTAGCAACTTGACAGTGCACAGATAGCTGAGCAGGGTACCCGAGTTGTGGGCTTCTTGGGGCCTGTGTGCCAAGAGAGCTGCTTTAATTATTTTTACACAGCCTTACGTCAGTGAACGGCTGTAGAAACCCACAACTTAAAGAAGTGGCGCTAGTGTTTTAGTCTAAAAGATTAAAATCAGTGACATTGACTCATTTATATATTTCATTCAAATACAGGATTTTCTGTGAAGCACACACACATGTTAAAGCCACAAATTTGTGGGCGTGTAGCTGATTAATAGCTTCTATGAAATGACTTCCTATCACAAATGCCTCATGTGGTGGCTTCGCAAAAAAATCAAAAAGCAGTTAAAGAGAAACTGCCTGCACAGCTTTATGGATGTTCTGTGTAATGTGAGAGGCGTCACTTGTAGTAACTTGACTCCCGTCTGCAGTTCCCCTCAGCTGTACAGAGTTTTAAAGCTTCTTTCAGCTCGTCGTTTAGGTTTCCCGGCCTGCACTGTTTTGGTTCAGTCTCACCGCTCTCGTGAGTGGAGAACCAGTTGGTGGAGAACAAAAAACAGAGCTAAAAGGAGAGCAAAAATTGGAAACACGACTCCAGTTGAATGCTAACGTTGCTCCATATCTGCTGGATGTGTAAATGTTTGCTAACAGGTTTGTGCCATATCATCTTTATAACGTGATGTCAGTGGCTTTTTTTTCTGGAGCTGTGCCCTGAACTGGCCAAACAAAATCAGTTATTGCAAATTTAAGTCAACTGTTGTAATCCTTAATTTCTGAATCCAGACTTTAAATGATGCCATTAAAATCATATTTCTTTGTTTCATGATTTAGAAGCCACCTAATGTGTAACACACCTAGGCTTTTATCAAACTTTATATAATGTTATAATGAATTAAATGAATTGAGACAACCGTTCTACATGTAGCAGTAACCTCCATGTTTATCAGATTGAATCCCAGCGGCTAGATATTGAAGGTATTGCAGCAGACTGTAAATAATGTCAAACTGGAAGTGGGAGGGGGAGGTTATCAGTGGGAGAGGATGCTTCATCATGAAGTCAGAAATGGAGGTGCTCAGCCTCTCTCTCCCCCTCTTTGCCTCTCCTGTTTGTCTCTGACTTTCCCTCTTTATGACTCCTCTCTTATTTGTTGATACCAGGATAATGCAGAGACTATATTACCGTCTTAGCAATATTGATTCAGAGCCTGTGTGCTTGAGTGTTTGAGACTTGCCATCATTCTCTCTTCCCGGCACCCGGCCTGGCTTGGCATTTGGAGGCTTCTTTATTTGACAGCTACAGGCATTTCTCATTGGGGAAGAGGAGGAGGTGTTTATGTCCTCCAGAATATTCCTGCCTGCTGTCTCTGTTGAGGCCATGCCAGAGGACTCGCTGTCATCCTCTGTGTTTTACTACTAATGGTAGTGCTGATACCTCAAATTCAAGATTGCTTTGGTCTTCATCAGTTACGAGTTACAGTGATCAAACTGTTCATATGCTCATGTACCTTTCCATTCTGCTACTGGTGACATGTAATTTTGGTTTTCCAGGTGTTATATAGCGGCCAGCTAACACCAGATGAGTCTGACATCTGTCCATAGTGTTTTTCATTGCCCAGAGGAGATTTACTTTATGTAGCTACAGCATTTGCTCACCTCCCTTTTTCACGTAGGGGGCCCCTGGGAGACGGTGTGAGTTGCACAACAGTGAAATGTCACCGTGAAACACTACAGTGTTCCCTCTGGGGTTTCTCCTTCACCCTGCCCCTCTTTCCAAATATAAGTGGGTTTTCTGTGCTCAGAGTTCAGCTGTCAGCTGACCGTTGATCTATCTATCATGACGGTGTGAGTTATTTTGTTTTTATTGTCATGCTTTCAACTGTAGTCGGACACTTTTTTTTTTTATAGCCATGCTAGTGGCTGTAGACTTAGTCTTGTTAACAATTGAATTAAAGGGAAATTGAGTAATTTCTGTTTACAGTATTTTTAGATACTTGCATTTCAGTCAATTCGCTAGGTTTCCTACACATGCATAGATGCTTGCCAGCTTGATTTTAACTGTGATGGCTCCGCTTGTATTGTCCTTTCACAAGACTCAAAAGGCAGCGCCAAACCCCTGCTGCTCCCTCTTATGAAATGTAGCTGTGAAGAATCATATTTCTAATTATATACAGTTTGTAATATGTCGATTCAGTGCTCTACATTCCTAAATTCATTAAAACGAAACTAAACGTAGCCTGTGCTGTATACTGTGGATGGACAAATAAAGAGTTCCTTCCAGGGCAGCAACCGAACGATAAAAATGGAACAGCCAGAGCAGAAATCTGCTTTGTCCTCGCTGCTCCGGAAGCTTTGTAGCTTTTGTTTTGTATACATCCCACACTGTTGGCTTAGGAGACGTTGACACCAGTGATCTCCCTTTAAGCCTCGCTGGCTGCAGCTCAACACACAGATGCACACAAAATCAGACAGTGAGGGCAGCGGGTGGTAGCGCTGTGAAATCTCTTAACACACCCCTAACACAAAGAAGGAATGAATGAATATTTTATTATATCATACCACTGAAACTGCCCGTCCCGCAGAGGAACGCACGGCACAAAAGTGGCCTATATGAAAACAGACTTCTGGCAGAACTCTGCTTCATATTCTGTGTCTGCTAGTTCACCTTGTCTGCAAAGGCCATTCTGTTCTCAAGCAGGTTACGAGGTTCAACTTTACACATATTTTATAGTTTGCACTCTGCTGAGAAGACGTCATGCTCCGCACTAGCGCCGCTTGAGCTATTTGTGTAAATGCCCCTTCCTTTAACACACGTCACTTACTGTACAACATGTAGGACGTACACCTGTTGTCTAGGATAAACACCTGTTGTGGGTTCCCCTTGAACCTTTTCATCTCCAGGAAATATTTACTGAACGTGCACGTACTTAATCCACATCATCATGCTTGACATAGCTGCACGCATGCAACCCCCTCCCTCCTCCCGCCTCCCTAACCTACATGTACAGTATATCAGCTGGGAATAAACAGGTGGTTGAGTTTGGCAGCACGTGAGGAAAGCGGCAGCAGACAGCGCTCACGGTCAAGGCCCCAGGCATGTGCCGTCCAATCGGTTTGGCCATTGGCCCTGGCCCTTAGAAAGAGCCTCAGCAGGCCTCCTGGTACCAGCAGCCAGAATCCAATTAGAGAACGTAAGGGAAGCTATGTGAAAGCTGAGTTAGGATTAACTGACAGACTAACTCTTCTTGCAGATTACTGGATATCGTGATCAGATGGGCGGCGGAGGTGGATGTCACCATCTGTTGCACAAGCTGCTTAACACACGTTTCTCCCTTTTTTTTTTTTTTAATGCATGTATATTTACGTTCACTGCTTGCTGTGTATTATAGAATAATTCATGAAGCGACAAGCTGTGAAATGGATCATAAGCCATGACCCCAGTGGTGTAACGGATATGTGAAGAAAATGTAGTAAATGAACCACCAGAGACTCCGATTTTTATAAGCTTTCCTTGTATTGGCTGTTGATATGTTTATTATGTTGTGTCCTGTCACAGACTGTGTGTTTTTTTTTTTTTATTGATGATTGAATATTTACATGCACATGTTTACAGCAGGTGTGCTTGTTTGGTGTGGTTGCTATATGGACCCTGCTAGAAACCGCAGACACAGGCATATCTGATCTGTGCATATCAGTGCACACTGCAGCTGTAGTGTAATTCGAGCCTCACAGGCCACTCAGGGGAGCACTGACAGAATTGGAGTCGTTCATGCTTGGTTTACATGCATTGTTTTGCCGGGGTCAAGTTGTGTTGGAGAGGCTTCAGCGTTGACTTTGATTGAGCTTCATCGCTAGACCAGGAAAAAAAAACAAATGTTATTTGCTAAGTTGACAAGTTGTAATACTTGAAGCATTTGAGAAGAAGAAAATGCACAGAAAAACACAAATACATACATAAAATCCATAAAGTGCGAGAATCAAGTCACCAAGTTAAAGCTGAATGTTCAGTTGGGTGCCAAAAAAATGTCCCTGAAAAGTCCAAACTATCAAAACTAAACCAAGTAAGTGACAGGAAATAGGAGAATATGTGAGCAGTGTCTCCAAGGGACACACAAGGACACACACCCTCATTGCACCGTAAAACAAAAGGATTGAGACGTCCTACATTTCCTGAACTTGTGCTTTCTTTGACAGGTCCTGCTGGTCAGCAGCAGTCGGCACCCGGACCAGTGGATCGTCCCCGGTGGAGGGATGGAGCCGGAAGAAGAGCCATGTGGCGCTGCGGTGCGAGAGGTCTTTGAGGAGGTGAATAGATCTTATTTTGTTTTGTCAACCTCATCTTGACTTGAAAGTGAGGTTATTCTGCGATCATCATCACAAAGTCTTCACGCGTAGTTGAACACATTTCCAACTTAACCTGCATCCAGACATCACCTGTCCATAATATAACAGGGATCCAAAGCACCAAGAACCTCTGTTAATGCATCTACCTGTGTTCAAACTGCAGGATTTTCTGCGGTTTTTCTATGTTAAAACAATTTTCTGTCATAGTTTTGACCAAGAACCTTCATTTTTTAAAAAGGTAGTCGCATATATATTTGAAAAAAGAGGATAAATACAGCAGGAGCATAGTATTGTTATGTTGAAAACTATATAATCTACACTACACATTTTAGGTGGTAAGGTGACATTCGTATACATGGTGGCAGAGGGTGAATGGGCAAATTCTGGCTGTTGAGGACAGTACACATGAGATGTTTTGAAACTTTCACATCTTGTCATCCTTGGTTAAACATGACTCTCTCAACCCTTATCAGTTGTCCATTTCCAGTCAAACAAACACTGAAATGAGCAGAACTGGAGTTGCGTGGTTGCAACCAGCTGCCAGCAGTATGGTATGCCTGCCAAGGGCAAGATTTTTGAAGGGCCACGGTGTCAGTAGCTTGGTGACTGAGGAGTCTGGTGGTATTCCAGAGGTCCCGCTAGTTGAGAACCTTGTGTTCTCAGCCATGTCAGCGGTCTAAACTTGGCTACTTGCTAGATTCCAGTGCACTCACAGGCCCCCACAGCTCAGTCCGCTAGACACATCAGTGGGACAGGGTGACACTTGTGAAGTATGTCAGGCAGGGGACTGGGAAAAGGGGGGAAAAGACAGATGTCATACGTCTTGACAGTCATTTGATTCCGGTGAAGTACATCTGAGTTAATAAAACAACTGTTAAGTGTTACGAAAGGGATGTGATTACTCTTTCAGGACTCAGGCCAAGCTTGGTTTTCCAGCCAAAAGGACAGTACTAATGATTGATAATGATGCCTATTAGAATGACTAATAATGTTCTTCCTAAAGACGTTCTATCATCTCAAACACCAAAAGGTTCCTTATAGAAATCATAACACCTTTTAACAGAAACAACAATTATAGTTTGACAGTTTAACAGAGTTTCCTACAAAAATTGGATAAGCTATGAGGCCACAGAAGTCAAAAATGAACTTGATAACAAAAAGTCAGCGACTTACTCTGCAGTTTAATTCTGAACCTTTTGTGTTTGGGTAATTGTTTGTCAAGCATTTCTATATCAAAACAAAATCTGGCGAGTCATTGTTTTGACACAGAATATAGTCTGTGGTTTGAAAACCGTTCTTCTATTGTTTTCACCCTCTATTTGTCTTTGTGATTTTATGTGAGACCACAGCTATTCAAATGACAATGCAAAAAAGAATTCTGCTTGTATTGTACTGTAGAATATGTGATTTAAATTTTTTTTTTTCTTTTTATTCCTCAGGCCGGTGTGAAGGGCAAGCTAGGACGTCTGCTTGGTGTGTTTGAGGTGAGCTTTTGTGGCTTCATGATACTCAGGATGTTTATTATACATATGCATTACAAAGTGCACATATAAGGGTATAAAATGCATAAATAACCATTGTAGCCCCGTGCATATCAGCACTCCTGCAGCTCTCCTGCAGCAGCTCTCCTGCAGCTAAAAATCAGAATAACTTTGATCCTGTGCACACAACATTAACAACAAAGACATCTTTGCTTGTGTTCATGGTTTTGTATTATCATCAAATATTCAAGTTCTTCTTTTTTTCCTGATCCCTATAGCAAAACCAAGACCGGAAGCACCGGACGTATGTGTATGTGTTGACTGTCACAGAAACGCTGGAGGCCTGGGAAGACTCTGTCAACATAGGTACTTGCTCTGCTGGGGAGTAGTCTACCTTTTACAGTGTACTGTCTTTTTATTTATGTGGAGGCCATATGGGTGCAAACATGCCTATAAATCGGGTGCGCTGATCTTAGCTGCAGTAGCTCTTGGCTGCAGTATATTACAGCTGTCAGTAGCCTGGATGCCAGTATCAAGCCTTACATATGTTATGTGGTCAGCGGAAAGCAGCATCTACCTGTTAAAAGTATGAACCAGAACCTGCTGAATTAGCTCCTTTTCTTCTTTTCAAATTCACAATGAAAGCTTAAAGAGTTTTTTGTGCATGTGTGCACATTTGTAGGTATATATGTCTTGTTTTTTTATGTGCATTGACCTTGTTTACCAGACAAATCAGTTAGCTGAGGATGATATTTAAATACACACTGCCTCTTGTGGCGACTTGCTGCAAAATATTTCAGTCCTGCCACACATTTTTTAAGTGTGGCAGGACTTTCCTCACGTGCCTGTTTTTAAGTTATTACGGTGAACTATTACTTGTTACCGCTTTATTTTACAGGTCCATTAATTTTATACTAGTTTCCTGGTGTATAGAGGTGAAGATTCTCAGTCTGTCAGGTCATTGTTATTTAGTTATTTATTATCCAAGGAGGGTTGAATCGAGGGCAGCTGGACTTGGTTTTAGATACTTGGAGACGTTTTGCCTCTCATCCTGAAAAAGATGGTACAAGTATAAGAAAAATGTTAAGTTGGTTGGTTTAAGAATTGTTAAGAGTCTAATTTATTCCAAATTTTTACAAATGAACAACTAGGAACCAACAGTTTTTTCCGCACCACCCTCTCTGTAAAATTAACCATTAAATACCTGCAAATTACTCAGACAATTTCCAAGAAGTTGTTACAAAAAAAAAAGGACCTGTAAAATAAAGCTTTAAAATTACTTCCTGGAGTGCCCTGGTAGCTGATTGGTTGCAGCTCATGCCACATAACCACAATGTCCCTGGTTTGACTCCGGTTGGGGACCTTCTGTTCCATGTCTCTCTCTCCTTGTTTTCCTGTCTGCTTCTCCACTATCAGCTCTCCATTAAAGGCAAAAAATGCCCAAAAACATAGCACGCACAGAATGTTGGAAGCTGTTGGAAGCACTGAAAGCCTGATATTAAAAGCTTCCTTAAACTCTTACACTGTTCTTTGTCTCCCTCTGCAGGCCGTAAGCGGGAGTGGTTCACTGTAGACGAGGCCATTAAAGTACTGCAGAGCCACAAACCCGTCCACGCCGAGTACCTGCGGAGACTCCAGCTCAGCTGCTCCCCCACCAACGGAAACTCCATCCTCCCGAGCCCGCCAGCAAACGACAACTACCCCCATTACAGCGCCACCGCCACCTCGCCCTCGACGGGCAGCGTGTTGGGCCCCTCCTGCAGATAGGACTGCACCTAAACCTCCTGTCCTGTCCTGTTCTGTCCAGCTGCAAACGTGGACAGTACTGAAAGTCTGTACAGTCTTGCATGAATCTATGACTTTTTCGGAGTTACGGCTCCAGTGTATGTATAATAATTTCTAGTCTTAGCTGCAGGACAGACCAAAGCCATTGCCGGAGCTGTGTTAAAGACTCACGTGACTGTCACATCTCGGACAGAAAAAACTGTGGATATGGCTAACTCAAGAACACTTTTTGATTTGCTGGCAAACACCAGACCGATGAGCCGAAGTTTGGGAGGAGGAGGAGGAGGAAGCTGCCGACTCTGCTGGCGCGAATGACACGTGTGAGACCTGGTGAAAGAATGCCTTACAGAAACTTTGTATGAATGTTGTATTTGGGGCGTTTTATTTCACTAACGGTTATTTTTCTTTTCTTTTAGCAGAATGGATATGCTTTCTAGTCAATAAAAAGGGTAATTGACCCCAAAGCACGTCCATGATGGGGGGGGGGAGGTTTTATAGACGTAATGATGTCTTAGTCATCAACGCATGATGATAACAGCAGATATCATACGTGGATCTAACATAAAAAAAAGACACCACAGCACTGATTTAATTTTAATGTAATGTGGGGTTTTCTTTACACCATGTAACCATTAATTATTAACACAACAAATGATTAATAACCTTTTGAATTGGCTTAAAATGATATATCCACCTATCAACATCTTATTTAAAAAAAAAAAAAAAAGAATGGTGGCATTAAAATATAAGTAAGAAAAGTGATAGTAATACACCTTACATTAATAATATTCATGAATACAGAACAAAATGAAATGAAAGTTGTGGCTTTTCTCGGGTCAGACGTCTTACAGGAACCCGTATCGGCTGTCGGTGAGTTGCTACCTCAGTAAACTGAAGACTGGATGAGTCACGATGCTGTTCGATATACTTTGACACAACACTGCGAGTGTTTATAGTTAAACTTCAGCCAAAGTGTCCAGGTCACGAGTCAGCTAACCTTGACTGTTCCAACAAACTTGTCTGTTTAAAGCCACATACCTTACATCGATGCTTGCTGTTTCCCATGTATTCAAACTAAAAAGTATTTAACGGGGCAGACTTGGGTATTATGTGCTGCCTTGAACTATAGTTGCGGGTCAGTTCAGTTTGTTTCAACTCTGTTAATTACAAAAAAATGTGGATTTTCTTCCAAACATTTACCCAGCAGTTTTCTTCTTCTCTTACTGTGACTGCTCATGTTACAACTATGCACTTGTGCTGCTGAAGGCAATTTGGCTAAAATTGTCCACCAAATGACATGATTGCAATGTACATGACAATAGTTTTTTTTTTTTCCCATCATCTACAGTGGAATTATTTGTCTCCCAGGAGGCTTTGAAGAGTCGCTGATCTCAGTTTGTTGCTCAGATCAAGAATCTCTATCAGGAAAAAGCTTTTATTGGTTCAAAAATAAAAAGTAATGACGTTTTAATATAAATATTGGATTACTTTCGGTTTGATTTTCATCACTGCTGAAACTAAATTTAGAATATGAGGACAGAAATGCACACATATTAGCAGTTAAATTGTAACATTTAAGATTCAAGCATCACTAAGAAACACCCGCTCAGCGCTGTGTTGACCGCTGAATGACGACTAGTAAACACGCAGAGATTTGTAAATAGCTTTGAAGAGAAATATTGAAAATGTGTTTTTAACCTGAATGAACCTGTAAATTTTCTCGTAATATTTTATATATTTTTTAACAATGTACAAATGGCAGAGAAAAACAAAAAAAAAACAAAAAACAAAACATGTAGAAAAACCCCCCCACCGAGTATGTACAGGATATTTGTATCGATGACAACGTGCCACAGGTTTAGGATGTGAAGACTAGTTTTTTGCATCTCAGTATGAAATGTTGAGGTTGGAATGAATGCATTTGAAACATAAGACTTAGTCTTACTGACGAAAAATAGGATAGTAGGTGATCTAAAACTTAAGAATCCACAGACTGGATCTTCAAATTTTTAGAGAAATGGGCAGAAAATGTAATGCTTTTTAAAAACACTATATATGTATGTATGTGTATACATATATACATAGCATTTTGCTAATTAACCTGTGTTTGTTATGGCCAACCAGGCACGACTATCAAGGAATATACATATAAATGAGGAAATTGGTGTTTTTAAAATAAAGACATGTAACATTTTGGGGGTTTTTGAAAGGACTGTAATGATCAGAGGAATGTTTTGGAAAGAAAATGACAGTTTGCTTTAAGTTAAACTGACAGACAAATGTTTATTCATTCTGTTTTGTAGCAGTAAAAACTGCTTTTTCCATTTTCCCCCGTGCCACACAAACCTATCTCATGCTGTAAAATGTTGCTTTCCTTCCAACAATTGCCATAATTACAAAGTCAAATCATCATCGTCATCATCTGCAGTATCATAAACTCTGATACACCGATTCAGCCAAGCCTTGTTTGACGGGTTAAATGAGGACACCTCAAACCTCTTAATGCGTGTGTGAAAATGTGTGTATAGTGGGGCTGATGAAAGTGAAATATGACTTGTGCCAAATTAAAAAATGTGTTGGTGTTCAGGCGGGAAACATTCTTGATGATACAGTTAATGTTATTTCAAAGTATAATCAGTAATAATGTGAAAAAGTGTGCGTTTTAGAGATTGACTACATCCTGCATTGTTGAAATGATCACTAATAAACCACAGGCACTTACTCCCTTAACCTCATACTGTTTTTAAAATCCACTCCACAGTCATACAACTGAGCATATAAAACATGTGAGACTACAATCCAAATCAACATAAATTTAACCCCTTAATGTCGACATTTTGTCTCCGTGTCCCCCTGAAACACCTTCTTCCTCCACGTAAAAGTCCCTCAAATTAAATGTATGTGTTCAAATACAGCCTCTAAATGACTGTTAATGTGGATTTGGACAGCTTGAATGTTTGGAAAAGTCACAAAGATGTGTCGTGTGGCGCATTTGAATCGAAGCAAACTGAAGATTTGTCACCATTTTGTCATATGCACAGTGAAGTTTGAAGTCAAAGTGATTGTAAGAGCTGGACTGGAAAGATTGTTTTTGAGGATGCATTAAAGGGGGAAAACTCTTACTATAACTGTTTTTTTGAATGTTCATTTATTTGAATCTGCTCTACACATAGTCTATGAGGAATTATTTTTTTTATCTGAGGGTTTAGTGTATTAATAGCTTTGGAGTCATGACAAGATCAACCTGCTATCGGGCCCCAGGGTAAGAATGTGGGCCAATTCCCACCCTGACTTCCCATTCTCAGCTGGGATTAGCATCTGTAATGTTACACTTTTACTGGCTGGCATTTTTGGGTTGGACAGTTTGCACAATAGCACATGACAAGGACCATAACACTACATTTTAACACCAGGATCAGGTAATAATGTAGGACATCTGTTCCAGGGCTGCAGGGCAGCTTTGTTTGGTAATCTGTTTGGAAGCAACACAATTAAGATTATTATAACATTTTAACAGTAAAAAAAAGAACAAAATAGAATAGAAAATGGTCTGTGTTCTCATCAGGGTAATGAACAGGGTGAGCAGGCGCCTGCAGTACTTGGACTTGGTTGTAGATACTTGTAAACTGTACTGTAAGTATCTACAACCAAGTCCAGTTGCCGTCAATTCAACCCTCTGTGGATAACCATGACCTGGATACCGAGAATCCTCACAGACGGCATACAGAGCCAAACATTGACCTTTAGTCAAATAAAAATAACTCAACAATCTGGTAGTTCTTGTTGAGAAAATTTCAATATCTTTGAAAATACCTTTCAAAGCATGTCGAAAGACTCATAGTGACTCCTTTCTCTGGAAAGACATGCCTGGTGGGAGCCGCCCTTTGTTCCTGGCTGTGGTTTCCTCTTACAACTCGTGCCAAAGAGGGCGGTGCTGTGGTCCAGGCTGGAAAACAACTACTAAACAGGTAGACAACTACTGACTACAGAAGCAGCAGTGTCCAAAACCGGCAGTTTCATTCACAAACATTTGAAGAATGCACCTGTCTCGTCTGTGAATGGGCACCAGAGTCATTGTTTTGCAAAATCAAAATTAAATATTAACACAGAAAAAGGAGTTAAATATTCAACTTTGTGTGCCTAAGTCAATTTAGGTGAGTGTATGAAAGAGAAAGTATTCAGATCCTATAATAGAAGTAGTAATACCACTGTCTAATAATAGCAAAGTGTCCTTAAAGGATCCAAAGCCTACTTATACAGCCAAATGGCCCCTTTAGGAGTTATAATTAATTTATTAATATGTTACTGGAATATTATTATTGCTGCATTAATGTATAAGCAGCATTATAATGTAACTGCTCAAGTTGGAGCTAATTCTAACAACTTTTTAGGGACTTTAATCTGTACCAAGATTTTTTATGAAATGAAAGTAAAATATTAATGCGCAAATGAAACATTAACTTTAACTGTCAAATAAATGTAGTGCAGTAAAAAGGTATATTTCCTTCTGACATGTAGTGTAGCAGAAAATGGAAATACTCAAGAGAAGTACAAGTATCTCAAAATTGTACTTAAGCACTTAAGAAATTAGGTGTGTTTCATAAAAAAACATTGCGCTGACTACTAGTGAAAAGCAACGACACCAACCTGCAGCGACACCTGACACCTCAGGTGCGTCACCTGCAGCCCCGCCCTCCCCAGAAGCAGGACGCAGACCCACCTGGGTGCGCTGAAACAGCACAAAACACTCCCCTGGGAACATCGTCTCTCTGACTAAATGAAGCGACCGACTAATATCCTCTGAAGAATCTGGATGGATCATAATGGAGGAGTTTTTTAAATCAGCTTTACCTGCGCAGGACTTGGATGACTCCAGTCTGGCTCTGCCGGCCAAGCCGAACCGGAGATCCTCGACGGAAGTTCATTCAAACGACCGCATCCAGCGAGTCCATCAGCAGGTCCAGCTCACACTGGCACGCAGGGCGAGGAAGACTGTGTCAAATGGTAATGTCCAGTTTGAACTTTTCTTCCGTAGAAAGCCAGTTTAGTTGGGCAGAGAGAGGCTTTTTCCATATGTTTCCAAGTGTACGAATCCATTTTAACCCATACTGTTCATATTCTGACCCTTCACAGTATCCCCTCATAATTATTCTCTATACCAAACTTCAGAACCACATCAGTCATTAATAAATTGGTGATTAATCAGAGAGCAGCGAGAGTTTATTCTTTAGTTTTTACGCTTTTTGTTTATGGAGCAAAAACATTTACAATGTTTACAAAAAATGTGTATCAGCTGCACAAAAATGTTTTTGGAATATTTCCACTTTTGTGTATTCAGGGTCACATTAGGAGAAGTCATCAAATTTCAGGCTAAAAGAAAAGTGTTTAGGGTGTTTTTTTCTTCTCTCAAACGTAAAAGTGGGTCAAATTTGACCCTGAACAGCATGTAAGGGTTAAACAGAGCTGCAGACAAAAGGTTCCTGAATGTTTAATCACCTGAAAAGAAATGTTTTTCTTCAGAATTGCTTGTCCATAATGTGGTAATTAACTTATATATATAGAATATATACATAAATACACATTTTTTGCAATGATCCCTTAAATGTGGTTATCAAACAATTGTTACAAAGATATGTACTGGAAGCATGATATTTTACAGTTTAATAATAAACTTTATTGTATAAAATGACTTCAGTGCACTAAAACAGTTAACTTCACTGGGAATTTAATAATTATAAATAACTATAAATTAAAAAAACACAATATATATATATATATATATATATATATATTACACGTGAATTAAGTAAAAGGATCAAATATACATAAATACTGCCTATATAACTTCTAAAAATGAAAAAAACAATCAGCACATATTGGACAGCATATACACCGATAGCGATATATCTGTGATAGGCCAATATTGACCAATAATATTGGCCTACCGATATATTGGTCGGGCTCTAGTAATTACGCTACTAAGGGTGGTTCTACTTCCTAAGGAGAAAGGTCATTCATAAGACTTAATTCCACAAATCATAAAACAGCAAAGAATAAACCTTTGTGAGAAGCATCCAGGATGCAGAGGGCAGCTGCTCTGTAGTATTCCCCTTACCCAACAGGTTTCTGCAGTTTTATCACTACACCTCAAGGCTAATGGAAGTGACAGCTGACAGAACTTGAATGATAAAAAGAGTTTAATACATCAGTCACACACTGACCTGCTGTCCACGGGGTTCTGCCCTTATTTATGATGCATTGGTGGCCTAAATAAAGATGTAGGTGGGTCGTAATGGACTCCAGTCAGTCGTCAAACAGTGTGGGTACATGATTAAAAGAATAAATTATATTTTTAGAACCACATTGGTGTCCTACCTTAAAAGATCAGTTTGTTACTACCTAATAGGCCTGTATTTATCAAGTTACTAAAATTTCACTTAACAATCAACATAAATCATATACATAGACAGTATTTTAAAGTATCAGTTTGATGTGTTTTTATCTCTTCCGGTTTTCTTCCTGCATATCTCTTGTCAATCTCTGTTCATGCAAATGAACGTGACCTTTCTCTGGCAGTTTACAGCACTGTGAGCGTGCACTGCACATTTTTAGTAGATCAGTGGGAGTCACGCCTTCGACTTAGGAAGTGTTAGTGTTGCCATGCGTTTGGGTAATTACAGTGTGAAACAGTATACTCTGACAAAACCTCTTCAACATGTTTCAGGTAGTGTCCATTTACAGAAGAACTCAGCGAAGAGCTTCGACGCTACAGATGGACTGTTACCGTACATGAAGGTGAGAAACTCTCTGTCTTCTACTCACCTTAGTGACCTTCGTCATCTTCTTAAACTAAAAGGTTTCTGATTACCTCAAACTGTAAAAGTGCTCAATTTACTTCATAGATAACCACCAAGTGCAATCAGTTCAATACTTTGTGTGTTTCACAGGTTCTGTCTTTGAAACTTGTAGCTGTTCATTATAAAAGAACTTCATTGACTCGTAGATTCATATCACGCTGCACTTTAAATATTTAAATATATCATTTGAATGTAGTGAGATGGGAGTGCCTTTTGGTCAACTACTGCTTCATGTTTCAAAGTTTCCAGGCCTGTCAGATTATTCAGTGTTACATTTAGCTTGATATTATAGATAATTTGTGACGTTTTAACAGTGTTTACCCTAGTCCATAAAATGTTAGAAAAGGGTGAAAAAATGTTTATCACACACAGCCCAAGGTGACGTCGAATGTCCTGTTTTGTCCCAACCAACAGTCCACGACTCAAAGATATTTAGTTTATTATCATAGAAGAATAAAGAATCCATTAAATATTCGGATTTGAGAAGCTTTTTAAATGACTCAAAATGACAAATTGATTATCAAAATAGTTGGCGATTAGTTTAATAGTTGGCAACTAATTGGTTAATCGACTAATCATTGCTGCTCTAATACTGTATACAGGTGCGGAGTTATAAATACAATAGGACACGATAGGATACAATTGGACTGAATTGACTTCCATTGACTTTAATGCATTATATATCTCATAATAACTTAACTGTAACTTAACTGCACATCATAATGACCTTTTGTGCAGTTAATGTGCGTTCGATACCGAGCAGTTTGGACTATTACTGGCCATGTGGATCAATACAGTATGGTAAAAATTAAAATAAACAGGTCATAGTGTATTAAAGTGTTTCCTTTCCCACAGGTAAATGGATTGGGCTTCACCAACCGCTCTCTTCCAAGCAACCAGCATGTGCGGAGGCCATCCAGGAGGGTGGAAGTGTCTCCTCCACCAAGTCCAGATATACCTCGCAACCACATTGCTTATAATCCCCACCTGTTTGGGACGTACACCCTCCCAGGCCCCAGTCAGTCACAGAGGATGGGTGCTGTGCTGGACCGCACGCCTGGGGTTAATTTATTTCGGCGCTACGCCGCCTCAGAGACCCCTCGGGGCACGCGGCTGCATGCATCCACACCTGAATATGTGAGCTTCCACCGGAGGTCGCTCAGACAGACTGCAGGACCACAGCCTGTGTTTGCAGATGCAGCGTTCCAGCAAAGTGGTGAATCTACATCTGGCTGGAGTCCTTATCAAACGGTTTTCAAACAGGAGAAGCCCGTTGTGCAGAGTGATGCTGGGATGCTTGGGGCTCAGCAGCCTGATAAAGGGCTGTTCTGGCTGGCTCAGGTCAGGGAACAGGGTCAAGGGCTTCGAAGACAGAATTCATACTCGCCCTCGGTCATCAGCATGGGGGTGGACACAGGGAAGATGATAGAAGCACAGCTCCCCATGCAGCAGATACAGGCGCACAATGTCACGACTCTGTAAGATCGTCTTTATTTTTTGTCTTGGTGTGTGAATCAGGCCATGAACAGCCTTTTGAATTGGTTGTTAATTATGCATTTTCTCATCCATTGCTGTCTTCTCACACAGGAAGTCAGAGAACAAGCCTCCAGAGATGACGTTAGAGAGGGCCGTGAACCTGTTGAGCCAGGATGACGAGGAAACACTGATCTCTGCAGCCAGCTACATACAAAGCCAAAGTTTCAAGAGCGCCGATGCTAAAAAGATGGTATGTATGGGATCATTTTTCAAAATAGAATTAACTGGCAGCTAAATAGGTCATCCCAACTTTGCTAACCAAATGAGAGACATAAGTATACTGAAACTAGATTTGTTTGCAGTTTAAAATGTGTTTTGTTGGGTGGAATAAATTGGCTTTCTTGCCAACTCTTCCTGGAGTCTTGTCCACTTGTCATAAAACCACAAATACTGTACACTTTCGTTTTTGTCAGTAAGAACATGACCACGAGATTAGATTTGACCTCTCTGAGAGATACTTTGAATTGATTTATGATTCAGTCAGGGAGGATTTTGCAGGAACTTATCTCAATTGACTATGATTTTGAAAGTGATATCAGTACTTGCATGTTGGTAAATGAATGACTTTGATATGTCATCGCCATGGCATTTGATGAAAGTCAAGGTTGGATGGTGGTTGGTGGATTATTTTATGTCTGCGTCTGTCTGTCAAGCAACAATCCACCTTTTGTCTCCAGGTATACTACCTCCGCGGGATCGGAAAGCTCCTGCAGCTCCTCCACAGCGACAATGAGGAGGTGCAGCGTGCCGCCTCTGGGGCGTTGCGTAATGTTGTTTACCAGAGCAACGAAAACAAGATGGAGGTGAAGGAAAATGATGGCTTTGCTACCATTTTGCGTGCACTGAAGAGCAGCCATGACGTGGAGACCAGACGGCAACTTACTGGTCAGTTTTTAGTGGATGCTGAGCTTCATTTGAAACCTAGTTTTTTTAATTTCAGCTTCCCTCACATTCAAGCATCAACCCTGCAAATGTGTTCTTCAGTAAATGTTCTCTTTGATGATGATAATGAAGCATCTCTCCACCTTTCTTTCAGGTCTTTTGTGGAACCTCTCCTCTCACGACCTTTTGAAGGAACGTCTCTCCAGAGAGGCCTTATCTGTCCTCACACAGTCAGTCCTGGTGCCCAGTTCTGGCATTTCTGAGGGCGAGAACCCAAAAGATGATCTCCTTGCGGATGCCGATGTTTTCCACAATGCTACAGGCTGCCTGAGGTAGGCCTCTTTGTTAGCTTCAAAACAAGAGACTCAGTGAGCTTTTGTAGTGTGTATTATAGATCAGAGGAACAGACACCGCTACTGGTATCAGATATTCAGCTCATAATATACAAAACAAAAAACAGATGGCAGAGCTACAGTAATATACAGCATGTGAGTAATGAGTAAACAGTCTACATCTTGTAAATGTTGTATTTCCTGGGGAAACATTTTTAGCCTGTATAGTTTTCTGTTGAATCTTGTTTTCTGTTGAAAACCCAATAAAAGGAATATGAAGACACTAACAGCTACATGATGACACATCAAAGAAATATCCAGTTTCTCCGCTTCCAGTTAAGTGATCATATCTTATTGTGACTAAGAGGCTACAGCCGTGCTGTCGGCTCCATGAGGCTGTACTACAGCGATGCTTTGATCTGAACGTCAGCAGAACATGTTTACAATGACAATGCTTACGTGCTGATATTTGGCAGGTATAATATTTGTCATTTTAATCACCTTGGACTTGGACTTATGCTGCTTCCAGTCATTTGCACCAAATGCCCAGTGCTGTACAGCCCAGACTGATGGGAATTATTTGGTCACAAACCAAAGTGTTGGACAAATGTAAATGTAATAGTTGTCGAGTCTTTACACTTAAAGCCAAAATGTGAACCTAATGGTGAAAAATCAGAGAATCATTAGGATACATCGCCTGGGAACCAGTGATATCTGTACCAAGGCCATGGCTCTAGGGAAAAAACAAGCTTCTGATATGTTAAAGTAAAGCTGATGTTAGATGTTTGACAAAAAACATCATTTTCCAAGCAAAAGTAGTGGAGAAGAAGTGCAAAGAAGCGTTCTCTGGCTCCATCTTCTCAAATGAGTGACTTTGCTGCTCTACTTTATAATTGTAAACAGAATAGAGCTGCTACTCATGATTGTTTTCATTATCGATTAATCTGTCGATTATTTTCTCGATTAGTTGTTTTGTTGATCACTGTTTCTCACTGTCTTCAGTCTGAAACCCAAAGAAATTCAGTTTACTATCATAGGGGACTAAATAAACCAGAAAATATTCATATTTGAGAAGCTGGAATCAGAGAATTTGGAAAGATTCTCCCTAAAAATGGCTAAAAACGATTAATCGATTATCAAAATAATTGGCGATTAATTTAATAGTTGGCAACTAATCAATGAATCGACTAATCTTTGCAGCTCTAAAACTGAATATTATCAGGTTTTGGACTTTTAGTTGAACAAAACAAGACATTTTAAGACATCACTTTGGACTCTGGGGAGTTGTGATGGTTATTTGTTTTCTTAATTTTTCACATTTCATTTAATTGGTTAATTGAAAATAATCAATAGTTGCAGCCTTATGTTAAAGGCTGTCAAAAATGTTGTACATCTGTTGGCACCACACATATTATCTCTGCCCTCATCATCCCTGTTTCTTGTCATATTGACAGTCTTCCTCATGAGCCACACAGTCAGTTAAATGGCTACTAAGATTATGTATCATATTGTCGGCTTCTAGTTGAACTTGGCTTTTTGGCTTATATCATCTCCTTGTTTGCAAAGCAGAAGATATCAGAAGCGCTGCTCCTGGCAACTATAGCCGAATGAAAAGAGTGAAAGACTGAATTATTCATCGAGCTCTCTCTTCTCTCCGCTCTGCTGAACTGAAATCACTCGATCCTTGCCAGCCCAATGTTATCAAGTTCTCCTTATCATGTTCTAAAACCTTCCTCAGCCCACATTCCTGCCTCTTGTGGATGAGAAAAATGATGAGTTCCTCTCCGATTTATATTTCACCACTGCACAAAGAACCTGTTGTATGAGGTCAGAATGTTAATCATTGCATTTATTTTCCTAGGGAAGTTAGATTACATAAAAATCATCATTGCTACTAGCTTTGGAAAGGCCTGAGATCCAAAACCATCCTTTAACTTGCAAATAATAATGTGCAAATACATGGTTGAGAAGGATACTTTCTTTTCTGCATATGACTAATAATGATGTGGGAATTTTTTTGCTGTTTTTTCTTTTATGGTTCAGTAGGACTGAAAACTGCTTATCTGATTAAAACTCACACACAAATGTCACATTACCGGATGGTTTTGACTGTGTTTGTTTCCAGAAATCTGAGCTCTGCTGGTCCAGATAGCAGAAAAGCAATGAGGGAGTGTGAGAATCTTATTGACTCTCTGGTCTACTACATCCGGGGAACCATAGCGGACTACAAGACAGATGACAAGGTAAAATGAAAATGATAAGCATGCCAGAGAAAATGTTTATCTTCACAGTGTGTTTCACAACAAAGTGCTTGGCGGTTTGATCTGCAGTCTGCAGGAATTTGCGCAGAATTCTCAAATCACCACATGTGTTGATACTATTTTTGTTTGTGTTTTTTGTGATTCATTGCCTAAACATTGTAATGCATATATATGAGCCATACTTTTTTCCCCTTACACTATAGTGCATGTCCAGTCATTCATATAAATCCTGTTGCTCCTCACAGGATTAATTAAAGTCACAAATTGGATGGACTGTACCTTTTACACATGCATTTATTACTTTTTTTTGCTGTTTGAGTCACTTGCTGGACTATAAATAATTTGATATTTATCTATGTTAATATCTGGTCTAAAGTCCACAGAGAACTGTGTCTGCATCCTGCACAACCTGTCTTATCAGATTGAGGCAGAGCTTCCAACAAACCACATGAGAAATATCCGGGAATCTCGGCAAAACTTGGCTCCCAAACCAAGGACCGTGGGCTGCTTTGCTTATCGCAGCGCCAAGATCACAGAGGTAATTCCCTCGGACAATAATCCATCTTGACAATACAAAAGATGTCCGCGTGGTACAATATTTGATGATGATATTCAATGAAAACTGCTGCATTGCTGCAGGTTTTATCAGCAAAAACAGCTTCCTAGTACAGAATCTTATTTATCTCGTTTTCATTTTGTGCACAGGGAGAGAAAAATAAAGGCAAATAGCACATTTTACGTTCCTGATTTGACAGGTGTCTGTGCCAATGACTCAAATATCTACAGTTATGAGTTCTTGAAGAAAATGAAGGCGTACTGTACCTTGAAACTGTGCCGTAATATAAGCTCAAGCATGTATGCGTACTTCCATTCTTGCATTTAATTTATACACTTTAAAACATCTTAACATTACACCCAAATGTGATACTTGAACATATCATTTTTAAAGCCAAATGTGTTAATATGTTGCTATAACAGGCTTAATTGGTTTGGGGAGCTTTCCACCAGATCAGTGTTTGAGCATCAGCATAAGTTTTACTTATGGGCGTATACTATATTTAGTTTATTGCGTAGGGCCTTTGAATACAGGATGCTACTGGCTAATTGTAGGATTTTTAAGGCTTCTGTTCCCATTAGACCATTTAACTGCATTGCAGCTTCTCAGTTACTGCATCAGACAGTGTGAATTCTAATAATTGTGTGATTTTCAAGTATGGTGATGTTGCAAAATGGCACGCAAGCTCAGCCAGTCTTCCCTGGTCAAGTTTAAAATGCCTACACAAACACACATAATAAGACCCAGAAAATTATGCATTTCATTCAGTGTTAATCTGCTGCATAAAAACTGCCCTCCGTGTCAATATGGACCCAGTGACCTGATCTGAAATCGACTACTGCTGTTTCCTCTCAGCATCTGGAGCAACAGGGCCCCCTGCTGGAGGAGAAGGCCAACCCCCAGGGCATCGAGTGGCTGTTGAGCGCCATCACTATCCGGATGTACCTGTCACTGATAGCCCGCAGTATACGTCACTACACCCAGGAGGCTGCCATCGGAGCCCTGCAGAACATCACAGCTGGAAATGGAGTGGTAGGATGGGACAGATGTAAACTTTATTATAGCTCTGTTGCTTTTTACAGTTTAACATTCAGATGGAGATGTTGCAGTCCTACATGCTGACCAAACAGCAGTCTCAAATATAAAATATTTAAATATTTAATTATTGTTATGTAATAAATAACCTAAAGCATGTGTATTTTTTAAACTGATTTATGTATTTATTTTAATAGGACACGTTTTACTGACGTGCTTAAAACGTACTGATGGGAAATGTCGTCGTTTTTTTCATTATGTATTAAAATTCAGATATGTAACTAATTATCTGCGGGCTGGCAGGTGAGTGAAGCCATCGCCTTTACTATTGTTCAACGGGAAAACGGCCTTCAGCATGTGAAGAAGATGTTGCAGGAAGGGGAGAGTGATGTGAAGAGGACGGCTGTGTCTCTAATAAAAAACCTGTCTCGCTACCAGGAACTGCACCCTGGCATAGGTAATCATTTTCCACCGAAACTTTAGATACTTCGACATTATTAGCCTGTTATTTATTGCTTCTTAAAGGCTCAGTCTGTCATTTATTTTTGACAATATCATCACAAGTTAGATGTACAGTGTATTCACTTACATACAAGTTCTCATACAGAAGTTTGAGTTATAGATGATAGATTCAGCATGTTTGTGTGTTTCAACTTTTTTTGTTTTGTTGTTTCGACGGCACACTTTCAGTATGTCATATATCTCATCCTGAAGTCAAGCAGGTGCTGCCGGAGGTGGTGGAGATGCTGCCCAACGACGACACCGGCACCGACCTGCCCACTGAGGTGACAGCTTGTCTGTGTCACATCCTCGTTAACCTGAGCCAGAGCGCCACACAGCACGTCAGAGACATCATCAACCAGCGAGCCCTCCCGAAGATCATCAACATCAGCAGCATGGACAATGGGTTAGTCAGTGCTCACCTTATCATTGCATCATACCTCATAATGTAGTGATTAATATGCTTATGTTTAGCTGGTAGAAAAAGGTATCTGAGCTTGTAATATCTAGTTTACATCAATATACTGCAGCTTCTGTTTCAGATTGAATTCATCCAAAATCAAAACATCTTTAACCTTTGATATCTAGTCATATATACCTATATTATATGTACATGCAGTTTGTACTTATAAAACAATAATTTCATCTTTCTCTTTCTAGTTATGGACCAACCAGAGCGGGTCAGGCAGCATGCGTCCTGCTGCACACGATGTGGAAACACAGTGATCTCCACAGTGCCTTCAAGAGGGTTGGTTCCTTCTTACAATACAGCATATTGCATGTTTTCCTTAAGCATAATGGAGGTGCATTTGTCTGTCATGATTTCCTCTGTCTAATTCATTTAGGGCTGCAACTAACGATTATTTTCATTATCGATTAGTCTATTTTATCAATTAGTCAACTCATCGTTTTGTCTTCAAAGTGTCAGAAAATAGTGAAAGAGGCCCGTTGTAATTTCAAACAGCCCAAGGTAACATATTCAAATTGTTCATTTTATTGAACCAACAGTCCAAAACCCCAAAATATTCACTCTACTATCATATATGACAAAGCTTTCTATTGTCTTCAGGTTGCTTCAGACATCGCCATTCATGTTTGTACAGCAAGAAAACACATAGTAATTGATTGTGGTTGACAGGATACATTATTAGCAGATTCTGGTTCTGAGAAACGGTATCCTAAACAATCACTGCTCTCATTTTCACTTTGTTGTTGATGGTGTGTGTTTATAAAAAATTAGTATGTTATAGCAGAATTGGGTGATATGACAATATATAAAGTAACATAATAGTTTCTTGCCATACTGTTCAATCTGAGATAGATATAGCAGTAGTTTTTCTGTTTTTATTTGGCCAATGCGGGCAATGATGGAAATCAGTAAGCAGTGATGAAGCACCCTGATTTGTCAGGTTTTAAATATACACTAGCCACTTGGTAGCAGCATGCATCGCTGTCTGCCATAATGTCCTTTTTGATACTACCATTAGGGGTCGCCAGAGTCTGACATTTTCAGATCATATCACACTATGAGTGCCTCAAAGAACCTCTGCATGTGTCCATAATGAACACTTTCTTTTTTTTCCCTCAACAGTGCGGATACAGGAAAGCTGATTTCATTAACGCGAGGACAACAAAGGCTGTGAACTCCAGCTGAGACTGAGCCCAAGATCCATTAACACCAAACTCTAGCTGCACTTGTTTACAATGTCGGCACTCGCAGTCACAAATCACTCAATGCACTGTTTGTCCTGTAATGTAATGGAGGGTCCACGTCACAGTTAAGTAACTGTTGGTTTCATAAAAGTATAATTAGGTTTTTCTCTCAATGCTGCAGACAAAAGTTTGTGAACTAGGCCTACATTTCCTTTAAAAGTCTCGTGAAATGTCTTGAAATTTGTAAATTTCACAGGACCTTTAAAGCACTTTTTAGTTTTGTTGACATTCCTTATTAGATACTGTACATCAGATATTTCTGGCTACCGTCTTGGTGCCAGAAAAACTGACAGACGAAGGTAGAAACATTTACTTAAAACGCAACATCTCTTCAGCAATGTTAGTGGAATAAATGTAAAGTGTTGATTTATGTTTGTGTAGTTATATTTTATATTTAGTGGCAGCTTGACAGTTGAAAATGTGTTTTTTTTAGCACTTCAGCACAGTAATTACACAGAGAACCACAACGAAAATAGAGATTGTGAAGGATGATCTGCATTTTTTTTTACAAACATTGAAACTGTTAATGAATGTATAGAAATGTATTTTCAGACTTAAAGAATGACTTTAAGAATTATTTCCTGCTCTAAAACTCAACAACAAGCTTCCCTTCTTTCTTGACTTGTTTCCAGAAACAAGTCAACAAGTGTTCGATAGCTGTTATCTGCAGTAAATTGTTTTCTCCTAATAAATCATTCTTACTTTAATGAGTACTGCAAAATCTACATTATTGAAGGTCAGTCCGTCTTTGGCCTTTTATTACGACAAATGACTGTCTCAAAAGTCTCATTACACATGCATATATCCCCCTATATTACAGGTACAGTGTGTGATTTCTGTGAATTCATATTTCTGTTATCTGAGAAAAAGTTAATAATATATCAATGAGTTCAATCATTTCTGTGATTTTACATTTCAAAATCTGACTTAAACTGTGCCTGACCCAAATAAAGCAATAAAATGATTTACAAAGTGTGGAAGAGCACCAGATACAGCTTCAGATGTTTTGTTTGCACATTCATTAGTCAGGCCTCTCAGTGACTTTGAGGCCCTGAAGCAGTGTTAACCTTGCGGGGCCTGGCAGGGCGAGCTGCACTGCAGTACAGCTGAAGTCAGGAGGCTGAGTGCCAAACAACATCACCCCTCCCAGACGAGACTTTTTAATGCCAGGGCAGAGAGGAGACTGAGCTTTAGGAGCGTTTATTTCACGAAGAAACAGAAAAGTGAGTGATTTTAATATATTAGGGAGAGACTGGACGCTGAAAGAGAAATAATATGACATCACTAGACTTGCTCCACCACACTGCTCAATAGGAAACTCATCCTCAGAGCATTGGTGGTCTTGCTCAGACAGTTTTTATTTAAAGATGCAAAACCCCAGAGAGATCCGCTTTATTTAATGAAGCTGATCCCAACTGGGAAATCTACAAAGGCCTCACTTGATTCCAGGCGGTGGTTGAATTTGCAAAATCAAATTAACTGTATCACACAAAGCTGTTTCTGGCTTTGTGTGATCAGTGACTCTCCAGATACACAGAGCGAGGGCATGTGCTGGGAGGAAGCACCACATCTGCAACTACGGAAGACATAATGTAGCATGACGTGACATAAAATTGCTTTGGAGCACCGATAAGATTTTCCTCCTCTTGTTTTCTGGCGTTGTGTTCAGCTGCTGCAGGAAGCTTATGTGTTTAATGTATGTGGTTTGGACTTGTATGAGACAGCAAACGCAACACAATTCAGGGAGGATATGGAGTAATTGAATTAATCAATTTTTCAAATGTAAATATGATTCCTTTAAAGATGTTGAACCTTTTTTCAGGTCTATAAAACAAAGTAAAGTATGTTTTGATTGTAGCCTGCAGAGGGCAGTGGTGTAGCGTTAACGTAACTCCTCATCAAGAGCTGAGAAGAGATTCAGTTTTGATCTATAAAATTGTCCCCATGAGGGTACTTTGTCCCCAAATAACATTATTTTTCATATTCATAAATTTTTCCATCCCACATGTTTTAAAGTGGTTTAGCTCTCAGATTTAACTCTAAGCCTTTCTATTTGAGGAACTAAACTCTGCACTTTTCCTCGTTTCACTAATAATCTCTAATTCACTCACTTTCTGAACTATTTCGGTGACAAAGTCCATGATTTCCACGTCTTGGTTTTCACGCGAGGAGAGAAAAGCTCTGAAGAAGCCAAATCCTTTTAACAATAGCCTGCTTGTCTTTCCGCAGCTTATGCAGCTCTGAGAAGGAGAGCCTCATCCTCTTGTAATGAAATGAATTTGGTGACCAGACTTTTAGGAAAAGCATCATGAGAAAAAAAAAATCAGTGTGCACATGTGTAAATTCTCCTCTAGTGCCCAAGATAGGTTTCCTTGTCATGTGTGAGGGATTAACTACTCTAAGGCCTCAAGAATGATATTTATAGACAAACATAAAAATAATATATGTCCGAAATACAAAAATAGCTAACAGGTGTTAAGACACTTGAGTATGGGTTTGTTTGCTACTGGAGAAGGGTGGAGTGAAGTGTTACAGAGCCGTACTGGAGTTGCCACATAACCTCTGAACATGTTTAATACAAGAAAGGATTCTTTCACAGCAATGGAAAACCGGCTAAAAGAGAAGCCAGTTTGACTTTTTTTTACTTCACACTGACGCCATTGTCACCAGTGTGAGCACTCAGGGCAAATTGCTATCCACTGACATAATCACTCAAGAACATTTGAGATCTTAAAAAACAGCACAAAGTAATTTCTTGCAGAACTCGCTTTAACATTTCATGGTATTTTGTGGGACTTCACGTGTCTTTTACCCCTCTGATCTCTTAAGAATGTCTGGAATGAAGTACCACCCTGTAATGTCACAAACTCGGACAGACGCTGCCACAGGGGACACAGAGTATCCTGCAGTAGGTGTTTTAAAGGAGTTTTTGACATTTTGAGATACACGCTTGCTCGCTTTCTTGCCGAGTGTTAAATGAGAAGATCTATATCAGAGAGGTATCACTCTTCTCATCCAACTCTTGGCAAGAAAGTGAAATTTCCTAAAATATCGAACAAACAGGAAGTTATAAGTGCAGAATCAGCTCTTTGCTAGTAGCCAACATTGCAGCCACAGCTACGCAATAAACTCTGCAAATAAAAGTCAGAAATTACAGTTGATTTTATACAACACAGTCAACATTTTGAGTTATTTTGAATTATAGCTTAAAGACCTGCTTTAAAGTGAAATAATATTCTGACACCAAAAGACTATAATTGAGTCAATATCACTTTATTTCCCATAACTTCCAATTCGACTACAGAGGAGGACAAGTCAATACGAGTTTGACCAGGAGTGGTTTGGAGGAAGAGCAAGATGATGCAAAAAAAATGAGCAGAAATGTGTTGTATGTTGTAAAAACAGTCAATAATTAGACTTCAGGAGGCACAAAGTAAAACACGGTTCAGTACATGCTCAGTCTTGTCTCAACCTCCTGAAAGACACCAATAATATATTAGCTATTGTGCAGATTTTTGAAATAAACTGGTAATGAAAAGGATTCAAATGTGATTAATTTTAGTTTTAGAGTTCCCCTTTGTTCACGAGCTCAGCTGTAGGCAGTGTCTGCTCGTTAACAGGCATCATTGCCTGCAGCTGTGCTTAGTTTTTTAAAAAGCCTCGGTTTGCCTGAGCACTTGGTCACTTGCTCTGTTGCTGAGAGACTGTTTAATCTGTGTTTAATCTCTTTTTGTTTCCCCCCCTTTTTCCATTTCTGGTCTTAAAGTTGTAGCTTTTGGCAGCTTTAACAAACCCAAAGCAGCCCAGACATTTTCTTTCCTTTGTTTTTGATTTTATTTGAGCTACTCCCTTTCTTGATAAGCAGCGGAAGACTTGGTCAAAGCACGGTTAATTAACAACACTGATAGCAGGCGGTGAGATATTCAGTCATCAGCTGGCAAGTAAGATCATATTATGGAGTTCATTAGGAGCAGCCTCACTACAAAAGATTTCTCCTTGAGAGAAGAGGCAGGACAGGGATTTGATTTGATTCAAACATATAAAACATCACTTTAATAGATACAAACAGAAACAAACAATATTTAGTAGCCCCATACATTGTACAGCACACAAAATAACATTAGAATAACAATTGATGTCCTGTATACAGCAGGGAACCCACCTTCTATACAATGAACTATATAATCATTAACTACATATTTCTATTGTCTCACATACATTAACTTAACATATTCTTAAAAACTATTTGTAGCCATTACCCTGGTGGTGTCAGGACAAGCCTGATGAGAGAAAGTTCTCTTATCAAGCTCTAAGTTTGGCTTTGGCAAGACATAATTTGTGCCTGTAGTTGTTCTCGTATTGACCGAGAGGTGTGGGGTGTCATACACACACCTCAGGACAATTCTAGCTGACTTATTCTTTGTCTTTTGGAGCCTTTTTATCTCGCCGATAGCTGCATTGCCCCAAATGGCTGAACAGTAGCTGACCTGACTGCCAATTAAGGCTTGGGTTGACTGCTTCAGTACTTCCATATAGGCAAATAACCAGCTATCCGTCGAATCATACATGCTGTGCTAGTGATCTTTTTTGGTAAGTGACTGATATGGGGAGTCTATGATAAATCTAAATGAAAACCTAAAAGTTTAATAACTGAAACCTGTTCAATGTGTTCCCTTTTTCCTAGATCCAAGCACCATCATTTTGGTCTTACTGGCAGGACAAGTTTGTTGCTACAGACCCAGTGATTAATATTAAGTAGGTCTATTTGTGCTGCTGAACGTCCAGCTGTATACACAGGAGTGTCAGCAGCAAATACTGTAGTGCTGGATTTAGATAGTATGTGTGCAAAGCCATTTGTATAAATTAAGTAGAGAAGTGGACCGAGGTAGCTGCCTTGTGGCACACCACACGTTACAAGATGTGAAAAGGAAAATGACACATTAATGAATGAATGGACTGCATCCTATCTGTTAGGTAAGATTTCACCCAGTTTAGTGCAGTTTCTTGGAAACCATATTGCAAAAGCTTCTCTACCATTATATTATGATCTACCAGATCAAATGCAGCACTAAAATCAATGAATAAAGGCTCAACTGTATTACCCTTGTCCATCTGTCCCTGCCACTGGTCAGTCATATCCACAAGAGCTGTAGCAGTAGAATGTCCACTTATATGCATGTTGATGAATCATGAAATCATTATCCTCCATGTAATGCCAGATTTGTTTACTCACTATTGTTTCCAACAGTTTACCAATTGCAGGGAGAATGCTTATAGGGCGGCTGTTGTGCATCGTCAAAGGTTTCTTATTATCTTTAGGAATGGGACAAAGCTTGGCAGGCCTTCAACTCTTTGGGACATCTCCGTTCAAGCGACCTCTTAAACAGGAAAGTTAATGGACTTTGCTGAGCAGCCAATCGAAGTAGTTATCTACAAAATCATAGCCAACTGATTTTCCATCAGTAAGTGCCAACAATTGAACCACCTCCTCCTTACACACTGGTGAAAGCCAGACAGAGCAAGTTCTACCATTCTATCATCAATAGACTGCACAATGGTTTTCATAGAACTTGAATGTTTAACCTTTTCTGTCAACATATTCACTTTAATAACAAAGTAATCTGCAGAATGGTTTGCCACATCATTTGGTTTTGTTAGTATGTGCCCACCAACATCAACATTAGATGAAGGGGCTGAGACAGATGTTCCACACAGTCCTCGTATAATATTCCAGTATTCTGTAAATCATTTTTACAATCTCTCAGTGCATTCTTGTAAAATGAAGCCTTCTTACTGCGATTTAATTTGAGTGCATAATTACAGAGCTTTTTATTGTTCTGCCAATCTGAATCCAATTTTCAATTTGAACTTTTGCCTTGTTTCTTTCCATAAAAGCCTTGCTTAACTCATAATCTATCCAGGGGGCTGGACGTGCTTTAACAGTCCTTTTTCTCACTGGAGCATGATGCTCCATCACCTCTGTTAAGAGTTGAGTAAAACATTCATTGGCATGATCCAAATTATCCTCAAGACACACCAATTCCCAAGGAACCACAGTTAAATCCTGAAATTCACATTGGCTGAAATTCTTAAAACTTCTCTTGACAACAATACACAGTGTTTTCTGGTGAACTCTGGTGTTTTTAGTTATTGTCACGATATTGTGATCTGTCCAACCCACAGTAATGGAATATCCTTCAGAACACTGCATTGGTAAACTACTGAAAATCAAATCAATACGTGTCTCAATTTTCTCATGGTTTCTAGTGGAAAATCTGATCGCACTTGTAACCATTTGGTTTAAGTTACAGGTCTCAGCAAACCTTGACAATTGTATTCTATTTGTACCAATATTACCTCAACTTGACCAACACAAAGGTCGTCTCACCTTTGAAGGCAAATATGTAAGGCCACTCATCATATTGAATCTCTCTAGGTGAATCTGTCCATCATTAATTGTGTCATCTAAATGTGTTTCTAAAATATGCACATTATTATTCATCATTAAATCAGAAAACCTCATGCATCTTATTAGGCAAGCTGCAAACATTAACATGTGCTAAATGCAATCCTTTCCTCAGCGATGACAAGTCAATTGAGCGTACCTGTTTCCTACTTGGCTTTGACATGCTACATTTAGTCTCCGGTGCTCCTTCATAATTTGATGTAGAATTTTCCTTGTCGCATTTATCTCAGGAGCAAATTGATCGTTCATTCCAAAGGATGTATTCCTGACTTCCCTGCCTTTGCTTTTAACAAGTTATTTTTACTTTAAAATGCTCAAATCGATGGCTCTCAGTCTACCCCCAGAAAGAGAAAGTGATGCGCTTAGCTGTTTCTCTTATCGTTTTTAATTGTTTTGTCATGAATTGCCACACAGCAGATTCACAATCTGTGTTAGTATCCTCCGGGATTTCAGAGAACACAATATTGTCTGTCATGGAGCAGCATTGGAGGTCAAGCAAGGTTTCTCCTAGCTGCTTGTTTTCCTTTTTAATAGCATCCACCTTATTCTCCACAGTTTGTTTTGAGCATTTTAGCACCACATTCTCAGACATCAAATCGTCAGTTTTCATCTGACTATATTCTTGGCTTGCTCTGAGCTTTCCCAATTCCTCTCTCATGACACCCAATATCTGAAGCTTTGCAAGCCTTTTATCAATGGATTGCAGTAGAGCAATTTCTACTTCCATTATTGGCTCACTCTCATCACTGTCAAAACACGCTATTTTGCCTGGGAAGGGTCTGGAATCCTCATTGATATCCTTTAGGATGTTCTTCTTGTCTCTTTCACAAGTTTTTCCAAAGTTTGTATCTTTCTGAGACATGTTCCCATTTGCTCTTTGATAACTCACCTCAATAAATCTCTCCAGCTCTTCAAAAGACCCACTGGAATCCAAATCGTTTGATCAGAGTTCAATCAGGCCCTGTAGTTTTGGGCCAGCCAACAACTTGCAGTGGAATCAGCAGAAGGGCTTCCAGCAGGAGCAGGCCGGGGCAGAGGGAATCCACACTAAAAATCACTTTTTGCAATTGCCATCCACAACTCTTGACAGTTTGGTAGTATGACTTATCAAAAACACTCAAACTGTATGTTTGATTCTAATAAAAAATATCAAAGATACATTTGAAACAGCTTGTAGGGCTAGGAGCTCAAGTGCATGGGAGCCATCTTGGATCCTGATCCGGAGATATATTTCGAGAAAAAACAAAAGCTATTAAATCAGAAATATCGGGAGGTCTTATGAAAGTGAGACAACGGTTTTTAGACCCTCACAGGCCCTCCCCCGATAACATACAGACGGCCTCCTTAACCTGAGCTAAAAATTAAGAACTAAAAAGTGACAAAATGGATCTTGTGAAATTTGTCAAAACTTTCATTTGTGTTGCAACAGCTGCTTGATACTATTCAAGGATGAGGAGTATTGTACACTGAGAAAGTGTGTCATTCCATAAAATGGACAGATACTTGAAGTATCCAATAGATTATCTGATAAAGGCAGTACAAAAATATAGCAATAAGGTAAACATATGCCATCAAATCAACCCTTAAATGCTCCAAAAAAACAACCAAGATCACAATTTCATTAGAGATACAGACAGATTAATTTCTCCTCCTGTTTCAGATGTTTCACTTGTCGTCAAAGTGTCAAAACTACTATTAGACAACATGTAAAGTCTGGTGCAGATGCAGGAAATCAGATTTTGGTTTAGGGCTGCAGGTCAGAGGAAGAAGAGGAACCTGCAGCCTGAAAGCTTTCAGCCTGAGACAGAAAATGGAGAGGAGGAGGAGGAGGAGGAGGAGGGAGGAAAAATGAATGTATCTGATCCTAGAAGAAGGAAGAGTTGGAACAAAATAAATCTTTATAGAGAAGGGAGGAAGAGTCAAAACAACAACAAGCTTATGCTGTAAGGCGCATGCAAGAGTGTGATGAGTTGTGAGATTTGGTGTAAACCGAGTGGGGGGGGCTGAGGGATCCTACCAATGAAACCTGATCGGTGCAGTCAGTCTGGTAGAGAGAATATATACAGTTAAATTTTCAGATCTCATGGTGGCTGACTGATCAAATGGGATGAGGATCATGAATTGGGTGGTGTGGAGTGCTTTTTTAAATTCTGAGTAGTTTATTCTGGGTTGCTGACTTGACTCGTGACTTATTGGGGTCAACGAGGTTGTTCTGTGACAGGAAAAGCTAGTTAGAGAAAGTATGTTCAAGAGTTTAGAAAAAGAAGTGAAGAGAGTGGCACTGGTCTGTATGTCCTGGAAGTTGTTTGATGTCTTCCTGATCTATAATTTTGTCATTCTGATCTTCTATATTGTCATTTGGCTACTTTAGTCTGTTCTGTACACACACACCTATAGCATGTCTGTCTACCCTGCAGGAGGGATCCCTCCTCTGTTGCTCTTCTGGAGGTTTCTTCCATTTTTCCCCCCTTAAAGGGGCTTTGGGGGGAGTTTTATGTATTCTAATTGTAGGTCTAAGGATAGAGGGTGTTGTATGTTGCACAGATTGTAAAGCCCCTTGAGACAAACTTGATGTGATTTGTGATATTAATATAAGCAAAACTTGACTGGACTTGTGGATAGTGAAGAGAGAAAGAAAATGGAACCTCAGTTATCCTCAATCTTCCCAAAATCATAATGAAAGTGACTGACGAATTAAGAAAAGAAGGTGGTGTAAATAAATAATAAACGTGTACTGTAGGCAACAGCATGCATTAAGTTTGAAGACAGGCTTTAAATCCTGAAAGCATCTGTCAACCCTTGTCACCGCTGCCTGTGAGGAAACATCAATCATTCAACAGCTCCACCATATGCTGAGGATTAATTGCAGAGTTTAGCTCTAAAGTGATATATATGTAGGACTACAACACTGGAACGGATGACTGCTATTAAAACAAGAATATGGCGAGGAAAAAAGAGCCACTTCATGGGTTTTCATTAAATTTATGAGTCATGTAAAGACACTTGCTTACAAAATGGGTTTGTGAGAAGCTGCTAAATCGAGCATCAAGGAGCAGATTAAAAAATAAATACAGCAAGTGTGCAAATTTTGAACTGATCTGCATCATTATATCAAGAGCAGAGTGGCACTGAAATTACAGTATCTTGAAAGGCTGGAGGTCATCAGTGATTCTGCCTGGTCAGCACAACAGGCAGCTGTCATGATTAATGCTGTGAGACATGAAGACACAAGGTTTGACTGGAATTTAAATAAGGACAAACACACACAAACCTTTTTTTTTTTTGGAATCTTGCTTGCTTCTTGAAACATGCTGCTGTTCTGATAAGGCGACTAAAAATGTCACTCCAGTGAAGTGAAGCTGATTAGTTCTTGCAATTAAATTCTAACAGAGAAAAGCATTATTGCACTGTTCTAATCCCCCCCCCCCCTAAAAAAAAAGAAATAAAACACTTCTTAAACTTGTAAACTTTTTCATGAGTTAACTTCTTAAACTGCCAAAACCGTCAGTGTTTCATCTTTACAAACTCATGTTGTGCAGCTAAGCGATGCTCAAACCCACAGAAATTATGGTGGAGATCCCAGCGTTTCCAAAGATACCAATTATATCACTTGTCAGGCTGTATTTTGGAGACATGCGTGAAATGATGCACAAGACATCTAGAATATTTCCATCTGATTGAATGGTGCCGCCTTAAAAAAGTTGTATTTTTCACTCAGTATAACAAAGCTGCAGCAGAGGTCTGAAACAAACAATATTTCATATTTCACTGTCATATGTCATGAGATTTGTTTTTATGCATCGTCAAGGTTCGGGATGATGTTCTATCTTTGCTATGCCTGAAGAGTAAAACACTATATTCTTGATATGATGTTTGACTGAGGGAAGTGAAAGATTGTATTTTTACTTTATTTCACACTCAAACTTTGATTTCTAAAAACATTAAAATCCAGCAAAACACAGTGTAAACATGACATGTGTTAAAGAGGAGGCATTAACAGAGAGAAATGTAAAGTCCCCTTCCACTCAAAAACGTGTTTTGCTTCAGTTGGATGTTTTTTTCACTGTGCAGAATGATGTATGTGCAGAGTTAGACACCAGAAGGCTGTTTTCACATTCATCTGCTGAAAGTGGAAAGTTCATGATTTGTGACATCACAACTAGTTTGGAATCCAATCAAAATTACAAGCTATCTTGGGATGACAGTGGTAGCACTAATTATTGTCCGATCACAGGCATCTACACACTCACAGGTCATTCATAACATGTAAGAAAGGCACCCACATCTCATTAAAATCCTCAACAGCCTACATGTGTTATGAAATGCTTGTCTGTCCTGCACAAATCCATTTTGATCGTTAGCGATCAGGTGGGAAATAATTGTTTCTAATCACCTATAGGTGGCCTTACATGGTATTTTGGCATGACATTGAAGATATATGACGATACGATGCTCTTTCTGAGGGAGATTTGCCTGGAAGAGAAATTACTGCAGATCTTGAGGATGGAGGTAATATTCCTTCTTCATAGGATTCATTAAACATCCCAAGGAGGAGTGGCACCATTTTCCCTGAGAACATCTTATATATTTCTACAGGCAGCTCATCAGGCCCGGGTGCCTCCACTATTCACTCTTCAACACATACTTTTTTTTTTTTTTTTTAATCAGGATTAGTTTTAGCCTCCTCAGTTAAAATTGGGAATTGAAGTTGGTCCAAAAACTCATTTTGTTTTTCTGAGCTATCCGGGTATTCAGATTTATACAGATCTTTATAATATTTTATAAAAGCAGTGTTTATTTCTACTGGATCAACTAGGCTTTTTCCATCTTCTAATTTAATGGTGTTAATAGCTCTATTTGTATCTTTTTTCTCCTTGGTCGTAATGATTGCTTTAACAACAACAACAAATTGGAAAGTATTTTATTGGTAGTTGGCTCATTGTATTGGGATTTCAATAGGAGAACCTCTTGTTGTTTTTCTGGGAGATCACTGTGATTAAGTTGTTGTTCTAACTTTTGTTCAAGAAAATTGTAGATAATATACTTTGGATTTGGATTTAGTATGTCTTATTATCTCGCCCCTTATTTATGTCTCCCATTTTATTAAAGATCTGGTTTGTTTTGTGTTTAGAGACAAGTATTCATCTATTTTTCCATCAAGAAATCTCACTAAATCAGCTAAATCTAGGTGGTGAGGAAATTTTATTAGATACTTGCACTTTTTATGAGATTGGACCC
The DNA here is from genome assembly GCA_038419695.1 of Scomberomorus guttatus. Taxonomy (NCBI): domain Eukaryota; kingdom Metazoa; phylum Chordata; class Actinopteri; order Scombriformes; family Scombridae; genus Scomberomorus; species Scomberomorus guttatus. Next base: position 11,595,289 of record CM076466.1, on the reverse strand, counting down.
TGGTCTGACAACAATATACTATCATACCAGCATTTCTAAATTTTTGATAGTAAACCATTAGAGATTAAAAAGTAATCAATTCTAGAGTATCTTTTGTCTGTATTTGAGAAGCATGAATAGTCTTATTTATTAGGGTTAAGATATCTCCAAATATCAGTTAAATTTAAATTGATCATGAATTGATTTTTGAATAGTCTTTCTTCTTTGTTGGTGGGAAGTGTCGATGCCAGTAGAGCGATCACGTATGGGGTCCAACACACAATCACCACCAATTATATATTGACCAGGGTGGGATGATGAGAGAAAGAGGTTTTGATAAAAGCAGGGATCATCACCATTAGGAGCATATATACATATTAGGTTGATCTGGGTAGAGACTATGGTACCATTATGTATAATGTACCTTCATGATGGATCTATGTATTTGTTTTTCAACTGAAAGGGGGTCGATTTATATCATGAGAAGTAAAGTAAGCAGAATAAACTTGCCCTGGCCACCTGTTTTCAATCCTGTTAATGTCATTTTGTACCAAATGTGTTTCCTGTAGGAAAATAATATTGGATTTCATTTGCTTAATTCTATTCAATACCTGTTTAAGCTTGTTTAGTCCTCTTGTATTCCAGCTAGAGATTTTTTTAACTCTGATCCATTAAGCATGAGGCTATAAAACAATTTTTAGGTTATGGGTACAGGATGATCCAAACCAAAAAACATAAAACGAAAAACACCAAGATCAAGGCCTTAACTCCATCGAATTGTTGTTGACGTTGGTGGGTTTCAGCTGAAAAAGAAGCTGACTTGTTGATTTTCATGCTGCACTTCCTTTTGTCTTCTGGCTGCTCTCAGTGTCCTCTCACAGTTTTTATAGTTCAGAAATTCCTCGACAATCGTTCTGAGTGCTGAGGACCGGCTCGGGTTAAATGGTAAATGGACTGTACTTGTATAGCGCCTTTCTAGTCACCCGACTACTCAAAGCGCTTTTAACACTACGAGTCAATTCACCCGTTCACACACATTCATACGCTGAATGGGTACAGGGGCTACCATACAAGGTCCCAACCTGCCCATCAGAAGAAAGCTAACCATTCGCACACATTCCTACACTGATGGCACAGCCATCAGGAGCAATTTGGGATTCAGTATCTTGCCCAAGGATACTTCGACATGCGGACTGGAGGAGTCGGGAATCGAACCACTAATCTTCCGATTAGTAGACGACCTGCTCTACCTCCTGAGAGCCACAGCCAGTACACCAAATACAGCCAACACCGGATAGGTTAACCTGGCCTATCCGATGTGCTTGTTTGATGACTGGGGTGGGGGTGAGAGCATCCCCCAATACCTTAGGAAGCCAGTTTTCCAAAAAGTTACACGTCTAGACCTTCGTTTGTCTCAGGGAGACCGACCAGTCTAAGTTAGAGTGTCTTCCTCGGTCTTCTTGGTCTTGGATTTTATTGCTTAATATCTCCATTGTTCCCTCCAGTTGTTCAACCTTTTGTTGGAGGTTACTGTGACACCAGAAGTCCTCGATTTTGAATGAGGGAGAAGGAGATGTCTTTTTTTAAAATGTCTATTGGTATTTTAGTTCAGAAACAGTAAGCAGTGTATAAAATTATATAAAATATTACAAAAACAGTTCAGAATTTACCTACACAGACACATATAAAACCAATAGGACACGAATATGCAGTATAAATATTAACCAAGGTACAAAGCTGCTTTACATGGTAACTATTGTCATCTTACATTAGGTATAACCTAGTTATTGTAGCAAAGAGTTGATTTATTTATTGCCTAGCCTCTACATAATCAATGAAGGGTCTCTAAGTCTTATGGAATTTCTCAAAGGAACCTCGTGAGGTGAATCTGAGTTTTCTTTTTCAGTTTTCCATATCATCTTTGATCAATGTAGTTTAAGTGGGAGGCTGTGCATGTTTCCAGTTCAGCAGAATTAATCTACGTGGTAAAAGGGTTATGAACCTTGCCACAGTGGAAGTGAGTCCTCTAAGAGGACCCAGTACACCAAATACAGCCAACACTGGGTCAGATACAACGGTCACACAAAGGATCTATATTAGGACACATTTTAGAAAGCTTGACCTTTGAAAGATGGAGACAATGCGACACCCCGAACTGTATAAGACCATACCTGGTACATATAGATGCTGAGTGCACACCCTCCTGTGCCTCTATCCATTGCTCCGTTAAGCCAATGCCAAGTCCTCCTGCCAAGCAGATTTCAGAAAATCTAGGGATATATCTAATTGATTAGACATATAATTATAGATATATGATATTACCCCGCTAGATGAAGGATCAACAGAAAATAAAGCTTCCATCTGGGTGCTATTGGGTGCACTAGGAAAGGTAATTGTATTGGATCTAATATAGTTTTGAATTTGTGGAAATTGAAAGAAATGGGTTTTATTATGCAGTAATTCAAAAGAGGGAAACGTGCCATTAATATAAAGATCTTTCATTTTTATAATGCCATTATGAGTCCATAATTGAAAGGAGCTATCTAATGGAGAGGGATGGAAATGGTGGTTTGCACACAGAGGAGCAAGGAGAGAGTTCCCATGCCATCCAAAACACTGTCTTATTTTAGCCCAGATTTTCATCATTTTAATTATATTCAGATTTTAATATTCATAGTACAGCATTTTATATACATCTTAAAACATGACTGGAGGGGATCTTTAAACTGTTATACATTCAGGACTTACAGTATGTGGTTATAACTACTTCAGCATGTTGCTTTTTCATCATAGGATCCTTGCCTATTTATTACTTTTCATTTTACTGATAAATGTGTGGCACTTTAATAAGATGGGAAGTCACTTAAAAGGCAAAATCCTTTCATAAATAAAAACCAAGAGATTACTATTAAGACACATGCACGACGCTTAGAGAATAAAAAACAAACCTAAAATACAGTCGACCACATAAAGTCATATTAGTGCCATAAACCATAAATGTGTGAACTCAGTGAAACATTTGTAGGAATATAGTTTTTTTTTGTTACACTTTATTTTACAGTACATTAATAAGATATAATAATTAGACACCAAATAGGAGATCCTAATACACTATTAGACACCATTTTACAAGGTCATAGTCTCATTAGAAATATAATACAATGCCAAATCAGATCCAAAATATGCAACAGTTAGATGCTCTTTTACCCTTACTACCAAATTATGCTGTAATTAGACACATTTAATGCTACCAACATGGGCCTATGATAGCTTAATTAGACAACACAGGCCGTCATTCGAGAATTTTTAATGCCATATTATATCGTATTATATCAGAGCCTTTATAATAGACAAAACACTGAGAGCTCAGAGGACAATACATTTATTTGGCCTTTATTTAACATAGTTTCACTTTCTTACAGGGTCGTTTGTTGCTCATTAGAAGAAAACTGTACTGTAAACTAAAGTTGAACTACATGGGGTCACATCTGGTCGCTACTTCACACGTCCCTCGTAGCCTGGATGTTCTCCAGAGTCTCGTGGAGTTTGTAGGTAATACATAGCCTAATACATGCTTCCACAATGCTCTACTCCCATACCAGTTAGGACATTTAATGCAAGTCACTGTCCAACCCCAGTAACATCAGGCTATGGAAGCTGCCAAGACATTGCATCTTTATCTCCCACTGTTAAACCCTTATTAGACTCTCTTAGAGGGTAATTTGCAACACATTACAAAAGAACTGCACCATAAACTAAAGTGAAGTCACATATCTGCTACTTGAGACATACCTACACCTTCTTCGGCTGGTAAGACCGATGTATTATACCCTACTTCTTTGATCAAATCACAATGCTCACATCTTTTAAACTAGATTCTATAGGGTTATTATCTGCCTACAGTATTACAATAAGGCTGTGCAGTCACCCATAGCCAAAATATTCCTCTATAATTTTGGCCTTTACTTGGTGGTTCTGGTTCACATATTCACAAAAGAAGATATCACAATATCTTTGGCTTAATATCTCAACGTTGATATTTAGACAATACTGTTGGGATGAGTATTGGCGCTTCCATAAGAAAACAAGATAACAGAAATCAAACAAGATTGCTGATAAACAATCCTTAGTAATGTAGACGTGTCGACCATTCAGGTAGAGGAAAATACCAGAAAATGACAGGTTTGATAAGATCAGAAAGTTCCTTTGAGCATTTCTAACCTCATGCGTTATCCTAGCTTAAGTTATGGTGTAAAAATATTGTCTCCATGATAAATGAAATACTATTTAGCTTATAACTCTGGAGCTCGAGCCTGCATACAGACTCATATGCCGATAGCCACTATACGGTGCAAAAGCATCATAAAATGACATAGTGTACATTGCATACAATGTGTAATACCTTTTATCCAACACCTCCCTGAGGAATTTGCACTCCTCCCACAGTTCCTTCTCCTGTTCTGAGCCTCTTCAGCTGAATGGAGGCAGTATCAGAGGACCTCTCCTCAGTAACTGGAAAATATTTCACACAGAACAAACATTTGTCTTCCTCAAAAGTAAATAATGTTACATATTGTATGAGTATTGTGTGTATGTCTGTATGAATGAAACTATTTTTGGTCTGCAAAATACAAAGCAGATACAGTTTTACACAACTGGGCAGTATCGAAATGTTTCTACATGTATTCCTATGTTCACATTACAGGCAACCAGTCTTTTTATAATTTTGGACTTCCTGCACTTCTTGCAGAAATGTCTCCATGTTGGTTCTGTTTTTAAAACCAAATTGGAATGGATCCAAATAAAATTGGCAATTCTAATATAATAACATTACTTACCTTGCTTACACAGCTGGCAGGTGCACAATGTGAAAATAGCGGTTTATTTTAAACAATATTGATAACAGAGGATTACAACGTTGACATTGCATCATGTACAGAACACATCTTAGCAGAAATTAAACTTGGACCTTTACACATTTTCTTGCATTTTTTCTTTCTAAAAAAGAAAGTGAGGATGTAAATTTTTGGAAATCATTTCTAAAGAAGGAGACTATAATACATCCATGTGGGCTACTCTGCTAATTGTACGGGACCAGCCGAAGAAGGTGTAGGTATGTCTCAGGTAGCAGATATGTGATTTCACTTTAGTTTACGGTGCAGTTCTTTTGTAATGTGTTGCAAATTACCCTCTAAGAAAGTCCAATAAGAGTTTAACAGTGGGAGATAAAGATGCAATGTCTGGGCAGCTTCCATAGCCAACAAATGACCCTGTAAGAAAGTACAACTATGTTAAATAAAGGCTGAATAACTGTATTGTCCTCTGAGCTCTCAGTGTTTTGTCTATTATAAAGGCTATGCCCGATATAATATGGCATTCAATTTGTCTGTGTTGTCTAGTTAAAGGGGAATTATTATGCTTTTCCTTATTTTCAGTCATACATATAATGTAATAATATAATATAATTCATATTAAACATGGCCAAAGTGTCAAATAATGAGGTAAACATATGTAGAAGTAACCCCTGTGAGCAAAAAGCACTGGCTTCAGACTGCTCTGAACGCTCGGTTTCCAACAGTTTTTTCTACTTTCAGCCCGAGCCGATGTGACGGATTTCTTTATATGGTCATCTGCTCCACGCACAGCGTGCGAGTTCACTGCTCCGCTCTGCTAACATTATGGCATTTCTCCCCTGTTTTGGGGTAGTCATTGCTTGACTCAAGTCATGGCTCGGCAGTGTTTTTCCATTACACAGCACAGCAAAGTAAAATAAGTAGTTTACCTGTTGGAGGTGTGTTGGTCATCTGCAGCTCTTCATCAAACATCATCATCACTGTGGCTGTTTCTGCTTGTACTATTCCTCCCTGCATTATTTCTAACTGATCCGCTGAACAAAGAGCTCCAAATATCTCCATATGTTGTTGTGGTTTTTTAAAACTGCTAACGAATCTCTGCTAATTTGATGAGGAACATGTTTCACTTCCTGTAAATGTTGGGTTTTCAGTGGCAGTTTTCATCGGCGGTAACTTAACACAACTCTGATACAGCCGCCCCTCAACAGGCTTCTGGAAAGATGGCCAATCAGAACAGAAGGGGCTCATCAGGAGGGGGGCCTTAAAGAGACAGGAGCTAAGACTGCCTGTTAGAGACAGAGGCTGAACTGAGGGGCTACATAAAGGCCAGTATAATATAAATAAGGAGTTTTTTTAAAACTATGAATCATGCAAAACTACTCCAGTCAAGTCCAAAAATAAAAATATAGAGCTGAAAATTAGCATAATAGGTCCCCTTTAAGCTATCCTAGGCCCATGTTGGCAGAATTAAATGTGGCGTCTAATTACAGCATAATTTGGTAGTAAGGCCATTGTATTTGATTTTCTAATTAGATTATGATCTTGTAAAATGGTGTCTAATGGTATATTAGGGTCTCCTATTTGGTTTCTAATTAGAGTATAATTTGGTATAATAGTGTCTAAATATAGTATATTTTGGGTCTAATACAGCATTATATGCAGTTTCTAAATACAGCATAATTTACGTATATGTTGTCTAATTAGTGTATAACTGTGTTTGTTTACTGTCTAATAAAGAACATATAATTTCTAGTTTTGTCTAATTTGATACAAAGTACGGCTTCTTACGTCTTATTAGTGTACCGTTAAATGAAGTTGAAGTGCGACCGGTTTTTTTTCTCCTTATGGACACAATATGACCCTGGAGAAACTGTTCTGATCTGAACACAAGTGTAACCGCCTGCTACATAAGTGCCTTTGCCCCACACATGTCTCGGTGTGATCTATCTCGGGGTCCATTTGCGTCGCCAGTGCATTGCAGCTTTAACCGGTCCATCATGCCTTGCGGTGTCCCAGTTCTGTTCCGATGTAATTTACAAGCTCTCCGGGCTGCCTCACGTCAATGATGGGCAGAGGGGCAGAATAACACACAGAGCAGCAGATGTTGAAAGCTCCGCGTCGGATGCGCGTTGACCGGACGGACGCGTGTTTACATCCGCACGGTTTATCACAGTCATACAGGCGGGGGTGAGGTCTGATGCAGGCGCGTATCCGCACGGTAAAAGGAGGATCTCCCGCATGTTGCCCGCATACCATGCAGCGGAAAGTATCGGATTTTATACTGAGGAGAAATACTGAAGCTACAGGACAAGAGGAGAGTTTTACACGCTCTGACACACAGTGATCTGCGGCTGAACACAGGTATGATGTTGGCTTTTACGCAGGCCTGAATGCAGTGAATCTGTGGCTCAGTAACTTGAATGCGTCAGTCAATGAAACATTTTAAAGCTGTTGCCATGTAAATAAGGCTGTATTGTTATTTTTTTATAGTGGATTTTCTTCCTGTCATGTGTCAGAAAGACAGACACTCAGAGAAGGGCAAAAACATACACTGATGAGTAGTTTATTATAACTTTAACTTTATTTTGCTCATGTTTTTCACCCCCATCCTCCTGTTAATGTACTTTTAGTCCATATTTCACACCAGATTAAATCCACAAATGGAGTGATACTGGTGTTCGTGACAGATTTATCCACATACCTGATCAGTGAGCCAGCAGGAAGTGTGAGTGAGTGATCAGTGTGTGAGTGGATCTGCTGAGCCCTGCAATGATGAATCTCTTAATAGAGTTGGGCAATAAGCGCTCACTCAGCAGTGCTTTTTAATCAGAGTTCCTTCAACTGAGTCATACAGCTACAGTCCTTGAAGCACATGTGTGAAAGCAAGGGCAGAACTCATTCAGAGGTACTACTGTGTGTTTTGTAGTAGGAGTACTCTGCTGGACAGAAACGCAATGAGAAAATATATTTCTTTACCGGCGTGCAGGACAATGGAACATTTGCAAAATGAAAACATTTTTTTTTGTTCTGACAGTGTTTGCTTCTTTATAAAATGTCTCCTCCTTTTTTAATTACCTGTTAATGTTCCACATCTGTCCTTACAGATGAGGAAATAATCTGTTTCCCACTAAAATGATTAGTTTGACATCATAACATTGGTCTGCGAAACTGATCTGATATCAGCGAAAACTCAAATGAATGATTCAGTATTTTCATCTTCAATCATCTTAATTTAAATCATGCTCTGCCTTAAAGTAAACGAAAGCGAAATTTCAAGCTCAGTGACTAAACATCCGTATCTGGCTTTTTAAGCCAAAGTCTCCATATAAACAACCCTATGACTGTTTTCCCCCTCTCTCATTCTCATAATCTAATTTGTCGATTACGCAATGCACTGATTCATGTTTTTATCCAGCCATTGTTTCCTAAACAAGGAAACATGAATTCCATACAGTATATATGTGTATAAAGGGATAAGTGGACAACTCTAGTTTTAAGAGATTTTACAGTCTAAATCCAGTCCAGGTCATCTTTCAGCAGACTCCCCCCCCCCCACCACCACCTCGTGGTCAGCTAAGCTCCTAGTCTTACAGGGTCAAAGGCTTATGTTGTCCACCAAGCTGATTAGTTTTAACTTTTGAGACTGCAAGGTATCATTCAGTGGAGTTGAAAACCCTCCAATATGGCAAAAACATGAGGCAGATATGGACTTTGATACACTGTTTTTCATTTGTCATCAGCATTTAAATCTTATTTCCATATGTGGCGGTGGAAATGGTGACAAATGGCGTTTGGAGAATTTTATATTGTTTCCTACAGACTTTATGATAGACAGTACCTGAATAGAAAGCTGTTCTGTCTGATTACCCCCCTCTGAAGCTTTTCACTCAGCTTATTCCAGCTTTTGCCAAACATGCAGCCACCTCACTCTCCTCAGCTGACAAAGTTGATGTGGAAGTAATCTCTTAAAGGCGCCTCCATTGAGAAGCACACAACTACACCTAGCAGAGCACCAGCTTAACATGAAGAGATTGAAGCAGAGGTAGGACATTGAAAGGAAGACAGGAGGTTGAAATGTGTATGTTTTGAATCAATTTCTCACTTAAATTGTTCTAAAATCTATATTAAATTTAGGTATAATATTAAACAGCATTAACAGGGTCTGAAATTAACAGCCACCAAGTGCCAAATGTGGGTAGATTTTCCGTTTGGTGAGTAAATCTAGGCTATCTGCCACACTGGCGGGTAAATGTTTGTACCAAAATAGTAATTTAATGTATGTCCCTGTACAATGTAGACACACGTGCACCATATGTGTTTTTTACGCGTGTCTAAACAGTGCCGTGAAACTGTAGGAGTGCTCGAGACGGTCTGAAGCGAAGGAGTGCCAGCCTCAGACCGTCTTGAGCGTTCCTGGTTTCGTGGCACTGTTTACCGGTACGGGACATCAGCTTCTCCACATCGCAGCTCTCTGCTAAACTGTCACTTGCCGCCGGTCTGCTGCTAGCTACTGTTAATTAAGTAGCTATTATGTGGCGACATTTGCAAGAAGTAAGCCAACCTTTAAAATGAAAACCCAACATTGAACAAAGAAAGACTAAGCACATAGCAAAAGAAGGTTTGTGAGAAATGGAGGTTTGGAGATAAAGGAGTTTCAAGAGGCTGGCTACAGTATGATGCTTGTGGTTTGTATGGAACATAATACCTTATTATCTCAATTAAATGTACTGAAACAAATGTATATATGACACAAAAAGGCAATTTATTATTTTGGCCGGTTGGTGGGTGGATTTTTTTTCATCTAGCAGTCCCCTTGGCCCCTCTTTAGACATATCAGTGAGAAGGAACAGGAAAGATGGGAGAGGGGCAATATGAGGGCTGTGTGCCAACTCAAAATCACAAAGTCATAAGCTTGTTACTGTGCTGAGGGCCTGTGAGCCTTGAGAATACTCCATCAAAGAAAGTGACATGTTGTTTGAGGAATAAAGGTCAAAATCTAATTCAATTTGCTTTTTATATCAAAATACCTGCTGACATGAGCATTTCCTGCGTCTGTTTGTGTAACCGGTCACTTTGGTCCCATTGGATGGGTTGCCAAGACATTTGGTACACACATTCATGTTCCTAGAGGGCGAATTCTGCTGACTTTGGTGATTCCCCTGGCTACTCCTCTAGCGCCACCATCAGGTTGACATTTATCATGTTATATCACACTTTCTCATTCAAGGGAATAGGAATGTGTGTCCATACTTTTGACTGGTACTGTATGTGAGAGTTGTCTTGAATAAATAAGGTGTGTGTTTACGCACAGTAAATATTGAATGTACAGTATTTGTACTGATATCTGTGTAAAATAGATATTTGTGCAAAATATCTACTTTTGTCATTCAGTCTCCTAAGAATTAATCATTTTTTTCTGTTATTGTATAAGGAGGACTATATAACTCTATAATGCACTTTCCTTTATATTCTTATATGAACTATAGGGCTGTAACTAACAGTTATTTTCATTATCAATTAGATTACCAATTATTTTATCGATTAATCAACTAAATGTTTTGTCAGAAAATAGTGAAAGATGCCTGTTAATTTTTATTGAACCAACAGTCCAAAACGCCCAAATATTTTATGTATATATTTTACTGTCATGTATGACAAAAGCATAAAATTCTCACATTTAAGATGCTGGAACAACTCATTGATTATGAAAATAGTTGGTGATTAGTGTTCTGTTGATCGACTAATAGATTAATCGACTAATCGTTGCAGCACTAATATGAACTATATGTGGGTATTATGCCAATTAGTCTGAGATGAATTTCCCCTTTGGGAGGTCAACTAAACCGACTACTCCAGTTGAACCTTTGGTTAATCTCCACCAGCAAAGCAGTTCTGAGACCATTCAGCAACACCCCACCTAATCCTGGGTTTGAGAAACCCTGCGGCAGTACACACCTCCATGTTTTCTCGCAGCCCGCATTCAGAGAAAACAAAGAGGAAGTGACAGGAAAGCACTGGTTGCTTCTTAATTGTTGGTGATTGTTTGGTCTACTTTCCCAGACCGTGCGCTCCAATCAATCCAGTCATCTGTGTAAGGTTCGGACAAAGCCAGAGCTGTGTCGCCATGGTGAGGGATTGTTTGCATCCAGTCATGCCGCTACCCATGTGGTGACGGACACACACACACACACACACACACACACACACACACACACACACACACACACTCTGCAGCATGCTCTTTTGTCTGTGCACCACTTGTTTCAGAGGACCCCTCCTGCTGCCACAACCTCCTTGTTACTTTACCTCTGATTGCATCATCTGTTGTTGAACTGCTCACTACTGCTGATGCTTTAAAATTATAATTACTTGTGAGTACTTGGTAATGAGAAGACGTGATATTTTAGACAATGTAAAAAAAATATGAAATAACAATTTAAATTGGACCCATGTTACTGTAATATACAGTCTGACATGTGCAGGTTTAATTAGATTTTTTTTTTCTGCTAGAATCAGTGTTTTCGTGGAATTTAATGGAAACAATATTCATGTTTTTGTTGTTGGCAGACTGTCTGTAAAATAAGCCAGTGTCAGAAGTTCAAACTTTATCAATTACTTTGTTGAGGTTTAATTAAGCGATGGACTGGGAAGAGCATTGGGCTGAAGCAAGACAGGAAATGAGCTCTTCAGTGGGTATTTTGCGTTTAAACCCAGACTTGTTGTTGGTGTGAAATTAAAAGCTTTTATCTTTGTACCTGTAACGCTCATCCCAGGGATATTAAAGAAGCTTTCAGTGGCATTTTTGTGCTGATCCATCTTATGAACTGAATTACAAATAAGAAACACTGTCTTGTCACACTGTGCCCCCTCCCTAACTCTGCCTTCCTGTGGCATCCTGAGAATGATACTTCAGGGGAGGCAGACTGAAGTCACAACTAAGTTTAGCTCAGCAGTTCATAGCCCAGATGACACAGTATTCTTCATGTCTGAAACCAAATGGCTGCACCAAAACTGCAGCAGCCTTTCCTCCTACCAGGAGAGTCACTCTTAAATCTTTTCAACTATTTCCCCGTATCACCACGACCATAAAGAGCACTACTGAATCTCCTCTGCTGACGTTAATACACTTGAAAAAATACATTCTGTGTCTCAGTAGCTCATTTCCTCTTTGCTGTTGGTTGCTGGTTTTGTTGTTTGGCAACTTGTGCTCATTCTGTGGTTCATTTCCTTGCACTGTGCGTAGTGTTTCACATTCTGAGAAATGGACCTACAGTACAACAGTTTCTTCAGTTTTCTCATACAGCAAGGCAAATAAAATATCAAGCAAAGATCTACAAGATGACGACAAGACAGAGTCTCAGCTATGCTAGCAGCGCTGTTAGGCTGTACTTATGCCACGTTCATGTTATGGCGGTTGGATTGGAAAGATTCCCACGTCATCTGAGTTGGTCATATGAGGGTTTAAAGTACTGTGCACTGACAAAATTACATTATATCCATTAAATTTGGGTTTAATAACATTGAATGATGGACTTTGGCTGATGAGAAGCATCCATGTTTGCTCCTTAGTCGGAGCTATATCGGAGCTTCCCAGTTTCTCAGTCATAATCATCTGTTTTGGATGTTAAATGCTTCAGGAAGGGCAGACTGCACCTACCAGTAGGTGCATATCAACCCATTGGAATAGGACCGTAATATGCTGCTACGTTACGTTACGCTACGTACTATACTGTTACAAAATAATTATCTTTTAGGGTTTAACGTTGTGGTTAAGGTCTGGTTAGGTTTAGGCACAAAAACTAGGTTAGGAAAAGAAAAAGATCACGGTTTGGGTTAAAATGATCACTTGAAAAGTGGTTAAATGTGGCAACTGTTGGCAACAATAAACACCACCTTTTTACCTGACATGGTCCTAGAGTTAAAGTTCAGGGATCACAATTCATGCTAAGGGGGACATTAGCGTGTCTGTAAAATTTCATGGCAATCCATCCAATAATAGACATTTCACTAAAAACAACTAATGTGAATCTCATACAGAATTTCAAACTGATCAGAATTAAATTTTAGGCTAACCAGAAGCTATATAAAGATTTTCACCTCAAACAGTCTTAACATTAGAATTTGTCCGTGTGATGGTCACATTTTCAGGACGTTCTGCTAAAGGAGAACGTCCTGCTTCTCTCAAAATAAAAGGGAAACTCTACTGTCCTGGATTCTTGTTAAAAGGGATTACTGCTTAAAGGATTCAGCATGCAGTTGGAATGTGGAGCATTGAATCAGGCTGTTTATTAAACTGTGACTAATGGAAAAGGAAATTCCAACAGCTACAGCACCTTTTCCACCGGTTCTGAGGTTACTCACTGTAGAGATGCCCAGCTTAGTGAGCGGGTCTAAATATGGGGCGTAAACATTTACAATGAAGCTGAGCAAAAATAGAAACACATGTCGTAGCATATTAATTTGTGTTTACTCAAAATTATTATCATTTATTAACACGCTGATAGCGGGAGCATTAAAGTAACTGCAATTTAGATCAAACACGACATAACGAGAGAAAGTGGAAATAGTATGATGAAAATGCAGAACAATACTGGCAAAGGCTGTGGTGAAAGTGTGTCTGCAGTGTGCTGAGCCTCATAGTGATTCGAGTGTTGGAAGTTATTAGCAGGGTAAAGAAAATCGAAGCTCGTTTCCACAAGGAAACAGACTTCAGTGGTCAAGTTGTTAGAGCTGCTGTGCAAAGGATTCGATTAGTTTGACATTGATGAGTCTGAAACCACTGTGGCATTATACTCTGACCTTAAGTTTCTCGGGTCACAGCTTCTTTATCCTGTGTAGTAACTCATATAGCCTGTCGTTCTCATCTGAGTCACCCATGGAGAGCATCTGAGTCGTTCTGAAATGGATCAAAGGATAAGAACCCATAGAAGTGTGATCAGATCCACGACTGAACATCTGCTCTTGCACAGCTGCCTGCTTCCTATGGCTCTGTATGCTGCTGCTTATAAAAGAAAACATCTTCCAGCATCTGTTGTGATGTTTACGTCAGGCACCAGTGGGAGCCTGTGACTCTTAGTCAAGGAATGAAAATAATTGTAGATTCAACACAAAAAGAACTACACAAGAAGTGTGACCTAATAATCGCCATTTCTTATGGTTACTGTACGTATATTTGACTTGTGGGCCACAGACTGTAAACCTGTGGCTCCATATATAGCTGACGACTGTCAACAAGGACTTGAATCATTTTTTAATTATGTTGACTGTTAGGACCAGATTTGAGCCCAGACATGCATGGATGTATTTGAGAAGTTTTCCATCTCGAGGAAAGAACGAGAAAAAGAAGCGAAATCCAACTAATACTGTTTGTTACGTAGCTTTCGGGAACCGCTGGCCAATCAGAACAGAGTGAACTCATGGGAAGGGGGGCCTTAAAGACACAGGAGCTAAAACAGTTTCAGACAGAGGCTGAAAATATTAAAGTTTGCCATTGGCAAGTGAATTGTCGGTTTTAATTTGGACTATCTGTAGTATTATCTGTTTTGATAATATGTTTATGATAATTGTATCACAGAGGAACGAATGACTTCAGTACGATTTCTCACAGATGTGCGAATAGCAAGTGTGTGTGTGTCAGAGAGAGAGAGTGAGAGAGAATCAGGTTGGCAAGCTTGTGTCAATGTACTCTCCCTCCCAGTGTGATTTTGATATTATTCATCACTGAATAAACACTCGATTACAACATGTCGATTGCAGCTGTGAAAATTAAAGGCGTCATCACATCATCCGTTAGAATACCGTGCACTACAGACCTTTTTGTTAACAAGCTGACAGTAAATTCACCTCAACAAGTTCAGAAATACTCTTCAAGTCTTTTCCAATGAACAGAACATTCAGATTATAAATGTTTTCACTGTGGACATGTTTACTTTATTATTGAGGGAATATTACAGACATGACACTTGGTATGAATAAACAAATTGATTGAAATAATGCTTTTACATGTGTTGTGAAATAAATCTGCTGTTCCCAGGCAGATTAAGAGTGTTTGTGTATTTTTCATCCCAAACGTGTTTGCACTCTTTCTTCAGGCCACCCAAACCTTCTACTCCTCTTTTCATATACCTCATTGGCTTTGTTGATCCATCTGTTCCTCCAGTTTTTTTCATTTTGCCGTTTCCCCTCTATTCCCTGTTCCACTGAGCTGTATTCATGGGAACAGTCTCATTTACTGGGCTGTAACAGGTGTCTGGGTTCAGATGCTTCCTGCGGTATCTGTCTACAGTTACAAATCATCCTGCTCCCCGATGATGGCTGATGCCTTCAGTGCAGAGGAGTGTGCAATGTAATGCAGTCTCAGTAGGAAAAGGCCTTGAGGGGAACCGGTAGTTAAATTGCAGGAGGAATGGGAGTCCCGTTCCAGCTGTGATGAAGATGGAAAGTGCCTGAATTGTTACAGGAGGCCTCCAGGGATATGGAAGTCAGGGATCAGAGCTGAGATAATGGCCCAGTCAGGAAAAACGAGGGCTGCTGCCCAGTAGGGTTGCAGAAGTCTGAGCGTTAGGCACCTGCTCCTTCACTGCTCTGATCTGCACTGTTGCTCAGGCTCGCTGTCATGGCCGTGCCAGGTTTCTAATGGCTGCCGCGCTGCTGAGGTGCTTGTGTCAGCAGTTTGAAATGGCCCTAGTTCTGCGTGTGTGCGACCGCTGTAAGCTTTCCTGCACTGACACCAGCAAATGAAAAATATATTGGATGAGGCCTGTTAGACGGTCACAATCACTGCACTACAAGTGTGTTCTTACAGCAATTCATCGGCAGCATTACAGGAAATGGCTTCAAAAAAACAAGTATTGTAAGTTGTTCTCTTACAGGAAGCTGGTGTCACTCTACACAACCATGTCGTGTTTGTTGGATTGATATATCAGGTTTTAGCTGTTTCCTACCACATTGTAATAAATTTGTTTTTTGTAGTTGTCAAGTTGTTCAGGGAAGTGTAGGAAATAACTTCTTGAAACAGGAAAAGAAAGGTAAGGATAGGGCTGGTTATAATTCAGCACTATCATATATCAACATTTGGTGGAATTGAATTGTGAAGATATCATATTGTGTCATTGTTTTACAAAATTCTTCTAAAACCTAGCAATATAAGTTATTAAAACTGCATTAAATATTTTTGCACCTTTGGGGACAGAGAAACGAGTTGTAAACGCAACATTACAAATCTACAAATCAATATGTTAGCAAACTGTTTCCTGTTTACACATCCAGCAAACATGAGTCAACATTTGAAGTCATGTTTCTAGCCTGATGAATGCCCAATATTCACTCTCCTTTTAACTCTGTTTTGTCCTCCACCAACTCCTGCCAACTTTGTCTGGAAATGAGTCAATAGGCGCTTTCGGACCCCCGAGAACTGCATACTTTCAAGGGCTTTTTTTCTGTTTGCATTTGCACCGCCAATAGAAACACTGAAGTGACGTAGGCCAACCGGCGGTTGGTATAGCAATGTCACTTCTGCGCAAGATACTACAACAGCGACAACAAGATGGAGGACGCTGTGACTCCGTTGCATATAGGCTCAATGAAGACTGTTGGTCCTTTTGTCCGTGTTTTGTTCCATTTTTAAAGGCTAACGTTAAGAGCTGTTGTTTACATGGCTTTGGTTTTACACAGGTTTTTAGAAATGGCAGTTGCCGGTGCTGCAATGGCTCATGTGTTCGACCAGTCAACGTACACTTATGTCTGGACTGTACGCTTACATCACTCAAGGTTCCTCTTATGCTAGGAGAGTACCTACCCTGAAGTAGGAGCTAAAAAGGTCCCTCAAAACAGTGTTCTAAGAACTACAATCATTCCCAGTCCCTGCAGCACGGACACAATTAAAAGGGGATAATTCCCTCCAACAGTTCTCAGAACTATGAAAAAGTTCCTCTGGTCCAAAAGCGCCTAATGAGAGTACTGAGACTGAACCAAAACTGTAAACTTGCAGGCCGCAAAAGAGAAACAATGAGCTGAAAGACGCTAAAATACTCCATAGAGCTGAGGGAAACTGCAAAGTCTGGTGATAATTCTCTGAGTTCATCACTGAGAGCGATCCCTTTCACATTACATGAAGTCATTTGATCAATTGTTAATATAAAAATATTTATTTGTGCAGCATTAAAAGTTGTTTCTCTTTTTTTTCTTCTTTTTCCTTGTTAGGATGGACAAACAAACAGTTTCAGCACCCCCCTGTGGTGTGGAGGAATGAGGGCCTCTGGATGAAGGCCATGGAGCTGAAAGTGTGGGTGGACGGAGTGCAGCGCATCGTGTGCGGGGTCACAGAGTTCACCACATGCCAGGAAGTGGTCATTGCTCTGGCTCAAGCGATTGGTAAGTATGAAACATCTTACAACAACATGAGAAACTGTGTGCTTATCTCGCCTGTTCACCAGTGGTAGAGGCTCAAAAAAGTTTAGAAAAAGCCAAATTAGTTGTTTTTAACATGATGACAAAATTTAAACTAAAGTGGTGTAAATGATATTTTGTCCTAAATAAATACTTATGGTGATATTTTGTCATGTGGGCTGTGTCCAGTACCGGCCAGGCAGGTTTGTCAGACTGGGGATGATAGATTGCACTAAAATGAAAAGTGACTGGAGGGCACAAAGAGATTTTCACCATAAATGGACTGCAGAAAACAGGATGAGTCATGCTGCAGACCTCTGTTTTATTGACATGTTGACAATCTGCCTTTTAGTCATCGCATGGACTCTATTGTAAATAAGTCTTTGTGAATTCAAGACCATAATATTTCTTGAAATTGAGAAATGTTTACTGTTTTTACAATGGACATATTTATCGCTTGATCTTTCTACAGTGATTTCTCACTAACCCCTGTAGATAGATTTCTCAGAGTTAAAACACGTGCGTCTTTTACAGTGACAGTGTAGCAGGAGTTACGACGTTCATTGTCCTTTGTGTTGTCTGTGCCTTTTGTCCAGGCCAGGGCACTTTGATGAGAATGGCTGTAGTGATGAATGTGCCTCTTTTACAAGGACCCTTACTGTGTGGGTGGGTTGAGGGTGGAATGGGGTTGTGTTTTGCTCAGTGGTGGAAGAAGTACTCAGACCCTTTACTGAAGTAGAAGTACCAATACAGCAATGCAAACATACTCCATTACAAGTAAAAGTCCTGCATGAAAAATTCTACTTAAGTACATAAGTATTAACAGCAAAATGTAGTTAAAGTATTAGAGTAAAAGTAGTGGTTTGGTCTCTCTGACTGATATAATATTATATATGACACAAATCTGTTTTCAGTTTTTGGACTTTTGATCCAAATGATTTGAACATGTGAGAAGTTTAGAGGGAAAAATCACTATTTGGTGGAGCTGTTAACAACTCATAGACATCTGAAATATGACCCCGACTACACACTGCTTTATGTAAGATGTCAACAGACAAAAAGGTTGGAAACCACTGGTTTCATCTTTAACAATGTGTTGTTTCTTATCTACATGTGTACAGACAAGAATGCTGGTGGATACACAGACACACAGACACAGCCGTGAACCATTGAACCGGGTCCTTTTCCCCAACATTTACTGTTTGTTGAGGGGAATTTTCCCACTGTAAACATCTTTCATTAAACACGTGACGGCCCTAGGTCTTGGGATTATATATGTGTTGGTCTGCCTCTGTTTTTCCCTTTCCTGGTTTTGCTTTTTACCATTCCAGATTCTCACAGATGGTTCGGCCCCTCCCATCTCGTTAAGGGATGACTATCACCTGCTGGGAGTCTATATAAGCTGGGGGTTCTAAGATGGTTGCCTCTCTCCCCCCTGGAAGGCAGGTGCCTTTCAGGCACTACATTTGATTTTGTTGGGGTTCTGATTGTGTTTAGTTTAGCCTGGGTTTATGTTTTGGACGTTACACTTCTTAGTTTGCTTCAATTGAGTTATCTTTAATAAATTATTTCTTTATTTAAACTGCTACTGTGTGGACCTTCCTCTTTTGTTATGCTCCTAAATGAGCCGGGCATAACAAGTAGGGGCTTGTCCAATTTTGAACCTGAAAAATGTCAAAAGTAGTATACATGTGTTGAGAGGCCCACAGTGATGGTTTCCCTTATATTTAGGTTAAGCAAGTAGGGTTTGGGACTGTATAGTGCTCCATCGTGTTAAGCTGCATATAGGCTGTGTATCCAAGCAGAACGGTGAGTGTGGGTTATTCGGTATACAGCTGTGGGGATGATTGTGGCTAGGTAGCTGTGCCATTTGTGCTGTCTGGCTGGAGCATTCATGGTGTCCCCCAGGTAGGCAGTAGCAGCAGTAATCTCACAAGGAGAGGTTGCTGGTTTATTGTTTTCAGGGCCGTTTGTTATTTTTGTGTGTTGTCCGTGCGGCTGGCAGCATTTGGCTCGGGAGCACCCCGAAGTATTGGCTGGGGCAATTGGTCTTTTCCAATACAGACGGTTTGTAGGTGCATAAGTACCCACTGCCAGTCACACATGAAGGCTAGGGTGCAGTTAATAAGTTTGTAAAGTTCTTTGGATCTGCCAATGTTGCACAAGCAGGGGGAGAGTTGTGAAAGAATTTAATAAATATGTTCTGTATTCTGAGTGTTTTATCTCTCTTCACTGTGACGCACTTCCAACATTATTTTGAACATTTTTAAAAGTGTGCATCACTTCTTATCAGAGGGCCCACTGGGTGTTGACACCATGGCAGCATTCATTGTAGAGCTGCATGCAATGATTTCTCAATTAGTCGATTGACAGAAACTGTTGATGAATAGACAGAACTTCCTCAGGCTTTGGGGAACATCTGACATTTTTATAGACCAAACAACTAATCCATTAATTGAGAAAATAATTAACAGATTAATCAAAAATGAAATAATTGTTAGTTGTAGCCCTAATCCATTGGTTTCTCTGCCATGGGGACCTGAATGTAGTATACTACTACTACAATTACTACTACTACTACTGCTCAGTTGGATAACATGATTGAGCAACTTTGTCACTTGTTTGTCAAAGAAGAGACCACTATTCAAAGTTAAACACAAGTTTCTGGCTGCAGGCTTGATATTTACAGATGGTACCAAGCCAATAAATTATTCAAGTTACTTGACAGGCCAGAAATCGGGGCGTCGTCTGCATAACAATGTGAAAGTGAATGTTGTGTTTGTGACTAATGTGTCAAAGGGGACCAAGAATAGACCTTTGGGGAACACCGCAGAGGTCAGAGGGGCCTCCAAGGAGAAGGCATCACCAATTACAACAGAGAAAGCTATTTTTCTGAGAAACTGATTCAAATTAAAGGGGGGCGATTATGTCACATATAAAACTAAAGAGTCTCCAGCATCAGTCTTTGATGAGAGTCGTGTTAGTGCTGTCTAATGAAGACATTTAAAAAAGTATATTTAAAACACATTTTCATAGATGTTTATTTATATACGTGATCAGTTTGAAGCAGATCACTAACGATCTGTAGCTAAATGTAAAAAGTGTTGGTTTGCTCATGACTGTGGGTCTTGAAGAGGAGAGCCAGTGGAAAAATCTACATGCAGTATGTAGAAAACTAGGACCAACAGTCTCAAAAGCCTCCTTCAGGGCAGGAGGTTTAAGTGGTCAATAGTGTTCTCTCAGTTACACATGAGATGGTGTACAGGAACATGTCTGGACCCAGGACAGATCTGGAAAATGTCATGTGCTTTGGCTGTAAAGGACCAGCCCTGTAAACTCTTGTTCTCTCTTATTTTTCTCTCGTAATATTAGATATTCATGTCTAAATAAGCAACAGTACAAGTTTAAGTTTTGAAAAAACATCCCTTCTTATTTAATATGTGGTGGTAGTAGTAAAAAATCTCATCTAATGTGATTCATTGGGACTGTGTGGGTGTGGTTTGGTCAGATTTTGTTGACCATGGCCTGTGAAATAACCAAAAGCTTTTGTAATTATGGCCTTTTTATTTAGTATTTATTTCTTTAGACCCCATCACTCATAGTAAAAGGGCTAAATAAAAAATATACATAAATAATTTTCTTTCATTTTGACCCAGGACGCACCGGCAGATACACTTTGATTGAGAAATGGCGGGACACGGAGCGTCATTTGGCTCCTCATGAGAACCCAGTGGTGTCCCTCAACAAGTGGGGTCAGTATGCCAGCGACGTTCAGCTCATCCTCCAACGAACTGGCCCGTCTGTTAGTGAGCGGCCCACCTCTGACGGGCAGTCTCGCACCCCAGAGCGTAGCTTCTACCGACAAAGCCTCCCGCCTCTGGCCAAGCTCCGCCCCTCAGCAGCAGACCGCTCGCTCAAACGAAGGGAACCCAAGCGCAAGTCTCTGACCTTTACTGGAGGAGCCAAGGGTCTGCGGGACATATTTGGGAAAAGCAGAGATGCTGAAGGTAGCGTGTGTTACAGGCATTGTTGTTATTAGTTGTGTACATACTGTCAAAAGTGCCTGACTTTACTGTCCTCATTCTCTTTCTCTTTCCCTCCACCTGTACTTCTACGTCAACAATCCAATCACCCTGCTTTCATCTCCCACCACTCCATTCATCCATCCACCCAGCCAAACAGCCCCAGCAGCGTGGCGTGAGTCTGAACCTGAGCAGAGTTGGAGGTGGTGGAGTAGCATCTGTTCCCGGGAGTCCAGCCAGAGAGCTGAGCCGGCTGGTGCAGCTGCAGAGAGACAAACTCCAGGCCCTGGAGAGCCGTCTGCTGGGCTGCGAGGCTGAGCTGCGAGACTGGGAGGAGGCCGCCAGCGAGGCCAATGACGTGAGTAAAAGCACAGCTGCCTGTGCTGTCACTTACAGGGGAAATAGATGTGTGCTGATCCAGCGTGGTCGTGTTTTATATCCTCTTTGGAGTAAGAAAGTTTCCAAGTTGAATCATTTTCGACTCACCAGGAAGGAAACCTGGAGGAGGAGCTGCTGCTTTTAGAGCAGCAGGTGAGGAGGAATGATACCGAGATGAAGGAGGAGGAATTCTGGCAGAACGAGCTGCAGATCGAGCAGGAGAGCGAGCGGCAACTCCGGCAACAGTTATCCGAGCTGCAGGGCCGCGTACGCGACTCTGAGGCCAAGCTTTCAGAGTACCTAGCTCGTATACAGGTGAGCTCGGCATCATTGAGCAGCTACTCAATTCCTCTGATATTCAATTAATAAATGGCATGAAAACGCTCCTGTACAATCTCTGTGTGGATCTGCACCCAAAGTGAACAGTGAAACTAATCTTTCCTGCTGAATAAAAAGTAGAATTACTGTTATTTATTAGAGAGATTATTTTCATGCCACATTATCTGTTATCTGTTGTATTGTGTAGGGCATGGAGGTGGGCCTGGAGCAGGAGAGGCTGCAGCAGGAGGCCGAGTTCAACCAGAAAGTCAATGAGGAGGAGGTACAAACCAGTCCATCTTGGTCTACAAAACACACAACAGCATGCAGACAAAGAGCAATGTAGTGTTGTTGAATTGGAGATGACAACCAGTTATCTACATCTGAAGACCCTCTCTGTCAAACAAATGTTATTTAATTTATTCTACACAAAATCAGAGTGAAATTCCTTCAGGATTATAACTTTGCACATGTACTGCAAGCCAAAAATCAAACTGAAGAGTGGAAAATGTGGCAAATTATGCATTTTAAAAATGTGCCTGACATATGGTCCATGTGGTTGTGAAATTCTTTTGCTTATAATCAAATATCTGAAAAACTATCTGAAAATCAGCCACAGCTGTACTTTGTGTTTAGTGCTAATTAGTAAATCTAAGCATGCTAGCATGCTAAACTAAGAAAATGAAAGTGGTAAACATTCAGGTGTTAGCATGGTGATGTTAGGCACAGCAGTACTTTGAGATAAATGCTAAGTACAACCTCACAGAGCCACTTGCATGGCTGTAGTCTCTCAGTCTAGTTGTTAGCTTTGCATCTCTCCAGCTATAATAAACAGTTAAAGATCCCCTCCAGATATATTTTAAGACATGGGAAATCTGCTTGGAATAATAATGTGTCTCTGAAATGTCCCCCCCCCCAAAAAAAAAGCACAATTCGCACATTAACATTCTCAGAATGGCATCTATTCCTTCTCCCTCATTAAAAATCCCAGAATCTATGAATATGCACATATTTTTCTTGTCAGAAGTTTAACTGCTTGATGCAAAATATGTCCTACTTTACTGAAAGTCTATTCTCAGTGTCTGTGCACTGGAGGCGTCAAGTTTCCACATCACACTTAAAAAAAATGTCCTATTGGACCAGGATTAGCTTCCAGACTAGTTGTGATGTCACAAATCATGCTTGAAGATACGCCCCCTAAACTCAGTTTTTTGATGAGCACAGAGAAACTTTCCTCCTTCAGCAGATGAATGTGGAAACAGGTTTTAAGTATCAAACTCTGCACATGCATCATTTTTGAGTGGAGGCTGACTTTAATGCTGCTCTTTAAATCATATCTAATAGCAAATATCATCTTATTAGATACGTTTGCCTGTCTCCTCTGAAAAAACTGTGATGAGAATTGGCTTTCACTCTGCTCACTTCCACTATGGATTTCAGGTGCAGGCCCAGCTAGAGAAAGTGAGGGCGGAGCTGGAAATGCAGAGCCAACACACAGCACGGCTGGAGAGCAGCTGCAGGGCGTTGGAACGCTCACTTGGCCAGTCCAGCAAGAGATTACAGGTCAGCTCAGAATCCACAGTTAGTATTTTATTTATTGTTAGTTTTTCAACACTGTAGCCTCAAAAGTCTGGCGTTTTCACTCAAAGCAACTCGTGTGGAAGATGGTTTAAAGATGCTCATTAAAAAGTTGGATAAGTTGGGCTCTGCTGGTTGTGAAAATACAGTCCTCTTCACACAGGTGGAACCATAGAAATCTACTGTAAACTCATTAAGTTGTGGGCAGTGAAGCGAAGTTTAATCTCTGGCTTGCAGGGATGTGCAGTGGATCCTTGGCTGCGTGCATCCTAGTATGAATTGAAGTGCTCTACGTGCAGGCGAGGTCCAGTAGGGTGTGGGAAGCATGAGGTAATGAGAAGGGGTATTACAGCATTCTTCGCCTGATTAGAGAGGGGCCTGAATAAGTACACAATCACTTGCCTGCCGTTGCATAACCATCTGGGAGCTAATTCTGTTTTAGCTGTCTCAACTATGTTATGACTTCTGGAGAGATCTTGAACAAGCTATGGTCCGTGATAGAGTGAATGTAGAAAAAGATGCAAATGAGGGTACAGCAATTAAAACTGTGTATGTTTCTGCAAAAGTTTGTTTATATGCATTGACTGCACCAAATCACATCTACCACTCTTGGGCATAGACCTCATTTATTTGTCATGGTGTGTTTTTTTTTTCTGTTATAGGAGAAGGAGCAGGAGCTGGAGCAGCTGACAAAAGAGCTACGACAGGTCAACCTGCAGCAGTTCATTCAGCAGACTGGTACCAAGGTCACCGTGCTGCCCGCTCAGCCTACAGGAGAAAACAGCAACGGCACGTACACACACGCATGCGCACACACACGTACATAGGCACACATGTACACACAGAGAGACTTGTCACATAAACACCATCTTGTTAAAAGGTTAAAAACAGGTACTGAAAAGCGGTACTGTACACACTGTTGTCACATGTGTATGTATGCAGTGCCACCTGGTGGTCATCCGGAGAACAGCAGCTTAGATGACTTTGACTTGAATTGGTGAGGCAGGATTGTTGTGCCATAACAGCTTAAGTATGTAACCCCATTACATGGACCAAATCACTAACAGCCCTGAAATGCTCCAAGAGTGTCACAGCAAGTCAAAAGGAAAATCCTCCAGAATTTTTTTTTTGTCATGTAGTAATGCTTGATTCTCTCCCAGCTCAGTTTGATATCCATGTATTCACTAAAGTATTAAATTTAATTACTGAAATTAATCGCAAAACACCTCAATAGCTAGTTTTAAGATGCAAGAATAACAGTCAGTCAGATTCTTAAACTGAGTGGCGTCTGTTACTGTCTCTAGCTGGCCATCAATTTTTGTTTTTCTTGCTACAGAAGTGGATTCTGGCTCTCTGAAACGACTTGGCTCGTCACGTCTCTTACCCAGCAACCTCCGCACTCTTCAAAACACCGTCTCCTCCAGCCTGAACCCAGAAGGCATCTACGTTTGACCCAAAACTGTCCAGGAGACATTTCCTGGAGATGTTATTTGGGCAGCAGGATGGGCTGATGTTACCAGGACTGTACCTATAACTGAATGGGCCAAAATTTTGCTCCACAAAATTGCCTCAAATGTGGAGGATGTTGGCAAAAACATTACTGGAGGATCCACGGGGCATCACGAAAGACGAACTATCATCTGTTTTGCATCTTTCCTGCGCTGCCTCCTCTTCCATCTTCCTAAGACTGAAACTGATGTCAATATACATTTGCAAATCTTGACATTTAATCTATATGTGAAGATTCCTCCTAAATCAGTCTACAAAAGCTTAATTTCCTATGAGGTTAGAAAACTACAAGCCAGCAGATGTATTTTTGTTGACTGAGGAGGCAAACAGCGCATATATATTTTATTTGTATGCTGTAAAACATGAACAGTAGAGAATATATCAGGATATAAAGTTTGGACACATATGCATACACAAACTAATACATGCACGAGCATGCACAAACACCACACCTGTGCTACGAGCATAGCCATATCAGATTGCCTTACTCTGGTGTTTTAAAACCAGACATCAATAAGTCTAATGTTGCAACAGAACTCAAGGTAGCTACTGAACTGAACACTATGCGCCATATAAATTTACTATTTAAAAAAAAAAAGGCTTAGCACCAATTCAGGTGATTCCTAGGCATAGTGATTGATGTCAGTAAAACTTAACATTGGCTTAATCCTTTTTTTCTACTTTCATTTTTTGTATTGATTTGAAGAGGGAACAAATTTGCCTCATATTTCCTGTGGAAAACCCATCATTTGAGATAAATTAGGCAACAGAAATGAAGGAAGTGAAAACAGATTTAAAGGGTCCTTTGAGAAACATCATCAACTATTTGACTTTTTTGGTGAAATAGTTTGGCTCAATGTTAACTTTTTTTGCCATTTTGGATTGCATCATGCAAGAGCCATAAATCTCCTCTTCGTTTCAGTCTAACGCTTGTGTGAACGTGAAAGGAGCAAAGCGTGTTGACAAAGAGTGACGTCATACCCGGGTTGGCCACTGGGTGGCGACAAAAGCTATATAATTCAGACAGGTGAAAGTTAACTGTGAAAGTTACTCCTGTTTGTCTTTATTCATTTTCATGTGTCATATACTGTACGTATGACTTTGCATATTGTTTTGTAACAAAGCCTCAGCACTTTAGCTTTCAGTGTATCATCTGAGGTGCCACTTCATCAAACAGGGACGCACATACTTAAAGAATACATACTGTATTCTTTCCTCCTGATTTCTAACATTATAACAAACAAAAGATGTCTCATATATGAACCAAAGCTAGTGTGACAGAACATTAATAGTTAGATGACTACTTTTTTTACACAGTATGTATGCAACTTATGCCCATGAAAAGTATCCACTTGAGTATAATAGCAGTTGCATACAATATATTTTTCATGGTTTGTTGTTGTTAGGTGCCAGATAGTTTAGCCATGTCACACAGGATAACCTGGTTTTGTGACAGAAAAGTTTCAGAGGAAAGAAAAATATTTGAAACAGATGACAGTAAAATTCAGACACCTTGTTCTTTCTACAAACTAAAACACTTAAAATGAATGCATCTATAATTCAACAGAGGTCTGGTTCTTACTGTACATACCCATGTCTAGTTGAAAAAGGATATTTCTCTCTGGGTTTCTGGGATTGTATTGAAACAAACTTCATAAGCAGCAGCTCATATTTGTGCTGTGAATGTATGATAACAAAGAAAATCCTTCCCTCCAGTGTGAGGGATCGTTCTTTGCTCTGCAGTGCAAAGGTAACCGGAGGAATTCACATCACAACTTGGCAAACTATTCCCAGAAATTGCTCTGTTACGGAAGTTTTTTTTTTTTCTCTCCCCCTCAGTATGCAGTATTATTGTCATGGCAACGACTTCAGCTGTGACGGGGAGACTGTAACCCGCTAATAAAAGCTCTCGTTGATTCAAAGTTTTGAATAATGGCATGCCTTACTGAGAAAAAAAAACCCTGTAAATAATGTCTACATATCACAGCAGTCTATGAACTATTTTGAAAGTAGACTGAGGTCTGAAATATGCAGAGTGCTGAAGAAGTTAGACTTTAATACTGCCGTTCAATAGGCAGCTCTGTGTGCATGCAATAATGTGTGATTGGTTTATTTTGACCCCAATTAGTGTTTTTGGTTTGTTTTGGTCCTTTTTGCCTTGTTGAAATTTTCAAAGGTAGTGATTTGGTGAAAAGCAGACAGGTGGTCACACATAATCTTCCCATTTCATTTATTCTGGTAAAACCAATATTTGTGGATGTGAAAAATATCCATATTGCATTGAAAGCTTACAATAAGTTTACCAGCATTGCTGGTTGTTTCTTTTTTCCTATTTTCTTGTGTATAGACGTTGTCAATATTTGGTTTGTATTGTGCCATCAATGGTGCTTTTCACTGAAAGTACATATACAAATTAGATGATGGAGCCATTATGGAAACAGCCATCAGGTGGTTTTGAAAGCTATTTTAGAAACGCTGCAGCTCAGGGATATTTCAAGACACAGAATTACCCACGAAAAGAATGGGCATAAAGTAATTATGGATAAATGCTGTTCATGATGTCTTGAGCCAATTTGACAAGTCAAATCGTATATTTGCTCTCACGCAGCTGTTTGACAAGTTTAACATGCAGCGTTGTGGCTCACAGACACATGACAAATGTAACTGAAGCAATGATTGGGTTCAGAGAGAGATGTCGCTTTGTTTGAAAAGGTGAAATGTTTATGTTGGTTCATGATTCATGTTGAAGCTAGTTCCAGTTTGTGCCTTACGTGTATAACCTTCACATTCAAGTCACAGAAAAATAAATAGCCAGGATGTTCTTTTAAAAACCCCAGAAGGTCGTTTAGCAACACTTACTGCTGTTCTGAGGATTTATCCAGATTCCTCAAAGACTCTTCTAACATATGGATGAAAAAATAGTCTGTCTGCTGCACACAGAAAATGACTTTAAAACATGTTTTTCAAGTTGTGACTATTTCCAGAAAAGTCTTTTTGTAAAACACAAGTAAAATATTATTTATAAATATATAAGTTATAGTCAGTATATGAAACTATAAAATATTGGAAAGAAACATCAATTTATACCAATATAACTGATAATAAAATTTTTTATTCTATTTCAAGTAGTACAAAATGAGAAGGAATTACAGTATGTAATTTTCGCAACCAGTTTTGTTTCAATAATAAATTTGGGAAATAGGTTAGAAGTATTTTTTCATCCAAATGTTAGAGGTGTCTTTGAGCATTCTGGAAATACCCTTAAAATCAGATGTTCTGCAACTCGAATGTAATGGTGCTGTAATACATGAGAGGCACAAACTGGGACTAGTTGAAGCCACTGTGTTAATAGTGTAATCCTGTTCCTTGAAACACCCCTCAGTGTTTACATGAACGCTTCACTGTAAACATCATAGGCTGTAGAGATGAACTGTGCTTAGCTAACGTCACTGACTTGCATTAACCCGTCATTTAGTCAAGACACATAATTTTATATTCTTATTATTAGTATCATTTTGCATGGTTTACTTAAAAATGCACCTATGGTAGTGTTTAGCTTTCTGCAGTTTAACAAATGTGTTTCTTTGGGTCCCCATTCAGCCACTGTATGAAAGACATGAAAATCAAATTCAAGGACAATGTAAAATATATAAATAAATGAATAAAATATATTTAAAAACATACCAGAAATAAATAAACTGCTATACAGTTACTGTGATTATTTGTGATTGTATTTTATATTTATCAGATGGAAAGTATACAGGACAACTGGCCAGAGTGACTTATTACCTTTTGCTCTTAGGCCCATTACTACTCCACAAATTAATTTAGGAATATGCACCATAATAGCACAAAATAAACTAAAATAACTTGCATTAGCATGAAAGTTCATTTCTTTACCCTAAAAATAAAGTTTGATAACATTTTAAAAAATCGTTCCCAAGTCGAGGTTCGCTTAATAACTTCCCCCTGTGCTTTCAACCATATCACATTGTCTGAAAGAAAATGATATGAAATCATAACAGCTACTGAGTTCTCATTTCAACAGAACCACCTCCAGGACAACTGATGAAACTCCATCTGCTGATGAAGATCATGTGCTGCAGCTGAAAGCTCCGGAAAAAGGCTTGTACTGTAAGTGGACCTTGAGTTAGGATTGTTTTGTCCAACAGAAATAATTAAGGTCTTAAAACAAGAATTGTAATAAAGGGGTCTTCTACAAATTGACAGTTCGCTTAGCCCACACTTCCCCTTAGTTACTGTTGCTACGCCTGTCAGTTCATAATGATAATGGGGGCAGATTTACCACTAAATTATTACTTTTACACAACAGTAGATCAAAAGCAGGCTTCTCATATCTAGATGGTGACCACTGATTTTGCCGGCTGAAACGACAACTATCGCTAGTAGATTTTATCAACTGTGGCTAGCTAGCTAATTAAGCTAACGTTACCTTCATGAGTTGGTTTAAAATGCGGTCTGCGGCTGAAATTTAGTGTTTCCAGCTGATTCATTTTAAAATGAGAATCATGTAAAGGTGTAAACATCCACTTGATGGCTACATATCCTGCTAAAAGAATATATTTCTGTAATCCTGAAGTTGTTACTTATCCATTTGAGGAGGAAAGAAGGTTATATCAGATTCAAAGAAGGTGTTTGGGTTTTGCCCTTTTGTGTAAACTGACCCAAAACCTTCTCTTTTTTTTGTAACATTTGGGTGATTGTGACAGCACATCTAATCATTTAGGCTAGTGTAAGCATATTCATTGCACAATTCATTGATATAATTTCACATGCACATTTTCCTTTTCCTGTTTATCATTATAATTAAGACTCCATGTTCATTTTCTGTTAAACTTCATTACTGAAGTGTGAAAAAAGTCCACAATTTATACAGTGTAAAACTGCCTTTCCTCACTGTCACAACAACCCCCTCCCTCCCACTCCCTCCTTTAATTCCCCCCCAGCCCCAAATTTCACTGAACACATTTAATTGAGTTGTATTATTTCCTTGCTGTTTGTTTGTTCTTTCCCTGTGCTCTCCCTTTCAACGTCTTCCTACATCTTGCTTCCAGCTAGTGCCACTCTACTCTGCAATAGATTAATCAGGATTAGTTGGGTTAAAATGGGTTAGGTTGAGAGAAGGTTAGGATGGGTTAAGAGGTCAAGGCTAAACTTAGTGTTAGGTTTGGTTTGGTAAGTGTAATAGGGTAAACTTGGTGTTTTTTGCTAGCTAAACACCTAAATCCAGGTAGTCCATGAACATTTTTGTGGTTGATTAGGGGTCCGCACACATGAAGCGATTGGGAACCACTAATCTAGAGCATACAGAGCATACACAATGATTCTCTATTGCAAAGTTAATATTTTCTTCATTAGCAAAGCCTTTTAGCGCTGTCCCAATCACCCAAAATCAGGCTGTCCCATTCCCCAAAACACAAAATAAAAACAACCTTTATGCAACAAGGTTTGCGCAATATATTCTATATATTTTATGACCTAATGATGAAAACTAGCTAAAACTTATGTCATTTTTTGCAGAGCTGCTAACATTAAACTAAACTCTGATAAATCAGCATGGTGGGGTTACTACAGTGGACATGCTAATCATGAGTGAGGCCTTCTTAACTTAACTTGTAACGCCACAAAATAATGTAGCATGAAAGCGGCTGGCCTTGGAAGTAACACTGGGTTAGGGTGAGGTTATCATGTAGGCAGTAAGCTAATTATCTGGACATGCTAACTTTTGCAGCTGGAGCAAACAAGTATGTTTTATAAATTCCTTACACGTCTGCTCTTGTATTTTTGGTCTTGGAGAGGTTGAAAACGGAAACCGTCTGTGATACTCTTAACATTCAAAGTATGACCCACTGTGCCTTATAGATGCTAAAATGATTGGACCATCAATGTTCAGAGAATGTTTAGCAAACAGGCAATAACCAAAACCAAGTAATGTGCAGTAAACCTGGGTTTTGGGGTCCCTGTGGGCAGTTGTCTACTTTGCCCGAGTGGTAATCCAGCATTGGGTAGACAGAGAAGAATTGAGATAGTAAAGAATTAATGTGTGTGGGCTGACTGTCTTCCAGTTTTGTATCCCCAAAATCAAAATACTTAATATTTCACCATTTCAAGTGCTTGTAATATCAGCTGTGGCATTCATCTCACCAGAAAAGGTAGGTTCATTCTACTAGGGTGATTTTTGCGGTTGTCTAAACGAGATGAGATAAAAGCACGGATGACCTTCTTTAAATCTACGACGGACAAAAACAATTTAATTTTTAATATGTTTCTGAATTGCAGGAAGTGGAGCCGCTTTGGCCTCTTTTACCTGCACTTCAGAAGTCAAGTAACTGTCAGAATCACTCCCAGCTCGGCGGCCAGCCGGCTTTGTGCTGGAAAACAGGAAAACAGATGAGTGCCAAGATCGTCTGGAATAAAAGTTCCTCCAAATAAGACCCAATGTCAGATTTATTTTCAACTTTGGAGGAACACCTTTGATACTTAACAGAATTGGAGAACTTTGGTTATCACACCAGGTGTTTTTGTGTTAAAAGTCATTTGTCCCTCAGTCCCCAGTGTATTCCAGCTTTTATACTTTAAATGGAGCTCAACAGCTGGGTCAGAGTGGCTCTGATTACATCTGTGACCCTCTCACACCAGACGATACTTGAAGATTTCATTCACCCTTTTTTTTTGTTTTTTTTTTAACCAGAGCTGTCTCATGTTGTTTATAAGCTGCCATCATTACATTTAATAGACTGCCATCATTACATTTTTAGCAGGCATCACTTTTGGTGTTGTATTATACAGTATACAGTATCTCATTAGGGAATAAAACTCCAAAGTAAGTGACAGCAGTTTTCACCATGCAGGCATCAGCCAAGACTCCATCCATTAAAATACTATTTATTCCATTTATAACATTATTTTTTCTAGCTTGAATGTTTTTAAATGGAGGCGTATGGGGGGAAATAGGATTGGATGTTTAAAAATTGGATTTAGACTACAGCCTGCAAATTACAGTGTAAATATTTTGTACTCATGGTACTTACTCAATGAAATACTAAATACTTGCAGCATAAATGGGGTAAACAAGGGACTGCTTCATTTTACAGCCTGCACACCCCAAACGTATACTATAATAGTACTACATACTACTACAATTTATTTCGTTGTCCCTCATAAACACAAAGTTACCCCTTTATTCCCAAACCTTTTTTCTTCTTCCCTTGTATTTACATATTTCTCCCGGTATACACAGTATTTCATTGGTAGCCTGTATGTACTAAATAACTCCACTGTAGTTTGCGGGCTGTAATGTAAAGCGTTACCAGTTCATATCTGATTCTCTGTTGGTTGCCTCACTGCTAAAATGTTCATCAGGTGAGAATTTATCCCTGATTCATACAACAAATCCACTTCCCTCTGAGCTATATCGGCTTCTTTCTCTATCCTGAGCTTTGCTGATTCAATCATGCGGCCGTCCCCGGGCTTGCAATAACATCAAAGTAGTTAGATTTTATCTGAAGAAAATCTGTACGATCTCGTAGTGTGACAAGACTTTTGTGAGAAGCCGCCTGGATGGAGATCAGAGATTTTACTTTGTGTGAGTTAATGTGAAAGTCGTCCACGGCTTTTAAGTGTGATCGGGATGAGTAATAGTCATACGATTATGACGCCTAATTAGTTAACCTCAATTTCTGAATTATGATGCAAATATTGTACCTCAGATGGATTAAACAATTGTGTTTAGAATGAATTATACTTGAGCCAGAAGATTGATTGCACTATGTTGTGTGTGTGTGTGCGTGTGTGTAGATATTTGCACAAGCCATGGCTGATGCTGTCATTAAATAGCCCCTTGGTCCCTCTCCTGAATTTGTTTATTCTGCACTGGGCATGGGAGTAGGTGGCAAACAGATGGGCATCCATGAATTATGGAAATTATGGGCTTTGATTAACCACCACACACTCTGCTGGATAAAAGTAACTCTGGGGTTGCCAAGTTATGTGGTACACTGGGCTGTGCCATCAGTCACTCTGCAGCGTGATGGACCTGATGCTTGACTGATGTTGTTTACTGCTCAATCTTAAAAAAACGTAGAACAAAAACTACTGTTTTTTTTATGTATTTCTTGTTGAATTTGGCTCAAGGGAACTCGCAGCTCCATTGCTGGAATATTTAACACTTTGGGAAATACGTCTATTCTCCTTCTGGCTGAGAGTTAGTTGAAGAAGATTGTTACCACTCTAATGTGTGTACGGCAAATACTGTATGAAGCTACAGTTAGTCACTGTCTCACTCTTTACAAATGTAACAAAATCTGCCAACCAGCACTTTTAGAAGTGTGAATATGATAAATTATGATTTTAAAAGGGGATTATGGATTGGAACTGGCTGTTCCTACCACTTTAAATTTACTTCTCACCATATAGAATTTTATCGATTTATCTTGATTATTTATGGTCCTATATGTTCAGATCTGAAAAAATACTTTGATGACAAGAAGGATTTAGATTCTTGTTTTTTTTTTTTTACCATAATCCGCCCTTTAAGGATGAGTGTTTGAAACTCTGAGCATATTCATCCAGTAACAGGATAATTAATCACGTGCATCACGATCATTTAATTCTTATTATTTCATCACATGAAAGTCAGATTTCTAATCAAAGCTCTTTTTAAAGAAGTATTTGATTTGTTTAAAACAGCTACCAATTATCTCAGTCTTGGCCTTGCAACTCGCCTGCAACCAACACCCCTCTTTTAGCATATGATCCCCCTCTCCCCCCTTCACACACACATACGCACACACAAACTGTCAGCCGTCCACAACCCCCCCACCCCCTCCCACACACACACACACACCACTGTCCCCATCTCTCCACTTTCATAAATGAAGAGAGACAGTCTTATTCCGGAACCAACACGGAAAAGCAATTAAAAAGGAATTAAGGGTGTGCAGGGAGAAATTGGATATGATATCCGACGCCTATTGTAAATGTCAACGTTATTACTGTGTTGTTGTTTCCCATTCCTTTGGCAGCCTTGCCCGTTTTCAGGAGTGACAGCACATAGTCTGCTGGGCTTAATGAAGCCGTCTCAGCAGCCAGGGTCTTGGTATGTAAGGTGAAGAGTGCTGCTTATCCTCTTCTGCATGCAGCTCTCATTAAGATCGGTTTTTGCTGGCGAATCGCAGCAGCCCCCCACTTCTTTTCTGTCTCCGTCCTCAAGCTAATGTCTGTTAAACTTATTTAACACCGTTACCCTTATGCTATGTGAATTGCCACTGTACTATAGGTTTATCTAATTGTGTTTTCAGCTCATCTCGCACCGAGGAGGAGTAGTGATTCCCTGTGGCATTAGCTAATGGGGCCTTTGATAAAACAAAGTAAAACAAACACCCTGAAATTGCATTTGTATGCTTCTTATTGACATTATTTTGGTCCTTTAAAAAAACATCCAGTGGATATGAGCCCCAAAGTGCATGAGGT
This sequence comes from Scomberomorus guttatus, assembly GCA_038419695.1. Taxonomy (NCBI): domain Eukaryota; kingdom Metazoa; phylum Chordata; class Actinopteri; order Scombriformes; family Scombridae; genus Scomberomorus; species Scomberomorus guttatus. The sequence continues at coordinate 11,560,773 of CM076466.1, read as the reverse complement.
ACTATTTAGATCACACGGGTGGATTATAATCTGTAGATATAAATTAATACAGTTTAAAAGGCACCCATAGGCTGCAATATTCCTAGGTAAAATATATCCACCAGTATCATCATTATGTAAAATGGGTTACAAATGGTTTTCCAGGGTACTTAAAAAAGAGATAAAACCAGATGTGTTCTTGGAAATCTTTGGTTATTCCAAGATATAGCCACCAGCAAGCATTAATGTGTGGCATAGTCGCAGCAAAAATCTTCTGATTCTCGATATTTAAAAAAAAATGATTTAATGAGATCCTTTTTTATCATCCAAATGGAACAGCTACGCTCATTAAACTCTAAAACAAAGCAAAGTGTTTTGAAGTGTTTCCTCAGCTACCTGGTGGAAACCTGATGGTTGTATCAATCAATTTATTTTTCATCCATTTACTTCATCTTTGTAAGGGGACAGCCAATCCCCTGTCAGTTGTTTATTTTATTTTATGTTCTTCTTTCAAGTGTGTATATGTTATTTTTGTGTTCTTATGTCTTTCTTCTTGATTTGTGAAATGAGAGACCTTTAAAAAAATGAGTGTTCAAAGGTGAGGTTGAGGCACAAAATGACAGCAAAGATACTGCCGTCATGGGAGCTCCTTATGTGCTTAAATACTGTCTACTTGATGTGTGAGTAATTATAACTCTTTCAAAGATTCAATGTAACACCGGCTGGACATTTTTCTGCATATGGGTGAATGACAACTTGAAGAATTCCTCCTAAAATTAAGCCATGGATTACTCACTCAAAAGGAAATCTACCTGTAAATGGGAGTTTGCAGACAGTGAAAAGCAATTTCAATTTCCAGTCACTGCTGACTGCTGTCCGAGCCATCGCTGAAAACATAAGAACTTATTCTGACAGGAGACAGTGAAAGGAATTACGCTGGGATCTGGGATATATCCAAGGTGAACACGGCTGGCTGTATTACTGCAGTATGTGAATATCCTGTTTTATCACACTTTAATTTCCCCAAGGGACTTTTATTTTACACCATGTTGGCTCAAATGAATTGCCATTCCCCTGCACACTCCCTAGATTTAGATTTCTTTAAGAATATATCCTAGGAGGGGATTTTGCTGGCAGCTTTTTCAGCCTTGTGCTTCAAATTCATGCAGACATTCACTCAGCGCAGCTACAGTCGGATGCTGTCGGCCACTGAGGAGCTCCACTGGAGCGATTTGGGGGCTTAAGTGGCTTCCTCAAGGGCACCACAGCGGTGTTTGTTGAAGGAGCTGAAAGTGTTGCTCATTCATTTTCCACACATAGACATCCGGACATTATCTGTCCTGAAATCTTGCAAGTTCTTGCAAGAAAAGTATAATTCCTTTCTTGGTTTCTTTGATTATTATTTTATTATTGAGTCCACTCAGTCCATGAAACCAGAGCGCGTGCGTGTGTGTGTGTGTGTGCATGCATGTTTCTCGACTTCCTTTGTTCTCACACTCCCATCTTACAGTCTGCCTTGTGTGTCACACTTCATCCTGCTGTATAATGGAAGTGGGTGACAGCCACATCTGAAGTCAAGAGATGAAAGACATAATTTACAAGTGGGTGCCTGGTCTCCCTCTGTGTGTCTTTCTCATGCATGCACGCACGCACACGCACACACACATGCATACACACACACACACACACACACACACACACACACACACACACACACACACAATATAACAGTGCATACAGCAATGGCCAGTATAAAGTTGACTGTTATATGGAGAATAAGATTTGTGTCATTGAAACCAGTTAAAACCAACATAAATACATCATAAACCTTACTTCATTTTAAAATTACTTCAATTTTCAGCTGGCAACCGTAATTGATTTTAAATTATACTGGATTGGAGCTCCAGTTAAATGCATAAATTATAATGTAATGTAAATGTGCACTGACAGCACCGGCAAATGCTCTAAATGGATGTGACCAGTTAATAACTCAAGACGGCACATGTTGAGTTACCTTTTAACGCAACATGGTAGTGCATGCTGACAATAAATTGGTTGGTGCTGACACACAAACTGAACAGAACAGTCTTTTTTTTTAAAAAGCTTTACTAAATTTAACTCTTCTATTCTGCAACTTTTGAGGACAGATTTGTGGGTTAATTTTGAAAAAGCGCTTCATAAAAGGGAAAATAGTGATATAATTGAAATGCTTTATTTAGGGGTCAGTCATTTCTGAATAATTTCCTTAAAGTTCCCTCGAAAGAATAATGTTTGTATGTTTAGTACTAATTATATGGGGAACATAGAGACTGTGTTCAATTGGTAACCCAGAGTCTTTCAGTCATTGTACAGTAGAGTTGTGCATGAACTTAAAACTGACACCTAAAGTCATCTTGTTTCTGTCTCTAAAGCGGCTATGATCAATATTTTTTAATCTAACAATGTATCAAATGGTAATGTGTAATGTCAGAGGCGTCGCTCACAGTGATGAGAGTTTCAGCTCATTGTTTAGCTGTCCGGCTGCAACTTTACTGTTTTGGTTCGCTCTCAGGGCTCTCATAGTGTCCTTTTCGGCCACAGCAGGCAGCTGTTTTCAGAGAAAAAGCTCTAAAACCCCACTGTATGCTACCTACTCAGCACCAAACAGCAAACAGACACAGTTAGCGACTAGCTGGTGAACACAGTGGAGCATTTAGCAACTAAAGAATCAGATATTTCCCTCAGGAGTTGATAGAGACCAAAAACAGAGCCAAAAGAGAGTGAATATTGGACTTAGGTGGCCAGAAACATGACTCCAAATGAATGATAATGTTGCTCCGTAACTGCTGGATGTGTAAATAACTAAATGTTTGCTAACTAGTTTGCCGAATCAAAAAGGTTATGACATGACAGTGTTGTGTTTACTAGGGTACTTGTTTGCTCTGCCCCCAAGTGGCCAGAAAAAATAATTTAATGTAGATTTAAGACTCAACCAGACTGTACGAGTCTAGTACTGCCATATCTGAGACATGAGATATTTTTATTTATTTAATCTATTACTGACTATTAGCTTACCTTGCACTGGCTACACTTTGTCTCTTTTCTTAATGAATTATGAAAATAATCAAACCTAAACGCGACCAAAGACACAACACTTGTTGGGACTTGTCAGATTGGGGTTGTGTAACAGAATTCACAGCAGGTCACCTAAACGTAACCTAAACATGTCAATAATAAATTAATAATGGATTAATGTTTACTTGGGTTTCAACTGAGCTTTTGTTTCAAGGAAATTCCTATTTTCTCTTTAAATAGTACCAAATTACAAATGTCTTTCCAGGAAATATCCTAGGAAATTATGAGAAAATTATTAGCTAATTAAGACCTGTAAAATAAAGCATTACCAATACAATTAAATGTAAAAGCTGCTGATTTGGTGTTCCATATTATATACAATAGTTTGTAATAAATAGTGTAATTTGGCCTTTTTTGCAGGTATCATCATTGACGGAGGAAAAGTCTGAATGCTGCTGCTGAAAATGGAAGGAAAATGTTCAAGGTGAGGTCTATTAGATACACACAATAGCTGACAATGACGCAGGCTCGTCATTCACCTCCTGCTTCTCTCTTTGTTTCTACTGCTTGAGAGCAAAACCTTTTTTTTTTTGCTCAGTTACGAGAGACATAACCTGCCAGCTCTGATTGTGTTCCCATAATCTCTGCTGTTCCTTTTTCTCTGCATCCTACTGTACCCTCTGGCGTGCACAAACGGCATGAGGGGGTTAGAGTACAACCTGCACCGGCGTCAGCCCTCTGCACCTTGTCTTGATGCCCTTGAGCGGTAATTGGTTGAATCCCTCCAGAATCTGACTTGAGGGCAGAGAAATCCACAGCTCCCCAATCAGCCGGCTGTCAATCATTCTGCCAACTAAACTAAAGCCGGGGATAACTAACAGGCTGAGATTGGAATTTAGAGTTAGAGAGAGATAAATCTTTCTGACAAGTTTGTGCTTGGCCAGGTAGTACTCTTGTAGGCAGGGCTATCACCAAATTGGATGATAGGGATGTTGCCAACATGGTGGTTAGAGGGAAGCCCAACATCCAATTTAGCTTTCACAGAGAGAGAGGACGTGCAATTTTCTTCCAAATATGTAAAAGTGACAACACCGAGATACTGAATAGATGATAGCTCCTGTTCATTTCAATTCAGATGACAATGATCACAGTATTTGTCTCTTAAAATGCACACAAACACATGCATTTTATCCTTTGATGCTCTTCTCAGTTGTTTGAGCACATAGAGAATTAGAGATTCACATCCCCATAAGAGATGTGTCATTAAAAAAGTCTCTTTTTTTCACTTTAATGGAGAAAAATGTATGCAGATTATTAAAAGTGCACTTTTACAGTAAATTCCAAGCATTTGGTAAAGGCTTATAATTTAAAAACTGTGTTGTCACTTGAGAAAAAAAGTCACTGATTTTTTTGTTGTTAGTGCCCAAAGGAACCTAGAAATACAAAAAAATACAATTATGATAATTTTCCCATAGACTTTTCTATGGGTGGGACCATAAAATGGCTAAAGTATTCTCCAAAGTGGCAGCACAATATCCACCTCTGCTTCTAAGTGCACTAATAAAGAGCCATTTATTTGCTCTTAGTGGTCAAGGTGTGAATTTATCTTGTGTTTCCTCGGGGACAACAACAGCAGAGTAGCCTCACGGTCAGAGCAACCATCCCACAGCCATAAAGTCCCACGTTCGATTCTCATAGCCCCTGGTGTCCACCCTGGAAAAGTGTCCCTTTAATCACAACTCTAAATCTGCACCAGGTCCACGAGCAGCTGACGCTGCCATCTGACCTTCCTGGTGGGGGAGGCGGGCAGTAACACAACAGCTCGAGGATCAATAGAGAATTAAAAAGTTCACAAGCCATATTGCTGCCGCTCGTTGATCACGCAGGAAGGACAGCGCTCCACAGTAATCCCATTCAACGGTGATTAATTCGGGAAAATGATGATCTGCACCAACACGATCATTCTTATCCCTCTTGTGCCCGGGGATACTCAACTGCTACTTTTAAAGTGAGCAATGGTAGCTACTGTATGGCAGAAAAATGAACCTTTATTTACCCATTTGAGCTTTTTAAAAACCTCACAGTGAGACACACCCAGGAAAGACAAGCTGTTCTTTTCGAAAATGATCAGCATGAAGGGATTTTATCATGTGTCCAGTATTGTAATAGTGTGTAAGAACACAGTCAACAACAATACTAAGTATAGTGTGGTAAATACAGACAGGCTAGCTGCTCTGTGAGGCAACAACAGTATTTTGAGCAAAATGCTGACATGCTGACATGGCTGTGTCCCATTCACTCATTCACTACTCTCTATATGATAGACGCTGAAAAACTTTCCCAATAGTGAACAGCAAATTGTTATTTTGAGTCATCACTCACAGCTATAGAGTTGCACAAAGGTCATTTTCATTTTGCTTCTAGCTAAACACTACATCCATAAATCAAAATGCAGTAGAAGCAAACAATCACTTTCTGTTTTCATGAATGTAAAAAAGTTATATTTAAATAACTTCTGCTGTCTTGTTTGAACAAAAAAGGCTGTTAAAACCGTCAGATTTAACAGATGTAATTTTCTTTAATTTTTTTCTACCTCATTTACTCCATTTCTGTTATTTTATTTTTAAATATATTTTCTATTTATATTTAATGTTGCACACATTACTTATTTATTGTGATCTGGTTATTTATTTATCTTATGTCTTTTGTTTCGTACATACAGTATTATTTAACTTATTATAGGTTTTAAAGTTTTATAAAGTTTTCTATAATTTTTTTAAATGTTGATATTTACAGTGATAGCTTCATTTTCTGCGTCGGTTGATTACTTAATTATGTGATGCAATATAGTTTATTTCCAGTGTATCGTCTATTTAGAGGACCAGGTGGAAGCAATCTGTTTTCATTGTTTCCACCTTGACGAAGATACTGTGAAGTCAAAACTGCTCAGCATCTAGCAATGCGCCCGACTAATACAACTTCTCTCCTTCTTCTCGCCTGAAGAATGTTTTCTTTTCTATAAAAATAAAGTTTGTTGGGAGGAAAAAAAGTAATTTTCATATCTACTGTGATTCATTGTGTTGTGGGATTGTTAGCAGAAAGTAGTAGCTAATGTCATGGACACTACTTTTTTTTTCATTGTGGAATTTTTGAGGGCAACATAGTGAATATATTTACACACTCAAATAAAATAGAGTGAATAGTGAGTGATTTTGGATGCAGCTAATGTTAACATGCTGATGTAATGTTTACCATGTTCACCATCTTAGTTAAGCATGCTAACATTTGCTAATGATCATTACTATACAAAGTACAGCTGAGGCTGATGGGAATGTAATTAGTTTTGTTGATATTTTGATCATACAACAATGTATTGGACAAATAAAAAGGGATCACCAATCCATCCAGTAGATGTTGGGATATTTATCTGCATAAATATACATTTTGACCTGATGATGGCACTAGAAGGAAAGTCAGGGGAACACCAAAATCAGCACGATTCATCCTCTGTGGAACATGAATGTCTTTACTAAATTTTGTGGCTAAAAAGCTGTCATGGTTCAGTCCCAGTCTGGCTCTATGTCCCTCCTCCAGTCCACCAGTTGCCCTCAGACTTTTTTCTGGTTTGTTTAGATTGGACTGAGTGGGAGAAGGAAGCTTTATCCAGACATTTTACTTCCTAGTTCGTAATACATGTGCTCGATTGGAAGAGCAGAACTGAAGTGAAATCTGAAATACTTTTGCCTTCACCTGGTTAAGACTGAGTATGTTTGTTTTATGACTAGATTGTTTATGTTTGTTTTATGACCAGATTGTTTATGTTTGTTTTATGACCAGATTGTTTTGAGAATGTATTTCAGGCTCTGAGCTGCCAGTTTAAATGCTTTTCATGCAATTCACACTCCAAGTGGTGATGTATCAGTTTTTGGGGAATGGAAGAGATTTTCTTAAGAGTTTGCATGTCTCAGACTATCTTGCAGCCCACTTAGCTCTGTAGCGCTCTGTACTGTTTTTTGTTTGCATTTGGCCTGCTGGCATTTAAGGCTTTCTTGAACCTACTTGTGTTTTCTGTGTTTTTGGTTTACTGTTTGCGTTGTTCCCCTCCTGTGTTTCTGTGCTCCTCCCCAGCCTGCTTTTCTCTCACACTTGACCTCCACACCTGCCCTGCATTCAGCTTCGTCAGCCCTGCCCTGCTGTTTCCCCCAGCCAATCGGCTCCCTGTCTGTTCTCCTGTCTCCCACCTGCACCTCCTCGTTAGTTCAGTCCTGTGTTTAAGTGTAGTCTTATTGGATCCTTTGCTCTGTGTTATTCAGTCTTGTTCTGTATAGTTCTGTTTCTGGTTTGTTCTGCCAGCTTTGCTTAGCTTGTACAAACCTAGAATAAATAAGTTATTCCTCAGCCTTGCTCTGGCTACGGTCTCCTGCGTTTGGGTCCACCTCCTCTGCTCCACATAACAAAAGCTGCAGCAGAACGGGTTAACTATCATATTTTGTCTACATATGGTGCATCATTTTATTCCAGCATTCGAGGCGGTTTACACCATCTCCGCCTGGCATCGTGCAGCAGACCCATGCTGAGCACCACTCACATTAAAATTCAGATTGATCAACTCTATCCCATAATTCATTTCTGCTCTGGTGGGAGCATTGTCACAAAGCACAAGTGGCTATCCAGTTGTTTGATGAGCATGACAATTATTTCAGCCATATGCCAAGGCTTTCTAAAGCACCTGATCTGAACCCAGCATCAGGCAGCGATGGACTCGAGCCCGAGACACTATTTGCTACTGACAAACCTTCTTTATTGACATTCTCTTTATTCTATATTTGCTGCTTTATCTCTTGCTGTTTGCCCTTTTTTAAAAAAAAAAATCTTTCTCATCTTTGCCATTCCTTCAACCCACCTCCCTCCACACACCCCACTCCCAGTTCCCTCTCTCGCCCCCAACCCCCACCCATATCCCGTTCGCTTGATTATGTCGAGCCAGAGTCGGGGAAAGTGTCACTATGGAAACAGGGGCAGAGGCAGTGGAGGGCTCTTTATGGGAGAGAGGGGGGAAAAGAGACGGAGAGGAAAAGACTGTGAATTGGGCAGTGCTGTGGAATCCACGAGCGGTCATCTGACGCAGATCTGACTCAAAAAAGGGCAGGTAACAAATGAATTTTATTCACCAAGTCAGAGGTGGAAATATACAGCTGTGTGGTATAATTTAAAGCAAAGCACCTCACTGAGCCATGAGTGCCTCTCTCTTTTCTTTCAGTATTCGTCAGCCCAGTCTCTTAGCAGTTTCTTTTCATTGAGACTGTGGGAAAGCTATGAGTAACATACTAGACGTCATAAGATATTGCCGCTGAATGTACAAAACATGAGCAACAGCCTCTTAATATTGAGTACACAATCTATAATGTAAGAATGATTTCAAATCTCAAAAATCCTTCAGTGACTCCGTTCCTACATCTCCTCCTCTGCAATTGGAATCAATAAGTGATAATTGCTTTTGCCTTAATTCACCTCATCAGTGAATGATTTCAGTTATGTTCCCAGCATCAACAGTTTTGGAGCTAAAGACCCTAGACAGTAGAGCTGAAAGAATTGGTCAAAGAATTGATTAGTTGATTGACAAAAAACTTCTAATTGTTTCAGTCATTTTTCAAGCACAAATGCCAAGCATTTGCAGGTTCCAGCTTCTGAAATGTGACGATTTGATGATCTTCTTTGTCATATATGATAGTAAATTGAATATCTTTTGGTGCCTCAGACTGTTGGTGTGATAAAACAAGCAATTTGAATGTGTCATGATGGACTCTTGGAAATTATGATGGTCATTTTTCTCTATTTTCTGATATTTTATAGACAAAAAAAATTAACCGATTAATTGGAAAAATATAATGAAAGGAATTGTTAGTCGCAGCTTAAGTCCACGTTGCCATATTTCATTATGTAAAGTCACAGCTCTGCATCTGTGCAGCTGTTTTGCATTATGTCATCACATAGATATTGGACTTTTTTGAACCACGCAACACAGAAAACACCACTGTTTGATTCTATTTTAGCAACACAGCAAACATACTTGTTGACAAAAATGTGTTAGGAAAATAATTATAAAAGCACTGATTTCCTTTGTCACCCTGGAGTTTGAGGAGCAGGGTGGTGTGAGAGGAGAGGAGAGGAGAGACAGGAGGGAGCAGGTTAAAGAAGGGGAGGAGTAAAAAAGAGGAGGGGAAAGGGGGGGGGGGGCAGCATGGGAGGGAGGTATGATAGTGAGAGGGGCTGAGACAGTAGCAGTGCGAGCCAGAGGCGGGGAGGCAGCGAAGGAGCAGCTCTCCTCCTGACTCTCCATCCCAGAGCTTGAAGGAGGAGAAGAAGAAGAGCGGCAGAAGTCATCGGTCCCTCCTCACCGGTGCATCCCGGCAGCTTCTGAAGTTGAAACCAAAACGTCCGCTGTGAGGTACGTTACCTCTCACTGTCTCCTTTTGTGCCTCTCCTCCTTTCATCTCCCCTCATCTTCAGCAGGACTGCGGTCCAGCAGCAATCAGGCGCTGGGGGTGTTAAGTTGTGTGTGTGTGTGTGTGTGTGTGTGTGTGTGTGTGCAGTGTGAAGTACAAGGCTTTTCAGCAGCAGATTGCACTGTGTGTCCGTGTGTGTGTGTGCGTGTGTGTGTGTGTATGTGTGTGTGTGTGTGTGGATGTGAGTAGAGAGAAGAAAATAGGGTCTGATTATCAAAATGTCAGCAGCGATTCTGCTGAGATGTAGTTTCTTTGACATTTGAAGACTGATAACATTTCCCACAATCAGACTCATTCTCAGCACAGTGTGACCTGATGTTACAAAGGACACTGAGAAGAGTTGATCGCCTCCGAAACTTGGCACTGATGTCGCTTCTGCACACACAGAGGGGTGCAGAACAGAAATACATCACTAATTATTATAAAAAGCTCATATTTATTTACTTATTTGCATGCGCAATTCATAACAAAGCTGGTTATAGCTCTGCTCTTTTGTGAGGTGTTAGATGTAAGATTGTTGATGATGAAAATTGCTACTTTGAACTTGTTTGTATAAATTTTGCACAAATGCATGTTTTTTTAAAAAAAAAAATACTCCTGTTGGTATCTCTTTTTTCAGGTTAACAGAGATTTAACAGAGATACATTTAGATATTTTTCCATCTGCTTTTGTGTGAGTAAATTGGCTCTTTCTCAGAAGATGTCATGAGTTTTAAGAAATAATGAATGCATAAACTATAATATAAGTATCATATAAGAAATCTTAATCAAAACCCCTTTTTATAAAGTGGCACTGCAGCTAATAGACTGTTTCTCTGACCCAAGTCTCCCTGAGTAACTGTCAACCACTCTCTTCATTAGTGCCATTAAGGGTGGGCTAATGTTATCAGGCACATTGGCGGTATTGATCTGCAAACCTGTTCCCTGGGGGGCAATAGTCCAGACAAGCTCCTAGTCTTAATTTTCACCGTTCTGAAAAGATATGAAGAGCACACAGTGGAAAATTATTGAGTGGTATAGCGCAGGAACTGTCTTTGTGCCGGGACTGTGCAGATGTCATGATGTCATACTAACTGGACCCTCTGTTTCCTGGCTGCACGGTAGAAAAATGTCTTAATATTAACCACTGAGAGGAAGAGAGGAAGTGAACTGCCCTGTAATAACAAAGAACACATTAAAAGACTGAAATGTGGCGGTAATTTGGTGATTGAGTGGGATAATTCAAGACTATTTAAAAGCACTTTGGCTTGTGGACCAGACAGAGTCTGATATGTGAGTCTAACTGTGTGCATTATACAGAACATTGCATGTAAAATTCAAGAAGTGAGGCGAGCCGGTGTTTTTCAGTGGTATTGTGTAAAGCAGTAGTTGTGCGGATGCATACGGTTGGCTTATTTTATGATATCATGTCATTTAGGCTGTTTCTACTGATTTAATATCAAAATATTATTGATGATTCACAAAGAGAGGGTCTTCAGAAATACATACAAAAACATAACACCTGACTCTGCGGACTATATTGGGGAAGAACCCACAATAGCTATTTGATTTCCATAATTTCCACGACCTCATGGCAACAAATAAGAGCTTTGTTCCAACTTGCATTATGATTTTAGCGCCGTGGCAAAATCCGATCTTTTTAGAGAAAGTACCTCATTATTAATTTCCTGTGCGTAACATAATATTCTCTGTGTAATCGCAGCTCAAACAGTGTTTATGTGCTTATTTCCTCTATGAACATTTCAGACGGTGTGTTTTACATAAAACCTGTTGATAAGACGATGAAGTACAAGACAATCCTACTGCATGTGACACATAATTGTATTATTAAGCCCCTAATTTGATAAATTTGACACATTACCCTGCAAATGATTATCAGTGTGATAGAGGATTAACACATAGAGCCGTGTGAGTTGTAGTATATGTTACAGTGCATACTACGAAGCAGTTATAAGCGTAATACTCTCGCAGTTGTTGCAGCGTTGAGGTCAGACTGTAATAAGTGTCGGCCTACAGTAGATGCATGTATTCATGTGCCTGTGGGCAGCATCTGTGTATGCGTGGATGGCAAAGAAAGTATATGGAGATCAATGCGAGCAGCTGTTCTCTCTGCACTTCAAACGGCGCTCTGTTGTTGGCGCGGCAACGCTCCAACAGGCCTCGCGCAAGGGGATCAAAGGCTAATGAGACAGCCATCGCACAAACGCACCCGGCAGACCCATGAATATTGATACGGCTCACGAGAGAGATGGAGGCAGGGTGTCTTCACTCGCTCAACAGCAGCCCGATGAATTAAAGGAGGGGGAGGGAGGGGGTGAAACGAGCCTATATGTTGGAGGGACTTTGGGGTTTAAAGCATTGCAAGGGTTTGTGGTCAGCAGAAGACAGATTTCATTTAAAGGTATTTAAAATGACAATTTGGCTCTATCGATATTTCATATTAAATACACTTTAAGTACTGTAGCTGCCAAAATTACATCACCTTACAGTACAGTGCACTGCAACACTACATTATGTTGAAACTCCCCCACTGCAACAAATGGAAATGTATTGACGTCTTTTAAAGGCCTTGATGGAGGGTTTCATTCTGAAAGAGCTGAAACAATTCAGTCGATTAATCAATTGACAGAATTTCTTTCACTTATTCTCACAAAAATGCTTCATTTGTGAGGATTTGTTGCCTGTCTCTCTCTTTTTACGTCATTGTGAATATCTTTGGGCTTTGGACTGCGGGCCAGACAAAACAAGCCACTCAATAACATCACCTTGGGCTCTGGGAAATTGTAAAAGGCATTTTTGAATGATTTTCTCACACTTTATAGACCAAGCCCTTATTGATTTAGCAAAAAAAAACAAACTGGAAGAATAATCTATAATGACAATAATCATTAGTTGCAGCCCTATGATGAAATAAGATGTTTTATTGCTCCTGAATGAATGCACAAGCCTGCATATGCTAAAACACCTCTTCTCTATCTTTAGTATCATGCAATATTTCTCTTTTCACTTGAAATCAGTTGAACTATGAGGACAAAATCCACATCTAAATGTCCCACTGGCCCACTTTCAAAAGCAACCCGTGTTTTCTATAATCGTTACTGCAGTCGGTGACCACAGTGAGCCAATTCTGTATCATCAGAGTGAAGTTGGTACAATATTTGTCTTCTTCTCTGCATAATTTCTGCCGAGTGGTCAGATGCCTGAAGGTGATACTGTTTGCCTCCCACAAAGTAAAGTATTTGTGTCTTACTTCAGGCTGGTTGTGTTGTATAGCAGCACAGTTGCCTGAATGTCTCTAGTTTGTTTCTCTCAGTCGTCAGTGGCTACTGACATGTTAAAATTAACTCTTTTTCTTGCATTATCTACATGAACAAGTATCTCCCCCACAGCTCGAGTTTGTAAAAAAAATAACTTAAACAAGCAAAAGGTGACATTTAGGATTTCACTACCCAACAGATCCAACTAAAAGTGAAGAATACTGTAATGTTTTTCTGGGTGGTATGTCATTTCAGCCCATTCCTGCTGTCAACAGGCATGCAAACAGATAGCGGCAGGCAGGGAGGGGGAGACAGATGCAGCAGGAAGGCCGTCTACAGTACGTGGGCGACTGTGCCTCCATCTTGACTCTGGCTCGTAAATCAAGCTTCCCCTCCGGGGCCTATCTTCCATTCTCAGACCTTCACAACAGCTTGTTCTCCAGCCTGTGACGAGAAGGGCTGTTGTCACAGCAGCTATCGATCGTGTGGGATGACTTTGTCGGACCGGGGGATTTCACCCATCTGAGCGTGGTCACTGAAGTGTCCTGTCCCGTCTCTGTGCCTGTCTGTGGGCTACAAGTTATGTCTAATGCCAAATCAGTGCTACTGTCAGCACCATCTCAAATAGTTTCAGTCCAAAATAAGATCTTTGTGGCTTGAAATAAGTGATTTTTCAATCTAAGAAGGTGGCTTCAGGCTATAGACTGTCTCTTTTAAATGTAATGACTTGTGTCTGTCAGTCCTGGCGACGCATCCTGGGTGTTTCCTTGCTTTTCATTCAGTGCATGCTGCCATTAGTATGGTAATGTTGAACATTTAAAGTACTGTAATAGTTTAACATTTTGGGAAATGCACTTGTTGGCTTTTGGCCAGCAGCCAGTTAGCTTAACTTGTGCACAGTGTTTCTCAAAGTGGGGTCCAGGGACCCCACGGGTCCTTGAGGGGGTTCAATGGGGTCCCCAGCAAAAAGGGGAATAATTTATTTTCACTAGAATTCCATCTATCTAAAAGCAAAAATCGTATTAGATGGGACAAAATCTTATCAGATGGGGGTCTGTGGTCTAATTTGTGTCAGTTTAGGGGTCCTTGACATGAAAAAGTTTGAGAACCACTGACTTATATTAGCATTAAGAGTGGAAACAGAGGGACAGCTAGCCTAACTCTGTCCAAAGATAGCAAAATCCACCTATCAGCATCCCTAAAGCTCACTAATTAACGCTATATCTTGGTTGTTTAATCTGAAGAAAACTGTGAAAGTGACATTTCACAGGTTTACTGGGGGGTTATGTGCCAAACTATTTTTTGGCAGGAACATTTGCCAGACAACCAATGGAGACTCCAGCCATTCGTTTTTACTCATCAGCTTTTGTACAGATTTAACAAACAATCTTTGACGTGTTCATTTGTGACTTTACAGCTGCTGGTAGATGGATTTTGCCACTTTCAGACAGGCTACTTGTTCTCCCTTCTTTCCAGTCCTGATGCTAAGCTAAGCTAACCAGCTAATGGCTGTAGCTTCATATCATATCGACAACAGATATGATAATGGTATTTTCTCACCTAACTATGGACAAGAAAGCCAATAAGCATATTTGCCAAAATGTCCAAAAATTCCTTTGATATTTAATATTAAAGATCTTAAACGGAATATTTTGGTGATCTTAGGATCTGTAACGTCCGATGTCAGAAAAACTCGCTAAGCTATTTAAACACAGTGCAGTTTAGTCAAAACTGAATATTTTTGACATATGTGATTATTAAGAATGACAACAAAATGACCATGAGGACAAATAGCCAAAAAAACAGTACTCTTGCACCCTTGTAAAAACCACACCTACAGTATGTTTTGGGGAAACAAGCTCATTAATCATTTAAAATTATTCACCAAGAAGACTATTTGTAGTTTAATCTGTCTAGGTCCAGTGTTTACTATGCTACAGTGCATAATGCATTTCAGATGATGTTCAGATAGCATGTACCAGAATATGTTTACACAGCGTGCTAAAACATTAGCGTGTATGAAAGTGAACCCAATGTAGAGAAAATTTGAATAATCCTCATTATTTGCAGATTCTTTGATCCGTTTGACCAATGAAGCAAATAAAGATGAAGAACACAGCGATAGGGTGATGTAATTCACAGACCTCGTTGCTACAACATCATGGGAGCTACTATGTGTTACAGATGTGTTCATTTCTTGGTGGGCCTGTTGCTGGTGCATTTATACATGACTAGACTGGCAATATGTTTTAATAAGAAACTAAAATTAAATCAAATGCAAATTTAATTTTTGATGGTGGCGCTAAAAAAAAAAAAAAAAAGTTTAACCCTGCATGGTAATGGATTTCTGATGGTATTCTCACTACTTTAAAACCAAGCGTTTTAAATTATTCACTAGCGCTCGCTCCACCCTTTAAAAGCCAATTAGGTGAACGTTTCATGGAAATCAGGGACAGTATTTGATCTCCTGATGTCATTTTGAATTCAAGAGGGAATAAATTAGACAAATTTGACAGTTCCAAAATTAAAGACCCCATCCATCTGACAATCCTGTCAGTTGAATACTTAACAAGATAAAATCCACAATTATGTGAGTTGTTTTTCTTTTTTAACTTATTTATCTCTAAGTTATTTCACCCATGCGTGCGCACACACACTCTTCTGTTTCATTTTCATGCAGTTCCAGTGAAAAGCAACAACACTTTTAAATTATATCTGATTTAATAGACAATAATTGCAAACAAAAATCTTTTACATGGCAACCCAAGCTCCTTTCCTTAATAATTCATGAGACAGAAGGGGATTTCGTGTCAACAGGCTGAGAAGTGGTATATAAAATGAAAATGTATTGAAAACGATAATAGCAGTAATATTGCGCCACCATGTCACCAGTGCCTCCACATTCTTTGTCCTCCGGCGGTTTCAAAGCATTTCTTCATCTTGTTTCCTCACCCTGAAAGCCTAGTTTGTTGAAACTCAACCAGCGCTGCACACAGGAGCACTCCCACTCAACTTCCCAGCCTGCTGAGAGCACTTGAAAGCAATTTTCTTTTAATCAAGTTCACTATAAAGGCCCCTCTGATGCCAGCCTCAGCAACACTACCATTCTGTTTTTTCAGCTCCATCTTTCTCTACTGTACATTATATTGATTTCCTCATGAGGTATGAAATACTGTTTACTGACATAATGAGAATTCTCTTGGAGTTTATTGCTTTTTCAGGACAGTTACAAATATAGGTGTGCTCTTAAGCGGAGGTCTCATTTTTCAAATATCTGCATCTACTGTAAGGCAACAAACTTTTTTTATTTTAAACTTTACAACACAGCCAGTGTTACTGCACTGCACCCCTACTGTATATGGACACGGTGACCGTGAGATGGTTTTCAATGTGCAAAGAAATGTAGAATATTGTGAATTCATCCAACAAAATAACTTTAATTGTCAGATAAGTGGAGTTTGCTGAAATGTAGTGGAGTAGAAGTAGTATAAAAGCAAAATACTCACATAACCGTACCTCCAAATTGTGCTCAAGTAAATGTGAGTTACTTTTCATCACTGCTTAAACCTTGTCCTTATGAAGACAGGTGGGATTTGTAGTTTTTTCTTTGTAAACCCAGCACAGTATGAGCTCACCTCATGTACTGCCATCTCTTCCTGACGTCCTCAGGCAAATAAGATTCTGCTGTATTATATTAGTGAAGAACATATTTTATAACCACTTAACAGTCACTGACCTTGAGAGTGATGCTCCTAAGTGCATATAAATGTTGCCCTGCTGCGTTGTTAGTTCAGCGAGAGTTTAAACAAGAGCACCTTGTTTGATACGTCGTGATTACAGACGCGTACTGTGTCCGACACTGCTGCAGTGAGGCGTCAAATGATGGCAAATATTCAATCATTTCTCGAGTCAATTCAGCCAGATACGTGTTAATGACATCATCAAACTGAGTTGAAATAAAAACCTTATAACAGCAAACAAGAAAACATGTTGTCCATCACAAATATCGCATGAACCGTTCAGCCAATTAATAACTAAAAGCATCATCTCTGAGAGCAGACGAGAGTTTTAGCAGTTATGGATTTCAAAGGTTTGTTTGACACTTTGACAGTGTCAAACAAAGGTTTGACACTGTCTAATGTGTGATCAATTTTTCATCAAAATCAGAGCAGAGCTATCTGAGAAAACCTGCTAAAATGTTTCACCTTGGGGTCCCCTGGTGGCCTCGAGGTTTAAGGCACAGACCATTAATTGTCCCTGGTTCATGTCGGCCGGGAATCTTTGTTGCATGTCATTCGCCATCTCTCTCTCTCCCTTGTCATTTCTCTACTGTTGAATGCACCAAAAATGAAAAAAGTTGACCTTTATAAGAGTAGATTGAAAAGTTTGCATAAAGTCAATTAGTGTATGTTATAAAATGCTGCACTACAGTACAAAGATGCATCATTGTAGTCAAAAATAGACCAGCACTGTCAAATATACACTATTAGCTGGATGACTGGACATATTTTTGCCTCAAAATTAATGAATGTTCATATAATTTACGCATCATATAAAGCGCATCCTGAATTCCATGTGTGGTCAAGTTTAGGCAACAATAGCACTTAAAGTTAAGAATAAAGAAAGTTTGTAGTCTTGGTTAAAAGTTAGATATACTTTGTAGATATTTTACATCCCTTTTAAAAATCATTTTCTTATTATGTTGATAAAAAACATAATTCAGGGGAATGACGGTTCATTCAACACATATTTGCTGTTGCAAATTAGTTGTATATTAATGTTAATTCTCTTAGATGTTGTTCACAGTGTGAGCAAATGATCTGAGGCTTAACAAAAGCTTATCATCACAAGGAAACCCAATTTCTTTTTCTTAAATGGCATTTTCATATGAATTTTATATTTTGGAAAACATGTAGAAACTATTTTAAAAGAAATCATTTTAATCTTGATATATAGACGTTATAGAAATGTATGCTTTTATGTGTGTATAGATTGTTATCCTTTGTCAGACCCTGTACATTGTAGCTCATGGTATGTGTGCTATTATTTGGATGGCTCAGAGTAGACATTGGGTATGTACTGTGTATGTGGTATGTGTCCATAACAAAGACCAAAACACATCAGCTGAAATATTGGATGGAACAGATAGTCTTTATATTCTTTCATTGTATGAGGCACAAATGTTTCTTTGAACTCTGAAGATCATTTCCTGAAAATGTTTGAACTGAAACTGCAGCCTCGCAAAGACTTCTGTCTCTGGGCTAAAAAAAATAATGTCATCATTTAGTTTTACTGGAATGAGACGGATGTTATTACGGCACTGAATTTTCTTGCAATTTTGTTCGTGTCATTGTCAGGTCAAGAGGATATGAAGTGCCGTAAAGACTGACCTGAAAACCTGTCAGAAGACTGATTGTCCTCAACACACAGGTGAGCCTCACTGCTCTTACCGTCTTCTCTCAAAGATTAATAACAAGGATCCTTGAAATGATGGATGGTAGCCCAAAGTTTAGACCAGCCATTATGAAGTGTGAGCAGTATTTGATGTGTCAGGAATGACAAGAAGAGTGATCCCTTACTGTATTTATGATGTTTTCTAGCTAGACTGTCCTGGTCCTGCATTCATTAGATTCAAGGTTTCAACTCGATACTTATACAGGAGCGAAAACATGCATTTACTATTCATTATCTGTATATAGGGTAATAATAGAGTCTAGGGAAAGATGAGAGGTTGAAGATCAATACTCTAAAACTGTAATTCTCATCATATAGCCTTAACTGGACTGTTCTTTCTATGAATTTTAAAGTGGTACACATGTAACCATCAGAGAAGCTGCACATTTTTTACACTCCCCTGCTGCTGCATTGATCCCCGAGAGGAAAACCTGAAGTGTCCATGCAAGATTGAAGCCTTGTAGACAGATTTCTACCCCGAGAGCTTCAGCGATGTAGAAGCAAAAAGACTTCTGCAATAAAGACTAGTGCATTTAAAATGCAGCCTTTACAACATTTTCATCGAAAGCATCAAACAAAATGAACAAAGCTTCAACCAAGCAATATTTTAAACCTATAAAATGACTCCACTTTAAACCTAATGTTTTTTTTTCACTTATACTCCTTCTTCCTCATCAAACAATCCAGAATCTATGAATATGCAAATGTTTTTTCATTTCAGATGTTTAACTGCTTGATGCAAAATGTCTCCTACTTCACTTTAAAGTCTATTCTCAGTGTTTCAAGTTTCCACATCACACTTGTTGATGTTGAATACTGGATCACGATTGGCTCCAAACTAGTTGTGATGTCACAAATCACGCTCGTAGGTGCACGCCTTAAAGTCAGAATTTCAGTGAGCTCAGAGAAACTTTCCCCCTTTCAGCAGATGAATGTGAAAACAGCCTTCTAGTGTCAAACTCTGCACATACATCATTCTGCACAGCGAAGCTCAAACATCCCAAAAAATCCCATAACTATATATATATATATATATATATATATATACATATATATATATAATACTTTTACAAGAAATGAAAAAGATTATATAGAAAATGGACAAAACTGCCAAAGCGATTGCCATGTAATATATAATCTATTAACCAGAAGGTAATGGTTTAAGTAGAACTATTGTTACATTGATCAAGTATGGAAATTACTTTCTACCCAGCTGCCTATTGTGTCTTAATGAAATTCCAAAAAAGAACCACTTTAAATTGTCAGCATAAATAGCACTTTAAGCAATAAAAAGTAGGAATGAATAAAGCCCTGAAATATCTTTAAATTGGATATCAAAGGTCACTCCCTGTGCAGCAAGACTATGTGAAAATGTGAATGTAAGTGAAAACAGAATAAAAGCTCAGCCATCTGTTAGTGGAGCTGCAGACGTTAATAGGCGCATTTCCTTGACTTCTCCTATTTTCAGCGCCTATCTTCAACTTCTATTTTCTGCAGCACTGCAAAAACCAAGGTGATTACTTTCAGTATCTGTTTGTATCTACCTGTTGTTGTAATGATGATGATATCCTGAGCTTGAGTCGCACCGCGAGAGTTTACCTTCCAATCTGTGCTAATGAGAAGATTCCTGTGTCCACATGTTGCCGTTTAATTCACAGAAACCTTCATACTGGCTATGAATGCAATCATTGTGTGTATTCGGGCAGCATATAGTATATCTGCAGCTATATAGAGGCACAGTATGGCAGTGTCCAGCGGTGCACTAGGCCATTTAACCTCAGGTAGTTATACAGGAAAGGATGTGAGCAAAATGCGTTATTTGCATTGCAGAACATGGGCTTAAATCCTGTGTTTTGTCACAGTTTTAATGATAGTCCCCTCACTAAGCTCAGGTTGCATCGTATCAGCGCTGACCCTCGTGGGCTGAATTCTAGTGACGCCTTCCAATCTGTGTTAATGAGACGACTCCACTCTGTCTACGGGTCACGGTGATATTTACAGAAACTGTTGTAGCGGCAGAGATCCACGCCTCCCTGTGGCGCTCCCTCGCCTCATTTGCATAGCTTTCAGACTCCCCTTTCTCGCTCTCCCTCTTTCACCGCTCTCGCTGTGCATCCTCCATGATCGACAGGCTCCTTCGCACTTCTCTTCAGTTTGTGTCGCACATGTTAATTGAAGCCTCTAATTAGCTTTCCCCCACTAAAAGGCCGCATTAAATCAGAGTTGGAATGGCAAATGATTCCTGGCATTAGCATAATTGTGTTTTTGAAGTGTAAAGATTCGGGCATTAGGGATGCTAGCATGCGTTTTTGTTACAGTGATTTGTTGTGTTTTGGGCTCAGGGCCCAAGGGGCCACTGGAGGTTGGCTGGGTGGGTTGAGGGTCCCCAGGATCCTACAGGGGCCAAACACTAATGAGGCCTGCTCCTCTCTGATGGAGCAGATACAGGAAAAACAAACCTGTGATTTGGTACCCTCAGGTGGTCCTGAGAGCCTGCCAGAGCGGAACAGGACACTGGTGGAATGTGTGTGTGTGTGTGTGTGAGTGGTGTCAAACTAAGCAATAATGAGAAGAGACAAAAAGGAGATGATGTTGTTATTATTAATATTATTATTATTATTATAGGGATTAGGTGTACCCTGGTGATTGGCTTAAGGCCCCAGTGACACTGAACAGAATAAACAGATTTGGAAAATGTATGAACTTAGACTAAACATAATGATGAATCTGTATATTTTCACATTGGACCTTATGAAAAAATTGCAATAAAACATGTTATCATTAGACTTTCAATGACACGCAGGGATTACAGACAAATACCAAACACTGCATGGCAAAAGACTTTTAAGCTCTATATGATGACTTTTTCCTTGTAATATTATAATATTAATATCAAATTTTAACTGGTCTTGCATTTGACTCATGCAGGACTTGATAAAACACCTAAAAGCAAAAGTCTTATCAGATGGAGGTCTGTGGTCTAATTGTGTCAGTTTAGGTGCATTCAAACTAGGAAAAACAAAACAAAAAGGAGGGGTAACAGGACTATATTCATTAGGAAGAGCAGATTTTAAGGTTTTGACAGTATATGCCAAAAACAGTCAAGTGTTTGTGTCACTTTCTATTACTCTTACTGGGCATATTTACTGGCATGTTCCCTCTTACTAGAAAATGCTTCACACATAGGCGTATATGCACAAATAAGATGTACCTGCATCCCAAAAAGAGTTGCATCAAACAATTAACCTGTTTGATACTTAGGCCTGCACATCGTTGAAATGACGTGTGAGGTTTGTGACTGCAAACCTCAAGCCTAATATCAGAATATACCTATCATAAACAAGCAAAGCATGTCTTTATTGGTACCCTGTGTGTCCCCAGCAGCTGTACTGGGATGTTACCGTCCAGGTAGAGTGATGATTTCAGAATCGACTTCCTTGTTAGTGTTGGTGAATACACAGAGACTCATGCCGCTGGTCATGTCCTCTATTATGGTGCGATATACCTGGACTTACAAGTGATTAGTGCTGTGCACATCGTCAGCTATCAAACATGACGGAAGCTGTCACCATCCTATGAATCGTGCCTCGGGGGATAGACATGATGTACTTTTCAGGAACTTCCTCTGGGTAAACCTGCTCACTGACTACTGTGGCTAAATTATTCAGGTTGAACTTGTCTTCCCAAAGGCACAGTGGTGGAGCAGTGACAGTTTGGGGGGGGGCTATGTGATAGCTGAGAGTGTTGTCATATGAGTTATTATTGAACCAGCCAGATATACCACAATATAGCAGTTTCCCGCTCCAGCCTTGAATCTGCTCCAGGCATGAAAACCCATTAAGATGCATTGGAGGAGGGAGAGGGAGTTGGAGAAATGATGTAAGAAGGAAGACGCTGCAGAGAGAATTATCATCACTTCCACACAAGGTCCCTTTTTTAATTTGATTTATTCTAATTAAACTGTTTTGGTGTCAGCAGTCAAATCATTTCTGTTTCTTTAAAACACACTACAGCTGATTACATAAGGACACACTGTCATGTTCCTGAGATGACGGATGAAATTATACGGAATGATTTTCTAATGGCACAAAAACATCCTGCACAGTAATATGTGTTTTTACGTGTGAGAGGGAAACAGAGAGAAAGAAAAACAGAGCAAGAAAACACAAAGAAAATAGAGAAAGGAGAGAAAGGGACAAGGAAGCGGAAGAAATATGGAGACTGCAAGCAGCGCCAGACTCTGTTTGGAAGTCTAACATTCATTATGTCTGTTTCACTGTTGCTGGTAGCCAGAACGCAGTAGGACATCTCAGACAGCCAGCAGAGGAACCAAGGGCGGTGCCAGAGGCTTACAACAAAAAGACATTTCATGCTATGTGACCTGCATGGGACTTTTTTGTCTCTCAAAGTTTTGCCAGGTTTATATAGCTCATCTGCCAAAAGGATATATTCCTGTAGTACGAGCTGTGTTGTTGTTGTTGTGCTCCCTCGCCATCCATCTACGTTCGCTGCATCTGTGCTGATTGCAGATCTCACTCGTGTCAACAGGTGTAAAGTTAGGGAGCTTTATTAAAGTTGCAATGAGCAGCTGAGTGGAGGTTTGGTGCCGCGCAACAAAGGAAATGACTGCAAGTTCAACTGAATAATTGCTTTCGTAAACAACAGTAATATACCATTTTGTTACAAAAGAAAGAACAGCTGCATGCAGTTGGCAAAGCACACGCCATGTAATTATAATGTTTCTGGTTTGAATGTGGCCCTCTTTCTCATTCTGTATCCTTATTATCTTTTTTTTTAGTCTGAACAATTATGTAACTACAGTATTGTCAAAGCAGATTATAAAAAAAAAGACAGCTGGAATTCAGTATAACAAATAGTATAGTATTATACAGTTTGGGCTTTGTAACCTATTGACAACCGTTATGAAAAATCATTTCAAATTTTAATTTTGATAAATTGGTTTCAAAACAGTTGAGCTTGGAGTTTTACTGCCTGGAAGACAATCATGCTCAATAGCACTTTTATCAGTAGATCTGACTTGTATTAATAGATAATAATAAATTAGAGAGTAAAGACCAAGAAGCTACTAAATACAAAATATCTCAAAATTTCATGGATTGCCTTGATATTTGGTACATGCTCCCCAGATGAGATATTCTACTGACCTTTGTGATGCCTCTAGCACCGTCATCACATTTATTTGTCCAATGCTTTCAGTTATAACTAAATACCTGCAAAACTAATGACAGCCCCATCAGCCTCAGCTGTACTTTGTGTTTAATGCTAATTCACAATTGCTAGCTAGACAATTGGGGAAAAAAATGAAAGTTTTGATCTGATGATGGCTCTCGATGGATCCTTGACAGATATTTCAGCCTGGACCAAAGCGGTGGACCAATCCATCAACAGACAGACAACTGCCAATCAAGCCACACTGCTAGCATGGCTATAAATAATTCTGGCAACAACTCTTGTGGCTTTGGAGGCTCAAAGGGTGTGAGCAGGACAAAACACTCAATTTTGGTATGTTTTTAAACAGTATATATACGCTAGATTTGCTATATAAATGCTTTCATATTCTCCTCTTGCTCTATGACAGACAGGTAGTGGTTAAAGCACAAGTGCTGTGGTCATAGATCTGTGTTTCAACATTAGATGATTAGGCTTTCAACGAACCATGATGTGCTTACAGGTGCGCGTTTATTAGCCGTTTTACAACAGCTTCAAAAAACGACTCGGCTAACCAGAACCGAAGACTGAAGCAATCTGTTCAGTCATCGCGGAGGAAGAAAATGTTGAATTTATAACTTCAGACATCACAACATCTTCCTGGTTTTGTAAGAGATTTAATCGATACAACGAAAGAGAAAACTCATTACCTGAAGTTCACCATATAGGTCATATCTGTTTAAAAATGATCATTTTATCAATCAAGGACTATAAAGGTGCTCATTTATTTTGTCTTACTAATCCTATATTAAAAGACATATTTTTGAGATTAACAAATGTACTGTTTATACAGTCCTAGAGGATGAAAAAATAACATGCAAATATTTGACAGTGAAGTGTGCATGTTCCCCTTTAAGCGACAGACAAGCTAGACGGAAACAAGCCAATGACAAGATGACAGGTGCAAGAATAAACTGATATTTTCGTTTAAGATAGGGACGGGGGGGGGGGTGTGGCTCCAAATATCACGGCAAAAATATGACAGGTAAATACACACACGCACACACGCACACACACACACACACACACACACACACACACACACACACACACACACAGGGATACACACACACACACACACATACACGCACACACACACACACACCCTCTGCAGCCCTGATTGAGTGTAAGTGTCTGCATTGGCGGTCAAGGTCAGCTGATAATGGGAGAGATTGAGGACAGGGTGAGGCGGCGGGGGGGGGTCGACAGCAGTCTCAGGTAATGAGATTTACGACCCTGAGCTCTCACTGCAACCCCCTCCCCACCCCACAACCCTCCTCGTCCCACACCCCACACCCCAACTCCTCGGCTAACATGATTTATAGATCTAATAGACGTCAGCTCTCCCGCCTAAGATAGAGGCTTCACATTATCACTGAGGTAAAGTCATCCGTTCAACAGGGCAAGAATACAGAGACAACTCTACCAAGGTGTGTGTGTGTGTGTAAGAGAGAGAGACATGCCATGAAGATAATGGTGTGTATGTGTTGGCATTACAGATATTATTATCAAGATTTTTTACACTATTTTGTTCCAGTGTTGGAAAAAGCACTTTTATAAAAGTATAATAATACAACTAGAAAAAAAACCTTCTGATCTTTAAAGCTGCACTAATCAATATTTTTTATTAACAATGGTGTAAGTGTTGGCTGAGTGGTGGAGGAAAGACACGTAGAGGCAGGAGTAATCTTCACCCAGTGAAGGTTTATTTTTAGAAGACACCAGATAAACAAAAGCAGCTCTTAAAGCAGCTTTTAAACATAAAGAAACTATTCATTAAACCAAAAGAAAACCTAAGCTAGGCCCATGGCTAGGGGCAGCTAGCACACAACAGGTCTGAACCTGAACTGAGCAAACTCAAAAAAATAAAAAACACCCTGAGGAGCTTCTATCCCTGCCTTTTATACAGGGAGCCCCTCCTCTCCAGACAAACCAAAGTTTAGATGACAATCGATTAAGTAATCTAATTAAGATTTCTAATCCAAAACAAGATGGACAATGTCTACGGGTTATTCAAAGTGTCCTAACATAAGAAACATTGACACACTTATTGTTTGGGGTACTTTAAAAGAGAATCCCCCAAAACAATGAATAATCACCCTGTGTACTCCAACCCAGCTGGTACAGTCTGGGTTCCCCCTATTATAAAGCCCTTTGGAGCCTCCCACTTCCTGTTTGGCAGTTTGGATATGAAGTGGAGCACATGGAGCAAAGCAAACATTTGTGTACTGAAACATAACTGAATGTAGCAATGAGACCTGCCAATAAGAATGGTGTGATGGTAAGTTAGCCTAACTACACACACAGCAAACTCCATAGTGCCGGTTTAATGGAATAAACTAAAGCGTTTGACCATGTACGTAGTGTATGTTTGGCCAGAGTGCAAGTTGTTCTCTAGAGGGCACAGCTAGCACCATGGCCAATGGAACAAATGACTTTGTGTGCTTGAAAGGGGTTGCTTGTAATAATGAACCCGCAGATAATTATCACTCGACTCTATAGTTCCGCTCTGCTCTTCTTCCCCTCTGCTTTAGTGCCTTTTAGCACACTGTTTTGATTTTGCGGCCCACAACTTTACAATTTTAGCTCACTCTCAAGGCTCTCATCATCCTTCTTTCCAGCCACAGCAAAAAAAAAAAAAATAAGCCAACTGTACGCTACATGCCCAGAACCATAATAGACAAAGTCAACAACTAGCTGGTCAACATCCAAATTAATGCTAATGTTGCTCTATGCATGCTGGATGTTATGGGCAATAATGTTTACTAACACATTCGCCATCACTTTATATTGTAAAAATATGTCAGTGTTGTGGTTGCAGGTCCCCAAAGCCAAAAA
Source organism: Scomberomorus guttatus (assembly GCA_038419695.1). NCBI lineage: Eukaryota > Metazoa > Chordata > Actinopteri > Scombriformes > Scombridae > Scomberomorus > Scomberomorus guttatus. The sequence continues at coordinate 11,534,457 of CM076466.1, read as the reverse complement.
TATCAATTAATACAACTTTAAAAATTAACAAGTTGAACCCAATTTCGCTCAGAACCCCATATACAAAGAATTTTTTCAATAGCCACCAACCATCTTCACAAAAAAAAAAATTGGACTGATCAGATCAGACTGTGGTGGTACTGGGGGGCTTCCAGGTGTGAATGTGATCAGGCTTCCCCTCAGTGAAACATCCCTGAATAAATAAAGGTTAACAAAAAATACAGAACTCACTCGGAGTAATACTATTTGTTTAATAAATGTAATAAATGTAAGAACTGAGAGAATAACTGATTTAAAACTGTAATTAAAAACAGATCACAGGAGCTAAAAAACAAACATAATAGGTGATTAGCTGCCACACAGAATGGGATTACTCTAACCACCCTCCACGCTCATTCTGCTAACACTCTAAACAAAATGACATTCAACTGAAACAACACACATTATTCCAGCACCCTTCACAAGCCGAGCGAGGCACAGCAGCAGTAAGGATGGAAGCCATTGAACTTACTGCTCATTACCAGTACAACCTCTCCTAGAGCAGCAAAACAACAGAGGCAACATTCAGTGTCTGTGCAGCTCTGTTTACTTACACTTCTGCAAAAAAAAAAAAAAAAAACTCAACAATATGGTGACAGCCAGATTGCCTCCCAATAGATGCAGCGCTAATATTTGCACTAGGCCTGCTGTACGTGTTGAAAAAGATGGTAGATTGGATTTCGAGCACACGCTTACACACATAAACACACGTACAAACACCCCCTTCAGTTGTTTGTTCTTATGCAGTCTCCCATCTCCGTGTATTTTGAGAATTAAACCAATAAGCCCCCCTGCTAAGCCCAGCCTAGCAGTTATTGATGCGCTGCCTTTTTATTGTCTAGAGTTTATTCTGTTCATATTCACTGTGTCTGCCTTTGTGCCAAGAAGCAGCTACTTTAAACAGACTGACACTGAAGGGCCCAGAGCCACAAGAGCAGCTGTGGAATCTGAGGCAGAAAATATGTTGTAGAAATCATATTAACACTCTGATATCTGTTTGGATTATCAGAGCCAGTATTTTCTTGAATTTTTCAATTGTTTGGAAAGTCGGCACATGAATTTTTAATTTTTGTGAACTGAACATGAACAAAACACGAGATTCAAGGAAATTTTCAGATTGAAACGTTTGAGAAAATATTTCTATCACTGATCATCTGATACAACCATGTATCCAACCCCAGCAAACATGTTACCTCTCTTCAACACCATCATCTGTGAACATTTGACACACAAAATATTTTCATAAATTAATAAAACACTCCTCTTTCTCTCTGAGTGCAGAAAAAAGTGTACAGCTCATTTGAATAAAAAAAGAGATGCTGAATTGCTTCTACGAGCGCAGAAAATACAATTTAAAACTCAGCCTGCTTCCATTTTTATCATCTAATTTTTAAATCATTAATTGTATATTACTTTTGTCTGGATATGAGTCACATTTTTAAATAGCAGGCCAGAATACTGTATCAGTAATGTGATTCCTGATTACGGCTTCATTTTCAGCTGCAGAGTACAGTTTAATTTGTAAATCCTTACAGTAAAAGAAGTTTAGCTTTAACTTTTGTGAATAATGTGGAAGTTTCAATCACTAAACACAAACATTAGACTATAACATTAGACTATTTCATGTAACTACTAATACTAATACAGCAGTATTAGTGCTGTGTTGGTGTACTTACGGATATTTACTTTGTATTATGTCACGCTGCAAACTGCGTCAACAACCATTGACCTTCATCTGAACTTAAACACATCAAACTCATAGACTGTAAAAAATAATGGACGTAGCCACCCTGACATCACCCACTGGTTTGTGTGATGCCCGTTTTGAAGCCTCGAGTTTGCATTTTGACCATTGCCATCTTGGATTTTTGGAGCCAGAAGTGACCATATTTGGACAAAAGGGTGGAGCTGAGCCTAACGCTAGCGGCTAGCTGTCAGCTTGGTTAGCGTGGTGCATTTACAGTCTATGGTTAACTGTGATAATGCTAATGTTCGCTAGCGAAAAACTTAAATCCATTAAAACAAAATGTACTTACCTGAAAAAAACTTAACATCTGACTACTAAGAGGGTCATTTAGTACAACCAAATGCTGAACAAGACTTTTTTAGGCAACCAAAATATTATAATTAAGTTTAATGAACTGAAAACACACTGAAATAGCGACGGCTACACCTATATTCTGTGAATCTGGGGATACGCCATGGTTATGTTACCTAACCAACATTGTTGCCGTGGTAGCACCTGTCACTCAAAGTGACCATGACCTTAGTTATACATAACTTTGAGCCTTAATAAAATTTAAACGGGTGAGTTATATAAAAATTCACCCCCCCATACAGTTGTTATGAATGGAGAAATTAGCTACAGAGACCAAAACCGTTTTTTGTACCAGGCTGTAAACATGTTTATTTCTGCTGTAAAGTTGGGGATTTTAACATGGGGGTCTATGGGGATTGATGCTGGTTTGGTCATTGCTCTTCAAAAAGGTTCGAAGTGACATTTTCAGGTATGTTTACATGCTGTTTAATCTTATGCGGCTGAGCAGCTAATTAGCTATCGAGCTAACGTTAGCAGTGAATGTTTGTTTGGTGGGTCGTTCAACAAGCTAAGGTGCAGGACAAGATGTGTGTTTGTAAGTTAGATAAGAAGGAGACTTTAGCAGGAAAGCTAATGTGGGTTGTTGTTCAGAGTCTGTGGCTCTGTTGGTGTTGTGTAACAGGATGCTATCAGACTCGGTGTGGCCATCTGCTCTGATCAAAAGCTAATGTTACTGCTTTATTCAAGATTTGACTTGCAGCTGCATAACTGGATGGCCATTTCATTTTTATTTGGATTTTAAGTCCAACTTGAGCTTTATACTCCCTTCACTCATTTCCTGTCACATTTTATACGGTCAACTATCTGAATAAAGACAAAAAATGCCAGAGAAATACTTGGAAAAGAAATAAAATTTATGTAAAACATAGAATGTCCATGGTGTCCAAGGGGTTTAGGGTCCCTAGTTTGATTCCAACAAGGGACCTTTGTAGCTTTGCCATCCATCTCTCTCCTCTAAAGTCCTATCCAAAAATGTCCCCCAAAAAATTTCCAATAAGACAAAAATTTGTGTAAAACTGTGACGGTGGCAGTGTGTTTCAGCCATAAATGTCACACCTTATAGAAACATATTTTTCATCACTTCTGTTACTGCTGTTAATTATGTTGTTTTTTAATTTCATTTACTTTAATTAATCATTTGAATTTAACATTTTTTATTTTTTAACATATGACTTTGGTGTGAATTATCCCCAGAGGAAACATAAAAGCTTTCTGGGAAAACTATCCTTTTAGAAATGACTTTGATGGCATTTGTGCTTTATTAGATAGATCACAGTGAAAACAGGCCGACAAGATAAAAGAAAGAGAGGATGTAACAACAAAAAGGTTCTGCTCTTAAGACTTTGCATATACATAGTACACCGGCTGAGTCACCTGAAGCTGCTCCCCCTCCTTGCATACCTCTGAAATCATACTGTGACATCTCTCCCATCACATTTTAATTTATTTTCTCTATGTGGGTGTATGCAGGTGCTCAAGCCCACAGGGGAGTTTGTCACTTTGACAACAAGTGGGATAAGAGGTGCAGTTGAACAGATTTTGTTTAAAAACTTACAAAACCATAAAGTTAAAAAAAAAAAAAATTTAATTTCTTCTGAGGTTTCAGTGAAAATGTTATTTAAAACAGGCGCACAGAATGGGTTCAGACGACCTTATTAATTTTATTTGTCGGCTACTCAGCTGTTTCCGCCTGAGATAATGTTCTCAAGGACGATATATAGCGCTGTTCAAGTGCCACAACAATTTTCAGCTCAATAGAGAAAATGCACTGTTGATTTCTCTGCGGTGTCTCGGCTGCTTTATTAGTACAGAACTAAAGGGGCATTTTTATCCCTCTGTTGGTGAAAAACACACACAGTCTCCTGAGCTCCACACAAAGCATGAATATCTGGAGGTTACAGAAGTAATCGACATACAGTCCATGGAGGAGAAAAATAATAAAACTTTAAGGTGATATAGAGGACAGCTGTCTACTCTAGTTGGATAATAAAGTATAATACTGTTGTCTGAGTTTGTCTATTATATATATTAGATCTTCTCTCTCCTGTCTCAAAAAGGACATTCCTAGGAGGGTAAAATATCTGTAAATGTGACACTAATTTCCTCTATTAGATGCCAGATTGTCAATTTTGATACACAGACTTAAAAAAAAGATTAATAAACACACACTTTCAACACATGTATTCAAACAAGTACAGTAGCACCACTTCAATGCTAAAACATTACAGCTTTGTTTCAACACAGACGAGGGCGAGTGTTGCCAGAGAGAGCTTAAAATGGCTGCTGAAAGTCAGAATACTGGAGCTGAACCAAGCCCAGCAGACGGTGGACAGGCTTGCGGTTGGATGGCTGGGTTCGAAGGCTGCAGCTTGTTAGGGTGGAAATGGATTAGCGCGAGGCACAATGGGAGTCTTAGGCGTGTCTGCGGTGTTGTGTTAAAGCCCTGCCTACGTTGCCCGGGCTGCTAGACTCATTTATGCCCAGCGGTGCATGCAGCAGCCAACTCTCACACACACACAGGGCTTTTCTAATTGCCATGGTTTCTTCTGTGCTCGCAGCCTTGATTCAGCATCCGTCAAAAGCCATGAATTAACCTGCGGCGTCGCACAATTGTTCTATTTGTCACATGCAGCTGGTAGTGGAATTATTTCTCTAGCACTGTTGTGTTATATTATGAGAGACACTGCAGAGAGTTTTACATTTGGGATGGGGAATTTCTGTGAGCAGGTTCCCATCACTTGCAGATCCAAACACAGAATAACTTAAAGCTGCTTCTGAAATCCTGAAAGTCACATTTTATTTTTACTGCCAAAGTGCAGTTAGAACAAGATATTTAAAGGGTGACAGGGCCTTCTTTATAGTGAGCTATCTGAAAGGTAGTTTTTATCATTTTTATATAGAAATAAATTACTTGCTACTCTATTGCCAAGTCATATAACACAATAGTGATTCAAATTATACCGTTTCTTACAACTTGTACATTTGTACATGAAGTGATGCACTATACAAGAAACAGTTATAGTAAGTCATTTGTCTGTGTCACTCTCTAGTGCATCCATCATTTTTTGAGTGAATTTTATGCACGATATATTTATCAACAATGCCCACAATGGAGCAAAAAAATGGAGCATTTACTACTTTTTGCCGTAAATCCCACAACACAATGCTGCTCATTTGATATGATAGTAAATATCATTATGTGACACTATGAGGACACAAAACAATGATGATTTGTGTCTGAAATGCTCACTATAGTGTAAACTATTGAGTGTGTACTACTATAACATATGTAGGGAATAGTGAGAGTCAACAAGGAGGTGATTTCAATTTAGTCTGTTTTTCGGAGCTATTTTATGCCTTTATTGAAAGCATTTAGTGTAGAGGTGACAGGACACGAGGGGAGAGATGGATTTCTCATTTGTCTCAAATGGAAGAAGTAGGTAGATAGTATGAGAAACATGGCTGAATACAGAAAGAAAAGAGCGCCAGCATATACGGTTAATTCTGTGCAAGAGGTACACAATGGACAAGTCGCCATTCTATCGCAAGACTGACATGTATAGACAATGATCTTTTTTTCCTGTAAGACATTTTGTAACAATAAACAGATTCACGATGTCACACTGTCACAGCTTCCTGGTATGCTTGAATAGAACACAATGTTCCTAGTAAAACCTGTGCTTTTCCTACTATGACAACTCAAAATGCTGTAAAAACGGCCGATTCACACTCAAATTCACACAATTTAAAGTCTCCAATTAACCCAACCTGCATGTCTTGGACTGTGGAAGAAAACTGGAGGACGCAGACGAAACCCCACATAGATACACGGAGAACACGCAAACTCCACACAGAAAGTTCATCAAAGAAAAATGCAAAAAGAACGACAGCGCAGCAGTGGAGGCACAGTGTGATTGACAAGTGTAGTGAAAAAACACCACAACAAGCACTTAGTTAGCACCAAAGATGTGGAAACAATGAAGAAAGTTGGATGATGCCAATGGTTGTGTTTGAAACTAATCACCAGAAGAAATGAAATGAAATGAAATAATAGGAAAAGTTTAAATGGTTTTGATTAAAGAAATCACAAACTCGCACATTTTATGTTTTTGTGCTAAAAGTAGCCAACGCAAAATGTGTGTGTGTGTGTGGTCATGTTCGGTCTCTCGTTTTGTGCATCTGCAGCCTGGGTAAATTAGGATTGACAGGCCCCTAATGCCCTCTGCAGCGAATAAATGGATAATCGAGAACCCTGTTGTGATACCCCCCATCCTGTGTCTGAGATGAGACACATAGCCATCTGAGCACTCCGACACAGCCACAGATTGATTTTGTGTATATGTGTGTGTGTGTGAGAAAGCGAGAGAGGGAGGGAGACGGATAGAAATATGAATTTATTCTGTAACTTTCATAGTATCAGTCACAATATTTACATATTCATTTCTCATGTTGTAATGGGGTGACACTGATGTTATTCTGTTGCTGCCTCCACAACGTCAGCTTTGCATTTACCATGGACCTCTAAAGAACAAAAATATCAGACAGCTCAACAGGCACATGTGTGGGATCTGAATCCAGTTTAAACCCTTCACATGTCATCTCTACTCTCCTACCCACTCAGAAGGTTATCTGTATGACGACGATTTAGCGCCTGGGGGCAACGGCCAATATTTCGGGGCTTCCGGTGTAGTCAGAAGATATCCAGATAACGGATATCCACAAGTAGGTCTATCTGTGAACTCGCAATATCCTCATGACACACGTACTTTACTTCATGACATACCCACTTGGTTGTGTTTAGGCATGAGGAGGGTTAAGGTTAGGGTTAGGGTTAAGGGCCGTGGGGTGCCGTGTAGCATGCCGTTGCAGGTACCAGATCAGTGCACCGCTTAGCTGTAGCATGGGTGTGTGCTAGAACCTGAAAAATGGATAAATTCTCCATAGACACACACTAACTCCAATCAAACAAACATAACTAATGGCATTTTGTAAAGGACAATATTCTCAAGTTAGATTAGTTAGCCAGTTAACGTTAGCTAACAAACAAAGACCACAAGGAAGTACGTCATCATTACTCTGCAGAACACACAGCTAGGACTCTGAGCCAATCTGGTACCTACACCGTTAGGGTGACAACATTGGGGGTGTGTTGTGTAAGTCTGCAAGACTGCAGATAGACCCTTCTCAATATCCGGGCCAAGACTTCCTCTTCCATATGCCGGTCATTGTTTACAGTACAATTAGCAACTTGAGACAGTCCAGACAACATTTGGGCTAATCTCTATAGTCAGATATACGCGTATGATTGATAAGATTGCATTTCGACCAATGCGTTCCACCTCTTTTGCTCTGCACGCCGACTGTTTACGTGGATACAACCAAAGGCCACTCAAATGTGATTGGTCAATACTGCTCAGACTACAAACAGACTACAAATGGAAACCAGAACACTTCTGGTACCAGAATCTCGTCCTGTTGCCTACAGATTCTGCATTCATATGCAGATATCTGTTTATACAGATTAGGCTGCAACTAATGATTATTCTGTTGATTGTTTTTTAAAAATGCTTCAGGAAAAGTCCTTCGAGTGCTCATAAAAATTGAAATTTATGCATGAACAAGTCCATGACAAACAGGCGACTCTTATCTGCTGAGAAAAATTGTGTGATGCAATCAAAAGCTCCAGAACAGCTACTGAGTGGAGCTTGTGGTCGGACTGTTTGGTCAACCTTTTTAAATGGTTTAGTCTGTAAAATACCTAAACAAAGTGAAAAATGGCAGTCAACAAGCTGTCAGCGCTTAAATGGATGTCTTTGCTCATTTTGATCAACCAACAGTCCCAAAATATTTGATTTACAATGATAGAAAACTGAAAAAAACAGATATTCACATTTAAGAAACTGAAACCTGTAAATGTCATTTTTGCTTGATAACTGACAATGATGATTGATAAGTAGATTAATCATACAGTCCTAAATCCGAGTGATCAGATCTGTCTTTGTTAATATTTATTTTGGCATAACAGAGGTAGGTAAGAAAATAATGAATGAAATTCAAAAGGAGAAAAATGAACATGTATGTATACGATAAGAATAACAACACTAATAGAAATAGAATTAATTAAAGGAAGTGAAGGGGCTTTTTGTCGTTTTTGGGCCTTCTCTGTGCCCATTTAGTCCCCTAGATTTTACGAAATAAGAAACATTTGTCCTTCAGAGATGAGGAGCCTCAAATGCAATAATACTTGTTACAGTTTGCAGCCATTTATTCAAAGTAGGTGCTTCATCTGTAATCCAGACACTTTCAGATAGATTTATTTTTCATGTGCAGTGCAATAGAATATGCAGCAAATGAAAAAATGTACATGCAAAAATTCCATGGTAACTCATTATTAGCCAATACACATGTCTTAGCCCTTAATTTAATCAATTTTCAGCCTATAAATTGCACGGAACTGTTGAGCAAGTCTAAATTTGTCAATGCTACCTCGCAAGGTCAAAGGAAAATAACAGCTTTAACAATTTGCAGCTGATTAAAAAAACAGGCATTTGAAAAAAAAAAAGGTGTGGAAATCGCGCCTGTGAATGCGGATAATAGAGAAGTATAATGAAATAAAAGCCAAGGAGAGGAGATAGACTACTGGGCAGGTCACGTCCATCTGCAAAGCACATATCAGGTGGGGATTTTCTGGAAGTGTCAGTCGGTTTAGGAAGCCTTCAAGGCTCTCGGGGAAAGGGGATGCTGGGGTAGTGACAGGGCTATCAGCCTCTGACAGCCCAAAGACCTAAAACCGGATGGCTGTGAGAGATAAGACTCTGTCGGCACTGGACACACACAAACAGACAGGACACACACACACACACACACACTCTGGATGCAGGCATACTTAACCACACACACACAGACAAACTCACACAGCCAAACACTGGCATTCACTTTGCATTAACAAATTCCCTATTGCCTGACCACTCGCTCATTCATTCACTCATGTGCACTGACACACACACTCATGCACTCATGCATGCACGCGCACACACACACATACACACACACATGCTGGCTCCCTGTCTGCCAGCCAGCGAGGCTTCCCATTAGCTGTGGTGCAGTGTGCTGGGTGAGGAGCGCTGGGGCGAGAGACATCAATTTGCTTCCTCTAATACGCTCGCTGCCCCCACAAGACATATTGATTATTTCTTCCCCGCAAAGCGACAAATAGCAATTTCGGGGGCATAATGGAGATAGATGGTTGGTTTATAAGCAGCCCCCAAAGAAAAGTTGTAAGGGGGTGGAGGGCTGAGGGGGGGGGATGGGGGGATGGGGATGCTCTTCCTCCTCCCCCTCTCGTTTCCCCATTGTCTCTCCTGAGTGTTAACTTTCCACCACCTCCACCTCTTCCATATCGCTTTCACACACACACACACACACACAAGAAACAGAATAAAAATAAAAGTTGACCGAATAAATGAAGCAAAAAAAAAAAAAAGCAGTAGGAGACGAGTGTATCGACATGTGAGGTTGTGGGATGAGGGACAGGTGAAGGTATGGCAGAGCTTCGGGGTGCGCAGATGTTGAGGCGCGACACCAATGCACATTCATTATGCGCCTCCTCCTAGGAGCATCGCCTCCTCCCGTCTTTATGGCTGTACTGCAGAGAGCAGCTGCTGCCGCAGTGTTTGCTCTGCCTCACCCTCCGTCTGTTACTCCTACTTCATATCCCCCTTGTTAGCATCAGTGTGACTGATCCATAGGTTGCTCTTTTGGCAGTGCTGGAAAGTAACTAAGTACGTTTAGTCCAGTATTGTACTTAAATACAATTTTGAGGTACTTGTACTTTACTTGAGTATTTCCATCTTTAACAACACATTGTTAAAGATTAAACCAGTTGTTTCCAACCTTGTTTCCCAACACATGGTTTCATTTCAATAAATGTTCAAATGAGCCAATATTTCACCAAAAATCAAAGATTAGAGAAAAAGTCCAAAAGCTGAAAACAGATTTGTGTATCAGAACTTTGTTTTTTCTTCTTTCCTCTCCCGTTAATCATCTCACAACCCCTCAGATTTATCTGGTGACCCTTTGGAGGGCCTCGACCCCTAGGTTGGGAACCACTGGACTAAACTAGCTAACTGTATATATATATATATTGCTGCTAATACTGATGTACTTTTACTGAAGTAGGATTTTATTATGCAGGACCTTTACTTGTAATGGAGTATTGTTACATGGCTGTATTGGTCTTTTACTTAAGTAAAGGATGTGAATACTTCTTCCACCACTGTCTTATGATGACATAATGAATATCTGTGCTGCAGATTGCCTGCCCAGAAGTTCATTTTAAGTTTTGGGATGAGTTTATGTTTTAAGGACTGATGGTTGGAGATTTATTGACATTTATAAGTAACCTAACTGGTCCACAGGCTGTTCTCACTACATCACTCACTCAGATGAATTCTTGAAAAGAGGAGCGTACACTCTGTTTTTCACTCATGTTCGCTTCACTCTTGACGAGAAAGTGGATGCTTTCAAGGCTTGAGACAGATTGAGATCTATAAATTTTGAAAAAATAAACATTTGTGTCATCATGCAGTCTGTTTGCTTTGACTAACAGGCTTTAGGGCCAACAAAAGACAACAAATGAATCTTAAAATATAGGTTATATTTGATTTGTGCATCCATACCTGCCTTCATTTATATCCCTGCGCTTTATCAGACAGCTGTTCTTTACAGACTGTAACCTTGACAGCTTGTGTTCACATTGTTATATAACGTGCTGGCTGATTTGAGGTAGCTGATAGCTGCCAGCTGTAGAGGCCAGTGTTGCCTCGGACTCCAGGCGCTAAATGAGGTAATACATGTTTGCTGCTCATCACATGATGGACTCATGGGAAATGTTGCTCAATAGTTCAGCTGCAGACAACTTTTCCTCTCCAAACAGGTGATATCTGCTCGTGATAATAAAATCCACGATCTAGTTACAGAAAATGAATGGACTTCCAGACTGCAGCATTGTACAGAAACTTGGCGTCTGATAGTGTCACCCAAAATTGGCTACAGCACATAGAGAGCCAGGGAGTGATATCATGAGCTGCTTGCAGTGAGAGCAGATGGTTTAAGTTCAGGCGTCCACATCCTGAGGGAGAAAGGGAAGTAAATATTTGACTGTTGGATGAGAATTTATGAAAACTTATTTAAGCTCCGCTCTGGCAATTCTATTTGTGGGTGTAATACTGTTTAACCAAGTGTTACAGTGTTTCTATAACTTTAATCAACCAATCAATCATTGCCTGATTCAAGAAATCCTAAAGTTTTTTTGTAATTTCTCAGGCTTTCTCCAACTTAAATGTTTCATAAGTGAAGAGCCAACTCAGAACTTCTTTTTACTTTTTTTAATAGTTCTGAAATACTCTACATAAGCAAAAAAGTTGCATGGTTTCCAGCAGAAAAAGTTCCATATTTTTAGAGATGGCACATTGAACAAATCCTCTCTTCTTCTTCCAGACTGACAAACTGTAAAGTTTCAACATTAAGTGGAAAAGGAAGAGGGGAAAAAAAACTACCACTTAATCACTTAACTATAAGTACTTTGTTTTCCCTCAGTGGTTTAATTGCCAATATAACTATGTAATTATTAGTTATCAAAGGTCATTCATAACTCAAAACTTCCATTTACTTTCATGTTTTCAGACATTTTCTAAGCTATCCCTTTTTTCCGATGGGAGATATTCCATTTGTTCTCTACTGTATGTGTTGCACTGAACACAAACGTATTACTCGGTTAACAGTGATTTTGATTCAGGCCGCAGGAATGTTTTTCACTCTGAATGTGTGAGATATTGCAGGAGGAGGTTCGGGGTCTTTTGATCTCAGATTTTTCTCAGAGAGCTGTCTTCCTCCTGTTGCTCGAGCCTCGCTTTATCACAGTTCCCTTGAATATTTCATGTATCTTCTTCTTTTTTTTTTTTCTTCTTTAAAGCTACTGTTGTTGTTTAGTCACCGGAAAATCCTGCAAATCACAAATCAAGTCGTTGTTTAAAGCTTAATTATTAATAATTCAGTATTTCTGAGTGCTTGGTTTGACTGATAGAGAGATGTGAAGCTGCTGCCTTTCCTGCTGTGAATGATGAACTAAGCACTTTTGTAATAGTTCATAATGCATATATAATAATGCTGTCACATTAAAAAAAACAACTTTCTGTGCTTTATTTAAGTTTACATGGACATTTAAGGTAACATCGCTGCACTTAGGCTCTTAAACATGGTACAAACTTGCTAGTTATTCACAAAAATATGCAAAATAATAATAAACAACAAATTCCAACTACAAAAGCCTCCCCCCGTGAGTACTTTTTGTCTAACAACAGCAATAGGGGTGTTGAGTTCAAATGTTTCTTGACCTCATGACTGTGAATAAAGCAAGCATGACAGGCCACATTGTTGTTTTTAGCGGTAATGGATCACGACTTTAATTGTTTGCAACAAGCCTGCAGTGGGCCATTAACCACAATAAATTATTTCCACAGCTAGTTTGAGCAATTGCAAAAACTTTGACCATTCCAGCGGCTTTTATACCCCCTCCGCTGGCAGCCATTATCAATTTCGTTTGTTAAATGACGGAAATGTGGCCATTACAAAGTGTAACAGCAGCTAAGTTCTCTGCTTGCATGTAAACCCACACCCTTAATGAAATGGAATTTTTAAACACCCCAGCCAATCCTCAGCAGACTAATAATGCCTCCTTCCCCCCAGAGATGGAACGGACCTAAATTATAGGAAGCAGCCCAGACAGACAGAAGTGACACAGAACCGCATGCAAAATGAGCTTATTATCCCTGTTACTGTCAATGCAGCACGGCCAAGCTGTCAGTGATCACAACAGACATGTTTTATATCACGGCGGTATTACAGGCGCGATAAGAGGAACGATCCACACTGGTGATGAAAACAGACAGGTGAGATAGAGAGGAAAGAGGGGATGGATGGAGGGACGGTGGGGTGGCAGGACGGAGGGTTGATATGAGGATAGCGGGGTTGGATGGAGGAGAGTAGCGAGGAAAAGATGGAAGAAAGAGTGGATGTAGACACAACAAGACGAAGAAGGAGGGATGAAGGGAAAATGGGATGGAGGAGGGAGGGATGGAGTGATGGAGGGGTGAGGGCGCTGGCTATTATCCTGCATCGATTTACTCCAGTCAAGGATGGCTGGAAGCGTAATGAAGTGTGGGATCTAGGGGTTGCAGCATGCGCTTGTCTGCGCCTTATAGCTTTTTGGATGTATTGTGGGATGATATGTCACCTGCCTGTGCGTGTGTGTGTGTATGTGTATGTGTGTGTGTGTGTGTCTACATGCAGATGCTAAGGTTTAATCTGCAGTGGTTAAGCACAAAATCAGGTCTTTGTCTGCAGGATGCTTTGCCTGAGTGAGTCATCGATCGACTACAGGCAACATCCTGATCTTTAGAAATAATAAAATCCACCTAAAGATACTGTAGATCACAACATTTACACACCTTTATAACATTAGAATTATGGGTATGTATGGTATTCATAATAGTTTAGTAACCTGGTCGTGTGTCTAAACTTCAAAGAGCATGTATTAATTTATTTTGAATGATGCAGATAAAAACCCAAAAGTCCTACTTTAAATTCAGATCGAATACTCTAATACCAAGCTTGCTAATTTAAATTTAGAGTACCAGGTTGCATATTAGCCAAAAAAAAAACCCTCATCTCATAGTCAGGTTCAACATTAAAAGGATTTCCTGAATGTGTAATCGTTATCTATCTGCCCACAACTGAATTACATCAGCTTTCCAGTCTGTGGAAATGCTCAAGTTTATGAATTTGGAACAATATAGTGGTGTCATAGGCAGTAAATAATACAAGGCTTTGTAGGTAACAGCACCTTTAAGATAGTGAATATATTCTTGTTTAGAAGATTCAGGTATAATAAGATGAAAAATATGAACCAAGCAGGACAACAAAAGTAGATTAAAAAGTCGCCCATCTAACTACATCAAACTGTTTTTCCACACCTCCTTCTATAATTTAGGACATAATCTTCTTAGTTTTCCTTTGCACCATGTCAGCAATACTCTTGTGTCTACTGCCGACAAAAGAAATACCAGTTTTCCTCATGTGGTTTTGCATTTAACATACAAGTGCTTGCAAATCAGCGCAGAGGGGATTTTATAGACGCAAAACAGTTACATCAGCTACAAGTGAGGAAAAAAAAAAAAGGTAGCAAAGGGAAATCCAAAAACTCTGTCCTTTCTTTCACTTCAGTCCCTTGTTCAATTCTTACATCCCTCACATTCCCTCTCCTCCTGCATCCCCTTTTTCCCCTGGTCCCCCCCACACCCCCATACCCCCACACCCCCACACTTCCTCTCCCAGTCTAATCCGCTGCTCGACATGCTCCCTCTTTGTTCTGCGACCCTGACAAGTCGTCTCGTTCCCCTGCTCTGAGGACAGCCCCGGTGTGCTCGGGATAATGGAATGAAATGCCGGAGTGATAAACCCCCGAGGATGCCGGGAGAAAACACAGGAGTGTGTCAACCAGGGTGATAACACTCTATTCTCCCGCGTGTCTGTCGGAGGAGCGGGGATTATGGTTTTACAGGCAGGCTTTGCCGATTTGCAGCCCGTTTCTGCAGGCCGGGATGTTTACACTGGAAGGTATCATGGGTGTCACGGGGCACGAGACAAATATTCTCACATCTGTCTCGCACAAAGGTCTTCATTAGTTTTCAGCATTGCTTCACATTGTGCAATCATATCTTAGTGGACAGGCAATCTGAAGTCACCAAATCAAAGTGTACCGCATTCGTTGAAGAAGAAATGCCGCTGTATTCAAGGCGGTAGTCATAATAATTTGTCCAATAACTCGGAGGTATCAAATAACTGCATCACAGCCAGAGTTAGAGTCACTCTAATCCGCAAATGCAACACTGAATAATGTCAGTGCTGTGACATTTAAAAGATAAGGCTGGTGATATTCTACATTTTTCTCATTGTCAACAAATCCCTTGAAAATACCAAAACCAACAATGAACTGGTCCAACTAATTATATTCTGGGTATCTAAAGCCTGATATAGCTTCATCTACGGTGCCGTAGACATCCGTGCTTGTCAAAAAACTACAAAAAACGCATCAATGAGTCACACTAGAGCCATGAACCATCACGCCATTGTAGTTTATTTTGAGTCATGCCACCAACATACTATACACCATCATGATGCTGAAAATACTCACTAGAGCACCAAATGTGTATTCATCCACAGCAGAAAATAGTCCATTGTGGATGAAATTACTATTTCCTCCTGTTTGACTAATGTTTGCTAAAAAACCACAGTGCCCAGCTGTTTCATAA
The DNA here is from genome assembly GCA_038419695.1 of Scomberomorus guttatus. Lineage (NCBI taxonomy): Eukaryota > Metazoa > Chordata > Actinopteri > Scombriformes > Scombridae > Scomberomorus > Scomberomorus guttatus. The sequence continues at coordinate 11,518,950 of CM076466.1, read as the reverse complement.
GATGTCATGTCAGCTCTGACCACATGTAAAGAGAAATCACGCCACGTTTAACTGAAAATGTCGCCATTGTTCAGGAGAGCAACTTCAGGACAGAGTTACAATGTAGTAAATGTGTAAATGGACACATGAGGGGTTGTAGGTTTTAAAAAGTATGTAATCAAGCCAAACTGGACTAATCAAAGCTTGAATTCAGTTTTAAAAAATTACTCAAGTGCAAATTGCTAGAACTGATTTAATTTAATATCAGGGTTTGGAGTTACAGCAAGGATTAAATATTCACGTTGACTTCCAGGCCGTTCAGGACTTTTCAACTTTCACACTTCAATAGTTAAACATTTTCATGAGACTTCTGCTGGCCTCTGGGCAGCTCCTCTGCCTCTCTCATGATTACCGTGACAGTAATTGTTAGTGAAGAGAACTTAAATAGTCACTCTCTGTGCCCGGATCCTGATTGGATTGAAGTAATACTTTATATTTCAGACCTGAGCTTCAGAGAGAATATTGAAACTATTTTCTGTGGCAGACGCTTCGGTCCAGCCGAGCTGGTCATTACCAGAACTGAAATAGGATTCAGAGGATTCAGAAGGCTTTGAGTTTGGGATTTTTGTCTTTGCCACCACAACTGTAACGACTGGTGCAGTGAGACAGTGAGGTGAGGGATCAATAAAAACTGATTGGTAAGCCTGGTTTGTAGCTGCAAAACAATTATCAGAGTTTGAGGCTCTTGGTAAAGTTCAAGAGATGAAACTTAGCCATTTCTAGCAAACATTCTGTCCTGTGCTATTACACTGCCATCCACCTACTCTTGACCCCAATCTCCCAGATATCCACACAGGCAGGCGGGGAGGGAGGGTGGACACGTTCCCCCCCCTTCTCAATCTCACTCGCCACATAACCCTTTGACTTGACCTCAGCCCATCTGACAATCGAACACTCTTTAAACTGACCTTCACTACACAAGAAAAAGAATAAAATAAATCGAAGAAGTGGGGGAGGGCGCCTTATAAGAAAACCTCCCACCCTAAAAATAGAAAAGGTGGCAATTAAATGCCAATCTAATCATCCCTCTGGTAAACGAGCCCTGAAGATTCCGCCCTCATATCCCCAAGGCTTTTTTCACACCACTTCCTCATCATCGCCGGCTATCGGCTTAATTACGCCCCCGCCATCCCCAGATAAGAGAGTGATAGCCTTATCACCATGGCTCATTTCCAAATCCATGAAATTAATAAAGTCTACCTCCCATCTCAGTGCTGGGGCCAAACTTATATTAGCTGTCACGCGCCAGAACTCAGTGAAGTAGTGCTTTGCCTGTTTTTACAGTTGGCAAAGGAAAGCTACAGGAAATCATCCTCCAGGAGATTAAAGACAAGGAGCGAGAAGCTTTCCTCGTGTTTTAGGCAAATTATGTTTGGGCTGTAGTTTTTCACCCTGATGAGGATTATGTCTGTGTGTTAGTTTTATGATTCCTGTGGCTTCTTTTATCACCCCAATGGATTGTCCATTTGGTTCTGTTAACTACTTAAATTTCCTTAATCTCCACCTTGGGAGAACAGCTAAATGAGCTTGCACTGTTTTGTTTCCTTCTGGAGTGGACTTTGCACACATTGCTTGTGTGTGAAATATCATTTAGTAGTGATATGTTGGAATACAAGCCGCTGCCCGCAGACAGTCCATAAAACTCCCAGCTTCAAACTGATTGTTTCTTTATCGGCAGATCATCAATAAACCTCTAATCAAATCAAGTGGAGCTTGAGCTGCTTTCCACTCGGATCCACCTGAGTCCATGAGTTTTCAAATTCTCCTTGTTGGCTGCTGTAATCAGTGGGGAGACAGCTGGTTTCACCACACTGTTCCACCTGCCCGCTCCCCTGAGTAAAGAGCTGTGCTTCACCGACCAAATCCACTCCAAGTCTCTCTCCGAGGCACACTCCAGCATGACTGGCAGGGGTCTCACACATCCATTTCAGGGAAAAAGGGAAGGTTGGGCGGACCCGTCACCGCACCAATGCTGGCAGTGGAATGAGACGAGCTCCCACTAGGTTTGGGCCTGTCATTTATTTCTAAACGACGGCAGATGGTGGGCTTGGCGCTTGCACCATCCTCTCAATCTCCCAAGGTGCACTTCTGTGATGGATGTGGCGAATGGGAGCGCTGCAGAGAAGGCTGAGGCACATCTGTGCAGGCCGATAACAGAGGGCAAAATATGTCTGGGCTCTCTAGCCGTCGACTCGCTTTCACATATTACTCATTCCCACACAGACCTCTGGAGGACTCACATCTTTTCTGAGTTTATTTGCCTCTCACTTACATAGCTTTGCTTTTGCTGTCCTTATCAGCAGGACACCTTTCAGTTCACCGTGCAGGTGGACTTTCAAGCCTGACATTGCAACCTGGCTGGAAAACTCTATACAGACTTTCCCTCCAGTGTGATTTATCCCCCATTTGAAAAACGATTTATGGTATGATAGTTAATCATCACAGAATTATCACTCTGTAGCTATCTGGAGGTCTTTAGGACACTTAGAAAGTCTTGACTTACACAGAAACTTTTACAGGAACTGCCCAATAACTTTTTTTAAACAAAGTCATTCCATATGTATGAGGCTGCAATCTGCAACCTCACCACTAGATGCCACTAAATCCTACACACTGGTCCTTTAAAATGTGGTCATTTGTTAGCATGTTGGAGAATGTTAGTTAACAATAATTTGTGAAAGTGTCCTTTAACTTTATGATTAGTGGAAATTATGTTATAACAACCATCTTCCTTATCACTGTGTTAAATAAGTACAGTGTTGTTACAGCCGGGCTGCAACAAATTATTTTCATTATCACTTAATTTGCCACTTATTTGATCCTGTGTCAGTAAAATGTAAGAAAATATTATAATTTAACACAAAAAATAAGCAAATCATCACATTGCATAAGCTGGAATGTGATCATTTTTTAATTATTTTATTAATTAATCGCTTCACAATAGTTGCTGATTATTTTTCTGACCATCAACTAATGGATTCATTGTTTCAGCTCTACATAAAGTAACAATACTTGTACTTGAGTCAAATATTTTGGTCCTCCTTCCACCTTTGGCATTTTCAAGATCCACTGAATCTAGCTTTCACTGAAGCAGTTTACAAACACACCCTCCGCCTACACACCGTCTGACACAGTAGATCCAAAGACACATTAAAGTGAGCAATCACCGCCTAACAACACCCTTGCAAAGGTCACGTCAGCTTCATCATCCTAATCATCAAACACCATCACTTTCTGTGATTTAGGGTTGCAGTAAAAGCATCATAACCCGCCCAACCACATCCCTGCCCATAAACGTAACCATGGCAACAGGGATGTCGGACTGCCCTCCGACGATGCATCTTTGGGATTCTCTGTGCGTCGCTGCAGGGTGACAAGTCAGGCGTAAAGAGTCGATTTAGCTGCGGCATTGGGGAGGCTCGCACATTAGCAGAAAGGAAATAGGAGCCAGCAAATACTTAGTGGGTGATTGGCTCCGCAATAACAGAACACCCCCTTTGGCAGCTCGTCAAGCGGTGCTATACGGATGCCATTACAAACGGGGCCATTAGCAGGCACAGAGGCTTTGTGAGGCATGTCGCTGCTTCACGCCTTTAGCCCCCAGGGCTGTTTTAAGATGTGTATGATCAGCTGTATGCTGCTCATCCTGTGTGTTCAGCTTCTTCTTTTTTTTTACCAGATAGATAGAAAGAGAGATAAAACTCCAAACTGCATTTTCACAGAACAACAAACTGAATGTTGGCATTTGGTAAACATGAGAAATCCAGTACTAAGAAAATTTGATGTAACAAGGTAAAACATCTAGTACAGACCCCTCCAAACGCCTAGTTACATCAGTCCCCTTTGCAAAAAGAAGCAATTTGGGTCAAAACATGGCACTCTGTGTATACACAACGCCTCAGAGGATCAGACCCAGATCTGAGTCAGAAACAAAACTTTTCTGTTTGCCTTTTATGAACTGAGAACTTTCCATTTCACATAGAGGTAATGTAGTCCACATTATGGTTTAATAGCACCTAATAGCAGCTATTTAGTGCTGTTTTTAAATGGCACTAAATACACACATACTGTACTATAGGCAGCACTAGAGACTAGAGCTGCATTATAAAGACCTCCTCACTGTAGGAGAATGTGATTTTTATGCCTCATGCAGTGCAGAGTACACAGTACAGACTATATGTAAGTAACTAGATATGCACAGCAATTCCAATAATGTGCAGTAAAAAGCTTTACTAATGGTTGGCTGAATATGGCATCACCATAGAGTGCATTGATGCTCCCTCTTTTGATGTGAGGTGAAAAGGTATGTCAAATACCATCTATATATTATCATTTTAAACCTATATAAAATACGCATTTTAACATAGTGGTCTGATAGACCAATCTGCATTGTCACCGACAGAAGATGCTATTAGACGCACCAACTAATAATTTCACACTCTCATAATTTTACTTGTCACCTCTACTGTATTTGTATTGTATTATAATTGACCAAATTATTCTTGATAACTGGAATAATTAGCAGCTGGTATTCACAGATAGTGTGGCTGTGAGGGAAACTGCTAATCAGCCAATTAGCATGCTGCTTAAGTGAAAGCACATACCTGGAATACCAGTCATATTTTGTTGTTGAATACAATACAAACAGGGCTTGACTGTAAATTTAAACAGAAAAACAAAAGGGGAATAGTGAAACACATTTCTCTTCTGTTGCTCCGCTCTGATTGGTTTGCGCTTCACTGCACCCTCAAAATGAAGGGAGAAAAGAAAGAGCTTTCTCGACTCCAGTTTGTATCTGCACGCATGTGACAAACTGCATTTTACATGCCGAGTCCGTGCCTCGTGGAGACAAATGTCCCCCTGTTGCTTTTTCTCTTTCTGAACACACCCTGGGCAGATCATGGCAGCAGATCTACAGTGACTCTTATCTCCTCTGATAAAAAACACTATACGCTATACAAAATATGTGCAAATAATCAATATTAAAGGACTCAGATTGCCATCAGGACCAAAAAAAATATGATTGAGACATCTCTTTTCACATAGCCCTGTGACTTTGTCTGTTTCATGACCGTACGAGTGAGTCATCCTGATTTTATTTGGTAGTAGTGATAACATTGTGCGCCAACTAAATTTCCAACGTTGTCTCCAGGAAATTACATTTATATACTACTAATTTGTTTACCCAATTACGTTTCGTGGGGAATTATAATTGCTGACTGGATTATGTTCCCTGGTGATGGGTTTTTTTTAGCGTACATGAACGCAGTGCTTTTCAAGTTGCAGGGACGTGTTCAGTGTGGATAGCGGATGTAGACATTTATCCATTTATCATTTAAACTAATTGAGACAGGGTTGAAATTTCGTAAGTTTGATGACTCTGCCAACCGCTTTATTAGGAGACTATCCACTATCATTGACTTTTTTTCTGTTCTAAAAGTCCTACAGCTGCTGCATGCACCAGCCATTTTGACCATTCAGTGAAAAAATGTCTCCCTCCAGTGAGGTCCTGTGTAGCTAAAGCTCTAGCCAAGCAAGGGTTGCAGCTATAATACCCTCTGGGTGCGCCCATGCTAAAAATGCATGCATGCATGGTAGAGTACCACGATTTGGATGAAAGTGTCCGCCAAATAATGTCTGTTATGTAAAATTAGTTGCCTGCCCTGCCCTGCCCGGCTGTGCACTTCAATAGTCTCCTCTACCACCCATGAGATGGTGCACAAACACCCCAGGAGGGTTTTTTTTTTTTTTTTTTTTCACAGTCCCGCAGGCACCCTCACTGACTGGCATCTCATTAGGAGAGCAGAGCGCCATGCTCGTGTGTTCGCCGCCAGACAGACCACGCCACAGGCTGCATGCTAATTGCAGAGGCGTAGCCGGCATGAGATGACCTTGTATGGTAAAAGGAAAGAGGCAGAGAAGTGGTTTTGTTTAGCGTCTGGCAGGCAGGGGGCTCTCCTCCACTCTCCTCCACTCTCCTCCGCTTTTGTCCTGACCTTGGGCAGCAAAGTCAGCCAAGTCTGACCACTCACTGGAGTGAGATCATAAAGTGGAAGTCTCATTAAAAAAATATGGAGCAACATAGTGTGTAATGAAGGTAGTAAGCTCCTTTCTTATCACACTGTGTTATATAACAGCTTGTAATGAGTAAAGCATCTAAGTGACTGACATTATTCTGACATTAATTTGCTGCTTATCATAACTCTGTGACAATTTCAAAGCCTTTACTTGTTTTTTTTTTCGCTTGACAACTTATTAGGTTCAAGGCTGCAAGTGAAAGTCACATTCAAAAGATCCTCTGACAGTAATTTAGCACATATAGACAGCAGTATATATACATTCACCTTTTGTGACATTAATTTACTACGTGTCTCAGCTGTATTATAGTTTGGAGGCTTCGGTCATCCTCACAAAGGGCATGTAATTTCCACCGAACGTGAAAAGCTGCTTTATAATCCTTAATAACAACACAGATGACACACAAAGACATTTTCTTCTTTAGCCATGAAGTGTACTATACTGTAGACGGGGACTTCTCCCGACTTGTTTATTTCAAACACTGAACCCCCGTCTGGCTCTATCTGTAATTTCATCATAACCTCTCCAGTCCAATAACACAACCTTTTGGCAGCGCACTCAATCTCAGCACTCACATCTGACAGGTTTTCCCAAACAGCTAAACTGTGAAGTCCTCAGATTAAATTCCAAATCAATGACAAAACACGTAAACACTTGGACGGAGAAGGAGAGTCAGGTGTGTGTGTAACTGTCCAATAGAGGTCAAATATGGCTACGTACCGTACAGATTCCTCGGTTATAGTGACAGGAGGCCTGCTGGAGGAAAGGATGGTTTTGTATCTTTCTAATACTTGAATCCTGGCAAAATTTAATTTAGTTCCTGCAAATAAAGAATATAAAGAATGTGATGAGTGAGAGAGAGTAGCTGGCCTGTCTGTTTTAGTGCCATTAGTTCTTCCCTGCCACTCATTGATAAAGAGGCGCTGCCATCAGCCAAACCAGCCATCTCCTTCAGTCCTCATTAAAATGTCGTCATATTAAAAAATCATTTCAGGCCTTTGCTGATGAGCGTTTTATTGCCTTCATGAAAATGTTCTCACTTTTAGAGTCAACGGGAGAGAGAAAACCTTCAATGAGTAATGAAAGCGGAGATGGCGGGGGAGAGAGAAAGGGAGAGGACAGAGCAGATAAGGGTGATTTGTCGCAAACTTGGGAGGATGATTTTGATTTTTCAGACCGTTAATAATTTCTTCATTTAGCTGCCCTACATAAACATCCTTCCTTTGTAATGATGTACATATATTGGAAAAAGTGAGCTGTTATCTTGCTCAGTGACCTGAACATGAGCTCAGACTGGTGTAGCACTGTCACTTCAGTCAAGGTAGAATACCTCCAATAATCTAGATAGTATAAAGCCTATGTAATGCAGTATTGAGGGATGTTATGGGAGACTTGCAGCATGTAAGCTCTTGGTTGATACCGCAGTGCAATGAAAATACGGCGATAAACACAGACCGATGAAATTTAAACAAAAAAAGCTACATTTTCATGAAAAAACATTTACTTTATGTCATAGGTTCTTCAGAAAAACATATTTGACATGTATACTGTTACAGTATGACACAATAGCATCTCCTATTAAATTTTATAACATTTAAAGGTGCAGTGTGTAGAATTAAGCGGCATCTAGCGGAACGGACTTGGCAGAAATGGAATATAATATTCGTAAGTATGTTTTAATTATATAATGGTGTATAATCACCTGAAAATAAGAATTGTTGTGTTTTGTTACCTTAGAATGAGTCCTTTATATCTACATAGGGAGCTGGTCCTCTTCCACGGAGCTTGCCATGTTGCACCGTCATGTTTCTACGGTAGCCCAGAATGGACAAACCAAACACTGACTCTAGAGAGGGCCTTTTGCATTTTTCGCAAGTTCTCCTACACGTTTGGAAGGGGAGGGGTATTCAGTTGGTTGCAATCTGCAACCTCACCGTTAGATGCTACTAAATCCTACACACTGCTCCTTTAACATTTTAATAATGCGCCAGTTTCCTTCTATTTTATAGAGTCAAATTGGCTCTAATCTTGTTAAATTTTGTACATAAGGAAATAAATCAGACCTTATATTCCAAAAAACTCCCTCTACTAACATTTTATACTGAACGTTGTTCTGTTAAAAAAAGATTACTGAGCTTATCTTGTATTACAAGACTTTCTGGTTTTATCCCAAGGTCTCTGAGACTTAATGGTGGTGAGACTTTCTTCCTCAGGGCCTTAAAGTTTTGGATCAACCTGCTCGACTAGAACAGTCATTATCATTTTTTAATCCCTCGACAAGCAGCTGCTTCGAGTGCCAGGAGGTGGGTTTGTTACATTATTTGGGATGGCATCCAGGTGAATCCTCACTTAGCATTGACAAAATACACTTGTTTGCCTCATAATTCTCTTGGTGTAAATAATTTTAAGACCCCGATATCATTGTGATAAGTGTCTTATCTTGTAACAGGAGCACATATAAAATAGAAAAGTAAAAAAAATCATAAAACAAATTTAGTTTCTTTGTAAGCACGAGCAAAACCCTGAATAACTTTGTGCCTCTGTAAATTTGGTTCAGTATCTCTTAGACTACTTCAGACTTTTTGGTAGTGAACTCAAAAGATTTACCTTTCAGAAGAGACCAGAAACATGAACATGATCAAAAGGTTTGTGCACAAAAAGGCTGTGTTTGCTAAGGGATTAAATCTCTAATATATCTCTATAGCACATCTATAAGACATTTTGACATTTTTAATATTTTCAATAACTCATTCTTACTGTTAAAGTTCTTTGTAAACCCCGTTTTAAGCAAGTGAAAACCACATCCAACACAATGTACATTTATCAAATCACCAATAATAGCTCAATCCAATTAGCAGTTAACACTCCTAATGCCAATACCTATGTTGACACTACGTTGTCAATACAGGCCCTCTTACTCTACAAAGACTTCCCTCAAATGAACAAAAAACAACCTTTCTGGGCAGGTTAGATGTTGCAATTGAACAGGGAGGCTGGAGTTAATCTTCTACCAGCTTGCAAGATGCTTCCACAAGCATTTTTTATCGTGGCAACACATGAAATGGAAAAAGCAATCTTCTCATTCCCCTGCAGTGGGAAAAACAGCAGCAGCAGAAACTCAGAGGCTATCAAGTGGAGTGTAAAGGTTACTGGGAAGAGAATATCAGGCATGTTTAACAATAACCTAATGGAAATCCTGTGGTCTCTTAATGACATCAGGTTGCTTTATGTGGTACAAATAAAGCTTTATAAAGCCTGGGAAGGCTGCATTTGCTCTTGTAGATTCCACAGGAGGAGGACATCTAATGAGAGTCCTTGTGGCTGAAACATCAAAGGCACAACAAAGGATTGGGTTTAAATGGACACAATCTTACACCTATTCATCCTCATGGACTTATTATCTGAGGTAGCACATCTGCTCTTACTGTTTGGACTTATTTCCATTCTTCTTTTCAGCTTTTTACCATATCCATTTTGCTGATTTGTCACTAAGATAATGAAAAGCCACATATCCTGTAAAGGCTGAACAGAAAACTGATGGGTTGAAGTACAGACGGCTCTGCTGCACATCACTCCGAGATGTAAATTCAGCGCCGCCATATGCTGATGTTTACTGGCATCAGCACTGATTTAATGATCTGGTTGTATCTGTTGAAGAAGTGAAAGTTTTGCACCCTTTGTTATGTTGCAGCACGCTATCTTTCTCTTCCTGATAATCGAATTTCTATTCAAAGTGGAACAAAAATAACAACATTAGCACTGTGGATACAGTACTCTCTCCCTGAGCTGTGTGTTATGTTTATGAGATTTGTTTTTAATTGGAAATAGAAACAGGAGTGCACCACAATCAATCTATTAATGTGGGAAACCATGGATTATGAGAGGAAATTAAACTACTTGCACACACACGGAGAGGCAACAGAGACGCGCACACACTCAGCACACAAACATACGGTTCGTAGGAGTGTCCCAGCAGAATACACATAACTACTTGACTGGCCTCAAGGGATGTACATAATATCTGCGCTTTAATTTCAGATAGCAAGAACCGTAAGCATATCCTGTTACAAGCCATTACAAGAGTTTAATGCCAGACGTTGGTGTTGGGGATGATGTTTGTTATGCTCTCATTTTATATCCTCACTTCTTAGGATTTAACTGTTTGAGATGAGATGAAAAGATTTCTGCTATTTGGGTTACGGCTAGAGTTTTCCTGTTTCGCAAAAATTTACTCATGTAATTAAAATATTCAGTTGAAAATAACTTCACATGCTTCATTTTGTTGTTAAGGCTGATTTAGAAGTGTGAGTAAAAAAGTTATAGAGATTGCTTTTTCCTTCTGGATCCGGGGTGTAATACACTTTATTTTGGATGTCATTTTTAGGATGTACACGCCACCGTGGCTGGTGGACAAACACATTATTTTCTTGCCCAGGGTCTGGGCTGATGTTCATACTCTTGCCAGTCAGAGGACTGCTCATGGTTCGGTTTTTTGGTTGTAACACAGACAGAAGGTGCCAAACCGCCATTACTCATCCTACAACCTACTGAGTTCTGGGCAGAAATAGAAAGCATGCTGAAACGTGCCAGTCAAGAGAAGCGCTGCTAAATGTTGCTGAAGCCATTGCGAGAACACATTGTTGTAAAAATTAGTTAGAAAACAAGGCCTCTAGCTTGCAAAAACACATGTTTTGGTGGGTGTAATATAGGCTGATAAATCGTGCGTTTGGGGGCAATGATGTTCATTTGTGACATCCTCATTTCATATTCTCACCGGTTGGGCATGCCTCAGTTTTGAGGTGTAATATAGGCCTGCCAAATCAGCGGTAGCCCCATTACTCATCCCCCTCTGTGCTGTCTCCTGGCTTGTGCTCCGGCGCTAATGCAGATTACAGGGATATATGAGGGCTATTTTGTTCGCTGCAGGGTGGAAACGATCACAGGCAACCCCATCCCTCTCTGATGTACGACTCTACATCTGTTCCCCCCACGAAAGCCTATCTGGAGATCCATCAGAGCCAAGCTCTTATCAGATCTGAGGCTGCTACATCTATTGCACATCAATTATAGATGCTATGTGTAAAAAATTGGGTCACTCTATCAACACACGCGCTCGATCCACAGAGACATTATTTGGTTAAGTGATTAGTGACTTGACTTTAGATACAGTTTGTGTGTGTTGTAAGAGTTAACGGGTCCATTTATAATGCATGAGTATATAGACACAAGAGCCTCCAGTGAAGGAGAATAATGTGCAACTAATAATGGTTTTGCCATAATGATAATGTGACTCAAACTTTCTTTGTGCACAAAGAAAAAAGTTAAAAGTAGGGAGAATTAATCAAACATCTGCATCATCATCATCTGCACGTTTCAAGATCTTTCAGGACCTTCGGTGTTTGTGGGAGTTTGTGCAGGTGGAAATTCGCACAAGTGTTAAGTGCATTCCTCATAATCGATAAACCCATTTTTTCTTAATGCAAGACAATCTGAGGTGATAAATGAGCCAGGCTGCATTATTCATTGTGGAAAATCAGCCGCAACTTAAATTCATTTCCAAACTTGCTCCCTGACAGAGAACGCAGACGTATTATTCAAATTTCTATCTACTGTATTCTGTGACCAGGACACGTCCAAAACCACACGTTTAATCTTTATGCAGGTCTTTCCTCATCTGTTGGGTAAATAGACCATTCATCATATTATTGGGCTTTTACAGCTTGACTGTTGGAGTGATCTGTCTCTCAAACAGCCTCTCTCCCTGGCAGCCCAATCAATCATTTTTCAATGAAGATGTCACAGCTCATTGTGCAGAGTGTTATCCCAAACAATTTCCAGACCCTTTTAGATGATAAATTAAAAAAAGCTCAGCTTATTTTGTACACGAGGACTGTTGGTCCTCTCACTAAAATGTGAAAGTACAGTATTCTAACATTTTACCCATATGCCTCATGGTTTTAATACTGTACTGTTTTCACCTCAGCTGAGACGTTAGCAGGTGCAGGAATGTCTGAGTGTGCTCACTATTAACTTTTCATTAGGCACTGTAAACCGCACAAGTCATCAAGAAGTAGTTGCTGCTCAACAAGGGACATAATTGGTTTGTGGTTAATGACTGAAGCTGTTAATTGTGGGTGTGCCTGTAAAAATCACAGTTTGAGCTCTTAAGGACTTCAAATGTTTTCAGAAAGAAGAAAAACTTTCTTCAGATTGACAGCTTGTCTTGAAAAGTAGATTGTCTCTTGTTATTGGAGGTTCTCAGCAAACAAAAGATAATGACCCTTAATCCAATAACGAAGCCATGAGATTGACTTATTAAATAACCAAACAGCCGCGGTAGGGTAATGAGGTTTTCACTCCTCAGGTAGAATTAGGATTCTTCTGTGAACGTACCTCACATCTCCTCGCTTCTCTCTTCTGTTTTTGTCGCAGGATCCTCCAGGATTTGATGCGGGGACCCGCGACACCAGGAGGCCGTCACCCGACAGCGAAGATGCCTTTTAGATAACACAGTGTGCAGACAAAACACAGAGCAAAGATATGAACACACACACATACCATACATCACACATGAACCCTTGCCCATCGTACTTCATACTTTTTAACTGCAATCCTTCTCTCACTCTTTTCTTTCACGAGCCTCTGCTTAGTCATCGCGTTAACCAGGTAAACAAAAGCACATGAATTTCTAACTGAGCTCATTTAACGTTTAGATTACAAATGAAAACCGTTATAAGTAATGCAATGTAGTGATGCAAGTATTCCAAGGAAAACCAAAATGTAAAAATACAATTATTACAAGTATGAAGCCTTAATAGAACATTTGACTTAAATAAAGTACTCACTTGTTCACAAGTAGAAGCACTAGTAGTCCAGAATGGCTCCTTTGAGAGTGTTATATAATTATATCACTGGATTATCAGCACTGGTGCATTAATACGTGAGCAGCATTTTGATGTTGTAGGTAGATGAGATGGAGCTAATTTGAACTACTTCATATACTATACTATATACTTTATAATAATGCCTCATATATTATAAGATAATCATATGTTTTATGTGTAAAATCTTTAATTTGCAACATAATTAGGAGCGTTAACTGTCGAATAAATAAGGTGCAATAAAAAAAAGTAGAATATTTCCATCTGAAATGTATGTTAGCATAAGTATGAAGTAAAGTAGCAAAAATGTACTTTGTTACTTTCCATCACTGATGAACTGAATCACACTGTTTTAGTATAACATACTATATAATATCTGCTAAAGATCATTGAATCGGTTCTTTAAACAATATCATTATTGTCCATTAACATTCATATTTTCTGTGTATATCTCTAAACATGGGCTATGCTATAAACTGCAGCCACTCTCCATATAAATCCAGCATTTCTTAGATTAAATGTAATCTGTTTCCTCACTAGTCACACCTCGTCTCATGAGGCCTGGCAGAGGATTTGTGAGGATCCCTAGGTCCGTTCTTCGATGCGTCAGCCCCCGCCAACACCACCGCCACCGCCACCGCCACCTCCATCACCCCACCCTCAGCGCACCACAGTTGCATTATTAAACTTGTATAAGATCATTAGCATACAAAGCAGGAAACCTACTGCGGTGGAGTCATACATATTTATCTGGACGTGCCTGACTTGTGTGTGCATGCACTCGTACTGTAACTCACACGCAGGCGTGACTGGCTTTCTGCTGCAGGAGATGGCACATTACAGGGCTACAGATGGAGACTATGAAGTGGATATTAGTGGGAGCATGTCTAGTTTTAAGGGATGGATATTTATGTGTGTAACATCTGAAGGAACACGAGCTTGCATTTGCCTTAAAGTCCACATTTAAACATGCGTGGTTGCCTGTAAGACTAAGAAAATGTGTGTATTTGGAAACAGAGCAGATGGAGTTTGGTTAGGTTCATCAGCAGTTCGCTTCGAGCATATCAAATATAGTTTACACACAGAGGAATTTCAGAGTCTAGTAATGCCTGCCATACATATTCATCTGCTGCACAGAAGCACACACTCAAACAAAGAGAAAGACAAACAGGAGGTCTTGTAAATACTTATGGGTTGCCTTTGACTTTTGAATGAGCTTCTTGTTTTTTCTCTCCTTCCCTTGTTCCCTTCCTCTTCCAAATCCACTTTCTCCTCAACCGTGCCATCCCTGTTTCCCGGCCCTCTTGGGGGATCACTCTCCACACTTTTTCTTATTTTCCTCAACCTCCTGGCTGAGAGCACAACCCCCTCCTTTTTCTTTTTTTGCGATGCAGAACCCTCTGTTAATATTCCTCCTTCCTTCCTTCTCTCTCCTCCCTCCTGTGAGATTGCTGTTGTGTCTTATGGCTTTTTATTCCTACGTGATGGTAGATGGGTTCATGTAGGAGTAGAAGCCACTAAACACACGGTGAGTGCTCAACGCGCTGGCCAACACAAGCAGTGAGCTTCCTGTGGATATGACAGCTGCCATGTTCACATCAATGTACTGCCCATTATCAAGAGTATGCACACGGTAAAAATAGTACAAGGTAATCACCGCAGAGAATGGTTTCTGTTTCAGGTTATCTTTTTAGACCTAATTAAATTGAACAATCGGTTTAAAGACAATAGAGGAGAATGTACAGTAAGTTTGGGGCTAACAAATCAGTCTGAAGGAATCTTTAGTTGTGAACAGACCTACTTTTCACAACGATTTCTCACCTGCATGCTGCCTGCATGTGCCCTGAATTTCAAACTCATTCCTGCAATCTTCTGCCCTGGGGTCACTGTACAATACTGGAGCTGGAAACTCAAAATAGAGATCAAGAGGAGTGGATGCCACTATTGAAATGAAACATCGTGCAGAGGTAGGTCACCAGTGTTGTCCGATAATGTACAGAATCTGACAACTTGGGTTTAAGGTTGGGGAATAATGGTTAAAAGAAAGCAGTAAAGAAATGGGAAACAAAGAGCGGTATCTCAGTCAACGTCTGACGTTCTCTTGACCCATCCAACCACCAAGACGTCCACCCATTGTGGACTCCTCCTTTGCTCCCCTGACAGACAAGAGTCAAAAAACGTGTAATTTTGGTGAATTCACTGAGTTTTTCTTGCTAGGTCAGTCTAAAATGAATGTTTTTTTGGACTTTATTTAACATACGCATTTCTGTAAAGGTTCCCCTCTCGGCACCAGCCTGAAAACTACAACTCAGCGCTCCTCCAACCCCTTAAATTTCCGCCAACTCACAAATTATGTCCGTGACATTTCGGCCAGCTCAAAATTGCTATTGATGGTATTTACCAGCAATAACGTGATTCCAAGAGCCGAACTCGGTGTCAACCAATTAGACAAGAAATTCAAATGATCCTGTTCTTGTTAGGTCCAGTTGGGTGCTATGGGGTTTGGGTTTAAATGTCACCCTTCTGTTTGTATTTGCTGTAAAATAAGCTGCTCGCTCTCCCCAGGAGCAGAATCTGAATAAAGCCTTAATGGGTTGTTGACGGCAACCAAAACCTGAATTATTAATCCCTGGATATTACAAGAGTTTGACACATGCTTGCAATTGTGTGACATTACTTCGGCACTGATATGAGGTGGATAATTATTCAAGATGAAATTGCAATAGCTATGGTCTGCTGAGGTTTAATGATTTATTCAGCGCTGTAAGTTGTTATGATCTAATATTCAGTGGGTGCATTATCAGTTTAATTTATTTTTCAGGTTCCCGCTCCTACATAGGTTTTTTTTTTCTTTATAGAGACACGGGGAGGTCTGAGAGAATAGTAGAGCAGAGGAGACGCATTAGACTGAGAGAAGATTTGGTTCAGGACCAGCGGGGGTCCATGGGAATCTAAAGGTGGGAATCAAGCCCCATTGCATATATGGGAAAGAGCCTGCATTATTTAAAATAGCGCTAGCATATGAAGGGGAAGTTGTGTTTGAATAGATTTCTGCCATCCTCTGTTTCGCCCGAGGGTGTGTGCGCCTATTCCTGCATTCCCCCGGTTACGACCTGACTGCTCTGTAAACGTCACATTTCCAAAATGTCAAAATGCACAGCCTCATTTTCATTTTGACAACCATGCAATTTTTTTTTTTTTTTTTTTTTAAATGATGCAATGGCTTCCGTGGGTCCTCGGGTTACAAAACTCAATCGAGCCACACAAGGTCACGTTAATCCTCAAGTTCAGGTAAAAACATGAAAATCACGAAATGGGATTTTCCTCTGACAGCTGCAAAAATGTAGTGTGTTTGTGTACAGTAGGTTTAGTGTATGAGTGTTGTGCTACTGTATCTAAGCCCCCTCAGGCTACACTTTGATTTCCCTGTAATAAATAATGCTCTTTTGTGTTCTGTGTTTCATTTGTTCCCTGTTGTAATGTCAGTGCTGCTCAATAAATTATGAATCATGCCTGTTCAACCTGCCGCATATCTCTTGTTTCATTTGTCTGTCAAAATCTTTTTTTTTTTCCTTTTTCTGTTTTTTTTTGGTTTCTCAAATGCCACACACTGACACACCCCAAATGTACACACACACACACACACACACACACACACAAGGTCAGCTTTACAATATGTCTTTTCTTGAGTCGGGCTGTTTAACTCCAAACCTTCACTGGATCTGATAAAAAGTCAAGGCAAAGTCGACACGAGGCAAACTGGTTTATGTGCACAATATGTAGCTAAATAAGAAGCACTACAAACAGTGAGTGAGCAGCGGGAATACAGTAGTAAAAACATGTTAAATTAATAGTAACAGACAGTAATAGACACCAGATACTGAAATACCTAATAAGAACCCAATAAGTGCAATTTAAATTGCCTATCAGTGTCATAACTAATCATGTTAAGTGCATGTTAAATCTGTTGTAAGCCATCAAATTTCCATACATACACTAGTACCACAACTACATACTGATTCATTAAAAATAAAGATGCCTGCCATTACTCCCTGCACCATGTTTTTCTACAAAGTTGTCTAACAGCAGGCGAGCTGAAGGATTGTTTAGAGGTAACTCGGATGCCGAGGATGAATTGCAGAGGCACAGCGTGATTCTTTCACTTTCTTTTCACAGAGATTTTGGGCAGCAAAGCTCGCCTACACACACCAGCTGGCTGTTGTCTGGGGGAATCGCCTCAGCCATCTTTTATCTGATGAAATCAGAGGAAATCCACAAGCAGCCCGAGGCAGACCACACATCCTTTTTTTTTTTACTCCTCTATTCAATAATTCTCAGTGATAGGCCTCTCCTTTAAGCGCTGGCACCACTCCTCATTCCAATTAGTGAAGGGCAAAGAGGCCCCCTTGTTTGTTGGCGCGCAAACGGTAATTGGATAATCCCTGAAATTTGGGTGAGTGCACAAAAGGGAATCTGTAATTAAACCAGAAAGTCTGTCAAATATTGACACAGATGAGTCCTGCAAAGTATATGTAGATACAGACGATGAGTCAACATTAATGTGCAGGTTTTTCAAATTCCACAAATGATTCCTGTAAAACCAAAGTTTTATGCACAAGGGCAAATTATGAGTTTTTGTTGTAAAGTTTAGCTTCTATTTTAAAATACTGAAAAAATCAAATCCATCCTAATATTAATATGAACATTCCTTTGCATAATCCCTTTGATTAATTAGCTTTACAGAAGCTTTAAATCCACCTTTAACTTGTCTCCTCATGTTCATTTACATCCCCGTTTATGAGCTCAGTGGATTTAGCAGTTGTGCTCAGAGCGGCAGGTTTAGCATCAACGTCAGATTCACCAGGTTGTTGTGTTTCAGGAGAAGAGCGAGTGTTGCAGTCAGAGTGTGCGTCACCACCTACATTAACTGAGTTTCATTCCACATTTGCAAAAAGTGACAACTACTCATACAAAATAATTTAAAAAATAGCAAATAATTTGAATAATCTGAAAATTGTAAAGTGCTAATAGTCCTTGTTTTGCAGCCGCCTTATAATAAAAGTTCAGGTGCCTCGACTGAAGTCCAATACGCCATTTTGGAATCGATCTCTGCTAATAGTGTGACCTGTGGACGTCCCATTGTGACAACAGTGTGCTGAGTAACACAGATTTTTCTCGACATCTCACTAAAACCCATCACAAGGAGACGTCTCCTCTCAGAGTCCACTTAATGAGAGTGTAGCGTCAGCGTTTTGGCTGCAATTACAGTGCTTAGGACTCTTTAATGATATGTTAATGGCTTGGCTGTATTACCTCTCAGCTGCCCAAACAACATTAAATACCCTGCGGCTGATTAATCCGGCATCCACA
The DNA here is from genome assembly GCA_038419695.1 of Scomberomorus guttatus. NCBI lineage: Eukaryota > Metazoa > Chordata > Actinopteri > Scombriformes > Scombridae > Scomberomorus > Scomberomorus guttatus. The sequence continues at coordinate 11,500,582 of CM076466.1, read as the reverse complement.
AAAACACCCAATTAGAGAGAAAATGTTTGAATCTAGTTCTGCCAACAACTTTGAGCCAAAAAAGACACGTACTGAAAGAAATCCTATATTTTCCCCAAGATACAGTAACGGAGAAGATAAGTGGAGCTTTAAAATCAATTCATCCCTTTTTTTACACTGAAAACATGATGATTTCTTAAATTTTAGATGTTCTCTAATGCAGAATGACTTCAGAAGAGTTACTTTGCTCAAGGGCACTGTGCCAAAACACACAGCTGTTGTTGAACACTGGGTGTCATGAGGGTCAAACCTGTGACCTCTCAGTTACATAACGCTCTGTCGAGCCAGCAGGCCTCCCTGCCTACTCACTGCTGCTCTGTCTGCAACAAAAGTCAGAGATACCAAGAGACGCAGTTAAAACATCTAACATGACTTGCACTAATTAAGTGCATGTCATTTTTTTTTTTGTTCTACTTAAAATGAAACACCTTGAAAAAAAATGATGAAAAGTTACAGTCAAATTAGTGAGATGATTCCTGACAGAGGTGCCGAGGAAAACTTTAAAGAGAATATCATCAAAGCCTCTTCGAAAAAACTACTCTTCTGGATTTTAAAGCAAAATATTCATTTTTTTTTAAAAAAAAAAACAAGACATTTCTCATTCCTCAGCATCACCGCTGTGCCAGCTACCATTAAGCGGCGACACATTTCCAACAACTCCCAGTGCAACTTCACTCATGTCAGCACATGATTGCTGTCGACGTAGAACTCACGGGGCAATAGTGAATATTAATGTGCAACATCTGAAGTCAACCTCATGAGGGGGGAATTCGTTTTCCAGGAGTTCCTTTTGCAACGTACACAGAGCAGTGACAAAGCACTGCCGAGTCCGTAGAGGAGGAGGAGATCCCACCTCATCTACAAGACACACAGACAACAGAACCTAGCAGTGAAGTATTAGTACAAGAAGAGAAACTAAAGTCAGATAGTTAATTTTGTCTTGTATTGTGTTTGTACATAATTCATTGCCAATTTATGGTGCTTTACAGTTCACTTTATACTGCAGTATATAGAGATGGGTGAAAAAATGAAGGAAACCCCAACATAAAGTGTCTTAGTAGGATGTTGTTCAATCACGAGTCTCCAGAAACCATATTTCTACACTGGAATAATACCTGTTTTCTACTAATTTGATAAAACGTAACTACATTTTGTCATTTTCTTTGCCCATTCTGCCTCTGTCCCTGCCTTCAGCCCCACACTCTCTCTCTTCTCTTGGTTTTGCCATTCTCCACCTGCCCACCAGATGCCCCCGGACTTTCTCGCCTGTTTCCAACACCCACCTGCTCACCTGTTGCCATTCCCCTGCTGCTCATTACCTCATCAGCCCCGGTCCTCTGCCATCTGTCCCGTGCCAGTTTGTCAATGTTGCTTCCTTGTATACTTGCATTCTAGCAAACCTATATCCTGTATCCTGTTCCTGTTTCTGCTGTTACGTGTGATTTAGACTGTCCACCTGTTTCTGACCTTCCTGCCTGTCTTGCCCATTTGGACTTTTTAATTATTAAAGCCCTTTTTCCCCAAAATGTCCTTTTGTCTTTGGTGTCTGCATTTGGGTCCTCCTCCTGTTTGCCCTGCTACCTCGTACCCACACCTATGACACATTTAGGAAAATACACCATGTGAGCACATTATAAACTAAAATAATGATGCAGGAGTCAGTTCATACAGTATTTTAGTGGTGCGAATTCCCTAACAAATTGCAAATAATCAAATTACCGCTGTCACACACTCATCAAACCATTCAGTGGCCTGTGGATGGAGGCATTGTCATCCTCGAAGAGATCACTCCTGTCAGGTTTTTCCTGTAATTTGTCGCTCCATAACATTTATCAGAACACTGCAGTTAGCGATGACTTTGCAAAATTACGTTTTTTTTTAATGGAAAAACACACAATGAATTCATAAAGCATTTATTACTGGTAGTAACACTACTACCAGTAATAAACAGTGTTGAGCATAGTACCATGTTACTATGCTGTGATTACTCTTTACAGTAACAGGTAGAATAAGAGAATACAATTTGAAAACAATGAGGAAAACTCCCACACACGGTCTCGCTCACTGCTGGAATATTTATTAGTTCATAACATTTCGGTCTAACCGAAGGCGTGCAGGAGTTTTTCTTATTGTTTTCAAGTTGCATTTTCCTGTCACATATTCAGTTGCAGAGATTGTTTTTTTTCAATTTTTTGAAGGAACACAATTTGAAATTCAGTAATTACATTTCAGTTACTCGTCCCAGTATCACTGTTACACTCTGTACATTTTGGGGGGGCAACCTGTTTCCTGTCTTACCAGGAGTTCGATGGAGGGATATCAGTTTCTCTCTGTGCATTCAGTTGACAGACTGATATGGTGTCTTGTCGACGTATGTTTCCCTGTTTGTGTTTCCCCTTACCTTAACCAGCCTTATCCCTAAACCCTAACCAGTTATTTCTGCTACGTCAAACCATCACCTAAGCCCTAACCCCAACCGGCAGAGGTGGCACAATTCTAACAGAAGGGAAACACTATTCAAGGGGCTCTGGAGTTGGGAGGAGGTGGCTAGCCTCTACCTAAAAGAGGATAAATATTCCTCCTTCTAACTCTAACAAAGTTGTCTTATTTACATGCTGTGTCTTCTTGGCTGACCACTGGAAGTGTACAGTGCATGAAAGCTCCAGAGGACGGGATAGGTCTGTTTCGCAGAAGTTTTGACATGTTACAGTAGGAAAAGCACAGCTGTAAATGAAATAATAAACGATGACTGCATTCCATTCAACTGCTTCGGTCCTACTGGTATTGTACATGCTGGATCACTGTCATGGTTTACTGGAACACTTTAATATAACAAGGCCATTGTTAATGTTATTAGAAACACCTGTGCTTTTCCTACTATGACAAATCAAAATGTCTGCTGGCTGCTAGTTTGACCACAACATCTCGTTTTCTCTTCCTACAAGTGTTGAATAAAGAAGATGTGACACGTGGCTGCTTTAAAGTTGTTTAAATAATTACTTTTGCTAGTAATTAGTGTACTAGTGTAATTACCTTTTCAATGAGTAATATGCAATGAGTAATTGATTACATTTTTCGACTAATTTGCCCAGTCTTTAACAAAAGTGACAATTTAAATGCAGTCATGTCTTTGACTAATAATATTACTACCCTTGTGGCTATTACAGCTTGTAATAGTGCTAACAATCATCATTTTCTTCACCATGAAAGCCTCTTTTCAGAGTGGCAGGCAAGTCTGTGCTTTTAGCTCCATCTCGTCTGTCTCTTATCATCTCTCATCAGCAGGGGAGGAGAAAGAGGTTGGAAGGGCGGCAGCTCATCCAAGGCAAAGAGGAGAGCCAAAAGAAGGCAGCATCCTTATCAAAGGCCTGGGTGCTGAGCCTCAGTTAAAAATAGAAACTGAGGGAGATTGGCATCGATTTCTGCAGGCGTTGACGGCCCGATTGACAGCAGCACCGTGGCGTCGGGCTGTTGAGCCATCGAGGGAATCCGCCAGACTGCCTATGATGAGATGAGATGGGAAGATAACTTCTGACAAGCCCTCCGCCCGCCACCCATCTCTAATCACCCCGTCTGCACACACACACACACACACACACACGGAGAAAAAGTAATTACCACATGCATGCACACGCACACACACACACACACACGCCGAGACGCACACTTGCTGCCCCCTGAGCAAGTAATGGCACTTTGGCTGGCTGAGCATCCACCTGTCTGGTGTCTCCTGCCAAGTCAAAGCTCATGTGCTCACATACATACAAAATACCTCTGGATGTCCCTCCACAGCCACCAGCCACTGTCCTTAAGGGTTATCTCACTAAATTATACTCCATCAGTAAATAGTGCCTAATATCCATGAGACATCCCGAATGGGGATGTCAGTGACCTTTGTTTTACTGCTGTAAATGAACTCCACTAAGTGATTACTGTTATTACACTGTCTACTTTGCTGCACTTGAATGTTATTCCTCTCCCTGCAGTATTAGCACTTATTTAGTCAGGCAAACGTGTTTAACAGCCTATTATCAGTATTTTTAGGATGTCCATGTGAAAATAATACATCTTTAAATCTAATCAGAGATTATTTTCTTTCTAGCAACATTAAAGGAATAGGTTAACATTTTGGGGAATACACTTATTCACTTCAGTGCCAAGAGTTAGATGAGAAGATTGATACTACCTACATATATATCTGTTTTAAGTCCAGGTGAAATTAAATTGCCTTTTTTGTCTACTACAGCATACATATCTACTTTGTAAATAACCTCTCCTGTGTTCTCTGTTGACAAAAAAATCAGAAACCAAATGGGAGAAATTTATACAGCAATTCAAATCTTGAATAAAGCAATAACGTGGCGTTCGATCATAGCAGAGCAGATGGTCACACTGAGCCTGATAGTATTCTGCTACACAAGAGCCGCAGACTCTGAACAACAACCCTCATTAGCTTTCCTGCTAAAGTCTCCTTCTTATCTAACTTAAAAACATGAACACACGTCTCATCCTGCACCTTAGCTTGTTGAATGACCCCACCAAACAAACATTCAGCGGGAAAAGTGTGCCGCTAACGTCAGTTAGCAGGCTAGGAAACTAATTAGCTGCTCAGCTGCAGCTCATTAAAAACATGTACACATACCTGAAAATGTCACTTCGGACCCGTTAAATGCTGGTTTGGTCATTGCTCTTAAAAATCCCTGTGAGCAACACACTGTCTGTCCATCACTTGTAGCAGCAGTTTGCTTACTTTGTCTCAGTACTGTACCGTGTAACACGTTAGCCTGCCAGCTAATGTCAATCAAACTGAAAACCCCTGCAGCTGACTTATAACGAAATCAGCATTTCTGATATTTCCCCAAAGACTTTTTTTTCTTCATTCATAATAATACGTTTAAAAAACAGTTTTGGATTTCAAAGAGGAATGATTAAATGCAATTTATTATGAAGCTGGAGCCAGAAGCCTTTTAGTCAGAAACAGCTGGCTCTGTCCAAAGGTAACAAAGTCTGCTCAAGGTGTTGGTAATTACCAGCACCTCTAAAACTCACTAAATAACATGTTACTGCACATCTAGTGTTAGTTTGTTTAATACGTACAAAAACATCCCTTTGCTGTTTTACGTACACAGCCAAGCTAGCTGTTTCCCTGTTTTCAATCTTTATGCTATGCTAAGCTAAGCATCTTCTGACTCCAGCTTCATATTGAATGGACATACATACCACTCATATGTATAAGAGTGGTATTGATCTTTTCATCTAACTCTCGGCAAGAAAGCAGGTGTATTTACCAATATGTCGAACTATTCCTTTAACATGCAGCGCTTCAACACTCATAGGTTGCATATAGGTTTTGAGTTTTTCTGTAACATTTTACCAAAGGTTTTCATAAGAGACATCACAAAAACATATCAACATCAACGATATATCAACATCAACGACTGTGAGACTTAAAATAAAAATAGACTGAAAATCAAGTTCATGGAAAAAGATCAAGTAAAAATGAAGATGTTTAATTCTGGTGTGGGACATTTGTCACACGTAATCCTCTCTCGCACGCTCTCTCTCATCCTTCTTTTCTCTGCTGATCGTAAAATTATCCAATAAAGCCAAAATAATCATCATTAAAAGCCGAAAGTTTGACTTCTACTTATAATTAGGTGATTTCCAGCAATCTGCCACAAGGACTCTGTCAATCTGTCAGCATGATCCTCCTCCTGTTAAAACCGCCTCAGAGACAATTACTCTGGGCTCCTCCTAATTAGAAACTCATTGAAATTTATGAGTGCCTGTTATGAATTATTGAGCTCTGTTTCCTGGGAGAGATGCCATTAGGGAAGTTTAAGTAAGTGAATTTTTTTTATAGGCCCCTTTATCGGTTAATGTCCATGTTCAGTGGGAATATCACAAGGTATGTGTCTCCATCTAGTGGTAAAACAGAAGAAATTACAATACAGCAAATGAACTTTAAGGTTGCCCTGGACCTTAAATGTCTTGTCACGCAGGCTGTAGCAAAAGGGTCCCTCTCTAGTGTGAATGCTGCTAAATGTCTTCCCACACTGAGGGCAGGTGTGTTTTTGGTTTCTTTTATGAACCCACGTGTCCGTCTAGCTGAATCTCCTAACTCTTTTCATACAGAAAATACTGAAAGGCGTCTTCTGCAGAGTGAACAACATGACGCTGCTTCAGGTTTTTCTCACAATAGTTGGCCTTTTCAAAGAGTGCAAACAGTGATGTCCTTTCAAGAGGTCCAGAAATGTGAACATCTTTCCAAATTCCTGGCAGGTCACTGAAGAGAGGTGTTTTGGGTTCCTGGTGAATGGTAGGAAGACGTTGGCTCTGCTTCCTGTAGACCACTGGATCAGGTCTCCTCTCAGTGGCTCTCTGATCCAGATGTCCCTTCACTCGTGCCACTGGGCTTTCTGAGCATCTGGTTTGCTGGATGGCAGCTTCACCAGCTGTTTCTGCCACGAGAGTTAGTCATGAATTCTCTCAACAGAATCTACATGACAAGTAGACAACTGAGTCACTGCTATGGAAGGACAGGAAGAGACAGGTGTAATGCTTAAATGATTAGTTGATTAACCCATTAGTGGATTGACAGAAAACAAATCAACAATTTAGATAATTGTTGCCAGACATTTGCTGGTTCCACCTTCTCAAATTGAAGTATTTGCTGCCTTTCTCTGTTTAAAAATAAACACTATAAATTAGATTTCTATGGGTTCTGATGTATTTTTTCAGCCACACCTGCAATTAGAAGAAATCATCATGGATCCCAGATGATTTTACTATTTTCTGAAATTTTATATAGACCAAACACTTAATGAAAAAAATAATCAGCAGTGTAATCTTTGATGAAATAGTAACTGTAAGGGAGGCGTACGTGCCATCTCCATGTCATGTCGGACTTACCATAATTACCATAATTACCAGTTTCTAACATCTAAGCCGTAATTACAACTAGAAAACTGATTTTTCTCAAAGCTGTGATAGGCTAAAATAACGTCAGAGTTGAGAACATGCAGTTGGCCACATGTGATAAACTATATTTCTACTTATAACTACTATACTATATAGTGACCACAATATCCCTGCATAAAGCCATTTATACCGAACAGGGGCATTGGAAGAAGAGTCGGGCCATGTGTTACATATTTATGTAGTTGTTGTCCACATTATGTTGACACTACAGTCGTTTCCTCGCTAAAAAACTACATGCATGAGGAAATAACTTAAAATGTTTTAGTCCTGTTTTAATTTGAGAACCATTTAAATGGAAAATGTATATTTAACTTCTGTTGGGCATCATGACAGCCCCAAGAGAAACAGGTTGAGAGGTTGTCAATGTCAAATTTCTTTATACTCTGTTAAGTACTCTGTAAACTCATAATGATTATTAAACTTGCTGTCAACTGTTGAGTTCTCCTGACTAAAACGTGGTTGAACACCCACTCTGTCAAGGACAGATTGGGTGGGATTGTATCATCAGTCTGGTGCTTTTTTTCAGGGGTGACTTTACCTTCATCAATCCTCATTCTGAGCAGTTTGTTACGTTCCCGAAGATCTGCGGATGTTTTTGCAGCACCAAAAATGGTATGGTATCAAAAAAGTGACCAGAATTAAGAGCCTATCATGCTAATACATCAGTGTGTGCTTTTAATATAATCATGTGCTGATTCAAAGACATATGATTGAACTTTGTCCTACACCATGTGCTGATCTGAAGCCTTCTTTAAAATATATATATTTGCACAAGAATTATTGTCTCTTTGTGATCAATTGGAGCATAGGTCAGTAGAATAATTCCTTTATACTTCAAATTTATGTAAAGATTGGGCCTTTAAAATAGAGGGTATTGAGTGAATATTTACATTTAGGGTTATCCCTGAGTTTAAATCAATGAAAGGGGAGAGGGATGTAACTGAGAAACAAGAGCTTAACACTCAAATAAGCCATGAAAATATAAGCCTGAGCACAATTATTTTATTCAACAATGTTCAAAGTCCTCTTGCAGAGTCTAAACGTTAGATTTCAGATATATTCATATGTAACAAGACAATAAAATGTGATATAACTGTACCATTTCAACAAAAAAAATGTATGCAGTGGTGTCAATATCCAGATTTACAATCCAAGTGTGTAATCGGTGTACAGTGGAAGGTGCAGTATGTGCCAGAGTCTGTAATGTACAGAACTGGAGTTGGAAAAGGCTTTTCCACTACACAGGTACGGCTTCTCCACTTTGTGCACTCTGATGTGCTGCATCAGCGAGTACGGCTGGTCGAATTTCTCTTCACAAAACTTACAGGCGTACATTACGTTCCCCAGTGTGAAGGCGCAAATGAGTTTTTAATACTTTTGGACATGGAAGCCCTTTTCTGCAATAGGAACAAATGTCTGGAAAGTCTTGTCGTATTTGTCACAGCGATGCAGCTGCTTGAGTGTTGGGTGTTCGGCTTTTAGGTGACGCCTTAATGTTATTGGTCTACTAAAACTCTTACCACACGCAGGGCAGGTGGGGTTCACAGTTTCCTGCCCAAAGCTGCAACTCTTCTGGACACTGTTCCTGTCCGCTGGAGGCTCCTCTGTCATTTGCTCCAAGAGTGTCACTTGTGTCTCATAAACACCAGGCAGGGAGTAGGTGCTGGCATGATCTGCAGGCAGAAAACACAAAACAATTTGTAAAGTTTGGTCTTTTTAGCACATATTTTTTAACTTTTTAGGTTAAGTAGCCACTTATAATACAAGAAAATGGCTCTGAGAATTCTCAGTTCAGATTGGCAGGAAGCTGTGGATTAACTAAGGTGTGTTTGCAGTTTTAAATGCAGCAGTATTAAACTCTAGGTGAAGACAGCAACAGTGTGGCTTAGCTTAAGAGCATTGAGCTAGTGTTGTAATGCTCACCATTGTCACCTGCCACACCAGCGTCCTCACAATAAGGAGAGGAAGCGAGAGGTGATGGCCCACTCTCCTGCAGCTGTAAGTTTGATGGATCACTGGAACTGTCGTCAGTCTCTTCATCACTGCTGTCGCCACCTTTCCCATCTGTTATACTATCATTGTGATCGCCTGATGCCACTGACGTCTGCTTAGAGGCAAGTGTGGACAAAATAGTGTCTGACATGAAGGAGAACTCACCTGAAACAGAAAACCTTCACGTTAGAGGCAGAATCCCATGTAACGAGTGGTGCTGATTGACAGTAATGGATACAAACAAATCAAATCTCATCATTTTTGTGCAAAAAAAAAAAGCAGTAAAAATGGGCTGATTGGTGCATTATTACTATACTTCTTTACAAAATGCTAAATGTAAACAGGCTTTTACTTTGAGTCAACTTTTGTTGCTGTTTTTGATGCTGCAGAATCTTCTTCAGATCCTCGTGATCAGAGACAAACTGCTCAGACTGAAAGTCAAATGAAGACAGTTCAAACACGGAGGATACCTGGAAAAGAGTGGAGAGATGTTCAATAAAAAAGGTTCCTATGCATTTTCAATTTTGAAAGGTTCAGCACCTATTTTGAAGATTACTCTTTACCGTGTGGGTCTGTATTCATAACTTGTGTGAGCACAGGAGTACTGATAATAAACAGCAATGTGCAAGACATGATGTGAAGTTAACCACATCTTTCACTGTGATTTTCACTATTTTCTTCAAGATTTCTCTAGGCAGTAGTTGTTACTGGAGTCCTTTTTTACATAGCGCAGGACCTGTGAACTACTGGAACCTGTAAGCAGCAGATGAACAATAAGTTCAGACACAGACTGAAGAATGACACAGGTAATAGTTGATACAGAACTCACCTTGAGAAATTTATCCTTTTCATATTTGTCATTGAGTAACGTTTGAACCAGCTCCACAAATGCTGACTTTGATATCTCCACCTCTCCATCTTGATCCTGCCATGAAGCCCAGAAGAGGTTCATTTTCATAAATATATGATCAGTGTTCCTCTTCTCAAAACAAGTCATTTATAAAATGCCAATAGACTACGCTGCCATTTTGGGAGGCTGCCCTGTTGCATCCAACACTCACAAGAGGATCTTTGTCTGTCTGTGTGCTGCAAAGCCGAACCAATGCTTTAGCTCTTTTAATGGGTGCATACCAGATTATATATATATTATTTTAAAATAAGACCTCAGCTCAAAAAGCTCACATCAAAATGTTAACATGTCGTTAATGTCTTTCTGTCCAAAGTAAAAAGCAGATTATTTGAAACTTACTCTCTTGTTTGTCTCATATGTGGTGTATTTTATGTAACATCTTGCATATAACAGTCTGTTGTGCTTATACGTGACCCAACTATAACATACAGAGAATGAAGAACTAGAATTAGAGCTGCAATAATTAGTTGACTTTAATCAATTAATCATTTTGAGTCATTTTTCAGAAGAAAGTTTCTGAATTCTTTGATTCCAGCTTCTCAAATGTAAATATTTTCTGGTTTCTTAAGTCCTCTATGACAATAAACTGAATATCTTTGCCTTGTGGACTGTTGGTTGGGACAAAACAAGACATTTGAGGATTCCACACTAGGCTCTAGGAAACAGTGATTGACATTTTTCACCATTTTCTTGACAAACAACTAATCAATTAATCAAGAAAATAATTGACAGATCAATTGCTAGTTGCAGCCCCAACTGGAATAACGGTAAACATGTATTGAATTTGAGTGCAGAAACTGAAAACTAAGGTGTAGTCATCTGATGATCATAAATTTGAACCTGCTGCTAATTAGTTGGCCAACAAGGTGAAGTGTTAATGCTGTCTAGTGGAGCGTAAGACAAATGTTTCTCTGAGGATGTTTGCTTGAACTCTCTTTTAGCACCTTCCTAAACTTGCATGACAAGTTCCCTGCTAGAACCCCACTCTCTGTCAAGAGGATGGGACAGTGTATTGTGAAAACCCAAAAGCCCCATATCTGGGGCTGAGTATCTCAAGAAATAAAATAAAGCTGTGTTTAAAATCTTTAGTTCACACATTAGGGGCAGCTGGTTCGATTCCCGGCTCTTCGTGTCCATGTGTCGAAGTGTAATTGAGCAAAACACTGAACCCCAGGTTGCTCCTGATGGTCAGGCCAGCACCTTGCATGGCAGCTCTGCCACCATCGGTGTGTGTGTGTGTGTGTGTGTGAACGGGTAAATGAGAGGCAAAATTGGTGAAGTGCTTTGTCCAATAAGGCCTATATAAATGCAGTCCATTTACAGTTCATTAGGGTTATAAATGAACCCTACAGAAATCATAAGTAATAATCAGCAAAGATAAAGGAGTTTCTCTGAATTCTTGGTTGTCAGTTTTTATCTTCTGGGTAAAGTTTACACCCACACACACACCCACACACACACACACACACACTCTCTCACTGTACAAAAGATCACTTGTCACTCAGTCACAAAAAGGCTTTACTTAACCTTAACATAACTCTAAAATCAAGTCTTAATTATAAGCTAACACAAAACTAAATGCTCTTTAATAATATAGTCCCCACAAAACATGAGGTTTATTTACATTCACTACATGTAATATTTGAGTATTCCAGGTCCACATTTACATACATGTTAGTAATTTACTGATATGAAAATGCACTGCTTGTCATCTATTACTTTAGATATAGTGCACGTGATAACAACCTGTCTGTAAAAGCTTCCACATCAGTATGCTAGACAGTCCTGTGGACTTTGAGGTGTATTTTCAAGTTAGACTTTTGTGAAAATGTCTTGTGACACGTTAAACACTGGTGAGGTTTCTCTCCCGTGTGCGTCCTCATGTGTTTCTTCAGTCCTGAACTACAGTGAAAGGATTTGTCACATTGTGAGCAAGGATACGGCCTCTCTCCTGTGTGGTATCTCCGATGTACTATCAGTTGCGCGGCTGAGGCGAAACTTTTTCCGCAGGATTCACACTGATGAGGCCGCTCACCCGTGTGAGTGCGTGAATGCACCAGCAGGGCCCCGGAGCTACAGAAGGACATACCGCAGGTGCTGCACAGATACGGCTTCTCTTTCATATGCATCCTGAGGTGAACGGTGCGCGGATACGGTTGTGTGAACTTCTTGTCGCAAAAAGTACAGGCGTACGGGCGCTCACCGGTGTGAATGCGCATGTGGGACTTCAAGACTGAGTTCGTCAGGAACCTCTTGTCGCAGTACGAGCAGGCAAACGGCCTCTCTCCATTGTGACGGCGCAGGTGAACCGTAAGCGAAGAGTGAAACCTAAATTTCTTCTCACAAAGCCTGCAAGCGAAGGACAGCGCTCCAGAGTTAGAGTGAATAAGGAAATGCTGGTTCAGATCTTTAGGACTTTTATATGTCTTGTCGCACTGAGTGCACTTGAATGGCCGCTCCAAAGAGTGAACGTAACGATGTTTTTTCAATTTGGAACTAGATGCAAAAGTCTTGCCACACTCCAGGCAGGTGTTTTTATTGGCTCTTAACGGAGGGGAGACATCGGCTCTGCCTTCCGTCGAGGACTTGATCGTGCTCTCATCTGATGGCTCCTTCTTTCTACTCAGATCCAGATGTTCCTTCACTCCTTCCATTGAGCATCTGGGTTGGTGGAAGGAAGCTTCACAAACTGTTTCTGCCAACAGGAAACAAGAGCCACAGAAAGGTGAACACCGTCATGAAAATGATTAAATGAAAACCACCAACAGAAAGAAGCAACAATAACAACATTAGTATAAAAGATATCAGAGATGCTCACCACTGTCACTTGCTGCGCCAGCTTCTACAGGACACGGGGAAGAAGTGAGTGGTGACAGTCTGCAGTCCTGCGGCCGAGAGTATGGATTAACTTCACTGGAACTGTCGTCAGTCTCTCCATCACTGCTATCGCCACCTTTCCCATCTGTTATACTATCATTGTGATCGTCTGATGCCACTGACGTCTGCTTAGAGGCAAGTGTGGACAAAATAGTGTCTGACATGAAGGAGAACTCACCTGAAACAGAAAACCTTCACGTTAGAGACAGAATCCCATGTAACGAGTGGTGCTGATTGACAGTAATGGATACAAACAAATCAAATCTCATCATTTTTGTGCAGTGAAACATATTGTCAATCTACATCCATCAATTATTGTAACAGATTAGATCAGAGGTAGGTATTAGTCAAAGCATTAAACACAATTACAAAAAAATCAGCAGTAAAAATGGGCTGGTTAGTATATTATTGCTATACTTCTTTACAAAATGCTGAATGTAAACAGGCTTTTACTTTGAGTCAACTTTTGTCGCTGTTTTTGATGCTGCAGAATCTTCTTCAGATCCTCGTGATCAGAGACAAACTGCTCAAACTGGAAGTCAAAGGAAGACAGTTCAAACACGGAGGATACCTGGAAAAGTGGAAAATTTTTCAATAAAAAAGGTTCCTATGCATTTTCAATTTTGAAATGTTCAGCACCTATTTTGAAGATTTACCGTGTGGGTCTGTATTCATAACTTGTGTGAGCACAGGAGTTCTGATAATAAACAGCAATGTGCAAGACATGATGTGAAGTTAACCACATCTTTCACAACCACAACCAACCACCACTTTCACTGTGATTTTTGCTATTTTTTTTTCAAGATTTCTCTAGGCAGTAGTGGTTACTGGAGTCCTTTTTTTTTTTTTTTTTTTTTTTTTTTTTAACATAGTGCAGGACCTGTGAACAAGGACTGGTTATCTCCCAAGATGAAGAGACATAATTTGATGGCTAGGCACTTTTTCATCCTGCTGCCTACCTTTGAAAAACTTGGCATTGGGAGAAATTCTTCTAGTCGGTAGAGAAACTCCCACAAAAGGATTTGCAGCGCTGTATCAAAACGGGCTCCATACAGTGCCGGGAACACCTCCTTGGACAAGAAAAAAAATAGCATTAATAATTAGAAAAAATACATATACACCTGTAAGCAGTAGATGAACAATAAGTTCAGACACAGACTGAAGAATGACACAGGTAATAGTTGACACAGAACTCACCTTGAGGAATTTATCCTTTTCATATTTGTCATTGAGTAACGTTTGAACCAGCTCCACAAATGCTGACTTTGATATCTCCACCTCTCCATCTTGATCCTGCCATGAAGCCCAGAAGAGGTTCATTTTCATAAATATATGATCAGTGTTCCTCTTCTCAAAACAAGTCATTTATAAAATGCCAATAGACTACGCTGCCATTTTGGGAGGCTGCCCTGTTGCAGCCAACACTCACAAGAGGATCTTTGTCTGTCTGTCTGCTGCAGATTAATGACCTTTGTCACATTCATGACAGCGTGTCCTCATGTCAGACACGAGGATTTCTCACCTCTTCCTCTTTACAGTTTGTTGTGCCCTTTTGGAAAATGTTGAGGTGTTCCTGGATAGCATCACAGTCAATGGGATCCACCTTCTTTAGAAATTCCAAAATGATCTGAAAAACACAACATTTGCATTATGTTGAGTGGTGACAGACTCAGGTGACTTATACGCAGTTCATTAAATACTGAATGAACAGGCAATGCGTGTTTCAGTATCAGCTACATGCCAACAAGTAGCACTTCATGGATATCACTGTATATCTGGGAAAGAATCCTTTAGTTTAGTTTTTGTTTCTTTCTTTATAATCAACAATTTTATTGATGAAAAGACAGTGTAGAAAAGAACAACTGACTTGATAAGAGCATTCTTAAACCCAGCATAAGAGCAAAAGAACAAAAGATAGCAAAACAAAACCCCTTTACTACCCACCCCATCCAGTCTACCCTACAGGCTTTCCCCTCATGAAAACACATAATTAAAAGTTCTTGCACATACTATTAATACACGGTCAAAAAGAAAACAGACAAAAATAAATAAGTTAATAACAGAAATAGACATTTGCGTTTCTGCACCAGGCTTCGGTACTGTTTACTCTTCAGACCTTGAAAGAAGAGGCTGGGAGGTGGTTTAGTGCAAATGCATTAAATACATGAAAAACATGAAAAATAGAAAATGGAAAAATGGCAGTGGGCAGGCGGGGAGCCGTGTGGGCTTATGTCACACCTATATTAGATCTTGGCTCATTTTTGATTCAGTTTTCACCGCTGATAAAAAAATAAATAAATAAAAATCAAGATATGCACTTGGTTACTCATAAAAACGTCACTCACCCGAGATCTTAGTCCCAGGATCAGCTGAGTCCTCTGCTTGTAGTTCATAAGCTCGGGGACCATCTCTGTCACCAACGTGATGAATTCAGCCAGTTTTCCATATTGTTCCACATTTCGCTCCAGGGCCACTTGCCACATACAGGCTGACATCAACCTTAGTGGGGGAACCAGGAGGCGCAGAGATGACAGAGGAAGATGAGGATCTGATGGTAGATGCAGGCAGCGAGAATTAAAACAAAAAGTCACACTGTTACACTATATGATATACACACTCAATGGCAGCTTGGAGGGTTACATCCCATCTTTAGACATTCAACAGAATCAGATTACTTTGTATGGCATCGTCAGCTTTATCACCCTTTACTTGCCAAAAACATTAAAGAACAACTTGCAGGGTTGACGACCCCAGTACAAAAAAAATATATCGAACCAGCAGAGAACCAGGCAGATGCGATGCTAGGTGTTGTTTCACCTCACAGTGTTGTAACGTTTACTATCACATATCAGGCAGCACCATCATTAGTAGTGATTGTCTACTGGCAAGACACTTACCCACAACAGAAACTCGTCCAGACAAGGAAGGGAATGGTGCAGTTTCTGGACAAGCCGAGGGCAGCAACGGTTCTCCCAGACCAGTCAGGGAAATGTTCCTTGCTGAAGACAGAGGGACTTGTTCAGCAGGGGGACCAGCAGCAATGCACTCCAGCTGCAACACCATAGGTTCACTAGATCCCTCGCACTGAAACACATAATAGTAATATGTTTTAATTACGTGAATAACAATTAGTCAGCATTGGTAACATTGGAAATAAAGATGCAGTAGCAAGTCAAAAATGCAGGCTTATTTCATGCAATATGTGTACACTCTCCAGCCACAATCAAAACAACAGACTGTAGCTATGTTGCTACCCACACCACGGCTTGTAACTACATTGCTAAGTAGTAGCTAGCTTGTATTGATTGTGGCCACTAATCTTTCACAGTTCACGGGTTCAATAGTTCACATTACCTCTCCTGGGAAGTTCGACTCCGTGGCACGATGCTTGATGAAGTCAGAGAGCCAATCTAACTTGGAAATAATGGCAGGTAGGTAGGCACTCCCGCCGCTCCTGCCTTTCAGCTTTCTTTTGGCCCTTACATACCTGTCGCGCAGATATTTCCACTTTTGACGGCAGGCCGTCTCATCTCTCCCAAGCGTTTGCGCGATTGCTCGCCAGGAGTTCAACAACAGTTGGCTGTCTTTGTATTCTTTCAAAGATGAATTATATAAATGTGGGTAACGGCGGATCTCCTCGCACAGCCTCTCTTCAAAACTAGCATACATTTTGTTTTGTAGACAAGCAGTTTTATCTTCTTCTGTTTTCTTGTGTTTCTTCTTCTTCTTCTTCTGCTTCTTCTTCTTCTTTGGTGTTTTACGGCAGTTGGCATCCTTTGACTTGCATTACTGCCTCCTATTGGGTATATCCGTCACTATTTTAGACAATTTAACATTAATATCCACCATTTCTCTCTTGACCGCCTCCTTTGCTAGTTTGTCCCTAAATGAGCTGGTACCCACATGAATTGCATGTTCTTCTCCCTGACTGACTAACCTGGAATTAGTTAATAGCAATTCATAGATTAAATCTTGATGATTACTGCACATACTCTCAAACAATCTGATGCTAGAAATCACCACAGCTGCTCCTGTTTTTTCTGATACTGGATCTTTTGACCCATCTGTAAACAGCTGTACCTTCTGCCTCTATGTATGTACAACTCCTGCACTAGGTCTGCTGTTTTGTTTCTATTCTTAATGTTTAGTAATTCCATGTCTACGTGCTTCTGCTTCTTCTTCTTCAGTTTTATGCGCGCATTATCGCCACCAACTGTGTATCGGAGCATGCGCAGTCGGCGCGTTTGCTATGCACATCCGTGCGGTGTCACTACACAATTTCAGTCAACCGATTTGGCTGT
Source organism: Scomberomorus guttatus (assembly GCA_038419695.1). Classification (NCBI taxonomy): domain Eukaryota; kingdom Metazoa; phylum Chordata; class Actinopteri; order Scombriformes; family Scombridae; genus Scomberomorus; species Scomberomorus guttatus. The sequence continues at coordinate 11,483,482 of CM076466.1, read as the reverse complement.
GATAGTTATGTTTCATTTCAATAATATTAAAAATTATGTTACGAATATTTTTTTTACAATAATGAATAATGATAATCAGAGCACAAAACAACTTTACCTGAAGACTTTGCAGATTCATCAGCCTCATCAGTTTCAGCAGAAGAGAAGTCATCAGCTACCACCACCAGTGTCTGGACTCCATGGGAGGATTTATCTTGCTGCTGCTCAGGACTGATGTCACATAGTGCCACAAAACCTACACCATTGCAAGCCTTATTCCACAGTGGCACTATTTTCCTCTCTTTCCTGTTCCCCTTGATTGAAAATTGACTTCTCAGCCACTCTTCTCACTACAAAACAGAAGGATTTACTCCATTCTTCTACACTACCCTCACTCATAACATCTCCCAAATCCGCCGAGAGTCGATGACTTGCAAGACAAGTTTCCTGCCAGAACCCTTGTGTGTCCACAGTCTCTGACAGTGATGAGTACTTTCACAATTTAAAATCTTTGGTCCACACATTCATTAGGGTCATAAATGAACCTTACAGACAGAAGCTCATCATAAGTAGTAATCAGCACAAATAAAAAAGGAGTTACTCTGAATTCTTTGTTGACAGTTTTTATCTTCTGGGTAAAATTTACACCCACACTTACACACACATTGTACACACACACGTTCACATTCTCACTGTACAAAAGATCACTTGTCAGTCACAAAGAGGCTTTACTTAACCTTAACATAACTCTAAAATGAAGTCTTAATTATAAGCTAACACAAAACTTAATGCTCTTTAATAATATAGTCCCCACGAAACATGAGGTGTATTTACATTCACTACGTGTAATATTTGAGTATTCCAGGTCCACATTTACATACATATTGATACATACATGTTAGTAATTTACTGATATGAAAATGCACTGCTTGTCATCTGTTACTTAATATACAGTACACGTGATAACAACCTGTCTCTAAAAGCTTCCACAACAGTATGCTAGATGTTCTTGTGGACTTTGAGGTGTATTTTCAAGTTAGACTTTTGTGAAAATGTCTTGTGACACGTTAAACACTGGTGAGGTTTCTCTCCCGTGTGCGTCCTCATGTGTTTCTTCAGTCCTGAACTACAGTGAAAGGATTTGTCACATTGTGAGCAAGGATACGGCCTCTCTCCTGTGTGGTATCTCCGATGTACTATCAGTTGCGCGGCTGAGGCGAAACTTTTTCCGCAGGATTCACACTGATGAGGCCGCTCCCCCGTGTGAGTGCGTGAATGCACCAGCAGGGCCCCGGAGCTACAGAAGGACATACCGCAGGTGCTGCACAGATACGGCTTCTCTTTCATATGCATCCTGAGGTGAACGGTGCGTGGATACAGCTGTGTGAACTTCTTGTCACAAAAAGTACAGGCGTACGGGCGCTCACCGGTGTGAATGCGCATGTGGGACTTCAAGACCGAGTTCGTCAGGAACCTCTTGTCGCAGTACGAGCAGGCAAACGGCCTCTCTCCATTGTGACGTCGCAGGTGAACCGTAAGCGAAGAGTGAGACCTAAATTTTTTCTCACAAAGGCTGCAAGCAAACGACAGCGCTCCAGAGTTAGAGTGAATAAGGAAATGCTGGTTCAGATCTTTAGGACTTTTATATGTCTTGTCGCACTGAGTGCACTTGAATGGCCGCTCCGAAGAGTGAACGTAACGATGGTTTTTCAAGTTGGAACTAGATGCAAAAGTCTTGCCACACTCCAGGCAGGTGTTTTTATTGGCTCTTAACGGAGGGGAGACATCGGCTCTGCCTTCTGTCGAGGACTTGATCGTGCTCTCATCTGATGGCTCCTTCTTTCTACTCAGATCCAGATGTTCCTTCACTCCTTCCATTGAGCTTTCTGAGCATGCGGGTTGCTGGAAGGAGGCTTCGCCAGCTGTTTCTGCCAACAGGAAACAAGAGGCTTAAATGATCCACAGAACAGTGAACAGACTGCATTTATTCTCCGTCATGAACATGATTAAATGAAAATCACCAACAGAAAGAAGCAACAATAACAACATTAGTAATAAGAGATATCAGAGATGCTCACCACTGTCACTTGCTGCGCCACCTTCTTCAGAACACGGGGAAGAAGTGAGTGGTGACAGTCCGCAGTCCTGCGGCCGAGAGTATGGATTAACTTCACTGGAACTGTCGTCAGTCTCTCCATCATCCTCACACAGGTCTTCTATGCTGCAGCTGTTTTCTTGATTTCTTCCCTGTGACTTCTCAATGTCTTGTTTTCTGTCTTTACCTCCCTCATTTATTTTGTGGTCACCATGATCCTCAGATGCCTCCAAAGTCTGTTTAGATGTGAGTGTGGAGAGGATAGTGTCTGGCATGAAGGTCAATTCAACTGAAAAACAGAGATAATATTCATGTTAGAGGGACAATCACACATAAAAAAGCACTAGAGTGGTGCTGCCAATAACATGTCAGACATAAAAGCAATTCAACTTAATTATCGACCGTTTATGCAGTACTAAGGAAGCACTGGTACCACATTTTCACTCACTAATTACTGATTATTAAATACCTTAGGAATACAGACTAGTAAAATTGTGAGTGCACATTCCCAATCAAACTCACTGTCATCCAATTTTCCTCAGTGACCGTAATTAAATTAAAAATTGGGTATTAGATTGATTGGCAAAAGCATTGATACATGAGTGGAAATCAGGTATCTGTGCACATTTGGAGAAACGGAATAACAAATGTTAACAGATTGTTACTCTTAGTCAGCTTCTGACGCTCCTGCTGATGCTGCAAAATCTTCTTCAGATCTTCAGGATCAGAAACAAACTGCTCCAACTCATAGTTGAAGGACGAAAGGTCAAACATGGAGAATACCTGGAAAAGAAGAGTGGGCTGATTTTAAACACAACGCTTATATTTTAATTTTAAAAATTCTACCAATATCATTATTTACAATGTGGATCTACATCTCTAATGTGTGTTGGCATAGACTGTTTAATGTTTATTTACTGGAGTGCAGCTAAAACTGAGCAGCATTTGGTGACTGAGTGGATGGAGACTTTTTTTCACCTCACTGCCTACCTGTGAAAAACTTGGTACTGGGAGGAAGTTCTCCAGTCGGTAGAAGAACTCCCACACCAGGATCTGCAGCGCTGTATCAAAACGAACTCCATACTGTACTGGGAAGACCTCCTTTTGACAGGAAAATAACAAACATGACCACACATCAAACAAAGAAGATAAATAATTTTACAGATAGACACATATTAATGACTTTAACCATTGAAAAACTTAAAAAAGTGGAACTCACCTTGAAAAAACTTTCCTTTTCTGATTGGTTTCTAAGCAAAGTCTGAACCAGCTCCACAAAAGCTGACTTTGAAATCTCCACTGCTCCATCTTGGTCCTGTCAGTGCACCCAGGAGATTTTTTTACATGCATGAGTTACCAGTTTTCCATTCAAATGCCTCTCCTACTACACTAAAAATAGACAGTTTAGGAAATACTAAGCTAATTTGACATCTATGACAGTGTAGTGTCCCCTCATGTATAGCACTAAGACATTAATACTGACTACCTCTTCAGGCTTGTAGTTGGTTGTCTTCTGTTGGAAACTGTTAAGATGATCCTGGATAGCTTTACAGTCAACCGTATCCATCCTCTTTAACAATTCAAGGATGAGCTGAAAAACACAAAGTCATACATGTATACTTGACTTATATAATAAAACTAATGTACAATATTGACAGACGAGACAATGGATGCATAATGCGTGTTTTAAAAAGTGCTTTACTTGTGGGATCTTGCATCCAAATGCAGAATATTTAAAAAAAACAGAGTGACTGAGTCTGTTTTAGGCATTTTACATGGTTGCATTAACTGATCGTCACTTAAAATAATGCTGTTTACATGTCTATCCTAAATTAATGGTGGAAATATGTTGTTGTTTTTTATTGCAAATAATTTGTTTCATGACCCACTACTATAAAATTTACCATCAGATAAAATAACGACAGGAAAAGATGGCCCTAAGTAGTCTTTATACCCACATTCACTCACCCGAGCTCTCAGCCCCAGGATTAGCTGAGACTTCAGCCTGTAGTTCATCAGCCCTGGAACCATCTCTGTCACCAACGTGATGAATTCAGCCACTTTCTCATATTGGTCGACATTTTGCTCCTGGGCCGCCTGCCACATACAGGCTGACATCAACCTCAGTGGAGGAACCAGCAGGTGCATGGATGACCGAGGAAGACGAGGATCTGACAGTGGATGCAAGCAGTGAAACAAATAAACACCACATTATTGACTTGCCCACTCTCAAAACTTAAAACTATAGGATGACTGATGATGATCGTTTGCACAATCGTTTCAAAGTCCTGATAATCATAATAATCTGGTGCTGATGTGCCACAAGATTAAGTATTTGGTTATTTGTGAAACCTATAGGCTACTAAAGTATAACTTTACAAGATGCTTCACATTCCTCATTTTAACGCAGGCCTTTGATATTTCCCCCTTAAATAGGCTATTACATTTTTCTCCTAATAACAGTTTATTCTCATAAAATTATTACTTTTTTGTTGTAATATTACAACTTTATTCTCGTGAAATTACTACTTTATTCTCGAAATCGCAGAATCTTTTTCCTCTCGGTGTGGCCCTAATACTCCGCCGTAGAATATAAGAGAAGACAACAGACTTTAACAAGACAGATGTGTATAATTTAATAAAACAGACATCTGCATATGAATGCAGCATCTGTAGGCAATGGGACAAGATTTTGGTATTGGAAGCATTCTGGTTTCCATTTGTAGTCTGACAATTTTGCTTTTTATTAGCTTTTTTGTAATTTATCTGCATTCTTATGCATATATCTGTTTATGGAGATTAACTGGACTTGGACTGTAAACAGCAATGGGCACACAGAAGAGAAAGTCTCAGCTCGGATATCTAAGTCTGGATATCCCCTGGCTATACCGGAACCCCCGAAATATTGACCGTTGTCCTCAGAGCAAGTAGGTCTATCTGCGAACTCGCAGTATCTACACAACACACCCACTTTACTACATGACACACCCGCTTGGTTAAGTTTAGGCATGAGCAGTGACATGGTTAGGGTTAGGGGTCAGGGGTCAGGGGTGTGTGTTGTGTAGTAAAGTGGGCGTATCATGTGGTATAGTTGGTGTGTCCTGTTGATCTGCAAGACTGCAGATAGACCCTTCTCCCCAGAGGCTCAGCTGAATCCAAATGTCCAGACTTCACCGCACTTGCAGACTTGTGGACTTTGCAGGCACATTCCCGGCAAGTCTGCGAGTGCTGAGGGCTATCCAAACCCACAATTCATCAAATCCACAAGAGCCCTCAGACTTCCAAAGAGTCTGCTCGGGGCACAGACTTGGATATAATCCTGCAGCAATAGGCTATAAAGTGACGCTGCAAAAGAAAATAATACTTAGTTATCAATAATGAAAAAAACTATAATTATAATAATATCAATAATAATAGTCTATGTAAAATATTTACTTTTGATGACTTACTTTTGATGTTTTTCACTTTTGTTGTATAAATTAATTTTTGTAGTGAGGTATAATGTACACACAGAATAACAGGTTTATAGGTTTAATAACGTGGATTTGTTTACTATAATCTGCTAAACTAAACGGGCAAATGTTTTTTTGTCCATCTACAATGTGAAGGTGCAGCACACATGCACATATCAGAACATTAAGAACTGAAAAACAGGGGTCAGGAATTTCAGTTTATCTCCATGGAAACGCTTGAGGTCTTGACGTGATGACGGTGAACACGTCAAGGTACGTACGACTGAAGTCCGCGAGGGCTTAGTCCGCAAGTCCGGAGGGTGGACATTTGTTGGATCCAGCCTAAATCGTCGTCGGACAGAAAGCCGATGGGTTCCGAGACTGAGGGGTGTATGTGCGGTCCACACTCCGGAGAAGCAGGTGGCGCTAACACGCCTCAAACGCTGTTACCCATCTTGTATTTTTCGGCCTTTAGGTGGCGCCGTTTAGTTTGAGTTAACAACAACGCTGAACTTAGACTTCAACCAAACTGAGCTTTAAGACAGCCAAATTGTGCTACTAAAAACCGTTAAACGTTGTTTACCGACATTCTCTCTCAAATAAGGCGTTAGAAGCACACACAGTAAAGATACAGACCTGGACTTCCCATTTCAGGACCGTTAACCGTTGCAGGCAGCTCAGCTAACGTTAGCAGCGCAGTTGAAAGCTTTGTCAGTCAAGTTGTAACGTTACGTTTTATATCAGAAAACTACATACACTCCTCCCAGTGCATATACAATGTATTGAAGATACTGTAGCCTAACGTTAGCCAGCGTTGCAGGTTTATTTAAAAAAAAGAAAAGAGTTGTTAGCAAACACTTCCGGTTCCCTGTTTTCAAAATAAGGGGACAACTCAACAACGGTCGTGTCTAGCTGGTAACCCTAGATTTGCGAAACTCGCGAGATTTGTACGCCTTGTTTCTTCATTGTGCGCGTTGTTTGCCATTCATTTTACAAAGTAATTATGTCTTATGACACCGTTGTGGTTAAGGTCGGGTTAGATTTAGGGAAAGGTCATGGTTTGGGTTAAAAATTATCACTTGAAACAAGTCTCGCGAGAGCTTTCGCGAATCTAGGTTTACCATCTAGAAACGACCCTCAATAAGCTCATCACTAGTTTGCAGCGCTGAAGAGAATAAGAGCAATGGATTGTCTGGCAAGTAAGTTGTTACCTTTTTTCGTCACACAATAACAGCTTTTATATGTAAACACACACATACACGCACAGAAGAAGATAGCATCAAACCATCTTAGTTTATGTGTTTTCTCTCCTCGGTGTCATCATTGATGTCAAAAATACAATTAATCGGTGACACATTTTCACAACATACATCACCACTGGTGGAAGAATTACTCATACTAACACTTATTTTCATTATCGATTAATCTGCCAATTATTTTCACGATGAATCGTTTTGTTTATAAATGTCAGAAAACAGCACAAAATTTGCCTATTATAAATTCTAAGATCCCATGGTGACGTCTTCAGTCGTTTTGTCCGATCAACAGTCTAAAATCCAAAGGAATTCAGTTTAATATCATATATAACACATAAACGCTTAAAATCCTTACATTTGAGGAGCTGCAACCAGGAAATTTGTTATTTTTGCTTAACAAAATGACTAAAACGTTGATTTGAGCATCAACATAGTTGCCGATTAATTCTCTATCAATTAGTTGACTAATCTTTGCAGCAAGTAAAAGTGGCCATAGTCAAAAAAATACTCTTACAAGTCCTACACTCAATGTGCTACAGTAAATATGCCAGTAAAAGTACAAATTGGACAGAATGGTCCTTTTAATGTTGTTTATATTATATATATCATCATAATATTGGGTTATTAATACTGATGCTTTAACACATAAGCAGCATTTTAATGTTACAGCTGGTGAAGGTGGAGCTCATTTGAACTTTTATATACATATTTAATCTATAGCATTGCATCACATTTCAGGTCATTTTATACTCCAGCACACAGATCGGTCAAATATGATAAGAAAAAAAACAACATGAGAGTGTCTTTGTAAGGTGCTGCTCCACCACAAGCTGCCAGAACAGCTTCAGTGCTCCTTTTCATAGATTCTCATTTAGTTGAAGAGTGTTTGTCTAAACATGTCAGTCCAAAATCTCTGTTTGTCTGTTTAATATGGTTGAGATATGGTGACAGGGAAGACTATACTTAGTGATCTCTTGTATATTACTGCTTCAATAAATATTATCTCTGTTCAAACTTTATGCCAAAATTGAATGAACATGCAAAACATACTGATATTTACCTGATATAAATTGTTCACTTCATAACACAGATCGATTTCCTGAGATTTAAGGCACATTTCAGGGGGAGATAATGTTGTGGAGATTCTTCCCTCAGTTTTTTAAGACCAAAGTGTGCAGAAAGGACTGAACAGGAATGCTTTGATGGACCTCACTAATGGAAAAGGAGGTTCTCCACAGAGAATCCCAGTTGATCCTGCAGATGGGTTTTTATCAGATTTTGGTCTACTTTGTCACACTTACATCCTGGCTCGTGGACTCTCAGTGCATTAGTGCAAGAGGTGAAAAGTTCAGAGTTCTGGCTCCAGGGAAGGAAAGAAAAAGGCAGCCCCATGCACAACAACAAGTCAATCATTTACTCAAACGAAGGAGATCATAGGAATTGTAATGTGTACATTTGAACATACACAACAGCTGTTAATTATTAATTTAGGAGACAGGTTTTTGTCTAAAAATAAGTAACACGTGCAAGGTAAAAAATTAATGAATAAAAGGGAGGCAAAAGAATTATTCCCACCAATACTGTTTTGTAAAATACATATAAGAAAAAAGACAGGAAGGTTCGCTAGGATCTAGAGATGAACCAATTATTTAATCGATTAGTAGAAAGTCATCAGTAACTATTTTGATAACTGATTAATTAAGTAAAAATGCCAATTATTCCCTCGCTCCAGCTTCTCAGTTGTGAGAATATGCTGCTTTCTTTATCCTGTGTCATAGTAAACTGATATTTTGTGGCTTTGAAGAGCTGTTCAGGGAAAATAAGCAATTTCATGATTTTTTTCTCTCCATACAAAGCATATCATCATTTCATAAAACATGAAGTATTGTTATAAATAATGCTGCAACTAACGATTTTCATTATCGTTTATTTTTTCAATTAATCGAATAGTTGTTTGGTCCATAAAATGTCAGAAAATGCTGAAAAATGTTGACCACTGCTTCCCAAAGCCCAAGGTGACGTCCTCATTTGTTTTGTCCCGACCAGCAGTCCACAATACAAAGATATTTATTATCATAGAAGACTAAAGAAACCAGAAAAACGTGAGAAGCTGGAATCTAACTGATCAGCTAATCGTTGCAGTTCCAATTAGAGATTAAATATACAGCAATAAAAAAAAAAAAAAAAAAAAAAAAAAAAATCACATTGTCTGATTTTTAAAAAAAAAAAGTTTATTTGCAAATTATGGTGGAAAATAAGTATTTGGTCAATAACCAAAGTTCATCTCAATACTTTGTTGGCAATGACAGAGGTCAAACGTTTTCTGCAACTTTTCACACACTGTTGCTGGTATTTTGGCCCATTCCTCCACACAGATCTCCTCTAGAGCAGTAATGTTTTGGGGCTGTCGCTGGGCAACACGGACTTTCAACTCCCTCCAAAGATTTTCTATGGGGTTGAGATCTGGAGACTGGCTAGGCCACTCCAGGACCTTGAAATGCTTCTTACGAAACCACTCCTTCGTTGCCCGGGCGGTGCGTTTGGGATCATTGTCATGCTGAAAGACCCAGCCACGTTTCATCTTCAATGCCCTTCCTGATGGAAAGAGGTTTTCACTCAAAATCTCACGATACATGGCCCCATTCATTCTTTCCTTTACAGGGATCAGTCGTCCTGGTCCCCTTGCAGAAAAATAGCCCCGAAGTATGATGTTTCCACCCCCGTGCTTCACAGTAGGTATGGAGTTCTTTGGATGCAACTCGGTATTCTTTCTCCTCCAAAACACAACAAGTTGAGTTTTTACCAAAAAAAGTTCTATTTTGGTTTCATCTGACATTCTCCCAATCCTCTTCTGGATCATCCAAATGCTTTCTAGCAAACTTCAGACAGGCCTGGACATGTACTGGCTTAAGCAGGGGGACACGTCTGGCACTGCAGGACGGCGTAGTGCGTTACTGATGGTAGCCTTTGTTACTTTGGTCCCAGCTCTCTGCAGGTCATTCACTAAGTCCCCCCCCCGTGTAGTTCTGGGATTTTTGTTCAAGCTGCTTACCTATTGCAGATTCAGTCTTCCCAGCCTAGTGCAGGTCTACAATTTTGTTTCTGGTGTCCTTTGACAGCTCTTTGATCTTGTCTTGGCCATAGTGGAGTTTGGAGTGTGACTGTTTGAGGTTGTGGACAGGTGTCTATTATACTGATAACGAGTTCAAACAGGTGCCATTAATACAGGTAACGAGTGGAGGACAGAGGAGCCTCTTAAAGAAGATGTTACAGGTCTGTGAGAGCCAGAAATCTTGCTTGTTTGCAGGTGACCAAATACTTATTTTACCGAGGAATTTACCAATTAATTCATTAAAAATCCTACAATGTGATTTCCTGGATTCTTTCCCCCCATTCTGCATAATGAGTAAGTTTTGTTGATAATATTTATGTACTTAAACTCTATTAAAGTTACATTATGAATTCAGCACTTTTAAAATCTAAATACTTCTTTCAGCGCAGTGTACACAGCCGTACATAAACATATAAAACATGTTTTTAAACTAATAGAAAAATGATGCCTGTGGTCAATGTAAAGCCTGCAGCGCCATCTAGCGTTTTAAAATATTAAGTGCCTACTTGATCCGGTCTTCGTCAGCCAACCACAGGAAAGAGGGCTTGCCGTGATCTGGACTGAGGCGGATGAGACCAGAAACCTTTGTTCTGTCTCTCCTCCCAGTGCGAGAATAAAAAACACAAGACCCCTTCCAGCAAAACTGAGCTCGCATTTTGGGGGTTAATGGCGATCGCAGATGGCTGATTTAATAATCAGAAATTAGCTGAATTTATTTATCAGAGTATATTTTTTTTTGTTTTGTTTTCGTGGTCGCTGCAACCCGAGGGGGACATCTGGTCGCTTTTTTTTTTCTCTGTCTAGCTGCCAAATGGAAATAAAACGCGGAACTGAAAGTGGCAGCGGTGGAGGTGCGTGTACCCTAATGAAAAATCACATATAAGTCATTTATTGATCCCTGATCTGCCTGATCTGTGTGTTTTTAGACCTGGTAACGGAAATGAACTGATTACATTCTCCATAATAATCCTGCAGTGTTTCTATCTTGGTCCATAATATTAGCATCTAAAGTGCAGGCTGTTTTCCATCACTCCAACTGCTTTTAATCCAGTATTGATCACACCATTATTATTAGCCTATATAGTTATTTTTTCCTGTAGTGACTGTCATATGCAATAGGCTGCTGGGTACTGCCTACAACATGATGTGAGTTTGTTGTGAGTTTGATGGATGTTGCTGTCAGTGCACCTGTCATGTCATTATTTCACCTCACCCTTTGCCACCATGAATCAAGTTCACTTCTGCATACTATGCTCTGGCCAGCATATGAAGTGTCAGGTGGATGTCGTTGACTCGAGTTGCTCAGATTGCTTGTTGAAGTGTTGATGTGTTATATTTACTGTAGTCACCGCCGGTTTGCACTTTTTAAAGTTGTCTTTGGGTCCTTTTTCTTTGTCTGAACATCAAAGTTTCGGTTAGTGGATATAAAAACTTCACCAGTGTTTTCTCAGACAGACTGTGGTGAAGAATCCTTTTAGACTTAACCTGCACACACATCACTAGGAAATCTAAAGATGTAATAATCTGAGGTAATTGCTGTACTAAAACGGTAAACAAGACCGATGACATGCAAACCTGTGGCAGCAGAAATCTAAAATTAATTTTTAATGCTATATTATACAATCAACACTTTCCCTTTCCCTTTGACAGGTGGGAATATGACAGTATACAGTTGAGTTGCAGCTAACAATAGTTTTCATTATCAATTAATCTGTGTATTATTTTATCAACCTAAACATATTTGCTATCATGTGTGACAAAGAAAAGCATTAAATCTTCACATTTGAGAAGCTGAAACCAGCAAATTTTCTGCATTTTACATTTGCTTAAATAATGACTAAAGCAATTATTCAGTTATCAAAATATTTGCCAATTAACCAATTAATTAATAGACTAATCGTTGCAGCTGTAGTATACAATATGTCATTTTATATTGGGATATTGATATATATTGTGATTTAGTACCATTTTGTGGAAAATGAATTGACAAGGTAGTTGACAAAACAATCACACTAGAAGGTCCATTAAGTAGCTGTTGAAACATTCCTGTTCTTCCTCAGCAGATGAAGGTAGAAACTTTATGTTTGAGAAACGTACACAAAATAAGCAGATGAGCATGTTTATTTTTTGTCTATTTAATTAAGCAAATGTGTCACAGTGATGTAAAAATCTAATATTGCCATTAAGAAGTCCTGCTCATTGATTTGCAATTGAAATTTGAAATGAATACAATCAGAGATATTAAAGGGATAGCTACTATATACAATCTATATCCTCATATGTTTTCTTAACCGAAAAATACCTGACACTGAATATGAACCATAAAACTGCACAGGTGTAGTTATTTAAAGGTTAAAAAACAACCTGTCTTGGGTTATTTACTCCTGCTCTTGTTTTCTATCAGGTTGTGTGTAATTCTGGGAATTTGAGACACTCACTGTTGCCTGTTGATACCTGTAAATTCTCTCTGACTAATTTACTGAATTGAAAATCATTTTGTGTCCGTTACATTCAATGTTAATACATTTTTTGGTGTTTACGTCTCTCCTCCACTTCAGGTAATGATCTTCCAGTCCATTATCTACGCCTCCTGGCCACACCCCTGCAGCTTTTTTCAGCTGCAATGTGGCAAGTTGTGCAGCAGGGACTTGTGGATCACTACGGGATGCTGGAGGAGTTTGTTACCATGGTGACGGAGCTGGTCCCAGAGCTGATGAGCTATAGTCAGAGGGCTCAGCTCATCCTGGGACTAAGGGCCAGGGTCAGTAATAACATCTAATACTATAATAACATTCAGTGCTCCATCATGTTGAGTTAGAAGTTGTATTTATTTTAGCAGATTGTCTCTTGTTAACAAAACCTGTAGTAGTTTTAACAGGTACATTTAAAATGAATAAACCATTGTAAGTAGTTCATGAGTAGATGATCAGTGTTGCAAAAATGTACATAAATTTCAGAATATCTTAGTATTTGTTATGTCCCCCTTTTACTTTAATGACAGCATGCACTCAAGCTGGCATGGACTCCACAAGTTTGTGTAAAACCTGATAATCCACATTATCCCAGCATGATTTGACAATGTTCCAAAGAGCTTCTTGTGATGCCACAGAATACTTGGCTTTCTCAGTCTTCAACAAGTGCCTCCATAAATGTTCAGTGGGGTTGAGGTCAGGTGACTGTGGAGGAAAGTCCATGACAGTCAGGACTCCTTGGTCTTCTCTGGTCTTCAAGTAGTTCTTTCAAAGCTTTGAGGTGTGTTTGGGGTCATTATCCTGCTGCAGTATGAAACCTTCTCCGCAAAGATGCAAACCAGAGGGTACAGCATGTCTCCTGGGACAGGGTGTAGTCAATTCGCTGCAGGTGTCTGACTCCAGAGTAGGCAAAACACTCCCAGACACCATGTTTCACTCTCAGTATGATGCACTGTCGGTGTCCTTACATACACCCTTCTGTCACTGCCATAAATCTCAAACTTGGATTCATCAGTAAATAGTAATAATTTTCCAGTCATCCACTGTGAAATGTATTTCTTAACCTACCCCAAATGTTTGGCCTTGTTTCCCCTCCTGAGAAGTGGTTTAGAAACTGCTGCTCGTCCTCTGAGACCACTACAACAGCCTTCTTTTGACAGTACTTTTGCTGATTGGAGTCTTGTGTTTTTTTTTTTTTTTTATTGAGCAAATTCTCTATCTGTGATGAAATTGCTTTTCTATCTCTCAGGGAACTAAGCTTGATGTATTGATCTTCCGATGGTGTGGTCACTTTTGGTCTGCCTGATCGTGCTTTGGATACAATTGATCCAGTTTCTGCAAAGCGTTTTAGAGCTCCATGCACTGCCCCCTTAGAAACCTTTAGTTTAGCCATGATATGACGCTGAGAAAGCCGCTCTTTGCTTAGAATAACAATTTGACATCTGACACTTTCACTTAGTTCTGATGCCACGTTTCCCACTATCACAACGCTACTTAGTAAGCAATGATCTGCTGCAAACCTGAGGCACAGCCATATTTATAACAAGTGAACACTGGCTGCAAGTTGAGTAACTTGAACGAGCCTCTGATGAGTAGATCAAATCCACCTGAGTGTCATCTGAACGCATGCTTCAACGGTAGGGGTACAACTCAAGGAAATATGATCTTTTGTACGAAGTATTATAAAATATAGATTTTCAATGTGGCCTCAGACTTTTGGTCCCCACTGTATATCTGTATTTACTTCATAGTAGCACCAGGTCACACATAAAAATCACTGTCAAACATAATTCAGCAATGTTCAATTTACAATTTAAGTCGCATCGAAAAGAGTCCCTCGATAGCTGTAGTCCAGTATCACACCAGCTGCTAAGTCAGGGCTGTTTATGTGTATTGTGTTTTTTGTTTTTGTTTTTGTGTACAACCAGCTGGTTCTGGAGATGTGTCGAGGCGAGCACCCAGTGGACATGCAGACCATTCAGCCACATCTGGACAGAATTAAAGCTCCTGTCAGCACAGCCAAAGATCACCATGTAAGTAAATTGTTACTGGATAAGTTTGCTTTGAGTCTCATGACTGTCAGGGTTGTTGAAACCTGTTAAAAAAAAAAAAAAAACGTGTGTGTAATGTTAAGAATGTTGTTTTCTTGAATTTGTATTCTTTTCCAATGAAAGAAACAAGTATCTTACAGCAGGTGTGGCATGTGTGAGCAAGTGTTGTTTGTGTTTCATTGCCTTGATATGAGCATTTCTTTGTTCATATGGACATGTTTGTGTGTGTATATCAGGTCACCATTAACCAGGTGGAGGAATCCGAGGTGAACTTTGTGGAGTTGGTGCATTCATTACTGGAGGATCCCTCTGACAGAAAATATTTTTTCCAGGTGAGACGACACTGACTCCTCCAAATGATCCTTTACACATTAAACTAGCAAAAGATTCTAGATATTATCATGGAAACCACCCAGCAATGTACCATCAGGCATATTGTATATCCCAAAAGGTTTATTGCAAGTGAGACAAGAACTTTTAGGCTATGGTATTGATAACACAATACTGGTCTGTATAGATTCATCTCATCTGCAGAGATACACGCTCAAATGAAGTATAAAACACATAACTGAACTGGAGTTTGTAGAGAGGGACAGTTTTCCAATAACAACAATCTTAAATTATATTATATTTAAAATGTATTTCTTTCTTAATCTGTCTTAATCTTTTTCCACTTGCAGGACATCTTTCCTGTGTACTTTGGCTCAAAGTTCGACGCAGCACTTGAGATGCTGGTGTGGGAGTTTATATCAAGGCTGGAGGAGCTGCTGCCAGTTCCAGACTTCACACAGGTGCCATATTTCATATTGAACTCGTTATCAGCCAAACCTTATACTACTACTAATTACTAATAATAATTATTATTATTATTATGTACATGAGGGAAGGAGGGTTTGTTGTTCTATCCATTTATTTGTTTGAATGTCACTTTGAGAAAATAATAGCTGGATTGGCAACACATGCAAATCAACATATCTAAGAGAGAGGAGGATGCTGACCTGTTGTAAGGACACACAGTTTTTGCTACTAACAACATTCACGTAATAGGAGAAGTTTTGGCTACTGTTATATCCATGTTATGTTCTCTGCCCACTACAGTGTTGATGTTAAATGAACCTGGGGAGGTTATTAAGCTGTGAGGAAGGTCTGTACTCCCTTGTTGTAAGCCAAATGCAACAATGACCATGTATCAACGGGAAATAGATTCTGGCTTTATTCCAAACTGAGCAACCTTTTCAGGTGGCACATGGGCTCAGTGCAGGGACTCATCTGTCTGCACCACTGACCTAGAGACAGGGTTAACTGGGCGCAGGTGCCACACAGTGTCCCAATAGACAGCCTCCTCCTCTCCCTCTTTTTTTCAACCAAGCTGTTGCATAAGAACAAGAACAATACAACAAAGGCAGAGCCTTAGTAATACCATAGTAAAGAAATAACGAAATACAATCAACTTATTTGAACTCAGTGTGGGTCATTTGGCAATTTACATAAAAGTAAATGCACAATAAATGACTTCAGGATTCATAAATCTAGCAATGTGGTCTCTCTTCTCAGTTGGCAGCTTTACTCGGAGACGCTCCGTCATTACTAGACGACTGTTTACAATCCTTTTTCCCGCCAGAGGACATGAAGACTGTACTTGAACACCACAGAAACCTTGGTCATTTTGGAGAAAAAGGTACTGTAGGTTTCTGTTTTCTCAGTTCATTGTAAAGATTGCTCATTGTAAACTCACTTAGTCATTGTAAAAGCGTTACTATTAAAACATTTTTAAGAGAGAGTGAACATGCATGAACAAACATGAGTTTAGACATGTTTGACAGTTGCATGATTTATGTTTGCACCAATCTGGGGTCTAATGAACCATTTTTCCTCTCAACTGTAGATCCTAGATTATTACCGATGGATGACTGCATCCTCTCCTCCCTGTCCCTCCCTCCTGTGACCAAACCTGTCATGAACACTACCTCCTGCTCACCTGCTCTCAAAGACCCCACCCCTCCAGAGTGCAAAGGACATCCCGGTGCGCCCAACAACACGAGCAGCCTGGAGAGGGCGATCAGGGGGGGCTCTGAGACAATCAGACAAAGCCTGAGGGAAACGGGGGACTCGGGCAGCTGGCAGCTACAGGTTAGAGGCGGAAACCGTAGCATTTCTCAGGAGAGGAAAGTGCAAAACTCAATTAACACACGTCCATGCGATGAAACTATAGACCTCACTACATCTAATGAGACAGCGGGCACGGACTCAGCAGCCAATGAGAACAGCCAAAGCTTCAGAGGAGGGCGGGTTCCCAGGAAGAGGAAGCTTAGCGGAGGTGTAGACATTCCCACAAAGCAGCCTATGGAGGCATCAGCTTTCTTGTAAGATTACAATAAATGTTTATTTGTTACGTACAGTGGGAGTTTCCATTGGTTCAGTGGGCAGGCATTTGTTGCAGTTGATGTGTGTTACTCCATGTGCTTCTTGTCATTTAATCATCTGAAAATACTCATTTATCTCCTGTGTTAAGTGCACATTCATTCCATCTCTTTCCATTCCTCATATATCGTATTGTTTCTGAATTTCATCGTGTTCATTTCCAACTACAATACAAGTACTACAAAGACCTCCAAGTTAATTGTTGGGGATTACAAAGTGAGATATCACTGCGATTGAATTGGAAAACGGTGTGTAAGCCAATGTAACAAGTTTATCCGTGACATATTTTTCACCTTTGCAGGGATTCTTCCGTGGATGATGAGAATTCAGATGAATCTCCTCTAATCTCAATATGGGGAGAATATACAGGTTTGTACAATTTATATGTGGATCAGTGGATATTCGCTTCTGTCTAATCTCAGGCCTTTGACTTACTCTTCACATCTCATTTTAGACTCTCAGGAGGGTTCTTTCCCAGTTGTAACGGACTCAAAAGTTCCCTGGTCGGACGAGGAGACGCTCAATCTGCTCGACATTTGGGGGAAGGACTCGGTGCAGCGGGCTTTGAAGGGCTGCTTGAAGAACCGTCACATATTCACACAGATTGCACAGAAGATGGCGGAGAGGGGCTACATGAGAACAGTTCAACAGTGCCAGACCAGGATCAAACGACTGAAGAAATGCTTCCGAAAGAACAACAGGTGGGTGTTTGTAGCTGTCTTCTTGTCTTCCTGCTTGTCTTTCTATCCAATAATTTCAGTTTGTCAGATAACACATTTTAACCTTCATGGCTGTGGGGGGAAAAAAAGCAATTGAAGCAAAATGCCTGTTGCATTTTCCCTGATCTAACACCAGAGGGAACTCCAGGTTGGAGTATAAATATTACGAGCAGCTGGAGCGAGTACTTGGCTCCTCAGCTTCCTCGGCTGTTCCTGAGGTCACCTATGACGTTGAAGAAGTCATCGATGAAGACGAGTCCCAGGACGGCGACGAGGATTTGCAGTTCCTCGGCCACACGAGTCGACAGGAAATCGGTATGATGTCACCATTCTGTAATTGAGTTAATCAAACCTTTAAATTCTTTTTTTTTTTAAAGTTTAGTTTATTTGATTAAAATTCAGACACAGAGCAGGCATTATAAATTGTATAGGTGGTGTTAAAGGTTTTCTTCAAGGCTGTAGCCGAACCACTTTACACGTCAATAATTGTATATCAGGCGAACAGGATATAAACAGATAAAAGGACCAACACAGTTACAAAATACTGAAACAAAATGCATCATCACCACAAACTACATCCTCTACTCTAAAACTATGTTAATTCAACTCAACTTTGAAACTCAACAAAAACTGAACATTGGTGGGAAGAAAATGCTGTAATTCTTGTTTTTTAATGTTTATTTAAGGAACTAGAAGCGTTCCCTGGACAGACTTTGAGACCTTGGCCCTCATCAACACGTGGGGCGAAGACAAGATTCAACAGGAGCTGAGAGGAATGCACAGAACCGGGCACATTTTTTCCATCATATCCAACCAGATGGCTGCCCAAGGATTCTCCCGAACACCCGAGCAGTGCCAAACGAGGCTGAAGAGGCTGAAATCAAGTTTCAGGCAATGCTTCGAAAACAAGTATGTGTGCTTAGAGCAGAAAATAATAAAAGGAAAAGTTGGAATCACTCATCCATTTTAAAGGATTTTTGCTGATATATCCTCTCATCCCCAAACATCAGCATGAAGGGACAGGAGCAAGTTCAGTGCAAGTTTTACGATGAACTGGCAAGAATTTTAGTGAAGGACCTCCCTTCAGTGCCGCGGTTGGATGAAATACCAGGAGAGCCTGAAGACGACGACAACGACTTTCCTGTCTACTCCCATCAGGACATCGGTAAACTCTATACACTGACTGATCACAGTGTGTCCCTGAAATCTAGCAACAAGCAGCACAATCTAACAAGCATTAGAAGCTTTCTGACTCAAGTTATAGTTGAAGCCTTTAATGAGAAACTGTTGGTTTTAAATAGTGATTCATTGGGTTTAAGATGCTGGTTTAACGTATTTTATTTTTTGACATTCTGATGTGGTATGAAAACATAGCTACTAAAATATAAGGAAGCCCCGGGTGCAGCTAAGCAAGAGATATGAAGTAAATATAAAGAACGAACCTTTTTGGCTCGGCATCACGGCATATTCACAAAAAAAAAAGTACAACAAAAGCAGTGTGGCCAATGAAGTGTGAAATCATCCATCCAAATTTTTTCTCTCTTTTATCTGTGTTTCTTCAGAGTCCGCTGTAGGCATTCAGGAGGACAGGAAGAAAGTCCCCTGGTCCGATAAAGAGACCATCATCCTTTTGGAGATTTGGGGAGACCCACAGGTAGAGCAGACTGATTATTAAACTGAATTGCCATTTCGTTTCACTTCATTATTGCGCTTCCCAATTTGAATCGCTAAAGAATAAATTAAAGATATGGGCAGCAATTCAGAGGTCTGGAACCGCACTTTGCTTTTTTTTTCCAACCGTTTAAAAGCAAGGTGAAACTCTTCATGGTCTTTAGCAACATTGTCACTTTTAATATGAATTTCCCCTCCATTTAGGTCCAGCAGAACCTGAGACGTTACCCACACAACGGTCACGTTTTCACTGAAATATCAGAGAAACTCTGCGCCAGCGGCTACTCCCGCAGTGCAGAGCAGTGCCACACCAGAATCAAACGGTTGAAATCCAGCTATCGCCAGTGTCAGGAAAGCATGAGGTAAACACTGCACCTTAATAATCATCTTGTATGCTGTACCGTTGGCAGGATATGTGTGTGTTTAACTCCTTTTTAATACTGCCTGTAGCTCATCCGGGACTGTCGATTTCAAATTTTACGATCTGCTGGAACAAATCCTGGACAAGCAGCCATCGACCTCTTCCACTGTGGTAACGGACTCCATTGAAATATCCGAAGACTCCAATGGTGACTCAGTGTCTGAAACAGGTAAAATATCCTCTCATCTACTCAGTGCAGTTTATAGCACAGCAGCAATACTCAAGATTTCTGATGGTACAGTTGTAGAATACAGTTTATACCTTTTTGTAATGTTTTCTTTCAAGCAGTGTAAATACAAACAACACTATAGATTAAACAATTAATGGAAAATTAATCTTTTCATGCTCCTATGAGGTTGCTCCAGTGTTTCAGAACTTGCAAGTGTGTGCTAAGGCTTACTTTAAGTTTTTTATGTCATATATATAATGTTTTTTTTAATTCACTATCGTAAGATTTAAGTTTCTTTTTTACCATAAAGTGATTTCTAATGTGTAAAAGCAATGGGAGAAAATGGATGTGAGCCTCAAATGCTTTACAGTAAATAATAAAAATGGTCAGTACACCATAATCATAAGAAGCTTATGGACTGTACATGTCACCATAAGGAGCTTATGTGAAGGTGATTAGTGTGCAGTTTTGAGCATTTTCAATTATGAATGGAATCAATGTACTTACTATACACATGCTGAGTTATAAATACCATACCAATCCATTACTGTATGGGAGTGAATAGGTCTCCCATATACTTAAAGCGTGCCCATGCAACTCTTTCTGACCATGTGACAATTACAATATAATGGTAAATGCTAAAATATAGTTTAAGAGTAGCACAAGTAGAAAAGTTACACCGCAGTATCTAGCTCAAGTTAGCTAACAGTAACTAACGTTGGCCACCAAAAGAGAGGCTGTAGCAGCAAAACCCCTGACTGTAATGAACTGTTTTTTAATTCAACTTTTCATTTGTAAAAGGAGGAATGTGTTATTTCTTCTTTCAAAAGTGATATAGTGTAGCTTTAATGCATTATGTAACACATAATTACTCGCAAATTGTGCTTGTTATCTCATGTAGAGTTGATGCATGTGCTGTACGAAGCATTTTTAAATTAAGAGAAATAGCAACCACTGGGTTTTGTTTTTTTTTTATGCCTCACTGGATTGGAATTCGCTGCATAATAGGAAATGTAATAGTACGGCCATATCACATTTACTGGCTGAAACTACAGTAACTTGTGAAAATAGTGCATTCGTACCAAAACCAGTGCTGACATGTGTTGTGTCTCAACTATAAGATGGAGAAATCAACATGTCAGCAGATAAACCAGCACCCGGCTCGTGGTCAGATGAGGAGACTCTGGCGCTTATCGATATCTGGGGCGAAGAAGAAGTTCAGAGGGCGCTGAGGGGTTTTGTCCACAACGGGCACGTTTATGCCGACATTTCAGAGAGAATGCACGACCTCGGATACACGAAAACCCCGGAGCAGTGCCGCTGGAAAGTCAAGTCACTGAGGAACAACTTTCGTCAGTGCTACGACAGGAAGAAGTGAGATCAATCTTTCTTTCGGTTGGCCTGTTTGTTTGCAAATATAATCAAGCATGACCAAGTAATGGCCCTTGTTACAACTTTTCACTCTTTCTAGATGTGGAAGAAGAGTAGATTATAGGTTCTACAACCAGCTGGAACAAATACTTGGACAGGAGGCAGTTTCTGTTGATGAGTACGATGAAAGAGACGAACAACCAGACCAGGATTCAGGTACAGTCAACATTCTTTCACACATTCACACAACAGTAGAAGAAATGCTCCATTTGATAAGTTTTCTCCTGCATCTGCCAGCAATAGGGGCAGACGGTGTGAACACAGTGTGGACGGAGCAGGAGACGGCAGCTCTCGTTGAAGTCTGGGCTGCAGATGACGTGCAGCACAGCCTGAAAACCTGCGTCCGCAATGGGCACATATTCATCGACATATCGGAGAAGATGGCCACCATGGGATACATGAGGACAGCGGAGCAGTGTCACTCCAGGATCAAAAGGTTGAAGAAGACTTACAGGCGATTCTGCAACAGCCGGAGGTGAATAAAATGGATGAGTGATTGTTTGTGAGACATTTTATTGCAAATATTAGTAAAGATTTCTTCAACTGGTCATTAGAAAACCATCAAAAGGCTGTCAGAGCACAGTGTTTCCCAGCTAACCTTTGATTAATGTTTTCCAGAAGTGGAGGCCGGCCTGCAGTGTTTCGATACTTCGACCTCCTTGCTCCGGTGCTTGGTGACAACTCTGTGTTTGCTGATGTGGACAGCACTGTTGCTGACGCCACCCTGCAACCCCTTATGGACAAGGATCCTAACATGTGTAGGTTTAAATATGATCAAATCCACTTATTAAGTGCAATTTGTGTCATTATGCTTTTGTACAACCAATAGTAAGGCTGTTGTTCCTCCTTTTAGACGAGCAGCCCTCAACCAGCCACCTCCTGTCCGACCTGAGCAGAAAGACGCCCTGGTCGGACCAGGAGACTCGCACGCTGCTAGAGATCTGGGGTGAAGATAACATCCAGCTCACCCTGAGGGGCTGCCTGAAGAACCGCCACGTGTTTGAGTACATCTCCGAGAAGATGGGTGACCGAGGATATATAAGGACCTCAGAGCAGTGCTACACCCGCATTAAACGCCTTAAGCATGGCTTCCTCCATGAAAAGTCAGTAATGACACAATTATTTCTTCTTTTAAATATTTTATTTCTATTTTGTAGTTAATAGCCAGCATCATATTGAAATTTTGGTTGGTTAGCTGTCAGAGATACCTCTGGACATGGTCAAACTTTATGGTAGTATAAAGCATTCGAGGAAATCTTATTCTACAAATGATTTTAGATAAAATGTGAAATGGAAAATCCCCATTGACTTCTTTTGGAGGTGTACGATAATATATCTCAAACTAAATCCTAAATAAATCCACCAAAATAATTATTATGCGCTTGTATTAAAAAAAATACTTAAAGTAACATTAAGCATGGCTGCAGGAAGGTCTGCATTAAATATCTTACACTGGGTTCACCCAATTTTATCAATATGCTTCAGCATTTCCCTCGTAGCATCAGTACTTTGTCAGTCCTGACACGTTGACGCTTTGATAAAGTTTTGATATGATCCAGAGCAAATCCTAGGATGTCTGATTTTGACCAATGTTTGCCAAGAACATTACTCTCTGTGTTGTTTATCATGGCAAATGTTTGTGCTTTGAATGGGATTAGCTTTGTCAGCTAATCACCAGGCTACATATTCAAATGCGAGGGGACTGGTGGTAACTGTGTTTTTGTCTTCTTTACCCACAGGGAGGATTTTAAATTCTTCAGCGAGATGGAGAAAATCTTCAGGAAGGAGTTGAAAGTGGACAGCTCAGTCGCAGACACGTTGGTCACAGATGAGCCGGACGACAGCACGCTTGAACTGGGCCAAAAGAAAGGTGAAACAAAAAGGAAAATTCACAACAGCAAAGTTGCATGTATAAACATTTATAACGCAGGATTGAAATGTTTGAAATTAAAAAAATCCTTTTCAGTTTTTTTCTAATCTTTAGGTCAGTTATTGGATTATTATGTGAATGTAGAATTTATACAGTGTTGATATTTGGCATCTAAACTCTGACTTTGTCACTCCCCACAAGAAAACACCAAGCACAGCAAGGTGCAGGGAGCGACGATAGCAGCATTTTAGACGTTTAAATCAGCTCATGAAAAGTGTTTTTGCCTTTGGCCAAACCAGAAAATTCCCAAATATTTTGTTTTTTGTTTTTTTGCCAAATGAGTACAGTAAATAAACTCTGTGAACTCTATCTACTTTGTCAGCTGCCTCAGGTAACCAGTGGATGTCTGACAGCTCTAAGCTGCCCTGGAGCGACGGGGAAACCGAGGTCCTCCTGGAACTTTGGGGGAGCGAGGAGATTCAGGAGAACTTGAAAGGCTGCACCAAGAACAAACACATTTTCATCCAGATCTCTGAGGTCATGGCCAGCCAGGGCTACCTGCGCACTCCCGAGCAGTGTCAAACAAGGATAAAGAGGCTGAGGGCCAATTTCCGACATTTCCTAGAAGGCAGAAAGTAAGCACCGTTGTTTGTTTGTTGTTGGGGGATGACCAGGAAGCATAATGATAATGTTGGAGTCTGAACATCCACAAATAAATAGTTTTATTCTCTAAACACGTTTCAAACCTCATAACATTTGATCTACTGCTGTTGCAGTAATTTGTGGCATAATTTTCCGTCTCCTTATAAAAAGCTCTGAAATTCTGTCTCATGTTTCCAGAGGAGAGAAACAGGAATGCAAGTTCTTTGACCAGTTGGTGCAGATATTTGGCAGCAAGTATGTAACGTCTGACCCCCGGGCCGAGGATACAGCCAATGTCGTGGGTAAGAAGGCACACTGTCCATCATGTCAGAGATTTTCCACCATTAGGCAGTGGCTTTAACAATAATGCCTGAGCCAGTAAGCTATGACAGTTTTACTTCAGTATTGCTGATTTTTGTAACAGGAAGGATTCATCAAATTGTCTCCAGTCCAAATTCCTGCTTTAAAAGTCAGATGTCATGTCATGGGACAGAGAGATCTTTTTTTTTTTTTTTACATAGTGTATGAAAATGAAACTAGAGTGGATGTAACTGTCTTTATTGTATTTTTTTTATTTGTACACTGTATACTGCATTGTGTATACATTGCACAAATGTTGGTTCAGTTTTCACTTTAGCACTGTTAAAGCAACAATCATTAAAGGAATAGTTTGACATTTTGGGAGTAGCTGGTTAGCTTAGCTTAGCACAAAGAGTGGAAACGGGGGGAAACAGCTAGCCTAGCTTTGTCCAAACATAACGAAAAATGCCTACCAGCACCTCTAACACTTACTAGCATGTTATATCTCAGTTGTTTAATCCGTTCAAAAACCGAAGTTCAAAAATGACATTTTTTGGTTTTGCAGAGAATTGTGTGGTGTTGTCTTTTGTGTTTTAGTATAAATTAAATAAAGTAAATATAACGTGTTAATTAGTGAGTTTTAGAGGTGCTGGTAGGCAATGTTGCACAGACTCAAGCTAGCTGTTTCTAGTTTGTATGCAAAGTTAAGCTAACAGGCTTCTTGCTCTGGCTACATAGTTAGCGTACAGACTAGAGAGTCTACCAATCTTCTCATACTATTTCTTACTATTAAACTATTTTAAAGATTTTCTTTACTGTAATTTTGTTGAAATAACAAATCTAAAGAGGAAAGATCACCAACTGGCTCCCTGGCTAACAAAAAACATAGCGCAGCAGAGTAGCTAGTGCCTATTCGGCTCTTTGAAATACACAATTTAACATCTAAAATGTGCTCTCTCTCTCTGATCCAGAGTCATGAAACCGTCCATTATGGTAGAGCCATATCGAGAGCACACAGCAGCAGCAGATGGAGGAAGAACATCCAACAAGGACATTCATGCAGAAACTGTGAACGTAACAGCTGTGGTGTGCAGTTGTTTACAGATGACAGAACAGGGCCTGTACAGGCTCACTCATATCCACATTTGCCTCTGTATATACTTCAGATACTTTTACATTCTTCAGACACACAGACCTACTTAGGCTTGGATTGCTGTGAGTGTGTGACTGTGTGTTTGTGTTCCTCCACCAGAGTGTCTTTTTGATTATTTACGACAGAGCCATGACACTAAAACCAGGACGCTCAGGGCTCGAGGGAAAAGAAAGAATCTCTGATTTTGACCTGGTGGGAGTCACACAAGATGCTGTCTTCCTCTGGAAAACACGTTTTTACTTGTATAAAATGTATTTTGTACTTGAACTTGAAGTAACTGAAGCAGAGCACACGCAAAAACAAATACACGCAAGGCCTCTAGCACTGTAACCACAGCCTACATTCGCTTTTTGGTCCTAGTTCAGGTCTTACTTGTCTTTTGTTTGTCATGTTTGAAATCTAGGTGGTGAAAAGTAAAAGATAAATTTGTTACATTAATTCTTATTTTGTGTTGAACTTGTTCAGAATTTTATTTATTTACATTAATGTTTACATATGTATTTCAAAGTTTTACAATTAAGTTACTCTTCAACTTTATTGAGGCATATTTTGTCCACAAATGTGTAGGAGGTTTTGTCATATCCATTAAAAGAAACTTGAAATGTCTGATTTAGGATTTATTTCTGTGATTTGTCATGTGTAATAAAAAAAATGTGTTTAAAGATTTCAAAATGTGTACAGAGGAACCATAAAGAAAACAATAAACCCAACAGCAGTAGATGAATTTAAAGCATAACAATTACAGCTCATTGCAAAATACAGTCAGAAGAACAAAAGTTACAGATAAAAATATGCAAAAATCTGTTAATATAATATATATTTAAATGCATGTAGGTCTAATCTATATAAGATGTGAGATCAAACAAGAGTAGAATAATGTATGGGAGAGACATTTTGGCACAAGCAATTTAATCAAGTGTTATATCGGTTTCCTTACAAAATTGTGGTGCTTTGAGTTAATTAGGGATGAAGATTAAATTTACAAACTTGATGCAGACTTACACTGGTATAAGTAATTTGGTACATTAACTACAGTAACTCAAATACTGTTCTCAAGTACATCTTCAAGATACTTCGACCTAACCTGAGTATATCAATACTATGAAATGACAGTAGTCGTGTGCAGATCCACAGACCCTCAGTGGGATAGGTGCTGGATACAAAAAACAATTGAACTAATGTAAATACAAGCTCAGAGCTCCCTTTACTTTACTTTACTGCGACATTAGATATATGTTATGACTTAATTTACAAGTTAAGATGTAACGTAAAAAAATATAAACTAAAAAAATGTGATTCATCGTCGCAGTTTAAAAGACCCAACAGTGTATAAAATACTCGCAATTAGCTTCACCTCAACCAACATTAATGTATCAAAAGCAATCTAATTGTATGTATAACGACTCTGGAGATTATTACTAAAAACTGTAGCTTTTGCTGAGCAGCAGCCACCATTGCCACACTTGACAATTATGGTGTAACAGCAGCAGTAATGCCAGTTTCATATCAACACCTCCCTAAACTCTGCTAATATTAGCCACTATGAGCTTCCAATCATACCGGACCAAGTAAGGCTGCAGCATCAAAGTATACTGAGTATACTGAACTAGACAAAGGTCCGTGTTAATGCTTGTGAATTCAAATTTTCATTTTTAAGAGGGATTTCCACCACTAAAAGTTACATAGTCTTATTTTAAATACACTTTTGGTGATGATACCGGCTATTAAAAGATCCCCATCAAATGCGCTTTCAATGTAAGTGATGGGGGCCAAAATCCACAGTGTGTCCACACAGTCATTTTGTGCAAAAATTCATTTAAATGTTTATCAGAAGCTTATATGAGGCTTCAGGCTGAGTTAGTCAGAGTGTTTCCTCTGACAGTGTTTCCCTGTTGAGCTGCAGTGGAGTGTTAAAAGATATCTACTTGATTTGAGTAATTTGGACGACTGAAGCTTCATATTAGCTTCAGATAGACTTTTAAGTACATTTTTGCACAGAAGAATTTTGGCCCCCATCACTTACATTGTAAGTGCATTATGAAGGGATCAGGAGCAATGATTATGGCAAAATAAACACATTTCAATGTTTATTTGAGCAACTGACTGTTGTTTTAAGAGAGACTTGAAAAACTGTGAGCCCATCCTTTAAATAAAGGATCTGAGTACTTCTTCCTGCACACCCTGCAGACATATAGTAGGAATGGGAAATCAGAAGGGAAAAACAGTAATTTTCAGGTCTTGAAACATCTTAAATGGCACTATCTTAGCCCACAGTGATCTAGTTAACTCTATCTCTCTCACGCAAACAAGCTCTGGATGATTTACTGCTGTTTACACTGACTGCAAGGTTCCTGGCCTGCCTGTTTTAGATTAGTTGAAGTGGACTGATGGGAAAGCAGAGGAGGTTGCTTGGTAATGACTTGTTAACAAGCCAACGTTTCCCGTTCCCAAAGCCATACATTTGACAGTGTAATTATGTTGAATTATGACAAATACTGTAGTCCCAGACTGTAACCATGGCCATGCTAATACTGTATCACACACTGACGCAGGAAGGTACAGGCTTTTCATTACTTTTATGGTCTACATGTTTGTCTAGCACACAGAGGCGGAGCTGAGCCGGAAAAACAGTAGAGACACTGTTGGTTTGTGCAGATGCATACCAGAGAAATATCTGGTATGAACCTCACAACGTAAAGACCTTTTGTGCTTCATACAAGGGCTTGACAGGAAAAAACTGTTGCAAAGTGTGAAATGCAATGTCAGAATATGCCACATACAGCACAAACTGATCAGGTGCGTGGAGGTTCTCTCTCTCTGGGCCAAACAATATGCTCAACTAAAAAAACATGGGGTCCTTTACACCATACACACTCCCTGGTGGGTTTGTCGGCATCGACCAGCACAGCATTGCTGGGGAGCAGCGGTGAACCTTCCTCTATCAGGACCGTGTAGAAGTCCTTGGGTTTAGAAGGAAATAAACACAAGCATTGAACCTTATGTTGGACAGGAGGCGGGTCTAGCTGTTCCTGCAGAGTCCTCAGCTCTGACAGAGGAATTATGCACACTGCGTTGTTATCACAGTTGTCCTCCGCTGCTTCTTGTCCCTCTCCCTGCACATTTGTCCCTTCCTCTTGATGTAAGACTACACCGTCAACCTCGCCGCTCTCTTCTGCTTCCCCATCTTCCCGGTTATCCTCCTGTGTTTCGTTATTATTGTTCTTTCTGATGAACACCACTGGAACCATTTTCTCTCCTCTCCTTTTGTATATCCAATAGCTCAACTTTGCACCACATATGTCCACAATTACCTGAGAACACAAGGAAAACATATTGCATTTAGGTGGATGGTTCATTTCATGCATTATGTTCATATTTGACCTTGTATGTGTTATTTCTGTCTATAGTACTTACAAAATAAGCAAAGTACAAAAAACAAATCACTAGCAACAGCGCAAAGAGGGCAGGGAGAACACTCACGATGGTGATCTGAAAAAAGAAGGAAAAAATTTGATTCGTTTTAGGCACTTTATATGACGCATCTGAAGATTTGACAAGCATACACAGTAAAAATGTTACTAAATCTTATTTAGTCTTTAAATATTTTCTACGGTGGCCCTGACGCCCAAATCTTAAACACATTAACAAATTAGAAAATACAACATCATTAGAGAAAACACACTGACATTTCAGAAAACACGACTTTTCAAGCAGCACATGGCGAGACAATTTCACACTGTCTTAAGGGAATATTCAGACAATCTGCCTGGTCGTAACATACTGTAATACTTCTTACCCAACTTGTCATAACGATCCAAAACGTGGAGCTGCGTTTTTCTACGAGGGATAAGACTGTAGGAAGACAAGGCTGCACACACACACACACACACACACACAGAAGATAAATTCTGTAGGGGGGAAAAAACTCCTTTGGTAGTATTAAGAGTTTGACAACAAACAAAAATCTGCGTGATCAGGCCTGTGTGGGTGTGGTTTGACCAGATTTCAATGACAACTCATTAGATTTTGATCCAAATATTGTAAAATCCTGATTGGTGCTCAGATCAAATCGCTGAAAAAACCTGATTGTGTGACAGATATATTGGCGGGCAGCACAACTTGAATAAAACTGACAAAACTCAAAAAAATCCATAAGGGGATGACCGGGTCTTCTCTTGAATTTTGTCGATTGAGACGCTGTAAATAAGTATTTCAGCTGATTTTTGTCACAAGAGCATATATAGAAATCTTTCACTTGAAAAACCCAAAAGCACTTGAAAATTGTTCATATAGGACAACATCACTCATAATAAGACAGTGAAGGAAAAAAAAGGTTGTCAGGGCCTTAAATAATTCAGTTCAACTGGAGCTACATTTTACCTTTTCATAAACAAGGCTGTCTCCAACTCCAACCTAAAACAGAAATGCAAACATTATGTGTTTATTATAAACACGGCAAAATATACTGTGTTATGGAATATACATTAACTTTACTTGTTAATTAATTGATTTAATGTGAGCTATGACAGTAATATGCATAAATATACATGTCAGTCGAACCAAATGATCCAAACGCTCTGAGCTCCCTGGTTAACTGCTTGTCAACAATCAATAAATGGATGAAAAATAACTTTTTAAAATTAAACCAGGAGAAAACAGAAAATCTTCTGGTTGGGATTTGCTGTATGAGAAACTCTGTAATCTGGCCGCTCCCCTTGGAGTAATCTTAGGATCTGAATTTTTAAACATCATATAAACAAGGTGACCAAAACTGCTTTTTTAAATCTCAGGAATATCACAAAAAAACGTCCGTTTTTAACTTTAAAAGATGCCGAAAACATAATTCATGCCTTTATATCGAGTTGACTTGACTATTGTAATGCTCTTTAAAATTACAGGTCTCCCTAGAAATATGATCCAGATCCAGAATTCAGCTGCCAGGCTCTTAACTAAGGAAGAGCATTAGTCATATTAGTCTTAGCCTTTCTAAACTGGCCCCCAGTTTCTTTTAGAATTGATTTTAAAGTGTTTTTACTTGTTTTTAAGCTCCTAATGGGTCAGAACCAGCCTACATCACAGACAGCCTGACATGTTACTGCCCACCACGTGCCTTCAGGTCATCTGCTGCTGGTCTTTTAGAGGCTGGAAATCAGGCCCATAAGGAAATTGGGGATACTGCTTTTTTTTAACTATGCCACAAAATTATGACATCAGAGAGGCCAACTCCCTTCCTTACTGTAACACTTCCTCTGTTTTTAATGATCTTACTGATCTGATTGCTCTGACATTGCATGTAAAGCACTTGTAAAGTAATATTGTGACTTCTACACTGCAGTTGTTTTACTTCTCCGTCACCCAAATTAGCTTTGTGCTTTGCAGCTACGTGTCTGTTTGAAGGGCGAATGCCTCACACATCCGGAGCTGTCATCCTCTCTGTCACATAAGCAGGAGTCTGGGAGCGGGGATTTCCAGTCTTGGTAACCTTGGAGTCCGCAACACTTAAACTGGAACGAACACACACACGCACACAAACCAACAGATGATCTGAAGCTACTTATAAGTGTGTTTTATGAATGTTTATAAAAACACGTGTTATATCCTAAAAGTCAAATTTCCTGTCTCACCTCAGCCTGCCAGCGATACACATTATCGAGTGTATGACAGACCGTGTCAGTCAGCTGGTTTTGTGTGTTTAGTGTCTTATTTGTCAGCGGTAGCAGAGCCAAGTAGCGCTTCTCGAACTCCTGTAGCTTCTACAGAGAGATGAGAAAGACATCTGTAATTATTTGCATGCTGTTAATAGATGACTGATTAACCCACACTCTTGCTAGTTCAGGTTTAGAGCATTTAAATGCACAGGAAGGGTGTGAGTTGCCCACCTGAGTCTCTTCTTTCAAAAGGCTTTCAGAAGATACAACCATAAACACAAGCAGGCAAGTAGTCGTACCCAGTAACTACAGAGAGACAACAAGAGAGGCGAAAAGCCGTTTTAATTTAATTTTTTTTGTCCTATAGGTGAATATATAGATGTACATCACATCTTAGACTCAAACATCCACATACCGCCTTTAAATAGAAGCCCTTCTTTCTCCAAAATTCCAGCAGTAGCAAGATACAGACTGCCAAGCTGAGCCCTGACCACAAATACACATGTCTGGCTTCTTTTCTCAGCCTGGTCGCATCCTACAAGAACAAAACTCACAGTCATATATATCATCAAGGACAGAGCACAACACCAGTAAGCAGGTCTGGGTATCAAACCTTTTTGGTACCCTGCTCACTTATCATTATCGTATAGTTTGATTGTTTTATACAGTAAATTCCAGATTTTTCTGCTTTTATCATTAACAGGCGTACAACAGTTCTGACACTTAAAATGAGTCTTGTCTTGTCTTTCACTAAAATTTGTTTGTAGGTAATCAGTTAGTAACAGTAGTTTTACCTCCGGGCTGTTCACACATTCAAAGCTCCGGCTGTTCAAAAGGTGTCC
The DNA here is from genome assembly GCA_038419695.1 of Scomberomorus guttatus. NCBI lineage: Eukaryota > Metazoa > Chordata > Actinopteri > Scombriformes > Scombridae > Scomberomorus > Scomberomorus guttatus. Next base: position 11,451,779 of record CM076466.1, on the reverse strand, counting down.
TGATGCTGTCAAGATGAGCAACAGTAAACACCAAACCTGTAAAAAAACATACTTTACTGTACATCTGCAAATTTGACTTTTAATAAAGACAAGAAGTGGTGGAAAAGTACATCAACTACTGTTCTTATAGGTACAATTTTGAGGTACTTGTACTTTTTGTACTATTTCAACTGTATGCTCATTTGTACACTACATTTCAGAGGCAAATATTTTACTTTTTACCCCCCTACATTGATCTCGAAGCTGTATTTTCTTTGCAGATCTAATGTTTTCATCAGTAGATGTTTATCACGCACTGCCTTGTAACGTCATTAAATTGTAATTAAATTAATAATTAAATAATTAGACCAACAAAAGACAAGACAAAGCAAATTGAACTAGGCTCTAACAGAACAACACTCATCAATCTATCTATCTAATTGTAAAACGACTATAATACTTACCGCATATATTATCACCATTGATGTTGCAGCCCACAGTGTGGAACTGGGCTTCCGGAAAAATGCGGATTTCTTGTCATCAGCAGCCATGTCTTCACAGTTGTATTTCTCCAGCTGCTACAACTGGGGGAACAACCACACAATTGTCACCGGTCAGATGTTTGGTCGTGTGAAAATACAGGAGGGATGACCTCCCATACAGAGGTGGTATCTGAACCTCTTGCCTCCTGCGTGTGTGTGTGTGTGTGTGTGTATGTGTGCGACAAAAACTCAGTGAACCACCAGCCAAAGAATACAAAAGTAAACAACCGCTTATTTACTTAAATTCTGTCTTACTTTTGCAGTTTTGTGATGAAAAGTTGTACTTGAGAGCAAAAAAACGCTGGATTTAGTAAGTCCAACATGATCATGTTTGTTTACAAACTATGCCAACTTCAGTCCTTCAATTGTATTGAGGGCTTTCTGTAGGACGCACGTAATGAAGCTCGTTTTGCGTACGATGCATTTGCTTCCTTATAGTTAGCCAATCCTGTGTCCTGACACAAAATTTCGATACCACCCCTGAAATCGACTGGCTCTAACGGTTCAAACGAGGTGTCAATCATCCAAATCGACCAATCCTCTGCCGAGATATTAGCCCGCGTATCTTCCGGAGCAGAAGTAGGCGATCTTTGTTTTTGAGAGAGTTTGTGAGTATTTATGACCATTCATTGCAACAAAAATGGCAGGACGTCATCCAAACAAACTGTCCATGGAGGAGGTGTTGTATATTTTATTTGAGGAGGATCCAGATGACCCAGTTTCAGCTTGCAGATTCCTCATCTGACGATGAAGACTTGTTGCAGGACTTTGACAGCGACTGATTACAGTGATTACAAGCCTCCATTAGAAAGGTACAATTCAATTTATTATTTACTAGAGAGACATGCCAGTGATGACTGACAGAATCAGAAAACACTGCAAGGTGCCATGATGCTGGGTGAAGAGGGTGAAGACAGCGATATACTGTCGAAAATGTCTGGTCCTACTGTGTCTGACATCAAAGAAGAACTGTTTCCAGCTCTGGCATGACAGCCAGTGGAAAGGAGCTGTTTTTGTTTGGACTTTACATTCTGTGTAAATAGTTGTGTGTGTGTTTTTTTTTTTTTTACAGTTTCCAGTTTGTTTTTATTATTGTTGATAAATAAATGTTTCATTTTGATTCAAACTTCAGTTGCTTTTTATGGTTTTACAGGTTTGGTTGATTTTTCAAAAAAATTGAAAAATCTCAACAAAAAAAAAACTGTTGAAAATGTTTGTGATGATCACCAATAATGACAGAAAAGTGAAATTGATGGTTCAGTACATCAAATGCCTGCACTCCAATGCAATGGAGGAATTTTGTTTCTGTGCTCAAAGCATTTTAAATTACATTTGAATAACTCAACAGCAAATAGTCTTTCCAGAAACAATTTACTTAACTGTTATTTTTGTAATATATCATTCTGCTTATTTTAAGCTCAGTGTTGAGTGTTTTATGACCCCTTAATGTCCAGTTGCCCATTTTACCCCCATCTGGATGGACAGAACGATTATAACACAGGTAAAAAACAGGTGATCCCTTTGAAACATGAAATTAGATTTTCTCTAAGAATCCATTCATAGCTTAAATACTTGGTCATGTGCTAAAAATGTATGTATCCTGTAGTTTATGTTGTACTTTTGGAAGTTACTAAACCAGTTATTCTTCATCTCTGAGGCCATCTTCTGTACATTTGCATTACATGCATTGAACAAGACTGTTGGGAAGATCTGATAAGGCTGCATTGACAAAGGAAATAGTAAAAAACAGTGTACTTAAACATGTTATAAGTTCTATATTCATACATACAGCAAAAACAGAGGGAAAAGGCTCTGTTTAGTTATTTAACTGTTTTTAATCAACAAAATTGATGGGAGAAGTTTGATGGTTAAAATGTTCCCACAGTTTTTCTTCTTTATCTTTGCTTTATCCTTTCTGGGACCCTCAGCTCTCTACATGTTTCAAACTGGGGGCAACTTGAAGCTTCCATCAAGTTCCTCTGTCCTCCTGGAAGTTGGTGGCAGTACACAAGACAGTCTGCGCAGATTCACAGTGTTAGCCGGCGCGTTCTTGATCGCAGGCAGTTTGCAGATGCTGTGCTGCACTGCGGTGGGCCTCAGGACAGTCATTTCAGGTTTGTGTCCTGCTGACCGGCAGCTGGCTTGGGTCGAAGTTTGAATTGGGGGCAAATGTCTGGGGGGTTTCAGCTGACTGCCCTCCTTGTTACCACGGTCTTGTTTGACAACTGCCCAAAGTTAAGGAAAAATAAGACAGTAAAACTTTTGACTGAGAAGCATGAAATAGTAGTAACCTGCCTCCAGAGTCATATATATTAATCTTGAACAGAAACACCCGATCAAACAACTCCCTGATTACATTGTGTGTGCTTAGATGCTCTTGGAGGGAAAATCAAATCTCACCTGTAGGTATCATGGACAGTTTGAATTCCTCAGAGCCATGTTTTCCCAGCTGTGAATGCTGCGAGTCCAGCCTGAAGCTGGAAGCTACCTGCTGCTGGAAAACTGCTTTAACTGGTAATGGGGGAAAGTGGGTTGAAACCCTTTTGCCACTACCTGTATGCTAGTAAAGTACAGTAAAAAACAAAAAAAGACAGTCAGCATATCTGGTTTTTAACCGCCTTCACTACTGATACTACATACTGTATAAAACACTATATAGTAATAATAAACACAATATTAGTACCCAATGTAATACTATGCAGTGTCAGTTAAATGATGTATTTGTTTTGCAGTTGTTTAGATTGGCAGACTGACCCTTGTGTTGCTTGTGTGTTTTCTCGTCGGCTGGCCATTGCCAATTTTTGGCAGGAAGCATCCGTGTGAAACAGGCTTGGACACGTGTGATGTCAGGAGGTCATGGACGTCTCCTGCATGAACCTGGCATGTGTCGCAAAATAGAAAATAGTTCAGAATGACATTTGAAGGTGACAAAAACACTTAAGATCAAAAGCTGGTGTGAAAGTTGCCAAATGTACTTTGACCATATTTAAATCTACAGAGCAAAACACATCGTAGGGCCGAAAAAGGAACAGGATTAAGAAACAGCTCAGAATGAAAGGTGCTTTAATAGAAATGTATCCAAAGTGTGTGACAGACAGTAGATGAATAACAGAGCGAGCTGCAGTGTTGAAAGTTATCTCGTGCCCACCTGTTTGTTTGGGTTCAGATCACTTCCATCAGCTCTCTTCTCCCATTTTTCTCTGATTTTCAGCGGTTGCCTAGAGAAAACGTTTAGAGTTTAACCTCTGCTAATATTGATTTGGGGCCTCCAAAATCAATGCAGCATCCCATGTTCTACAATATAGTTGCTTACTTACTTTCTTTGCATCTTGTCACTCATGGTTTCAGACAGAGGGTGCAGTGAACTGCTGAAGTAAAAGTCTCTCAGAAAATAGTCAATATGCAGTTTGCATATTGTGATGAACTGTGAAGAATGTAGAGACAAACAGCAGCTGTGACAGTTACACCTCCATGTTCCACTAAGGAAAACATCATCATGTTATGGAACCACAAATGGGACAATATTGAAAACATAAATACCATAAACTGTAAAAATAAACAATGAATCGTTAAAATTCACATTTTCAGGATGAAGATTCATAAGTACATTTCCAAGGTCTGTTGTGTAGTGTAATGTTGTCATCTCTTTCATTGTTTCATCTTTTTCCATGGGCCCTTGAAAAATTTAAAGTTGTTTTTTTTTTTTAAATAATAACATATTTGTAAAGCCACGAAGACTTGATGCGACCTGGAAGTATTATTATCAGTGAAACCAGATTTACAGGAGATCATTTTACCTAGAGAGGCTGTCAATCAAAACCCTCAGCTGCAGTTAATGTACTGTGTAAGACTTTATAAAAAAGAAATAAACATTAATAGCTCTAGTCTGGGTGAGACGGCTCATAATCAAGACATGTGTTGTGTTATATTTAGGTCACGTGAAACGGGAAAATATACAACATGAGGACCAATATCCTGTTACAGATCTGTTAGCTGTGACCAAGAATCACAAGGAAATGGGGCAAAAACTCGAGGGAAGACATGTATGATATGGAAAGACTCAGATGTTGAAAATGATGAAAATTCAACAACTGGAAATAAATTGAAATGTGGGAAAACTCAACTGTTTTTAAAACCCATTACAAGGATACTACTAAATTCTTTGTGATTTTGGTGTTTCTTCTGTAATAACAAAATTGAAAGCAATACAATTTCAGTTAGAGAAAAGGTGCCTCATCGAAAAAAAATTATGGAAAACAGTGTAAGTGAATGTATTGATCCCTACATTACTGATCTAAGAAATGATAATCTATTATTGTTTACTATTCTGTGTTTCATTATTTCATTATTATCTTCCACAAAGTGTTTGTTGTGTTTTCAGTTTTGTTGATGTGTTTTCTGATTTGTCAGTGCGTTTTCTGTAATGTTGTGTTTTGCACCTCGGGGGCCACCATATAAAACAAACCAAGCATAAATATATAAAAAAATAAGTAAATTGATCTTGATTGATGAAACAGTGGACAAGAAAAAATACATATAGAAACCAAACAGTCAAAAAACAACTAAAGAGAGAAAACATACTTAAAAACTATTTGAGCTAAGCAAACACAAATCTGACCTCCTACACTGTTCCTGTTTTCATGTATCTTTGGCCACACACAGTAATTGCAGTTAATTCACGGGAACAATATTTGACAAATACAATACATACCATAATATTGTATTTTTACTTACAGAATTTGCCATGTTTGACCACACTGAACCAAATGATTTCCCCTTCAGTGCCCTCACCTCTTCTTCAATTTCAAAAAGTTCTGCTCTGATGTTTTTACTGCAACTTGCAAATGTTGCCCACTTGGTGGCGCCAGTGGATAATAAAAGTTACTCTACAGTAACAGACATTGATTCCATAACAGTATTTTAAAGTCCTGATTTTAAAAGAAAACCCAAAATCACACCAAAACGATTGATAGGTTACTTTTAAATTCCATACTGCTGTATATTTGTCTGTATATTTGTCTGTGTAGTCTACTGTCTTGTCCCAGTGGAAGTTGCGTGCTGTCTCTTTGGACTGTATGTTTGGTCCTGTTTTTTCTGTACCAGTGTCACTGTCATAACACACCGCATGTAAAACACACATACAGTATGCTTACATAGACGGCTTCACACAGACACAGAGACAAATGTATACACACATATACACAGCTCCCAGAAGCTGGGACAGTAATTATGTGTCTAAATCTGACAGAGCGTCCAACCGCCAATGTCTGGCTGCCTGTCTGCATGTGTGTGTGTGTGTGTGTGTGTGTGTGTGTGTGTGTGTGTGACATTGGTGAAGACAGAGACAGGCTGGCTGGAATCTGTTGAGGGAAGGGTTATACTGAGGGTGTTGCTGCACTCAAGCACACACTCACACACACACACACACACACATACATACACAGGCCCGAGCAGTGCCACATCACCCACCTCACCACCATGTCCACTTTGCACACACTCTCTCCTTCACACACAGTTTTTCTACACACATCTCGCACACACAACTTCACTGAGGTCCAGATATATGACCCTGCATCATACGTAACATCAGTTAAGGTGACTTTTGTTTGTCTAACAGTACTTTCAAAAATAGAGGGTCTGTCAAAAGTCAAAAGCAAAATTAAGTTTTTATTTTCTGACTAACAGCTTTACCTTTTTTTGTGATTGGTTACATGCATGGTTCAATACTGAGTCCACACCTTTACAACAGTCAACTATACCAACACACTGCAGGAAACACATGATGCTTCTTCTTATGGCAGGTCTATGAGGTTAAAACACTTTTTTATTAGTGTGTATATGTTGTTTTTTAATTGTTGATAGTGTAATAAATGTGTATACTGAGTAAACAAACGTCTCATTACAAAATACAGTAAGATTTATACCTCACCTACACCTACAGTGTATTCTACAGTAATGAGTCACAGACATGCAGCAGGAAAGGTTTCAAACGGCTCTATTTTTGACTGTTTTTCTTGTTTCTTGGTGGGCTGCAGATCAACAGAGTTTTGTTGATAGTTTGTGTTGGAGTGAGAAAAGTATTGAGGAAATTTGAAGGCTGTAGTTAATGAATGCTTTTTGTGTGGAAGCCATGCAAATGTTGCCACAGTTTGGGCCATAATTGCTGCTCTTGTGTTGACTGTGTGAGGAGTTTTGAAGATGCGTGCTCACTATTTGAACCATGCGTGCAGCTAATCGTGAAAAAACTGTGGTACTCCTCAGCACAGATTCTCCAGGTCTCCAGGAACTCCACTCTTACAGAAAAACACTCTCTCATTTGGTGTTTTGACGATGGTGACGGAGACACGTTTGCATCTGATTCGCATCATTTTCATCAAACCATTCGGTGACCCCTCGTGCCCTGTGCCTTTGTTTTTTGCAGGTGACTTAGATAGCACATATTTTCAAGATGTAACTCACTCTGATTAGCCTAATGTTTGCTTTTGTGTTCAATTTTGTACCTAAAGTTGGGTTACTATATATTTTTTATAATATCTGGCTTGAAGATGTTCTCTAACTCTGGGGTTATATAGCCACACCCCTAGGAGGGACAACCAAAGATTATTTATTCCATGACACACACCTGAGTCAATTTGATGCCTCTGTGCCTGAGGACAAGCTAATCTCTGCTTTGTACTCTTTATGATATGTAATAAAGAAGAATATTTTTAAGGGAGCATTTTACAGTGTTGCGAGAGGCAGGGGGTGGTGCAACATGCCACTGAGTCACTGCTTTACCCTGAGGGCAGACATTTTCACCCTTCTTCATTACTGCAACAGGCAGACTCACGTTTTCTCTCTCTCTCCCTCTCTCTCTCTCTCTCTCTCTCTCTCTCTCTCTTTCTGTCTGTCTGTGTGTGTGTGTGTGGCCAGTCCAGACACACTCATCCTGCTAAGTTCACAAACATGCAGCTTCATGCTCTGCCCTCAACTGTGTGCACGTGTGTGAGAGATGGAACAGTTGAGTTTATCATTCAGTGGTGAGAAAGAGAGTCAAAGAGAACATCTGACCGCGTGTGTGTGTGTGTGTGTATGTGTGTGTGTGTGTGTTGGGAGCCTCCCTCCCTATAGGGTTGTGTACGGGCTTGTTACAGCAACATTCCTCCTCTCAGCTGCTTCTGAACAGCACATTCCTGAAAGAGAGGGAGATAGAAAGAGGAAGACAGATAGAGAGAAGGTGAGTAAGACTGGTGACAGAAGGAGAGGAAGATAGAAAGGGGGAGTTAGAGAGAGAGGGGAAAGACAGAGAAGGTGGTTTACAGAAAGTATGGACAGAGGGAGGAAAAAATAATATGAATATGATACTGTAATTGATAACTGATCCATGTTGGCCCCCTCTTGAGGTCAGAGCAACCAGAGCCGGCGCTGAGGAGAGGAAGAGACAGAGAGACGGGGGATGGAACTCAGAAGGCCATAAGGTCTTTCTTAAAATGTAATTCCTCATACAACCATAAGACACACAGACACACACACAGAGTGCAGTAGAGTCCTCTTTGGTGCCTGTTCATCTCCTCTGTCTGCTTGACCTGTTTCCACTCAACTGTGGAACAAATCTCACCACACAGACATGCATAATGATTCAGAGACACGACTACGGACACAGTAGAAAAACATAAAGAGCGAGCTCGTCTTAAACTAGCAACAAAATATAACAAAGCAACATATAAAGTAACTCAAATGGTCAGTTGAAAAGTTTAGGTCCAAATATAGAATTCTAAACAACATTTTCCATCGTTTTCAGGCAGATATGCAACAAAATGTCTTGAGGTGATTCAAGTTATGCTTAAATTTTGCACCGATCTCATGAGTTTGCGGACATAAAACATGTTGTTCATCTTGTGTGTCATGCAAGTGCAGGTTCACACGCAGCCTGTGTGATGATAGTTGATCTTCAGTGTGTTCATATAGTGGGTGAACAGTTAACGTTGAGCTGAAAGTTGATCAAACAATTAGTCGATCAACAGAAAATGTATCAGCAACTCTTTTGATAACTGATTTATCGTTTTAGCAATTTTTCTTGTAGAAATACCAAAAATTCCCCAATTTAAGCTTTCAAATGTGAGGATTTGCTGCTTTTCTTTGTTTCTTTTGTTTGTTAATGTGACAGTCAACTGAATATATTTGAGTTGATTGGACGAAACAAGACATTTGAATGCATCACTTTGGGCTTTAGGGCATTTTTGCAATTTTCTGACAGTTTGTAGACCAAACAATTCAGAAACTAATAGGCAGATTAATCAATAATAAAAATAATCGTTAGTTGCAGCCCTAATGTACAAAGACAAACATACATCCCATTCAGTACACAGCTAAGGGCGTGTTTGTGGACTACAGAACAAAAGGTCAAAGGTGAACACACACATCATCGTGGATGGAGTTAGTTGGCTGAGTTTTAAATGGACTACAAAGGCAACAAGGATCAATAGCCTTTATGTTTGGGCTTATTGTGCTTTTTCCTCCCCGTTTGCCTTTATCTTATTGATTCGAATTTCACTTTCTTTTGTGTCGGAGAGAAGAGACAAAAAATTTAATTAATAGAGAAAGAATAGGAAAAAAAGAAAACCAGCAGTGTCCCTCACGTCGGGTAAATAAAGACAGGGCAGGAACACAGAAAGACGGGGAAAAGAAAGCAAAGAATACATTAAATATTTACAGAGGATAACAAGCAAATAAGCTTAAAGACAAGAGCAACAAAAAAAGCAGTGTGTGTGTGTGTGTGTGTGTGTGTGTGTGTGTGTGTGTGTGTGTGTGTGTGTGTGTGTGTGTGTGTGTGTGTGTGTGTGTGTGTGTGTGTGGAAGGCTTGTTGGCTCAGTGACAGCGTCCCTTCTCCTTCTCCCTCTTACTCGGACTGAATAGACGGGTTTGTTTGTTGTCACTGGTAGAACTAAAGGAAAACAAAGTGACTCGATTTCCCTTCTCTCCGTGTGTGTGTTTATTGGAAGACAGTTAATCATGCATAAGTGTCTATTGAGTTCCCGTTCCCCAACAACTCTATCCAGAATACCAATTTACCATTTTCTTCCTCTGTTCTTCTCTCCATCTTTGGCTCTCACGCTTTCTTTCTCTTCAGTTTGTCAGTTACATTAAATTTAAATGACCTAGATGCTCAAAATTAGCATCCCTAAATATAATTATGTAACACTCATATAATTTTAATCTGCTGCTGTTACTAGAACTACTAACATTTATTTTTGCTGTTAGCACTAACACTATTATTGCTGTTACTTTGTCTATTATACGACTACTGGTACCTTTACTACTTGCAGATAAGCACATCCGAGCTCTTCCATTCCCTTAATCCAACTTTAAATTCAAATATGCTTTATTTGCATTACCAGTGCAAAAATAAGTATATTAGACACATCTTCTGCAGCATCTGTGCGACCATTAGTGGGAATATTTCATGATTCATTTGTTTGCTTCTATTTCTGGTGATATTTTAATCCAGATTATATATATGACCCATTAATCTGTTGGCTGTTAGCTGTTTCTTCACTCTGATTTTCATATAATCTCTCTCCATCCATCCATCTATCTATCTATCTATCTAGTGCACTTATGTAATGGCTGTATGGCTTCATGACAGGATCATCAGAGTTATTCACAATGATTTTAGACCACGTAGAAGATTAACCAGTTTTCGAATATATCTCAAATATATCTCCTGGTAGATACAGAAAGGTCTGTTTTGGATAAATCAAGGTTAGAGTTAAAACTAAGAAGTTAGTTAAGAATGGGTTTTGATCAGAGGCTGGTGAGAAAATTCAGCCCCTTCTTCACAACACAAGGAAACAGTAGTTTTCTTTAGTGTTTACATACATTTTGAATGACTACCAATCAGATATAATCTCAAATGTAAGACACCAGACTAGAGTAGTTGCTGTATATGCAGGAAAACAGAATATGTTGTCAGATTGATCAATACTGGAATTTTATTAACAGCAGCTACCTACCAGTATAAGCAGCATATATATCTTATAAAGCTATATCCATATAGTATAACTTACTGTTATACACTGTTACACAATGCAGTCTACACCACTTGAACAGAGCACCCACCCAATAAAAATGATTTTTTATGACATTACTGCACAATAAAAATATTTTGCCCTCTTCTCCCTTTTTATGTTTCTTTTTTCTTATAAATAAAAATGTAAAAAATATGTACAAACTTTGCCCTAGTTGTCCTCATATGTTAAACTATTTTTGTTGGTGTTTCAATAAAAAGATTTAATCAGAAAAGTTACAGAACTCTTATATTTGTGTACAGAGATATTCAGAATTTATTTTGAATTGATTCATAAAATAGAATATAATAAGCTATAACTTTATTGTCCACATACTGTAGGTTAAAAATATTTTTGGTCCATTTGGCAGTCAATTAAAAGATTAAAACAAACACAGAACCTAACAACACTGACAGTATCAGTACAAGCAAGTAATAAAATACAAAATTTAATAAAAAGACAGAATTACTGAACAGTAACATGTAATAAACTTATAGAATATATCAGAAAAAGATTAATGCACATTGCCGTACTACATTTAAATCATAGATTTAAATTTTACATTTGTTATATTGACTTCTTTTTAGTTATTTATGATATAGTGACGATGACGAAACGCGTCGAAAACAGACACTGATTCTATCTAATCAGATCTGGCTGTTTGGTAGAGCTACATCAATGTTAGCCAATGGGATTGTGATTCCCAGTCTCATCTGTCCAATCACAAGCAGATATATCCTGGAAGGGGTGGGCGATTTTCTCCGTAGGCTTTGCCCAGTCCGGATGTTCCCCAGTAGCGAATAACGAGCAGCAGTGTGTGAATGTGGCAACCGAGGTAGACAGGGAGGGGTAGAAAGACCGACCGGACCAGGATTGTTGTCCTTTTTTCTTTATTTTCCTTTTCTCGCAGAACCAAATTTTCACAGCGTATGTTACGGCACGGTTGTGAAGTTGTTTCTAGAGCAGAAAAACCAACCGCCGCTGCTTTTCTTCGGGACTAACCGTTACCGTTGTGAAAACAGCCCCGAAGAAAGAAGGAAAGGGAGAAACAACATGGGGCGATAATTTAAAAAAAAAAAAGAAAGAAGAAGGTGTTGTAAACCGACGATGACTCCCTGGGAGGATCCGTGAAGCTTATTTATTTTTATTTATTCCCCCTCTCCCTTTTCCCCTGTCTTTTTTGTTTTATCTTTACATTTTTCTCCTCCCCTGCTACTCAGGGAGGTAGTTTTTTTTTAAGGAAAAGGGTAACAAGAGGACTGAAATGATGGACCAAGCCGACATCCTGAGAAAGTTTATCCAGGGGGTGAAGGCCATGAGAGAAGGGGACGAGGAGAGGGGAGAGGACAACTTCGGCAGCGACTTTATGGTGGGTCAAAAATTAACAGTAGCCTCCTTTACCTCCTATCTAGACCTTTCTGCTTTCATAGCGTCCACCTTTTTCCTCCGTACTGACCCTCCATATCCCACCCCTCCCCGTCTCCCGGTTCCCCTGTATCCCACAGGAGGTGAGGCAGGGGCGGCCCACACTGCCCTCTTCCTTTTCCTCCCATTTCCAGGCTTTACATGGCGGCCTAGCATTGTCTCCCACAACCACAGAAACACCACCGGCTCCTGTTTCTTTAAAATAAAGAGACAACAGCAAAACAAGACACATTCACGTCACTTTGCAGCCCTTTGCCGGCTAATTTTTTTTTTTACATGGCTTGTAGATAAAGTGGGCTGAAGTGCAGTGATATTGTGGCTATTTGCTTACTAGTCTGTTATGTTGGGGTACAATGCAATGACTCATTGTCCTGTCTGATACTCAAGAAGCAGTGGATATCCAGATTTAGCTCACTTGTATGTATTACCTTCCATGGTTTACCTGTAGTATTCCTGTGCATAGCTTTGTTATAGTCTATATAAAGGCTAGGAATCCCAATGACATATTTATAGGATGACTGTAGTTACTTATTTAGTACAATATTGTGTAGATATACACTTCAGTGAAGCACAAATCCACCTAATGACAGTTAAACCAATACCCATATTTGCGAAATCCACTTTTCAGGATCCATACACTCATTTTAGTCAACCCTCGTTGATATAAATAGGGTGGACTGAATATTAGAAACACAGTATAATGCAATAAAATTCAGCAGCACCACAAATACAGCCTCCAAAATGACCATAGAGTTGAATCAACACCTCTCTAAAACAGTTAAAACTCTAAAACTGAACATTATAGCCTACAGAGTTATTGTATTTGACTGTATTAGTTTTGGTCAGGTGTGAACTGACAACTGGGTGTAAATGTTAAGAGCATAAAATCCAAAGTATGTATCATAGTTTATCATGTCTTTTTGTACCTTTGTATATAAGTGGAAAAAAACATACATGTATTGTTAAACTAACACAGTTTTGATAACATATTTTGTTTACCTTATGATGACCGCTGACCCGCGGTCATAAGTTTACCCACACCGTATCGCTCAATGTTATTGTGTTGCAACTGCAGACTCAAAATAGGATTTCTCTCAGGCTTGTGAAATAGCTGAAATAGCCACAGCAGGAATGGCACTTCTGTCATTAAGTCTGTGTCATGATGTGATCACTTTAGCTAAATGGCTTTGATTAGGATATGTTAGGAAGTGTTGTTCCAGCTGGAGGTTTTGTCATAGCTGGTGTTCACATATTTAATGCACATTTTATTTATGATCTATATTTGCAACAATGCAATTTTAAACAACTATTAGTAAAGTCATAACAGGATTCAGATGAAACAGGCCTCAGCTACAGTTTAACTAGTTGTAGCAGCAGGTTAGCTTTGGGTTTACTTTACATAAAAATAATGATTCAGGGAAGTGAGGTGTTTTGGTTTGTTTTATTGCAAGTTGATTGTTTGGGGAAGAAGCTAATCTGCGTAAGAACTTTTTCTCCTTTAGCCTACAGTTGCAAACACACACACACACTCACTCCCTTCTTCCAACTTCCCTACTTCATGCAAGCTGCTTGCTGGAGCTTGCAACATTCTTTCTTGGCCCATTTCATAACATTTTGTCCTGGCTTTAAAACCGGAGCTTTATCAACTCTTGGGCACACTTTGGATAAAAGCTACACAATTGGCCAGGCCTCTCTAAGAAGTAAATATATGAGAAAATATCCTGCAAAAAGGAGAGATCCGTGTATTTGTGTCTAATTGTGAGCTGATGATTTGGCCTGTCCTGTCCTTCGAGTGTGTGTTTCAGAAAACAGGGAGTTAGCGGATGTTGCGCAAAGACCAGACTACCAGGGGCGTTGGGGTGTGTGAGAGACATTGAGGAAGTACTTTATGGATGAGGGAGAGAGCAAAAGGAGCTGGGACTAGTCTGTTCTTGGCTTATTTACAGTCTATTCATTTCATAATGCACATCATCAGAAGTAAAACTTTTTATATGCTATCGCCTTTTAGCTGGAAGTATTATCTTGTATATTTTTAAAAAATCTTATTGAGCATGCATTTTTATTGGCTGCTTATTCTGCTTAAACTTTATGACCCCATGTGGAGTTGGCTGGGTAAATGTAGGTTCTTCTTTTAGCAACACTGTACCCGTCATTCATAACTTTACACACATCAACACCATGTCAAACTGCCTACTACAACCACAGTCGTCTGCTGTGGGCGAAGTGCTGTCCCACCCCTCCAGCCTTTGTGCTGGTTGAAAACAGCAGCCTTTTAATTGCAGGCCCCTCGTCATGCCGTAATTCATGATTTTTCATTTGATATCTGCTCAGTCTCCTTTCAAATGAGCTTTATTGGCATGAAACACGATAATTTGTTTCTACAGTGAAACATATTTCCTGTTAGCCTTTAGGCTATCACGCGTCCCACCAGACAGTAACTTGACTTTCAAACAGCTCATATAAACCTTGTCTTTTGTGGCAGTCAGGACACTGTAGACCATGTAAGTGCTGTCATTTCAACTATTTCCTTAATCTCATTATTCACAGTAATCTAGTTATTTTTTTCCATGCAAACTTGCTGAATGTCAGCCTTATGGCGTTCATATAACTGGGGCTTCTGGCTAAATTTGCCCTCAGCTGGCAACATCAGCTAGTGAATGTAGAGTTTCTCTTAAATTATTCAGCAGCCACAGCAGCTTGTAGACAAGAAATCTTGTTCTGATTGAGCACAGGTGGGCTGTGTGCCAGCGTACGAAGCACAATTAAGACTCATCAGCCGCAGCCAAAAATATAAGTAAGTGCTTTAGCTGGTCGCTGGTCTGTAGTACCAATTTCGAGCCTTACGTGAAGCTTTCAATTGCTGGAGTCAAACTCTCAATACCACAAACGCATGGGGTGTGCTCCTTTGCACACTGAGTCACCAGAACACCCTGACATAACACCCACTTTAACTGCCTATTGTTGTTTATATATAGAATGTGTTTTATAGACATAATTACAGTGCTTCGGTAGGGCAAAGAGTCAGAGATTATATGGTTTGTTCAGTTCTCTTTTTCAGCTGTCTGATGAAACAAGAACACTTGAGATATTTTTCCCGCCTAGCACCCAAATTTGAAAAGTTTCACACCCTGGTATTCAGCTGTGATCTCCATCAGAAACATTCTTGTGACCCATTTTGGCTGTCAAAATGAGTGTGTCTTTGTTTACCAAGTGCTGTTTATTTTAGAGTTTCTTTTAGTGGCATGCGTATAGAGACACATCAACAGGCGGTCTAATTACACAGCACATACCGGTGCATATGGTGCGAGTACATCAGGGCCTCCCATGAAGCGCAAGGAGACGGAGCAAAACATGAAGAACAACCCAAATCCGGAGTTAAAGATGTAAATTGGACACATTTTTGGTCAAAATTCCAGTGCCATTGTAATCGAAGAGCTAGATCACATGCTGCTATACCCTTACAAACATACAGTGTTATACCCTGTATGTATCTAATGTCTTCATTGACCCTCCACCTTTTTCTGGTGAGTATATGATAGTCAGTGAGACGTTCAGTGACTATTTGAAAGATTTAAAGGGGGCATTTAATACCCCTTTTCCGCAAGTTAACACAGTTCCCTGGGGTCTTAATAAAATGTATCTGACATGCTTTGCTCAAAATACCACAAGGATCAAGCACCACAGCAGCCTTCTCATCCTGTCTAAACAACCCCGTTCAGAACGGCCGGTTTGAGTGCCTGTCCCGCCCACCCCACCCCCCTCTTCTGCGGGTTGTGCTTGCTACCATGGGAACTGTTGAGCGTGAACCCTGGAGAGACATGGCTGCTGGGAGAGAACATAGCGGTGCAGTCTAAGGTCGCAACTAATGTTCTGTTAACACCAACATTACTTTGCACGGGTTTGACCGCGGGATCGTTTGTGTTTATTCGCCCCAAACAGCCAGCGAGCAACAGTAGGCACCAACTAGTCCCCACCTGGACCATGGGAGCCAAAATAAATGTAGATTTTGCTTTGATTTAATTGCATAAACGGATCAAAAGGATGCCGAAAATAACTACATCATAATGTCGATTTTTAAAAAGCCTGAATTCATCCTTTTTCAAAATGCTTGTTTCTGAACAGAGTTCAGATCGATCAGGACTATGCTAACATTGTAGCTGCTCCATCCACACTCAAAATAACGCGATCTAAAGGAATAAATACGGCAGGGACAGTATTGTTTATACACAGATATCTACAGACTCTGTAACTTTAAAATTATTATAAAGTCACCAGCATCTAAAATGTTTATTATTGATGACAGCAGCTGAGGTGGTGTGTGACTCCGTTGTTAGCTTTGGCTAGGTTGAGAAGCGAGTTTGAAGATAAATCCACTTAATTCCAATAGTTTAAAAAACAAGCTCCCAAGCTAAGCTAAGGGCGCATTTTTTACTTAGTTTAGGATGGCAGGAAGTTGGTGGAGACACTCAGATAGGGGCATGGATGGGGGGCAGTACAAGAAGCCCCATGCCCCAGGTGACGTAAGAAGGGGCATCAAATCTGAATTGCTTTGAGTACAGAGCAAGCCAGCCCACACCAAACTGACTGGGTGGTCTTATTTCACAGTTTGTTTTAGTAGGCACATCAGAGACCCAAATACATACGCACAAGCACTGAAAAAGGGAGTTTTTCATAATATGGCCCCTGTAAACGTCAGCAATGATATCATGCAGCCTGTCGTCAGCAAATGACACACAGAATGATCGCATTGACTTGACCTCATGACGCAGGTTCTGCAAAATTGGGGCATTTGTGCAGTAGCTGGTTCCACAAAACCAAACAATGGCAATCTCACTTGTTTCACAAGGGTGGTCATCAACTGGCTCTGTCAACCCACGACTTTTCAAACCAGCTATTAGTGTGCTTATGTAAAAGAGACAGAGATTTTTTTTTTTTTAAAGCAAATAGCCAGTTACAGAGGCTACACTATGGATGCATCAAGAGAAGAGGATTTAAAAGAAGATGAAACATATTGTGGAAAGTTGACCAGTGTAGCGACAAAAGTAGTTAGATTTTATAGGGAAAAGGAAAGAGGAACAGAAATATATTGACTGATGATCTTATGTCAACAGTAACACTGCCAGCATATTTTTAAATAGTATTTAGGTGACAGTTGTACAGAGAGGTGACAGTGAGTGAGGTGTTAAGAGTATAAGTTAGCTCAAGGCCAGGTTGATTGAACACACAGCTGTTGATGGACATACAAGCTGCAGGGATTGAGCTTGTGACCTCTGTGTTATAGGAAACCTTCTGTAACTACTAGGCCATCACGCAGCCTGAAAGAAACCATGCCATCAGTGACAACTTTTGTCCATATTGGCTCACATTGCTGTACACAGTTGTCTCGAATTGCAGTGGACCCCAAACCCTGGCAGTGTGATGTTAGCATCATAGAAGACATGAAATTTTATGCATGCAAAATCCAACTTCTTGTCAAACATGGAGCTTAGAGCAAATTTCTTTAAGCGCACTGCGATTTGGCGTCTGTATGCCAGGTGCCCCATGTGGCACATGAACAGACGTCCGCGTATGAACAGATGCCTGGATATTGCAGGCTATGTATGAGAGAAGAGGCGGCACTTTAAGTGTTTTCATTAGAGGTGTAGAAATCTTCTCACAGGTTCAGCAAACGTGGCCTCGAAACTGATTCAAGTTGGAAATGAGGAGCAACATGTAAAGACAAGAAATAAACCAGACACAGAGTCCAAAAAACAGAACCAAACAGATCTATATGATGTTTCCTGTGTGATTGCACCAATTTTGACATTGTGTACTAACAAACGCACACATCTGTCTTTGGAAACACTGGTCTCACCATTGCAGTCTAGACAGGGTTTAGACATTGGAGATCAGCGTGCGTGTGCGTGCGTGCGTGTGTGTGTTCGTGTTCCTGCCCCACCTTTGCAAGTAGATTACTCCCAAGCAGCACATCAAAGAAAGCAAGAATGTGCAAACACACACATACACTATCCTCTAAACATGTGTCCTGTTGGGCAGACATAAAACACTCGGAGGGGAGGCAAGAAAATGAGACGTGACAGTGCCAGGCATGCTAGTGTGTGTGTTCATGTGGGTTCGTGTTTGTGTGTACTAACAATTTCCACTGTCACCGGGGGGCTTCCCCTTCTCTTTTCTCAGTATTGTGTGTGTGTATGTATACTCGGTGTGCATGTTAAGTGCCTGCACACACACCTGAGCCTCCAGCACATGATCTGGAAGCCTTTATGCCCATGTATCACACATACACACATAAACACACACACATAGGTCAGGGATGCAAAAACCTTCCTTAGTTGCTCAACTATTAATGTGTAGCAGCTCTTTGATAGCGTCTTTTTGTCTGTCAGGGAACCATTACTGCCAGCACATTATGCGTGTCTTCATGGCAAAGGTGGACTTATTTGTGTGTTTTGGGAACTTGCAGACATTCAGAGCTGTCCCAGATGAGCTCAACCGAGGCAGTCACACTGATCAAAGCGGAGGAGAGTCCGGTTCAGATAAATGATGTGCATGATCGCAAGAATTGTGAAAGTAAAACCCAGATGTATTTTACAAATAAAAAGTGTATTCGTCCCGTTTCAGGTTATCAATTTGGACGTGAGCACATTATGTCTCATCTCTCATTTGCTGAAAAGGGCAGGGTTCTCATTTTCAAACCCATCAGTCAGTCATTATGTCGAAAATGAGCTGGAGGGGCTCTACAGGAAGTAAAGATCTATTTGGCAAATTCTGAAGTCTAGAGTTTCAGGTTTCGGTAAATGACAAATAGTAATGTGCTGTTCTCTTTAGAAAGAATATTAATATCAGCAGTGTAAAAGGTGAAATGAGTTGAGTCCTGTTTGGTGTTCTCACTGGACGAAACTACCGACATAAACTGGCCATTTGCTTGATCACTTGGTGTGTTTGCTGTCCTGTGTTTCTGTTTTTACTCTGCACAAATTTTTATCAATTTAATCAACTTGGCAATAAAATATTTAACTTTATGTTGATCTAAATATGAAATAGGTCAACATCACAAAATGCCTCAAAGGGCTTTACAATCTGTACAGTATATGACAACTGCTATCCTTAGACCCCAGATTCGATGAGGGAAAAACTTTTGAACTTGAAAAAAGGATTATATCTTGGGAAGGAGAGTAATAATTCATCAGTGTGTACTGTAGTTGGAAAAATCTGCCTTGATGGTTGTCATCTCAGCCAGTGATATCTCCCGTCACTGGCTAAAAACAAGAAGCCTGGTGTGTGTTTGGGTGGCTATGTGCTTTTATTAGCTTGTTTGTGTGCGTGGGGGTGAGGGGGGGGGGGGGGGGGGGGTATACCACAGGGTCGACTGCTGTTTTTGTGAGTGTGTGTGGCAACCACTGTAAGCCCGCCTTGTGTTACTGTAACAAGACTTCCCAATTTCTTTTGGTGTCACAAGCGTCCTTCTTTCTCACCCACCCCCTCCCACGGCTTAACCCAGAAGAACCAGTCCCTAAGCCGGGTGTTTCTCAGAAGAGACACAATATGTCCACTCTGGAGTTTTTTTGTGTGTGTGGCTTTATATGATGAAAGCAAGCTGACCCACCAGCAAGGCTGAAGAACTTTATTGATCAAGATAAGGAGACCACACACTCAGGAATTTATGCTGTAATGCCTTGTGTGTGTGTGTGTGTAATGTATGACTTAGGTGAAAGGAAATGAATACATGAAGGAGTCACAGCAACTCTCACACACACACACACATACAAATTTAACATCATTATATTTATATATAATTTTGGAAGCCAGTTTGGTATAATATCAGTAAAAAATGCCATATTAACACAGAGAAGCGCACACTGAAACACAGATTAGGATTGACAAAGAGTGAGAGATGTGTAAAATCACGTAGGTAGGTTGAAGTTTGAGACCCAGGCTTACAAGTGCAGGGTCACCAGTTTGACCCCCCCCCCCCCCCCCCATCTGAGCAGGGAAGTGATTAATACGCGCACACAAACACTGAACACACACTAACACACAATGAGGTCCTGTCCCAAATGATTGGGATTATATGCGGTTTGTCCACATCTGTTTCCTGCTGCAGGCCTAGAGTGTGAAATGGCCACCTGGCAAATACCAGTAAATGTTAAATTTGTTAACAGAGAAGTCTGGAATTTTTAATTGAAATTCAAACATGTCAAACTTCTCAGGTTATGTGTTTGGGATCCAGAAAAATACCCAGCTCTCCGTGCTATCAGTAGAAAGGGTTTTATGGTTTCATTTCAGAAGCAAATGATGGTGAAGAGAGAGAAAAAGGACATGCTGTGAAAATTATGTCATTCTGATCTTCACAGGGAAAGTCACATGGTGGTCAGCTGCAGAGTCGCACGACTGTAACTGGCGGGGGTTCAGTGTCTTATTCAAGGACACAAGTTTTATCAACTGACAGCTCAATATACTGCGTATATTCTTCCATTCTGCCCAGGGCACAAAACTAGCACCAGCCAAATAAAACAATGGTAATCTCTTGCATGGCTGGTAAAATTCGAACATTCACAGGCCATTTGGCCGGTGGACAAAAAAGTTAATTTTGGACCCTGATTCTGTCACATTTTGTAAGACATTTTTGATCTAGATCTATTGCCTTTCTTTACCCTCTCCTCTGACTGCCCTTTTCCTTTATTAGACACTATTTTGAATTGTTTAGCAACTATCATTGCTATTGTGTTATGGTGATTGTTAGTTTTGTTAATATGAGATTGGATATACCGTTTTTTAAAAGATTTTTCCAAAAGATTGCTGTCACACTGACTCATTCAAAAAGAGCTGTGCGAGTACATTTTATGTGTGCTTGTGAGTGTGTGACTTCACAGTATATGTCTTTCTGTGTGTTGCGTGTACAGTATGTCTGAGGTTTGAGGTCCCATAGGAAGTGACGGTGGTTTTAAATGGCCAATTGAAGCAAGTGCTTTCAGTTCAGCCCAGGTGCTTCCTGCGGTCAGTGCGACAATGTCACCGACCACATGCACACTGTTAGTTGTGAAGGCACAAACGCACAGACACACAGGTTAGAGACTGATGCACACACATGCTATCTGCAATTCTTTTATGTTCACCAGTTGGTTTTGGATGAAAAACCCCAGCTCAGTTCTTTCAGTGATTCTTCACATTCTTAACATTTTTAACATTACGTTCTTCTTCTTGTGTCGTCATGTTCGCGCACAGAACTGCTGCGTGTGTTACTTGCATAACAGAAGAGACGTGCAGTGATTCTGTCAGATGGTTTATGAATTGGAAATGAAAGAGTGACAGAGGGAGAGAAATGGAAGCTCATTAAAGGAAAGCATACTCTGCTTTGTGCCAGTGAATGACGGGCTGTTGTGTGTATTTGTGTGTGTTCGTGTGTGTTTGAATGCCCGCTGATGCTATCAGTGCTCCACTGACCTATATTGGCTAGTGGCCATAAAGAGGAAATTACTTAACAACATATATATATATATATGTGTGTGTGTGTGTGTGTGTGTGTGTGTGTGTGTGTGTGTGTGTACAGCTGCTAGTCGTCGGACATAATCTTTGTCTTGGATCTTTAGCTAATGAGCAGGTCACACACACACACACACACACACACACACACACACACACACAGTCCGGACTCCTGAGTCATGCTAACGGTCAGGGTGCGGTTTCATATGATTTCCTCAGTGATTAAGCTTGATTAGAAAGCTCTGTTAAACTAACAGTGGACACCTGGCGTGGTGACCTGTTCTCTGAAAAATTTTCTTTTTCTTTTTAAGGGGAGGCATTATTTGATTTCTTGCTGATGTTTACATGAGAAGATTAATACCACTTTCATGTCTTTACAGTGAATATGTAGCTGGAGCCAGCAGCTGGTTGGCTTAGCTTAGTATAAAAACATGGAAACAGAGGGAAATAGCTAGCCTGCCTCTGTCCAAAGGTAACAAAAACATCCTACCAGCACCTCTGAAGCTATGTAACTAATTACCAGTTATATCTTGTTTGTGAAATACGTACAAAAAGGACAATTCATTGTTTTTTATGGGGGATTCTTTCTTGTTCACTTAACTTGATATATTTAGAATGCATTAAAAATTTGGCGCAGTTTTTGTATAACTGAATATGACCTTTTTTCTGATCTGGGACTTTAATAGTGAGAAAGAAAGACCAATCGGGCTTATTGAGTCGACAGAGTCATACAGAGCCACAGAGACCCTTTTAGTCTCTGTGCTGTAGCTGTGCATCTTTTCCCCGCATGCTCACAGCGCGGGAGATGGATTTTTCTGAGAGCATTGTAAGGGGTGACCTATTTTAGCTTGTGTGTGTGTGTCTGCATGGAAGGTGACCGTCAGTACAGCCTCTCTAACACTAGCACTCGACACCCCCACTTCCTGGCCACACACACAAAAACCTTTTTTTTTTTTTTTTTTCCCCACCCCTTCTGCAGGAAGAGCATATTTTCTGCCAATCAGTGCTACTGCTGAGTTCAAGAAAGAGAATGTGTTTCTCTCTATATGTGTGTGTGTGAATTATTTAGTGTACCAGGGAAGTACAGCAATGCTGACTTATTCAGCCAGGAGACAGAAAGTAGGTTAGACCCAACACAGACTACATCTCTATCTCTCTACCTGCCTCTACAACTCTAGTGCACTTTCTGTATCTACCATCACATTCTCATTTTTTTTAATCTATCTTTATTTTTCTACGTTCTCTACATCTGCCTCTCTCTGCCCAGTAACTGCCCTGGCATCCTCGCCATTTTTAGGCTAAATGAAGTCGCACCCTGAAAGGGGGTCTGTGAAGTCGACACCGGGCTTTTGGGGGCAACGCCCTGCGTGTGTGTGGGGCAGTGGAAGTCGAGCGTTCACAGGAAACTGGCCAACTTAGTCATGCTGCTGTACTTCTAACTGATAGAAAGTCAAAGTGATCTACAGCTGGGAATAGAAAATATATCAAAAAGTATTTGAACTTTTGACACACGTATTGGAACATCATCTATTAACAGATATCCATCAACTGTGTGATCTATTTCACACGTTTTGCTGACACAACCACAACAGTGCTGCGTAGGTGGTTTCAGTGCATCCTTGTCTTTAAATGTGTGAAAACTATAGAAAACACTTTCATGAGAGTTTTAGTAACTCCCCTTTCCTGAGAAGAGGCGCGCTTCCTGTGGTGTTTGGCATCTATGCTTCTCTACATAATGTACCCATAAAAATGCAAGTGGTAGGGTTAAAATATTTAACTGCAGCTGTACTCTTTTTTTGTATAAAATTAGAGCTGAAACAACATTGGTTGATTGACAAAAAAATCAATAAACTATTTTAATAATTGACTAATCATTTAAGTCACTTTTAATCAGAAAACAAACATTCTCTGGTCCTGTATTTGCTGGTTTTAATTATCTTTGAGTTTCAGACTTTTGTAGAGCTGCAGCGATTAGTTGATAGAAAGTAAAAATTAAAAGGCAAACAGATTAATCATTTAAGTCAATCTTCAAGCCAAAATGCAAAACATGTGATGGCTCCTTCTTCTCAAATGTGAGAATTTTCTGCCTTTCCTTTTCTTAGATTCAAGATAAACTGAATATCTGAGTGCACAGTTTTTTTGTTGTTGAAATTTTAGAGGCCATACGATTAATCTATAATGGAAATTGTTGTCGTTTATGTGATATTTTTAGCAGAAATGCAAAACATTCACCAGCTGTAGCTTCACAAACGTGAGGATTTGCTGTATTTCTGTGAATTATACAATTGCAGTTAATAGATATCTTTTGACTGTTTCTCATACAAAACAAATTGAAGATGTCAAATTGTGATTTTTTTATTTTATTTTTAAATTTCAGACATTATCTAGACCAATCAGAAAGATAATTGAGCAGATTAATTGATAATGAAAATAATCATCAGGTGCAGCCGTTAAAGAATTGACAGACTAGTAGAAGAGCGGAACCAGGAAGACAGATTTTGAAAGAGGGGCCAACGTATGCTTTGCTGTCATCAGTCTGAACATCCCTCCTTTATTTTCTGTTTCACATCACGTTGTCATTTTGGAGAAATCGCACCGCTATCTGTGGTGAAACAAACACGAGTTAAATAGAAGAGTACACTTGAGGAGTGATTGAAATAAGGATATGTACTTTTCTTCATCCTCTTTCTCTGCACCCCCCTTCCTCCATTCAGAACAGAAGCTAGTGCGAAGCGACAGTGTGTAACGGGAGCGTGTGAATGAACGACAGAAACAAGGAATAAAAGAACCCATTAGCTTAGTTACCAAGAGCCTCTTAAAAGCCCTGGCTCTCCCTCTTTCCTTCTCTCCCCCTTCTCTCTTTCCCCCAAATCACCCCTTTTCTCCTCCTTCATCTAAAATGCCCAGTTTCTCCTCTCCTATCTTCTACTCCTCTCCTTTCTTTTCCTCTCTTTTCTCTCTCTCCCTCTGCTTTCTTTTTTTTTGCATCCTCCAGGCTTCCTTTATTATAAAAGCACACACACATGCTTGTGTGTGCGTTTGTGTGTGTTTTACGTAACAGAGGAAGTAAGAGTAATTAGAAACAGGGTCTGTCTGTGGGACAATGGAAAGTTGAGAGAAAAAGGGCGAGACAGACAGTAGCTGGGTCTCCATCCAAGTTTTTTGTAAAGATTTATCAAAGTACAAAAACTGAATGCTGAAATGGTCGTTCAAGAGTGTTTATGGACTTTTTTGAAATGCTGACTGTAAAATATCTTTTCACCACAACCTTTAAGAAGTGCTGTATTCATATTTCTTTCTTTAGACTGCAAGTCAGACATCTCTTGAGAATTTTTTTCTCTTCAATCAAGTTGATGGAAACGAACATTTATTTATGTATTTATTGAAATGCTTAAAGTGTTTGCACACAACTTGCATTGATGGAAATTGTTTGTTTGGAATATATTACGTTTGTGTAGCCTTAATTTTTACTGCACTGATGTGTTTATTTCCCTGTGTCAACCAATGCAATATGCATTTTTACTTAAAGGACCAGTGTGTAGGATTTAGTGGCATCTAGCGGTGAGGTTGTAGATTGCAACCAGCTGAATACCCCTCCCATTTCAAGCGTGTAGGAGAACCCACGGTGGCTACGAAACTCGAGAAAAACACAAAAGGCCCTCTCTAGAGCCAGTGTTTGGTTTGTCCGTTCTGGGCTACTGTAGAAACATGGTGGTGCAACATGGTGGGCTCCGTGAAAGAGGACCCGCTCCCTATGTAGATATAAAGAGCTCATTCTAAGGTAACGAAAACACAATGATTCTTAGTTTCAGGTGATACACTGATGAAAACATATTTATGAATATTATATTCCATTTCTGCCAATAGAGCCCCCTAAATCTTACACACTGGTCCTTTAAAGCGGGGCATTGCTTATAGTGATGAACATACAGATAATTATCATGCAACTCTGCAGCTCCCCTGGGCTTTGCAGAGTGTTACAGAGTTTTATTTAGGATGTTTAGCTGTCCGGCTGCAACTTTACTTTTTTGGTTCAGTCTCATAGTGTCGTTTTTAGCTGTAGCAGGTAGCTGTTTTCAGCAAAAAGCTGTAAAAAACCCACTGTACTCTATCTGCTCAGCACCAAATGGCAAACAGACAGTTAGCGATTAGCTGGTGAACAAAGTGGAACATTTAGCGGCTAAAGAGCCAGATATTTCCCTCAGGAGTTGGTAGAGAGCAAAAACAGAGCTAAAGGAGAGTGAATATTGGACTTAGATTCATCGGAGCAACTGTTTTCCATATAAACTTAGAAGGTGGTGATATGTCAAAAGTCAGTTATTGCAGGCAAGCACTGATGGACTTGCAAAACACATTTTAGCAACTATTATATGCTAGTTTTACATTTGTAGTGACCTACTCACTTAAATATGTCACAAGACAGTGATAATAATCAAACAGTAGGAGCAAAACAAAAATTGAAATAGTTTTTTTAAAGGACCAGTGTGAAGGAATTAATGGCATCTAGTGGTGAGGTTGCAGATTGCAACCATCTCCCCTTCCAAGTGTGTAGGGGATCCTATGGTGGAACCCAAACTAGCAAAAAACTTGAAAGGCCCTCTCTAGAGCCAGTGTTTGGTTTGTCTGTTCTGGGCTACTGTAGAAACATGGTGGTGCAACATGGAGGGCTCTGTGGAAGAGGACCTGCTCCCTATGTAGATATAAAGAGCTCCTTCTAAGGTAACGAAAACACAACAATTCTTATTTTCAGGTGATTATACACTAATTAAAACATACTTATGAGTTTCTGCCAAGTCCGTTCTGCTAGATGCCACTAAATTCTACACACTGCTCCTTTAAAAACAGCTGATGTATTTATAGTTACTGTAGTTATAGTTGTATTTATAGTATGC
Organism: Scomberomorus guttatus; assembly: GCA_038419695.1. NCBI lineage: Eukaryota > Metazoa > Chordata > Actinopteri > Scombriformes > Scombridae > Scomberomorus > Scomberomorus guttatus. The sequence goes on along the minus strand of CM076466.1, from coordinate 11,425,411 downwards.
TAATATACAGTAACTGTGCATCTCTAGCACGGCACTGATGTTGCATAATACTTAGCTTTGTGTCATCTGTATCACACATGCACAATAATTTCACAGTTTAAAAAAAGCATCATGAAGGAGGATTATTTAGTATAAAACATATTGGAACTCTTGGAAACATGAATAAAGCACAGCAGAAAGCAGGTCAACGTGGCTCGAACTTATCTGATGACAGAAACGATCTGTCATGCAGTATACACAAATGCAGGTTGGAAAGTGCCAGGTCAGAGAGGAAGACCTTAAACTGGCAGTTTGATCCGCTGAATTGAGAGAGGGCGGTTTAAAGCTGGAATTACATGTGCTGAAAAGCCTCTGAGCAAAGCAGTTTGTTTATTATTTGTGACAATATGTACTTAGTCATTGTTTTCCCCTAGGTTGACTGCTTATAGGGCCAAACCAAACCAGTGATGAGGTGCTGCAAAACATCACAATTCACAGGCTTTAATGTGAGAATCAACAAGCATTCCCAGTTTGCCGTAAATGAAGTGAAATGGGCTACAAAGGGAAATACTAATCATCATTACCGTGTTACAGGGCACAATTCAGCGCATGTTTGTCCCCGCATAATGTGTTTTGTGGGTTGGGGGAATCACACACCATCACAAATCACTATTGCCTGCCTATTCTGCTCATAGTGTGTGTGTGTGTGTGTGTGTGTGTGTGTGTGTGTGTGACTGTGTTCCTGGGCTCTGGCCCAGCACAGAAGCAGACCTCTGTTGGAAATGTAATTCACATGAGGCCAGAGGAGCTCTAATGCTATTACCACACACACACACACACACAAATGAACACGCACAGCTGTGTTGCCGCCCACAGTCTCAGTGTGTGTACCTCTTTTTCTCTCAAACTCCTTTACTCCCCCTTTTGCTTCCTCTCCCTCAGTTTCTGGTAGTCAGTCTTTGAGGTCTACAAAGATGAGTGATTCAAAATGAAAGGTGAAAAACTCATTCTGTCTCTCTAGAGGATCTCTCTGTGCTGATAGTCTAAACTGTTTACATGTGTGAGTGTTTGTAGTGTATTCAGTGAGTACAGCAGTCAGCTCATCGGCTTGTGAAACTGCTGGAGCCCAATATCAAAGAGGAAAAAAAAACAGACTGGAATTGAAAGTTGTTGAGGGAGAATCTCGTCTCCCCGTTAATGTTTTTTTTTTTTTTAGCCATTAAAGAAATTATCTCTTTTGAAGTGCTTTTGTAATTTTGTAGTATTAATACATCAAGACAAACAACATATAATGCACAGAAGATAGAGAGAAAATCATATGGCATGTTTTGAAAGATCAGATGTAGTATTATCTGTTGGTCTTTTGCATGTCTGTATGTAATGTTGTGAGTGTCTCTGCAGGTGCACGGAAGTTATGTAATGACAAGACTGAAAAGTGAAACAGGGACAGGAAAAAAAAAAAGCTTGAGGTTTGAGAGTCTCAGGAAATCAGGATGCACAGTACATGTCCGTGTTACAGTAACAGGAGGAAAGCCTGCAGTCTGCAGTGCCAGAGAGAGAAGAGGTGGGACCATTTTTCACACGAGGCTCCAGAAGCCTGAACGCCCACGCCGACTTTCTCAGATAGAGAAAAAGAGAAAGGGGGGAGTGAGAGAGGCAGAAGAAGTGGAGTGATGCCTAATTTCCTCACTGTCTCAGAAAGAGAGACGAAAGTGAATGAACCAATTGAGAGAATTAAAAAAAAAGGCCCTTGAGGGTGATAACATGTGAATGCAATCAGAGTCGAGCAGCAGGAGTTTTCTTTTAGTACAAAAGTCTCTTTTGAAGTTTCTTTAAAGTTGTGTTGCTCGAGGCCACCGTGAAGTTATCAATGAAAGAGTCGCACAATACAATTCACTGAAAGTCAGTCGATCTGCTTTCAGACCAGACAGTATCTCTGTACCTAATCTTGTTATTAAAAACAAAGTGGAGAGTAACATTTATATTTTTAGGTAGAACTGATAGATGGTCAAAACATTTTCATCACTCCGGCCATTAGCAGTGACTGTGAAACTGTTACTTTCTGTCAAATAATATTAATACAAGCAAATATGAATCTGAAATACATTAACAACTTAAATTCCTTTCTTTTGCCCTTCTGTGAGTTATCCAATTCATTTAAATACCTGACATATCAGGGTATTTCACTGCATTGATGCAAAAATCATAGTACAACCAGAGGTATTAAATGGATAGTTAGAAACCACGCAGTAAAGTCTCCATTGTCTCATTGTACATTGTGATATTGGCCAACACTAATGTTTTAACACTCAGTAATGAAATTCTCTCAGTGGAGAAAACCTCTCCGTTGTTACCTCTGAAGAACATTTATTCTGGGCCACAGTGTACAAGGTCAGCTCAGTTCTCTGTGTGACGAGACGCTGTAATTGTGCTCTTCCCTTTAACTGAATGTGTCTTCATCAGTGTCAGCTACTATTAGATTTGGCCGCACTTCATGCACTGTCATGCAAACAGGAGAGAGCAGTTGTGTCTGTGGTTTATTAGTGGTGGTGTGAATGTTGAAGGGCGGGTAATGGGAGGATTTTGTGTTTGTGTGTGTGTATGTGAATGTCAGAACTTTATAACCACTGTAACTTGTGTATGATAGCTTGTGGAGCCAGGCCGCTTCTGAGTAAATCTATGATTAAAAAGCTTCACTATAACTCGATCAAATGAATAATTATCTGTTTGTAGAGACACCACAGATTTAAGATAGTCTGAGTTTTCTCTCCAACAACTTTGTCGCTGCTCTTGGAAACTCTGTCGTATAGCTTTCTCTGTATTTCCAGTGGTGTGACTTGTATCATCTCTTCCCTTTGCACAACCATCATGAGTTTAAACCATGTTGCTTTTCTTTTCGTCTACATACTGTATACCTACAAACAAATCATGCATCTCTCTGTATGTGAGCGAGAAGGAAAGGAAGATAATTTATTGCTATGTGATGAATATTTTTTTCCCCTTGTGCTTTTGTTTACAGCGGTTACGGCGATTATCAACCAAATACCGGACAGAAAAGATCTACCCCACCAACGTAGGAGAGCGGGAGGAGAATGTCAAGAAGAACAGATATAAAGATATACTGCCATGTAAGTCACATCACACAGATGAGTGATTGAGAGATTAAATGGAGCCATCGTTTATAACATCTGCTTTTCCTGCTATGATAAGACATAACCTGTACTGTTATACAGGCAAGCATGTGTATAAATAATGATTTGTCTGATCTTTTAGAGAGAAAGACAGGGAGAGTGACTTTGCAATGTAATATCCATTTTTAGATATATATTTTTATGCCGACGATGCTGTAATTCTTTATAATTAATTAGTGAGATCTCTCATTAATTTCAAACTTAAAACAAAATAAAATACACAAAGTTGCCAGTTTATTTGGAGTCTCATACAACAGACCTGCAATAAAGCAAACCTTCAGGATTCAACAGTTTTAAAGATATGTTAATTCATTTTATGGTCAGTTTGATAGCTGTTCTAAAAAAAGAATTATTCAGATAGAATTAACTGAGATGTGAAAATCCCTCTTCATTTGAACTGCTTACAATTTATAGACATGCAACTTATAATGAGGGGTTGCAAGGAGACATTGCCTCATGTGAAGGGATAAAAAGTTAAAAGGGTCAGGAATCACTCTTCTATTAGGCTGCTTTAGTTTTAGGTTGGTGTGCACAATAACCTGGCAGCTGAGTGTATAGGTTGCGTCCTGACAGCAACATAAATACAGTATATATTTTATATATTTTTATGTTCTCTGCTTTCAAGATAAGTCACTTTATATGCCAGAAAAAAATACTTTTTAATCAATGTATAAAAATGTTTTTACTTTTTTTGACCATATTGCCTATAACTGCTCAACTGTAGGCAGAATTTTTAGGTATTTTACTTTTTTTATAAATAAGAAAAGAAATAAAAATGCACTAAAAGATGTAACTAAAGGAAGTTGGTTAGATTGACAGACAGAAGGTGGATATTGGAAATATCATTTTGAACAAATACAAATATACAGTATGTTGGTATAGGCCATGTAATATCTGATGATCTCTTACTTGCATACACACACAGAGTGCTCGCTGTACTTAATGACCTCAGGGGACGCTTCTATAACCCAACATCTGTCCTATTTTTTATTCCTTTATCCTCTTTTTCTCCTCTGTCCATCCACCCATTCATTTAGCTTTTAGTGAATGAGCTGCCGATAAGGCAAAGGAAGTACAGGTTCATCCGTAACAGATGTGTACACACACACACACACACACACACACACACGCACGCATAGGAATGAGGATATTACGGTGTGTCCATTAACCTCTTTACATCCCATTTCCCTCTTTTTTTTTTTTTTTTACCCACGTCCTTGTTTGCCCTCTATGTCTCTCTCTTTGTCTCATTCTTTTCATTTCTCTCTACCTTTACACTCTTTTTGTATTTGTCCCAGTAAGTAAATTTACTTTAAATGGATTGAAGTAAATATTTCTCTCTCTTTTCTCTCCCCAGTTGATCACAGTAGGGTGAAGCTGACGTTAAAAACGACCAATCAGGACACAGATTACGTCAATGCAAATTTCATCAAGGTAAAAAGCAGCTGAAACCCAAGTTCCAGTGGTTTGCTCTCCGACATGTTGTTTGACACTACGTGGTATATTCTCAGGATATAAAGTGTTGTATGAATCACAGTAACATCCTCTCTCTTTCTGTCCATCTCTCCCGACAGGGCATGGATGGCCCGGAGGCCTACATTGCAACTCAGGGCCCGCTGCCGAACACTGTCATGGACTTCTGGAGGATGAACTGGGAGTACAATGTAGCTGTGAGTATGGCTCACTGGATGGAGGAAAAGCCGGAAAGAATGATCGATAGAATAAAAGGAAATGTGAATAAATAGCCCTTTGTGTCACGAAATGAGTCAGGAGTTCAACTCGGTTGGTTACTGAATAGAAACAGGAAAATTTTACTCGAGCATTTGCTTCCGAAGTGGTTCTTACATCACCCCTGTGGCACTACGAAGTCAGAGCTTCTTCAACCAAAACATGGTTATTATGCTTTCCATAACAATGGTGGCATAAGAAAAATGTTTTGAAAAGCTACATGACTATCTGTATTGATAATATACTACCTGATATTTCGTGATTGATTATGTTGTAAGAGCATTGTTCTTTACTAATTTATTCATCTTTGATTAATGTTCAACTCAAGTGTCTTTTTTACGAGAAAATTAACTGTAAATTTAAACATTTTTTGTAACTTGCAGAGGAGACAGTAGGACTTTTTTTTTTTGCATAAGAATCACATTTTATATCTACTTATCTCTATTCTAATGCCAGTTATATGACAGGTATTGATTCCTAAGAGCAGCTAACATTTCCTTATTGTCAGCATAGTGCAACATTCACTAAAGCAGAAATATTACATAGTTTATACTGTGATCTAATATTAGATCACAGTATTCTTATTACTGATATGGTACATTTCCATTTCTTTTTAGCTTAAACAGGAGCATTGTGTGTGTATCTGCACTATAAAAAGAGTGTCACTGTTGAAGAAAGTTAAGGAATTACCGACTTGAAGGTGGATCATGGGAATATAACACATCTCTGTGTAGTTAATAATTCCAAAAAAGTAAATAGTAATAATTAAAGTAATTAAAATAAATATTTAATGTGGTCGTCAGAAATTAAGAGGCAGATGGGGAGTGCTTATGGTTGAACCAGATGGACGTATGTGAGAGGGAAGGAGGGAGGGAGGTGTGATTAGGCTTAACTAGCACTCTCAAAAGCTTGGGATTGCAGCTGTGATAATTACTCCTGTAGGATCAAAGGGAATGATGTGAGATATAGATGTGAGAGTGAAATGTATGATCAAAAATTCTGCTCTTAAACATTCTGTCTGTGCTGTTGAATGGGGAAAAAATATCAAAGTTGAGCCATTCTTTATTTCTCCACACAAATAATTTAAGTCTGTCTGGATCACATTTTGGCAACTAAAGCGTTACATAAATAGAGAAATACTGTATTTTTGTGAAACGCGAGAGTTAGCACTGAGAGGCCGAGTCTAAATATTGATCGTAATCCTTCCTGTTTGTGTTTCCGCAGGTTATTGTAATGGCTTGTCGAGAGTATGAGATGGGAAGGGTAAGCCTGTGATATTTAATCCCCTCATGAATGTATTCGTGTTCGTGTAAGCGCATGTACAGTATGCAAGTGTACAAATGTGTATGTCTGCACACACACATTATTTCCACCAAAGTTTTCAGTCCCGTTTGTCTGTTAGAATATCCCAAAACCAGCAAAAAGTCTGCGTCTATATTTCTGTTTGTGAAAAAAGTGTGTTATTCTGTTAAAGCGGCAGAGAAAAAAAAGGAAGATCTGTAACTAAAGACAGTTACCAAATCCTTGAGTCAATTTGCATTGATCCATGCCTGCCAAGATTTTGGCTAAACTAAAGTTTGATTGATAACACACTCAAATAACACGTATATACCTCTATGAATGTGTGTTTTGCACATGTAGATGTATATCAATAGTTTCCGTGAGTGTAACTGTCTGTGTTCCACATGTCACATTAATTGTTTATTTCAAGTCAGAAAGAGTACAGGAAGCTGTGGCAAGACTGTGGCATTATGTTCTCAGCCAAAGCTAACTCCTGTTCTTCTCTGGTTAGAAAAAGTGTGAGCGGTATTTCCCGCTGCTAGGGGAGGAGCCCATGAGTTTTGGCCCTTTCCGAATCTCCTGTGTAAGTAGACAAATCTATGATATCACAGCTGTGTTTTGTAATGAGCGTGTAAGGAGGAGGGAGGGGGAAGGGGGTTTGGGGGGGGGGGTCTATTTTTCAGACTTCTGAATTTCTCACATTTTGTTCTAATGGTCATGTTAGTCAAACATTGTGTGAAAGTTCCCCCTGTGTCTGTTTTTTAGGAATCGGAGCAGGCCAGAACAGACTACTTTATCAGGTCTCTGATGGTGGAGTATGATAATGTAAGTTTTCTTTATTGCCCTCACTGTTCTTTAGACTTTATTAATCCAGAAAAGAAGTTGTCTTTAAACTTGTTGTTTGCCACTGCCAATCTTAACATTTACACCATGCAGCTGAACAATAGTAATAGTGATTTTCCAATATTGATATACCTCACAATACAGGAAATGGATGCAAAATCACATAAAAATAATCAAATTCACATCAGAAATATAATAACAGATTTAAAGCATGAACTTCAATAGCTCATTTTTTAGTTTATAAGTTAAATTTTCTCAAAATCATTCGAGCAACAGAATTTTGTAAAATAATGACACAGTATGTTCATATCATTACCAAACAATGAAAGTCAGTAATATTGAAAGATCACCCACACATTCACATTTACACATTCACTTTCTCCACCTGCCCTGGTAATGACATTTGCTGCGGTTGACTCTCTGCTTTTAAAAGATGTTCACCTGTTTGTCTTCCTGCAGGAAACACGGAGGTTAACACAGTTCCATTATATGAACTGGCCTGATCACGACGTCCCCTCATCATTCGACTCCATACTGGATATGATAGGACTAATGAGAGAATACCAAGAGAATGATGATGTCCCTATATGTGTGCACTGCAGGTAGGTAGATACACACTGTGCAGAGACACCACCATACATACATACACACATGTAGGAACATACTGTAACTAAGGCAACATTTAAAAAAGAAAAAAGAAAATCAAGGAATGACATGGTGTGATATACAATGTACTGGGTATAAAATCATACCTCAACACAAGCGAGGCTGATTCTGAATCACATTTTTTTTTTTCGTTCTCGGACTGAATAGAATGATTAATGAGATGGCCAATAGTTTTCTGTGAGGAGGCAGCAAGAATGCGCAACAGGTGGCCAGCATGGGTTTGTGTGTTTTTGAAATCAAGTTTCAACACAGCAGAGAAATGTTGCAGTTGTAGCTAGACCCGACACATGCAAATACACATCTACTACTGGCAGAAAGCTAGACTTTATGTTTAAAATTCAAAAGATATATGTTGTTTTTTTAGCTTGTTTTGTTTGACATTTCACTGGATTAATCTTCTCATTTTGAATTCAGTGTAATAAAGTACTATAATGCAATTTTTGACCTAACCAAATGAGCCAGATCAGTCATTTTATTCTGATAGCTGCCGCTGACTATAGGAATCTGAAATGCCCAAGAGGGTCCAACTTCGGACCTCATGTCTGGGGGTCTGCGAGCCAATGGGAAGAGAGTAGGGTCCCCAGATATGAGGTGTCACTTCCTAGAGGTTTTATTTTACTAGATTAATAGTTGTACAATTGCTTGTATACTTATGTGGCAAAAAAGGAAGTGACAAACCTCAAGTCTAATCTAATCTAATCATCAATCTAACATTACAGCTGTAATAAACAGAAATAGTCAGAGTTGATTTTTAAGGAGCACATGACTGTGTTTGTCATAACCTGTATATTAGTTACAGTATGCGTCTGAGTATGAAGTTGATGTTTTGGCTTGACTCTTACTGTGTTCATACAGTTTGTACTAAAGCTTACTAAAGCAACATTGATTAGTTAGTTGGCTGTAGGCTGGGAATTCAAACACTATCTGTCCATGTAATGATACATTTCTGACAGATCTTATGACTGCACCATTTCCACCAGTAAAGAACCTCTATCGGTGGAGTAGTTCACAAGAATGAAAAAACAACACACTGTTTCATGAGGCTACATATTCAAGCTAACTATGGGATCCTGTGCTTCACACATACATGGGTAGACACACAACACACACGCTGTCTCCATGTGTGTGCAATCAGCTATAATGAGCAGCCCGAGGACACTTCCCGGTCCCGCACAGCAGGACTTAAAGCTGTGTCTCTGCGTGTCTGTGTGCACATGTGTGTGTAAAGATGCTCTGTGTGTATACAGTATGTATGTGCTTGTTAAGAGTGGAAGAGAGCTCTGTGACAGCATGAGATGAAGTTTTATGATTTTGTGTGTGTGTTTATCAGACGTGATGCCACTTAATCTGAGCTTCTGTGCAGCTCCTGTCTCCATCCTGTCTGGGAGAGGCGTTGTTACACACACACACACACATGCGATTGAGTGTTTTCTGTAGTTATTCTTATTTATGAATTGTCAATAATAGACAATCGGAGTTGGTACTTGACATAGAGATGTTTCTTTATGGATTTATGCTTGTGATGAGAAGGAGGAAGCCGGAAAGTGTGTGTGTTTGTGTCTTTCCACGTGTACTTCTGTTGAACCTAACCTGTTTGCCTGTGACTGTACAGTGCAGGCTGTGGGAGGACGGGTGCTATCTGTGCTATCGACTACACGTGGAACCTCCTCAAAGCTGGGGTATGTGAACACACACACACTCTCCTACACATACCTAAAACACACACGTACCTGTACAAATCAACACAACATTTTACGTTACTGTTGAAATGAGAATGAGCCCTTTTGTTGTGTTTTGTGCTTTAATAGAAAATTCCAGAAGATTTTAATGTTTTCCGGTTGATCCAAGAAATGAGGACGCAGCGACACTCCGCTGTCCAGACCAAGGTTTGTTTTTTCAGTCTACATATACTGCAATAAAAGCATTTCACAGGCATGCATGTTTTAGGAAAAATGTAATCAAACATTTCAGCCGTTTTAAGCTTTTTAAAAGGTTGTGAATTTATTGAACTCTGGTGTTTGTGTTGCATTAGCTGCAGTGACTTTCTGTAAGTGTATTTCTGGTGTAGATGTAGGAGTATTTGGGAAGTTAATAATTACTCTCCTGGGGTTTTAGGAGAGTAATAAGACAGTGATTTTATTGTAGCAGATTAGCAACATTTCTTCCACGTTGTCCGCCACGCGTCCCCTCATTCTTGTGTTACTGCACATCTGGTTGATAATAGATCTTTGCCTTTTTAGCAAAGGTTGACACATTCCCATCATTATTTGTAACTGGATGGGGTTGTTTTGCCATAATTTTGACATGGGTGTCATCTGAACATTACTCACATTTTCCAGTCATATTCTTTAAGTGGTGTGAATTCAAATAACGACAGCCTCCTTTGATGTATTTTAAACCTTTTTTAAAAATGTTTTTTCCTCCCACACACACAGTCTGACAGTTGTCATTCATTGTCTCCCACCTGAATTATAGAAAACTTTATGTTTAACAGAAGTAAAGCAATTTTAAAGCCAGCAACTGAAATGTCATTTCTAAAAATGTAGTGCTGTACACTTCCTGTCTTACTAGGGAAAGTAATGAGGTTACATCAGTGTTCATCAGTCAAGGCTGTTTCATTGTTTTTACACAGGTTGTATTTCCTTGTAAAATGATGTTTTTGAGTACAGAGAAAATGTTTTTGCTTCTGTATCGATTTGCTGAAACATTTTCTCTCTTCTTCTTCTCCTTCACCTCATTTACTGCTTTTATTTATTGCTTTATACACTTTTCTCCTCTCCCTTCCCTGCCTCATCATGTCCCCCCCTCTCTCTCTCTGTCTTTGTCTTTCTCTCTCTAGGAGCAGTATGAATTAGTTCATAGAGCGATCGCTCAGCTTTTTCAGAAACAACTGCAGCTACTGGAGAGTCCCACCAACACGCAGATACATGATGGCATGGTATGACACGCACGCACACACACACACACACGCATATTGTGCATACTGTCTGGTGTTCAAGAAAGACAGGATGTCGCTGAGTAACACACTCGGAGAGGGAAAAAAACACAAATAATTAGTCACAGGGGAGGGAGAGGGTAGGAGGAATAGAGGAGAGAGAAGACAAACCTTCAGAAAACTTTGCTCTTCACACAGAAAAAATAGAAGAGTTTGTGCCAAAAAGAGAGAGATCCTCCTCTACAGTAGTCTCAGAAGACTCTATACAGTTAGACCTATTTAAAAGAGCTTGAAAAAAAAAGCTTTGCTCTGTCAGTCATCACTGCCCTCATTCTAATTTACTTTCACTATCCTCCTTTGCCCCATGTAACTTTTAACAAACACACACACACACACACCATATGAAGTGTCTCTAATTGTCCCTGTTCCTCCTTCACTTGCCCTAGAAGTCCAACCAAGCCAAAAAGTTTATGCATGTGACAAAAACAACCTATTTAGAAACGTTCGTCCCTCTGCTTATGATCAAAGTCCATACGGGATTATTTTAACATTAACTGCAGCGCTCCCCCGGCCCAATCAGTTCAATTATCTGGGTTTAGCTGAAGTCGAATCTAGTGTTGGAAGCTTGCAGGTGACAGACAGATCCCTGATCCACAGCTCCTTCACATCGTATCAAGTCATTATGTAGCAGTGTTAAAACTGTATCTACTTTTCATTGGAAGTAGTTCAACCACAGTAACACCACACTTTAATTGAAAGTAGCAAGCTACACAGAAAAACTCTTAACGCACTGAAGCTAGTTCACATCAAGTATTACAAGAAAAAAGTACAGGTATTAATATACTGGATTAATATAATTAAGAAAGGCATCATTACTGTTAAGTAATTTATTGACAGAATGGACCAGTCAGCTGTGGGCTGCTCCGTACAGTCAAAGCAGTCTGCTTGATTGATTCTCTCCTGAAACATAAGATGGGCGGGGAAACATCTGTGCAGGTGGAGTAGCAACATTTCAAAAATCTGAGTAACGTTTCCAGTAGCAAGCATTATTTTAAAAACCGTATTGCTACCCGCCCGCTACTGTAAGATGTAGTTAAACTAGTCGTACATGTTGCACCGCTACTTCCCAACACTGTTATGTAGATATGTGAAGATGTGAAGATAACAGACAGAAAGCCTGAGGAAAGAGGAATGAATGAGACACTGTGGACGACTGAAAAAACATGAAGGCTGAGGACACAGAGAGACGATGAGAGAGCGAATTGGCCGTAATCCAGGAGCTGACTTCCTGCTTAGGAAGCTCTGATGACTTCACCCCTCTCCCATAATGCACTTTGAGTCTGAGAATAGACACATGCATCCGTAGGGAAGGGGGGGACCCTTGCAGCAGACGGTCACACGAACACACGCAACCACATGTTTACAGTACTGTACTGGGAAAAAAACTTGAACCTAAAATATCTTTGAATAAGTCACTGATAGATACCTGCTGTTTCCACCCTTTAAAAATCATATTACTTGTTTTCAACTTTGTGCTATTAATCATTTGCTAAGAGTAGGTGTGGTGTATACAGAGGAACACAATAACTCCAGCACAAGTGTGTTGCTGCTGATTATAAACTTGTCATTATCTTACAAAGTTGCAAGTCCAAGAGCACACTGGACTCACTCACACACACACACACACACACACACACACACACCCACGCTTGTTTTTCAAAACATTATCAGTGTGTTTTACTGACTCAGTCCATACACACATTGACTCACGTCCAGTCAGCCATTGTTAGTGACTCAAACACCCACATAGGTGCTCTCAATGGCAAGTAAGAACAATAAGCCTACACATACACGCATCCCACACACGTTTCTCTGTTTGCACGCAGCCATCATTGTTTGCAAGAAGTATTCCTACCAAATTAATTCTCACAACACACATAGTCATGAGTACAGTGCACAGTCAACTGGGTTGCAATGTAATCCTCCGTGTTATACTCAAGTTAGTTCCTCAGCAGACTCACGTACACACAGCTAAAGTGGTCAGATTTGTCCCGCTGTCATGAGTTTATGATGACTGGAGTTGTCCTGTCATTATCAGAGTGGAGAGAGAGTCAAATTAATGAGTCACGGGGGAAGAGAGGATAGGAGGAGGAGGAAGACAGGAGGTGAGAGGAAGAGAGGGAAATTAGTAGGGAGGTGGAGGAGGGCTTATTTCAGGAACAATTTCAGCAACTTTGTACCTCAGAATCATCGAGAGGAGGAAAGATAGCAGAGAGTAGTTAGAAATAAAGGTACTTTATATTTCAACAGCAATCATGAAAAACTGCAGCGACAATGAGCACTGAAATTGACTTTTGGGTAATGAAGTCCAAAAAAAGAAACCAGGCTACTTCAAAATTTTGCAAAGCTAATAATGTGTATGCTGAAGTCATACAGATGATTTGCCAGTTATCAAGGTACTTCTGGCTAGCAAGACAAAATGTGTTTTTCTGCATACACACACACACAGACACACACACACGCACACACTGTGTGTGGCTGTACATGGAATGCTGTCAGACTGCAAATACCAGAACGCTCACTGCAGCTCAAAGATAGAGCAGACTCAAAGGTTCCACAAAACAACAATTAAACACACAATATCCTAAAACTATGGAAGTAAAATGTTTGTGTCCTAAAATCAGTGATGGAGAAAATATTCAGATCTTGCACTTAAAGGACAGGTTCACAATTTATCAACTCTGTCTTAAAACAGTCAGGTGCCTAAATGAACATTGAAACAGGTTTTTCTTGCTGTAATCAAAACTCACCATTAAAAGATCCCAATGCACTTACAATGTCAGTGATAGAGGACAAAATCCACAGTCCTCGTTTTGAGCAAAGCAATGTATTTAAAAGTTTTGTCTGAAGCTTATACAGTATGAGGCTTTGTTAGTCTCTAAATAAAGTGGATATCTTCCACAGTTACAGTCTTTTTAGTAAAAAAAAATGTCCCTCTTTGTGTCTTGATGGACAGCTTTTTCCTGTTCAGCTGCAGTGGAAGGATCGTAACAAAAAGAGGGAATTTAGCACTAAAAAGACTGTAACTTTGAAAGATACTGATATGCTTTGACTAATTTGGGCAGCTGAGCCCACAAATTATCTTCAAATAAACTTTTAAATGCATTTTTGCATAGAAGAACTGTGGATTTTGTCTGATCACATGTTTTGTATGTAAAAAATCTTAATCTGCAAAGTAATTAGTCGCTACAGCTGTCATATTAATGTAGTGCAATAAAAAGAATAATATTTCCTTCTGAAATGTTGTGTAATTTTTGTTTGCATGTGTGTCCAGGATGAAAGTAGTCCAGTCAAAGCGGCCCACCAGTCAGATGATGAGAGATGGGACACACCTCCTCCAAAACCTCCTCGCATACGCAGGTAAGACACGTTTTCTGTTTTGACAGTTTTGTGCTCTTCACAAAAAAAAAAAAAAAAAGTTTTTTCTGTGTGAGCCCATTTAAGTTCAGATCTGCTTTCCTGGAGTTACCAGAAGTCACTTGTCACTTGCAAAATGGATGCAGTTGAAGAATAAAATGATCTCATCCTCCACACAGATGAATGAACAGGCTCACACAGAAGTGAGCAGTAGGTGTGAAGTGGCCCGTCACCGAACACAGTGGGTGTTTTTGTTTTGTAGGAGGATGGCAATAAAAAAAAAAATAAATAAAAAAAAAGTGACACAATAAAAACATATCCAAACAGAAGTAGCGAGCGTTCTTTTCACCCCAAACGAACCAGAGTTTTCTGAAACATGAGTTCCCTGTCAGCCCACAGATACACCCAGGCCTCCACTTTACTGAAGTTAACTTCTGTTTTACTGTTAACAACTGTTGTGGCCTGAGGAGCAGCTGTATTTATAGATCATTTTGCAACACTTTGCAATAGTCTGCAACACTACATTGTTTTGAACGTGCCACAACCCGAGGCTAGTTGAAGTAGAACTGCTACATCTTACATCTCCCTCCTCTGTAAGAACAAACGCTTTTACACACATGGAGGCTTACGATTTAAAACACATACCGGCTCGTACGCACACAAGCATGCCCTCTCTTCCTTTATAAAATCTGTCTTCAGCATTTTTCCTGCTCCTTTCTCTCTCTCTCCTCTCATTTCTCCTTACTGTCTGATAAGCAGGAGTTGCTCCTCTGTGCTCCCCTCTTCTCCCTCTCCTCTCATTTTAATTTTGCTATATGTGCCCAGCAGGGGTTGTGCTCCACTTTCTCTCAGCCAGTTCATCTCCAGTCCCTCGTTCACTCTTATACTCTTAATATCTGTCCACAGAAAGCACTGCCCCCCCTTCCCCCTTCCCCCTCCCCCCATTAATGCTGCAATACATACACAGTATAACTTTTTAAAGAAGCTTTGGTAGATGCTATTGCCCAAACAAGTTGCCTAAGTACTATTGCTTTAATGTCACAGGGGACATCCTGTTGCCAGGAGACACTGTTTTACTTAATTACCTGTTGCTGGGAGCCTTTTCCAACTACATTGTCTAAAAATGGCCAGGTCGGCAGCATTTTTGTGTCTGTGTGCGTGAATCATTGCCTTTTTTTCTTTCTTAACTCAGGATTAATGTTCATTTAAATTTGATGGCCACTTCTGAACCTCCTTAATAAGTTAGCTTGTGTGACACTTGGTACAGAAAAATCATTTATCATCGCTAACATGACCTTTGAGTTCTCTTACTGCGCTAAAATTATCATGCTTTTGGCTTCCTGAATGTGTCTACTGATGGGAAAGCAAACATTTTTCAGAAGTCCTAATTTTGGGAGGTAGCTGCAAGTGATCTGTTTACTGAAAAGTATCTTTCCTGCTCTAAGTTAAACATACAAATTTGAACTTGGAAATGCTGCCAAAATAGGAAGTGTCCCCAGAAGAGGGACAGAGCAAGACTGTCAGGAATAAATGGATTTCTCTCTTTCTACTCTTGTCTTTGTCTGTGAGTCTTTTCTGTGTCTCTCTCTCTCGCTCTCCTTGTCATCCCTCAGTGTCTTAAAGAAGTAATGTGGAAGGCCTAGTTTGAGCCTGAGACTATTTTAGTGATGGTAAGAGCTATTTTTACCAACATAGTCCACATTCTGCCGGCCACACTCCCCCTGGGTGACTTCAGTGGTGTGATTGTGTGTGAAATTCTGCAGAAACTTCAATGAGGGTGGCATCAAAGTCATGTTGTAGATACTGAGTCATGACTTTTACATACACTCATAGCCGCACCCTGAAGAGTCATATCCTCCACATGTTGTGCCATTGTGGCTGGACATCAACCTTGATACCAAAATGTGTCTGTAGTATCTCCATATCAAAAGCCATCATGTGTTGAAAGCTGGCATTGAATATTTTCCCAGATTTTTAATGGTTGATCACATATTTCTTGATTTAAATCATAACATCGCTAATTAGACTGTTTTTTTATTCAGGCTAAGTTCTTGTACAGCATTAAAAATATACGATTTTAGCTTATTTTGTTGACTGAAAACAAGGGTTTTGTTGAAAAGCGTGTTCATATCCCTCATAGTAAGGTTTTAGGAAAGTATCATTTTTGTGTTTTAACCAAAACTCAGGTATCATATTGGCACCGGTGTGAAAATGTTTATTTATACTCAGCCCTATCTGCCCTTTTGGTCCTAGTCAGACAACAATTCAACAGTTAACAGTTATCAACAATTTCAAGGGGTCTGTTCTTCCACACCACAAGTTTTGGCAAAATCCATACTGATCTAGCTAAATCCACAGTGCTGTTATCAATGTGAGAATATTAAGGTAAACCGAGGCTTGTTGTACAACATTTAAAATATTAAGCTGGTGTTTTTGAGTGCTATTTTTTAGGCTGAGGAGGTTCAGCTGTCCACAAGAGGCACCTGACGCCTTATTGTTTGAATTAGTACATGTCTGTTGTAACAAACTTTGCAGCGCTTGTGAGCATTTCAAGTTAATTCTTATCATTTGCAGACAACCAAATAGATAATTATCTAATCTAGGAGCCTGAAATACATATCTAAATAGGCAGTATTGTGGTTTGACTCAGCGGCCTACTTTGGTGTAGTCGTCTGTGTGAATCTTTCTGCAGCAGAACTCGAAACCAGGAAGTTTATCTTTTAAGCTCTATCCCCTTCTAGCGCATCCCGCCTCCTATGAATGCACGCAGGTCCCACTGTGAACCAGCACGCTGATTAAAAATGCAGCATCTTCCCTCTGGAGTACATGTGTGGAGGACACGTCGCGCTTGGCATGCGTGTTTGAGTTTCTGTGTTTATTTGTGAGTGTGGGTGGTGCTAGCGCATAAATTTCACTTTCTTCATGAGTCTGCATGCATGTGTGTATGTGTGGGTGTTTAGGTTGCATGTGTGTGTACAAGTGTGCATAATGTTGGCCAAGGTTAGCTCTAACTCTGTTACCAACGTGCCAAAACAGTACGGATGGTTTTAAGTGTTTTTATGCTCCAGGGTTAAAGTAGATTCTTAGAGATCTTTTGCATGTAAATGCTTTTTACAACTTTAAAATCTGACTTAAACTGGAGAAATATTTTACACAGTTTACCTCCAAAGCAGCAAAGAATATATGAAAATTTATAAAATAGATGTAAAATGAGCATTTAGTTATTGCAAAGTGTCAGCCTGTCTATCAGAACTTCAGTGAGGACATTTTAAGAAAGAGGCAACAAAACAGTCTTTTTTTAATCTTTTATATTTTCAGCACAACATACTTTTGGCTCTTTTTTTTTCTCTACAGATAAAACAGAATGTTTTTTTACCCTGCAGGGGACACACCATGACTACTTCTTTATTCACTTGATGTAAACCCTCGTAATATTTTAATACATATTTACTTCATTCTCCATGTATGTTCTAGCGATGCGGTTTCTCAGTTTGTGTTTTTGTGCCTTTAAGCTCAGTTTCATTTACGCTCGTCTTTATTTGTTTTGCTGTGACTTATTAGTGTTTGCTCCTGTAACAGCCCAGCTTCCCCTCAGGAATCATTAAAGTTTCATCTTATCTTATCTCAGAAGGACACGGGGCTTGAATAAACTCATCTGAATGATTCATATCCCCATGGTAACTACCAGCACCAGTGGGAATCATCTGTGTTATTGTTAAATATATCTTTTGCTTGCTCAGGCAATGAAGATGACATTGAGGACAAAATTGAGAGTATAATTGTTCTCGTGGGTAAATTGTCTTCTTTATTTATGTCCAAGTGCATTGTTATTACATCCACCAGCAATACAAACTGATAAACAAGCAATGAGAAAAAATAAGGTACATTTTCAAAGCTAAGAATTAAAAAAAAAGGAGTAAGAAAGTATCTTGTACCAAAAAATATTGTCTCTCAGCCCTATTTTCATTTATATTGACTAATAGTCTATATCTTAAAAGAGACATAACATAACTGTATTCATCTATATACAGGGAGAGGTAAAGGGATAAAATCTTTTGGTCAGAGCGTTTTTCCCTGCTCCCAACAATATACCCATTAAATATTTGTCAATACCTTTTGCTTCTGGGGAGATCTAGCCTAGATATATGGCTTTGAAATCTAATGGTATACAGTATGTGTATTAAAAATGGTCTGCAATGCCTTGTGTGTCTGTATGTTTTAGCATTCCCAAAAAACATTGTAGTGGTTTGTAGCTTGACAGCCACAATTTCTCCAGCACTGAGGATTACCATTATCATCCAATTTCTTAATTGGAGATATCTATAAAAGTCTTGCTTCTCTAACGAAAAAGTCTCTTAAAGTTTGCACACATACACATAATTTCATCTGTCTGTATAATGCCACGTAAGGTTGCTATACCTTTTTTTTTTTTTTTTAAATCTAAAATTTAAATCTGTCATCTAGTTTATTTGGTGTCAAATCTGAATTGTATGCACACCAATTCAACATTTTAATATCTTCTTCCAATTTATGTTCTTTTATTACTGCTCTCCACACCAATTTTAGCCATCATGGATTTTCCAGTCAATCTATGTATCTTTGCAGGTTTTTATCCAATAGTACAGCCTGTACATAAACATCAGATATCATCCTACATATTTCCGTTGTGCTTTGTAAGATGGGTTACATCAACACAATAATGCTCTGATCTTTGCCCAGATATAGTAATTTTTCAAAGATGGTAAGCCACAGCCTCCTCTTTCTTTTGGGAAAGATACGCAAGGTCTTTTTCCCTGCCATATAAATCTTCATATCATTTTGTCCCATTCTGTGAATTGTTTTGAGTAATTGTAATTGGAAGGGTTTGGAAAAGATACAAAAATCTTGGTAGAACATTGATTTTAATTGTTTAAATTCTTGAGCTTAAACTTAAAAAGGGTATGAGATTCCACCTTGTAAGATCTTCTTTGATTTTACGGTACAGAGGTTAATAATTTTTCTCAAATATTCTTGATAGGTCTTTAGAAAAAATTACACCCAAATATTTGAAAGATTCTGTTCTCCATCTCAATGGATATGCATTCTTGGGTTTTTCAGATAGACTTAAATAGTATGTTTACTTATATTGTAACCCAATAATGGACCAAAAATTTTTAAGAAATTCATCACTTCTGGTAGAGATATTTCAGGGTTTTTTTTAAATAGAAGAGAACATCGTCCACGTAACATGCTATTTCATGTTCTACTCCATTAATTTCAATACCCTTAATTTTGTCATTCTGTCTAATATTTTGGGTTAATGGTTCTAGAAATAGTGCAAAAATAAGTGCTTTCTTTAGTGCCCAGTTGCATGTGGTTAGTAAGAGGCATGAGTTCTTTCTAAATGCTTTGTACCATTCAGTTGTGAAACCATCACTTCCTGGTGATTTATTAGCTTTTAGTCTGGTAATTGTCTCATTTAATTCTTTTACCGTTATTTCTGCACTTAGGACATTATTTTGATCTTCAGTCATGACTGGTAATTCTTGGGCCTCCAAAAAAGAGTCAATCTGGTCGTCTTCATCCTCCAGTATTCTAAATATAGTTGTTCATAGAATGATTTAAAGACTGCTTGGATCTTATCCTGTTTGCTTTCTATGGTTTTTTTTAGGAGTCTCGTATTTTATATGTTGTACTATCTGTCTGTTGCTTTTTCAGTTTCCTTGTCAATAATTTTGTATATTTAGAGCTGTTCTTATAGTATCTTTGCTTAGTGAATAGCATCTTTTTCTCAGTTTCTTGTGTGTATATTATGGTAATTTTTTATTTATAATTATATTTATTTATTGTAGTATCTTTGAATTTTGGCCCTGTGCATGACAACCCTCCAGCAGCTTCAACTGATTTTGCCAATCAAAGTAATTTTCTTTGCTCAGCTATGATTTTGCCTTGTAGGACAGCCTTTGCTGCATCCCATAACATAGGCAGTAAAATCTCTCCATTATCATTTTCTTTAATGTACATTTGAATTTCATTACTCATTTGTTTTTTAAATGAAGGGTCACTAAGAACATCCATGTTGTATTTGCAGTTCTCCAAATTGATAGTAATATACTGTATATAGGGGAATGGCCACTTACCATCTTTACTATCTTCTCTAAAGGTCCTATCTTTATCTGACTTATTATTATGTCAAATATCTTCTTGAAAAAAGAGAAGTCAGTCAGTCAGTCAGTCTCATCTATTGTTCCCCTAACAATAGATGAGGTAGATGATAATGCTCACAGGATGAATCTGGCCTCCTTATCTTTCTGTTCATATGTCTGTTCAAAGGAGTCTTATTGGAAATCAAGATGACAACCTCCGGCTTATGATTAGATTTGTATGATGAAAAAAACATTTTTGTGAAGCCTGTCTTTCTTAGTTTTTTGTGCTCTTTATTGTTTGAATGTGTTTCTTGTAAATATACAATATGTGCCTTTTTTTTCATTTTGAAAGTATTTTACTGCGTTTTATCGGGTTACCATTGACATTGAAGGACACTATCCTGAGCTTTTCATGTGTAATCTTTTCTGGAAGAAAACTCAAACCACCAAAAAAATCTGCTACAAACAGGCTCTCTGGTAGAACATAGAAATAATAACATGAACTGATATAACTGTTAACATTCAGTAAACCCATCATGTGCCAAACTATAGCTTCAAAGGTAAAGGTTTCTGTAGATTGACACTTTAACTGGCCAGAACACACCTCTGGCCTTGGAGTGAAAGCCTCTCTAAACATATGTAAGAGTAGGGCCATCCATAGCAGCTTAGTCCATGAAATGTATATGTCCATCACAAGAAATATTTTGTATTTTCAGACTTATTTTTACAGCTCTTATTTCAAGGAAAACAGAGAGCAAACTGCATTGTCTGTTTCTCTATCTAAGAAATTGGTGGAAGGAAATTATACCAGACATCTTAATCAAGTGTTTTTGTCTTACATTCTTTGTCTCATGTCTCCTATCTAAAGATGTGTTTTAATTTAAAATTACAGATTTTTTGGGATTTAATATGTTACCTTATGTGTGGGCTTTCATTTGAGTTACTTTCATCTTGTTTTTTAATGGGAGGATTGTCTTCTGTAAGCCTGGAGTTTCTCTCTGATGTCAGCTCTCCCGGATGATCCTCTCTTGTTCTGACCGTCCTTCCCCTGCTGTGCACCATGCTTGGTGATTCATTTGCTCGACTGGATCCTCTGGTGGGGGTATAACCTTAACTGGCAAACCTCTGTCCTTCATGTCTTCCGTAGCCTCGCTGATCGTGTGGTAGAGTCACGTCCCATCCTCATAGAAGACACATAATCTGGCTGGATAGAGGGTCTGGAAGTGGATCTCCTTCAACACTCATTTCATATTGTTTTCTTTTCACTTGCTCAGTACCGTAGCCAGGTAATCATGATCAAAATAGATTCTCTGGTTGTTTAGGAGAATCTCCTTCTCTTCCCAAGTTTTACATGGGACTTCTTCCTTTGTTTTGTATCGGTGGAATGTTATCATCAAACAAAAGTTATCATCAAACTTCCTTCCTTGTTTCCTGGCACGTTAGTCTAATATTCTCTCTCCTTAATCGACGAGCTTATCCTCATGTTGAGTTTGGACCTTGAGCATATTTCTCACTACTTGCTCCATTGTTTGCAGTCTGGTTTCCACTGCATCAATGCGGTCTTCTGCTTCCCTGATCCTCTGGTTTGTTTTGTTGATCTTATCTTTGATATCATCCAGCTGGTGGTTTTTCTCTTTTCGGAAGTTGTGACTTTCCTGTAGAATCCTCTCCATGCTCACCTTTTTTGTTGCATTTCTGCCTTCCGCCATCTTTCCTGTTAGCATTGGGTTCTGCACTTCATGGTTCTTCATCATTCTTGTTTAATTTTGTCATATTTTTCTTACTTTTTGTCTTCTTTCCATCGTTATCGTACTATCTGACTGCTTTTAATAGTAAGTGGGTTTTATTCACCAATTAGCAGGATATATTAAAATTCTGACAGAGGAGAACGCGTTCTAGGCTGCCATCTTTGATAGTGGCAGAACCGAAAGCCTTGTGTTTTCATTTAAAAAAAACTCTAAAGGAATCACGGTGGAAGTCGTTGCATGGTTACTTGTTATTAGTATACTCAAAATGCCTTTGCCACATTTCATTCAAAAATTACCTAAAAATTAATTTACAAAATTGACAATATAGATTCATAGCGGCTAATAGAAGCTGAACTGTAATGTTGAGGCTTTATGAGGAAACCTTTTTATGGTGCGGCTGCAACAACACCAAGGTTACTCAAGAAAAGGAAATCCCCTGTGCCTCTAGCTCACAACCTCTCTCTGTGTCTGACTTTCTATCTGTCTATCTTTGATCCGCACACACACACACACACACACACACACACACACACACACACACACAGCATCATGTGCAGTCCTAGGCTAGCTCTTGCTTCAGTCATGTGCTCTTGATTTAGCACATCACCACATCCTTTCACTGTTTTGTGTGTGTGTGGTTGTATGTGTCTATTTATTTGCATGTATAAGTAAATGTATATTCTGTGGAGTGGAACAATATCTTTAAATATAACTTTCCATATGTGAGGCGAGCCTGATGACAACCTCAGTATCCTGTGTAAAATCACTCACACGTACACCATGTGTCTCTATAAGCAGAGTACTAAAATTCACAATGCTGCATAGAATGTGTGGGAAACTTTTGTTGACCATTGTTAAGTACAATAGAAATCACTGTTTCTTTCTTGAATGGTGATGAATGGACATGTGAAATAAAGCTGCTAGAAAATACAATAGAATAGAAAAATATAGCACAGTCTTAATGTCCTGTATGGAAATCTGTGTTAGACCTCGTCATTGCAGTTCCAGAAACATTAGATACAGTATACAGTACAATGCATACAGAGGGATAAACTCTGTAGTAGTGATTCAGAGTCTGTTTTTAGTTCATCATGTCAACCTTAAATCCACAAAATATAAGCGAGAGCTGTCTGACAGTGGAAAACCTAACATCTGAGGACATGTACTGTAATTTGTCTCAGTCGTACTGTGAACGTGTTGCTACCTTTTTTAAAATTGTGCCACCTAGTGGACAGACACTGCCTTTTAGTTTCATTCATGTATGAAGCTCACTTTATTTCATATGTAGTTAGTGTCACCGTACATATCTGAGTTTCATCATTCCTTTTTTCAGATGGAAAATAATTTAAACATGGATGTCCAAAATGTCTGGAGGTTGTCTGACCACTATGATGAAAATCTTTTCATCATTTTCATTTCCTTAATGGCCTGAACCACAGTCTTTAAAACTTCTGTTTAAGGCACCTTCAGATGTACTTCAACATTCAAAAAAAATATATATATAACACCATAAAAACAGAATTTGTTTGTCTGTAAATGAATTAATTTTTCTCACATTCTGAAGTGCAATTCTGGCTATGAGTTTGGTGTTTTAATTATAGTGCCTCTGTTACATTTTAGACTCAGAGGAAGTGAGATGTCTTATTAAAGAACGTCAAGAACGTGTCTCAGAGTATTTTATACCCATTTAGTGAAAGTATTGTCTGCTTTAGTCTCTTTCTTTGCTGTTAAACTTGTTTGCTCTCTCTTTGTCTCTTTCTCTCTAGTTCCCAGGTAGAAGGTGATGTCAAGGAGGAGATACTCCAGCCCCCGGAGCCTCACCCCGTACCCCCCATTCTGACCCCGTCTCCCCCCTCAGCCTTCCCCACCGTCACCAACGTACGGCA
Source organism: Scomberomorus guttatus (assembly GCA_038419695.1). Taxonomy (NCBI): domain Eukaryota; kingdom Metazoa; phylum Chordata; class Actinopteri; order Scombriformes; family Scombridae; genus Scomberomorus; species Scomberomorus guttatus. The sequence continues at coordinate 11,401,612 of CM076466.1, read as the reverse complement.
GGACAACGACCGCTACCACCCCAAACCTGTCATACACGTCCTGGCTACCGCACAACATAATGTGACAAAGGTACAGATACAGTGGAAATATTATAGTTGTATAATTGCAGAATCTATTTACACTATATCAAGTTTGTTGTGTAAATGTGTATTTTTTGGACAGCACAGTTGATTCCATATGCTGTAAAAATGCTGGTTTTTTGGAGGTGTTGTGGAAAAATACAGTTTTTTTCAGACTTGTAAAACCTGTTATGTATGTTAGAATTTACATTTATTGGGTAGTTGACAGTATAGATTGAAAGGAAGTAGGGGGATGGAGAGCAGCATGACTTTATTTATTTGGGCCTTAGTCCACCTGGCCAACAAGATTATTGTGCATTATTAGAAACAGATTTCACATATTTAATTTAAGCATAGCATTTTATGGGAACTGCAGCTAATCTTAGTCTGATCTGCATGTTTCTTCTGTTAGGGTTAAATAAATAAATATTTGTTTTTGGTTTTTTTTCTGTGAGCAATTACTTAAAAAATATGGTAGATGTTCATTATCGGTAGACTTCTGTGCATGCACTATGTGTAAACAGCTTACATAAGGCTGTTGTGCCCTTTTATTTTTAATCTGGGAATCTTAGTTATATTTTGAGAGAATTTCATACATTTTTCTCTTAAGTACTGCCTCTGGCTCCCAATCATGCATGCCCCAACACTGCAAGTATGTAGAAGATTTTGCTGCATTTTCAGAAGGGTCTTTCATGTTTTGTCTTTTTACTTCCTTTCTTTTCAGAATCAAGAAGTGGACAAGCAGCAGAACCAGTCAGAGCCCAGTCCAAACACGCAGACCAGTCCCTCAGAACAAAAAGACCAAGATCTGCTAAGTCGAAAACAGCAGACCCAGGTCTCAAACCTAGATCTCAACGACAACTATAACAACAAACTATCTTCAACATCGACAAAGTCAGAATCGGGCCAAAGCCAGACTCAGACTCCCTCCTCCCCCCTCTCGCCAGCCGTTGAATGTTCCGGTGCTCCTCGGATCGAGAGGAAGCTGAGCATTGAGATTAAAAAGGTGCCGTTGCAGGAAGGACCTCGTAGCTTTGACACTTCCTCCTCTATGGGAGTAGCAGGCGGAGTGGGCAGCGGTTCAACCAACAACGCGGCCATGCTGCAAAGAGGCCACGCCTTCAAAGCCCGCTCGGGCCAATCCCTGCTGACGTCTAGCTCCTCGCTGTCGGAGGACTCGGGCACGGAGGGCGGAGCAGGCGGATGCGGGGAGAATCAAGCGGATGGAGGCGTCCTAGCCAGACCAAACCACCTTCCTGTGAAGAGTGAGAAGGGCGAGGCGCACGGTGGGGAGAGAGAAGAGGTGAAGGCCGGCCACGCAGCGTGGGCTCAACCCTGCAACAGCCCCGAAAAACACTTCCCAAAGACCTCCTCCTCCTCTTCCTCGTCAGACCGCGTCGCCCCATCCTCCTCTTCCTCCTCCCACCTCTCCTCCACCTCTTCCTCCTCCACCTCCACTCCTGTTAGGACTGCCCTGAGTTTCACCAACCCCCTGCACTCTGATAACTCGGACGAAGAGGGGGATGGAGAGATGTCTGGAGGAAGGGAGGGTTGTCGTACTAATGTATCCACGGCGACAGCCATGGTTACTACGTCCTCTCACCACGGAGACCTGCAGCCGGTCAGGAAGGTGTCGCCCATGTCGATCGCAGGGCAGAGCTCTCCTTCACCTACAGCGAGTATGTCAATCCGCTTTAGCCGTTGCTGTTTAATTGAATGACTGGATCTAATTCAACTAACTGGCTGCTTCCCTGACAGAATCACTTAGCAAGTTAACAGAGAAGCCAGCAAATGAACTATAACGGTAGTCAGATAAATAGACATCTAGATGAACTAAATGAATCAAGTTTAGACAGCAGTCATGATTAATCAAGTGGACCTGGAAATTATCCAAACTAAACATTCAACTCTGCAGTTTAGTTCATGAGTTCTTCTCACTAAAATACTGTCAAAGGCACTAAGTGTAAGTCTGACAGCCTGTCTTTATTATGATCCACTCTCATATGCACAGGGAAACCACACGCTAGAGTCATTTTCTGGGTCAGTAAGGAGACAGAGGTCTCAGACAAACCACATGGTAATGACAAGTTTTATCTGTCAACACACACACACACACACAGAAGCAGGGCGAAACAGAGAAACCAAGAGACAGAAAAACGGGAGACATGGAAGACAAGAAAAATAACTAAAAAAAAAGAAAAAGAAAAAGCGAGATAGTTTCCAGTGAGTCTCATAAAGCATGACTGTATGACTAATTGGTCGGTTTGTGTGGAATGCTGCAAATGTTAACAGGCAAACATCTGTCAAAACAACTCTGCTCTTCCTCTTTCAGCTTGTGTGTGTTTATCCGAGCGAGCGGATTTGCTGAGCGGGAGAGGGAATGAAAGAAATCCTGTTATGTGTGTTGTTGTTTCAGCGCAGTTGTGTGTGTGTGTGTGAGTGCGTGCGCAGGAATCTGTGTGTGCATGTTGGATGGTGAAGGATCGACACTGCATGACACTGATAAATACACATTTGCCACCTTTTGTGCACGTTGGGTTGAACAGAGCAGTGTCACACTGTTTTGCTGTGTGTTGGCTGCGCCGTCATGATTGCAACGATGTGGTTTTTAATCTTCCGGGGTGTCACGATCGAGGTCGCCCCTTCTGCTCTTTTGATTTCAAAATCATGAGATTCTGAAATCAGATTCTTGCTGTGATTGGAGCTGACTTGGAGTGTGTTGTTCTGGACTTTGAACAGTTTTGATCTTGAATGAGTTCTGGATGAACGAACTTAACAGCGTTTTTAAATATCTGGATGAAACTATGAGGGTGCATTATGAATCAGTGTGTCAGCAGCGCACTTCAAATAAAAACTAGTGTATATTCTACAAGAATCACCACTCTTTTAGTTTAGATATAATACAGACTGTATTTAACTTGGGCACAAGGGTTTTGGAAGGCAGGTCATTGTTCAGCCACATTTAATTTAAGTGAAACTGCTGTTTATTGAGGGTTTTTCCACATCTGTTTAATATGACATGGTAATTGTACCAAAGAACAACAAAGCAAAATGTCTGAAGTTGTTTCAGGAAACGTTTCTTTCCCACGTAAAGTCTTCCTGTTAAACACTGAAATGTTATTGTATTATGGTTGCCTTTTTAAATGTCTGGCATCACGCATCATGCACTCCTCAAGTATTTCCAATATTTAAAACCAAATGCAGAAATATTTACCTCACAGTCCTGAAATGGTTGCAGTGGCAGTTTGAGTTTTGGTCTGCTTGGCTTTTCTGGCATATTATTTGTTTTGGGCTGCGGTAGCGCTTCGTTTAAAAAAAAAAAAAAAAAAAAAGCTAACGTTGAAAAGCTATTGGCTGCTATTTGATTGGTTTGCAAGAATCTAATGACTGCTTTTTGAAGAGTTGCTCTGAGCTAATCGCTGCCTTGTGATATATGAAGAGAAAGCTGGTGGCTGTTTGTTTCACTGATTGCACTATCAATGAATCTCTCAAACTTTATTTGTATTGCATATTTTACACAGGTTATAGTCAGTGATATACATACGCAGTGATATGTCACTAATAATACACTAATCTAAGGTGTTGTAGGGGTTTTACACGCAGTATAGAAAACACACAGCTGCAAATAAAGAAATTATAATGGTCAGGACCTTTTACAGACACTGAACATTTTTATCAAAGAGGTGGTGGAGAACACAAGAGCCACAAGTTTAGTTAAAACTGACCCGACAATGGTGGAAGTCAACTATGGATGATCACAGATTATCCCGTATATTAAATTCACCCATTATGATACAACCATCACACTTAGCTTCAATGACTTAAAGGTCAAAAAAACCTCAATCACTGAAGACGAGAGACATTAGGATCAATAAATTGTCACAGCCAGGAAATTAGCCTCATCTTTAATAACTGTGTTGTACTCTAATGCAAATATGTCTCCAAAGGCAATATCTCAACCCTTCAGAGCCTTAGAGTAAATTTCGGCCTAAATGAATGGGAGAGAATATAATTAGGGGGTCTGGCTTGTAGGTCTCAGTGAGAAAGAGACAGTCGGTCTCATGCTCTGTAATAAGCTCATTACTAGCAAATGACTCCTTAGACAATTAACTTGCATTAAAAAGAAACATTTTAGCTGGACAGTGGATTATAAAAGTTTATTGTTAGAGCCCATAAATATTCTGGTAGCAGTGTTGTGTCTGACTGAGATAAGTGAGTCAGTTTGTATAATTAAAACTTAAGTCACAGTTAATATTGCTCATCCTCGTATTTTTATTTAGGCGTTAGAAGACTTCATCAGTATAACTGCTGAGCTTTAGTTAACAGTAGCAGCTATACTTGAAGTCTGAACCAGCTGGAACTCAGAACAAGATCTTTTCCTCATTACATGTCCCCTTGCATTGCTTCCTTCTCATAACACGCTGCAGCAGGAGCTAATGGTAATGACCCATGTCAAATTTTCAAAGCTTCGTAGATGGAAGATATTGCCCTGAGAAATGGAGAGTTTGGACAGGATACGATCAGGAGAATGCAGGGAAATGTAATCAGCGACTGTCTGGAACACATCAGTATTTCAGCTGCGACTCAATCCGTCAGGCCTGCAACTTAGACAGACTGTGCATTTATTAAGCAGCAAAAGTCCCACAAAAAAACCCCCAAACAAACTGATATCAGATGTACAGATCTCCTTCGACAGCGGCCACGTGTCGTTATTTGTAGCATCTACATCACAGCTGATACAACTCTCAGCACTCTGCATCTGCAAATCCATTTCTCTGTTTCAGATATCATGACTGATACTTTTAATAGCATGTGGTTAGGAGTCATAAACATTTTCCACTTTGAATAACTGAAAATAGCTTGAAGGACTTTTAACGATCAGTAAAAAAAATTAAAAAAAGATAATGCAAAATGCAGCTTATCAGGCCTCATGACATATGAATGCATCTGTTTAAAACTCAAATGGCTTCATTGTCACCATATTCAGATACAGTATTGCAAAAGCACAGTACAAACACTGACATTAAATTATATTCAGAACATCATGAATTAATACAAAGTAAAGAAGAGAAACACAATATGCGTGTGTATTATTTAACAACTGAAAGATTTAATAAGATGCATTTAAAACTTAACGGTAAAAGCAGATTTAACTTTTTTAAAAGCATTTGCACAAATATATACATATATATATATATATATCTGCAATAGACAGAAAATAAAGAGCAAAATGTAGTTTTGTATGTGTGCTTGTGTCTGACACAAATGCCTCCTAATGTACTTGAATCAATACCTGGCATTAGCTGATCACCTCAGTAAAGTGATACTTCTGAAACAATAGTGTAGGCACACGTCTAGAAACTCATCCAATCAGACACCTCCTATATGTAAATATACTGTCACTGTAAATATGTCCATATTTCACATCTATGTTGTTTTAAATATGTGAAACAAGGAGACTAAACAGATTTTTTTATAACAAAGCAGTTTTGTACCACTTTGTGTACCTTCGAGTACAAACACAAAGAATCCTTCGAGGAGGAATCGAGGAAACACTTGTTCTGAGTTTCATCTGTTGAGCTTTTCTTTGTCCCGCTTTCACCTGACTGCCGATCTCTTGTCTTTCTTCTCGGCCAGTGAATTAACATTGCTTCTCATTTGACCTCTGACCTTTTAACCCCAGACTGCTGGGACAGCGACGACTCCCCTCCCCCCCTCCCCGAGAGAACCCCTGAGTCCTTCATACTGGCCACAGGTGCGTCTTTGCATTGGTCCAGATTCACAGGTGTGTGTGTTTCCAGTGGCATGGACTCACCGACCGGGCCACTTCCTGGATACATCGCAGGGGTTTTTACGGGTCCAAGTTATTGGTCTGCTCCTAAAAAGGTGGATGGATCAGTGATTATAAAAAAAAAAGCTGGAGTCCATCCAAGCACATTCATTGTTTTATTGCTTGGTGAGGTGCTGTATTGTTTTGTTTTTAGTGTTTGCAGAAAGAAAATTAACGCATGGTGATGTGAGGAAAAGTGATTGTTTGATACAGTCGGCAGCTTCTGATATGAGCTGAAACAGGTGGAATATAAATTCAGCAGGTAGGAGTTCAGTCTGTCATCCTCACTTCAAACTCACAGATGGATGCACATATTGCAGGTATCTCTCTTTCTTTAATAACTTGGCCTCCCTGTTGTCTTCTGCTGTTATCTTTTAGAGTGTTAAAATATTCAACCACATTAGAGCTGACGACGAGATGAAAGGGAGATAAACAGTTCGACAGATGTGTTCAAAGTGAACTTGGCTCTTTTATGAGAAGCTTTATCAATTTTACAACACAAGAGGGCACCATTGGCCATTTCAGACCTCCAGTACAGGCGTTGTTTTGTGAAGATAATCTTTAAATCAGGGTACCACTGTTAGTCACTGTTTTGTGGAGTGATTTAGAAACAGATACATATATAAAGCGACATTAATGAAGGGTAAAAGTAAGTAAAGTTCATGTTCTGAGGCCACAGTTTTGATCAAAGAGGGTTCACCTGTGTTTACTGCCTGATTCTGGTTCAGAGAAGGATCATTCAGTCTGAATATTTTTGCACAAGTGAAGGCAAAGCTTGGGTGCATCTTTGGCTCCAAATGGAGCCCCACTGTGAGACTGAGGGACGGAGGAAAGGGTGGTTTAATGGAGGAGACTGAATGAGGAAGAAAAGTGTAAAGGTATTGTAAACAGTGAGTTTGAAAGGATGAGCGGATGTGCATGTGTGTCTATTTGTGCTTAACGTGTCTTAACTTTATGTTGATTTGTCTTCAAATGTTTTTCTTCGTCTAATTCGCTCGTTTCTTGCTTTTTCCGTCAGACCCTTTGGAAGTGAGGACATCAGCCTCGGCCGAATGGAGCGGTTCACACAAAGGTACGGACACACACACACACACACATCATTGTTTACCTGCGCTTGACTTCCTGTGTCCTGTCTGTTTATCTGTGTGTTGTTGTGTGCAGAGGTGGGGGGGGCGTCTGCTTTGTGTCCGTACGTGTGTCCCGTCTTTATGTGTGTAGTCAGTCAGTCAGCAGAGCAGAGCAGGAAACAGACCTTCAGTGTTTTACAAATTAGCCGGCGCATGATAAAAGACTGACAGCGGAAGGGCAGCTGTAAGAAAGAAGAGTGAGTGGTAGCGTGAAGCAAAGAGATACAGAAAGAGAGAGGGGAAAAAAAAAAAAAAGATCAAACATGTCTGTAGAGAGGTGCAATGAAAGTGTGTGCTTATCTGTGCTTTGAGGACTGTGTGATGATGGTTACTGCCAATTTATTGCTTCAGTAGTTTGGGTGCGTGCGTGTCTGTGTGTGTGTGACAGACACAGAATAATCGAAAGGGAATAACTGTTTGACTTGAATTATGTAATGATTTTTTGACTCACTGTGTATATAACTCATAGGAGCATTTACACACGATAAAAAAGCCTGCATTTACATTTTTTGCCGATAGCCAGTCTTTAAATGTCTTGAATTATGTAAGTGCAAGTTTCTAAGCACATGAACAAGTTTCTTTGCAGCGAAAAAAAAGGCTTATCAGTTGTCAATTTTAGTGATTTTAACTTATTTATTCCTCATGCAAGTGGGTGTTGTGGTGTTTTGTGCATTTGTCTGTTGCAACACGTGTTATCAGCGAGTAATGTGATAAAACCTACAGAGACATCAAGTCAAACCTGATTATTGAATGACCTAATTATCTCTAGCATTTGTATTTTCAGTGCAAACTAGTCAAACTAGTTGGTAATAACTGTGGTTTTAACTCCCCTCTGCATTCTGAGTAGATCTTACATCACTAAAACCATTATACAACACCTGCTAAGCACTTAAACCGCTGATATTGACACAATATTTCCACCCCGTGTGTGTGTTTGTGTGCGTTTGCCTGTGTAGATGTGTCAGAGTGCGTTAAGAAGATGTCTCCAGCTGACCCTGCATCTGCCGGCACCACGGCAACAGACAGCAAGTCAGACCTGGGTGGGTAAGTCTGCTTTCTTACCTCTGTCGGATGTTTTGACATCAGTGAATACAACTTTTTTTTTTTTTCTGTGACCGAACGCTTCTGAAGGGACACAAGTAATATTTCAGTCACCTTGCAAAAAGAAACCGTTGCTGACAAAGATGGTTTCTATTAATGTCATCATTTTTGTAAAAGTGTGGTGTTGCTTTTGCTGATTCCATCTGCAGCATTTGAAACTTTGGGCTGCATATATGCGGAAAATGTTTAGTATAGAAGGCACATCTGGGGATGAAATATTTCAGTTTATTTAATTTAAAACAAAACAAACCAGCCTAAGAATGCTTTCTTTCTTTCTTTCTTCCTTCTTTCCTCCTTTTTTTTTCAGGGTTCGGTAACCGCTGCATTCAGCCCAAAGGCCCTCGAGACCCCCCCCTGGAGTGGACATGATGGAACGACCCGTCTGTCCGTCCATCAACAGTCTCCTCCCTTGCCAAGAGATGGACTCTCACCTGGCTGGTCCAAAACCAAGTTGATAGATGCTACACAGGCAGCACATTTTTACATAGAAACACTTTCCATGTAACTCTGTGCCAACACATTCTCAAGACTGAGCTCCTCTCCTCCTCCTCCTCCTCTTCCTCTTCCTCTTCCTCTTCCTCCTCCTTCTTTTCCTCCTCTTCAGTCCCTTCAAAGTGCCACTGTGCAAAGCAGAAGAACACTTACTGGTCAAGTGGCTTGTCCATTTTGGAACAAAGCCCACGTTCTCGAGGTTTTGACTTCTCTAGACGCTGACCTGGGTTCAGTCTGGTTATTTCCCTGTTAATGGTTAAAGGATAATTCCTATTTTTTCTTCTGTTTTTGGTGACTAAAATTAGGAAATGTTCTCTCTGAGCTGTAAAGACATCCTGAATATTTATCCATTCTTAGACTAATTGAATGGCGATGTGGGAGTAACCCTTAAAAGTTCAATAAAGCTGTTCTCTTTAAATTAACAGGGAGAAAACTTTCATACCAAAATGAGAAAAAAGTAACTTTTTTTCACCATGAATCGGGAATTATCTTTAATCAGAAAAGCTACTGTGGGAAGCCGATTTCCTGAGGTTTAACTGAACTCCCAGAAGGCGTCTGCTTGCTCCTACTGAACGAACAACAATCTTCAAAGCGAACCTAGATAATCTGTTACCCATGATGCAACCTCTTCTGTTGGGTATGTACAGGTTGCCCGGGTGCTCTCTCTCTCTCTCTCTCTCTTTTTCTGTATCTCTGTGTCTCTCTCCCTCTTTCTGTGCGCTGGTGCTACATTACTAAGGATCAGCATAGAGACAGAAAGACTAGAGCTGACATTCACCTGTTTCTCACCTGCTATTTGCAGTAATGTCTGCTGTAGTACTTTATATTTCTATGCTGACTCTCCCTTTTTTTTTTTTTTTTTTTTTTACCAGAGTCGTAGATTGATGCAGTTTGGTCATTGCAGTGGTCAGGAGCAGCCATGTTGGCTCCATAGTCCTGCTCTGTGGCTGTTAAATAGAAGCTGAATCTGTGGCAGTGGACTTTATAGTAAAGTTGTCATTTTTCTGTGGCGTCAGAATTCAAAGATATGTGAAATTGAAATTTAGGGTTTCAGGAAAAGGTGATATTATACAACATATTTGGCTTGTGACCCTTTTAAAGTGAAGCAATCTCAACTTGTTACAGGTTGTTTATGTCTAAAAGTTGCAAGCAGCTCAACCAAAGAGTGGTGTTCCCTTCTCAAACTGACTCATTTGAATACTTTTTAGAGGCCTGAAGAGATAAGAATATTCAGTATTATGATCAAATAAAATTACAGAGAAGTCCTGGCTTGAACATGGCAACTGCATCATGTTATTCCCTAACTGTGTCCATTTCAAGTCACAGTCTAATGAGAGTTTAAAACACGTTAGTAATGGCCAGACGCCTCAGCTCTGTGACTCTGGCTCTCACTGCTGGGACCATGAGCCTGCCTTAGTCTGCCTCTCAGAGAAGACAGCCAATGACAAGTCCTCATTAATTTGGCTTTTCTCTTCTGTTCGTTTCTGTTCCTGCATTTGGCTTCTTTCGTCGGCCTTACCTTTGGGACACACGTTCGCTCTTTGTTTCATTTTCTCCCGCGCTGTCCTGTCGCCCTCTTTTCTTTTCTGTTCTCATGCTCCTCCTCCTGTCGACGAGGCCCTCCGATGAACAACCATGCAAGTCGGGTTTTTTTTTTGTTTTTTTTTTTTGTTATCAACCTGTTTACTCCTGAAACTCTTGTGGGACAGGAGGGGAAAAACACCTCCGGGAGGTCTAGTTTCACAAAACAACTCCTCCTCGACAAATCTGACTTGTGTGGTTTCTCATCTGACGGCCAATCTGTACTTTTTCTGTTTCTGTACGTGTGAGACAATGATCAGCAGCTCGGGACCCAGGACTACTGTTTCCTCCTGATTTTTTTTATTTTTATTGTTCTCTGCTAACTTCTCCTTCATTAGCTACCATAACTATACAGTATATGCATTGTTTTATAAAGATAAAGAACTGTACAGGGCAGTTTAGGTATATAATATTTCAGATTTTTTTTGTTGCTATTCCTTAAATATTCTTATTAACAGAAGATGTAAGAAAGTCAGTGCATGATGATGATTCCTCCCCCTACACAATGTTTCCTTCAAACTGTAAATTATTCTGCTGCCCTTTTGTTTTTGCTTCAGGCAAATATTTCAGGGTTGTTTTTTTTTTTTTTTTTTTTTTGTTTTACTTACATGCTTAAAAGATTGAACTTTTTTTTTTTGTTTTGTTTTGTTTTAATTGGTTGGCAGAAGAAAAGCGTTGACTGCCAGCCGGCCCCCTTTCAGATAGCTACAATGGGCTCTGAATAAGATTGTAATAATAATATTAATGATGATGATAATAATAATAATAATGGTCGTTTTTTTTGTAAATGGTATTTTAAAAGTTATTTTTGTATACGCGGTTGTTTGTTGCGCCACAAGTCCACTGCTCCCCTCCCAGCCCCCACTTCTCTCCTCTTTTCTTACATACTTTCTTCATCTCTCCCCCCTTTTTTTTTAAATTTCTCCATATGCTACTTTTCCATTTTTTTTTCTTTCTTTATGTCTCTCATCATGCTCTTTTTAATGTATGACATGCAGCAGAGATGGATCTCCTGCTCTGGATAAAGAGCATCTCATTATTTTTCTCTTATTTCTCTTCTTTCATACTTCCCCCTGCTGTTTTCTCTTTTTCATCTTCCTCCCTCCCACCTCCATTTCTACCTCCTTCATCTTTAAAAGGCTGTCCTTTCAACACGTCTTCGTGCCAACAGATCGGTTTGCTTTATTAATGCATCTCTAACTTGTTGGTGGTTCAAAGTAACGTAATATAATACACCCATAAACTGACTAATAGACATGTTGAGAAGAGACATTTTTTTAAAACTTTATTTATAATTTCTCATCTGTTTATTTTTTTTCTCCCTCCGCCTCCATTTCTTTCTGTTTATCCACCACAACTATGCTCATCTATCCAAACACCCCCAACACACGCACACGATCTCAGAAAGAGCCCACCTGTGCCTTTTAAGAGAGAGCCCGCCCACCCTCCCCTTTTCCCCTCTCCACCAATCGTCATTAGCGGCATGAGCGTGAGCGATGGGATTCGCTGCTGCTTGCTCATTGCCTCCTGTGGGACTCTTATTCAGCCACACCCCCTTCCAACCCCCCCACCACCCACCCCGCCCCCCCCCTCCGTACACACACACACACACCCAAAATGTTTGTATGTTGCAGAAATCAATCAGTAAAAATGAACATTAAGTAAAGACACGCCTCCTTTTTTTTTCTCTGTATGTGATGTCATGAAAAGGTGTGTGTGTGCAGGACGTGTGTGAGAGTGTGTGTGTTCATACACATGTTTATAGTATAGAGCAGATAAGTGGTTGACTTGTTTCTGAAGCCACAAGAAGTGAAATTATTTCATTTCGTGCAGCTAGTGGTGGAAGAAATATTCAGATCCTTTACTTTAGTAAAAGTACAGAAGTATTAACACCAACATGTACTCATTATACAGGAAAATGGCCCTTGTGACAGATACATTATCATATATTACATTATCACATCAATGTGTAAGAAGCATTTTACTGTAGTAGCTGGTTTAACTACTGCTACTTTAACTATGTATTCAGTTAGGTATTTTAGGCCAGTGGTTCCCAACCTAAGGGTCAGGCCCCCTCCATGGGTCGTGAGATGATGGGGCAGGAAATAAGAAAAGACAAAGTTCTTCTACACAAATTTGCCTTCATATTTTCATCTTTGAATTGTAGCTTTTTTTCTGTGAAATATTAGATTATTTAACATCTTTAGTCCTCAAACGGTCATTGAACAACTCAAACATCTGAAAAGTGATGAGGGGCTCCGACCAGACGCTGCTTTTTTGTAAGGGGTCACAAACAGGTTGGGAACTGCTGGTTTAATCTTTAAAAATGTATTGTATTTTAAAAACTTACATGTTTTTAATGAAAAATCTTTATCTGCAGAGTAACCGGTAGTATAAAGTAGCATAAAATGGAAAAACTCAAGTACTTACTATAAGTACAGCGCTGGAGTAAATGTACTTAGGTTCTTCCCACTGCTGCTTAACAGCTCTACACTTATAAACTCATATTGTCAATCATGACTGGCTTGAAAATTATGTGTGTGTGTGTAGTAGGTTATCACAGCAGGACATCCTCTCTCCCACCTGGAAGATTTGCAGAGATGAATGTGCGTGCGCGCACACACACACACACACACAAAAATGACAATTAATTAATCACTGCAGGTGGTATAAATACACATTCGCTCCCTGTCTTACACAGAGACCTGAGGTTTCACATTTGTATTCACTGCACACACATAGGGAGGCGCAGCAGGTGAGCAGACATACTGTAATTATTTGCTGTTGCTCACATGTTAATTTCAGATTAATTATACTCAGTGCAACATTTTATGATCATGTTAGTCCTCCTTAATTATAGTTATGGATAAAACACAACTATGGGGTCTACACACATGTTACAGTGATATTTGGAATAAACTTATTAAACATTAATGCACATTAATATCCACTAATATCTGTAATGCAGCACAAGTTTGCTCTAATAGTGGGGGGACGTCACTTGAATCCTTGATGGATGAATGAATGATGACAGGTTACAGAAGTTGACATTACAAAATTTGGTGCAAGATGTAAAAAAATAAATAAAAATAAGCATATATAGGCCCAAAAAAAGGTCTCAGTAGTAGTAATCTGCAGCTTAGGTTATTTTCAGATGCCTCAAAATAGTTCTGGAAGCTATAATAATGATAACTGATGAGACACATTTTGATATGTCCCCTTCCCTAATAAACAGGTTTCCATCCATCAGTTTCACTTTTTACAACATGTGGCTGGGATTAATTTCCCCAAAAAACACACACAACTACTTCTCGCATATAAAAACTGCTTTATAATGCTCGTTACATGCCAAAAAAACCCAGAAATTGTTACATTTTACACACTTTACAGTCACTAAAGATGCACACATTGCATCATAAAGCAGAATCAAGTCCACACATCACACAGGCCTCCAGTGTTAAATACAGTTTCTAACTTTCTCCCATTCATTTCACTCCTTTACTGTTTCCCAACCTACACACCTGCTCATTTGTGCAGCTTTACCTTTGTGCGGCACACCTACACTGAACGCACACTCTCTCTCTCTCTCTGTCTGTGTAGTATAAATTGAGCCAGGTTGCCTTCTTAACTGGGTCACCACAGTTTTCCCATGGAGCAGTTTAACATGTTATGTAATGGCTTATAAATATAGCCAATCAGTGTTCAGTGTATGCGAGCAGACGCAGCAGGCTGCGTTGCCATCTGAAGAAAGTGAAAACTGTGTCAGCTCTGTTTTAAAGCCCAGAATATTAAACGTGTTCGACCTGATTCGTTTTAAATATATATTAGTCACATACAGTAGATGCTGCAATGACTTACACCATTTACTTCATGGTGTTCTCCTCATCAGATTTCCGCTCCTTGCTTGCTTCATACAATAATCTCGCCACAATATTTAGGGCCAGTTGCGACTTTACAGTTCTCCTCGTTCAGCCGCTAATCATGTTTAGTATTCACGGTTGGCTGTCACACATTGATAGTCCTTGTACTGAGAGCTCCGCCAATCAGTCTGAGTGAAAGAAAAAATGTTTTCATCTCAGTAAATCAAAGTGGAAACAGCACCGGAGGATTCATGACACTGTATAATGATGTGTCCTGTGTGTGTGCGCGAACGAGTGAGAGTGATAAGATAATCCAGTTGCGAAGATTAGATGAAAGAGGCAAGTTTATCCCTTTGATGGGAGCATTTCCATTTTAACAAACACACACATACAGCCCCCCACCATCATCATTACGTATGTTTCAGTCAGTCAGCTGTGGCCAGTACACTGTCTTTAAGGGTTGTGTTCTGGGAAGGAAACTGGTTAAACAAACTGCTAAAAATGCGCCTCAGGTGATGTCTTATCAGTCTTCACAGAGCTGGTGTCAAGTCTAACATCCAAATGTAGAAACCCAAATCAAGCCAAAGGAAAGTGTGAGTTAAGTATTAACTTGAATGAAATAAAATATTTATTAATGTGATAATTTGTCAAGCAAAAATGCTGAACGTTCCCTGATTCCAGCAAAAATTGTCCCCCTCCAAATCAAAAATGTGTTTTTCTTCTTGTTGCTTCAGTTGGATGTTTGAGCTTCACCGTGCAGAACGATGAATTTGCAGCGTTTGACACTAGAAGGCTGTTTTCACGTTCATCTGCTGAAAGTGGAAAGTTTCTCCGTGCTCACCAAAAATCCGAGTTAAAGGTGTGTGTCTATGAGCGTGATTTGTGACATTACAACTAGTTTAAAGCCAAACTTGAAGCCTCCTGTGCACAAACACTGAGAATAGACTTTACAGTGAAGTAGGAGACATCTTATTCAAAGCTGTTAAATTAGCATATTCATAGATTCTGTATTTCTCAATGAGGAAGAAGGAGGACAAGTGATTTTAAGGAAGGTAACTGAACATTTTTTGTAGGAAAGGGCACATCAGACACAATTTATTTATCTAAGCAGAGGATATTTATGTCTTAAAATATGTCTGGAGGGGATCTTTAATGAAAAAAATAATATCCCAATGATAATTAGACTAATAACTGATTTAATGATTGATTGTTAGCCAATAATGTCATCCACAAGGGTTCAGAAGTTCCTGTCCTTCAATTTGCATTAGATATCACAGATACAGATCCCCTCCACACACACACACACACACACGTATATAGACATCTCTGCTTGGAACAATAATGTGTGTCTGATAGGGGTTATTACAAAAAAAAAGTATAATTATCATGTTAAAATCTTTAAAATTACATCTCTTCCTTCTCCTTCATTAAAAATTATCCATTATCTATGAATATGCACATATATTTAATTTCAGACGTTTAACTGCTGGACACAAGATGTCTCCGACTTCACTGTAAAGTCCATGTGCACAGGAGGCTCCAAGTTTCCACATCACACTTGTGTAAGTTGCATACTGGACCAGGATTGACTTTCAAACTAGTTGTGATGTCACAAATCCTGCTCGCAGGCCCAGCCCTTTAAAACCAATTCATTTTCAATGAGCTCAGAGAAACTTTCCAGATGAGTGTGTGAAAACAGCCTTTTGTGTAGTGTCAAACTCTGCACGTACATCATTCTGCACAGTGAAGCTCAAACATCCAACTGTAGGAACAAGAAGAAAAGCGGATTTTTAAGGGGAAATACTTCCAATGATGCTTTTCCACACTGACTGTGACTTTGCAGAGTGTTGCTGCTCATTATTGTTGCACTAAATACAGTAGGCTAGGTACCCAGCTGTTAAACCCCGCCTTTTGTTCGCCCCTCCCAGCCTGTCAGTCAAGTCACAGCCCCGCCCCTCGCCCCTGCCCGTTTGTCAATCTAACGTCAGCCCCGCCCCTTCGCTGCCTGCAAAAAAAAACAGCAGCGGCGGCCGTTGGGGGGGAAGAGAGTAAATAGAGAGAGAAGCCTCAAGATGGCTGACTCGCAGGGCTCCGTTTACCTCACCGGAGCTGCTGCTGCTGCGGTAGCCCCGGCGGTCGCCCCCGTGAAAAACCCGCTCGCCAAGCCGACTGAGGGGAAAGGAGCCCCTGACAACCGCTCTCATACTTCCCGGGATTCCAACCCACCGCCGCCGCCCAAGAAGGTCCGAGTCGAGGAGAGGAGCGTTAAACCCAAGAAACTCAACGGCAGCGGCAAAGAGAAACTCCAGCAGCCGACGAAGCAGCAGCAGCAGCAGCAGCAGCAGAGTTACGGCAGCTTCAGCTCGGTACCTGCCACCGGCGGATCCCAACCACCGACAAACACACACAAAGTCTTCAAACAGAGCGATTTCTTCCTCCACAAGCCACCTTCTTCTTCCTCCTCCAAACCCAAGAAGCCGAGTAAAGACAAACAGCGGGAGAAAGAGAGGGAGAAGGGGAAAGGAGGCGGAGAGGAGAAAAAGAAACATAAACAACAGCCGTTGTTGTTGACCTCCGGACCCGGGAGTAACGCCAGCAACAACAATATCAGCAGATTTAATAACATTTCTGCAGTGAAGAGAGAAAATGGGGAGGTCACGTTGCCACCAAAAGGTAGGCCATCATAATGTATTGTCTTTGGTTAAATGTTACTTTAACATTTAAGCGATTTCGTAAAGTTTTGAGTTGTGTTTATAATAAGTAGGCTAACCGTTTTTTTTATAGTTGTGTGCAGTTGTCTGCCTCCTAATTTGTCTGGACAGTCCCGCTACTGTTTAAAACGCTGTGTACAAAACACCCCGTAGAATATTTAAATGTTGCTCTCATCTAAATATATTTAGATTAAAACATTTACATCGAGTTTAGCGGCTATAAAGCGCAGTTTTAGTCGATGTTTCTACGGGTTGTGGCTTAGTGGCTGCCTGCATTCGTCGCTTGTTCACCCGCTCGTGAACCCTCGAGCTCCACAACAAGCGTTCCAGGGCAGTAGTCGCGCGACCTGGTTGTTACATGGTAACCAGCTGCTCTCGTGCTGCTGCGGAATTGTTACGTAGTTACGTCGCCAGAATAATCTGTTTTAATCGTATTTATTTATATACGTTTAACGGTACTGCGATTGATTCGAATTAATATGTTATAAAGAAGCTATAATCTCGTTCACGGTGGTAATATGGATTCAAGAAGATGAATCTTTATCCTGTAACATTGATTTTAATTATTTGCGTACCTTTTGAGCGGTGTATACGTGTTAAAACTACACGCTGCTGTCACAACAATATGACAGCCGCCCGCCATTATAGGGTAAGTGTTGTTTTGGTGGAGCACCACGCCCCCCTCTGTAACCTCAGGCTGTATGGGAAGCAGACACGGAGCTCCGCGGCTTGTTGATACTCCATGTTCCGCAGTTGGACAGCCACAACATGTTGTGTCCATTCAGCCTCTGCTCTATTTTCTTTTTTTAACACTGAGAGCTTCATTATAACGCTGTAATAATTATACTTGGGACGGTATCAGCATAACAAGTTTCACCGCATCATGTAGTTGTGTTTTACGGCTGGTCCATTGGAGTTGTTACGTGACATTTATGTAACTGAGAGGGAAATACCTGAATAATTTCACTCAGGTAGAGAAGCAGGTTAAATAGATTATGACTAATCGTGTCAGTTTGCTGTAACAACCTTTAAGGACAAGAAAAGACCAAATTTAAACATTTAACAATATTACATAATTACCAGTTATTAATAGAAAAATAGCAATATTACAATATCCCCAATTCCAGACAGTAAAGTATCTAGTCTCTTCACTTAATCGTGTTACTACATAGGTGTTATATCTAAACATATTTGAATAATACATACAGTACCAGTCAAAAGTTTGGGCACACCTTTCCATTCACTTGAATGAGAAAGTGTGTCCAAACTTTTGACAGGTGCTGTACATAGATATCACCGGCCACTTCATTAGGTACACCAGTGCAACCTAATGCAATCCAACACAACAGCTCTGCCATAAATTCTACTTTATGTTTATTATAGAGGTCGTTGTGGGTGGTGGTGCTGCATTATATTGAATGGTGTTCCTAATATTTTATCCACTCCATTAACATACACGAGGGGGGCAAAATATTAGGAACACTTTTCAATATATTGCACTCCAGTACATCACCATCACCGCCCTGTACGACCTCAATAATAAACATAAAGTAGAATTATCACCTTTCTGACAATGTCAACAAAAACTGAAAATGTATAAGCTTCGTAAAAGTAGAATTTATGGCAGAGCTGTTGTACTGGATCACATTGTGTATATCAACTAAATGTTTATTATGCATTCCATAAAAGGCTAAATTGTTATTCTTTTTGTCAAATAAATGAAAGGACTGCTGTATATGATCAACTTAATTGTATTTCCCATCATTAACATAATTAATATCAGGTCATTCATGAAATTACAAATATGCTCTACACATTATCTTGTAAGATGGGTTCATTTTATTAGTTCCTGATGAGAAATTATTACATTCAGTTGAGTGATAGGGTCACAGCTGAAGCCGCTAATATCTGTTTTATGACTCATATGTCTCATTACTGGCATTGTGTGTGGTTTATTTATTTATTTTCTGCGTTCTGTTTGTCTTTGTGGATGTTTTGTTGCACCAAAGCAGCGTTTCAAAAATCGGTGAACACGCACATTGCCGGTGTGGGTGTGTAAGTGTTATTTGCGTGTGTGTTTAGACACTAAGTAGGAGTACTCAGTGGACACATGTGAATGTTTGGGAGTGCATGATGTCACCTTTTTCCAGTTGGATAGTTTAAGAGGTCATGACGTGCTTTGAACAGCCACCGCAGTCAGTGAGAACAACAGAACGAGACATGTTGTTGGCCCGTAGCTCTAACACACCACCAGAAACCACAGTCTTGTAAACAGGTTTTGTCGAATGTCAGTTTTGTTTTATTCAAGGCAAAAAAAAAAAAAGTGGCAGGCAGTACTTTTAAGAGATTTCAGAACAGATGTAGCAATCAGAAATAACAGCGCGACTGCAACAGTCCCACTGAGGTGCTGAATCTCTAACTGCTCCTGTGGCCAGCAGAAGGAGATTGTAATTGCACCGAATAGCTTCAAATGTGAAGAAGTAATATGAATGTGGAAAAACGGCATTAATCCTTAGCAACATATTTCTAAGGAGGATTAAAATGATCCGTTCTCAGCTGCACCTGTCTGTAAATACTGGTAACAGTGTGTCAGTCTTCTTCCTTTATCGGTGAGTCAGCCGCAGTAAGCAGTAGGCGACGCAGAAATAATTCCGTTTGAATTGAATCCTTTAGATCGGGTAACACGGGGTTTTTCCAATGTGCGTTGAGTGGCAGGTTGGCCTCGTGTTAAGACAGATTGCTGTGTTCAACAAGAGGACAAGAGTTTGAGGCCCGGAGTCGGAAAGTGTCCTTGAGCTACAGAGTGAGTCCCTGCCAGCTTCAGGAGCGCTGCTCTGAAGCAGATTGTGCTCTGACCTTCCTGGAGGGGAAGAATTTTCCTACAGGGATCAAAAGAGTATCACATCATCACAGTAATATTATTAGTGGTGTAGGTTTGCTGCTGGAGCGATGTCGAAGGCCAGGAAGCAGTGACTTCTGATTACAAGTGGGGCAAGATGAGGAAAGTCAAGCCAAGTTTTCATTCGGGTGACCTTTCTGTGACTCTCCTACCGTACATGCAGTCTGAAATAATTATAACCAACTGCAGTACTCCCAGTAATTTCAACTGTAAACTCCAACAGGCTATCCTACTCTCACCAAGTTATTAGAGAAATCATAACTCAATAACAAAGCTGGAGTAGTTGCCAGTACTTAAATACCTCTTGCTACAGAAGGGTCTGCAACGAATGATTATTTTCACTACGGATTAACCTACAGATTATTTTCTCCATTGATCGCTAAAGTGACATTTGCTGTAATTTAAGGCAAAGAAAAGCAGCAAATTGTCACATTGGAGCAGCTGAAATCAGAGAAGAATGACTTAAATGATTAATGGATTACCAAAATAGTTGCAGATTAATTTTCTGTGGATCAACTAATCAATTAAATGACGAACTATTTAAGCTCTACTGGTGTAACTCTTTATTCTTGTTACGTTCTGTGTTTTGACCAAGGACGTGTGCCACAGAGATTAAATAAAGAACTGTTTATTTTCTGATTATTCAGTCTTCCAGTTACCCAACAGTCACACATCTTTCTAGACACCCTTCTGACTATGAAACAAGTCGTGTGAACCCGGCTTATTGGGGAAGTCAGGTTAATGTGAATCATGCAAATGTCTGAATTGCATTAATTAGGTTATGCGTGTGCACATGTAAACAGGCCGCGCTGACAGACGCTGCAATATAAAATAGCTGCAGTCAGCACCCAATTGAGTCAAAGTCACTTAGCTCATTTGTTCAGTCACGTAAAATACAAGACACTTAACTCAAACGCTGGTCAGAGTGACACAGACGGTATGAATCTTACTGCTAAATCATTTTGAGATCTGTGTGGTTGGTGAAGCGTGGATTTGCTACACCAGCAGGGGTGAGCTGACCATCTGGAGTAGCAGGATTTTCCTCCGAGGCAGGTCTACCTCTGGTCCTACAGTGAGTCTACAAACACATATCCAAAAAGGTCACTCTCGGACTACGTGGACATTTCTATGCAGGGATGTGTGAGGCCGGGTCATGGAGTTATTAATCACATGTCAGGAAATCATCTTTCCATATGTTTGCTGAGCTGCTAAAAGAAAAGAATTGCTGTATGTCCTGAAATATTGTGAATCAAACTGTTTTTGTCAAACGCTAGCGATTTCCAGCCTTTAAATGACGAGGATTTGCTCCTTCTTTTTGTGTTATGTGATAGTTAAGTGTACAACTTATTCTGTTCACTTTCACAGTGGGCTGAAGCTTGTCCCAGCATGCATTTGGCAAGAGGGAGGGAACACCTTGGACAGTTAATTTTAAAGACAGGTGATTAAAGGAAGCCGTGTGTCACTTTAAAATTTAGCTACATAAAAAAAAAAAAAATCAAACTGTGGATAAGTAAAAGTTTGATGCCAGTGAGAACTG
The DNA here is from genome assembly GCA_038419695.1 of Scomberomorus guttatus. NCBI lineage: Eukaryota > Metazoa > Chordata > Actinopteri > Scombriformes > Scombridae > Scomberomorus > Scomberomorus guttatus. Next base: position 11,380,414 of record CM076466.1, on the reverse strand, counting down.
GTGTAGTTGAAGCTTACAAACTGCCTGCCTCTGGCTCTCCATCCTTTAAAGTGTTTTCTCTCCTGTGATCATCCATACAGTGAAAACCACCTGCTGTGTTCCCCTTCAAAACCAGCTGCTTCTAGAAAGTCAGAAAACATGAAGAAAAAAAAAGACAAGAAGTTTCAGTTACATGTTCAGTTAATTTGAGTCATTGAGAAACTACACTGTTTTACATTATAAACCAGTGTGAACTTGTGACCCCCACATCACGTGATCTCTAACTACTGAAACACCATCCTGTCTTCTTCAGTGTGGTGTGTAGTTCAAAACAAAGTTTTTTTTTTTTTTTTTATTTTAAGCGTGAGACGCCTCTCAGGCTGTGATTAATCATCCAGGCTAATTTATCTGTTGTTCCCCCTAAAGTTTAACTTTATAACTGTCTGGCATGTCTTTATAAATCTGGCAACAGATCTGAATAAGACTTCCTTTGTAAGCAGCTTCCTGTGGAGCTAAATTGATGTTTTGAAAATGCTGTTTTTTTCCCCCACCTGGCAGCTTACAGTGTCTGGTAGTTTTACAGCATCTATTTTTACAGAGTTCCTAAAATGGTTTGTTAACATTCTTGGCATTCCTCCTATTAACCACGGGGCATCACTACCTACCTGCTTTTTAAGTAGCGAGGACAAATGATCCACTAAAATTCAAAATGCCAAGCTATTTATTTAAATATTATCATTCGGTCATTGAAAAGTGTGCGTCGATGTACCTCTAATTCTCCCACTGCTCCTTTAAGCCTTTATATTTTCAAAGCATTTTCTCCTTTGATCCTGCAAACAGTGAGTGCAACCCCACTGTGTTCACTTTCCCCACTCCCCACGTCCACGGGAGAACGAGCAGTCTGAAAACACAGCTTCCTTTTTAAAGATGGATCTGACAGAGTTCAAAGAACAAAAGTTCTTCAGAAAGGAAAAGAAAGGAAGAAAGAAACAGCAAAAAAAAAAAAAACTACTGTAGAAAAAATAAAAGGAAGGTTTTTATTTCTTTATGGGGAAATGAAAGGAAATAAAGAATCAAAGGAGACAGTGTATAAAAGATTTGATAAAATGAAAGTTATTTTAAGAAAGGTCAGGTTTTCTTAGCTCAGCTGGAGGGGAGTGTGTTTTGTAAGAGACAGACAGACGAGTGTCAGGGTTTGTTAGGTAGCAGGCTGAGGAAACACTATGCGACTCTCTATGGGGTGTCGGTCGAGACACGGGAAGCAGGTATCTCTTTCTCTCGTATTTATTGCAGGAACTTTGATACAATGGTTACAGGAAGGTGCATCATCTGTCGGTGTGCTCTATAGGAAGCAGAATAGATTAAAAATTTCAAGCTGTGAATCTCCACAATAACAAGGACACTAACAAAATACTGGTAATAATTGTGATACAATAATAATATTACTACTGATCATAATAATAAAGTCGGAAGGATAAATTATGGACACCAAGAGTAACAATATAATAGTACCACTGATCAATAAGCAGGAATGATATGAAAAGCACCTCAGTAGCTTAAGATCATAGCCTGAAATCTGCACCCTGAGCACTTTTCTGTACAACGAGCACAAGGTTTCACTCTCTTATCCGCACCGAGACATGCCTTGCCTTTCAGAAAGCACTCGACGACTGAAGAGGTGTGAGTGATGGTATGGTATTTACATTTTAAACTGACGCTCTCAACCACGGCGATTTGCAGTGATAGTACTCCAAGATCTGTAATATTCCCTCAACACTCGAATGATTAGTGCTGGAGAAGGAAATAAAATGAGTCTAAGCGCAGGGGAGAATTATAGGACCTTTAAGACCGGAGCATATTGAGGCTAGCAGCGGCAGAACGTGGGAAAGGGGCGAGTTTAGGGGAGGAAACGTGAGGTGTATGTGGAAGAGATGTAGCTTTAAAGTTATGAGTGAAGTTACAGAGTCACTGCAGTCTTAAAGGGAATTACGCTGCTGAGGAAACACGAGAGATAATGGCAGAGGCGTGTAGGAGGAAGACCAACAAGATTAAGGAAAAGTTGAGGGTGATGGCCAAGGTGAAGCACTTGGAGAGAGTTCAGTTAAAGGCTTAGACAAAAAGAAATGGAAGTGAATGGAGTGGAGCGGACAAGTGTTTTTTTACGTCTGCGTGTGAGCGAGCGAGTGAGTAAATCAGAGCGCTTGCGCTAATGTGTTTGTACCATCGAGACCTGAAACCTTACTCTCCGTCTGCCTCTACAGAGCACTCCGCCAAGGATAAGGCGAAGGAGAGAGACAGAGAGGAGAGGGAGAAGAAGAAGGTCAAGGAAAGAGAGAGGGAGAAGAAGAAGCACAAAGTGATGAACGAGATCAAGAGGGAGAATGGAGAGGTCAAGCAGCCGATTAAAGGTCAGTGGAAACACACACACATGCATACCAGCTAATTTATGTTGAGCTAAAAGTAGTTTTAGTAGTTTCTCACTGATGAATCTGTTTATTCAAGCCTATAAAAATAGGGGAAAATACCCGTCACAATTTACCAGAGTCTATGGTGATATATTGTTTTTTTGTTCCCATCAAAAGTCCACCCCCCCCCCCAAAAAAAATAATGTATAATTATATATAAAAAAGGGGGGAAAGCAAATTCTCACATTTTAGAAGCTGTAACTAGTGAATGTTTGGCATGTTTACATGTCAAAATCTAACTAAAAACAAATGATAATAATGCTAGAAATTAGAATTTTATAGGATCACATACAGGTAAAACTCATCACAAATGGAGCCCTGCATTGAATTAGAAATGATGTTTTCACACACGCACCCTGTTGGACCCCAGCATGTGTTGTAGCTCAGTAGAGGAACACTAGAAGCCTGCTGCTGAGGAAGCCAAACATATTCGGTGCTGGCCCACTTTCACAGCGCGCTGTACAGTATATCATCATTATTTCTGTAACATACAAGCAGCACACACACAACTGCTCAGCATCCCAGTGGGTGTTGAAAATACTGTGTGGTAGCCATAAAAGACCTAATAAGAAAGGGCAGAGCAGACTATCTGCTGAGGAGACTCAGGTCTTTTGGAGTGCAGGGAGCACTCCTGAGGACCTTTTTTTTTTTGACTGTGTGGTGGCATCAGCCATCTTCTATGAAGCAGCCTGCTGAGGCAGCAGCATCCCGACTGCTGACAGGAAGAGACTTAACAGTTAAGAAGGCCAGCTCCGTCCTGGGATGCCCCCTCTATCCAGCGGAGGTGGTGGGAGAAAGGAGACCTGTCCCACCCCATCCAGGACACCCTGACAGGACAGGGCGGCTCCTTCAGCGACAGGCTGCTTCACCCGCAGTGTGTGAAGTAGAGATACTGCAGGTCCTTCCTTCCTGCTGCTGCTGCTGCTGTCAGACATTACAATCAACACTGCTCCCAGTAGACTGCACACACCAAACCTGACAAATTCACTCATGTGCAATACCAATATTTCCTATGTGCAATAATGTGAATTCAACCGTTCAGTCTGTCTACTTATTATATTTTGCTTTGTTCCTGTTTACTTATTTATTATATCTTGTTTTTTTACTGATGCTTCTTGTTAGTGTGCTATCCCCTTTGCTCCTGTAACACTGCATCTTATCTTATCTTATGTTAATATAGCACAGCATCTGTGTGGTGAAAACTCTGTAAGGGTGACAGTTAGGGTTTGGGTTTATTTAGTCTGACCTGTATGTGTTTGTGTTTGCGCTGATTGTGCATGTGGTAGCAGTGATTGTAACAGTTTGGAGACAAGCCGGGACAATTTGTGTATAATGCGATTCGTACCAATAAAATGTATGGATGGCATTAAAAAAAGAATCTCAACATTAACGGTGACATAGGTGGAAGAAAAACAGGAACTGACATGATTAGTCGATTAACAGAAAATGAATCAATAACAATTTTGAAAACTTTAAAAAGTTATTTATCAAGAAAAACAGAAAAGGAGAAAAAACACTTGCTGGTCCCTGCTTCACATATATTGTTTTATTTAAATGAATACTGAATACTTTTTCATTTTCGGCTGATGGAAAGACAGAAAAATTGACTTTGGCTTTTATACCAAAAAAAATCAACACATTAATAAATAATGAAAACAGTTGCAGACATGAACACAGTTTTTTTTTCTGTCTCTCTTTTTCTGCAACTGTTTTTCTGGTGAAGCATAAGTTTCCGTTCCCCTTAACACACTATTTCTGTTTTGGTGCCAGACCAATACGTGGTTTTTGAAACCAAAATTGTTTTTGCAGAGTTAACAAAATGAAGAAATGTCAGTATATAGTAATCCTTATTTTCTTACACATAATACATTTTTTTTTTGCAATGACAAGAAGAATTGTGACAAAGATACATACTGAGGCAGGATATACAGTAAATTTTAAACAATGAATTTCACTGTAAATCACATGGATAATAACTACAAATAAAAAACAAATACCATTAAAACATTTTACATAAAACAGTATATATTATATATTTTATAATATAATATTAAACATTTCTGTACAGTAATTTTGCTTTACTGCCCGAAAAAGCAGTGATAACTATACTTAGAGTATGTATTGGAGTAGGTATTAGTCGGGCTGTACTGTGTGTACATGTCTTGTTTTCTCTCGTGTGTACACTTTATGAACGCGGTGACCAGTTTCATTGTTAACTCTCCGACAGTTGTGAATTATTTGCGGAGCGCTGTGACGTCGTCTCTGTCTGTGAGTAATCTGAGCTTGGCCGCCGAACTGCAGCTTCCCATTTGTGAACAGTGGGTGTTTTCTTCTTCAGACTTGACCTTTTTAGACAGACACACAACACACACTGACATGTATACATGGCTGCCAATTTCCTTCTGATTGACTTGATTTGTTCTAAAGCAACAGTCAGACACGCAGTGTTCTGGTGCTGGTATGTCATGACCACACTGTGACATTTCAAGGTCTTAGTGGAGCTTTGGCCACGTACCATAGCCAATGGCTACAGATGAAAATCACAGATGGATAATTTGGCGCACTATTTCAGTCTTCCTACTTCGTGTACAACGTCCAGGCGCCCTTTTAATGTTGGTTCATCTTCTCAGTATGAGCGTAGCATTAGGAAGAATGGGAGCGGTGAAATGAGAGAGAGGGAGAGTGAATATAAAAAGTGTCAGTGCGTGTTAAGTCCGCAGCCATCCGGTGAGAGAGCCTGGTATTTAATCCTGTGTGTTTACGATAACAGACTCACACAGGGATCCATGGTGGGATATTGAATCGAGAGGGGAATGAGGAGGAGGCTCTTCCCACCAGAGAGAGTAGCTTTTCAGTGACAGAGAGTGAGGCGTTTAATCAGAATGTGTTAAGTCTGCAAATGTTGGGTGTGACAGAGGCAGGGAAGGGAAGTTAGAAATTTAATCAGTGGGAGAGTGTTAAGTTTACAACTGCAAAGGGCTACGGAGAGAGAGGCAGCCAGAGGAAACATCTATAGGAAATCAATAAGCAGCAAACGGCCATTCTGACAGTAAGGCAGCTTTACTACCACTGAGACTATTTGTTTGCGTGTGTGTGTCTGTGTGTGTGTGTGTTTGTGTGACTGGGAACTTATTTGACCTTAAACTGATTGTGGCCGACTGGCCAAGTGGTCCACTCCAGTGCAAACGTGTGTGTTTGTGTGTGAGCAAATAAGAGAGACCCTAGTGTGTACACTCTTGGGCGTTGTTTCTTAAATGTGAAATAAAAACGATCATAATTTTGGACATTTTGTAACCATAATGAAGGAATTTTAACGCTTAGTCTTAAATCTTCGTTTGACATGTTTTTAATAGTAGGTGAGTGAACAGGCAGGGATTTATTGTCAGGGATGTTTCAACAGGACGTCTGGCTCTTAAGCCAAAACCGGCTGTTGCAGACTCAACATTGGGCTCACTAAATTACATTCAAGTAGAGTCAAATGTGGAAGAAGTTTGTGCATTAGGGCTATAAAATGTATTGTATTTTATTTATTTTTTATTATGACTGTGATATGTTTTTATACAGTAGACACCTGCTGGATTTTACAGGCTGATACCAATATCAGCCAAAGTGGATCACAGAACTCACATAGACTTGGACTTAAAACGTAAAAAAAACCCACATAAAACGTATAATACAATATGTATAGTGTATGCTAAAAAACGACCACACAAGCTCACGAGACATATACACGTGCGTGTTGTGGGCTCCACAGTAAAGTCAAAATAAGCCATAACGGAAGAAGCCATTGCTGGAAGGCTTTTATTGTAAAGAAGCAGCTGCAGGAACAACATACTCCCAAATGTTTGACATACTTTAGGAAACTAACCAGTTGCTTGTCAAAGTGATTCTAAACCTGTATTTGTACAATAATTGTGATTTCATTTTCAGTACATACCTACATACTGACCATACCTACATACTACATACCAGTCAAAAGTTTGGACAAACCTTCCCATTTACTTGAATGAGAAAGTGTGTCCAAACTTTTAATTAATACTGTATATTTGCAGTTAGCACAAGCATGAGATAGTAATAATTGTATATCTACACCTTTCATTGCATTTCATGTCACCATCACAATATCATGTATCACACATAACATATTTTGTTGATATGATATGCAGCTTTTCTGTGGATTGATGAAGGTTGAGATTTGGGGATAAAAAGCGCGTGTGCATGTGGGGAGAGAGAATTGGGGGAGGGGTGACTGGTGGGTTAAAGAGCTTTTGGATTAGTAGCTTGGGTATTGTACTGCAAATACCTTCTCTCTCTCTCTCTGTTGCTCTCTTTATTGCTCTCTCTCTCTCTCTCTCCTCTGTGTCTCTGCTCTTTTTCATTCTGTCTCTCATTCCTGCCTTATCTGGCGCTGAACGTGTGTGGGGTACAAACTAGACTGAGCAAGATGATATCTGATGCTGGAATTATGCTGAGGCAGCAGCACCTCTATCAAAGTGACTCACGTGCGCACGCACACGTATACAGCGCGTATATGCATCTCCACTTGTTTACACAGCCACTGGAAAAGAACGAACCAGCCAGCAACACGTTTGCAAATCGTTTTGAAGAGCTCTGACACACACACACACACACACACACACACACACACACACACACACACACACAAATACGTACAGTAGCGCTGTGCATAAATTTGCATGTTCCACTTTGTCGTGCCTCAGGCGTTCAAGAGACGGGCTACCATGTACAGTATTATCTCTGTTCAGATATGCCACTCGAAAGCTTGTATCCTGGTTTAGTCATATCTGCTTTTCACAAGGGATTCCATTTCAGGGCTCTCCAATTTATATTATGTATGCACCTCAGGCGATGTACACCATCTGGGAGAAACTATGACTCATCTGTCCACACGTAAAAATAGTTACGTGTGGACAGATGAGTCATAGTTTCTCATTATTTTCTGTTTAATGTATTTTTTTTTCCAACTAGTGATTTTATTTATTTATTTTTTCTAAAGTGGAAATACAACAAAGACGGTGTATTGTTTATTTTTTACTTGTTTTGACAGACTCCGGAGCATAATCAGCACCTCGTTTGCGTATTTTCCCCCCATTGTTCTCTTTACTTTGTTTTAACAGACGCTCTTTCTGAGCTGTTGTCGTTACAAGGACCTCATTCACTGTAAAGTACAGTGAGGAGTGTCCTCTTACAGCAGGGGGGGATGAAGAGGGGGAAGAGGAGGAGACAGCAGACTTGAATATATTTAAATCTATTACACATTACATGTCTCCACACTTCCTCCAAGCCTTTTCAAAACAACGTACTCCTTTCAAGAATTTCCTGTCCTTGTAAATGTAATTGCCTGGATGCAAGGGCGTAGGTTATGTTTTAACTTTGGTGGGGACATTTTTTGTCAGACAGCCAAAATAACTGTGTATGTGCACCTGCTCTCTATCACTCTTTTCTCTTTCGTAGGCGCATGTGCGCAAACACATAAAGAGCCCGAGTCTGCAAAAATGTTTACTGAATATGCATTTGCTGACTTGCCTGAAACTGGACTTTTTCACATTTTATTTCATTGATGGACTTCTTAACTATAAATCTGAGACCAAAATTAATATTTAAAAATAACATGTCATAGACTGTCACAATAAATGTGTAGAAACCTGTAGGTAATATGCTGCTCTGTAACTCCCTACTGTAAGGTTTTCACACCTCACCTGAGATTTTGTCCTCCTTTTAGTTTGCAGATTTGGGCGACTCAACTCAAGAGTTTCATGACGGAGCCACAGATGCTCAAAACTATCTTTAAATCATTATTTTTCATTCAGCTCCTGAACTTAAGGCCAGATCTTGTCACTATGACATCAGAGCTCACCTGAGAGGCTGCGGCTCACCTGTCTGTGTGTCTCTGTGCTGCTAAGGCTGCTGCTGACGGGATTTTCATAATGAAATGATGCCTGACAGTCACAAACAAATCAGTTGGACAAGCTGCGGCTCATTTAGCTTATAAATAATGTTTGTGTCTTTTCACTCATGGAAAAGGAGAGAGATGGCATTAAATAGTAAATATTTCTCCCACTTCTCTCAAAGATGAATGTTTTAATTGATTTTTAATAATTGAGGAATTTTCACCAACAGTAATAAAGTTGTTTGAACAACAATCACAAATTAGCTAACAACACCTAACCCCTGAAATTAAATTTAATATCAGATCATCTTAGTTTTGTCCACTGGAGTCGTTTTCATTTCATTTTCAATCCTGTCACTTTTGGAACGTTTAAACTATAAAAACTAACCGCTTCAGATTCTCCACCTCGCCAAGGTGTATTAATTGCCTGGATGTATTCATTTTTCTTACGCCATCCTTCCTTCTCTCTCTGTCTCACTGTCCAGATGAAAAAGAGAAAGCCAAGATCAGCTTAGAGGAGCTGCAAATCAAAAAAGTGAAGAAGAAAAAGAAGAAGAAACACAAAGAGGGGGAGAAGCACAAACGAGTGAAGATGTACCACCGCTCATGCCAAACCATTTGCGCTGGCCTGCTTCTCCTCCCGTCTTCCTCTCCGCCCCCCACCTCTTCTTCATCTTCCTCCTCCAATCCTGCACACAACTCCTCCCCGTCTCCCTTTAAGTCCCCGCTACCTGTTTACCCTCCACCTAACAACAAAACTGCACATCCCCTGCCCTCCTCCGCTCCTCTCGCCGCAAAATCCCTCTTTAACTCCTCTCTACCTGACTCTCTCAACTCTCCATCATCCTCCATCAAGACCCCACTACCTTCTCCAACCAAACACCTGCCTCAGTGCACCTATCCTGGCATGTCAGGCCTGGAGTTTGCCCCCTACATCCACATAGAGAACCAGCCGAACGGAGGGGCCCTGGTGGCCCACGCCTACATGTCCCAGCTCTCCTCTCTCTCCATGGGCCAGAGGCAGAGATTTGCCCAGGAGTTTGTCACCTTGGCGTTCAGCGAGGACACATCCCAGGTACAGCATACTGTAGCTATTGATCAGATTGATTGATGGATGCATGATTTCAATGCAGTCACACAGTGTTAACCCAATATTAAATATTAAATCTGAAAGTCACTACTTCACACCAATATTACTTTTCTTCTTTTTGCTGACTGTGTTTTCCAGGCAGCGCATTATGTCATGGGAATTGTCCACGGGGAAGCTAGCTACCTGCCCGACTTCTTGGACTACTTCTCAACCAAGTTCCCATCAACTCCAGTCAAAATGGAAATACTGGGAAAGAAGGACATAGAAACCACCACGATGGCTAATTTCTACTCTCAGGTTCGTCACACACAATCACACACACACACACACACAGGGGAACGTCAGTTAGATGAAGAATACAGTATGTGGGTGGGTGAGATAAACACAATGTTGTTTTGTCTCTTAGTTTCTGTCCTCTACATATGTAATCTGTTTGGCTTAATATCAACTTTTTATAAAACTGTCCGTGAACACAGTACCAACTGAGAAACCGTCATACCGCAGCCTTTTTCCTGACAGGTACATTTATATGATTCATGCAACGGGAGGTTGTTTTTTATGTTTTTGCGTTGTCCATCCGTCCCATTCTTGTGAACACGATATCTCAGGAATGCCTGGAGGGAATTTCATAACATCTGGCACAAACGTCCACTTGGACTCAAGGATAAACTGATTAGATTTTAGTGGTCAAAGGTCAAGGTCAAGTTTCACACAAATGTCTAATAGGATAAAATGATTAAGTGATGGGATTTTATATCCATATAGTCTCTAGGTGAGGACGGCATGTTTCTCACTGGAAATTATTTACTGGAATCATACATGTCAATTTCGCCTGAAAATACACTTAATACCTTTTTATTAAATTCCTTCAAAGTCTTCACTACAAATATTATGAGTCTGAACAGACATGGATGTAAACTGGGACTTGACTAGTTGACGGAGGCATACAACTGCAAGGCGGTAATTCTAGTTTGACTGTGTCTTTGTTTAGAAGATGAGTTCTCATGAAGTCACGTGATGCTGATGGCATGATGTAGTGGTTTTTTTTTGTTATTGTTGTCGTCAATCTTTTTCCTTCTCACACACACAGTCACATATACATAAAGCAAAGAGTGGAGAACTACAAAGAGCTCCACTGAAATTGCGGAAACTTCTACAAATTCAATTGTTTTCTTTAGTGCACACACACACATGCACCTGAGTTTCTGCTTGAAACGTGTCATGTTGTTACTGGGTTTAAACATCATAGTTATTGAGTGGAGTTTGGCTTTGTAGTTCTGTGTCTGTTGTGTTGTTTTTGTGCGTTTTACAAATTCAGATTAGTAATGTTGCACCCGTGTGTGTCTTCACACTTGTGTAGATGCAGGTTTTCACAAAGATTTACCTAAAAGACATTTAGCTGGTGTGTTATTTCTCTGTTATTATACAATATTTGAACAGAAAGCGTCTTCGCTTATGAAGGGCTTGACCTCTGGGGAAATATTTTGCACATGTGAGAAAAATGTAATGTCAGTGACCTGCTTTTATCACTGCAAGGCACACATATTCTGCATTTCAGAAGCATTTTTATAAATAAATTGTGTGTGCAAATAGGTACAGAGTGAGTGGATGTGTGAGTAAAGCCCGGCCTGTTTGTGTCTCTCTGTACTATACATACGGGCGTTTGTGTGTGTCCATGTTTTCATAAACATAAATGCCTGTAGCACTTTTTATTCTTTCAAATAAAGATTCACAATGAAGTTGATAGTTTGATGGTTGAGTGAGGATAAGAAACCCCTGGGTGGACGGAGAGAAGGATGGATCAGGATACATGTCGAGGGAGAGGATGAAGGGATGCTGGGAGATGGAGGGAAATCAATTGAAGGAAAAGACTCCGCGTGGATGAAAAAGTTGTACTGTTTTAGAATTAACCATCTGTTTGGAGCATCTGCCTCCATCTGTTCAGAGTTAAACAGCTTTCGCCATTTTTATACTTATTCCGATGTCTGATTTAATGCAGTGATGGCAGAATTATGTGCGGTGCACAAGTGGCCACCGCTCTCACTCTAGTGCTACTTCATCTACAAAAGCAAAGTTTAATGAGAGCAAGAAAGGGAAAAAAGAAGCAAGAGGTCCTATAAGAGAAGTAAAGACAGCAAACATACCAATTGGAGAGAAGCAAAAAGTGGAAGATGGTATAAGAAGAAAAGAAGCAGAAAAAAGCGAAAAATAAATTGATGTAAAAAAAGAAAGTGACAGAAAAGTTAAGAGGATGGGAAAGAAGGAAGTTATAAAGACAGTGAGAGAGTCAGAACCAACAAAAAAAGTGTTTTTTTTATTTTTTAAAAGCAGAAGTATAGCAGCAGCCTGCTCAACATACTACACAGCATTTTGAGGCCAACTGGAAAAGCCAAGAAACGTGTGTGTATTTAGTTGATGGTGTCTATCTAGATCGTCTCCTGAACACAGTGACACAGCTAGAGCTCTTCATTTCGAGTTGTCCCATGTCTATAGTTCACTAATGAAAAGCCCTTTGTTGCCTCAAACGTCCTGAGTGGCTTTGTATTGAGATACTGTCTGCTTTTTTCACTGTGAGTGCGGCTAACCAGCTACCACACTGTCTGTCTGTGTGTGTGTCTGGGTGTGTGTGTGTGTGTGTGGTACTACAGGGGGTAAGGCAGTTTATGCTTTCTATCACTCTCCTTCTGGCTATTTTTTCCTTTTTTTTTCCCTATTATGAAATATTCATAATGTTATTCTGTGTATCTCTTTCTGCTTCGGCCAGTTTCTGCCTCAACCAACAAACAGATCCTTGATCTCTGCATGAGTCCGAATATATTAAATCCAGATAATGAATGAGTGAGTGAAACATCTAAAATGTTCTTTGTCTGTAAATTAAGTTTTCTCTGCAAACCTGTCTCCCGAGCTGTCCCTTTAAGAGTAGTGTTCCTTGCAGGGCTAACGTCATTGTCCACTGGTCTTGTTAATTTTTTTTTTTTCCCTCCCTCCTAGCTCTCAGCAGTGACCTTGGGAGCTAGACATACAGTCTACACACACACGCACACACAGATGTGATATATATACACAGGCGCAGGTGTACACACACACAGAGATGAATGATTTTTCTTACACTTTTTTTTTTTCCTCTAGCTTTCTTTCTCTCTCTACCTCTTCCTCTCTCCATGTTTTTGTGTCTCCCTCCCTCCCTCCCTCTGTGTTGGTCTCTCTCTTTTTTTCATCCCTCAGCTCTTTATGTTTCTGCTCTGTTGTTTGGTTCTCTGTTCCAGTCACAAAAAAAAACTGGACGGCTTATTTTTGTTGTGTGTATGTGTGTGTACAAAGGGAGAGGGGGAAAAAAATTTGAAACTGCTTGCAATCTTCTGCGTTTGATATATGTGTGTGTGGTCATTCTCTCCTATAGATTTGCTTAGTTCAACCTTAGTATTAAATTCCGTATGTGGGCTCCCGGAGTGTGAGACACACTCACCCACGCACCTCTCCGTGTGTAACATGCATATTGTAATTCATAATGAGCAGTGTGTGTATTTGATGATCAAAGTTTCACTGCGGGCATCAAAGATACTTTGCTGCTGTTCGGTCTGTGTCAGTATTTTGTATTCAGTACCTGACTGAAGGCGTTTTCAGCGGTGGTAAGGATTATGGAAGATTACAGCACTCTATTTTCTCAGGGCAAACGCAGCTCAACAGTCGATACATGATGTGCTTGAACAGTGAGGTAATTTGGCCATTTCCTGTTTAGTCACTGTGGGTAATGATGTAGTTCCGACATGAGGAGGTTAATACAAGGCTAAAGAACAGATGGTGGCTTTTTAGTGTTTTAATTGATCTTTTACAGCTGTGTTATTCATTCACAACAATAGCCCGCATGTAAACTACCATGCTGATTTTATTAAAGGGGACATATGCTTTTTGTGATTTTTCTGTTATTTTTATACTGTTATGATGTCAGATGTCAATGTTAAACATGTCAAATGTCCAAAACTTGAGGTGAACGTATGTAAAATGCTACCTGCAAGTCAAAAGCCTTCGTTAACAATGTTACCTCTACTTTCTCCACGTGATGAGCTCATGCCAACAAACGGTCGTCCTTTTCGTAGCCTTTGTTGCTAAGGTTGTTCCACGGGTTGGTTTTGTCGTCTGCTCACATATTTCAGATCAGATTCGGGCTCGAAGATGTCAGGATGTATTTGAAATGTTTCCATTTCGAGTAAAGAACGAGAAAAGGAAATCTTACTACTGTTGTTTGTTTATGTAGCCTCCTGAGCTGCCTGAAAGGAAGCTGGCCAATCAGAACAGAGTGGGTCTATCAGTGGGTGGGGCCTTAAAGAGACAGCAGTTAAAACAGCCTGCTTCAGACAGAGGCTGTAAATCATGCAAATATATTCTAGTAGAGCCCCAAATTAAAAATATAGACCTTGAAATATATGTAAACCTTACAAAACAATTCCAGTCTGGGGTGATGCATCATCTCGCTTTCGAACCACGTTGAAGCTTTGATACAGTCCTGGCACTAACTGAAATGAATTAATCGAGGAACAATAAGGGTAGAAAGCAACAATTACATTGCTTTCAATGCAAAGTGTGTATGCGCATTCACGTGGCTCTCTTTGTTGGCAAGCCGAGAGAGAGATTATGTAAGAAAAGTGTGTGTGATTGTGTTTGAGGCACCAGTCAGCAGCCAGAAGCTTTTGTTGTGACGCAGGCACAGTAATAGACTAATAGACTTAGTACCCTGCAGAAGAAGAAAGAGAGACACAGAGAGCGAGGAAAGAGAGAAAGAAGCAGACAGACATTCAGGGGTTGGGAAGAGGTCAGATGACATGAACTCAACCAGAAAAAGTGAAGGATGAGTTGACGCGAGGAAGGAAACTCGTTATAGAATAAACAAGTGGGTACACTGGGTGAACCAGAGACGGAAAGGAGAGGAGGAAAGAGAGAATTTTGATCTAATAGACTTCCCATGAGGGACATGTGTATTATGAGGGAAGCAGGCAGAGGAGGAGATGGAGAGCCTGACAGAGACAAGAGAAAAATAGATAATGTGAGCAAGTGGAAAGTGAGAGAGGGTGTGAGATGATCTGTTAATAACATACTGCTTTTAGTCAAAGAGTGACAGCAAGGGAGAGATGACAGTAATGATAATTATATATAATAATGTCAGCCTTTAAATCTGAATTTGTGGACGTGGAATACCAAATGAGACGCAGTAAATTTAGAGGATATTACAGGGTTTAGAGAGGACTTGTTTTTTTTTTTTTTAAATAATTTTTCATTGTTTGACTTGTGCAACAGTATGATTTGAAGCTTCCCTTTTTAAAAATAACTAGTGCAGTGCAGTTCAAAACCTTCCTGTTCAGAACAGGCCGATTGCTTGGCCTCCGGCTGCTGCTTCAACACATTGAAAAATTAATACAGTTGATGTGAGGTGTGATTGAGTAATATTCTATTATACACAGATGTTAAAAGTAATAAGTACTCTATTAGTAGATAAATGTTTCTCATTTCAAGTAAAATAAGGGCTGCATTAAAAATAAAATAATGTGTATTGTGGATTGATCATATTGGGCTCTTAGATCGTTTATTTTGTGTGCCTTCGGTTTGGATTTGAGTGGATATGTTTGCTCCAAAGATTTGTGCTTTGTTTGTATTGGCGCTTCACATGAGACAAACTGGTTTTGAACTGCCTGTGGAAAGTATTTGCTCTGCACGTAACTACAGTCATTGTGTACTGAGCTCTGAGCGCTTCCAAAACGCGGGTGACCTACGCTCAACCATGTACCTGAACGCCTCCTGTGTAGTCGCTCGCTGCTGATCTGCTAAACATGCTGCTAACACTATGCTTTCTGTCTAGACACGGGGTAAGAGTGTCCATTCTTGATTAAAAGCTCTGTTTTCGCTGTCTACTTCTCTCTGTTTAGAGCGCTTTTCTCTGACCCGTGTCACGCCTCGTCTCTGGCCTCTTCCTGACATGCTGGAGTCAGTCGGCAGAGCCGTGAAGCACAGGGCGGAGCGTCACGGCTCACTGATCACTGATCGCTGGTTTATTCAAAATTTATTAATATTAAACGTGTCGCGTGTCCAAATTGCACCAAATTCGACACTGCACTCCCTCGGGTCCTCAGCAATACACCCGCCACATGTGGAGTCGATTGGATGAACGGTTCAAGAGATACACTGAGTACAGACAGACAGACAGACAGAGATACAGAGATTCCTTCCTTTAGTAGAGAGAAGCTTATTATGACAAACTCAGCAGTAAAAGAAACGATTAAATATAATGTCAGTCATTTGTTTTCACACATCCACCCATTCGGTGTGTTCACAGGCACGTACACAGGCAAGGAAGGACTGGAGCATCTTCAGCAGTACCGCTCAGAGGAAGTCTGTCACATTTCCTGTTTCCTTTGCTTTCACTTATTTTAGACGAGCAGTGTGCGGGTGTGTGTGTGTGTGTGTGTGTGTGTGTGTGCGCGCACGCACGAGTGAATCACAGACTGTTAAATTTATCCAATTATTTGAAGCAGAGGTAGTGTTTCCTAATACTCCTCCTGTGATAGTGAGCCTGCTCTCTTTGCAGGCAACACGGGGGTTATTCTGCTGTTAAATTATGCATTTGTGAACACACACACACACACACGCACGCAGGCATAGAAAATAGACACTGAAAAGCACAAAGAGTTATAAGTATGCAGAATGATGGATGCATACACACAGATACACACACTGGCTGAGAAAAAAATGTGGATGCACACAAATACTTGTAAGCATGGAGGCGCGCGTACACACATTTTTCTCTCAGTATCTAGGTCATTGTGTGGATATGTGATGTGTTTATGTGTGTGGAGCGAGTATTTCCAGCTTTTAGTCATCATCTTATGACGATATTACACAGTGTTGAGCAGAGATGCAGTGAAATGAAGTGAACAAACACACACACACACACAGCTCGGCCTGTCAATGCATAATAATTGATTTATTTTCTTTATTTATCGCAGGTTAACTGAAGTCTAATAGGCAGTGCGAGGCATGTATCTAGACAGATAGCTGAGCTAACTAAAGATTAAACAATGAGTCAATTAATTGATAAACTTGAAACTTGAGTTTATAGTCCAACATCACCCGAGGGGGTCTCTGCACACTTAACAGGTTGAAGTAGATCAATAGACACAAAACTGGATAAAAAAAACAAAAAGTATAGGTACCTTATGCATGCATAGAAACACAAATTGATCAACAGAAAGTAAATCTGTAACAACTTTAATGATCGATTAATCGTTTTAGTCATTTAATCAACTTTTCACTTTTTATGACAACTCATAGAAATAACAATACATTTATTTATCAAAAAATCAATAATGAAACTTGTTAGTTTTAGCCGTACACTAAACATGTAGTGGTTCAGGAGCTTATAGTACTTTAGGGCTTTTTTTAACAAATTATTGACAAGACACACATTGACTTTTTAGGGGATCAACTCTGCGTACTTTAACCACCACGTCTGACTCCTTCTGACCGCTTTAATCTCTTAGTGTATGATAGACTGCTGTTAGCACGTCATTATTTCATCAGTAAAACACATTTACATGCTAATAAGTGTGAATAAATGTCAATTGTCAGTGACTAAAACTGATTATGTATCACTTGATGCCGTCTGTGGTGATAAGTTGCCTCAACTTGGTTAAAATTACTTTGATCTCAACCTTTAAAAAACATTTTACAGTCATTGACCCCCATAAACAAGTTTTTATGGTCAATCTCTACTAATTATCCAGCCTGTATAAATAACCAGGCTGCCGGACCGATAACATTTCCTTATTAATAGCATCATGCTGCAGGAAATGATGCAACACACACACACACACACACACATCCATAGACTTGCCTCTGAGCAGCTGTTTGGGGATTTAATGCCTTGCTCAAGGACACACCTGGGAGCTGTCAAGCAGCGTCCCTATCAGTCTTTTTCCAGTTTATAGTCTCCGTCTTCATTACTCCTCCATTACTCCTCCTCCCCCCTCATCTGTCTTCTTCCCTCCCTGTAACACTCTCCTCCTCCTCTCTTCTTGTCTGTTTAACATCTCTGCCTTTCAATTATTCCTGATTATTCCTAATCTGTCACATCTCTACCTCACCCTTTTTTTCTGTCCTCGATCTCTAGTTTACCGTCCAAAAAAATGTTATTTGCATTATTACCCAATTCCCTGCTTGCTTCCCTTTTGAGTTATTTTCCTCTCTTCTTTCTCTCCTCTGTTTTTTTTCTCTCTTCCAGCTTGTCCCCCTAAACTTTTTTCCCTCCTCTTCTTACCAACTTTGTCCATCTGTCACTCGTTCCCTCTCTTCCCCTCACTCTTTCTCTCCTGTGTATCCTCGCTCTCTCCTCCCTCTGGTCTGTCTCTTTTCCTCTCTCTCTCTTTATCTCTGCCTTGTTGTCAAGTGGTGACTCACTAGAGGCGAGCAGCCAATGATCTGGCCAACACACACACACACAGGCACACACACACATCCTGGTCTGCCAAGAGTACAGCATGCAGGCCACATGCTGCACGTACTGCGCTCACGCTCACACACACACACACACACACACACACAAACACACACACACACACAAAGATACTGTTGAGAGCCAAGGGTATGGGAGATTGGTTAGACAAGTAAAGAGCAGCAAACAGTCTGAGTCACACCGGTGGAGCAGAAACATCAAATGAGACCGCCAAAACCCCCACACACACAGACACACACAACACACACACACACACACACACACACACACACACACACACACACACACACACAGACAGTCTATTTTGACACCTATTAATGATTTCCAAGTTCCATGTATATTTTTAGTTTTGCAGTGTCTTAGTTTCGTGTTCCCCTGGGTCTCATTGTGAGCACACAATATTCTACAGGGAGTTTATATTATATTATATCATTGATACTTTACACTGCAACTTATTAGTCAGCTATAAGCTATAATGGTGCATATGCAATATATCAACCTCATGTCACCCAATGTTTTATGAGGAACACCCTTTATTTTTTCATGAAATGCACTGGTAAAGGGCATCCAGGTAGAAACTTATTATCTTATTAAAGTATTAATAAGATAATAACTATTATTTAAACGTTTCCCTTATTGATACCCATCATTAGTAGCATCTTGTACCATTTTATACCAATTTTATACCAAATATTGACAATGCAGACATCATTTTATCAGATGACATCTCATATTTTGCCACCGTGACACTTTGGCATGAGCTTAGGCTTGAATGAACCAATTTCAACCCATAATATCATTACATCCACAATCAATCAATGTTCAATGTTTAGCGGCACAGAGCTAAGATTCATTATGACACACCCATTTTTCAAAGTTCAAATCAAATTCCTCCCAACGTTATGTCCCGCCCGTCTGTCCTGTTTCACTCGGAAATACATCACGATACGGAAATTAGATACTCTCGAAATGCCGTTTCATCTGGACTTTAATTGTTTGTTTCTCTCTCGTGGTTGCTACAGGTGAAGAAAACATACAGTCACGGTACATACAGAGCCGGGGCGATGAGACAGATCAGCCTGGTGGGAGCCGTTGACGAGGAGGTCGGGAATTATTTCCCAGAATTCCTCAGCATGCTGGAGGAGTCACCCTTCCTGAAGGTGAGTCAGAGATGATGCAGAGGACGGGGATGAATGGCAGTAATTGCTAAACCGCGACAGAATGTGTGGATGGACAATGAACGGAAAACTGACAGTTTTCAGATAAGCACATAAGATTCAGAAAGCTTTTTTTCTTGCATCGTATGGATGAAGAAGATAAACTACTGTCCAACATACAGTCCAGAGCCCAAAAATATTCAATTAACTATAACATAAGACCAAGAAAAGCAGCAAATTCTCATATTTAAGAACCAGGAACCATTTACTACATGTTTATACCTCATAAATAGTCTATTTGTTCTAAATTGCTGCTTAATGTGGTCATAAACTGCCAAAATATACTGATTCATTTACACCACTGACTCCTCAGAAATATCACAAGCTGAACAGATGGAGAGATGGTGGCAGACACTAACATCAACAATACACTTAATATTCTCAGCGGTGGCCGGTAAACGAGCCATTAAGTGTCACAACAATGTGATGGAGCTTCCAGCTTCAGTTTGAGAAGTTGCTTCCTTTTTGAAATGTCAGTGCGGGGACTGGCCACCAAAATACCGTGTTTACCGTCCCTGAAATGCAGGAGTGACACGTTTTTTCTTCTGCTTGCTATTTTGTGTTGACACTTCAAATCTCCTGCATGCAGTGTGGAGGAGTGGCGTCATATGCTGAATATCAAAAGACGCACATCCTCTGGCGCTTTCTATCTGTTGAGGGCTTTGGCTCCAATTCGGCACCCTCTGAAAAATCCCGGGTGCCAGTGACAAATTTTGCTAGAGGGGCCGTTTCTGCTCAGCTCAGCTCAGCTCAGCTCTGGAATAAAAAATAAGATTTTCATGGACAACTGACACAGTGAGAAATTGACTAACATACACTCCTTTGATTATATTCCCTTATGTTCTCATTTTCGCTTTTTCTGTCTGGCTGCAGCGGACTCTTCCATGGGGAACGTTCTCCAGTCTGAGGCTGATGGATCCCACGGAGAGCGACGATGGTCCCATAATGTGGGTCAGACCAGGAGAGCAGATGATACCTGTAGCTGATATACCCAAGTCCCCTTTTAAAAGAAAACGGTGAGTCCAGCAGAGTTTACTGCACATTAGGGCTGCAACTAATGATTATTTTCATTACTGATTATTTTCTTGATGAATTGTTTTGTCTATAAAATGTCAGAAAATGGTGAAAAATGCTCGTTATAGTTCCCCAGTCTTCATATGTCTTCATATGTCTTGATTCGTTCAACCAAAAGTGTAAAACTCAAAGATAATCTGTTCTGTGACAAAGAAAATCATTAAATCATCACATTTGAGAGGCTGAAACCAGCTAATGTTCAGCATTTTTGCTTAAAAATGACTAAAACCATCATCAAAATAGTTGCCGATTAATCCTATAATCGATTAACTGACTAATCGTTGCAGCTCTACTGCACATTACCAAAATACACTCACAAATGAAGCCAGACAACATTGTACTCACTGCAATGAGACAGAGAAGGAATTAGCAGGGATGTACTGGCTAAAAATCTCAGTGGTGTGCGTAACTTACTGAGCGTGTTTTCCTCTGTACTCTCTGCACAGCCCATGAGGACTGATTAAAAAGGGAAAAAAACAGTAGCAAAACACACTCGCACATTAGAAGCAGCAGCTCTGTAGCAGCACGAAGCTTTGTTGTAGCTGAGCAGAGCCGGATGAAGCAATTACACCCTCTCTGTTTGTCTCTGTCACGGTGTCATTGTTGCTCTCTCACACACACACACACACACACACACAAAAACACATGATTTTTGTGAGCGAAACCAATGAGAGAGTGAGGGAGAGATAAAAGTGAACGCGTGTGTGTGTTTGTGTGTGATGCGAGCGGTATGTGGCTCACCACTTAGATGAGATCATCGTTATGTTAATAGATTCGACATCAGACGCTACTTCACATGGCAGCCAGCCAAACACAGGACGACACACCACACACATTCCTTCTGTGCATCATTTATTTGGCTCTCATCCCTCGTTGATTGGATTTTATTTTCTTTGTTGGATAAAAAGGAAGTAATAAAGGAACTCGACTCGCACATTTATACATGTTATGCTTTGGTTGGTGCAGGGCATCTAGACGGTGTTTGAAATGGTGGCTGTCAAGAAAAGTGTTTGTGTGAGTGTTATGTGTGTGCTGACTGTCAGAAACACTTGTGCAACAGCTGGGGCTGAAAGAATCTGTTTTTATAGAGATACAAATGGATGGATGGAGAGAGAGAAATAGAGAGGCGGTTAAACCATTCCCTCCTCTTCCCCTTTCATCTTCTCCTGTGTCTACAAACCAAAGTGTACTTTTATCATAATTTCCTCCTCTTTTTTTTTTTCCTCTCACGTCGCTCTTCAGCTCATTCCTGTACTCCCAACTCTTTGTTCATTTTTTTTCCCTTAACTTCTGCCCTCTTTCTCTGTCCTTGTCCCCTCTTCCTACCTCTAAATGTCCCTCTCTATTTCTCTTACAATCTGTCTTCTGTTTCCTCCTTTTGACCTCTCTCTTTCCTGCATTTGAGTTGATTTATTTAAGTTGCTGTTATTTTCAGTAAGTAAGTGTGTTTAAAGAAAGCACATGACTTAATTATGTGAAAGGAGGAGTGCAACTTTTTTTGTTTATGTCTGCTTGAATATTTAATGAGAAAGACATAAAAATGTGTGTTGAAAAGAAATATAGAAAGAGAGAAGGACTTTTATTTGCACAAAGACCTTGTCTGCAGATTCAGCCATGTGCTGTGTGGAAGGCTGCTTGTGTTTGGGGGAACATCTCTTCACAGAGTTGCTTCTTTTCCTCGGTGGTTTTCAGTGAAAAGGTCAAGCTGTTATGCATTTCTGACAGCGCTGAGACTCTCAGTCTGAGAATTCAGCTTGATTATAGTGGTCAGACGATGAAAATAAACCAAAAATATTTCAGCTTTCAGCTCTCGAGCGCCGCGCTTCCAGGGATTTACAGTAATTGCATGGTAACAGCGGTAGCCTCGGTCAGCACCAGGCCTGACGCAGAACATGCTGCTGTTGCACTGTTCAGATAGAAATTGCATGATGAGTGACGGCAGCAGCCGAGGTGAGTACATCGAGCGTCTGCTGGCTTTCAGTATAGATGTCAGACTCTAGAACTGGTTAGTAACAAAGTTTGTCTGGTTAAGAGCTAGAACTGAAATGATTAGTGGAGTCATTGATCAGCAAAAAATAATCAGCAACAGCTTTGATAGTAGATTAAGCGTTATTAAAGTCATTTTTCATAGCAGAAATGGCAAAAATTTGCATGTTCCAGCTTCTTAAATGGGAATATTTGCACTGTTCAGGACTACAACACAATGTAAACAATCAAAATAATCAGTTTTCTAACACGGGATCTGTAATTCTCTGTAACATACTCTGCCGTAGGGGAGATAACATGGGAAAATCATCTTTTCCATAACTTCCACCTGCTTTAAGTCCATGAATCCCATCGGACTCGTGCTGTGGAGGTCAGCGTATTTAGGGTTTAAATCACAGTCATGTGGGCAGCAACGGCTCGCACAGCTGCCTGCTCTCTCTATCGGAAATAACAGCTGAATAATGTCGAACTTGTGGTTTTGGTGTGAAAGCCCTGTTAGTTTTTGTATATCAAACTGGATATCTTTGGGATTTGTTTTGTTTTGTCTTTGGATTTTTTGGCCGGCCAAAACAAGATATTTGAAGATGTCATTTTGGGCTTTTGGGCTACAGACTAAACAATTAATCAGTTCAACAGTAACATAATCGGCAGACTAATCGACGATGAAAAGAACCGTTAGTTGCAGCTTTAGTAAGAGCAGTAGCTCGATGTAAATACGCTGTACAGTATATCCTCTTTAGAAGTGTGCTGCAGCTTTAAGATGCACATTAACAGTGTTTGTCGTCAGAGAAGGTGGTTCCCTCCGTCTCTCGTTTCTCCTTTCCCTCCTCTCCACACTCCTTTTACAGCCTTATCCCTCCACACCCCACCTCTCTCCTTCTTTATCCCCGCTTTCCCTCCATCATCTCCTCTCCCTCCCTGCCACTCCTTTCCCACTCACCTATTCATCTCGCTTTCCTCTACTCCCCCCCCCCCCCCCCCCCTTTCCTTGCCACTTTATTAGCCAATAAATGCACAGGAATCTTGCCTACTTTGCAGCACACAGTAACACTGTAGATACTGACACACATATAGAGGATAGTGTAAGAGTTACATGAGGTGGTAGACTTCAAATGTCACTCTAGATGTGTACGTTCAGCACTCCTCCCTTTACACTCTCTCTTTTCACTGTTTCACTTACCAGCTTTCCTGGTTTTACATTTATTACTGTCAGCCTGCAGCCAGCTCACACACACAGAGCTCAGTGTGTGTGTGTGTGTGTGTCTGTATGTGTGTGTGTTTTCATTTCCCCCTACTCTGTACTATTTTCCTCAGCTTCTTTCTTCCTCTTCCACTGGCTCCTGCTTCTCTCTTCTTATCTCTGAATGAATGAATGCACAATTCAGTGTTCAGCTCGGGCAGCCTCGCTGCTGTTCTGTGTGTGTCTGTGTTACACTCTCGAAGGAATCTCTTGCAGACTCGGTGCGCGTGTGTCTATACTCTTGTTTTGAATCTGACTGCAGCTCCAGTGTGAGTCACTGATCCAGCAGTGAGCTGACTGCAGTACTTCTATTGTTTGACAACACGGCTCATTTTTATGCTTTTACTCCTCGGCTTTTCAGTCTGTACGCATGAAGTGTGTACGTGTGTGCGCACGCTCTCACACTGCTGCCTGTTTATTCCCTTTTTACTTTCCATTATTTAAAATGCAACTTCTTTTTTTTTTTTTGGACACAAAGCCAATGTGGTTTTCCAAGAGGATGTTACAGATTTTAAATTGTTTCTCATTTTCCTGCTACCTTGCTATTTTGTGTTTTGACTTGTGTTAAATATTTAATCGATCATGCAAGGAGAATAATCTTTGCCAACAACAGACATGAAAACATTAAATAAATTGCACTGAAAGAAAAAGATGTTGGTCTGAAGGGAGGAAAACCTGCTAAAATTGTGATTACAAGGGAAATTATTAGATTAGATTAGAAAATTTATCAGCAACTTTCTTTTTTTGAAAAAAGATATTTTCTTTGGCATTTTTGCCTTTTTTTAATATAGCAGATGAAAGTGCAGATAGACCAGAAATGTGGGTAGAGAGAGAGGTAAGACTTGCAAAGCTCTGCAGCTGGAGTTGAACTGCGGACGTGGTTATGTGGTATGCATCTTAACAAACAGGCTACCAAGGCGCCTCCATTAACTATTTTGATCATTGATACATTTATTTGTTGCGTTTAAAAGCAAAAATGCCCAAAATGATCTTGTTTCAGCTTCTAAAATGTGTGACATACAGTAAATTGAACAAGTTTAAGTTCTGGGATGATAGTCGGACAAAACAAGACAAAATGATTAATCAATGAACCTAGAAAACAATCAGCAGGTGAATTGATAATAAATAAATATGCTAATAATAAATATGATTTCAGAATGTGCTATAAAGCATTTAGTTAGATTTAGATGCTAAAACATTCCCTGAATACACTACAAGGATGTTTGATATTGTGCACACTGATGCATGTTTTCATCCTCTGCATCATAGCCTCCCTAACATCCTCTCTGTCATACAAACAGTGGCATCTGGATTGCATCAGTGGGCCAGTCAACCAAGATAAGAAGAAAGCCAGCAGATAAAGCCTGTCGGATTTCTTTTGCCGCAATAGACAGGAAAGAAAGAAATAAACAAAACTGGGAGATTGAGCGCGCCGCTCACCTTTGGTCGTTTTCTTATTTATTCAGACATCAGGGAAGAAGAGGTGGAAACAGAAAAAAGCTCCTCTTAGAACCGTTTTTTATTTTCACTCTAGTGTTTCTCTGAAGGAGCAATCATTTCTGTTCTCTCACAGCTCCACCAATGAGGTGAAGAACCTGCTTCAGTCCCTGCCCAGGACCAGCGAGCCCAGAGAGATGCTGTTTGAGGATCGGACCCGAGCCCACGCTGATCACATCGGCCAGGGTTTTGAACGTCAGACCACAGCAGCCGTCGGCGTGCTGAAGGCCGTTTGCTTCGGAGAAGGGTAGGCAGCGAAGCAACACGTGATCGTCATAAAACACACACACACACACACACAGAGTATTTACACAGCTTATACACCAACAGTTATCGTGTAATCTTTCTCTCTCTCCTCCCTCCCTTCCTCTCTTGTTTTCAGCTCGGAGCCTCCTTGTGTAACCAAAGACGTCGTGTGTTTCCACGCTGCTGATTTCTCCTATGTGGTTCAGAGGCTGCAGTTGGACTTACATGAACCTCCGCTGTCTCAGGTGTTACATTACACACATGCGCACACACACAGATGGCATGGCGATAAGCACTGCTCACACATTACATCACCACCACAGTAGAACCATCTTTATAATGTCCCTAATTAGATAAAACTGTTTACTATCCAACACTGGTTCATGCAAACTGGTGTTGGCTGCTGCCACCTGGTGGAGCAAAGTTGAACTTAGAGAATTTTATACATATATGACTGTAACAATAAGAAATCTATGTGAATGCTCTCAGTATTCAATGTAGGTATTACAGAATATTATCTTTGATTACAAGGCTTCCATTGTATCTCGAACTTTTCTCTCACAGCATTGTAAAAAAGTAACTTTTCATTTATTACAGCTGACATTTGTCCTTGATTGACAAAATAATGTTTCGTATCACACAATGTGTTGTTCTAGTCACTAAAATGAATAAAAAAAAGATGTTTTGCTTTGCTTATGACAATTAAATTAGGCTTTGAGGCAAGGACTCGCATTTTTTTTTGCAATAAAACACCTCCATATAACCTCAAGTGTATTATTATTGTTATTATTATTATTAGAGAAAACCATTCATTTCATTCTGAGTTATTTCTCAGAATAGAAGTCAGTGTTAAAAGGTAGACTACCTGTATTTAAACCCTCCTCTCGTCCTCTCTCTCTGCAGTGTGTGCAGTGGGTGGATGATGCCAAACTCAACCAGCTGCGTCGGGAGGGAATCCGCTACGCCCGCATCCGCCTGTGCCACGATGACGTCTACTTCATCCCCCGCAATGTGGTCCACCAGTTCAAGACCGTGTCGGCCGTCTGCAGCCTGGCATGGCACGTCCGCTTAAAGCAGTACCACCGGGGAGAGGGAGAAGAAGAGGAGGAGGAGGAGGAAGAGGAGGAGGTGAAGGAAGAGGAGGAGGAGAAGCCGGTTGAGTTGAAGGAGAAGGAGAGGGAAATGGTGGAGTTGAAGGAGGAAGAGGAGAGGAAGGGTGAAAAGAAAGGTGAAAAAGGAGCGAAGGAGAGGATAAAGGAGGAGGATGAGGAGTTGGATGTGGCAGAAAACAGGACGTTGCCGGCTGTTAAAGTAGAGGAAGGGGATCATCATCTTCCTCACCCTCAACATCCAGCTGTGTCGTCTCCGCCCGCTCTCTCGGTGGACTCAGACTTGAGCGGAGCGAGAGACAGAGAGGAGAAGAGGGTAAAAGAGGGGGGGAAACCCAAACAGCAGGATTCACCTCCTGCTAAGGTGAAAGCAGAACTTCCAGCGTCTCCTCTCTGCAAGAATAAATCCCCTTCACCCCTCCCTCTGTCGCCTCCTGCCTCTCATCCTCTTCATCAGGACGCAAAACCCAAAGCCTCATCAAAACATCATCATATTCATCACCATCACCATCATCCGGACAGCAGAATGACGTCTTCCAGTACAAGTTCCTCCTCTTCGGCTCCCAAATCCCCCCTCTCTCCACCTGTCTCCAAGTCTTCCTCTTCTTCTTCTTTATCACCTCCAGCTGGATCTACTGTTACTCCCGTGCGCTCCTCTTTTTCTGCTCCCAGTCCACCCTCTCCTGTTCTGTCCACCTCATCGTCAACCTCCTCTACTTCATCCCTGACTAGTTCGAAGCCTTCAGTGGACTCTCACTCCGCACATCATCCTCCCTCTCCTCTCTCCACACTCCCTCCTTCCACTGTTTCCTCTTCGTCCCCGCTGCCTCCCTCCCCTCAGTCAGACAAACCGAAGGACAAAGACTCGCAAAGAATCCCTTCAGACACACGGACACAGTCAGAGGTTCGAGCATCGCACAAGTCGCAGGCCAAAGGAAAACACGCCGCGGATGTACAGACACACGCTCGAACGGCGACAGACGCACGGACACACACGCTCCCGGAGAAATGGACTCACAGCGCCGACTCGGATGCGCAGCTACTTCCGCCGCAGGAGGCGGCGAGGCAAGGACTTTACATGCAGCAATACACACCCCAGCATCTCCCACCTCCTCCTCGCCCTCACCTGCCTCAGATGCTCCCTCCCTCCTTCCCCCCTCTCCTGCCACACTCCCACCTTCCCCACAGACCTCCCATCCTCCCCCCAAACCCGCTATCCAACCCCTCTCTCCCCTCCCAAACCCAACCTCTGAACTCTTTTCTCAAACCAGCACCCCATTCAGTTCACATGAGCCAGCTTCACCTGCATCCCCCGCACCAACCAAATATCACCACCCAGTCTCAACCGTATTACCCCCAGCCGCCCCTAATCGCCCCCCATACCTCCCCCTCTCAGCCAAACACTCCCCTCACCAGCTCACACTCTCACCTTCCTCACCCGCACCACTACGCCAAAACCTTCTTCCCCCCTCAGCATCACCACTTCCCCTCTCACCACTTCCTCCCCCCTCAGTCTTTCCTCTCTCCCCCGCCGAGCTCCTTCCCGCTACAGTACCAAACCTCAGCACCAGCGCAGGTTCAGCCCCCTCCATCTCAGTCTTTCCCTCATCCCCCTCCTCCGCCTTCCTCCTCGCAGTCTCCACCACCCCCACCTCCTCCCCCACTTCCACCTCCTCCTCCCCAGCCTTCCCTGTCTGTCCTTTCCCTTCCCCCAAAGCATGAAGAGGAGCAGAAACAGATTTTATAGTAGTATTTTGTACATAATGATGCTGTTTCTAAATGACTGTACATGTACAGGGTTTTATTTTGGTTGTGTTGTTGTAAAACAATGTAAAAAGGAAAGACAGTATCGTAGTTTATAAAGCAGAGTTGGACTTTATTTACCCCAGACCTCTGAACTGGACTGGTTTCGATTGTACTGAATTTGATGCTTGGTTGCGCCCGAGTTCAAAAATGTGGAGAATTTATTGCATTTACTGGTAGTTTTGGTGGTTAGTCGTGTATGGGTTCGGGTTCAAGGTTCGAATGTGCTCCCAGTTTTGTCAAGTCTGCCAAACTGCTGTCTGGTTCTGTTTTTTTTTTTTTTTTTTTTTTAATGTCAGAGTAACCCTCTAAAATATCAGAATATCTGCGAGCCATCAGAGGTAGGAAGACGATAAAAACGGTAAATTTCCGCAGACATATTTATATAAAAAAGGTCACGAGGACGGCCTTTTTGTGAAACTTGCAGCTAATGCTTCCATTTTTGTGTCTTTTTTTTCTAGTATATATACTTTGTGCCCAAGACTGTTTCTAAAATAATGATGAGTCAAACCGTGATATTACACAATAGTGTTGTATTGATGTAATATTACTACATTTCTTCTCCTATAAGTATTGATACATCTTAATCAATACAGTATATCGCAGTACTTTTCCCTAATATTGTAATTTGAGCAATAATGCTCCGCAATAATCTGCATTTCCCATTTATTGATATGGCGACAGCAAGTATCAGTATTTTTTTATTCTAATTTCAAAGCTACTGATAAAAAGCCAGTAATGTCCTGTTGAAAAATGTTCACTGAGGAGTCATCATGTCTAAACAGATTTAGCAGGTATCTTTTTTTTTTCAGTTCCAGTGTTTTATCGCAGTTTTTTTGTGCTACTAAACAAAAGGAGAACCCCGTTTTTAAATTTTCAATCAGTATAGTAACCCGCAGTATACACTTACACTGTACTGAAACCATAAAGAGAGTCACAGTTTAAAGTATTGAGATGATCTTGTACCTCCTTACCAGTGGCAGAGCTCTTGGTGTAATTTTGCTGTGTTTTCAGTGTCTGTTGGATGTGTACCAAGGTCTCCTAATTTTGGAAACCGAGCACTTTCTTCTCAGCCAAGGAAGAATTCGACCCAGCCCAAGGCTGCTACACAAACAAGCCTTCAGAGTCTCAGGAAAAAAAAAAAAAAAAAAAAAAATCAGGACACATTCATGAATATTTTGGTCTCCTGGAAAGGGAAAAAAAAAAAAACAAACCCTAAATCTTGATCCACTGATTTTACTCGTTCAGGGTCACTGCACAAAAATCTGGTACATTATATTCGTACCTGTGCAGCTACATTAAGAGCTCGCCATTAGAGTTACCTTTCACAACATCTGGACAAACTAAGAAGAGCAATATCATACAGATGCAGCAGATCAAGACTTCCTAAATGTGACTCATCACAGCACTTTGTAACATGAATAAGTCGAGCGCTGATTTTAATTGAAAGACACTTTTGGGTCCTGAATCCACAGATTATGTCCGACTCTTGTCTCAACAGGGCAATTTCAGGTTCTTCCGAGATTATTACTTTGGTTCGTTCAGGCCTTCTGTGATAAGATGTTTTATATTCTTCATGGACACGTGCTCTGAGACACTTTTAAAACAGATGGTACTCTGTCGAGAGGTCGTTCCCGAAGCACTATTTATCTGTTTACCTGAAGTTTCTCTACAGTGTGGAGCATCCTGTCTTTAAATGTTTTATTTATCAACCAGGGACTGAAGTGACCTCCTGTATTTAAAAAAAAAAAAAAAAAAAAAGTACAATAAATTATTGAAACTCTGTTTTTAGCAACAACTATGGAGAGTACATGTTTTTCCACATGGTGAATATCTGATTATAGAGTCGAACTCATGCTCGTACCACAGTTGTGGAACTTGATTTATTTTTTTGTCATTGATGTTTTGACTTTACTTAAATCAATATTAGAGTACAGCCCACTTGCTAATGTAGCCCACAACATTTCCCCAGTGCCTGTCCTTAACTGTGAACTACTAAAGCGGTCCAGAGCCATGCGGAGAAGCGGTTCTGTCCTTTTTCGTGGTAGTTTTCAAGAGTCCCCATTTTAACTTTTCACTGGAAAATGAGAGTCAAGCCTTAAATTGGTCTCTAAAGCTGCTGAAAGCTCTCCAAAATAACTGCGGTGTAAGTCGGGATGAGTCAAACTGCGCAGCTCAGCGGGACGAGATCCTAAAAGCAGGGTTGTGTTTTTTTAATGATTAGTCTCACCGCTTGCCTGGAAAATCTTGGAAAGTGAAAGATAAAGCTCTCTCCGCCTCCGAGGGCTTCAACTCACTGACAGAACTCTTCGCTGTGTGGCTCTGGAGAGATCGAGGTGATAATTAAGCACTTGATGCCGGTTGTAAGGCGCTCTGCAGCTCTTTTTATGCTTTTGGGTTTCAGATGTTACAAAAAAAAAAAAAAACAACAAAAAAAAAAAACCCTGACAGGAACTTATATATTTTTTGTACAAATGTGACAAAAATTATGGTTGAAAACAAAAAGTCTTCAGGGGACTAGTGTTGTTTTCACAGAGTTTATTTATCTCAAGGTTTGGTTTGTTGTTTTTTTTTTTTTTTCCTATTTTGTTTCTGTGATTTTTAACTGTCAGCACTGTAGTGTACATAAGAAGTTTTGTAAAGAGGAAAAAAAAACTTGTAGTGTGGTTTCTACTTTAAATATGAGCCTAGCTAATAAAAGGTTCAATGTATGAAAATGTTTGGAACTGTGGCAGGTGTCTGACTTTTAAGGGGCCCTTTTCCTCTAGTTATTGAGAGGCCATCCCTCCACCTTTTGTCTGATGTGTACCTGCCTGTGTTTTCTCTCACCGCATTGTTGCTACGTAAGCCGCCCGCTCTCTGTAGTCTGCAGCAATGAGCTCAGCAGTTTCACCGGGCGAGATCTGAGCGGACAACACATACACACCACAATGCAGTAGCCCCGTAATTCAGGGCTGGAGTGTGTCAGGTCAAATACAACTCAAAATAGCCATTTTCCCTTCTCTTTTCATCCTTTCATGCACTGTCTCTGTCTCTCTCTCTCTCTCTCTCTCTCTCTCTATCTCACACAGCAGGAATGCCAGAGGAGCTCAGCTGACCTTTAAAGAGCGGGAGTGGGCGTGAGGCAGGAAGTTTGAGCAGAGACAAAGAAAAAAGGTTTTTGGAGGGATTACTCAGAGCAACCTAACTGAAGCGTGTGAATGTGGCACAAACATTGGGATCAGGACCCCTTCAAAGGGTCACAAGATAAATCTGAGGGGGTCTGAGATGAAATATCGGGGTAGGAAAGAAGAACAAATTTGTTTTCCAATTTTTGACTCTTCTCGAATATTTGCTTTTTTTGTGAAATTATCTGTAAAGTGATGAGTAACTCCAGCAGATAATTTATATTTGTAGTGGAGTAAAAAGTACAATATTTCCCTCTGAAATGTAGTGGAGTAGGTACAAGAACCTCCAGATTGTACTTCCAGATATGTTTTGACATGTAAAAATACTCTGCTTTGAACAATAATTAGTGTCTGATGTGGTTTTTCCACAAAAAAGTTTAATTACCTTGTTAGAAATTCTTAAAAAAAACATCTACTCCTTCTTCTAGTTTCAGTACTTAGTTGCATTATTACAATAGCAGCCAGCATGTATCGTCATTCGTGTAGGCTGTATACTGTAATTTACTGTACAAGGAAATTACTTTCTCGATTTTAAACATCAACGTTCATTTTTCATCAGACGTCTGCTCCACGGGCAGCTTATCTAACCCTGCCCTGTTTGAAGTGTTCCCGTTTCTGTACAAACAGTTGAAGCACTTCTGCTGATGACGGTCAGTCGGGGAGGTTTGGTGCCTGAAACTTGCTTGAAGGTGAGTTGAGGATGCGTCAGTCAGTACTGTGCGAGCTGTAAATAATTTCTCCAAACGCTTTCAGTTCCTCTGGTGGTGTTTTCCTGCTGCTGTTGAGGGCAGCGTCACGACCGCTCGTACCTCTCTGTGTGTGTGTGTGTGTGTGTGTGTGTGTGTGTGTGTGTGTGTGTGTGTGTGTGTGTGTGAGAACAGAAAGACTGCAAACTATAAACACTGATCCTGTGCTGTTACACTTTAAAACTCTGTGAAGTCTTGAAACTCTTACAATACTTTTAAGTGTTATATAATGAGCTAACATGGCCAGCAGACTAATGGAGAGAGAAAAGACAGACTTCAGTGTGCTCTGTCTGACCAGACACACACACACACACACACACACACACACACACACACACACACACACACACACACACTGCTGCCGGCTCTGTGGTTGCTTCTCAGTTCATTTTAGGTTATGTCCCGGCGGGATTTTTCCCCAACCACAATACTTTGTTTTGCATAGTCTGCAACTAATATATCCCGTCTGAGTATATGGAAACACTTGAATGTGACTTTGTATCATTATTACTACCACTAAATGCTACAATTTTAATATCTTCATGGCTGCTTGAGATAGATACCCACAATTTTAGTTCAGTACCATCATTTATTTTATTTTTTTTACAAGACATGCATTAATTATCAAATACTTTCAATCTCAACACATCTATTCATTCACTTTTCAGCAGAGTGCAAAATAATGCAAAGAATGTATCTGAAATACTACCGAACAATCAAGTGGCACGAAAACAAATGTCGGTCATGCGCAGTGTCAGCGGTGAAGTTTAAATGTGAAACGATAACCAACCTGACATAAAAAACTTATGGTATTTATGTGAATGTACGGAAAATTACTTCGGTCACCAAGTACAACACATGTCAAGGATTCTGTCTTATTGAACTTGGACTTCAGTCTCGGTTCAGAGACATAATAGGAGCTTACTGACTTTCACGTGACACGTGATGATTTACAAGGTACAAAAGAGACCTTGTACAGGGCAGAAGGAGGAATATCACAAGTTGTTCCAAGATGCATTTGCGTACCGAACAGTTTCTTAAAACTGCTGTTCACGTCTTGCGTGCTTGCAGCCTAACCGAGCTGTTACCATGAACTCTTTTAGGGTTAATTTATAACTTGTAAAACAATATTTGGCCAGATACCCTCCACGGGTCAGGAATGAGAAGAAGAACTGTTGTAGTGTAAATACAGCCACACAATATCTACAATATTTACAATAAAACTCGCACCCATACATACAGTCACTCTGCAGTGAGTGACAGCTTATGCTTAAAAGAAAAAGGAATCAAAATTCACCAACTACCTTCCAGTTAAAGAGCAGCTCTGCTGGCTTATATACAGAAAACAACACTTACAAACAAAACACAAACACTGGAGGACTCTACAGTCTCTCCCAGTTTAGGCTTCACAGTATTCTCACAAGGATACAGTTGATCCCCTTATGACAGTTTTTCTTCATATTGAAGAATGCGGTTATTATCTGACACGGTTGAGCTATTCTGAAATTTTCAAACGTGATGGATTCACTAGCAGCTCTTAAGCAGTAAAGACAGCAGAGACCCAGCTCTGCTGAAGCCCAGCGCAGTCCGCTGAGGTCTGAACACACATGAATCTTTGTTCAACACAGAATTTCTTATTCTTGAGATGAATGATTTGATTCTTCCATGAGCGCCAGTCCTGGAAATATTCAATGCAAAAGCTCCAATTTCACAAAGTCATGGTCATACAAACACAAATCAGTTCCCAACACCTGTTTTCAGATTTTTTTAACAATAGCTTTTTGGTTGATGTAATGATTTATGATGAGGTTTGATCCCTCTTAGGCCTCTCTCCTCTCAGGAAAGATATTCAACCCCAGCTCCACCAGTGCCCCCAGTAACATGGTCCACAGCGGTATGCACACAAAAGTCAGCTTAACGTCGGCCAGCTTCTCCAGCTTGGCGCACAGCGTCAGGCAGAAGCCCAGTTTGAGCAGCATGGCCGCCAGGTACCAGGCACGCAGGCGCAGGTCTGGCGAACCGTTGCGTGGGTCATACCCAGGCTTGCAACGGCCCGCCATCTTGATGGCAAGCATGAGGATGAGGATGCCATCGAAGACCCAAACCGGGAGGAAGATGAGGAACCAGTTCCACTGCACCTGTAAGGGAGTACACAGAGAGGATTATAGTCAATTCAGGACTGTCACTTTCACGTCCATAAATCCAAGCTCGAGGTCTTGCCCATTGATTAAACTTTTCATGATTGAATTCAGAAAGTGTTTTGAGTTTATCCAACTTATAAACAATAACAAAATGTTAACATACAGTTAGTATGAAATAAATCTGATTGCCTACCTTTTCTGTTAAGCTATCTTTCTATAAATAAAGTGAAGGATTTTTTAAAACACCTGGATACCAAGTAGGGCACAATAAAACTTACCTTCCCGTCCAGTTTGAGTACCAACATGATGAGGAAGACCAGGGTGAAGACCCAGGTCAACAAAACCCTCTGAGCCAGAGACATGTCATCGACTGGGGACAGATCAGGGGAGGAAACAGACAGAAAGACAAAAGCTGGACAGACACAGAAAGACACAAGAGGTTTAAAAACAAACAATATTATGATCAATATTTTGTTCTGTGGTGTATTCTAGCAAGAAAATCAATAAATAGTGGCTAAGAACAGACAGTAACGTTGCAATAGCTACGTAATAAAAACGTATTAATCATGATATTGGTTAATACATCAAACCAAATTTCACTAGCTGGAATCACTTTTAATTCTTTTTTCATTCATAAAGCTAACGTCACGATGACCGTTAGCGTTTACAGCCCATAGCGTTTAGCTAACCGGCTTCAATTTAAAACAATGTCCGACTTACTTCAGAGTGTTTCTAAATCGGTGACCAGCATTTTCCTCTGCTTGTATACCACACACTATGTAATATTTACAACGTTTCTACCGGTAAGTCACATAATTATCACCAGCCGTGTCCGTTAACGACAACAGACGGAGGGAGTTTTGGGTCCGTTATCTGCGTTGGTCCCGCCCATCCTGGAAGCCAGTTGGTTCCTCTTTTGAAACGTCATGATTTGTTTAACGTCCATCATTTTGATTGTTAACCGTAAAGTGTTTGCACGGGCGCAAGTTCATTTTCAAATAATCGTGTAGTGCG
The DNA here is from genome assembly GCA_038419695.1 of Scomberomorus guttatus. Classification (NCBI taxonomy): domain Eukaryota; kingdom Metazoa; phylum Chordata; class Actinopteri; order Scombriformes; family Scombridae; genus Scomberomorus; species Scomberomorus guttatus. The sequence goes on along the minus strand of CM076466.1, from coordinate 11,345,229 downwards.
TTTTAACGTCCACTAGGGGTAAGTAAAGTTCTGTCTATTTCTCCTGCTGGTTGTGTTTATATATGATTCACAGTGGTACTACATAAAAAAGGGAACTTTTTTTTTTTTTTTTGCTTTTTAGGTAACTTCTCTCACTTATATATGAGCCCGCTCTACTTTTCTTGTATTTACCGTTAATAGCCGTTAGTGACATAGTGGCTGAAAATGTAATGGCGCGTTTATACTGTCGTTTACGGGCAGGAGCTGAAGTAGTATTTTTTACAGTGAGAGGCAGGGAAGCGAAAAGCTAAATGCTTCAAACAGCGGCGAGCAGCAGACGCTCAGCATCTCTTACCAGACTATGGACAAGCTTGACTAGCACCCGTGCAGTTTAAATCACGTCTAGAAAGGACTGTGTGTGTGTGTGCGCGCGTGTGTGTGGAGGCTCGGACTCGGGAGTCAACGAGGTAAGACTGAGCGGCTTTGCATGATATGTTTAGACAGCGGTGTTTGAGAAGGGGCAGCCGTGTGGGCTCTTTGTGCCTGCCGGGGAGCTCAGCTAACTAGGTAACGTTAGCAAGACATGAGCCAGCAGCAGAGGAAGAAGAAAGAGGAGGAGGAGGAGGTGGTGGAGGAGGAGGACTGGCTGTGTGAACTGAACCGTGAGCAGTGTCTGAAAAAAAAAAACCGTGACTGCATCTACATGGAGGCTAGCTGCAAGATTAGCTGTCTTTAAAACTGACTTACAGGTCGTGTCCTCTTTTGGAGTGAAAATACACACAATAGCTCGATTTTACTGTTGTACACTTAACGACTGTAACATTACTGACTCACCTGAACTTAAAAATATTACTTTAATTGGCTCTATTCAGTTTAATCCTTCCACTTAACTACTACTAGGGGCTGCAACTGACCACTATTTCCATTACAGGGTTTCCCGCAGTGTTTTATTGTGTGTGTGTGTGTGTGTGTGTGTGTGTGTGTGTGTGTGTGTGTGTGTGTGTGTGTGTGTGTGTGTGTGTGTGTGTGTGTGTGTGTGTGTGTGTGTGTGTGTGTGTGTGTGTGTGTGTGTGTGTGTGTGTGTGTGTGTGTGTGTGTGTGTGTGTGTAGGGGAAATTAGTACACTTCTGTCAAATAAAACATGAATCTTAACTGGTAACGAGCAGGCAGTTTCACACAGCACAGTTTCATGTGTGTGAATGTGACTTTTGCTCAGGCTTCTAAATAGAGCTGCAACAATTAGTCAATTAATCTATTAAACCAACTATTTTTTATAATCGATTAATCGTTTTGAGTCTTTTTTTTTATAAAGAAAATATGCCAAAATTCTCTGGCTCCAGCTTCTTAAATGTGAATGTTTTCTGGTTTCTTTAGTCCTCTGTGGCAGTAACTTGAATATTTTTGGAGGCATTAAATAAGTAATGAAAATAATCGTTAGTTGTAGCACTACTTCTAACTATGGATGCAACAATTATAGATTTTGATGGTACAATTTTAGTTTGAGGAAAAATCACAGTTATTGTGCATTCATTTATTTCATAACTCTACGGATGGATAAAATCACTTGAGCGGGTTTGAAGAGACTTCACCAGGGGTCCTGCAGCAGAGGGTTGAACTGCAGCCGTACCAGAGGCAGTATTAGGCTAAAAGTGAATAAGAGAAATGAAAATAAATAATCCATGCAGAGATGAACTTCTATTCATTGCAGTAATCACTTTAGTTGATTTCTAATATTTTAAATACTGTATTTATAATCATTATTATTAAGATGAACTTTATTGATCCCCCAGGGGAAAGTATTACTAATGTATGTAATAAACTGTAAGTGTTTTATCATCAACTGCCATCCATGCCTTTTTTAAAAATTCATTTTTAATCATCTATTTTAATAATTAATCTAATTTTACGTGTGGTCTGAGAAAATCCCATTATTGTTTTTTGCAGTTTTAGTAAAAATGAAACAAAGAAACTGACGACATCACTCATGCAGATGTTATTAATTACTGAAATGCATTTAATTAGATCCCATGATATAGTGCTGGAAGTCTATAAGATCCTAATGTTAAGTTTGTATCTAGCATATTTACCTACCGAGCGTTTAATCAACACAGATGGGAGGAAGCAACAGGATGTAAATAGTTGCACTTGGAAGGATTACATGCTGTTTTTCCTGCTTTGTTGCTGCTAGTTTACGTTGCACTGAAAGCCCAACACTTAGCTCACTGCTACTTTGTTAATTTCCTGCTAACTCAAAGTTCCGTTAAGTAACTTGCAACTAAAGTAATGATTTTTTTTAACTTAGTTGTTACTTAATGTATTACCTTCACTTGAGAATGTATAGCTGCATGGTGATCTCGAAGATGTTGCATTAAGTTCGAGGTGTTGGATCCTTTAGCAGATGTTGGGTCCCTCAGCCATTGTCAACATGTGTCATCTCCTTAGCTAATATAGCCCCCATCAAACACACATGAGGGGAAACCATCAAATACACTATGCATGAGATCTAATGATACTTTTATGAATTGGCATGGGTCTCTTAAATATTTATTTGTTAAAATTTCAGCTCAATTTAATTTTAACAGTAAAATAAATACATCATATTTAACACCATAAATACATTTCATGCAAGTTGAACAAATATTTCATTGAAAAAATGCATTTAAAAAAGGACTGATCATGTATGGGTGTGTGTTTCTGCGCATGGGTTGTCTTTGTGTCTGTTTTGTATGTGGGTGTGCATGTGTGCGTGCCTCTGTGGGACTGTATAGCTGTGTGTGCGTGTCAGTCTTTGTGTCTGCTTTGTGTGTTTGCGTGTCTTTGTGGGACTGTGTGTAGCTATGTGTGTGTAGGTGCATGCTTGTGTCAAACATTTGTCAGACACTTTGTTAAAAATGACGTTTGACAAAAAAAACAAACACCACCTAGTTGCATTTCCTGTAACTAGGTCTTAACATCTCACCTAGTCAGGTCTTGTTAGGTCTTGTCCTTTTTCTCTTCAAACACAGTCTTTGCAGATGTAACCGTCATCATGACAGATGCCATTATTCTCTCCACAGCTCTCGTCAGTCGCACTGAAAACAGCACACCCAGTCCTCTGTGTCCTTTGGGTCATTCACATCACCATACACTCTCTGGCAGGTCACGCAAGGGTATTTGCCGCTCTTGCTTTGTACTGTTTCCCCTTTTTGCTCTTTTGCCTTTGGTGGTTTTTTGTTCTTTTTGGTAGTAATGTAATTGATGTGGCCTGTGCTTGTTAAATGGTAGGTGGGGGGGCTTGGGCCTTGTCCTGAGGCTCCTTTCTCAGAAGTTGAGGGTTTGAGGTGTCTTGCTCAGGAGTGAAGACATGGAATAAATATATATCCTCCTGAGATGTGATGATCACCACTTCTTCAGAGACCACATCCTCACTGAAAGTCAAGATTGGTGTGTCTTCTAAGGTGCGCAGCTCAGTTGCTGTGCGTAGCACGGCCCTCTCTGTCGTGATGCTTGGTGCGTACACATCATCGGGGATTATGTTCTTGTTAACAGGGAACATCCCTGTGCCCCTGAATCCAGCTTGCGCATTTTCAACTGTCGCAGGCCTGGCAAAACAGAGAGGAGAACTCTGTTTTAAGCCCACTTAAGACCAAAGATTTGCGACGAGTTGAAACTTGCAACTACTTGCAATGTGCCGGCCTGCAAAACCTGCCAGTTTACACCAATGTGACTAGACGAGATGGTGTATCGTCTCTCTGTACAACTCTCTGTACTTCTGTTCTAACTGCCGAGTTTTCAGGCTTTTTTTTTTTTTTTGTAGCTGAATATAATTTGTAGCGTCTTAAAATATGAATGAGGATAGTGATAGTGAGTTAGTTGCTACAGTTGCATTTGTAGTATAAATGAAACCGAAAACATGAAAAAATAGAGGATCATTTCCACCGTGCCATTTCGATCAGCTGACTTGACCAGCTGACTTTGCTATGAGTTGATTGGCTGTGGAAACAGGTGACGTGCCTTACGCTCTAAAACCAGCCACTGGCAATTTGACAAGCTGAGTCGTAGGCGACGCCACCAGCCAGCTTCAGTCGAGCCGAGACGGGCCAGTTCATACCGCTGCAACTTTTCTCTAAAACGGTTTCATCTCATTTGGTCTGAACTTGGCTTTAGGGAGCTTCTGTCCCGCCATCCTCCTCGGCTGGAGGGCGTGTGTGGTGTGAGATGGATAGGCCATCACATGTACCTTTTTGGCTTTCATCAGTTGCAAAACTGGTCTTGCAGGCCAGACTCATCCCCAATCCAAAGATGTGATTGAACATCTTTGATTTCAAGTTCCTCCATCAGGTGTTCATACTGTTGAAACCACTTTCCTACCTCCTCAGGGTTCAGCCCTGCTGCTCTCGCTGCTGAAAGAGCCTCTGGTTTCTTAATACTGAGGTCTGGATTCCGTTTCAAAACATTTTGAAACCAGTAATACCCAGCAGTGCCTTGTACTTCAGAGAAGCCTTTGATATTATTGGCCTTTGCATGATTAAATGCAATTCCCTGGACATCTCTTTTGGTAAGGGGGGAACCTTTTTTGGAGAGGAGCTTAATAAGACTGGCCAGTTCTTTCTCGGATTCCTCTGGCAGGTATTGCTTCCTCCCAGATGTATAGCCAGAGCCAGCAACTTTTAAGCTAATGCGCCTTTGCAAAGTGGTCTTTGGAAGCCCTTGCTAAAAAGCGAACATTTGGTGTCTGCCCTCTCTCAACTATCTCCTGGTACTCCGTCATTCTGTCTTTTCTCCAGTGGTTGTACTGACATCTTCCTTCCTTTCCTTGTCTTTTCCTCTTCTCTCTTCTTCTCTCTCTCTCTTTTTCCCTTCTCTGCCTGTCCTTCTGCTATACTGTCTGCAACGCATAATCTTAAAAAAGATTCAGATTTTGCATGGATACACATCTAGACCTATGAACCATTTTTGTGCCCTCAATTTCTGTGTAACTTGTGTGTAAGAGTGTGTGTGTGTGTGTGTGGCCCATTTTAGCCCATTTTTTGGTTAATCTAAAATGGGCCAGTACCTAAAATGACTTTTTTTTCACAAAAATCAAAGTTACTATTTGCTTTGTTGGTAAGCTTACTTATAATTGCTTTATCACATGAGTGAAATTTGCTGTGTCATGCTCACATACCATTCAATTTCTCTGACGTACTTCATGTAACACTGGGCCCTGCCCACCTTAGTGACCTCAGACCAATCAAAACTAGATGTCAACTAGTGTGTGATGACAACAATGCAAAATCAGTTATTGTGATTGGCTGTAAAATTTTAAAGAGCTGTGATGCTCCAACCTTATCTGGCCCATTTTACATGATTTTTTGGGAGTGAGAACAGAAACACTCAGTGTAGTTGAGCCTTTACGGTTACAAAACCGTGACGTTTTAAAGTGCGATTAATAGTAAAATCAGTTCATCGCTGCATTCCTACTTCTAACTAAATTGATCAAGACCTGCATCAGGATCTGGGTGGCTTTCTACCTTAGCTAAACAATCTCCTGGTGGAAGCGATGCCTCATTGGTGAATCTGCTGAGTGATCATTTTCTATTTTCTATTCAGTTAATCGTTTGGAAAATGTCCATCTCAATTTCCCTAGAGTGCAAAGTGATATCTTCAAATTGCTTGTTTTATCCATCTAGAGCTGCAACGATTAATCGATTAGTTGCCAGCTATTAAATTACAACTATCTTGATAATCAATTAATGTTTGTAGTCATTCTTTAAGAAAAAAAAAATCCAAATGCTGTGATTCCAGCTTCTCAATGTGACTATTTTCGGGTTTCTTTAGTCTTTAATGATAGTAAACTCAATATCTTTTGGTTGTGGACTGTTGGTGGGGACCAAAGAAGACATTTTAGGACATCTTGGCCTTTGGGAAACAGTGATAGACTTTTTCACCATTTTCAATCAAGAAAATAATCAACAGACTGATTGATAATAAAAATAAACGTTAGTTGAAGCCATATATCCAACTATCATTCTGGAAAACCAGCATATCTGAACATGTTAGAGGCTGGAAGCAGTGATTTTTTTAAAAATTTTTTTTGATTTGGCATTCTTGCTTTAAAAGAAATGAAAATGCCAGTGTTGGTTCTCTCTACCTATCTCGTGTCAGCGAGGGGAAACTGTTGCAAGCATCAGCAGGCGCTCCGGCTCTCAGTTTGGCAGGCCATCTGATTATCCAACATGGTTTTGCCATCCAGCCAGCCTGTCTGTTCCAATGTCTGACTAACACTGTCATCACTCACCCAGATTTTCCACTGCAATCATAATTCAACCCGTAAATTAACCTCCGTCACTGCACTGGTAAAGCTTTGTATGAATCCATAAAGCTGACACACAGTCAGGGCAGTCAAATACCGCTTTAAGGCTTAACATCTCTTCTTGTGTAAACCTACAGTTCTCACTTATAATATAGATTTCTTAGATTCCTTGCGAACCAGGATATGTCTGAAGCCTTTAAATCCTGTTATAAAACAGTGACATCAGCAGAAATGTGTGTAACTGTTGAGCCGTCTGCTGTCGCCGCTGACAGACTTGACTGCTTCTGGACTGTAGCCAAGAATTTAACATTTTATTTCACCTGCAGCCAACAGGAACTTATACAGTAGCACTGTGCAATGTCCTGCTGGTTTAATGCATTTTAATGTTATATTACAATTTTTACCATTTCAAAAAAATATTACTGTTACGTTACGATGAAGCAAACCTCTAATCTAATTTAGGCTGTTTTACATTTTTATATCTCAGGCAACTTGGTGATGCCTTTTTATTTGGAGAAACTTACAAGTGTCACAGTTATGTAACAGGCACAGGACATACAGAAATCATTGATTTAAAATGGTTCACCAAATCAGCAAGACATTACAGTTTAACCCACACATCAAAAAAAAGACTGTCAGTGAGAATGCCCTTGAGCCAAGCTCAGTTGTTCAGTAGGAAGCTGTGGTCGCAAGAGCACTTTGCAAATGTTTGCAAAAAGGTGGTGAGACTGTTTGTTACTTGTTGACAGATGGGAGATGAGAGATGAAATCACTGTTGCTGTGTCATGTGTGTTGCATGTTGATAAGACCGGCGTTGTGTTACACCCAGCTGGCGGACCTGAGATTCCCAGGACACACACTGTAGAGAGAGCTACACGTTGTGTGTGTGTGTGTGTGTGTGTGTGTGCCTTTGAGACGGACAGTGATTTATTGATTATCAGTTAGGCTGGTACTTGTCAGTCCACATAGCCGCACAGCAATTCTGCGTAAAGGAAAAGGCTCTTAGTGTTTTTACCTCCAGAACCCCAAGGTCAGTCTGCGGTGTGTGTGTGTGTGGTGTGTCTTTGGATTTGCATACACGTGCATGTGGCGGTTGACTGCGAGTGTGTTGCATCCACAGATTCAGACCGCTGTCTATTGTCTGACCAGCGTGTTCCTTTGTATTTCTTTCTCTCTCTCTCTCCGTCCGTCTCTTTTGAGGAGCTCTCAGACGACGCTCGGTGTATTGTGCAGCTTGAATCTGCCTGCAGAGCTGGTTACATCATCTGCTGCAATATAGTTACATCACACACTAGACTGTCATCTTGTGTTACAGCTGCAGAATGGGCAGTGATTTAATTTGTGGAAATACAGCAATTGGAGTGTCGAGCGCAGGCAAAAAGGTCACAGGGAAAGGCCAAGCGGCCTCGCAGTCGCTAAACAAACGCCACGTTACGAGTTGAGCCGCACTGCAGTACAATGACAGGTTGTGTTGATGATAATATCTCTTATGTTAAGAGGAGATGTTGCTGTTCAATTTAATTCTGTTCAGAATTATTAATATTGAAGCAAATAGCAATAGTCTGCTTTTCCTGCTATCACAAGTCAAAATGTCTGCTGTGAAAAAGCCTATTATACACATATTTGTAGTTTTACTGCAGGTACAGATGCAAAAACAAGTCAACTTTTAGATATTCCCGCCAAATACGATTAACAAATATACCAATTACGCAAAATATCAGCAGTCAGAAAAACTGGCTTCTTTTTTAGAGTCACAAAGATGTCAAACAAACACAGTTTATACACCAAAATAAGTGAAATATCTCAATATTTATGTGACGTACTGGCACATAATTGGGTACAGACATTAATGGTTCCCAGACAATGTATTCGAATGACTTTGGGGATCCTCTGACTTTTTTTGTGGTTTTGAGTGAAATTTCTCAACAACCATCGGATGGATTGCCGTGAAATTTGGGACAAACGTTCATGTCCCCCTCAGGATGAATTGTAATAACTTGAGTGATCCCCTGGCATCTCCATTACTGTTCCTTTTCTCAAATAGTTGTTGGATTTGCTGAAAACAGCCAGAAAATCTCCACAGACTCACCTCTGAAATCACATTTGTGGTTGCGTTTTGTCGAGCAGCATTCGCCTTCTTCCTTTCACAAGACTTAAGGAGGTCACTGCCTGAATCCCTGAGGTTGTGTTACTAGTCAGCCTTAAACTTGGCTAATGTGTTTTGGCTGGTACTGTCACTTTGATGCGACGTAGGTTTACCGGCTGTAAAGAAAAGGACAGCCGTCATGTGATCTGCCTACTGCAAAGCCCCACTGAACTATTTGCCGTGAGGAATGCCTTCAGGAGACGTGCAGCGTGTCACTTTTAACTTGCATGAGATACAGATTACTTGGCATGTTAATCTGCCGTTCTAAAGGATAATTGATGGTGGTAAACATGACATGTTGAGGAGGATAATGATGATAAAAGAGGAGATAATGATAGTCATAATGGTGGGCATATATTGTTAGAAATTGTTTACTATTGCTGCCTGATGTTATTCATTATTGTTTCTCATAAATCATTCTGTGCCTAGAGAATGAGTGTGTGTGCGTGTGTGTGTGTGTTTGAATCTGAATCTCATCTGAGACACAAGCTGCTTTTTAAGCCTCATCTCGTGGACATCAGCCAAAGCCCAATTACCTTTTTTACACAGAAATTAGTTGTAAATTATGAGTCTGAGTGACCAAAGAAAGCTTCTTCTTTCCTGAATAACTGGCTTCACCAGTATAAGAAGGCCTGACACGCACACACACTCACTCACACACACACACACACACACACACACACTCACACACACACACACAGACAGGCTGCTGTTGTTGCTTTCAATCTCTAATGTGATCGTCCCAAGCCAGACTGTCTTGACCGTCTCTCTCTCTCTCTTTTGCTTTCCAAATGTCCAGCTCCTGTCCTATTTTGGCTGTGAGGACGAAGCACGTCAGCTACGCAGCCTAACCAGAGGTGAGTCCAGTCTGTGTGTGTGTGTGTGTGTGTGTGTGTGTGTGTGTGTGTGTGTGTGTGTGTGTGTGTGTGTGTGTGTGTGTGTGTGTGTGTGTGTGTGTGTGTGTGTGTGTGTGTGTGTGTGTGTGTGTGTGTGTGTGTGTGTGTGTGTGTGTGTGTGTGTGTGTGTGTGTGTGTGTGTGTGTGTGTGTGTGTGTGTGTGTGTGTGTGTGTGTGTGTGTGTGTGTGTGTGTGTGTGTGTGTGTGTGTGTGTGAGAGTGAATTCATTGTGTTTACTAGTTAGCAGCCCTCCCCAAACTCCACATAGGCTGTTTTGTTTGTGTGCTCCATGCTTCAACGCCCCCTGTTCTGTTGCTGTGAGGGTGTCACACTCACACACACACACACACACACATACTACATTTCATGAGTACTGGTCGTTATGTCTGAGAGAGAAAGACAGATGGAAAAATAGGGGAATGTGAGAAAGGCCATACTTCCCTTCTGAGGAGGGTATGAGAGGCAAACACAGGGCTTTTTATAGTGTGTGTAGACTGTGACGTGAAGCCTGTCTGTAGTCAGCAGCAAAAGCAGCATGTGTGTTTGTGTGACTCAGTTCTTTTAGTTTCTCTGCGGTTACTGGTTTCCTATCCAACAAATGCTCTCCATGTCAACACAAATCATAACTGTCTATAATTTTATCAAGAATTCTGTTCTGTTTTAGCCATTTGTATGTCTTGTATGTCTGAATGTACAAATTTGACAGAACCTACACATTTTTAATGTAAACAACATTAATCATCATTGACAATTATTTAATTATGGTTATAATGGTTCCCAACTGCCAGAAGTAGGTAATTCTGAATGTTGTGGGTAAAGTAGCTAAATCTATTGAGCTTGAAAACAACTTTTATCCTCTTTGTCAGTTTCAGCACTGCAGCTGTTGTACTGCAATGTTCTTTTAATGATGCCTATTTACATGTCGTGCTGTAAAAATATTTGTAGTAGCCTGAACATGCCTCAATTAGTTGTAACTGCTGTTGCATAGTATGAAGTTTTTTGTTTGTTTTTTTTTTGCATGATGTAAAATGTATAAATTGTAAAATTGAGTTGTTACAATATGCACAAAAAGGTTATTTTAGTCAAAAAGCAACTTAGATTGTAGCTGGCTACATTAGCCACCTGCTGCAGGTTAGGGGGCTGTCTTAAGGTGGCTAGCTGTGTCTGGCTATCTCGTAGTGAATTTAACTGTCACATCTATGAGAAGGACAGACTGAAGATGACACCGCACACTGATCTGCGCTCTCGGTTTGCGTGAGTTGACGAGGTATCATCTCTGTTTGCCAGAGTTGGAGTGCTGGCAGTGCTAGCTAGCGGTCTGCAGATATCAGGCTAATGTCTTGTAATGAAACACAAACCGCAGCAGATCAATTAGTGAACAGACTTTCCTGCTCTGTCTGTGCTGAAACTGATTATCAAACCGGATGTGATCTGCTTAGTTGAAGCATCTGGTACTGACCGTCATTATCTGTGTGGGATAGCCTGTATTTTATGTGTATTGACGACAGCCTTGCAGGTGATGCAGGTCTCTTTATTATTTTATTCCTGCATTTTGCAGGCAAACAAAAGTCAAATAAAATCGTGAATTGACCCCAAGCTTGAAAAAAAAATATTGCCCAGCCCTAGTAGTATGTTGAAAGTTGCTTTTAAAGCCATAATCGCACTTTTTTGCTGCAATGCTTCGTATTTCATTAGATTCTAAAGCCCCACTTTTGTTATTAGTTTGGATATTGTGAAAACTGGATGGGTGTTAAATTGGTCTGTTTGTGGAGCGTGACCCTTTGTCTAAGGAAAAATTTGTACCCTGAGGCTAAACCACTTGGGAACCCCTGCTCTAACACACACAATACATCCATAACAATGGGAACAACCAGCTCTAACCACTGCTATTAAAGTAATAATAAGGCCCAGGCTGGGTTATTGGGACACAGTTTATGTTGTAACATTGGTGTCAAGGCGAGATGTAAAAGCAACTGGCCTTATTACTTGTGTGTGTGTGTGTGTGTGTGTGTGTGTGTGTGTGTGTGTGTGTATATCAAGCCCCGTATAGGTCAAGTGTAGGGTTGTTTAGTGTCACTTCAGAATGTCAGGGAATCACCCTATATGATGGAAAGCATGATCTCCTCAGCCCTTCCCTCTTGTGTTTCATGTACAGAGCCACCCCCCCACCCCCCCCCCCACCCCCACACACACACACACACACACACACACACTTCAACCCTTCATGGTTGATTGAGCAGCGTCGTATTTCCTGGAGGCATGCAAACACACACACACGTGCCCCCCTCGCACCAGCTCAGACATGTAACCTGTGCCCATCATGAAATATAGAGCACCCAGAGAGAGAGGAAGCAGCTAGAGTTACATGTCACGAGTTACCACACTCATGAAGGAGGTCTCCTTTTGTGCTCATGTTTTCATTATACATCTCAGAGAAAGATTACACTGCTGTCAATTTGTATTTGAGGCAAAATAACTGAATTCTTTTATGGATCTGACATATTTTCTGTTCTTTTCTTTTCTGACGCACGTCTAAAAAGTACTACTATACTCTAATTTGTCTGTCTGGAAACCTGCTTTGTGTCAACTCTGATAAGCATCATAGCTTGAGGAGTTATTATCAGTATTGCTTCATGCTCAGTTTCCATTTACCATCACTTTCTGCCTCTGTCAGGCTAAAATAAGCAGCGTGGTTTTCACGTACCATGATAATTTTTACAAGCAAATTTGTTTTCTTCAAGTGAATCTGATGAAAAAGTGTCTTAGTGAGCCATCTTCACAGCTCAAGCTTTCCTGGCTTCCATGTAGACGATAAAACGATGCCCTGTCTCATGAACCCTCCTCCCACTAACTCATTTCAAAGTTTATCCAGCTTGTAAAACCTCTGATGTTGCTGCAGTGACTGGAGGGATGAAGGGAGCGTATACAGTTACATATCACAAGGTTTAGGAAACGCACGCTGCACTGGCTGACCTTAATGTGTTTCTCCTCTGCTCTGCTGGACTTATGAAACCTCCACGGACACAGCGTTGTACTTTTAAGGTATAAATGGGAAAAGCAGGAAGCAAGAACCTGTGTTTACAAAATAGAGAAACAAAGCGTTGTGGTTTGGTAACAATTTAGGCTAATATTGAATCCATTTATTGAATCTGTTTAGGTTTAGCTTTCAACTATTTTAAGTTGCACACATTGTGGAAAACCTTCTAAAAAAAGTTACTAAAATATTTACGGAGCTTTAAAACAGGCTGCTGGTTAGATTACATATTTGCTATTTATTTACATGACTATCTGAATCCTTTGTTGACATTCGTTGGAGTCGGACCTTCACAAATGCTGTATTTTAATAACTTGGAGCTTAATTTGCAATATGTCAGACATTAAGGGTGGAAAGATAAATGTGCGTGTGTTTGTGTTTTAGTTTTAGAGGGGGAGAGAGAAGCTGTAAGGTGTCAGATTAAAAAAGTCAGAGGGTTGCAGGTTGCATAACCAATTATATAAAATGTTGAACCATTCTAAAAGGATTCCACACGTCACACACACACACACACACACTGACTTCCACATTACACACACACACCACACCCGTTCTCTCATGCTTAATATTCGTTCAGCTGCGGTGATCTCCTCATTGATGAATTTGGCCTGAAAGAAGTGCCTACAAGTCAAACAGTGGGCAGGCAGCTCATGTAGCACTGAATCTCTAAAAATAACAACTTATCAAATCATATAAAACAAAAGAAACAGAAGAATCTAGATAACTGTTTGTTCTGATGTAACTGTTGTTGTTGTCGTCGCAGATTCCGATAAGCTATCGGCTCTGCACTGAAATAACTTCTTCTATTTTAAAACAGAAAAAAAATTGAGAACAGGGGATGAGTATTATTTTACATCGTTTACCACTGACGGCATGATACCTAAGTTTAAGCACCGATGCCTTGGCTTTGAGGAACATAAACATGTTCTTCTACTGAACTTTGCCTACATAATATACAGGCAATTATTAGCAAATTATAAATGGGAAGATTTAAATTAAGAACTAAGTAAACAAGAATCTGAGCAAACTTACTGTACTTGATAGTCTTTGATCAATCAGTCTGTGCTACAGACACATTAGCACTGCTGAGCACAAAAACAAATTCATGATCACCATCCACTTTATGTAGGGCTGCAACTAACGATTGTTTTCATTATCGATTGATCTGTTGATTAATTTTTCGATTAATCGATTGGTTGTTTGGTATTTAAACTGTCAGAAAAAGGTGAAAAATGCTGACCGCTGTCTCTCACAGCCCGAGATGCAACCAAAAATGTGTCTCAACCAACAGTTTACTATCATAGAGGACTAAAGAAACCTGAAATTATTCACATTTAAGAAGGTGGAACCAGAGAATTTTTAGCATTTTTGTTTAAAAAAATGACTTGAAATGATAACGCACTTAGTATATTAGTTTTTTATTTGATGAAAGTGGGCACTGATACAGGAACATGAACTAAATGGGTTTTATTGGGGGAATGTTGAGTCTCTGTAAAATAAAGAGTGCAGTCTAGACCTGCTCTATGTGAAAAGTGCCCTGAGATAACTTCTGTCGTGATTTGGCGCTTACATAAATAAAATTGAATTGAATTTCTATTAATAAAAAAGAGCAAAATGACGTTCAGGGGCAGTGGGTAAGTAATGTAATCTGTGTATGCCTGAACACTGTGTATCACTGGTAACAGTTTTTTTTTTCTCTTTGGGATTTACATGCTTTTATCATTTTTAAGGGATTTTTAGATATATATCTTTATCCTTTCTGTTGTTATACTGCTGTAGGCTGGGAGGAACAGCATTTAATTTTTTTTTGTATATGCAAGTACGTAAGAAAATGACGAACTAAATCTTTAATCTTGAATCTTTACACACTGCAACACATTTTGCTCAGCAATTTAAAAAGTGTGGTTTCCTCTTAGTGTATCTCTCTTCTCTCACTTTCTTTTTTTAAAATTATCTTTTACCCTCCATGAAGGAAGCACGAAGCCTTGTGGTGATCACATGTGCACACACAGACACGTACACAGTCATAGACACAAAAAGAGCCCTCATACAAACTGTGGCCTGCATAATACATGCTGTCTTACTTGACCGTAAAACCCTGTAAATGGGTCAGTTGAGATAGACCACTGGTCAGACAGACTTGGAACGCCTGAGGGCTGCAGACCTAGCGTGCATATCTATGTATGTGTGTGTGGGTGTGTGCGTGTGGATGTTATCAACGTTAAATTCTTTGAGAGCCTTGTAATGGGGTGCATTTGTAAACGAAGCTTCCTCGTAGACACGAGTTTGCTGTCAGACCAAGTTACTATTTGGAAAAATTAAGAAAGATGAATAAAAGGGAGCAAGATGACTTTGTTTTCTTTTTAATGTCTATAAATTCTGCATCTTGTGACCAGAAGATAATGTCTCTGTGTGTCTGCATGTGTGTCTGTTGTCTGGGCTCCGTTCCCTAAGTACCCTTTAGTAAACCGCAGTGTATTTTGGGAACATTGAGTGTGTGGTTTTGGAAAAAAAGTGTGTTTGGAAAGAACTCTCAGTCTATTTCTTATTGCTATGTTTTCCAGCATAAATAATAACACTGCAGTTCACAACTAATCCTTTGTATAAAGCCGTGTGAGGCAATAGTATGTGTGTGTTTGTGTGATAATATGAGTGAATCAGAATCTCATCACACTGAGGTATAATGACGGGATTTTGAGGCTTTGAACGGGGAGGATATTATCGCCGTCTCTGAACGAGGAGGATTTGAGGTCTTAAAGCTGTTAGAGAGTCTGGCTCACAGTGTGAGAGAGTTAAAAACAGAAAACACTGCTGTTTGTGGTCCAACTCCACTAATGATGGGGTGTTGTTCCCTCAGGATTCTCTGTCTGGATAAATGTCTGTTTTTATTCTTTCTGGTTATGCTTATGATTGTTGTTTTATGGTTGCGCAATTTTAACAGTTTGTCATTTTGTCACAGCAGGAGTGTGTGTCTACTTGTTACGAGCTGTTGCCTCACACTAACTGGACAGTGATAAATTTGTGCAAGGATCGGTTTATTAACTTTGCACCACCTGCTGTTCTAGCCACAGGAAGCTAGCATTATTTTGAACTTTCACAGACTGCTACTACTAGCAAGGTGTATTGACAGTTTAGACTTTTCAGTTCCTCATAGTAGCCATTAGGGCTACAACTAATAAATTAATCTCTCTATAACGTGTAAGAAAACTGTCAAAAATACCCATCAAAAGTACTCAGAGCACAGGGCGGTGTCTTCACATGTCTTGTTTTGTCCAACCAGCAGTTCAAAACCCAAAGAAAGCTCATTTATGAAAAAGAAAATTTTTTTTAAAAATGTATTATTATCAAAATTGTTTTCAATTGTCTATCGATTAATCAGCTGATCATTTTAGCTGTAGTGGTCATTTAAAAAGAAAAAAAGACACCCCATTATAAAAATAATCCAGGTTCAATGTACTACATACAGCTGAAGCTATAAAGATATCTTATATCATTACATCCAAAATACATTGCAGGAGTCTAATGATCAATTAGACTCCTGTCAAAATGTCAATTTTGCTGAAGCAAAGCAGATTGTGGCCCCTCTAGTCAATGCTTGTGATCCCACCAGATGTGCCGCAGCACATTTCAGAAGCATCCCGCAAGTGGCTCTCCGCTCCGGTCCACTATACATATGCGCCTAGTCTATTTTTCATTGAAGTGACGTCAAGCTGCACAGAGCAGATGAACCGGGCAGGAAGTCAGACACAGGAACGGCATAGAGCATCAGGTCAATTTTTGTTTGTATATCACATCATTACATCCACATTACATCATAACCGGTGGCACCAGGCCAGAAGTCAACTGGTCAGAGGATATTTGTCACCATGGACTTAGAAGTGGAAAATCACGAGATTTTATGACACCACTGCTGCCATGACTGCCCTGGTCCCTGACTTCCTCTCCAGGTAGAGGGATGGGTCTCCTCTCTCTGGCGCTGCCGGAGCAAAACGTTCCTCTTCTGAAGCGCTGCCAGTGGAGTATGACGCCACGCGCAGGACGGAACAAAACCCTGTCGCAGCCGCAACGTGACACAGCCGTGCCTGGTGGAATCAAGGCATTAGAGCACTGAAAACGGTGTGTGTGAATGTGAGGCGGGTTACTCGTGTGTGTGTGTGTGTGTGTGTGTGTGTGTGTGTGCTGGTGCACGTGTGTGTGTGTGTGTGTGTGCTGGTGCACGTGCGCGTGTGCATGAGAGATAAACTCTTCCTACAGTAAATCTCTGTGTTTGTGTTAACAGAAGAAGGAGGACAGGACATTTTCTTGGTTCCTCGCCCTCCATCTGCAATTTGCTATTCACATGCACCCTCCTCCTCCTCCTTTCTCTCTTTCTCTTTCTTAATCTGTCCATTATTCCTTTCTTTTACGATCTCTATCACCTCCTTATCTTTGTCTCTCCACTTATATTTTAAGGGTATAGATTAAGGGTATATATTGTAAGCCTTTTAAAAACCCTTTAACACCATTAACTGCACATAAAAACTGACACACCTGCTCTCTCTATCTTTCACTTTCAAGTTTAAATAAAGAACAAGTATGTGATGTACAAAGACAGGAATAGTGTGGTTCCGTAGAGAAAGATGGAGGGAGGAGTAATGATCGTAATTGTAGACAACAGCGAGAGAGTGGCTTTCTTCCTGTTGCTAAAAATGTCTCTTGCCTTCTGGGGCAAAAGTACACACACGCAGAAATGCATACACAACCGGACCTCTGCAATGTATGAACAGCATACTTGCTGCATTGGTGGTTATGGGATCTGTCATTAAGTCTGCTGGTGGTTTTGCTGTGTGTGTGCGTGTGTTTTAGTTTTTGCTACCAGCAGACTTCTGCGCTTGACGTAGAAACCGTTCACACTCGAGTAGAAACTTTTCCCTCCTTCCTGCTTGTAAACATTCTTTGTGTTGAGCTTGGATTCGCTCCACCATGGCTTTGAACACAAGGACTTTTACACACACTAATACACACGTATTTGTTTAAAGTGGTGAGTTTATCACACATATAAACATTAAGTGTTGTGGTTTGGAACACACATACACACACACTTCTTTTGAAGGTAAACTGTCACAAACTGCAGATGGCTGCAGAATTAATTCATCAAATAACCCTTTTGGTTTTTTTTTTTTTTTTTTGGTTTTTTTTAGAAATATCTGAAAAATGACAACACTTGAAAAATGCTTTGAAGTAACCACACTAGAAACGATGACGTGGGCTACTCTGATGGATTTAAATGTTACACAATGTTACCTTACAGACTGAAACAGGCCTTCACATGCAAAGCCGGATGTCTTCACATTTGCTCTGTAGAAGGGGTGCGACGGATCACAAAACTCGGTTTGGATCGTGTCACGGTTTTGAGTCACGGATCGGATCATTTTTCAGATCAGCAAAAAAAAAGGGGGGAAGGGGTGGCACAAATATGACTTTGCTTTCCCTTTATTCTGTGAAACACTTTTGCCCATGATCTTAAATGGAAACAACATTCAAGATGTCCGAGGTTTAAAGGTTCTATATTTAGGAATCAGAAATTCCTTCTCATTAGTGACACCTGTGGCCGTTAAATGAGCTGCAGTCAACATCCTGTTGCTCGTGTGCTCGCACAAATATGCTTTAATCATCCACCCCAACCTGATCCGCCAACCACCAACTTTTTTTTTTACCAACTGTGTTTACTAAACACCGGTTGGCTCAATGAGCTGTGGCTGGGCAGCAGTGAGCCGTGGCTGGATAGCAACTACGGTTTTGTTGTGAAATGTAAGCTTATTACGACCTTTGGGAAAAGGTCCTACCAACAGGAAAAACAAAAGGGGTAAGCTATGTTCTGCTATCGCTCTGGAGCTTGTTTTCTGCTCCTTTGTTGAGGAAATAATGTTGTTTTAGCTGTGTGTGCTTGGGAGTGGGCGACTTGTCATTGCGGGGGTGTTTTGTTGTGAAATGTGTAGTGGTTGACGGAGGCAGCTAGCTATTTCATTAGCTAGAGAGCTAATATCTGCAGGGTGTTTCTAGTCGGATAGCACCGTTTTTGTTGTGTTGTGTCCTTATGCCGGTCGTTTGTTTGCGTAAGCAGGAGAGAGGCAAGGCACTCGGGAGTGCACAGAAACGTCACTTCCATTGGATTTTCCAAATTTTTCGTTGGAAATCCGGCCTGTTTCCTTCACATAGAAGTCAGTCCACAGGCTGACAACCGAGAAAATCGGGGAAGGTCTCATTTTTTACATTACATTACTGGCCGTTCACTCATTGTCAATAAAAAAATTAATACATGTACATATAGAACCTTTAAATAATATATTAAAATACACAAAATATTCAATACTCAATTGTTAAAATAAAGTGCAATATGAGACATGATACCTTCTTCCTTTAAACATGGTAGTGAATGAAAAAATAGCCTCTGTCCACATCATCAAAACTTGATGGTAACTTCCAAACATGAACACGTCTTGTCCTGCAGCTTAGCTTGTTGAACGAGCCACCAAACAAACATTCACCGGGGTAAAGTGCACCGCTAACATCAGTTAGCAGCTAGACAACTAAACTGCATGTAAACATGCAAATGTCACTTCGGACCTGTTAGATGCTGGTCCGGTCGTTGGTCTTCAGAATCCCTGTTAGTGACACACTCTGTCCATGACTTGTAGCTACAGCAGTTTGTTTACTTTGTGTCCAATGAAACATTAAATTTTGTAATTAATCTGCGGTTCACGTGTGCCAAACCATGGGGGGGCAATCCGTACGGATCATGGATCAACTACATCCTGTTACACCACTACTCTGCAGAATTAAATCATCAAACCTGAGTAAAAAACATGAAGGTAAAAGCAAAAAGTGCAGCAGAGAATGATGAAAAACATACAAAAGTCTAATCTAAATGGAAACAGCCTCATAATATTTCAGTGGACAGAAAGATAATTTATGAAGCCAAAGTGAAAAGCCAAAAGCTGCTGCTGCCCTCTGAGTCAGCCTGGCCTGCAGCCGCTGCCCTCCATTATTCTCCATCTATCTGCTCCTCCACCCCCCCCTACTCACACCGCAGGACAGTGCTGCAGTTACATAAGAGAGAAATATAAAATAAATACAAAGAGACTGAAAGACGGAAGAGGAAGGAAGAGAAACTGAGACAGAGAGAGAAGAGGGAAGCAGAGTGGCTAACCACGAAGCCTCCACGCTCTCCATTTTACAGCCTCTTATTAACCACATCTACATCTTCTTCCACCTCCTACGACTTAAAGGAGTTCTCCATCAATTTAGCAATGTACTCATATAACATAACAGTTAAAGTATTAAAATTGATGCAGCAGAACCAGAGATTCCTTCCTTGTTACAACCTGGCGCCTACATCACCCACAATGCAACTCAACCATAGTTAGTTCAGTTTGGATATTCGTGTTTGCTGTGCTAGTAGTGGCTAATTATTTCCTGACATGCACGTAGGAATAACCTATTAACAAAACTAGGGCTACAACTAATGATTATTTTCATTATGAATGAATCTGCTGATTATTATCTCAACTAATTGTTTCGTCTATAAAATGTCAGAAAATTGTGAAAAATGCCCGCTATATTTTCTTCATTTTTCAGATGTCTTGTTTTGTCCGTCAGTCCAGAACCCAAAGATATCAGTTTACGGTCATGAATGATGCAGAAAAGCTTCAAATCCTCAAATTTGAGAAGCTGCAACCAGCAAATATTTGGCATTTCTGCTTTAAAAAAAATGACAAACTATTATTCAATTATAAAAGTAGTTGCAGATTAATTTTCTGTTATTTGACTAATTGACTAAAAGTTGGAGCTCAACCAACTCCTGTAGTATTGGTAGGCAACTGTCATCTCGCACAATCACACATGAAGCTTGCAGTAGTTAAATGTAATATAAAATTAGCTGAACAAGGGGAAAACGACTCCTTTTTGTTATTGTCAGTATTAAATAACTTGAAAGCTCCGGCTTGTTGTAGTAGATTGAGTACAACTCCACAACAGACAAGCTCACTTCACCTCCATTGCCAGAAGATCCTGTTTCAAAGACGTACTGTAATAACACACTGACTGTAACACTGACACTGTCTAATGTGCACTGTGGATGGCGGTCAGCCGTGACCAAAAATCATATATTGACCGTAACAGTCGTAGTGAGTGTGTTTAGTGTAATCTGAGGAGTTCACAAGATACAGAACTCACAGATTTTTTTTTTGCTTCATGCTGCAATTATGTAATGATTTACAGCCATGCCTCCCCAGAAGTTAATTAAAAGGAAAAGAAAAATAAACTTAAAATGTGCTTCTTACACAAAATTATACAATTTTTCAGATTCAAAAGTCTCTTTGGTTCAAGCTGCTTGTGACTCACAACCACAACCTGTGACAGGCCTTCACAGCTAATTCTTGCAGAGCTTTTAGCCACATTGTACGGTGTGGAAAAAGCTAGTAAGTGGACCTTGAGTTAAGATATAAAGATTGTTTTTAAGAAGTAGAAGATAGTTTCTTTTCTTCTTCCAGATGTTTCTTATTTTATTTATTACGTAAAATGTGATTTGTGAGACAGTTTTCTACCATTTTACATTGTTACTCATCAGCAGACACACCTATACACACACACACCCATAGCATACAGTATACATACACTAACAGCATCACACAGTTAATGCACTTAATTGTTGTCAACGTGTGTGTGTGTGTGTGTGTGTGTGTGTGTGTGTGTGTCAGAGTATGATTCATTGGGAACAACCAGCTCTAACCACCACTATTAAAGTAATAATAAGGCCCAGGCTGGGTTATTGGGACATTGTTTGTTTATGTTGTAAGATTAGTGTCAAGGGAGACGAGATGTAAATGTGACTGGCCTTATTACGTGTGTGTGTGTTTACCCCTCCCTCTCTCCTTCATCAGTCGTCAGGACACACCTGCCTACCAGGTATATAGACCTCAGTCCTCCTCCTCTTCTTGTTACTCCGTCACTCACACTGCTCTCTTTCTCTCTCTCTCGCTGTGTGTTGTGTGTTTTCAGTCTAAGATGCCCTAGGCGGGGAGAAGGGAAATGTAAATGGCTTCCAAAGTGAAAGATGCTGTGGTGTGGTACCAGAAAAAGGTAAGAAGCTCTGTTTTTCTTGCATTTTCACGCTGGCCTGGTTTTTGCATTTGACAAAATAGGAGGAGAAAATCTGACTATAATTGTTTATGCCTGGTTGTGCTTTTAAAAAAAGTATTTGCAGCTTAATGGTCTCTAAAAGATTCATAGTTCATGAGAAATTTAAAAGGATAGACTGAATGGCAGTTATTATGCTGCTACATTCACTTGTTAAATATTTTAGGTCAGCATCACCACTCTAGAGAGCCTTGCTTCACTTTCGATGGCACAGTTTGGTGATTCTGAATTTAATAAGCAGGTTGGGGTTGCTATAATCATTGCAGCCTGTTTCTGCTGAGGAAGAGTTTGTTGTGAAGTCCTTCATCAGCCTGAGGATGTTTCGTCTACAGTATGTGTGTTGACTTGACCCTTTTATTACACATATGGATGATGTGCAGCAATATATGATGTCTTTAGATTGACCAAAACCTCCATAAATGGCAAAAAATACGACAAACCTTGCCAAAACAGTGCAGACAGCAAACATCTGCTGATTGTATTACTTATTTATTACTTTACCACTTTTTTTATAATAATATGGGGGGAATTTTACACCTTTTTATTAGATAGTGATAGTAGCAAGATGATGGGAAACAAGGGAGAGAGAGTTGCAACAAAGGTCCCCAGCAGGCTTCGAGCCGGTGCCGTTTGCCATTTTCATTAATCGTTTAATCTATAAAATGTCCGAAAATTGTGAAAAATGCCCCAGATGATGTCTTTAAGTTGCTTGTTTTGTTTGACCAACAGTCCAAAACCCAAAGATATTCTGTTTACTATTGTGGAAGACAAAGAAAACCACCAAATATTCACATTTCGGAAACTGGAACCAGTGAATTTTTGCTAAGAAACTATTAACGATTATCAAAATTGCTGCTGACTAATTTTCTGTTGATCAGCTAATCAGTGAACCTTGCAAGTAATCTTGCATTCAACCAAGAACAAAAATAAACTACTGTGAAGTCAAGCAAGTTCAAAAGGAATTTGTTTCTGTAGTTTCTGTTTTTGACTGATGAAGGCATCATTTATAATCTCTTATTGCTCAAATCAAAAACTAGTGAAATAGCATTAAGATACATTCTGATATTTGCAAAGTCTTTTTGACAACGACCTCTTCAGCGCTGTCAGCAGCAGCAGAGTCGAGTGGTTTGGTACAGTGTGAAACCAGGCTGGTGTTGTGTGTCGTCTTGTTCCATGGTCTCCGATATCGGATCCTCTGCTGGACTCCAGCGCCGCTCCCCCTGCAGCTCTCAGCTTACACAACCTGTCTACCTGTCGTTATGACCCCCCCCCGTCTGTCTCTCCTCAAGCTGTTTCTGCCCGTCTGTCAGCCCGTTACTATTTCCTCTACAACCTCTGTGTCTGCCTACATCTTTGCCTTTCATCTGTCTATCATATCATATAACAGTCTCTTTTTTTTCTGTCCGTCTCTGTCTGATCTTCTGCATGCACCTGGCATCAACATAAGCCTTCACTGTGGAACCAGATCACACTGAACATGAGTTACATCACAAGTTACGATTTTTAAAATTCAAACACTACTGTCTGTATGAAACAATCAACTGTTGTCTAACAAAAATAGCAGGATTTCACAGTTGTTTCTTTATTTTGGCTCTTAAATTATTCTCAAATTTAATGGCAGGAAACATTAAAAAGACTTCAGATCTACAGATTCCATAGAGTAGACAAATAAATTAGATTTTTTTTAAAGAAAGTGGAAAAAAACATGATAATTCATTTAGGTTCAGGCTTGTTAGCTCCGTCAGAGTATTCAGTATTCATGCACAGTTGTGTATGTGTCGTGTGTGTCTAGCTGAGCTTGTCTGGGCAGAGGTACACCAATAATGACAACCGCTGAGTCATGAGTGAACAAAACTCTTCCTAAGAAGCAGATCACACCTATCTGACTATCCTCAGGACTTTATCTCTGATGTCTCATTTAGACATGTTTTTAAAAAAAATCTCAGACTACCTGAATGTAAATGAGATAAGACGCAGATACTCCTTTAAAGATCGCGTTCTGGGCTTTTCTGATAGACGTCATCATTTTCACGTCTTAGCCGGTTGAGTCACCAGGATAGTCTGATTTTATTCATCTCCATCAATTCAAATATCTGTTGTTTGCGACCTCCAGGAAGCCGGCCAATATTATAGTAGATAGTCGAGGCCTTGAGGGTGAAAAATGGGTTTTTTTCACCGATTATATCCTGTCAAATCTGTGTGCTGGTTTAGCAGAAAATACACGAGGGAATGAAAAACACTTTGTGCCTGAAATCTTGCTGAATAAATTAACACTGCCCTCAGGAGAGTGTTTAGGTGTGCATATCAGGGTCTGTGTCTCCTGACAGACCTCACGTGACTGCTGCGGGGGAAAAAAACAAACCCTGTTGTGTCTGTAGCCTTGACTTTAAGAGTGGCGGTGTATATCTGAGCAGGTCATTGCCTGAGTTATGTGCTAGATAATGTTATTGTATTGTAATCAGAGTCAGTGACTATTTATTATTCTCCTTTTGTTCATTTACTTGAAGGGTTCGTTCACCCAAATGACCAAGCAAAACTGACATTTTCTCACATAGTGGTCTCTAGTGGTATCCAGCTGTGCAGATTTTTGCTTTAAGGGCTGCAACTAATGATTATTTTCATTATATATTAATCTGTTGATAGTTTTCTCAATTAAACAAATAGAAGTTTGGTGATTAAAATATCAGAAAGCACTGAAAAATGCCTCCTGAATGCCAGTGAAAAAATGCGTAGAGCTCAAGGTGAAGTCATGAAATGTCCTTTTTTCCGAGCAGCAGTCCAAAATCATGAAATAAAACAGTTTTTATGTAATTTCGGTGAACCAACTGTTTATATCAGATTTTCTAAAAGTAGAAATACATGCCAGCTAAATATTGTCTTACATTTTTCTGTTGATTTTAAATGCGTGAAACTATAAAAATGGTGTAAAACGCATCAAATGAATGGGACGACTCTGGCTTGGAATACTATTTTTATTTACTTTTTTCCAATGTAAGTCAGAAAGGTTGATATTTACTACACAGAGCAACGAGGATATCAAGTGCAAGTCCAGTCATAGTAAATATGGTGGTCGATCTAACCCTAAAAAACAAAACAATTGCTGATTTCAGGTTTTCAAATGTGAGATTTTGCTGCTTTTTTTGGTCTTACATTATTGTAACTTGTGAGATTTTGGACTCTTGGTCGGACAAATCAAGACATTTGAGGATGTCACCTTGTGCTCTAAGGTATTGATCAGATGATCAGCATTTTTCATAGACCAAACGATTAATTGATGAAAAGAGAAAATAATCAACAGATTAATTGATAAGCCCTACATCAATCTGTTAACTAGAGAGAAGTCCAGATTTCCAAACAGGTCCGTGAAGCTGAAATTATCCTCGTCATCCTCAGCTCTTCAGCCTCTCCGGTCCTCAGGCAGCGGCCCACATGAGTCACAGTATATTTCTGACTGTGCTATGTCTGGAGGGAAGCTGCAAATAGAATCAGTGTTATGTTGTGTGGAAGCTGCCTTTTTCTCACCACAGTGCCATGCCAAGCCCATATCACAGTGAGGACACGCAGCCATGTCGTCTACATCTGCTACACCACCAGATAGACTTTTTTTTATTTATTTTTTTTCATGTCTGCCACACAGTGTTTGCTTTTGCCAAGTAGGAAGCCATTTGCCAGCTTCCTGTGGAGATTATTCAGCTTTATTGTGAGCATTTTATTAAACGTAACTTGAGTTTAGAAAGTTGCACTGTAATAAATCAGCTTATAGCTCATTTGCATGGTGGTTTAGGGCCTATTTTAAGAGATAATGTGTCCTTGGTATGTGGGTGAGATCTGTGGGTGTTAATGACTTTACAAGATCAGAGAGTTGGAGTGAAGATAGTGTATAGAAGTTGTAGGACATACACACACACACATAGTGAGCTGCTGCTGTGTTTTATCTGTTAAGATAAATATCCACAGATGACAAGTTATGAAAAAATACAGCAAACCAAAAGCAAACACACAAAGAAACCCCCCTTCTCTTAATACAGTAGAGCTTAAAGTAGTCAATTAATTGTTCACATGATCGACATAAAACTTAATTGGCGAATTGGTTAATTGTTTAAGTCAATTTAGCAAAAATGCCAAATATTCTCTGGTTCCAGCTTCTCCGGTTTGAATATTTGCTTGTTTTTCTTTGTATGATATTAAACTGAAGCTTGTTTGGTTTTGAGTTGTTGTTCGCACACAACACGACATTTGAATGTGTCAACTTAGGATTTGTGAAAATGTATTTTTAATTTTTTTTTTTTTTTTGTAGCTTTTACTTCCAATCTCAATTTTGTGATCGCTTCCTGGATATGAACAGGCATAGAAAACTGAAGTTGATTTACATTCACTTACTCTTGAAAGTCTTTCAGTTATTATTGATAGTAATATATTTATGAGTATGATCTGAATTTGCGGTGATCACTTATTTTTTATTGCTGACCTCATGACTACCTGCATAAGTTCACTAAACCCCCCTTTAATTATCCTGTGCAGAGCAAATAAAAGTGAAGAATCTCTCACTGATTTATTCTGTTTGTGGTTTTGGCTGATAAAAGGAGATTTTCCTCACCTGTTACACACACACACACACACACACACACACCTGTCTGAGCTGAAAATAGACCTCACACACACTCTCTACAGCAACACATCTCTGTGAGTTGCCATGGTCACACACGAAAACACAGCAGAGTGGTTAATCTGCACGCCACGACCAGCTGTCTGACCCAAATTCCTTTTAATTTTTCTTTCACCAATTCATTCAGTCACTGATTATTTTTGTGTTTGTGTTCATTCACACCTTTACTGCTGCTGTTGTAGAAAATAACTCACTTAATCATTCAATGTTTGATTGTATTGATCACTTTTATGCAGTTATTCTTTGCATAAATTTAGGTTTCATCTTAAAACACTGACAGATGATTGTTGGCGTAATTAGAAATTCATCTTAAATAAAGAAGTTGTCTCAAAACTGTAGATTAGCATGTAGTTTGGGTTTTTAGGACATAATCTGTGTTTTTGGATTTGCAGTAAAAAATATTCACAATCTTTATTCACAATATAAACAATAAAAGAAAAACAAAACTATAAAAGAAGGAAGAGTCATTACGTCACTGTGCAGCTTGTTAAAGCACATTGGTGCCACACTTGGAAGCTCTCAACACAGTTAGCATAGTGGTGAACGGGCAGACCACTCCTCTCTTCTTAGTTTCATAGGTTATCAGTCTGGGTGATGGACACACCGGCATTTTGTTGTGTTGTTCATGTTTCATGTGTTTTCAAGGTACATTTAGTTTGATTTGTATGTTAATTCAATAATTTATTTGCATGCAAATTACATTAATGTTATGCTAGATTTATAACAGACTGGAGCTTCTTATGCATATGTGATTGAGGTTAGTAACAGACTAACGTTAGCTAAACTGTGATAATACATGTGATTTGTGAATGTGTGACATCACATTTGTGATTAAAATCAACATGTGAATGTTGAAAGGTCAGGTGACGTAGATATGTCGGGTGTTAGTGTGCATCAGCCATAGGCTTCAATAGAACTGGCACCAAGCAGAGCTTTACTTCGCTGGTATTATGACGTAATGACCCTTCTTCCTTTTATAGTTTCCTTGGTTCAGTTATCTCTCTTACACAACAGTTCCACCTGGCAGTGAGTGGGTGTTGTGGCCTAATCTCTACCTAGGAGCCAATTTTGTGGTGTAACCACTTTTAATTTAATAATGCATAAATCTTAGTGAACTCTTGTGTTATAACTAGGCTGAGTTTGAACTTGAAAATAACTGGTGCAACCAGCCACGGGTCATTTTTGATCTGCATTTTTCACTGTTTTTTTGTACAGTACATTACATGGACTAAATGATGGATTGATTAATCCAAATTTAAAAAATGTTTAATTGTAGTTGAGAACTTAATGGTTAATAAAAATAATCGTTAGCTAACTGATACATTTCTGTTTCTGAGTTTTAAAATGAAACCTTCATTCATTCATGTATTAATTCAGTCCACGGCTCTCTGAAAATTTTCCATCTGTTCCACATGCAGCACTCTGAAACTGAATGTATCTCTGTATACACACACTAGCAGCGCTGTGTGTGTTTCCACTGAGGCGCATTGCTGGTTAATTGGTGTGCCAAAGTCGACCACACCTAAACAGACATTTGTAAATAAGTGATTTACACAAATAGGTGATGGATTTTTATATAATAATATAATAGTTTAAAATGCTCGTCATTATGTCCCAGAGCCTAAGGTGCTGTCTTTAAATTACTTGTCTGAAACCCAAAGATTTTCAGTTAAGAATGATATAAAACAAATAAAAGGAGAAAATCTTCATTTTGTGAGGCTCAAAACAGCAAATGTTTGGCATTTTTGTTTGATAATTGACTTAAAAAGTTATCGACCATCAAAATTGTTGGTGGTTATTTTCTGACAAACTGATGAGCGGACTAATCATTTCACCAGGAACAGACAGTGTTAAATCTGCTGCATTATTGATTTCCTTATATGGAAAACTTGTTAGCAAACGGTTGCGTATTCACACATCCAGCAGACAAGAGGCCGGATTAGATTTAATTTGGAGTCGTGTTTCTGGCCACCGGACGAACATCAGTCCAACTCTTCTTTTAGCTTTGTTTTGGTCTCTACCATCGGCTGAGGGAAATATCTGCTCTTCATCAGCTAAATTCTCCACTTTGTTCACCAGCAACTCGCTAACTTTAAGTGTCTGCTGTTTGGTGCTGAGCAGGTCGTGTATATTTGGGGGTTTAGATCCTTTTCGCTGCAGAGTCGGGCAGTAATTCACTTCAACACCTTTCTATATAACTAATAGTCATCTGATCCATTGTCAATGTAAAAGTACTGTTTAGAGCAGCTTTAAGGTGAAACAGTAAAGACTGAGCAGAGGTGTGTGTGTGTGTGTGTGTGTGTGTGTGTAGGCAACACAGTCCTGCAGTATCTGGTAATTGACGCCACTTGAACCCCAACTTGTGTGTGTGTGTGTGTGTGTTACCCCCTCCGTTGCAGAGGCAGTTGTTATATAACTGTTGCTTTACCGACATAATCCCTCGCTCGCTCTCTCCCTCCATCCGTCGTCATGGTGACCCTCGCACTACCACAGCGGCACACTTGGCCTCGTCATCTTCCCATCTGGTTCACTCTCAGCACTTGATTTGCTCGTCAAATCGCTGAAGTCCGTGATGTTTCTCGGTGAAATCAGAGTTTCTCGTTTCATTACACACGAGTCTGTTTATACCATAAATATTAAACTCCTGGCTGATACTAAAGAATTATTCTATTTTATTTCAAATTTTTATAATTGAAAGACAAAATAATAATCACAAAATCAAGAGGTAGGTCGACAGAGATTGAAATTCAAGTGTTTTGTTGCTGAAGAACTAATATACTCTTCAGGAAGTGATGAGGTAAACAGATAGTGATATAAGGATGAGTGTGTGTGTCTGGATAAGAGGATTTACAGCGCTGTTAATTCCACCCTGTTAGATCTCAGTTACCTTACTACTCCATGATGTAACACGGGATGTGTGTGTGTGTGTGTGTGTGTGTGTGTGTGTGTGTGTGTGTGTGTGTGTGTGTGATTTAGATTTACTCCTCTTTCCATACCTGCCCTCCTCCTCCTTATCTACAGCCCCTCCTTCTTTATCTCTCTGCTCTGTAGTCTGGTCATGTTTGCAATCTGGATGCCCTCCACATGTACTCGTAACATCCTCTCCTGTGTGTGTTTGTGTGTGTGTGTGTGTATTTTTTAATAGGTGGAGTGATGTGGAAAATTAGCTGTCAGGCCAAATGTCACACAGTAAATCAGTCAGTCAGATGTTAGAAGTAATGCTCTCCAGTGCTCAGAATAGGCCAGTTGTTTTTCACTGGTGAAGTCTCGTGATCCACATTTGCTTCTTGTCAAACTCATTCATAATGTGAACAGACAGAATAAAGTCGCCAAGTCACTGCAGTTGCAAAAATGGACGGACATAGGGCTCATAACTAGACAGATTTTTG
This sequence comes from Scomberomorus guttatus, assembly GCA_038419695.1. Classification (NCBI taxonomy): domain Eukaryota; kingdom Metazoa; phylum Chordata; class Actinopteri; order Scombriformes; family Scombridae; genus Scomberomorus; species Scomberomorus guttatus. Next base: position 11,315,668 of record CM076466.1, on the reverse strand, counting down.
GTTGCACAGTTAAAAACTGGTATTCTTCCTCTTGCGATTGAGGTTGGCAGATTCAAAATAGTCAGGAAAACAGTAGATCAGGCACACACTATGATTTGGATTTGAAGTGGAAAGTGAGTCTAATTGAGTGTAATTAATATTTCATTAAAGAACCTCAAATGTTCTTTTTCAGACCATAAAATATTGAAATGATGTTTAATTTTGTTGTTTTAAAGAAAGCAGGATGGACTAATTGTTTTTAAAAAAACAGACCAAAACAAACATTTTAGTAGCTGCTGTTTCTCCACTTTTCTGAGCACTTTAAGGACCCCTCCTCCATGCTGCCTTTTTTACTTTAAAGTCCCCCTACAGTCAAAAATATGTTTTTCTTCTTGTTCCTTCAGTTGGATGTTTGAGCTCCACTGTGTTTGTCACTAGAAGACTGTTTTTCACATTCATCTGCTGAAAGGGGGAAAGTTTGAGGCTTGTACCTACGAGCATGATTTGTGACATCACAACTAGTTTGGAGCCAATCAAAACGCTAGTTTACAACTCACACAAGGGTGATGTGGAAACTTGGAGCCTCCAGAGACTGATGATGGATTTTTCAGTGAAGTAGGAAACATCTTGTGTCCAGCCGTTGAACTTAAGAGATGAAAAATTTTTGCCTATTCATCGTTTCTGAAGTTTTAATGAGGAAGAAGGAGTATAAGTGATCTTACGGATTTTTAACAAGGTAGCTGAAAACTTTTTGTGGAAAAAACATGTCAGACACAATTTATTATTCCAAGCAGAGGATTTTTATGTCCCAGAACATGTTGGAGGGTGTCTTTTATTTCTCTAATAGATGACAATTACATAGGTTTATTAGTAATATATGAATTTGTGTAGTAGGATTTGTTTTTTTATTGATTTGTGGTGTAAGTGCATGCAGGCTGGGCATATGTAGCCTATATTCATAACACAATAATAAAAATGCCATCAAAAGTAAAAGTTGTGCAGAACGACCCATCTTGGGATCAGTGTTATTGGGATGTAATTTGGGATGAGGACAACGTGACGCGCTGCCTGACCCACATCCCATATCTGTCTCGTGGTCGACTCTGGGATATCACACTTGTCATCAGGGCTGCTGTGTGCACCATGTGAAGGCACAAATACTCATTATTTTCCTCTGAGATTATTTTAAGTTTTTTTTGTGTGTGTGTGAGCTATCCGGATAGATTACATAGATTTAGATTAATGCTCTGTTCATAACATATTAAGTTTTGCTGTCCAGTAAAAGAATGTAAGGATAGAAAAAGAGGAAAGAACAGAGAATAAGATCTATAAAGGAACTATTTAACCACTTTCTCTCTATCTTCACCCATTTTCTCTCTCTTCACGTTTTTCCTTCCTTGTCTTCCTCCCTCTCCTTCCCTCTCTATCCATGTTTAATGAAGCCTCATTAAAGATGCAGAGTTTCCATTGGCGAGCTCGCTGGGTGACCCAGACTCAATGCCTCGGAGACACACACACACACACACTCACATGAATACACTGATCTGCTGAGTTCAGATCATCAGCTGATCCTCTTATCCTGCTTTATTAAAAAGCAACAGAAATGTGTGTCTTTATCCTCCCAGCGTCTTTTTTTTTTTTTTTTTTTTTCCCAGGCTCAGTTTTATCTGCTAATTGTGGATTAAAAAGCAGGAGAAACAAGACACTGGCAGGGTGAAGTTAACACAGTTTGATCTTGCAGAGGGTTTGTTTTGTACTTTTGTGTTTGTGTTCCCAGGTCAGATGTCTGCATGAGGTACAAATCTATCTTGTTCCCACGGTAACAACACCCTGTATCACTGTCTGTTTTTATTTTTTGACATCAGATGTCTCTCTGTCCTGCTTAGATGCGCACTGCATGTGTGTGTGTGTGTGTGTGTGTGTGTGTGTGTGTGTGTGTGTGTGTGTATGTGTGTCTTTCTCTGCCCCTTCCCTGTGTGTGTGTGTGTGTGTGTGACATTGATGAATACTGGCTGTAGTACTAAATCACATTGTCAGGTTTCTTGTAAACTGCACTGCAGTTGAACTTGACTTTTTGGACCAGTTTCACAGGTTTTTAACTCTACTATAGAGAAGAAAGAAAAAGAAAATATGAGGGTTGGGTTTGGGAGTAAAAAGGAGACGCTTTCTGTAGGTACAAGGGTTTTTTTGCTGTTGGTGGCTCCTTATTCGAGTGTTTATTCAGACTACAGACTGTATATAAAGGTGGACGTAGTGAGGTGTGACGTCACCCCCTGCTTTGCACTGAAGCCGGTTTGAACCTCAGAGTTGCTGCTTATGGTTTTCTGTTTGGAGCCTTCCAAATAAAGAGTGCGGGGGGAGGTTTCTGTCAAGTGCAGCCAGGGATTTTATGGAGCTGCATCTAGCAGCCATCGATGGCATTACACTTTAAGAGACTTCTGCATTGGCTTCAGCCTCAAGTCGTGGTAGCCACAGAATTTTGTTTAAATTCAAGTGCAGATCCCAAAGTTTCCAAAGACACCACATACAGTAAGTCAGGTGGGGAATGTTTATAAAATGATGCAGACGATAACTAAAATATGATGCAGTGGTGCAGCCATAGAAAACAGATATGTTGCTTCAATGATGCGATGGTTTGGAATAAGATTATTTCTACAACTTTGAAGCTACTTAAAGCGGAGTTTAAGGAGTTAATAACAGGTTCTGATTTATCCAGATTGCGGTCATAAAAACGTTTTATGAGATCATAATCACGGCTCCCAATTGTGAAGCACACAACGAAACACTGTGCGCTGACTTACCGTAATGACCTGTTTTTTTTTTTTCTGACTCGTCACGATCTTAAAAATCAGTCGGTAATGGGGATTTAATCTGGTTTTAAATCATGATGATGACGCAGTGCACCTGGTTTCTTCATCACACAGTTGTTCACCAAACTTTTTTCTTTCTTTTTTTTCCCAGATTGGCGCCTATGATCAACAAATATGGGAGAAATCTGTGGAGCAGCGAGAAATAAAGGTATGTCTAGTTTGTTATTGTTTTGTTGTGTTTTTTTTTTTTTGTTGCTCTACACCTCCATGTTTCTGTTGTTTCACTGTTGATACTTTTTTTTCATTTCCTGTTCTTTCTCATTCAAAAAGTCTCTCCAATTTCTTGTTCTTCCTTTTGTCGAGTCTTCATCTGTTTTGTCTGCTCTCGACTTTCACTCCTCCACCTTCCTCTCTCTTCTTCCTTTATTCTGTTTCCTGTCTGTCACCATGCCGCCAGTTCTTTTCCAGTGTTTTCTTCTAACTCTTTCCTTTCTGCCCGCCCGGCTGGTTGTCACCTGCCCATCTCTCCTCTCTTCATCTCCATCCGTCTTTTCCTTCTCCTCCTCTTCCTCCTCCTCCTCTACAGTTTATTTCACTGGTGAGTATTCAGCGGGGCAGGACGTCCCCTCCTGTTGTTCCCGCAGTGCACGTCTGCTCACCCACGCTGTAGACTAGAGATTGTGATTGGTCAGATCCCGGTGTGTTTTATTAACCCCTCTCTGCGTTCACACTGCTAGCATAGCACGCTGCTTTGCGATTGGCTGCAGGAAGGAGTCGTTTGTTAAACTGCAGCCAACGTTTCCTCATAGACAAATGAGGGAACTGGGCAGCTGTGGAGACGTCAGTGGTGTGAACACAGCTGGATTAGCATGAGTCATGTGATCAGGGTGGCACCAGGCAGTTTGTGGCTGAGGTGTTTTTTTATTAACTCTTAACAGAAAGTTTTGAGTTGGAGGAGAAAAAAAGCAACAGCGACTCTTGAAGCGACAGAATGACTGAAGGCCAGTTCAGATCAAAGATTCACACAAAACAAAACAGTTTCTAGAAGATGAGATGTCAGTGTTGTGTGTTCCTCTGAGAATAGACATAATCGCATCATTGCTGCAATCGAGTGCAGTATGATATGTCAAAGTGTTTAATGTAAAGTACATGAAGAGCTGAAAATAATGAATCGATTAGTTGACTGACAGAAAATTAATCAGTCACTAGAAAAAACGCACGTTAATGCAAAGTGTAAATGCACTTACATTGCGATCGGATCAGCCAGACCACATGTGGGGGTGGTCAGGTTCACATTGTGATTGGACCTCAGCCAGCAGTCTGTACAGCATAGCCGCATACTCAAGAAAAAAAAAATCCACCCGGCAAGTTGAAAGGTCACTTAACTCGGCCTCTTCCTGCCAGCTAAAGCAAGCCCTGCAAAAAGCTACTAGTAGTAGCCATAGTAGCTAAAAGTCTTCCCTCGCAAAAAGTGAATGACGCCCATCCACCGCATTGCTTTCCATGACCTGGGATGAAAAAAACAAACGAACCTGGTGCGTCCCAGGTGGTAAAGTCCGCCAGCTTCGCCTGGCTAATTTGCTTATTGAGATCCAATCACAATGCTGGCACAACTGAGAAAACAAGCACACTTTTATATATGGCAGAAATGCAAAGAAGCAAGCAAACAAGCAACTTTAAGACGTCATCTTGGACAATTTGGGACCAGCATTTATCCTCATTCATACATACAACTTATACACCAAACCATCAATTGGTGTAAATAATTAGCTGATTAATCGATGATGAAAACAATCGTTAGTTGCAGCCCTATTATCATGGAAACAGAAAAACAGTCTCTTTTTGTCACTTGAGCTGGTCAGTTTTAGGGGGTTGTTTTCTCTCATAGTTGCTAGTTTTAATGTGTCTTTCATCTTTGATCATAACTGGCCAGCACGCTGACAAGGAGCCCGCTCCTCTGAACAGCACAGATCAGTGACAGTCCTCTTCAGTGTTTTGGATACTTGGTAGTTGACCTCTTTTCACTCCTATTTCATATCACTTTGCAAGCTCAAATTAGAGCTCGGTGCGACAATATTGTGTGTGTGTGTGTGTGTGTGTGTGTGTGTGTGCGCGTGTGAATGCATGCCTTAAGGAGACTCCCTCTCCCGAGCAGTGGTAATCAGAGCCTCTTCACCTGTCTGCCGTGACCTCTCACCTTCGACCTGTAAAGAGGGCAGCTTAATCCCTCTCTTCTCAGATTTTATGAGAGATACATCCAAGCCTCCCAAAGTGGGTTTCGAGGACCTGATAATGCTTCTTAGAGGGGTTTAAAGGGCAGTTTTGTTTATTTATTTCAAGTTAATCATTGTGCCAGAAGATCTAAATGAATGAGACGTTTCTACTCTACTTCCACCTCCTTCCTACTGTACTTTCCTTCCTACTGAAACACTCTCTTTAATGAGCTCAAAGTCCACACACACTCTCACGAACACACAGGCACACAAACACAGCGCTGTAACCTTGACTCCCTCTATCTGTCAAGGAAATGGTTTCCCAGCATTTCTAGCTGCCGCCGACACTGCAGAGTTTTATCTAAGCGCGGTACTGAAGCAAGACGTGTCACCTCCTCACCCCTACAAACTGTTAGTTATGCTGTTTATAGGCTCATAAAAGGCTTAGATTGCCAATTGTTCTCATACAGTAAATCCAGGAGAAACCAGTCATTAGATGCGCAGCTGTCACACAGTATGTTGTTAATGCTCAAAATTAAGACGGATGAGCTCAGTAGGAGATCAGCGGGATCAGGAGCCGAAATAGATCGATTAAAAGCATTTCCCTTCTGATTTCTGGCTTTGCTAAAAACAAACAAGACAAGAGAATACTTAATTACACCAGTTTTATGCCACCTTTTGGCAAAAAATGTACTTTATACTTACGCTTATATCAATTCTGCTATTTTCTATGTGTAATGTGCAAAATACAGATTTTTACATTTTGTTTATAGTTTGATTTATGACATTGAGTGAAACGTTTTTGGGGAGTAGAGTATTTGAACTTAGCTAATACCTCTGCCCACTGTCACTTTATCAGAGAGCTTTTTCAGTTCAAACCAGCTCAGACTCTGCACAGGAAAAGCCAATCGCCACCTGCTGACGCAAACAGGGAACTACAGTATACTCTGCTGGGTTTGGGTTCAGATTACATTGTAAAAATACATTTCATATCTACCGTTTTAGATTTGTAGCTATCTGTTTCCTTTGTGACTTGCAAGAAGTAAAACCGAAACCCTCAACATGACAAACAGTATGACATTAGTCAGGAATGTAAAGTGCAAACAGTAAATGAATGACTGGTATCCACACATCACTCACTGAGGAAACACTATAACTTGTAACTTGGAGGAGAAACTTGTTTATAAAGATAAGGAGCTATAGGAAGCACCGAGATAAGAGAGCTGCAGGCTGCAGCCAGGCGAGATGTTGGTGAAGGACTTACTGCTGCAGTAAATCTACTGCTAAGAGGAAGGTATTGATCGACTTCTTTTAGCCCCACACACACACACACACACACACACACACACACACTACTCTGCTACTCTCTGTGTGTGTGTCTCTCTCTCTCTCACAGCATATTTGCTCTTTGGCTGTGCTATTTAAAGATAAGGACCTCCATCAAGCCTCTGTATCGGACCATTGACTGATAACACACAACTTCATTGGCCTGTAGGTCAATATTAGCATGAACTTGTCAGATTCAAGTAGAAAGTATTCTGTGATATTTAACTGCACTTTCGTCATCATGACTCATACATTCTTTAAAAACTGCAGTATTTTAAAGCTTTGAAAGTACTAGTTATGTTTTTCTCTTCTAATAAAAATACACAAGTAGAGGTTTTTGGATACCCGAGTCAGTAAAGACACCAAAACAATACTTTCTACCATCCCTTACTTTAAGAAGTATTTATAAACTCTATTTAACAAAAGAAGCCAAAAGTTTAACATGTTGAATGTTGTCTTAATAGCTTTAAGGGAAATAAATTTGACCCAAACAAAATAGACAATAACTATGAATCAAGACTACAAATCTATTAAAGGTGTTTTTATTGTTTCCTTTAAGAGAAATTTGTCTTTTTTCAAAGGAATTGCTGCATAAAAAACAGACATGTAGCCAAAAAATACACACTTAATGAACACAAACACACTCTCAAACACTGGCTTGAACTAAAATACACACATGCAGAAATGGCAGCTTTTGGTAATTGGGTGTTTGATACTTATTGCGACAGATTTCATCAATGTTAGATAAAATGTAATGTTTTTGTAAATACTTAGTTTACGTAGTTTATTTTCACATATAAATATATAAAAGACAATAGGAATTTAAAAGACGTTTGAGCATCATACAGGAGAGGTTAGAAGCCAAAAATGGCTCGAGAAGATACCTCCCCTATTTAAATACCAATAGTCATGCTTAACAAAGAAAAAAAAGACAAAAACAAAAGATTGCATCAACATCGAAGTTTCAAAACTACGAGATCATACAAACTTCATAGAAATGTACAATTTACCTAGAAGTTCATTTACATGTTGCAATACATTACAATAAAATCCATGAAGTGTTATAAATTACTAATTAGTCCTTTTCAGATATTTTTTTGAATAATGATCCTCTGTATTTCAATGTATATTGAAAAGCACAAGAAAAGACATTTAGGGGGACTTTTTAAAGAAATACACCAAATCTGGCGAAATTATTTATTTCCTCTACGCTCCTGTACTAAAAGTAGAAAGTGGGTGTGCGTGGGAAACTCTGAGTAGATAATGTGTGTGTGTTGAGCTCATTCCAGCTCTGCACATGGTGCTGTACATACAGCAATGTGTTTACTCAGAGTCACTGATATGTGCTATCACTAAAACCAAACTACTGTCAGTCTGCTCGCCATGGTAACTCAGACACACACACACACACACACACACAGCTTAAAACCATCTTTACTTTATTTACAGCCCTCGCTGTCCGTCACACACACGTACAGAAAGGCTGTCAAACACACTACATGCGTGTGAATTTCATAATTTACATTCACTCGTAAAGTTTGTCATCACAGCTGACGGAGCAGTCTCTCTCTCTCTCTCTCTCTCTCTCTCTCTCTCTCTGTCTCTCTCTGTCTCTCTCTCTCTCTCTCTCTCTCTCTCTCTCTCTCTCTCTCTCTCTCTCTCTCTCTCTCTCTCTCTCTCTCTCTCTCTCTCTCTCTCTCTCTCTCTCTCTCTGTCTCTCTCTGACGCACACACAGCAGATGAAGTGTGTGTGTCGCAGGAGGAAGTGACTGGCTGGCACAGGAAGTCACAGTGCCACAGGGGAGCGTTATTCCCAGGCTCATAAACTGCACAAAGCACCAACTTTAAAACTACAACAGCAAAGCTCACAGGATGAATGAGAGCTGGTTTCAAAGACTGAAGGGTCTGTTGGGAAAGTTTTGCTGTTTTTAGCTCTCCAGACTGGGCTGAAGATGTAGAGATAAATGCAGTGAAATATAAAATAGAGCCTGTAGCTGTGTGAGCCTGAATGCACGGTGTGCCTCCTTAAACACTGAGTGTGTGTGTGTGTGTTTATGAAGGCATAAAGTGCACGAGAAGCCTCCTGCAATCAGGTTCCTGTAGACAAATGAGTGTGTGTGTGAATATCTGTATGTTATAAAGTTCTCTCTCTGACTCGGTGTCTCTGTCTCCCCCTGCAGGGCTTGAGGAACAAGCCGAAGAAGACAGGACACGTCAAACCAGACCTCATAGATGTGGACTTGGTTAGAGGTGAGAAAACAATGAAGCTCATTTGATGATTTTAACTTCAGCAGGAAGCCCGTCCGGTGAATCATCTGACACACGACATCGTCGACATAAATCTCACACACATGAACCCGAGATGCCAGCGCCGCCGCGCCAACCTCCTGTCACCGTTAATCCTCATTCTGGCCGCCTTTGCCTATCTACCTCATCTCTTTCACCGTCTCCTCGTAACTGTCTCATATTCAATTATTCATCAAATCAGTCAAATGTATCCTCATTGTTATTTCATTGCAAAGGGAGACAGAGAGATAAACGAGATAGAGGAGAGAGGAACAGAGAGAAAGGAAGCAAAGGATGAATAGTCGGAAGCAGGAGATTAAAAGATAAACGCACATCTCTAATGCGACTCCAGGATGTGTGAAGTGATGATGCTCACCGCAGGCTTAATTAGCTCTTCTCATTAAACTAAGTGTGTGTGTGTGTGTGTGTGTGTGTTTTCATGTGTTCACTCTCCAGGTTCGGCGTTTGCGAAAGCCAAACCAGAGAGTCCGTGGACGTCACTGACCAGGAAAGGCATCGTCAGAGTCGTCTTCTTCCCGTTCTTCTATCGATGGTGGATCCAGGTCACCTCCAGAGCCATTTTCCTCTTACTGCTGGCTCTCTATCTGCTGCAAGGTGTGTGTGTGTGTGTTTATGTTTGTAATGTCGCAATGCCTCCCCACAATTTAGTAGGCCGTACAGTAAATGATTAACAGTTGCTCTTTACTGAGACATCAACATGAGCCCCTCCTCATTTGACTGCACAAACACACCACCTACTCTCTTTTTTTCCTCTTAGTGTCAAACTGGGAAAACATGGCCGCTATTATCAGACTTTTCCTAAACTGTGGATCAATATCAGCTTATTAAATATGATATATAGGTCTTGTTATAGCAAAACTGTCCTCCTTTTTTTCCCCATAGTCATTATTTAAGCATTCGCTGATGGAGCCAGTATTTGGATGTAATTGGATGTTTTCCAGATTTAAATCTCTTACCGACAAACACAAGATGTTCAACAGCTGTTCCTGAGCATCTTATCAGTTCTTCTTAAAAAAAACACACACACACAGTCCACGATGCCTTGCAAGCACGGGGCGCTCCCTGACAACGCCTACACACACTCACATACTGCACAAACACTCTGAATACTACCCAACAGTGTTTTCCACCACCTACATCACGTTGCCCTTTTCAGCACTGATGAAAACAGACTCAACACTGTTTTCATCTCTCCTTCTAACCCGCCCTTCCTGTTCACTTCCTGCACATACCACATAAAAACACACACACACACACACCCTGACACCTTTTGTGTAACAGTAAAAGAAAGTTTAAGCTGCGAAAGGTTGTTTTTTATGTTTTTTTGTTGTTTTTCACTTTATGGGGCAGTAATACTCCTAAACAAAGTCAGAGGGTGCGTTACGATACCCATACTACCATATTATTTGGTATGCCAGAAAAATATTTAATATGCCCCAATACATAGTATGTCAAATGCAGTATGCCAATAGTACCAGGATGTCCTACTACATCTGGTCGCATTCTGTAGTGTGCAGGCCAGCATGCTTTTCTGGCTATTGTGACCCACAATCCTCTGCACAGCAGAAGATACATCGACTGAGCTGCCGAGAAAGAACAGAGCAGTGTGGGTATAAGCCTGCCATCGGCCGACTATTTTGGTCAGCATTCTCCTCCCCTTCTGCTATTTATGTGAAACAACAGCAGCCTCCGAGCTAGCAACCTACCAACTGAAAATGGCAAATTATGTTTGTCTTTTTTATCAGTAAAAGCCGTATAATATAGTCGACATACATCTTTTAATGTCAGGGATTTAGCCATTTTAATGACGGGGTCAAGCAAGTTCCCCCACCCCGACACTCTGGCTACACGAGAATAGAGAAATGAAAACCTAAGATTAGTTTCTGATTTTGTTCTGGCTAATATGTTAGCAAACGGTTGCTTAGTTACACATCCAGCAGACGCACCACGACATGAGCATCCAACTGGAGTTGTTTTCTGGTCACTTGGTGAATTTAAGTCCTATTTATTTCACATGTTTTCTCTGTTTTTTTTCCTCCACCAACCCCTGAAAAAAAAAAAAACATCAAAGTCAGTAGCTGTTAGATAATTAGTATCAGTAAATATGCAGGCTGGGAAACCAAAACTGCAAAAGGTTTAAATCATAATATTGACACTGTCATTTAATTTCTCGGTCTTACATGTTGTATTGAAAGCTTCATTCTCTCCCTCACAGTGGCAGCAGCTGTCTTGTATGTGACCATCCCTCAGCCTCATGGGATACCGGCCACCGAGGTGTTCGGAGCCATCTGGCTCATGCTGCTGCTGGGCACCGTCCACTGTCAGATTGTGTCCACCAGGACCCCGAAACCTGCCTCCAGCAGCGGGGGGAAGAGACGCAGGTAACGATGGAGAAAAGACAAAAGGGCATGTTGTAAAGGATGGGAGGCATAGATGGATATATAGATGGATGAGTTTAATGATACGGAAGGAAAGAAAAGGGGGACAACATGAACGCAGGATGTAGTGATGAATCATCGAAGAGATGAAACCAACCAAAGAGTCCCTCTGGGGGAAAAAAGGGAGGCACAGGAAGAGATAAAGAGGGGGAAAAACAGAGATAGCAAAGGGAGTTTAGTGGATATAGATTAATGAATGAAAACATCTTTTGTTGCTGGGTTGTTTTTTTTTTCCTTGCTGTTTGCTTTCTCGTCAGCTTCTTTCACTAAAAATCAAACAGATTGAAGAAGCACGTTTGTCACGGAGAGATTTTTCTGTCAAGTTAGGGACTCAAAAATCCAAACATCTAATGATTAAAACACTCATCAGATTCTTTTTAAGCTGTTATTTATTTGAATCTTTCTTTGAAGGATTTTTTTTGTATTTAATCTAAATTACACGGTTGCCCCTTTTGTGGATTTGATTTGATTTTTAAAGATATGAACCGGCTAAGACGACGAGTCGTTTGATCTGGTTTGATTTGATTTTATCTTAAAAACCTTTCAGTCTTGAGGAAATCTCTCCCTGATAAATTGAATGTCACTTGAGACAAGACGGAGCGTATTTACTGTGTGTGAAAGTAGAAAGTAGTCGGCTACTTTGTGTGTTTTGTCGTGTTTAGATTTGCAGTTTGTGATTCAAAGCTTCAGTTTGCGGCTGCTGTTTCTGGCTCAGAATGATGTCAATCGATGACAATTTTCATGCTCTTGGGAAGAAAATTGGACCATGCCACTGTTTTGGAAAGGGGTTTTTTTTTGAGAGTGAAACACAGTTTGTTCCTTCATTGAACCTCAGTTCTCTTTCTTTTCAGTTGAGGAAAGAGGAAAAATTCGTGAAGAGGGTACAATTATTTGACACAAAGTTAATTCTGTGCATTTTTTTGTCTATTTTTTTCCTCTCCCTGTTCTTCAGCTCGCTCTTAATAGATATTTTATCTCGTAGACAGAAATCAGTCACTCATGGTTAACATGTCATGGATCTCCTGTGGGGCAGGAAACACATTTTTAGTTTTTTAACCAGTGCTAGTTGAGAGAGACTCTTCATAAACATCGTCTTTCATCCTGCCTTTAAATCTTAGAACACAACTCCTGTCCTACACCTCTCCTCTGTGTCCTTTTAATGACCAAACCTTTTAGGAGAACCTGCTAAATATAACTTTTATGGTAATATCCTGCAAAAGTAGACAAAGAACTAAAATTTCTTTAGTTTAAAATATGCAATTTTTTAAAAACATTGGCATAATTGAGGGTTTTCATTTTGTCTTTAGTCTTTTGCATTTTGGAGAATTTTATGAAAAATACCTACTTTTGCAGAATAACAACCTAAAAGAGGATTTTGGTGGAATATACCTTTTACTGTATCACTGTGTCCAGCGGTAACTTGTATGTCTCAGCGCTGCGTCAATTAGAAAACTATCTTCAATACAACAATAAATTGCAGCCAGGTTCCCGGTGGACACACTGCTGTAGCTCCAAGTCTCCGTAGTCTCCAGGTCTAAGTCTCTCTTCACCCTCTATCTATTCTTTCCAAACTGAAGGAAGTTGAGGAAGGCATCTCAGATGGAGGTGCATAGGGAAGGCGACGGGTCTAGCACTACCGATAACACACAGGAGGGGGCGCCACACTCCCACTCAGCCAGCACCACATACAGCCTGGGCGCTCTCTTCCAAGATTTCTGGCATGATATCTGTAAAGCTGGGTGTGTATTTTCGTTTCCCGTCTTCCTAAAACGAGATGATGTAAAGTGACACGGCTGGGCTTCAGTTTCCAAAGTGATCAGATTAAAGTTAGCTTTGCAGATGAATGATTAAATAAATGAATATATAAAAGTAAATAAAGAAAATAATGACATTTTGTCTCTTAAAAAAAAAAGAAAAAAAAGAAGATTCTTTAAATTACATTTTGAACTAAAACACCAAATTTACCTTTTGTGTGATTATAAAGTCAGAAACTGAATCTCAGCCCTGACTGGGACCTAACTGAGCTGCAACATCACTTCTTTTCCTGTCAATACTGTAAATCTTTATCCTCAGTTCTAATTGGATGATCAGAAAATAATATATTTAGAACTTCTAGTTAATTTCTTAAACTTAATTGAACTGTCTAACTTTTTTTTTTTTATCTGTTTTGCACCTGATTTTATGTAAATGGCATGTTGACTAAGCCATGTTCAAAGGAAGCACGCGGAGCTGTTTTTACAAAGAAAAATACTAGCTATGAATTCTTGTAGCTGCCATCAAGGTCGTACATCTGTTTGGCCGTTTCAGCTCCCCGTGCTTCTACTTCAGATGGCTTCAGCAGACTGCAACAGTGTGGAACGTTTATGAGCACAAATAACTGTTGATTTGGTTTCTCCATCTATTGATTATCTGCCACACTTGCTTCAACACAGTCAGTGAATTGTCCTCAGTCACAAAAAAGTGTGTGATGAAGACTTTAATCACTTCTCGCAAGAAAATCAAGACAGAAAATAACACTATTATTATTATTTTCACATTTAAGATGCTGTATTTCCCATAATTGATACCGCTCTCCAGTGTTGGCGTTGATTGTGCATGAATGTTCCACAGTGGTGTGTCGAATGCATCCTGTGTTAGTTTGATTTATCTAACTGCATGTCTGCTTCTGAAACTCAGCTTTACTTACTAGTAAACTCACCTCCCTGTTCCCTGTTTTTATCTAAATATCTATCTATTCATCTGTCTATACACGTCCATCTTTTTCTATCAATCTCTTGCTCTCTCCATCTCGCCCTTCCTCCCGCTCCCACACCTTCTCTTCCTCCCTCCTGTAAAGATCTAAGAAGTCCAAGCTGTCCATCGACAAGTCGACAGAGACCGACAACGGCTACGTGTCACTGGACGGCCGCGTGAACAATCGCAGCAGTGAGGAGGGGCTCCAGCTCCACGAGCAGCGATGCGATTCACTAAACAGAGCCGACGAGGTGTGCTGGAACTCGCACGTGCAGCCCGCACATGCTCACACCCCGCGCAGCACGGGACTGATGCTGGCCAGCGGCAACAAGGTGATGCGTTATTTTAATTACTGATTAATCTTACAGCTCATTTATCATCAAAACAGCTGTTGATTTATTGTCTGCTGCTCTCTGTGTCTTGTAGGAGCCAGCATCAGATGAGGCCTCCAGCGAGGAGGACCCCGAAGCGTCCTACAGCGCCCTCCGCAGGGGAGTAGAGAGAATGAACAGCGACTGTACGCTCCGAAACCGCAAGAATACACACCATTACAAGAAACACTACGCTGTGGAGGTAAACGCACACACACACAAGGCGACATGTTAACTTTCCAAACCGGTTTAATCACTTTGTCAGATAAATGAACCAGGACATACAGGCCTTTTCATATTTGTGTTTTTATCTCCATCTCGTCTTCTATCTGTCAGGACGTCCCCAAGTCTGGCACCAGCTGTAGCTCCAGATGTTCCAGTCTGAGAACTCAGGACTCAGAGAGCACTCGACACGAGTCTGAGACGGAGGACCTGCTGTGGGAAGACTTCCTGCACTGTGCCGAGTGCAGGTCGTCCTGCACCTCAGAGACGGGTCAGAGATTAAAAGAATAAAACAGAAGAGAATATAAATAAATATATTTAATTAACCATCCTTCATAAAAGTGCAGGTTATTGTATTAAAACGACTGTTGATACTCTTTTCCTCCACAGAGGGAGAAGGAGGAGGCACACCTGTCTGTGCCCCGGCTAAAAAGGAGTACAGAGACGACCCTTTCCATCAGGTCTGTACACACACTCACTCAACACTATGACTGTATATGTTTCAATGTGTAGTTTTTTTCCACAACCTTTACAGAAAGGTGCATAAGTGTTACAAATTACAAGTTTTAGTTTCCTTACTTGCTTTGCTGTAGGTCCTGTTCAGGTAGTAAGTGAATGTCGTGGTGTATACGTTTCTTCCTCAGGGTCACGTTCCCTGGCTGCACAGCTCCAACCCCGGCCTGGAGAGAGTGAGCGCCATCGTGTGGGAGGGAAACGAGTGCAAGAAGGCCGACATGTCCGTCCTGGAGATCAGCGGCATGATCATGAACCGAGTGAGTGACGGACAGAGGCAGAAATCATACTTTGGATGTTCTACCCGTCTACTTGTTGGGAACTAAAGGGGAAAAAAAATCTGCCTCTCTCTACAGGTGAATCTCTACACTCCAGGTATTGGTTACCAGGTCTTTGGGAACCTGGTTGCTGTGACCCTCGGCCTCACGCCCTTTGCTTACAGGTACTGTACACAAAGCTCCTCTCATCCCTTTACAAGTTTACCTCTTTAGTAATTAAAAGCAATTAAAATAACAGGAAAACTGGAGAAAAGTTTTCAGTTGATGGAAAAACTGACATTAAATGTCTTATTTTTGACAATATGTCATATTTCACTTACGTCAGTCTTTCCTTCTCTTGCAGGCTGGCTCAGTACCGCGACTTGGATCAGCTGACCACACTCTCAGCCAATGAGCTGCTGTCTGTGGCGCTGGGGGGCGGGTCCGGATCGGATGCCTTGGTCATCACCATGGTAACACTGAGTTTCTTGGTGCGCGTTTGCCTTATATGGCTCTTCTTCTTCTTGCTCAGCGTAGCAGAGAGGACCTACAAACAGGTGAGCTCAATAAACAAAGTGGACTTTGACTGCAGTATTTAAATTGTGATATTAGAGCTGGCGGATTTATTTTTTCCTTTTTGTTTGTTTCAGAGGCTACTGTTCGCCAAACTGTTTGGTCACCTGACTTCGGCCCGCAGAGCCAGGAAGTCTGAGGTTCCCCATTTTAGACTGAAGAAAGTTCAGAACATCAAGATGTGGCTGTCGCTACGCTCCTACCTCAAGGTGCTTCAGTGTCAAAGTGTGATTATTTGGCAACAATTGTAGATAATAAATTGAGGAAAGATGCTGTAAACTGGAAAAATTTGGATTGTTTTTTGCTTTTAGAGCTGCTACAATTAATTAATCAGTCGAAAATTAATCGGCAAAACAAACAACAATATTTGCTGGTTTCAGCTTCTCAAATGTGATGATTTGAAGCTTTTATGTGTCGTACATGATAGTAAACTGAATTATCTTTGGATTTTGAACAAACAAGACATTTGAAGACGAGCTCTACAAAATTATAACATCTGTTTTTCACTCTTGACATTTTATAGACAAAACAATCGAAAATAATTGTTAGTTGCACCCCGATTTGCTTTTGCAAAGTTGGGCACTTTCACAGTTGTAACAAATTTGGAAACAAAAAGACTAAATAGTTCCTGACTGTTGTATTTGCAGAGACGGGGTCCTCAGCGGTCCGTGGATGTGATCGTGTCCTCTGCCTTCCTGCTCACTTTATCTGTCGTCTTCATCTGCTGCGCCCAGGTAATTAAGAGTGTGTACAAACAGTGTAACTTAGAACTTCAATGAGAATAGTTAGTTCAGTGTCTGTGAACAGGTAGTATTAAAGGATAGATTCATAATTAAAACAACAGCCAGGTGGAAATACTGTCAAACCTGCTGAGTAAGTGATGGGGGACAAAATCCAAAGTCCTCCTTCTGTGTAAAAATGTATTTAAAAGTTTATTTGAAATTAATATGAAGCTTAAGCTGCTCAATATCTTTACACTCGTCGTGCTGTGTGACAGCAAAAAGAAAAACATGTTGCTATGTAATTCCTGCATTTCCCTCGTGTGTGACGTTCCTGCCTCTCTTCCCTCCAGTTGCTCCACGTCCATGAAACATTCCTGGAGTGTCACTATAACTGGGAGCTGGTGATCTGGTGCTCCAGTCTGTCTCTGTTCCTGCTCAGGTTCGTCACTCTGGGCTCTGAGACCAGCAAGAAGTACAGTAACACCTCCATACTGCTCACAGAACAGGTAAATACCCAGAAAATACACGCACGACTGCACAGATATGTCTTTATGACCGCTCACATCGATCAATCGTGCGTTTGACAGATCAACCTGTATCTGAAGATGGAGAAGAAGCCCAACAAGAAAGAGGAGCTGACACTGGTCAACAACGTCTTAAAACTGGCTACCAAACTACTCAAGGTACTGACTGACACTCCTTCAAAACCACAGAGCACCTTTTTGAGAAGTAACTTTTCTAACTGCTGTGTTTCTCCTCTTTCCTCCTCTCACCAGGAATTGGACACTCCCTTCAGGTTGTACGGTTTGACTATGAACCCTCTGCTCTACAACATCACCCAGGTGGTCATCTTGTCCGCCGTGTCGGGAGTCATATCTGACCTATTAGGATTTAACCTGAAGGTAAATACGCGACAGAGAAGTTTGTTGTTCTCGGCACGTTGAAAGGCTAATATTAGTTTAAATCGATAAAGGTTTTGAATCAATAGTTTACGCCCGGTCAGACCAGGAGGCGACACAGTCCTCTGACACAGAGGTTACTGGAAGTTCATTCAAGGCAACGTACTCATTCCATCCACTTCTGTTTTGTAAGTGGCTGAGGACAAATCTGTATCTCTTTTGGAGCCTTAAGCACCTGCAACAAGATTAGTATTTTTACGTGTATTTTGCTTTTGTACTTGAGTAAAATAACTGGACGCCTACTGTAGACTTTGATTATCAGAGCAGAACAGATAAAACATATTTACTGTGTATTGCAGGTTAGTTAAGAGATCAAACAGAAGGTTTGTGTGTAAATAAAGTCTTTTCTTGCTGTTCACAGCTGTGGAAGATCAAATCGTGACAGTGAACAGAGAAACGGCGTTGACCCTCCACTCTCACTGACTGAAAGACTGAACGTCAGTCTCGACATATCAGAGTGCTTTGACCTTCAACGTTCCCACTTTGTGCAATTCACAAACTATTTATTTACCCACTCAGTGTTTTACTTAGGTTTTATTTGAATTCTAGTTTGTTTCATATTGTGTTTTATGACACAAAACAATGCTCTATTTTACCTGTCAACAAAAAGTGTTAGTATTATTATATAAACCATAAATTATTATTATTATTATTGTGATGGTTTAGGTTCTCAGCTGTGTTTGCGACAGTTCAGTTTTCATTTCAGCTCGTCAGACATTTGAAGGCAAGATAAGAGGAGCTGTAATATTAAGCTGCAGATTGGGCAAAGATCATTATGTGTAACTTTTGTGTTTTTATTTGCTGAAAGTTATTATTTATATGTCGAGTGAGTTTCAATTCAAAACTTCAATTTCTGTTACAACGTTAAAACCTGTTTTTAAAAAGTACATACATGTTATTCCAGTGATTTTTCTTCCAACGACAAAAACACTGAGACCATCATTTCTATGACATTTTTACGCCGAGGTGTTAATATGTTAAAAAACATCACAACAACAGTGACAAGGACGCTTCGTTATCTTAAACCTGGCTGGTCTGACGAAGAAAATGATCACCTAAGATTAAAGACAACGGATATGTTTGTTATAATCTGTCTTATTTTGAGTTCTCGTCACCTCAGTTTCTCAAAATTAATTTGGAGCTACGTTCTATCCCCGTAGAAAATGTAAATTATGACATTGACATATCCGCTAAAGTCCACCGTTCTGCAGATAAAGTTTGTTCTCGCTGGGGAAAGATGAAACGCTGGTCGACATCAGCGCTGCAAAAGAAACAATCATCCAGTCAATGGAAATAACAAAATATGACATTTACATTAAAAAATGTAAACATAATCATTACAGACGTGTGGACCTGTATGTAGACGTTCAGGTAAAGTGAATGATTCACTGCAGCCAGCGTGAAGTAAGAAAGTCCTTTTTTTAAATTATTTTTTTCTTCACACAAACGGCGCTCTGGCTCAATCTTCATCACTCCGGTTTATTTTGTTGCTTTTTCGTGTCTTTCAAGAGTTCACCGAGTTTAAATTTCACGCCTCGTATCTCAGCGGGTTTGACAGTATTTCCAGCAATACATGTGTAAGTGTCCGCACAGAGCCGGTCCGGTTGACATTTTCATATGACGTCCGTTTAAACGTGCAGGTAATGAAACAAATCAGATGTTAGCAGAGCTCGATGGTCTTTAGTTGAATGCAGATTTCTTTCAGGACGTCGGCCTTATTTCCTGTGTGTGAAACTACATCCTAAATTAGTAAAGAAGATTGTTTTCTTTTATCCTGGACAAAATGTCTTTAGTGTGAGGTTTAACAGAAATCTGGTCAGAACTTCTTGTTTTTCTGTCTGATTTGTTGTTTCCGTGTCAATTTTAGAGCTGCAACGATGAAAATATTTTGATAATCGATTCATTTTTTTTTGTCATTTTTGAAGCAAAAATACTCTTTGGTTCAAGCTTCTTAAATGTTGACAATTTGTTGTTTTTCTTTGTCATATATGACAGAAAATTGAATATCTGAAGGTTTTGGATTGTTAGACAAAATAAGCAAATTGAAGACATCACTTTTAGACATTCTGAATGACATTTTTTTAACTTTTTCAGCATTTCATTGACGAGTAATTGAGAAAATAACTGATCATGAAAATAATCATTAGTTGCAGCTCTAGTCAATTTACACAGATTTGTTTCTCACACTGAGACGGAGTCTAGTCTGGGACAGAGTACAACAACACGATTACAGTACCTGCATAAAGTAATACAATAAATTTTGCTGTCTGGAGCTCTTCTTTGACAAAAAAAAGGTGACATTTTCGTGGAAGTTTCTGGGGTTTTTTTGTGTCATAGCTGTGCTGCAGCTCGGTTTAAAACCTTTGAAATGTATTTTCTCACTGAGAGCCGGGGCTTGATGCTGTATCTCATATATCATAACGGCAAGAAAGTAGTTTTACCTCCTGACTGACTGTTCAAAAGTGAAGCGCTGATTCACTCTGCTAGATTCAAACATTTTTTTGGTTGATCAGTCTGTGTCCGTCAGTATTAATTTGTTCCATCAATTCAAAGTTTAGAAATTCAGTGGCTTTTGGTATCAAACTCCCACGGCTACTTAGCTTAGTAGATTCATGTGCATGACATTAGACAAGTCTGCTAGCGTCCATGAAGGCTTTTATACACTGCAGTTAAAACGTGTCTGAACGTGAATGAAACATGCACTTTAACGACAGATTTTTAAAAATGGAGAAAGAAAAGAAATTACATCTTGTTTCATTTGTCAAGAGATTTTTTTTTTTTTTGTGTACCTCACCTGCTCGGCACTGTGTGTGAGCGTTTGCTGTTAAAGCTAATGCTAGCTCTCAACTTAAAAATATCGTATCGACAATTTGCATCGCTCTCTGAAGTAGATCCTTCATGGTACGTGAAGTTATCGCGCCCTCAGAAAACATCTTACAATGTGATTTCAAAAATGCTGACACACAAGTTGTTGCCTCAGTTAAGGAGTTAGCATGTTGCTAACTGGAACTTCGTACATGAAAATGCTAGCATAATCATCTTCGTGTGTTTTTGAGGAGGAAGACCAAAGTGCTTACTTTTACTGTCTGTGTTTGTTTGTCTCTGCTGGAAAAAGAATGTATTTGCAGCATTATGCTTTAAATCTATTTGTTTCCCTTTGGAAATATTTGAAGTCGTATTTTTTTTCTCTTTGGCATTGCGCTTTTTGTTCTTTCATTATTCATTTGTAAAGGTTGCTTTGTTCCTCACGTTGAATGGAAAGAGGAGGCATGTTTTACTGTGTTTTTTTGAAGGAACAAAAGTTTGAAATGTATGAACATGAATCTAGGTAAAAGGACTCTATGTTGTGATTCTGTTTTAAAAGAGTCTGAATATTTAGATTTAGATTTTTTTTTTGTGAACTGGTCTGTCCAACAAGGTCTACATTTTTATAAGAAAATAAAAAAAAATGGATGTTGACATGCTGGCTTATTTGTTGTCTTTAACATCCTACAAAGATCTGTGGCAACCAAACATAAACTGTCTTAGCCATTAACATTTTTATAGTATATATACAGACACAAGGTTATAAAAGTGTTTGGGACAAATTAAGCTAATTTCTAAAGGATACAAATGGTTTTATGAATTTTTAAAATTCACAATGATGAAGTCTGAGTTGTCTCCACCTTTAAAATACACTTTAAATATGACTCCTGCATTAATTATATACATAAAAATGCATTGTGGAGGTAAGGTAAAAGAAAATGCTGCTTTGTTTGGTTGTTTTAACAGATGCTGGTCAATTATTTAGCACATATTAAGAACAACAGTGTAGGAGGAGGAGGAGACCAGCTTTTTATGTCATGTTTTAGTTGCACACATACTAAACCACTAATAAGACAACGTGACAGATTCAAAAAACTTTTTTTTTATTAGAACAATACAGCAGATATAAAGGTCTATTGCAATCAAACACTCCCATCAGAACGGAACGTGTGCTTCAACAGACAATATGCGCTCCCCAAGAAAAATAAATTAATATAAGCCAGATCAAATAAAAACAGAAAATGAGGAAAAGAAGAAAAAAAGAAAACAAAGTAGTTGAAGTTAAAGTAGATGAAAATAAGATTTTTTTTTCTCTCTTCAAAGCAAAGTGTGATGCAAAGAAGAGACGCCGATCACTCAAATAGTAATTCAACTTGCCGCCATCAAACAGAAACTCGCAAACCTAAATTTAACTTCAAAACAATAATAGAATTACAGTTTAAGACGAGCTCAGAATATAAGCGTTTCCATTGTGCAGGTGCAAAATTTTGGTATTGCCAGAAAAACATATTTTAATATTTTTGTATTAATCTCAAAGTGAAGTCTCAGTTCATGTGCCCTTAAATTATTTTTGAGAACATCTCCAGTTGTTTTAAGGAGTGAGAGGTACTCACATGATGTCTGGCCGAACGAGAGAAATAACAGATGAGAGAAAAGAAAACATAAAGTGGAATTAAAGCTTGCAATAATAATAATAATAATAATAATAATTATACCAAAAACAACAGTGGATAAATTAAAATACAATCCATACCAATCAAAAAGAAAAACATGTTTTTAGACAGGGTATCGCTGTTCTGTGTGGAGGTGAATCTCATCAGTTGTCACAGATTACAGGACTACAATGAAATGCATGAGTTATGTATTGACTCTGCAGATTTGGGGCCTTGTTTTTAAAAATATCATTTAGTTGTCCTTGATGTGATTTAAGGAATAATAAAAAAAAAAAGAATAAATGTATATTGGTGGCATAGAAGTTAGTTTCATCTTTAGACATGTCAGACAATTTACAGTAAAAAGAAAGATGAAAACAGCTACATATTAGGATGATTCTTTTCGATATCAGATCTTTGACTTAAGATTTGGTTTCAAGCACAAATGTTCACACGAGAACGTTTTATTCATGAGGCCCCCTCCCGAGTCTGACATTTAAAAAAAAAAAAAAAAAAAAAAAATCAGTGATCCAACTCTGGGATGCTTGACAAACACGAGGCCGCAGGTTCAAGACAAAAGGTGAGAAAAATAATTCTGTCAGGAGGTCAGAAAAGTGACTCTGAGCTCACTTCACACCTGCACTGGAGATAAGATTCAGATGTTGTGCCTTGTATTTCCTCCTCATCCTCACCGCTTATCTTTGCATATTCAGACGAAATGAAGTTGTTGTTTGAAGCGCTTCCCTCCAATCACAGAACGTATTACTCTTTCCACCGCACCTCTCCTCCTCATCTTTAACTGATTCATCATCTAACATTTATTTTATTCAGTATCTTCAGCCATCATTTTATAACATTTTTTTTGTTCTTTTTTTAATATATATTTCATACAAATCTATAACCCAAAATTTAGAAATCTTATTTACATGGAAAAGTTTTTTTTTTTTAACTTTTAAAAGTGACTATTAAGCCCCCCCCCCCCACAACCCAACCCACATCCCCAACAAATCCCCCACAAATCCCCCATCTTCCCCTGCAACCTTGACAATCATGGAAGAAAGACATTTTCCACTTTATTCTTTTTCTTTCTTTTTTTTCTGCATTTGAATGCTCTGAAGTGTGACTTGTAAAACAGCATTCAGCGAGAAAACACCCCAATGTCCTTTTTTTTTTTTTTTTTTTTTTTTTTTTAAAGCCACAATTATGCTTCCTCTTCAAATCAAACCATGAAAAAGTCAGAACTCAACACAGAAGAAAATGAAGAATTATTGAAGGGAGGTTTTGAGCGCCTCCCGAACAAACGGAGATACTTCCTGGAAAGAGTCTCAAAAACTGGTTTAGAAAACACGCCGTCTTGGAAGTGGATTTATAGTCGGAGCAAAAAGAGCCAAAGGAGGTGGGGGGGGGTGGACAGACACACAGACAGACGGAGGGACAGAAAGAGAACAAAAACCCTCTCAGTCAGTTTTAATAGCGCCCCCTGGGAGGCCATCCTGTGTATTACACACACAGACACACACCTGACAAGCCACTTGGGCCTTCAGTTTGGAGGGGGGGGGGGGGGGGGGGGGGGAGGAGAGCGGCGTGTGTGTGCCTGTTTGAGGAGCATGTGTGTGTAATTCTGTGCATATTATTAGAACCAGTGCCTCCCCGTAAAATGTGTGCGAGTGAATGAGTGAGTCAGTGTGTGTGTGTGTGTGCGTGTTAGAGCGTGCCGTCCTCGGCGCAGCCCGCTCCCGCCGTGTAGCGAAACTCCTGCAGGTTGGAGACGCCGTGGAAATGAACGAAAGCCCCGGCGACCACCAAGATGTGGAACAACTGGTGAGAGTGGAACTATGAGGGAGAGACGGACAGAGACAGAGAGAGAGAGATAAATTAAGTGCACGTTTAGATTTAACAACAAATACAAGATAATAGCTTCTACTTTGAGGTTGCATCCACCTACCCAGATGTCACACTTGCCGGGGAAGAACCTCTCCGGGATGCGAGCGGCGTACAAACATGCTCCGGTGATGTAAAGCGTCGCCATCAGCAGCAGCCAGCCCATCTGACCCATGGTGGTTGCTTTGATCAGACCCTCGCTGATGACAAAGTGCAGGGTGGGAACCACGCCGCTCAGACCCAGACCCACGAACACGCCTAAACAGGGAGGGAGGCGGTGAATACTCATGTGAATGCCAGATGTGAAGCTTTATAAAAAAAAAAAAAAAAAAGATTGGATCCTCTCGTACCTGCTCTGACTCCTCTGTACTGCGGCGTGGCGAAGAAGTCACACTGGGAGACGGTGATGGCGGACAGTCCCAGGACACACACCACTATCAGGTAGATGAAGCAGGGCTGAGGAGAACAGTAGAAGGAGTAGTAGAGCCACGGCACGAACGAGCCCATGATGAGGAAGGCGATCCCACTGTAGTCCAGCCTAAACACAGAGAAAAAAAAAAAAAAGCTAAACTCAGAAACCCAAATTGAAATCATTTTTTGTGGCGATTTCTGTTTACGGAATGAGACGAGAGTCTATTATAAAGTTTTCCTGTTTGTCTTACTTGGAGAAGACTCTGGACACGCCCTCGGAGTGGCAGTAGACTGTGTGGAAGAGCCAGGAGAAGGAGAGGCAGAGGATGGCTCCCAGGAAAAACATCCCGATCACCACCTTCTCCTGGACCGGCGCCACGAACGACATGTTGGGCCTGAACATGTACATCAGACCCAGACAGAGGAAAAACAGACAGCCTGAAAGAGATGGAGACAGAGGGAGGAGTCATTATATTAAAGTAGATAAATAACTACAAACATGTCCTTCCTCCATTTCTTTCAACTGTTACAGTAACATTTTATTTTACAGATTCCTCACTTACCTGCTGATTTCCAGACAGTTTTTCAGTAATTTGTTTAAAAGTAGCTGCTGTGTAACTGCTCAGGACATTTCTTTGAAAGGGTAATTTGGTAGTATATACAGGAAATGTGCTCATTATGGAGTTTTTAAGTAAGAATCTGCTAATATTTAATTTGACACACAAAACTACACACTGATAACTAAGTATTTTCTGTCTGTTAAAGACTTAAGAGTCTAATTTATTAAGATGTTTTGGAAATTAACAACTACATATTGAGTACTCCTCCAGTCAAACGATACCTGCATTCGATCATTTTTGTACCCAGATCTAGAAAAAAATGACTATTTGTGTGGTTTTGCTCGCAGCTAATCGCAGTTATTTAATAAATATTTCAATAATTTAAACACTTTCAAAATGTATTTGTGTAAAAATCATTTAGAAGGGGAGGAGTGGTGGGTTTTTACGCAACTGAATGCTTCCGTTCACATGATGGGTATCAAATGAAGTGCCACATTGCACCACCCTCTCTGTAAAATTTACTGTAATATCTGCAAATTACCCAAATTTGAAATGCTGATGTAAAGAAGGTAAAACACATTATTTTTTTTAAAGTTCCTTCTAACAAAAGAGACCAAAACACCATGAATAGCATCAATAGTATTCACTGTTCACACAATCTCACTAAGATCACTAAGACATTTAGTTGCAGTATCTCTGTTTAACCACTAGGTGGAAGCAGAAAATCACAAAGTTGTTTCCAAGTCAACAGAAACTTTGCACTGTTAGAGAAGAAAAAAAAGATGCTTTGGCTTACACAGCGTGTAGAACTGAATTTCTTTCCAAAACGAGATGGAAACCAAACTTAGTAAATACAAATCCAACTAATTCCGAGCAGTTCACCAAAAAAGTCAAAAATAACACCCTCACAAACATCAGCTCAGCTTTCCACACAGCCGTGCTTATAAAAGCAAATAAGCTGGTTTTTGCTGCCTGCCACAGTAATATTTTACAGATGAATGTGTTGTGCAACTCTTCTGGCTTAATGCAAAGGTTAAGTAAAGGATAAAAACATAGATTTATAAATACAGCTGCACATAGCAAGTCCTACTCTTGTACCTTTATCACTTCACTCAGATATTACTTAGCTGTAATACAGTATGTGTGTTCTTGTACATCTATATGTTTTTAAGGTTAAATGTGTGTCCTACCTAGCAGGTGTGTCCAGATGTTTCCCGTCTCTGTGTGGATTCTGAAGATGCTCTTGAAGCAGGCGCGGAAAGAAGGCATGGGTGGCCTGTGGCCGTGAAGCAGGAAGTCGTTGTCCTTCAGCCAATCGGGGAGCACGTCGTGAGGTATGACGCGCCACCGGCCCTCCCACATCTGATTGGTTGATAAAGAAACACAAGAACATATCAACATCATGACTTCTAATCACATTTTACTGATATATAAGACGCAGGTGGTTGTTTACTGAGTTAAGTGTGTGTGTTGTACAGTGTGTGATCACGAATGTGTGTAGTGTAGGTGTCAGTGTCAAATGAACAGCATCGGGGTCAAGTGATGTAAATAAATAAACTGAAGTCCGATATGGCAGATACCCCTGATGGAGAGGAGAGAGAGAATCCTTTGACAGTTTCTCTCCGGAGTGATTAATTTGCCCAATTTACAACCTGCTGGCTGCAATTTCAGCTGACTCCCAGTGTGTGTGTGTGTGTGTGTGTGTGTGAGAATATTATTCCAAGCTGAGTTCATATGAGTCCACATTCCAGTCCAACAGTGTCATCTTATAAACAGCCAGTTTAACTCTTCATGTCTGCCGACGGTTCATTTTAAAACGATTACACAGAGGTGACAAAAAGAACCCAGAGGACATAAACTGGCCTCAGATGTTGTGAAATCCATCAAAGCCAAAACGGTACTGTGAGAGTTTCTGGCAACAGCAGAAGAAGAAACCAATATTATGCTCTTTTATTTAATGAACTCTAGACCCCACAACTGGACTTAAAAACATCCTTTATCCCTAATGAACTGGTTGATTTTGGCAACTGACTGCTGTGTGTTTTGGACAGTTTCCAGTGTGACTTGGCTCATGAAACATTTTCGGTAAAAGAGAACAACTTGAAAAATAAGAAAAATGATAAACGTGTGTGTGGAGTTTGCTCAGGACAACATTTTGTTATCACTGTGTGTTTTTCTGGTTTCATTGGTTTCTTTTACTGTGCGGTTTTATTGAGTGTTGTTCTGTAAATCAAACAGGGAAATATACTGTATGTACATGCACCTGTGTGTGTGTGTGTGTGTGTGTGTTCATTTACCTTATGTACAAACTCCTCCATCCTCTCCATGGCATGGTGAGCCTGCAGCAGTGGAGTCATTCCCATGAAACCTTCATCGCTGCTCCTCTCATCCTCTTCCTCCTCCTGGACCTCTCCTTCTCTTCCTCTGTCGTCCTCTTCATTTTTTCTTCTCTCCTCGTCGCACTCTGGGACACTCTAAAAACGCAAGCGAAAAGCCACAATGTTAAGACAGAAGGATTTTAGAGGAAGGGAGTTTTAAAGCTTGAAAAAACAGTCTCGTTTTTTAATTTATGAGGGTTTTCACACTTTATTAGAGGAATGAAGTGAAGAGCGACCGGAAGACATTTAATCTGAACCCGCTGTGACTACATGGTACCCGCTTCAGACATGTGTGAGACTATTGATCCCAGCTCCTCTTTTTCAACTGCAAATGAAATTCAAGATGACAAGAGAACTTTCTTCCAGGTTCATCACTCATCGTTTTGCATAACCTGCCTGCAACATACATCAACACATAAACCTTTATGATCCCAACACGACAAAGAATATGATATTTCAATAAAGCCTCCTCTCTGGGGGCTACGCATGTACTCATAGAACTGGAGTTACATCCAGGTAACTACTATTTATGCTTAACTGACATGCACATTATGTTTTGCCGGCCTTTATATGTTTCTGTTGACCAAGGCCATTATCAGAGGCCAGGCTTTTAATCGGCTACTGTCTTTTATTTGAGGAAATACGGTAATATGGCTAGTGCTTGGTGATAAATACACAGTCATTCATCATAACTGACACACACACACAAAAACAAATACACACACACACCACACTAACACACTGAAAAGTGACGCTGTGTGTGTGTGTGTGGATAATGCTTAGGGCCATACATGCATTAAAAACATGCAGACAAAGAGGTGTTATATACACACACACACACACAAAAATACATATATATTTTTGTTTCTTTAACGCCAACACAAGCACACGATCTCCTCCACACATTCTGCTGAAAGGAAATGACTAGATAAAATGTGTCTTATGTTCTTTTTATTCCTCAAGAGGGGGGTGGAGGGGGGGGTTGGGGGGGTGAAGAACAGGAGCGAGACAAGAGTGAGAAAATTAGAGAAAAGCAGCGACAGAGACAGACAAGAAAACTGCAGGAAGAAAGACAGAGAGAGAGAGAAGTCCTGTTGTATTTATAATGCATGACTAACCCATTTTTAAGACCCACCAGCAAAATACACTCCAACAACATGGTCCCTGTTTGTGTGTGTGTGTGTGTGTGTGTGATGTCTCTTCTGTAGACAGTCGACACTTTCAGGTTCCTAAAGTATAAGTTTGTTAGTCTTACATCTTCTGCTTGCATATTCTTTGTGTGTGTGTGTGTGCTTTCACATCAATGCATGCATGAGGATGAATCTCAGTCTGCAGCTGTGTATAAGAAAAGGAGACACACACACACACACACACACAAACACCTGAAGGCGAGCAACTGTAAAACCACATTTTCATAAATCCACTGTGTTACAAAGCAGAGATAGGTGACACCTGTCATCAATGTTGTGTGTGTGAGCGTGTGAGTGTGAGTGTGAATGTGTGTGAGTGTGTGTTTGGGGGGGTTTGGGGGGGGTTTGAGGGGCACAAGCATCAGTGATTGAGTATACTATGCGAGTAGAGGGTATCTGGGTGACTGCCAGGTAGTCACGTGTGCTCTGCGGTTTTTGTGTGTGTGTGTGTGTGTGTGTGTCTGTGTAATAGCCTGTCTTGTGTGTCCAGGCATGCATGTAATGTAGGTGTAAGCTCAAATCCAGATGCTGCCAGTCTTGCTGTGGATTGTGAGGTTATTCTTAAAGGCTGTGTGTGTGTCTGTGTGTGTGTGTGTGTGTGTGCACGGCGGGGGGGGGGGGGGGGGGCAACAGGGTGTCCTCTAAATGTACTCAATATGCCATCACTAAATCTTTTCCTCCTGAGAAGCCATCATTTGTATACACACACACACACACACACACACACACACACACATATCTGCACAGATGACACTGGGCCAAATGAAGCATTGTTACTTATATATACACACACAGCTATTTCTGACAATACCAACAACAAAACAGGATGGGAGCCAGTAAATACATTCAGGACAGAGGAATAGGGCATAGTGTGTCATGCACACACACGCACACACACACACACACACACACACACACACATACCGCTTCAGTTAACAGATGTGAAAGAAAGCAGCAGAGATAGAGATAAATGGGAGGCATTTAGCCTACAACCTGTACGTTTAAGTGATTTATTTCTCACTAGAAACCACCTTTCCACTAAACTTCTCTGGCTGTTGGGCTACTGTACGGACAAACTTTATGGTTTTTTTTTAAGGGTTTGTTAATTCAGGACTGCAGGTTTGTGAGAAAA
Organism: Scomberomorus guttatus; assembly: GCA_038419695.1. Lineage (NCBI taxonomy): Eukaryota > Metazoa > Chordata > Actinopteri > Scombriformes > Scombridae > Scomberomorus > Scomberomorus guttatus. The sequence goes on along the minus strand of CM076466.1, from coordinate 11,286,236 downwards.
AGAGAAAATGTGCGTGTAAAAATGTGTCACATCACTGTAATTTGTAAAGTAGATAAGCGATAATGTTATCACACAACCTCACCTAGTTCCTATTGGTGATAGCCACGTTTGCCTCAGTGAGTGCTGAATAATCACCTAAGCTGCTCTGGTGTGGTGTAAACAGAAAGCTTGTTACTGTATGTGGACATCAGAAAATAATTATTTGATAATCATGAGAAAACAACATTAATATGTTTATTATTTTTTCGATTAAATTAATTGTTTAGTCTATGAAAAGTAAAAAATAGTGAAAAATACCCATCACAATTTTTTTAGGGGCCCATGGTGACGTCCCAAAGATATTAAAACACTAAAATCAATCGTCAAAAGTGTTGCTAATTAATTTCCTGTTGATTGAACAATAATTGTTTTAACACCCATAGACGAGCTTTCAATGATTTTGACTTTACAAAAGAAATCATGATGCATGTTATGATATAATAAAGGTACTGAAAAGCCACAATGAAATAATAAAAGCTGAACATTTCAAATGTCTGGTCGCTAACTGTAATTAAGGAGGTCAAAGGTCAGAAGTTAGACCCCCGTTAGCAGGTGTGACAAACATTTCTGTGTCCTTGTTAAAATTTCTGCACTAATCTCTGCACCTACCAGCCAGCATTTTGAAGAACTGCTTCAAACTTGTCCAAAGAAAACCAAGTTTCTCAAAATTTGGCAATTTTGAACTTTTAGATAAACCAAAGGATTAAGTGTTCTTTTATGATTTGAGACAATTCTACTGTGAGAAAAACTTTTCTCCCGTGAAACATCTGTTCAGCGGCACTAAACTCAATCAGGACTGTGAAAGCCACGCTACGCTGTTGAGGTTTAGGAGCAGGTGATGCAGAAGGTGCGGCTGTCAGCTGCTCAGCTGAAGTTGCTGTAATCAGATCTAATAAATACTCTGAGAGAAGATTCAGACAGGATGACTGGAGGAGCGAAGTAAGTTGAGGTTCTTGGAAGTTGAAGCTATCCCTGACATACTGATGTGCTTACATTAAGGCACACACTCACACTACTTGGATAAATACAGTGTGTCAGACGCACGTGACTCAACCTCAGCTGCCCGGTCTCCAACAAGTCATTATGGTAGAGGTTATGGAGTCCAATTGCAATCTGTGTGAAAGTGTGTGTATGTGTGTGTGTGTGTGAGTGGTCAAGGATATGACTGTATAACAACTCATCATGTATGATTAAAACAGTCTGGAGGTCAGCACACGCAGGCAGACAAACAGCCACAGTCACGTTTTGGGTAATCATGTCGGTTGTTGTCATTCTGCTGCGGAGCACTGTTCTCTCTTGTCTAGGAAATAATTACCTGTAAATCGCCTGAAGAAATGTTCTGGAAATGTATTTAAATAGGAGCAGTGTGTAGAAATGGAATATAATATTCATAAGTATGTTTTAATTAGTGTATAATCACCTGAAAATAAGCATCATTGTGTTTTCGTTACCTTAGAATGAGCCCTTTATATCTACACAGGGAGCGGGTCCTCTTCCACAGAGCCCTCCATGTTGCACCGCCATGTTTCTACAGTAGCCCAGAATGGACAAACCAAACACTGGCAGGTCTATTACCAGAGTAAACAAGTTTTTAGGGGGTTTGGAGGAATTTTACTAAGTCTGCTTGGAAACAAAGTAAAGTAACATTAGACTGCCCAGCGCAGTTTGCAATGTATGTACAGTATGTGTATGTGAGCGTGAGAAAGTGTGTGTATGTGTGCTCAGGAGATTGAGTGTGTGATAAAGAGGGAAAGCAGCCTTATCAGTGTGTTGCAGGCACACCAAACGTTTGTGCAGCACAATTAGGTGACTCATATTTTAATTAATCTGTTTTGTTTTTATTTTGTTATTTTTAAAAGGTCATATGTACTCATCTTTAGGTGGTAATGTGGAGGTGGAGTGAGTGTCTTCTTGAAGAATAAAAAGGTCATATATACTATGATGATTCAAGTGTGTCAATGTACCATAAAACAGCCCAAAAACCCTGAAATATTCTGGTGTAGAGCTGTTTAAAAAGTTGGAATGGTTGTTTAATTTTAATGTGCTTAAGTCTGTTAACTTTTCTAACAACTGCAATAAATTAAAAGTTATGTTTCTATTCTGTCCTACTGAAACCACAAAGGCTGTGTTAAGTTTTGGGACACAAGTTTAAAACAAAGAAAAAGTAAAGACTTGGTGCAGTATGAAACACAACAGCGACACAACAACACCTCTTAAACCAGATGATGGATTCAACCACAATAATAAAAACCTTACAGGGAGGAGTGTGTGTGCAGGACAAAGTCAGAAACAACAAGGACAGCACAGACTTTAGCTAAGTAGGTAGACTCAGATGATATACAGACATGAGAACAAAAGGGGAACCAGGAAATCCCTTGAGACACAGGTCCACTCAAGATTAAATGAGGCAGTTTTTCTTAAAAGCCCCTAAAGACCAATTTCTCCCTCCGTCTCACACACACCAACAAAAAACATATATCCTGCTCCCCTCAGACTCATTAACTATTCTGTATGTAGACCTGACTAATGACTTTCACCTAACTAATGACCTCTTACATGCGCACACACCTGAGCCACTGTGTGTATGTGTGTTTTGAGAAATCCTCTGCTCCAATTACTTCTACAGTTCAGCTAGTAGAAGATGAATTTGAGTGGGAAAAGAGGGAAGACTGAGGTTCGAGGAAAAACCTTCCACTGAAATGTAACTTTAGACTCAACATAAACAAAGTCACATGCAGCTCGGTTTGAGGGCGGGATCGAAGGAAACGGCGTGCCAGCCAACAGGGACAGAGTTAAAATTTTGTTGACCAATGAGTGCAGAGTCTGACGCTGTAACCATAGAGGGAAGAGCTCACCCTTGTACACTGTAACCCCTGCGCAGCGCAGACAGAGAGATCTGGCATGTGACTCACACATGCACAATGCTCTCCTGGGATGATAACGATTTGGAAAAGACGCAAGACCCTAAAAAACAGACAGTATGTTCCAAGCGCGCACACATGCCCGGCTCTAAACAACAGACACTGTGCTCAGGCCACCACAAGACAAACTGTTCTCTCTGTTTCTGCCCGTGAAGGCATGAAAAATATGCATTTGCATGGCAACAAACACAGATTTATATCAAACTGGTCACAGTTGGGATGCCTAAATCAGGGATCCTCAATTTTTTCAAGCCACTTCAAAGTTGTTTTTTTGTTGTTTTTTTTCAGCCTCAATGGATAAGTATGGATGTTAAACTGGAGCTAGGTATCACCTACAGCACTGGGAGATTTTAAAAGTCCAATGTTTGCTGTAATCAAAGAAACAAAGTTCAGATTGCTTATCTACCATATCTACTATCTACTATTTAGATCCAAGTCAAATCAACCGCTCCTTACTGGTTTACTTTATTATATCTGTACAAAGAACAATGGAGGCTGATGCAGATCAAATTTAGGGAAATGTTCTTATTTCCTTTCTTGTTGATTGTTAGCTGAGATGACTGATACCACTCTTGTGTTGTATATATAAGGCTACAGCCAGCAGCCATTTATCTTAGCTTAGCATAAAGACTGAAAACAAGAGGAAACAGCTAGCCTGGTTAAGTCCAAAGGTAACAAAATCCGCCTACCAGCACCTCTAAAGCTCACTAATTATTAACACATATCTTGTTTGTTTAATCAATGCAAAAATCTGTGCCAGACTATTTTTTGTCCCAGACCAATTGCCAGGCTACCAGCGGAGTCCTGAACAAGAAATAGATTCATTACCTCACATAAAACAACCAATTGTTGTTTAACACTTTTTTTGTAGGGATTAAACAAATGAAACATAAAGTATTAATCAGTGAGCTTTAGGGGTTTTGTAACCTTTGGACACGCTAGCCGTTTTCCCTCCAATTCCAGTCTTTATGCTAAGCTAAGCTAACTAGCTGTTGGCTCTAGCTATATATTTACTATACAGACATAAAAGTATGAACAATGTTCTCATCTAACCATCAGCATCAAAACGAATAATTGTATTTCACTAAATGTTGAACGATTCCTTAAAAGTTTTTCCTCAAAAGCAATGACATTGTTTTGCATTGTTGAAAACATAATTTTTGATTTTTCCCCCCTACAATGTCGAAGGGTTTAAGGCATAATGACAATAACATTGCTAGAATAACTGAGGGATTGTGATTGTGGTTGACAGGTACAATAAGAGGAAACTGGGTGTCAGATCCACCTGAGGCTGGGCGACAAGGCATGAAAGCAATAAAAACCTTCGGCACAAAGAGAGGATGTCTTGGGGACGCTAAGGTCCAAAATCTCAGGCATTGTTCACTGGTATTTGTTCACTGTTTATTGGTATTTCCCATGTTTTGTTGTTGGCGGTTGAAGTGCGTGTATGTAATAAAATTCCACAGCTTGTGTTTTTGGCTGATGGTCTCTTGTAGTTTATCTGAACGTACATTACATGGTGGGTTTGTTTAACAGTTTGAGCTGCATGTTTACAGAGAAGTATCCACAATATTAGTTTTATGTCAAAAACAAAGTAGTCATACTGCTAAAACTCCTAAATAAGACAAAACATTAACAGACTTTATTGGGTTCTTTGGATAATTTTAGTTCCAAGCAGGATTTAATTTTCATTAGTTGCATCAGAACAAACTTTCAATTGAAACTGATTTGCCTAACAGCTAATGCCGACTACAACTATGCAAAGTCTTAATTACTTGAATTCAATTAAACGATCTGTAAAAGAAACTTAATTGAACTAAAATGTCACTGAAAGTTTGGTACTGATGAATCGATGCAGTTATAAATGCAACACTATAGTGTTGGTGTGTGTTTAGATGCACCTTTATGACACTTTTTTAACTGTAATGGTCTGTCTAAAACCATTTTTGAATCCCACATCAAATACTTGGCTGAGACTGTTTGGTAATTTTGGCAGGTAAACAGCTATTGTTTCAAAATTCTTTTATGCATCTGTGGGGTGTAATCAGGAAGACACACAAATACCAGAACCTCATGGAGACAATGTCAAAAAGATCTGACAACAGGAAACTTGAAAAAAAAAAAAAAAAAAAAAAAAGTTAATAACTGTGACAAAGTGGGTGAGACCACATCATTTGCTCCCATTACAGTTGTGTGTGTTTCTTTCCATTGTGGTCAGTTGTTCGTTTAGCCAGTATATGTAGCATTGCTTTCACATGGTATCCCAGGGTTTTTGTTTGTGTTTACATTTACGCCTGCATTTATGGTTTAATCAAGACAGACAAGTATTTAAGTTTACTAACTGTTTATTCATTTAAGTCCTGAGTTTCTTGAGTTTTATATTAGCTTGGGTTTCTTACCACACTCACCATGCTTTCCGGGAGACAAAGGGTGAGTCACCCACGACTTCCTGCTTTTAAACTCTCACAGACATCACCAGTGATGTCATGGGGGAGGGATTTATTTTACTTAGTTAAATGTTCGGTTTAGTATCAATATGATTTGTACTTATTTTGGCTTGTGATTAAAGGCTTATGCTGTGGATGTGTTTTGTGTAAACAATATTGATTGATGATGATGATGAAGTAGCATTGTGCCGGTATTGATTTTTCCCCTTATCGCACAAATGAGCGACGCCATTCAAACCATCAGAGTAACCGCCATAAAAAAAATTCAAATCTCAGATGTTATAAAACAATTGGTTCCGAAATTTCCGTAAACTTTTCGAATGCATTTATTCCTGTAGTACTCTATAGTCTAAATGTCTATCTTTATTCCAGTGTTGTCATTAAGAGGCATTTACGTCGAGCCTGAAAGAATAACTAATGTCCTATCATTTGAGCCGCTCGCTCAGCGGTGAAACGGTGATCAGCTTGACACTGCGGTGGGCGTGACGTGACTGCGTTGCTGTGGTAATGCGGTAACCGCGGCAGCTCTATATGGCAGCTGTTGGTATAAGGGAAAGGACACCCCTGCAAGAAATGTGGTTGTGTCTAGTAGATTGGAGGGCCTATTTGAGGGGAGATATGTTGGGTTTAGGATGTGTGCATGTGATCATGCCTTAGTTTGTTATCCTGAGTTAAGCCATTTGATTTGCTTGTATTCACTTCTTTTTGTGAGACACTGGACAGAATAAATCAGTTTTTACTCTGATTCTGGCTTCCCAACATTAAAAAAAAGTTTGAAAAAAAAAAAGAAATGGTTCTCATACCTTTTAATACAAACAAAAACATATATCACACTGCCAAAATAACGAGACAGAAAACCAGCCAATCCAATCTGACAAACAGGATGTGTGATACCAACCTGAAGCTATACTGCACACTCAAAAACACTTTGAGATACACACTAACACCTACCCAAAATACTGAAAAATTCAAAAGGGCCGTGTGTGGGGTGTTAAGACAGCCTGCCCTTGTTGATTGGGGCAGGGGGCCCCTAGTGTCCTCTCAGGTATCCGTGTTGTGTTACAGCAGGTAAAAAGAGCACACACAAGCAGACACAATATACACACGCATGCACACTATTGTGTTTCAGCTCAGCGGCTCTATGCTGATTGCCTTTCACACTGAACAACAGAGCAGCAGCTTTGTCTGTATACACACACACACACGCAGTCTAAAAGGGAACACAAGTGATGCCTCTGAGGGAAGAGTGTCTGGCACATTTGTTTGATCAGTTCAATAGGTTGCCTTCATGGGATGCTACTCACGCAAATTTTTGGTAATATGTTTGCTTTCCTTCCAGGAAACTGGACTGCATATAGACATAACAGGTCTATTTTTAGGGGAAGGGAATCTTGCACACATTCAATATCCACATCACTTCAGACTTGAGAGTAGGACTAAAACTGAACATCAGGCAGATTTAGAGCCAAACCTATCATAATGCACTGTTAATTACTATAGCGCAGAATGACTCATCGTCAAGTGCGAAAAGCCTTGAAGGTGGTGAGGGTGTCAACAATAAGTGGAGGTGGTGGAGGTTGAAAAGCTTGAGAAACAGGCTCATGATCGAACTGTGCTAAAATCAAACTCCAAGAACCTGCTGGTAAAACCTCAGAAACCGGTTACATACAGCGTCTCCATGTTCTGAGCTGCCCCTGAGCAAGGCACTAACAGCCCATCTGCTCTGGTAAATTTTTGTTCTGTGTCTGTTTTTAACTTTTATTTACACTGAACTGGCAGACTGAGCTTGTCATTGTTCCCCTTTATGACTCTTGTTTATTCGTTTTTCACTGTACTTACAAGCTCACAAGCTTTCATGCCTGTTGTCAGGATAGTCATGAGTACGTTCTCCCTGCTTTGCATTTAAATGCTGCTCATTGGGTGAAGTGGTAATGATCTTACTTTATGACTCTTGCTTCTTGTTTTATGTACTTGTATGTACTTATGTTTAATGCTTAAGGCTCTAAGGAAAACCCCCCTATCAAGACAACTAAAGTAGTAATAAACACCACCAAGCAGTACTTTTAAAAGGCACAGCCTTTCAAAGTGGTGCACAACTCTCACATGTTCTCCCAAAACCAAAACCAACTTTACTTTAAATCTAAACTTTTGACTGCTCCTGTTCAAAGTAAGGCTTAATTGTGTCAGAGGTTTTAAGTATAATTTAAGAACAGTGTTTAGTCTGGGGAATCTAAGTGTTTGATCCGGGGAAATGTGTTCTCAAGGGTGCTAAAACTTGTTGTATACAAAAAAAAAAAAGGCGTCCAACTGTGGTTGAGTTATTAAACCACAAAGCTAATTGCTTTATCTAATGAACTCATCAGTGTGTGTCGTGTGTGACTCACATCCAGTTTGCTTTTAGCTCCACATGAGGCCCAGTGTGTGCCTACATGTGTATCACAAGCTGCTTTGGAAATGTCTTGATGTGAAAAGTAAAAGCAGAATTAATATTTATTTATGTCTTTCAATGCAACTGTTAAAAAAAAAAAAAAAGAAGATATCTGTGATGTTGAATTTGTTATTGTAATTTGCTGAGAAAAATAAACAAACCCTGCACTACAAAGCTTATATTTATGCTGCGTTATTATACTGAAAGACTCTGGTCAGTTACAGAATATTATACCTCCCTGTTAACACCATCTATTTAATTATTTATATAAGGGTGTGTGTTTTGGTGGGATAGTTTTACTGTGTGACCAGTCGACCCATACCACGCCACATGGCTCTGAACCCACCCAGATGAAAGTGTGTGTACGTGTGTGTGTGTGTGTGTGTGCTACTCACCCCATTGTGTGAGGGGCACCCGGCGATGCTGAGGTGACTGGTTGAAGAACCTGAGGTGGGCGTGTCTTCCTTCTCCCGGGGACTCATGGGATCTGTAAGCGTGCTATCTGACGTTTGTTCTAAGAGATGTGAAGTTCTGTGTCGCAGCACGAAGGCCGGGCCCTCGGGCCCACTCGTCTCTCCTCCGTCCAGCTTGAAACGCTGGACCGACCCCCACCGGAAACTGGAAGGAACTCAGCTGGGACCGAACAGAAGGCTCAGCGGATGTTGACGTAATCCGGATGAGACCAAACCTGATCGGATTGAGCAGAAATGGGTGGATGTTGAAGAGGGAAAAACTCAAGCAGATGGGAGCAGAACACGATGACGATGTGAAAGTGGGTGACTTACTAACCTGGACTCCACTGAGGAGGAACTGGACCGACACCGTAAATCAAGACTTAATGGGACAGGGCTGGAGAGACAGAAAAGGAAGGAGAAAAAGAGGAGAAGAAAACATGGGGAAAGGAGAAAAAAAGTTAGTCTCATTCTGTTTACCCTCAAATTTGAAATTAAAGTAATAATATCTGGTCAAAACAAAACAGTGAAGAAGGAACCCTCACATTATTACACGATATTTTTACACATTACATCACATTACATTTACAACATTTAAGTAAAAAGAGTACTGTATAACAAATTCCCAAACAATAAAAAATACTAGCCAATAATATAACCAATAAATGTCGGACATGGCTTTAAACCAGAGGAATTAAAACAGATATATGCTGTAAAATTTTGAATTTGCATATATATCACAGCCAAAGCAATTATGTTTAGTCCAGGCCAAAAATATGATCAGCAGAGGCAATACGCAAAGTGTCCTGCACATAAGATAAAGATGGTGCTTTATTTCTGTCACTCTAAAAAGTAATCCGCGGTTTTATCTACTAACACCAGCAGCCAATTAGAAGCTGCCAACTTGCTGTCATGGTGAGTTGCTTAGCGACGAGAGGTGTCAAGGACAGGAACAAGAGATTCACACACAGGAAGTAGATGTGTTCCCTGTTGAGAAACCATGATCCCTTTTTTCATAATTTCTCTCTAACCACTTCATTGTTCATCTGCCTTGTTATATGTCTCCTTTACAGGGGAAATATCACTTCCTTTAAAATCCCAGTTTGAAAACAATGTGAAAAGCAAGGTGGCATACTGCCATAATCGACTTCGCAGCTACATACTCAGACATAAATCATTTTTAAAGTTGGGAGGAAATTCTCATGATGACAATAGAAGTAAAAATGTGCAGGTGTTCACTACAACCTGACAATACATGTAAAAAACAGGCCACTAAAAGTCCTAAAAGATACTTTTCTATCCTTATGAAGACATTGGGCTTTCACTGGGATAAACATGCTCACGTGCACCTGACCTAGACTGTTTCATATCTGCCTGTTTTTACAGCAGCTTGTTTCCAAACACTCAAACCAAAGCTTTAATGTTCCGTAAATGATGAGAACAGCAGCTGCGTATTCATATCAGCATATCTTACATGCTGAGCTCTGTCTGTTTTCTCTTTATATCTCCCCCTCTCTCCCTTCTCTCTCAAACACACACACACACACACACACACACACACAGCTCCAGGGGGGCTGCCAAGTCAATGTGAACTTCCCCCCTGAGCACTGGACCACTACATTTAAATCACCCCCTGTGACACACACTGCAGGATCGCAGGATTGTATACTCGAGGGGTGTAACAGTTCGTGTTTTCGTCCCAAACCGTTCGGTACGTGTCCGGCTCGGTACTCGAATTTCCTCGGTTCGGTATGTTCTGTGACCCAAACAATTACTGTCAAAATAGTTGAATAATCCACTTGCGGAACAATAATTCCAATGCTTGAGTTCCACCCGGAACATTTCGGCAGTGCACCACTTAGTTACTCTTACGCACTCACTTAATCATGTAGCGTCGCTGCCGTCATTATTATTAAAATATGTGCCGTTATCCCCGTATTTAAAGATATTGCGTCTCCTCCGTCGTCCATCGTTAGTTGCAGCCCTAATTAGTATATTCTGACATTGAGGACATTGGTTATTTTCCTGCTTTAAACAAATCCCCCTACACACTTTCACAAGGTACAATTGTTTGCTTATTCGTAAACAAACACAAAAGCGATTGAGTTTTTTTTTTTACTTTCCACTAATAGAAGAGAAAGAGAAGAGAAACTTAATGAGCCAAGAGAGTCAAGACAACACAAACTTTAAGGGAGGACAGAGAAAATCATTTAAAGACTCGTAGTAAAACTAGAGTTTCATAATCCAGTGACATCGACCAGACCAGACCAGACCAGACAGTACCACTATTCTATGCTGCGATGTTGATAAAGAAGACTATTTGAGCCCAACTGAGACAACTGGCCTGTGGGCAAGATCCCTAATCGAAATCAAACACTTCTACATTCAGAGATTGTCTAATCAATCTCTCTGCTTTTCCTCGCTCCTCTTTTCTCCCTGATCGACTACTTCTGAAAATTATATTGATGCACTTCTTTAGTAACTGCAACCTCATTTTCTGTCAGGATGAAAAGTGAGATTTCATGCCAGGCCTTTATTAGCTGGGGAATAGGAGGAACAAACTACATTCGATGGAGGGTTTTTTTTTTTTTGCAACTGTAGTCAATTCCCGAGATAACAGTCTTGTGGCCTGATTGCCACACAAGAACAAACAGCTCTCTTGACAATTGAAATAGCTGAGAAGTTGTGTTCTGTGTGAGTCTGATATGAGTCTGTCAGCAGGGGGGAAAAAAACAACATTTTAGAGACTTTGGTGGACGACCACACGTGACCATCTCCCTCTAAAAAGTATGGTCAGTTTCCTGGGTTTGGGCAACTATGTTATCATCACGTGTGTGTGTGTGTGTTTTTGTGTCTTTGAGATTCCTAACTAACTTCAGTGCAAGTCTATCTAAATTAAATCACACAAATCTTCTCCAGTATGCCGCGCTTTTTTCCCTTTACCAAATGTTTTTCGGCAATTATGACTTCATCGGAGTGACATCTAAGGTTGTGTACAGTTTCCTTATATACAGTCTATTGATCAGTCATGTGACTTAGATATATAGATCAAAATAGACACAAAATATACCAAAATTATCATCTTCTTTTACAAAAAAACTAACTATATCTACACTTGTGGATACCAAGTAATATACATCCATAAATACAAAACATACAATATTACAACCATCTTTTCCGAATATTCTTTAGCGAATACAATCTCTGATCTTGCCAAAGCAGATATTAAATAACTAAAAATTCTGTATTCTTTCAACCTCATTATTCAAAACACATTCTAATCTACAGCTGACCTTCACTGGACTGTGTCTGAGGAAACCGGAAACGACCTCAGACACCACCCTGATAAAGGCAAGATAATAAAATGTTTGGTGAGGCGAATAAATTGATGGTGTGCTTGGCAACTATCGCTGCTTGATTGTTGGTGCTCCGCTGCAGTCTTTGTACCACGTAGCCAAGTTTATACAGTACATTATTCACTACGGGGGATCAAAAACAGTACACACATACACACACGCTTTTTGGCACTGCTTGCAAGAACCAACTGGATGACCACAGTAGCAGAACAGAACAGACTGACCCCATATTGAGATTAAAGGCCTCACTATGTTGGAACATAAGATAGAGAGGAAAAAAACTGATCATTTTCACATACCTAAACCGAATGGGGCTTCCCAGGGTTCGAGCCAACTCCAAATGTTGAAGTTTCAGTTCTGAGATAACAGCTGGCACATAATGTCTGTCGACAACAGGATGCAGGACGCCTCATCAAGAGGTTTCATGCAGGGCAACTGCATGATCACAATTTTCTAAGCTCATAAGAGCCTTGTGAAGGTCCTATATAGCCTTGTTTTCCCCCCTTTTAAGTGTGAGGCTCAGTTAGCTTCCACACTCAATGAAACATAAAACAAATTACACAGACAAGTTTACCATCTGCTTTGTATTTTCTGCAAGTTATAACAATATCATCAAGCTGACCCTGGGTGACACTTTAACCTCAGGGAGAGACAAAGAAGTGGACACAGAGGATAAAAACAGCAGCAGCAGCCTGAAGGAACCAGGTTTGTGACCTGCTGATTAAACCAGGGTGAAGAAAGGGATTAACCGATGCTCTCTCCTCACTCAAAAATCAGCTTGGGCACACTTCCCTTTTTCATCCAATGAAACTGCTCAGTGCTTTTTAACCATTCCCCAAACAGATAAAACACACCAAGCAGTAAAACTGTGAACTTTAAAAGCAGTCTTTCAATATACTTCCTAAATTTTTGTTCTCTTGACATTATGAACCCGCCCCGAGGTTACAACAGCAATGCCATTGATAAACATTATTGTCTTTTCATGATAGATGCTATTGAGCTTTTAATATTGATGTGACTGACTTGACCCAGAGGTCCACAGCAGCAGTACTGTGTGTATCTACTACAGCTGACAATACAGTGTGTGTATAATAACTATAGTTATAATATAATTAGTCTAGCAGGTTGTGATGCCATGAGGGGAATAGGCAATTTGAAACTCATGACACAAGGGACATTATTGATCTTTGAATAATAATATCACTGATGTGACCCTTGATCTCAATAAAAAAAACATCTTTAGGTTATAGGATGTTGTAAAAGTTAGAGGTTATGAAGAGTAAAAACAAACAAGGTGAAATGATTTGGTTGTCATGATGCTACACTGGAAACATTCTTCAGCTCTGACTTTGTATATTTTGGTTTACCTTTTATACAGAACGTCTTATCTGCACTGCATGCCACTGCATGTTCTCTGTCTGATGTACTGAATTCAAAATATCAAACCTTTGGACAGCTCTACAAAACAGTAGATGGAAGGTTGCTTGAGTCATTACAGTCTTTATTTAATGGGCTTACCTGCAGATTATTGGCATTAATTATTTATCATTAAGTGAAGAACCAGGGGTTCAGCTTCTTGCACAAGGACACTACAGCAGGACGCTGAAAGCTATTGATTGGCTTTTGAGAGGAATCAAACCTGTGATATTCTATTCAAAAAGCAAACTCTGTCACCACTACACAACCCTGACGTCCAAGTCACTGCATGTGTTGTAATGTTTATCATTGAACTGCACTGAAATGAAAAGGCTCCAAGGGGAAAAAATAACATTTTTGTAAATAAATGACTATAACACATTTACAGCCAAAGAAAGCCAACTTTTCATTGCATACATCTGGTAATGATGCATAATGATCTTTAATCATCTTTCACCCACATTTAAGTAACCTTGAGGCTCTAAGGACAGCAGTGTGTGTCAGTGTGTTGGTGTGTTGGTGCAACACTACGGTCCAGAGTGATACTTTATCTCAACGATTATTCAATATCTTGCCACGACAGTTGGTTAAGACATTCATGGTCTCCAGAAGATGAATAATGACTCTGGTGATCTTGTGACCTTGTATCTAGTGACACAAATGGGCCTAGATTTCAGCTTTTACATTACATACATGTCAGGATACCTTTCTGTGAGCCTTAGCTGTACTTTGAGAATAATGGTGACTGAATGCTTGCTAACAGTGAGTCTACACACAAGGTCATCTATTAATGTGCGCTATCCACATGAGCATGTGTCTTGCATTCCCTCACACTCACTGACTATATTTACATGCACACTAATATTCCAATATTATTCAGAATATGACATTATCCCAAATTTGATACACATGTATACAGCGCATTTGAAATATGCGTCCCAACTGGGGTTTTTACCGCAGTTTGCGACACACGGCCTCTTGCCTGTTTACGTCAGCTCTGTGCGTTGTAAACAAACTAACTAGCCAACAGTTTGCAAGGCTGGGATAGAGATGCACGACAGGCTGCTTGTGTAACGCACCCCTGCGCAGGCAAAATGACATATGCTGGAGCAGGAAGGCAGACAGAGGAGAGGAATGAGAGGAGAGTGGAGAGCTGTTCAGGGCGGGCTGGAAAAACAGAGCGCGCCTTCTCCGCGACAGGGGCGGAGGGGATTGGTTATTATCCTGACTTGCAGCCATGGACTGACGGTGATGACTCGGTGTGATGCACCAAAAACACTCAGCAGTGTAGTAAACATCACTGGACACTCTAAATACTGGGTGTGCCTGTAACTATAAATTTATAATATCAGTCATATCAATATCACTTATAAATGTCAGGCAGCAGCTCACTAATGTTTTTCACCTCGCTGGTTTACTTCACTGCCTGCGGAGATCTTGTGATTCCCGTTCCCACTGGGGCAGAGGGAAACCCTGAAAACCCTCTGCATGTAAACGGGAATATTAGTGGAATATTCATTTTCATTGACCATGTAAACAGCTTAGCTTAGTAGAAATATTGTCTTTTTCGGAATAAGGGCAAATATTTTGTGCATGTCAGTGTAGTCACCCCATCTTTCTTTTTCTCTCACACTCTCACACACACAAGAAGGAAGACAGCTGACTCCACTCCAAAGCAGCGTGGAGTCATTGTCAACGTAGAGCTGTGAAGAGGTGGCTCTAAAAATCAATCCTGGCAACCGACAAACGGAGACAAAATAGAAAAATGACAAAACAAAACAAAAACAAAAAACAAAAAACGAAAGAAATGTCAATGGGAATTGATTTGTTCTGTGGTTTTTTCTCCTCGAGGGAAAGAATGAGTGGGTAGCAGTTACACAAAAAGTGGAAGTGTAATGAAAAAGAAACAGAAGTACCCAATTCTGGCTCTTAAAACTGTGGGCTGGGGACCCAAATTAGGTCAAGAGGCACATCTGTCATGATGGCTGTGACCATTTGTACTATAAAATCCCACCAATAATAACTTTGTGTATAAATTAGTGTACTGTAGTACAGAATGGGCTTTGGCAAGTGACCTAAATGGCGGTGATAAAAATGTTACTGTACTGTGTAAATACGAGCCTTATACATTTGGTTCAGGCAGCCAAGGGAGTGAAAAAAAGGTTTTATGAGGAAATTCACTGCAGACGAAGGCAGTAGACAGAAGTGGGTGAAAGTATTACTTCTGCTAACTGAAGGAGAGAAATAAAGAGAGAGAGAGAGCAAGAAAAAAAGGATGTTAAAGAAGGACAGATGATATGACTCAATAAATTTGCTTTGCAGCATTGTCTGGTTGTCAGACATGCATAAAAGAAAATAAATGTAGGACAAAGGGCACACGGGGAGTCATACTGGACATTGTTTTGAAACCTAAGTGAGCGGAATAAGTAATATGGAAAGAGATGAAGATAAAAGATAGGCAGATATGACGTGACTGATGTGATAGATTTCGGAAGGATGATTGGGTGAAGAGCATCACAAACATCTACTGTACTACTTACTGCAAGATTTTAACACCCTATGTTTTAGCAGTTTTGATTTAATTTCACACAGGTGAACAGTTTCTCACTTTGACTTATTCGGCTGTGCCTTGCTGTCAGATGCAAGGAGCCTTCTGTCATGCCAGCTAGACACCCTTATAGACTTGTTTGATTTGGTTTGTAGGTCTGGCAAACCCTACAGTTCTATGGATTATGATATTTGCTCATGTCTATGCAAAAATGTTCAACATGCCTCCCATTGTTGACTGCTGGGAGTGTTTCACCTGAATCTTAAAGTACCTATTAACTAGGAGGCACTCAGGTGTTAAGGGGACTCTTAATTAGAGCTTTATTAAGAACAGGTGCGTTAGATACATATACTATATTGTTGGTTGCTACAGGAGCCTCATTAAGCCGGGTATGCACTGTGTGATTTTGGGCGGTCCCATACGAAGATGACCAACGTGAAAGAAATGTGGCGATACCTTTAGTCGTGGCTCCAAAACGGTGGTCCTATGTCGCACTGTGAGAGAGGTTCAAAGATGGCCGTTGTCGCGGTCTTGCGACCACAGATAGCCTGGGACAAAATTCTGACAGTGCCAGAAATTTAAGATAACCATCTCACAATGCCACTGCTGCTACGACCTATATCTAATAAGCAACCAATAAGAATGCAGCGTGAAATGACACACTGATCAACGCAACACTGGCGCTAAACCCAATAATGGAGGTAAAATGAGCAAAACTAAATGTTTTCTGCAAAACTGGCATTCTAAGTTGGCCTCTTTTCTTTATCCATGACTGTGTCCACAATCTCCTCCTCCTCTTCAGATCTTTTTACATACACGTAAATGCCACTATTGCAAGGGCTCGATTCTTGCTTAGCTTCATTGTGTACCACTATAGCGGCGCAGATGGATGACGCACGCTGATGACATTTTCTTATATATTGACTTGTGTCGTAGCCGACGATTCAGTAGGTGTGATAATCGTACAGTCTATATACATCAAACTTGATGTCGTACCCAAGTTTATTAGTTACATGTCGCACAGTGTGGCTTGCAATAAACGTATAAGATTGCTGAAATCTCACAGTCTGTAGGCGCCATTAGAGTGATCTAAAGTCAGACCTGTTCCTCTTACATTTATAGGTTTTATTTTTAGGTTATTTACAGCACATTATAACGACCACACTGCTTGAGTTTTAACCAAAAATGCAAAACTCAGGATGCGGAAAAAGTTTTGACAGGCAGTATACATTTAACTACATAATATATATTTTGTCCAGTGTAGCAATGTTAAATGTTACATTGCAAAGCAATGTGCCTGCCTCCATATTTCTCAGTATAGTCTGCTAGTTCCTGTAGATGTTGTAAACCAACCTGTGTGTTCACTGTCTGGGTAATTTTGTCAGATATGGCCCAAGGCCTGTCACCTGCTCTGTCATCACTCTCTCTCTCTTACATATATACCCACAGACACAGGGAAGGAGTGCATACATTCCTCTACGTTTCTCTCTCTCGCACACATACATTTGTACTATATTACAGTATTATGGTCTACTTTTTAAAACAGCAGTGACTTGACTATCTACTCTAGGACAAACCTCAACAGTAAGTGTAATAAAATATCAAGTTAATACCAGATATTATCCAAAAGTGGGTCAATCACACTTTCTTAAATCTGTCGTTATATTTTCTAATGACCCTTTAGCAGGTAAGATATTAGACTAGCAAGTTTTATCATTGTCTTATTATTAGCATATTTTTTAAATCCAGGGCAGCTTAAATAAAGATGCAATGCCATCAAACTCCTAATCCTTCAATGACTTCCCACCTGGTTTTTCAGGTTAGACAGGCGCAACAGTCAACAGCAGACAGGTGCATATAAAAACAGGTTACACAGGCCTTTGATTTAGATCAGTCAGTCAGCAAGGTTACGCTGATCTGTATCTTTTCTTTACAGATTAAAGTCTGTGTAAAGCAATAATAAATATGTGTTCGAAATTTTTCACACCACAGAAAAATGTCTTATTAACCACCCAGCCAAATTTGACTGATTAAAAAAAAATCACCAAGTATATAAAATTAGGTTTCAAAATCATGGAAAAACAAGCAGGATTCTCTGCTCTGAAACGCCAGGGGCGTTTCTATTGAAGACCCCCAACTGAACAGCCTCTGAGCCTCTGAGCTTAACAACACTCATGCCGAACTCCCTTAAAAAAATATACAATTTAAAATAGGCCTTGTTTGTAGGTGTAGGACAAGCAACACGGATGATATTTCAAAAATAAAGTAATGCTAGGAGCCACTGTTTAATTCCTATTTTGTAGGTAAATGTGGACTTATTTCAGTAAAAATGTAACTTGAATGAGTAGTTAACAAGTGATGCATCACCAATCATCGTTATGTTAAATTGTCGTTTTTTTTTCGTTACTGGCTTCTTTAAAAAGCGCCAGCAAGGTGCTGGATGTAGCAGCCGCAGGAGTACGTCTGTAGTGGCGGCGAAGGCACCAGTATTCCGCAACACAGCCCGGGACAGCGAGGGTGAGACTGGACCGAGTGCGGGCAGACACACGGGCACGGCTCCTGCAGTGGGACGTACATATATCCTCTCGGTGGCCCAGAACTTTATTACCGACTCTACCCATCAACGGACGCTTCAGCTGGGTTGGAAATAACTCTACCGTTGACCGAAAATGCCCCCATTTCCCCAGTAACAGCTAATACTATGACACTGGTGCGTAAATAAACAGAGGAGCGCTAACAGCTAAGCTAAGGCTAACTCCTCACCGGCTATCTCTACCCAGCATTTTCCTTGCCAATGTAAGGTCTCTGGTGAACAAAATGGATGAACTGTGACTCTTTTATGGAAACATGGCTTAACAGCAGTGTCCCCGATAGCGCCATTGAGCTACCGGCCTGCTACATCCTCAGGGCAGATACAACAGCTAATGACTCCGGTAAGACCAGAGGGGCGTGGGGGAATTTGAATTTATATTAACAAAGCTTGGTACACCGACAATGCCGAGAGGCACTGCTCTGCTAACCTAGAATATCTCATAGTTAAGTGTCGACCTTTCTATCTGCCCAGAGAGTTTACATCTACTGTTGTGACTGCAGCATACATCAGGATGCTAATGCTAAGCTTGCAATGAAAGTATCGCATGCTGCCATTAGCAGACAACAGACTACACACACAGCCGAAGCCAAGGCGCTCTAGTTCTTATATAGTGTTGGGGGGGAGGGTCATGCTAGTAACGCCTCTACGTCATGGTGTAGCCGTTTTAGGCACTCCCAACAAAACCGGGAACACAGAAATGGTGAAAAACAGTTGCCTAACTCCACAATTCAGTACTACATAGTTCACAGTCTTTTCACATGTTTTCAGCAATTATTTTCTAACATGTATAATGTGTTTCAAAAGAAATCTCTAATTTTCCTTTCCTGGACTTTAAGTTTTTTGCTAGCAAGAACTTCCACAACTGAAACCAAAACAGCTGGGATTATTTAAATTTTTGCTATATTTAACAATGCAAATTAGATACATATCAATCAGCGTGGTGGAAATAGATAAAAAAGACTTCCTGAATGAACAGTGGACCATTCAACAAATGTGCCTCCATCACTGCATTTTGAGAAAATTTGCCGTTCCCGTTTAGCTCTTATAAATCAATACAACAGCTTATCTGACGATGACATCACCTTTTCTTTTAAAGCAGCTGACTTAAATGATCGATGCATAATCAACAGCTCAGACACTTAGACCTTAAACAGGGATCAGAAGCCACAAACACATTATATAACATAACTACTCCCTGTTACAACGCGTGTAGATTGCACATTGCCCTTTCAACAATATGGTTCGACATGGTTATCCGTCTGTCTCCTGTACTGGCTGAACATGACGAACACTCCCGCACCTTGAAAAGTCAGGGTGTGTGTGAGGTGGTAGTTGCGATGGGAGACGGGTGTGTGGGAGTATTGTATTCAATGTAGGATTTTTCCAGGGTTTTCTCATTACACTGTCAATATCTCAAGACCCTGACCTGCTTACTCAGGTAGAGAGATGAGTAGTATTGACGTCAATAACTTCTATTTTGTGTGTGTGCCAGTGGCTTTGTCTCACAAGGCAATTAATCCTGTACATTGTAAGCTTCTGCACTCAAATGACCTCAAATCATTTCATCTGGCGGACAAGAAAAATTTATATAATAATTCTCAACATCAAATTTGGTGAAAAAGGCAATCTACATATAATAAAAATAACTGAAAACAGAAGTTCTGGCTGATAATTTTTGTTACTTTGGTGGGGCTGTGAACCATTTTGCAGGGGTGGGCATCACATTTGCTTTCCCAAATATTGAATTTGTCACACTGGAGTCAAAACTCTTAATTAGTTGGAGTTCACTTCACTGTGCTGTGATGTGTCCCTGTGTCAGGAGGTCGGCGAATAGGCCTCCCTTTGTATTTGGGACAGCTTTACAATGATGTAAACCTGCTGTTGGAGACCACATGACTGCTTTTACTGTTCACTGGGACTGTGTGGTCGCACTGAGACCTACACTTAAGCATAACCACACACATACACACACACCCACCCTACTATAATATTACTGAAAACACACCTTGGGATTCTCTGCCTCCTTGGAGCCTCACCTAAAGGCTGGTCAGTGCAAATAATTAAATGTGTATCCTTTAACCTACTTGCAGATTCAGATGGGAGGAGTTTGTTTTTGTGAGAAAATGAACGGTAGACTCTTCATAGTACTTACAAGCCAGTTACACATGTTTTTCTACATCAAATACAATCTTGGTTGCTTTTTTATTTTATATCACACTGACCAGAAAAAATGGTAACAATAGAGGCAAGATATTGATCTTATTTACTATTATTAGAATTTCAATATAACAATATCTAGGGTGTGTTTTTGTAAGTGTGTGACCCCTGGTGACCCCTCGGTCCTGGTACAGCAGTGAGTTACTGATGCCGTTGCCAGCAGTCTTATGACGGAGAGATAAACAAAGAGAACCAGTGTGACGTGAAACGCACACGCACATACACATACACATTCTTGTTCTCTCATTCATAGTTTACGCACACACACAGTTTACACACAGTTTACACACAGTTACTAAGAAGTATATACACTCACATGCTTGACAGGCATGGTGGAAGGCGGAAATATTTTATCATAAAAAATTTTAAAAAATCTGTTGATATTTCATAGATATGTAACAGGCTAAAATTAGATTTCAGTGAAACTGGTTTCATCAGAAAACAAGCAGAAAAATATGATGCCCGGTTATACTCAGATACACAAGAACAGGTCATATGCTAGGTGACATTCAGGTGTCCTTGTAGAGAAGATGGGCCACTTTTTTCATAGTCAGCGTTGGAAACACAAAGGTTTCTCACCCAAACACACAACGTTTCAAACACGCCGTCACACACACATTTTAAACAAAGCATCAATGTCTTTGATGTACGCTCTGTCTTATTCTAAAACTAAACATCCAAACAAAAAGGCTGACAGACTATCTATTGTGAGCTCAAGAATTGTGAGTTTTCACAATTTTGTAGCTTCTTTTGAAGCAGTGGCTCCCCCAAAAATGCAGGTATTAAGTAACCGGCAAGTAGTTAGTAAATGGCGGCGAGATCAAATGTTCACTAAAAGAATACTTTATAAATATAAATACCTTGTAACTGATATAAAGCAGTTCTCTTTCCAGTAACTCTGACCCCAAATAAATCTTGGAAAATGCTAAGAATCACTTATCTCATCAAATTGTCCTAAAAAGGTCAAAATGATCTACGACACAACTATAAAATGTCAAAGCCAAATCCTGTCTCTGAATGGTGCTGAACCACCAACCATCTGACACACACCACAACAAGGTCAGTGCGCTGTTGGCACTGCTGGTGAACACACGGCGCTACCAAATGCAGTGGTTTTCAAGCACTGGGTGGTATCCAAAGGTGGGTCACATGGAGATAAAAATAGACCCCCTAAATGTTCTGATGAGAAGGGAACCTAAAGCTACTGACTATATTAAGCTATCAGTGCCTTCTTTAATCTCTGCAACATGAAACGGGCTGAATAAATCACAGACGGGTAACTCTACCATTCAGCTTCAGAGTGAGGTCACCAAATGAATTTATTCAGTTTGTTGTTAAATTGCATAAATGTAAGTTACTAAAACTCTCATCACTCATGTTTTTGTAGCAAGACTTCTTATGATTGGGGAGTGCGTACAGGCAGGACATCCTGTGTGACCTTATGCTTCTGTTGAACCTGATAATAGAGATTAATCCAAACATACACACCCTTGTCTGCCTATCCATTTCCAAATTTACTACAGTTACAAACCAACATTCACAAAACTAAAACATACTCTATGCAAACTTTACCATGTACAAAAGCTGCTGCAGTTGGCACACATACATATTCCTGCAGACTCACACACACACACAGAAACAAACATATTCTGTCTGTTAATACTGATTACGCTCATAAGTGTTTAGGGCATAAGATACTTACTGTGCTTATGGACAAAGTAATTAACTAGTGACAGGCTTATTTAGCTGGGCGTATTGCAAGTGTTGTTATTTGTGGATATGCTCACTTAGGCAACAACATAACAACATAAACCATTTAACAGAAAGGCACGTTTTGTTTTTCTTGTGCTGTACACCACACACAGGCTTGTTTTGAGAGTTGTGAAAGAAAGCACAGACCGAGACAAGAGGGATAAAAACGAGAGAAAGAGGCAGCTACGCAGTGTTATGATCAATCAATTTTGCAATGACAGTTCTCTACTATTCTTAGAAGCTATGTTTAGCTGCTCTACTGCCTGGCACACTGTCAAAGACTGACTTCATTATGCATTAAATTCTGTAGAGAGTTGTACTTCCAGTAAAAAATATGACGTATTGCTCAATAGCCATGTCTAGCGGGGTGAGACTTGGTGCGCACATCAACTCAGCGATTGGGTGTTCTGAATTCATTCTTTGTGTAACTGCAAATCAATATCTTCCAACAGGAAATTACTGGAAATTTCCTATAGTGGCACATATTAGATAAATGGACTCTATGTGGCAAACTTTATCTGTTAGTCTTCAGTAAGAGAGTATTGTAGTCTGTGCACAACTTACTTTTTCAATAGAATACTGCTTCTACGCATAAAAAGGATGCATGGTTTACATCCCTATGTAGGTTTTGACATGGAAGTACATTCACACTGATTACAAAGAAACTATTATCAAAATATTGTCACTGTTACTACCCACCAAACCCAAAAGGAAGCACGGGTGCAACTTGAGAATAATAGCCGGATGGGTATGTGTAATTATATTAACAGATCACAGTTTTAAGTTTCTTTCCGGGGCTGTTAAGTTGCTTAGAAGCAAACTTGCACTTGGAAATAATGACACTGTGGAAGCCCCAAAGGGTCAAACTGCACAAGAAGACACTGATTAAAAATGCAAAATGGGTTTCAACACAAATACCAACTAAGACGTTGTGCCATGAAATATCCATGGGCTAATCTCAAGCTAGGGGATAGCTGGGAAACATAAAGTTTGGGTTCAAGACAAATAGGCTATCAGCTCCCCAGCCCATAAAATATTTATGAGATGACCTCATGCTTTGTGGCAAACCGAACAATGAAAAAAAAAACTAAAATGGGATGGGCATACATGCAGTATGTGCATTCAGTGCAGCTAAAAGGAAATATTAAGTAGCAATAAAATAAGAAATGAACATCCCATAGTCTAATGTATGTACTCAATAGAAATTAATACTCAATTGTCAATTGTCAAAAGTGCTGGTAGGTTTTCACTACAGCTGTTAAATTTGACTGATGAGTAACAAAAGCACTTTAAGCGTCATATTTCTTTGGTAAAATTGTGAAAGTTGGTTGGTCAATGATGAAAATGTTAGCTTCTCCTCACACTGATGAGTTTAAGCATCTGTTCAACACAACACAATAAGTATATATAAGTTTACTATGGCTAACTGTGTGAAATAGATGTAAAGCCCCCACGGACGTACAGTACCAGTCAACAGTTTGGACACACCTTCCCATTTGTGTGTCCAAACTTTTGACTGATACTGTACATTAATGAGATGGATAGGGTTCAGAAAATAGCTGACAGGAACTTAATTTGTTGATTTAAATATTTACTGCACAGTCCAAAGGGAAAGTTCTACAGCATATTTCACAGATTTCGCAAGACATCTAGACGCCAAAACATGCATTTAGATATTAACTAAACCAAAAAAAGGGCTGTCAAGTGATTAAATAAATTTGCGTTTACAGCAGACAAGTGCATCTTGTTCTTCCAAGCTCTCCGAACCACTCAAATACATTGAAATGCGCCAAAATACTTGGAAATGGAGCCTAACTGACTAATGAATGTCATCTGTAAACTCAGACAGACACAGAGTACACTGGAGTCAACACAACAGTAGCGAGCAAGCAAGACAAAGAAACCCCAAAAACTCCAGCCAGACTACCTTCTTGTTGACAGCGTCAATGCGCACACAAAGAAGCCTTTCTATTTGTGTAACGTTATGCAAAAAAACGTCACCTTACATTAAACAAAAGCGGTGTTGTCACAGGTAAAATAAGAAGCAGACTGCAGCCCACCGACAGGCTATGATGATGGTTTGTTTACACCGAGCTAGCGAGCTGGCTAGTCCGCTAACAAGAGCTGCCACAACCCGAAAGAAGCCAGATAACTCTTTAACTGAGATTGTGTGTATTTTGACAGCTTCCCACATTGAACTATCTGCCTTTATACATCCCAAATATGAGTGATAACGTTTCGTTAAGAGGGAGGAGAGCTGTGCTTTCTTGCTGGCTAGCAGATTATATGCTCCTCTCTTGTTTTGACAGCCAGAATTAGCTGGATAGCAAAGCTGCTAGCTGGCAGGTTACGTTCACCTAACGCCAGGCGCTAACATTACGCTCGGAAAGTCCCGGTGAATTTAACAGTATGAAACAAGACAGAACAACAACAATAACAACAAATAGTAACAAACATCAGCTGTGTTATTCACCTCGTCCTTGTGTCTTTAACTGAATCCGTCCTCTTGGTGATGAAACACAGTTGACAGAGTTGTAGTCGCTGCTCTGCTCCTTTCTACTCTGAACGGTTGCTGCCTGTCGCTACCAGACTAGACTCTGCGACGTCGCCCCTCGCATGAGCGCCAACTGGCCAATCAGATCGCTCAGGGAGGAACCAAATAACCAATGGTTGACGATCAGGAACAGGAATAGACGTTTACTCATATTTTTGTAGTTTTTAATCGCTTTGGCAAGTTGTACGATGGAAAAGTGTGGAAATAAGTGGATAGAGAGTGATGTATAAAGGCAGATAGTTCTACGTGGGAAGCTGTCAAAATACACACAATCTCAGCACATTTCTGTGCTGACACTAGTAAATGAAGCAGTGAAATGAGCCATACCAGTCTGTAATTGCTACAAATGGTGTTTTAACTGTATTGCCAGCAGCCTTTCAGTTAGAAACGTGTTTGGCAAGCAGCTGTCGTGGAAATTGAGCAACTTCCAACAAAGTTTGGTCATCCAAAGACCATACCATAAACTTAAGTCAGGTATTTTATTTGTGTAATACCTTTCATACACAGTTCAAGGTGCTACAACAATTAAAAATAAAAAAGATCAAGCACACACATTCACACAAGAAATAATAATAATAATAATAATAGAAAAAATAAATAAAAACGATAAAAAGTTGAAAAACATTGTCCAGCCACACACTCAGGTAAGAAATTGGCTAGTCATAAAGCCTGAGAAAACAGAAAGGTTTTAAGTTTTCTTTTAAATGTGGAAACAGTAGAGACTGATTTCAGGTCAACTGGAAATATTTTATATACATTATATACACATTGTGCAGATTTAGGGCTACAACCATTGCTTATTTTAATTAGCAGTAATAATCAATACTAAAACATCAAAGAGATAAGTTTGTTAAAATAATTACTTTTAAGTAACTCGAATGTTTACCCGGGTGTTCTTTTTTGCTTATTCATATATTTGTCATTTTGTTCTTTATTGTGTTGTATTTGCCCAGGATTTGATATCAGTTCTTACATGTGTAAATATGTCCATAGCTTATACCTCCTCACTGGGTCAATATGTAATAAAGAAGTCTAAAGAAAATCTGAAAGTTAGTCGATTGTTTATTCTATCAATTCTTTTAAAAGTGAAAAATGCCAATCACAATTACTTTGGGCGCAATGTGACATCTCTTTTATCCAAGAAAATGGAAAAGAGAGGAAAACAGCAAATCCTCACATTTTAAAAGGCTGGAATCAGCAAATGTCTGTCTCTTTGCTTGATATACGACTTAAATAATTAATCAGGGTTGTTGAAGATTAAATTTCTCTGGAATGACTAATCAACTAACCATGTCATCGTTACACATATTACGCACATTTTCTTTAAAAAGTAAGCTAAAGTAATTATTATTTTGTAGCAGGAATAATAGTATTATTAGTAACGGTACATTAGTTGCTCTTACAGACACGTCTTAAATCCTACATTTGACTTTGACAACTAAAAATATAAAACAGATACAGTTGGTGTGACAGTCCAACCACTATAGCTGCCTTTCTCCTGTGTTTATCTGAGAGTGTAGATGGAAGTATACAGTGTAATAAAAATGACTTCATACTGAGAATCACACCACCATTGGATCACCTGCTGTCTGCCCTCTCTGGCCTGGGGTGTACACATCCATGGGTGTATCCTGCCAGAACACACACACACGCACACACCCACACCCCCCCCCCCCCACACACACACACACACACAAACACCCTGCTGGGCTGTAATTATGGTTAACTGTGATTGCATGATTGTGCAAATGGATTTATTGTGATGCAAGGCTCCGGTGGCTGGGCGTGTTGCACAGTTCAGCACAGTTCAGTTCAGTTTCACTGGCCTGGTTGATCAGGTCCATAGTTTCACTGCTAAACAAGTTCAACAACGTTTTCAACAGACACCTTTTTTGTTTTCTGGGGAGGAGACGCCTCAGAAATACCATTTGGTAGAAGTGTGTTATGATCCTGTGTCTCCCTAACCTGTTGCTCTCTCTTGCTCTCTCCCTGATTGTGTGAATGGAGAAAGGTGTGCTGGAGTCAGAGCAGAGCCACACCAGCTGCACCTCATCCCCGTTATCAAGCTCTCTACAAATATCCAGCTCTGCCATTACCACCCTGCCAAATCGTAGTTTCTGCACCACCTTGTCTGCTCTGTCTCCGGACCGTCTCCAGCCCCTGGGCTTCCTTGCCCTGGACCCCCATTCTTCCCAGCTTCCCGCCCAATCCTCAGCCCCAGGTTCCCAGTTTCCAGCCCAAGCCTCCGCTTCTGGTTCCCAGTTTCCAGCCCAAGCTCCAGCCCCAGTTTCTCAGCTACCAGCCCAAGCTTCCCAAAGCCCCAGGCTGCAGCCCTCTCAGTCTCCTGTGCCTCTGCTGCAGCAGTCTTCAGTGCCCAAGTTGCAGCAGTCTTCTGTTTCTGTGCTGCAGCGGGCCCCTGTTCCTGCTGAGCTGCAGCGGGCCCCTGTGGCTGTACAATATAGTGTAAAAATGTATATAATTATAGTTATATAAAGAAACTGGATGTGACTACCCCACCCAACCACCAAGTTTACAAAACTAGTAGCTCTGGTTTACAATATTTTTTGAACTTGTGACAGGATCACAGATAGCTTATAATGACCTTACAGTTAGTTTTTACGCAATTCGTCATTTACTCAACACACAGTTTTATTGACTAAGCCAGGGGTTTTGCAGCTAATCGATTGAACCGGCTGCTGTCGCGTTTGTCTCCCTCATGGTTCAAATCCCTGATTTCTTTTACAATAACTGATGTGTCTTCGGAGTGCTGTGCCAAGGACTCGGCGTACACAGGCACAGACTGTGATGTGATTTTTTAACCTCGTCTGGTACAGATAGTGGTTCAACAAATGTTTTTCTGTGAGGATGCGGGATAAGGTGCTTTTGAAATACAGGAAGGTTCCATCAAACTTGTTTTTCAGGTTATCAAGTGATCTAAAAGTTTGCTGAAGTTATCCATCTTCCTTCCAGGAAAGGCAGATAATACAGACTAATAGTAGGATAGATATTAGAAAAGGAAACAAGATATCCCAGCATCATGGTCAACATGAGACCTTTAGCTCCACAGCCCTACAGTGAACTCAGTGAAGCAGCATCAACATGCACTAAAGTTGGCAGGGTGTCGCAGTTTGTTTGCATAACCTTGATTTCTGATTGCACCATGTTCACGTTGCTAATCCAGCATTTAAATGTTTCTTTGTTGCTCTATCTGTGTGTACGTAGGGGAGCATTTGTGCAAGCCCCTCCTTAGGTAATGTGGACATTTAGTAATAATCTCTTGCTGCTGTACCAACTGGAAAAATAGCAGACTTGGCTTCTTTATAGCAGAAGAGATTAATTTTAGTTATTTCTTAGATTATTACTATATTAAATTACACTTTAGAATTAACTGATAGTCCATATCTTTTTTTAAGAGTAAAATTGAAACAATGAAGAAATGTTTACAGGTCAGTTAATACTCCAGCTCACTATTAATTGACATAATTTAAAAGATTTTGGTTACTTTTGGCTCATTAGCAAGCAGTAAGTGTAGGTAAGTGGTGCGTGTCAGAGAGTGTGTGTGTTGCTGGGATGCAGACATTCACTCAGCTCTGACAAGTCACAACAGGTAGGTCTGACAGACTACACCTGACATCAGGTGTGTTTGTGTTTTGTGTGTTTCTATTGACGTTTGGGACAGCAGCCTCAGTGAAAGGTGGAAACTGTTATATAATATAACTCTTCTATTACAAATTGTGTAATTGTTTTAGACATATAAAAGCAAAAAGGGTCTTTACCTCGTCTTCACAGACACTAAACTAATGAGGAGATAAAGGTTTAGAACTTCATAAATTTTAAATTAAAAGAAATCTGTCTTCTGCAAACAGTATGGAAAAGAGTATAAAGACTATAGATGCAGCAACAGTGATAACCTCCTCAGTAAAACCAGCCTGAATGTACCACACATGTCACTAACATCCTGACCTAACACACACACACGTGCACATACAGGGTGTGAGAATGGAGAGAAGCACATGTGTTTAACAAGCACCGCACCTCTTGAGGCCACCACACCTCATTCTCTCTTTTACAGGTCATGGAAAGTTTCATTACCATGTTATTTAAGCAGAGATTTCACATTGAGAGGAACACCTTATAAATTGTTAACTGTGTTGTTAATCATGCGTAAGTTAGTACATGAATAATACAGTCTGTGCAAATTGCATCCATTAAATGGTATGCAGTTTAAAACCAATGAAGTACATCATTTTTTGCATTCATTGGCATTGGTCTTCACCTGCTGTTTGTAATGGTTCAGAAATTATCAGAATGTTTTCATGAAGCCTGTTCTGACTCTTTGAATATCAGTTAAATTTTTAATTCACTTTTCATGGTTGCTGCCCTGAATTCCTCAAAGTAGTTTGATAATAGCTCCATTAATAGATTTCATTTGCAGGTGATGATGCTTAACATTTTCATTTGCAGTTTGCATCAGTTCTTTTTCAAGTGTTTTTGCAACGGAAAGCAACCTAAATACCCAGATGGGGCAACCTTGATTTACATTTTGTTTAAATAACAGCCACAGACTGCATAATCCTTGAGAGAAATAACTGAAGCCATTAACATGCTTTGAATATTGACCCCCTCAAATAAAACTTTCTTGAAAACAGGATGGTCTTAAGTTAAGGAATATGTATATATTACTTTGGCACAAGTCCCATTTGATCCTCACCTTTTTGTAAATGCTGGAATTCCTCCTTGTGTTTGTCTGGTCTGTGGCCTATGTGTGTGTGTGTGTGGTGTCAGGTTTGTTCAATTTACACCAATTGCAACAGAAATCCAGTGATGCAGACACACGCTACCATACATAAGACATGTATATTCAGTGCTGTCTGCAGCTTTATGTACTAAATAAGAACAAATTGTAGACTGTTGGATCTTTTTGCACAAGCGAGAGGGTTAATAAACTGGAAAGGTTTCAAAGACACCAATTAGGATGAAAAAAGTAGCAATGCTGTGGGAATTGAACTTTCAATTTACAGTCCATTTATCACATCTACAGTACCGTCCTGACAAGATTAGATATTCTGGCTTACTTAGACTCAGCCAGTCCATTTTGCTCCATCCTGCCAAAGCTTGTAGAAAGCATATGGATGAATGAGCTTACAGATAAGTGGCTGAGCATTTGTGTTTGACTTGGTCTTTGAGCTCTGCATGTGTGTGTGTGTGTGTGTGTGTGTGTGTGTGTGTGAGAGAGAGAGAGAGAGAGAGAGAGAGAGAGAGAAAATGAAGTGTCTTCTTCACTTCAGCCAACTCAGATCACTGAGTTCACCTATGGATGTCTTAACTACAACAGCTGCTGGCTAATCTACACACACACATACAGACACACACTCACATACACACACCACGTGCAAGACCCCCTTGTATAGTTTGCCTCTGTCATTATGTACAGCTACAGTAAAATGATCAAACATAGCAGAGAGCATTGACTAATAACTGGTATCAAAAATACTGCTGTATCCCAGTGACATCCTTACAAATTTTCACACTATTTATAATGTCGCAGAGGGAACAAAATGCTCTGTTTTAACCAGGATGTACTCCAGCCTTGTGTGCCTGGATGTTTTTCCCCCACCGGACACAGCAGAGGGAGCAACCGCGGCTCCCAACTCTTCCTCCTCTGCCTCAACACAGCGAGAACAGGTTGTAGAGGAAATGATCCCATTGCTCAATGCCAAAACAGCACAGAAATGCGAAAAGATAAATTGTAGGAGCCTTTCTTCTGAAATCTAGTCCAACTACAAGCAAAGCATCTAATGCTGCTAAGCAAGTTTGGCTGCATAATTAGCCAGCTGGCAGTCAAACTCTTAAATATCTTTAAGGACCTGAGGGCCAGATCAGGACTTAGCTGGGTCTCATTAATGCTACCCTTCAACACTGGTGTTCCAGAGACACGTTTTGGTCTTTTGAAGAAACCAGCAGCTGGATGTTTAGTCCAGCTGCTTTAGTCTGCTGCTTAGTCATGTCTCCGGGAACAGCACAGTCAAAGCTGTTCAGGGGAAGATAAGGGGAATCGTTTAAAACCGAGCCAAAACTGCAAGACAGGTTCAGATCGCCAAACACCTGGGGAGACAAGGTGTTAAAGGTGGCTGAAACTGTAAGTGCCCCTTTAGGGAGTCATGTAACACATTGCAAACAGAAAGAGAAAAAAAAGAATTTAGAAAGGCATCTTTTACACCTCTTTGAGAATGTGTTATTTTAACTTCCTTTTGGTTGTGTCTGAGAGCGCTGCAAAATGTGTAAGACTGACTCGAGGTGCTGTCCTGCATCCACACTTCTCTCCACACGCAAAAGCTGCTAACTAACAAACTTTTCTAAAGCAAGAAAAGGCCTTATGGGAGACAGATCACCTGACTAAAAATGTGTTGTTTGTTTCAGAGATGAGTACAATCAAATTAGCGGCAGCACAACAGCAGATGGCTGTCAGGCGACAAGGATTAGAGAAACCATCAGGTTACACTTTCACTGGTCTAATCCTTAGCAAATACACACACATAACCTCCACATGCACTTCTTGACACTGTATCAGTGCAACATTAACAGGTTAAAAGTGGTCTTTTTAGGAATAAGCAGTTGTAGGAGTTTTGTCTTTGATGAGAAAGAACATCAAACACACACAGTCCTCTATCAGGTGAGGGGGATTACACACACTCACTATTGTAGGACAGTCATGCTGCTCTGGTCACTGATCTAATCCAATTAGCGGTGAGCAGCTGAAAGTAATGGGATTGTTAGTCAGACCACTGTATAGACCTGCTTAGCCATGACTGTGCGCTTGACATTCAGTAATTAAAGTTGTTAGGGGTTGTTTAGCATAGCAGCTGAGTGTTTTATACAGCGTTATAGGGAGGAGCTGAAGTCACACTGCTGGTATAATAATAATATAAAGCGTAAATGGTTTTGATGTAAAAATATGTAGAAAAATGTAGTTGGAGACACAAATAAAGTCCCCGCAGAGAGTTACTGTACAAGCAGCCCGGCGTCCACAAAGACGGAGAGAAGTCTAGGGACGAACAAACTGGATGTTCATCTGGGATGGGAACAGAAGTCTTAAGGAGGTGTGAGAAAATAAAGTATGAATGACTATAAGAAATGATGGGAATAAAAAAAAAAAACCCCTAAGGAATCAACTGTGAAAAATCACATCCTTAAAAAGACAGCGTACAACTTCACAGTCATACCTATAACTTTAATATTTTATCTTTTTATGGAAAACAATACATATATATGTACACACAATGTGATGTAGTATTAAACATGAAAACTTTCTGATTATCTGCTGATGTCAATGCTGTAATACTGATATGATCAAGATATCGTATCAACATAGATACATTATGTTATTTAGTGTCATTTGCTGAATTTGACTAGCAAACTGGAGTGATGAAGAAATATCCATGAATACTAGGATTGGGGATTGTTTGATAAAGAATATGTCAAGTATTTATTTATTTAAAGTAAATATAAACAACAGACTCAATGTGTGAGGATGGTTGTCGTCTCTAATGAAGTATGTACTGTCTGCATAGGGCTGGGCGATATGGACAAAATCAAATATCACGATATTTTTGACCAAATACCTTGATGTCAATATTGCGATAATATTGTAGGGATGACTATTGGTGCTTTTACAAAATATTTATACAATGAGACTAAATGGGTAAAGGTGAATAATAGAACAGCTAGAACAGTCTGGTAAGTTCAGAAAACTACATCACTTTACTGTAATTCAGCCTTTAAAACCAGGAAAAGACGACACTTATGCCATATCACGATATTACAATATCCAATATCTAATCTCATATCACGATATCGATATAGTATCGAAATATTGCCCAGCCCTAATTCTGCACATGAGAAAAAGTGATTTGGGAAGTGCACAAAGTATTCTCACTGTCTGAAAACATGTGAGAAGCTACAAATAACTTTATTTGAAGAATCTGGTTAAAGTGAAAAGTTGAATAAACGCCTATTTGTATTTGATAAAGGCTTAACGAATCAGTATGAAAACTTATTACCATTCCTCCAGAATAAGTAAAGTTCAGTGACCTAAAATATCTATAAACTTTTAACTGTACTTTTTAGTAGCATGTGAGTGTCAGATGATTATGTTGACTTAGAGGCCTCGCCACACCAACAAAAACATTTCTGCTGAATTTCATTATTCGATCGGTCATCGGAGAGTTTTGGTGTGACAGTTTTGTGTTCTCCTTGAAAAACGTGTCATTTAATACAGCAAGTCTATAAAAATTGATTGTAAAAGCCAATTCTGCTTGTCTGTCACATCTCTGATCGCTGAAACATTTACACAATTTAATTCTGTACTTTGAAAAGTTTAGTAAACACAGCATTACAACAGCATTACAAATAACTTGCTATAAACTGTAATCTGTCATTATCAGTCCATTTCATATTTGAATGTTTTTCACCTATTTTTACATTACTTGCGGCTGACTTTATACATTTCAGACTTTCAGTAGCTTTTCAGTTACTTAACTTGTCCCTGTTTTGTGAATGGCAGTACTGTAGTTCTGTTATTTGCAACGCTTTACTTCCTAGCCCTATTTAGCAATTGCATTTTCCAAAACAGCCGCCAAACAACAAAGACTTGTCTGTAGCTGTCAAGTCGGTGAAGAACAGGAGGAAAAAATGTTGGCCGGGGCCAGACTCTTCTGAAAGAACTGCAGCAGACTCAAAAACAGAACAAAGCCTCATTGTCGAAGACTAGTTTATCAAAAGAATACACAATAATGCTCATGTATAAAACATAGAAAACAGAAAATGAAAAACAGTAATAAAATATACTTTCTTTTCTGATCTACTATTTTTTTTTAAAGTAGCCCATAATAATAAATTGCAGTCCACTCTGTTTCGTATTGTCCGCGCTCACACATTCATTTTTCCACAGCAAGTCCTCTTCTGCTCACTTTGTCCTGCTCACCTGTGTTCACTGACTGGATTACATCACAAAGTTACAATATTCTCAACTCAAGTGTACATTTCTGGCGTGAAAGGAGCTGTTAAAATAATATTTCATTTGAAATCTTTTTGGGCAAACTGGATGAGGAACAGTGCCGCTAAAAAAACCAACAGAAACATGAGCCACAGCGTCAAACATTTGTGAATAAAACGTCTTGGGCAACTTCACAGAAATTAAAATAAACATTGTGAATTGATGTGATTGCTTTCAGTAGTGGAATAATTTAGCAAAAAAATGAGAAATTGTTGACCAAACTGCCAAATCAACACCATCATTTTTTTTTTGTTGACTGAACAAGTTGCATAACAGCATGAGATGAAGAGGTCCACTCACAGTGAACGTGTCTCTTAGTGCGGCTTCATTAAGGCAGATACAGCACATTAATCTCACTAATGGAGGTTTTGCTCACTTTGCCGTCAGATGAAGGTCACGAAGCCGGGCTGCCAGAGTGAGCTGCTTGTTTAAACAGCCGCAGTGTCAAGATGGCCGCCGCGAGTAGCGAGCCTCATTAACCCGCGCAGACACACTTGTCAGGTCACAGGCGCTGGAAATCTGCTCTGTTAATTGAACTAACAGCAGTAGTTACACCGAGACCAATGGATAGAGTGTGTACTGCAAGTCCTTTTTGACAAGAAGATGAAGAGTTTTTCCTACTTTATTATATTTTTTGAACAGAAATCTCCAGTTTGATCTTCCTTTGCCCGAGTTTCCCAATCAGCTGTGGCTTTGTGAAACTGTCCCTTGAAAGATTTTGCAAAACCATCATCCAAAGTCATCCTCATTTTTCTTTTTCTTTTCATTTTTCTCCTTTTTCTCTAGTCCCTCCATTTCTCTTTTGCTCCCCCCCAACAAGCGACTCCTCTTCGGCTCATTCGCCTGTTGAAGTTTGGACTTAACTCTGCTTTTCTGGTGTTGTCTATATGCATCCCGAGTGTGTCTTGAGCAACGTCAGCACAACTCACAGATGCCAGAATTTCCCCTGCAGGGTTAAAGGTCAAAAAGTTCTTTGAAACAAGCACGGCAACGTCACCCAGCACTCAAACGGGGGTCCAAACTCCAAATCATTTGTCGGATTCTCAAAACAACGTGAGCGTTACAGGTCCATAAACTGTGCCTCAGGTTCACTGGAAGAGTCTCTTTAAATAACGATCAAAGTTGTATGTTTATTTATTATTTAATTATATATTTATTTCATTTGCTTTGTCATCATCTCACACTATGTGTCCCTCTTTTTTAGGATCCAGTTGTTCCACCAGCACCTCCTAGGTCCGTTCATCCTTAATGTCCTTCCTTGTTGATCCGTTGTTCGTCCTTCCTCTGTCAGGGTTGTGATCAGGATAATTTACAGGAGAGCAGAGAGTGATTATGGATCAGTGAGAAAAACAGGAATCTCCATTGAAAAATATAAAATCAGTTTCCTCGTTGCTTCCTACTTTTGTTTATCCCATCCATGTTCTTCTTCCCAATCTACCTTTCCATCATTCTGCTATTCACATATAAAAAAAAACTGGCCACACAGGTTTTGTGTGGCTTGACGTGAAAAGGCAGGAGATTCATAAACAGAGAAGAGAAGGAAACTAGTCAGAAAAATGGAAGTGGTGTGTCCAAACTCATCCTGAACAAAACCCTGGAAATCCTGTCATCTATCCTTCACCATTTCTTTCCTATTACCTTCTCCCTCCCTGTTAATTCCCTCCCCCTCGCCTCCTTTTTCATCCCCCTTCTGTCCATCTATCATCCGTCAGCGTGCTATTTACACACAAACTGATCCACGAGCGTCGTGCAGCGCTTGCACTTGACGTAGCAGCACCAGTGGAACTTGCAGTGGCAGCGCTCGTGCTTATAGGTCTTGAACTGGTCGTATCCTCTGCCGCAGCACATGAGCTCGCAGCCGTCCATGCCCTCCGAGGTTTTGTTGCAGAGGCGGCCCTGCGTGCCCAGTGAGCCCGTGGTCTCGTTGCGGAGGCAGTAGTCCGGGCTGGGGTCGATGTAGACCAGGTCCTCCGGGGTCGGGGTGTTGAAGCGCTTGTCTACCAGCTCCAGCTTGCCCTGCGGTGAACAAAGGGAAGAGAGTTAATTGTGATGACATTTAAGATTATTTTTCAAGGTGATTCTGTTCAGTGTTGAGCTCATTTACACTCCGGGAGGAGAGATGCATCAGCTATGAGTTCAGTACCTTTCGTCCGATGCGCATGGCGGCAGCACTGTCGTACTTCTCCTTCAGAAACTCTCCAACACGTCTAAAGTCAGCCAACTGGAGCCAACAGGTCTTCAGGCTGCAGGAACCAGAGACTCCGTGACACTTACAGGCCACATTCGCAAGATTGTAGGCCGCCTAGAGGGGTAAGAAAGAGATGCAGGTGTTATATAGATGTGCTTAGCTTTGTTTCTTTATACATCTATATCTCATCTGTACAAGGAGGACAGAAAAAAACTGTTTGTGCTGTTTTGTCCCAACACTGGCACAAAAACACGTCTAAAGATGAAAAATGTAACAGGAACAAAGGTTCAGAAGTTTGATGTAATATGAAAGTTTTTAGACTTTGTTCTGAGTGTTTGACTGCAGGTTTATTTGCTGCTACACTGCTGCCATCTAGTGGTGACTCTGTGTAACTACTCCCTCCCTACACATTTAGCAATGAATCATCAGTGGAGGATAAATGTGTAATGTTTTAATGCTCACTTTTATATAGCTTTAGTTAATACTCCTCTCATTTGATGTCTTTTCATGTCTTGATTTGTTACACACATGCATGACAATATCTTAAGTCTGCTGTCGCCAAATGACATGGGATGAAAAAAAAATGTTGAACGGCGGTTTGAATGTGGCAGCTGTGCACTTGTTCAGCTCCTGTGGGACTAAAATTAGCTTCATACAGCCTTAAATCTCGCCTCTTCCCATTTTTTTTTCATCATCATTGTGTGGCAGCGCAGAACACCCTTTTGTAAAATTGTGCAGTAAGACAGATAAACAAAAGGGACAACGCACAGCAAAGAAAAGCAAAGAAAAGGTTTTTTTGCCCCACCAAACTAAAACAAACAGCTGACTCAGAACAGAGACGTGACTAACCAGAGGAAACGTGGCTCTATTGTAAATCAACTTTCCCACAGTCCTTACAGTATATAGAAGGGAGTTATCTTAAAGAATATGTGTGAGAGAACTATAAATTCATATATTATTAGTATATACAGCAGCAGTCATAAGTTTGGGCACACTTTCTCATTCAAGTGAATGGGAAGGTGTGTATCTTTTGACTGGTATCTCCATGATTTTAGCCAAATTGTCCCATTATGTCTTCATGCATTTGTCACTTTGAATCGTGACTTTGTAGATGTCTTTGCCTTCCAGCATTTTGTACATATGGGTATGTTAAAAAACAGAACAGGAAATACAAGATTTATAGTCCGAGCAGCAGTGAACTTAAGGGGGAGCCCAGGCCAGTTGTATTTGACCCCCCCCCCCCCCCCCCCCCCCGGCTCCTCAACACACACTCATACACACATGATTGTGTTACGTTTGCACCGTTGCCACTGGGACAATCCTCTCACACTGTACTTTTTCTGAATCAATTATTTCCGATTCTTAATTTCCCCCGACTCACACAAACCCATCACTCGGCCTCCTCACATTGCCTGATCTCAATTACCTTCTCACCTCTGTTAACCCCGGCCCCCCAAACACCCCCGACCCCCACCTCTAACCTCCTCTCCTTTCCTAGCCAGCAGGCATAGCACTCGGCACCCTCCAATCCTGTGATTCAACCTCCGTGACCCCCTCAGACAGACAGGGGACAATGACATTTTGTAGGAGCAGAGGCCGTGTTTCGAGGGTGTGCGGCTCTGTTTTATATTTCCTCACATTTTACACGTTTTTTAAATAAACTGGAAAATAAAAAGTGGACGTTATTTGCCTGCTACTGAGTAGTGTCTTTCTATCTGTCTGTTTGTCAAAGCGACAGTGGAGCTAATGAAAAGTTTTGGTGTTTTTTAAGGTTACAAAAGGTTTCATACATATATCACCAGGAGGAAATCCTTATTTTTTATGACTCCTTGTTTTATGAGCCTTCCATGTTTGCTCAGATCCCCCACTGTGAGGTTTATTAGAAGGTCAGGACCACAGTAATAAGAAAGTAAGGAATTCAACTTTATGGTCCCAAACTAGGGAGAACATCTCAAAGGATATTTGGGAGCTAAAATCTGAGTTTTTTTTTTAAACAACAGCCTAGAACTGATGTATTTCAGTTAGTTTTCAGTTTTCAGTCCTGTCTCTGTACATCCATTTAGCAATTTTCTTCTTTCTCCTATTAATAGTTTAACTAATATAATTGTTTTTTCTTCTACACGACCCTTATTTTTTTCTTGACTTTGAGCCACATTCTTTATATTACATAAACAGTGCTATAGTAACACTTAATTATTGTCATTATTCTTACTAGCTGCCAATAACCTCATGCTGTCAAATCAAACCATGCGTGTGTGTGTCCAGAATCACACTGAGCTATTTGGTGGGTCGTGCCTGCTGGGCGCAGAGTCACTGGACCTGATGAAAACACACACACACACACACACACACACACGTTCAGTCATCCGTGGTGGAGACACGGTCTCTGTGTCAGGCACAATAGGTTCTGCTCAGACAGGGTTAGGGGTGAGGAGCCGTGTGTGTGTGTGTGTGTGTGTGTGTGTGTGTACAGAGAGAGTCAGAAACAGAAAAGGGCAGAAATAGAGAAAATAACCCACCTTTTGTGAGCAGTGAATGAGGGGGAACAATAATGGAGAAAAGGGAAAGACTCTCCTGCATGA
This sequence comes from Scomberomorus guttatus, assembly GCA_038419695.1. Classification (NCBI taxonomy): domain Eukaryota; kingdom Metazoa; phylum Chordata; class Actinopteri; order Scombriformes; family Scombridae; genus Scomberomorus; species Scomberomorus guttatus. Next base: position 11,247,688 of record CM076466.1, on the reverse strand, counting down.
TCTTCTTGTTTTTACTTTAAACAATATTATTACTTTTTTAAGTCATGTTTATCTTCCTTTTAAGTTACTTCGATTCTGGGTTATACATCCAGATATATCGGCCTATTATTGGTCAAGGGAGAAGTTGCAATCTGGCAGCTGGAGGTGATGCACGCAGCTGTAACTGACTGTAAACTGACTTTCACATTATTTGTTGGTCTACTGATTCAATCTAACAATTTCAAAAAGTTTCTCTAAAACTGCCAGGAAGCTGCTGTTTTTCCTTTATGAAATCCGCCATGACCTATGACCTATTATTTTCATTATTGATTAATCTGTCTTGATTAGTCTATAAAATGTCAGTTATAGAAAAGTTGACATCCTCAAATGTCAACCCAAAGATATTTACTATAATAGAAGACTAAAATATTAAATTGTATTACATTATATTCATTTGAGAGGGTGGAACCAGGGAATTTTTGCATTTTCTTTCTCTTAAAAAACATTAATTGATTGATTGGACTAATCAATGAATCGACTAATTGCAGCTCTAACTCACTTCAATACCAAGAAACACATAAAAATGTTTAAAACTCACTTTAACTTCTGCTTGTAAACCCAAAAGGTTTTTTTAAAAGTCATGTTTGAAACTGACATGAAAGAAATTACATTGGAACAAGTTTTCCTTTTAAACGTTCATTAAGTTGCTTCAAGAGAAAAATGAATATAATTTTTACACACTGTATGACTTCAGTCCATAAACTCTGTATCTACTTGTGCCAACATTTAAGGTGTCTGTTAATCACACTTTTATTGAGTAAATAATTGCCCCCAAGATGCCATTTTTAATACCTATATCATCACATCAAGTAGAAAAATTCAGTGTATTTCATTCATGTCTTTGTGCACATTGAAATAAAGTGTTTTGTACTTTACTTTGCTGCCCAACATGCAAAGTTTGAGACAGTTATGATATTTCACTCTCAACTGAGGACCACAGTGAAGAAAAGTGCTTAAAGTAGACACACATTTGTGCTTTTTTTTTGGATCCAAACAAACACGAAGTGCTTCTCTTTTGCCAGGACCTTTTTTTATTTCCCAAATCTTCACAGTTACGGCAGCCTGTTATTGTCTTTAGACTGGGAATGTACATCTAGTTGTTTTCGTCTCTATGTGACAAGCACTGCCTCATTTGATTTGTGTGAAACGGAGACAGTGAGCCTAGGTGGCTGTGTACGTGTGTGTGTGTGTGTGTGTGTGTGTGCAGGTCTTTGAGAGTTGGGGGAGTGTGACGGAGGTCCATCCTTCACCCTGCGTCTCTGTCTCCAGACGGTTGTACACACAGACGACTACGTTGTCCGCCTTTCACACAAATCAAATGAAGCTGAGCATACACACACACACACACACACACACACAAACACACACACAGCGGCACGCCCCTGTCACCTCTACAAAAGCCCTGTGGTTTGCCTTGTTCAACCAAGCAAGACAAATCCCGCTTAGGACAAACCGGCGTGTCCATGAGGAGAAAGAAAGAGAGAGAAACAGAGAAGGAGAGAAACTGTCTTCCTCTCACTTGCTCTCCTCCTTTTCATCTTTCTCTTCTCCTCTCTTCCGTGTGGATGGACAGACAACAATGAACACCAGGGATCAAACAGGAGAACGAAAGAGAGGAGGAAAAGTTTGTCAAAAAAGTGTGTATGTTGCAGAGAGGCAGAGAAACTGTGTGTGTGTGTGTGTGTGTGTTGATATGAGGCTGTTGCAGTAGATCTTTCTCTCTCATATACTCTCTTATAGCCCCAACGGGACCCTCAGCAGAAACACAACCTCTCCAGACCCTCACCTTTGACCTCTGACACACACACACACACACACACACACACACACACACACACACACACACACACACACACACACACACAGCGTCTCTGTCTTGTAAACAGCTTAAACAAAGCTTCTCTAACTGAAGATAAACACATTCTCCTGATCCACTGTGTGCCAGAACGGGCAAATGGACCTTTTACGAGGGCGGTGTGTATAAAAGCGTGTGTGTGTGTGTGTGTTGGCATGAGTGTGTGCGTACAGCTCAGCCAAAGGTGAAAGGTTTCTTTTAGTGCATTTCTTGTAATGCTCTCTTCACCGAAGCATTCTCACACTTGGATCTTCTACTTGTCCCTGTATGGCAACCAGTGAGGTACAAAAAACCTAAGCATGCTCAAGCTACCTATCACTCCATCCATGACTCTGTTTTAATTGTTCTCTTCCTCTTTTTCACAACTTCTACTCTGAAATCTCATCGTACAATAAAAAATGTTTTCGTCCATTGTGTCGCTGCACTTATATACGTGTCTGTGTGTGTGTGACTGTGTGTTTTTAAGTGTAAAATTGTGTGTGCGTTACTCTTTTGGAATGTGCATTGACTGGGTGACCTAGCCAGACTCCAAGGGCGTTAGCAGTTATACCATTTGGACCCTCCCAATAAATAACCTACACACACACACTCACATAAATACCGCCAGGTCAGGCAATCGGGGGCCACCTTGACTCACACACACATTCCTTAAGGTATATGGTTAGGAGGAGAGGATACATACACACTTCCTTCACTACATCTCACTTCCAGATGTTGAAACTTAAGCTTCATATTGATTCTTTGACAAAAGTGTCAATTCTAAAGCCTATTTAATGATATTCTGCACGTGTTTTGTCTTTCATACCTGTCGCCCTGCTTCGTTATTCTGCAGGTTCATCAGTGTCCGGGAGTGCTCGGGCGAACCACGCGGGTAATTCTTCTCCCTCTCCCTGGCGTCCACGAACTCCCGGGCGAAGCGGTAGCCGTAGTGCACGTTGTCGCCGCAGCCGCCCCACAGCCAGTCGCGCGGCAGGTCACGGGGCCGAGCCGCTCGGCTGCAGCCGCAGGTGGAGAGCTCGCCCTCGCGGCACGCCCGGCTGATGGCGTTGACCACGCCGGCCGCGCTGATGGCGTAGGTGAAGGCTGTTTCCCTGGAGCCTGGTGGAGAGAAGAAAGACAAAATGAACCAAAGTGAAGGACAGATTTAAACATTTAAATTCTCACACACAGTTACATTTTGTTATTATGACCTTTTTTTTAAAATTGATGGTTGTGTGTGTGCATGTGTGTGTTCAGTGACAGGAAACAGGGGTAGTTGCTCAGGTTACCCCCCCCTCCCTCACACACACAGCAAACCGCCCCACACCTAACTAACAATCGACAATAGATGTGATTTTAGGCTCTTTACCTGGTAAAACTCTATAGCTTTAAAAACCAGCTCAGTGTTAAACATAAATGAACAGGATTTAATCAAGTTAAAATATTTGTTTCTCCAACATATTTTGGTAAAACTTTTTGGTAAACTTGTCCTAATTCTGGCTGATCAACCGTTATTTTAAAGGATTGTTCATTCAGATATTTTTTTAAATTACCTTTTTAACAACTAACGAATCATTGATTAATCTGTGGACTATCTTCTTGATAAATTGATTAGTCAGACGATGATGAAAAATATCCATCACTGTTTCACAAAGCCCAAGGTAACGTCCTCGAATGTCTTCTTTTGTCCTGACCAACAGTCCACAGTTTACTGTCATAAAAGACTAAAAAAAGCAGAAAAGAGTCACATTTAAAAGCTGGAACCAGAGAATTTGGACTTTTTTTTCTTAAAGAATGACTTCAAACCATTAATCAATTATCAAAATAGTTGGTATTGACTCGATGAATGGACTAATCATTGCAGCTCTACACATAATGTTTTTCAAGAAGCAGTGTCCCCTGTCTTCTGGATAATCTACCGTCCTCATTAGTGACTATTTTTTTTATTGGACCTACTTCCCAGTGAAAGAAAGGAAAGATATGTTGCTTTTAAACATTTTTCACCACTTTCATTGTATTGGCGAGGAGGCAGAAGCTCAAATGTATCTCAAAATGTGGACAAATTAAACCAAAACTATCTGTGTGGGTACATACCACTAGAGATAAGTAAAAGTAATGTGAGTAAATAGATCATATGTATTAACACTGGGGGAGGAGGTGGGCTAATGTCAGTAGATAAACTTCATCTTCAGAGTCTGATGCTGACTCACTGCACTGTGAGTCACTGAGAGCAGCTACATGGTCACTTATCAGAGGAATATATCTAATATTTTGCCATAGAGATGTTAGTCATACTCGTTTACCTGTGATCAGCTCATAATACTAGTTTATTGAGCTTATGCAGTTGCTCTCTGTAGTCAGCCGGATGCATTTCATTCAACAGACAAGTCCATATTAATGATTTGTATTCACTCTAACACCATCTAACACCGTGGAATACACAACACAGCTCGCATGTCCTATTCGCTGCATTAATACACAAACCACATCAACACACAAGGAAGAGGAAAAGCACAAAGAAAAGTGCCTGACAGGTACTGTAGGAGGTTAAGTGCTCTGAAACTCCACAATTTGCATGTGAACAGCAGCAAAGAGCCTTGTGGTACTTCTGGTCGAGGCTGCAAGATCACAGTGAGTTTTATTTCAGCGTTTGACTTCAATCAATTTTCTTTATTTTAAATATCCCGCAAGCACATACAAGACTTAATACTGAGTTTAGAGAATTATACTTAATGGTACTTTTGGTTATATAGACTTTATCCTCATATATGTTTTTTGTGGTCATTTTTTAACCTTTAACCTTGTTTTTTTAATCTATTGCTACTCAGACAGTTTAAGTGCTTTGCTGTGATATATGAAGCCTGTAGTATCACTCCATAACATATTATAGGGCTGCTGTAGTCTGGAATCAACACCAGCTAGCCAGACAGGCAGGTATGCATGCAAGTCTGAGGCGTGTGAGCTATTCATCCCCGGTTTTAGGAGCAGTCAGGATGGTCGTACATATTATGCAGCAGCAGGATAAAGAGACAGAGACACACAGAGAGAGGGCGAGTGGTTTATGAGACTGCGGAGCGCAGACTTCAAATAGCAGGTCCGGATCTGCCGGCTCGGTGTCAGCTCATCAGCGCATTTCAAAAGAGGAGCCGCAGGACAATGGACCGACTAACACCTCCATATAAACCTGGAGATAGACGGACTGTCAATAGAGAGACAGGCAGAGAGGGACGGAGACAGAGAAAGAGCAGCTTACACCTCGTCTGACTGCCCGCAGCGGATTTGACACTTACTTGTTGATGAGAAGTTTCCCACATCGCCTGCTGGGAATTAGACGCATATGATCCGGGATCCGAGCTACCGGCGGATATTTATTAAAATTACTAAGATAGTCGACTTGATACGTGTTTTTTGTCCTAATTTTTTATGCGTGTTGATAACTGCCTCTCTGAATGGTTTCTGTTCTCGTTTTAACTCGACTACCTTCCGCGTCATTGCGCGTGCGTAAAAGCTGGAAAGACAAGGGGAGTGGATTCATGTTTTGAGAAAATGCTCACTGCAGCTTCCATTAACAGTCACATCGGTGACAAAATTGGTGTAATGAGGTGTAATGAAATATATTCAGTCCAAATTGGGAAAAAAAGATTAATCCTATGGATGCTATAAAGCAGCACACATATTTGGGAGGCACATCAGGCCTGAATATGAAAGCGATGCTATTGGATATAATAAAACAGATGAAACCTTACAGTCTATTACAGTAATATTATGATGATAGACCTAAAAGACCAGAACCATAATACCTCAGTGTTGAGTACCACAGCAACACCATAATACACTTCATACTGTCAATCACAAAATGTACATTACACCACTGAACTACACAGCATCTATTCCTGCAGCTACTAAAGCCCCAAACCAAAGGTTCCAGGTAGCTCTGGAACCAGAGGATTTAATCTCAGGAAATACACTTGGAGCTAAAAGTCCCTGCTGTGCAGTCCTGTTTGTGTTTCCACCGCATCTGAGGAACCAGGTAGATCATGCAAACTAGATTGGTTTAAGTGTTAAATCTAGATAGAACAAAACTGTATAATTTTCATGAGTAATCTTTATAGTGACATGGCCTTGGCGTTATCACATCAAACATTAAAGGTCAGTGACTGTGACTGACTTTATTAGACTAACTTTTTGTTTTCATATCTTATCATGATGTCTGATATTCTGTCGCAGAGAAGTGTGTCAGTACACAGAAACACAACATCCTGTTCACTTATTCTATATTATCAGATCTGTCTATTCACTGGATCAGTTGTGACTTTATTTCATTCAATTTTACTACTTCTGCTACTGTTGAACTATTCAATATTCCTATTTGAACAATTATATACTTTACAGTGTTTTATTATTCCTGCCTGTCATTTGACTGACCTCAAATGACCTCCGTTGGCCTGTCAAGCCTTCAACACTGGCTGTGTTTACACTGATAAACACACCTTGGATTGCTGCATTATTGCCACCATAACTGCAATTTAATAGATAGACTTCTCATCAGGGTAAACATATGTTCTGTCTCATGCAACTTTATGCTTAAAAACAGCTGATCATGCATAGAATAGGAGGCAACAAAAACCTGCTTTTTAAAGGCACAATCGCTTGCCATCGCTCTCAAAGTGATTGACATGTCTTTCAAGAGAAGAAAGAAAAAACAGCAACAACAATCTTTTCTGCTGTGTTTCTGGTCTCTCAGCTTTCACTGAGCAGCAAACTCACCAATCTGCATGACCCGTCCAAACACTGACGTGTTGTCCACGGTGCTGCAGTTCCACCTCCTATGTCTGAACTGGTACTGGCACTCCTTGATGCCGGTCTTGGCTCCGTCTCCAATGTAAATCATGTGGTCCTGGTACAGCTGGCACAGCTTCCTCTGTCCCTGCAGACCGCACAGCAGTGCAGAAGAGATTATCAGAGATTAGTAGGTTAATGGTTTGATTCTTTATGGTCCCTGTGGGGAAATCCTCCCGTTGTTTGACCATTTTCTCAGAATCAGAGGCAGGGGCAGAACTAGGTGTGCTAGAAACTAGAGGGAGAAACCTTATTATTGTGATGCAACTGGTTAAACTAAGGGGCTTCTCCATAAACAATGAATGTGATGATGTTGTAGAGTCTCAATGTGCCAAGCTATGCTGTCACACCAAAATGAACTTTGTATTCTAGCATTGCTAACATGATTTAGCCAGAATCTTGTGTGTGATCGTTGTGTTTACAATCTTTGAAACTATATTTAACTGTAAGTAGAAGTCTAAAGCAGGCAGTGTTTCCCACAGCCAGAAACTTACCTGAGAGAGACCAGACAGCTGACTGCAGAGAGGCTGAGCTCCAATGATGTACATCTCTGGCCGCTGGATCGGGGTGAGCGCTAGTGACCTGTGAGACAGAAGCCATATAAAGTCTAAATTTTAACTAATAAAATGAACCTGTTAAGATAAAAGAGGAGTGGCGCAGGCTGTTTCTGTGTGATGTACAACTCTGGGTAGAGGTCAGCGCTGCAGAGGACAAAGTTCAAATGCAGGTTTTATTTGTGAAACTGGCCTATAAACTGTAGATAAATAAACTCTCCTGGTCTACATGTCTGCAACCACTCACCTCATGTTACCTTTTGTCCAACAAAAACAACCAAATTAACAATCTGAATCATGTTTGCCTTAAAAGGAAATGATAGAAGCAACAATCTTCCTAAAACACAGAAAATCACACAGATAATCTGTCTGTTAACTCTTTGTGACTGAGATGAGCCCTGCCGTTTAAAATTTCTCTGAAGGAACAGAAATCAAATTGTGTGGATATTTTCCTTATTCAGAGAGCTACAAAAGAAAGTCTGTGCTTCCTAGATATAAGATACATGTCACATTCATGAAAATATGGCACTATTTTGGCAGTAAGAGTGCATTTGTAAGACTAAGTTTACTGCTGAGGGGCAAATTCTGATACCATGTAATCTTGTGGATGGACCCATGATCCTACAAACTTTAATCTTCCTCTGATTCTACATAAACTGACAGGAAGGTGACCTCCACAAGCATCCAAACTAACCTGCACACACCCTCCACTACATTATCACAAAGTTAGCTGAATAGCATTCTGTAAGTCAAGAACAAGTGTGGCTGATTGAGGGTCCTCTGGGCACAGCAGCAGGCTGCTGTGCAGGCCATTTGGGGCTCAGTCAGGGTAAATATTGTGACAGAGCCTTCACATTTGTTCTAGTCGCTGTTAGTGCTCCACCACACGACTGGATCGCGGCATGATGCAGAACTACCCCCCAAAACACACACACACACACACACACACACACACACACACACACACACACACACACACACACAGATACACAAGAGGCAACACAGTGGCATCTATAACTCACAATTTTCCATTTGTCATCAATAGTTTAGAAGCAAAAAAGTGGGGATATGGTGAGAATGTGAACCGTAATTCGTGCGTAAAACTACACATGCGCGCATTTTAAGGCCGGTGCAAATTCAAAATGAAACTCTAATATAGGACAAAGTCTTATATGATAGGAAGTTTGTGTAAGCTGTTTTAACCAACTCAAAAAAGTCTTCTGAGAATCTATCTGTGCGCTGCTAATAATCACCAAATGGGGGACAGAGTTCATCCACGTTGCCGATCTTTTAAAATAATCAATATATTGCCAGTGATCAGTTACTCACCACCATGAGTTGGCATCCACCACCAGCAGTTGGGAGCTGCAGGCGAGGAAGGCGGCTGCCAGGAGCAGATGTCGGACGGCGCCGGTTCGCCTTCTCCGGACAGGCCTGTTGTCCATGGTCCGCCGCGTCACCGCCACAAAGCCGGTACTGGGGAAAGTGCTCTGCTGTTGAGACATGGGCAGAAAGTGAGGAGGCGTCCTGCTCGGTCCTGCTGGATCTTTGGGTCAGGATGCAAACCCTGCAGTGGGTCCGAATCCGATCCACTTGTGTCCTGTGTTTTCCACACTTGTTAATCTATATTATCAGTCCGCAGTCTTTCCTCTCTCCCCAAGCCAGTCTCTAGTGCTTAAAAAACTGCCATAAAAGCCTTAAAAAGTAAACCACAGAAGGGCAATTTTGTAATCCCCAGAAGGTTTCACTGGGGATGAAAAGATACAAGCAGAACCCTAGTCGATATTAGTGGATCTGGAATTACAGCAGCATGTTTCCAAAAGGTCAGAGCCTGCTTGTAAAATATATGAGTCCAGTTAAAGTCCAATCCCAGGTCGTGCGTAAAATGGTTTGGTTTTCAGCTGGGTTTTTACGCACTTAAACATGAATGGAGAAGCGAAACAGAGGCGAGTTCTCTGTCGCTAAAAAAAAAGAGGAAATAAATAAAACAAAGCAACAATGTGAAGCGTGTGATCCGTTGTTGTCTCGGGGAAAGATTAACAAGGAGATTAAAACGCTAATTGAGCAGCAAAGCGACTGTTCCTTTCCCTTCCTCTCCCCTCGCGGCCACTCCACATCTCCCTCTCCCTCTCTCTACTACACTCCTCCTCTTCTCACCCCCACTTCACCTCAGAAACCCTCTGCCCTCTCTCTCTCTCTCTCTCTCCCTCCCTGTTTTACGGCCATACATTGCGCGCGCCTGTGTTTGTGCGCGCGCAGAGTAGAACACCAAATGGGCTTTGGACAAAGTCAACTCTGAGCCAAGACTGGGAGCACCTGTGATGCTGGTGACCTTGCGTCCAAAGCGTTTGGAAATGAATGACATCAGTTTTGACCTGGTGGATCCTGTAAAAATATTCAGCATGTATGACATTGTTTTTGGTTTTGGGGATCGATTACCCTAATTACTTCCTAGAAGTGTTTTTCTGAAGAGGCATCTCTTCCATCTCTGGTCAGTGATCAGTAAATTGTCTATACAGAAACCCTTAGTCTGCTATGTGTATCCCCAAAACAGAGAGATGGGAGAATTATATGCACGAGCTGGGTGGGGGTTGGTCGTTTTTGGAAAACCTCAATCAAAGAGTTCACGTGCGTCAAATTCCTTCTATTGGCTGAAGTGAATAATTTGTTTGAATAAAAGGTGAGCGCTTCAAAAACACATAATCTCCTCTTCTTTGGTCTGCGAAAATAAAGGGCAACCCCCCCTAACCCCCCTACACACACACACACACACACACACACACACACACACACATGTATGCACGGACACATAGACGGTCAGGAGTCCTGAAAAGTCCTGAAGTAAAGAAAAGGCGTGTTGAAGCGAGCTCTCCCCAATTCATAACCCGGTCAAAGACAAACTGCGGCTGGGTCGGTGGGCGGTGAACCTGCAGAGGAACAGACTCTTTGATCTGACTCAGTGCTTCTCAAAAGAGAGCGTCCACAACCAAAGGTGCGCAAAGGGAAGATTAGACCAGGGCCCCCCAAGCTCCTAGTTTTTAAAACATTCATTAAAAAAAACTATGCTTCCTAGAGGGTCATTAGTTTTAGTATAGCCTATTTCACACCAGCAACAGTACAAAAAGTCATAGGCTAAAGTACCAAAAGGTCTCCAAACTCACATAACAATGACTGTAGGAATATTATGACAATATTACGACAATTACGCATGTTATAGCTACAGGATATATGAATTCCTCAAGTTCACAATCGCACTATTTTAAACCACAAAAACGCTATAATTAGTTCTGGGGCGCTGCTGAAATATCCTTTATAGTTAATTTGTTTTGTCTGATAAACAAGGATACAAATTTTGGAATAACACGTATTTTGATTTTCATTTATCCACATTTTGCCTGCGTAAAAACAAATTCAATGGAAAAATAAAATAAATATGTAGGTTATAAGATCAATTTGCATAAAATTTGAATGAGCAGCAGAGAGGAGATCTACTTAACATTCCTCACTAACAAAGGTCACTCTAAAGTGTGAGTGTATCATACATAACATTTTTAAAAAAGTCTAATCAGTATTCTCATATAATGTGATATGTTGAGTTGTGATCCATCTTCATCATTCCACACCTCACTATAGGGTTTCTAAAAAGGAGGTGTTTCTGTGGAGAGCAGCAGCAGCAGAGTCGGATGTCACTCGTCTCTGCATGATAATAGACCCGCAGTAATGTTAAGCAGAGGCCGCACACCTTTCATCTCCCGGGGGCCCTAAACTCCCCACACCATACACACAGACACACAGACACACACGCACGCACACGCGCACACACACACACACACGCACACACACACACACACACAATGTGAAGTGATCTAACTGGCTGCCTTCAATATACATCTGATTGATATTCTGCAGTGTTTTGTGTGTGTGTTGGCAGGTATTGGGTCAAAGTCAGGTTGAATAAACAATGAAACAGTGAGATACATTTTGGGAAACGTAATTAGGTTATAATATATTGCAACAGAAAAACAAAACTGGTCCTGTCCGCAAGTAACCCTGAGACTGAATTTCATTTTCTTTCTGCTTGAGTCGGTGTCTTCTTGTTTTTCCACAGGTCTCTCCATGTAAACAAAGTGCACCTTGTGTCAGCCTGATGTATGCTCAGGAGGTTACTGTGACAACAGCGCCTTCATCTGGTGAAACGTAAACATTGACTTCTCTCAACATGAACTCATCCAGCTCTGACTTTTTAATATGATACTACAAGAATCTACTTTGGACATATTTTGATGTTTAGGTGCATAAATGAACACTGAAACAGGTTTTTCTTGCTGTAATCATTCCTCCTGTTCATACTCACCATTAGAAGACCCCCTGCAAATGAGCTTACAATGTAAGTGATGGGGGACAAAATCTGCAGTCCTTGTTTTGAGCAAAAAAGTTTATCTGAGGATAATATGAGGCTTCAGCCATCTGAGTTGGTCAAAGTGGATATACTGTATCTCCCACAGTTACAGCAGTTACAGTCTTTTTAGTAAAAAATCCCTCTTTGTGTCTTGATGGACAGTGTTTTCCTGTTCAGCTGCAGTGAAAGGATCGTAACAAAGAATGGGAATTTTTCACTAAAAAGACTGTAACTTTAAAAGATATTGACTTGATTTGACTCATGTGAATGGCTAAAGTCTCATATTAGCTTCAAATAAACTTTTTAAAATAGATTTTTGCACAGAAGCACTTGTGGATTTTGTCCCTCATCACTTACATTGAAAGTACATTATGAAGGGATCTCTTAAAGGTCAGTATGAACAGGAGAATTGAAGTGAAAGATTCTTTAGGCTGTTCCTTCATGTGTTAAATCATAGGAGAAACCTACTTAATCAAAGTACATTGAGGTAACTTGCAGGTAAACATTTTGTCAGGAGTGGGATTTGAACCCACGCCTCCATGTGGAGACCAGAAGTCCCTTTGCTCAGGAAGGAGTCAATCCTTGAGTCTGGCGCCTTAGACCGCTCGGCCATCCTGACAACTGACCTCAGACATCATCAAAGTTGATTTGTACTTTTGACAGATCATTGCCCATCAAATCAGCATTGGTTGCATTAAAGTGAAGACAACATATTTGCGCAGAGGGAGGACTGCAGATTTTGTCCCCATCACTTACACTGAAAGTGCATTATGAAGGGATCTCTTAATGATCAGCATGAACAGGAGGAATGATTACAGAAAAAAACATGTATCAATGTTCATTTGGGCACCTGACTATTGTTTTATGTTAGACTTATCCTTTAAGAAACCAGAATCCATATAACAGCTCTGCAAATTGACATTGGATCTTAACAAAACATAATAAGAATCCCATACAGCTAGCAAACATTGTGGCTCAGCATGCAGAATGTCCTTGTATCCTGTATCACACTTCAAGTATGTTTAGCCTGTCTCTGTATGTTATTGTAACAGCTGAAATATTTGGCATAATGAAAGGCTGGGACACAGCAGTGACTCGGCATAATGACAGAGCAATCAGCTGCTGCCCTGTTGTTAAAATGCACAATCTGTAAATGACATTACATCACCCCCTACTGTTGCCTTACCATACAGTCTGCGCTTTATAGATGTTGCTAGAAACTGCAGTAATTCTGCTCTATCTCTCCTTTTCATGTATGTGGCCCTTAATGTTTACAAAGGATAAAGGTTAGAGAGAGGCCTCATTAAAATTCTTGTTGATGTTTTTCCATTACAAGAGAAAAAAGGATCTGAATTATGGTTGAGACATCTGTGCTAAATTGAAATAAATAGGTTTCCCCTACTGGGATTTTGGCTAATTAAAACATACTGATTGTCTCCTTGTGTGGGAACTAAAGAGAAACAGGCCAGCAGCTTATTCTGGGATATGACCCAGAGCTTCAGAAATACTGGGCTGGAGCAGCCACACTGTGCTCAGCAAGATTTACTGGCAACTTGTGATGTACCGATTGAAACACAAGGAGGAGCAGTTCAGCCATAGTACAGACTGCAGCCAAGGAAAGCGGGTAAAATGAGACAGGGAGGGGTGAGGGCATGGACAGAAAACTTGGACCAAGTGAGCTAAAGAAAGAAAGAAAGAGGTAGGAGGGTAAAACAGGGAGAGTGAAAGAGAGAGGGAGTGTCCAAGTAATGGATACAGAGAGAGAGACAGACAGAAAGAGGGATAGAGAGCGAGAGAGGACTAGTCCCTAGAGGATATGAGCAATAGCCGTGCAACAGGGAGCAATGCCTGAGAAACTCGGCAGCTCCTCTCTGGATTAACAGCAGCCTTGCTTTTTATTGCCTACAGTGCCAGACTACAGCGAGCGAACCAGCCAGCTTTCTCCTGCAGGGAAACCAGCTGCGGCCGGCTGATCTAGTCGGCTCTGATCCCCTGGAAGGTGCTCATGCCAAAATGCTAAATATCAATTTTTAGAAATGACTGTCACTTGAAAATTGATCACCCTCTAGCTGAAAAACCAAAAATCCTCAGAATGTCGGGGGAGGCCAAGGAGGAATATAAAAGAGAGGGGGGTGAGACTAGATGCATGGAGGGAAATGCAGTCTCTTTCCCGACTCTACAGACCAAAACTGTTGTCAGGGAATCCAAATCCAAAAATGTCACACAACCATTTTCCCCCTCTTTTCTCTGAGCCGCCTCCACCATAAGGTCAAAGGTCAGGTTCACTTATAGACCCCTGGAGCTTGCATCGTCTTTGCAGCGTCTTTCTCAAGGACATTTCAGCACACATTGTTCAATACTGTAACGATTATAGAATTCCATGTATATAATTAAAGGGGACATAACGTTTTTTGTGACTTTCTGTTATTTTGATACTATTATGATGTTGGCTGTCTATGTTAAACATAGTCAAAAGTTGCAAAACTTGTGGTGAACGTATGTAAAAATGCTGCCTTCAAGTCAAAAAGCCAGTGCTTCAGCCTGCTCTGAACGCTTCGTTTGCAATGTTACCTCTGCCTCCTCCTCCTGATGACATCATATTGTGCATATCTGTTCTGTAATATTTTGTTGCTGACATTGTCACTAATGTTGTTCACAGGCTGTTGGTGTTGTCCACTCGCATATTTTGGATTGGATTTGGGCTCGAACATGTAGAGATGTTTTTGAGAAGTTTATATTTCGAGTATTTGTTTATTGACATAGCCTCCGTAGCCGCTGGAGGTCTGCTGAGGGGCAGCTTTCAGAAACTAACCAATCAGAATAGAGTGGGCTCATTGGGAGAGGGGCCTTAAAGAGACAGGAGCTAAAACGGCCTGTTTCAGACAGAGGCTGAACTGAGGGGCTGCATAAAGGGACTAGTAAAAGATAAATGAGGTTTTTTGAACCGTAAATCATGCAAAGATATAACAGTAGAGCCCCAGAATAAAAAATATAGACCTGGAAATGTGCATGATTTAACACTTGTTTCCATCTGTCAAACACCATCTGTAAAAAACATTCAAATAGCTTAATAAACGGTTTACAGCGGGTTTTATCCTTTTTAAACTTTTGTTTGTTTTACCTTTCTTCCTGTTGTGTCATATTACATTATTCAGTCACAGTGATTAAAACATTTTCTCTTTGCATTTTTAAAACTTCAACAATTTTGTCTAATGTATATAGTATGTTATCCTATTGTTATATTTCATTATATTTATAGTGTATTCTAGTATATTCTTTATATATTTGTGTTTGTATATATATTGTATATATTTCTATAGATATATTTCTCTCTTCTAGTGTTGATATGTATATTTACTGTGTGTTTTCCATCCCGTCTTTATTTCTGTTCCTCTCCCAAAAACACACGTACTGTATGTACACACACACACTTCCCTGGGGGGAATGTAGTGGGACTTGGAGGCAGCTGAGAGGGGCTTTGGAGAGGCCTTGGGCTTCATATCTGCCTCTTTGTGTTTTTATCTACATGTGTGGTTGCATGTACGATTCTCTTTTATTCCCCGCTTCTTTCCTCCCTCATCCTCCCTTCCCTCCACATTCTCATGCCCCCCTTTCTCATTTTTGTGTCGTCTTCGTCACGCATGCTCTCCCCCTCCCCTCCTTCACCCCTTCCATCTCTCTTTCCCCAACTCTGTCCATCGCCTCCCTCCTTCCCTCCATCCATCCTTCTGTCAGCTGGCAGAAGATGAGTCATGCCTCTAGCTGGGAGGCTAAAACTCTCTCTCTCTCCCCCTCGCTCTAAATATATCTTCTCTATACTTCTCCACCTCGGTCTTTTTACATCTCTTTCTCTCAGTCTTTCTCACACTTCTCTCGCTCTGCATCGCCATCTGTTTCTCCACATCTCTCTGCTTTGTTCTAGCGCTCCACTACGAAGCACTTTTTCTCCTTCCTCTCAGTTTCTCTCGCGCCTTTCTGTTTCTCTCTCTGTCGGTCTGGAAGTCAGATTGCCATTTCTGTTTTCTATCTATCCATCCCTCTCTCCATCTTTCCTTCTTCTCTCCCTCCCTCTCTTTCTCTCGCAATCAACTGTGCAACTGGGCACCTATAAAAAGCTGTTTTCACCCTTCCTTATCTCTTAACTGTGTTGATGTGAACACATGTTCACTCCTCCTTGTTCTCCCCATGATACAACTTGTAATACATCTACTTGTTCATACAGTCCACAGTATATCTAGTGTGTAGTCTATGTTATTTTACAGACCTGCATTTAGTCTGTTTTTAGCAGCGAAGTGAATTTGAGGAGCTAAGCTTCAGAGCTAAGCTAATGCCATTTACATCCACCAAAATGTTAGCTTTATATTCGGCTCTACATTAAATATGGCAAAATTGAAATATATTATTCTAAACTGAAATTTATGGAAGTTTAACTTCATGGTGATAGTTTCTTGGCTGAATGTCACTAGCTAGTACTATTACCTATTAGCTGTAAGTAGTGAGTATCAGCTAATGGTTGTAGTGCCCAACTTAAAGTCACATAATACGATATCTCATTTTGTTTGGCTGCTGTATGAGTTTTTAACTTTTTAGTAAATTGTGGCAGGTTATGCACATTGCAACATCGGCCTTAGGTTCCTGAAATACTGAACTTACTTTATAATCCATCCTGCTGAAGTGCCTCCCAACAAAAGTTCTTGAACTCATCTCATCTGGTTGAAGAATCTAGTATAGTGGGAGTCTAAACTACTAAATCAGCCCAGACTAGCCCTGTTTGGCACCTCAGTGGAAATAAGACAGCTACAGTGTGGTTGGCCTTGTTTGGCACTGGACTGGAACCCTGAAAGAGGCTGAATCCCTGATCAGGAAGCCCAGGGATAAGTCACCAAGGCTGGGCCAGATCCCCTGATTTCCCCCTGGTGCCCTGGAGCTCCGCTGGTCAAACTACACTGGTCTCCTGATCCCTTCCCTGGAGAAATTATAGTAGTACACACACACATGCTCAAACATGCACAAACAGATTTACAAGCATAAAGAGAGGCATGTGCACTCTCACAGACACACACACACACACACACACACATTTTTTCTCCCTGCCTCACTCACCTTTACACACACACACACACACACACACACACACACACACACTCACACACACACTGTAAAACTGCAATCATATTCAATTAGAAAAGAGATACAAGTAATAAATCTGCAACTACAAAGTTAAACTAAGAGAGAGACACACACGCACACCTACAATGTGGATCAGAGCAACTTTCACATGTTCATCAGGGGATGAAGTGGTGCAAGTCTCGGCTGGTCTGGCCTGATTTACTGCTCGTCTCTGAATTGATTCATCCGGCCTATAAATCCCCTGGAAGCTTTGTACTGTGTCAGGTCAGAAAACACACACACACACACACGCACACACTGGTGCACACAAAGGTGTGAAAGCATGAAGATCCTTCCTCACAATATGTCCCAACTTTGGTGGTTTTGTTAAATTCAGTTCATTGCCTGTGTGTGCATGTTGACTTTTAATCTTTACCATTGTCTTCGTTTTCCTTAATCCATCCTTTTTTCCAACCCATCCTCTCCTCTTTTTCCTTCCTTTGTTCTCTGTCATAAATTCAGAGTTGTGATGTTTAATTCAGACACAAATAATGTATTTGGATGAATTATTCACAGGGTGGTTATCAGCACAAAGTTACAAAGTTCCTCTCTTCTTCTCTCTATATCTGTCCATTTCCTTTGCCAAATACCACACATTCAAATACTACAGACTTACTGCTTTAGAGGACAATCAAATTAATTTATTTGTTATCTGTTTGTCTTCTCAAAGTTTATCTCTTGGACTTGCTGGTCCTGTGAGGCAGTGAGAAATACCTGTCAACTCAAAGGATGCAATTTCTCACAACAAATATGACATTAATAAAATGTGCACTACCTAAATTTGGAATTAAAAATGTCTCTGATTATTTAAAAATTCTTTAATGTGGGAGTGCAGCACATTCAGTCACTGATGAGTCATGAGTTTGTCTTGATGCTTTGCTCACTTGCTGCTGTTTATGGAGACAGAATGCATTTCACTCAATATTACAGATATTTCACTTGCAGTGTCTGAGAAATGCTTCTGCCTTGAAAGTATCTTTATTCACACTTGTCTCTGTCTTGAGAAAATGGTTTTGCACAGTTTGGTTTTCACTCAAGTCCAGTTATGTTTTTAGTCTTCTATCTGCACTTGTGACTTTTGTCTTGAAGGTAGCAGGAAGTAACAGACAGAAGAAGTTGAAAGCAGTTCCCCAAAAGAACTCAAAACTCTCCAAAAGACTATCTCTGTTTGATATTGGCAGGAGATCTGACACTGGAAGGAGAGGACTTGAAACAGTTATCACCATTTATGGGTCTGATTGGCAGTAACAATGGGGAAAAGCTATTGGAACAGTGTCCAGATGCCAAAGATCCTCACAGATAGTCGTCCAACACAAACCATAAGAACAGCATAAGGCCGAGGAAGGTTGGGAAGAAGACGCGGACATCTTAAACTGCTCTCAGTTACAGCACAGCCAGAAGTAAATGATTCACATTTATGATTTAGGGCCAATATTAGTTTATTGCAGATACAGGCGGGTGACAAATGAAAGGAAAAACCGTAACAAATGAGTGGAGGAACATAACTAACGCAGATGCTTCCACACAGGTGCACTGCATGGTACAATTAAGCAATTAACATCCAATCATGCTCTGTGGCATGTATAAAAATGCTGAGCAGGCCAAGTTGATTCTGATTTTGTATTAACAAGAGGAAAATATCTAAGTGACTGAAAGAGAGTTCATTGTTGGGGCACCGATGGCAGGAGCTTCAGTCACAAAGACTGCTCAGCTGGCTTGTGTTTGAATAGGAACAGTGACTCAAGTGACATCTGCATTTAGATCTATGGGAAAGACGTCAGTAAATAGGGTTGTCGACAGCGCAGGTTTGATGACCGTGATGCTCGTGCATTAGTGCGATATGTTAGCAAAAACAGAAGAGCAACTTTTCCTCAGGTGACTGAGAATGTCAATGCAGGACGTGATCAGACTGTGTCAGCAAGAACAGTTCGTCGACAATTACATAGAGAGGGATATTATAGTAGGGTGGCAGTGCATAAACCCCTCATTACAAAGATGAATGCACATTTGAGAGTTCAGTGGTGCAAAAACCATAGGCACTGGTCTACAGAGATGTGGCAAAAAGTGATATGGTCAGATGAGTCATCCTTCACCATATT
Source organism: Scomberomorus guttatus (assembly GCA_038419695.1). Classification (NCBI taxonomy): domain Eukaryota; kingdom Metazoa; phylum Chordata; class Actinopteri; order Scombriformes; family Scombridae; genus Scomberomorus; species Scomberomorus guttatus. The sequence continues at coordinate 11,228,755 of CM076466.1, read as the reverse complement.
CTCGACAAGTGGGCGAGTGCATGTGTGACATACAAGAGAACGGTACAGGCCTGAATGAGGTGGGGGGCATTTTGCTGGCATGGTTTGGATCGACTTGTCCCCTTAGAGGGAAGTCACCAGATCTCAACCCAAGGCGCACTGAAGCTGTTCTGGTGGCACGTGGTGACACTTTATGTTGGTTTTTCCTTTAATTTAGGGCCACAAATAGGTGATTTCCTTTTTCTGTCACACGTATAAATAAAATGGATTTCCCTGAGTGAAACTTGAGGGTATAAGATAGCTGACACTCAAATACCAGAAAAGAAGACTTAAGAAAACTTATTGGTTAGGTAGTGGTCTTTGGGATTTAAACTATGTTTGGTCTTTGACCTTATTTAAACTCTGCTCATAACACATGTATTTCAACATTAAAAACCTCCCTGGTGCAATTTCTAAGATTGAAAATTAGCTGTTTTCCACCTTCATGGCTCCCTGCACAAACACAGACAAACCGAGAGATAGAGTAAAAACCCAGCCGGATAAACACGCGCACACACACACACACATACACACACACACACACACACACACACACACACACACGTACACAACACCTACTCACACACAACAATATGCAGCCTATTCATGCCAACAGATGACAGAGTGCATTGAGAAAATGCCAAAATGCTGACTACTGAGGGGGAGAGAGCACGCGGCTGAAAAATCTCCTATGTCAGACTGCAGAGCTGGCAGAAAAGAAAAGCATTGTTGAGGGCACACACACACACACACACACCTAGGCAGCCTGTGTGGTGCAAAAACTGGAGCAAGGCGGCAGGGCATAACACACGCACATATGTACGCACACACACAGCCTGTGAGGCATTGTGGCGAGACGGAAGCATGACGAGCTTTCAGAGAGAGGGAAGAGAAAGCGAAAGCAAAGGGAGAAAGAGAAAAGAGAAAGAGACAGAGATAGGGATAGATGGAGAGGGATAAAAGAAAGAGAAGAAAGGAGGCTCCTGGCAATGACTTCTTGTTGTCTCTCTTTGTATGTACCCCCATCATCCATATTCTTTTTTTCACTAATACCTCACCATTCATTGTCAATGTCATCTGAAACCTCTACTTCTCTTTAGCTGGTTAAAATTTCTGAAATGAATAAAGGGAGAATATGGGATAGAAGAGAGTGAGAAAGAAGCCAAAGCAGTACACCAAAAGAGAAATGGACATGCATCAAAAACACCTCGTTGTCTAATTTATGATGCCGTTTTTAACAGAATGATTTTGAAGAGGTGGTGGATGGAGGGACAAGGCCAACAAAGATGAGAAAGAACTTCATCAGCGTGAGGTGAACTTCTGAAAGCTGATGAACTGGATTAGAAAGTTATTGTCACAACACTATTTTACCGTTTGTATTTGTATTATTTTCTCATTGTACATGATGTCAACAGTCCCGATTCCAGTCGTAAGCGTTTAACATGTTTAAAACAATCTTAATAAGAACAAAGGGCAGGCGATTCAAATGATTTTATCTGCCTACTGTCAATACCAGGTGTACAAGAGTGAAATACATTTGTTCAGGTCAGACATGAGGTCAGGTCAACATATTTAAAATCGTCCTCATAATGGTTATGTGTGTCACAGTTAGCACTCTGGCAGGATTAAATACAATTTGATGGCGTGTCAGAGCTATTGTGACAGCTTCTATTTCTATGTCCTGCTCTCTGCTCCCTCAAAAGTAAGCACTGCCAAAACAATTAAAAAAGTTTATTAAAGTTGAACTCACTCACTTCCATTTAAATGATCTGATTTCGGGGGAAAAAAAATTTGTTTTTAATGCTGGTGTGACCGGGATCTACGACAGAGAATGGGAGGCATGAGAGGGCTGAAAGTAATGAAAAAACAGGGAGGGAGAGAACGGAGCAGAGGATCTTTGAAGGCAGATATACACACACCGGTGTTGTATTGTGGGACACAGTAGGCAAGGTAGACTGGTCGGACGCATACTGGAGATTTTTTCTGAATCACTACGACATGTGGGGTATGTTTGGCACACTGCAGATTTTGCTTTTGTTTGCATACTGCATACTACCTGCTACATTTTGGCCAAATCAGAATATACTGCTAGTATAGTAGGTGGTTTGGAAATCAGCCATAGACTGTGTTTCAGCACTGCACAGGTGAAGCACCGGTGAAGGAAGGAAACACCTGAAGGAACATAAAAGATTCATCACTTGCAGTGTACAGTAAACACACACACACACACACACAAAGGCTCTAACGTAGGGCATTGTTACTTTCTGCTTTCTCTTTCATATGAGTGGTGTGTGCGTGGACACTTATATTTTTTATGTGTGTGTGGTTGTGTGTATGACATAGAGAGAATCTACAGAGTCATGGTAATATCCATTCAGGGAGGTGTCGGCTTTCGGGGGAGGGGGGTGGGGGGGTGGGGGGTGGGTTAGGGGGGGGGATAGACGTGTTGACACACGCCTACGTAACCTTGGCAACCAGCAATCGCCGCAGGTGCAGATGAAGCACGTTGTCGAGGCGAGCAATTATCCAGTTAGAGCCCTCCCCTGAATCATCAAATACAGACACATAAAGTCACACAAACACACGCACAAGCTTTTACAAAAAGAGACACACACATCAGCCACATGATGGGTCACATGATGAGCAAAATCTTTGGAGGCACTTTGGGGAGGTGGCACACACGCACACACACACACACACACACACACACACACACAAACACCAAATATCACTCCAGGCATCATGTTCTCTCCATCTAGCCTCTTCTTTTTTCCCTTGTAGCCCATTTTTCTAATCTCCATTTTCATATTCAGGAAACAGCATGTGGCTGACCCTCTTTCTTTCCTCCACTGATACATCCTCTAAAAATACTCTTCCTCCCTTTTTCTCTGACCCGTCTTTTCCCCCCTTTTTCCTCTCTTTTTCCTCTCCTCTACTCTCCTTTCCTTCCATCCATCCATCTCCCTCTTCCTCCTCTCTCGCTCAGTGTGAGTGCTAGCTAGGGCCCAGCGGGTTTTCTAAGAGAGGTATGACACACCGCAGCAGCACACACACACACACACACACACACACACACACACACACACACACACACACACACACACACACACAGATGTGATATGAGGCAGACAGAGGGAGACAGAAAAACAGAAAAGTGCATGCTGAGCAAGTGCACTCGCACACACACAGGCAGGTCATGCAGAGAGAGGCTCAGCTACTGCTGCTGAAGAGAGGGGCCTGTGGCATATAGACCTGCCTCTCTGTTTTCACCTCCTCCCTTTTTCTTTTCTATTTATTTCTTTCTCTTCTACCTCACTGTTCTTTGTCATATCTCACTTGTTTGTCACGATCTTGCTCTACAGGCAAAATAGGAAAGAGTACAGTCTGCTGACAAGAAGTAACAGCCTAAGAAGACACACACACACACACTCCTGGTATTAAAAAGTTTGCTAATAACCTCCTACACAGCGCAGTCTGGCTGGCGGATTTAAACCCACATTGCCTGGGTTTTATATTCCGTCTTGAAGCTAACAAACATAAAATTTGTAAAGACAACTGCTCCAGGGCCAACTATCAGCCACAGTGTACAGTTTAACAGAGCATTTGGGTGAGGCAAATCACATTATGGTTTATGACCACAGCAGCAAACTACTTTTTGTCTGCACCCCTGGTAAAATCCCAGGAAGTTTGTCCAGCAAACTGAGCGGCCACAGCCACAATTTGGCCACATTTAGCTGGGAGTCGGTGTTAATCTGTCACCCTGTTTATAACTCAAGGTGTTTGCACTATCATTATAAAGCTTGGTATTCATGTCAGGATCTCTATTTTGAAAATGCATGACACACTGTGCGCCCGAGTACCAAGGACGTAGGTGTTGGCAGCCACAGGGGACAGTGCAGTTAACTGCTTTGTTCTGCCCTTGATGAAGTTACAGGATATAAGTTAAAAGCAGGGAAGGACATTAATGTTAGTCACCGCGCAAATTTGGTCGATTTTAAGTGCTTTGCATTTATAAATGTAATAATTTTAAGCTTTAATGTAGTCTAAAACGTTCACATTAACGTCTACAGCAAACATTGCAATGCTATTTACGACAATAACTTTACCTATTTGGAGGTGTGAAGTAACTCATCACTTTACTGATGACCTGAAATACAAATCATGCAAATATCAAGAATCTATAAATAGGCCATTATATGTTCTAATACCTATAATTTATATACATTAAGTGCTTGAGTTGTACATTAACAATAGCTTCTAAGAGCTTGTGAGAACTCCAGTAAATGCCTTCATTATAAATAACAGAGAGGTGATGCTTATAGGAGCAGGAATAAAGACCCAAACTACAATGTCGGCATCTACCACATGTTGCTCCATTATTTTCTTTTGGTCAGTGTTTCTGTAGAGCAAAAACATTTGGTGAATATGTTTTTTTCACAAAATGAATTTGACTCAAATCCCAGCATAATTCCTGTGATCATGAAAAGGTTTAGAGTTGTGGTCATGACCATGTCCCCTCCAGCTAGAGAGAGATATTGCGATATAACAGAGTTTGTGCTGTTGGCATCAATATTTTTACGGTTTTAAATTGTAAATCTAGAATATTTTTTTCTTCTGATTATCATTATTAATATATTTTTCTTGTGATAATGTACATTGTATTTGGCTTTGGCAATACTGTGTCCTCAGCATTTATGCCAATATTTTATTGGAAAAGGAGAGAAAAGACTACTGTGACCTGTCCACCAGTCTGAGTCTAAAATGAGAGAGAACGAGAAAGAGGGAAAGTAGGGAAAAGGGGCAGAAAGAGAGGATTAAAAAATAAGACAGACAGAAGTGGGGATGAGGCCTGGTGATATGAGGTAGAGGATGGGGAAGAAACAATCTTTCCAGCCTCGTTATTTATTATTAATTCAATTTTCGTCCTTGTTTCTTTCAATGTAGTCATGTTAGAAAGGAATCATTTTACACGGGTAACTTTTTCATGTATTTGTACTGAATTAAAACAGACTTGAAAAAACATCCAAACCTATCCTTTGAGGTTGAAGGAGAACAGAGAAGTGGAAGAGGAGAGCCTGTGTCAGTTGTGCACGGCTGCTTCTTCCCATGTAAAAGCGTCTGTTTGTGCAGCTCCTCTCCCTCTCTCTTATCCTCACCTGATCACGGTTGCCTCTCTCCTCCTATCGCTCGTTTTCACTCTGCCTCTATGTTTCTCATCAGCTCTTCCTCCCTCTCTCTCTCTCTCTCTCTCTCTCTCCTTTGCTCTTTCTCAACCACTCCGCCACACTCCACTGGCTTCAGCAAACGGCTCCGCTGTCATATTATCTCACACACACACACACCGCACACACTCACACACACACACACACACACACACACACACACAGAGAAGCCAACAGAGATAGCACATATAAAAAATATACTGTTTACACGCAAAGACCACATATGCACAAACACGTTCTTCTGTCTGTGCACATGCACACATACAGATAAACATTGAGACACACACACACACACACACACACACAAAGCTACTCTGGGGGTGAGAGATGCCCTCTGCAGGGGATGAAAGTTGGTCAAGAGTAAAAAAGGTACCTTAGATACTGTATTCAATCATTTTCATGCATTGTTACAGCAACTGCGGTAGAAAATATCTGTCTGAATATACGCTGATATACTCCCAACTGAGACTAAAATTAATCTTTCGATCACAAGCGATACCAGATGTAAGACAACAGCTTCAAAGTGATTATTTTGGTTCTTTATGAAAGACACACACGAGAGAAATCTTTACAGATAATTTTATCACCGCAGTCGTTTAAGGACACTCCACCCCCTTATAAAACTATATGTCCCCTACTTGTTTACGATGTACTGACTTGCAACATACAGTGTAACAACACAGATGTGACACCGGGACACATTTTTTAACACTTCTCAAATTAAAGTGTGACACATAGTCGTTGTTACTACAAGGTATGCATATGTGTGTGTGTGTGTGTGTGTGTGTGTGTGTGTGTGTGTGTGTGTGTGTGTGTGTGCTGTCTTGAGGTTTTGGCAACATTGTACCAAACCAATAAAGAACGCTAAAATGAATTAAGAAAGACTTTTACTTATTTATTGTACATTAACATTATTATGAGTATTTTATGAGTGTTATGTTTTATTACACATTTACAGCGAGTTAATCCTCTCAACATTGGGACTGATGAAATGTTGATTGATAGTCTCTGGAAATGTACATTTATTTAATGGTTTGGCAGTAATATATTTACTTTCTGGTTTGGCAATGATAAAGTAAGTGAAAGAGGAGAGAGGCTGTTGACACCAGACAAAGAACACTATGTGGCCGTTTTGGAAACGCTCTACCAGCATTTCCAAAACAACAATAACAACAACAAAATCGCAATAAAAAAATACTAAATGTTCATGCCAAGTTAGAAGACTGAAAGGGGGCTTCTCTAGTTGACTTTCCTGTGTTTCCTGTGTGGTCCGCTCAAAGGGTTAAAGCCCAAAGTGAACTGAATTGTAAGAAGTTGGTTTCCAAGGGAAACTGTTCGCACCGTTCCAGCTGAGGCGGAACAAACCAACTGCCTGACACGGAGGGGGTAGGGGTGATTCGGTACAACTACGAATTAATTTCACACAATTCCCCCTATAAAATATTTACCTACAAATTCCCCTTAGTTAGAATGCTACGACTACTCGCATATGGTCGGTGTTTGAGGTTGAATCTGTTTTTAACATTTGAAATGTATCTGCAACTACTTGCCTGCACCCCTCCCGTGCAGGCAGAGTGCCGGCGTCCCTGCCAAGTCGGTTTGAAAAGAGCAGACAAAGGCTTTGAGCCCAGGACGCCCCTCTCTCTCCCTCACTCTGCTTTGAAAGCCAACCTAGGTCTATCTTTACCGCTTTTCTATCATGGAAATGTTTTTTAATGGGTGGCGTTAAGAGTGTCGGCCTCATTTTTACTTTCATATTCTGAAATGTACGACCGTCTGGATCCCCGCTCGGCCGAGAGAGGAAGGCTTTTTGTAGGTATAATACAAGGAAGCGTCGTCTGAGAGAGGGAGAGAGAGGGGGAAGGATTGACGCTTTTTCCTCCTCTCCTCCTCCTTCTTCCTTTCGCCCCCCTCTCCTCCTCCTTTTGGCGGAGAGAGGGGTTGAGGCAGGAATAAACGCTTTTTTTGGTGTTTTTCTTTTTCTTTTTCTTTTTTTTTTAATGCATTTGAATCCTACTGCGCAACCAGACCGGATCACGTGGGATTGGAGAGAGTTGGATCGATTTTGCACAGTTCAATGTGAGAAAAAAAAGAGAGAAACAAACAACTCCTATTTCTTTTTTACTTCTGTGGATAACTGGGACTGTTGATACTTTTGCATAATTGAAAGAGAAGGGGGGTGTTTGAGTGGGTTCTTTTCTTCAGCCTTGGGGGTGTGGAGTATTAATTCTTATATGCCTGGGTTTTGAAAAACAATGGAGACGCACATTTCGTGCCTCTTCCCGGAAATTTTGGCCATGATTTTCAGCTATCTGGACGTGAGGGACAAAGGCAGGGTAGCCCAAGTGTGTATCGCTTGGAGGGACGCATCCTACCACAAGTCAGTGTGGAGGGGGGTGGAGGCCAAGCTGCACCTCCGCCGGGCCAATCCCTCCCTGTTCCCCAGCCTCCAGGCCAGGGGCATCCGGAGGGTCCAGATCCTCTCCCTGCGCCGCAGCCTGAGCTATGTGATCCAGGGAATGCCTAACATCGAGTCCCTCAACCTGTCCGGCTGCTACAACCTCACAGATAACGGGCTGGGCCACGCATTTGTGCAGGAGATCCCATCACTGAGGGTTTTGAACCTGAGTCTGTGCAAGCAGATCACAGACTCCAGTCTTGGCAGGATAGCTCAGTATCTGAAGAACCTGGAGGTGCTGGAGCTTGGTGGCTGCAGCAACATCACCAACACTGGGCTACTGTTGATAGCCTGGGGCCTCCACAGGCTCAAGAGCCTCAATTTGAGGTCCTGCAGGCATGTGTCAGATGTGGGGATTGGACATTTGGCGGGCATGACCCGCAGCGCAGCAGAGGGCTGCTTGAACCTGGAGTACCTGACTCTCCAGGACTGTCAGAAACTGACGGACCTGTCACTCAAACACATTTCCAAGGGGCTGACCAAGCTCCGGGTACTGAACCTGAGCTTCTGTGGGGGGATCTCAGACGCGGGGATGATCCACCTTTCCCACATGGCCTCCCTGTGGAGCCTCAACCTGCGCTCCTGTGACAACATCAGCGACACGGGGACCATGCACCTTGCCATGGGCACCCTAAGGCTCTCCGGGCTTGACGTTTCCTTCTGCGACAAGATAGGGGACCAGACCCTGGCATACATTGCCCAGGGGCTGTACCAGCTCAAGTCTCTTTCCCTGTGCTCGTGCCACATCTCTGACGACGGGATAAACCGGATGGTGAGGCAGATGCACGAGCTGAGGACTCTGAACATTGGACAGTGTGTACGCATCACGGACAAAGGGCTGGAGCTCATAGCTGACCACCTGACCCAGCTGGCGGGCATTGACCTGTATGGATGTACCAAGATCACCAAGAGGGGACTGGAGAGGATCACACAGCTCCCCTGCCTTAAAGTGTTGAACCTGGGACTCTGGCAGATGACAGAGAGTGAGAAAGTGAGGTGATTGGAAATGCTTTTTTTTGGTTTGTGTTTTGTTTTGTTCTTTTTGTTTTTGGGGACAGAGGGGGGGGCATGAGGAGCAGGAGGAGGGGGGTTGAATGGGCGGGGAAATGTCTTTTCTTATTTAAAAAGAGAGAAAACCTCCCTTTTCCCTCCTGTGTGGTTCTGTAAGGTGTGCTTCTCCCATGTGACCAGAATTTTATGTTTTTGTTTTTTTTTATGTTTCTTTCTGTTGGCCTTGCAGGATTTAAAGTAGTGTTTGATATGACTTAATATCCTGCCTGATAGGAAGCAATTAAAACTTACTTTTGTTATGAGCTCACGAAAAGCCCTGTTAACAATTGTTTTGATCTCTTATTGAGTTTTAATATAAATTCTGACATTGGACTGGAGTAGCTGCAATGCAAATCAGCTTGTTTCACACATTTAAAAAAAAAAAAAAATCGAGTGTCATTTTGTTGACACCAGTAGAATAATCTGCTTAATTTACTGACACCTGCTTCCAGAAAATTCTTGAAAGTGAAACTTGCATCCATACAAACTGGCAGATTTTTCATTTTGAGCAAAGTGAGGTTTTAAAACTTGAGACTTTTTTTTTTTTTTTTTTTTTTTGACAGTGAGTCAGGATTTGAGACATTTACGACTAATCTCCGCTACAGCCATCACGCCTAAAAAACCATTTGGCTACCTCGTATGTGGTTGTTTTCAAAGGGTGTACACTGTTTTAAGAAAAAAAAAAAGAAAGAAAGAAAGAAAGAAGGAAAGCGAGAATGAGAGACTGGGAGAAAATGTGCCTAGAGGGACTGTGTCTGCCCCCTCCCCCCATCCCCACCCTTCCCTCCCTCCTTCCATGAGCAGAGCTGGAGAAAAGGAGACCAGGACACAATCTAACTACCTTTGTTAATTTTCCCCCCATAAACAGCAACAATTTCCCAGAGAGAGAAAGAGAGAGAAAGCTGTAAAATCTATTCAGATTACAAGAGGACGACGCTTTATGCAAAAAAAAAAAAAAACTCTGCTTGTGTGCAAGAGCTTTTTTAATTGTTTGTTTCCTTCATTTTTTTAGGGATAAAGTCCAACTTTAACGCCCTTTAGAGACGTCTTGTATTCAAGCTTTGACCAATATAAAGGAGACAGGATTCTCAGCTTACCCTTAGAAGAAATACCTGGAGTATCCTATAATAATAATAATAACAATAATAATAATAACAGTGATAATGCAATAGTGATAATGCGAGATAACACATAACCAAAACGCATGATCGGGCTGTTTTATAACACAATATATATATAAACTTGTAAGTATATTATAGGAATACTAAGCTTTAGGTGTTTTTTGTAGGGGATGCTGGTGGAAATAAATGTCAGCGAATGTTGTTCAGAGTGTCGTACTTCAAATTGAAGTGATTTCTCTTTATAGATATCTTATACCCTTTATTGATTGAAAACGAATCAGGGTTTTTATTTTCCCACGTTAATGCCAACACAGGTCGCATTCATATTCATGTGGCTCTCACCGGTGTAGAGAGGAGGGTAGAGATATCTTTTTTTTTTTTTCTCCTCTCCCTCTCTCCATCTCTCCCTCCTTCTCTCTGAATAAAAATGCCCCGAGTCCATTTTGGAGACATATGCTTAGAATAAGGAGCAATCGATTATTTTCTCTCTCTCCGTCTCGGGTTACAAAACGGACTGCGTCTCTCTTTCTCTCTCCACATCTCTCTCTCTCTTTCTCTTTCACACACACACACACACATATACACACACACACATGCACACGCGCGTGCGCACACGGGGGCCTGTGTGCGCGCGCTTTAATGTAATGCAATGACCTGCTAGAAAATTAATATACGGATGTGCGTCCTGCTGAAAAAGCTGTGTGTGTTTGAAAATAAAAAAGATGTACTGTATATTATGTGTTTGTAAAGAAAAAAAAATGCAGAATCCCAAAATTAAATTGTTTTATATTCTTACGGTTAAAACAATTAAAGATATTTATATAATGAACGAAAAGAGCGGTGTGGACTACTTTTGTGTAAGTGTGGCACTTCATTGTTGTCACTGTGCTGTCTGGTTTTTTTGGGGTTTTTTTTTAATAAGAATGTGAAAATATCAGTTTGAAAAGGGTAATTTGACTCCCACAAGACTGTTACGCTCTTGTCCTACAATGATAGCGTCCATATTCAGGTGCATTTATTAGAATATTTATTTTAATGTGCTGCTCCTAATAACCACCCACACATCTCTTGAGTATTGTCCCTGATCAGTCCAGTCTTGCTTCTCAAAAGGGCTAAAGAAAGAAAAATCTGTTGTGTTGTTTTATTATTTACGAGGAGACTCAAAATGGATGCTTGCCGTCTTGATTTGGCTGCAATGCCTGTGTAATTAATTATCACCAAGGCGTTTATTATAGGAAGCTGTTCTACCCTGCTGATTTTTTTAATCATCATCTGTGTTTTTTTTTTTTTTGGTGTTGTTGTTTTTTCTTAGCCCTAAATGCAACATAAAAAGGTGTTCAGCTCAACTGGGAGGGCAGTTGAGTTTCACGTTCAGTCTCAAGGTTTCAAAGCAAAGCATTTGGTGGATTTCATGGTTTAAATTGAAGGTTTTTAGGGTATTAGTTTTGGTTATTTTTGCAGTGTTTCATTTCACATGTGGCAGGACTGCGTCTGTGTGGCTGCATGTGTGGAGTAATGAGATCTAAAGTTGGCTAGAGCAGATTTCCCTCTTTCTGCTTTCCATCAGGACGTGTCCTGTGTGTGAAGTGACACATCACACACACACACCACACCACACCACACACACACACACACAGAGAGGGTTGCCAGGCCAGTCAGTAGCCATTGTCTGTCTTTAGAAGTTAGGAAGGCAGGTTTTGGTGGGGGATTTTTTTTTTCTTCTTTTCCTCTCTTTCTCCTCCTCTTGTTCAGTCACGCATACCAGATCCTAGACCAGGCAGGAGACCCCCCCCAACTCTCTTTGCCCCCCCCCCCCCACTCGACCACCACACACACACACACACACTTCTTTTTAACATTCCACACCATCATTCAAAGCATTTAAGCATTCTCTCTCTCCTGACTCTCTGTCCATGGGGATTTGGGGATAAAGGCCTGCAGAGGGATTGTTGACCACAGGACGGAGAGGGCCAGAAAGAAAGCGGGCCGAGAGAGAAAGAGAGAGAATGTCAGTGTGGCCTTTGGTCTTGTGCAATAACACTGCAATGAGTGCATACTGAGATATTACAGCAGCTGAGATATGACATTTTGTGCTGCTTTGTCCCAGAGACATCTAAAAATATGTTTATAAGCCACAGAGAGAATAACGTACCTAAGAGTTAACAACTGCGCTATCAGCTATTTTTGCCTAGTGTTATATGTGTTGTGCCTTCTAATTGTTGGGTTTCAATCCTGAATGTTGCAGCAGGACACTGGCAACAAAAGAAATAGATGTAAACTCTAGATGTTACAAGAGGAAAGCGATGTGACATTGGAATAAATGAAGTATTGCCAAATGAAAAGGGAGGTGGGAGGCGTACAACATAGCCGATTGTTTCTTTATCATTTGACATTTGGGTCTGCAGACCTTTCTCAAAAGATACAGGAGGCTTGCCGTGACAAGGTCATATCATGCGTGTCTACAGAAAGGTCCGCAGGCTGAAATGTAAACTGACAAAGATACAATCAGCTGCATTCAAATGATAATGTGATACTTTATTAATCCCCATTGGGAAAATCTCTTTTTGTCTGCCACCCTCCACAGGGAGGTCAGAGGTCAGGCTCAGCTCCAGAACCTCGCTGCTGGAGCTACTGGGGAGAATGTGTCTTGCTCAAGGACACGTCAGCAGTATGGAGGATTGTCATGTTTTTACATCAGGTCACCCTGCCTGCCTGTCTTCCCTCGCTTTTTCTTTTGTGAGTCCTTGGTGGTGGTGGAGGCCATCTGTGAAGCACCGGTTGCTCCGCTATCAAAAACGGAAACTTTTTTTTTTCCGATTAAACAATTCCCTGGAACAATCTGTGAGGAGAATGCAAACTCATCCATTATTGTGTAAGTTGCAGTCTCAATTTGCATTTTGAATAGAGAGAGCTGAGTGTGAATTAAGCTCTGGAGTTTCACTGCTGGGTGTTCAGCATTACATTGTTACAGTGCATGATATATCACTCTATTGTATACAGAACAGCTTTTGCATTGTATGAAAAAGAATTGTGAACTAAGTACTGAACGCAGGTGAAAATGCTACCAATCTTTTATCAGCAAGGGGATAAACGTATTTCCCAACAAGTCAAACTAATCCTTTAAGGTACACTTGGCCTGCCCATGTGCTCGATCGATCCAGGATGAATTTTCTGATCAGGTCACTAGTTTGAGAGAGACGCAAAGGCTGCGTTCACACTTGTGAGCCATACATGAATTCAGCTTATTTGAATGAAGCCAGTTATTGAAGCAGAGAGCTCCGGCAAAACAGTTGGCAAAAAAGTTGAACCGGGCTCAACTTTTGCTGCAATGCAACCTGACATCAAGGTGCTGTGTTGGCCAATCACATGCATGCAAATGGCCATTTCTGGTGGATTACTCTGTCAACGTCAACATCGCATATCTACTTTGCGATGAAAGATTAAATAGTTGCTGCCGTGATAACTTTACAGAGTTGTAACATCCTGTCTGTGAGTATTACGCAGCGCTTTTCACTGTTTTGGTGCCTGATAAGCCTTTAAATGCATTAATAAGTTACTACAAATTGACTTCCTGGATCATATTTCATCTCATTGGTACCTTAAACAATGCAGCCTGTACTGTTTTACCGCAGGGCTGTTTTCAGCCTGAATCCCCACCAACAGTGCCGGGTTTGGAGGTTCCTTTTTTCCAACGTAACTCACAGGTTTCAGTGTGGCAGCCATTCGAAAATGTGTGCACTCATTGCACTGTAAGGCAGCTGGGATCAAAGCACGCACCAAATGGCTTTATGTTAGGAAATACATCTTGCTCTCAGTGTGAGTCTCTCTTTAAACTCACAGATCCTGCCTGTCTGCGTGATTGGCAGCTTATAAACAAGTTAATTCAAAAGCTAGCAGGCACCCAAAGTATACAAAGGGCCCGCATTTTTGCCCCATATAGGTTGCTGGAAAAAACCTTTTCATACTATAAATGCTGCTTTTGCATTTGAACTTTGGTGTGTGTGGTGTGTAAGTTGTAAAAGTTGAACTGTGACTCGTCACGTTGGTAGCTGTGCTCTGAACCACATTTCCTGTTAGGGAGAGAGGAACAGCAGTGTGTGTGTGTTTGTGTGTGGTTGTGTGTGTGTATGTGTTTTACTGCTATCATTAAAGGAATAGTTCACCATTAAAAGGGGAACTGGGGTTCTTCACAACAAAGCAGCAGGGGTATTAGCAGCAGAGTGCTACTGCCCTCCCCCACATCTCTCTGTCTTTGGCTCCTTGTCTGTCTCTCCTGTCTGCCGCGTTGTCTGTCTTTCTGGTCTGTTTTTAGGTCTCCGCCTGTCTGTTTGTCAGCTTTCATCCCCATCTTTCTTTCTCCTCTCAACTTCTTTCTTCCTCATTTTGAAGCTTTTTTTTTTTTTACTCTTTTCCTTCCTGTGTCTTCATCTCCACCTGCCTCCTTCCAACTCTTGTCTTTCGTCTTTCTCTCTTTTTACCTGGCTTGGTTTTCTTCACACCCCCCCCCCCTCCTCCCCTCTGTTTCTTTCTCCCTTCCACCTCCAACTTTATTTTCTCTCTCCCTTTCATGCCCGGTCTCCCTCTTCCCCCTCTCACCATTTCCATTTCTACCCACCACTCCTCCACCCTTCCTCCTTCCTCCTCTCTGCGGCATCTGGTGTTGAGGTGTCGCTGAGGTACAGTAGACGGCTCTTTGAAGTCCCTGGGGCCCTCGGGGGCTGTGTGTCTGCGTATGTGTGTGTGTGTCAGGAAACTTTTTTTTTTTTTTTATCAGCAGTTCCAGTCAAGAACATTAGGCGTTGCTTTTGATTTGGGCGTCTCTAATGATGAAACGACCTTTGCTGTATAACTGTTCATGTATGTGTGTATGTGAACATATTTCCTGCTTATGTATAGTGGGGGAATTTAAATCCCTATCTAGGTTTCTGCTTCTCTCAACCAATCAAAACTGGACAACAGTTAAAGAGATAGTTCAGGGTTTTCTCTTTACACATACTGAAAGTTAGTGGGACTTAACTATGCGTTTTGTCATTATGAAATGAGTTTGATTAGATTCTATGAGCCCTTTGGGATATGAAACCACATAAAAATGTAGGATGATGACAATTAAAACGACATAATAATCATGAAGTAATTAGAGGAACATGGTATGATCATGATGTAACTTACTGGGTTTTGGGCTGGCACAGTTGGAGAAAGAAGGAGGGGGGGAAGAGCAGAGGAAAGGCACCTCTGTCCTAAAGTCTGCTATAGTCAGCACCCAACCTGGAGAGAGGAGAGACAGTGTGGGCAGTAAGGCAGAGAAAGAAGTAGAGAAAATCAAGGAAAGTGGTAAAAAATAGAAGAGAGAAAAAGGTAATTGAGGGCGAAACAGATGAGAAAAAAGTAAGGTTGGTGAGAAAGAGAGGGAAAGAGAGAGAGAGAGAGAGGAATCTGTGAGTCACTGTTTGACTGTGGGCTGCTAAAAGTCGGCTAGCCATGTTAAAATACCGTTTGGGCACACACACACACACACACACACACACACTTGCATGCACATACACACCGAACACTTCTAAAATACAGAAAAACGCCCCAAATTCAAGAATGGTTGGCACAACACACTCACATACACACACATATAAAAACTTTATGCAAAAATCCTGCTGCTGCTTCTCTCTCTTCTCTCATACTTCGCTGCCCAACAGACCAGCTAATTATTTTCAGTTGGACACCAGACACACACACACACCTCAGCTGCACATTCCTCAGAAAGTAATGAGCTGCTTTTCTACAAAGGTAAGAATTTAGGGGAAGGTCACAAGTAATTCTTTCCATTTCAAAAAGTCAGACTTTTGCAGCAAAAGAGGAACAGTGACATCATCCAACCCCTAAATGATTAATTACTGATGATTTTCTCTAAAAAAAAAAGACTGAAGTTGGTGGATTACAATGAATTCTTTCTCTACTAGAACAGTCCTGGCCATAAATGAAGATATGGTTTCAACTCTTCTGGAAACACATATGTTGATTACATTTTTTGATTACTTGGTAAATCTTTTAGTCCATAAAATGTCAGGAAATAGTGGCACAAGACTAAGAGTTTACAGCCACGACGTTGCTCTGTAAGGCTGTGTCAGCTATCATTTTCTAAGTGGCACTAACCACAAAATACAGCTAAGGATATCGAATTACATTAGTTTTTCAGGTATTTGGTCATAAACCAAAGATTTGGACCACTAAAAATTTTGACCTAATGATGCTGTTAGGTGTAAAGTTAAGGGTCCAGAGGAGGCCTGTACAAAACATGGCCATCCAACCAGCAGTTGTTGAGATATTTCACTCTGGACCAGCTGACCAACGTTGCTATCCATAGAAAAAGACCATCACTAGCTATGAAATCCAAAAATGATGTTTACAGTTGCTTGTTTTTGTCAGTCCAACACCCAAAGAGATTAAATTTACAATAATATAAAACATAAAAAAGCAGCAAATCCTCACATTTGAGAAGCTGGAACCAGTGAACGTATTGGTCCTTGATAAATGACCAAAGTGATTAATTGTTTATCAAAGCAGAATCGTTTCAGCACTACTTTGGTGTATTTTTTTTCCAAATTTCAAATAAATGGACTGTCATTCAGTTCAACCAGAAAACCCTTCAGTCATTAGCTCCTATGGGTGTTCAGCTGTTTATTCATTTATCACATGCTGTTATCAGGTCATTTACTGCTGTAGGCCCTTTGCTCATTAGGTAACATAATGCAGATATCAACCATTTTATATTTCTTATGTGTTACAGCCATATGGTCCCAGAGATTGTCTAATACAGGGTTTAAGAGATCCTTTTTCTTCAATATTTGTGCTACTAGCATGAGCCATGTTACTCAAATCATCAATGTTATTGCATTTTATACACCTAGCATTAGCCATTCTAGGCAGTTTTGCTCGATCAATGTTAGATCCAGCAGATTGGATGCTTCATTCACAATCAAACCATGGACGTTGTTGCTGAATATTTTATAAAAACCTCAGCAATTACAATGGGAGAGTGAGAATTATGCAGCATGTGATGTTGACTTCTGCTCCCTATTCCTGCTTCATTCGACAGTACCCAGAGGAGAAAGGCAAGAAAGAGGACGGACAGGGAGGGAGAGAGAAAGAGAGAGAGAAGGGGGATGACATGTGGGTTCTTTTTGGGTTTCTTTGTCTCGATGTGAAACCACGTGAAGCTCTGACAGAAATGTGACAGATACCTGCAATGTCAAAAAACCGGCAGGCTCACACACATTCTAATTTGTCAGGTGAGACAGTGTTTTGGTAGCGTGGGAGGTGTGGTGCGCTTGTGCGTGCTTGTCTTCCTGTCTGTGCACATGGGATTGAAAGTGTATGTGCATAATGCATGTACATAGACACTCGGTTGTGTCTCTGCCTCTCTGCCGGCTCTCACTACCTTCCTGTCAGTTCAACTTGTCATTCGAGCATCAATAAAGAGAAACTTTTTTCTTTATCTTTATTCTGCTTAAAATTTGTCACGCTTTTCTCAGACAGGAGAAATGGGCAGAAGGGGAGACAGAAAACTGTAGCAACAGTCGAGTGGAGTTTTATCACATGTTTGACAGGAAACGCTGTGCACTGGAACAGAGAGATTTCACCACGTTAACAAGGATGATTTCTCAGGGCTGTTTTTGGGGGGTAGATGTTAGGATTGTTTGGAGGGCAACAGTAAAGAGGTAAGAAAGAGAGCAGTTGTAAGGACTGACTAAAATCTTCAGTGTTTGACTAGCTTGATTCACCCAAGAACCCCAGAGGAAATAATCATTTTCCGTTGATACAACATCAATCATAACTTGAGATAAGCTGCCACTGGCAAAACAAAGCTATTAAAGGAATAATTCTACATTTTTGGGAAATATGCTTATTCGCTTTCTTGCTGAGACTTAGCTGAGAAGATCAATACCACTGTTATGTCTATATGCTAACTTGAAGTAGCCAGGAGATGGTTAGCTTAGCATAAAGACTGGAAACAAGGGGAAAAAGCTATCCTGGCTCTGTCTAGGAGTTAAAAAAATCTGCCTGTCAGCACCTCTAAAGCTCGCTAACTAACATGTTAATAATGTTAAAATGAGAAGTTTTGGTTTCACAGGGGATTATGTGCTGGAACAATTTCTTTCTACTTTTGGTCACAACCAGGCTTATTGTTTCCCCCCATTTTGAGTGTTTGTGCTAAGCTAAGCTAACCATCTCCTGCCTGTGGCTTCATATTTAACAGACAGACATAAGAGTGGTATCGATCTTCTCATCTCTCATCTTCTCTTAGCGAGAAAACATAAAATTGTATTCCCTAAACTATTTTTGCATATCAAAGCTATTGCAGATCAATTATATGTCAGCAGTTACTGTGGTTGTATCGCTGTCCGCATGTCAGTCATGTATTAAAGTCAAGTCATTTATTATTGCACTTCTGTAAATTTGGATGACTTGTGTGAGACACATTAAAAACAGAACAGTCAAAATCAAAGCAGCAGAGGTAGAGATATCTTTCAGCCTCTAGTATGGGTCAAACTCCAAAAACCCTGAATTCCCAAAATGCAACTCAAAAGCACCTTTTTGTTAGACCCACCCTGCTTCATATGCATTTCAAACTCTATGCTCCCAGTTTTCAAGTCCAAGCTGAAATCACCCAAATGACATCACCAAGGGTTCGTTTATTAGACATCACAATATTTTATCACTCTTTGGAGTCCTTTAAAATGCCAGTATTATTAGTGACAGGCCATATTTGATTGGGCCCAAAAAGTGACATGAGCTGTGTTTTAACTCTGTCCAAGCTCGTATCCCGGCAACATTTCTTGAGCCTGCATCCTTTAAAAAGCCACATTTTTCTGACAGCCCTGACCATGCATATTAAAACTTTGAAAAGCAAATGAACAATGCAAATTATACTTCTGTAAATTATTAGCTTTCATGACAGGAACAAATAAATGGGCCTAAATTATGAGTAATTATACACCACAGAGAATGAAACAGAAAGCTGTGAGTACAGAAGCTTGACGTAGTTGCCGTGAAAATCGTATCGTTTCACTTATTCTAATTTAAATAAGAGAAATTAGAGCCCAAACAGGTCTGAACTTGTCCGCACCTGCACTGAATTTGATTGAGCCGAGAGTCGGGTCAGTTCCCGTTCAATCCAATTAACCCAGGAAGTGGACATTCAAACCATAAGAAAATCTCCATCAAAAGGTTATTTAATATTCAATCTATAAAGGTATTATTGAGACAGAGTAGTGAGCTTATCTCCCCTTAAATGAATTACAGTTTCAATTTGCATGTTGAGTGAATTGAACTGAAAGTGCCTCAGACCCAGAGCGTCCACCAGAGAGCTGTGGTGTGCCTGCTGATAACCAGCCTGCCAATTCAGGATTTGGCAAAAGCAACATTTCCATTTCCATAAAAAAATATATAGGTAATTATAGGTGTGTAGATCTGGAAGACGTATCTGGCATGAGGTGTTGGAGACCAGAAGCTGGTGTTGGAAATATTCCTGAAATACTGTGTTAGAGCTGGATTTTCCAGATTTCACAAAAAGAAAGGCATGTGTTTCAGTTTCTGTCAAGCATTTACGGTATATATAATTGGGGCACATGTCCTAAAGGCTGCACTCACATATTTGCCAGCGGCTGGGCTTGTCTGACCGTGAGTGGTACAGATTTCATCCACTGCTGCACTGACAGATGTGATCGGACTTGAAAAAAACCTGCGGTAACAGGTTTGTTTGCTACTTGAACGCGGCGTGTCTCTAATACTGAGCTGCGTGAGTCGTGGCCGGAAAGTCAGACCTGATTTTCCGTGTCTCCGTTTTAACAGGGGAGAGAAGCGCAATTGTAAATTGTAAGTGTGAACTCAAAGCCAGCCTCCCCGGTTTTAACAAACAAAATAAACTAAAAGGAGGAAGAGGCATACAGTATATGATTTGATGAAAGAGAAAAGAGTCAGATAATTAGTGTGGTCGTGCAAAAAGAGATTTAAAAAACAAATGAATTGAGAAATAGAGGCACAAAGAAACAGACATGGGAGGTGGAGTGAGAGAAGATAAAGAGAGAAACTGAGGATGGAATACAAAGAGGGGCAGTGTGTGTGTGTGTGTGTGCGTGTGTACACCAGGTGTGTATCTGCCGTCCCCATGGTCCTTCTAGCTGTCTTCTCCTATTGATTAGTTCATATTGATCCTGGCACATACACTCTGTCACACACACACACAGACTTATACACACACACACGCACACACAGCATGGTTCACTTGATTTAGCCAGGCTTTGACACAGGGGACATGAGGGTACATTGTTAACACACATGCAAGCATGCAAGCAGGCACACACACACACACACAATCCTCCTATCATTCGGCCTCTTAAAATGACAACCATCTTCTCTCTCTCTTTCTCTCTCTCTCTCTCTCTCACACACACACACTTGTCAAACAGCACACACTCACTCTGCCTGTTTGCTCATGTGAATTGGCTGTCTGGCAAACAGGCAGAAGAAACAATGAGAGTGTATGAGACAGACTGTCAGGAGAAACTCATGTGTCTTGTACAAACCTGATAAATCTTGTAGTCTTTTGGAGTTTTCTGGAAATTGAGGATTTTTAAAAAATTTTCCACCAACTACTGTTAACTGTTTTGGTTCTCTCTCACAGCTCTCATCAGTTTTGTTTCCATATGCAGCAGGCAACTGTTTTCAGCTCTAAAAACACTACCGTCCCCGCACCAAATGGCAGACAGACAAAGTTAGCGACTGGCTGGTGAACATAGTGGAGCATTTACTAGCTAAACAGCTTGTTAGCTAGTTTGTGGAGACCAAAACAGAGCTAAAAGGACAGTGAATATTGACTTTTCCTGTCAGGTGGACGTGTTGCGCCGTTTATCCCGACCAACAGTCTACAACCCAAAGATGTTCAATTTACTATCATAGAAGCATAAAGATACCAGAAAATATTCACATTTAAAAATCTGGGAGCAGAGAATTTTGACATTTATTTCTTTCAAAAATTACTTGAAATGATTAATCGATTATTAAAATAGTTGCTAATTAATTTTCTGTTGATCGACTAATCAACTGATCATTGCAGCTGTATTGTAATGTTACTGGAGGTTTAAATTCAATGTTCTGCGCTTCCACAAAAAGTTTTTGTGTTGCATGATGTTCTGAAGCAAAACCTTTTCATTGTGAGACAACCATTAGATATCAATTACAGTCAGCTGCTGCAGCCGTAGCCTACAGGCAGCAGCCGAAAGAAGCAGGTTAGTGACTTGAGGGTCAACGGTGCAAATCCCCAGACTGGCTGGTAAAAGTGCAGGTGAGGTAAACCAGAAACAGTCTCACCTGCTTCAAATAAAAGGAGAAAGCAATATATACAGTCAAGTCAAGGTGCCCTTGAGCAAGACACCTCACCTCCAACAGCTCCTGAGCTGCTCAGTGGCAGCTGCAGGAGACGTTGTTTGTTCAGGGCAGCTCCCGATGCGACTGTGTGGAGCTGAATGAAGGTGAAGCAGGGCGAGGCTGATAAGCACGCTCGCTCACTCCTACATTTACAATGATGGGAGACAGAGAGAGAAAGTACCATTAAAAACTATGTGGACACATTGCTTATCAACACTCCCCTAATGAGGGGGTTTGACTTGTCATCAGTAGAATGATGCATGATGGGACATGGTGGCAGGCCCGTGACATATATCAATATGTATACCCACATTTATATACACCATACACAGTCTTTTTATTATTTGTCCTTCATCCAGGCTCTTTGCTAGACTTCCTTTTTTCCCTCTTTGTCTCTGAATCAGAAGAAACGTCACTGTCTGTCTCTGCCTTTAGTCTTTTGTGTATATTCAGACACACACACACATACAGTACGTGCACAGACACACAAACACCTGCACCCACGGAGACAGACACACACACACACACACACACACAGCCTGCCTTCTGCTGCTGTGATGGCTCTGAGCTGTCAAAACATCCTCGCTTTCTCTCCCTCTCTCTCACCATAGCAGCCTGACTGAGCTTGTCTATGCAGGTTCACAGAGGCTGCTGTCTATCCAGCCTCGCTCTTTCTTCCTTTCTCCCTCCTTTTTTCGCTCTCTCTCCTCTCCTTTTCTACATCTTAGCATCTTGATTTTGCTTTCTCCATCTTTCTCAACATGCCATACATGCCTTCTTCCCACACAAGGATGTACATATACATTTTAAAACATAAATGTTGCTTTATTTTTTTCTCCTAGTGTAGTATATAATCATTCAAGGTAGTGAGACTGAAATACACTAACATGACAATGCTAAGCTGTAGATAATGATTTATACTCCTTGTTGACCTGTCAAGGTCTTAGGCTGCGTTCACACTGAGGCAGATACGTTTGAAAATGCTGCGAAACACTAAAATAATATGACAACAGCTCTTCTTCTTCATCCTCTTTCCACTTGAAAATGACAAAATCCTGCATCACAGTCAACATCTGGTCAGCAATGGGACGGACACGTCCCAGTCTCAGGCAATGTCGACACTAAGCCGACTAAGTCTGAAAACATTGTCTATGTTTGAAAAGTATATGTGTTCAGGTTGTTTTTCAATTGTTCATCTACACTGAAATGTGTTTTTTTGGAGTCCTCTTTTAGTTAGAAGTGGATCACAGCCAACATCTGGTAAGGAGTGGTTATCATAATTATGACTTGTAAATAATGTTCACACCAAACTGGGATTTTTCTCTGAGCGCTGATGTATCTGACTTGCACTTGATAATATAGAAATGCCTGAAAAACCAAGCAACATGGACGCCTCACATCAGCCAAAGTCTGTCATTCAATGTACACCAGTCAAAGGTTTGGACACAACTTCCTGAACACACAAGTCCTTAACATGGGAATCTTTCCATCCAACACAGTGTGAACATAAGACACAACCCGCTCATTATGATTTGGATTGTTCTCAGCTGGTTTAACTTCTGCCTTGTCCTCTCGTGCTCCCCATTTGTTCTCTCTGACCCCATTTTCTGTTTCCGTCAGATGGCATATAGAATAGTGACTTGCAAATGTCACCAGTTAACCAAGGCGACAACATAAACATAAGTACAGGTTAATGGGCTGTGCTGGCACTCAAAATGAGTGGTTGCTGAGATAGTTGGTTTATGAGATGTTTGGTTTTGAAAAATCTGCAGCGTAGTGTGGCTGGAAGCCCAAAAAGCAGAGAAAAAGATGTGTTTTCAAATTCAGCCACCTTAGTGTGGATATTAGTGGCGCCTGTGGTGTCATCACAACCCAGTCATGTGTCAAAACTACACAGAGCTACATGGAGTCTTGTCATGCTTACTAAGAAGGAATTTCAGCCTAAAATTGAGTTTTTCTGCTGTAGAATTCACTTTCTGTATCATTTCCTTTGAGTTGTTGCATGAATTTTGGAGTGACAACTTCTCAAAATCAAGGGAATAGCAAACTTGTCCTATAGCAAGAAAGAAAATGTAATTATTAATCATTTTGTTGTACCCAGAGTGTATAACATATACTGGTTCATAGTCTTCAGGTCCTAGAGTTTACTGGTGAATTTACCCCACAAGGAAAAACAATATTAAAAGTTCAAGAGAGCAAACTATGTCATTTTTCTTCGACACATGGCTTCCTGGTAAAATATGTTTCAATCATCTCTCTCCAGTTCTGTTGGCTTTATATTTGCTTCTCTTTCTTTTTCATACTCTCTCTCTCTCTCTCTCTCCCTTTCACACACACACACACACACACACGAGTGCTGGGTGTTTGGCCTGCAGGGTGTGCACAGCGGGGAGGAATCAACCGTATGGCAGACATGAGGATGGAGCCAAATCTGGCTCGTACACATGGTGTGTGGCCGTGCTGCCCTGTGTGTGTGTCAGTGTGTAGCTGAAGGCAGCCTGCACTTAAATATATATCAGGGGCAGTGGTTGCCTAAAGGTGAAAGTTGTATGGTTTTCACTGGAAGGCTGCCGAACGAATGAATGAAAACCACTCTCCTTTCCTTCACCAGCTACTATCGCCGTGCCCTTGAGCTACAGTAGACGCTGAGGTTGCTACTGCTTTAGCATGAATGAAGGAGCAAAAATAAATATGAAGCAGGGCAATGCTGTAATCACAGTAATAAAGGTTATAAGAAAAGCACTTTTTGAAATTAAAAAGAAAGGAAATATGCTCAAAAAGGTGTCATATTTATGTTAAAATGCTTCTTATGATGGTGCGTGCATGTACAAAATAGTGCAGACACATATTTGAATATATATGTAGTACAATTCCATGTATTGTGCATGTGGATATGACAAGCGTGTATATGTGTGTAATGTTGAAACATCTCCCATGTCAGTAAGCATGGGAGAAGCGTGTGTTTCTGCGTGCGTGTCCGTGTCATTGCGTGCTGCCTGCATGAAAATATGCATGTCATTTAATTGCATGTGTGTGTGTGTGTGTTCGCTGCCAGCAAGTGAACACACATTGAGCGCATGTGTGTGAGAGCGTCTTGGCTCGTGGAGGTTTTGTCATTGCATGAAAATCATTTATTCATGTTTCACTCACTGTGTGTGTGTGTGTGTGTGTGTGTGTGTACAGAGCTTTTTGTATCTTGCATGCACGCTCTAATAGATACTTCTGCCTACATGTCTAGCTAAAGGTTAACTCTACCCTCTTTTTCTCCCATGATCCTCTTTCTTCTTCATCTTTCTTCATATCCTGGTTTACATAAACATCTTATTTATCTGTATGTGCTTCTCAACCAATCTCTCTCTGACTCCCTTCAACATCTGTTCATCTTTTTTCCTCTCATGACTCTTATGTGTGTAGAGGTTAACCCGCTATGGAGCATTTCTCACTCTGTGTGTGCTGTGTGTATGTGTGTGGGAGGGCTGTTAAAAATGCATATATTCTATAAGAGGGAGGAGGAAACAGAGCGTGGTGAAAAGAAAAATACAGCCTCTGTGTGTGTTGCGTCAGTTGAGTTGACATCTGATCTTGCTGAGTATGGTAAAGAAGAAAGTGCTGAAAGTACTCTGTGTGTGGGGGGCGATCTTCTGTGTGTGTGTGTGTGTGTGTGTGTTTTGTGGCCTGTATGTAGTCCTCATTTCTGTGTGGGTGGTAAGAGGAGGGAGTAAGGGAATAGGGTGTGTGTGAGTGCACTTAGTATAAGTGTCAGCATGCCTTCGTGTGTGTGTGTGTGTGTGTGTGTGTGTGTGTGTGTGTGTGTGTGTGTGTGTGTGTGTGTGTGTGTGTGTGTGTGACGAGCTGGGAGAAAAGAGGGGGAGTCAGGTCAGAGTGAAAGAGAGATGAGGTGATGAGGGAGGAAAGGAGGAAAGGAGGCAAAGAGGAACAAAGGAGGGGAAATTTTTGAAGAGAGAGTGATTGGAAAGAGGGAGAATTGGAGGAGAATGGTGGAAAGAAACAGAAAAGGTGAAAGAAGATACACAGAGTAGAGGTGACTGCCTGTTCTTTTTTTTTTCTTCTAGGTTTCAGTACGCTCCACTATGGCATAAATGTTATATTAACAGTGTATGTTATCTCTCCGTTCTTTTTTTCTCTTTTCCCCTTTGTCAGAAAAGCAGTTTCTCTAGAGCTTTTCTGACAAATGAGTGACCAGTTTGATCACACACACAAAACACGTGACAAAGCTTCTCTAGACTTCATCTACAAGCAGCAGAAGTCCTTTACCTCTTTCTTCATTCTTGGTATCCTTGTGTGTATTTTATGTTTCATGTTTTGTGTCCTTGGTGTAGGGTTATATCAATAGAGAAGTGTCTCGCTGAAGGAAATCTATCAATATTTCATTCCATAACTGCTGAAAATGCAAGATCGACAGGCGAGAAAAAAAGGCGAGGGGACTGTAACAAGCGAGTTGTACTGAATACAGATCCGGTACCCAAAAGCAGAGCAGGGAGACGGAGCAGGTGTAGCAAAACTGACTTTACTTCGTCAAAGGGTGAGTTTACAGTCGTGCAAAGGAAGAAGACAAATGCAGAAGGTTAAAGGCAGACAATGGGACAATCAGACCAGGTAAAGTTGAGTAGGACAGAACTAACATGCAAACACCAAGGAAACATTCAACCTACAGTTTGAAACTTTTAAGGAACTCAGGAACTTCACCTTCAGTTTGATTGCCAGAACCTATAGTTCTACTTTTGGCTCTTGGGTCATAGTGTCTGCATCCCAAAACGTCCCTGCTCCTTTCAGCATGTGGAGTTTGAAATCTGGTCTGATACAAGACTGCTAGAGGTCGTGTACAACATTCACTCAGACTGTAAGTAAGATCAGGGATGAAAATTTCTTGTAAAGAAAAAGATGTTTAAGCAAAGTTTTGTCTCTGGCTTCCTGTCTAGTCTCAAAAAGAAGAGAATGGGCAAAATGAAACGTGACTTTATTTGCTCATTGTTTAAATGCATTTATGTACTAAAGCAGAAGATACTCAGCAGGTCGTTACTGCAATAGGGCAAGCATCTTGACCCCGAGCTCCCTTTACCGCCTTTCTGCTGCACATCTACTTTTCAACATCCAGTTAAACATCAGACCGTCGCACAACAGTAAATAACAAAGAACAACACATTGAGACTCACACAAAGCCACTGCTTATCCATGTATTCTTAGTCTAATTTGCCTAATCTTTGCAGTACTTCAGATGTGGTGATAACGACTTTTAGTACCTGGGCTCCTTTGGTTTCGAGGACTGTTTGGCCAAAAAGGACCAATCGGTGAACTAGCAGTGAGAAAATGTCCTCTGTAGAGGGAATGATGGGGCATGAGAAACAGTCTGAGACCCCTTCCTCCCACTGTCCCTCACCTTTCCGACACCGGTATGCAACAACTTGCTGTAACTTTCAAAAAATTGATAATCCAATTGTCAGAGGTGCAGAGATGGGAAAGTATGTAGGCTTTGCACTTCTCTCTTTTTTCATCCTTCATACAACTACTTATGTTGCTTTTTGTGTGAAAAAAAACAAGTGCAACATCATGAATGCCTGCTGGGAAAAAAAAGATAAAAAACAAAAGTCGAACGAGAGACATGAAACACGTAGAACAGAGAGCTCTGTGTTAGAGAGGTGAAAGTATGTTAATACATTTACTGAACATCCCATAGTCTGTGTTACTATGGCGCTGACACGGGACTTCAGTTAAAGCTGGGACTCACTGGCTACACACACACACACACACACAGACACGGACCCAGTACAGACAGGTCTATTGATTTTTGTGGTAACGCTGTCCTGTCACCACATACAGTGCTAGTCTACCTCTGTGACCTCCCCCCCCTCCCTCCCCCACGTCCTCCTCTCTCCTCTCCTCCTATACATGTGTAAATGTGACACTTGACACTCGTCACCTCCCCCGTCACCTCATCTCCCCCCGTCTCTCATCATATTCTCCCCACCTAGCTCCTTTACTTCCATCTTCTATCACTACTCCTACTTCCCTCCTTCATATCCTTTTTTCTTCCTCTTTGTCTTGCTCTTTTCAGCTCCCTCCACTCCTCCATCTTCCCCTGTTCTCTCCCTCCCTTCCTTTCTTCCATCCCTGTACCCCTCTTCCTCTTTTCTCCTAAAAGGATTGTTGTCAGGATGAGAGAGACAGTGATTGGAGACATGGAGGCGGGGGAGACATGCTGGGCCTTTTGTTTTGCCAGTGCTGCACATGTAACGTACACACACACACAGGTACGCGCACATGCAGAAAACCCACATATAACACCCGAGCAGCTACATACACAGATTAAAAAAAAGGACAAATAAGAGAATGTCTCACCAATCCCCCAGAGAGCGAGGTTGAGGAAGAAACAGAGATTTCCCACTGTGTTTAGAAGCTTTGGCAATACTGCTTCACCGTCATGCCAATATGTGAACAGAAAAGAACAAAAGAGAAAGAAAAACAGGAAAATACAGATAAGAAGAGGCACAAAAAGGGAAAAATAGACAAATAAAAAAGGCTAAAAACACACTCACATGCTTCAATAAGATTGATAAGAACCCCTAGGTTATGCTTATTGGATTACTACAGTCTAAGATAACAGATAAAGGTAGTGATTTAACAGTCAAAGTATTGACCTAGAGAACATATTTACTATGTTTATATTAGTACATGTAACCTAAACAGAGTAGAGAAAGAGTCTGAAAAAGGTAGAGACATGTTTTCAAGCCAACTAATGTAGTATGTCTTTGAATATATTATTTATATGTTATATTACTCAGGAGGTAGTGGGGAAAAAATGGGTAAACTATGGCCTCCAGTCACTGATCATCATAATATTTAACATTTTTCAATGTGATGGATGTGGTCCGCTGCTGTGTACCTCATATTATGCCTTATGTCCCTTCGTCACAGGTTACACGTCCGTGAGTTTTGAGCAGCTCAATTAAAGAGTGATTTTCCGTTCTCGCATTATTTCATTTGAATAATCTTTATAGGCCTTATAAGGTACAACTATACAGTATTTCACTAGAAATATGCAAAGATTAAAGTCCAAAAAAATTATATTTTGTGTATTTCCTACCCTGATAATTATTTTACAACCACTTAGAGACCGCTTGTGGGTCCCCAAACCCCAGTTGGGAACCACCACATTACTGTATATATAAATAACATAATTCTTTGTAATCAATGTATCTAATTCTTTAATGGCCATTTTTTATGCTGATGACACAATTTTTAATTAAACCAATATGGACAAGAAATTCTCAAAAGTGCTCAGAATAATGTGAAATTTGAAAATCTACAGTTTCATGACAACTGAGCAACTTAATATCCTGATGAAGAGTGATTGATACGCATGTAGAAAGTCTTTCATGATGACTGTGTGGTTATATGATGTGGGATCTCAAACCCCCTTTCCACCAACTGGAACCTAGTGCTGGTGCTGGTGCTGGTTCGCAGTTGGTTCAACTAGCGAACCTTCAAAGAACCAGCTTGTGTTTCCACGGTTACATAACTGTGCACACCTCTGGTTTCCTAGCAACTCTAACGCCAACTTCAAGCACTTTGCAGGTTGCCACCTGCCTTAAAACAGAAGGAAGAAGAAGAACTTCAAGCACAGCAATGGCGGACTACATCACCATGTGTGTACATCACAGCTTTACTTTCTCTCGTATGTACTGCATACTGCCTACTACTAAATAAATGATTAAGTATGCCATTACCAGCAGACTGATCACACTGAAATATACTCAAGCAAGACATGACTGTATCACATGACTGACAGCCGTCTCACCCGGTGTTACACCATATTTGGTGACCCATTAGATTCTGTGACCTGCAGTGTTGGAAGAAGTGTTACTTAAAGGTGCATTGTGTAGGACTTTGTGGCATCTAACGAGCATCTAACACAAAACTCTAGAGCCAGTGTGTAGTTTGTCCATTCTGGGCTACTGTAGAAACATGGCGGTGCAACATGGCGGGCTCTGTGAAAGAGGACCCGCTCCCTATGTAGATATAAAGGGCTCATACAAAGGTGATGAAAACACGATTCTTATTTTCAGGTGATTATACACTAATTAAAACATACATTCTGCCAAGTCTGTTCTGCTAGATGCCATTAAATCACATCACAACCTGCACCTTTAAATAAAAGTAGCTCATCAATACCACAATTTAAAAAAAATTTATTACAAGTAAAAATCCTGCATTTAAAATCATACTTAAGTCAAAGTATAGAAGAAAAAAAGCTTTTAGCCTGGCTGGATGCAATGCATTTTGGTTTGGTGGGTCACAATAACCCCACCCCCACCCCCCTGACATAAGCGGTTCTGTTTTTCTAGACCAGCAAAGTGTTGGTGCTGCTCTAGAACCCCTTTTCCTTGCCGAGAGCCAGTTCTTTGGCTGTCGAAACACAAAGAGCTGGTTTCGAGATTAGGCACCGGCTCCAAACCGGCTCTCAAACTGCCTTGGTTGAAAAGAGGCATCAGTGACGATGCTATTCATATTTAAAGAGTCAGTCTTTTAAGTGAACACAGCATGGAATAGAAGATCACAACGTGTGCACACACACACACACACACACACACACACACACACACACACACAGGAAAGCAGACAGTCTGTCTCTGCAGGCAGGTATTCACTCAAAAAGCTTGACCCTGTTCATACTACAGCTTAACATCTTAAAAGGTACCAGTTTAACAAAGTAATTTAAAAGAAAAAAATCCATGAAGACTGATAGATTTAGAGTCACTCTGGCTACATTCTTTAAATGCAATGCATATAAATGTAAAGGAATCATGTAGAAATGAGAAATAAGCCACATGTTCTCATGAGAATTTATGTTTGTGCGGATAAACGACTCAAGAGAAGAAGAAGAAAGTGATGAGTCTTATTACGGTAATATCTGTAACAGATCTGAGTGCTGGTGAAAAAGTCGCTTAACACATCTGGATCTGTGGAGCGTCTACAGAGGAGGAGTGAAAGTGAAGGAAGAAGGGAGGGAGGGAATAAATTAGAGGAGTGCTTTGCTACGCCTTAGGACTCAAGGATCCCCACTCCTCCTCCTCCTCCTCCTCCTCCTCCTCTCTCTTTCTCTTCTTTCCTCTTTCCAGCCAGAGGAAAACTCCTCCATTCCCGGCATTCCTCTCACATTCCAGCTCTGGGTTTACCTCCTCTACCTCTCTTTCTGCATCAACATCACCTCCTCCTCCTCCTCTTGTGCTCATGGCTGTCTGTTTGTCTCCACCTCTTTCCCTCTATCCCTCCTTCTCTTCCTGTTCTCTCGTGGGCTCTCTCTCTCTCTCTCTCTCCCTCCCTCCATCTCCCTCCCTCTCTTTCCCAGCATGCTCCAGTAGGCCGGCGGAGGCAGGGGGCTCGCCTGAACCCTCCACCCCCAGCAGGGGCCCTCCAGCTCAGCCTGGCTGGCTGGCAGGCTCCCTGGCACACCTCCAACACACACAGGCACACACACACACAGGCACACACGCACACACGCACACACACACACACATCTTTTTTTCTTCTCTAGTTGCTTGCTGTCTCTGTCTTCTCTGCAGTCCTCATTTTTAAAACAATTTTTCTTTCGTTCATTTGTTTCTAAAATTAAAATTAGTTATATCCGACGTGCATCTCTGCTGTTCATCTTGGTCATTTAGAGCTACAAGATTGTCCCAAAAAAGACAAACACTGTAAATAAGACCTGAATAATTTGTTTATGATGCATTTTATATCTTGGCAGCTTTAATTCATATTCACACATATACAGCTTCTGCAATACTACATGTTATTAATACTGTATTTAATCAAAATCATTGTAAAAAAGAAGATGGTGCTAAAAGTTGCACAGTCACATAAGTTTTGGCTCCTTTCCCAATGCAAAGTTTTCTGTGCAGTCATTATTAGGGAACAGCAGCCAGAGTCAATTTTCCATGCAAGACATTCTGGGACTCTGCCAGCTCAGGACCCAGTAAGATATCTGTAAATCTTTCACCAGGGCTCAAATGGGAACAAAAACATTAACATTTTCAAGTACAGCATACAAATGTATGCATTTAAAAATATGACAAGCCAGCAAGGTCACCCTTCACTAGTGTGACACTGGAAATAGAATCCAAATGAAACCTATACTGTATGTAAGAGGAAAAAAACAAATATACAGCATCATGTATTATCAGATTTTTTGTGATGCTTAACATAATGACCCATCACTTACACACTGAACATGTTGATATATACATACATATATGAGGGTGACACGCAACAGTTGAGAAATTGAAGAAAATACCTGAATAAATGAGTGCAGAAACATAACAAACACCTTCACTATCAGCAGATCTCAACTCTGTGAACACCTGTTTTTCAGTGCTTTTGTGCTCTACATCATCAAAACTCCCACTGAGAGAATATCATTTGGAAGAATGATGAAGAAGAGGAGCTGCCTATGCTGGATGCGCAACTTACATTTATGTTTGTATTTCTATGTGTCACCCATCTGTATTCCACCATATATATATATAAATGTTTGACATGATCAGTGACGTATGAGGTCATAAAGACAATTATCATGTATAATACATGTTATTCATATATATCGTATGTTTGCATCAAAGCTGTAACCAAATGACTGATATAGCATGTGTCCATATAAACAATGGCAATGTATGGTTATAGTTATGTGTATCACATATATTATTAATGTATGTTTAAATTGATGTACTTAGTTGTTACAATATGCCGTATATTTGTATAAAAACTCTCTCTTTTACACACAATGAAAAAACAGAAAATTCAGAATGTAGAAAATTTTATATTTAACAGTCTAATTGAAAACTGGAAAAAAAATCTCTTTTTTGCCTTTTTGACAAAACTGACAAAAAGATCACATGAAACATGGATGAGATAAGAAATAATAGAGTAAGTGAGAGAGAGAGAGGGAGGGAGGGAGGGAGAGAGAGAGCAAGAGAGATGCCCTCAGTAATTTGGTATTTCCTTTTTAGTCAGTGGAGGAAGGGCCAGTGCCCTCGATTTTAGTATGAAGTGCACAAGCACACACACACACACACACACACACACACACACACGCACACACACGCACAGCTCCTTTAATGACCCTTACATCCGGCCTTAGGCACTAGGGCCTCAGAGGGAGAGAAAGAGAAAGAAGAAGAGAAACAACAAGCTAGATAGATAGATAGATAGATAGATAGATAGATAGATAGATAGATAGATAGATAGAGTTTGAGTTGAGCTGTAAGTTCAGACAGGTATGCACTGAGGGTCAAAGGTGAGGGTGAGCACTGACACACACACACACACACAAATGTATGTGAGTTCAACTCGGGGTTAGACGTTCAGGCTCCACGGCTCAAAGAGAGAGACAGAGAGAGAATTCATAAGCAGCTGATTCGACGTGGCCACTGTGATTACTGCAGACACAATGGGAAAAAGGAATATCAGGAATCATAAGTTTCAGGAACATGGATAATATCAGGGATAAAAGGAACCAAAACAAAAAAAAAGGATCTAAAAAGAATTTGGTTGTTAACGGAAGAGGAATTTTGACACGGTTTCCAAAAAGAAAATGAAGGACAAAGAAAGAAGGAAGACAGTAGTGAGTGAGTGATAATGAGTCTTTTACAACTCAGGCAACAGCTGAAGATGTTACTGTGTCTCCAGACTGTCTCTCCTACACACACACACACACACACACACACACACACACACACACAGGGCTCCGACCTTGCTGATGGCAGCTGTTGACGTAACTCTGCGACCCATCCAACTACAAACTCCCCACTATGCTCACACACACACACACACACACACCCTGGATAAACAGGATTACACAGACAGCCCTGGTAAATCCTACCCCAAACTAAAACGACCCCGTCACATAATCCATTAATTGCTCCACAATTAGACAGCTAAAACATTTAAAAACAACTTAAGCAGAAAGCTTATTGATAACAGACTATTCAGAACATGAGACACTGAGCCTGATATACTTTTACTGCATAGCATTTCTTCCCTTTGCCCTGCACTCAACCTTTGCCCGTTTGATTATCTGTTCATGTGACAATTCAAAGTGTCACCCTGGCTGGTTAGACATCAACCTCTCCTTTCAAACAAGGTTTTTCAGCAGTATACTTGGCTTTGTAGGTAACACATAACACAGTGATGGTTTCTTTGTCAGCTTTCACAGTGGCATCTCCTCTTTCTCTGTAGGAGTTATTCCATAATTACCCCAGGTAGCTATCTGGTGGATCTAACTTTAATGGGTGATACAGATTCATACTCTAACATTCCTCCTGCACCCTAACATCCAAAAGCTGCACCGCCCAACGTGGGGCTCGAACCCACGACCCTGAGATTAAGAGTCTCATGCTCTACCGACTGAGCTAGCCGGGCTACACATATGGCAAGTATGTTGAACATGACACAGACTTAATTAGCTATTTTGTTTATTTTTGATTTTTTTTTTCCTTCATAACTTTTTACTAATTGTTCAAGTGAATTAAAAATGTTAAACCAACAGCAACACTGCAACAAAACAAACTTTACCATATTGGCTTGAAATTATATGTCAGTTATAACACGACAGATTTCTAGTTGAAACCACATGCTTTTATTAAGAGACTTAAGAGACCATAATTATAAAGATATAAGCATCTTAGAAACTACATGAATGGCTGAAATTATAGGCAGATGAAAGAACAAAGAACAAAAATATTAAATGTCACTTTAATTCAGTGAATTTCTCTATTATAGAGCAACAGAGTTTATAAAGTCCAACGTAGTGGTTATATAACTGTTGACAACCTGATCTGTTTTCATGACTTTTGAAATCTGTAGTCTAATATGTATATTCAAGCTGAAACTTGCAGGTAAACATTTTGTCAGGAGTGGGATTTGAACCCACGCCTCCATGTGGAGACCAGAAGTCCCTTTGCTCAGGAAGGAGTCATCCCTTGAGTCTGGCGCCTTAGACCGCTCGGCCATCCTGACAACTGGAAACTACAGGACACCAAAGTCAGTCTGGATAATACAAGCTGCATGTAAACAACTTACCAGGCTGATGTACAACAACAATTATTATTCATTCTCAGCTTTGAAAGTGGCATCACATTGCAGTTATTGCCTAGTTACCCCTAATGTGACTTTTTCTTTGGGATTCACTGAAGCTGGAATTACAAACGTAAATGTCTCTGCAAACCTGCGCAGAGAAGGGTGTTGTGGGTAACTGTAGGTCAAAGAGGCTGACAGAGGAGCCGACTCGCACAACTTCCAAGTCTCAACAATGCCTTGTGCGGAGCTGCGTGTCAAGTAAGTTCATTGGTTGATTCAACTCCTGTTGGGTGTCGGAATTAAGTATGAAAAAAGACAAAAAAAGTAAATGTCATACAAGTTGTAGATACAAGTATGCAAGCGTCTCCGGGCAAGAGAAGCATAATGACAGCCTGAAAGTTAGGGTGTAGTTTAGACTCTAAAGTTGTCTGTTGAATTTCTCTAACCACTAATCCTCTCCCAAAGCTCCTTCTCTTAAAATACAAGAGACTTCTTTCTGTAACAGATGCCAAAAATCTTAAAATGTTAGTGAAACCCTTTTAATAATTGGTATCTTGGTAAGTTTTAGTGAGTGGGGTCTTAAGAGCACTTATGTGACTTTGACCCCAGTGTCTGTCTGTTGACCAGTTCGATTTCTGTTTACTAAATGTTAAGTTTTTTTCCTTGCCACATTAAATTATGTAGCAGCAGTGCTGACAGATCAGATGCTCCAGAAAAGACAGATATCAGCACTCTGTACCAACTTAGTTGTTTCATGTTGTCTCAAAGCTAGTAAGAAAGGGCTTAGTCTGCTAACTTAAAATAAGCTTGATAAGGCTCAACTGTACAGTTTAGTTAGGTGTATAGTCTTTTTTTTTTTGCAAACTGTAGGCTCCTGCATGTACATAACCAAGAAGAAACTGTTTTGTACTGAAACATCCAGCATCAGCATCAGGTAAAGCATTTTGTCAGGAGTGGGATTTGAACCCACGCCTCCATGTGGAGACCAGAAGTCCCTTTGCTCAGGAAGGAATCAAGCCTTGAGTCTGGCGCCTTAGACCGCTCGGCCATCCTGACAACTGACCAAATGCGCACAATAAAATCATTCTGGCCTTGGCGGACAGTGAAGTAGACATTTAAATTTGGCTGATATCTATCTATCTATCTACCTATCTATCTATCTATCTGGACAGATGGACTGGAGAACAGACAGATAGGTGAAGGATAGATGGATGGAGGAGGGAAGAAGGGGGGGCCTCGACGTCTTTGATCCTCACAGCAGAAATAATCAACAAAGCCCTGGAGCAGGCCAGCTAGACCTAAATATGTGTGTGCGTCTGTTTGCTGTGTGTGTGTGTGTGCGTGTGTGTGTGTGTGTGTGTGCGCCGTGGGGTTTTCTGGCTGCATGCCGAGATCAGCTCCCACAAGGAGAGAGATCAAAGACGGTGCTCGCTCTCTCTCTCTCTTTTTTTCTCTCTATCTCTATCTACCTTGCTCTCTCTCATATTTCTCTCTCTCTCTCTCTCTTCTGAAATTACTCGTTATTGCTCTTCTTGATTTTCTTCGACATTCTCTCACTTTCCACCCGAGGGCAGAGACCAGGACAAGTGCTGTTTCCTATGCAAAAAAAAAAAAGGAAAGAAAAGAAAGAGAGATGAAGAGAGCAAAAGAGGTAGAATTAACAAGAAAGGAAAGAAACTGTAGGTTGAACTGATGTTTAGAGAAAAATCACACACACACACACGCACACAACTTACTGACCTGTGTGCTTCAAAGCCCTCCTGGTTGCCAGGTTGTCATGGGAGCAATTGTTCTGGCAGGTGTGTGTGTGTGTGTGTAGTGAGAGAGTTACAGGCTGTTCTCGGTTCCCTTTAAACTCGACAAATCTCATGACAACTGTTATCTCCCCTTCACTTTGAGACACACAGTTCAGATTGAATTAAACCATTAGAAAAAATATGCCGAATACTGTTTCAAATGAAAAGCCCCGCTGTGATTGAATACGCGTCTCTTCCATTTTCTTTTCCCAGGCAGTTCATAATAGTGCCGCTGTAAATTAAGAAATCGAATTTAAGTCATTTGCTTTATCATTGGATCACTGTCTGGTCAGACCATTCTTTTGTAACGGATTATGATTGTCTTTTGTTTTGAAGCTGTGTTTACAGTAGTCGTCCAACTCTGCTGTTGTGGGTCAATCTTTGGTCATTGCTGTTCACACACAGCCAGCGTCTTCCACTGTTGTTTCATACACATCATTGGTATCATACATCATATTGTACATCATTAGTCAAAATTCAGTTTATTAAAATGGTCTTTCTAATGGTTTCTCTGGATTACTCAGCAGATTCAACGTGACAGTGCAGACTAGGTAGGTTATTGGATTTCTCTTCTTAATTTGGTGTCCTTACTTAATTTGGGGGACTCCAGCAATTCAGTTTTGCACTACCATAAAGTTGGGGGACACGTAAGAGACACGAAAGAGTCCAAAAACATTAGATCCTACACTTCCCATAATGCAACTTGACTGCATCTCTTTGTTAAACTCTCTGTGCCTGCTCATACTTTTCAAACTCCTAATGTTCCCAATGTGTACTGTATGCTATCCTTTGATGGATTTGTAGTCTTCAAGCTGAGACAACTGATGACATCATCTGGGTCACTTTGGCAGAATTTATAAATGTTCCCTCCAGACCACAGAGGACATTAGACACACAGGATGTGCAGTCCGCCCCCCCACCCCCGTGGCGAGTAAACTGATCTTGATGTGTAAAGTCTGAAATCTTGAAGACCTTCACTCTATAATCATGTTGTTGTGCTTTATCTTTGAGATTCAGAGGAGGATTTACATTCATGGAGGCCAAAAGTCTACACCAATATCTTAAAGTTATATTAATTTATAAAAATCCTATAAAAAACAAGAAATTATATGGTATTAAAAAAATCCTAGAGCAAGATTGAGTGTAACAAAATAACACCTTTCACTTCACAGCACCTCTCTCCTCCGTGTCGGCTGCAGCCATCGCCGGGGCTCTCGAACGTTCTCCTGGATATTACTCACTTTGCGTTGTTACTGATCTGGGAATTGAAGCTCATTTGCACTCTGTGTATGTCGCTCTGCATAACAACATCAGCTAAATGTCTAAAAATGTAAATGTAATTGTGGAGATAATGTTATTTTCCTATTGAGACTCACAGAATGCTGCACGACGTGAGCCGAGTTTGTCATTAAAACGACTCAGAGGCTCCCTCACAAACAAGAACTAAACTTTCTCTCCTCCTGTCTTTTTTTTTTCTTCCATCCATATTTTTTGTTACAGTAGTGGCAGTTTCTCTCTGTCATTTTTAGCAATATGCAAATAGGCAACTTAATCCCACTCCCACAATCCCAATCAGTCCCTCTCTGACCCCCCTTTCTCCTCTCATTCTATCTTGCTTCTCCCCATCGCTCCTCTCTTCACTCCTCTCCTCTAGAGGAGAGCCTCAGCCTCCCTCTTTCTCCACATCTCTTCTTTTGTCCCCCCATCTCTCCCTCTTTCTCCCCAACATCTTTCCTTTCCTACCTCTCTTTTCTTCCCCTCTCTGTCGTGTTTTTCTCCCTCACACACACACACACTCTCTCTCTCTCTCTCTCTCTAGCAGTAGTCATTCTACTTATAGCCTCGCCATAAATCAACCTGTCATTCTCCGTCATGCTCGCTGGATCTCACTGGGGCTCGTGGCAGAGACACACACACACACACACACGCACGCACACACAAACACAGCGTAGGGATAGCAATGTGAGCCCACACGTACACAAGTGCAAACACAAGCGCAAACACGCAAATACGGACAAGTATAAAGATCACACAAATGCAAAACCACACACACACACACACAAATACAGTATGAGTGTATGTAAAGGACACACACACACATACACCCATGCAAACACAATTTCACTGTCTCTCTCTCACACACACACACACAGTCACACACCAACTCTTCATGGCAAACTTAGACAATCTAAACACACTCAAGATTGATAGATAAGGGGGATGAATGATTAAGGGAAACAGAGATGTAGGCAAGGATAACATTAAGATGCCCACCTGTCCCTATACCACACACACACACACACACACACACACACACACACACACACAGCAGCAGCAGCAGCAGCAGCTGAAATAATGTCCAAGCCCTCAGGGCCCCGAGCTTTACCCAACCAATTCTTTACATTCACCACCTCCTCGTCTTCCTCCTCCTGCTGTCTTTATTTTTCCTCCCCCTTTTCTGTTTGTTCTGCTCATCAAGAATGAAGAAATGTTCGAATGTATCTGCAAAATTTAATTTGTTTTCCCACAAAGTTTATTTTTATGGTTATGT
This sequence comes from Scomberomorus guttatus, assembly GCA_038419695.1. Taxonomy (NCBI): domain Eukaryota; kingdom Metazoa; phylum Chordata; class Actinopteri; order Scombriformes; family Scombridae; genus Scomberomorus; species Scomberomorus guttatus. The sequence continues at coordinate 11,190,032 of CM076466.1, read as the reverse complement.
TTAGGCAACTCAAGGCTCTTGGTTAAGGTCGCACAAAGATGTTTCAGAGGCTTAAACCAGGATGGGAACTCTCTGGTGTCAAAGTCCTGTTCTTTGTCTGCCAGATCTTCCACCCCGAAATCCTCCTGGTGATTTCTGTGTAGTATAATGATGTCACATTTCCTCGATTAGAAAAAATATTGCCAGGGAATCTACTTCACGCAGCAACTCCTCCCTTTGCCAAATACCATTCTTCAACGTCATATGTGGCGATTTTGTAGGATTCTCCACATTCTCCTCTTTTTGCAATTCACTTCCTTGTCTTTCTTTCCTGTCTCTCCTCTTCCTTCATCCACCTCTTCTTGTCTTTTTCTACCCAGATCAACATCTCCTCCAACATCACCTCTTCCTCCTCCTTTTCTCCAAGCCTTCCATGACCAATGTGAGAGCCTCATAAAGACCCTTAGGAGTCAGAGGATTTCATGGGGCTTTGTGTTGAGTGTGTGTGTGTGTGTGTGTGTGTGTGTGCGTGTGTGCGCGTGTGCGTGCGTGCGTGCGTGTGTGTGTGCATGTGTATGCATGTGTGTGTGTGTGTGTGTGTGTGTGGGAGAGAGAGAGTGGAAGACAGTGGCATGCAAGGTCACGTAATCCTGTGGCCTCTAGATACTGTTATTGACACACACATACACACAGCGTTCTATGACCTGCACTGCCCTTGCACACACAGAATGTGCATGAACACACACACACACACACACACTAGTATAACCCACAGTCCCCAGTGTTATCAAGAATACAAACAGTTAAACAGATACTTTCTGGGTAAAACTTGACAGGAATGTTGGAACTCTATGTCCTTCTTAAAGGATAAGGCAGGCGATACGACTTATTGTCAACAAATTCCATGAAAAAACAACAATGAATTAACCTACTGAGTAGTAGTGTCTGTGTAGCAAAAGTCTGGTATACAGACATATAGTTTATTCCTATGTGCCACATCAATGGGCCACACCATTGCACTGGATGATATGTTCCTTCAGTAGCTTATTAATTAAAGCAATAAGCAATTAAAGAATTATGGCCCAGTCAGAGCAGCATTGTAAATTCTTTCATTTTAATAGAAAAACACCTCGATCGATGGACTTGCTTGCAGGGGCTTAATAAATCTGCACACATTTTTCACATCAGGTTCAACTTTGGTAAACTTTAACACTCAAATTTGCGCCGTTGACCATTAGCGACCTGCTGTAAGAGTGCTGAGTCTAGATAAAACAGAGAGCCAGAGAGTCCAAAACGAAACAAGCTGATGAATTTTAAAAATAGTCCCCAACAAAGGCATCATTTACTTAAACCAAGGTGCCCATCAGTTGTAGGAAATGAGCCTTTTAAAAAAAATTATGATATATTTGTGACCTGTTTGATGATATATTTTCTGCTTTTTTAAGATCTACATCTTCAGTAGGAACCACTAGGCTTGGGACTGAGAAGAAAAACACACACACACTCACACACAAATACACAGATATAGATTTCCAAGGTCGCATTTCAGGCATTCAGTATGTATCTTATACAAGTCCTCCTCTCTCTCTCTCTGCGCTCCACTGCTCCGCTCTCTCCTCCTCTGCATTCTTCTCTCCTCCTCCCTCCATCCCTCCCTCGCCGCTCTCTTTCACACAAACACGCACAGAAACACACACACACTCGCACACACACATTCTCTCCAGAGATGTGTCCGTTGCTCTGACCTCTCTCTCTCCCGGGAGAGCTGGCTGTCTGCCCGGCTCTCTCTTTTTCTCTTTCTGCCTCACACTTTCTCCTTTCGCTCTGTATCTTTCTTCTTCTTCTTTCTCTGTATCTCTGTATCTCTCTATCTATTGATCTATCTTTTTTTCTAATCTCCTTTTGTCTCCCCTGCTCCTGTGCTTTTCTCCTCCCTTCTCTTCCCCCCTCCTCTGTTGCATGTCTCCCCTGCTCTTGCCTCCTCTTATCTCTTCATCCTCCTCACTTTTCTTCTCTTTGCCTCCCTCTTCCCTCATCCTTTCATCGCCTCTACTCCTATCTCTTCTCCTTTTAACCCCCTCACTCCCCCTCCTCTCTTCCTATGTCTCATCCACTCCTCTTCTCCTTCCCTCCTTATTTCGAGGCTTCCAGGGTGCTGGTGCGGCTACAGAGCTCTGCCTGGGGCTCCTTGCCCAGCTCATGCTGCCTCTCTCTGGGCACAGCGCCCACAGAGGGTGGGCAAGGCTGAGGGGAGAGCTGGAGGGGTGTGTGTGTGTGTGTGTGTTTGTGTATCAAGGGTTGGGGAAAGGGGGGTAGACAAAGTGAGGGGAGAAGCAAGGCGAGAGATTGAAAGAAGAGGAGAGGGGGGTTGTTGACAGAGACAGAGAAAGAGATAGAGACTGATAGAGAAAGACAATGGAGAGAAACAGATTTCTGTTGAGTCACACTTTGCTGGCTAGTGTGTGTGTGTGTGTGTGTGTGTGTGAGAGAGAGAGAGCAGGTTTGCTTTTCTATGCAGCAATGTGCATACAATTCCCTAAATGATCAGTCTTGTTTATTACAACTCATGTCTTGTATTTGTAGCTTTGGTCATCGTTTCTGTTGGTTATTATAAGGGCTGCAACCAACAAATATTTTAATTATTGATTAAACTGCTGACTATTTTCTCCGTTTGCTGTAGTTTGGCTTACAGAATATCAGCAAAAAGCAAAAAAAAAAATCCCATTTAAGTTCCCAAAGCCCAAGCTGACACCTTCAAATGTCTCAAATGTTTCCAAGTTCTTTTATTTAAAGAATATCCAAAGATATTCAGTATACAGAAAATATCCACAATTGAGAAGCTGAAACCAGTGATTTGTTTGACACTTTTGCTCAGAAAATGATGATAAATCAATTAAGTGATTGAACAGCTTATTGTTTCAGCTCTAGTTATGTTAACAATGTACTCAGTAAAGTAATTGCTGAGATCTGATATCACTGAGTCTAGTGGGGCAACAAATAAGCAGTCAGAGGATCAGACAAAAAAACAAAAAAACAGTTAAACCAGATTGTCTAAACCACTTTATTAATTTGAACCAACAAGTCTGTCTGTACGTCAACAATGGACAGTTTGATGAATGATTTTGCACAAACAGGTTTGGCCTACCTGACAGTTTGTATAAAACCTGTATGATCATCTGACTTCTTTTTAGTAAAGGCACTGCATTCCCAGATTTCAGCATTAATTAATTTAGCATATTATTATTACTGATAGGAATGTTGGACAACCATACAGAATAAGACTGAAGCTGTAATAAACCAGAATCATATACTTACTGTAGTGTGGGCATAGCCAACCATAGCATGTGTGTGTGTGTTGTGAGACTATACCGACACTGATGCTGATAGTCGGCACAAACACTGAGAGAGAGAGAGAGTGCATCAGCACACCTGTACCCAGCTGCATGCAGAGAACAACAATTCCCCTGCTGGTCGCTAATGGTACAGCCCTGCTGGAGTGGAAGCAAATGGCCCAGACCCAACCATGCATGATGGGAGGCTGGAGGGGGGGGGGGGGGGGAGGGGCCGTGGTCAGATGGAGGAAGGGAGTGAGAGAGAGAGAGAGAAGTAAAGTGAGATAGATGAAGGGTGGAAGAATAGCTGTGCCTTTGGACATTAATTTGGTGAAAGCCTCAAAAACAAAAACAAACTCTTCACAGGAGAAATGGAGAGAAAGGCAGAGAGAGGATGGGGGAAGAATTCACACTAGTGTTTAAAATCTCACCTTTAAGTGCTATCTCTTCATTTATGTCCTCGCTCTCCCTTACAAACCTCCAGCTTCCTCTTTCTTTCTCTTCTCCTGCTCACTCCTCTCATTTTCTTACCCTCCATCTCCCCTATTTCCTCTCACCCCTGTGCCCTTTTTCTTTTCTCTCCCTCCTCCTCTTCTCTCATGTGTCCAGTCAGTTCCAGTTATCTAGCGCCCTCTGTCTGTGTCCATAGTTACTGCAGCACCACATAATAAAAATTTACCCTTCTGAACCAAAGAAACCAAAACATTTGACAACAAAACTTTAGTGAATTTAGTTTGTTACCTGAAATTATGTGAATGTACAGTATACATGATGCTATAACTGGTTTTCTCTGTGTTGTATGTTCAACATAAAGCTGTATCTTGTAATCCCATGTGGGATAGACCAGATGTCCAGAAATACAGATGTTCTTGCTATAAAAGAGATAAATGTCAAGCAATTAAGTCAAATTGCATGCAATTCCACATTTATGTACAAATAGCAACATTTGGACAACGTAGTGTGCCACTGCTTTTTTTTAAATACTGCAACTTGAGATTAAAAAGTATATTCAAGCCAATTTAATTTTAGTCACGCTCATCCAAAAAACCACAGAGAAAGCCGCTTCATTTAAATGCCTAATTTTAGAGCAACTGTCTGATGTCCGTGAAGTCCTGCTGTCGCTGTCACATGCGTGCCAGTGCTGCATGTATACAGAACGTCCTTGCACCAGTGCCAACAAGACAGATCCCTGTACATTTATTGAATGTAATGAATACCACAATTTCTGATCTCGATTCAAGCGGCGTGCACATTTTGACAGATGACGCAGTGGCGCGGCAGCCGCAGACGCTGATGTGAAATATATGCTGCTGCTTGTGTTAAAATATGCAGGATGAAATTCAAGAGAAACAGCGCTACAGAAGTGTTTTTTAACCCTTTTTTTTTAAAATCCAAAGAGAGCTTTTCGAGCAGCTGCCCGGTACAACCACAGACTGACACACTGGATCAGCTTTGCTCAAAGGCTTCTCAACAGGAGTTGCAGAAGGATTGGAGAGTGCTGTTGATTCAGATTTTGAATCCCACACCCAAACAGATTTTGTTTCTCTACCACCACCACCACCACCCCCATTGATCCAAATACAACCAGACAAAGATTCAGCAGCTTTCTAAAGAGGATGCTTGTTTGTGGCTCAGAGAGATGCCAAGTGCTTTCTGTTGCTGAGACAAAAAAAACCTCTGGTTTTATCACTACAAGGGTGAAAATAATACTAGAATATCATTCCAAAGCACTGACCATGATATCTTACATATAATACACCCTCCAAAGAGATTGCTTTGTAATAGAAGTGAGGCTAATGCAACCTGGTTTTTTTGCCTTTTCAAAAGTGGTACAATATTCAATAAGAACTTGATTAAACAAAGACAGTTGCTTCATTTTAGGATTGACTAAAGGTTTTGGTGCACAATTTATTTAATTAACTGCAGTCCAGGCAGTCAGCGGATGTTCAGCGGACAATAAGTAGCTCAGCATCATAAAACCACAAAGAAACCAGACAGACGGAGGTAAAACTGCTACGGTCTTTTTCGTTATCCAGAAAGCTAATTTGGCAAAGAGTCACTGTCCTCTTAACGCAATGCAGTGCTCTGGTCCTGTTAGTCCTGTCTGTGAAACCCCTGCTACGATCAGTACCCTCCTCACAGTGATAAATCATTTTAGCCAATCAGTGATGGATGTGTTTTGAAGAACAAAAACTGTGTGTAAATCAATGTTGTCTGCTTCCTCTGTGATTTTTCCCCCACCCCAGACAACTGACTTATGTTCTGTCGATCCTTCTTCTGCACAAACACACACACACACACACACTGCAGTCGAAATGGGGTATAGATAGAGAGAGGTAAGGATGGTCAGGAGAGAAAATGGGAAAAGGAAAGAGAACGAAAGACAAAGCGAGAAAGAGAGAAAAAGACAAACAGAGGATTGACAAGATTGAAATAAAAAAAATATCTAAGAACGAGAGCTAGAGAGGACAGGAGAGTGGCTAGCTCGCAATCAGAAACGAGATAGTGGGAATAAATTTAATGTGATGCTCTCTCCTCCTCTCTGCCCCCTCCACGAGTGTGTGCGTATGTGCTGACAGATTTAGTATTGCTTCAGTTCGGAGATTGGCTAAAGGAAAAAACACACTTAGTAATTATCTAGAAAGAGCACCTGGGCACTGGGAATCTCATTATATTGTACACACTTCCCAACGCACACTCAGCAGAGGAAAAGACAGGAAAGACAAGAGAGGAATCAGAAGAAGCAAAAGATGAGAAGAAAAAATGTGTGAGTGTGAAGCCTTTCTGGTTGCTAATGTGTTTGCTTGAAAACTCAAAAACAGACGCTTTGTGGATCACAGTCAGACTATATATTACATGTGGTTTGACTCAAAAAACAAATCAGGTATTGTGAAAAGACAATTTAAATGTCCTCTCTTTCTATCTTTAATGTCATGCAGTTTATTTCAAAGTGCGTTATTCATATTCTCCACATAGCAGCAGAAAGGCTGAGACAGCAAAGTGATCAAAAACCATGAGGCGTAAAAAGAGAGAACCACAAGTATGAAGAGAGATAAAAACTCAACTACATTCACTCTTTTTGTTTTCTTTGATCTGTTGTAGTAGCAGGCGATGACCAGTAAGAGGCAGCGTTTCCTCTCATCTGACTAACTAAATGTCCTTATTGCTTTCTGTTGCCTTCATCCTTTCTTTCTCTGCCTCTGGACTTCTAATTTCTTTCACCCACGTCTCTCTCAATCCTCTAAACACACACACACACACACACACACACGCACACACACTGCACACTATCACCTGTTTTTGCCAAACTGTTGCCTCTGCAATGAACGTGCTCACCCTACGAAAAATGTGTGAGTCAGCATGCTTTCAGTGTGTGTGTGTGTGTGTGTGCGTGTGCGTGCGTGTGTGTAGAGGACCACCCTGCTGATTTGAACAGCTTCATTCATTGCTATGTTTTGACTGGCTGACAGTGATAGGGTGAAGTGATTTATAATGGGTCAACACAGCGGGAGGGCGCAGGACACACAGTCAACGCCCAAACCTCAGCAGGCCATCTAAGGTTATGTAGCAGGAAGTAATTTACTGTAAACAAAAAAAAAAAACATGTCATACACACCTGGATGACTGATCAAAAGTTTGAAGTTCAAACCAAACTGGACTTTCTGATACACAACACAGCTCAGTAGAGGGTGAAGACTACCAGTTTGCTCTGGCCCCCCCCAAGTTAGTATTAGCATTGAAGGAAGGTACTTGTACTGTGCAGCCCGGCTAGCTCAGTCGGTAGAGCATGAGACTCTTAATCTCAGGGTCGTGGGTTCGAGCCCCACGTTGGGCGATGGAGTTTTGGAGAGGATGATTTACACACAGATGCAGTGAGTAACTATACACACAGACTACCTCTGGGGTTATGAAAAGTGTTGCATTCATGATCAAATCAGCTATGTAGCATGGCATTATGCACACACTGTCCCTGCTGCCCGGCTAGCTAAATCTACAAAGTCTTAATCTCAAAGTTATGACTTCAAGCCCCTTAATGGATTTTGATGTTTTAGGGCAGCACTTCAAAGATGGAAGGGGGAGAAAGGAAAGTATTGGATAGCACATCTTCAGTAGCCAAATATAACATCACGCTCTCTGTTGACGTTTTCAAAGAGCAACAGCACTCGGTTACACTGTTTTAATTCTGGAAAAGTTCTGAAAAAAATCTGGATGAACATCTGTGTATCTACAATGAAAACAAAGCTACAGCTAAATAAAAATGAATCTTTATAAACCAGAACTTTATGATAAATCTATTAGAATTTCTGTCAACAAATAAAAACACAACAATAACTTGAAAGATGGAAAACTGGCTCTCTAGTTTAAATATCCTTCAGTGTGACACTGAGGGTGCAGATATGAGTGTGTGTCATGCTGTCCTTAAAGCATATAAATGATGTAAAAGTCTGGCCTATTGTCATATTTAAACCATACCTGTTTTTGAGTGTACAGTAACAGTCACTGCAAGCCCGGCTAGCTCAGTCGGTAGAGCATGAGACTCTTAATCTCAGGGTCGTGGGTTCGAGCCCCACGTTGGGCGCAGGAGTTTTGAACTGTGGCCACTTATGAAATCATCTTCACTTATAGCTGTTGGCATTGTGATGATGGACACTGACTGCAGAATGGCAACTTAGGTCTGTCATGAAAATCGCAGGACATCTTGTTTCATTAAAAAATGACTCTTTCCTCTATTAGATAAATTATATTATGCCTGATTATGTATAACCTCCCACAGTCTTCTTCATCTGTTACTTTTTTGTGTGGATTAGAGGAAGAGTCAGACCCAGAAATCCGTCCCTCCCATTGTACAAAGATTTATATGAAGCCCGGCTAGCTCAGTCGGTAGAGCATGAGACTCTTAATCTCAGGGTCGTGGGTTCGAGCCCCACGTTGGGCGATGGAGTTTTGGGGAGGGTGACTAACTATACACACCAAGAGATTATGAACAGTGTTGCATTGATGATCAAATCAGCTGTTGCCGCGAGGCTGCCACTTGCCATGTATATGTAGGGATAGTGTGGCATTAATCACACACTATCCCTGCTGCCCGGGTACCTAAAACAATAAAGTATAAGAATCTTGATCTCAAAGTTATGACTTCAAACCCCTTAATGGGTTTTGATATTTTAGGGCGGCACTTCAACGATGGAAGGGGGAGAAAGCAAAGTATTGGATAGCACATCTTCAGCAGCCAAATATAACATCACGCTCTCTTTGGCCTGTTGACGTTTTCAAAGAGCAACAGCACTCGGTTACACTGTTGCAATTCTGGGAAAGTTCTGAAAACATTCTGGATGGACGTCTATTTATCTATGATCTCTAATTTAAATATCCTCCAGCGTGACACTGGGGGTGCAGATATGAGTGTGTGTCATGTTGTCCTTGAGGCATAGAAATGATGTAAAAGTCTGGCATTTACGACCATACCTGTTTTTGAGTCTACATCACTTGCCTGTACAAGCCCGGCTAGCTCAGTCGGTAGAGCATGAGACTCTTAATCTCAGGGTCGTGGGTTCGAGCCCCACGTTGGGCGATGGAGTTTTGGAAAGGGTGATTTAAAGACAAGGGTAGAAGTCAGAACACTAAAGCGTCTTTGATATCCAAGAGTGTTTGTCTGCAACTGAAACTGGTCTCTGATGTAGATGTAACCCTCTTGAGTTCATGCACAATCCAACAACATTTGGAGACTGAACTGCGACCAACAGAGTTAAAATGAGATGTGATGAGAAAACAGAGAGTTAGAAAGATGCATGAAGAGTGATGGAAATGGAGAAAGTTAGAAAGACAGTTAAAAGCAGAGGAGAATAGACGAGGATTGAAGTGAGCACATATGAAATAAGATTCTTGTCCCCATCTGTTCGGGTGTGTGTTCATCTATAGCTGGTAGTGTGTGTGTGTGTGTCTCTGTCTGTCAGCTTTCCAGCCCAGTGCAGGTGTGCTGTTGATAGTTTTATCAGCGCTGGATCGGGGGGCCACTGAGAGGAGAGGAGGGAAGAGGAGATTGATAATGCTGTTTATATGGGCTGTACATTCTTATTCCCCATATAATCTGAATGCTCTTCACATTACATTGCAATGTCAGAGTTTTCCAATATCCAACATCCAGCCCATATATCAGTCATGTTGTGGCAGTGTTTGAGAAACTAGACCTACTGTGCTTTAAGCCTTTTATATGAGACTAGATGGCAGAGCGCGCTGTCGAGCACGTTATTATAACTTAATAATAATTTATTTGGCACATTTTGAACAGAGCATACATGTCAAACAGTTTGACATTAAAAATGCAATTTTAAACAGATTAATAACTAAAGCAAATTTACGTTAAAATGAGAGCAGACAGCAGCTAAAATTCCTCTGTAATGAGGGGAAAAAACTCTCATTATACAGTCAAAATCCCTAAACAATCTGACCTTTATGCAGCCCAAAGAGTAAACACTTGGTTGCAACTAGTTAGTCTACTCTCTGATAAAAGTGGGGTGGACAAAATATTAGAAACACCTCTCAGTATAACATTTAAACACCGCCACAAACTACAGCTACCAACATGACCATGAAGTTGACTTCTCTGAAACAGTTTCAACAAAACTCAACATCTATAACCTGTGTGAGGGTCGGATTTATTGCAGGGTCGTTGTGTTAGGCTGCATTAGTTTGAGTTAGGTGTACCTAATAAACTGACGACTGAGCGTACGGTGGAATGTACGGTATCCTGATATAATCTGGCCTTTCAGCGCTTCCTTTCTCACAACTATGACCACAGCCAGAGTCAGATATGAATCATAAAAAATATATGAAATGAAAGATGTCGTCAACGCCATCTGTGCACTTGTATGTAAATAGCGAGAAAATGCTAATGAAATCTGCCTTTTACTCTGTATCTTTTGTTCTTCATACAGTGACAATAGCCTTACATGGTTAAGGGAATTTCTTGCTGTCATTATCGAGTTGGAACACTGGATTTCATGTAAATGAAGTCAGCGGTCAGAGGAGGTTAGCTTGGACACAATGCTGCTCTGTAATTGCATCTCCTCTGGTCTGACGCTGTGTGGCTTGCGGCTGTTTGGTCTGTGACTGTCCCCTTGTACCAGCCTGCCGGATTTATAAAATGGTTTCAGGCTCTATAAAGTGTCCAATAAACCACTTTTACTATTAGTGTAGGACATTGCTAGCATACAGCTGGTGACCACTACCACTGACCATATAACACACACACACGCAAGCACACGGACAAGCAGGGACAGTCAAATACTTACTGGTCAGACACGCATTTTGAGAGCTGCTGGAATCAGGACCTCTGCCAAACTCTAACCCCATGTTACCCCACCCTGCCGCCCCGATGACATCACTGCATAGCCGTGAACCACCGGCCCAGAAAGGCCTAAAAACACACACACAGACATACACACACACACACGTGCAGGCGTCGAGAATGCTGAGCACAGACACCGTAACGAATACCGCAGGGTCACATTTTGAGTGCACACATACATGCAGAAATGCATACACACGCAGCACTTGACCATAATGAGTACCGCATGGCCACACGGCACACACACACACACACACACACACACAGACACAAAAGGAGCAGGCTTAAAGTGCAGGCTGCTCCTCTGAGTCAAGTTGTCAACTTCTATTACAGTATGTTTTCAAGTAGCTCGGACATTTTAGTGGATATTAAGAAGGATAATAAAGAAACTATTCATCCATCAGTTGTTTTTGTGGTTATGAGACTGCGACGTTGGTCAGTCCACCACTTTGATCCTGATTGAAATATCTCAACAACTATTAGATGAATTGCAAGGAAATTTTGCACAGACCTTCATCAGGATGAGTTGTAATAATGTTGGTGATCCCCTGACTTTTCATCTGTTTCGCATCATCAGGTACAAAATGATGATGCATATAAATGCAAAACTTATTTAGTGATCATTTGCTAATCAATATTATTAACGCTAATCTTAGTCTTGTTTAAAAATATTGGATGACTAGATGAAAAAAAATACATATTCTGCATCAGAAAGTCTCCAACATACTGTACCAGTAACCAGTTTCTTTCTTCAAGCTTCTTTTAATGAAAGCAGTCTTTACTAAAATATAATATTAGCTCTTAACCTCCCAACAGGTCAAAAGGTTCACAGAAATTATGGAAAGGACCCCAACTACAAGATATACAACATTATCTGACTTGTATTAAAACTTACAGTGGACAGCGCCTCAACATGTGTGTTCTCAAAATTAGAAAATGTCATCAAAACAGAAAGCAAAGTCACTTCTTTGATAAACTTGAAATCTGTATTAAAAATTTAATGTGCATGTTGGCACGTTGGTGTTTTTGCAACATGAGAATGATTTGAAGAAATAAGTTTACAATGAGTTCGTACATCAAACGTGGAACTACACCTTAACTTAAATGTATTAATGGATCTCTCTGCTGAGTCAGCGCCGTCATCCCACAAACCAAACTGACTAAATGAAAATAACGGCTCAAATACACACACACACACACACACACACACACACACACGCAGTGGTGCAGGGGTTAAGCCGACCGCTGTCATACACTGTCCTGGAAGGAATTCCCAGGATTCCAGTCAACCAATCAGAGACCAGTGTTTAAAATACTGGCTCTTCAACTGGAGAGCTGGAGAAGCCATCCTCTTCACTTGGACCACCGTCTGTGTGTGTGTGTCTGTGTGTGAGTGTGTGTGTGTGTGTGTGAGTGAGGCCATGTTAGCTATTAGTGCTCCCATGGGGCTAAAATACACACATGTAACACATCCAGAGATAAAGACCCCCTCCTCTCAGACACACAGACAGACAAAGAAATGCAAACACATTCACACGCTCTGAATAGTCCGTTTCAGAGGGTTGTTAAATTAAAAAACATTCCCTAATCTATTGTGCCTGAACACATGGGACAAACACAGACACACACACACTTCACAAAACCCTCCTGAATGACCTTGAGGATTTCATTGATGGATGGAGACACCCCATCTTCTCAAATGTCTGGCGTGGAAACACACACACACACTTACTCCCCTTCCCTAATTACCGAGTCCCGAGGGACGAGACACTCAAGCAGCACTTCAGTTTTTGGTTAAAGAAAAGGTCTCTCTCACCAGGAGGAGGGCAGACAAGCAGACAGACAGAGGTATGCAAAGAAAGAAATGAGAAAATGCGTAGAATACAGATTTTTTAAATGCACCTTACTTATTGATGTTTTTTTTTTTATGTTGTTCCCACATGAATCTGTTATTAATTTGAGTTTTTAGGCAACTTGTGTTACTTGATACTACGTAGAGAGTTGAGACAAATTGAACTGAAATGAGAAAAATAAAATCCCGACAGACCCCCTTAACGTCAAATCCAACATGAGACGAGAGTGACAGCGAGTAAAGAGAGAACAGAAAAGTGACCAAAACACAGAAAAGAAAGATAAAAGATGAACTGGTTCATACAGAAAAATAACATCATGAATGAAACAGCGAGCCAGAGGGAAGAGAAAGAACAGAAGTTGACTGGGCAGACAGGGAGGGGAGGAGGAAGAGAGATTATCTCTCTCTAATGGCTAACTTGTTGACAGCAACACTTTTCACCACCTCTATCTACACATCTAACATTACTATCTATCACACACACACACACACACACAGACTTCCTCTCCTCTTGCAGGGTTTATCAGTCCGGTCCACAGCTCATGTGGGTTTCAGACTTAAAACCATAAAAGTGCAAAGTGAACCGGAGACGTCACTGCCAGAGACGACCTCAGCTCTCTGCAGCCATCGCATGTTGAAAATGAATCTGATAGTCTGCTTTCAGACACGATGACAGACTGAGAAATGCACTTTTCTCTGCAATGTCGGCCTTTCACAAACAAGAAAACGGGGGGGAAAGTTTAAATGAATCACAAAAAACGAAGACGTCTTTGTCTCAAGTTAAATAAATGGGACTTTATAATGTGTCACGGTGAACAAAATGTTCCTTTATTGTGCATTCTTGCATTTTCTTACTTTTGAAAGCGTGCATGCCTGTGCTACTATATTTTTCCGCTGAAATTGGGCTGAATTGTGTATTTTCTTTGTCATAGCATGCATGCCTTTGCCTCGTCAATCAAGATTAATTAATAGCAATGATACTGCTTGAGTACGTTAAAGAAAATGTTTTTTTTTTTTTTACTCAATGACCCCTGTTGTGGCGCTTGTTCTGTCCCCTCAAAGTTAAAAAAAAAAACATTTTGGCTCTGACACACTTCCTAATGCTTAATCAGCTCAGGGGATCGTAGTGCTTGTGTGTGAGTCTAGTGAGATGAACTGGGGTTAAAGGTCACCATAAAGCCTAAGTTAGTCTTCCAGGTCATGCTGTTGCCCAATACGGTAAAACACACACAAAATCAATGAAATTTATGAAATCACCTGTTTTGTTACTTTAAATATCTTGAAACTGACTGTACGTACAGAACATTCAGACACAATTTAAGACCCTTTACAGTCACGGAAAAAGCAAGAAACAAGTTGAGTTTCTGTAAAAAATTTTAAGATATCACCTCTTAAACTTATAATATCAACACAAATGTCTTTACATTGGACCACTTTAGCCTCACGAGCTAAAAAAAAAAAAAAGTTCAATCTCCTCAAAAGTTTAGGACTTCCATGCATTTTGTCTCCATGCTATTAAAATTTTGTTTGCATTGGAGACCTCTGACCTACAGCTGCCACCTATTGTGCACAGTACACCCACATATATTAGAATACAGACCCGTTATATTTTCTTACATTAATGTTGGTTCCCAAGAATGAGATCCAACACCAGAGTCACCAAGACACTGTAGGTATTTAAAATTAGGAGATCCTGATTCTCACAGACTTGTTTCAGTGTGCAGTTAGATGCAATAACAGCATCTGGCCCAGATGAAGGCAGAGCAGCTTCTCTCTACTGAGAGAAACATTTGTGCAACATTTCGACCAAAAATAGTCCTGGTCTCCACCGCAAAGCGAGAGGGCAGCCTTCACACACACACACACACACACACACACACACACGCACACACACACACATTGCATTTCACCACTGTCATGAAATAAGCCCATTCTGCAAGTAGACTGTGACAACGGAAACATTGTGGGGACAAAACGTCTACAAGTTCAAACGAGTGCAAAGTCCAAACCCAGTGGAGAAGTTTAAAAAACCGAGTTTCTCACATTGACTTCAGATGTTTAGAACCTGTTCAGAGCGCAAGTTTTACTCAACAATCAGTGCTCAAGTTCAAAGCTGTGTGTTTAAATCAATGCCTCCAGTAAAGCTCCACTTATCAAACTCTCGAGTCAAAAAGCTGTCAGAAAGTATTAAATAACATGTAATAACAACCATACAGGACTGGAATAAATTTGTATATCACAGAAAAATCATTGTTAGGTTGTAGTCACAACTCTCAAATGCTCAAATCCCCATCTACAATATTTTCAAGATATTCCTGCAGCTTTTTTGTACTCATCTCCTCTCTTTCAAAACATTATAAAATCTTTAGACTTCTTACCTGATCTGCTGTGCTTGAATCCAGTTGTTGCTCAGCTGTCCAAGAAAAGTTTCTCCTGCCACCATCCGAAGCGCTCAAGCCCCGAAAAGTGTGACTCTGTCCGGCTGGTAAACTACAGACAGATCGGTGTTTTTACCAACAGCAGCCTGCAGCGCAGCGCTCGCAAATTCTCCCAAGTCTGACGCCTATTTTGACACTTCTGACAATAAACGCCCTTCCTTTTCTTGCTCGATCACCTTCACACACAGATACCGCACGAAAGTCCTTGTCTGAGTCACAAAAAAAAGTTGATTAATGGGAATACACAGAAGTATAACGAAGCCTCCGGCGATCCGTGGACCTGTCAGCCACCAAAAAAGTCCCTTCTAGTCATATAAGAAGACAAGCATGAGCTGAAAAATCTGTGGCACACGCTCCTATTGTGTACGTGTGTGCGCGCTGTGTCCTCAGCAACAGGTGTCAGAAATAAAATGAGATTTCTTCACGGCCATCACAAGTTTCCAAAGGCTCTCCAACTAATTACGCACGCAGAGGGAGAGAGAGAGAGAGAGAGAGAGAGAGAGAGAGAGGAGGACGAGGAGGAGGAGGAGGAGGGGGGGGGGGGTGATCTCCAAAGTTTTACGCGTCGAGGAACAGGGGCGAGAAGTTTGAGCCGAGTGAAACAAAAGAGCCCTGAAGTTCACTCTCTGTTTGTGTGTGCGAGCCGTCTGACTGCTCTGCTCTTCTCCTGCACACCCTGCCGAGGGAGAGAGAGAGAGAAAGTGTATGGCTTTTACGCAGAAACAGGAGGAGAGAAAAGCGTCTCTCTCTCGATCATTACCAGACAACAGGGATGAATCATGGGTGCAAAACCTCTGTCAGGAGTGGGATTTGAACCCACGCCTCCATGTGGAGACCAGAAGTCCCTTTGCTCAGGAAGGAGTCATCCCTTGAGTCTGGCGCCTTAGACCGCTCGGCCATCCTGACAACTGACGTTAGCAAAAGTCAGTGAGGAATTCACAGTTATTTTAGTTCTATAATGTGGAGTTATATAATTAATTTAACCCTTTTCTTCTTTTATTCCTGACACAGTGTGCTAGTAGTTAATACAGCTCACCTATGCAGCTACTTTTGTTGCTTAATTAAAAGATAGGATACAAGTCTGTCTTAAAACAACAGTCAGGTGCCCAAATTAACACTGAAACAGGTTTTGCTCGCCCCAATCATTCCTCCTGTTCATACTGACTGTTAGAAGATCCCCTCCAAATGAGCTTACAATATAAGTGAATGGGGGCAAAATCCACAGTCCTCATTTCGAGTAAAACTGCCTTTAAAAGTTCATCTGAAAAGAGGCTTGAGATGTCTGAGTGAGTCATATAAAGTGGATATCTTCCACAGTCCACTTTTTACTGAAGATTTCCCTCTTTGTGTCTGACAGCGTTTCCTTGTCCAGTTGCAGTGGAAGTATAGCAACAGAAAGAGGGACTTTGGCACTCAAAAGACAGTAAAAAGTAGTGACTAATGTGGACGGCTGAAGCCTCATATTAGCTTCAAATAAACTTTGAAATACATTTTTGCACAGAAGGAGGACTGTGGGTTTTGTCCGCCGTGGACATATCCTTTATCCCCTTTCCTTCATGTGTCTTCATGATATATTCAAGGAGAAACCTGCTTAATAAAGTTACAAGGATGAAAGTTGCAGGTAAAATCTCTGTCAGGAGTGGGATTTGAACCCACGCCTCCATGTGGAGACCAGAAGTCCCTTTGCTCAGGAAGGAGCCAAGCCTTGAGTCTGGCGCCTTAGACCGCTCGGCCATCCTGACCACCAAAAAAAAAAAGAAAAAAGAATGTAAAAGATAGTTTGTGAATTTCACCACAGATCAAGTGTCTGGCTCTCCTTTTTACTTCCAGTTTGATTTACATTTTTTGAAAGTTGTCAAGATTTTTTTTCTTGTCAAAGATTGTAAATCATTACAATCTTTGTCAAGATTGTAATGATTTTGAAATAGTGCTGACAGATTCATAACTGAGGTATCAGCTCGACTTAGCTGCTTCACGTTGCCTCCAAACTTATATTAATGCCAAAAAGTAAACTTAATGCAGCTCACCTGTGCGGTTGACTCAGCGTACTGTAACTTTCACACATTTGAGATCGGTGACTACTACATGTACAAGGAGCAAATTGTCTTACATATGTTTAATCATTTAACTGGGATGAATCTTGCAGGTAAAGCTTTTGTCAGGAGTGGGATTTGAACCCACGCCTCCATGTGGAGACCAGAAGTCCCTTTGCTCAGGAAGGAGTCATCCCTTGAGTCTGGCGCCTTAGACCGCTCGGCCATCCTGACAACTGACATTTTGAGGTCAACAAAGTTGGTTTGTGCTTTTGACGTAGAATTCTCCACCAGCATCGGTTGCATTACAGCGAAAACATCTTCTTAACGCGGTCTGACTTTGAACCCTAATCTGTCTATTCCTCCCCTCGCTCTTGTCAGGACACGGCAGCTTTGGAGAAATTTTCTCTCAAAAGTTACACAAACGGCCAGATGAAAGAGGAAAAGAAAAATAGAAGAGGAAAATGTCATCAGTGTTGCTGGATGTTTGGACTGTCAGTGGCTAACAGCTTATTTTAGGAGCTCCACTCCTCTCACATTGTTTTTATTTCCTCTCAAAAGTTTTTCCTACTGCTCACTGCC
Source organism: Scomberomorus guttatus (assembly GCA_038419695.1). Lineage (NCBI taxonomy): Eukaryota > Metazoa > Chordata > Actinopteri > Scombriformes > Scombridae > Scomberomorus > Scomberomorus guttatus. The sequence continues at coordinate 11,172,468 of CM076466.1, read as the reverse complement.
TCCTTCTGTCCCTTCCATCTCGCCAGTTCTCTCCACCCACCCCTCCTTTTCCCCATTCATCCCAACTATGGGACAGTAATTAGTTTACTTCACAAACCATTTATTAGAGACAATAAAGCAAAATCTGTATGCAAAAAAATAAAAATATCCCAAAACCAACAAGAAACAAGTTTTACGCCACCAAACCGCGATGAGATCATGAATTATTTAGCTTGAGAATATGTAATATAGCCTGAATGTGTGTTTTAATTTGAGCTGCTGTTTGTTTTGGTCTCAGCCCTCCCTCCCTCCCTCTGTTTCTCTTTCTCTCCATCACTCTCTCTTTCTTTTTCTTTTCAGTCATGTGTGATGTGATGTGTGATGATTGAAACCACATCGTCTCAAAGCCAAAGCAAGCCCTCCCCACTTCCTCTGCAGTCACTCACTTTTTATTTCTCCTCCCAGTTCCTCAAGTGTCTCAGCCCTCCACTATATATAACATATATACTGTATATATGGAGAGACAGGCTACACTCTATGTAGATACTTTTAACTACACACACGTGCACACAAACACATGTTATCTCAAGGACATCTCTGTGTTTTTTGTGTTGTAAATCACCCGTATCAGCGGGATCTTATCGACACTGGATCTCTGCAAGCAGAGGTGTGGTGTGTGTGTGAGAGAGTAAGAAAAACCCAAAACAGGGTAAATCATGAGAAAATCATTGCACAAAGTCTAAAACACAAGTACTTATGGATAAGAATAGTTTCCAAAGTACAGTCTCCTATGTGGAAACCTCCCCCCATATACAGTATAGTGCATAGCTTGTGCTTTATGCTGATTATCATAGTATGTTTTTGCAGTTAGTGTAGAAGAAGTCAGTGTAGATTTCTGTCTTGTACAAGATTATTGCCACAACACCGTCAATTAAGCCACCATTTAGTCTATAAAATGCCAGAAAAATGCCATTCACAATTTCCCAGAGCCCAAGTTGACATCCTCAGTTTGCTTGTTTTGTCCAACCAACAGTCCAAACCCCCAAAATATTCAATTTACAATGATATAAAACCAGGAAAAGCAACAAATCCACACATTTTTGCTTGATGCATGGAATAATTTGGATTATACTGATACTTTTTTCACCTCTAGAGAAAGCAAAATGTTTCTGTTTCTGAAGTGTCCCTGAAACTGTGAGCAGCTCCTAAAAGTCCTTCAAAATCAAGGAATTTAGCAGGCACAGCGACCCTTTTAGTGTTCTTAATTTTGTCACTTTTCTGGTATGAACCCACTACGAACTCAAAACATGATCAATACTAGTATGTGGAATGGAATTGGGACACAACACAGGACTTTTAATCCTGCAAGTGAATCCAGCTGTGATTCAACTTGAGTCACAAAGCTGAAAAGATCTATATGATGCAGAAATTACATTTTAAAAAGACATTTTTAAGCCTATATTTGTTCCACTCTCTGCTTTTCCCCCCAAATGAGCAATGTCATGCTGACAGGGCAAAATCAGGACTGGAGCTCTCTGTAAATTAGAAACCTAAAGTCTCCATCTTAGATTAAGTTTTGTGGGAATATTGAACACATGAGCTTCTTTGATTAATATTTTTGATTGTTTAAACATGTAACATGCACTTACTGCTTGTTCCGAAACTGTGTCATACACAGCTCAAAGAGATTCGGAGCTACAGAAGATTTACAGCAGAGACAAGAAGATGAATGATGTCTGGTGCTCAGTGGGTTGTGTCTCCACTCTTTCCTATCTATCTCTCCCTCCCTCTCTCTCTTTCTCCATCACATAAATCAGGGAGTCATACATGCGTTTCTCTTTCCCTCCGCCTCTTTCTCGCTCTGTCCATTCCTTCTGTCTCCCTTCACTGGCTTTTATTAGGACAGTAGATGGAGAAAGCAGAACCGATCCTCCGCACAATCCCAGGTACGGACACACGGGCGGACACAAAGCGTTGCCATATGTGACGGTAAACACCAGCACATATGCTACATTTACAGACTGTCAAGGAGTCGGCTCTCGGCGTGTTTGATATGTTTTATTGTGTGAAAAACGGAACAGCTCTAAAAACCTGATGCTGGTTTGATCCATGCTGGGGAAATTCTTCACAGGGGAGGTTAAAGGTCAGGTCAGGGTCGAGGTTCAAGGTTAGCTGGGCCGGGTGGGGCCTTTAAACCCGGGTTTTCTAGTTGAATGACTCTCACAATTCATTACACCAAGCTGCTGCCATATGCAAGTTCCAAAAGGAAGTGTGTATGTGGGGCACTTTCCACACAGTCGACTCCTCTGTGTCATTAATCATCTGCATTCACCCTCTTTCTGGCCTAAAATGTTTCCTTCATTCTTCTATTTGGCACCAAAAACCAGTTAAAGTTACTAAACACGTCAAGTTTAAACTGTGCACAGCATAAATCTGATTTGAGTCCAGGCTAGTAGAAATGCTGCACTTTAGGATGAGTCTTTGGTCATTTAAAACAGCAGTAATGGCGTGGCTTGTGTGTGGTAAAGAACTGGAACAGGATGAGGCCTCTCCAGGATACTGGTCCAGATAGGGAAGCGTGGGGTATGGAATAATGTCATTATTGTGGGAGGGTAGGAAAATAAACCACTTGTGACAAGATAAGAGACGCAGTTTAGCCTGCATGTGAAAGGAGGCGATAGTGAGAGAGAAGGAAAGGGAAGGTCAGAAAAGGTATCTTTCTGTATCATTTGCCCTTAAACTGGATTTATAATTGCCGTAAGGGGTTAATGGGAGTCCCACCATAGACAAATCCAGTACCAGTTCTATGTATTTTCTCTGTAGTTGCCATAGACCTGACTATAGGCTACATTTTCAAGAAAGTGTGTAAGTACAGCGTAACTTAAAGATCTCCTCCAGACATATATAGAAATACCCTGCTTGGAACAATATTGTGTGTCTGATATGTTTTTTCCACAAAAAAAGCTCAATTATCTTGTTAAAATGCTTAAAATTACATCTACTCGTTCTCTCATTAAAAACACAGAATCTATGAATATGCAAATATATTTCATTTCTAAATTTTAACTGCTGGTCACAACATGTCTCCTACTTCACTGAGAAGTCCATTCTCAGTGTTTGTGCACTGGAGGCTTCAAGTTTCCACATTACGCTTTTGTAAATTGAATATTGGACCAGGATTGGCTTCCAAACTAGTTGTGATGTCACAAATCCTGCTCATAGGCCCGCCCCTTAAAATTGGATTTTCAATGAACTCAGAGAAACTTTCCACTTTCAGCAGATGAGTGTGTGAAAACCTTCTAGTGTCAAACGCTGCACATACATCATTCTGCACAGTGAAGCTCAAACATCCAACTGAAGCAACAAGAGGAACATATTTTTGGGAGGAGGGGGACTTTAACGAAGAAGTATAAATGAGTGATCTTGCAAAACATAACATAAACATATCACATGCAAAATATGTTTTACTTGTTGCTTCACTTGGATGTCTGAGCTTCGCCGTGCAGAATGATGTACGTGCAGAGTTTGACACTAGAAGGCTGTTTTCACATTCATCTGCTCAAAGTGGAAAGTTTCTCTGAGTTTAAGGGGTGTACATAAGAGGTTGGGAGCCAATCCTGGTCCAGCATGCAACCTACACAATAGTGATGTGGAAACTTGAAGCCTCCAGTGCACGTACAATGAGAATGGACTTTACAGTGAAGTAGGAGACATCTTGTGTTCCAGCAGTTAAACTTTTGAAATTAAAAATATTTGCATATTAATTGATTCTGGATTTTTCAATGAAGGAGAAGGAGGAGTTGTCACTTTAATGATTTTAACGAGGTAATTGAACTTTTTTTTTGGGGGGGGGGAACCATATCAGACGAGCATTATTATTCAAAGCAGATAATTTTTATATATCTTAACATGTCTGGAGGGGATTTTTAACTATATTCACTACTGTGCAAAGGACAGTGTGAGTGGGGGAATAAAGAGTATTAGGATTGGTACAAAATGTCGGGATGTGCAACAGTGTTTACCTGAAAAATATCTGATAGAAAATACTACTGAGACAGACAAATATAGACAGAATTCTTCCATAACGAGGTAAAGATAAATCCATATTTTATTTCATTCTCTCATTCCAATTTTTCAATCCACAGCAAAGTCAGGGTGAGTCCCTGTCATCACCATTCCCAAAGACAAAACATTATAAAACAGACAACAAAATACTGGATTTACACTCGCTCATATCTGACAGAGTTTCATTCCAAAATGAGATTTCCACTATTTGTACAATGATACACAAACCCTGAAATCATCAAATCTTTAGCCATTTCAAACAGGTAACATTCAAACAGCCTGCGCTGAACATCAGGTGGCAATTCCTTCTCCTAAAACTGATTTTGTGAAATGAAACTCCTCATTTACACCCACGGGGCTCAGAGCTGTTATAAGACAGTGCTTAGAGGATGGAAAACATTTTTTTTTTTTTTTTTTGCCCTTTTTTAAGGTCAGATATGGGTGTAAAATCAGATTCGAGCCTGCAGTGTAAATCCCTGTCTTCAGGCTCTGTGTCCACTTATATCTTTTTTTAGGAAGCAGAGCTAAACAGTTGCATGTGGGCAACTCCATCTCCAAGTTTCAGCACTTAACTGTGACTATAAAAAAAAAAACTTGTTAGGAGTAGCTTTTGCTTTAAGTTGAAACATTTTGAACCTCTAGCGCTCCGTGCTCTAAGCGTTTAAATCATGCTAAGGCTGTCAGTGCTGTGGGAAACATGCATCAGAGTGTCATTTCCACTGTAAACAACAAGAACAAGAAACTGGTTTTGAGGAAAATGCTCCCGGTGGACACAGAGCCTCATGTAGGTGCAATATACGTTCCCAATAACAGTCTCCCGCTTGTGGAACAAATCTGTGGTTACTTGCATCACAAAAAAAAAAGATTGACACATCATGTAATATACTAAACAATGGATGACAATATTTTCAATTAAACCAGACTAGTGTTATATATATATATATATATTACCAAAAGCAAAAAAATATATAATTTTTTATATCCCCTCCCTCCCAAAAAAGAAAGAAAGAAAACAAAAACAACAGATGTTTCAATAAGGGGAAATGAGCAAGTTCAGATTTGTCCTCATGTTAATTTTAAAGGGATTGTCACAAAAGGGATTTTGTAATTTCAGCATGGACACCACAACTGAACAGTTTTTTTCTCTAAGGTTAAAAAGAAACACAAACATCTACATCGGTATATTTTAATAAAGGGAGTATTGCGAGATTTACCGTCTGTGCATTTCAACAGCAATGGGAAAACATTAGATGAAAATGTCATGTTCCCAAGACAATAAGAATGTGTTTCCGTTTATTAAACTTCTCTCTTTACAATTTACACAACTATCTGGAGATTACTGCTGAAAGAATCTGCGAGTTTGGGGACGTTTCATACCTCAGATGCCTGAAATAAAAGAAACACAAGAAATGGGGGGAAAAGAAAAGAAACAAGTTAAAAAAGATAGCAGCAAATGATGTAAAGAACCAAAGGCAGCTGAAATAAACACACGTTGTATCTGAACCAAACCAATAATGTGGCAACAGCGTGTAAATCTGGCATCAGAAACAACCTGGCAACTCACTTTTATACAGTTTGAAAGTATTTTTCCCCCCATAAAATACATCAAGTTACAAGTCCAACTGCTGATTGCCTAGAAGGACACAAGATGGCCGCTCTGAAGTGTCACAGATGGTGAGTGCAGTGAAGGCTTCTTCTGTTTTGGAATAGTTGGGAAAATAAGTATTAAAAGTCTCAAAAACATCAACTATTTCCAATGAACTTGCATGCCAACAAAGCACTTTGAACTGAAAAACTGAACAGCAGTGCTGTCAGCTGGTGCTGTTCACTCAAAATTATGGCGACTAAAGACAGTGAAAGAATGTTTTTTTTTAACAACAACTTGATTTTTTTTGTCGATCCTCGAAGGGAAATTCTCCTTTTGCTTTTTTTTTGAAAACGAGATGAGAGAAGAGCAAGTAACAGAAGGGAAAATCTTCATCTTCATGTCCGACGCTGTGATCTTATTTGTGTATCAGGAGATTATGGGAGCCGACTGGAGGCTTCTGATGATGATGCTGTGCGTGAGTTTGTGTTAAATGTTTGCAAGTCTGCATGCTTTTTTTTTTCTTTTTTTTTTTCCTGACTTCGTGTGCTCGTGAATCATATATGTAAGCTTATTTATGAGGGCGTATTCGCTTGTGTGTGAGTGTCAGCAGCTGTCCTCCAGGGCGTTGACGACCTGTTCCAAAATGTCGGGGCATCGGTCGGCGATCTGCTGCAGGACCTGATTGGCGTACTCCTGTAGCTCCGCCCCCTCCCTCTCACACAGCGCTAACTCCGCCTCCAACTGAGAGAGAGAGAGAGAGAGAGAGAGAAAGGGACAGAGTTACCATTTTGTAAACCAACATCTTGTTATACAGCCAACATGGTAAAATTGATTGATGCCACTCTCATATCTGTCTCATATCTCCTGGAGTCCCTGGCGCTTGCCTCGACAGAGCCAGGCTAGCCGTTTCCCCCCCTGTTTCCAGTCTTTATGCTAAGCTAAGCTAACGTCTCCTGGTTCCAGCCTCCTATTCGACAGACAGATGTGAAAGTGGTATCAGTCTTTTCATCTAACTCTTGGCATGAAAGCAAACAAGTGTATTTCCCCAAAAATGTGGAACTATTACTTTAAGTCGGGAACAAGAAGATGATGAGAGGAGAAGCGAGATAAAAGAGATTTAAATCTGATATCAGCAAAGCACACAAGCGCAGGCTCACGCTCCTCTTTTCTCCCAGCCACATGGAAGATGAAGGAGCATGTTTAAGGTGATACACACACACACACACACACACAAAGACACACACACACACACACACACACACATATCAGACTGCAATCTGAAAACACCACAATGTAGTTCTTTCTGCCCATAGAGAGTGGAACATTTCTCTGAGAGAGTGCTGATGTTATTTTCTTTGGCTGCAGTCGGGCTGAGACGTCAAACCTAACTGACTTAATGACCAATACATCTGTATCAATAAGAGCACCACTCAAAAAGCCATGTAACACAAGCCCACATTAGCTGCTGTGTGTGTGCGTGCGTGTTCATGTGTACGTGTGTGTGTGTGTGTGTGTGTGTGTGTGTGTGTGAGGCCTGGGTCAGATATTGGCAAACATTTTCCCAGTTAACCTCTTTCGCTGCTCTCATCTCTTAGCCAGAAAACCTCTGTGGCATTTTACATCACAGGGGCTTTATTCATGTTTAAAGCTGCTGTAAGTAATAATACTGTTAATGATGAAAGAAAATCTCCCGAAAAATCACATATCAAATATAGTTATGATTATCCATATATTTGGTTGTTGAATGAGAATATTTAAGTGTTTTTAAATATATTCTGAATAAACTGAATTATGTCTGTATTTGTTATGTATTGAATTTCAATCAGGTTCTGGTACTTGGTATTGGAGGCTACAAATTTGTATCAGAAAGACTTTAATACAAACTGGGCACTAGAGCCGCAACGATTAGTCGACATGAAATAAATCGCCAACTATATTGATACTCGATTCATCGTTTTGAGTCATTTTTTAAAGAAAAAATGTTGACATTCTCTGATTCCAGCTTCTTAAATGTGAATATTTTCTGGTTTCTTTAGTCTTCTGTGATAGTAAACTGAATATCTTTGGGTTGTGGAGTGTTTATCAGGACAAAACAAGACATTTTGGGTTGCATCATGGGCTTGATTAACATTTTTCACAATCTTCTGACATTTTCCAAATGACTAATTGATTAATGGACATTAATGGAGCTTGACCCATACAGAACAGCTCTGCTTCAACCTTTTAAAAAAAATCTGTTTCTCAGATAAACTTTATGGACCACAGCAGTTATTCAGCATGTACATAATAATCCTAATGACCTTATTTTTCAACAGACAACAGTTTTATTTCTGTCCAACTTAATTTACCCATGTTCATTATATTTATGAGCATTTACCTGCATGTTATTGTCTGGACACTCCTTACTGCTGCGCTTAAATACCATGTTTGAAAGTCAGAAAGAGCGAGAGTTGCTGACAAAGACGACTGAGGACAGAATATAGATGAAGGTGAAGACAGGAAAATGAATGGTAAAGGGGAGAAAGAAAGGGATAGAGAGAGTGACTGAGTGGATGAGGAGGTGAAGGGAAGCAATGAGGCTCGACCGCTCACCCCTCCCTGTGACTGTGTGCGTTTGTGTGTGCATAGCTTGGCATGATTTGGCCCGCTCTACAAGCCCCATTAGCATCAGACAGCAGGGAACCACCCCCCGCTACACACACACATACACACACACTGTCTCTCTCTCTCACTCTTCATGCATCTTTCTACCTCCATGTTTTCTCATCACATCTCTTTTTTTACTCTGTTGCTTGCAGCTCAGTCTCCAAAAGTTGTCTTTCCTGCGTTTGTGTGGTAGTGATGTTAGTCTACTGATGGGATTGTGCGTGATCTCCAAAAAGTCAAGAGGATTACATCTTGATCAGAGATCAGTTTCAGCTGCAGACAAACACTCCTGGATCTCAATGATGCTTTAGTGTTCTGACTTCTACCCTTGTCCTTAATCCCCCTCCTAAAAAAGGCCAGCGCCCAACGTGGGGCTCGAACCCACGACCCTGAGATTAAGAGTCTCATGCTCTACCGACTGAGCTAGCCAGGCATGTGCACCTGAATGATGTACACTCAAAAACAGGTATGGTCGTAAATGTACACAATCAGCCAGGTTTTTACATTATTTATATGTTTCAAGGACAGCATGACACACACTCAGAGCGTTTAACATCGGCCGATGAAGTATGCCTGAATTTTGACCTGAATTGTTAATAAATCCAATAAAATCCACAAAACAAATCTGAAAATCCACAATTTTCTGATTCGTTATCACACACACTTAATGACACTCACACTTAATGGTCTGTTCAGGTGCTACCAAAACCTGAACAGACCATTTATCAAGAGTAATGAATCAGTGTTTTCTTAATTTCATTTATGAGAAAAAAAAAACAAAAAAACAGCATGCTGACATTTTTATTCTTATGAAGCATATCGACATATTTCCCAAACGCCAGTTTATGTGTGTTTGCAGGTAATTCCACTTAATGGCTTTGCATTTTAGCTGCAATCCCCCAGAAAAACACGGCAGTAAAGATAAGGTGGTGAGACAGATGAAGGGAGATAAACAGTTTAGTACGTGTCGGCTGTCTTCTGCTCTCTGACTCACACAACCTTGACCTATAACAGGGAAAGACACTTTAAGCAACATTTAAAAATATCAAGATTTAATAGGTGGAGCGTGGTGCTGATAATGCTCCTTACATACCGTGCATCTCCTCCTCTGTTATTGGTTTAGTGTTGATGAGGCAAATCAATAAGGAATAATGGCTTTTACTTGGATTCATGTTTGCAATGTACCTTGCGTACCAGGTATAAACTCTTAAAATGTGGTCGGACAGCATGTTTTATGAACTGGTTTGTTTCAAGAATGCTCTTAAAGTTGTGTCAAGCAGAGTTGAATCACCACAATTTACCTGGTGAGTAAAATGCTCGCCTCATCAAAAATTGCGACCCACATTGTTTTAAAAGGGATTATAATTTGGTCCTCTGGTCTTCATGCTGCTAAGCAATAAACTTCCTTTCTCCAACCCAAAAGCTTATTTATGGCCGGAATAAATTAAATATAAACAAGCTCGCTTGATACAGATTCCAGTTGTGAGGTACAAGTTTATATTGTGGTAATAAGCTCCCATGGATCACGTCTCATGCAATCACAGTGTGTGGTCAGAGAGAAATGCAGATGAAATAATTCATGTGGGCAGAGGGTTAGTGCTGTCAGATTCATGACTCCTGCAAAAGTGTACAGTGACTGTGTTTATGTGTGCATGTGTGTTTATAAGATTACTGTGTAGTGTGTTAGTGGAAGTGTGTGTGTGTGTGTGTGTGTGTGTGATACAGTGGTTTGGGTGTTTGACATGACAGGTGTGTGTGAGTGCACAGCATGAGTCTGAAGTGTATGTTGCAAGCTCAAGTTCTGATTTAGTGATTTAGTGAGAGACAGAGGGGATTGTGGGAAGCAGAGATAGACAGTGGTAAGGCGTGCGTGTGTGTGTGTGTGTGTGTGTGTGTGTGTGTGTGTGTGTGTGTGAGAGAGAGAGAGAGAGAGAGAGAGAAAGAGGGTTTGTTGAAGATGATTTTTACTGCAGCCATTAAAGCTCCATTATCGTGATGGATTATTATCTGCCTTATCGGGGGCCTGGAGACACACACACACACACACACACACACACACACACACACACACACACACACACACACACACACACACACACACACACACACACACAAAGCGTTGCATTTGTGCACAAGCATGCATATGCGTGCACACAGGTTATCAGCATGGGAATGAGGATGAGGATAAGAGGGGTGTGTGCGTGTGTGTGTGTGTGTGTGTGTCTGTGTACACCGACCCCTTGACACACATTGCAGAGCTTGAACCTCTTTGCGTTGGAATGCTAATGTTTTCTAAAGAAACCATAACTCAGCACAGAGGGAGACTGAGAGATTAAGAGAAGAGAAGAGAGCAACAAACAGACGGGTAGAGGTGGAGGCAGAGAAACAGAGCGAGAGCACAAATATATTATCTAACCAGAGTGCATTAGCCCATCCTTGAGCAGGTCAACGGCCTGCTGCACACACACATCTTACAAAGTTGCTCGACTAGAGATTTTCATTTATAGATTATTCTGAAGCCAGAGGGCTGTTTTTATCAGAAAACTGTGTCCGCACACTTCAGGGCAGTGAATTTTAAACAGTTCAGCAACTTCACCTTGCTTTGACTGACTTAGGGGAAATTATGTACTATGAACCATTAGGGTCCAGTCCTCCGTCTCCATAGATAAGGGCTGCACACATTGGCTGACCCGCTTCCACAAATCAATTTATCAGAAATTACACAAATAATTTAGTTACTCCTACAGTCTGTTTCTGTTTTACTTGGTAACAACAAAAGTTATTTTGAGAAAAAATGATTCATTATAAAGCATGTAAAAGCCTGATGTGTCATTATATTACAAAACTCTGAACGCCAAAAACAACAGAAAAGCAGAAAGTTTGATCATAAATGGAGCAGTGTGCTTGAATGATGGGACTTGGATTATGAAAATGCAAAGCAGCTGTTTTTTACCTCTGTCATGTATTTGTTCAGTTTGTCAGTCTGTTAGTTAGCACAATATCTAAAAAGTAAACAAATTTCAATTAAATGTAGTGAAAATTTAAGTTTTGGATGTAGACGATGCGACCGTGTGAGGTTATAAATCCTGAATTTTGAACATATTTAAAATTAATATTACTTATTATATACTTAAAAATTGCTTTTTGATGAATTCATACTGTTTTCTAATAGTTGCATTGCCTAAACGTGAGCCTGCAAGAAGTAAAAGTAAGGAGCGCAGGTGAAAGAGCAACTCTGCCAGGAAAGAAATGTACAAGGTTAAAAAATACAAACTGAGGTGAAAAGGTCGACCGTTAAAAAAAAACCTTCATGACAGACTCTGTTTTAGGAGGAGGAGGGTGAGGGTCAGGATAGCAAGAAGGACTGGAGGGCAAAGTTTGACCTAATATTCCTCAGCAATAGCATACCAAGTTGCGGGAAGTAAAGATACAATCACAAGAGGATTAAAAAAGGCACCAGACGCCTCAACAGCAACACTGAGCGCTGGTAGAAACACCACTATGAGTAAGAGGAATTGGATGAAGTATAATAGGTCTGTATGGAATATTATAATCCCTGTCACTCTGCCTGTCTCTAAATTTAATCCATTAGGTTCTAACAGGCTTACACTGTTTGTAGACTGCTTTATAAGTTGGCTTCCTGTACTGTGCCAAGCCTAAAAGAGCCTGACTCAGGAGCCATGCAACAAAACATGTGTGAATGAGTGTGTGTGTGTGTGTGCTCTGTCTTAGTCCAGCACAGTTGTAGTCCGGGCAGCGCGGCTAATGACACCGGCTAACGAGCTGCAGTGGGAATAGACCTTGAGGACTTTTAGCTAAAACTGCTCCTGCAGGACTGAAAATACTGCGCTCCTTTAGCAATAACAGCTGAAGAAAAAATACAAGGGAAGTGTGTGTTGTGGGCAATTCAACATAACTTGGTAATTTTATTTCAGCACGTTATTTAATCAGTCAAACTGACTATGGGAACATATTCATATTTACAGGCTCGGCTTCTGGGAGCAGTTAGCCAGGGGTGGCAGTGGACTGAACACACACACACACACTCACTGGGAGCTCTCCACTGTTTTCTGCCTTGGAGTAATTGTTATAGTCTGGAAAAGCACCGACTAATACAAGTGAAGCTACAGAGAGAGAGAGAGGTGGGCTCGTGTACAGTATGTATACGTATATAGTGAAACACGGATTAAAAAGCTTAAAGTGGCCCTCCAGGAGCAACTATATACAAGGCTGGACTTACAGCACTGCAGGGATAAACAGCAGAAACAGACTCCAGCATTGACTGCGTATAGGTGTAACCTCCCTATGGGACAATCTGAAGAGATGGAAGCAATTTTACTCCAACTAATTCACAGTATTATGGCTGTAGAAGAGATTTTTATGTTTGGATTACTTATTTAGATTATAAAACAAAGGAAATGCAATGTTTAGGTGTGACAAATGAAGCCTAAAATGCCTCTTAAAACATCTCTTTCATCAACCGTTTAGCTTACACTAAACCATAGCTACTGTAGAAAGGGTGTGTTACACTTTCCTGAAGCTACACAATTTATCTCAACTGATTTTGTTCCCTTTCATATTGTCTCATCTGACCAAAAACAATCAGGGAAAATGGAAATAGCACAATGTAAATAGTCAAATTTGTTTTCTTATCCCATAAATCATCTCATGATCTGAAATATAAACCCCAAATTTTAGATCTGCTCGTTTATGGCGGACCCACACATTGGTCTCAATATCAGACTCAAACTGTAAAGCCACCTGCTCATTTTTAAATTTAAAAAACAGTCTGAATGCAGATATAGTAACTATACAATGTGTCATTAATTACTTTTATGGCAGCCACAGTCTCAGCAATCTTCAAATTAAATTCTGAGTTATCAGAACCAGCTCTCTTTTCAGCATTTTTTCTGTTAACATTATTTTTTTTCATTGGATTTGTTCTGTGTAGTAAAAGTCACAATGATTTTATAGCTGTCCTATAATAAATTCATTCAGCCTGGCTGAGTTTCAGGAAAAGGAACTGGAATCTGTCGAAGGAAACGTCAGCCAGAGACGTGTGTGAAGCCGGACAACGGCCGCCATTGTGGACTAAGAGTTAACGGGTTCACACAGAGACCAGAAAAGTGTGCAAGTGGAGAGCTTGTTTCTCTGCGTTGGTGAGAATTTAAGTGTTTGTCCTTCACCTGTCGCCTACTCGTCTTCTCATTACAGACAACAGAGGAATTAGAGACCGAAAGAAAGAGGATGGCAGAGATTGAAGTGGGAATTGAAGCAGAGAGAGAGAAATTGGGAAACAAACACTGTCACCGCTGAGTGAAATCCCTACAGACAGACAGACAGTGACAATAACTGAGATGGAGGGGGGAAACGAAAGAAAGAGAGGAGGTAAGAAAGAGAGAGGACAAAAATCAAGGGGGGGGGGGGTGATAGAAAGGAGACAGGGGGAAAGATCAAGAAAGAAAGAAAGTCAAGGACAGAAAAAAGACAAATGCATGTAAAAAGCAGCCGACTGGTAAAGCCATTAAGCCTGGATTCAATAAATCTGCATAAAAACCAGCAGTTAGTCTGTAATGGCCAGCGAAGGCCAGTGTGTGTGTGTGTGTGTGTGTGTGTAAAGTGGGTACTGAGGGTCAGACATGTGTGTGGGTCCGTCTGACTGTCTCTCCTTTTGTCTGTAGTTCGATGCGTGTTTGTGTGTGTGTGTGTGTGTGTGTGTGTGTGTGTGTGTCTCTGTAACGGTCGTCGAGGACCTCTGCATCGTATTTAGAGAGAAAACAATCATCCTTGGAGCAGGAAGCGGAGCTGCCTAATGAAAGCCCAGAGAGACCCCAGACCACAATGCAGCACAAATGGATGGGTCTGACTGTCTGCTCTACACACCCCCCCCCCCCCCCAAACCTCTCTACTCCGCCTCCTCTCCACCTCCCTCCGTCTTCACATCAGTCTCACATTTTCATTTCATTTGAATAGACACAAATGCCTTTTTTCCTTTTCAATACAGTATGTCAAGGTAAATAAAGCTGTTTTTAATTAAATCACATGTCTTTATAAGTACACTGCAAGTCTCTTATCTGAATGCTGACTATTAAAATGTTTTCCTTTATTTCTTTTTTTTTATCTAGAACCAACTGCTTTTGATGCATTGGCCTAATAATCAAATATTCAAGCTGTGTGGCCATGCAGGGCCGGCTCGGCGCTGTCTTATTTGTTTTCTTTTGTTACAGGATTTTACCAGGTCAGAACTTGAGACTTGAATGTTTTTGCTTTCATGTCTCAAGTCAAGTTTTTTATTTTTGTGAATTAAGTCTGACTCAAGCCTACAGCTCTGGGGAAAGCAAATACAAATGTGGGTAAAAAACTCTCTTATGCTTTCATTATGTTTCTGTTTTTTTTTATTTAATATTGTGCTCAGTTTATTCTATCATTTAGTATTTATACAAGTTTGATTTTCATCCGTCTACTGTATGACAGCTTGCAGCTTCGATGTAAACTCTTAAATCACAGCTCAGACAAGCACAACACTTGGCGAAAACTGTCCGTACAGCAATAATTCCAGGATTTTTATCATTACGAAACTCACACACACACACACACACGCCTACATACGCAGACTATCAAAATAACAATAATTATCCTTTTTTTTTTTTATCACCAGGGTTGTTTAAATTCCACAGCCACAGACACACACCCAGACAATCAGTGCTATTGTAATACAGTAGTTCCACTCCACATTATCAGCTGTTATGTTTAAATTCCAGCTCCGCCCCATCCTGTTTTCGAATCTCCTGTCAATCAAAAATCACCCAATCAGTGACCCAGACACCATGAGGGGTCCTCACACACACACACACACGCACAGTTCCTGTGTCGTCTGCCAGTCTGTGAAGAGGGCATCACTTTGCCACAGGCCATCAGGCTGTACAGCTGAAAAAATAATGATTGCAATTATTCGAAACCTCAACTGTCGTATTTTCACACCGTCGTGTTTTCTTTTTGCAGAGATAACATTGTCATCACGTCGAAGATTTAACTAATTAAAGATTGACAGTTAGTACTTAAAAAGACTGATGGCCACACACTCAGATCAGAGTTTCTCTTATTCACAAAATTAAATGATCTCTATTACAGAGAGGATTTATAGATCTGACTCTGAAGTCCTCAGGGCGGGTTCTTGACTGAACAGGCACCAGGCCCTGGAAAACCTGTGTTGCATAATTTTAAAATACATGTAAGCCAAAAAGAAAGTAAGTATTCTCGTCTTTATCCCTGCGAAACCTTCTATTTGGAGATCATATTGTAATAACGACAATCTAAGTCTGTAATTGTGTGGTATTTTCCTTCATTACAATGACTTGTAGAGTTGTAAATATGTGGACTCAGTTCTCACTGAGGTTTCTCCAGTTTGAGTTGGCTCAGAAACACTCGCAGTCACTCACTAGGAGCCGTTTTTGTTTTAGCAGATAGAGAGTCATGGGCTGACAATTCAAACTGGATTCATAAGAGGAGCGATATAACGTCCGACTCAGCCAGTAACACTTAATACATTTTTTTACAGCATCAAACACACGCAAACGTGCGCACGTATAGACTAAAATGGGCCACAGGCACACACACACACACACGCACTCTCTTGCACTTTCACGCATGCAAACACACAGTGTGTAAACTTCGTCTTGATAGCTTTTCCACATAATGGAACGGGCACACACAGACAAACACACACACACTCACATATGCACATACACACAGTCAACCAATTCTTATACCTTCACACTTCGGGCCAGAGAGAGACTTCCTGTGTGTGTGTGTGTGTGTGTGTGCGTGTGTGTGTGTGTAGATCATGATGCCAGTTCTCTTCAGTGCTCATTAGAGACATCATTGAGCCATAATGGTTATTATTATGACTATGGCACCGAAAACAGCTCTTTTAGTAAAACCTCACTACTGGAAGCTGCGTTACTTTTGTAGTTCAGCTGAGGTTAAAGACAGACATGGAAACAAACACACAGGAACAGACGACCGAATAAACATCTTCAGCAAATCCATCCTTTCAAGACTAACAGCTCACCACCGGGCTTGGTGCTGCGCTGGCGATTTAGTTTCGGTCAAAGGCGCCACATGTAAAGACGGACTGATTTTAACATTAGTCTAGAGCAGAGTTTTCAGATTATGAGACGAGACGCGGGAGAGACGTGAGGCAAAGGTACTGCACGGGGTGAAAAGGGCAGGTGTAGGTGAAGTTAGTTACGGCAGTTTAACCCGCTGATTTGGTCTGTTTATCAGCAGTGGCTGCTCATGGAGAGGTACCTGAAGTTGCAAAATTAAACCATTTTTCATACAACTATAAAGGTGTTTAGACAGAAAACAAAACGACATGTCATTTGTGCCAATTTGACAGCTTGATCATTTGTTTGAATCCTGTTTTCTCGTTACTGTACTAATTCATTTTTACAATACCTCCTCCTACAATACTCCTATTTTTAACCTTTATTAGCTGTGCACCTAGCTTTCATACATAATGGAGATAGAAGATTCACCTTTAAAGCTGTTATAATTTTAGTTAAAAAGGAAAAACATCTGTTGTTGCAGAGGTTGCTGCTTTGCTACTGTGGGCCAACAAGGCTCTTTTCTCCATTTAAAGCTTCAGTGGCGACATAAATGTGAATGTTTAATTGGGAATTGACATTGTAGAGGGTTAAGTATTAATAAACTGTTTTTTTTTTTGCAGTAGAAGAAGTAGAAAACATTCGGTTGGATGAAGGAGGATGAAATGCAATAAGGGTCCAAGTCTGCATCTGGACCCAAATCATCAATGTCAGTGGTACAAACATAAAAAAACAAATTCATGTCTGTGACAATATGTTGCCTCGCTGTATCACTCAATAACAGCCTCGAGATTCAGTAAACATGATGGCTGACGCAGGCGCTGTGGTTCTTGTGATGATATCTTCTATTTTTGCCACTTTGGGCTTTTTGTTTTTGCTTGTTTGGTGTATTGCGAAGCAAATCTTTTGTTCTGTTACATCTGCTGTTGAGTAACAAACCAAAACATGTCGAGAAAACGCCCGTGTTTTATCGTGTGTTAACTTCAAAAATAATACTTAAGGCGCTACTCCTTTTTTTTTTTTGTATTGAAAGTATATTGACTGTGTCAAGTTAAGTTACATCACATCCTTAAAAAACATCTTTGGAGGTCTTGTTTTTTTTGAATGGTGAATTTATTTTTCACAACTGTCAGTACTGTCAAACCTACCTACAGTAGTGCGATCAGTTTGGCAGCAGGGATTTCACTCAGCGGTGCCTGAATTCACTGTCGAGCTTAAGATTCTTACAGTACTGCAATGAGTCTTCTGTACTGGGAGGCACCCAGTCGGTAAACCGTATTTTTTTAGCTTTTTCTCCAGTTTAACAGCAGAAAGGAGAGTCACATCAAACGCTGTGTTTGTAAAAAGTTTTCAGCTGGTGACACATTACAGAAGCACACTGTCAGGTACGCGGGCCCCCAGTGGTCATTCAAGACTGCTGTGCATTTGTGCAAATGCATGTGCGGAATATGCAGGTTTCCATGTGTGTTTGTGCGTCTGTCCGTGTGTGCTTTACATGCTATTTTAGTATGATCCTAATGGCTTTACAGAGTGCCAGGCATTTTAACAGAGCCAGGGAGAGGCTTGTAAAACACACACACACTCACCACAAGACAGAGAAGAGAGGCTGGCACACTGGAACATGGTGGTCTGGAGGGAGTCGGTGTGAGAGCGTGTGTGTGCATTAAGAGGGTCAGCCAGGGTGATGCTGACACATGATGAAGGAAAACGAGAAACACGGGCCTGAATGAAAGCCTGGCAGTGTGAGTCTGTGATTGTGTGTAGGCAGGGTCGGGGTCTAAAGCAGACACATGGCGCCAAGTGGCATTGCGTGGGTATGGGTGGGTTTGGACAGAGAGAAGGAGGGAGAGGCAGAGAGATTCAAACTGTGATGTTGTTACGGGAAACATTTCACCAAAAACAGAGTAAAAAAACAGCTAAACTCGCTCTCATATGTACGCTGACATGGAGCAAGGTAATGGTGAGGGGAGACCTCTGGACGGGGGAAAGAAGGAAGGTCGACTTAGGAGAAAGAAAAAAAAAACAAAGGCCTGAGGAAAGAATAAAGTGGAGGAGCGATGGCAGAAATTGAGGAGAGAGTGATAAAAAAAAGATAAAAGAAAGGGAGGAAAGAAAGATGAAGGAGTTTTAACTCAAGGCCAAACCTCAGAATGGAAAAGTGTCCTTATTGCTCTGCATATATTGTAATAAACTGTGTTTTTTCCATCCAATTTTGACCAAACTGTTGAATTAGCGTTTTTTAAAAATAAAACTGTTTGGCTTTAATTTTTAGGGAGAATGCTAAAAAAAGTATTTTTGTAAATCCTCAGACATTACTGAAGCATTACAGTTTTTATCTCTGGAGCCTACTAAACATGGAAAAAATTGAAATATCCAGCGTTTTTTGCACGTTTTAACCAGTTTACCACTAGCCGTGTATACTCTTGTTTGCAAATTCCAAGTCATACAGATTTGTGAATATGAATTTCCTACTTTTAATGCCCTTCAATGCAAATTGCAGAGACTTCTTACTTAATAGGATAGATGTTCTGTCACAGTTGTAATGTAAAATCAGTCTGCACCAAACAAGTGCATCATACCATGCAGTAAAATGATGTTTATTGCCATGTACTACCTAACTCAAGCGCCTAAACATTTATTTTAACACTGCAGTGTGTGGGGAAAAAAAGCACTAAACACTTTTTGAATACCTTAAAATGGTTAACAGTAATGTAAAATGTATGTGATTTGTGGTAAATTGGTTGGTATGGTATTTTAAGACCCCCGCCCCCTCCTCGGTTGTAGATTTGGCTCGGATGTGGCCGTGAGCTCAGTTTGGTTGAAATGTTTTTAATCTTTTCAAATGTTTTTTAAATATAAGTTTGGTGGGATAGAGATACTGCAGACTACTTGGCCATTCTAAAAGCATTCAGTTTTGTTCGATAAGCTTTCACAGCAGCCCACATAATCAGGTTTAATTCAAAGTATGTTTTCTTTTTGAAAATGTGGATCTCTGGCCACCGGACCGCAGAATATCGTCTGCATTTTCTTCTTGGTGAAAACAGGCTGCTGATGAAAAATACCTATGGTAATTGTCTGTCCATGAAAATCACCCAGATCATTTCTCTGTGCCTTTAATGTACACGGTGATTAAATAACAACTTCATTCGGAATATTCAGAGTTTATTTAAAGTGACACCATACCACGCAGCGCCATATCTGAAGCACTCATGCTAAACAGAGACATTTCCCAGCATTAAGACATACAATAGGGCTTTCATGAGGACTGTAGGAAACTAGTCCTGCTGTACCTAACCACACACTCTGTCACATAGCTCTGTGAGTGTGTGTGTGTGTGCATGTCTAGAGTTACCATTTTTCAATGTATACCACATGTAGCAACCATGTATTTGCCTGATATGTTTTCAATATGGAGAAAAAGACATAGAGAGAGAGAGAGACAGGGGAAGCCAAGAAATTTTAAAATTTAATAATGTACTGTTTATATCAAATATATACAAAAACAACGGGTTACCATGACAATGGGGCAACAACTAAGTGAGCAGGTTAGCCAATCTTTCCTCAACTTTCTCTAAAGCCTCACCTTTTCTTTCTCTATCCTCATTTTCTTTTCTCTCCTCCCTCTCTCATATGACAACTTTTTCAACAGTAAAATAAATAACACTCTTCTCTCCCTTCCAGGCTCCGTATATGAACCAACCCTCCTCACGCTGCCAAATGCTTGAAGTCGAGTTTACTCCCCGTTAAATAAAACGTCTGAAACAGTATTTGTTCCGCAGCCAGGTGCTTGTCGCCAGGTGACCCGCTGGAGTAAATCTTTTCAATAATGTCAAAGGCAGTGCCAAAAACCTGCCAGGCCAACCGGTGTGGGCCATACTCCTACACACACATCCCACACAGGTACAAACACACACACACATACACACACACATCAGACCATGATCACTTTTGGGGACATTACATAGACTTACATTCATTTCCTGGAGACTTACCCTTACCCTACCCATCACCACTACTTGCCTAACCCTAACCTTAACCTGACCCAAGAATCAGCTTTTTCCCACTTGGGGACACGGCTTTTGTCCCCAATTGGACAAGCCGTCCCCAATTAACTAGTCTGAAATTTGTCCCTAAAAGTAGCCTATGACAGACCACACACACACACACACATGCAGCAAGAACAATCACATAAACTCACACAAACAAACACACACACTCAGCTTTAGGAATTAATAAATGAGGAGTGACAAAATGCTGTCACTTTTTCCCACATTTAAAATAGATTCACTCTCTGTCTCACACACACACACAAATACGCACACACACGCAGTAATTGAGGACTGACAAATGTCTTCACTTGCATGTTTTTTTTTTCCCGCAAGTACAAACACAAATGCACACAAACGGTCTCACCTGCTCCTGCGTCATGCTGCGCAGCTGCGTATGCCAGGAGGCGGAGTCAGAGCGGTGATAGGCGGGGGGCGGGGCGAAGTCCTGCAATATGATTGGGTCTCGCTCCTGACACAGTGAGGTCAGGTGACTGATGTACAGCTTCAGTTTACTGCGATTCTGATTGAGATCCAGGAGAGGAGAGAGAATCTGAAGGAAGGAAGGGAGGAAGGGGAGTGGAAAATGAGAAGACAGAAATTTTAATACATTTTATTACACAATATAACAACCAAAAAAGCTCAGTACTGCTCATGATAACATGATTTTTGCAGGAATACAAGTTACAAAAGCAGATGTTGCATGCTGAGCCACAACGTTTTACTAGAGACAGAGAGAAAATGAGGCCGACTAAGGAAGAGTTCAAGCTGATTGATATAGTTATTATTAGTATTTTACGTACAAACATTTCATCATAGACCTTTTTCAGGTATAAAGAGCACACAGAGAATAATTCAGACGTATCTCAGGCTCTAAAGATATTGCAGTAATCAGCCTCAATGCAAAACATCTGTTTCTAAACGTTTATTGTGCCTGTGACTGTCTCTCTATCAAAGCCAGGTGAGCGGTAGACACTTTAGCTCAATGTACGAACTGCATGAAATGCCACAAAGTATAACACACATGTAAAATGAACATGTGGAATGGAGAAAGAGATGAAGGTGAGAGGAAAGCAGTTATGGGAAATGAAGAGATGACAGAGGATGTGATGTGATAAAACACCAGTGCAACAGAAATCTGAATACTGTACAAATTAAGTAATTAAAGAGTTACATGAGCTGTTTAATCTGATTACTGTAAAACCCCACTTTAAATGGTCAGTCATCAGATTTCTTCACTACCATATTTCTTCTATATTTGATCTGAGGAATCTATTGCCTGATGTGAAAGCTGCTGCTTTAGCATGCATTTCGAAATAAACATGGAAGACACATGGTTAAGCCTATTTACCAAAGCCAGTAAGTGGAATGAGAACAGAGAGTAGATCTATGCAGTTTGCTAAAACAGCTGAGGGCTAATGTGTTCACTTTCAGTCAGACTCAGACAAGTCTTTGAAATGATTTATGTAAAAATTGAAGTTTATCTGAAAAGAATTAGGAGGCTCGGCCTGCTTGCCCAGATAAATGTTTGTTTGCCAGAGTTGTGTTTCCCAAAACTCTACAATGGAGGCAACGAGTGCAAAGTTAGCACGACCTTCATTTAAACTAGACGTAAGTAAGACCCAGGATGAAACATACTAAATCAGAAAAAAAAACACTCTTTCCATGTACTGTACATGCCCTGACTTTTTTTTAAAGCTTTTAAAGCTTTGACAAAAAAACAAAACAGTCTGATTCTCTGTGACACTGTAACAGCAGCATTGTTTCACAGTGGCCATGACTAATGTGTGTGTGTTTTTCGGTGTGAGAGTGAGATGAGCAAAACAGATATACATGCATTTTGGGGGTATAAGGCAGGACCCCCCAAGAGAGAGAGACACACACACACACACACACAGATAAGACAAACAGTACACACACACTTCTCCTTAGGGAATTGCAAGATTTAAGTGCAGAGGAAGCATGTTAAGAGGGCTGGTGTGTGTGTGTGATGGTAAAGTGTATTTAATCCCAGCAGTGTCTGTCCACACCCTGCGCTCCGTGCTCATTGTCACTCAACACACACATACAGACACACACGCACACACACACCACACACACACAAACACACACACACAAACACACACACACACACACACTCAAGAGCTTCAATGGCAGGATCCTTTCACTGAGCGCAGTAACATCTTTATCTCTCTGTCTGTCTGTCTGTGCTTTACGTCGACTCTTTAACCAGCTTCTCCCTTCAACATTTAGATTCAGGTATTGCAAATATCCATCTGATGCCATGTCAGGTTTCAACTTGTCTTTGATACTCGATCCATTTAATTCAGACAGAATGCAGAGTCCTTTGTCTCTCTCTTGGTGCAGCGTGGAGGTTGTGTGTCAGTAGGAATTATGCCAATTTCATATAAAATATGTATAAAGCACTCTTTGATTTGTTGGCAGCTGTTTTTTTTAAAATCTGCAATCATGTTAGCTAACTAGTGAAACTAAACAAGTAAGGTTAAACTGACTACAGAAAGTCTCTCTTTTTTGCTTTGATCTGTGGCCATATAGTGTATGTGAAATAATAAAATATCATATATTGTAAGAAATAAAACATAAAATGAGGGACTTCACCTCCGTCGTTTGTACATCATTGCTTGTATGCTGTATTTACTGCACCAAACAAAGTGACTCTGAAGTCGTCTTGTTGCTTGCATTTTTCCTTTATGATGACTGACGTGAATCCAAAACCAGGAATTGTACCGATCTCAGTCACTCCTGGAATCTGACAGCCTTTCTCAGCTGTCAAAACCATGAAAAAAACAAGCTGCTTTTGAGACACTGACAATACTTGAATAAAACATAACATATAAAACACTACATATACATCCAATATTCATTATTCAGTAGCTTTATGTGTTTGAGAATCTCGATAAACAAATAAAATGAGTACATGTGGGTGTTTTTTTTGTCAGAAAAAAAGGAAACTATCTTCACGTTCTCCTCTAGCAGAATTGCTGCAGCAATGAAAGCTGACAGTAAATCAAAGTAACTGTCACTTCCCATTCTGAGTCCTTATTTACTGTGAACACAAAACACACACACACACACACACACACACACACAGAAAAAACTACAGATTTTTGGTGTTCTCTGTTGGTGAGTTCATGAGACGCTAAACCACCTTCATGGCTCACAGCTGCTCCTTTCTCTCTCTCTCTCTCTCTTTCACGCACACACACACAGATACTAAATAGATACACTGTTATGTACCGTATGTGTATGTGCATCAAGCCCTACACTACTTGCAGAAACACACGGCGACACAAAAAACCACGCATATGCAGAAAACACACATTCGTGCAAGGTCATTATCAGAGTTGTAAATAGCTCTAGTTACTGTATTTTCCAGTGAGGACATGCCAAAAGGTTACAGTCCATTACGAAATACATTACTGAACATTTCCCTCTAGGGCAGAGAGGGAGGTAGACGGAAAAGGAAAGAGAAGCAAATAGAAAGTGATGGAGTTAAAGGCTGCAGGGACCCTACACATTACGCATTTTAGAACACTTCTGTTGCTGTACGTTATGATGTATGCTGACATGGACAACGCAACACGGCGCTCAACAAGCACATTATTTCTCCAAGACTGTTGTGTAATATGACAATATGTGAACACATCTCTCTGAGATCTGGCTTTACTGCTCTAAAAACATACCCAACATGTGCGCAACAGCTGTTTTCTCACACTTTCTAATCTGGACTATTCTGTCAAAGAGCCTAAAAAAAAAAAAAAAAAATCACTGTCCACACTTTCCAGACCTGCAGTGGAACTCTGCGGATCAAATACAAGACAAATGAGAAACAGACAGAAAGAATGGAAGGAATGATGGCGATATAAGGAAGACATTTAGAGAGAAATAACAACACCAGTGCTTTCTTTTCCTTTCCAAGAACTATTTAATGGCTTACAGAAAAAGAAATATTAAAAATGAGACTGAATTTACCCAAGAAATAACATTATAAAGTCTGAAAAAGAACAAACAAAACAAAAACCCACTAACCTCTGAAAGTCTATGCAGGACTTTAAGTGTTTGACTTTACTGATTTCATTAAGGAATACAGTATGTATGTACATTTATGTTTTTATTGTATTACGCTGCCTGCTACAGCAAACATATGCTGTGTGTGTTTAATGAGTCCATCGTGCTTTCCAGTGCCTTACTGTACTATGAAACAATCCCAGAGGTGACATAATTTTATACGGCACTGTGTGTGTCAGGGTGTGTGTGTGTTTGTGCCTCTTTATTAGCCTCCCACGCCTGCCTACCAGACTCTTAGTGTACTATGAAACAACTCCAAGGAGAGACATTCAGCTAGCCTCACTGACTGGCTGCATTTTAAAAAACCTTCTATGGCCATGTTATATGGTGGAATTGGGATTTTTCTTTCTCCACAGTTACCTCTGAGACATGTGCACACAAGCATACACATACTGTATATTTGACCAGGAGCAGCTTCTACAGAGCGGGGAATAGTTTCAGTGCAGAACACTGACCAGGCTACTGTATCATTCAGTCACAAATCTGCTTTGATATGAAACAAGCACCAGTCCTGCGTTAGCACGGCTGAGGAGTTGTACATGGCAGAATTATTCTTAGTGACAATGAATCGCTTACTCGTTAAACAGAAAATTAATTGGCAACTATTTTGCTAATCGCTTAATTGCTTGAGTTACTTGTCAAGCAAAAATCAACAAAAAAAAAGAAGAAACATCAGCATTAATTTCGTGTAACAGAACAACTTATTTAGTCCTGATAGCTCTAAACAGGTGAGCTTTATATTGTCATTCATATCATGTCATTTAAAAATATTTAAAGGGGGCATATCATGCACATTTCCAGGTCTATATTTGTATTCTGGGGCTCTACTGGTATATCTTTGAAAGATTTACTGTTCATAAAACTATTACTATTATTTATCTTATACTGGCCGTTTTAGCGCTTGTCTCTTTAAGGCCCCCCTCCTGATGAGCTCACCCTGTTCTGATTGGTTAGCTTCTGTAAACAAACAGTAGGATTTCACTTCATTTTCTCATTCTTCACTCAAAATATAAACTTCTCAAATACATCCATACACTTTCAAACCCGAATCTGAAATATGTGAGTGGACAACGTGAACAACCCGTGGAACAACCTTAGCAACAAAGACTATGGAACAGATGGCCGTTTGTGGGCATGCACAAACAATCTGGCGTCATCACAAGGAGGAAGCAGAGGTAACTTTGCAAACGAAATGTTCAGAGCAGAGAATGTTCAAGCCCTGGCTTTTGACTGAGATATAACGTTAATAACAACACAGCGGAGCACTCCTCCTCTCCCTCATTTTGTTATTCTTATACAGGCAGGAGACCGTAAGATGCTTTCAAATGAACTAATTCATTAATTAATGCAGTTAACTTTTTAAAATAAAAAGGCTGCGGACTGTTGTATTTCAGTGGGCTAAGGACACCAGTGAATGGTTTGGCACACAGTATACTGGAGCTAGAGGCTGAAAATAGTGCCCCCTTTTCTATTCATTCAATCGAGAATCGGTTTTGAATCGAGAATTGATTCTGAATGGGACACCCAAGAATCGGAATCGAATCGCGAGGCTCCCAAAGATTCACTTTTGAACCTTTGACCATATTTAACATAGAAATCTGACATCATAACAGTATAAAATGTTCCCTTAAACGAACCACAATACTGATCTACTTATTAGGAAAAAAACATTTATACCTCTTCCTTGTCTTTCTTCACTGATGCATCTAATACCTCTGAAGACTATTAAAAATGCAAAAATACCATAAAACGTCCTCAACAATGCTGTGTGTGTGAGCAGAGTGCTCTCCTGTGTTTCTCTGCTACAGTTGTTTCTGAAACATTTCAGCTGCTGACTGCAGCACAGAATCCTCCTGTAGGAAAGGACACAATCACTCACTGTTCAGATGTAATGTACTATGGCGAATTACCCACCTTACACACCAAGAAGAGAGTGTATGTGCAACTACTCATGAAGACAGAAAAAAAAAAAGAGATGGAGTGTCAGCTGTGTGTGCGTGCTGGTTGACCCGCCTCTCTCAGCAGGGAGGTGCTACCGCTAATTAATAACCAGGGTCAAACTTAGATCCGCTGGTGAACCTTTGGGCCTTTAGCATCCCAGTGGGAAATCCCAGTGGAGGAACTGAGCTGAGCTAAAAGCAGCATGTGCTACTCATATGTGCCGCTGCCTCCGTTGACCTGACAGCAGATCAAACCAATGCACTCAAAACTTAAAGCCATTTCTACTTATTTTTAATATACATATTTCAAAAATGTTACAGGAACAAGCAACATTATTAGATACACAGTTAATTCCACTAATATCAACATGTTTAACAGGCGAATGTAAGAGTAAAACTGTGAGTTTTCTTCCACACTTGTCTCAAGAAAAATGATATTCTTGATGTGATGTGTTAACTGATTGATTAACGTGTTGGCAGGGTGTTTTTGCTTGACTTGATGGTTGATACGCATGTGCTTTTGAGCCTTAAAAACTGGGAACCCACTATTGTGTAATTAGAAAACAATACAGGGCCGGGGGGGGAAATCGTTTTATCATTCCTGACTTTACTTATTCGTTATATACTGTACATGTTGGCAAACCTTTCTTAAATCATCCACTGCGTCACACACGGAGGTTCACCTGAGAAATCATACGGTCGTGATAGAGATAAAACATCATGATTGCCTCTGATATGAAGCTTCCAATAAGAAAGAGAAAGTGATGCATTGCAAGACAGGAGCATCAGTAGTAAAGATGTAGATGTAGTGATGGAAAGAAAATGTGTTGGAAATTAGAGAGACGAAGGCAAAATATGAGGAAAAACCAGGATGTCCAGAGAAATCATTAAAGGAATGGTGGAAATGATAGATAGATAAAAAGAAAGCATACACACATAAACTAGAGCAGGAAAATGAGGACTGAGAGAGTTCAAAAAAATGACTGTGGAAGAAATGAAATCCAAGGATGACATGAGATGTTGGACAGATGAAACACATGATTCAAGAGTTGATTCGAATGACATATTTCCGTTTAGGTAGTAAATGGAGCTCATTTCAGTTTTTATGTACCACAAAAAAGGGAGAAAATCAAAGGCAGTCACTCACATTAGAGCATGAGAAATTTGGTTTTTGACAAAAGAAAAAAAAAAAAGTAATATTGAGAGAGGACGAAAGATAAATCGCAGGGAAATGAATAGTTTCAAGACTGAATGATGATGAAATAATGAAAGAATGAAAGAAAACTGAACAAAACGAAACAGAATCACAACGCCAGAACCAGATCATGAGCTCACGGATGAGACAGATGTAAGAAAGACAGAAGACGAATGGCACGATGAGCACATCCAAACGTGATTGGATCCAGATAAAGAAGACGCTCACCCTTCTGTACAAAACGGCGAACTGAGGGAGAGAAAGAAGGCATGTGATTGGCTAGGCCCAAATGCCCTCCTCATCGTCCTATTGGTTAGTTCAGTCCAGCGGCAGCGTGAGTTCGGAGAAAGCAGGAAGTTAGTTGTAGACAGACATATCAAGTACAGAAATGTTGGAAATTGTTAAGTTTTTTTTTTAATAGTAGCGCAAGTAAATGTTACATCCAAAGATGGACATCTGATTAGCTGGAAAGTCAGACTTTCACTTGAACTTAAGAGTTGTTAATGAATACAATAGGTAGGTCTAGAAATGTTAGAGCATGCTCTCATCCACCAAAGAGTCGTGATATCAGATTGAAGGGGTGTGAGGGCTGTAGGACTAGATTTAGAGGTTTATCTCTGCTGAAGGCTTGTCCTGGGTAGAGGACTCACCTGGTCTGGGGAGGGCTTGTGATTGTTGGGTTGCTCTGAGTTGGGAGATGAGACTTTCAGGTGGTCGTCCTCGTAGTTGTCCGCCATCAGCTTCATCCTGTTTTGAGTCTGCAGAGAGAGAGAGAGAGAGTCGCAAATTCTTTGATTTTTCACAAGCCAAGAAAAATGACTGAATATGCAATTAAACAACAGGAAACGACATTCGCCTTTAAGACAAGCACAGGCAGTGTGTGCGTGTCAAAAGAGGAAAGCCCTCGCCTCAAATTCCTTCAGGAAGAAGAGAGGAGAGTTTTGGACGACTGCCATGAGCATTGCCTTTACTAACACACACTCTGTGCGTGTGTGTGTGTGTGTGTGTGTGTGTGAGAGCGAGAGACAAAGAAAGTCAAGAATGGAAAGCAAGAAGGAAATAAACAAATGTTTGTCTGGTTCTGCTTTTATGTTAAGATAACATGTATATGATATTTTCCACATTTTGAACGGCGCACACACATACACACAAACACGCTCAGGGCCCTTGACATGCCACCTGTTGTGTAGCTTGCTAACTGGTGCAGAAAAATAACAGGCTTGTTAACTTGCCACTTGAGGAGAGAGACAAATATCAGGCTACACACACACACACACACACACACACACACACACACACAGTCACAAATGCAGAACTCTACTATAAATCACTGCATGTACACACAAAGCACATGTGCTCACAAACTGCAGTGCACACACTTCCAGTCCAGAAGCATAATGTTGTACAAACATGCAATAACAGTATGTTTACTTTTGTCTTTTCCATTTCCTCTCCTGTCCTTTCCTCAATCACTCTCATCTCTCCCCTCCCTGCTCCTCTTTCTCCTTTCCCCTTTCTCCTCCTCTATTTGCTCCACATGTTATACTTCAAGCTTTACAGTAGGCCTGGAAAGAGTGAGGGGGTGAGAATGAGAGAGAGTGAGGGAGGGAGGGAGGGAGGGAGGGAGTCAGTCTACATCTGTCAGTCTTGTACAATCTAAATCCCCTTAGCCTCTCACTGAGCCCTGCAAGGAACAGGGGCTTAAGCAGGCCAGACTGAGGTTTCGTGTGTGTGTGTGTGTGTGTGCGTGTGTGTGTTTAACATAAAGAAATATGTGAATGCCAACTTTCATATGTTTGTTTGAAAACTAAGTGAAGGACTGCCTTTTTCAGCGTGTCTGTGTATGAGCAAGAGATAGTGGCGCAAAATAAACGTGTTTCACACGGTGTGTGTGTGTGGGACTGTATAAGCTTGTGTGTGTGTGTGTGTGCACATAAGTCAAGTTGAAGAGAGCCTCCCTCTGCGTGCACACACACACATTATTCATTTCCTTGTTTTCTAAAGACAGTTTTAAAATAAACACACACATGTATTTAAAACAAACATGGTAAGTAAACAGTTCATCTTGAAACCACATCAGTGCAGAACAGAGTCCCCACTGCACCTATGAACACACACACACACACACACACACACACAGCTGGAGAGTGATGTTTATTTGTCTCTGTGTATCTCTTCCTCTCCTCTCCACAACGTCCTTAAGCAAGTAAACCATCGCCGTTAATTTTATTTATTGACCATCTATTTCACAATTTCACTTTTTCAAAAAAGTTCAGGCCAGAGTTTTTATCAGGTTCATCCAAGGAGGACACAGCTGCATCGGAATGCTATTTCACTGGCTTCAGAGCAGAAAATAAAATAATGTCAACATATTATCATCACTAATGTTAATATTTGTCATTAATCCACCTTCACACTTGATTAAAGTAGACAGCCAGTGTAACAAACAACTCTGCGCTGCTTGGTGTCCACATTAAGCGTTCAACTAGTGTTGCAGGGTCAGAACTGGACTAATTTTCCCAGCATTACTATCACAGACTACACAAAGCTGTTGTGGCAATGCAGAGGTAGTGGTGGAGTAAATAAAATCACCTTCACACACTGCTTGGAGCACCATGTTTTACACTATGAACACAGAATGTGACAGATCATGGTGATTCAAAGTCCATTACCAAGGTTTTGGAATTAATATTCTGCTGAGGACTTTATTTGCACTGGCTAACGGTGGCATGCAGGTCAACGTTCACCTTTATTTATTTTTGACATGCAAATTTGCATGGTCAGAAAAACAGAAACAATATTATCTTGATATGTCTCCTTGTTGAAAATGTCACTGTGTCCCATTAACCTGCTTTGTATAATGCTACATTCTCAGACTGCACAATGCAGCAATACTCTCATGGAGTATTTTACAGTCTGTGATGCCTCTTGTGGTTTAGTGTGCGAGATAATGTTGCAGGACAAAGAAGGCAAGTGTGACCAAGTCTTAAATACCTTCATCTAACATGTTCATCTCAGCTATCCTACACATCTTTTGAGTATTGTCAGATATTGCTTCATGGTTGCTACACTTTGCTTGCCGTCAGGAAGAAAACTCCATCGCCCAACGTGGGGCTCGAACCCACGACCCTGAGATTAAGAGTCTCATGCTCTACCGACTGAGCTAGCCGGGCTTTATGTAATAGTGTGTACAATGGGAGGGACGGGTTTCTGGGTCTGACTCTTCCTCTAAGCCAGACAAAAGGTTAACAGATGAAGAAGACTGTGGTAGGCTATAGGTAATAAGAAATAATATCATTTATTTCATAGAGTGAAGAGTCCTTTTTTCATGAAACAACCCTGGATGTCCTGGGATTTTCATGACAGACCTAAATTGGTGTTCTGCAGTCAGTGTCCATTGTCACAATGCCTGTAAGGGAAGATGATTTCATATGTGGCCACAGTTCAAAACTCCTGCACCCAACGTGGGGCTCGAACCCACGACCCTGAGATTAAGAGTCTCATGCTCTACCGACTGAGCTAGCCGGGCGATACGTACATTTAAGGAACATGAGAGGGATGGGTTTCTGGGCCTGACTCTTCCTCTAACCCACACAAAAGGTTAACAGATGGAGAAGACTCCTGTAGGTTATAAGTAATAAGAAATAACTTATCTCATAGAGCAAAGAGTCCTTTTTTAATGAAACAACCACAGATGATGTTGGATTTTCATGACACACCTAAGTTGGCATTCTGTAGTCAATGTTCATCATTCACAATGACAACAGCTATAATGGAAGGTAATTTCATAAGTGGCCACAGTTCAAAACTGCTGCGCCCAACGTGGGGCTCGAACCCACGACCCTGAGATTAAGAGTCTCATGCTCTACCGACTGAGCTAGCCGGGCTTTGCGGCTTACAAAAGTACTGAGAACAACCAGAGGAGAAGAGGCTCAGAGGGTTTCCTACATTACATGCAAAAGGTTCATAGATAAAGTAGACTGTGCTAGTTTATACCTCACCAGACAAAATAGCATTTAGACCATAGAGCCTTTTTCTACTGAAATACATGTGTATGTAAGAAAGTGCCCTGTGTGTGAACTTCTACAAGAACAACCACAGATGTCCTGTTTTCCTGACAGAGGACACCATGCACTGAGATACCTGAGTTGGCATTCTGCTGTCTGTGTCCATCAACCACAATTTGAGGGGGGTGATTCCATTCAGTCTAAAACACCATCGCCCAACGTGGGGCTCGAACCCACGACCCTGAGATTAAGAGTCTCATGCTCTACCGACTGAGCTAGCCGGGCTGTGCAGCTCAGATTAATGGGCTAAAGTTTCATTCTTTTGTCTACTTTCTTTCTGCTTAAGCCACAATATGAGTTTATTTGAATTTTCTGTGCTCTTTGCATTTTTAATTATGGGGTGGGCGTTCTTTCCTCTTATAATTTGGTATGATCACTAAAGTTGCTTAAAAAGGGAAAACAAACAAACACATGAGGCAAATTGCTTTTTGGAGGCAGAATTCAGGGTGGGTCTACAAAACACCCCTGTGTAGCATATACTGTAACACATTGATCTCAGCTGTTCTACACCTCTTTGGGCTGTTGTCAGACACGGCTTCATGGTTGTTGCACTGTCAGTAACAGTTCAAAACACCAGCGCCCAACGTGGGGCTCGAACCCACGACCCTGAGATTAAGAGTCTCATGCTCTACCGACTGAGCTAGCCGGGCGATACATGGCCACCAAAAGCTTCTCCTCACATGACCCAAAGTTAAGATCTAAAGGACACTGCAGCAGGTCATGACATATACACATAATGGCAGTTCAGCCTAAACAGTACGTGCTATGTTTGAACCTCTACACATGCTTTTTTGCTGCTGGGTACCAGAAAGTCATTTATCACAAAAGCCCTGAGTTTGTGTCGACATATGCAGCATCATCTACTGCTGGCTGTAAACAGCAGAGGCATGCTGCTAAGGCTAGGTGATTTCACAAGGAGCTAGAGTCCTGATTCCAAAACTCCACCGCCCAACGTGGGGCTCGAACCCACGACCCTGAGATTAAGAGTCTCATGCTCTACCGACTGAGCTAGCCGGGCTGCTCGAGGCAAGAGAGAGGTGCCGATTTCTTCCTGTGCCTCATCCCTCATCCTTCTGTTTCCAGGACACATTCATCTTTTTATCCCTTCCATATCTTGCTCTCTTTATCCTCTCTGTTCCGTGAGTCATTCTTTAAACACCCCACTCCTTCTATTCCTACATGTTTTCTCTTCATCAGCGTGTTTGGCTTTGATTTGGAGTGATGGATGTGTGAAGAAATGAATAATGAATGAACAGCTGAACAAATGAACCAGCTCCTCCTAAATTTAGTAAGAGAAAGATTTGGGGAAAGAAAGAAAGGACAACAAAGAAGGAAAGATATGTGGCAGAGTTAAGTTGAAGAGGATAAGCTGTGTCGAGACGCCTGATGACTGATCTCTCTAACATGGCTTTTCTATGCCCAAATCTCCCTTCCCTTCTGCAAACACACTGTCTGTCTTTGTCCCCTTCTCTCTTTCTCCTCATCTTAGAGATTTATGAATCTCAATAATCCCCAAAGTTCCCCCCTCTCTTCCTTTCTTTATTTCTTAGCTCTCTCATACACCACTTTCAATGATAAAGTCTCCAAATCCTGTAACAAAAAGTACCTAACACTCTCCTCCTTTGTCTCTTTTCCTCTCTCTTTCATTAATGATCTGAGTTTTTTTAAAAAACATTGATTCAAAGTCTCTTGCTCTTCTATTCAGACACAGTATTTTATTTTTTCCCCTCTCTCTGTCTCTCCCTCTTGACTTTTGAGCTCCTTAACATGCCCTTGTATCCGTGACTAATTCTCTCTCTCGCTCTTTTCCTCCCTGCTCTCTGCAACATGTCCTCATTTCCATATCTTCCCCTCTACTCTCCTCTTCTCATTGTTCCCCGTCTTGTTCACTGGTTTCTGTTGTCTTTTTAGTTCACTGTGTCAAAATTTTTGATCATGGTTTTTCCTCCTTGTTTTTTCCCCTATTGCTCTTTTTGCCCTTTCCATTTTGTACTTATTTCAACAATCCTCTGATATCTGAAACACACATGCAACAAAGGTTTGTAGTCAGACTTCAACCCATTACACTTGTTCTATTACTGACCAAGCTAACGAACTTACCAATGCCCACTTTGATAAAACTCCTTATTGCAAGAAATACGCTGATTGCAAATGCTGACAGTGCTCTGTTTTTACAAAAGATTGTCACTTGCAAGCTGCCAAAGATTTGCAATCCCTACAGTCCTCTCACATGCTTATGCATGGGTCGCAAGTAGCCTAAGGTGCAGTGTTGCCATCTATTTTCAGTGAGAAGTAGCCAAAGCCTGCTTGAAAAGTTGGTAGATGTCGCTAGTAATTACATATATACAAGATTTGAAAAAAAATCTAAGTAAAGAAAATGACTTAAGTATCATGACTAGAGAGATGATCCCGACACCAGAATAAACTCACTATTGTTATTTAAGTCTATTCCCCAGTCAAACAATGGTGATCAATATTGGTCGTTAGGTAATATTGGTCTCATTCACGTCTCTATCTGGCTGATGATTGGTCCCCTGAATGTGCTGCAGCTCTGTCCCACCCACGAGCCAGAGACCCACAGCCACATTCACTGAGAAATACTGACGACTCCAAGGAGAGGAGTTAGGGTCTGCTCAAAAAGTGGGTAACTGCTTTTTTTTGTTGCTAAAGGGGTCTTAAAAGTCACCAAATCTAAACAGAAACTTGCTAAGTTGGCAACAGTGGTGAGGTTTTCCTTTGCATATGTTAAAAGTGTCAAAATGAACGCGAGGAGAAAATGATCTCATGTCGCAAGTCACAGCTCGCATGTTGCGAAGTTGGTGAAGTGGGCCGCAGAGCTCCCTCCTCTCCCTCTGTCTGCCCTCATTCATATCTAATACTGTTCAACCCAAAACCCCTAAAACCATGAATTAGAAAGGGGAGAGAAGACAAAGAGGGGAGGATGAAGGGAAAGCAAGAAAAGGAGAAGAGGAAGAGTACTGCAAGGAGAAAATGAAGGAAATTAATAAATTAACACCTCTCCCTTTTTTTTTCCAGTCCTCTCTCTGTCCTATCCTGATTTTCCACTCTGGCCTTTCTTTACATCTTCCCTTTTTCTCTAATTGTCAGGAATGCTGACCTCAGCTCACTTGTTTCTGGGCCAACTCTGTCTTTCTCACTTAATCTAATCATCACACCATTATTTCACTCCTCCTCCCTTGCTGTTCCCTTCTTCTTCTCCTCCCCTCCACCCCTCCCTCCATCCATCCTTCCTGCGGGTCTGCTGTAACCCGCTGACAACGGACAGAATGAGAAACAAATGAACACGGAGTGAAGTGAGGGGGGAAAAAAAACTGCTGAGTCATGGTTGGAAGAAAATTATTTCATTGTGATAAGGCTCCGGGGAATAATAGATTAGATTATTGTTTCGTCTTGTGGTGAAAGGAGATCCTTGTTGATATCTGTGCAATTATCAATAATGGCAAGTTGCTGAGTCATGGTTGGACAAGAACTATTTCATCATAATAAAAAAATTAGATTAGTTTCTCCCCCTCTTTCTCTGTCAAGATGAGAAAGTTGTTGATAAGTAGAAAATTACAAATGACAATGAAAAGTGACTGAGGGGGAATTATTTCATTGTGATAAGTCTCTACGGATGAATAAATTAGATTAGAGCTACATTTTTCCACTTTTGCCAGTAAGAGGAGATGTTCACAATGAATATAAACAAATAACAATGAACAGTTAAGTCTGTAAAGAGAAGGAGAGACAACTGAAAACGAAATTATATTAATCTAAAAGTGAGGACGTACTGTACCAATACTTAAGAAGTGTTTAGACTTTCATGCACATGCAAATAAGTACCAGAAAAATCTAGTTTTGAAGATGAAAGGGACTCCTTTATTATTTTCATTTATGTCCTGAAAACTACAGAAATCACTTTACATCTTGTTACGTCTAAATGAAAGCAATCACATATCCTTCCATCCATGTTTGAACAAACGAAACCCCCCTTTTTTTCCTATTCTGGGTTACAAGCAGCTTGTGCATATCTTAGCAAGAACACACTTTTACATCCTGTTTCATAATTCACAAAGTCAAGCAATAATTTTCACATATTTCAGAGGTTTAAAGTGGTAGCGGAAGGTGTCCCCACCACAAACCCTGGCTATGTTTTATTGTAGAGATTTAACTGTCAACTCTGAAGTTGTTTTTGTCCCTTTTTGGGGTTGTGATTAACTGCTAGTTTAACCGCTATGTCTTTTCTCAGTTTTTGTGCCTCTGAAATGTCATTTAAGACTTTGACAAGATTTGTAAAGTATCAAACCGTCATCTTATAGACCTGTAGTATCCAAAGTTTAAAATTAAAACTTTATTGCAGCCAGGCCTACACAGGTACAGAACAATGGCCAAGGCCACGGCCACACACACTCCATTCACAACCTGTAAATGTTA
This sequence comes from Scomberomorus guttatus, assembly GCA_038419695.1. Lineage (NCBI taxonomy): Eukaryota > Metazoa > Chordata > Actinopteri > Scombriformes > Scombridae > Scomberomorus > Scomberomorus guttatus. The sequence continues at coordinate 11,136,311 of CM076466.1, read as the reverse complement.
ACCACATGTGTCTCTTCCTCCTCTCCTCCCCCACTTCTGTTTTTCTCTAACTGTCTCTCTCTCACACCCTGTTTTGGTCTCCGTTTCCGAGAAAAACTTTTAAGTGAAGAGGAAGGAGACTGTGAGAAAGAGAGGAGGAGAATCAGGTGAAGAGAGCTGAGATCGCCTTGATCTACAACCTCCTGCCTTCACTGCAGCTGAGGGTCAAAGGGCAAAATGCAGGAAACACTTTCAGGGACACACACATATTCTGTAACATACACAGGTGTGTTTTGTGTGTTTACACATTCTACATGCACAGAAATTCTTCTTTCCTGTCCTGCTTGTTTCTGCTTTGTCATTAGTGCACAATGAACGTAGTTAACATGAATACAATACTGTGCTGATGCACAGAAATGTATCAGTTTTGTCAAGTGTAGAGCTGCAACAATTAGCGGATTAATTGATTAGTTGCCAGAAAATGAATCGCAACTTTTGATAATCAAATAATCATTTTAGTCATTTTTTTAAGCAAAAATGCTTCTGAAATGTGGGTATTTGAGGCTTTTCCAATATTTCCCCTATATTCATTTTGCAGTGTCGCACTGCCGCTGCTAAAATTTCACACGATCATTAATATCAATGGGCTGTACTAGCATGATAACACCCTACGTTATTGTGGAATTGTTCTGAGTCATCAACTAGTGCATCAAATCCCAGAATCATCCCTCTCCTCATTCTTCAAAGGACATCTATGTGAAAGGTACTGTTATAAGAGCAGCGTAGCTCCTTTAAGGAATAGGCGTAATGTTGTGTGCGTGGCGAGTGTGTGGTTGAGCGAGTGGAGAGAGCGAGCGGCAGAAATGTGAAGGTAAATGCAGCGGAGCAGCGGAAAAGGTCAGCAGTAAGATGTCAGTCTGGCAGTAAATGTACAGTACAGGCTACAGTGTGTCAGTTAATAAATGCTGCAGCTTCTGTAGTCAAAGAAAAGTCTCGTCTGTTATTTTCCCAACTGCTGGAAAAGTGAAGGGGGTTAGTCCCGAAGTTAGCGACAGTAGATTAGCCTAACCTGACCAGGCTCACTTAAAGTGGACTGACCTTTAAAGTAGACCAGCTATTCTCATTTTAGTGTCAATCTCAGCCGCTCCCGAACCACACTCCTTAGTTGCAGCCCTTATCAAGTGTAATTCTTTATTCTCTAATAATATGGTCAGCTAGCTATCTGCTATTTCTAGAAGTTGGAACATGGATTTAAAATGCTAGAAATACTTTGTATATCTCTGATTGTACAACTGGTAACAGGTAACTGTGGTGCTCTAACCCCAAATTCACACCAGACATGAGACATCAGAGGTGTGTTAACGCTACTGAAGCTTCAAACTGTTCAATTCACACTGACTCTGACCTCGCCCGACAAGTGGCAGACGCCCAAAAAGCTCCAGAAACACTTGTTGTACATTAGACACACAAAAAAATACTATTCTCTGTTAACACATGCTATATTTGGCTTTACAGCAAGCAAGTTTACAGCTCATCAAGCTATTGATCTAAATTGTAAATGAGTACATTGTTTGTGCATCAGGGATTTACACTTATTGTCACTTCATTCTGCAACTTTGTTTCTGTCCATCTGTCAGGGTGGTTATTAGTGTGTGTGTGTGTGTGTGTGTGTGTGACTTTAAAGGAGTGAGCTAAAAATACTCCACCAGCCTCAGCTCATACACTGCAAACACACGCACGCACGCACGCACGCACGCGCACACACACACACACACACACACACACACGCACACACACACACAGACGGGATTATTGAGGAAGTCTCGGCTGTGATCCATCTTTCAGGGACTGAAAATTATGACACCGCAGAGAGAAAGACAGAGAGAGAGAGAGACAGAGAGAGAGAGAGAGAGAGAGACAGAGAGAGAGAGAGAGAGAGACAGAGAGAGAGAGAGAGAGAGAGAGAGAGAGAGAGAGAGACAGAGAGAGAGAGAGAGAGAGATAGAGAGAGAGAGAGAGAGAGAGAGAGAGAGAGAGAGAGAGAGAGAGAGAGAGAGACCAAGAGGGGAGCAAAACCACTCACACTCTTGAACATACACACACACACACACCCCATAGCAGACAGTAGAGTCTCTGTGTTGTCAGTAACCACCTTCAAGACCCTGAGGTGTCATAAAAGACTTCAAATAGGATGGTGAGAGAGACGTAGGGATGAGGGAGAAAGAGAGAGGAGAGTGATGCACGTTATAATGACTTCATTTGACAAAGCCACTCTCTCTCTCTCTCACCCCCCGCCCCCCCCCCCCAACCCCCACTTCTCTCTTAAACACGCACGCACACGATTTTTTCCCCTTCTTGTGCATGCAACATTTTATCTTATTGAATCCTTTGAGCCTTTCTCCATCCATTAAGTGGATTTTTGGCAATATTCAATAACTGGAAATCTCTCGCCACAAAACAGTTGTTACATCTTATCTATTGAGGCGCTTTTGAGAAGGAAAACTCCATTGTATTTTCTGAGTAGCAGTTTAATTTCACAGTTTGAATCAAGGGAAATTACAGCGAATATGAAACTCTCTGATCTTCGCCTTGGCTTTTGATATATTAGGTCTTATCACTGTGTCAGTGTGTTTGGTATTTGGTGTGTATGTGTGTCTGTTGGCCCCTTGCATGCAGAAAGAGTTATGTAGCAAGGTGGGTTAGAGGCTAAACAGACCGCCTCATAAGCTACAGTCACATGTGACTCTGACTGTCGAACTTCTCATTTTTTTATTACTAATGGTGATCTAGAAAATCCATCTAAGCTACCCTGAATATGAGCATTCAATTAATAAACATATTAAATAAGAAGAAGAAGCAGATCTAGAGAGATGGAGAAGTACAGGAGGAAGAAATTCACCAAACTCCCAGTTGGCTCATCCGCTAAGGGGTTGGTTATTTCACTAGACCCACGAGAACCTTTACTGTGTACTCTGAGTGTGTGTGTGTGTGTGTGTGTGAATAGGCCTCTGTGTGGAACCACAGAGGCATTTGGTCATGTTTATATCCTTGTTTTTGGCCTGGGCGAGTGTGTACATATCGGTGTGCGTTTGTGTGCTAAACTTTATAAACATGTATCCATACCAGCGGAGTGACGTGTAAGGTGTGTGTGCGCGCGTCTGTTCGTGTATCTTCCGACAGAAAATTTAGGTACATACAAATTCCTATGAAAGTGTTGTCACCGGAGATTTGCGGAGGATTTGAACTCTGCAATGTGTTTGTGTGGTGAGTGTAGGAGGGGAAGGTTAATCCTAAATTTACCCTTAGTGGTCGGATGACTGTGGACACACATCTGGACTCAGTTTCTCTTTGCCTCTCTTGTTGTCTTTGCTTCCCTCATCATTGCCAGCCTCACCTGTGCTCTCTCTCTTTTTTTAATTACTTTTTCTTCTTGCGCTCTTCTCTTACCTCCATCATTACCTTGTGTGCATGTATCTCACTTGACCCTCCCCCCTCTTCTCTTTCTTTCATGTCATTCTCCATCTCTGTACTCCTCTTTCTCTCCTTTACTGAACAAAAAACTTTCTTGGTGTCCACTTGGATGCCAAAGTTTGTTGTGTGTGTGTGTGTGAGATTTAGTGTGCATAATCCTACCTGCTGTTTGAGCTGTTGAACCAGACTATCCTTCTCCCTCTTCAGAGCTGCCACTTCTTCCTGGGTTTTCTTCTTCTTGGACGAGGAGAGCTCCAGCAGGGCGATGTTGGCATCTTTCTCACTTATGGCTGCCAGCAGCGCCTCTTGTCTGCGTAGACAAAAAAAAGTCAATTTTGTTAGCGAGACTTTCAGAAACTAACAACTTAATTACTGTGATTTAATTAAAGCTACAGTTGGTGATGTTGCACAATGATGACGTTAATTGCAGTGGGAGGTAACTGCATGAATTTGACAGCCTTTAAAACAAAGAAATGACACAAGTGAATGTAGGTTCAGCTTTTTCTTTCTCACACTGCTACTAAAGAGACAGTTTGTATTTTGCTTTTGGTTTCAGTTAATCCCTTTTGATAGTTTTGGTTTAATTTGCCCAGTTCTGAGATATCTGTCTCTACAGATTGTTTATGGACTCAGGGATCCTGTTTATGGAAAGAAACGTCACTGTTGAACTTTTAGATGTCATCTTACAATGCTGTGAGCACCACAATCGAAATTCCATTCATCTCCCTTTCACTGGGATGGAAGAAAAAAAAACTCAGCGAGTGATATCTCAAAATCTGTACAAATAAAACCAAAACTATCTGTACGGCTAAATAGCAATTTGGGTTAACCGACCTAAACTTTTTAGTTTTTTGGTGAACCAATGGCATGTCAACAAGTGGAGGAAACTCCTAAATCACTAAAATGGAACACCATTTTGTGATTTAGGAGGATAAAATTGTTGTATTTTACACAAAGATGGGTCTTCCCGGTGGTTGAGTATGACGCACAGTATGTCATCAAGATGTTCCCGGTTTGATCAGGGCGGGGTCGATTACTGCATATCCTCATCCTTTTGCTCTCGTTCTCGTTTCTTATTTTTCAACACTGCCTTCTATCCATAAAAGCAAAAATTGAATATGAATCATGTTTAAAAAATTACAGATTGTAGACCTTATTTCATCCTATCTGCAGGACGACTTACACTAATCTCTTTGTAATACTAAAAAACTTGACTGATAGGGAGACTCAATTTCAGTAACAGAGCAGGGAGCTTGGCAGCAAGTCAGTGCATCATTCATGGACACTTCAGCAAAGTGTGCATTGCCAAAGTGGTGGCCTGAAGCCTACAACTTACTGCTGAAGAAAAGATTGAGGCCACCTGGCTTCCAACAAAGCACACATTTAGTGTTTGAGTCCAAAGCTACTCAAATAAGCAATCGTACTGTGTTTAATTACCCTTAACTTTATTTAACTACACGCATATACACGCCTCTGACTGTGTTTCCACACTACTCTCTAGTCTCTTATTCCTCCAGATCTCTTCTCTATCTCTGTCCCTTGCCTGGATGGTCGGGCTGACAAATAGAATTCCATGTGGTCGGGAGGCAACAAGCCGCATCCCATCCCTCCCATCAGCCCCCGAATCAGGCTGAGCCGCCTCCGAGGACACCCAAGGCTCAGAATTCTTGGAATTCTGCACGTTTCCAGAGAGAATTTAAATCATGCAGTTTTTTTTCCCACAGTCTCACTGGGCTCAAAGATTGGCCACACGCAATCACACATACACACAGAGATGCTTAGTTGCATATGAGCAAACGCATATCTTCCCTCTTTGTCTGTCTCTCCGAATCTCTCCTCTACATATGTTGCTTTTTTTTTTGCATTTAGCTGATACTAATGCCAAAGTGACTTTCAACAACGGAAATGAATAAAGCTCCTTGATCAAAGTATTAAATTCACACTTTCCTCTACTTATCTGTGTCTCACCAAGGTATCAATCCTACTGATGAGCACGTATGAAGATATACACATACAAACATACAATTATCCAGATACACCCACTGACCAAGAGACACATTTACATTTTTTTGTTCACTTTCTTTCTTTCAACACACAATTACACTCTTTTCCTCCCTTTCTCTATCTCCCTCTCTCAAACACACACAGATACAGCGGTGCAGTGAGGAATGCAGTGATGAGTGTCTAAATGAAGACAGATTACATGTTTGGACTGTGTGAAGACCCGCAGATTATTTGGTCAACCTCGCTGACCATACTGTCAGTGTGTAAGCGTCCCATCATGCATCTCCACTGCAGAAATCTCTGACAGGGGCAGGGGTTGGAGGGGTTGAGGCTGGGGTTGGTAGATCCGTTCCCCGAGCAAGTCTGGCCAATGTCAGATGCTCAGTGGTGATTAGTAAAGGACTTTCTCTGAAACTTAAATGATATTCGATACTCTATACTATAGACACATTTAAATCAGTACCCAAAATAACATTGAGGTTCGATACCTGGACCTATTTGCAATCTTGATGTATTAATCTATTTATAGATAGGAGCCTGCAAAGTCCTGAAAGATGATTTTTTTAAAATCTTGTGCAAACAAGATAATATGTGTCCATAACATGTTACTCAGGGGCTAAAAACAAGTTTTTAAGGCTTTGAACTCGACTATTCAATCAGAGGGAGGTGTGTCTTTTACATCTTGGACATAAAATTGACATAAGTCTGTGTGTCCCTAGACATTCAAATCCAAAATGCCCTTCTGCTTAATCAGTGTGTTGACCAGTTAAAGACATTTTAACTCTCAAACCCACATGAGCACTTGGACTTGTTCATTTAAAAGGAGCATTTCCTTTCTTCCAGATTATGAGACACTGGAACACTGTCACAGCCTTTCCCTTTCTTTTTTTGTAAAAGCACTTCTACACACACACACACACACACACACACAAACACCCACACAGACAGTATGGCTAATGGAATATTAGTCTTGTTAAAGCTAACAGTGCGTCTAGTTTTATACCATATCTGAGAGTTACCTGCCAGCACATGGCGCTTATAAACCCTGGTGATAAAATGATATTTATTCCAGATGCACTTGTCTCATTCTGGGCCTCTCTACGGCTCTCCCTTCATCTCTGTCTGACACACACATGCAAAAACACATTTATACACACACATAAAACACTCTCCACTTGGCCCTCTCAGCTTGCAGAGCTAAACACACAAGTGCTGGATGTGGCTACTGCTGTTGCTATGTGATCATTAAAAAGTGTTTCAAGTGCAGTGCTCTTTTGCTAAATCTTTAGATAATTCTACTGTCAAAGGGCACTTAAAAACATAGTACTCTCTCAGCATTGCTGGCAATGTGTCCTTACCACTGAAAATAACAAAGACAGCGAAGCCAGCACTGTGAGGAAGAAAGGTTCCCAGTGGACACGCAGCCTCAGATCTCTAACTTTCCTTTCAAGTCTTCCCTTTCTGTAGGAATATGGAGGGCACAGTAGGATAAAGGAAGGTCTACTACCAGTAAGCACAGAGTAAAATCTGTCATATGGTTATATTTCCTTATTTTGGCAACATCTTCTGACTTAAATGATGGGGCATTCTTGCGCTGCATGTCTCAGAGATTGTTTGTCAATCAGTTTGTCCAGTGGTGTGATATCTATGTCCTTAGATTTTGTGAAGATGAAGTTTAAGGCATCACTTTGTTCTTTTACTGTTCAGCCAAAACACCAGTTTGTTAGTTCGTGTTCAGACAGACAACAGAACTCCATCAAAACATGCAGCCTCCTCATTTATTTCATTGAGACCAGCAGGGGTCTTTACGCAGAGGGCTCCAGCAAAAAAAAAACTGTCTCTTTTAACTTTTATTGCAAGCAATACGTCATCCAGCCAATCAAATAATCCCACATTCTTGATTCATTGCTTTAATGTGAACAATGGAAGACCACTGTTAATTAACCCAACGGTGGACTGTGCCAAAGGAGACCGCTGTTCTTTTCCCGTAAAACTGTAACTATGATCATCCCCTAACCTTTACCTCATATTTATTATTGTAGACATGACGACAAAGGTCACCTAAATTTAAGGGCGTAGTAACTTTTAACCCACATCACATGTTTCTCTAACCTTAACAAAGGGAACATCTTAATCCAAACCACGATCTTTTCCTAAACCTAACCAAATGGTTTTTGTGCCTAAACTTAACTAGACCCTAACCACAGCATTGCCACATCATAAAACATCATTATTCTTTAACAGCGATTTGTAACGGTTTTGGAAAGCACAGACAAATGATGTCCTGCCGATTACTGCCGACGGGGGCGCCAGATTAGAAAACACTCCTGTGTCGTTCTGGAGAGCATCGTCAAACAACCTATTCGGTCATTTAATTTGGAGGACTTCTTGCAACTACAGTATAATAGTTCAGGTTAGGTAAAGTTAATGGTTATGGCAAATAATCCGTAGTAAGTCATGGTTAAAGTTGGGCAACTAGAACACTTGGTTAGGGATGGAGAAAGATTGTGGTTATGTTTTGAAAAAAGCTAGACCGTTAGCAAAGTTAGCAAGAAAGTTGGATGTGCTACACGCCTATCCACCACCCCAACCTCCTCCATACCTTTACTTTCCGCCTCAGTAATTACTTCCTGCATTGGCACTGAACATTGGCATTGGATGTAAATCGTGAGGTGTGGAATCGTCCAATAATTCACAGGGATACCTGGCAGTCTTTTCCAAACTCTGTTGCTGCTGCTGAACATGTAAAAATCACTTTCTTCCCACCAGTAAATCCTGCTGTTTAGAAAAACATTGTAAAAGCACAAAGAAAATTGGCAACTGGTTGAATTACTATTCTGCATCATACAGGAAGTGAAAGCGAGTAGTAAAACAGTCATGTTTTTTTTTTATGAACATTTCACAGTTTAGTCAAAATTTAACAAGTTTCCATTTACGTTTATATTCTCTTCCCATTTCCTTCTGACTTTCAGGGATGTGTTAATTTTGTTAATGAAAACAACTAAGACGAGACAATGACTAAATTTTCGCTTCTGGGCATCAACCTTTGAGCAGTGGGTGTGTAGCCCCCAGCCAATGACAACGTGCAGGGTGTGAGGTCGGGATTTGTAGACTAGCAGGTTACATCACTGTCTCCGTCTCTCTCCTCTCTGCTCCGTTCTGCTCTCTGTCTCTGTGTCATTGATATATAAAGAGCTGCAGGTCTGTGTGTCTGCTTGACCGAGGGCGGGGCTGAGCTACACACACGCAGAGCAGAGAGGCCACAGCGGACAACATGAAGCTCTGTATTCGCACAAAATCCAGCAATGTGGCACCTTTGAATGCTGTGTGTTCACAAACACCAACCAACAAATCCTGCATAGTATACAATTAATACATTAATGGGAAACCCTGAATCACTACAACGTTCAATATAATCTCATGGCTAAAAAAGACTAAAATGTCAACAGTTTTCATTGACTAAAACTATACTAAAATGGTTTTCTTTGACTAAGATAAGACTAAAATGCCCAGACTTTTAGTCAACTAAAACAACTAAAACAGGATGAGGTTGACCGGGTTAATATGATAAAAACTAACAAGGACATTTGACACAGGACTAAGACTATGACTAAATAAAAAAATTGCTGAGAAAACACTACTTTCAGGCTCTTTCTCACCTATTCTCTATCATTATGTCTCGTCCACCCTGCGTTTCTCATCTCTTTCTCTTCACCTCCCCTCCCTCCTCCTCGTCCTCTGTCACTCGCTCTATCTCTACACCTCCTCACGCTCCCCGTCTATAAAGAAGACAGGAGGAATTCTTTCCGTTGTTTGGCGGTCGTGTGCCATGATGTCATCGCCGGGGCGACAAGGCAGACAGTAAGCAGATACACACAAACGCGCCAGGCACCTGACCCCAACCCCAGCACACACACACACACACAAAAACACACACACACACAAAGGGGCTCTCTCCTTCCTAAAACCACTTAAGGCCCCTCACTTTATCAGAAACACTAATGCCTGGTCTTAGATCACTCGCATATTTCTACACACACACACCCGAGCAGCTTCCCGTGTGTGCTGCGTTATCTCTTTCATGCTGTCACCCTCTACAGCAATCTACAGTGTGTGTAAGGTAGTGTGTGTAAGAGTGTATGCTGAAGTGACAGCTCAATGTCTGTGTTCATGACAGCATGCGTTTCTGTACGTGTATTTGAGCTTATAAGGTTGTACTTGTGCGTATTTCATTGTGTCTGTGTGTGTGTGTGTGTGTTCAATGGTTTTTTCTCTGTGCATTTGTGTGTGTGAGAATGTGTGTGTCCTTGTGTGAGTGTGTGGCTAAGGTAGATTCAGTCCAGTGTGACATTAGCCAGTCTCTGTCTAAGACAAACACAGAGCTATTTTAGAAATAATCCCCTCTCTCTGTTTCCCAATGAACAAAGCAGCTCTCCATTGTTTTCTGTGACACTGTCTGCTCTGGTTACACAGGAGGCTGGTTGTAGGACGCCAGAGTTTACTCTTTAACCCCTGTAGGACGTGGTGCGTGTCAAGCCCGACCTCATTTCTGTAAAGGGAGGTTTCCCTCTACATGCTAGACATCTGCAAGTTACAGAGAACCATAATGCCTGGTTAAGACTTTATAATGCTACCTAGACTCTGAGGAGGGTTTGAGGCCAGTAAAATCAGCAGATTCACTTGAGTGGAGTTAAGAAAAACGTGGTAATTATATTTACTGTAATCATGAGTGCTACCTGCTTTGGTTTCCTTTAACCAACCAAGTAGACTGAATGAGTTTTAGAATACTTACATTTATTTTAAACAATCAAAAAAGAAAAAGGAAGTGAGAGAAAAAGACAGCAACAACAAGGTGAAAGTGAATTAAATTAGTAGATATCACTTGCTGAAATATAGTTTAACAGCATCAATAAATTAAAAGAGAAGCAATTATCCACTCAAGATACCTTTTCTGTTTTGATTCAAAATCAAGTTTACTTTGATTTCTATTTTGTTGCGATTGATCAGCGAAGGCTCTTGGAACAAATACGCTAAATCTTGAAATGCAGGAGACAGAAGAAGAGGATGTGTCCCCTAAATGCAAGAAATGACATCTGCTGTTGGTGAACCAGAGAAGCCATCACCTTAACACCAGACACAGTCCTTGTATCTGAGACTGCCAAATACTGTAAGTCATCTGCCTGGAGCTCAAAGTCCCGCAGAATGATCGCTTAAATGTAACCTTTGACAGAAAACTTTATAAGTATGAGGTGGCGATTGCTCACCCATGAAGAGCCATTCAAGAGGCAGGAAAAAAAAAAACCTCAAGACTGATGTGGTTTAAAAGAGGACAGCTGTGAGGAATTGGGGATGTGGCCACCTGGATGCAAGCTGAGGTCAGATCAGCCTCAGCTGGATAGCCTGGGGGGAAGAAAATGACAGCGAAAGGACCCGAAACACCTGATGATTAATCTGATGAGTTTGTAAGAACACCACTGAGGATGTGTCCAGGAGCACCAGGAGATGAGTGTCTAAGCTTGAGGTAAATGCACTTCACATTACAGCTAATAAAACACAATTTATTTTCCTATGTAAGAAACACAAAAACTTTGAAACACCAAATTCCAGCAGGGTGGCAAAGTGAGCGGATATTTTCTGCAACTCCGCATCTGAAATTTATGGTGGTGTTGCACGGACGTAACGAGCATACAGTAAACTCATAATCTTTAATCCTGTCCACAGATTTTACTGTTGTGTAAATCAGATAGTAAGGAAGAGAGGAGAAATATCGCCTTAGTTCAAACTGCAATGGGAGAAAAAGTGTGGTTTTAAAGAGAGAGAAGAGAGTGGAGGAGAGATGGGGAGAATGAGATACAGAGGGGCACAGCTGGCTCTTAGTGGTAGCTAATGCTGCCTGGAGGCACACACACACACACACACACACACACATACACAGAAGTAGCATAGAGACATGGATTGAAGAAATCTGCGAAAGAGAGAAGAAAAGGAGGAACTGAAAAACCTCTTCTGCTACTCACTTTACTTTAATTCTTTTATTTTCACTCGTTGTCCCTGAACCCTCTCGTTCTGATTCTTTCTGACAGTTTTTTGCTTGATAATCAGGTGGCTTACAGTCGAGAGACCACACACACAGGCGCACACACACACACACACCTATGATTGGTTCTGGTGTTCATGACTGTGCATAATCTACTTCTGCATGAGGATTAAAATTAAATCAATTTATAAATCCTCCATCTGTCTATCTCTGTCTTTGTTTTTCTCTCTAAAACACACACACACACACACAAGTTTCTTGGTCTCCAGAGGAGGGCTGCCCTGAAGAGTAGTATTTCTCTCCCAGCTGACAGCTTCTGTCCTGGGGCAGACAACCAGCGAGCACTGGACCCTCTATTCTCATCTATGCCTCACAGCTTAAAATACTGAGGAGCAAGAAGGAAAAAAAAGTAAAGAAACAGAGTGAGAAGAATAAATCTGGAGGCCTCTCTTTGTATAACACACATCTATACACTGAATATATACAACATATATCTATCTGACGTGGAGTTGTTAATACCTTTAAAGTAAGGCTTTTACTCCACTTCTGTTCACACACAAGCACACACACACACACACACCGGTTTTATAGCCCTATAAGAGAAAACGCAGAGCAACGAATGCACACATGAGAGCAGGTTTTATGAAACATTTGTTCGTGCTGGACAGCCATGTGCGCAGCATCAAAGCAAAGACAGTCAATAAAGCTTTGGTTTATAGAAAACCTACTTACTGTTGCTCTCTCTCTCTGCTGCTAAAGCACCAACGCTGAAGTTTCACTTCACTAGATCATAACAGCGGTTATTAGCAAAAACGATCGACACCTACCGCAGTTGTTACGTGCATTCAAAACTTTGAAATTGTTCTCGAGGGCCCCATTAAACCAAAAACATCAAAGGGATACTAGTGTGTTCAAAATGTGGCATAATGGTAAATGGTTATCTGGAATTAAAGTTAAGAATGCCCTTTAAGCTTTTATTTACCGCCACAAAAACAAAATGTGTTCACTGTTCCGGAAAGTTTACGTGTATATTAACGGTAATAAACACACAAAACCACAAAATGGCTGATTAGCAGTTCCTGATTTGGTAGAAACTTTGTTGCATCTTTGACTGACACTGCTCAGATTAAAGTAGCCTGTCGTATAATAACACACTGAGAACAGCAGGGTTGTTGGCAAGATCTTTTTGAAAGTGTGTGTGTGTGTGTGTATCCTAAACTATAGTGGAAGTGGGTCAGAGACACTGGACATGAATGATTTAGTATGGAGAGAGACGAAGGAGCGAGAGACCATCAGACAGAATTGGAAAAAGTGGGGGAGAGGGAGAAAGGGAGAGTTAGGGAAATAAAGCTGGTGCATAGGATAAGAGTGTGTGTGTGTGTGTGTGTGCGTGCGTTTCAGAGAGAGAGAGAAAAGCTCCCCTCAAGGAGCTGTTGTACATCAGAGAGGCTTAAAGAAAGACAGCGAGAAGGCTTACACACACACACACACACACACACACACACATATAGTGTAGAAAGAAACAGCATTGACAGGGAAGGGAATAAAATAACTGGAGGATTTGGAGGGAAAACAAATCAAAGAGACGTGAAGGGGGAGAGAGGGAGAGGGATGAGACAGGGAGGGAAGGAGTAGCAAGAAAGGGAGGTAGAGAGACAAAAGCAGTAAGAGGGGAAGAGAGAGAGAGAGAGAGGGAGGCAGAGAGGAGGGCAGGTGGGACTACTGCATGACAGAATGAGGATCTGTTCTTGACATATTTCCCCTTTTTCTCGCTCCATTTTTACTCTTAAAAAACACTCTTTTTTCTCGCCTACCCTCTCTCTCCCTCTCTCTCTCTCACACACACAAACACACACACATTTAAAAACACACACTGTGACTAATAAGAAAGGTGTAAAAATGCATTATCCATGGTCTGCGGGAGTATGTTCTTTCTGTGGGACCACACACACACACACACACACACACACACACACACACCCAGAAGTGTGACTAAAGATGCAGCTTTGTCTTCACTGTCGCTCTGTACAGTAAATCCATTTATACGCTGAGAGAGACCAAGACATCTGCTTACAATCTGGCAGCACAAACTCACTTCTGTAACATTAACCACACTAATGGACACCTGTGACTCCCAAAAGGTTTATTAAAGATTTTTTTTTTTTTAAAAAAAGCTTTATTTGACAACGTGAGAGTGACAGATATCAAATGATATCAAATCAAATGTCTTCAAGTAAGTCAAGCAAGTCTCTCAGTTTCAGCCAAAATGGACGTGTGTGTTATGTGAGGAATCCCTCAGCACTGTATGTCAGTATCTGTTAAAAAACAGTACTAATGATAGTAGTGATTCTGCAGTTAAATGTCCATTCATGACAAATATGCTGCCAACCATTTTCAAAACCATGCTGTTGTGTTTTAGCATTTTGAATGTGTTTTCATTGACCTTTCACGCAGCCATCGGCTTCATTCTCATTCACATTGAAAATCAATTAGCAGATTCTGCAAACTGAAATATGTCAATAACAGTGAACAAGAACAAATAAATGTCCGTATATATTGTCTCAAATTACATTATAATTAAGAGGTTACGCAGACTTTTCAAATCAATCTGCACTCCCGACTGCATTACCAAGGATAATGTAATCAAAACAAATGCAGCCACAAATCAACCCACAAGTTTCAAGAATCTGCTAATTATTTGTCATATTGTGCAGAAATAAATTGAAATCAATGGCTGTATGTAAAGTAGGAATCATGTATTCAAATGGAATTCAAAATGGTCAAAAGTAAGCTAAAAGAACAGATAATTTGTAGTTGTTAGAACTGAACATAAAGAGGAAACAGCTGCTCTGATAATTGTCTTGTTAATTCAATTACTCACAATCAAAAAACATTGTTTTGGTATTTGACATACCATATTCACATACGCACTTCTGCAGGTTCTTACGTTTACAGAAGACTTAAAAGTGGATATAAAAGTGGAAAAGATTTCCAGTATCTTTGACAGTTAGTTGACATTTTAAGTGCAAAATAAAAATCCAGTGATTAACTTCATTATCAGATTTCAGCTGGAACATAATCTATTGTTTATATTTGCATACAGTATCACGTCTCTTGTGGGTTTATGTTCTCAGTTTCTTTGTTCACTGTGTGCTTCCACTGACTTGAATGCCTCACAGAGAGCCAACTTTCCCATTAAGGAGGATAAAGTCTTGAAATGGAATTTTTTTACATTGTAATTGTGCATTAATTTATAACAGTGATTATACTGTTGATGTCACAGCTGTCAGTTTCTAAATCTTTGTATTTCTTTCACCACCTGATGTCTTGCTCACTCTCTCTCCCTTTCTTCAGTGCATGTTGTGGCAAGCCTATCAGAAGCAAGGATTCTTATACACGGATGCATAAAGTACGCTAGTTCCAGCTTTTCACTCTTCTCCTCTGCCTGTCTGTATACTTCAGTTTTATTATTTCCAGAATAGAAATGTAATCGTCTGGCACTCGCAACGTACAATCAGAGGCTTTGAAAAAAAAAGGCATGTTTTGTTTGCTACTTTTTGATATGTTTTCCCTCTTCATTGCTCCATCTTCCTCTTTAATTGCCGTTTAATGATCTGTGTGATGGCCTGGCACGCACAACCTGTAATCAGCTGAGGAAAACAGGCGAATTTAGGTTTTGCCGCATCCTTTTTTCCTTTATCTGCTCTTTCTCTCCACTTGTTTCTTTCTACTCTGATGTGTTTGGTTCCCTTCCATCTTTCGGGAACATTTTGCTCTGTTCTCAGCCTCATGTGCTTGTTTTCAAAACCCTTTTAATGAATTCAACTCAAATCAGTGCACTTAATTGTTGCGAAAGACCTGTGATGCATATTTAGATTACACATGAAATAAGGCAATAACAATACAAAAAGAGTGAGGGGGACTTTTTCTCTTTCTCGGCTGTATATTCAGCTGAAGATCACTGGGTTGAAGGTTTCAGAGACTTTCAGAAAACCCTGTTATTTAAATACGACTTCTAACTGCAGCAAATCTTTTATTGCTTCTATTTTCCCTGATTCCAATCTCTCCCTCAGTTTCTCACAAGGGAAAAAAAAAAAAAAAAAAATCAAAAAAGGACAGAGGAAGAGAGCAAGAGTCAGAGAGAAGAGGGCAAGAAAGGCAAGTACAGAGAGCGCGAGGAAGATTGCGAGAAAAAAGGGAGACGAGAGAGCGAGGCTCCCTGATTTGAGCTTGTACGACTAAGTGTCAAACCGCATGCCCCTTTTTGCCATACTAAGCTCTCAACATGTCTGTCATACACACATAACACACAACAAATACACAGACGCACACAGACTTGCTTTGGCACACTGTGGATTAATCTCATTGCTGTCTGAGGGGATCAAAGCGCTTGTCTCTGTGTTTGGTGTGCCGCCATAAGCATGTGTACATGCATTTGTGTGGGAGGATGTATTTTTATGCGTGTGTGTGTGTGTGTGTGTGTGTGTGTGGGTATACATCTCAAAGCATTCCTCTGGGAGTGAAAGCTTCTAAGCAGTCATGCTGTCTCATCTGGTTTTGCAAGTGACTCTGTGTGTGTGTGTGTGTGTGTGTGTGTGTGTCTTATATCTGAAGGCAACATGTATTCCCATTGTTAGTGATGGGATAATTTCCGTGTGTGTGTGTGTGTGTGTGTGTGCATGTGTCTTCCAAGCATGCAGTCATATTGTTAGTTATGGCAGTGAAGAGCAGAGCTGTCGTTCCATTGACAGAACCGTCGAAAATAGGATTGACTACACACACACACACACACAAACACACGCACGCACGCAGACACACACATTATTGATTAGTTTCAGCTTGTAGTGACAACAGTGAAGACAAAGGAGGACAGATAGGGAGAAACACAGCCAGACAGACAGACAGAAATCAGGCGATAATGACGTTTCCAGACAGATGTACGCTCAGAAAGAGGAATGGAGAAATGGAAGGAAGGAAGGAAGGATGCAGCAGGGGAAGCCGGAATGAGACATGAAAAAGGATGGGAGGGATGGAGGGAAGGAATGCCGGAGCGAGTAAAGGAGGGACGGCAGGAATGAAGGGAGGGATGGCGGAAGGGGTGCAGGCAAAGGTTGAGGGTTAGAGGGAGGCTGGGAGGGAGATAAAACGGAGAAGAGAGCACCAAAGGAGAAATAAATTGAATTTATAGTGTTCACCTTGAGGCATCAGCCAAGGGTCTCACTGTAGTAGGCGGAAGACGGCGCAGCAACTTGGTGTGTCTGCATACTTTCTTTACAGTCTAATTGTACATGTGGCACAAGTGTTTGTGCATAAACAGATTTTCTGTAGTTGGATGACTCAAATTCTACAAGACACAGTGTGTATGAAACAGAGAAAACAGGCATTTTTACACTGCAGCAACTCAGCTTAAAGGACCCTTAACCCATTAAAAGCTTCATTCTGATTAGGGATGGGTATCGTTAGGATTTTATTGATACTCTTATCGATACTCCTTATCAGTCCAGTTCTTTATTGATACTCTTTTTGGATCTTTTTCATTACTAAAGAAAAAGAATAAATTCATTACAGGATTAGAATAGATTTATATTTTAAATATAAAGACATATTGTTTCTAGAGCAGCAACCGTAATGTTTAAAAAAGTCACCATATAAACTCAATAATATGTCACTGTTGTCACATGTTAATAAAATAAATAATATTTCTGACATGAAAATACTGAGTGAAGTTTAGAAAGAATGAAGAACACAGACATCCGTCACTATCAGTAATTCCTTCTGTCTTCTGTCTTCCTCCCTCTGCTGCTGATGTGATTCACTGCCTGCAGGTAGCAGAGGGGCTGGTTTGAGGGGGGGGGGCTGCCGACTCAGCCAGCGGCTAAGTTTAAAAGAATTTGCCAAATTTTATTCTACGTTACAAACAAAGCTAAACAGTTAGGCAACATACAAACGGCTTTTTTTTTTATCTTGTTAAACTTGCTTGTTAAACAGGTGCTTTGATAAATTGCTCTTATCGGCTTTTTACTTTTTTACTACGAAGGTTTTATTGCACTTACAGTAACAAATGTAGTTGTCGTCAAGTCGGGTAAAAATGTTATCTTTCATCTCACCATCACCGTCTCCACCACGGCCTCCCTGCTCTGCTGTCCGCTCAATGTGTGTCTGTGTGTGTGTATGTGTGTGTGTGTGTGTGTGTGTGTGTGTGTGTGTGTAGGAGGAATTGAGCCCCACCCTCGGTCAAACACGGACATACAGAGCAAAGGACAGGACAAAGAGGAGAGGCTGCAGCACGACCATAAGGGTTCTTAAAATTTAGAACTGGTTCCATGATTCTTTCAGGCATATGAAAGATCACATTTTAGTATATCCAAATAGATTTTGGCATTGCTTTTTTTTTTTTTTTAACAAAATAAATTTCTGTGAATCACTACCCAGTATGTGATTATCACGAGTTAGTCAGAGCCTGAGGCAGCCTCCCACACACAGAGAAAACAACTAAAATATCATATTTTATTTCACCGCTAAAGCAAACAAAACAAACGTGACATATTTTGTTGCTCATTGTGGTAAGCCTTGACCATTTGCTTTGCCAAAAAAAAAAAAAAAAAAAGACAAGTGCATTGCCGCCCTTATTTTTTTTACAGCAAGGTCTTTTCATTGTGACGCTTGAATGTTTTCTTTTGTAATAAATGGACTATTTAAGCATCCTTAATATTACAATTTCCATAACAACCTTGCAAATAAACAGAAATCAGTGTCTTGCTGTTTTATGTTTCAGAACAGTCTTTGCTGCAAATTAATTCTGATTTTAATGCTCATAAAAAGTCTTTTATGGTAAAAATAATGACCAATAAATCAGGCTACAATTTTGTGCATAAGCTGAAAAAACACGTTGCATGAATGCAGGGGAAGAGGACATCACGTAAGTGGTTATACATTCAATATACTGTATACTGTAGCCTGAAAGATTGATGGATGAATTTAAGGAGCGAGGGAGACGGAGATGGAGGTAATATAATTTCTTCGGGATATCATGCAGTTCTGTTGGCTGGACCAAGTTGTTGTTGGACAGCTGTCTTTCTCCTCTTCTCCTCTTTGCCTTCCCTCCTTTTTTCCCTGCCAAAAACATTTCTGCTTCTTTTCTTTCATTTTATTATCGTCCTACTGTCCCCCCCCACCCCCCAAAGAAAAAGATTTACTGTATAACTCTTGCCCTACCCTCTTAACTCTCTTTTCTCCTCCTTGTTTTGTCCTCTCTGCACTCTTTTACTCTTCTTGTTTTGTGTCTTCTCCTTTCCTCTCTCCTCTCCTCTCCTGCCCATCTGCTCTCCTCTTACTTCCTCCCTGGTCCACTTTTTTTTTTTTTGTCCTCTCCTTTCGCAGCCTGCTCTAATGTCAAATCCAAACTGTTAGCGCTATTCACATTATTCAATTGATTATTTTGAAATCAAGAAATATTTTGCCGTAACTCGTGCATAAATTATTTTGGATGTGAGGTTTTCTAATGAGTAAAACACATGAACACTTTTGTCCCGGCGCAAAGAAATCACACTCTTCTGCTTCGTATACAGTGCTAAAAAACAGGTTATTATAATTGGACTGTTAAAGTAACTGTTCAATCACCACTTCTTATGGTAGTCCAGGAATATGTAATCTTGAGACTGCAACGATTCATCACAACTACCTATTTTGGGAAATCCCTCCAATATTTTTGCATAAAACAGTCAAACTTGTAAGTTTACTCTCGCCATTCATCACAGTTTCATATATGAAATGATTGAACCACTGATCCACCTCAACAAAACCAAGTTCATAATACGTTTGATGCTCTCGCCCTGAATGCAGTGATTACTTCTGTTTTTTTTTTACTTGCACTGCTTTAGTTTTGCAGTATTACAAAACTGCTGCAAATGACTGTCAGCAGCAATATTTTCAATAAACCGCGAGTTTCCAACTGTTAAAGTTGTGTAATTGCAGTATGGGTGTTATTATGTTGAAAGGAAGCATTTTAATCATGTTCAGTGAGGTAAGTGATGATATTTTTAAGCACGGTAAAAACCAAAAAATTAGGAAAAGATTGAAAATAGCGGAAATTATACTTTTATTACAACCTCCCTTTAGAGGGCTTTTTAGTCGAGAGATTTTCCTTATGTGGAGTGAGGTATGAAGAATAGAGGGTGTCATATGCTGTACAGACTGTAACGCCCTTTGAGCAAGTTTGTGATTTGCCTCAATAAAATTTACTTGACTAAAACCTAAAAAATAAGCATTAGAAGCCTCCTCTCCTCTAAAAATACTCCATGAGCCAAACAAAATCCTCGTCTTAGATTAATCATTCCATCAGCTTCCATCAGCTTCATCAATTCCATACTCCTGTACCAAAAAAGACATGCATGTGAGAGAGAGAGAGAGAGACAGAGACAGAGACAGAGAGACAGAGAGACAGAGAGAGACAGAGACAGAGACAGAGACAGAGAGAGAGAGAGAGAGAGAGCACTAGAATGAAGTAAAGATCTGTGTTGAATGTCAGTAAAGCAGAACAGTGGTGAGTAAAATAGGCTTTAATTCATCCAGATTGAGATTTTAGACCCAACACCCTGCTGTTACACACACACTGTCAGCACATTCCTCCAGCTGGCTATAACACACACACACACACACAAACCTGGGCACTCCAAACATGACAACACACATGCACACGTATTTGTGCGTATTTCAATGTATATCACAAAGAAAATATGTCTGTGTGTGTGTGCGTTTTTACGAGTGTGTGCATGCATGTGTGAAGGTCACAGCAGATGATTTATCAGTGGGAAAGTCACATGTTGGAGCCCTGTAAGGCAGATGCATGTGTGTAGTTCCGTTTGTGTATTATCTGTCTCTGGATTAGTGTGAGTCTATGTGTGCCCATGCATGTGTAATAGTATGCATTTACATGCTGGTGGGTGTGTACATGTGGTTTTATTTTTATGTATGTGCATATTAAAATGTATGTTTATTCTTTCTTCCTGTATTATGGTATGTTCTTGACATGTTCTTGGACACACACACACACACAAGCTAACAATACACATCAGGGACTGGAGGTTGGAGCAGGGAAGACATATACAACCAGCTGGCGAAAACTACAGCACAAAGATAGATAGGTACTCACGCAAACTACATAGCAGTGTGTGTGTGTGTGTGCGCGTGTGTGTGTGTGAACCAATAAGTGAAGGAAAGGGAGGAAACAAGAGAAGGCAAAAAGGCGAGACAGAATGTCAGTGTGTGCGTTCTTCCAGCTGTATTTGGTATGTTTCTGCATGGGAGTGTGTGTGTGTGTGCATGTGTGTTAATATATTCTATGTCTGTCCCAGAAACCTCTGAAACATGCAGTATCATATATCATGTCTTACAGTAACATTAAACCTTACACCAATGTAAAACCGGGCAACAAATCAGACATCAAACCCCAAAGAGTTACGGCAGCCTGTGTGCACAGAGACAGTTTCATGTGCATTACACGGAGATATATGGACACACAGGACGCAGCCACCTTAAACATCTCATGTTTTACATGTGGGAGAAAGCCAGTAACAAATGACGTATTTGCTGACCAAACCCTAATGTCTTGTGAAAAATATGAGCAATCGCGTCATGTACATAACTCAAAGCAAGACAACTAGCAGCTACCTGAAACATCTAAACTTCTCACATAAGGGGGAAATAGTGACAAAAATATGCAATATCCCAAATATGTGAGGGGAATATCTTTCTACTACCTGAAAAAATATCATGTATTATGCAAAGAGTTGAAAGTGCTGTTTTTTTTTCAGTAAGTTGTCAAATAATCACACATGAATGGGACAATCCTTCATGAGCGCCTGCAGACGATTCATGGGAGCCTTTAAAAGAAGAATTTTCAGTGTGTTGTGGGTGAGAAAACTGAGGCTGCCTTTTTTTTTCAAATCAGAAAACAACCAGTATAGAGGTGGAAAATGGTAGTGTTGGTAAGATTCAGCATGAAGATGAAAAAAAACATTGATTTGACCGCTGTATCAATCGTAGACAAGGAATATCTTTAGAAAAAAAAGAAGTAATTGGGGGGTTGAAATACTGTTTGTGGACAGAGGGGAAAAGAGCACCAAACTCGTCTGTAACCGGCTGCTGTTTACAATTTTGAAGTGAAAAACTGTGTTTATTTACCTGTTTATCTCCCATTCTGTGATAGGTCAATAAAATTGGCCACAAAAGGCACCAAAATACCCGTACTGTATGAGAATAACACCAGGGGTGCGAAAATGCCTTCTGAAAAAAGTGAACCTACCCTGGTACAGACACACAGGAATCAAAGCTATCCATTCTATTTATTCTAGCATTTAGTCGCATGGCAATTTGACAATATAGTTGTGGAAATTTAGGTTTGGCTTCAGTGTGATTGCATTAAAAACCAAATTGAACAGCTACAGTATAGACAAGACACAAGAAAAGCAAAACTCAGGTTGAAATATCTCTGCAGATACACAAACTCTGTGTAGAAGAACTGAACAGCCTAATGTCAAATGGAAACAGTCCAATAAATAATTTGCAGTTGCATACTGAACGTGCAAGTCATAGGTATTCTGTCACATGACTAAACAGTGCAGTCTGTATATCTGCTACGGAAAACACCAGAGACAGCAGAGTAAATATCTGGTGTCTGCACAGTAGGTATGAGCTGTGTATGGAAACACACAGTCACACCACAGTTCAGGATACAAGTTGGAACAACAGTGGTGACTGGAGCCTAAAAGTGATGTTAACCACAATGGATTCATACACACACACACACACACACACCGGTGGGACAGTGAAGTTAAATGATAGCACAGATTGAACTGGCCACTGGAGACTGTTAAATCTAAATATCCCTGTAGGTAGGGTCCTGGTCTGTGTGTGTCTTACTGTGTTTGTGTGAATACACACGTACAGTAAGGTTGCATCTAAGTAAGGTGTGTGTCCATTTATGTGTGTTCATGTGTGTGCCAGTAATATAAATATTCATCAGGGTAGGCCTGTATTTACTTTAAATGAACGTTGCACATGTCTCGATGTCAATAAATCAATCACGGTGTGCTTGCACATGTGCGCACGCAGACATGCAAATTCACATATGAAAACACGGCCACGCATTCTGAAGCCGCTGATGCCTGTAATAATCACACGGGTTGTTACTACGGCGATAAAATGGCCAATAACTTGCTCACCTGGGCTGTGAATGGACATGCTGCTGAACACACACACACACACACACACACACACACACACACTCTCTCCCTGTCTCTCTCTCAAAAACAAAGCAATGCAATGTTGGTAGAAATCACTGAGGACAGAGCGCAGGAAAACTTAGACGCAGCACATGCGCTCATTTTCCCATGATGCCACAGTAAAAGATAGTCCCACAGCGTGTTTAAACAGGCAGCACATGCTAACACGGACATTGTACTTCTGGCTTCTATTTTAGCCCAAAGCATCGTTCCACTAAATAAGACCGCGTTGCTCTCAGTAGGATGTAAAGCAGCAAAAAATACATGGAATCATCAGACTGCTGGACTCCTCTTAGCTGCACTTAAAATGCAAACCCCTCTATTAAAATTACATTAAAATTTACACTGAGTTACAGTGTGTGTGTGTGTGTGCGGGTGTCTGTGTATGTAATCAATCATATGAAGAGCTGGACAGCGGTACATGGTTATTGCATTAACATGCTACTTATGTCTATGGCTTTAAAGTGCAGAGAGAAAGAGAGGGGAGATAAAAGAGGGAAGGAGAGAGGGAGGTAAAGACAGGGAGTGAGAGGAAAGAGAGAGTTGATGAGGTGTCGGGTGAAGATCAAGCCAATGTGACCGGTGACCACCTTCCTGGAACACTGAAGCAACATGGGAAACTATTGGAGATATCACAAGAGTTGCTAATTTCAGGGAAAGTGTTGAAGGTCTGAGTTTTAAAAATAACTGGTTGAAAATGTTACCGGTGTGCCAAAAGGCAAGCAAAGTAAAGGTGAGACAATACAGGAAGTTAAATACACTGTATTATCTGTTGTCAATCACATGCACACACTAATGTAGAGATTTAGCTTTTCTTTCTTCCACATTACTGTGAACATCTGAATTCATCACTGTATCTTCGGCCTGGAACTTCTAAAAACACTTTCCCACGAGAACCATAGGATCATGAAAATTCAACACAGTTATCTTACATGATCCTCTGCATGAAAAAGAACTTACAGATAGTAGACTGTGACGCAGTAGGATAGAGCGCCCCAGCAACACTCTGAACACAGCTTGAAAGGTGGCTCTGAAAAGATTGTAGTTGCTCGCGTGTAGAGGACAGCGGCTGTAGTCAGCTTAGATTCACATTAGTTACAATAGTGTTTTAACTGCAACCCTGTTTCAGGGTGGAAAAAAAGCATTAACATGTCCATAGAAACTTCTCAAATCACTCCTGCATGACCCACTCCATAAGCTCAGTATGCACAGGAAGGTCTGTGAATCATCCAGGGTAGCGGTGTCGCTAAATATTTCATCAATTTTTATTGCTGCTATGAGGAGCGCAAAACAAAATTCCATTTGAGTGGGGTATTTCAAAACCTGACCATGTAAAACTAAAACGATGCATTGGCTTAAGAATGCTGTGAATAAAAGGGAAAATATGTTTCGTTGTGATTTGGGTGAAATAACGTTTTATGAGTGTGTGCAAATCTGGATAAAATGGAGAGATAAATAGATTTGGGGACCAATGAATATGTAGGTAGACGGATGGAAAGACACACACTGTGGGTGGTGTTTGTGTTTGGAAACCTGACAAATGACATGAGCAACAGAAAGAGTCTGGACCAGTCGGTGTTAATGCTTGGCTGGTTTACATGTGAGCACAAATAAAAGTATTAAAATGTGTGTTTTTGTATTCTTACTTCATCTCCAGGACCTCCTCCAGGTGTTTCCGCCTCTCAGCTCGCAGGGAAGTCAGGTGACCTTCCTTCTCGGCTAGTGAGAGTTGAGTTGACGACAGCTTGGCTTTCATCACCTCCAATTCCTGTTTCACCTTCTCCATGGCAACCAGCAGATCCTCCACCTGACACACAAACACATTGGACCACATTTTGACTCCAGCTTCTCTGTCTCAATAAAAATTTCAGATTGTTTTTTTTTTTTTTCCCTTCAGATCTTTCATTAACTTTTATTTCCCACAGATATGGTCGACAAATTATGTTTGCGTGTCGGTGTGTCGACGTGTCTCCCTCTTTCTGTCTCTGCATGTGCATCTGACACCTACTGTTCATAATTTCTTTGTTCTTACACGAGATGCACCATTGCAGAAAATCAAGTGTCATTTTTCTTTCCATGTTTTCTTTACTCACTCTATGTTGTTTCACTCTCTCTCTCTTCTACTATACATGTTTTGCCTACGTCCCTCTCTCACTCTCTGGGTATATATCAGTCTGTCAGTTCTGTCTGTGAGGTCGGCGTGTCCGGGTCACTCTACTTCTCGTGGTGAGAAGATGCTCTGTGCTGCCACACCACACAAACACACACCTGGACCATGGAACAGATGTACCCACACAAATACACGCTCCCTGTTTCTCTTAAGTGTTGAAGTAGAAACAAAGAAGGAAAACAGGAGAGAGAGAATGTCAGACAGATATATACGCACCATTATTTCCTCCACAAAATAGATAACATCAGCAGAAATGAAAAGTAAAAACTCTTAAGATTAGCTGAATCTCAAAGCAGTTCAGAGAGCTGATTTAGAGACACGCAGTGACAAATACACTAAAGTAAGAGCCCTGGCGTGCCCCGGTAGCCTACTGGTTAAGACACGTGCCACATAACTGCAACGTCTGTGGTTCGGTTCCAGCAGCAGACGTTTGTTACATGTCGTTTCAATATTGAAATGAATTAAGACAAAATTTAAAAAAGGAAAATCTTTTCTCTGACGTTTTGCCCTCATTCCTCTGTTGGTAAATTTCTGTTATTTCTTCTGCTCCAATCTTCTGGGCTTATCTAGTGTCCAGTCCCCATCTTTACGGACCTTTAAAGAATTCATTTACAAAATCCTTCCCTATTGCTATCTCACTGAATTGTATTACATTCCCTTTGATCTTTCATTGTCGAGAAATTTTGTCTGTTTTTAAAGACAAAAGGACTCTGTCTTCACAGAAAAAGAAGTGCGGGGCTGACGACACAAAGAGAATGGAGAATGGAAAGTGAGAATGAGACGGGTGGAGACAAAGAATAAGCCTCTGTAATATTTTCTTCATTTAGTCAATCGGACCAAGTCATTGCTGGTAGAAGTTTGCTTATATGCTTTATACTGAGCATACTAGGTTTGTCTTAACATTAGCATAAATGAAGGAATGAATGAATGAATGAATGAATGAATGATCCAGAGGAGGGAACACACACAACACTTTCAACAGGAAAGAGCCAGGAAATAAAGATTTACATTTAACTTTAAAACCTGCTGTTCACTAAAATAAAATAAAAAATGTGCAAAAGCTGGAATTGATGAATGAAGAAATGTAAAAGGCAGGTGAGTGAGGTCCGTGATGATCGTTTGTTACCTTTGACCACCTAAAGCCGGCTGTGGTGAACTCATGCATTGGAATGTGAGAGAGCTGCATACAAAAAGAGAGAAGAAAGGACGAGAGAGAGGTAGGAGAGCAGGACATAAAAAGGGAAAGATGGAGACAAGGAATAGGAGGAGGGAAAGAGGGAGAAATTATACAGAATGGTGGAAAATAGAGGAGAAAAAAACCAAAGGAAAATGGAGACACAAACAAAGGTGATTGGCAGGAGCAGAGAGAGGTGGAGAAACAATTAAAAGAGAAATGTGGGAAGGAAAAAAGCAGAAAAAAAAAGGAGGGAGAAAGATCAAAGTTATAAAAAGTGCAAATAGCAAAAAGTAGCGATGGAGAAAGCCAGAGAAATAAAGAAGAAAAAGAAATGCTAAGCACATGGAAGAGAGTGATCAAAAAATGCAGACAGTGCAAAATACTGAGCAGTTAGAAACACACGCAGCGTTAAAAATGCAGTTCACACAAGACAGAAGAAGAAGGAAAGGAGAGGAGAGGGGAGGCAAAATGGGGACAGATGAGAGTAAATTAAGGAAAGAGAAAGGGACACAAGATGGGAAGAGGACAGAAAAGCCTTTGGCCGACATCAGAGACGGAGGGATGCAGGAATTAGTGAGGA
This sequence comes from Scomberomorus guttatus, assembly GCA_038419695.1. Taxonomy (NCBI): domain Eukaryota; kingdom Metazoa; phylum Chordata; class Actinopteri; order Scombriformes; family Scombridae; genus Scomberomorus; species Scomberomorus guttatus. The sequence continues at coordinate 11,109,611 of CM076466.1, read as the reverse complement.
GTGATGAGGCCCAGCTGGAAAAGAAGGAACTGGAGGAGAGGACATAGCAACCCCTTCAGTCCTCAATTTGAGTGTGTGTGTGTGTGTGTGTGTGTGTGTTTGTGTAATAATATTTTAAAGAGTGATTTCAGCTTTTTTTAGATCAAGAAAGAAAGAAAAAACAAGGTGCATTGAGTTCAAGAATTAAAATAGTCTGGTTAATAAAGGACGGAAAGCTGGAGAAGAGGAGGTCTGTCTTTAGTTTGTCTGTCTCTGAACAGACACATGGAGTGTGTCATACTGTTGACTCATTTCTCTGTCACACACACACACACACACACATATACATGCATGCACACACACCTTTCTTCGGTGATCACACATACAGTAGTGACTCATGTCTAGCAGGAAAGCTCTAGTATATTTTCATGTGGTCAGCTGTTTTGCTGTGCAAACCCCATCCATGGGACAGTCCCAATCTACAGTACAGTATGGCTGCATACTAAAAGAGTGTGCGTAGAGTATGTTTGTCTACCAATATGTAGTCAGGGTGCGTAAATGTGCCTGGTTTGGCTGCATTTGCATGTGTGTGCGCATTTCTGTGCCAACGCTATAATAAGCAACGTGTGTCCTTTTGAACAGGCCGCCCTCATTAGGGGGCGGAAATTATCTCTCCCTCTGTCATCATTTTATAAATCATTATGTGAAAGGTTAATTGCAGTGACGCAGTTGTAAACCGGGAACACAAAAATATTTATTTACAATTTACTCGTGTGTGTGTGTGTATAGAGACATGTTTCCAGTTTGAAACCCAACGTGGTGTCCATCTGGCTCCAGCTGAATGCAATGTTGTGCTGCGTCGTGTTTAAATAGCAGTTAGCACTTCTTTCCGCCATGTTTGTGTGTGTGTGTGTGTGTTGGGAGGTGTATGTATGTGGAATGCTGTCGTGTGTATTACCATCCTGTCTGCGAGCGCCACATGCACACGTGCGTGTGCGTCTGTGCTGAAAGGCTGAGTTAGTGTTGTTGATGTTGGGTGAGGACTGTTTGGCTGCCATCTCCACTCATTCACCACACGCTGACGTTTCTGCTCCTTCCTCTTTCACTGAAGCATTTTAACACGAGGACGCTCTCCAGCACCCTGTCCTGGCCTCAATGGCGTCTGTTCTGTCTAATTAAAGCTGCCACTTGTAGCATTTTGAAGCATTTCAATATATCACAGCCAAATTAAATGTGATAGTTTGGCACGATTACTGTAAACAAATTAAACCACAGTCAAGACTTCAGGAGGATAAACATGTGGGATGTGGTTTTTCCATCTTTCCTTTACTTGTACCAAATGTCACTATTGTGAACTCTCAAAGCTTTAGGCCTGTTTGCTCTGACTGAGGACCCAAATTTTCCCTGCAACTGTGTCTTTGTTTTGGGGAATTGTAATGATATCATAGATTTCCATACATGTGCAACAAAATGATTTATTGATGCTTACGTGTTACACAAGCCTACTGAAACCCTCAGATTCTCAGTATTCCTTTTAAAGGAATAGTTTAACATTTTGGAAAATGGGCTTCTTCTGCTTTTAATGCTGAGAGTTAGATGAGAGGATTGTAACTATTCTCATGTCCAAGCACTAGGGAACTAGAGCTGGGCGGCAATTAGCTTAGCATAGCATTAAGACTGGAAAAAAAACATGATATAATGTGTTAAATAGTGAACTTGAGTTTGGGGAGAGCCGGGCTAGCTAGTTTGCCCTGCTCCCAGTCTTTATGCTAAGCTAAGCTAACGGTCTCCTGGCTCTAGCTGTACATGCACAGATATGAGAGCAGTAGCTCTCCAATCTGATTATCAGCAGGGAAGCAAATAAGCAAAATGTCAAACTATTCCTTTAATTTACACTTACATTGTAAAAATAAAAAATAATTACATAAAGTGATTTTTATGTACTTTACAAAACCACATGCAAATACAGTAGAGTATTCTGTACCTGCTTGTTCCAACCCTTCATTAAAGCTGTATCAATTTCACCCAGAGGGAAAAATCCACATCTACAATGCCGCCTCTTTTTGATTGCATGATTACATCAAATGGAAAATCCAACCTGTCATGTACATCATTTTAAGCATGTTTTATTGCAGTACTTGGGGTCTTTGGAAACTTTAGGATCTTGACTAGAATTTGAATAAAGTTAAATGAGTTTTGTCTGTACTTGTCTGCACATGAAGCTGAAGACTATAAATTCGTTTTTTAAGCGTCATTAAGTCAATCACTTATCAAGCATATGTGTTTGTCCATCGTGTCATTAACACTTACCATGATAAAGGATGTGAGCAAAACGCCTAAAAAGTAAAAATGTCGGTTTCTATGTCTGTCTTTATGTGTCTGTCCAGAAGAAGCCAGAGCGGACGGCCAACATTTAGAGGCAGTAATAACAATTGAGTCCTGCCATTTTGCCAACAGCTACAGCGGACCATGTTTTCTCAGGGCAGTTTTCATCCCTATGGCCAATGCTGTTTTTTCCCACTTGTCAAAACCCATCCAGGCTCTGAGGAACATTTCCCATCTCTATGGCCTTGTTAAGTCACTGGTACCCAGGGGAACAACACGCACACACAGTCCTGCCTGGTCTGAGGTTGAATCCACTAAGCCTTTCCCCTCTGAGTCTCCCTTAACACCGCTATGAGCTTTCCTACTGTCTCAATATAGATAAAACAGATTACAAATTGGAGTGGTCGGCTCATGCTCCATTTAGGAAGAAGCTGTTTGTGTGTGTTGCCGGCTGAGATGGACAAAATACAAGTTGTTCTTTAAATAGGGATGTATTTGCCTCTCCTCCAAATGAGGAGTGACTGGGCAAACACACACACACACATACATACACAGCCACACCTGAATGAGCTCAGTTGGCACAGGGCATGTGTGTTGCTGCTGCCATTAGCCACTTTTGGCATGGTGATGTTTAGCTATGTCAGAAAGAGTTTTTATTTCACCCTAAAGATGTTTGTCTGTGTGTTTCCTTGTACGTCTGTCCAAATCTTCCACAAAGACAGAAAAATAGAAGGAAATCCTTCAAATGAGGACATTTGTGTCCTTGTGAAAGAAAAAAAAAAGTGATAGGGGTTGAGGTTTAAGGAAAGTTTCAGTTTTGGATCACACATTTGCTGGTTGGGAGTAAGGATTCATCTTCCACATGCAGTAACGCAAATGTGCGCGTGTTAGCTACAGAGAAAGAGAACGTACCTGTTTCTCGGACTGTTTGCGTGACTGCTCCTCCTGGGCGAGCACCACCTCCCTCTCTGCTGTGATCTGAACGCTTTCCCTCAGTGCCTCCTCCAGCTCCTCAATGCGCTCCTCCTTCTGACGGAGGGAGTCCTGAAACGCACACACACACACACACGCATGGATGGTCAAGGAAAGGCAGAGAAAGCACACAATGTAAAGAGAGACAGCTATGATTGTTTGAGGCATTTATTGAAGAAAAATGCCACACAGTCGCCGGTTCCAGCTTCTTACAGTAAATCTCAGGGTTTGCTTGCACTTTATCACTGTAAATTTATTATCCTTGGAGTTTTCACTTCCTTGCACTTTTGGACTGCTTGTCAGATCCAACAAGATCTATCTGGACAACATTTGGGGTTTTGGCATTTTTCACTTTTCTGACATTTTACAGAGCAAAAAATGTCTCAAATTATTGTCAGTGTTTTCTGTTCCTGGATCAACAACTATGTTAGTGAGCATGTTTTTTTTACATCACAGGGTCTGAGAAATGTCATATTAAACCTCCAATAACATTTTTGGTGCAGCGGAAACAAGCTGTGAACACAACACTGACAAATGATCACCTTTTAAGTTCACATGGCAAACCTTTTAGGAAAACATTTCCCTATTTACACTTCCAGCAGACATGAAGCAACATTAGCATTTATTTGGAGTTTTATTTCTGGTCACTTTATGAATATAAGTCCAATATTTACTCTCTTTTTTTTTTTTTCATTGTTTTGCTCTCCGCCAACTCCTGAGGGAAATATCTCGCTCTTTATCTCAAAATGCCTCATTATTTTATAGATTTTTAGAGCTTCTTCGCTGAAAACGGATCTCTGCTGACAAAAATGACACAAATGCAGCCCAGGCACTGAAAGAAGCTACAAAGCTCAGTATAGCTCAGGGCACTGCAGCGCAGAGTGATTATTCTCTGTGGGTTCATCACTATGAGCGACTCCTTTCACATAAAAGTAGTCACGTGATCCATCGTCAAAATGAAAATATTGATTATAGCGGCTTTAAAGACTCTTTTAATTTAAGTGTACACTAGCCAGAAATTCAATTGGTTCACTCATATTTACAAAACCTTTCTTGATCTGACTTATCACTCCATATCTGACAGATTTATAAATCACATCAGTTTACAGCAGTGTCACATTTTCCTGCCACATCCTGTTTAACATGAAAACCTTAGATACTTCTCATTAAGTCTGCTGCTCCCAGTATCTGGAATAAGCTGCAGGGGACTCGGAAATTAGACAATCTGCTTCTACTTCTGTGGACTTTTAAGAATTCCCAGTGACACATGAAGGTGTTTTTAAGTAAAAATGACGACATTAACTTCCCACCAATTCCCCCAAAAAAGCGATTTTTTTTTCCTTCTTGCCGGGAAACTGACTTTTCTGGTTAAATTAAGAGCTAAATAAATAACCGACGGAGACGGTGAGTGAGCGAGTGAGGATGAGACATTACAGTGGCCATGAACAAACCTCCAGAATATCTCCAACACATGTGCTGTAAATCTGACTTCCTGCTCCAGATCCAACATTACTTGGTGTCTAAGTATGCAGACTGAGATGGACTTAATTAGATTAAAATTTTTATTGTATTAAATTAAATTTACGGTTTTAATTATATATATATTCCATATTTACAGGCTTGAGTGCTGGTTAAACCGTGCAGGATGGCTTAGGACTGACAGATTGGTTATGGTTGTAACCACTGCGGTCTCATAAGTCTGAGTGACTCACATAGCTATCAGCTCATCCCTTAACCACAAACACACACACACACACACACACACACACACACACACACACACACACACACACACACACACACACACACACACACACACACACACACACACACACACACACACACACACACACACACACACACACACACAAATGAAAACTTCCAAACTCCCTAAACCAAAGATCAATCATACAATGAGTGAGCATATGCTTGCTCACTCAAACACACACACACACACTAAAAAGTGTTTTAATCTGCCTCTAATCAGAGAGGCCACTGAGGTTTACAATTACTGGAAGAGAAGAGGGAGGAGGAAGAGGAGGATAGATGAGGGGAAAAAGGAAAGAGGAAGTCAGGGAAAGTTTAAGAAGAGGGGATGTAAGGCGTGAAAAGGGTGAAATTAGAGGTATGAGGAGATGGAAAGGTGAAAGAAAACCTGCAATCTTAAAAAAAAAAGAAAAAAAAAAGAGGAATATGAATAAAACCGCGGTCACAATCATCACCCCACATCAGAGGTGGGAGTAAGTCACACATGTGCAAGTCACAAGCAAGTCTCAAGTCTTAACCTTCAGTCCCAAGTTACTGTGGTGAGAATCAAGCAAGTCAAGTCATTGCTCAGGTCAAGCAGGTCACAAGTCTACTCATACGAAATTCTGATGATCTACACCAGTTTCCACATTTAAATCCGTTAAAAGACAGTGGTCATGAAAAGTTTTATTTTCAACATTAATGAAAAACTGTTGCAGCCTGCTTACACCTTATAAATCTTACTGATATTTGACATTTTGTGGCAATCAATAACAAGCCTCCTAAATGAACAACAATGCAGAGTGGGGCTCTCCTATAGCTTTAAAGGGCTCTGAAGTGAAAACAGAAGTATGACACAAACCAGCCAATAAGTTAGCTAAAGACACATTCATGTATGTTTCTTTGTGGTTTTTGTAGTGACGGGCAACTAGCTGATGAAAAAAACTACTCCATCTGTCTTTGGGCTGCAGATTTGTGGTGATGTGTGCTCATGTTGTTGTTGCTGAAGAAAAGCTTCGTTATCACATTTAACTGCGATTAATTTGGCACAGCTGTCACGGAGCTATGAGAACAGTGATGTAACTGGCTGAGAGAGTATTTAATAATCCACACACCTGCTGATCTGTTGTCACCTTCACTCAGCCCTTTTGAACGTTGTGCTGCTGCACATACATGAATTTTTTTTGGACTAGCCCCCTCCATGATACCTGCCTCCTGCGTTGGCCTCTGCTGGTCTGCCGCGTCCTAGTAGGTTGCCAGGTTTGTGCGCATTGCACAAGAAATCACCCAATCATGTTAAAAAACAAAACGTCACTTCTCAATATCTAGAAACATGCAAGTATTTAATTAAAAAAAAAAAAAAAAAAAGTCAAGTCCTTTTGAGTAATCTGTCTCAAGACTAAGTCAAGTCTCATGTCCTCAAATTTGTGACTCGAGTCTGACTCGGGTCAAGTCATATGACTCAAGCCCCCCCCCCCTTTCCCCCACATATGACTGTTCAACTTGTGGTCACTTGACACCCCTGCAGACAATTAGGGGATACTCTCAAACCACAGGAAGCATTTTTAAAACCCACAGCATTCACTGCATAGTTCTGTGTGTGGGTCCCTTACAGTATTTCTCCTCTCATCACTTCTTTCCCCCTCACCTCTCTTTGTCTCCTCTCCTCCATCTGCTTTCCCTGTCAATCATCCTCCCCAGTTACAGCGATAGCATTCGAGGTAGGACAGCGCAAACCTTTTTTCTATCTCTCTCTCTTTCTCTTTGTATCCCTCCACCAAGCTCTTTCTGCTTCCTCCCTACTCTTCCTCCCTTCATACCTTTATCTGCTGGGAGCTTTCGTTCAGATTGTCCTCTCTCTTCTTGGCCTCCTCCATCATTTGGGCGTTCTTGCTCTTCTCCAGTTGCTCCTTGTGTTTCAGGTTGGCCACCTTCTTCGACTGATCCTTCATCTGCCTGCACACACACACGAAAAACAGAGTCAAAGTCAATGCGTTGCATCGTTTACATTTTGTATCTGTCTAAACAATCTCTAAAGACGAAAATCTATCTTGCAGTGTATCCCTGAGGAAAACTGAGTAGACCCCAAATCGGGAAAGTTGCATACTGAATATCTTTAGTTTTCCCAGACTTGACATCAGAATTGCTTGTTTGATTGGCGTTATTTCCTCTTGAAGCAGTAAGAACTGTCAGTTTCATGCTTAAAACAGCACTTAAATAATACTCTAGGACAGTTCTGGTTTCCCATTTTAGCCCCTGAAGTCACCTTTAATCTCTGAAGCTGAATGAATGAATGAACGTGCATGCACACACAGCGTAATAACAACCAAACTGAATATACCAGCATTCAAAGTGATCTAAAGATTCATAAACGTCTACCACCAAACATATTAAATACTCAATACCTGTAAGGGCCATTAGGAGGATATAGCAAGACACTATTCTGTGCAATACAATGCAGACATAAAATCCCTTAGGGCCTACCGGTAATGCAAAGATCAGCAAATGAATTTAATAAAAAGCTATGAATCAATGAGTAGATGGCATTCAAGATTTCTCCTCAGTGGGAAGTATGACGGGTCTTTTCACAGAGGGATTACTGCGTGTCGGGAAGCAGAGCCTAAATCATCATCTGGGGAATGAAGGAGAGAGAGAGAGAGCAACAGTAAAAGAGACAAAGAGAAGGAGAGAGAGAGAGAGATTCCTCATGGGAGCAGCAGGGTTGGAAGATGGAGAAAGGGTTTTACCGTAATCCATGTTTAAGCTGTCTGGAAGCCATTGTGCCTCTGTCACAGACCTATCAGCTATCACACCAGCTTGACTTGATCACGACCTTTCATCCCTTTCACTCATAGACACACACACACACACACACACACACTCGAACACAGATGTGGACTAACCGGCAATAATGCCAGGAAGGTTCAAAAACCTCTACTGAATCATGACACAGATGAAAGATACGAAACACAAAAGACAACAGTGTAAGCATACTGCTGACTAACACGTCAAACTCAATGAATGTAATTCTTTTGTCTCTGCGTACATCTGTTTGCATTTTTTTAAACATGTGTACCGTACGTCTGCCTGCACTTTGCAAATGTTTATGCATGTGTGTGTGTGTGTGTGTGTTCTTGTTATCATAACTTTTTACAGGCTCGTAGATTAATCCATTTTCTTCACTTCCATTGCTGCAGCTGCCAGTAAAAGAGCTGACCTGCAGTGATGGGAATCCACCGCATGCTCCATCTCACAGCAGCAGCAAAGCTCTGCACTCATGGGAAATCATTTTTACGAGCCGTATACTGACTATTTTGTTTCCTAAGGTGTAAACAGGTTCCAATCATCCCATGACCTTTGACCTTTGTCTGTGCTCCATTGCTTGACTATTTTGAGTGCGATCTACAGCCTAAATTCATAAGAGTGTAAAGTGTATTTGTTTACATCTAGAGTGATGTACACATTCTTGAGTCTGAATATTTAATGGCATCTCCTCTCTTTCATCTTTCCTGTCTCTCTAAGCCATAAACTACCTGCTAAACTAACTTAAAATAATGGGAGTAATCCATCAAATGGCTTTTACATCAGTATCACTGCCAGAAAGGTTGAGAAATTACATTGGCAGAGGATGGTAACATAAAATCCTCGATGTGTTCTCTAAAAGGTCCTGGGGGCCCATTTGCAAACCTTCCAGAGAAATTTGGGAAGCTGGAAGAAAAATTGAAATGTGACGACGGGGCCAAAACTGTTCTGCAGCATCAGGCCATTCAAAGCTCACAGAATAATAATCAGTGTGCTAAGTTGTGCTTGTGTGTGTGTGTGTGTCTGTGTTTGGCTTTTACTTGTATTTGTTTTGGTGTGTACATTTAAATGGTCTACATGTGTACCATATTGCACCAGTATTACATTCAAATTGGGTTCAAATGTTAAACAGGAAAGTAGATGAAGTAATCCTGGAGTCAGACGCATTTTAGTGTTTTTTTTTTTGTTTTGTTTTTTTGCTTCCTTTGTCCTGATTTGAGTTTGCACCCTCAATGTGGGATAAAGTTATTTCAATATTTGGGATCAATTTTGCACCATACACTGTGTGTGTGTGTGTGTGTGTGTGTGTACGTAACAGGTCATAAACAGGCAGGAATGTTCCTATTGGAGGATTTCCAGGAAGCTCCAACCATCTGGTTAGCTCTCTGAGGTTTCCCCCCTTCATGCTACATTTACTGTATGTATGTGAGTGTGTGTGTGTGTGCATGTGGAATAAACCTTTAGTTTGCAATGTTTCCTATTGCCTCAACACTCCCACTTACACTCCCTCTCTTTCTTCTCTTTCTAATGCTAAACACTTGTTTTGCTACAACCTCACTTGTTTGCCTGTATCACTTTTCAGCACGCAGATAATTTGCATTGGTAACTATCATGCATCAGACCACAGCGAGTACCTCCTGCTCCGCTCTCATCTCATTGGAATGCTCACCCAATCCAACACCCATTTTTCTGCATGTTGCACTATTACCATTTGCATGAAAAGCAATAATTTATTTGCATCCAGCCAATGTACGAGGACGAGTGGATTTCTCCTCACCGCTCCCCTTTCCCTTTGCTCTCCTCCAAACCCACTCCCTCTCCAAATCCAACACTGCTCTTTCCTTTGGATAAAATATTTTCACTAGACCATAGACCATTTCTTTTCTCCTTTTCCTCTCACTAATTCCCTCCTCTCCCTCTCTTGTCACTTCCATCTCCCGCGCTTTCCTTTCCCCTCAACTCCTCTCCTCCTCTGCTGTGCTCCTCCACAATCCTTAAAGCATGGATCATGGGCTACTGCAATAGCAATCAAACAATCGTAACCAGATTTTTGCCAGATTGCTGTTTGGAATGTTAAAGAAACCCGTCAATTCACATATGAATAATACTTAAAGGTAGGAACTTAACTTTAGAGAAAATTTAAAACATTTTTATTGTGCACTTTTACAAAATTACTGGTCATTACTTGGGCTGCAACAGTTATTTTCATTATCAATTAATTTGCTGATTATTTTCTTAAATAAGCCATTAATATTTTTTTACTGTAAAATGTTAGAAAATAGAGAAAAATGCCTGTTATGATTTCTTAAAGCTCGGAGAGACATCTGTTTTGTCTGGTCCAAAATCCAAAGATATTCAGTTTACTATCACGTATGATACAGAGAAGCTTCAAATTCTCACGTTTGAGAAGCTGCAACCACTGAATATTTGGCATATTTGCAAAAAAAAATGACTAAAACAATTATTCAATTGCCAAAATAGTCGCAGATTAATTTTCTGTCCATCAACTGATCAATTAATCGACTATTTGTTGCAGCTCAGGTCAATATACTTGTATTTTTTGATTATATGTCAAGTCAGTTGAATTAATCTCTTCTTGTAAGTTGCATTTAATTAAAAAAAAAAACAAATTTACCACATTATTACCACATAAATATGATAAAAGTGCACTTTACTGAAATTACAAGATGCTTACATTGAGATAAAAATTAAGTGTTTTTAATATTGCTGCCTCAGTACATTAAATAGATATATTGTCTTCATCCTCATACATTATTCAGCCTAACATACCTTGATATCTTTATTAACTTTTTGGGATGTTGACTTTGATTTAAAAGTGTGTTTTTCATGATGCAAGGACCAGTGGGTAGAGATACTTTATTTCATTTCTTTATTATGAGGTAGTTAGACGCTAAAATCCCTCCCAGTGCGAGGAGTGCTGTTCTCTATCTGATCCTGACTTCTGACCTCGCTGTGGAAAAGGCAGGAGAAAGGAGAATTTCCCTTCAGGGTTTAATAAATTACCACTACAATATAATTTCTATATAGCTATATAACTTTAATGTTGTGACATCTGCAGTCAACAGTGCAGCCCAGTCCTTTCTTTCCATTTCACATTTCCTCTCTCTCTCTCCTGACTAACTAAACAGATGTGACACGAATACTCTTTAAAAAGTTGCAGTTGTGATTTTACAAATGTTTAATTAAAACAATGCGTGTAATGAAAATGTTTTAGAACACTAAAACATTTTCATTACACGCATTGCTTTAAGGGGCAAAAGTTGCCTGGTGAACCCGATGGCTCCACTCAGCAGAGGCTCAGTGCCATTTGAAGCTGTTTTAATATGTAAAATAATTCCTTCACTCTCCCTCTGAAATCACTTTCAACAACTGCTGCAAACCGCTGGAGGAGGCGGAATCACAGGAGAGTTCACTTTACCCACAACGCTGTAAACACGGCATACAAATGTGCGGTGAAACCACATCTGCGCGCGCACACACACACACACACACACACACAATTATACAGTCATTGACACGGAGTATAAGCGCACATGAATGCACGAATTTACCAAAACTGTGCGATAGTGGAAGAAACACACACGGCGCACTCGGAGAGTGTGTGTGCGTTCAGTTTCAAACACAACCTGCTTTATATTATATCAAGTCTTGGATCGGACCACACACAAATATTTAAAGTACACACACAGTTGTGCACACACATACAGTTGTGAATGCATCTTGACACATAACAACATGCGTCCGTTTTCCAGCATCCACACCGAAATACACACATGCAAACACGGTGGCACATACTGTAAATTATGTGCTAATGTAAACACGCACTAACTTGCTGACAGCGCTTTGAACTTCCTAAATTTTGCCCAAAATATCCTCACGCACACACACTTAAATATTCTATATTTACAAATGCACAAACAAAAGCCTCCTTTAAAATGTTCATTTGTAAAAAAAAAAAAATACTGTATACTTCTGGCAACTAGCAGTAAAAATAAAAACACGCACACATGTTGCCCTAGGTCACTTTTGGGGACATTACATAGATTTTATTCACTTCCTTGAGACTAACCCTAACTATACGCTTCACCACTGACCCAAAAATCCGCTTTTTCCAAATTGGGGAAACATCTTTTGTCCCCAAGTGGACAAGCCGTCCCCAATTAACTAGTCTTAAGTCTGAAATTTGTTCCTAAAAGTAGCCTATGACACAAACACACACACACACACACATTCATAAACTTTAGTAAACCCCAAACTCTACAAAATAAAAACTTTTAAAGCTCCCTCATTAGCATGTGGCAGCTATTCAGGGACCCACATTAAGGTAATATTAATATTACATTTGGAGTCCTGTATAAATATTTGATCAGAAATGCTCGGGGGCCTCATGTATGTTTACTGCACATAGTTCACCCAACATTAACATCAAGGATTTCCTTTTAACCGTTTGGAATTCAGTATTTCCTTTGAAAATACAGGAAATATTGGTTTGGTTTATTAAGCCCATAAAAAAAACCATAAAACATAAAAAGGAAGAAATGATCAAAAACATAATAGTTAAGCCTTGCTCACTGTCGGTGCGGAAGAAAAACAGGAGGACATTTTTGAAGAGTTAAAAGAGAAATACTTATTTTGTGGTTCCTTGAATGACTGTAGAACAATCCCTCAGGTAGAGAAGAAAATAATAATAAAGTAAATAAGGAGGTAAGGCAACTAAGACTGCATATGTGCTTCAGTAAGTGCCACACAGTGCATTACTGGAAACAAGCCGTAAAAAAAAAAAAAAAAAAACCCTGATGCTACGGCAGTAAGTAAAATGTCTTTTTAAATTGCATCCGTCCTTATGAAAATAAATCATATTTACAGGATATATCCACACTTCAGAACTAGCCATACAACTAATTGGAAAGTGTTTAGATAATAGTAATAGTGTAAGCATGTGACAGAGAGTTGGAGTTGATGTTGGCAGTGTTTTTGTTTAATATGGAGAACAGTGAAGTAACTAAATTAAATGCTGACACCGCTCCTCGGCCTCATATCCATGTTTTGATCTGAACTCTGGATTATACTGTAGATGAGTCAACAGCACAAGTTAGCTCAATGTCTCAATGCTGCTTTTAACTTTATACATGAAATACATTCATGCAGTGAAATACAGTAGCATTCCTTACATGTGTCACTACAACAAAGCAGAATATAATGATATAAGACAGTAATTTATAGTGTGAGCACGGCACTGAAGACTTGTGCATTTTCTAAAAATATTTTCATTTTCCTTCAGTCTTTTAAATCGTGTGTGTTTATGCAGCTGTTTTAATTAGATAAATCTCAGCAGTCATCCCCACCAGTGTTGTCACCTATTAGCTGGCAAATTCCTTCTTGCGTGTGTTTGTGTGTGTGGAAGATACACACACACACACACCAAAAAATTATGCATGGGTCTGTGATAACGTGTGTGTTGTTGTCACCCATTAGCTGACAAATCCCTGCACCACCTTGATGCTCAGAGTCATACAGGACCTCAAAGGAATCACACACACACAGCAACACACACATACACACATAAAGAGACGATGCAATTTCTTTTTAAGCTACAGAAACATGGATGTCAGACTTTTGGCAGTGGATGAGGAGTTCCTTAGCTCAAGATCAAAACAACCAGAAAAAAAAGACAAGACGAAAAAATAAAAAAAAAACAAAAACATAAAAAAAGGACAGAAGAAAAAAAGAAGTCTTCTGTCGCCTACCAGACAGAAAAGCAATGCTAACTTTTCTTTTGTTTTGGTTTTTTTTTTCTTCTTCTAGAGTTGAATCACCAAACGCCAGAACAACAGTGATGAAAAAGCTGACAAGACGGCAGAGGGAACAGTGGCTGAACAAGTTGAAAAAGAAAGAACGAGCTGGCAGTGGGGGGAGACCTTTACAGCAGAGCAAAACACTCAGACCACCAGATTTATGCAGGAAACAGAAGGAAGAAGTGGTTATTATGTGGTCGATCACAATGTGGAGGTCAGAGAAACTTCAATATGACTGTGATATGTCTGTTAGAAAATGACCAAATTCAGACATTTGGTTTTGCATGCTGAAATCTCATTACTGCCTCACCTCCTGAGTACAGATAGAAATATTTAAAAGTGAAAAAACAAAGAAAAACAAGAGTTTTTTGGACTTTTTCAACCCTTGGGATACGGACCGTGCTATATGATATCAAACTTAAAAGGAACAGTTGGACATTTTATGGAAATACGCTTATTTGCTTTCTTGCTGAGAGTTAGATGAAAAGACTCTCATATCTGTCCACCTGTCCATTAAAGCTGAAGCCAGTTAGCTTAACTTAGCATAAAATCTGGGAACATGGGGAAACAGCTAGCCCTGCCCTATCCAAAGGCAACAAAATCCACCTACCAGCAGCTTTAAAGCTCAGTAATTAAGATGTTACATCTCATTTGTTTAAACCGTACAAAGTACTAAGTGTAAAAAAAAAAAAAGATTGCCGTTTTAGAGGCAATTATGTGGCTTCTTGATCCCAACCTCACGATGACGACAACAGGATATAATGTGAGCTTTAGAGGTGCTTTCCCATGTTTCCAGTCTTTATGCTAAGCTAACCATCTCCTGGCCCCAGCTTCTCATTGAATAGACAGACATTACTGTGGTATCGATGTTCTCATCCAATGTTCAGCAATAAAGCAAATCATGTCAAACTATTCCTTTAAACTATTCCATAAAAGTTTTTGTATTGTAAAGATTGCAACATCTGAGTTGAACAGCAGGAAGTTCCAGGAACAATGTAAAAAAAAAAAAAGTTCACTACAACTTGAGCTGAATTCCAGGCCATCTTGACTGCTTAACAAAAGTAGTGACAGGAACAAAATATGGAATGATTTCACTAAAAGAGCCACAAAGACAAAAAAAACCAGCAGAAGTAAGAAGATCTCTGAGCAAAAGTTCACAGCTGTCCAAGTTAATAACAGCAACACATTGCTTGAGCATTTTTCTTTTATTTGCTGTGGTAGCCTCAAATTTGAAATGATTAAACTTCATGCAACTATGAAAGTTCAAATGCTGGTATCATGAAGAGACTAGCAGGGTGTTATAATGGAGGGTGAAAGGAAGAAACAATAATGTTTCCTCTTCAAAGAAGCAGCGATGTGACAGAGAAAGAGAGCAGAGTGAAAGTCAAGGTGTCTCCTTCAAAGACAGGGGAGACATGATGAGAATGATTAAAAACAGAGTTTATGACAGAGTGAAGGAGATGAGAGTGTCTCCGCGCAAGGACAAGAGGTATGACAATGAAGGAGAGCGCGATGAGAACGAGAGAGACAGTGACAGAAGAGGAAAAATAGGCATGCAGTACTAACCTTGAGGCAAAACTGGGTAGAGCAGGAGACAGTGTTGCATAGTAAAGATAAAAGAAAGGGAAAGAGAGACAGAGAAGGACAGGGAAAGGTGAGAGGGGAGACAGGAGTTGAGTGCTAGGTTAGCCAGCTTGATCACTCTTCAAAGAACAGGAAGGAGATGAGAGACAGAGGAGCTGACAGTGAGACAGACAGAGAGACATAATTAACTATAGAGACTCTGCAGGCAGACACATAAACAGGGAGACAGGCATGACCAAGCAAACAGCGAGGGCAGGCAGACAGTCACGTAGACAGACAGGTTAAACGCAAGCATTTCTTCTTTTCAGTGCAGTATATTGAAGGTTACCTCACATGACCCCTACAGACATTTAAGGGCAGACACACAAACAAAAGTAAGCAATTCACCAATCAAAGCACGAGCCGAAAGCATGCTCACTACGCTTTCTATGCTTTATTTCTTCTTCAGTGTATTTCGCTTCCCGCTGGGGACACTTGAAAAAGTTTGTGGAATTGTGGAGAAGTCTCCACCAAATGGCATATGTAATTGCTAAGATATGAAATTTGAAAAAAAAAAAAAAACACTTCCTGAATGGTTTGACCCCAAATAGTATTCCTTCCAATCCCTCCTCATATGTTTGGTTTAACTGGCAAAGCCCAAACTCGAAGGGCGAGTTTATGCCTGGGAACGCACGCTAATGACAGCGTGCCAGAGACAAATTGTCCATTACAGAACAATATAACACGCAATAAACTTCTCTAATTTCCCATTACTTAGGTTTATACTCTACATCTCTCCAAACCTCCTTCCTTTTCTCTCTGTTTTCTTCCCTTTCTAGTCCTTTCTATCAGTTGTGTTTTCTATTTCCCTCACCCCACCATGTTTGTACTTTTCTGTCTTTCTTTCTTTCTCTCTCTCTGTCTCCACCCCTTTTTTCTTTTCTTTCACACTGTTTTTCTGTCCACCACCTCCTTCCTTTCCCTTTTCCTCTTTTCTTTCCCTCACTCTGTTTTCCACTCTTCCGTCCAAATCCTTTATTTTGGCCATCAGGGCAGATTTTCAGCTCCATTTCCCCTCAGTGTGAAGTCACTCAGTCTGCTCCAATTACCATCCTAGTTAGAAATAAATAACCCGGTACCATACAGCTGGATTTACACTAGAGGAGAAAGAAGAAGGGTTGATTTTTACCCTTGTTTAACCCACATCTGATCTTTTCATTAGTAATGTTCCCCCTGCTTACTCATATAGCCCAGGGTTAGCCTTGGTGCCAAGCTAAGAGTTGGCTACAGGCAAATGTATCATCCTCTGACGCTGTACCTGTTTGCTCAGGGGGGGTCTTATAATTCACAGCAGGGTTAGGTAGCCCTGGGATGTACTCAGTATTAGTAGACTTTATGTTACAGGGTCAGTGCTTGCGGCTTCAGAAACAGACAATTTACTGACTATTACAATCTTAAAAAGGGGATGTTTCATCCTTCATTAAAATCCAGGGAAGGTTTCCTCATTAATCTGCTTAACTTTTATACAGTTACAAAGGCTGACATCCGTGAACAATCAGTTGTTGGGTTGAAATGATTTATGGTACCTTGGCTGAAGTTCTGGAAACAGGAGTAAGAAGAGGAAAATAAAAATCATACGAATTGACTGTTCGATAAAACCCTGCCCCAAACAGTGATTGTCCCATCATAGCTTAGCAACCGTTACTAGGCGTGGAGGCCTGTAAAGTTTTGAATTTCTCCACATGCCAAGAGTTTGGAGTGTGGTGTTTCTGTGTTTTGGGTTGTTTTTTTTTTGCCTTTCCAAAATCAAAATATGAGGAGGAGGAAAAGTGTAAGGAATCTATTAAACATTGTGTTTACCTGCTCTCAGTAGTAACTCAGTGTTACTTCCAAAGCCAAGGAGGATATTATTCATCAACTAACAAGGTTTCATATATTTTTTGCAGGGTTAGACACTACGTTTAAAAAAAAACTCTCCCATCCACTGTGTGGTGTTGATCCACTGTGTGAAAGCTGGTCCTAAATGCTATTAGATTTTCGAGTTAGCTGCACTTTATTGGATTTGGGGAAATTTACACTCCAGCAACTCCAGTCAAAGTCGTGACCAGAGAAAGTGTTACATTTGCCAATCGCATTGGTTAATCTTCACCCTAAACACCTTATCTTGTAATGTTAAAAGTGAGAACATACTGTTTTGATCAAATGTGGACAAGGATGTAGGCTACACAGCCAAACAGGGTTATGTTCAAACGAAATAAGTCTGATATTATGTTTTCCTTCCGTTAAGTACCTACATATTAAATCCCCTTTTACAATATTCTTGTTTTAAAACAAGAGTTGGAAAGATTAAAAAGTCAGCTTTTCAACCAACTTACGGAACTACCGTTAGCTTAATTAGCTAGCTAGCTAGCTACGCCTGGCAAAATCTGCCAGTGACCGTGCTTTGATCTACCTCTGTCTGATGTCAAGCACCCATTATTTCAAAACCACCATTATCATTTTATGGGAAGGAAAGCTTGACAGACACAGTAACAGTAACTAGCCAGCTGTCAATTCAGTCCTTTTCATGACTGTTTTATCATGTTAACCACAGTCTTACATTAGACATGGATAGCTTCCCTCGTCATATATATGTAACAGCTAAATGAAAACGCTAAGTGTGTGTTCACAGTATCACATATCTTTACAACCTCAAATATAACCTCTACATACGTACTTCAAAGTAATGTGTGTGGCAGTGTACAAAAGTAAAGTGACATTTCCTCATTAAAATCTACTTAATCTTACTTATTATAGGATACTGTTCTCAAACCTACTGTGTTCACCTTAAATCTGATACCTTTCAGTTTTAAAGCAGGCTGCTATGGTTAGATATTAAATATCACATGCAGAGAAGCCTTTATTTTAGTGTAATCCACTGGGAGAATAAAAAATCTTTGAAATACATAATGTAAGAACCTAAATCCTACATGTAAACCCATCTGTAGGTTTAAATTGTTATAAAGTCACATTACAATGTTGGCTACTGGCAGACTAAATAGCACACACACATACACAGAGTTAAAAGCCACAAGTTTGAAGTCAGCAGGTGCTGAATTATTAATAGTCTAGTATTTCTATTGGCCAGACAGACACCATGAGGAAATACTGAATCTCCCTAAAATCATTAACAACCATTAGTCTTACAGTCAAAGTGATAAACACGCAAACAGACAGTCAAAGGGAGAAACGGGAGAGAAGATTAAAGAGACAGAAAGAGAAAGAGCAGACAGACGGCATATGACAGTGCAGAAATCAAAGCTGTTGACAAGCATACAGACAGAGACAGACCAGTTTTCATAACCACAGACAGCTCTGACACATCTGACCCTTGAAGACTTTTAACTCTTTGCTGTAGCGATGCATTCTCCATTATTTAGGCAGGTCAACCAACTAAAAATGCAACCTCTTTGCACATTTCAAATTGTTTTTTTAATGTCATTTGACTCATTTGGCCATCAGATAAAGACCCCAGATCCTGTTTAAGAAGTAGTTTATCTCCTGAGGTTCACATTTTCTGTTGCCCTCTTTATACAGAAATATGAACAGACAGACAGAATGAAAACAGACATTCAGGGAGACAGGTAGACACACAGAGAGGCAGGCAGACAGAGGCTGCAGGCATACAGGTAATCAGATACAGACAGAAAGAAAGGGCAGATAGTAAGATTAAGACTAGCTAATGAGGTAGATATACAGTAGAAAGACAGACAGCAAAGAGAGACAGATTGGTTGAGCCAAAATTACAAAGACAGGTAGAAAAGTAGTTAGAAACGGACAAATCATTCCCGTTATCATGAAGATTTTTTTTTTTAAAACAGAGTGAACTGTCCAGACTCCTAATAAAAGAAAAAGAGTGAGTTAAACTCTGCAAGTCAAGCATCTTCGACTGAAAGTAAAACAAAAGTGAAGCTTGAAAACAGAGCCACTAAATGAAAGAGTTGCATCATTGACAGGAAGAGAGGCTCAAAGAGTTTCAGGCTGTACGGCGGAGACTCTGGTGCCAAACTGTGCCCTCATTTTACAAACTTTTGGGAGCAGTTTTGCCTGTCACGCCACAGCATAACAGACGACAGAACTTCTGCTGATGCCACAGATGTGTACCAGTACAACTCGCTGTAATAACTGCACTTTAGCAGGGTTTTTTTTCCCCCTCAATCCGAGAAGAAGTCCAAATATGCTGTATTAAAACAACATGAATCAATGCTGCAACTCTTTAATGGTGATTATTAGTGAACATACTCAGCTTTGTCCCATGTGGAACAGGCTTGCAAACACGTAAAACGTCTTGACGAGCCACATTTATAAGCCTTGTTAGTATCTTTTAATGTGATTCACTACAAGTAAAAGAGGATTGGATTTTAGGGCCAGCTTAATCTGACAATTAGTGATGAATCATTGAATTGTTTAGTCTATAAAATGTCCGACCAACAGTCCAAAATTTAAAGATATTCAGTTTAGTATTGCATATGATAAAAAAAGCATAACATTCCCACATTTAAGGGGCTGAAAGCAGTAAATGTTTGGTATTTTTGCTAGAAAAATTCAGCCACTGTCAGTAATTTTTTGTCTATTGACTAACCAATAAATCTACAAAGTCTCAGTTGTACATTAGTTTTTGTATTTCAGTGAATTATACCTTAAAAGCATATGACATCATTGAAAATGTGACGCATAATGAACATTTTAATGTCAATGGAGTAACCTCTGATCATTTTAAGTCACAATCTGTGGCGATTAGAGGTTCAATTCCCAATTGGAACCACTGAAGCAGATTTTTGCTATAAGGAAGCGTTTCATTTCATATAACCTTTCCACATGGGAGTCGTTGCTTTTATAAAGTGCTCTCATATCCCGTCCCATGACAAGCAAAGTGAGGTTTGTCGTGCAATGGTCTAATTGACTGACAGGGACTCCAGCCACTCACGTGCCCAGGTAGTCCCACACCATCCCCCCCATTGGCTGCTGAGAGGCAGCGGGGGGAGGGGCCTGTTTTCGCGACTGCTGAGAACGCCACAGATGAGAGGCAGAAGGATTTCTGGGGTGTGATGGACGCGCACGCACGCACGCACACGCACACACGCAAACAACCAGGAATGCACTCACACAGACACAGAATCACATGAACGTATACAATTTGTATGCATACACACATGTGAATAAGGTACGATGACCAAAATAGGAAGAGACAGGGGATGACAGATGAAATAAAGCCGAAATAAAGAGAGAAAAGGGGAAGAAAGAAGGGAGAGGAAGGGGAGGGAAAAGTGGAAAACTACTGATTACCATAGACTCCAACAATATGTAGCCTGAAACTGAATGGAAAATGGACAACAAAGTGGAGTCTAATCTTACATTAAATGATTATTTCAACAAGTAAAGACAGTCACAGGTGTTTCCTACTGATTTAGATTAATAGAGGAAGGGAGGACATGCGTGAATTTTTTAGAAATTCTGTTTTCCTTTTCACCTAGAGATCGGATTTTTCTTTTCATATTAAAACATCCCTCTCTGTCCATGCATCTCATGTATCCTCCTCTCTCACCTCTCCAGTTCGTGGATCTTTTTCTCCTTGTCGTTCTTTTCATTCTCCATCTCCCTCAGGATCTCCAGAAGTCGTTCCACTTCGGATTGGGCCTTCCCAGCATCCTCTTTGTGCCGGGCCACTTCCTGCTCCAGGCAGGAGATGCGTTCGGAGAGTTCAGTGTTGGCCAGGGACTCTGTTGCTGCACTCTGAGCCTGGAACAGAAATTAATTATTAAAAATAAACGGAGGCTTAGCTTCCAAAATGAGGTTGACCACCATTTGATGGAAACGATAAGGTCTAACTAAAAAGCATGTGCCAATAACAACATGTGTGTTGAGGACGGGTTGGATGGATTTGATGAAACTGACACATGCCTTTTTAGACTGTTTAAGAGTATAATTAGCATGAAAAAAAGATAGACAATGAAAGACTGTAGTTTTGAGTCCCGAAAAAGGATTTATATGCTTTTGTACTGAATACAAGACACCCAAGATAAGCATTTACAGTAGCACCGCAGGTCAACTGTGTACAGTGCTTGAGATGACGAAGACATAATGCAGCCTGATCAGTTATGATAAAAAAATCAAAGGTAATTAGGTGGAGCAAAAAGCCTGGATATAATCTAACAAGTTTTATGAAATATGAATGACTTTAATGTAGAACAGTGTGTTTTCTTTTAAAGGGTATTGATCGGTTTTTATCTATGATGAGAGAAAATAAATACTAACACTCATTTTGCCATGTATTGTGGGATTTCTCCATGGTTTTTTATACTAAATGTGAACAGGATGAATAAACAACAGCAACATTTTTCAAAGGACTTTGTTTTCTGTAAACTGCAGTGATCAGTGTCATCTTACAGCAGCAACTCAACACATTTGGGGGAAAAAACATGATGGTGAAAATCAGTTTGAACTTATCTGCTCCTTACAAAATCTGGACACCATGAAATGCAACATTGCTGTTTATTGCATCTCCCCCTCCCTAGTTTCTCTCGACTATTGCTGTCTAACAAACAAAATATTCTGCTGGGCATGTTTTTTTTAATTAAAAACTAGTAAACAAGACTTAATCAGCATGCTAACATGCTCACAATGACAATGCTAACATGTTGATGTTTAGCAGGCAGTTTAGCGTGTTAGCATTCTGACATTTGTTAATTAGCTCTAAACACAAAGTACAGCTGAGACATAAAACCACAGTATTGGACAAATTTGTTATGGTATAAATGTTGTGTTGTAAATGTGTGTATTAAGTTAAAGCATGTTATTAATAATTCTAAGCATTGCAGCTTGGCTCACTAATGATGGCTTGAGTTTGAGTTGGTTTCCACACACACACACACATAACACCAAACCCACATAATGCTGATTTATGTAAAGATTAGCATGAGCATGAAAAGGTGAGGAAAGTAAAAAGGTAAACTGAGTTGTGGTGTTGTTTTTCGTTCTGCTGCTCTGCTCAGTTATGCAGAAGATGCATAAAACGAGAAAAAGAAAGAAACGAAATAAAACAAAGAAAAAAAAAAAAAAAAGGAGTTATAACCAGCTTAGAGGTTAGAACAGCTGTGTGTGTTTCCCAGAAGCAAATGTTGCTCTTGGGACAGATTGACTTTGTGTGTGTGTGCACACGCCTTGGTCCCACAATACATAAACCGTATTAGTTTTGGAAGTGCACAACAGTTTTTACAGGTCTTTATGTGGAGAGAAAATGTTTGGGTGTCTGACGATATAATAAGAACATCTGGGTGGAGGGAAGAGAGAGAGAGAGAGAAAGACAAATAAGACTGGGGAAAAAAAACATCACACACAGTGTCACATGCAGAATGTCAATCAATTCACGCACACAGACACAAGTTTTCAGTCTTTCTTCCATCCATGGTAACAGAAAGAGACTAAGAAATAAACTCTAATGAGAGAAACACCAGAGCTCCATTGACACCTTTATACACTCTCTCTCTCTCTCTCTCTGCCACATACTTACACACACACACACACACACACACACACACACACAGACCTACATGCACATTCAGGGTGTGGTGGTGGTGCTGTCTTCTCTACTCTGTGAAAATGACTGTAAGGCTGTCAGCAAGCCGTCACACACACACCATTTTATGGGCTGCTGTGTGGGAGAGAATATGTGATATGCAAACACACGCACACACGTGCATGCACACACACACACGCACATGCACACACATCTCTCTTGGAAAACAGTTAAGGGAAAACAAGAAAGGGGAGAAAGAGGCGAGAAGTTCTTTAGTTTAAGCCCTCCATTTCTGTGCAATTGTCTTTTTGTCTAAACAGTGTGCACTGTATGTGTTTTCCTTACCGCTAAAGGTTCATATAATGGATGTTGTTTTGTTAGCTAAACTGTGTCCCTCACAGCCAAAATTAGGCCAGAAAACTGTTTTTGGAAACTTTTTAGTCCACCTGTCTTCATCCAAATGTAGCCTGAGCAGGGTGTTAAATTTGGACAATTAATACGACCTCTACATCCATCTGCGTAAGAATCCAATTTTCATGCTTTTATAATCCCATTAACACATCATTATTTCACTTACGTTTATGGTCTTTTCACTTTCTAAGCTTAAACTGGGTGAACATTAGGTGGCTGGTTTCCTAACAAAGCCATCGTCAGCATCTTGTTGGTGTTGTATTGCCGCTAACCTTCTTTAGCTGGTTATCCAGTTTGACACACTCCTCTCTCTTTTGCTCCAGGCTGATCTCCAGACTCTTCAGCCTGTTGTCCTTCTTCAGAGCCGAGGAGGCCAGAGAGGAAGCCTTCTCTTTCAGATCCAACACAGATGTCTGGAGGGTAAAAAGGAGGGACGAAGAGAGAGACGATGAGTGATACGGACAGAAGTCAACACCACAACCTCTTACTGCTGGATACTGAGCAGCTCGGCTGGAGCAGATGGGGGTTAGGTGTCTTGTTCGTGGTTATCAACAGTATTGTCATCAACCCCCTTTATAGAATAATTCCATCTTATAGTTTTGGCTATTATTTCTATCAGTTATGGCAAAATTGTGATTCTGATTGAGAGATTAGATGATCAGACATGTAGTAAACAAGCCAAAACTTTAATCTAGTAATTGTTTAATCTAAACCACTAATCTAAACTGTGTGTGAATACAACTGCGGTAACTTGAACCTGGAGACAGAACTGTAAATTGTGATGGATGCTTACAACAGTTTGAGTGATTTTATGTTCATTTTTGTTTTCTCATCCAAATAAATTTGGTTAAGTTTGTTTAAAACCTGCCGCATCATCTGATTACTCCTGTTTCTCGTCCCATTGAGGCTCTTTTCTCCCAGCAATGTATTATCATAATTGTTAATAATTGTATATTTGTATATTATACACAAAAGTAAAATCCAAGTTGTCATAAACTGGAATTATCCTTCCTCCAAAGTTGGGAGATTGACTCCATCCCTTGTTCTTCAAAAGCTTTTCCCATGACCTGTCGCTTTTCTCACTCTTCCAGCTCGATCCCTCCATCCGTGAAGTTTCTCTCCCTTTCCTTTCTGGTCTTTTCCTCTTTTGGTAGGGGCAGTGAAACAGAAGCCGACGGGCACAGAAGAGACACTCAGACATGTAATTTTACCCTTGACTGACAATACCAACTCCAGACTACAGATCATCATGTTTGGCTGGGCTTTGGTCAGTGAAACCTTGCTGCTTACTCTGATTATATTTAGGTACGTATATATATTGCTGTTGTCAGACAAACCCTAAATCTGCATTTAGCAGTGTAGAGAGGAATGCGTGTTTTCTCCACAAGTTTTCCCATGTATTTCTGAAATTATATAATGGGACAGTAACAGGTTTTATGGCCCCACAATCACTAAAATTAGCTGAATAGTCCAAGTCAGAAAAGGCAAAAAGCACTTTTTACTACAACATGTGTGCATTTGATTTTAGGGTGTCTTTCCCCTTTAAATGAATAGTTTGAATAGGAATAGTTTACTTTTACACATATTCTCTTTCTTGCCGAGAGTTAAATGAGGAAATCAATACCACTCCCATGTCTGTACTGTAAATATGAAGCTGAAGCCAGCCGGTGGTTAGGTTAGCTTAGCATAAAGGCTGGAAGCAGCACCTTTAAAGCTCAGTTATTAACATGTTGCATCTTGTTTATTCCATACAAAACCCAAATATAAAAACAGTTTGTGGTTTTACAGGGACAGCCTGCTGGTAAAAGAGCTTTATATTTCGCTAGAGACATGACAGCAGCAAATATTTTATCTTCCAAAATGCCCAACTATTAATTTAAACCTTTCATAGGATAGAATTCACCTAAAAGCACATTTTCACTTGTTGTGACGCCACAACATACAGTACTTTTTTGCCTCAACACAACAAATGACATGTGTGTGACGTGTGTATGTTTGTGCATGTCCTTATATGAAACTTGTGTGTATGTATTGTGTCTTTGCAGGTGTGCACATTTGTGTGCCTGCAATTATTGCCCAGAAAAGGTTAATTTGAACCAATCACCCAGTGGGCCCATATGACCTAAAATCTATGTCAAGATAAAGATCATGTTAAAGATACTGACTGGTTGGTTGACAAACTTCTGACTGGATGTCATTAGTTGTTGTAGCTATCATCAGGACATAGATATTTATTATAAATTGTGATATCATTGAGCCCTATTAACATCTGTTTCTTCATTTTTTTTCTTCATTATGGCGCCATCTTGGTGGTCATCTTGGTTGTGGTTTGACATCTGGCCCTGCTTGTACAGCAGAATGCAGAGTTACCACTAACTTCTCTTATTTATTGGACACTTATAATAAAAAAAGAATGATTTCTAAACACTGGGTGTATACCTGTTTATGCTTCTTGAGGAAATTAGTGGTTAATGGTAAAGTTTGAACTGTGCTGTCCAACGGATGCAGGGTGAATTAAGAGGAGACAGTACACAAAAATGCTTTGTCATCCTCCGTCTCTCCCTCTTCGCCTGAGCTTCTGTGTTTTATACGAATCACAAGGGTCACAACAAGAAGAACTGAGCTCTGAACTGTTTTCATTGGTTGTGGGTCTTGCATATTGTTGTCAAGGAAACGTGACTGTTTTATCGCTCTTGTCCTTCAGCACGAGGACCTTGGGAGGATCTAAGGTCTGTTCTGCAGCGATAGATCAATCACGTTTCCTCGACAAGGGACACAGAGAGGGAGAGGAGAGAGAGTGTGTTTTTCTGACTTACAGCACAGATATGGATGTGTGTTTGTACGTGTGTGTCATCTACCTCACGGTCAGCAAGGTCGGCCTGCAGCTGGGAGACTTTCTCCCTCAACTCCTTCAGCTCCTTCTTGCTGGACTCCATCTCCTCCCCCTTTTCTCTTTCCTCCCTCTCCCGCTGATCCTTCAGCCGCTCGATGATGCGCTCCTGGACAGAGGGAAGGAGAAGGAGGAAAAGAGGGGATGAAAGTAAGAAGGACAGAAGAAAGGAGAGGACGGGGGGAAAGGTAGGCAAGGTAGAAGGAAAAGAGAAGCAGAGGGAGAATAAAATCACCACATACACTCCAACAGTCATTCACAGTCACTCAATATCAAGTTTCTATACTAATAACAGTCGCATTAAACTTAATGTACATGGCAGCTCTGACAGGATCTAACAGCCAACGGCGATTTTAGACACGTAATACGTTCTGGCACAAGATTCAATATTCACAACCACTAAAACACTATAGACGCTCTCCAGCTATAGAACAACACAGCGGCTTAGTTCAAGCAAGAGTACAAAAGTTCACACACACAAGAGCAGCGCACAAAGCCCAAAGAGTATATTGGCTGTCCTGTGTGTGTGTGTGTGCCTGTGTTCTTCTATCTTTGAGAGGACCGATTTGACTCACCTGAAGAGTGAGGGCATTTTGGCTTTCTTGACTTCTTCAAAGGGCTTTTTCAGGGTTGAAACCTACTTTTGGGGTTAAGGTAAGAATGAGGGCTGTAACTAACAATTATTTTCAATATCAATTACTCTAACCAATTATTTTCCCTTATTAATTAAGTGTTTGGCCCGTAAAACTTAAAAATGTCCTTCACAGTTTCTAAGAGCCCAAGGTAAATGTTGCTCTTGTTGCAACCAGAGAATACTTTACATTTTTGCTTGAAAAATGACTTAAATGATTAATTAATGACCAAAAAAGTTGGTGAATAATGTATCATCAATCAACTAATCGATCAAACGATCAGTCTTTTCATCTCTAATTAGAATTGAGTAAGTTTAAGGTTAAGGTTGGTGTTAGGCATGTGGTTGTGATGGTTAAAGTTAAGGGCTCGGGAACACATTTTGTCAATGAGGGTCCTCACAAGTATAGAAGAAACAAATGTGCGTGTATACGTAAGAGTGAGTTTTTCTGTTGCTGACCTACAACAAATATGTAATACTGAGCAAATGTATTTGATATTTTTCATGTTTTATGTCACAAAACAATATTACCATACTGGAAAAAATATACTATATAAAAACGTAAAGAACACAGATATTCAGTGGAATGAATATGAATGAAACAGGATAAAAGCATTTAAAGTAAAGGTAACGTATTTCTGATCTGCTTTGAAAAAACACTGCAAAAGTGTGTGTGTGTGTGACAGAGAAAAGTAGGAAAGCTGTAGAAAGATGGAAAGACAGAAAGGAAGAAAGCAAGAAAAAAAGCTAAAACAATGAAAATGAAGGAAAAAGTCTTCTGGGTGAAGTAGAAGTCGTCGGCCACCTCCGCCTGCCAACACTCACACATCTAGCTGACACCCTGAATATTAGTCACTGGACAATTAATAGCTGTGTTTCCTCTGTGTGTGTGTGTTTATGTGTGTGTGTGTGTGTGTGTGTGCGTGCAAGTGTGAAGGAGATCAGGTCGGTAATACAATCGCGCCTAACAGTACAAAAATATATTTTCATCAAACACCTTAAAGTGGTCTGCTGGTGTAAGTGTCATTGGTTTGCTTCCCAGAATCAGGGTCGAGTCCTCACTCAGAGCGGAGCGGAAGACTCAAAGATCACATAAAAGACGGCTGCGAGTTTGAGTCTCATGCTCAGGTGGATCAGGACTCTTTTGTGGCGGTGGTACCTATATGTTTAGATCCAGGCAGTGACTGTGAGTTGGTTGTTTCGGTTGTAGATCGAGCCATGTTGGACGGTTCCTGATCTTTTATGAACACAGGCTGTGAATGATTCAATAATGAAACAGCCAATGTGATTATTGGTTCATTTCCCATTATCCAGAGTCATCTGGTCATTATGTGGGTGGTCGGTGGTTTAGCTCACGATGGTTTTATTAATGTAACCTTGCTCGGGAGTTGACCCGAGGTTGACCAGCAACGTGCGCCCGCGTGTATGTGTGTGTACCTTCTCAGCCAGAGCCTCCTCCAGTGTTCCCAGTGCTGTGTCAGTGTTTGAGGTGTCTGTCTGTAAAGACTTTACTCTGTCTTTCAGACCGCTCAGTTGTTTTTCTTTATCCCTCAGCTGATCCTGGAGATTCTCTATCTGCAGAGAGAAAAGGAGGGAAACACTCATCAACAGTGTTGTTTTGATGCATAAATCACCTGTTTACCAAAAGGCAATATTTTGTCTAGTCTATGCCAATGTTGATATTTGTGATTTTTTTTCATTTCAACAACAATTAAAGGACCAATATTTGTTTAATATGACAAAATAATTACATTTCTATCAACAACTATAAACAAGTGGCTTAAAGGTTTTTATTTACATTGCAGTCGTCTCTCTTTCCTTTTCTCTATTTCTCTCCCTCCCTTATTTCTCTGTCTTTCTCTCCTGCCTACCACACTATCTTGAATATAAGGGGCAGTTTCTTGTAAAAGGTGTCTAATGTGATTCTATCTGGAAATATGCAACACATGAAGAAGGCTGAGAGACGATGTGTTGTCAAATATGAACTTTCCACCTAAGCTACACTACCTTTAACCCACACTCTCTACTATAGCCTCCGTCTCTTTACCTCCCCCTCCTGTTTCCTCTCACGGTGATTTGGGAACAGATTCATTTTCTGTTAAAACACAAACTCAACAAAAAAAAAGACTGAAGAACTCACTATTTCCCTATAAGCCCACAAAGTGTATATGGGAGTGTGTGTGCGGAAAGATCACAGACAAAGATAAGGAGTTATGTCAACTTTGTGGTCTTCATTAAAAAAAATGGATGGAACAAAAGGTTAAGCAGGACAGAAATAACAAATGAAGAATTGAGGGAAAAGAGGGAAAGCTTATGTAATGTAGTGTTATGAGTGAACTTGGGTGGTAAAATTACAAAAATTAATTCTCCCTTTCTCTCTGTTTCCTTATTCTTTCTTCCGCCAGAGAGAAGGGAAACCAAGCGATTGACAACCTGCCACAAAAAAAAAGAAAGTAAAAGAAAGTCTGATTGGTATGTAACCTTTGACTCCACTGGAGGTGAGAAACACACATTTACACTACCGCAGAGACTGTGTGCGTGTGTGTGTGTGTGTGTTCATACAGTTAAACATTTCCAGCGCCTCATTAATCAACTGTTCACCTGACAGCTTGACTGACAGTTCCTCCTCTCTCTCCCTCACACACACACACACTTGACATTGAGAAGCGGAGAGACTCTTTGATCCCATCTGCACTTCCTGAAACTGACAACTGCTGGATGCTTACACACACACACACACACACACACACACACACTCATTGCTGTCCCATATTAGACCTCAAATTGTCTGTGATAATGAACTGGAATACATTAACAAAACAATAATCGGCTGACACTTATGTCATGGTTCTCCTCACACATAAACAGGAAAATTCATTTACCAACAAAGAGAAAAGGATGATGGGTGATCGGACGGATATCTTCACAATTAATTGTCGACTAACAAGCAGTGACAGATAAAAACATGAGGAGGAGGTGGACAAAGTGGAAGCTGTAAGGTGGTATTTTTAGTTTATCCACATGCAGAAATGAAATGCTCAAACACAGAAGAAAGAGGGAATCATGAGGGCAGATTAGATAAAGGAGGAGTCAGCAGTATTTCTGTCTCCCTCTCAGACAGTGGACTGTATTCTATTTGAAGACGGCAGAGGTCATCATTTATTGAACAAGTGGAACTCATTAGTATGCATCTGATTTCAAACACACTCAGTCTCTCTCCTCCCCCTCACTGTATTGCTTTATGTCTGTGTGCTTGATTGTCTCCATCAATTACGTCCTCACGTGCTGCGTCTCTACATTGAATTTTTTAAACAAGGGACAACTGGAGAGACAGGGAGGGACGGAGGGACGAAGAGGTTCGATTTTTATTGCAAGAGACATGCAGGCTGGTAATGGAACTGTAAACTGCACTTTTTTTAATTAGTAAGATTTAACTGTCTAAATGATTGCCAGAACATTCAAAACTCCGTGCGTGTTTTTGTATTTTGCCTCGTCTCTGTCTCTTTTTGAAAGTCCTCCACCAGTATTGTGTGTGTGTGCCAAACAGCAAAGATGGGGGTCACTCTGGCCCCATCCATCTAACTGACAGCATTACCACAGAGATACTGTCACACCACAACAACACATTGAAAAGCGGCCAAAAATATGCAGAAAGCACCTGTAACTCTGGCTCCCTGTTTACCTGCCTGTCTGCTGCCTTTATGTGTCCGTGTGCTTTATCTTCTAAACTACACACTGTCCTACAGCTCCATCTAGTGGACCACCACAGCTTTACAGACAACAATAGTGCCACCTATGCATTCTGTTTGTGTCCGACCTTACTGAGTATGTTAATTGGATGAATTATCTCTCCATTGGTTGACATGTCGTATGTATGAGTCTTCTTACTGTACCTTCTTCTGCAGGACATTAACTTTGCGTTCCTTCACGTCCAGCATGTCCTTGAGGTCGGTGATCTCTCCATGCTGAGTGCTCTTCTCTTCTGTCAGCTCGGATATCTGTTGACTCTTTTTGGAGAGGAGGGACTCCTTTTCTTCTAGGCGAAGGCGCAGCGCATCCACCTGTGCACGCACATAATCAAAAGTCAATGGAAATAAATATTCACAAACTACTGGGTCAGTTTTCTGACTTTTTGTGACATTTAATGGAGCCTCTGCATACAGCAGCAAAGTTTTATTAACAGTGTTAGTAGAAGAGTTAACTGTGCCTCGGTCTGTAGTATAGCAGCTCTCTGTTCCTTGGCGGTGAGCGACTCCTTGAGAACGTCCACATGTTGTTTACTGTCGGAAAACTGATTGTTCAGGGTTTCCAGTTTGGTCCGGAAAGCCAACAGCTCGCTGTCCTTACGACTCAGATCCTGCTTCACCTGCTCCATCTGAGCAACACACATGAAATAAAGAGAGAGGGGGAGATAAAAAGAAGAAAGACCCACTTAGAGTGTGGACTAAAGAGGATTACTCCTGTTAAAATATATTAAAATCCACTACAAGCTTTACTAAATGAGCACTCGTTAAGGTCTTAAGCCATTACTCATAACTCCATTGTAGAAGACCAACTGTAAAAGAAGAAATATTTGGAAAAACACAGATGGTGAGTCACAATATGCCGTATCATTTCTACTGCATTTGAACTTTATTCAGTGGGGAAAGAGGCTTTACTTCTTACTGCAGGGAAGATTGTTTTCATTTTTGCTCTTGAACACACCTG
Organism: Scomberomorus guttatus; assembly: GCA_038419695.1. Taxonomy (NCBI): domain Eukaryota; kingdom Metazoa; phylum Chordata; class Actinopteri; order Scombriformes; family Scombridae; genus Scomberomorus; species Scomberomorus guttatus. The sequence goes on along the minus strand of CM076466.1, from coordinate 11,078,214 downwards.
TGCAGTTTTATATATCCAAAACCAAAGCCTGCTACTGTTGATCACAAACCCTCAACTGGGGGGTCAGTGTTTTATCATTAGCCTTTCTCAGGCAGTAGTTAAGTAGCTAACAGTAGTAATACTTGCAGAATACACAGCTAGTATTCTGTGTGGCCTTCTACAAGGGCTACTATGCCAGTTTATGCTCAGGAAGCTGTGAGTTTGATCAAGTAGACATATTTTTATGTTTTAAAGGGAAATAATTGTCTTTTTTTCTAGTTTCTCTCCTGGAAAGCAAACACTGGTTAACACATCAAAGTCAAAAGTGCACTATTACACAACTATTAAAATGTGTACTTCTCAGCTACATGTTTGTACCAGAGGGTCAGGGTCAATTCTCTCAGTTAGACCAGGATTATTAAAAAAAAAAACACACACATGGTGACGTAAATCTATAGGAGGCGATTGGGAGTGAATTTTGTGAGTGAATTTAACATTATAAATAAAAAGAATGGACCCAAACCACTCAGAAAACCCTCCAGCAAAGTGATCCAAGCCACTAGCTGAGAGAAACCTCATGCAAGGAGAGAAAAGCAGGTTAGAGATACACACAAACTGTAGCTCTGCTGGATAACTGTATTGTTCAGACTGCTAGGCTACTGTCAAAAGCCATTGATCACAGACCTATATTAAAAAGAAAAATCACATTCTAGGTCCCTCTGCTCTGCTCAGTAAGAAAGTTTCACTGTGACTTTCCAACCGAGCCATTATCAGCACACCATAAAGACAGAAAATACCTTCTCCTAGTAAATTTACCTCACTATTAAATACATGTTTGCAACCCTAGGGTTGCCTGAATCTAAAGATAAGGGTCACATATAATATGGTGAAAAACATTATCTTCACTGGGTGTTGATACACTTGAACAGTAGTACCTCCACCACTATATCCAATGAATATGGTTAGATTTTCTATTTTGCTCTACAAATCTCAAAACTTATTTTGTGTCAGCTGCTTATAGTGATCGGCATTTGAGAGTTATGGTTGCTTGTAGCTGTCTGAACACACAGTCACACTACTGGCACTCTAATCTACTCAAGCAGCAGCCATTAGCCAGTCAACCTGGGAGACAGAAAGAGCGCGAGACCAAGAAAGAAAGACAGAAAGAAAGAGAAGAAGAGCGCAAACAGACACAGAGGTGTGTCTCTTACTACGGACACCTCCCGCTGAAGCTCATTGGCTCGTTCCTTTAGCTCCTCCTTCTCTGATTGGCTGTTACTTAGCTCTTCCTTCAGCTGCTCAACCTGGCAGGAAAGGAGGGCGTCACTGTGACCACAACAATTAAGCCTGGCATCCCCAGGCACATGCTGAGATACTGCATGAAAAACAATAGTCAGGTGCCCAAATGAACATTGACACATTTTTCTCGCTGTGATCATTCCTCCTGTTCATACTGATCATTAAGAGATCCCTTCATAATGCACTTTCAATATAAGTGATGGAGGACAAAATCCACAGCCCTCCTTCCGTTGATTTAAATATAATAGAAGATAAAGAGACCTCACCCATCCAAATTAGTCAAATCAAGTCAATATGTTTCAAAGTCACTGTCTTTTTAGTGCCAAACTCCCTGGTTTTGTTAAAATCGTTCGACTGCAGCTGAACAGGAAAACTGTCCGCCGAGACACAAAGAGGGATTTGTTTTACTACTTCTAATGGTCAGTATGAACAGGAGGAATGATTACAGCGAGCTAAACCTGTTTCAATGTTCACGTGGGCACCTGACTGTTGTTTTAAGACAGACTTAAAAAATTGTGAACCTATCCTTTAATAATTGATATTTGCCTGTGGAAAAAAGGTTAAGGGATACACAAGCTGTGAGGAAAGAATAATGCACCATTGAGCAGACACCCCTGTATTCTTACACTATGCAATGGAAGTTTCAACAAGATGCTATAGAGGTTTGTGGTGGTTAATATATAGTATATTATATATTATATTACTCAGGACTGCTGCCAACATGCTTATTATGCCTGCATGGCTAAAACAAGGATGTAATGCTTTTACAGTATTACTGTGAACCTCTAATTAAGTATGCTAACACTGATGAAAACAAAGAAAGAAGATTTAAAGTAGAGATTCCCACAGTAACACTTTTTGTTCTTGACACCTAAATTGAGCAAAGTTATTTTCCAGTAAGCTCATAAATCCAGCAATCTTTCAAAACACAAAGAGAAAAACTGATGAGACAAGCAGATATGTGTGCATGTTAGTGCGTTGGTGCGTGTGCTGTGTATCCATCACCTTGTTCTTCATGAACTTGGAGTGGGATCTGTAGACCTCCATCTGCTTGATCTCCTCCTCTCTCTCCTCGCTGCTCAGAGCTCCGTTGGACTTGAGCATGTTCACCTCCTCCTCCAGCTCTCTCATGCCGCGCTCCAATGAGCTGATCTTCGCATCCTGGCAGGACATCCAACACATTCATGTCAAGAGACAAGACCAGGTGTGATTCACTTTACCTGGGCCATAAGTTTGATAAAAAAAATGAAATACAGGTATTTCTAGGTGATGAGCAGAGCTGGAAACCAATTCAATCGAAGAAAGTTGCTGTGAACAGCAGCAACTAGTTTGAGGAATAACTGAAACAAGCATGATGTTGAATGCAGGAGAGGGTAACCCTGATTGACCCACATATTTGAGTCCTGATCTGCAGCATTATCCCATTACATTTTATTTTCTGATACATCCTACAACCTCATCACTATTAAATCTAGCTGGTTTATAAATGCAGTACAATATGATGTAGCCAACAATAAACAATAATTGTACTATATGAACATCTTTATCAGTCCTCCTTCAATCCAGTTTTTGCCAGATTTGTTCCCTCTGACCTCTTGTGCTGGACACATCTAGGAGAATCCTGTTAATACTGTTACTGTAATATTACAGGTTTAATATTCTGTGATAAAAACTGCCTCCACAAGAGGGAGCAATTTCAGTAACAGCAGGAGTTTTAAAAATTGTTTTGGTAAAGTTCTAAAACTCCCTCTCAATTCTCGTCTTGTGTATTTGTGACCAAAAAAACCTTCAAATCAAATCAGCTCATCTACACAAAAAACTGATGAATGTGCAGTTATGAATGGATGTTCATATTTTTGCACTGTCAGGCAAGAGGAACAGACTTTTGTGTAAGGAATAAAAATGCCAAACTAAATACAAAATCATTACAGTAACAAAATTAATGTACAAGCAGTTTAATCAGTTTCAGCTTTGTAAAAAGTATTTTGTGCAACAGGAACATTTGAGATGAAGCAACTTGTGCTGCTTATGACAATATGCACAATAACACACATCACAATAACCAGAAGGGTTTCTCTTGATATCAATATGTATCATTATCTCTATGAAAATCATATATCCTGTTGTTTAGCTGATGTTTTTTGCATTACATTACGTCCAAATGGGAGGTCAACCTGAAACGTCATTTTAAGTTCCAGGTTCTCAACTTACTTTAAAATCTGTCAGGGTAACTTCTTCATACGAACTTTTTAATTTAGACATGAATTGTACTGAAAGATAATAAATATTACAAACATCCACTAAATACAGTATGTACTATATATACGGTGTAGCACAGCATTAAGGCAGAATCAAAACTATACTGTATATTCACTCTTATTGCAATGTTGTATTAAAGTCTGTATTCAAGAGACATGCTCCTATACAGTTACTATAGTATGGAATGAAGTGATGCTGATTGTGATATACAGCACAAATACATTCAAGTTGAATCAAATCAACAACATTTACCTTCATTTCGATGACCGTCTGCAGGGCCTTGGTCTTGGTTGATTCTGGAGCTGCTTCGTATCTCCTGTGTAGCTCCTGAGAGACACACACACCACGAGGGTCACCAGACGACAGAGAGAGAGAAACAGAGGGATGACGAGAGGGATGCAGTGAGGGAGGAGAAGGCCGTGGCCCGGGAGAGGAGGCGATAGCGACTGATGGAAAGGGATGGAGGGAGGGCTGGATGGTGGGTGTAGGCCGTGGAGAGGGAGCAGGGAAGGACGGCAAGTGCTGGAGGGAAGGATGGGCCGAGGGAGCGACAACGAAAGAGGGATTGTGGGAAGGACAGGAGGAGGGAAAGACGACAGGATGGATGCAGTGGCGATGGGAAGGAGGGGAAGGGGCGGGGAAGGAGGGAGAGGAACGGAGTGGGGGATGGCGTGAGGGGGAGACGGGGAAAGGAGGAAAGGGGTCGAAGGGGGGAGACACGTGGAAAGGTGGCGGGATAGGGATGGAGGGAGTGACGGGGAACGAAGGAGAGATGTGGATGGAGGGGGAGGCAGGAAGGAGATGTTTCCCTCTCGCAGAGGCGCAGGCTTTTAGCCTCCTTGGGTCGATCCGTCCATCCCACATCCTTAGAAACACCACTAACTAAGCTGACACCGTTACAGACTCGAATGCGAATGATCTAATCTGACAGGATGAAATGACGCTAATTCAATGAATTAGCTCCCAGCTTCAAAACCTTTAGATTCAAATGAAAACTAAAACAGTTTAAAAGTCCAAATTAAAACAAAGGATTCGATTTAAAATAAGAAATCCAGTCTTGTGGCCTCCAAGATTTCAGTTTCAGTCTCAGTCTCCTACAAGAGTACACAGTAACCTATTACAAAATAAGATCTAAACTACATAGATCACTACTAAGGACTCTGTTACTCAAAATTCTCAAAAGTGAAAATTTGACTTATCCTGCTTTCCTGAGCTAAATGCAATGAAATCCTATCTGATCTGGCTGTTGTTGCCACATCAAAACTCACAAGTCAAATGAAGTGAGAGCCAAAGGGGAGAGAACGGAGGGGGGGGGGGGAGTGTAGTCGTAGATGGCAAGGCACAAAACGAGAAAGAAAGGACAGAGAAAGAGAACGAGAGAGGGAGGGAACAAAAGTAGAGGGGAGGATGTAGCAGTGTATGCATCACTGCTTTTCTTTGGAGGAAACACACTTAGAGGCGAACAAAGACAGTTAATGCAGGAGCCAGGCAGCACACAAACACACATATGTGAAAGGGATGGGTAGGGTGCCATGGCTAGAGGCACTGGTATGAATACTCACGAACACACACACACACACACACACACACACACACACACACACACACACACACACACACACACACACACACACACACACACACACACACACACACACACACACACACACACACACACACACACACACACACACACATTCCAACACAAACACTCACAGAAGATGATTTCTTGTTTGGTTATCACTTCCTGTAGAGTGTTAAAGGTCAATTTAGAAAAGCAAAAAAAGACCATAAGACATTTAATCTTATAATCAATTGAATGTTTAATGATGAAGTTTAATCACTACTGAATACTTGATGTTATAATTTAAATACTATGTAATTAATAGCTTTGAAAATAATCCATCTGAATTCATGTGGTTTGAATTGAATTGAAATTTCCACTAGGTCGTTTCAGATTTTTTACAGGTTCTCAAATTGAGATAGAAAATTGTGTCTAGAGTCTCCAGTTGCTCATCTCATCTGGTCTTTCCTGAGTCATATGACCGACAGAACGTAACCTGATTGGACAGAGGTCTGACTGATTATCCTTGGCTTGCTATCATCTTGCATTTTGGTGTCAATTTAAAAAAATGCAATTTGGGAAACATCTTTTTTTTTTTAACTTGACTTGAACTTTTAGATCTAAAAATGACTTACTGAATTTAGATGTTGGACACTTAAATTTGTGAACTGTTAAATAAATGTGCAACTTAATCAAACACCATAAATTCAGACGCAGTTTTAACAGTCAAATATTTCAATGCCATAAATTTTGTGGTGTTTAAATTCTAGTGATTATATGTCACAGTTAGGCATATATAAGCTTAGATTCAAATCCTTACAGCCTTTATTTGCTTCAATACAGAGAAGTCTCACTTTGTGCTTTGTAAACTTCTGAAACATTTTCTAAATCTTCTCAGGTGTTGGAAGTTGTAAGGACTGGAATTATTGAGATAAATAATGTTTAAAAAGAACATGTCAGCAGTTCAGCAGGTAGTTAGCAAGATAAATGCTCAATAAACACTTTAACCCATACGGAAACTGTTTTTTTAAATATTGCATAATCTAATTCCAGTTTCCCTGTGGTGTTTTCTGTATTGTAATTAACAACGTCTTTTGTGAAAAAATGTCAAAAAACAGAAACTCTGTCAAGCCAACTGATGCAATGTGGAGCAACATGGGCCTGAAAGTATGTTAGAGATGTTGTAATAGTTTGGAAGGACTGCATCTCCTAATGATGTTGTAAAGCCTTTCAGGGGAAAACAATCATTTTGCTGCATCACTCTATTTCACCGTCATTTACAGCCTACGACACATGCACCACTTGTCTTGCGTGTCTGTTTTCAGTGTTCCTGAAACAGCTGTAAGATAATTACAGCTGTCACATATGTAATGTTATACTTTATTTGCCCATTAAAATAAAGAAGTCAGAAGCAGTCTGCCAGTCTGTACACTGAGAAATACATTAGTGTGTTAGTATTGAAATACTTTTGGTTGGAAGTGTTTTCATCCTACTAAACACTGATAAACATTCAGACTGAAAATCTGGAAATTAAGTGTGCATCATTTTTTTCGGATGATCATGATTTTTCTAAATAGAGTTGTTTTTTTCTTCTCCTTCTTTACTTGTTACTTCATTAAATTGTTATTTAGTACTTATTGGGAAAATGAGCTTGTAATTAAAAAGTATGTCATAAAACGTGACTTGTGATTTATTTTATACTGAAATAAATATTTTGTATATAGAAAAGTTCAATGTCATTAGATGTCCGTTACCAACATTTTACCACAAGAGGGAGCTGTTGTATTACAGTAAACAACAAAGATGGAGGACAGCCAATTACTGTAAAACTGTGAGAGATGTTAGAAAAAACACAAAACGAGCAAAGAGAGTGATTGGTAAAAATAATATAAAGTGTAAATTCCTCTGTGTGTGTGTGTGTATGTGTGTGTGTGTGTGTATGTGTGTGTGTGTGTGTGTGCACACAGATGTTTCTGTTTTGTATAAAAACTGAATTTTAAGCCAAAAGTGGAAGCAGCCAAGGGCCTTGCCTAGATATGACATGGTTTGATTTGTACACATTCACTCCTGGCTGTACACAAAGACACACACCCGCACAGTGTTCACATGGGAATGCATGAATACACTTTTGTTTCTCCTCCGCCAACCTCTCTCTTACACACACACACACACACACACACCTCTCTGAGTTGTAGCATCTCCTTGTCTTTTTGCTCCAGTAGGCCCTCCAGTTGGTGGATGGTCATCTCAGCATCGGCCAGTCGCCTTGTTCGTTCATGGTCCTCCTCAGTTGCCCGTGACGACAGGCCTTTACTCTGCAACATTTCCAGTAACTTCTTTATGGATTCATCCCTGTTGGAAAATAATAAAATAGTGAGGAAAGAATAATGCTAACTTTTAAACATTGGCTTAAAATGGCAGCAAAAAGTCGCATATTTACCTGGCAGTTAGTGTGTGTTTCTGTGTATCGATCCTCAGCTCCATTTCTTCCACAGTCTTCCTCAGGAGGAAGAGCTCTTTGACCTGCCGCTCATATTCGCCATGGAGACGCAGGAAGTTCTCCTCTGTCATTTCCTGTGGAGGTATGGACTGGTTTCCGAGGCGACCGGACTCCGAGTAATCGGACTGGAAGAGCTGGTTGAGATCGCGTTGGATTCGGAGCTCATCTTGTAAAGCCTGGATGGTGCATTGAAGATGCTGGCGGATAAGAGAGAAAAAAAAGTTTTAAGAGATTAACAGGAGCATGTGGATGAAGTCAAATTTTTATTGTCCCGTTGCACAACATAACTATAAATCTACTGCATAGGTCTGACATTGTTGACAACTTAACCTTTCTTGTTCCAGGAGCTGAGATTTTAACATTCTAACATGCTAAGAATGACAATGCTAATAATTAGCAGGTATATTTAGCATAATGTTTACCATGTCCACCATCTTAGTTTAGTATGTTAGCATGCTAACATTTGCTAATGAGCACTAAACACACAGTACAGGACAGCTGAGGCTGATGGGAATGTCATTATTTTTGCAGGTATTTCGACATAAACATAAAAATATTGGACAAATTTAAAATTTGAAATGACATTGGCACAAGGTGAAAAGAGGTTTGCGGAGGTTTCACCTGTTTTTTTTGGAGATCTTGGGTCTGGAAGTGTTACTAGGGAAGCTCCAATCCGATACACAAGATTGGTATTGACCGATACCGACCTCATTAAGCTGATCAGGTATTAGCTGTGACATGACCAATCTACATTAAATACAGTGTCTTTGTCAATATAAAATCAGTGTGTCAGTTACATAAATTCAGTCATGTAGCGCTGCTGGCCCTGGCCTCGTGTTACCTTTCATAAAATTTAATCCAGCGCAACCCATGTAGTGTAATATACAGATTTTAAATCCGTAAGAAACACTGCACACTTGCGTCAGATTAAGTTTGATTGATTAGTATTTGGATCAAGACACAAAATAGATCAAGACTGATTTAAAGCAGTGAATAAGCGATTGACTGACTGACTGAGACGATCGAGGCTGAAGAGGATGTGGCATGACTACCCCTGAGTCAAACAAAAGAAGGGTTTATAATGTGTGCGTGCATGTGTGTGTGTGTGTGTGTGCGTGATGTCACTACGATGTCCTCGGGCTTTTTTAAAATGCGTCACACATAACCTGAACCACAGCCAGGTCACCACAAGAGTCATGGAGTATTTGCAGAGATTAAAATAATACAGAAAATGAATGAGAGTGGAAAAAAAGAGGACTAAACTGGAGATGAAAAAAGCAAAGAAAAAGAAAGCTAAGAGGTTAGAAATGGCAAGGATGCTATCACTCCCCTGCAGCGATTGTTAATCAATATTGACAAGGGAAAGAACAAGATTAAAGGAAAAAAAAAGGAAAGAGATAGATGACTGGGAAGGCAAAACAATTCTTAGATATTAAGAGAGAGAGAGAGAAAAGGAAAAAGCAGCAGATCACAAATACACTGCACAGTATGCTCGCACAAACAGACACACAAAGAGAAATCAGATGAAATGTAATTAGATAATGTGGATGCAACTGTCTTTTATGATAGCTCTGCTTTGTGTTGTACGACAGCCAACGCAATGCGAGTTACTGTAAGACGTGTGCGTGTCTCCTGCTTTGTCTTGTTCAGTTCTGTTCATTACTATATTTCTTTTAAGACAGAATATTGATTAACTAACATTTTATATTTTTAATTTCTGTTCTTATTGTATTACTTTGTGGGTGGGTGGGTTGATCTGCTGACTCATACAATAGCTCCTCACACACAAACACACACACACACACACACACACACATACACATACACGTCTGACATTTCTAGGACTTCCCTGAAGACTGAGACACACAGCATCCACAATGGATCCTTTTCCTCTCTTACAGTAAATATTCCCTCTCTGGTTTAATCCCTCTCTGACTAGGATTCCTCCCTCAGGCATGCAAACACTTATTCTCTGACCCACCCATGCGATGAAAATATGCAAGAATTTGCCACAGTCTCAATCATTTTCAGTTGTGCTGAAACACTGATTAATACAGTATATTAGTTAATCGACAGAACACTGGCAATTTATCTAATAACTAGAAATGCTGCCTCGCAGTTGTATTGCTCCACCAACCAGTCAAGTTGCAGTTTATATCCATGTCTGTCCAGACATAATATCTGTGGTGAAGAGTTTGAAGGAATTTAATAAAAGGCACTTTAAAAGTATTATTTTTGGTATTATGTATTTTTTGGCAAAATAATAATAATTTCCAGTGAGAAACATGCTGTCTTCACTTAGAGATTTTTACAGAGGAGTACAGATGACTGATAGAGAGCTTTGTCACATGGTGCAATGATAATCACCTGAAGCTCAATATCAGCAAAAACCAATGAGCTTGTGCTGGACAACCAGAGGAACTGGAGGCCCCCTGTCCTGGTTATCATCCAGGGAGAGGAAGTGAACTCATACAAGTACTTGGGGTCTAAATCAATAAAAAAAACTGGACTGGATTCACAACACTTAAGCCCTCTTCTGCAAGGGACAGAGCAGACTGTGTCCAAAAGGCTCCTGCAGATCTTCAGTCTGTAGGAGCCAGTGCTCTTTTTTTTTCGCAGGGATGTGCTGGGATGGTGGTATCAAGGCTTGGAGGTCAGCAGTCTCAAGCTGTTAAGGAAGGCCAGCTAGGTGATCGGGTTGGAACTGGAAAGTGTGGAGGCAGTGATCAAAGCCATCTTGGATAAGCCTTCTCACCCTCTCTACAACGAGCCGTGGCAGATTGGCAGCTCGTTGCAGAGAGAAGGATGAAGGACAAGATCAAAGCTATCTTGGATAACCCCTCTCACCCTCTCTACGACGAGTTGTAGCAGATGAGCGGCTCATTCAGCCATCAGATCATCTCACCCAGGTGTAAAACAGGGTGTCTCAGGCACTCATTTGTGCCCACTGACATCAGACTGTACAACAGCAGTGGAGACCACTGACTAGGACCCAAAAATTCACAAATACACATCCAGTTTCCATAGTGTCTGGCATACTGGAGACACTCACACTCCTTTTGGAAAAATATATATATATTTTTTTTTGATATGTTCTGTTATATATTATACTATACTTGTTTTTTTATTTATTATATACTATACCATAATATATATAGAATAATCTGTCATGTTATTGTACCATAGTATATATTACGTTACACTATATTATTTCACCTTGCACTATGTCTTATATCCCATACTATATTATATTGTCTTATTATACTACATAGTATATTATGTTTTTATATTAATACAGACATTCACTAAATGTCATTATCAGTACTTAATCATATATATTATTCTGGTGTACACTGTCACATTTACTGGACTTTCTGGCTCTGCTGCTGTTGATACCTCTGTCACTTTACCTGCTTTTGTCTTTTGTCTCTTTGTTTGTCTTTAATTGCTCTTGTATAGTTCCTATTTTACTGACCTGTGTATTGTAACTGTGTACAGACCACCCAGCTCCTCTATGACTGCTCCACAACACATTTAACTTAATACAGTTCATCAGTGCAACTGGCAAGCCATCAATAACTGTTGGAGACTTTAACCATGACCTCCTCACTGAGCACCATTCTGCACTCAATCAGGAAATAATGGAACAGCATGGCTTTCAACAGCATGTGAAATTCCCAACTCATAACAGTGGTTCCTTACTAGACCATGTGTATAGCATCCAAAAAAATCCATGTATGGCAAACTGCTTCCTACTACAGTGACCATGATGTGATTTTGGTTGCTGTTCTATGAACAAAGTGACTCAGCTCATCCAACACCTGCCTTCAATCAGCTCATCACCTCTCAAGTATTTCAGCTCTTCACCACCTTCATCGCAAGACTGTTTTCTCAGCTACAGTGGTGAGAAAACCTCCCGAGTCAAGTGTATTTCGAAAACTATTCCTTTTGTTGTTGTCTAGCGTGTGATTCATTGTCTTTCCCCTTACCTCAGCTTTGTTGTTCTGCTGTATGTCTGTTAGTGAGTCACATTCCTTGTATGTGTTCACGTTTGGCCAATAAAGTTGATTCTGATAGAACATAAAGTTGTAGCCGTGACAGTAGACAAAGCTTATATAGATATGGATGTTGCTGCAAAGAGGCTACAAATTCTAAAACGTGCATGTTTCTCACACATCTTTAACCCGGCAGCACAGAAGATCTATACAATCACTACAGTTTCAAGGTGGCTACCCTAACCCTAACCCTCTAACCCTCTAACCCCCAACCCAAGATTAGTGTCACCAATTCAGTATCTGACCAAATGTGAAATATGGTCACAATCTCTCCTTCTGTTCCTGAGCTATGGCGTTTAATAATGGCCAGAAAAGTGTTTTTGCAAAACATTATGACGTCACAGTGAAGTTGACCTTTGACCTTTGTGATATAAAATGTCATCACATTTCATCCTATTACATTTGTGTGAAACTTTTGTTTCACATTTGTGCCTCCAGCCATGGCTGTTGTGCAGAGGCATAATAAAAGTGCAAATCATTTATAGATTCCACCTTTTTCAATGGGAGGATTTGCAGTTTTTCTTTATGTCATGTCATTATAAACTTAATCCTTTTTCTTTTTTCTGTTGTTTAGATAAAATCAGTGATTGGAAGACACCCCATTGGGCTCTGAAAAACAATTAATCGACTTAAAGTGAAAAGAATACATTGATTTATTGAAATGAATGCAGCCTCTGTTATAAATACAAACACTACAGTATGTACAGAGAAAAGCACAGCTGCATGACGGCTAAAAGGACGGACAGCAAACGCACGCGCACACACACGTGCATGCTCATTATAGTAATAATATTGCAATATATATAGTATATAGAATGTTCAATATGCTACGGTATTTAAGCATGAAAGAAATGCACACGCATGCATGGTCATATATCAGAATCAGTCAGGCAAACACACACAATCACACACGCTCATATCAAGCATCCAAAAGTATGTCAAAGTTGGAGAAATAAATGCACACACACACAGAGCTTTAACAATCAGAAATGCAAATCAGTGTGCCTCTGCATGAAGTCAAGCAAATACAGTATGAACACACACACACACACACAACTTCAAAAGGTTACATGTGAAGAATTCAGATGGAAATAGAGAGAGCGCACACACACACACACACACACTGTGTGTGCCAGAACTCCCCTCTAACACACACACACACACACAAAGCTGGAATGTAGAGCTGAAAAATGCCAGACCACTAGAGAGAGAAAGAGACAGAGAGAGAGAGAGAGAGAGGGAAAAGAGGGGGTAAAAAATAAACGGAAGCAAGTAGAAAGAAACATAAACAGAGAGAGAGATAAGGAGGCCGGAGTGAGAACAGTGAGTAAGTGAGTTAATTATGTGTCCGGCAGAAATAGAGGGTGGAATAAGAGGTGGAGGAGAGAGAGACAGAGCGAGGGTCAGAATACAAGTTGTGTTTTTCTTCTCAGTTTCTGCTGAGTCAGTTTTGGTTACCTTCACCTTTGACCCTGTCAGACACTTCCTGATTCCACAGGGGACCGAGAGGGTCGGTCACCACTCAGAACAGAACAGACACAGAAATGAAAACGTGCATCCAGAAGCGAGCACACACATGTACACACTCTGGGCACAGTCACAATGCACACACAAAAGTCATGCAACTGAAAATAAAACATGAAATCCACATTATCATTAAAAGCTTATTATTATTATTTACAATTTAATTTCAAACTGCTCATCGCTAGATTTACACCACAGTGTTCAGTTGTTTTTTTGCACTCAAAAGAGAAACAAATCTAAACTGTGTATAAATGTGACAAACACATAAACAATAAGATAAATCAAGATGACATATCTTTCCATCAGATGTCTAAGAGAGGGACACACATTTATCAAGCTGGTGTAAACAAGCGCAAGCTGGGAAATTATCTTGATCCCACAATTTGTTGCTTTGATTGAACTGTCTCAATATTTATTTACTGGATATAAGGAACATTTTAAAATCCTGTGGCACATCTGCAATGTACAGAGGTTTCTAGTGGCAAATTTACTGCTGACAGAGAATGCATTTACGTATACACGCCAGAGCAGAGCGAACTAAAATGACTGTATGTAGGCTGTGAATGTGAGATGGTAGTCATTTCCCTTTGTTTTGCTGTAATCATTCCTCCTGTTCATACTGGCCATTAAGAGATCCCTTCATAATGCACTTTAAATGTAAGTGATGTTGTCCAAAATCCACAAGACCTTCTGTGCCAAAATGTATTTAAAAGTTTATCCGAAGCTAATAGCGCTACAATCCTTCCACTGCAACTGCAACAATTTTTACTAAAATAACTGTAACCACTTTATTTGACTAACTCAGTCGTCTGACGCTTCATATTATCTTCAGAAAAACTTGCTCAAAACATGACTGAATGTAGGTTGCAAGTACAAAAAAATAAATACGACTATCTATAGAAAAACAAAATGCTGATTCAGTGTGTAACCTAATGAGCAATCTACATAATCCCTATCCATATCCATATTGAGAGGAGAGGAGGAGAGGAGAGGAGAGGAGAGGAGAGAGGAGAGGAGAGGAGAGGAGAGAGGAGAGGAGAGGAGAGAGGAGAGAGGAGAGAGGAGAGAGGAGAGGAGAGGAGAGGAGAGGAGAGAGAAAATCCGTTTGTGAATATGGTGACAATTTTTCCATCTACTCGTCATCCCTCCCTCAGGCCACTGCTCATCTGTCGTTCAATATTAACCATCTCTCCGTTATTACTCCTCCATCTCATCCCTTGCTTATTCTGCCCTCGCTGGGTGAGTCACGCTTCCCTCCTCGCAAACACACACACACACACACACACACACACACACACACACACACACACACACACACACACACACGCTGTGACACACATACACGCACTTTGATGGACTAACACACACATGCGTGATAGTGCCCACACGCGGAGATACACACATATGCAGCAGACAACATAATGTTGGAGGCAGTGGTCATACTGTTTGTGTGTGCGCGTGTGTGTGTAATGACCGTGAGCAGTTTGAAAGCATCGCCCACTCAGGCATCAGACAACAGGCAGATTAACACACTCTCTCTTCTTTCTCTGAGGATAAAGGTGGAGGATGAAGAAAATAATGAAGAGGAGGGAAAAAAATTATCAAACAGGAAACAAGAAAATCTCTCATTTTCCAAAAGGAGAGCGAGCTGATGTTAGAAAATAGAACTGTATCAGATTGTATATACCTATACAAACAAAGGAGGAAGATGAGAATAAATATGAAGGGGAGAAAGAGGCAAAAAGACTCAACGAGGAAAAGATTTAATAAAAAATAGCCATGAGGGGGAGAGAGAGTAAGAAAGGGAGAAAAGGCACTGACCCTAATCAGTCACTTTGAGATGCAACATCAGGGTCAGAGGAGGGTTTAAAGAGCGAGAGAAGAGGAAGAGAAGAGAAGAGTTTAATATCAAAAACAGCCAATTGCAGCTGTCACATTTATTTCACATAAGCACATTACATGATGTCAAGCTCTTTGAACCAGAGACACATAGACAGACAGACAGATAGAATATAGATAGATATTTTAGAAGCAGAGTAAGAAAAAAAAAAAAGAAGAAAAAACAAGAGAAAAAAAAAGGGGAGTGACTGTACTGTAATTCTGTTCATTCCTCACCAACCCGTCCCAAACCCACTCCTTATAAGGAAAGACATGGCTACCGCAGGCCTCCACACACAAACTCAGACAGGGAGAAAGTGAGAGAGAAAAAAAAAAAAAAACACACAAAATCACAGCCTTGTGGGAAAAGAGGGAAAACTGACCCTCTCTTTCCTTTCAGTTTCAAATCTCCTGTGTGTCTCTCTTACTTTTCCACTATAAAATGAACACTGTGGACGTTGTGCATTTGTAAATGCAGAAAAAAAACAGAGGAAAAGAGTGCTATTTCTCCCTCTCTCTCTCTCTCTCTCTCTCTCTGCATTGAAGTTAAAGTTTTATAACACTCCTGAGTGGAGAAGTCTCCTCCTCCTCCTCCCTTTTCTCGGTTAAATTCTCTCTTGCTCTTTCTAGCCCATTCCTCGTTCCCTCTCTCTTTTCATCCTCTGCTTCTCTCCATCCTTCTCTCCCTCCCTCTGTCCATCTGTCTGTTTCTCCCCACCATCATCTCCCTGTATTTACTTTATTCCCTCGCTCTCTCTCTCTCTCTCTTCCACACCTATCCCTCCATCCTGACTAAATAAACACACAGGTTTAAGGACCATCTGTTACTGATGAGCATTCATGTGTAAAAAAACACACATACAAAAACACACCCAACACATACACACACTCGAATGCAGGGATAATAGTTCAACCTTTTCTAAAGATTTTTCTCTTTTAGGTACTGTAGGACATTTGAATTCCAAAAAGTGTGAAAAATGAGGGTCATGCACATGCACATGAATGCCTACTATACACACATAATGTATATGCTGACATAACAAGAGGCATAATGAGTCATAGGTTGATGAGCAGCGGAGGGAAAGAGGTGCAGACTGCGGGCAACAGA
This sequence comes from Scomberomorus guttatus, assembly GCA_038419695.1. Classification (NCBI taxonomy): domain Eukaryota; kingdom Metazoa; phylum Chordata; class Actinopteri; order Scombriformes; family Scombridae; genus Scomberomorus; species Scomberomorus guttatus. Next base: position 11,062,048 of record CM076466.1, on the reverse strand, counting down.
AGGAGGAAGACAAGGTAAGCAGAATCAGACAGAAAGATGATCGTCATTGTATTTTAGAGGAGGTTGTATCATGTATCAAAGACAGGAGGGGAAAAAAAAAAAAAAGACTTTTCAAACCTTTGCTGAGCCTGCATGCTGTCTTTTCCAGGTCCACCCTCTATCATATTCACACAGTGAAAACACATTCACACTCATACCTTCCCAGTCCACTATTTTTGTAGTTTTGGACATCATTCTGATCTGTAATAATAACATTGTGAAGTTCCTTTTTAAGATTTGGGAACATGCCTAATAAACAGGACGTAACATTACGTAAGCAGTCAGACGACGATACAGGTTTTAAGCAAACTTACAGTATATAGAGGAGAGAAGGAAGGTCAACAGTATAATTATTACAGATATTTGTTGTGAACAGACACAGATTTCCTGTGATTTCCAGATTTCCTGTGCTTTTTGGGTGCACCTACTTTCAGTTTCATGTCCAGATAAAGTGGTTTAGAAAATCTGGCTAACCATGTTTCTGGATCTCAGCAGTTACATTGGTGTGTAAAATGTTATAAAACACTGATAGAAATGATGATCAAAACTACAAAAAACTGTAATAAAAACAGAATTTTTCATTATGTGCTCGATACAGGGAAACTTACACCTTACAGGACTATCAACTTTTTAGGAATTTGACCACTTAATCACTTGGGACCACAAAAACAAGGATGTTTTTGGGTTAAGATCACTAGTTTGACTGGACTCAAACCCATTAGACTAATGGCCAGATCAGCAAAGGAAAAGGAAATATAAATTATTATGAATTTATTCTTCCTTTCATTCATTCTTCCTTTCATACATTTTCCCTTTTCTCCCCGTCCCTCCTTTCTTCATCCCTACCTCCCCTCTTTAAGTCAATCCATTATTTCTTTCTTTCCATTCACCCTCCTCTTCTTCACCCATTCCTCTCCTGTCACATCAACATCCATCAGTCTTTCCATTTCTCTACATCTCATCTGCCTTTTTTTTTTTTTTCAGCTGAATTCGCCCCGTCCATTCATCTCTCCTTCCTCCTCCTGGCGCTCGTCCCCAGCTTTCCAGTTTGATCTATCCTTCTTATCCACTTTCCTGATTTCCTCCGTCTTTCTTTCCACATTTTACACATCTTTACATCTCAATCCATCTTGCAGATCCATTCTTCCCCACCCACTCACGCTCCTTCTCAGGTCTATGCCAGTATACAGATTGCCAGGCAAAGCATTTTTTGCGGCCAGCTGGCACAGAAACTCTTGCTGGCAACATTTTTTTTTTTTCTGTACAGTAAAATGGAAATCTTACACAGGAAACAATTGGCACCGTCCGTTTCTATTGGATTCAAACTAATCTGAACCCATGAGGACGAGCTCAATGCCAGCTTTTAGTAATGAAATTAGAAATGGAAGATGCTCAGTTCTAATCCAGGTGTAATAACATTAAGTGCTGAGCAATGACTATAAGTCTTTAAGTAAGTCAGCACACAAGCGTGCCCAAGGTGCATTAAGGAATTTACAGTAAAATATCTGTATCTTTTATCTTTACTTGAGAAGTGTGGTAGTTCATTCTTTATTTAGTGTGCTCTTATAAAAAGGGAAGAAATGTCTTTGGTTTTGATTATTTAACTTGTTTTGGATGGTTTAAGCATTTCCACTGCAGAGGGGAAAAGATCAGAGTTCTGGTGGCACCATCCATTTCCATATTAACTTGAAGGCCTGGTTTATTGCCATGTTCATATAGTGGAAAATACACTGAAGTGCCAGTCTGTGTCTCTCTCTAACTTTGACGCTCGGAGCAACAGAAGGAAAAAAGAAGGATGCCAGAATATGAAAGGAGGAGAGAGGAAAAACAATCTCTCCTTTTCTGACTCATCTCTCCATCTCATCCTGCCTTCGTCCTGAAGGCAAAGTGCCGCCCAGGTGTAATGGGTACTGTGTTCACCTGCCTGTGCGGATTAACCTCCTCGCTCACACACACATACACACACTGAAAGAAAGATCTGACAAACCATCAGACCGTTTGCCCACTGGCCTCAGCAGCTACTAGGTTTGCCACTTAAATTCCACCAAAACAAAAAGGAACCTCTAGGCTGAAGTTACACCAATATACATATTGTTTTGACAATTTTGGCATTTTAATAAAATCTAATGACAAATTGTTCTCTGCCACTATGATCAGACAATCTTACTGAACCAGCGTCAGTCTGTGAAACCTGCTGACAAGCTGAAAACACTCTCATCAGGCTTTATTTATTATCATACAGGAAAAATTATCCCTGCCTCCCAAGCACAGACACACTAACACACACACACATACACACACACACACACACCTCTATTCCCAACTAGCACCTTGAATATTATGTTTAATAATTGAAGAGAATGAAAACACTGCAGCAGTAAAAGTACAACAGCCACTGGCTGCTGCACACACACACGCACACAACATCTGACATCATACCACTAAAAAGTATTTTTCATTTCCATAAAACAAGCACAAATTGTTGCACGCAGACAAAAACACACACACACACTCGATAAAAATAGAAATGGAGGGTACAGAGCAGTCCTTCACACTACCTGTGCATGCATGTCCACAGAGGAACACGCATGCATCCTATCTACAATCATACAAGCACTTAAATACAAATACACAATTAGAAACATGCAGGCAACCATGCACAGACAAACACACACACACACACACACACACACACACACTTGTGCCTAAAAAGCCAAACTGTCCTGTAAGCCTGCCAACAGACATGCAAGGACACAGATTCCCTCCTGGTATTTTTTCTCTCTCTCTCTCTCTCTCTCTCTTTCTGTCTCTTTCTCTCTCACACATGTACATGAACAAAATAACAAATAAACAAACATACAAACACAGCTGGCAACTGCATCTCCTACAAAATGCACACTTCAAAATTACTGCAAACAAACACAATGAAATGAAGAAACTGTCACACAAACGCAGCAATATATTTATGTACACACACAACCAGACACTTGTGTCTCATACATGTGTACCTGATACATGTATGAGACTGCCGACGAGAACCAGTAACCATACAATCCCACTTTTTTTTCCCCAAACATACACACGGTCTTGCTCTCTCTCTCTAGCTTTTTCACACACACGCTAGCTCTGATGTCACACAGCTTGCCTGGAGTACAGTAGATGATAGATTGCATCTAGCAGCCCCAGAAACGGACAGACAGTGTGGTTATTGTTCAGCTGGTATGATTCAGTGCCGGGACAAACCATGTAGAGCGGCAAGGAGATATGAGACAGCACACACTTGATGTTTAGATAGGCTTGTAGCTCAATAGGCATATTATATTATACCTTGTTATGACCATTTTGTTCAGATTTTAGACAGAAATTAAGAGCAGTAGCAATGTGTCATTTTAGCATTAAACCCTGTTCAGTTGCAATGGATTTATTTTCAGTATGAGAGTATGATGCAGTGGAAACAGTGATGCTGATTTGACCCCCGGATGTCAAGGTTACAATCATGAATGCCGACTGCTGCTTGCCTTCTGCTTGAGCTCGTCTATATATTAAATGCAAACTGACCACCTTTTGGAGTGACATGCGGAACAGACAGAAAGAGAGAGAAAAGTAATGTACTATATGTATGAGAACAAAATAACTAAAGAGACATAAAGCAGGACAGAAACAAAGACAGAGAGTAAAGCTTTCCTTTAGCATTCCAGAAATTCCTTCATCTCTTCTTTTTTTTTGTGCTTCACTTTCTTTCTGCGTGAAACATTGTACTAACCTGCTGTGATCAAAGAGGTGGAACGAATCAGGTGCACAGACTCACACACACACTCACTTGCACACAACAGAAACCAACGCGAGGCACTAAAAGTGACAGACAGACAACACTGACCACAGTATTAGGCTGAATAAAGCGGGCATCTGTATTCAGATCAATAGATTTGGTCAGACCAGGGTGTGTCCATTCTATTCGTTCTGTGGCAAAGCTGCTCCACAGGCCCAGATGGAGGGTGAGGAGAGAGAAGAAAAAGAGAGGGGGACAGTGAAAGAGAGGGGAGTCCAAAAGCGTGAGTGAAATGGCGAGACAAAGAAAAAGAGAGACTGGTGAGAAAGACACGGGGAGTGTGATGGCAATGAGTAGAAGGTGAGGTAAGACAAGTTATTACTGGATGTAGGAGGCGAAAGCAACTGGCAGTACAGAGGGAGAGAATAATAATTAAAAGCACAGTGGGGAAGCTACAAAAAAGTGCCTCCCATCTGACTGCGGACATGCAAATTTTCTACTGTATATATGCCCAAATGAATTTGATAGTTTTTTCACTTTTCTGCAGACAGAGTGTAGCAATGTAGAAATGAGAAAGCGAGGCTTGCTAACATTGTAGCCTCTTCCCTCTTGTCACTTTGGTATCTTAGGTAAGAAACATCACACAAAGGTTGGTAGACATGAACATGAATTATGTGGTCTACTGATGTCACATAAAATATTTTCTTTACAGGCAGCCAATCTAAAAAAAAAAAGCTCTAAAAAACGACAGTACACAGACAAAGTTGGCAACTCTCTGGTGAACGTAGTGGAGCATTTAGCAGATAGCGCCAGATATTTCCCTCAGGAGTTGGTGGAGACCAAACCAGAGCTAAAAGAAGAGTTAATATTGGACTCACATTCATCAGGTGGCCTGAAACACGACTCCAAAGTAATGCAAATGTTGCATGTCTGCTGGATGTGTAAATAGGCAACTGTTTTTTAACAAGTTTGCCATAAGAGTTCAATATGGTGATAATACGCAGAGTTTACAGCTTGTTCCTCTGACCATAAAGTCCTTTAATGCATTTAATGCAGCTTTAAATTTTAGTCCATTAATTGTTACTTGATTTATTTTAAATCAGTAATCTCATCAGATTCCCAGAGCCCAAGGTGGCATCTTCAAATGTTGTCCAACCAACAGTCAAAAACAAAAAGGTATTTAACTTGCAACTACTGTATATGACACAAAGAAAAGCAGCAAATTCTTTTTGGCATCTTTGACTGATAAGTGACTTAAATGAATAATCTATCAATTGTGGTAGTTGTTGATTAATCTTGGTCTTGGTCACTCAATGAGAGTTTTACCTGGTTAAATAAAGGATAAGAAGAAGAATAATAGCTCTGAACTAGAACCACAGGCGATAGTGGGCTGGGGTCTCATTATTAGACCTGATTTGAATCACAATTGTGTTACTGTAATGAGTTTTAGAAATAGACATCTTTATAGTAAATGGATATTTATGTGTATGACAGTGTTATATTTTATTCTAACAATCATTTATTGGATCTTGTTTGCAAAGATCTGTATCTAACAAGTTCATACATGAGATAAGAATGTCGTTATTTTGGTTCTGAATGTATGGTGACACATTGTGGGGTTATGAAAGGAAAGGAGTCATGCAGAGGAGTACAGGAAGGGACTAAGACGTAGGCAGGAGGAAGAGAGGTGAAGATAGCAGGCCGGGCATCAAGGAGGAGGCGAAGAAGTGTAGAGAAACGAAGGCGGGAGAGAAGAAGGAAGGGTGGAGTTGAGATGTACATTCCTCAGCAGGGGCGTGACCCCGTCCGCTTGTATGTGTGTGTACGCGTGTGTCTGTATGCATATATATCCCAAAATTACTGGGAGGTAACTTAATTCGATTTCTAACACAACAATGATGGCAAAGAAAGAAAGAGAGGGAAGAAAGAAGGTAGGTGGGAGGGAGGAGAGAGAAAGTGAGAGCTGACTCACCATGTGATGACAGAAATAGACGAAGAGAGGGAGAATGAGTAAGAGGAGAGAAAAAAAAAAAAGGAGCAAAGGGACAGAAAAAAAGCCAGAACAAGGGAGGGGAAAAAGATTGAAGAGAAGGAAAGTGACGGGATAATGAGAGCAGAAAATGAAAACGATGCCTTGAGTTAAAAGGGGTGAGAAAGGAAATGAAAGTGAAAAAGATTAAGAAAGAGATTATAACACGTATTTCCCAACATTTAGAGATCAGAAAATATTCTTACATGTCTTAACGTGTATTCACTCACTATAACAGCACACACACCCAAATAGGAGTGTGTGTGTGCAACTGTGACAGCAATTTTTCTAGGGCTGGCAGCGGGCCAACCACATGATAGATTGATCAATTTATCATCTGTGCCTTTGTTCTCTCTCACACACAGCATCACTTTGAATAAATGTGCAACCACAACACACACACACACACACACACACATTTCGACACACACCAAACTGGCGATTTAATATCTGGTGATGTCATTTCACAACTTCCCGTCCTTTTCCGCATATTTCTTTCTTTCTTACATTTGTCTTGAGAGTAACATCAAAGCACCAAATCAACGCACTCCTGCAGCGATAAGAGCACCTATTAATGGCTGGAACGTAAATGTGATTATTTTCTTAATTTAGGAATTAAGGAGGCGAGGGAGGACTGAACACTTTCTGTGCTTGTTTCACCATGACAGCATGTGGGTTTTCATCTTAAGTGAGAAAGCACATGCACTCATACATGAGAATAAATCACTGTGAGGCAGCGAGTGGCTGCCAGTGTGTATGTGTGCATGTAATCTCTTGTATAATATTCCAGCCTCCTACCAGACTAGCTGTGTCTCCGTCTCATCCAGATGGCTTCTCAACTAATAGACAGCTGGGAGTCCCCAACCAGGCAGCCCGCTTCATCTGTTTACCCGTCTTTGAGGCCGTCTTACAGCAGCAGCGAGACAAATCCAGCAGAACAGTCCATAAAATTATCAGGATGTGCTCTTGTTTGTGCCAGTGTGACAAACAGAGTAGAATGACAAAATCAAAGTGGTGAGGATAAACCTCTTCTCCAGCCAAAGCTAAATATCAGAGTTTGGGCTGAAGTAAGGTCATCATTTAACTTAATATTCAACCATCTGAGAAGTCGTCCGATGGAAACTGTTTCGAAAAAGGGCAGGCGCTGATTGGTCCGAACCACCGCTGGTTCAGACACACGCGCATAAATTGAAGGCTGACAAGATGGATTGTCGCGTGATGTCGTGATGTTGTGATCTCGCGAACCCAGCTGCCTTGCAAGGTAAAGAAAATCCAGCTCCTGGATCAGCTACAATAATGAGGAAATTAACCCAACCCTGGTCAGGAAATTAATATTGATTTATTGCTCCATCCATTTCTATTCATTTGTTACTTGGCTTTGACTCTGAGCTACAAACAAAGACAGTCTAAATATATTGTATAGTATATTGTGTCCCCCAGAAAGACACACACACACACACACTTTTGTACCTACCTGTGTTTCCTCCTGCACCACTCTGTACTGTTCCTTCCAGACGGCCATCTTTGTGGCTTCGTCCTTCCTTACCGCTCTCTCCTTCTTCAGCTCTGGACTCCAAAACGTCTTGATAGAGTTCATAGAGGAGCTCAACTTGGACTCTTTAGCCTCCAGCTACAAGAAACCAACATTAAACATTTTGAATATAATAAATGTTTAGTATTTGTATTAAGAGCTCCCTCTCTTTTTAACACTTGACTCCAAAATTTCTCAATGTTCACACACATTTAGAAGACTAGATTGTGATTATTAGGTTATAATTGAATCACTGTTTATTATCTAAGCAAACAAAGAGCAATATAAAATACCATAAACTGTAAAATACATGGATCTATCTTGGTCTTAGTAAGTGTTTGTGTGCAAGTGTCCTCACCTCTCTGCGTAGAAGTTCATTCTCTCTCAGCACTTCTCTCAGTTGTGTCTGTAGGTCTGACATGGCACCCTCCCTCACCTGGTAGCACACACACAAACACACACACACACAGTACAAGTCAGGAAAATATCATTTTGTGTTCTTACATCATAAACATTTTATCTGTCACTGTTAACAGCCAGTGACAGCAGATCCCAGAACAACATCATTTAAATATGGAAAGCCCCTCGTGCACAACCTTTTGAGACTGTTTCTGTAATTATGACTTATCAAGACCAAATATGCATGCAAATATTTATGATCGACCCACAAGAGGTTATTTTATGCTGAAGCCCTTTTTTCAAGAGAAGCTGGCATTTGTATACACAGTTCCACATTATGGCACACACCTCACTCCAATATTAATGAGAAGCTGCTCCCCATAAAAAAATGTTTGATTCTGCTTGACATCAGATCCGTAGTGCATTAATGAATTAAAAATATCTTGGATGCATTTTTAATCAACAAGCAGAGTCTGTTTTGGTTTCCAAAGAGTTATTTTAGTAGCCAGCTGACACTTGTGCACAGAGAGTCTTACAGCACTGCGAGTGCAAAGGTAGAGCAGCTTTAAAATACAGAGTAATACAGAGAGTAATTTGAGGTCTTTGGTCTTCTTTTTTAGAGCTATTTTCCTTTCAAAGGCCTTTAAAAGGAACATTTTGTCACCATGAGGTGGCCAGGTAATCAGCTGAGACTTCGGCAAGTTACAGCTCCCGTCCAAGAAATAGTCCAGCACATAACGCCCCCATAAAACTGCAATTTGACGTTTTTACACACAAACAAACAAACACAGACAAACAAGATGTTAATTAGTGAGTTTTAGAGGTGGATTACCTTTGGACAGAGCTGTTTCCCCTCGTTTCCAGTCTTTATGCTAAGATAAGCTAACCCTCTTAGGGCTCATATATCTAGAGTGGTATAGATCTTAGACATACGCTGCCCAAATTGTAAACAGAGGAACAAAATGACCACATTTTGTTGGATACAAGTGCAGATAGTGAAAAAAAATCAAAACATAAATCAGTGCCTCACCTGTCTCATGGAGTGGGGCACAGTGGCAGCCTGTGCAGGCTGGCTTTGCAGCTCCCCCCCAAACGCTATTGCGTCACTGGGCATAACCGCACCGCCACCTCCAGTGTTTATATTAGGAGTGCTTCCCATGATGGCAGCTCGCACCCCATAGGGAACCCTGGCCCCGGCCCTGCCCAGCGTCATGGTGCTTTTGGGCAGCGAGGGATTGAGCCCACTACCCAGGCTCCCGAGGCCGACTGGGTCTTCAGCTGTGTCAGTGAAATACATAGGACCGCCTGTGGCGTAGGCAGCATTAAGAGACTGAATATTCTCCATGGACAGGGTTTTACCAGAGCCAGTAAGTCCACCAGTGGAGCTGCTGCTGCTGTTTCTCCGATGTCCAAGGCGGGGGGAGCGAGGGAGTCGTGGGGAGCGGCCAGGACTCCCAGACACTGACCCATTACCATTGGATCCAACATCCAGCTTGGACACAGAACGTGAGCTACCGTACATGATGAAAGACTATGGGGTTTATACTGTAGGAATAAAAGAGCGTCTGGATCAGATTAATGAATCAGGTGACAGTCCAAAAGGTCAAAAAGTAAGGGGTGATACAATAGTCCAGAGAGTCAGCTGGTGTCCAGAGAGATATACTCATGAACAATCAGACAGCCCTAGAGAAAACGTGGTTAGGGGCCTATTCACTTACAACATGCTTAAAGTTAAACAAGGAGATCAGTAGAAGCAATAAATGGAAAATCAATGTCCAAAAAACTCTGAAATGCGAAGCGTAAAAGCTGAAAACACAAACTCCTGTCAGTCTTCTACTGTAGTCCTTCTTGACTTGAAATATCCTGATGCAGTGTTGACATAGCTGTGATCAAAGCCTTTCCAACACCCTCACTGTAATCCATGGACTTTGTTAGAAAGCAGTAATCAATACAGCATTCCCTTAGATGAAGGCAGCAAGTTAATCCACAAGGCCTGGGGATGATAAGATCACCTAGAAAGAAAGAAAGAGAGACAATGACTTAGTGATCAGAAAAACAAAGACATATTGCAGATTTTGACCATGTTATGGTTTTGATTAACCTACTTTTGAGAAACAGACTAGTTTCACCTCTGCATGTACAGTATTTCCTTTGTGCACTGTTGTAGAAGTGAAAGAAGGAGCCAACTAACCCATTAGTCACTCGACAGAAATTTTTTTGTGATCAATTAAACGTACAAGTTGCATTATGTAAAATTACCAAATATTTGCAGGGCCACAGCTTATCATACTCGATGATTTTCTTCGTTTTATATAAACTGAAATTGAATCTCTTTGGGTGTTTTAACTGTTTGTTAGACAAAATACAATTTACATCCTTTTGGGCTCTGGCAATGTGCACTTGATAATATGATTGACATTTCGACAAACAGGCCGACAGACTGACAGTGTCATCCCATGTGGCTAGCGTGGCTAAAGAGGTTTATCGCAGCTTTACATCGCAGTACTTACAAGCTGTGTGTGTAGTAGGGATTAGGGCTGCTGCCACAATTATTTTCAATTATTTTCATTATCGATTCATCTGCCAATGACTTTCTCAGTTAATCGATTGATTTGACCGTTATAATCTAGTCTTTTGTCCGACCAACAGTCCAAAACTCAAAGATGTTCAATTTAATATTTGTATAACAAAGAAAAGCATTAAAGTTTTTGGCATTTTTCTTTAGAAATTGAATAGTTGCAGATTCATTGCTGCAGCTCTAGTAGGGATACAACAATCCAACTTTTTCTCCTCTGACGCCGATCCCGAAACCTCAACCAGTGTTCTTTTTTTCCAAATTTAAGGTCTGTGTATCTGCATACACTGCGTCAAACTCTTTGGGATAATTTTTAGGAAAGGTAAAACTAAGTCAGCAGCCTGCCATGACTGAATGAATATAACAGAAGACGGCAGGAACACCGGATTTTATAACGACACTGACAAAGAAAACTGTATTTAACGTGGATCAGTCATGCCTGCCAATACCCGATCTGCTTAATAAGGTCAGTACCGGCATTGCTCCCGATCCAGCTTCTCAGATCAGTGTAGCAGACAATCTTCATAGCACACTGAGCAGCCAGAAGTAAAACTGCCATGAATCATCTCGTAGGTTAACATCAGGTTAAAGAAAGAGCTTACAGGACAGAGAGTGTTTCCTGATACTGATGCATGTACAGTACTGTAGTCATATCATATGGCACAGACATCATTTACAACTTCTATGCATTTAAACACAGATATCATAAAGCATAAATGCATACTGGTGGTTATTCATGTTTGTGCATACAGCTACCCCCCATCTCTCTCAACTCTCTTCATATCTAGGTCATGAATGCCGTGCTGTATCAGCCCAAAAAAAAAAAAAATCACTCAAGGATAACCAAAACTCACTGACCTGGACACACATACAGTTCATAGTAAGGGTGATAACCACAACAACATGTTGCATTGGCTGCCATAAACTCGGCCACAAGCATCACCCGATGTGTCAGTTCATATGACCACACAGGCTGCTTTGTCTCTCCACCGCCCATTACGCCCTCTTCTTCAGATCACATTCTGTCCTCAACCCCTTGCAACTACATCAAAGTTACTGTCCTGAAGCTGTACTAAACTCCAGATAAGATTCAATCAGTTGACTTATTATTCATACAAGCTAATAATCAGTTTGCCTGCTGTATGAATAACACGTATTATAAATAGAATAATCCATGTTTTTTAAAATTTAGTCAATTAAATCTTGTTATTTATCCAATTTCATTCTGAAATAAAAATGTGGAAAGAAAACAAAATTTAAAAAAAACAAAAAACAAACGATAAATAAATGCCCCTCTGTCCTATCCCTGTTAATTATGAGTCACACTGGATAGAAGGATTAGCAACAGTAGATGCCAAAAATGTAAACTGTAATGCTACGTATCAAGTAAAGCAGACGCACCGTGAAATAGTGTTTTTGTCGAGCTTTTATAGCACGTTAATAGTGTTTCAGTGCATGTGTGAAGTAAATATTCTAAATATTAGAGTTGATTAAGTCAATCAGGTCAAAGAAACCTTATTATTAACACAGCTGGAACAAATAATTAAACATGTAATTCAACACTTTTCATGACATACTTTAACCATCGTGCCCTTCTGTGTACTCCATTCAAACAGTAATCAGTATATATCAGTAATATCTGGATTCTCTTTGGCACATGAGCTCAAACATGTTGTTAATAAATGTCTCAAAGGATGTTGATATTTCCAGCTTTCTGTTGTGAATGCTCTTCATTGCTCAGGCTCTCTGAACTATCCGCCGTGCACTATGCACTTTAAATTTGATTAGCTGTGCAAAGGTGGAGAGAGTTTCAGACATTTAAAAACTTTGGTGTGAATACTTGTCAAAGTAAGATAAATATATTAAAAGTAGTTATGATATGCAGCCTAATGTGTTGTCAGTTACTCTGTCAGTACTTTTAAAAATGCAATTTTCAATTTACAAGCGGCCGGTCAACAGTCTTTTGTCCCGGTATCCACGGAGACAGTGATGTCATCCTCAGGCCAGTAGACAGACATTGGCCATCTGATCCACACTCTCCCATTACTGGAATGACCCAAATTTACAACACATACAAGGATAAAAATCTATCTGGCTTCTTTCTTCTCTGCAGAAATATTTACCCTCTAGTGCTTACATACTGTAGTGTTGACATTGACACTCCTTAATACTGCACTACTGCTTGTATTGTTAGTGATCTAGGGAAAAACTTTTTTCTTCTGTTGCATTCACATTCACTCTTGAGCTTCAGTTAAATGTTTACGCGTCTAGGCCAATATCCACTATTGCTTATACTGCATAATACGAGCAAGTATTAGCAGTAGCTAGTATTCGTTGCCTTCGTTGGTTAGGTTGGTTAGGTCTAAGCATGAGGCGTGAGATGGTTAGAATTAGGGTAAAAATTTTAGGGTGTGAGCCAATCAGAGGCAGAATGCGAGTGGGAAGACAAATTACGCGTTTTATCTCCCCGCGCTACTACTTTGGGACCTGACCCAGACCTTTAACAGCCCTGCAGAAGTTTATCTTTCTAATAAATGTTCAGCGAGGCACAGATCTTTGGCCAGGGAGATGTTACTGACAGCCAGTCAGTTACAGTCACACACACACACACACACACACACACACACACACACACACGCACACACTCAAACAGAAGCAGGGACCATCTGCTATATCTCCCCTCAGGACAAAAACACACACCTGGATAGAAACAGGCCAGGACCCTGCCTCTAGCACACAGCTACACACACACACACACATACACACACCCACACAAACAACTGTGCAGATATACACAATCAGTCAAACAACACAGATACATACAGTATACAGTAGATATTATCAACACACATACAAACAAAAACAAAATGACATCACATCGACAGATGCACACAGGCGAACACACGAGTGGCCATGAGTGCAGTGATCATGTCACTAACAACACACACACATCTAATGCTTCATTTGAAGCCAATATGAGACTGCAGAGACAGACAGAGAGTGTGTGTGTGTGTGTTTGGGGCATTCCTCCTCCTCCCCTGTGGACCTGCTGACCTGTAGATAATGTACATGCTCGTGTCCCAATTCTCCCTGTGATGCAAAAAAAAAAAATGTATGTCTAGCTTCTTTTTAAGCCTTCATTTACCCATTTATAGAGCACACACAAGGCTCTTTTTCAGCCATGACTTGCCCCTCCACACTAGGCTCTGGTGAAAGGTTATAGAAAGAAGCTGGACCCTGTCCCAGCATGCATTGGACAAGAGGCGGGGTACACTCTTGACACGTTACCATCTATCACATGGCTAAACACACAGGTACACTTCTTTTATTTTTATTGGCTTGAGGACCTCATGGAAACCACAACACACACCATGTTGTGTTCAAAAAAATTTAATAATTTTTTGTGGTGGTTTCAGACCCTGAGAGGGTTTGGGGATGAGGGTCAACAAACAGAACTGAGAGTCCGATACAAATAATAACCTTGAGCACATAGTTTCACATGAAGCCACCACACTGAATCTGCACTTTCAAGTGAATTTCCAAGAAGACTGGGAACACGCACATACACACACACACCTCTGATGCAGTAGGCATCATGAGATCTAGCAAACATTAGCATATGACTGTCCAAGACCCGTCTATCAACAGGCCAGCGTCCCTCTCTCACTTTCACACATAGGTGAAAGTGAAAAAGAAATGTGGTGCCACCGTAACAAACATCTGTTAAACACTGAAACATTCAGGTTCATAAAAGTTCATTCCTTTTTTTTTTTTAAATTATAATATTTTTTTCTTTTTTCAGCTCTCAACCACATGTCACAGTCTTCATTAGCAGATGGACTTTGCTGCGGTTGAAAGCTCCAACAAAAGCTAGTAAGTGTATGTTCAGGTTAATTTTTTTTTTTTCAAATGCAAATTCATGTTTGCTGTGCAATGCTACTTGATGTGCCACTGTGCAAATGTAGGGTTTCCTGCTAAAACATGTTATGGCAGTTGTGATCAGTGATCTAGTGCTGCAACTAACATTTGTTTTCATTATCGATTCATTTACAGATTATTTTCTCGATGAATTGTTTGATCAAAAAAGCTCATCACAATTTTCCAGAGCCCTTGTTTTGTCTGACAAACAAGTCCAAAGTCCAGAGATATTCAGTTTACTATCATAGGAGATAAAGAAAACTAGAATATATTCATATTTTAGAGGCTGGAACCAGAGAGGTTTTTTTGCTCAAAAGAGTGTTTTAACAATTAATCCATTTTTAAAAGTAATTTTCTGTCCTTAACTGACGGACTGAATCGCATACTTCTAATTTTTACTTTTAGTACGTACTGCAGCTGCCCTTACAAAGTGGGGGGCAAAGTTGGGACATACTACTTTATCTGTCATTGCGGCTTCCGTCGTTTCACTGTCAATGCGCGGTCATTGGTCTGTTCTCTCTCGGCGGCTCAGTCGATGTGATGTATCTTCTGCTGTGCAGAGGATTGTGGGGCAGAATAGCCAGAACAGCATGCTGGCTTGCACACTACAAAATGCGACCGGATGTAGTAGGACATCCTGGTAATTTTGGCAAAATGCACATAATGACATAATACAGGAAACACCAATACATACAACGCCCTGTATTTCATCCTCTACCTCCGTGGACTGGTCCTACAGTAAACAGCCATGTTGCTTGTGTCATCAGTCCTCCACACACTCCTTCCTCCTCACACACATGCACACAATGTTGTCTTAAGCCTCATAAAATCCTAGAATATCACACTGGGCTACCAAGCAAGTCTCCATGGTTGAATGCCAAAGTAAGTGTACTCATGCAGATATCCAGTATGTGGTGGCACAGCAGAAAACAGACTCATAACAAAGACACAGAGGTAACCATAAAGCTTTTAGAGCCAAGCAGATATGACGGGCAGCAGCACTAAGTTCTCTTTATATATAAGGTACTAATTTGAGAGGTGGATGATGTTTGATTCAAATACTTACACCTGTATTCCTCATTTTCTTCTTCCCATTGTGCTGCCTCCTACCTCTAATTGCTTCTTTCCCTTTCTGACTCTCACTTGTCTCCCAGATGCTGTCACTGACGCTCAGCGCCCCTCTCTTTCTCCATCAGCATTCCTGAAGGTGTTCAGCCTGTTCTATTTATGTGACAACCACACATTCGTCTATCACACCGCACAATACAACACACGCGCGCACACACACACACGGACACACACCACTCAACCTATACTTAGCCAGCTGGTGTTTCAGAGCGGGAGCCGAATTTGACAAAGTTCGTCTATCGCCTGGGGATCGGGACTCATAAAAACACATTATAATCATGTTGAATATTATCGTTCTCCATTACTCTCTGTTCCTGTCAGGCTCATTGTGATATGATGTGGCTGGAAAGGACTCACTGGTGCTGTCTGGGGTTACACATCTCACTGAAAGTCATCTCAACAGCCCTGCTGAAGGGGAGAGCCGCACTTGTTCTGCACCTACGCCTTTGGAAGATTTACAGTGATGACCCACCATTCACCAGATTCAGCTTTACTGATGCTTTATCAGGCCAATGTATCTGAAATCAGACTGCTATTTGTTCCTCAATAGTATTACTATTACATCATATTAAATACAAGACAAAAGCAAAACTATGTAGCAGCTCATGTGTTGCCCAGATCAAACACAGCTTTCTCGCTTGTTTATGATGCATTTAGGTTTACTAGGACTTATTTTGCACTGCTGTGCAATACATGACTCATCCAATGTTGCCATTTGGGTTGAAGTAATGTATCATTAGTGGTTTGGCTTGGTCTCACATGCAGACACAAGATATTGTTTCCATGTCAGGGCATGATATTGATGACAAATTATAATACCAGTTGTCGAATGATTTATGCATTTTTAACTGAATTGCAACACATGAAAAAATCATCATCTGTGACACTGAATAATGTGTTAGGCAGAAGATGTCTGAGCAAGATACAGATTTTGCCTCACCAGACTGACTGCGCTACTTGTAACTTCACTCTGTGCCACTGGACCAATCAGCGATAAGACATATAACATGGTTCAGACACTGGAAAGCACAACACTGATAAGAGACAGATAGCATCAGCTCCCGTCTATTGTGTACTTCAGGAAATTAATCCAAGATGCAGGCTGGGCAAACAAAACACACATACAATCAGGAGTTAACACACACACACACACCCACACGGACAGAAGTACACCAATGCCATCCACATGCAGACATACACCACACATTTATCTAATCATGTCTGCTGCTTACATAACAAATGAGGAAAATGTACTGTTGAGAGTTGACAATTAACACTAAAGACGGGGAAGCACAAAACTAATTCAGGAGTGTGTAGTAGTTAATGGAAGTGAGAGTGTGACTCCCCCAGGCCGGTCCTGTAAAGAGGAATGAGCTCGTACAGTCAGCTTGCCGGGTTAAAAAGGACGAAGTGAGTTGAGAAGGTGACCTCAACATCCCCTGAAAAATCTATCTATCTATCTTGTTAACAGTTACCAACACAATGAGGTTATAGAAATAAACCCTACCCCTGGCAAAGTGATAAAAACTACTTGAATAAATAATAAATAACAAACCAGGCGCTAAAGATTCAATGGTCTTGTGATAAAATTTAGTTCTGGGAAGTGATTTAAACAAGCTCTTTGTCTTTGTGAGGCTAAGTTCCTCGTGTTGTTCCAAAGTCTTGAGCCCTCAAGGCAAACGTTGTTACCTTTGATGTTGGGCCTGGAGACAGGGGAGTCAGTAGGCTCTCAGTGCAGATTCACTGGGGATCAAAAGTTCAGAAAGATATACGGGCCGGGTCATGCCAAGTTTAAAAAAAAAAAAGTAAAATAAACTCTAAAACAAGTGGAAGAGCCCAATAGTATGAGTGCACAGTAAAGTCAGGCTAAGGTGTGCAGAGGCTGGACATTTAAAAATGTCCAGTGTTTACAGTAGCTGGTGGAAGGAAGCAGCTCTGACTCGCTGTTCCCGGAGGAGGGGCGGTGCAGAGACATGGAGCTGTGGGCGGAACACTGAGGAAATCACGGCCCCCCACCCCCCCAACCCCCCCTCTAGTACACCCGTTCCCAGTACACCCCCCTTTGAGCATTGCAAAACACACGATGTCATTCTTTTTTTCTTTTTTTTTTCTCGACTGAGTGGCTTTGCGTGCTGTCTGACAGCTGGGAAAGACGTGGCTTGTTGACAGTCCTGTGCGGATATGGCAGCATTTACAACATCATTTTAGGAAAAAGTGCCTGGAAAAAGTTCAGAACAGAGAGAACTTTATGGAGTCTCCATTATGGCAAGAGATGAAAACTACACTTTACTAACAAAGGCACACTTTAAGCCCCTAAAGGCATATTATGGCGATACCAGAGGAGATAAAGCTACCATGAAGCAGAATAAGGTCACTGAATTGGCGCTGTAAAAGAATATTATAGGAATATGACGGCAATTATGTGGCTCTGAGAGTACACAAGGCTGTCAGCAGCACTTCATCTGCCGTCCGCAACACAGTGAACAGATTGATAATCGCATTTAGAGGTACAGAGACGAGACATAGTGTTATTAGCCTGCTATTCCCGGGAAAGCCTCGGGCTGTACAGCTATATTGGTTTATTGAACACAACGGGAGGAAACGTTGCTGAATTGTCGCCTGCAAAAAAATAAAAATAAACACAAAACGTATCGTAATGACAGTCTGGACAAAACACCGCTTTAATGTAGGTCTTAACAGCTGACCTGAAACTGCTGTACCTCAAAGTAGGCATCAAATTTTAATTATGTTATTGCTGATGTTCTCGGCTGCAACGAGCCACACAAAACACAGACATGTGAGGTAGGACGAGAAGTGCCCAACATGAGACAGACACACACACACACACACACACAGAGACAGACAGACACACACATACACACATACACACACGAAGCCTATGAAACATGTATGTGTACACGCACCCAGTCAGACTGCCAGCTAAGTTCCACAATACTCACTGCGGCTGGGTTCACTTCAAGCAGCAACGTTGCTGCCCTCGGTTGTGAAATACGCTCTGTTAAGAAAAAAAAAAAGGGCCAGTCACATATCCTCTTCAGTTATTCCGCCGCTGTCAAACCTTTCAATTGACGTTTCGTAACGTAACAGTCGGTCAGCCGAGGTGAAACGCTCCCTTTCGTCTGTATCTGGTTCTCTGTCCTGTCTATCTCTTCCGTCTATCTTTCCCTCTTTTCCGTCTTTGCCAGCTCTACCACTGGTGGCTTCCCCACGGCTCGGGCGCTCCCGTGACGTCACGACGGTGTAGCGCGCGCCCCCGAGACGTACCCCCCCCCCCCCCCCCCGCCTCCTACGCCCCCCATAATAATCCATATTTATTCTAAATCGCAATTAAATTATAGATTATAGACTACTTCTCATTTTGAAGTCTAATTCTTCATTATATATATTAACAATGTTTTCATAGCTTACCACCACTGAAGTACGCATTCTATGTATTGTATTTTCACTTTATTTTATCTTAAGTTTAGTAATATTATCAAGTGGGTTTTATTTTTTTCATCTTATGTACATTTACATGTTTTTATGTTCATTTTATGTCTTTTTTTATGTGTGTAAAGTACTTGGTGTATGTAATTTCTTTTGTTGTAAAGCGCTTTGAGCTGCATTTTTTGTATGAAAGGTGCCATACAAATAAAGTTATTAATCTTATTCTTCTTATTATTATTATTGTTATTATAGCCTGTATTACTGAACCCAGGAGTTGCCATGGAGAAAAATAAACTAATTTGTGCTCTCCATTTACTAATTTCCCAGCAAACATTGCTCCCTGGCCAAAACAACATAGAATGAAGCACATCAGATGTACAGGACTTTATTTTTTTCTTTTGTTTTTAGGTGAGACTTATGTATGTAGGAATTAGGGCTGCAATGATTAGTCAATTTGTCAATCGACAGAAAATTAATCTGCAACTATTTACAGATTAATCGATCATAAAAATAATTGTTTGTTGCAGCCCTAGTAGGAATTGTCACCTGGCTTTGAAGCCATCTCTTGGAGTCATGGGCTTATATGTTGCACACAACATTGCCTCCATTAAAGTATATATGACGTTTAAATGTGACATCTACCATCACAGTCTTTGGCTCCACCTGGTGCGAAGTTAAGTTTACTGCAGGATTGTAATGACGGTGCAGCCATAGCTCAGTGTGATTTATCATTTTCTTCTAAATAAAGCCTTTCATTTCATTCCTTAGAATTGAAATGCTTGTGTGATGTTTGTAATGTTACAGTGACCGTTTTCTCCAATAATAATGAAATCATAAAATGAAAATGAACGTTATCGTTTATGTAGCCTAAGGATGTTACGACTGCTTTAACACTATTCTCAAATAAAGAGTCAAACTTGCTAATTTCCTACTTCATAAACACATTACCCACATTACACATTTTTTTTCTCACATCTGTAAAACCGAAAATGCTTTATTTTAGACAAAAAGTCTGTAATTTCCACCTACGGCCTCAACAACAGAAGACATAGAGTAGTTGAATCATATGTGAAGTATTTATTCCTTAGGATTGTCCATGTGGTTTTTAAGACATCTGATATATTGGATTTCCTTTGTCTCACTATTTTGGCATCACAGTGCTGTTCAATGGATACCAAAGAATAAGTAAACCTGTACACATGTTCACTAACTCTAAAGTTTTGTATTTGTGGTGCCCCCTAGCAGCAGACTGTAGGAGGTCCTGAAAAAAGTAAGTCTGGTGAGTCTGAGCCATTTTTTTCCTTACAACTGGTACCCCCGACTCTCTTAATATATAAACATTTGTATAAATTCAGTACTGTAAGTTACAAGCAAGTAACTGATATTTCATTGATACCATCAGCACAACGTGAGCTACTTGAAAATGTATGCTGCTGTGATATCACATGACATAATAAAAAGTTATGAGACCAAGAAGTCAAAAGACAAAGTAAAATGGAACTTGAATTTTTCAACATTTTATCCATTTACCACAAAAACAAACTATGTGTGAATGATTACTATCTTCACATTTGTAGGGCAAGGCCTTAGGTAAAAACAACTACAACAATTAACTATCGCACAAAAAAGCAGAACTATTTACATTTTTATAACTGTCCATATTAGTGTCTTGGTGTGTCTTTATGTTGTTGTTTTTTCAATGGAAAACAATATTTTTGCCTGCCATGCCACTTCCACCAAGTTGATCCTGCTGTTCCTCAATTTCTGTCCAGTAATAAAATGTTTGCAAACATAATAAACCACCACCATTTTACTATATGCGTAATGTGCACATGGGCGCAGGAGGTAGGAACACGTCTTTTACATAGCTCAATAAACTTCAGAGAACTGCATGTTCCTTCCTCAGTCACACAAAATGCCAAACTTTGCCTTAGAGTTGCAAGGTAAGTAATCTCCACCTGTCTTCATCTGTGCCAAAGTGATTCATACATGTGTAATGTGAAATCACATGTAGGGATGGGGGGATATAGGAAATGCTCAAGTAAAGCATCAATAAGGAAGTGACATGTGACGTAAATAGCTCTGGGATTGCTATTTTTATTTTTCATGCATGTGTACAGATGTTCAAAAAGGATGCCAGACTTATCTGCATTAGCTATAATATATTTGGGTTAGTTTCAGCTGTCAGTTAACTGCTAACAGAGCCTGAAGAATCAAAACTGTTGCTATGGTTACAGACAATTTAATTTACCTTGACCCTTGATTTAAACAGTGACCAAAACTATATACATATACATTTTTAGAGACCCCTTCCAACTGAAATCAGTGTTGTATAATGTCACTGTCGGTGGTGGAAAGTAACTAATTGCATTTACTGAAGTACTGTGGTTAAGTACAATTTTGTACTTTACTTGAGTATTTCCATTTTATGCTACTTTATACTTCCACTCCACTACATTTCAGACGGAAATGTACTTTCTACTCCACTACATTTATTTGACAGCTTTAGTTACTTTTCAGATGAAGCTCTGACACAATGGATAATATAACAAGCTTTTAAAGTGCAACACATTGTTAAAGATGAAACCAGTGGTTTCCAACCTTTTTGAATTTGAAGAGAGAGAAACAACAGTCCACAATCCAAAGATATTAAATTTAATATCATGAAGGCTGAAGACACCAGAAAATATTAACATTTAAGAAGCTGGAACCAGGGCAGTTTAGCATTTTTTCTTTATGAAATAACTCAAAATGATGAATTGATTATCAAAATAGTTGCAGATTAATTTTCTGCCCTAATTCCTACATACTGTACATAATTCAATTCAATTTTATTTATATAGTGCCAAATCACAAAAAACATTATCTCAGGGCACTTTACACATAGAGCAGGTCGAGACCGTACTCAATTATTTACAGAAACCCAACAATTCCCTCCATGAGCAAGCACTTGGCGACAGCGGCAAGGAAAAACTCCCCTTTAACGGGAAGAAACCTCGAGCAGAACCGGGCTCTAGGTGGGCGGCCATCTGCCTTGACCGGTTGGGTTTACAAAGAAAGAAGGAGGGGGGGGGGGGGGGGGTCCGTTCAGGTCCTGGATCTTCCTGTGAGATGAGAAAGCACAGAGACTCCGGGGAAGAAGTCAAGTTAGTAACATGCATTAATGGTACATGAAAGCATACAAATGGAGAGGAGGAGAGAGGAGAGAGGAGCTCAGTGCATCATGGGAAGTCCCCCGGCAGTCTAGTCCTATAGCAGCATAACTAGGGGCTGGTCCAAGGCGAGCCTGGCCGGCCCTAACTATAAACTTTTACAAAAAGGAAAGTTTTAAGCCTACACTTAAACGTAGAGAGGGTGTCTGCCCCCCGGACTGAATCTGGGAGATGGTTCCACAGGAGAGGAGCCTGATAGCTGAAGGCCCTGCCTCCCATTCTACTTTTAGATATTCTAGGAAACACAAGTAAACCTGCATTTTGGGAGCACAGTGTTCTAGTGGGGTAATAAGGTACTATGAGCTCTTTAAGATATGATGGCGCCTGACCATTAAGAGCTTTATAAGTAAGGAGTATTTTAAATTCTATTCTGGATTTAACCAGAAGCCACTGTAGCGAAGCTAAAATAGGAGAAATATGATCTCTTTTCCTAGTTTTTGTTAATACATGTGCAGCTGTATTCTAGACCAGCTGGAGAGTCTTTAGGGTCTTGTTAGGGCAGCCTGACAATAAAGAATTACAATAATCCAACCTAGAAGTAACAAATGCATGGACTGCATCTTTTTGAGGCAGGATGTGCCTGATTTTTGCTATATTACGTAGGTGACAAAAAGCAGTCCTTGAAATTTGTTTTATATGGTGGCTGAAGGACATATCCTGGTCAAAGGTAACTCCCAGATTACTACACCTAACAGAATTACAATTTATTATGTTCATTTTACTTATTGTCCAATTCAAAATTAATATGCCAATTTAAAAATGTGGGAGGAAACCGGAGTACCCAGAGTAAACCCACGCGGACATGGGAGAATGATGTCATCACAGCAAGAAAGAAGCAGACTTGAAATCCCGCACTCTCCTGCTGTGAGGCTACAGCGTTTAACCACTCAGCCACCATGCCGCCCTTAAGTGTAGAAAAATTAACCCTTAATCTCCCTCGCCCCTGCACTCCCACATTCCCCTTTTTCCCTTTTAGTAGATCTCTCTTTTCAAGCTGAGTGAAAGTGCAGTTAGGCGGAGAGCTTACCGTGAACCCTGAAGCTGTACAGGCAGGTGTAGTCTTCGTTACCCCAGTTACTCTCTATCTGCAGCTTTAAATATCTGAAGACTCCTGCGTCTGGATCCTGGATAGAGACAGGAGAGAGAAATGACAGAGTCAAACATGAGCGACTGAGAGTGTAGGAAATCAGATATTAAAAAAAAGTAGGGAAAGGAGACGGGTGACATTTTGATGAGCTGTGTTGCATCTGATCGCTAATTATGTCTTTTACAAATCTGGTAACCCTTACAATATTTATTACTGTAACTAACTCATAATAATAAGTGTGAATTAAATAATGCACATGCACGAGAGCTATCACTCTCATCATACTCACCGGCAGCTTGAAAGTTTGGAAAGATGGACCATCCTGATCATAATCCTGCGTCCCCAGATAAGTTCCTTCATCATCCACTGTCGTCATTCCCTGAAAGAGAAACAGAGAGATCAGTTGAACCGGTTGTTGTGCACTGTGTTAATAATGGTGACAAGTGTGCGTGACATCTCCAGGAAAACGACAGCAAATGTATGACTTACATAGATGGAGAACTTTCTCGGTGCGCTCACAATGTAGCCGTTGGGGGACTGGCTCTTCCTAATGTGGCCGAGTGTCACGTGACTGACAGAGATCGGGTGAGACAGGGAGATGAATAAATGTCCCTGCTCGCCTGAAATCGGCCAGCACTCACCAGGTTTTAAAAATGGCTGGCCCTGATGAGAGGAAATGACATGATTTAGTTTCCACAATTC
Organism: Scomberomorus guttatus; assembly: GCA_038419695.1. NCBI lineage: Eukaryota > Metazoa > Chordata > Actinopteri > Scombriformes > Scombridae > Scomberomorus > Scomberomorus guttatus. The sequence continues at coordinate 11,038,212 of CM076466.1, read as the reverse complement.
ATAAAATACTTTAAGTTGTTTCAACATGATTTCACATTAGATACATAACAATAAGAACTGTCATTGTAGCCTTTCATGAGCGTAGCTGTATAATTCATACCTGGATCACTCGTCTCGGTGCGTTACATTTATACCACCAGGAGAATATCTTGTCCCATAAGATTCCAATGTTTTCCTGTGACCAATATGTTTTTGAAGACCTGTTGACTAAAACTCTGGCACCTGCATGCACACAAATCAAGGACACAAATGCAAAGTGAGACACTCTCTAAACAGGTTCCACAATTAAACACATGTATGAATCAGACTGTCACAGATGAAGATGGTGAAGATTACTTACCTAGTGACTCTAACGCGAAGTTTGGCATGTTTACTTGGTAACTAAAGGAATCCAGCTTCTGGTGGAGCTCTTGAATATCTTTGTGCATTTGGATATAGTTTCTAATTCCTGTGAGACAGAGCAAAATGATTAGAAATATGTATTTGGTAACTCCCACAAAACAGGGACTCAAATAAAAGCAACTGTCCCAGGTTTTACTCATGGACTAGAAATGGTTGATTGTAGCAGAATGTGGTAAATCACTCACCGAAAACAAGAAGGATAAAGCAGATGAAGCTGCCAATTATCCTCACAGGAAGGTTGCGAGATGTTCCGCCTGCAGAAAGAGGCAAACAGCATGTTTAGAGCTTGATGGCAAAAGAAAAATGCATCTAGAACTGGCCTTTCTCATATAAAATGCTGTGATTATGTGAGTGGGAGTCCTTACCGTTGTTTCTTCTGATCCTAATAGTCCGCCTCATATGAATTGTAGTGGTCTGAGTCACCTGGGTCGCTTGAGTAGCAGCATTCTGAACTCTAGGAACGTTTTCTACATGGTTTTCCACATTCTCGCGGTCAGGGGCAAAGTCCTGGTCGACCACAGGGTCACGTTGAAGATGGTGGCGATGTGTCCTCCTCCGAAAGACCCTAAGGTTATGCAACAAGAAATTATAAAAAACTGACCTGTGCAGTTTTCTAGTGTGGTTACTCCCCCAGCATGTGTATATACAGTGTACAGCATTTGCACACAATCATTACAGCAACTTACTTGTACAAAATCTCCCTGTAAGACATGAATGGTCTTCCCTCCTCTGTATAATATCCTGCTTCCTGCAGGCGTATACTTCTTCGCAACATGTCTGGCAAATGGTAGAAAGACAGAGGGACAAACCATCAGTGATACACATTGATACAGCCACATACTCTGTACTACAGATGATGTTGTATGTTATCACTATGAAATATGGAGATGTAATTAAGGGCAGTTTTTTTTTACTGTAAACTTTTTAAAGCAGTGGTTACAAGGTGCAGTAAAAAGAAAAAATACAATGATAACAGGAAGTAGAGGATGCATGACACTATGCAATATTGAAAATAATTTAAAAACTAAACAAACTAAAAAATATAAAAAAAAGATTGAATACATACAAAATGCACAGAGAGTGAGTGAGAAAAAGCTAAATCAAGGCTTTAAGCCAGTTAAATCTTAAGTCTTACAGCAGAAATTAAGTTTTCAACAGGTTCATATGTCAAGTTTCAAGTGTGCAGCTCTGCTGGTAATTTAACTCTTACCTCTTTCTAAAATAATCTCCTTATTTCTTGAGTCCAAACTTGAAGAAATCCTAAACAGGTCTGCTGTGAACCAAAAGAACAGATATGAATTGTTAAAGTGCCTTTGAAACGTCATTCTGTCAGCGTCATAATCATCTGACGTCACAAACTGGAACATTCCTCCATTGTCGATGTAAAACGTTTAAAAAAAAACAAACAAAAAAAACGGCATGAATGATTATTTGCAAGTTTTAATAACGTGCATGTAGGCCTATTGTGAAGTCAAATATGTACCATCAAGTATTACTTTTACGACAAACGTGTAGAAAACCACCAACCAAATGACATATAAATAAATATATTATAGCTAATACAGATAAGTCTGGCATCCTTTTTGAACACCATGCATGAAAAATAAATATAGTAATCCCGTCACATGTCGCTTCTTAACTGATGCTTTACTTGAGCGTTTCCTTTGTTAAAAAATGCTGCTTGGACATCAACAGGCTACATCAATAATTTAACACTTTTACTTTCAATACTTAAGGGCGTTTTACTTAAAATTAAATTAAGATAAAACAAAACATGGCGAAAAAACGAAATTATTGGCCGAGATACAGCTGTTGTTTCAGAATCATGGACGGCGCTGTTTGTGTTTGTGTACAACATGATAAAAAAAAGTTGGTTAAATCAATTAATTTTATCTTATGAAAATAAAAATGTCCCCTCGTATTTTTTACCTGGCCGCTAGCGCCTTGCCAGGCTATATTAAATTGTAATTTTTAACATTAGTGAGCATGTAGGTGCCGGTTTACCTCTAGTCATACACTTGATTAATGATGCTGTTGCGTCTGTCAGCTGTGTGTTTGAATATGTGGCCGCCATGCCAGGCTATTAGTCTACTTGCCGGCAATGTGAACCCGGAAATGTTGAGTACCCCAAAGTTTTATGTTAGAAATGGACAGTACGGGGTCCCCAGCATTTAATATGTATTTGTAACTTATGTATTTGACATGGTGGGTATTGGGTATTGCAGGTAACAAAAGCAAGTACCATACCAAACTGGAATAATAAGACTATGGTTAAATAATATCCTCAAACAAAGAAAGAAGGGAGTAGTAAAAAGTGTTTAGCAGGTCTATAAATCATATCCTCATCATCAAACTCATCCTCATAGTCTGCTCTGTCTTCATCTTCCTCTCCAGACTCTACATCCTTGTCGCCTTGCTCTTCTTGCTGCGAGTGTGTGAGCGGGTTGCAACTATTATGGCCTTTGCAGAAGCAGTAGCTGGTACAGGCCAGGCCTGCAGCACAGGGGTGGAGAGACAAAGAGAGAGAGCACAGGGACACGCGATTAAACACAGGTGAATGTGAGATGTTATTCGATGCCAAACACCAATTAAACTCGAGGAATACCACATATTTCACACTGTGTGTCAAATTTTTATAGTAATAAATCTGTAATGAACATTGTGTTTTGGTTAGGTGCCTGTTCAAATTTTGAAAGTTTAGAGTAAGTAAGGGCTTAGAACAATATGATAGAAGTATTTGATGACCATTCACATGCTTAGTTATGTCTCATAAGTTGTTGCAGCAAGTTTTGGGTTGATACCATTTGTTACACAGATTTGGTGCAAAATATAACCATTTTTGACCACTCGAGAACTGATAAAAATGGTCAAAAATCCCTCCAAAATACCACATTAAAGCATCAAGTTCTTGAAGAACACTAAAGAAAAATTCATGCTGTGATTTGGTATCAAAAACGTTTGACATTTGGAGATTTCTGGAGGTCAACTTTCCAAACATGGTCTCACTACAATGAAATGGCTACTGTGGAGACTAACATCATCACACATGAATACAATTGAGCTCCACAAGAGTCTGAGCTTTCCTTTCATACCAAATTTATGCAATTCTAATACAGTTTTCCTTTTCAGATCACTTCTGAACATATAAATGAGGCCACATGACTTGAAGTCTTTTGATTTGAAATGATTAGTGTGCTGCTGTGAGTTCACTCAACTCGTTATATTAAGTTTCTGAAGAAACATGATCAGCATGTTAGTTGACTTCCCAGCATGCAGTGTTTGAGAGTTAAAACCCTCCAGACACCTTTTTCTTTTGTAGTTTGAAGAAAATGATGGAAACTTGTGTTTAATACATGTTAAAATAAGTCATAGTTGTTTCTTTTCATAGTGAAAACTAATTTCTCATAGCAGAAATCCGATTTAAAATATGAGAGTGGACAACAGAAACAACACGTGGAAACACCTTACCAACAACCTAAAAGTTAAAGATCTTTTACTGATTTCATCACATGATGGGTGTCAAGGTGATCGAGGTCTTTCTGCATCGTCTTCACTGTCTGTTAGAAAAGTGAATGACTTACATCTGTACAGTATATGACTACAGTATGTGGCATGTTTCACAGCCAGCCAGGTCTTGTTTTCTGTCTCTCATAGATAATTACACATCATCCTAAAAAAAAACCTTCCAGCTAGGCACTGACCAAACACACACACACACACACACACACACACACACACACACAAAGTGTCCCAGTTCCCAGGGCGCCAGTCAGTCAGACAGCTGAGGTATAAATAGTCTGCTGCTAAAGTTCCCTTTGAGAGAAACACACCAGAAGTGTTGGACCAGTGCTCCCTTCTGAAATATCTTTGCTCAGTACAAACACTCACTGCTTATTTTAGTGGCTTTTATGCGTTTTATTGCTGTAAAGAAATTTGTAACTGGTTTGAAAAGTGCTTCCCCTATCTGTTCATGCAGTGTTATAGGGATAGACTTTCCAGCCACATTAAAGGAAGGCTACAGTACAGTCTTGAAGTAGAATCATTATGTGTCAAAGATGTGTAGAAAAGGACTTCCTTTTGCACTTTTCCAGTGCAGTTGATGCGTAAACTGAGTACCCAGGAAGTTGTGTGTTATTGGACAAGAGTTACACTTAATGTAATCTGAGGAAACAGAAAAAAGATCTGAGAAGCTAATATTTAGAAATGCACTTTATTGAGTATTTCAGCTGCAGAATAAATCTCATACAATTTATCAAATATGTTTTGGCCCGAGCAGGCCAGATTTAGCATTTAAAAACAAAACTTGCTCATTTAAAAAAAAGAATGAATTGTGGAGTAAGTGATCAAAACATAATCAGAGTAACAGATCATAATTGTTATATGCTCACAATGGTTGACTAAAATTCAAAGAAATAACTGATGAACAGGATTAGTGATACTTAAGCATAAGATGAGAAAAAGTAGATATGAACCTAATGTTGAACACATGTTTATACAGTATAAAAAGCATTGTTGAAAGTGCCAAGATTAAATTGCATTCCCATGATGGCGCCATTGTTCGCTCTTTGTTGCTTCCCCAAACCCCTCTCAGAGACAGACCTGAACATTGGTTAAACAATGGTTCCACCTGCTGGTCAAATACTTGAATTGCTTTATGTGCCCAAATGTATAAAATACTGCAAGTCTTTTCTATTCTATATTTTAACCAGCAAGCAGGATAAAACCTCTGATTTACACCCCTCATATATGTGACTCATCTACCTTCTACCTTTTCTTACTGTCAGGTAGGTGATCTTACCTGTTTAATTCAAATCTCTATGAAAGCTAAGCTGAAACTTTTTCATAAAAGTTACACACAATTTCCCCTGGTGTATGTGGCATCTCAAACTGTGTGGCCTACTGGAGTGATTATGAGTGAATCGTTAGACCCTCCAAACATGCCAAAAATAGGGTAGAGCTTCGGTCTGCTACTTAAGGAAGTGCCAGCCAAAGAGTAGAGAAGAGACTTCAGTGCTGGTGCGGTCTCAAAGAAGGTACAGCCTGTGAAGGAGTAGATCAGAGTCCTGGCGTCCACGTCATAGAAGGAGACCTCTCCCTTCTCATAATCGACAAACACACCAACTGTCTGGGGCGTCTGGCTCAGGTACATGGGAGCTGCTAGGGAGTGACTAGTGTTAGGGAAATAATGCTGGTCGAATAGGCTGCTGATTCCAGAAAATGTCCAGCCTCCTTCCTCAGGACTGGGAAACAAAAAGGTCTGCTTGTTAATGGACTCTTTGACAACTCCCAAGATCCAGTAGGTGCTTTGACTGACCCGAACCTCATAGTAGAACCTGCCTGAGGAAAAACCATCTTTCCCAAGGACGAAGGGTTGATGTTCAAATCTCCTTGCAAATAAAGATGGAAACAACGGTGTGCCTTCATTAAATCTCAGTTGTTTCCCATCCTCAGACACCCTAAGTCTGGAATTGGCTGTGTAGGTGTCCAGAGTCACGTCCACTGCATCGTACAGCTGGATCATCATCAGCTTGTCCTGAGGTGGATTCCACACTTCTTTAATAAACTTGTCTGTCGTCTGTTTTCCAGCTGCATCAGTCGGTTCAGTGGCCTCACAGCCATCATAAAACTTGACCTCTTGAATGAGCGTCTCCATCTCATTACTGAGAGTCTTTTCCATCTCAGCCACTGGTTTTTTTACCATCTCCACATAGCTCTGATGACTGTCTTGTGTAAATGGACTGGTGGAGTGAGGGTTGTGTAGGTACTCGGTGTGTGCAGCGGAGTAGAGGGAGGGCCAGCTCTGCAGGAGGCGGAGGTGGTCCTCTGTATGTAAAAGCTGCTCCATCTCAGACCTTCTCCTCTTCAGCTCAGTGACTTCTAGTTCCAGCTGTGCTATGTGGTCTTCAGCTGTCTTCACTGCTGCTTTCTGCTTCTCCTGGATCACCTCAATCAGCTCAGCCTGCTTTCTTTGTAGGGAGGCCACCAGAGCAGTGAAAACCTCAACAATGTCTGCTATCTCTTTCCCTGACTCTTTCTTTCTCTGTTCAAGTGAGTATTGGATTCCCTTAACACTTATGGATTTAGTGATTTCCATTCTTTTTATTTCTGACATCACTGTCTCAAGCCAGGTTTTCCTCTCTCTGACGACGTGCTCTAGTGGGACAGTTTCATGCATTGCATGGTCGTCTTTCAAGCACATGAAACAAACACACATCTGGTCTGCACGACAGAAGAACTCAAACATCTTGTCATGCTTCTTACAAACCCTGTCCTCCAGGTTTGACACAGGGTCGACCAGCTTGTGCTTCTTAAGGGCTCGTACTCTCTGATGAGGCTCCAGGTGAGACTGGCAGTACGAGGCCAAACACACCAGACACGTCTTCTGGGCCTTGAGCTTCGGCCCAAGGCAGATGTCACAGGTTACCTCCCCTTGTTTGGCAAGGCTCTCATCTTCACCACTCACCCTCATGTTGTTGAAATGCTTCACCATATCTCTGAACTCTGTGTTGACCTGAAGGTGTGGTCTTCTGCGGAACTTCTTCTTACAGAGCGGACACTGTGGCAGGTTACTGGTGGCCCAGTACCCTGTGATACAAGACTTGCAGTAGTTGTGTCCGCATGGCGTGGAGACAGGCTCAGTGAATGCACACAGACAGATTGAACACAGAAGCGCTTCTTCACATGGGATGCTGCTGGCTGAGGCCATGTCTAGGCAAGAGAAGAGGAGAGGATTTGATGATTATGATTTTTCAACTTTAAACCCCAAAACTGTGTAAATCAAGATGACACCTGCCTCATTTAGCTATAATAGCATCCAAAACAATATACAGATCAAAGCATGGAGGCAACGTGGGTGTACAGTGGTGTGACATGTTGGTTTTGGTCAAGACTTGCACTAATGCCCTGTGTTTCTCCTTCCAAAAGCGCAAATGACACTGATACTTGTGGTCACAGCAGAGCATTTCAAGTACACAAAACAGCTCATGGAGTAGGAAGAAAAGAGTAAATCTTTCCAGGCTCACTATTTTGCAATGATGAACAGTCATGCAGGAGGAATTTCCTATGGAAAATCGCCAAATGAAATTGCTGTAGACATATTATTGTAGACAATAGTCTTCAAGTCTTAGCTCATTAAGACTGACATGAAAAAACGAACAGAAAGGGGCAAAACTTAATATAAATGAACTGAATTTTGGAGAAGTCTGTGTTCGTGTGCCTCTACCAACTGAAGCCATGAAATTTGCCCTGTGTCTGCGTGCATGATAAGAGCTGGTTGAAGCTGTTTTTAATGTCTAATCAGCATGAACACAGCCTCAAACTGTGCCTCTCCTTCTACGTTGGCACAAGTGTGCTCCTCTTGGTGCCAAGACATTACCAAGAACAGACGAAAAATACTTAAGGACTTGCACCGGAGGATAATTGCATAAAAACTGCGTTTACCCCGGCACTGGTCTTGCGCCAGCAGGAAAATAGGGCCCTTCATGACGATGCAGATTTCAGTGGTGATACAGTATATTGTATAGCCAGTAGCCCATTAGCAAATATGGGCTTTTTTCTTAAATCACAATGAAAGAAAAAAAGTCTAAAGTGTATAGATTCATTGATATAGTCATAACATACCCAATGGCAAAACATAACAGAGCCCAAAGATATTTTGCAATATGCATTTACAACTATAATGAGCACATATTTGTCAATACAGGCTATCATCTCCTCACAGGCTGCCGGATTCTTTGAATTCACACTTAAGGACAAGCTATTTGCCAAGAGCCTACCTTTACAATATTGCAGGAAATGTAAATGAAGGAATCAGAGCAGTTGAACTTTACCTGAAGAGTTGTCTGTGGAAACTAGTTGTAGAAAGCAGCAAATTTTCCTTTTAGGCGTTTAGTTTCGTTTCTTGGGAATGACACATGATCCCTCCCTTCATCTGCCCCTCCTCTTCCTGGAAAAGATTGCGAGTATTTTGCACTGTGCACTCCCATCAGACTTTTTTCTTTTTATTGAAACATTCCCCAAGAAACTATTCATTAATTATTTAACAGCACAAAGAAGCAGTCACTGGATTTTTTTTTTTTGTGGAGCACATGTTTTTTGTGGCATTTTATTTCATTTTACATTTTGTCTTTTTAGATTATCTCTGTAATTCTATACACATTCTGTAATAATAGTGCCCTATTCCATATCAATCATTATAAATGTTACAGTCTTTGGAGGAACATTTAGCAGGCGGCTCTTTCAACATTGATCGACTTCCAGTGATCACACCGGTCTCTTTCTTGTCCTTCATGGCATCTGTCGGTGATTGCCTAATTGTGGAAAATGAACCAAACCAAAATATCAAAGGGCAGAGATAAGAGACTGCAGATGAAGGGCATAGTACAAAACTGATGTAAAACTGATACAGTGTTGTTTTATCTGATAGATACGTCTCTCTACTTTCTCTTTATTTGCTATAAAGTTAGTCAGCATGAAGTCATTAGCACATTATTAAAAGAAGTCTTACAACAATACAGTAGAAATGCAGTTCGGTTGAGAACCCTGATGGCTAAACATGCTGCAAAAAAGAAACTTTCTCCATATGAATCAACAAAGAATCTGACATTTGGCAATAAGTCATGCTCTTCTTTTACTTAATTTATTTGTTGGTTTTGTTGAAGTGTGCAGCTGTTAGATGAGGCTGTTAGTTGGAGGCTGCTCCTGCAATCCTGACTTCTTTCACTAGATGGCACCGATAACTAATTACTACAAAGTGAGGGGGAAAAGGACAGAGGAGGGTCTATCCCATTCAAATTACAGTACTAGTACTTTAATTAGCTTTCAGGGCAAATGTGTTACTATTTTTATCAAATACTGAGCAAAAAGTGGATTTTAAGCTATTTTTATTTTAGTGCTTAGACAAAAATGTGGAGAGAAATTAGTCATGTGTTGCTCTACCAGGGTCCAACACAGTGGAAAAAATATTTTGAACAGGCTATGAAGTAATTTAATCATAAAATAAGTCATAAAATGAGGCATGTAGCTACTGTACAATAGCTTTTTTTTAAAAAAAAATGCATGCATAGTTAAGATACATATAAAATTTTATGGCCAAAAGACACACATGTATGTATGTATGTATGTATTTCATGAGCTATGGTGAATGTGTATCTCTGTGTTAGTGCAGATACCATAGTCAGAGGTGTGTGTGTGTGTGTATGTCAGTGAATGCGCATCATAAGCCATGGGAAGTATCCAGTGCGCTGCATGCCGAAGGTACTGATGAAGAAGTTGAGGACTGTGGTGATGAAGACTATGATGCTTGTTACATTGTTCAGGTAGTCCAGACGCTTATGCAGGGCGGAGTTATTCAGGTTCCGACGACCTGTGTGACACACACACACACACACGCACACACACACGCACGCACGCACACAGTAGAGAAAGAGAGGGTTCAAACTAAACTTGGTTGTGACACACTGAGAGACTTCTAGTTGCACTACATTTTACAAGAAATAGACAAAATTTCAATGGACAACTCCCCTCCTTCAAACTCACATGCATGGACACACATGTCCATTATGTCCATTAACACAAATCAACTGGTCTCCAGCCAAAAAAAAGAAAGTGAACAAGAAACAAGCGTCTGTTAAATCACTACATTTATTCAGCTTTCTGGAGGAGAATGTGTACATACATATTAGAGGCGAATTGAACCTCAAAAACATTTCCTTTGCCAAACAAGTTTTGATAGTAAATGCTATAAAACAATCATTTTTCATAATTCTACCTATTACCAAGCGAGGGGGAAACATGTAAAGTGTAAAAACAGTTTGAAATACACATAATGGAACACATGCACAATTTTAGAAATGGAAATTCAAGCATATTACTGCAGCAAATATAGTAATGCATATTTACATAGATGTTCAGTTGGTTAAAGTGAAGATATTTTAGTTGGATGACAGACAGCATTTAAATAAAACTTTTCAAAGCCGGAGTAATAAATAAGATGTAATATTTGAATTGTTTGTCTCAACTTTGCACAGAACAGTGTAGCCAACAGGTGCGCACACATTTTCAACAACCTTACTTTGAATAAATGTGTTTAGGTGTGTGAACAGATGAAATACTTGCTGTGTGAGTGTGTGCATACATGTATAAATGTATTTGTTGTGTGTGCGTGTGTGTGTGCGCGTGTGTGTCAGAAGTGGAGTCGAGCCAGCAGCCAGCGGAAGAAGCCGGTCCTCTTGGATCCGAAGAAGCTGACAAAGAAGTTAACCACTGTAGTGACGAAGATGACGCCTGTAGCAACGTTGTTCAGGTAGTCGAGTCGTTTCTGATTGGACACCACGTTCAGGTCCCTGCGGGCTACAACACACACACACAAACACACACATGCACACGGACAGACACACAAACACACATATTTCAAACATTTCAAACACACCCAATCACACAAACACATTTGATGCATACATACTCACATGCACATATGTATTTGAAACATACAGTAATGCACCCATACAAGCAGCAAATTCACACACGGTTCAGTCACACGGTTCAGTCACACTGCCTCAGGCCTCTGTCTTGTTAATGTGACATTTTGACTGTACTTATGCTAACAAAGTTGCTCGTGCATTTGTATTAAAAAAAATCCATATGAATCCCTTCCCTCAAATCATGTAAAGATCAGCATCTTAAGGGGCTTCCATATTAAACAAAACCACCATCATACTGGGAGTTTGCTTCTACGTTTAGCTCTGAGGCTGAATGTTGAAGCAAAGTGTGAATGTTTACAGGCTACAGGTAATTGAATGGATGAATAAAGATTAAAGCTTCTATGTGTGGGATTTCAAATGTCTGTGCTTTGGCACCATCTGGTGGTAGTATCAAGAATGACACTGTGGCAAACATCCACACGTTTTAATAACTTTAAACACGCATATTTATGCTCAGTCTGCATGTATGAATGTACGTACTATACACTATGTGTTTGTGTCAGATGTTTCAGCGTTTCATAGAATGAAACGCTGAAACATCCATCGCAGGAAACAGCTGCGTTGTGTGCCGAAGGCGGCTTTGATGATGTTGACGATGAGGGTGAGGAAGATGATGCCAGTGGTCAGATTGTTCAGAAAGTTTAACAACCGCTGATAAGAGGGGAGGAGGGTCAGCTCAAAACGAGCTGCACACACACACCATATGTGGATAGTGCATACATGCATTACATCGTCACACACGCAGACAACAAAAACACACACAAAGACATTCAGACACACACACAAACACACACACACACACACATAGTTGGTCTCTTGGCCCAGTCCATTCATACTGAATCAAATCAAACCAAGATATCAGAGTGCAGTAATACTGTAATTGATTAGTACTGTAAGTAGATCAATAAGTCACACTCCTCTGTTTGTGTCACTATGTGTGTGTACGTGTGTGTGTGTGTGTGTGTGTGTGTGTGTGGTCCCATGTGTCAGGATCTTTCTCTAGTTCCTTTATTACAATCATTCCCTACGTCAGAAAGTCAGAAATGCATCCTGGGAAAGAGGCCGGTGCGCTCCATCCCGAAGACAGAGATAAAGATGTTGGTGATGAAGATGAAGAAGATGATGACAGTTATGATGTTGTTCAGGCTGTCCATGCGCTTCTGGTTGGCCTCTTCGTTGATGTCTCGCCGAGCTGCAACAAGCACACACATGTACAAACACACACACACACACACCAAAAATAACAAACTACACAAAAGATGAATATATTTGGTGGCTTGGTTTTATTCCTGCAAACTATTTTCCACCGAAACAGACAAGAAAGTGATTGGAATTCAAACTGCATTGCCCGTATTTTCGCAACAAATCAATGTGTCAGTGTATTAATGTGTTAATATGATTGGTTAAAACATGGAGGATGGATTTCTGTAGGGGGCGGGCTTTGGGCAGACTAACGCTGTGATGTGATTGGCTCACCGATGATGATGATCAGGACTCCGGCCACTATCTGAAGAGCCAGGGAGAAGGAGATGAGGGTCAGGACGGCAATGTAGTATCTGAGGAAGTGAGAAAAAGAGTTATTTTTTTCAATCGGACCGAGAGTACAGTTGCAGAGTATGTTTGTACATTCATTTTCATTTTGAAAAAAAAAAAGATCCTGTGATCTCTGTTTGCCTCTCGGGCACAAATACAGTACCTGTATCCAGCTCCCTGTTCGATGACAGTCTTCATGTGTGTGATGTTAGCCAGGAACAGAGCGATGTCCAGCATGCCCTCAGCTGCAGTCTTTTTGGTGGCATACAGGTTCATGTTCAGATTAGAGGCCGAACCACCCTGAGAGAAAGATACTGATTTTAGATTTGAGATCATAGTTATACTTTAGTTATACTGAGCTGAGATATACAGATTATGTTGGACAATATTAATCTTATGTTGGGAACTACTGTTGTTTTTTCTTCTGATTTTATGTTGATGTTTTAACATGTCGGTTTTCAAAGTGTAATGTTTTAATTCACCACAACTGACTTTACTTCGGCAACTTTCGCATCACCGGTGGTCCCCAGAGGCAACAGACAGAAAAGAGCTTTTATCTATATCCGGTATAATAAATGATTTGTGCATTAAATAAATAATAAAATAAAAATATTCTGAAATACAGAATATATATATAACATTATAACTGCATTTAAGTGATGTTGTTGGTTGATGTTCTGCTCTTGATGTCTGTCTTTGTTTTCGATTTATGCCGTGAGTGGTGATCGCATCAATGATAAAGCTCCTAACTTAACACTCTACACAGCAAGAACCAATCAGTAGATCCAAACCTAGCATACCAAATTGTGTCAGTGGCGCCACATCAGTGCACAAATAACCCAGTGTAATCTCCCTGTTAGTTATACAGACCCCCCCCCCCATAAAGGTAGAATATATCAATGTCATTTTATTAATCAGTGAATGACATTCAACCTTAAATGTATAGAGATGAATCAATCTTTATTACTATAGTACCAGCAACTTCCTAGTTCTTCAGCCAAGTTCTTCTTGAGGTTAAGCAGCAAAATAATCTTAGTCTGCATTTCATATTTTTTCAATAGCACTGGTGATTTGTGTATTTATGTAATCACTTTCTCTGAACTTGGATACCATCTCTTTTTTTTTTGGCAAACTCTCTCTGATTCTACACAGTTGACTATTGGGTAAGCACTTTTTTAAAAGGGAAGAGGATGATGACTGTCAGCTTTTAATGTAGGAATTCAGTCTGTTGGCTTCTTATAGAGATCTAGCAGATTATCACCATCTTGAGTAATGGACAAGTCAAGAAAACTGAGCCCGTGTTTATCACAATGTCTCATAAGTTTAAGATGGTTAGAATACGTATTTATGAGCAGGGATAAAGCACTCTACCTTCTCCAAGAAATGAGGTTGAAAACTGATTTTTTTATTGAGAACTTGAAAATAGCCACATTTTTGCAGAAAAAAAAAACTGAAACATAAAATCGTTGTGAGTAAGAAACAGTTCAGCCAAAGACAGAATACAAGAATTTGATGGAGTAGAGTTGGAAGGGCAGGTCTTGATGACATTTTCATACTCTTCCATGGCACAGAGGAACGGTTAAGGGCTTTCTTCCTGTTGCGTTCTGGTCATCTTAAATTTACAATAATAAACAGAGGGTCAGTTTTCTTGACTTCTCCATTACTCAAGATGGTGATAATCTGCTATACACAGATCTTTATAAGAAGCCAACAGAGCGAAACACTTTGTTAAAAGCTTCCTCTTTCCATGAAAAATATCTTATCCAATAGTGAACTGTGTAGAATCAAGAAAGTTTGCAAAAAAAACTGCTGATTTTGACCAAAATGTTACAGCAATGGCATCCAAATTCAGAGAAAGGGGATATGCACAAATCACCAGTGCTGAGGAAAAAATCCAAACTAAGACAAGATGTGAACTGTTTCACAGACAAAGATAAAATGTTAATCATTCTGTTATTTTGTCCACAAAATATTCCAGATGTGCAAAACTCTTTTAAAAAGACACTGTGGCACATATGGTCTGTTTTTTCGGATCCTCCTTTAGTTGTGTTTTCTAGTTTCCGTAACCTCAAAGATAAATCAGTTAGCTCTCGTTTGGTTCCACGTATTGACGCCTCGTAACATCTATCAGCTCCAATATCAGACGGCAGTTACAGATGTAATGCATGCACTAAATGCAAAAGCACATACAAGTGCAAGTATTTTAGTGATCCTATCTCTGGACAAAAAAATATTCTATTCGTGGAGTCATCACTTGTCCCTGTGGAAAACATCAGCAAGACAAAAAGAGAGCTATGGGTTAGAAAGGTACAAAAATGTAATCTATCCAGTAGCTGCACATTTCATTGAAGCTAATCATCCTACTTCCTCTCTTTGATATTTTTTGTATTGAGAAGGTTAACTTGCCTAGACATGGTGGAGGTGTAGAGTCTTTACTTTTAAAGGCAGCCTGGATCTACAGATTAAGCCCCTTTCAGCCTCAATGTAGAGTTTGACCTCAGACCGTTTTTGTGATATTTTCACTTCTTTGTGGGTCTTTTTTTGCATAGATATAGATTCATATTGTGTGTATTTCTGATTTGAATGTAAGATTATTTTTTGACTCTTTTAAAAATATGTTTTTCTGGTTTGTACTGGTTGCTCTCTTGATTTATGTGGACTTGTGCTTGGCTTTGGGCCTCCCTAAGGTTGGTTGATTGATTGTCCTGATTGGTAACACATGTCCCAGCTGATATAAATGCCATTTGGGTGACTGCTGTATTTTATCCTGAAGAAAGCAGTTTGCTGAGACGTTGAGCTTTATCTGTTAAATAAATTCATCGTAGTTATGAGTGTGCAGCATCTTGTTTGATATCTGCCTGCAAGCAAGCCAGCACCTTGGACATCCAACCATCACTGCAGCTGCATAATGAACTTCTTTAACAGACTGACGACAGATGGAAAGAGAGAGAGAGAGAGTGAGCAATATGAGAAGGAGGGTAAGGAGAGATACTTTCCAGATTCAGATACTTTCCTTATAAACCGATGTCCAATATGTTCATGTCATTTATCTATTTTGAAAAAAGGTACACTGTCTATCTCTAAGTTACTCTGCTCAAGTCAGATGAAACTAACCAGGAGAGGGCAGCATTGACTGTGCATACTACTGTGGGATACTGCCAGAAAAAGCATGATCTAGGTGACAGGATGACGTCTTGTTAATTGGTTTATCTTTTTTTATTTGCAGATTTTGTTCTTGCAACCAAATCCAAACCAGAAATGTGATGTAACAAGAGAGTCACTGTCAAAGTCAACACGATGCTGATTTCATCTGAAATCATTTTTCATGATGTATCAAAAAGATAAATCCAACTCTTGTTATTACCTAAAAAAATGAACACTACATACGTCATCGTCTCAGGAGCCTCATCACTGTATTCTAGTTGACCTGGGATGAGATAAGCGTTTCTCTAAGTTTATTGGTTTGGAAACAGAAAATTCCTTTTATTTTTTATGCGCTTCATTTATCATTGGAGCACTAACTGCAGCTCATTTTCCAGTGGTTGGAAAGTAGTTGTGTTTAGATCAAGAGTTGCACTTTGTTGCACATTAGGGAATACACAAACTGACAGTGTGTGTGTGTGTACGTGTGCATATGTGTGTTTCAGTAAATATACCTATCTCCACATGACAATCGTTTAAATTAGAGAAGCAGGAAAAAGGAGGTGACGAGGCGAGCGCGTGTATGAGTTTCACCAAGAAAAAGAAGTGACGTGTGTTTGTGTGTGCAGGGAGAAGACAGGGAGAAGGAAACATTAAACATCATTTAGGCCTCAACAATGACTCATGGCACATGTCAGGGACTACAATTTTCTAGATCTCATTATTGTCCTGCTTTGGTGCACGCACTGCAGATGCACACGTTGGATTAGTTAACACAAAGCTATAGATTAAACTATTCTGTCCACAAGTGGATCGTTTTACTCGAGGCTGTGTCAGTTTAGCTGGAATCAGTGCAGTCTGTTTTTCTTAAGGCTGCACAGAAACAGAGATGTGTTTAAGGAAGACATATATAAAGTCCATCGTGCACACAAGAGACATTGTACTTTATGACCTCATTGTGCTGTAATGTGTTCTGCTGCTCCAAAATAAACACAGCGTTGACACTGTACATGTGCAGTAATTGTTCAGCACTGTGGTTTCTTTCCCGTGTGCTGCCTCTGTTTTTAACGTGGCGCTGTGTAATGTTTTGTTTTCTTGCTGCAGTGTGGCTACACAGTTGCTCCATACACAATAAAAGGAAATTAATGACCTAAAACTATAACACATAGTGGCAACAACAAGTGAGCGTTTGCCACTTTTTGGATTTTAAAGGGAAACTTTCAACCTGGACCCTATTTTCCCATCTTTTTGTGTCTAAGTGACTAATGGGGACAACAATTTGGAGGAAGCTGTTGGAGGAAATTACTCAAATCTGAGTTTTACTGGTATATTGCACAGCAAAATATCCTCAACCATGCTTTTGTGTCAGATCATGTGATGGTGATAGATGGTAATTACATAAAAATCCCGCAAATAGTGGCTTTAATAAATTCTGTACTTTTTACACGATTTAATTTTGCACTTTCATTTTTCCCTTTGGCACTTGTCTTCCAGGTGTGCTTTGTACATAAATACTGTAAAGGTGTCAGTATGCTTCAAGTGAGTGTGCATGTTGGACCACTGAACAGAGTCTAAAAACCCCCTCCCTGCACCCCTTTCCGATGTCAGAATTAGTGGGCGGCATCCAACAATTTCTGTCACTTTCCAAAAACAAACCATCCGACAGTCACGCCTACTTTACACATCCATTGGCCAGGTGTGTGGAGGTAAAAAAAAGTATGTAAAATTTGATATTCTCTCTCAAGTTCTCTTTGTCTTTGACAATGTAACACCCCTTAACAGTCACCACTGCACTATGTTTTCAATGCACACAAAGAACCACTCCAGTGCTTGTGACACTGTGGTGGATGTAAACACAGCGTTCTTGTGAGCTGAGATCATGTACCTCGGTGTCTTTCTCATGGTCTAGGGCTAGCTAGCACTTGCAAATTTAGTATGAGGCTAACCAACAGCGATTACCCATAGCAGCACCGAGCCAGAGCCCAGCCAAGTATACATCCACTTCCTGTGCACTCATGAGCACAGCTGGCACACTTCCTTCTGCATGCAGGGCAGGCAGCAAGTTGGCCGATGCACTTTGGTAACAAATAGTTTTCAGTGAAAGTGTTCATATGATGTCTGTGGCTTCTCATAATTGTATCATGATATCTGGAACAAGATGTTGACATTTTCAAATGTAGGTTTTGGACTCTTCAAGTGCCACAAACCAAAACTAAAGCAAACTGGCCCTCTGCGTAAGAGGAAAAGTATGTGTTTTGGGGTACTTTGAATAATTTGCACCTTGCAGTTTGTCCAAATGTTTACATATCACAAAATGTAATTTAGCATCTTTCTGTGACTGACAATTTATGTGTCATAATGCAGCGAACCCCATTAATTTGGTACACATTGTGCTGGAAACCTAGATTTCCTCCCCCATACAGCCTGTGTTACAGTACAGTTTGATCCCGACTGGGTTAGTCTCCCAGAAAGTATGAAGCAATTCCTAGAACTGTATGACTGTCAGAACACATGTACCGTGTACCATGGTCTTTTGCATGTTTTTGTGAGAGAGAGAGAGAGAGAGAGAGAGAGAGAGAGAGAGAACTGGGTAGGAAAAAGAGAGAAAGAGTATGACAAGAGGGTGAAAGACAGAGAGGAAAGTGAGGAAGTGATATAAAAAAAGACAGCAATAGATATAGAGAGACAGGGAGAGAGAGGGAGAAGAAGTGTGTACAGTATATATACTGGCCTGCTTCCATCCTTTCTCCTTTGGGGACTCGTGGTCACACTTTATCAACATCAGCCTTGGGCAGGCTGCCAAAGCACACACACACATACACACATATACACACCCACCACAACCAAAACATTTGAATGGCCTACATACAGTTTTACGGGGCCATGTGTGTTCACTTAGTGTAATGTCTTACTAAATGCACTGACTGTGTGTTTATCACGCTTAATCTGCGCCTATCTTGATTTATTCAAAATATGCTCATAAATTACTATTTTATGCATTGTTTCGCCGGACAGGTAGGGGGGAGAGATAGATCCTTATTTACAGCAGCAGTCTGGAGAAGTGGTTACTGGAGGTCCGCAGGGTCACACACGTTTAGCCCTCAGAAGCTGTGAATTACAACCAGGTCACTTCCTGGCTCAGCAGCACCTCCACATTTGAATTATGAGGAATGGATTTTAGCTACTCTGTGACAAAACATCAGTCAAAAGTTTTTTTTTTTTAAAAATCATTAAACAACTGCCTTCATTATTGAGGGTTAAACAGCATATTAGAGTCTCAATATTCTGGGGTTATTGGATATTGTCCAGTCATATGGTTTCAAGCAGATATGGAGGTTTCTCTCTGAGGACTGATACTTGACAGCAGTCTATAAAACTACTATAAAAAATCATTTTCACCTCTTATTTCTAAAAAAAGAATTAAACTGTTTTAGTATTGTTTTGTTTCTTCACACAAATATAGTGTTTCTGAAAGATGAAAAAAAATACTGTAACAAGGGTCACATCAAGGTCTATCATGTCAATACAGCAGAATAAAAGAATTGGGAACAAGAAAACAGTGTTTAAGTATTTTGGGTTTTTTTTCTGCCCAAAACCTGCAAATAATTTATGGATTATGATTGCCCCCTCCAGGACTGCCCCCATGGACATTATACCCACTGTATTTAAATTGACCTCAGCCTCACAGTTGGAATCTGACCTACAATTGTGACAAAGACATTCATTATGAAAGTATCATCTTGAAAAACATTTATCATGTCACAGACTCGCTGCTGGGAAACACATGAAAAAGGAATTCACATAAAGAATAGACAGAGATATTGGTTCAGATGGTGATATTTCTAGCTGAGCACAGCCAGCTATTGTATAATTTAAAAGTTAAGGCCGTCTGAGACTACAAAGTTTCACATACGGAGCAATAATCTGATGAGTAGCCATCCAAGAAAAACTATTTTCCTGTTAAATAAAAGCAATACAAACTGTATATAGGCTTCTTCATCTTCCTGTAGTCACACAGGACAGAATTTAAACTAAGGTTTCCCTCAGGAATATAAACAAAGGAAAACATTTGTTTTTCAGTCATCACTTTTCATTTTACAGATTTGGCACAAACTATTATAGCATCAGATAAAATGCTTAATATAGTACTGGCATTAATATTACACATATGGTATCACACAGTTGGCAACAGTTAATTGACTTGATCATGTTCAGTGTAGCAAGTTTAATTCCTGCCTCAACATGTACAGAACACACTGGTTTTGCAATTTAGCACTAAACATAAAGTACAGTACAGGTATTCAGTCTGGGTCATAAATTTGGTATTGGACAAATACAATTTTTGACTTAAACGCACAATATGTAATGTCTGCCTCTATGTGTCTCTCAATCAAAACAATAACAAAAGATGGAGTTTGATGATGTTGTGAAGTAACGTGGGATCATGGGAGTTGTTGTCTTCATTGTTAAACAACCAGCTTCTCCGGGTTAGGATTCAGGAGGTTTTTACTGGGAGTCGTATTATCCGCAGAGGTCTCCTCTGCTCCAAAACAAACGTACACGGAGATTAAAACTGGTAAAAACACTGAATAAAGCAGTTTCACGTAAAAAAAATCTGTGTTTCTCTGACGCTGTTCGGTAGACACAGGGCATCCGGGAGGGGCTGCTAGCTGAGCTGCTGCTAACGCTTGCTCAGCTTGTTGACTAAAATCCTTCATCTGGTTAAAAAATATACTTACAAACGACCAAGATCTTAAAAGTTTATTGTAAAAAATGTGACTAAAAACTGAATAAAAGACTATAGATATCAGTACAAACTTTTATGGCTATCTATCCAATAGTTGTTGAGATATGTTGTGAATTGATTGACCATCCCTGGAGCCTCGTCACTAGCAAGGCTAAAAACACAGTAACAATGTGCTTCATCTAAGTCAGCCTAACAGCAGAAACTGTTTTTTAAACTCCCTGCACAGTATTGTATCTGGTAAGTAAAATGCACTTTTTTTTTAAAAGCGTATTTATATAGTAAACTTTTCCTCGAAATCCAGAGTCCTCGTAAAACTCCCCTTCCTCAAATTCACTGATCCACAACCATAGGCACAGGTCCATATCACGTAATGTACACACCCACACCCAAACACAAACACACCAGCCCTGTACACACACACATAGAAAAAAAAAACACATACTTGACATATGCCCGTACAGTATGAGGCACAAATAAGTATGTTTTGTTCGACATGTATGGGTATGCACATTTATACACAGACAATATACACAAAACATGTCCATCTTTACACTTCAAACTGCAAAACTGCACATAAACACACACACATACACACACACAAATATACACTAGACCACATGGGCCCCCCCTCAACCTCACAGGAAGTGCTCCTCCCCTGGACTCTTATTGGTTGCTAGAATGGCCAATAGGAATGGAAAACCAACTAGGAGTGGAGCTCTGGTTTTCTTTTAGCAACTTATTTTTACTGTCCGTCTGTCTTTCCATCACTGTCTGTCTGTCTGTCTGTCTGTCTGTCTGTGTGCTGGCCTATTTGACCGTTTTTTTTTTTTTTCTTTCTTCTTCATTTTTCCGAGGCTCTCTCTGCCCGAAGGCATCGTCTTTCTGGTTTTTATGCAACTGCCATTTAGGGTGAGCAAGTAAGAAGAAAAGCAGAAAAGCAGATGAAAAGAAGCAGATAGCGACACAAAGAAGAAGAGTCAGCGTGAAGGGAAATCGGAGAGACAGTGACAAAGAGACGAATTGTGTGTTCCTTTGCTGACTTGCTGGCAGCAGTACAGTGGCTGTAGTTACTACTCACTCAAAAGATTTTGGCTGTAAACATGCATGAGTTTTTGCATTTTTTTCATCCCACATGTAAGACTAGAAATAGAGAGATTTTCAAAATTTTGTTCATGATTTGTTGTTAACTCACGCTGTCTATTTTCAAAGGACACATCAAAGGGAAGTCTCTCTGAGAAGACTTCACACCACCTGTTTAAAGTTGTAATACTTCATATTAATTAATATCAAATCCTATGTTTTATACTATTTATGACCTGCGTTTATCAGCAATAGCCATTCAATGTATCACTCTATAATTTATTTTCTATATACTTTAGTAGTAGCCATTGTCAGGGGCATCATGCAGTCAATTTTCTAGAGGGGTCACAGTTTCAAAATGCATGTTAATGTTTATATAAAACCAAGCTGTTATCAGTAATTATCTGCTTCTATATTATAGCACCCCTTTCAGTAACTTAACTAATGACACTGTATTGCAGTATTGAACAAAAAAATGTTAGGGTAACATTAGCTCCTTAGCTAGCTAGCACTGTTGATTATTTAGCATTAAGTAAAGAAAGCTCACAAACATGTAGCTACAGTTTTTACTGACACTATTTAGCTCCCGACTCTTGGTAAAAAAAATCTTTTGTAGGGCACATTTCAGCGCTGCAAATTTGTTTTGACAAAAACAATAATTTAGCTACTAATAACAGCAAATAACAGCAAGCTATTGCTAATGTTCATAATGGTTAAAACCACTGATGCTAAAGTCTGTGTAGCAGGCAGAGTTAAATATGAATAAAAACATGCAGAAAATCAACTTTTGTTTATATACTATGTTATTAAGGCAAATTAAAAATACAAAAATACTACAATTTAAAAATTCTCAATATTTGAGGAAGCATGTGTCCCCTCAAGTTGAATGGGCACGACAGCTCTGTTCATTGTTAAAGGCAGAGTCCAGAGTGCACAACTGATCCACAGAAATGGATGCATGTGCTGGATATAATGCTGAAAAAAACAACAGCTGGTGTCAGGTTATGGCATTATTATTGAATTAGCGTGACACAATGAATCCGTGGTTTGTTTGGTTGCGGTGTAAACAGAGGTATGAATTATATATTCCACCCGAGTCGAAAAGTATAAATAATCTTCTAAAATAGCGAGGAGCTGAAGTTTTTTAGCAAACAGGAGTAAAGAGTACATTTGTTGGAGGGTATTTTCAGCCACAGATTTGGTGCTCTAGTGTGAATTTACAGCAACAGGACAGTGTATGTGGGATTAACTCACAATAAATTACAATGCTCATGTTCATTCTAATGAAGGAACCTCAGCTAAGTGCAACGGTGTAGCTCATTGATGTTTTTTTTTAATTTTAAGCAACACTGGAGGCCTGCTATGTTGGAGTTTGGATACCCTGGCAGTCCTTTTAGTTACATAAATTCATTGTTGGTTTTGATCTTTTCTTGGGATTCATTGACAATAAGATAAATATAGAATATTTTCAGAACTATTCTTTAAAAATCACCTGTCATCACCACCAGTGACCACAGGTGTCGCCAAATCAACCGGGACTGAAATTTGAAGGATTATCACTTTAAATCAAATTATTAACCAAGCAATTTTTTCCACACTGCATTAAAAAAATTTCAGATGTCCACAGAAAAAGCGAGAAACACTTAAATAATTATAAATATATTTTAGTGGCCTTCATAGCAATACTGGAGGACTCGCCAGTTGTGAAACTAACAGTCACATTTCAAAACTACTTTGAATCACTTCTTCACCAAATCTTTAAAACTAGAATTACTTTTTAGACGCTAAAATCATCAGCTTGGATTCAGTTGACCACCGAGTGCCTCCCAAAATCACCTCTTGACATTTTCTATGTTTGTTTGTTTTGGAGGAACACGGGTCAGCGGGTGAAATGCTGCTTTTCAGGTCATTTGTTTGCATGTATATGTGTGTTGATGATGTGTGGAGGCAGCAGGCACGTCCGTGAATAGACTCATTATGTTTAGAGACAAACGAACTGTGGGTAAAACTCAGCACACACACACAAACTGAGTCAAACACTTATTAGGTAAACTTTGACAAAAAAAACAGGGAGGAGGCTGTTATCTACACACACACATTTTTGACCCCTTACTTGCTCACACACATGCAGCAGGATCACATCTCAAGAGCAACTGACCCTTGGTCTTTGCTCCATGGCCAACTATCATCCTGCTGACTTGCCTATAATTAGCAAAGCTGGCATGAGAAAACAACCTTAAATTAGTGTGTATGTGTGTGTGTGTGTGTGTGTGTGTTTATGAATTATGGCCCATGATTCATTCATATTCTGAGCATGATGCTGGTCTTTACATCATGGTTGGAAATGTGTTTCCTTGGTTACATGGCTAATAATCGGTGAATAGGCAAAATCCAAACACTGTGGCGTTATTGTCTCCCCCCAACAAACCTGTTCCCTGCTGTGCCCTTTATGTCCAAACTGAGTGAACCCACATGTCGGTTTAACACACCGGATGTACAACCTCCTCATGCTTTTTGATCCTTCCTTTCTTGCTGTTTTCTCCCCTCTTCCTCTCATGTCCTACTATCACATAAATCATCTCTTTCCTCCTGAATCCACTTACTGCATTTTGCTTTGATACTGTAAATTTATTCATAATAGCATTTTCAACACCGGATCTGTTTCTAATCAAATAATATAGAATCAATCAAGATCATATTTCCTCCTCAATTGCCAAAAATATCCCATGTTTACGTCTATATATTCATACTGGGATTTAGGTGTGCATGATAAAAATAATTTAACATCATCCAGCATCCAATTGATTCTAATTCTTATGCTTCTCTTGCCTTTTCCTCCCTCTCTGTGATGATCAAAGTGTTGTCCTCCTATTATCCTACGGAGGGCGACCTGTTACACAGCAGGATGGACACCTCTGTAATTGCTGGGCAGGATGTATGTATGTGTGTGTGTGTGTAGTTAGTGACCAATTTTAGTTTTAGACCTGGAGAGTGAGACACATTTTTAGCCTCACTTCTTTAAAAGGGATGGTTAAGAGACATGGTTTTAGGGTTAATTGAAGGTCAGGGATAGGCATGTAGTTGTGAAGGTTAGAGTTAGAGTTAGGGCCTCGGGAATACATTATGTCAATCATGGTCACAAGTATAGAAGTATAAACATGTGTGTCTCAGCCAACCCATCGTGTCAATATACTAGTAATTTAAGTTTTTGAAGGAAAACATAATTGTTTGCTTATGTTCTGTGGAGACATTTTTCATGTGAAGGTGATCAGTGTGGATAGTGGACGTACAGAAGCAAAGTTTATATTAGATATTTGACTGGTGTTTCATACAAAACTAAACTCTCACACACACACATACACATGCACACAGCAGGCTTCAGGGCAGTAGCATGTTTAAAGACACAATGTTTAAATCTTTCACTTTTTGGATGATGTCCACCTATTAACTAACAAAAACATAAAATATAAATTCAACAAAAATATTTTAACAACAGTAAAGTCGTTGTGTGTGTATGAGATAGCACGCACGTAACCTTAATGACCTTTGACCTTTGATCTCTAACCTCAGCGGTGAGAGATGCTGTTGATACGGACACTCGCCCACACACGAACCCTTCAGTGACACCCACCAGCAGATAGAATGTGAAAGATGTAAACCATGATTTAACCACAGCACTGTAATCTAACTGCTGAGCTATGCTGGACGACTTGAGTGTGCATTTCTGTGTGTGTGCATGCGTGCGTGTGTGTCCACATTTGGACCTCAATCTGCCATCTGTGTGTAGGAGAGAAAGAGTGGTAGTGATCTAATATCAGTTGACTCTCTGCATTCCTGACGATAACCACATGGTGTAACAGAGTTTCCCATATCAATGACTCAGCCAGCTGCTCCCTCCAGCCCTGCAGAAGCATCCTACGGAAACATTATAAAGGGTCTAATTTCCAAACTGATTTTTTTAAAAGAATATTATTATTATATTGTGAATCTTTTGCAACACTGATGCTCAAATAAAAGACTTTTGCTTTATCGCAGAAACAGGAATTTTAGAAAAATCATGTTCTCTCTTTCCTGTCTTTCAGTAATTAAGAGAAAAATGTACGGTTTATTACAATCTGGGTCGCGTTTTTGTGATTTTGTCCATCAATCCAATCGGTAACAATAAGATTGTAGCCACTGAGTTCGTGGCTGAGAACTGTAGGACAACCATATCAATAAAACAGCCAGGTTTGAGAGGGTTAGCTAACTAATTTATAAGAGAAAATGAAGGCAAACGGTAAAATTATTCACCAAACTGTCCATTGTAAACACCAACAGTTTTAAAACTTTCTGGTTCAACTTTGACCCTCTCTTTTTGCTGTAGTAATGTGGCTAAGCTGACGGCTTGTTTCTTGTCCTATCAGACATGTTCCCAAATCTCAGCAATTACAGTAACTAAGTAATGCAAGGTTGGATTTGGCATAGAGTCAAGAGGCTGACTTTTACAACGGCTACAGGTGCAGTCATGTGTGTTTCCAGAAGTAGAGCATATAAACACCTGGTTCTCCTCTGACGTCAGCCATGCTGCAAGAGCCTGTTGCATAAGAAGTTGATGTGTGTTGCTTATTATTACAGCAATATCTGGGCTGCTAAATACCCTCAAAATGTGTGCCAGATGGGTAAAGTGGGGTCCAAAAATCTGAGACCACTTTCCCATGTGTGTGTGTGTGTGTCTGTTAAAAATGTGTGTGTGTGCCAGGCAAGCATGAGTGCGTATCTCATGCCAGTCGTGTGTTCACCATTAAACACACTGCATGCTGTCATGGCAACATTGCAAACACACACATGAACAGAAATGTTCTGCCTGTGTCTGAACTGCTCTCTCCAAAGTGGTGACTTCAGTTAACTTCAGTGTTAACAAGCAGGAATGATAAGCATGTACGGCCCGGGTTACCTCACCGCTACATAATAAATGTAAATCTCTTGAATCTACAGCTCAGTCAGACTAGAGTCAAGAAAACCTCCTATGGGGCTCATTTTAATAACAGAGAGATTTACACTGATTGCTTAAATGTATGCCGTGGTGTGCCGCACTGCAGCTTTTCTTCATACTTGAATTCCTTGAAAGTCGTGTGCAGATTCTGTAATGCCGCAAATTCCAGCACTTCACAAGAATGTAGCTCAGTTCAGTAAACATCCAGCAACTGCTTTCCGCATGCATTCAAGATCCCTTATGATAAAGTATCACATCCGATCACATTCTGCAATTTCTTAGCTTCGTAGAATAACATTAACCAGTTTTGCGAATTAAATTATGCATGACAGAAGTCCATGAAAAAAGAACACATTGACATATTTACAGCAGAATACGTGTGTTTTTCCAACATGTCTGGGGCTGATCGTTTTTTTACACACATAAACACACAGTTCACATACAGAGATATGATCTCGGGGTTCAAAAGGTCAAATGCCATCTCTGAAAATCATATGTACTGCAATTACTAGAGGAAACGCACATGTACTTTACACAATTGAATGAAAAAAGACCTCGGTGTCCTCCAGCATAATTTGTGGAGTTGTAAAAATATACTACTCATTGTTGAGTGTTTGCTTGACGTTTTTATTACAGGTAAGGCATGTTTAGAAAGTGGAGGGACTGATGTCATAGAGTCTTTGTGAGGACGGAGAAGGCAGCAATAGCTGGAATTCCTTGTGTTTCTTTGTGGTGTTTAACCTGTCATAAAAGTGCCCTCTTTTCATACTGAAATCTGTGAAGCAGGGCATCGCAATCACACTGGCAAAGCTCTGTTTTTGCTTCCCACCATCTTTCAGGAGGTCAGAGGTCACCAGTTAGTTGCTGAAAGACCCTTAAGATGTTTGCTCCTGTGGGAGGTGCTTTCCAACCTTTCATTCGTAGGAATGTCGTCTCTAAACACGGTGACACCCTGCTGCTGCAGCACATTTCAGAGTGAAACGCTCCATGAATCAATGTTTAGACTTTGAGAAAGTGAATTTCACCGAAACAAATGCTAGGAATATTTTTCCAAACAGACCTCAGACCTTGTGAAACTAAAAATCACCAGCGGTCTTCGCAGTAATGCTGTAGCGCCGCATTCTGCGATGACAAAGAAATTATGGAAATTTATGTTTAGGTTTTAAGTGTTTTGCTGTGTTGTGCAACTTCAAGGTTAAGGTTAATGTCACAATCAAGGCACTCTAGAGAAGAAATGTGTTGTTGTTTCTTTTTTTTGTCTCTTTCTGATTTGATTGCAAAATCAGCAGGGTTGCAGTGTTGGAGCAGGTCATGGTCATATTTTGAGCCTTTGTGGGACCTTACCCTCTTTCCATTCTCTATCTTTACCCTCTTTCCCACTATTTCCATTTCAAGCTAAAAAAATAAATGTGGCACTTGTCCGAAAACACCAACAAACAGCTTGAAATTTAAATGAGCCATGACCCACATGGATGGAGAAGCAAACATAGCTTTATCCCACAAAAACACAGACAATAACACCTGAACTTCAAATACCTTCTGCGATGAGGAACGCAACAATTTTCCTCAAAAATCCAGTGTGCGTGTGTGTGTGTGTGTTTCTGCCGTACTGTCGGTATGAAGATGAAAATCATTAAAGCGTCAAAAACAGCAATAAACTTGTTAAATAGCTCAATTCTCTGAGTCATCTTAGCCTTAGAGTCGAGTAACAACCGCTGTGATTACACAACAAGTCTTAACAGTGTTTGCGGTTTGGTGTAGTCATAATCCATTGACCCAAAAAGTCAGTGTGCCATAATTTGATCTTGACTTGCTGTACGGTCACATCAAAGTAGCGCCTGTATCCAAAACAAACAAGACAAGACTCAAGAGAACGTGTTGTGACGTATATGTACTGCAAATATCTGTACGGTACATTTGGCTGTGTTTTGAGTGTTTGCTTGAAGTTTTTATTACAGGTAAGGCATGTTTAGAAAGTGGAGACATTGATAGAGTAGAGTCTTTGTGAGTAATAGCTGGAATTCCTTGTGTTTCTTTGCGTAAAAGTCATAAAAGTCATTTAGACATGTGCCCTTGGGGCTGAGGTGTGTAATAAATGGAAAGCTGAGATGTAAGAGTGACACTTTAAATTTTTTCTTTGTGGTGTCACTCTCTCTTTCTGATGTGATGTTTTTTTTTTTTCCACAGATGAGCCAAAGCTGTTTGGAGTTTAAACCTCCCTCAGGCCGACAAGGTTTCAGGCCTTGGCCACGTGTGACATCACAGGACATTCCTCCCAGCGCCTTTCCTGGCTTTTGTGGCCCGGGCCTTCATCGCCATCCACAACACACATTTCCTTCCTCTGTGTTTGTGTGTATGTGGGCATTCCCACTTCCCGAGTTCCACGACTGCCGCTGTTTGTGCAGAGGCTGCATCCCAAACGTGAGACATTTAAAGAGACAGACAGGTACGGACACTGGGAGTCAGACAGAGGAACACAAGGAGGCCGCCTGGGGATCCACTGCGCAGAGTACGATGCAAAGGGCACAAAGCATACAGCAGTACTCTACAGGACACACAGTGTGTGGAAAAACTTCAACTCTGTGTATTATTCCAGTAACTGACGAATTCAACTGGAACATTGTAGGATCTTTCATTCATTTTCATCAAATGTGACCTTGTGTAAAAAAATTGAAATTTTATTTACTTTTATTTATTTATTTGACCGTGACAATGCTCATTAATCAACAGAAAAACAAACTGTAAATGAGCCTAAAAGGCTGGTAGACTTTTTTACTAGCCTAAAAAAAGCCTAAAAGGCTAATAAAGAAGCTTGTTTTTTATAGGTCTTTCTTTTTGTATATCAGTGAGGCAGGTACAGCACAGCACAGCAGATAGTAAACACTGAAATTACTTTGCTGTGACTAATAATTTTTCAGTTTCGACATGTTTTTTTTTTTGTCTTGTAAAAGTCAATTTAGTAGTGTGAAAACCGTCTTTGTCAAGTCTAAGAAAATTACTCAGACTGAGAGTAATCTCACTTTGGGCTCAGAGACAACACATTACTAACATAAAAACTGCATTACTAACTAGGGGGAATGGTGTTTGAAAAACATGGACATTTAGCATGCTAGGAGCATCTTATAAAATGCACAAATTGATTTGTATTATCAGAAGTCTAGAATCCATTTACAATAGTGGAGACTAAAAGCCAGTATCTCTGCCTCTGCTAAATAAAAGTTTTATTGGTTTTATTACATTTTTATCTGTTTTGTGTGCATTAGTTGCAATTTTATTTTACTGTTTACATTTTTCCTGTCTTATCAGAATTTGTTCTAACCTATACAAAAGGTACTACACAAATAAAGTTCGATTGATTGACTGATAAATGTTGAAAATTTTGGAAAAAACATTTGTTGAAAGTCTTCTAACTTTATGGAAGTGCAATACTAAGTCTCTGAAGTATTCTTTTAACTTTATCTTTATGCATATACATGAAAAAAACTGTCAGAATCTAAAATAAGTCTGAAAATATTTCAGATTTTGGCAGTGACTGGTATTAACATTACTGATTGTAATATTGATGATGTATTGCAATGTTGTATCTATTACTGCATGGAGTAGATCTTTAGAGTTACCACCCCAGCCTCTCTAAACACACCATGCAGAAAGTGTCCTTGAGCAGAAGACTCTAACTAACAGGTCTAGAGGAAGGTGCATGAACAGTTTTTCCTTTCATTTTCAGCATGAGTGACAGTAAACGATACTAAGCTGAGCTGAGATCCATTAAAGCATGCATTAAATACAAACCCATCACAACAGGTTTAAGTCAAAAATTACAGCAATATGGCGCTTTAAAGTTGGCAGCTTCATCTTCCATCCCCCCTTGCCAACATTTTATTTACTTGAGTCGTGACAGACAGAAATCTACTGAAGCCAAATGTTTACCAGGTGCGGTGTGAGCTGTACACACAGGTCACCTGCAACTGGATGCCTGCTCAACCAGTCAGACGTGACCAGCCATGAAGCAAGGTCACTGTCTCTGTCACCCTGTGTATACATACACCTGAAGCTGTACCTGAATTTACTGCCTTTCTGTGTCTCCCTAGCCTAAAAAAACGAGTTAGCAGGTATGCGTGTGTTTGTGGATTTATTTGATCGTGCGGAACACCATGGAAATGTAGAAAATGTGTTTTTTATTTTATTTCTCAGTCTCAGTCAAGTTAAAGGTATTTATGTCAAAGGCACACATGGAAACATACCTGGATGAGGTGAAGTTTGACTGTGTATATGTGTGTGTGTGTGTTCTATTGTGAAACTCTTTGTAGCTTATGTCATTTACAGAGATGTATTATGCATGAACAAACATTTGCAAACGCACACATGCCTCCACATTTCAAAACACACCTGTCCACATTGCATACTGCTTCGTCAAACATACTCAAACACATATGCACACAGTCGCGGTTGTCTTCCACATGTTAGTTCCTATGACTTTATGACAGAAAAAGGCTGTTTTACACACACAAAATACACCACTTCTGTGTAACTACTGCAGTTCAGTGGTCTGTGTACACACACACACACACACATGACTGGCTGGTGGTCCAGTATGGCTGGTGTGATGATTAAAATAAAACAGCCTCTACAGCTTTTAAACCGCTATCAACACGTGTATGCTCAAAGAAACAGGAAGAATCACAATCTAGTTCCCTGGTTACCGCGAGAGTATTACTGCATGCAATGTGGGAATGATCAACATGGATCTAAGACCTCTCTGATCAAAGCTTCAATAACCACTCGTATAATTTCAGATAACCACAAGGCTGTGATGTACCACTGCTGTTGGAAAGTATTTAATCGTCATGATGGAAGTTTTCCACTGAGACAAACTTCTTGATGCTCGGTGCCACGTCTGCTTGCAGCTTTCATATACTGTACAAGCAGCAGATGCATGTCCTCACTATCAGTTTAAATCAACTGACTTCAATTTCCATTCAGTTTCTTTACTTTTCTTCCTTCATGAAGCAAACAAGGTAGATGAGTTAAAAAAAAACAAACATGTTGCACAACTGTTGCCAAATTTGACATGAAATCAGAAATGGTGCAAAGTTTGGCCTCAGGGAGAGCAGCGATTGGCTAGCTGCATTGCCACAATGCATTTTGAGTTGAAAGCAGACGTGCAAGTCAAAGCAGCTGAGCTTCGGTATATTGGACGGGCTGTGTGTGTGTGTGTGTGTGTGTGTGTGTGTGTGTGGCTCCGAGAATGAATGACTATTTGTCAAAGAGGAGTTATGGCTGTTTATTTTCATTGAAGAGGTCAAAGGGTAGATGGATATTCTTGAATAAGCGACACACGCTCTCTCTCCTACACACACACACACACACACAAATGCAAGAGATCAGTAAAAGTGACTGAACCTCAGTCAGGGCGTCCATGTAGGTCCTCAGAGGCTCCTACATATGATGTATATGTAAACAGAGAAGGTTTATATAGACTGCGGGAAAAAAGGCTTTTATGGGCCTGATCAAGGGGCCGTTTCAAGTTGGAACGAATGAGATTTGAGCTACATCTTTGTTATTAAAGTAGTGTATAGACACAGCAACTGTCTGTATTATATACTGTAGTTTTTATCAGTATATGCTGGAGGTACTAATAACTGCTAATTACAGCCTTGAGACCTTTTTAGCAATGTCATATCCATCATTTTCTTTAAATACTGTCAAATTTGCTCTTCAAATCACATTTTCCCTTTAAAAGAACACCCAGCATGATACAACAAAACATTTTTCCAAGTCATGGTAGAATATCAGCAATTTTTTTTTCTGTAAATATGCAAAGATATTCACATTACTGTAACTGAACACTAATGAAATTACAGTGTGTACCCCCTTGAGTCTTGGTGGAAGCCTGCATGGCTTTAACACAGAGGACAATTCATGACAGAGTGCCTTTGTTTCACTTTGAGTGTGAGCTCATTGTGTTTAAATCAACAATAGTCCCATGAGCACCACAGGCACCGAGGCACATCGGCGATTGGAGACTGGATGAGGTAAGACAGAACCTCACCCACCTCCCACACGCTTTCTCTCCCTACATCGAACCATCCCTGCTCTCATTTTTTCCCCTTAAACAGACTGAAAATCGCATATGACCTCACACACGCAGCTACATCGTTCACTGCATTACTACCGTATAATGCAGTGGTTATACACTTGAACACAAAGCTTCTTGTTTTTACGTACAGACATGAATAAAACTCCCTGTCTTGCTTACTGCTGTTTGGTTTCATGTTTATATAGTACATTCAAGACCTTTATCATGTATATTTGTTTTCAAGGTGTTTCATTTACCGATTGACCCTTTTTTGCTCTTTAGATTGTATTATCAGTCTAGCATCTATGTGTATATACATGCAACTGTTGTGATGCTTGGGAATGTCGCCCTCCAATGCACACACGACATATATGTGCACAGAAATTGTTTCACCGTTTATGTACTGACAGAATTGTTGTCTATATAATATTGTTGGGACCTAACTTTTTTATTGATTTATCCTGTCTGTGGCTCTCAATCCAAAGCCGGTTGGTTCCGACTCTAGACTTAAAGGACCAGTGTGAACAAGCCACTTAGTGTGACTCATTGATGCGTTTTTAATAGTTTCTGGATAGCGACAACACAGAGGAATCTTATATATCAGGATTTGGCTATACAGACAATATTTAATGAGCTAGATCGATCAATTGTTGATTTAGGTCTTGTCATAGGGTTAAGGTTGGGCTACATGCAAGTCTTATTCATTATAGTTGTATGTTATATTGTTTATATTAATACTGAAGCTAATAAACTAACCATCTTAATTAATACACATTAATACACACACATAATATACAACATACAAAGCTTTTCATCTCAGTGGGACTGCCGCGTTTACCTATGGGCACACAACATGCATGAAGGCACACACACACACACACGCACACACACTGGCAGCCATACAAGCCACATATTTACATGTTCACAAACACATGTCAACTGGACACTTAATACACACACAGACACAAACACACATACAAGAATGACCAGCGACATTTACACCTGGGTTCTTTCCCACACACACACACACACACACACACACACACACACTTTGTCCTATCTGATGGCCTAACACTTGCGCCGGAGGGAAGGGAAACAGAGATAGAGAGCGGTCTGTATTTACCTTTAGATCACCCCTCAACTAACACAAACACACACATATACACAGGCCCCACACTGGCCAGCAGCCTGGCGCATAGCAACACGTTTTTATCAACAAACACAAGAGGTCAGATTCTGTGTGTGTGTCTCCATTTGTCGCCCAATTATCTTTTTTTTCTCTTGATTTCTGCATGCCAAGTTACCTCTCTCTCCCTCCTTTTCTCCCTTTCTGTGTTTTCTATCATTTCACACTCTTTTGTTCTCTCATGCTTGATGCCTCTCTTAAAGGAATAGCTCATCATTTTATCATTTTTTGCTTTATTTGATGAGAGGATATCAATCTGACATCTATGTGTTGAGCCCTGCACTTTATGCACATACTTAATGCACCACACACAGCCTCTAAAGTATTTTATATGTATATTTTTATGACATTGTACATGTTTATGTTTATTTTTTATATACTTTTCCACAGATGTGGGGCTATTTGTGTGCTATGTCTCTGTATGTGTTTGGCTGCGATCCAAGCACATCCAGCACACACTACACTAGACCTCTGTGAGTTACAGCTTTAAACGGCGTGTACGGCACTTTAAACCACTGCAGTTAAATGTAGCTGTGTTATATGTGCAGTTGATAAGCAACACACAATCCTCTGAAAATAAATACATGTTTTTTTGAATTCTCAGAAAGACCATTTAACCGCTTTTTTATGAGCTGGGTGTGTATACAGATGAACATGGAAAGTCTGTGAAAAGCTTTAAAAGACTGACATACAGTAAACTTGGATTTATAAGTCCAGTTTGTGATTTATCTGTGTG
This sequence comes from Scomberomorus guttatus, assembly GCA_038419695.1. Classification (NCBI taxonomy): domain Eukaryota; kingdom Metazoa; phylum Chordata; class Actinopteri; order Scombriformes; family Scombridae; genus Scomberomorus; species Scomberomorus guttatus. The sequence goes on along the minus strand of CM076466.1, from coordinate 11,003,858 downwards.
TGTGTGTGTGAGTGTGTGTGTGTGAGTTATAGTGCTGTGAGTTATACCGTCCCAGCAGGGGAGCCTCAGCACCAGAAAGGGGGTTTCCTGTTCTTTCTTGGCAAATATGACTGGAACAAGTGGAGGAGGAACAGAAGTGTGACACAACACTTTTGGCTTTAAGCTGCAGCTAGCGATTTACTTTATGTGTAGTAATCAGTTCAAGGTTTTAGGGTTGATCATTTCGTTAATATGACAAACACTGTCTTTCGCTGGTTGAAAATAACATCCAAGTAGACAGTTGGAGATTTAAAATCCTACTCAAGTGGAAGTAAAGGAGCAGACGTGTCTGTGTGTGTGTGATGAGAATACTTGTGCCTTATATCTGCTGTGTTTCACTCTGTGACAGTATGATTGATATCTGGTAGGATCTAAAGTTTCGTCTGGTATCACTCATCTTGGTTTTTTCTGCACACACTCTCTCTAAACCCTCAAAAAAAATGTTTCACGTTTTTTGCACACACACACGCACATACAGGGCAGCGAATTAGGCCCATTTCCCATAAAGCTGTTTCACATTCAAAATGGGTCTGCTGTCATTTCCACCCCCAAAATGAAAAGAAAACACACACTACCCCTTGGACAGATGAGAAATGAAGACGAGGGATAGAAAAGGAAGTGAATGGGGGATGGGATGGGGTGATGAAGAGAAAAAAGAGAAGAAGATGAAGGACAATGTATGAGGGAGGAAGAGAGACTGAAACGGAGAAAGACCATAAAGTGAAGAAAAAGTGGGAGTAAGGTCAGAAAGAAAGAAAAATGTATTTGAGTATAGGAATGTAAGAGTTAAGACAGTAAAAAAATAGATGTGTAAAGGAGGCAAAGTCCATAAATTAGATATCCAGTTAAATGAAACAAGTTAGTATTGCACTCACTACGCACTGTTTTTTACTTTGCTTTCAACCATCTTCATCACTTTTAAAGCTACAGAACAAGCTAATAAGTGAACCTTGAGTTGGGATTTTCTATGGTCAAGAACAAACTTTTATGTTTAACTCAACATGGACGAGAGGTCCTAAAAGTGAAATTATAACACTCGTACATATAACTTGTGCTGTATAATTTTATGTTTCTGTCAAAATATAAAAAGACTGATCAACACACACACACACACACAGCCTGAAACACATGAACCATACATTGGATATACATTACACACCTATTACACAACAACAGTAATTTAAAGATGTCGGTCATGTCGGTCTCGGATGAAAGTTCCTGGAATCACACACACACACATGCACGCACGCATGCATGCATGCACGCACACATGCACACATGCAGACATGCACACACACATTCTCGTTCTTCACACCCACACTCAGAATGTGACATTTGCCATGTAGGGGCCAAGAAGGGGTTACACACACACACACACAAACACACACACACACACGCACGCACACACAGACACACACACACTTGTGGATGTGAAAGAGAGGCAGCAACGTATTCTGGGAGGTGAGAGAAGTGGGAAGGAGATGAGAGGGATGGTGGTCATGGAGGGACACACAGCACCAAGACACTAAAACAGACGGATAAAATAAAAATAATTCCGGTAAACAAGTTGTTATCCAGAGAAAAATACACCTGAGAATACAGGTAAATACAGTTGTTGCCATTGTCATGACACATGTATACTTATTATTCCATTCATAGGTATTAATATGATCATTATGATTATTATTATAATGGTTGTTACTATTTACTACCAGCCTACAGAGGCCCTGTCCTTCTGGGATTTGCTAAAGTTAGCCAGCCCAGGCTTGTTCACATGCAAACGACTTTGCACGTCTCCGAAATATAATTACCATTCTTGTGGGACTGCTGTGAGTTCATTTTGTGCTTCATGCCCTTCCACCAAGATATGAATGCTATGTCTCTATACAGAGCTGCTACACAGTATCATGTGTAATAGCTGCTGAAGTCATTCAGACAGCCCTCAAAGAGGACGGCTTGCTAATTTAGATTCATGGATTCATGTGGTGTGTTATGTTCAGTGTTGGGCGAGTTACTTGAAAATTGTAATCAATTACTGATTACACATTACTCACACGTCGCATATTTTGTATTTAACACATGTAGAAGTAGAAAATGTGTGGTTTTAGCAAGCAGGCAGGGTACCGTTTGGAAGGATTTACTGACTATCCTACAGCTAGCATTAGCATAGCCTCAGTGACTGCACTCAGCCCTCCAGAAGCCCCGACCTCAGCTGCATGATTCACACACACTCCACGTCAGGTGACTCATGAATGTAGGTGCACCCGTGGCAGCAAGCCAGGTAAGAACACCCAACATGTGAATAAGACAACATTTCTCCTCATCTGTCAGTCTCCATTGATCCCGGTAAGACAGTGAGGACGCTGAAGTGTAAAAGTCACACAGCATTACTGGGATTAGTAACTGTAATGTAATTATTGAATTTCTAATTGCCTTTCACTGCTCGTTATGCCTTACAAAGTGGTTATGTTACAGTAATACAATACACATATTGTGTGTAAAAACCTCTATTGCTATGCTGCATTGCTAAACAAAAGTGGCTGATGCAACAGTCATGGTCAACATGTCAGTGTGTCTCTGTCCCTTGTCCCCTCATTTAAAGGTATAAGTCTATTAAACCTCTGACAGCGACTGTAGGTGGGGTCATGTGTGGTCTGTGGGTGCACTCCAAAACCTAACCATACAGCACAGTGCTGGTTTGAGCCAGTTGAGTGTGGTTTACACTCACCTCATTGCATTTGTCCACAAACAAATTTATATTTCAAAGCATGATTTAGTCACCGAGAAACCATCCTCCTCTGAGAGTGTGGATACTGTGCTTTTGAAATATGACTGCCATGCTTGGAGACACTGTGTGATTCCTACTAATTCTGTGTCAGTGCTCTACGCCCTGTTGCTGCGCTCTATACATAGAGAGTGACTGAGAGGTGTAAAGCCTTTGCACCATAGAAATAGATTCATCATGGCAGCTTCACACAGACGCTGCGTGAAAGCCTCATAAATACAATTTCAGCAAATTACACGCCTCCCTTTGGACTTTGAAGATTTGAAGCTACGCTGACTGCTTTACATCTGGATGCTGAGAAAATGTCATGAACTACGACACTGTGAAACCCATTCAAAATCAGACAGGTCATGTTGAAATCCACCAAACGGTATTTAAAGTGCTACAGTGTGTGACTGTTTGACATACAAGGCTTTCATCTCATTGCAGATGATGTAAATCCAGCTCAAATCCCAATGGGACTTTAAGGGTATGTCCAGATTGTTCAGGTCAAGCTAATTTTATAACTAAAATCTCAAAACATGTGATTTAACAAGCAGAAAAGGACATTCAAGGTGCTCCGAGCAGAATATTACTGACTCGAGGCACAAAATAACATACTATGCTGAGATTTTAATAGGTTTATTGAATGAAACCAATGACCCATCCATCATCTCTAATACCCAAAATTCATGGCTCTGAAACCTCACTTTATGAAACATTAGAATCAAAGACAAAGACATATGAGATGCATAATATAGTGATGATTGTACATATCGAAATGTATAGTGTGCTTTCCTGGGGATCCCGCATTTCTCTCCTCACATCTGTCAGCATATGATTAAGCCACCGGACTCGAAATGAATAGTTGTGGCGAGTGTTTAGCATCTGTGAATGTAAACATTTACATTCTGAGCCGCATGATATGATCATTACTGCCACAGCTAGCGGCTGCCTGTGCCCAAATGGCGCTATAGGTTCACATGTTATCTGTGACAGTGTGCCTCCGACCCTGCCAAAAGTCATGGTGGTCTTTATCGTCACTCACAATCCAAATTAGTCACTTTAATTCTTGCTAATTGCTGCTAAAATATACAGCAGACAGCTACGGTATGAGTTAACTGTGGTTGCAGTAATCACTGTTTGCACTTAACAGTGTACATTACCACCAGATTTTATATTATTTCATAGACATTCTCATTGACATTAAAATGTGACTCATCAAAACATGAAATTTAAGAGTGTGTGTGCCTGTGCCTGTGTGTGTGTGTGTGTGTGTGTGGGAGTGTTAATCCCAGTGTAAACTGAGTTCAGTTGGATGAATGAACAGAACTGGTATTTATGTGAGTGGTAAATTTGGAGGTGGTAGCAAGCAGGTAAACAACCTTACTTTTCCTACAACTGTACCTGCCATTGTGCTTACTGCGAGGAAGTGAAATGACAGTTTTACTGTGTGGCATCGCTATTGAACTGAAAGTTTAATGTTTTTTTTACTTATCAGTTCAGATTTATTGTAAATGAACACACTAGCATACTTTGCTACTGAAAAATACCAGATTTTTGCGGTTACAGGTATGCGCTTGTTAGCCGACAGCAGTATTAGATGAGCAAAACTTGGAAAAAACAACAAGACGCTGCTTGGTTTTCAGTATACCAACAAACACTTCACAGTACTGTAATTATGTGTTTTATGTGGATGGCCCTGAAGCAATATTAACATTCACCCACGCTGCTACACCTTTTCTCACACATCTGTCACTGTCTTACTCATATAGACCCCACACACACACACACACACAAACACACACGCTCTTGAGTAGTAGCACTTTATTCTCTGGAGACTATGTAGCTAAATATACCGGTAACTGATAGCCCTGCTGGTTGATGGGCAGGAACACTGCTGGCCCGGACACTGATACAGAAGATGAATTGTAATATACACCGGGGAGTGTGTGTGTGTGTGTGTCTGGGAGGTAGTGAATGAGGAGTCCGAAGATTATTTGAGGAAAGAAAGAAGTGCAAAGCTGCTTTAAACAATGGCAAACAAAACCCCGACTCGAAAAAGCTACATTTGATTCCTTAAAAAAGAAATGAAAATACGTATAAAACATGAATACACTCCAGCAATAAAAAAAATAGTTTTAAATGCTGCTTACAAAAGCATCTTCTCAAAAGCAATCTATCAAGATCCTAACCCTACCTTGACCTCTTTTTCTTGGCATTAGTGAGTACCTGCTCTGTTGACCCGTAGCTACATTAGAGGACTTTATTAGCCTTTGCACCCAGGCCCTAATTGATATTTGATGGATGTTGCGAGCGTAGCTTGCTCTCAGAATAGAGAGCCTAAATCAGGGAGCCACACAGCAAACCTCTGATCCTCAGCTCTCACATAGGCAGGACATACCACAGCTCTGCGGCAAAGCTAAGACAGGAGCAGCGATTCAGAGTCACAGATAGACCAGGACTGACAGAAAAGGATATGAAAGAGAGAAGGGAAGAGGGATTCAGAATGAGGAGGAAACAGAAAAGAAGAGAGTGAGCTGCATCTACTGTATATTGCAACTTACTTTCTTTCATCTGTCCTTACCTGACTCCGTCTCCCCCTCCTCACTCTACCCCCTTTTCACACAGGTCTCCCTTTCAGTGCACTAACCTGCAGAGGGCCACTGGCTGGCATGGTGGATCTCAGCGATGTCAGGTCGATGTCTCGGCCCTGCTCCCCTCTCTCTGTCTTCCCCAGTCCCTGCATAATGAGGCCCGTAGCGAGCAAGCAACCAACACTCACTCTCACACGCACCGAGTGTTGCCCCCACAGCCGGGAAAAATGCTAATGCAAGGATGGCTGTGGTCGTTATGAAAGGAAATGACCCTGGACGCCAGGCACCAAGCACCAGGCAAGGCCAGGGAGGACAGCGGCGGGGCGAACAAACGCCTTATTCACCCTGCTCCCTCTCTCTCACTTTGCACAGGCGGAGAATAGAGAGAGAAAGAGACAAAGAGACATGCAGAAGGAGTGCAAAGTTTTGGATGTAAAGATGCTATAATACCAAATGGAACACTCAGCAAATATTGTCCCATATTTAAAGTTGTCCCTGTCTGTGCCAACCACTGAGTTGTGTCTATTTGTGCCTGTTTGCTCAACAAAAACATTCTGCTGTATTTCTGTTAAGTTAACTGAGGTCAGACATGTTCCCATTAAAACACTGAGGGGCTACTGTTAGGAGTTTACAGCTTTCTAAACCAGGGGACTCCGAGGCTCTACAACATGGAGAGCTGCAGTAAGAACCATGCACCGAAGGAGATAGGCCAAGAACACCAGAAATCTCAGAGACGGATATCTCAAAATAAATAAAAACCAAAACTATCTGCATACCACTAGAGGTGAGTGAAAAAAATGTGTTTTTCTTGTCATATGGGTGAACCAAACCAAACATTACTGTGAAAGATTTTACTGGCAGTATTGAGCGTGCAGAATGTAGACGTGCAGAATACAAAAGCTGGCGGTTTGAGACTAGAAGAAAAAAAAAAGTTTTAAAATGAAAATGGAGGATTATTAGATTATAAGGTTGAATGGGTTTTTGTAAAACTGGGGGCGCAGGAATGTGCTGCTCTTGATTTTAAATAGAGAGATGGGCGGGTGGGGGGTGGTGGGGGGTTTGGGATAGACAGACAGGCAGACCAAAACCCTTCAAACCCAGAGGTTACCTGCCCCACTGGAAAATACAGGAACTGGAAAAAGACACCCTCAAAAATAACACACCACAAACAAATTTATACGAAAGAACAAATTTATACATCCAACCACACCGACACTGAACGTCAAACATACAGAACATATAAATGAAGTGTGTCTTTTCCTCTTTTTGTTCTTCAAATACACACATGTACAGAGTGTCCCCCGGGGGGGAGGAATGGTAGCTGTCAACAGTGATTAAACACTTCAAGTTCATAATCCTCCCAAAAATGATCACCTCAATTGCAGGAATTTCATTAGGTAAAGTGTACACGAGCAGAGCGTCACGCTCACACACAGCAAACCTTTGTCCTACTTTATAAATACTCAGGTAGTGACAGCGCTGGTTTCAGTGTTTGACTTTACTTTCCAGTCAGTTTTAAACATATTTTTTTTAAAATAGAATGTTTTTGTGACTATAAAAAAAAATGTTTCAGTCTTTAGTTATGCTGCAGCTTTCCCAGCCCACCTCTCTCAGTAAGCATATTGCATCCTGGCCTGTGGCTTTCTGCGATCATTAGCTGTTGATAGGATTAAAGAGCGCTAATTCATTTCCTAAGATAAGTATCGTACTATAGCTTAATACCCATCAGCCCTGATACCATAGCAGCATGATTAACATGGCAGACACCTTTAACACAACATGGTGAGCACAAGCCGAAATGTACAAAACAGTATCCATTATGCATGTGTGTTGGGCTTTTTTCATTGTTTTTTATTTTTCTGACAATCTACACAAAACATGGATACACTTATTATGTAGTTGCATCCGGGACCTTACCTCTGTCTCTCAAATAATGGATAATGTGTTTGCTCTCATCAGAGCGTGAAAGCTGAAACACCTGCCCTTTCATTTTTTTATTTTTTTTTTGTTTTATTATTAACAAGCTTCTGGGAACTTTCCTAGTCTCAGTTGACACTGAAGTTATTTTGTTTTTGCGGTTTTTGTGAATTACACCTCTGCCGTCTTTCGGGGATTTGGGGGGGTTGTGTTGTAACTATTTGATGGCACATAACGGAGTATTTGACTTGTGCTTATATTGTTTGACTATTTGAGCAACAGATTCCAAGTTAATCCCTAAATGAGAGATTAAAAAACAAACCGGCCTGTCCACAATTTTTCTTTTCTGTTTCCGAGAAACTGAGTTTACTGACACCAGTTCTTCAGCCAAACCTCATTGTTCAGTTCCTAGAAATATCTTTTGAGTCTTTAGAAGATGTCAATAGAAGTATGCATTGACTTTTCCCAGGCCTTCCTAGGAAGACTATCTGCTGCATAGATAAAATAGTTAGAGATGTATGTGGTAAACATCTTTACTGAGTCTCCTGGTTTACAGAGATTTACTGATTTACAGCTAAATGTATAATCCTGCTTTAGAAAAGGTTGCTCCAGTTTGTACATGTCTGTAAACACAGTAAAGAAGAACAGGTACTTTAGGATGAAGTCTGTGGTTTGAAGAGTTCATGAAGGATAATCTTGAATGTTGTACACACGTGGAAGCTAAAACAGAAGCCGTAAAGCCCATATATATAATTTAGTTTGATCCTCAATAACATTAAGTCCTGCATAAGTCTTCAGGGGCTTTGTGCTGATCCTGCTCTCAATGTAGCAGTTTTGCTTGACTGTAAACAAAGTTGTGAGCACCGTAGGTGTTGCGAAACACTAACAAAACCTGCAACACTGGCTTTTTGTTTACAGTGCCCATTCCCTATATCTTTCTTTGGTGTACAGATGCTATTAATAGCATGCTCTCTGCGCAAACAGATTTTAGTTGTGACATGCCTGCGATCATTTGCATCCACTGACAAAAAAAAAAAAAAAAAAATGAATTCTCCTTGTTGTTTTGTGAGCGGAAAGTGACACACATCCCATTTTACACGAAGCAGCTGAAGAAAGATGAAGACTGAGGTGAAATAATGGAGTTTAGGTAAGGAGCAAATACTTCCAGCCTTGTTGCTTGAAACATTTTCTGCTGTTTTAAATTTACTCACACTACAGCTACAGGCATGGCACTGCCTGGTAATGAGGTGTTAGGGAGGTGAATGTACAATCTGTTTTAAGCAATGACATTTTGTATTACTATTAACTTGCTTTTTGTGAAGAAAAAATATCTTAGCATCTTTTCCTACAAACATGAAGAACTTTCATGTCTTCTTTCTTTCTTTCTTGCCCATATGTGCATTGAAAGAGTTATCAGCCGCTGCAATCATTCCTCCGGTCCATACGGGCTGAGAAGAGATCCCTTTCTTGCGATTCCAATGTAAGAGATAAGGGACAAAATCCAAAGTCTTTGTTCTGTGTAAAAACACAAGTTCAGCCAAATCTAACTTGAAGCTTCAGCAGCCTGAATTAGACAAATCAATTGTGTAACTTTTAAAGTTACAGTCTTTTTCCCATTCAATTTTAGTCATCAGTAGCTCTTTAAACATATGGGCATGTTGTATTGTATTAAGATATACTTAAACAAAAATATTCTTGAATCTGTATTGTGCATCTTAATACAACAGCTCATTTTTAACATCAAGTCAGCAATGAGTTCTTGGTTGACAAGGTTTTGTCATGGTAAAAATGTTTAAGCGCTGCATGAAGTGACACTCTGATTGCTCTGAGTCCTGACTTACTTGAAGATTGTCTTCCTAAATTCTTGACTTGACTTGAAACTTGAAAAAAAAACGATGCAAGTCTCATGTTTTGTTTTAGTAAAAATCCCTGGTCATGACCTGAAACATTTGCATCTTGACATGAAATCTGCTAATCATGTAATCTGGACTTCAAGAACTCAAGAACCTGAAACGTGACCTGAGACTTGCTCTGACAGATTTGAGGCTTGCCTTAGACTCATCTGAAATACTTAAAAAGTATTTACTTAAAAAGCTGAACTTAAAATCAGCTGTGGTGACACGTGATACATATACAATCTTTCTCTTTGTTGTGCTTTCAGTCTTTGTCTTGTTCATTCGTACTCTCTGTCACTCCCCCTTTCTCTCTCTCTCTCTCTCCCTCTCTCACACACACACAGACACACAAAGATAGGGCTTCAGCAGTGGAGTACCAGGCAGCGCTGACCTCTCGCTCTCTACCTCTGCCTGTCATACACACATGCACATATAAACAAACGCTAACCAGGCAGTGCCAGTCTCTCATTCTGGCTGTGATAAAAGAGCCTTTATGCTCCAAGAATTTCCATCATGGAGATGCAGACACACACGCTGCCTTACAGGTAACACACTTCAAAGTTAACAGGGCGACTCTGAGTTCCTGACACCAGCTGATAACAGCGTACATTATCACACGCTCACGTGCACGCGTACGCTCACACACACAGGCGCGTAAACGCACACGATCACGGCCACATTCACACGCACGAGTGAAGGAGCGTCGGGATGAGGGTGCGACGGCAGCACAGATCAAAGTGCTGGTTTGTATCACTAACAGACGGGCAGGTGCACATGTGCTTTCATGTAGTTCACCTGCTCAGTCACAGTGTGTGTTTGGCTTCTTTAGGAGCCGCACATATGATGTATTCTACTCCTTTTTCTGTGACACCAAACTGAAATCTCTCAAATGAACTAATCACTGAAAATTATTGACACACATCTTCATTTCTTAAAATCTTAAATAGGTCAAAATGTGAGATTTAGCAGTCAAAATAAAATATTCAGATACCTTCCTTATTACAGACTAAACAACCTTCTTTTTAGGGAAGATGTCAAAACATTTAAGAGGATCTAGTCTTGATATACAGCTTGAGAAACCAGGACTATTATGATGTAAATACGGGTCAACGATTGATTTTTGCTATTTAAGTGTGTTGTTCCCTGCCCTGGGCTCCCTGCTGCACCCATTACACTCTTTTATAAGCTGAGGACTGTAGCTGTGCCAATTTATGGAGACGGCGACGTTTCCGAAGGAACTGTAAATGAAATTTGAATGATTGAGTCACTGCAGGAGGGCTTTGATAAAAACAGATGTGACAGTGCGAGAGGCAGACTGCAAACAAAATGAATCACACGTGCACACGCATGACACTCGACCGCCTAGAAATAAAATGCATCTTTTTTTTTCTTATTTATTAAAACTGCTTTTGTTGCAAAATAACTCCAATTTTTCAGCCACCAATGGAAACTGACCTATTTTTCCAAACATTAAGCGCACACACACACAACACACACACACACACACTAGAATTAAATGTTTTCTTGTGCCTTTAAAATAATTACTTCCCAAGAATATATTGCTTCTTTCCCGGGAAACAGGAAATTAGATTTTAAAACAGAACAGCAGATAATCCTAAAATTGTGTATTCTTAAATAGACCAACTGCACTCTGGTGAGATGGAGATTTTTATCTCTGATTAAGCCTCTTGTGGAGCCACCTGCATGTGTTGTCTTGCTTTTACAGATTTCGCACTCTGCATGTATACAGTATATATATATATATATTCTAACATTTAGCTGCATTGGTGAACTGTAAGCTGACATTTTAACATGTAAAGTAACTGGAGGAAACAGCTGCAGGCAGAAAAAAATCATGTTGTTGTTGTAATAACTGCATTTCAAGGCCATACAGTCTCCTCTCCTCTCCTCTCCTCTCCTCTCAGGCACCCCCTTCCTACAATTACAGTTCAGAACCAAACCACCATGTCATATTTAACCTACTCTTCACCCCGCAGGGAGAGAGACCTCATTTACGTTAATTGCTTCCAATTTGGACTGTTACCGTGGGTGAGAACATTTGCAGATTTTGTTTGGCCTTAGTGGAATAATGGGCTGCTAACAGGCCTGTAGGGAGACATATGGGAATCACAACACAAGGGAGAAAAGGAGAATGTGGAGAATGAAAGTTTACAAAAGATCAGGTGAAATCAAAACTGAGAATGACAGACTGGACTCTTTAGTGACACTATCTGGTAGAAGGATGTACTGCTGATCTACACTTACTGTCCAGTGAAGAGTGTGTCTTTATTTGATATAATACTGCTCATATATCATCACTGTAAAGATCTTTATAGACACAATATAGACACAAGACTAAAACACAGTTCACTAGCAAGAGGATGTTAATACAGCAAGATACCCTCGCTAAGGGTACCCTGGGCTGCCCTAATCTTCTACAGCCTCAAGATCACAAATAATACAAGATTCAAATCTCTTGTTCACCTTTCACCCCAAAATACACACACACACACACACACACACACACACACACACACACACACACACACAGAGAGAGAGAGAGAGAGATAGAGCTGCATGCAGTGTCACGGAGAAGGGAAGTGACAGGTTCACTGTTGCAATATGAGATCTTTTAAAGCACATCCTCTGACACACTCAGACAGCCGCGCATACACACACTGAGTTCCTGGCAGTCATAAAGTGAAGACAGCTTTAGACTTTAGTGAACATGCAGTACAGAAGAAGAAGAAGAAGAAGAAGAAGAAGAAGATAAACTGCCTTATTTACCGTAACAAGAAAAGCATGAATCTGGCCTTCCCTCCTTAAATTCTGCCCACAAGCAAGGCACTTAATCAGGAACTTCAACAGTGGCTGAATTTAGTTGCACCAGGAAGCTCTTTGGTGTGAATGTCTTTCCAGTACATATCTGAATGAGTTTGAATGTTGAATAATCTTTGAATAAGTCTCCTGTGGGCTAATTTGAATTGTTAAATGACCTTTTTGTTTTCTAAAAAATAAGTTAGACACCCACAGGCAAAATATACCAGCATCTGATTGGTTATAGGTGTCATAGCTTTGTGTATGAAGTTTAAAATCAGCCAGTCTGATAAAGTGAAACTTTACCTAAAATAATAGACAGCTTTGTTCACTTCTTTCTTTCTGTATATGCAAATGTGTAAAGGTAAATTCAGCTCACAAATAAATAAAATGCCATGTCAGTTCATCATCAAAAATACACATGTAGCATGCATGTGGGGCGATAGTACAAAGATGAAGCAAGGAAGAGACAGAGATAGACGGGGGAAAAGGAAGAGAGAAAGATTGTGGAAGATGTCAGTAAGGAGAGAGAAGTACCTCTGTGTTTATTTTAGAGAACAACACACACACACAAACACACACACACACACACAAACACACACACACACACACACACACAGAGGCCTAATTTGCCTACCCGAGCTGAGTTTTGACAAGTTCTCCAACCTGTTGTAACTTGTTAGGAAGGACAAAGGCTCACTGACATTAATAAGTTGGGTCAACACAAGTCACACTCTGACTTTTAACAGAAGAGACAATCTGTCCGTTCTCAAACCTGCAAGGATACACACATGCACACACACACACCTGCAGCAACGGACGGACAAACGAGAATCTGCAGCATGTTTAATGTGCAGCGAGAGGTTTTGACATACACACACACCGAGACACAGATGATACCATGACTTTTAGAAAAATGGCGGAATCAGTATAAAGTGAAAATAACTGACAGGTCTCTGGAAGTACGAACAATTATCAATAAACATGTTTCTTCTTCTTCTTTTTCCTCTTCTTCTTCTTCTTCTTCTTTTATAGTAAGACATGAAAATTCATTCATCCAGAACTGATTGATGACAGCTGAAGTGCTGAAGAGCTTGCATGATTGCATGCTTGATATGGGAGGCACAACAGCACACACACACACACACGCGCGCGCACACTTACACACACACTCACACTGCCATGTCAGCAGCCTTTCTTTGCATATTTCCCTCCTACATATGCTCGGTTTTACCCATTCTCTCAAGCTTCCTCTTTTGCCTGCTTGTGTTTTGATGTGTGTGTGTAAGTCAGAACCCCATATGTAAATGCATTCCCTCAACATGCACTTAGCTGCACTTATTGCACATATACACCACTGCTTGTATAATAATGTGCTGTAAGGCAGGAAGAAAAAAAAGGTGATAGAAACTATGCTGCAGCACTTTAAGCAACCTGCCTCTTTGAATGCAACTGAATAAACAGTATTTTGAACAGATCCGGGATAATGTCTGGTCACCAGAAAGGTCAGCTGAGAGCAACTTTGAAAACATTTCCAAATGTCTCACTTTTATCAACGAGGCATGAAGATAACTTTTTTTTTTAGCGAAATAACATCACCAAAGGGAGAAAAAAAACAGTAAGCAGCTATGCAAGCTACAGAATTTAACATTAGTCTTTTGAATTTCCTCAAAATAGTGCTATAAGTGTGGCTGCTATTTTAAGAATATCTCGTCTTTAGTACGTAAATCATGTAAACATAACTGCTAGAGGCTGGCAGGCATTAGTGTTGGCATGACTTCAATCACATTCATGGACCATCTTCTATCTTTAAAAAAATCTCTACTTCATGCAAACATGTGTCTTCAGGAATCATAAAATCTATGACAGAATAAAAACCAGTTGGGCACAGCCAAAACCGATTCAATTTTAGATTGACGTGTGTTTGAAGGGAAGGGAGATAAAACTAGGTGACAGGGGCACAGAGAGAGAAAAATGGCAAAAGAGGAAGCAAAAAAAAATGTCACTTTTGGTTTATTACTGAAAGCACTCCAAGTGAGCGAGTGAAAGCTTATGTTCAGAATCTCTCATCTAATGCCAGCTGTTTGAGATGTCAGTCAAGCTAACACAACCTGTTACTTCCTTGAACATATGTCTGCAAGCACCATGGACAGCCATGAAGAAATGAAGATTTCAAAGCTATATTTACATTTGTACAACAATGACACTCTTATCTAAATTGAGTGCAAGAGTGGGATAAGGTTCAGCCTCTAGTTTACTAATGCAGTATGGCAATAATAGCTCATTCCTGAGTCAGCTAAAGATTAGCATTTGTACCATTTCCAAAGGAATAGAAAATGGACATTTTTATTTCTCTACAGGCAATTTTAAAATATGCAATTTCACAGCTGAAGCCACCCTGAAATTAGGAAGTGATCATCATTAAGTTAAAAAAAAGCATCTCTTTACGTGATTAAAACAAGAGAATTTGATACATAGCAAAGCAGAATGACAAGAAGCGCCTCCAACATTAGCAGCTCAGCACTCCTGTCGCGTCATGCTTTTGCAGATACCTTAAGAGCAGTTGCCAGAGGGTGCAACTGCTGCGCGCTCCACTTTCAGTGTAATATTGCTGGAACTTTAGTGGCAAGTACAGGTCAGAAAGAGACAGCGAGAGAGACTATAATAAATTGTTCAGTCTTGACAGAGTAATTTTCAGGGACAGTTTTACAGTTTACTGGAGAAAGATGCAAAGGTGTATGTGTGTGTACTGAATGACCGCTACGGGCCAAACTCTTGTTGTCAGTTTAAAAGACCTGCATGCCGATGCGATAACATCTCACACACGCTCCCACACTCAAGCTGCTTTCTAGAATTTTGTTAGAAATAATGTCCTAAAACATAATACTTGTGACCCTTGCAAATTTAATAAATAGAATAATAAACATTCAAATATGCATTTATGGACGTGAAAGAACAGTTATTCATTAAATATGCTGTTAATTGCTTAATTTAGTTATATTGGGGGGGGGGGGGGGTTAATGTAAAGTGAGATACTTGTGACAAACCAAAATTACAAATACAATAAAAAAGGTTAAAGGTTAAAAAAGGAGGTAAAAGAAGCTGTGAAAGGAAAAGGCATGAAATGAGCAGTGAAATCTCTCCTATATGCCAACATACAGTATTATATACACTGATGGACTTTATGAAGACTTTATTGACAACAACAACAACAACAACAACAAAAAAATCAAAGCAAAACAAAAGCAAAATCTCACATATAATTTAAAGGTGCAATACAAGACATGATAGATTTGTATACTTTCCAAAAATGTTTGGTTCAGTCCTAACTTGCTGTCATGTTGTTTTGCAACCTTGCATATTGTTTTACAGCCTCAAGCAAAGTGCAGAATAAACAACAGTGCAACATGTGTGCACACAGGCAAAGGACCACCCATCCACACACACAAAACACACACACACACCACTCATTTTTCACGTCAGGAATCAGGACCTGGATTGAATTATTTGGTCCTTGCTGACACATACAGGCTAATTTATACTCTGCTGCAATGTTAAACTGCTGGTGGTCATGTCAAGACCCAAAACAACAAGCCCATGACCCAGTTTACATCTCCGCCCACCCGCTATCGCAGGTCACAGGTATGAAAACACCCTTTGCAACTTTTTATCATTCCAGGAGTGTTTGCTGATTGCGTGGAGGCTGCACATATCAATCGGCTATTAACACTGGAAGCTTAGATAACAGCTATATTTGATAAGATATGACTGTATATATCTGTCAGTATATGTAAGGTTTACAGCCCATGGGCCCGCAGTTACTTTTTTCTTTTATTTACTTTTGTGGAAGAACGTTTGTGGGAATATCTGTTGGAAAAAAGAGAGCAAGAATGTGCCGTTGTGTGTGCTAAAACAGACCAGCTGCTGATGTAAAAGACGGCAGAGAAATGAGCCGTTATTCTGTATAAAAAGGATAATTGCAAGGTTACATTTTGAAAAATAATTTTCAGATTCTGCGCTGACATTCTTAAAATTGGGACTCACATTAATTTTCTCTTTTAAATTAAATGAAAAAGCAATTAACTCTTAAAAATGAAGCTGAAACAAGGTGAGCGTCTGATAGGACAAATGACGGCTAGGTGGTGCTTAGGTGTCAGACTGGTTGTTCTTTTTGTGAATAGTTTTATTTATTCAAAGTTATGTCAGTGAGATGATGTTGTCATCAGAGAATCACTCATTGGTGTTTGGACCCCTGCTATCAAACGCTAACAGGAAGACCCACAGAGAAAAATGAACAATAGTGTGCGTGTAATGATCCGGCTTAGGACAGGTCCTTTATCACACACTGGGTTTTGCAAAGTATAGGAACTCTTCCTCCTTTTTCGTGATGATCAGGTAAAAAAAAAAAACATTATCCTGTTTTGATTATTCTTGCCAGAGGCGCTGCAGCTCAATATCAGTGTGTGTAGATCTGATGGATGGAAAAAAATGCCATATTCATAACATGTCGTGCAGTCTTTGAACTGACTTTGGAACAAAATCAGATAACAAAAATGATTTAACTAAAATCAGCCCATCACGATCTTTACACATATCTGCCTCCCCCCCCTTAAAACTGCTGTAAGTCTGTAATAAATCTGTAATACAATATCAAAGCATGACTCCAAACTATTGTTATAGGTATAAGACAGTGAGGAGCTTGTATGACACTTCCTCAGCAGGTGTGATAAAAGTGATGACAAGCGCAGGGCACCAGACAGTGAGCGAGTGAAGGCCACACACACACACACACACACACACACACACACACACACACACACACACACACACACAGTCGTGTTTCCATCACTTCAGAGGACATTACATTGACTTACATTAATTTCCTGGTGACGTATCCTAACCGTAACCATAACCACCACATGCCTAACCCTAACCCTTAACCTTACCTTAACATAACCCTAAAGTTACCTTAACTTTGAACCAAGTCTTCACCCTAAAATTAATGATTTACATTAAGGGGACTTGCTTTGTGTCCCCATAAGGGAGGCGAGTCCCCACAACTTGACTGTGTAAACACACGCACACACACGCGCGCGCACACACACACAGGATGGGTGAGCATCAATCAGAAATGTTTATTGTGGATGCGTCAAACATGAATGAGATGTAAAATAACACCATGATGAATGACATATGTCGGCTCACACTGCAGACGTTGACTCACTCAGAGTTTGTCTGCTAGTGTCAAGTACGACAGAATAAACAACCCTGTTTCCGGTTAGACCTGTCAAAATATAACCATCCTCGATGAACGTTTTTAGGGCTAAGCTCGACTCCTCTTTCACACAGTATTATTGGTAATTTTTCAAAACACAGCAACTTGGAATTTGACACAACTGGGTGATTTACAGTATGTGCACATGTTGTAGTACAGAAATTGTTCATATTTAATAATAATTCTATAATTTAGGAGTCTGAAAAGGATTAGTAGGCCAACATAAATATGATATGGCTTAAAATGTTTTGGGAAACCACATCTTTAGGCTATTTCAAACGTATATTTTAAGCAAAATATTTAATTGGTTACTTAAAATACAGTTAATGATCGCAGTTTCTTGGGTCAGCGATGAATTATAGTTTGTAATCGTAGGAACAGAAGTAGATCAAAACAAGTTTCTCTCTGTGTGCTCATTTTATGACCAATAGCAACAAATGACAGAATCAATGATCTAGTAAAATAAATTTTAAAAACCCAGGGCCAAGTGAGTTGTTTCCTCTCCTTCCCCAGCTTTTATGAGATTGGACAAATGGACACAGTTGGCTCTCTATGCAGACTGCTGCGCAAAAAAAAAATAAATTGGAGGTGCGGTGTGAGTAAATCATGTGAGTCTGGCGGTCAATGCATGAGAGATGCAGGATATACAGTTTCACATAGCCCAGAAAATGGGATTACGTATTCAACAATAGCCCTTAGTCACTGGATTTAACACCTTCTCTTATCTTTATGACCAGGGGCAGATTTAGTGATTTAAGGGCCCCAGGAAAACACCGTCTTGCTTTACTTTTCACCCTTTCTGCAACTGGGAATGTTGGTATTGGCAGTGGCAGAAGAAGTACTCAAAACTTTTTTCTGCAGTAAAACTATTAATACCGCACAGTAAAAGCCGTGGATTCAAATTTTTACCTAAAGTAAAGAGTGAAAGACAGGAATTATTAGCACAATGTATAAGGTGTAGAGGTGGAATGCATTGGCCAAAATGCAATCTCAGAGCCCATCGGCTATCGTCTGACCATGATTTGGCTTTTGATTAGCTTTTTCAAAAATGTATCTGCATTCATTTGCATACATCTATTTATAGCGATTAGCTGAAATGTCGTCCGGACCGTCTGAAGTTGCTAATTGGACTGTAAGCAACGACTGACGCACGGAAGAGGAAGTCTTGGCCCAGTAAATAGTATCCAGTTGCATATTTTTAAGTGCTTTAGGGGTTTTTTTGTAAGTTATTTTGGGGTACAATGAGTTAGAATAGCAACATAATTCAATATTTTACATATCTAAACATCATAATAAATATATAGCTGTTGGGGCCCTTTTTAGTTGGGGGCCCCAGCAATTGTCTAATGGTAAAGTTCGCCCTTGTATATAACTCAATTTAGGTCTTTCCCAGCACAACTTAATCTGTTTTTTGGGTGACAAATGGTGTTGTTATTATTCTGAAAGTACGCATGCGTGCGTCTTCCTGTACCTCCCGGGTTAACTGTGGCTGGCTTGACGCGGCACGTCTGTGTGAAAGCCCAGCCGTCGCCTTGTCGAGTCATCGCTGGAGAAGAGCAGAGCTGACGGAGCGGCCGTCCGATGGCTTGAAAACGGGGAAGAACTGTGGATCACAGCGGCTTTATTTGCACCACACAAGCCAAGAGGAGAGAAACGGCGGGCGCAGCAGCGGCCTGGATGTTGACACAGATAAGGAAATAGCATCTTTTTGAGTGAGACTGTTCCCTTTTTTGGTTGCGGTTGCAGAGCAGGACACAGACAACACAGAGACAGACAGAAAAGAAGTACCACCGGAGCCGCCGCGACACCAGCGAGCGAACTTGGCTTCTCTGCCCGGTGGGAGGTGTCTGCCTGTCGGCTGTGGCTCTCTGCACGTACCGCTCACCGCGTCGCTGCTCGGACCTTTCATTTTTTAGGGGGATACGGTTGTAGCCAAGTTATGCTTTTGTAAATAGTCTTTTTGGGGGCTTTTCAGCAACCAACTGTGGCTTTAATGTGACGCACTATACTGACATTGGTGTTGTGTGTTGGAGCGGACCCCCACTGCAGAGGAGTTAAAGGTTTTTTTTAATCAAGTTTCTACCCTTCATATCTCTACGGTACCACAACAGCCTACACCCATGTAAAAGGTAACGGTTCTTTTTTGGGGGGAGCTTTTATTATAATGCTTTATCCAAATCGTGAGTGGTTGTCGGTTGTCTTGTTTTTGCCTGTAGGCAAAGTTAGCTGCATAGCCTGGTTTTCTTCAGAGTTCCTCAACAGGCAGCAGTGAAAGCCTCACTGCGCGGTTTGCTACTCACAGTTTTGCTGCAAAGCCGCAGGTTCAGGACTTTTTATGACTGGCTTTCACTCTTTCTAGCCCAGAAACATTTTTTTTTTACCCCATGCATTTTTCTCCCAATAATATTTTCACACAACGTAAAGATCCCCTCCAGACATGTTTTAAGATGTGTATAAAATACTCTACTTTGAATAATAATGTGTGTCTGATGTGGTTTTTCCACCAAAAAAAGTTCAATTACCTAAAAAAAACAAACATTCTCCCCCATTAAAAATCCCAGAATCTGTAAATATGCAAATATTTATCAGTCCAGAAGTTTAAAGGACCAGTGAGTAAGATTTAGTGGCATTGAGGTGAGTGAGGTTGCAGCTTGCAACCAACTGAATACACCTAACCCTCCGCTTCCAAGCGTGTAGGAGAAGCAATGGTGGCCGAGAAACTCGTGAGAAAAACGCCAAAGGCCCTCTCTAGAGCCAGTGTTTGGTTTGTCCATTCTGGGCTACTGTAGAAACATGGTGGTGCAACATAGCGGGAAGAGGACCCGCTCCCTGTGTGGATATAAAGGGCTCATTCCAAGGTAACGCAAACACAGTGATTCTTATTTTCAGGTGATTATACACTAATTAAAACATACTTATGAATATTATATTCAGTTTCTGCCAATAGATCCCCCTTAACCTTACACATTGGTCCTTTAACTGCTGGACACAACACGTCTCCTACTTCACTGTATAGTCCACTCTCGGTATATGTGCACTGTAGGTTTCAGGTTTCATCACGCTTGTTGCATACTGGACCACGATTGGCTTTCAGACTATTTGTGATGTCACAGATCCTGCTCGTAGGCCCGCCTCTTAAAATTGGATTTTTTAAGTGAGCACAGAGAAACTTTCCACTTTCAGCAGATGAGTGTGAAAACAGCCTTCTAGTGTCAAACTCTGCACATACGTCATTCTGCACAGCGAAGCTTAAACATTCAACTGTAGGAACAAGAGAAGAAAAACACATTTTTGAATGGAAGGGCACTTTAAAGCTACTATATCAATAATAAACACCTTTTATTATTTTAAAATAAAGCTAACAACATTCCTGCATCCTTCCCGGGAGTTTTAATCATCCTGTGCTTAATATAACAAGAGGAGCATCTTATTTTCCCATCAGGTTTTAATGGGATTCATTTAATTTTAATTAAATTCTTAATCTTATACGCTTTATTTATGTTGTAATACATGTGAGCTTTTGTGTGATATAGCGTAAGATAGAGGCTAATTTCACTTAGAAAACGGACAACTTTGATTGGTCGATGCGGGACACCTGTGATCAGGTATAATTATTGAAATCATTATGTTGCCCAGTTAACCTCAAAATCACAATTTGCTTATAGTTGCTGATATTATAATTTTAGATTTATAATAAAATTGAATTATAAATCAGTTCTAAGACTTACATGCTGTGTTCTTTTTATTCTCTGCCCTGGTTTACATGTAACACATCAGGGCAGCGGCAGGGCTTTTACTATGCTTGTAGAAGAGTAAAACCTCTGCTCTGTGTTCTACCTAACAGCTCTACCCAAGCTGTTGTGAAATCACTGTAAAAACACATCGTCTCATGGCTCATTTCTTAAATAAGCTGCATGTCATAATCACAACAACAAGAAGGCAGACATGTGATGTGTCACCTGCAGTAGGCTTTAATTAATTTCGCCACAGTATCCCCGTGGGATCATTTAAGTTTTAATGGTACTCCATATGCCAGCTTTTTCCATCTTGTTTCAGGCCACATACACATTCAGTACACAACAGTGCTGAGATTTCTAGATTGGAGAGATTGTTTTGTGACTCAGATGAAACACAGCTGTCTCATATTGAAGTCATCACTCTGCATCTCCTCAGTCGGTGTCATCATATTGTCGAATGTATTACCTAATTGATCCTGGTAGAGCCTTTCTCTGTAGTCCACACCTGGACTGGAGCCCGAGACATCTGGTTGAATAAATGACTTCTCTTAACCTCCAGGGCACCCAGACGCCATTACAGGCTCATTTCAGGCCAAATTTAAATCCACCCAATCATGACATTGCATCATATGTATAATGGAATGGCATATAAAGCTGCATGTGGCAGATATCTAACTAATGGTAGAAGAACAGCCATTTAAATTCTTCCAGGTGGCTAGTTGTCTCATCTAAAGCAACCCGCTGCCCTTAGTTGAAGCAAAAGTAGCCTTTTGGGGCCAAATGAAAACGCTCTGAACAAAAGCACGTTTGATATTTAATTTATTCCCTGCAGAGGAAACTTGAAAACTTATCAACATGGTATAATGTAAGTAGAAGGTATCTGTAGGATGTTACATAAGGCACATTGCATATTCAGTAAGCACTCGCAAAGTTCTCTGCGATGCAATATGCAGAGTCATATACTCTGTTTGTCTGATATGCATTTAGTTTATGAGCAGTACAGTACTGACAGATCTATCTCTGTCACTCTTGAGTGCCCTCTCTTCCCTCTCATGTTAAGCTACTGAATCGCCACAGAGTAGCCTAACCCCCGAGGTCAGCCAGGCTGCGGTGACTTGTGGGCTAAATTTGGAACGTGGAGCAATTAGGAACACCGCTGCATCACTCCACTGCATTAACTACACATGGGGGGGGGGGGGGGGGGGGGGATTGGGGCGGGATGCGGGCATTAAAGATTGCGCCTGGCTGGACACGAGCTCACGTGTTCACTGATGAAACCGAAAAACTGTGAGTGCAGTTATGAGATGTTTTTTTGCGCCCAAGTGTGTGAATTCTCATTCTCAGTTATGCAAATTGTTTATGAAAGAGCATCCAAATGAGGGATTGATCTCTGCTTAGGAGTTGGAGGAGCTGTAAGAACTGCAAAATTGTGGCAGCGTCTGAAGCCCCGCTCTCTGTGTCGGACAAACACCGATACAGAGAGCAGAGGAGAGGCTGCAGCACCACCAGCTCCAGTCAGAAGTAGAGAGAGAGAGTGTGTGTGTGTGTGGTTTGCATTCGTTGTGATTATTATGTACAATGTGAAGTTTCAGTGGTGGCGTTCATCATTTATGGTAGTAAAATGTTACGGTATCTGACAGCTTGTATGTTCTTCCAGCCACTTTGGCAGGCAACCAAGTATCATTTAGAGATTCCCTTAAAGTAAGTCAGGTCAGTTAAGTTCTCAAGTGAAAGCAGATGGTGAATTGTGTGATACACCAGCCACTAGTTTCATCTTACAACACTCTCCCTTCTCTTTTTATTTCCAGTAACGCGGACCGAAGCAGACCGAGCTGGGCCAGGCTAGGCCAGGCTAGGCCTACCTAGCCCTCTGTCTGGCCTCACCAGGCAGGCCAGCAACCTCTCCAGGAGTCCTACCTTCGACGAGAAGAGGGGGCTCAGGCCCGTTCTTACTTCACCAAACCTCCAAGTCCAGCTGTAACAAATTGGATTCCAATCATATTTCGTCTCATCAAGGCTTTTGGAGGCCATACTGGTCCGTCTTTAGCCTTTCCATGTCTTGGTGGTCCTTCTCTGGATGTTGGCAGCAGGATGGATTCGGGTGTTGATTTGATGGGTGTCACCTCATTGCAGTGCTTGCACCCTCCCTCCTGTGGCTGCTGTTTGTCCTTTCCCTCCCCGATCTTTAAGAGAAAGCCCCTTCCTCTCACCTGGGGCTTCCCTGAGCCCTGTATGGAAGGGCCTTGTAGGACCTGTAGATTGTCTTGTTGAAACGGTTGACGTTGCAAAGAGGAAGTAAAAAATTCTTCCTAACAAACTACAGAACACAACAACAGATTGCCACCTTCAGTTGATTTGAAAGTTTTCTGTTACTCATCCCCTTTGCTTTTTTTTCTGCTGGAGTTTTATTAGATGTTGAGGAGCTTTTCATTTGAAAAAGAAGCTTGCTGGTCGAGATTTGTCCCTGCATATTTATAGTTTACACATAAGTTGGTCTGATTACTCGCATAAAGAATCCTTATTTATAAATACAGAATTCCTTTTTTTTTTTTTGTGGTCTTAGCCTCCAGGAGGAATGTCTGAAAGCAATAGCAGCAGCAAAGCAGTGAAATTCATTGCCCCGGCCCCCCCTCCTCCCTCTGCCTCCCCCTGTCCCTCACCTCAGACCCCCCACAAGAATGTGAACGGCTCTGCCAGTTCAGACTCGCACGTGGTGGAGAAGCTCGGCGGACACCCAGAGGTCCGACGTCGGCGCCACACAATGGATAGAGACTCCAAAACAGCCGAGCACCGCTTCTTCCGCCGAAGCGTCATTTGTGACTCCAATGCCACGGCTTTGGATCTGCCCAGCAAAGCAGCTGTGATACTCACCTCGCCTCCTGACTGTGAAGGGCCTCCCACCTTGTTCCCTCCGCAGCCCTCGGGGCCCGGACCTGGGGTACAAGACGCTGACAGTCAGGAGGCACTTAGAGGTCCGTATTTGCAAAGCACGACCCTTCAGCCTGGTCTCGGGCTTGGTGGGGCAGTTTTGGAGGGGCAAATACAAAACGCTGAGGAAGATTTAAGTGTGGGCAGTATCACAGCCGCTGTTCCCACCAGTATCAGTGTTGAACATAGTGCAGACAGGGCGGTAAAAGAGCCCAGCCCGACAGTATTGGATGTTACAGACAAAACAGTAGAAAAACAGCCTGATGTCACGCTGCGTCCCAGAGGGTCAGAGAGCACGCAAGAGGTGGCAAAAGACAGAAAAGCGACAGAACAGGCGGATGAGGGTAGCGTTAGTAGTCCGACCGAGGAGAAGGAGAGGGAGAACGAGCTAGCGAAAGCACGCGCAGAGCAGAGAGAGGCCGAGAAACGAGTGCAAGAGGATATAGAGGAGGTGGAGACGAAAGCCGTAGGGACTTCACCCGATGGACGCTTTCTGAAATTTGACATCGAGATTGGGAGAGGGTCCTTCAAGACAGTGTACAAGGGACTGGATACAGAGACTACTGTGGAAGTGGCGTGGTGTGAGCTACAGGTAAGACTCCTAAACCTGTCACCTCTTCAGTGTCTGCGCTCTTTCTGTTCATAATTAAATGTCTTTTTATGGTTGTGGTCGTCTCTGAGGTGTCTAAATTCCGTCCAGGTGTTCAATTTAACCGCTACTTCTACCAGCGTGTCTTATTTCTGCAGAGTTCTTGAGGTATACTGATGATGTGAGAACTTCCTGCTCACCCAGCTGCTTTCCTGTATAAATGACTACGAAATGAGATCACAATCTGATTGAGATTGAGATACTGGTGCTGATTGCACCCTGGCTAAGGTTGCATGCGTTTTGGTGTTTTGATTTCTGTTGCCTGACAGATTTTTTTTTTGTCCAGTCTAGAGGTTCCTTACCAGAAGGCAGTGAAGTGAGATCAAAAATGAATTCCAATGGTTGCTTCGTGCACAGAACTTGGTCCATTTACAGCTTATGAAAATGAATTTGGTTTTTGGATTTGTTTGTCTCAGCTTTGAGTTGCTTTGAGATGAATTTCACATTTCCTCTTAGGTTGTGTGTCTCGAGCTAAGGTGCATTTTCTTCGTTAGTGGAGGTGGATGCTGTGTTATACTGGCATCACAAAGGCCATCGTTTTATGTTTGTCGTGCAAGCAGCGAAGCATGAAAGGCAGATGCTCAAACAAAAAAATATTAGTTTTGGAAAATGTTAGATGAGCCAACATTTGTAATTGGAACATGCTGAAGCACGGTAGTTACCATGTTTTGTCAAAATTTCTGGTGTTGCTATGATATTGCTTGATAAGTTGTGAAATAATCAACAAACAAGGTGAAGGAACGAACTTCAGGCTCCATTTAGCTTTAGAATTAGAGAGTACTTTTTGTTACGGTATGTTGCAACTCCTTCACTGTCGCTGAACCACTTCTTTTTCTCTAACTCATGTTTTTTTTTTTTTCTTCTTTTTCCCACCGCTGCATGCCCTGTGTGCCTGCTCTGAGACTCGGGCATTAACGGTTGATTTACATGTGTGAACGGATGCTGTGGTGTGTCAGACCACTACCACAAGTTGCGTAAATGAGTAATTGAATGAGGAAGAGGACGCTGAACAATCAAGGCTGAAATGCAAGAGTTAACACGTGGGTTTTGATTTCCTGACGTGGCGGCACAATGTGGTGCGGTAATCATAAACTTGCCCGCTTGATATCTGTACAAGATGAATTGTAGGACAGCATTATCCTAAAGGGTAGACAATTTAGGTTATGACTAGAGACTTCCTTGTTGAAATACCCAGACTGTCTGGGAAATTCAGGGTATTGAAAGTGTAACACTGTCCGGTTATGATGCCCTTGAGCAGGACAGACGACTTCCTAGCTGCTCCAGTATAGTTTCTCTATGGTTTTACAGGGCAAGTCCCACGTTAAGCAGAGCGATACGTCTGCAGATGCATAAAGGTTAACAAAAAATCTTGTACACACTGCGAAACATGAGACAGGATGGCACGCAGCGTACCACAGGATGCTGTTGCTACACTATGATGCACTGATGCAACTTCTGCAGTGTGTGTGTGTGTGTGTGTGTGTGTGTGTGTGTGTGTCAGAGAGAGAGCGAGAGGGTTACAGAAAGTGTGAACAAGAGACATGTAGATGTGTTCCTTGTGTGCGTCTTGGCGGGAGAGGCGAGGCAGACAAAGTGAAAGAGGAGCGAGTCTCGTTGAGAAGTAAGCACAGAGACAGAAGGTGCGTTCAGTAGTTGGAGATGCAGAATAACAGTCTCAGCTGGTCATATGACATTCAGGGCACTGACTGAGCTGTGGTTTGAGCGGAGGAAGAAAACAGCGACACGGAGTCGCGTGGTACCACTGAGCCCTGATGAACACTTTCCAAAGAAAAACATACATACACAATTAAAAAAAAATTGTATAATGTGAATAATGTCCTGAGCTACATGCGCGCTGACACAACCGCAGGATTGGATAGCTTCCACTGGTACACAGCTACCTGCCAAGAAGTAGAAAAGAAACAGTGCGAATGCGTCAGGGATGTTCTTTTTCTGTTTTTTGTGGCAAGAAAAGAAGCAGGGTAATATGATAATGTTGTAGCGTGTTGGGGGGGGGGTAGGTGGATGGAGCTTCCCAGCATGCTCTGAGGCAATGTGTTTATGGACATAAGTTTAGGTTAAATTGTGTTCTAAATCATCACAGATGTTACTTGGTGCACGGTCATTAGTTTTGCTGTTCTTCACAGTGTTTCTAGTAGTTTACAGCGGCTGTGAAAGAATGCATTTTGTACCAAGAGTGAGGTTATGTGCACGGTTAGCACCTTCCCACCAGTGTGGTTGCGAGAAGGCATCGCAGTGTTGGTGGTATGCATAGTCGTTACAACAAAAAAAATTGTCTGAGTTTGTTGGAGTACTCGGGGCTGTTTGTAATACGTCAGAAATCAAGCAAAGACAATTGATTCTTTGTGATTGTAAAGGTTAGTTTTTGCGGTCTCTTTCATCTTTTCAACGCGCTGTTTCACTCGGTTCTGTGACTGGTTCTCAAATCAGTTAGAAGCAGAAAAGTCACACAAGGTGAGACTGTGCAGTTCAATGTTTTCTCTGCAAATCTGTTTTTGGGTCTATATCTCTCTGTGTACTATCATTATTTCCTTTGGGAGCGTGTGGTTGTTTTGCTGTCATCTCCATCACAAGATGCTCCTTAAGTCTTCCTCAATCCCAGTAGCTAAAATCAGCTTCGCCTGATGCCCTGTGTCTAGGAAACACTAGTTTGTTTATTAGAAAACAAACATCAGGCCTCTGTCGACCTCTCTCACACATGCCTCTTTTTTTCTCTTCTTCAGTCTCTCGTATTTCTCGGTAAGGGGGGAAACCCTGCACGTTTTGACAAGGTTCTGTGTCAAGGAGGTCAGATCCAGACCTGAGATTGATTTTAAAAAAAAAAAAAAAGTTGTAAACTGGCTGACACATCAGTTTCTTTAATTCCAGTACGTTATTTAATATAGTCTGGATTACTGGAATGAAGTGTTCCAATAAACATTATATACCGTCTGTGTTACATAAGAGTATTGAAGGCCTGCGGTGACTCGGCTATATGCATGCAGAGACAAGTAGTTTTCTAGATCCTGGCTGTAATCCTGTGTGTGTGTGTGTGTGTGTGTGTGTGTGTGTCAAAGATGACTGAGCAACTGCTGACATGTGGCAGAATGGTAGGAGTAAAGTTACATACACACACGCGCGCGCACACAGACGCACACGCTCCAGCCAATCACATTCACTCACTGGGTGGGCATAGCAACTGGAGATCTGTGGGAGTGAGGATCATCTGGAACACGTCGGTGTTCTGTATGCGCAAATGCGTGTTTGTACGTATGTGTGCGTGGTGTGAGTATGTTTCTATCCCTTTGAGTCATTGTAATATGCATATGTAAGTACGCTGCGCTGGTTTAAATTCTGGTGTCTGTCTCAGGGATGCATCGATCCGAACCGATGCTTTCCTAACTTAGTGGGGGGGGGGGGGGGTTTGTGTCCTTACATTCTTGGGCATTTGATCCAAAGCAGGTTAACTTCTGTTTCCAGAGGAATCCATAGATGGATAGAAACGGAGGGAGGGAGGAGGGAGGAGATAGAGCAGATAGAAATTAGATTGATGAGTAGATAGAGGGAGTGCAGAGAGAGAGAGAGGAGGAACGTCACCTAGTTCATCTTAAAGTTCCTTGTTAGACTGGGTGATGGATAGAAAAGAGGAGGCTGACGCACCCTTGCTGGAATGAGATGAAATGGGGAAGGGGTCAGTTTGATCATGAGTTACTAACTTATCAGGACTTCTGATAATATTCTGAAGTATTTTTAATTATTTAAGAGTCACACATTGTTTTGAAATTGGGTGGAAAATGACTGAAATGTCTGAGGCTGGTAGATTTTTGTGAGTCATCTTTGGCACGTAACCAATCTTGAACTACCTCTGACATTGTGGCTCATGAAATGGTGAAAGTGGTGAAAGATTTTTGGGACGAAGCCATCACTGTGGCCTGTAGGGGAAAAACAGTCTGTTACAGTTAGGCACACACACACAAAACAACTTCCACTAAGTGACAACAGATTTGTATACATGCGCCATGAAAGTGATATAAAGCTACAGGCGTGAGGTAAGGAGAGGTAAAAGAAATCGGGAGGGAAAGAATAGGCAGGGGTGGATGATGGAGGGAGCAGGGGTGAAGGTCAAAGTTCAGCCCTGTTGTGTCACTAAGAGCCTGTCCAGCATTCAACTACCTTTGGCAAAGGGGGGGGGGGGGTAGAGTGAAGACAGAGACGTGAAGAGCAGAAAGGGCTTTAGATTGAACAAAAAATGCAACGACGGAAAGCCTCCAGGAACTTTTGGAGTAAAGGTGGTTGGAGGAGCAGGAGTTTGAGGAAGACGGAGTCGGGTGAGAGAATGGAGAAAGGGGAAATATGGGGAAGGAGGGAGGGGGAAAAGTGCGAGAGAAAAGACAAAGGCAATGAAAAGGGAGTAGGAGGAGGGAGAGGAGAAACTGAGGACGAAAGGAAGAGGGACCCCGTGTGTGTGTGTGTGTGTGTGTGTGACCTTATGCTCTTAGCTTCACTGCCTCTCAAAGACCTTCAAATTTCTCTCAACAGCAACACAAGGCAGATTAGCCCCCTCCCCCCACACACACATATACAAGCACACACACACGCTTTGGGGGGGGGGGGGGGGGGGTCGGGGGTTCAAGGCTCGTCATTCAGTCAGTGCCATAACAGGGGAACTGGCCTCTGAGCTCAGACAGCTCTGTTGTCATGTTCAAGTATTGCACCAATACATGTTTCTCCTCTGAAAATCATATTTTATTATAAAATCAAATTTATTATCGTATTTTTATAATTTTTTTTTTTTTGAAGTACTCCAACTCAGTAATATTGCTAAATCATACACACTGCTTAATCATATCACTGTAGTCTCCTGACATCCACAAAATAAATCTAACAAGGTTAATAAGGCTCACAGTGTCCAATTTTAGCATTGCAGCTATTTGTTGGTAGCGATGACCCAATTTAACCCGGGACTGGCCTGAAATCAGCCCATGTGTCGGTGGAAGGACGGAGGAAGTGCGAAAAAAGATCATGCAGGGAGGCATAAAAATGAGGGAGAGCAGGATGGAAGAAGGTATTGATATTTTTTGTCAAGATTGTTTATCAGGCATTTAAAAAGGTGTGATGTCCCAAAGGCAGTTTCACTGAACAACCGATGCTCTGTTGCACTCTCTCTCTCCTCTCCTCCAAAAAGGGTGTTTGACATATTATAGGCGTAAAAACACCCTGCCGCACAGCGTTCAAGGTCAAACCGACGCCGCTTTCATTGCCGAAATATCGCATGTAAATGTTTGGAGTTGAGTGTGTGTGTGTGTGTGTGTATAGAACAGAGTAAAAGCTGCATCATATATTTCCCCAGATCACTCCAGGGCAGCAAGGCTGAGGTGAAACAGTTAGACTGGAGGTTCAGATTTCCCTGACAAAACAGCAAACTGCAGCTGTGTCGAGCCTTCGGCAAAGGCAGGTTCTCACTGCTGATTGATTTTGAAGTTGCTATAAAGCAGTTTTCACCAACCCCCCACCTCTGAAAACACACACTCTGAAAACACACACTCAGATTTCGAAGGAGTGGAAACTGTGCTGCTGCTTAAACATTGTTTGTTTTTAAATGCTGGCTACAAATAATTTACTCGGTTCCTTTTAAGCAATTAAGCTGATGTGTATGTGCATGTAAATATAAGTCTGTATACGAGTTTGTGTGTGAATGCAGCAGGAATGTGGCTGTGTACATACAGCAGCTAGCATTGGGGATTGTTCATTTGCAGCTCAGCTGTTTAGTCATAAAAAAAAAAACTGTTGCAGGATATTCCTTCTGTTTTTCATGTGACAGACACATTGTTTTTTGGACTGAGTAGCTAAAGAACCATCTGAGAAGAGAATTTATAGCCGGAATGACTTTCTCGAACTGTACTCGGAGTGGAAAATCACCACCGGGCCACGGTGCCTGTTGTTAAAAGGCTTGTAGTTCTGTGTAGATCAGCCATCCGTCATCATGATAACGTCACTCATAAAGCTGTCATTTTTTTTCTCTCTAATAAATCTAAGTAGTAAAACGGGTGAATTTTGCATCGCAACTAAGGAATCTAGCAGCCATCATGGCCAAACAAGTTTGTTTTCTGCCATGTGAAGTGCACTAAAGAAGGGTATCTGAGGGAATCTTTAAGACTTATTGTCAAAGTGTGACTGCGCTAACCCCTAATAGCCCCCAACCAACGTTTTACACAAACGGCATTCCAACCAATCAAACCCCTCATGCATAAAAACACACACACAGCAAGATGTGTAGTTCTGACATATAAAGGCCTCAAAGCCCAGTCATTTGGATTTATGAGTGATAAAACAGGAAAATGTTGTGGGCTAAGGTCGCCTGGTGTTCAGCTCTGATGTCGGATAATCTGGAGATGAGCGAGGATACAGAGAATCTCTTTTTCATTCATTTTATTGCTCATTCTCTCACTGTTACGGCTTAGTCGTCATCTCGCTTTGTCTTTCTGCCGCCTCAGTTAGGACTCGCTCTGTCTCTGTCTCATGTCAGTAACCAGCTGTGAGCAACAAAGGAAGGGAGACAGAGAAGCTGACACTTCCTCATATGCAAACCATCCCCGCTCTTCCTTCTGTGTATTTGTGTGTGTGTGTGGTGTGTGTGTGTGTGTGTGTGTGTACAGCAGCGTTTCCCCTGATGTTGTATAGTAAGGTCGGGCCACCCTGCTTCAGAGAATTTTATTAGTATCGATTTCAGTAAAGGGTGAAAGTGTCACATGCTGCAAGTGCTGTTTTGGGTGGCGTTATTAGAGAGGAGTTAAGTAAAATTACAATCTAAAAGCGTCATGTGTTTGTGTGCAGTCACTAATACAGCTAAAAATACTGCACGTAGTCTAGACCTTTCCGCCCATGGGAGTGAAGCATTTTATCACACACACATAAATCTCAGTTGATAGCTTTGAGGTCTTGGATATGTGTGCTAACAAGCAAGTTATGTGTGTGTGTGTTCAGAGGGAAAAATGACTGACCTTTCTCCCTCCGTTTCTCTGTGTTTATTTAGAAAAAAAACAAGAAGCAAGTGTAATCCTGAACTAAGACTTTGAGTGTGTGTGTGTGTGTGTGTGTGTGTGTGCGCGAGATGAAGACGTTGGAGTGCTTTGGCACCCACTTCTAAATAAAGTCATCTAGCAGATGAAAAGAGCTGAGAGACTGAAAGATACTTCACAAAGTGCTGAGGGTGCGTGCCTGGGATTAAATCACATTAGATGTAACTGTGTGTGTGTGTTGATAAAGCATGTTAGTGTACTTTATAATGATTATAGTGTGGTTTAGTTGGAAACAGGGTGTGTGTGTGTGTGTGTGTGTGTGTGTGTTGTTGACTCATGGAAAGGCAATGTGTGCTTACAGTTGATGTAGGGGATTTTATGTGTGTGTGTGTGTGTTACGGGGTGAGTCAGGGACACTGAATGCATCGGGCAGATGTTAGATGACTTGCACACCTATGCACTCCCTGTTTCTCTATCCTCGCTCTCGCTTTTCTTTTCTTTTTTTTTTTCTTTCCGCCCCAGCTTTGCTCTTTCCAATCAGATCTGCGCCTCCCTCTCTTTATCTCCTTCATATATTTCTGCTCGTGTCATTATTTTCCGCTCTTAATCCCTCCCTCTTTCCCCGACATTAATCTCTTTCCTTCCCTAAATTTCACACATTAGGAGGAGGAGCAATGTTTTGTCTGATTCCTCCTCCTTCACCACTGCTTACATCATTGATCTTTTTGTAATCTCCACTTTGCAGATTATTTGCAAGGCATCTCTGATCTGCTAGATACTATGCAGAGAGAAGTAGAGCCGCAGAAACATTGTATATTGTGAGTGATTGTAGGAAAAACCTGCGTTTCCACCAACAGTACCATAACAGCATTATGTTCAGCATTGTTCTCAAGGAAGCCCTGAATCTTTATTGTAATTTGGACATACTGACTCACACACACACACACACACACACACACTTAGAGTAGCTTGACTAAATGCAAGTGTGTGCCTGATTAGCGAAAAGAGGGTTATGGTTCCCCCCCCCCCCTTTTTTTTTTTTTTTTTAATATATTTTTTTTTTGCCAGGAAACTGCTAGACAATACTGACATTGTGAGAATAATCACTTCCTGGAAATCCAGAGCCACGATTGGCCGATAGCTGCAGATCAGCGGCAGGGGATTGGGTCACGTTGTTTTGAGCCCGAAATGACAAATCTGGGATCAGATGGACAGCTTTTCTTTTCTCACACTGACTGTAACCGCAGTGAACGCACCGAGCAGAAACCCGAGACACCATACAGTATATTACATTGAAAATGTTACTGTTTAGATGGAAGCTGGTATTCAGAATGACCTACGCTGACGAAGTAGGTCCTCAAGGATGTTTTACTTGGTTTAATTGGTAGGCCTGTCAAATATAAAACAACACCAGTCTACCGTGTCGGCACCAGACAGGTTCACAGTGGCTCTGGTTGAATTGGAACCTTTATGGTTAAATTACAGGGCAGGAAAAAGGAAAATTACACATTTACACATAAACAGAATGAAACAGCAGAAAGATCAGACAGAGGAAGCGAGGACACGTCTATGTTTAATGGATAAGCAATGACTAAAACTGCAGGTTTGAATGAATTTGGGGACGTCACCACACGTTAGCGTTAACATCCGGGATGACTTGCTTCTCACTGTGTCGATGTGAATGGGTCCATACGTATCATTTCACCTGGCTTCACGACCCTCCTCCCGACCTGGTTGAACACGGGTCGGATGCTGCTCAGCTTTGGTTAACAGGCGTGTTCAATAGACCGGCGCGCCCCCCTGTATGAAGGGGGTATAGGTGTGTGTGTGTGACCTCAGTCTAAAATAGATCAAGTCTTTAAACTGCCAGTTGTCTGCATCAGCGTAAAGTGACCTGAGCTGCGCATCCAGACTGCTTGCTTTACAGCGCTCTGGGCGTCTTTTTTTCTCTGCACAGACTATTTTGCTGTGTGTGTGTGTGTGTGTGTGTGTTGCTTAGTCTGTCTTTAGAGTGTGTGCGTGTGCGTGTGCGTATGCAGCCACAAGTGAGCTGCTGTTTCTTCTTTTGTGGTCACCTCTTACTCTGTGTGTTTGGGGAGGGGCAGCTCCCTGGTTTCTTCATTGTGTGCCTCCCAGATTCCCCACATTCCAATGATAAGATGTCATTCCTCAGTGGAAGGTGGTGATGAGGGGGGTGCATCTTAGTGTCGCCCCCCCCCCCCCCCCCCCCCCCCCGCCCTAATAAATGTGTGTGTGTGTGTGTTGGAATGTCTTCCAAGCCTGAACCTCTACTCTCTATGTGTTCAGCTTCATGCATTTATCAGATGATGCTCATCTGCCAGTTCTTTAAATTATTTTGGTTTTTGTGTTAAGCACGGAGGTGTTTTTTGCGCCACACTTTCCAGAGATCACTTGTCAATCAAACTATTCTTTATATATATATATATAATATATATATATATCAAATCAAGTATCTCTGGCACTGTGACATCCTTCCTTTTGGGTATTTTTAATATGTTTTGCCTTTATTTGGATAGTGGATGGTAGAGAGGAGACAGGAAATTAAGGGAGAGAGGAGAGATGACACGGCTGGACTTGAAACCCATTGGATTTTTTTTTTTTAACCAATTTTCCATTACCAATGTCTTGTGCTGCTTATCTTAGCTACCTATAGGAATCTACTGTAGCGGATTACTTGTAGGCTGTTTTTCCTAGACAGACCAACCACACCTACGCGTTGATTTAAAAAGCCTAGCTATAAGAGTAATTTTTTATCAGTTGATGACTGATTTGCTAAAATATTTTGTAATATCACAGATTTCTGTCATTACAACCATCTAGAAAGGAGTAAATTATTGTGCTAAAGTCAAGTGTAGCACCCAAACAGCAAGCACTGACAACACACAGTCCAAAGAGACACAAATGCCGCTCTCACAAATGTTCTTTGATAAATGTTATGTCTATAATAAGAGAGTTTAAATTAAACCGATTGATGGTTTTGGGTTTAACAGGTTCACCCACTTCTGGAAATAGAATGAGACAGAATGAACAAAGTGTCTTATTGAGGCGCTCTGTCTGTGTGCAACTGCTGCATGTGTGTGTGTGTGTTTGTTGTGTGTCACACTTTTTTTTTTTCTTCTTCTTGTTTCTGTCACTCTCCGCTCTCATTTTGTGTCTCTTTCTGTCTCCGGCTTCCTCTCTCACTCTCAGTTCAGTCTCTATCGCCATCCTCCATGACCTTAACTAATGCCTCTGGAGAAAAGAGGAGAGAGAGAGAGAGAGAGAGAGAGAGAGGGGCCACAGAGAAAGAAGAGATGGGATTTTTCTCTCAATTTTTTTTTTCTTTCTGTTCTATAAATAGCAGCAGAGTGTCATCTGCTGAGCCATAACTAGAGCAGAATGAGCGGGGACTGTGTGTGGCTACATGTGTCAAAGTGGATATATGTGTGTCAGAGTGTGTTGTGTCTGCGTGTGTTCGGGAGGGTGTACTTTTTACACTGTCCTGCTAGAGAAATGCTATTTGCTGCTTCAATGCTGTCAGACTGTTACACCAAACTTCAGTATTTAAATCTGCCTATTTAAGCATTTAGTTTACTTGTTATAGTTTACTTGTGGATCAAAAGAAAATGAATCGCCAACAATTTTGATAAACGATTAATTGAGTAATTTTTTAAGAAAAAATGTCCAAATTCTCTGGTTCAAACTTTTTAAATGTGAATATTTCTGGTTTATTTAGTCTTCTATGACAGTAAAGTGAATATCTTTGGGTTTTGGACAAAAGAAGATATTTGAGGACGTCACTTTGGGCTTTTCTGATATTTTATAGACCAAATGACTGATTGAAAAAATAATCAGCAGATTAATCAATAATGAGAATATAATTAGTTGCAGCCCTACATGTATTTTTTTTTTTAAAGTACCAAAGCTTTGGTCTCCATCAGTTTCTCAAAACATAAGTTTTCAGTGGAGTATTGGTTTATGAGTCACCATCAGCATGAAAATGTAATTAAACTGTAATTATGACGCTGACTGTAAACAAAACAGTTTTAAACTGATATAAAAAAGATTGTGGCTTTGACATTAATTTCAGTTCTTTATTAAACCATTATATAACATCTATTCAGGTTTCCTAAAGTTTCTTAAGAAGGAGTGGAGGAGTTTTTCTTTATGTATTCATTAATATAATGTTTTTAATCCAGTGACACTTGTTCATTTGTAGACTGCAGTGCATTACAAACCTGTGATACATTATCAGGGGTGACTGATTCCCTCTGAATGCATTAATGCCACATGTTGAAATTGTTAGAAAGTTGGATGAACCACAATTCTTAATCTTCGTGTTTACTTTCATGGTCAGTTTGTGGAGAGTCTGCCTGACACAATGCTGAGTCAATAGGAACAGGATAAACACACACAAAATCACACACAATCACACGCACTGTGGTCAGCGAGGTAGGAAGTTCTCCCCACCAGATTAGGAGTCAATCCCTCATAAACCGCAGTCTGCAATGATGTAATCACCACAGAGCGAGGTCACATGGATAGTATGCGATTCTCAATGGCATTCGAATTGAACGGGAAAGTCCCTTATGTCCTTTTAATGCCGCGGTCGGGTGCAAGGATGAACAGCTGCGTGATATGCAAGCGTCATCCGCCACAAATCATTTTTAACGTGTAATAAAACCATGACATTGTGAGACAGTGTAGACGGTCTGCCAGGAACGCTTCTCAGTATTACTCCTTGCCTTTCGAGTGCCACATGCTGTGAAAACCACTGAGAAACGTGAGCGCTTGTTGCCGTTTGTGCGCCGCTGTCAATCCCTGTCACTTGCGGGGACAATGTTGTGACAGGAGACAACTTGTGTCAGGAGGTCCATAAGCCGGGTGGTTTAGAGTTGAAGTCACTAAGTTCACTTAGATGATGAGATTCTGGATGCAAGAAGCGTGTGCCTGATTCAGCTGATAGCAGGTTTTATGTCCCCCCCCCCCCCCCCCGCAGTGCTGTTGCAGAAATTAGTTTATGTGATGAGATAAAACAGGATGTGAGAATGTTGCCTAGCGCTCTTATCTCAGGATCAGAAAGGTCAAATGTTGAATGAGAGTGTCCCGTTTAAGTGTCCTTTTAAGGTAAATTCCCTTTCTTTATGACCTTACTCTCATTGTTTTCTCACCAAAACAGCTTACGGTAGATTGCATGTGGACAGGATGTGTAAAATCAAGGTAGAAATTCCTCCCCGTGTGCTCTGCCAAATCTAATGAATGTTTATAACTAACAGTTTGGATTTATAACTTGAATGTTCACCATTCCCTTCACTTCCAAATAAAGAGTTTAGATAATAAGGTTAAATTGGGGACTATAAACCCCCTATGCAACAATAGAGCACCCACACAGGTGTTTTCACTTAGTGCGGTGATGTGATAACAAGCCAAAATCGCTTCACCCAGTAAAGGGGCACATATAAAAAATGTTCAAATCATTTTGCAGTCAATTCTGGAAATTTCAAAAAAATTGAAATCAGCAATTAAAACAAATTGTAATACATTTGTGTTTATGTGCATGTTGGCTCACTGAGACACTGTCATGACTTAACGGGACACTTGAATAGAGCAGAGCCATCGTTAATTTTATTTGTAACAGCTGTGCTTTTAACTTCTTTTACATGTCAAAATGTCTGCAATCAAAGACCTGTCACCGTTTTTTTTCACCCATCAATTACGGGCTGATTAGCACCAGGCGTGAAGCAGCAGTTAATATACATACTATTTGTTATTTTAGTAAGTTTTCATATAGATAATCCGCTCCTGAGGTGATGGATCTAGCTGGTAATGAGTTGTTATGACGGCCGTATCTCACAGAATAGTTCGAAGCTGTAACGCGCACACACAAGCTCGGCGTCCCACCCATCTTTCCTGCTCCCACAAACGTGTGTGCGCGGACACATACACATGCGCACACGCAAATTATAACAAAGCAGGGTTGACAGAGAGGTCAGGTCTGTTTGTTTACTGTTGTCCGTGCTTTGTGTGCGTGAATGCGTGTGGGTAGTATTGCATTGTCTATTCATTGTGTTACGGGTGATAAACAGCTCACCTCTGTCACCCCCCCGTTGTTGACTAGGGCTCGGTTACACTGAGAAGAGGGCCGGCGCTGAGGAAGCAAGAGAGACACGGATGGAAAAATATGGAAGGATGGAGAAGGAGAAAGAAAGATGAGAGGGAGGAGAAAATGGAGAAAAAGGACATGTCGAAAACGGGAGTTATTCTGCTCTTTTGTCTGACCTGACTGGGCCTTTTTTTTATAGGGTTATATTTGTTTGAGTGTGTGTGTGTGTGGGAGAGAGAGGTGTGTATCTCCCCTGGCTTATCTGAAAGCCTCCATCCATTCTCACTCCATCAATATTTGATTGAAAATATCTCTTGTTATTCCTCTTGTGCTGACTGTGCACATGCGTTAATGCTAATGGAGCTACATGTAGTAAATACAGTTATGTATACAGAATGTGTGTATTTGCTTGTGTGGCTACATAACATATTAGAGCTGTGACTATTGTAATGCAGCTAAACCTATTTTTTCTTTTTATCCAATAATAACTGATTAATCATTTAGTCTTAGTGTCAGAAAATAGAGCAAAATGTCTTCAAACTGCTTGTTTTGTCTAACCACACAGCCTCAAACCCAAAGATATTCAATTCAAAATAATATAAATGATAGAAAAGTAGTAAATCCTCACATTTGAGAAGCTACATGCAACTGTTTTTTTTGTTCTTTTTTTATAGATATAATTAATTTAGGTACAATTACATTTACATGGTCAGATTTTATATGTGAAATGTGTCATGCGCTTTTTGTGTAAGGCCCTCACTTGGTGTGTTTGCTAGTCTGAGTGTATCGATTAACTGTGTACCCAGTGTTAAAGTGGATACATAAGCGGTTGACCCCCATTAAAAATGATGGATTAGTGTTGGTAAGAGGGATTACGCAGCTCGAGAACCCGTGAACTCATGCCCGCAAACTAAAATTGAGTTAAATATGAGACACGGGGCGGTAACAGAGGGAAGGAGGCAAATATAAAAACAGAGAGGAACATCAGGCAGACACACTGATGCAAAATCTCAATGAAGAGAGAAACCAAGGCAATAAAAACCAGAGCCAGAGAGAGAGATGAGCAGAAGATACACGCAAGAGAGACAAGGGCAGAAAGAGAGGGCAGACAATTCTGAGAGACAGAAAGGGCTGATGACAAGCAACCCGGAAAGAGAGAGTGTGATATTCACAGAGATAAATGCAGACAGACAGAGAGACGGAGATAAAGAGAGATGCAGACCAAGTGAGAGAGAGAGAGACGGGGGGGGGTGGGGGGTGGGGGGGGGGGGGGTGGGGGTGTAAGTGCAGGTGACGCAGACAGACTGAGAGAGAGTGAGACAGAAAATTAATGGGGAGCTTTAGAAGGTAATGGACTGTATATCCCCTGTGGTCTGATGGGAGTCCCATTCAACCTGTTTACTTTGGGCATTGTCTGCTCCATTGTATATTCAATATCCAGATGCTCTCCAGCCCTGGGGCTTTTGCACAGGAGTACAGGGCAGCTTTTTTTTTTTTTTTAACCTTTATTTAATCGAGGGGGGGTTCACTGAGAGCAGTGCTCTCTTTTGCAGGCAACGCCCTGATCACATTCGTACAGTTTTACTTTCACACCTGGAAGCTGTCCAGTACAACCACAGTCTGATCTGCTGGCCACTGGGCAGCTTCACTGGAGCAGTTGGGGGTTAAAGGCCTTGCTCAGGGGCACCTCGGTGGTGGTAATGAGGAAGGGGCAAGCGCTTAACCGACGACCTTCTCTAACCTTTAGGCCACCACTGCCCAGAATTGAGGAAAAAAAACAGGTTATGTGAAGTGAGTGAAAGAGATCCCGGTGAAATTATGCCTGTAGTAGATGTTGATAATATTATACTGAGCCTCTGTGTGTGTGTGTGTGTGTGTGTGTGTGTGTGTGTGTGTGTGTGCGCGCGCGCGTTGTGTGTGTGTGTGTGTGTGTGTGCATGTGTGTGTTTGATGTGTGGGTGGCTATGCATGCATGCAGCCATGTGGCATTGTTTGCAGTAGAACAGGTTAGGGTCTTGATGTATCTTTGGATGCTGACCAAGAAGCAGCTTCTGTTTTTCAACACCGTAACCCAAATGCTCACCATGTTATGGACAAAAGCCTTAATTATCGCTTGACTCGTATTGATTACATATTACACTAACAAGGAGGAGAAGTGGTGCATGTAAGGAGATTTTAAAAATCTATGCTCCTTCCGTTTGCTGTTAAATGCTTTGTATTTATCGTCATGTGACAGAGCGAGACAAGGTGACAAGAAAGGAGCCACACACTATATTGCACTCAGAGTGTCCTGTATGACAGGAGAGAAGCTATTTAGAGACACATAAGTGTTGCAGCATTGCACTTCAAGTGGCAGGTGGCACAAAACTATACCACAGTCTCCAGCACATCCGCACACTGTGGTTACTGCATGTACACACTGACACTTTGCACAGTGCTATTTGAGTGTGTTAAGACACTTTGCATTTGACACTGTGGTCAGCCACCAGCTATGTGCTACCTGTGCACCCATCTACAGAGCCCCGGTATGCTTTTACACTGCTCTGTTTGACTGACCGTATATGATCAGATATTTAATTTGCTATAAGTGGCTCAATTAAAATCTTAAGGGACTCCTCCAGATATATTTGCATAGCCTGGTGAGGATGTGAATCTTTAGAATTGATAGCAACATGCTCCAGGTACATGCTCCCCTTGTTACCATTGATAAGTAATGTATGTTGACAGCACATATGTATGGCAGCGCTGCAAATATGTAAGTCACTAACACATGGCTCATTTGAATATGGCT
The DNA here is from genome assembly GCA_038419695.1 of Scomberomorus guttatus. Lineage (NCBI taxonomy): Eukaryota > Metazoa > Chordata > Actinopteri > Scombriformes > Scombridae > Scomberomorus > Scomberomorus guttatus. The sequence continues at coordinate 10,963,327 of CM076466.1, read as the reverse complement.
CACCGCTGATCTGCCAGGCAGGGACAAACATGTACAGCTGAAGTTTGTTCTCATCACATGGCTCAGCTTATAGCATGAGTTGCTTGTTCAAACAGGAGGATCCAAGTCACCTGTCAGATACAGGAAAAAAAAAAAAAACGCAACAGGTCATGATGTCATAGTATTATGAAATATGTTTGCTGTCCAAGACTTTTTTTTTTTTTTTTTTTTTGTCTCTCAGCCTACAAGTGTTGCAAGATGATGCATTTTTGCAACTACTTTGAATTAACAGCTTGAAGAATGGCGATATAAAACGATCGTTTTGGCATTTCATTTCAGCCGAAAACGGCTGAGAACTGCTGGCGTTTCTAGTAAGCATCTTCCAGCACATTTTAGGCAGGATTTAATTCTGAACTCTTTAGAAGACTTCCTTTTTGTTGAAACAGCAAATCTGCTCTGAATGCTGTGGAGGGGGAATGTCCTTAATTAGCCTAAACATTAGCTCTGTTTCAGATCAGTAGCTTGAAGCAGGCAAGGGGGGAGAAGAAGCAGAGGAATAAAGACAGGAGATTAAGAACTACCATAAAGTGCCAAGAAACTGCTTCTAATGCTGGCTCAATTAAAGCAACATACTGGTGATTTTAGCATTTTAGCTCTGTGTGCATGCCATGTTCTTAGCACTGTCAGTCTGGCTCCATTATCTGTTGCAATTGTGGAAAAATGATCTGCCCGTCAGTGTGTGGACACTTGCACGTCAACATAGATTACTAAGAAATCCATCTAGTTTGGTTAAATATTGAGCAATAGCCAAATGTGTGTGTGTGTGTGTGTGTGTGTGTGTGTTAGCAATTGGGAATGATCATGCAACATTTCACCATGGGAATGGCCATCACCCAAAACCGTCACACAGTATGACCGTAGCTTCTATTGTCACCCACCATGTCTCAACATGTCCTTGATTATTTGATATTTTTGTCGGCCAAACTCAGTTTTTTTTCCGAGGATTCCCAGGTGTGTTGGACGCACAGTGTAGATTTATTTTTGATGAAGACTCCCATCTCTTGTTTTTATAAAGCTATTTATGGCCTCTTTCCTCTTTTATGATGCTATGTCTTTTGTTATTTAGGGAGTTTTTTTTTTTTTTTTTTTCTCATCAACCAAAACAGGTCCTGCCAGCAAGTGTTTCTGCCTCGTTAACAAAACAAAATGAGCGATAGTTGCTTGCTCCTCTTTAATCCAATGTTTTATATAACGAGGAATGAACCGTGTGCATACACACCTGCTTTTGTTAGAGGGGTTTGGCAATCTTGAGCTTTAGAGTTTTTTAGGCTTGCCATGAGGCAGCCAAATGTTTAAGTGTGTGACACTTCAAAAAGACAGATGCAGCATTTGTGTATGAATGGGTGTGTGAAAATGTTTGTGAAGGTGCCTGTTCATGAATGGGATAACCTGTATTTTATGCGTAACGATGACAGCCTTGCAGGCGGCGCAGGTACGTCATTATTCTTGCACGGTTGTCCAAAAAAATACGATGCAGCCTGCGTTGAGATTTTATTTTTCGGCCATATCGCCCAGCCCTCGCCTGACCCGATACCAATTTTTGCAGCTGATATGACATTGATATTTAGGAGTTTAAAAAAATCTGATAACACATTTGTAGTATTTTTTGTGTTTTACATGAACCTACATGAATAAATGTTGATAAGGAGTCCTTAAATTTGTTACCAAGACGTGTACTGAGCTGGAGATTTTGCAGTTGATGTCAGATGTCAGTGCCCTCTTGTGGACAAACTATGTAATAACGATACTGCTTCCAAATTAACTCGAGCATATCTTTGGCATTTCTGGACATATGCACCAATGCAGATACATCTGCAACAAGCTAATATCAGCTAATATCAATGCAACGGTCGGGGTGATTTATTGATCTAGCTCTAGTTTTTAGACAAACTCTGTATGCCTTTGTAAATGTTGCCCTAAATTAGTAACTGGGATGAATCTATTAATGAGTCGATCAGAGGATAAATAACCATAGACTAAACAATTAATTAAGGAAATTAATTGATAGCTACCTGCTCTAAAGCATAAAATGATAAAGTAGAAGTTTACAACTCACACTGCCACGTCGGATAATAAAACAAGATAATAAGATGATGATAAGGTTGGTAAAAAACAATACAGTCACAGTCTGAAAATCAAGAAGAACACATTTCATTTCATCATTTACATGTTTTATTGAATCAGACAGGTTGAATCTTGACAAAACTCCATTTAAGTAATAACTTGTAATCTCATGTTCCGAGAAACACTCCGTATGTGTGTGTGTGTGCGGTGTTGGCAGGCTGCCTTTTTTCCACTGACTCAGCCCTGAGACAGGTACATACACCTGTCTGAGGGAGAAAACACATGGGATTTTTCTCTCTGACTTTTGGTAATTTGTTCATTTTTGTCATTCCATCCATCCTCCATCCAGACAACCGCAGTTTGACCCTGGTATTTTCTCAGTCTGGTGCACAATCGTTCCTCCATGTCTCTATTTTCTCTCTCCTGTCTGCTACCCTCTCCCTTTTTAACTGATTCTCTCTCTTCTCACTTCTCTCCTTTTTTGTCTCTTGTTCTTTTCCTCAATCATTCACTCCCCTTCCTGCTTGTCTACACTCTGTGTTATGCTTTTTTTTTTCTCTCTGAACATCTCTTCCTCACTATCTTTTTGCTCTTCCCCTCTCTCTTTTTTTTGTCTCTCTCTCTCTCTCCTTCTATAAATAGCAGTCTCGTGGGCTGGAGGTGTTTGCAGCGGCAACAGCAGCAGCAGCAGCAGCGCATGATTCATATTTTCAGCTCTGTCTTTTTATTTACCTTCGCCAGACTCTCTTCTCTTTTCTTCTCTTCTATTCTCTTCTATTCTCCACACATGAAGGCATCTGGATCATATTCAAATTACTTTCACCCCAGTAAACCCTGTGTGTGTGTGTGTGTGTGTGTGCCCCCTGAATAGAGGCCGTGAACAATCATGGCCTCCATTCATCAAACAGTCTCCTCTTAAAACTCCACACATAACCTCCAACTGCTCTCATACCACTGCTCAGTGGTCAAGCATGGAAGAAAACCGGTTGTATAGGGAAGCTAAATTTATGAACATGAAGCAGTCAGTCCCAGCAAATTTTAGAGAGAGAGACAGAGAGACTTCTGTCACCTCATTAACTGAAAACACACGCAGTTACATGGCAGAACAGTATGTCACATAAAGCCTGTTTAGAAGCTAAATATATCTGTTGCAGAGTTAAGGTCAGGCCCATTAGCATCAGCTGTAGCAACAGGAAGGTTCAGTGGTAAACCAGAGGAATCTGTTTGCCACATGCTTGAGAAGATGGCTGTGTTTTTTAAGTTAAGCTACAATGTGACAGTCAAGCCCATAAAGAAAATGTATGAATGTATAAATGAATCAGTTGATGTTGGATTTGCTGATATACTGTATGTACTTGGCGTCAAGGCGTACTTCACTCCTTCTCCGTGCACCCCCCCCCCCGCGTACCTTGCGCTCTCAGCTGAACCACTTTCGAACCAGCTACAAGCTCCTCTGCTGTCGTCCAGTGTGACTTGAGTCCTCGGCTGGCAGCGCTATCAGCAACCATGCAGGAGAGGTGCGCTAGGATTTTATAACTGAACCATGACTGCACACTTGTGTAGAAATGGGATGTTTTCATATACAGTGTTTGACCTAAACTGGTGACTCAGAGTCAACTTGGAAAATTCAGATTCAGCTGCAGCCCTATGTATTTATTGTAGGCTTGTGTTATATGCGTGTGTCTTCTCTCTGGTGCATGTGTAACACTAGCAACGTATGTTTATGCACACCTTTGTCGAATAAATTCTGATGTAGGGAGCGTTTAACTCGCACGACTGATCAGCTGTTTCCACTGTTTTTGTCTCCGAACAGCATGAAACATAGATGGCCAAGGCGACTGGTTTTGTTTCCAGTTCGCAAACTTCTATTTCTTCTACTCTGTTTATTACAGCCAGCCTAGTTGATTCGCTCCAAGCCAGTTGATGGAAACAGCATTTTCTTTTTTTCTTTTTTTTTTCATTTCAAAAGTTTGCTTAAAATTCGCCTGACATTAGATAGAAACACAGCTAATGACCACTTTGTAGAAGCTCTATGCAGCACTTGGAGAGACCAGCGGGAGGCTTTCATTGGTACCATTTACATAAAAGTCTAACATGCTATTTTAAAATATAAAAACAAGGATTTAATATTCCAAGTTGGAAAGTGTGTGAATGGCCTGAACAGCCCAGTAAAAGAGAGATGGACTGTATGGGCAGCTCTCACACAGCTGGAGTCTCAGTCCCTCCTTGGTAATGCTAGCCTCCAACTAACTATTATCTAAATCATTACCAACAATTGTACCATTGATTATTCATTACTCGATTATTCATTTAGTCAATAAAGTCAGACAAATGCCCATCACAAGCAAGCAATCAAGCATAAATTTGTATTTGTGGAGCTTAACAAGTATTTAAATGTATTCTTTTAGCAGCCATTTTGAGGAGATATGGTTGATTTGATGTTTTTTTTTTTATATCATGAACATTTCCTGACTGCTGCTGTTGTAGTCCAGCTAGTCTGTATTTGTCTGTCAGACTTCATCAAGGCCGCTTATCGACTAAATGTTAAATAATAGATGTACAAATATGGATCGCTTGCACAGTGGCTGCAAATATTAAACATGTTCCAAATCTGGCACATACACATCCATTTATGTAAAAATACGTCGGTTAAATACACGTGCAAACAGACAGCATAATGAACACACATCAACATCAATGCATTCACACACTGCCACGCTTGGAAACACACACACACACACTCACAGGGAGAAGCATTGAGGGGTCCCATTGAGTAGAGAGGTCTGAGGTCAGATTTAGGGGTTGAGCGTTTGGGTCAGAGGTCCATTGGGGGGTGGGTGTGGGGTGGTGGGGGGGGACCTTTCTGAATGATGACAGTTCAGCAAAGACAGATAGAAGAAGAAGAAGACAAGAAGAAGAGGCAAACGGTCAACCCAACACATGAATCATATCTGATTTCCTTTGCTGACTACACAGGATGTGAACGTGCAATCTCATAGTCATTTCTGGTACGTGTGTGCATGCCAGTCCCTCACCACTCTGCTTTATCTCTGTCTGGCCCCGTGGTGAACTGATGAGGCAAATGGTTTGTTTTTCAGTAACAGAACATTAAAACACTGGAAAATTTGGGCTGTACTGCGAACCCTCATAACCGTTAATCCACCATTATTATTTACAGGTTCTGATTTTAATTGGTAATTCTGGTTTGGTGGTAAAATTTCCAAATAAACTCAAGTCTCTGTTGGGAGCTTAATTCTCTTTGTCCATCATATGTGCCTTCTTCTCCTCTTCCTCTCTTTCCTCTTTATCTGCTCGTGTTTGCATCACTCCGCTTCTTTCACAGTTGAAGGACAACTCAAGTCTGTTAGCTTAGAATGGATTCATTTTAAAACATACTTGTTTCTATTACCTGTAACTTTGAACTTAGTTGCCATAGTGAGATCATCACCACAGCAGCTTTTGGCTGCAATACTTGTTAAAGCGGATGCTTTCTGTATCTGTAGCAGTTACGGGGTCATTCAAAGTACTAAACAGGCAGTCAGACGCGTGTGTGTGTGAGTTCTGCAACACTTGAAAAGGTATTTGGACGGCAAGCTCGTTTATTGATATCAATCTAGATAATAACCGCGTACAGTACAGAGTCACAGGAGCACCTGTCAGTAAATACGTCAGTGCACAGTTTGACAGGTACACAGTGAGAGATTTATGAAGATTACCGACACATCTCCGCGTTGTCCATCTGTTAGGTATTCACATAACAAATGTAACTGTTATTTTCTGAATTAGGTTTAGGGATTTTCCCTCCGCTGTCACTGTAAGAAAGAAAGAAACTGAAAGCACATAGAACAAACATAAGTTAGAGGAAGTAGACGTATAATAAAAAGAGGCTTCTACATCTCTTAACATGCAGTATTTGTTGTTGTTGTGCATGTGTGGGACAGTGTGGCTGGAAATGGAAAGGACATTCTACTAGGTCAGGTTTTGCATTCCCTGCCCAGCGGGTGAACCATGGCTGTGATGTTGTCAGAGGTTTGGGGGGCTCAGACAGCAAAAACCAGGCCTAGTTTGACGTTCCCTCTGCTCACGTGCCTTTTTGAAGAGATTCCCATTTCTGAGCTGCAACAAATGTTACATAGCCTTGCTCTGACGCGATTCGCGCAGTAACTCCATCAGAAGATGACTGACAGAGAGAGCGAGTGTGTGTTTTTCAGGTTTTTATCAGGGAAATTCCAACGACAACATTCATACACTGATGCTGCTGTGTGTGTTGGCACAGCCCTGAGTATGGACAGGTGTGGGAAGTCTTTTGAAGCTGTAGCTCTGATGGGTCCCATCATAGTACACACACTTTTTTTTTTTTTTTTTTTTTTTTTTCCCTCTCTCTCTCTCTCTCGGTCTAAGCACCTGAATAAATCAGACTTGCTGCCCGTAGTTGACGCACGCTCTCATAAAGTATATGCGCTGCAGAAGCTGTTTGAACAGGCAGTCGGTTAAGGTGAAGCCGCCTTATCAAAAATGTATTCATCAATGCAAACATCCTGCTTTTGCCGCGCAGCCACGTGTGCTGTGCGACTGAGCTTTTGTTTGTTGTATGCATCTTCTGTCTCTGCCCGACTTTCTTACCTTACTTTCTTCTTCCCTCCGACTTCAACCCTGTTTTTCTGACCTCCTGTAAACCTGGAGTGTGTTTTTGTGTGTGTACACATGCCTTTTGTGTGTTTTTTATCTCAGCTAGAAAGCCTAGTAGTCTTTCTATTGACATTACCCCCCTCTTTCTCTGTCCATGCCCCCCCCCCCCCTCCCCTCACCGCAATGAGCTGTACAGGTTTTCCAGATTTTTCTTTTTTTTTCTTCTTTTTCATATCTGTGTGTGTGTGTGTGTGTGTGTGTGTGACAATTTGCTGACCTATGTCATGTATATAATGCATGTTAATGATTTATTTAAATATCATTCACAGGGAAACTGTCTCAAATTAGATAACAAATCAGATCTTAGTGACATATATTTTTACTTGTTACCACATCATCACGCATAACGAGCTAATCTGCAGTTATGACTGTTTTATGTCTATAAAGCAGTTATGTAACTTAATAACAGCTCATTCTTATATAGCATACCTGTTGTTATAGCTGTTTAAAGGGGCAGGGAGCGGTAACAGCGATGCACGCTGCCAGCTTTTCAGTGTGTGTGTTTGTCCACAGAGAAGCTCCAGCTGCTAAAAGCCGACTTTCACAGTCTTGCTCGTTTTAACTTCAGGCAGCTGTGAAGGTGAGAAGAAAAGACAAGAAGAGAGCAGCATGAGTTCTTATTCAGTGTCTCTTTCTTCTTTGACCTTAATGTGATTTTATACTTCATTGTATGGATATTTTAAGCAGCTATTGTGTTAACCCAGGCTTAGAAATCATATTGTCATTGCTCATTGTTGTCATAAGAAAGTAAGTTGGACATCTTTTATACCTGCCCTGTAAAATAGGTTGTAGGCGCAATGCCTACAGTTATTGTTACAGTTCGTGTGTGTGTGTGTGTGTGTGTGTGTGTGTGTGTGTGTGTATGTGGATTCCTTCCGACTGCGTGTGACTGCGTGTGCACAGTGACAGCAATAGGAGCTTGGCTATTGTACAGAGCTTTGTAAAGCTAATTGTAACCAGATGTCCTTTGTGATTAATTATAGTGTTTCCTTTCAGAGGCGACAGAGCTGTACATTATTGTAATTATCCAGCCTCTCTCCCCCATAAGAAAGTCTGCCAACCATTACACCAAAACAGAGGCAGCTGAAATAGCGAAGTTTCTTAAGCTTTGGGTCGGGACCCAAAAATGGGTCACAGGTTGGACTCAATTTGTAATGCTTGAAAAGTAGCAAAGGTAAAAGCCTTAAAATAAACTTTAAAAAGAAACAATTATTCTGTGAACAATCGGGCCTGGTGGAAGAGAAGCAGCTACAGAAATAGTACAAACTTTCTAACTTAAAAAATAAGTTAATTTTGTACCTTTTTATTATTTGAAACAGTGTTAGTCAGGCTTCCACTGAGCAGAGAGGTGAAAACAACCAATTTTGGCTGTCACTTTCTTTATGAACAAACCTTTTAACTTTCTGCTTTTATGAAAGTGTCTGTGTTAAAAGTTTTAATCAGGGCTCGTGGTTATCTCACTATAATTGTTTGCTTGGGAAACGGCTGTTACATTGTGCGCGAGTTGGTGTCGTAGTCTCATTAGTGAGTCCTCATCATTATTACACTTATCTTTCCTGAGAATGAGTCTCATTATGAAGTTATACAATTCTGCTTTTGTCTCAATTGACAGCTCATTATCTGCGCTGTCTTCCCCTCCCACCTCCCCTCACAAGCCCCCCCACCCCCCCTTCAGCCGTCTACTCCTCAAATCTTGTCTTCCCTCCTCTCCAGCCTCTCTCATCCTCTCTCTTCTGCTGCTCTTTTTGCCATTCTTCTGATGAGCAATTAACATCTGTCCTTCTCAGTCTGTCCTCTCATCTTTTCTCTCCTCATCTCTTCTTCTGCTCTGCTCCTATCTGTCCTCCTTCCCCATCCCCTCCTTTATTTATTTTATATTTCCCTCACATAACTTCTCATTGCTCCGCCCTTTCATCCTCTTGTCCCGCTGCTCTTTATCATCCCTCCTGTTCTACCTCTTTATAGCTTTTCTATTGCCTCCTGCTGTCTCTCCCCTTTTCTCAATAAACGTTCTTGAATTAAAAAAAAAACCTGACTGGGGTTTATGTCCAGCAGCATCAACCCTCTCCTCCTGCTACATGCTAGTGAAACCGTTATTTTCCTTGACAAAGGTGGTGTGTATGTTCCTGGTTGATGTCCGCGTTAGACTGACTCAGTCCTTGTGACATTGACATCTCTGTCTCTCAGCAAGGCATTACTGAGACAGACAGGCACCTCTGCCGTAACCCTACACCATGTGTGTATGTGTGTGTGTGTGTGCGCGCGCATGATGTTCTCACAGTTATTGCATCATCGTGTCATATAATCCGACCTCCGTTTCTGCCTCCCTCGTCTGTTCTCCTCTCCTCTTTTCTTGCCCCATCCCTTCTCTCTTATATTCTCTCCTCTGTCTCCATCTCTCGCACAGTCGGCTGGACATAAGCTGTCGAGGAAACTGACACCATAATCAAAAATTCTCATGTGTGATTTTTGTTTTTGGGTTGTCTTTTTTTTTTTGTGGCCTGCTCATCCTTTAAATTTTCAGCAAAATGTCATTTATCAAATATGCAAGGCTTCACTTTGTGAGTGTAAGAACAGGCGCTGTATGGAACATTTCTGCATTGTGTGTCTTCCCAACAGGAAAGACTTCAGAGGACAAATATGCCCATTTCCTCTTCCTGTAACCTCACTTCCGTCGTCACTTCTGCTCTCACCCCTCCTCCTCCTCCTCCTCCTCCTCCGCTTTTCCACCCCAGTTTTGTCGGTCACAAGTGTGAAAACAGTGTCAACGCGTCTGCATCTGTAAACTTAATAATACATATTACATTTACTGTGTCTTAAAAGATGCCTCTAAGCCAAATCGTTGGTAATGTTATAGACGTTAACCTATATTTTTGACATTCTCCAGTTTGAATGCATCTGCTTCACATCACATGTGCGTGCGTGTGTGTGTCTGAGTGAGCAAAAAAAGTACGGCAAAAACTAGGCTAATGTCTTGTAACAGTGTGCACTCCTAGCAGAAATGGACTCATCTGGAACAAATTAACCCCAAAACCTGCATGTAACAAAACCACAGTCACTCATCAGACAGACCCACAGAGAAACACACACAAACACGCACTGGCGCGTACGTGCACACCAACAAACACGTGTACGTTCGGCTGTTTCTGGAGTCTGCCCGGTTGTCTGTTGCAGATTACTTGAGTTTCTAGTGCACGGCTCTATCAGTAGCCTGTATCTGCTAAACGTCTCTGCTTACCCTTTCAGAGCCGGAGCCTAAATCAGTTCCTCTCCCTCGCCTCAACTAACCAGCTGCCGAGGAAATATATGGCACTGCGAGGGGAAGAAAAGGGCAGAGAGACATAAATGGGAGGTTAGAGGGGGTCATAGAGGAAATAGGATTGGTGGTGATGTTTTAACTGGTTTGTTCTACAATATTTTTATTTTGCTTCACCTCCTTTTCCACTCGTTTCTGCCTCTGTCCCTCTGTTGACATGGACTAATCCCCCTCTTTTATGTTTATTGTATAGATGGGAGTGGTGGAGCGGTGTGTGTGTGTGTTGCACAGAATGTTCATGTACTCGTTTTCATACATTTGTGTCTGTGTGTGTGTGTGTGTGTGTGTGTGTGTGTTCCTTCAGGGTTTCTGTTAATCTGTTTGCAAACTCGGGGGGGGGGGCTTGCAGAGGGGTTAGAAGCAAGACGACAGCACGAGCACATACGCGCAAACGCTCCCAACACGTCATCGAAAATACAGTAGTGTAGCTGTGTGTGTGTGTGTGTGTGTGTGTATTCTTGGAGTCAGTGTGTTTGTGCCAGAGCTACACTCATGTAAACGGACAGTTGCCTCCTCTCACTAAAGTGGCTGTTAGGTTAACAGAGCATAAATGTTGAGTGCTTTAAATATTCAGCAAATTGTTTTAATTGCTTGCCTTTACTCTCCTCTCTGTCTGTGACCTAAAATTGTCTGTTTTATGTAAAAAAAAAAAAAAAAAAATGCATTAACTGCATTAATACTGTGTGTTTTTGTTTAAAAAGTTGACAGAATGATAGCAAACAGTTACCTATTAATACAACACACAACCTATTAATACAACTTTGCATGTGTGTGGTGCTGGACCGGTAGCATATATGGCTTTATCTGAGCTTCTGTGTAGCTGAAAACAGCTGCCTGCTGTGGCTGGAAATGACATGATGCTGATGAGAGTAGTGAGTACTGAATCCAAACAGGAAAGTTGCAGGCCAGGAAACCAAAACAATGAGCTGAAAGAAGCCAAAACACTCAGTAGAGCTGTGCGGAAAGTTTGGTGATATTCTCTGTTTGTTCATCATTATGAGCGACCCCATTCACACACACACACACACACAGTCATTGTTAATATAAAAATATAAATTAGAGCAGTTTTAAGTAATATGAAGTGGATACAGAATAGAGTGTATTCAATATTTAGTTATCACTTCTCAAGCATCTACTGATCTGACATCAGTTAATCACTTTCTAAATAAAGAATAACAAATGCCAAAGGTGAGTGTAGACTTTTATATTTATTATATACCGTTTGCTAGCTGAAACTAGCTGATTGCTTCATCAGATCTCCCACATTGTTTGCAGCACTATATAAGTCACACAGAGCGATGCGCTGTGATTGGATGCCAGTAGCTGTCGATGCTCTTTAAAGAGAAACCGGAGAAGTGTTAAAGTTCATCCTGGGCGTTAATAGTTGAGGCCTAGATTTAATGGAGTGTAAAGAGATAGTCCTCCCAGATTATGCAATAGTTTTATCTGGGGCAGCCCTCATGCTCTCTCTTACACTGGTCTAACCCTCCGTTAGATCATCAGTTACTGTAACAGTGTCAGGACCTCGCTATAAGGCTTCACTTACACCCTGTGGAATCCAGGGAGACGTGCACATAAGCACACAACGCACTCCGCGTAACGACACGCAGGAATGGATATATAATGCTTCTTGTTAATGAACTCCTGCCGGTAGCATCTGCTGGTATTTTTGTAGGCTTTAGTGGGGATTTTATCTGGGATCCTGCTTTATGGGGTGTTTCTGTTTGCTTCACAAACATGCAGCCAGTGGCGGAGAGTCATATTTTGCTTAACTTTGTCTTGACATGTAACTCATTCATGTGTAGTGGTAGCGAAAAAAAAATTTAAAGGTCCGAGCAGTGGACACTTTTGGAATGGATCATGTCCATCACCATATCTGTCTGATCGGTTTGTTTTACGATGTGTTAACAGGAGAGGCAGATGGACACGCTCTATATTAAGACTGCAGCCATTTGCACATAGCTCCGCCACAGACACTCACAGACATAGAAAAAAAAAAAACACTTAAAAAGTCTAAAGCACTCATATATTAATGCCAAGCGGCAACCTCCGGGCCAGACAAATGAAGCCAAGTGGCAAAAACTGCAGTTCCTCGAATGGCCACTTGAGGCTGGCACCAAAAGCAGAGTCACTCCCCATAGACCCCCATGTTAAAATGCCCAACTTTACAGCAGAAATAAACATGTTTACAGCCTGGCTACCTCCATTATTTTTTTTACAGTCTATAGTTAATGCGCACAGCAACACAAGTGCTTTCACACACACAGATGTCGGTATATGTTGCTTCTCACCTACTCGACTCACATGACACTCAGACTCGGTGAACGCGCCGTGGCCTCCTCTGCAAAAAAGGTCAAATCCTTAAAAGTTCAAAGGCTTTTGGGTCACTTCAAGACAGACAGGATCGCTGATATATGTCAGCCATTACGTTTGAACGTCTCGGGTTTCAAATTAATCTTCGTTCTAGTTCAAAGGACGTTTTACTGCCTAATCAATCAACCAAGTCACACAGAAAATGTACGCGAAGCGGTTTCTCTGGATGCCACCGCTTAGTCACACTAGTTTTTCAAACATTTTTATGTGCATGTTGAGAATAAATATTTCATTCATTTTAAAGGGATGAAATTTTTTGCCTACTCTTTTTTTAAATTTTAGCCAAACAAACCAAAGAATCGAGGATGAGGATTAATAATACCCACATTAAAATCCTTCATCACACTAAATCCACTGAACTTTGACTTCAGACTCCTCAAGATTTATTCCTGATAATCGTCCTGTAACACTAATTAAATAATGGAGCTGACGCAAATAGTAAAAAGCCTTCTGACGTGGCCTACAGTAACCCTTCGACCAGAAAATTTTTGATGCCTGTTTTCTTCACGTGACTTAATTAGATCTTTGTTTCCTGTGTGAGTAACAAAGGAGGCCGTTGTTGTTTGCTAATCATTTCAATCAGAACCACAATCAATGAATAGAGCTTAATTAGATTCTTGGACATTGGAACAGGTTAGCTCAGCTGATTTGGGATTTTGGGCATTAGATTGGTTTTAGATTTATTGGAATGAGAGACGATTGCCCTGAAGCTTGAAGGTCACAGGTTCACATCCATGTTTCTGAGCAAGGCACTGAATTCTCTACTTTATTTTAATGCAATATAAGCCAAATTGATTTTCCGTTATGTGAAGCCTGTTTCCTCTTTCTCTGTGAACATTAGAAGCCTGGCATGTCACCATTTTTACTCATTAGCTCCAAATTTGGGATTACTCCAGTTATAGTGTGATCTTTGTGCATGACGTGCTGTTCTGGTAAGGATTAACACTTAAGAAGGGAAGAACTTTACACCAGAAGTTCCACTCATTATCCTCAGATTTCCTCATTACCCTTGGATGAAGATGACTGGATCAAATGGCTGAACTGTTGGGTGTGATGGTGATAGAGAGAGAGATAGAGAGAGGGTGTTTTTGAAATGCATCCTATACTTGTATTTTCGGGGAATCCCATGAATGGAAAAGAGAGGAGGACGGAGTAAAGGATGGAGTGATAGGAAATGGTAGGAGTGGTCGGAGAAAAGATAAGGAGGGAGAAAACAGGAGAAGAAAAGGGGGGGGGGGGGAGGAAGATAAGAGAGGAGCTGTGAGGAGACGAGGAAGAGGAGGGGAGATGAGGCGTGACCAGCAGACCAGAGGGTAATGACTGGCACATGGTGTGTGTGTGTGTGTGTGTGTGTGTGTGTGTGTGTGTGTGTTGTACAGCCAGGCACAGAGGGATGAGACAACAGGGTGCACAGTGAGTGGCAGGCTGAGATGGCACCGATTGTTAACACACATGCACACACATTGGCGTTGTTATCGAACCCTTCCTGATGAATGGGTTCGTTTGTAGCGCCTGCAAAAAGAACAAAAAAAAAAAAAGAGAAAACGTATCAATATGTCGTGAAACACACAGTTGCTTTCACTACTTATCATCACCACTGCACATAAAGCTGCATAAAAGTAAACCAAAACATTAAGAATGCTATAAATAACATATCTCCAATTATATCTTTTAAAACACAAGCACAAGGGAAGCCATAATGTATTTTACCACATTTTCTGCAGTTAAGACTGATTTTTTTTTTTTCAGCCACAACTAGGTCAGATTACAACACACACACATGCACACAGAGCATGGAGTCAGACACATGGCCCTGGTTACTGCAATATGTAGAGTGGTGATTGATGGGAAACGAAAAACCACCTAAATAGGAGGAAAAAAGAAGGAGGGGGGGGGGGGGGGGGGGGGCAACAGAAACAAAGAGTCAGTGAGAGGAAAAAGAAACAAGAAGAGAAGACAAAAAGATAACACGTCGGGAATATAGGAGGAGGGTGTGAACAAGTGAAGTCGTATCTCGATGTTTCCTTCGTTTTTTTGGCACCCCGCGCTGACATGTCTGTTTAAATCACGAGATCAGTCTCCATCACTCTCTCTCTCTCTCTCCACCTCTGACTTTTCCTGGAACTTGTTCATCCTCTTTTTCAGTCATTCTTATTCACAACAGATGCTCTCTCTCTCTCTCTCTCTCTCTCTCTCTCTCTCTCTTCTCTCTCTTCTCTCTCTTTCTCTCTCATTTGCTGGCTAACCAAAGCAGGCTGTGGTAAGGGTCTTGGAGAGGGTTTTTGGTTTGTGTGTGCGAGCGTATGTGCGTAAGTGAATCCCTTTTTTTTTTTTTTTTGTGTACATGTTTATTAGGTGTGTAGGTGTGCGCTGTAGGGGGTTTGTGGTTCTTTGCAGGAGAGCGTTTCCAGAGTGTGGGGGGTCTGAGAGACTTTGGCTGCATACTAATGCAACACACCGGGCCTTTTTCATGTTCAGACATACACATAGAGCATGCACACACACCACCTCACCATGAGCCCCTGTCCAGCACCGCTGAAGGTCTTGACTGTACTGTATACAGTAACAAATCGGCTCATTCACTGAACCGAAAAAGGCTTAATGTAATAAAGACTCACAGGTCTCGACTTTTCCCTCGAGTTTATAGACCAGCATTCTTCGAAATTTGGGTCAGGACTCAAAGGTTTATCAGAGGAAAAAATCAAATTGGGTCACAAACACATTCTGGAGGAACTGAGATGAAAAGTTTATAGGATAGTTAGGCTCTCAAAAAGGGTTTATGCATAATTTAAAAAAAAAAAAAAAAAAAGGGCGCTGCCAGTTGTCTTGCTGTGTGTCGTTTGATATGTCAGTCTGACACTGATTGATTTTAACATAAAATGACATTTACTCTAATTTTCTCATGTTATTATTTCATATTCATTAGGTTATTTGCTAATATTTTTAGCAGAATAACAATTCTCTCTCATTTGTTAAGCCATTTGGAGATTTTGGAGAGATTTTCCAACCAATGAGGACGACAGAAAAGTTTCTTCTCTTATGGATTTTTTTCCCCCCTTATGTAAACAAGTTAAAAATGCTTTTATATAATGGAAACCCTGAGAAACATAATTCTTTAGCCACAGACAATCATATGCGATTATTTATGCTATATTTAGGCTTCCACTGTCCCCAGGAGAGATTATGGACTTCCTGTGAATTTAGTATGTATGACCCCGGGTACCCAGAAAGTCTAACCATACCTAATAGCATTATCATTTGTTGTGACATGGTCGGGTACCAGTTTACCATGTCTGGGTGCTTATTGTGTGAAATTTCTGGCACTCATGCGGTGTTGTCTTCTGTTGCGACCGCCATCCATCTGGTGCTGCGAGCGCCGCTCACTCGCCGAGGTGCGACAGACCAGAGCAGATGATCGCAGAGTGTTAAAGCACAGCGGGATGTCCAGACTAAACGAGTCGATCAGAGGGTCTCAGCTTTCAGCCTCTCTGCGGGAAGCGGCATAATGCTTTAACACCGCCGGTTTCTGTTTGTGCCCGCCTGTCTGGCTGCCCAGTTGTATGTGGGTGTACAGCATGCGTGCCCGTGTGTGTGTGTGTGTGTGTGTTTTATGTGTGTCCTCATACAGAAATAGGGCTCGGAGCTGTCACTTACGCAGGGATGTGTATATAGGTGGCTTCTTAAGTCCTCGGATAGGAGAAAGAAAGATAGCGAAAGAGCTTAGAGAGTGAGAAGTCCTCGTGTAGAAAAGAAGTGTCAGATTAGAGAGTGTATAGGCTTGCTTAGGTATGTGTTTGCGTGTTCCTGTGTGTATGAGGAGCAGAGAGAGAGAGAGAGAGGCTTGGATGGAGAGTGAGAGGGTGTTTTTGAGTCTGATAAACTCAAGTCTCATGATGTTTTGAAGCTTGGAGCAGAAAGAGAGGGATAGAGAGAGAGAAAGAGGTAAAGAGAGAAAGAAAACATCCACCCTCAACAAGAAGACTGATGTGCTGTAGATGAAATAAATGAAATTACTTCCTTAAATATCCACAATCCGAGCAACGACTTTGTTTTATTAATATATATTTCTTCTAAGCCTGCATTTACGGCATCCTACAAAGGCATACTGTATGTGTAAGAGTTGTGTACCCATTAATACACTCGAAAGAAGAAGGAAACATTAATAATGGATTAGGAAGCCTGCGTAGACTTGCCGTCTGCTTTCTCTGCGCACATATGTGGACACACACGCATGCACGCACACACACACAGAGAGAGAGAGGGAGAGAAGTAATCTTCCCATGTCCTCAGGGAGGTGTCTAACAGCGATATGAGTGGTCAGGGTCTTTTCTAAGTGCTGCTGGGAAGTGGAACGTTGGCTTTCAGTAAGTCAGGTGACCCACAGCCACGGTCATGTGACCCACAGGGTCAGGTGATCATAATATGAAAGCGAGAGAGCGATTTGAGAGAATAGAGAGCAAAGGTTGTCGAGCACATACATAGATGTCTGTGCGTCAGCTGCTAATGGGTCATCATCAGCGAAATGGTTGCTGCGGGATGAAGGGATAAGCTGTTATGGGCGCACACACACACACACACACACACACACAAACACACATTAATGCACTCTGAAACACACTGAAGCTTTTAGACTTGCTCTGTGTGTGTGTGTGTGTAAGTCATATGATATAGATGAGGCCCCAGGTTATACAATATGACAATATGAGATCATCACCTCTGAGAGATTGTCCTAATCTCTGAAGCAGCTCACAAGACTTTATAACATTTCAAAAGACTTACCCGCCGTGACCTGGCAGAATCTTCACTGCTGTTGTTGTTGATTAGTTGTGTAGTGGGTGTGGTTGATCAAAGTCATGTTAAAGATGATGTCAATAGTGCCATCGTATCCTAGGCTTGTCGGTTGCTGCTGGAAAATCAGCGAGTGTGGCTTTAAACCTTTTGAATGATTGATGTGTAGCTTCTGCTTTGTCTCGGGGTAATTTGCACTAATGTGTTGCTGGATGCATTAGTTTTCAAGCAGGTTTGATTCATATTCAAATGAAAGACTCAAGTAAAACAATACAGGGCAGTGGTACACACAATGACACACAATGAACTCATTCAAAAAATGTTTTGCATCAAAGATGTCAGAATATCGTTGATTTATTGAAAGACAAAACCAAACTGTTGAATTGGAGTCAAGGTGCCCCTCATTGGACCGCGTTTTAAAACTGGTTGCCATGGTGATAATCCTGATGATAATAATGCAGGCAGTAGGTGTCTAACCTCATCTTGCATCATTAAAAAAAAAAAAAAAAAAAAAAATCTGGAAAGCAAGTTTAACATGAAGCATTTCTTTGTTCTTCTTCCTGCATTTTCTGCCATGTTCACCTAAAAACCAACACACAGCCTTTGCTTCAGTCCTGCTGTTCTGTCTGTGTTTGAATGCAAAACCAAACCGTCTGTTCACTTTGTAATTTCATCCTCTAAAAAGGGTCACAGACATTATGAAACGTTGGGAGATGTGTGTCATGGTTTCATTTCAGAGCACACATTTCAGTTTGTTCCAGGTTAATTGGAGCATCTCTTTCATATCGGTTTTAACTTTATATTTTGGCATTTACTTAGTAATATAGACTCACAGACGAGATTGCAACCATATTTGGGCTTAAATCCTCTGAGTTATTGAGGTTTCATCACCTTTTTTTTTTATCGTTGTCAGGCAGCTCTGATTTTGTTTATTTTTGGGGCAGTGATGTGCTGAATGTGTCAGCTACGGTTAGACACAGAGCCGGTGAAGAAACTAGAACCATCAATGTGCACAGACGCACAGACAAAAGCAAATGAGCACAAACACACGCTCCAACTAAAACTGATACACGAGCCTGTTGTTGATGCAGCCCAAAAACTATTAAAAAAACAAGGACAATTTTAACATTAAAGCAAAAAAGTAAAGTTTCTAACAAAATAGTCGTGTAGACAAACACGTTAACACATAGGTTAGACACAGATTCATGCATGCAAAGCTTTAGCACACATGCTCATGTAAATCCACACACACACACACACAGGCCTCCTCACACACTTCTTTACAAGACCTGACCAGCCACAGTCCCCTTTGCGTCTGTGTTTATTGAGGTATCAGTGGTAGAGCTGGAATGCCCGTTAAACTGTGTGTGTGCATGTGTTGGACTCCTCTTAAGACGCTCGTCTTCCACCGGATGGAACAATGTAGACTGTAACTTTCTTTTCTTAGCTTGTTTTGGTCAAGACTCTCACTGGGTGGCTAAGGCTACTGCTAATAAAGACTCAGTTAAAGGATGGCGCAAAGGTTACAGGCTACGATTCGCTTCCGAACTACAAACATATCAGGAATGTGAGTTGTAGGAGTAACTCAGGCTTTGATCCATTAAACAACTGGGAGTATTCGTTGGTGGGAAGCCGGTGAGGGATCATGTCCTTGTTGCTGCACCGGTGACTCCCACTAGTTGGTCAGGATGCACACATGGAGTGAGGTGGGATATTAGGGGACGGCATGTTACGCCCTCCTGGGAAAGCTCCTCAGTGGCTGGTGGAAAGAAGCAGCTGGTGACACCATCTGTGTGTCCGAAATCACTCTTGTTCACTCATTTCCTATATAATTAACACTCAGTACTTTACTGTATAGTGAGCACAACATTGAGAGTTTCATACTCTTATGAATCCCCATCATTTTGCATCATCACTGACAGGTTTAACGTCACGTGACTGTAATTTTCACATCTATCATGATTAATTGTTAGCAAAAAGTAGTGCACATGCCCTTACATTTAGACAAGATTTGTTTTGCTTTAAAATTACTATAAAGGAACTTTTAACTGGTTATGAAACAGTCTCATGATGCCTCCAATGACTCTATATAACCTACATAAGCAAACAAGACCATCAGTGAGATGATTTTTCTATTTCTAAATAGTTATTCGTCGCGTCGGATTGGAAGCCTGATTGTCGGCTTCCCGATTCATTTAAAAAATAGATGAAAGAAAAAGAGAGAGAGAGCGAGAGAGAGAAGCAGTGGTTGAGCGAGTTAGAGAGTGAATGAAGAGAGCAAGAACAAAGGAGCGAATCTGAGAAATAAAACGTTATTTTCTGATCGTTTCACAGCGGTTACGTTCTTAAACACAAATTAAACGCTCATGGGAAATGTGGTCTTCATTCCCGGGAAAATACTCCTGATTTTGTCCACAGGGGCCGCTAAAATCAACACAAAATGAAAGTTCCTTGTAGTAACTTTAAGAAATAAACTCTTTTTTTTTCATTTTTTTTTTTTTCATTCAATTGTGGGAGTTTTAAGGGCATTATATGGTGCATACATTTAGCAGAATTTGGACACCTATAGGCCAATTAAATGGAAAAAAAGTAAATATAGTGCACTATATTGTAGATAAGGAACAATTATCAGTTAGCAGTGGGGTTGGCTGTGACAAAAACCACAGTACAGGAGAATCGGACAATCCAACTTGAGGAAAGAATGAGCAAAGAAAAACCAAACCCAAATGCCTCATTTTGCTTCCTGTGTGAATTCAAATCAGTTTATTTATAAATCACTTGTATAAACCAGTTTGCCACCAAGTGTCTGTCACAGAAATGAAGTATTGTACCTCACTGATAAAAAAAGAAGATGTTTGTGTCTTCTTTGAGTTCAGATGAAAAGGCAGTCTACTGTTTTATTCACATCCTTCTCTAGAGCTCACAGCTGCATTTCAGTGTAATAGAGCACCGTTTTCAAACGGCGCCTGGTTTCATATTTCATCTGCGTTTGTATTTCGATAACATGTTTAGATGATGCATCAGTATTAGATGTAGAAGATGTTTAGTAGCTGTTTGTCAAACCATGTTTTGTAAGCATTAATTATTTCTCCTCCCCTCCTCTCCTTCCTTCTGTTAATTAGCTTTCCTCCCGCTCAAACCCTCTCCTCGCTTGATTTGATTGTAATCACACAACTATTAATACAACAATGTTTTGTTTGGGTAAATACTTCTTTCCTCTCGTTGTATTCTCTCCAGATTTCAGATGAGCAGCGCATTGTTTTTCTTGGTATTGTGTATGTAGGACTAATTTTGCCCTTCTGTCCTGTGTGCAGGATCGTAAGCTGTCCAAGTCGGAGCGTCAGCGCTTCAAAGAGGAGGCCGGGATGTTGAAGGGTCTCCAGCATCCTAACATTGTCCGCTTCTATGACTCCTGGGAGGGACCGTGCAAAGGAAAGAAGTGTATTGTTCTGGTCACCGAGCTCATGACATCTGGCACGCTTAAAACGTGAGTACACAAGAGTGTCAATTAACTAATTAACATTTTAAGACTTAAAAAAAAATGCATTCTGCTCTCCAAAAAGTATTATTGTATATTCTACCAATACTACTTTAGTTACTCAACATAATTCGGACACACAGATCAGATGAAAGGACAGAAAGTCTTCAAACTGTACATCTGTGGGTTTGCATGTCATTACCAGGGGGCGTCTGTCAGTCTCTCTCCTAAGTGTCTGATGTGGAGAATTGATGCGTCTGCGGCTGTCATTGTCCGTGGCATGAGCGCATGCCAGTCTTTCGGCCTGCATAGAATAGATGCGAGTCTGCGAATGCAAATGCGATTGTTGAGCTCCTGACACAATAAAAGGCTAAATGCGGGGCGAGTGCCGCGCGGCGTGCCCCACGCGGTGCATCGTGGGACATCGGCCCACCTGCCAGCTGCTGCTTCTGCTGCAGATTCCTCTCATTCCTGACAGAGAGACAGACAAGAGGGAGAGACCAAATGAAGCGTGTGGAAGGGGAGGGGGGGGCAGAACGATGGATGACCAGCCTGATAGTCACATACAGTTAGTTTTAGTCAGGCTGACAGAGAGGGAGACAGAAAACAGTCTGATTAACAGAGTGAGAGCCAGGAGGCAGAAAGACTAAACAGATGAACAGACACATAGATTACTAGATATACAGTATATCTACAGCCGGGCAGACTGACAAACCCATGAACCACCTGTGACCACAGAGTGAGAGAATTAATCCAGCATCACAAAGCTTTCAAGGGCAGTAGCGCCCTCTACTGGAGAACTTTTTTTTTTTTTTTTTAAATTCATGAACAAATTCAGAAGTAGACAATCTCAACCCTGCATTTGTCCTGCACTTGTCAAGTCAAACATGTTGGACACACACACACTTTCTAATAAAAAAAAAAAAGAGAGAAGCAGGAGGGAGTATTACAATTATACCAGAGTGAATTAAATATTCAGGTAAGACCTTGGACAACAACAAATGCAGAAGCTAATGGTAAGCAGGACAGTTACGCCTGCACAACACGTATTATCATGTGGAGAAATGACTTGGATTAGATGACTTATCAAAATGGTATGCATTAGCTCCAAAACAGAAATCTTGGATTATCCTGCACATACATAAAGCATACATACATATGTAGGGAATAAATTTGTGTAAGTATAAATAGATTAAAGGCTGCAGAGAGGTTTGGCGGTCATCCAGATGAAGACTCAGAAAGGAGAGGGACTCTTGTGTGCTGAAGTGGTGGAAAAAGAAAGAGAGATGACGACAGAGAGGACTGATAGGAAAGGAGAGAGATGGTGAGGATGGAAATACTGACCAGCGTGGGTTCAGGGTATTAGAGGCCTCTTATCTGTGTGTGTGTGTGTGTGTGTGTGTGTGTGGATGTGAGAGAAAGAGGCAGACAGGCGTGTGTTTGTGTAAATTTCTGTATGGACTGCTCACATACTGTATACACACATCTCTCTAAACTGCAGACCTATCTGTGTGTTCAGGTATGTGTGTGTTGAAAAGAGAGCACGGCTGAGTGATTGTGTGTGCGGGAGAGATGGTTTGTGCAGTGTCACTCCGGCATCACATGCCACAGGGTTTAACTTGTCTGTCAACACTGTTCAGAAAGCGAGTGAAAGAAAGCAGAGGAGGCAAGCGAGAGAGAAGTGAAGGCGAAGAAGAGGAAGAGAAAGAGAGAGCGCAGTTTTTCTTAAGAGATACGTGAGAAGTGGAATTAAAAGTGTGAGAGGTGGAGTGTGATGGAATAGGGGGGGGTAGATGTAAGGAAGAGGGAGAGGCTGTAAAAAGTTTTTCTCTGAATAAACACTGAAGTTATGAAGATGTGCATTTTTGAGGTATGTTCTTTATGCACTAGTTCCAATTTCTAAATTGTGAGGATTTCTTGTCTTTGTCCTCTGTGGTTGTAAATTGAACCTCTTTGGTTTTTGTGCTGTTGGTCGGACAAAACAAGCGATTTGAAGACATCAACTTGGGCTTTAGGACATTTTGGAGGACATTTTTCACCATTTTCTGACAATTTGTATACCAGACAATACATTTATAACTTTAGAAGATCAACAGATTAATAATGAAAATCATCTTTTTTGTCATTTTTAATAAAGTGAATGCATCACATGTTGACTGTCCTTAGCGTGAACCGTGTAGTGAGGCTGTTAATCCTGATATATGGGAGTTCATCCTAGGCCAAGGACTGAAGAGAGGGCACACTGCATCTTGTTTCATTTTGATGCCAGAGGTCTGCTAGCCTTATGGAGGGTCTGTAGGACGCTGCTGCAGCTCTCTCCGTGTCAGCTGAGTTTTCACTGAGAAATCCCAAATCAGTGCTCACAGAGTTAATGACAGCGGTGAAAGAAGAAGGAACTTAAGTACAAGTAAAAGTCAAACATTCAGAATTTTACTAGAGGTATTGTCAGAAAATGTAGGTATCAAAAGTAAAAGTACTCACTAAGCATTAACATATAAGCAGCATTTTCATTTTGTAGTGGTGGAACTATAAATCTATAAGAAGCATCATATTCTATAAAGTGATATTAGCATCTCATCTGTTCATTTTGTTTAATTGATTAATCTTTTAAAACAATTAAAAAGTGAAAGCTAATTGTCAAAAAAAGTTCACACAGGGTGTCCAAACAACTATGCAAAGATCCAAAGATATTCCATTTATATTTATATAAAACAGACTTTGAAATAAATGTAGTGTAGTAATAACTATATTTCCCTGTGAAGTTAAGTGGAATAAAAGTATTAAGTAGCATCCAATTGAAATACTCAAGTAAAGTACAAATACCTCAAGATGGTGCTTAAGTACAGTAGCTGAGTAAATGTACTTGGTTACTGACTGTGGTCTGCTCTGCTGGTGAAAACGCAGCATCACAGCTGTAACATGTAGTGACACTGGAGCTCCGACCAACAAGCTGGATCTGTGTTGGAGCAGATTGGTTTGTAACGCTGAGTCCAGAGTTGTCTGAGCTGCTCCTGTCAGCGAAGGCAGACTGCAGTCGCTGCATTATTAGAGCAGCTGTTGACTCTCAGGATCTGTGTGTAAGCGGAGCCTCCAGTGATGCTGCAGCCAGACTCGCTGATGCTGCTCTGCACCAGGTCGGCTGTCGCCGGACGCAGCTTGAGCAGGTTTAGTTTGAGCTGAGTTGAAGGCTTGGACATTGAACTAAATGCAGTAATAAAAAAAACTGCCAAGGATGAAGTCATTTTGAGCTCTAAGATCTAAGGCACCTCAATAAATAACAAAAAAAGAGCTCAAATCAAAATTCTTCTGCCCGCTGTGATGCATTAAAATTGACACATACCAGCTGAATCAAACAAATCAAAAAGCTGATGAGTCACGGAACGGCTGAGCTCCTTTGAATCCTCCTCATCCTCTGATTGATCAGAGAATGACGAAGGAGCAAACCCCCCCGCTTCCCCCCTGTCTGATTTCTGTTGGGCACTTGAATGCAGCTGAAGAGCTGTGAAGAGAAAAACACACAAGTCTCCAGCTGATAAGAGAAAATGGGAAACACTTTGCCCAGAATTTTAAACATTGAATTTAAATGAGCTAATCAAGAGTGGCAGTCAAATGAATTATGAATGAGTTTTTCAGAGAGCTTTTAAACAACTTTTGACTTGAGTAAGTTTTGACAGAAGCCTTTTCATCAAATAATTGCATCTAATTTAATCAATAATAATAAATCATGGCTGTACGTTTTGAAGTCATTTGACAGAGAATAAGAGAAATGTTCGATCTGGAAATACTGAAATATATTTCATGTACTCTAAAATTCCCGTCCTGCTGTCAACGATTGTTTCCCTGCCTTCCACCTACTGTATGGTGGGAGAGCTTCCAGACCCCCATAACTCTAGACAGGAATAAAGACAAAAGGATTCAGAATAGAACGATTACACGTTAAACGATACCTCAATTCAGAGGATTAGAAGGCTATAAGAGTAAGTGGCATGACCAGACTGCTAAATAAGACTGCTAAGACCTGACTCTTGAAGCGGGGAAGAATTTTCTACAAAAAAAAAAAAACACATAAAACGAGGATGTTAACTAGCGTGGCTGCTATTGTTTCATGAGAAGTTGCTTAAAATGTGACACAGTTAGTGACTAGCTGGTGAAAATATTAGAGCATTTAGCAGCTAAATAGCCGGAAATGTCCCTCAGGAGTTAGTGGGGAGCAAAAACAGAACTAAAAGAAAGTCAATTTCGGTACTCCAAAAGCTCCAAATGAATAATAATGTTGCTCCGTTACTGCTGGATGTGTTCATAACTGTTTCCTAACAATTTCGCCATATAAGCTTAAATTGTGGAGATATGTCAACGTTGTGTTTACAAATGCCCCCAAAAGGCCAAAAAAATCAGTTTAAGCTGGAATTGTCTGACCGTAATCCACTTTGGTTGTATAAGCTTTAATCTTTAATTGAAGTATTATCCGTGTTTCTGCTACTGCATCTCTTATCTGGCCACGGTCTGTCTCTCCATGCCTTTGCTTTGGCATAATTAATTCCCCACCGGTTGGGTTTAAATGTCCCACAATAATATAACTGTACTATACAGCCACACTGGTGCCACACATACATATTATTTGATGCGTAATAGCTACTTTTTTTTTTTTTTTAGCTAGTGCGCTTGTACACAGCAACTTTCAAAGAGGAAGCAGAAAATGTCAGCAGGATGTGGCCACCTGAGCAGGATACATAGCTGTTGACGGGCTGTTGTATGGATTTGAATCTGCTGCTCTGTCTCTTTTAGTTTTGTACACTTAATCTCACCTTGCTGAATGACATTGCTCGTTTACGTGCCTTCTCTTTTTGTCCCGCAGCTACCTGAAGCGTTTCAAGGTGATGAAAATCAAGGTGCTGCGTTCGTGGTGCAGACAGATCCTCAAAGGCCTTCACTTTCTACACACCAGAGCTCCACCCATCATTCACAGAGACCTGAAATGCGACAACATCTTTATCACAGGGCCCACGGGCTCGGTCAAGATAGGAGACCTGGGGTTAGCCACGCTGAAGAGGGCCTCCTTCGCCAAGAGTGTCATAGGTAGGAAGATCTCTCACGTGCAGACAGGCCCGTCCGTAGTCAGACTTTAAGTCTGTACATCAGAAATGTTTGTGAAAGCGACATACTGTAATTTATGTGGGTTTGCCATAACAATAACCGCTTTACCTGCTTACGCACTGCTTCTAAAATGTCTAGTTGTAAAAACAAACCGCGGGTATTTGAAACACACACCAGTCAGTCTGCTAGTAATCTAGGATTAAGCTGTCTAGAGACGCATACACACGCCAAAGATATGCCTCACACACACACACACACACACACCCTCCATCCTGTATAATACACTCTCGAACACACAAGTCGAGTGTCTGCTGTGCTCCATATAATAACTGTACTGCCTTACAGGAGTCTTGCTATACAGTTAATTACAGGTATTCTGGTATTCACACATACTCTCACACACACAGTTCATGGAAGCACATATTCTCATGCGCTTGAAGCAAGAAATGAAATGCTTAGTCAGTCTAAGCAGCTGCTTTGTAGTGATTAGGCTGATCTCAAGTATTCGGCCGCACAAATCGAAAAACAACCAATACTTACACAAATGTGCATACACACATGCAACATTTCAGGCTAGTATGCGGCACCAAAGGGGCTTTTTTAAAGCATTTTTTAAAGATGTAAGTCCTGTCTTCACCATAACTATTGTATTATGTGTCACAGAGCGGAACCTGTGAATCTACAGCTTAATCCCTGAGAGGTGTTTTTCTTGGTGTCCCTTTTTCAGCCGTCTGTGTGACGACATTTACAAATAAGACAGGGTGTCCTACTAGTTAAAGACATTCCCACATTCCAAAATATGCACAACAGACAGTGTGTCCAACACTTCTGGAGCAATGATGATGTGTGTTTCTCAGAGGGACATATGAAATAAAGGGAGAGAGTAACATGGCCACTGTGGGTTCTAAATTGCCAGCACAATGCATAAGGTCATGGTTTCTCCTCTGCTTTTCATCAGGTACCCCAGAGTTTATGGCTCCGGAGATGTACGAGGAGAAGTACGATGAATCCGTAGACGTCTACGCCTTCGGGATGTGTATGCTGGAGATGGCTACCTCAGAGTACCCCTACTCTGAATGTCAAAACGCTGCCCAGATCTACAGACGAGTTACTAGCGTAAGTCTGAATTTCCGGCACAGTGTGTGTGTGACGCAGAGAGTGAAAACGATTTCTTACACCTGTGACATTCATGTGTTTTATCTGAAAGCCTTGTTTGTGTTTTTTTTTTTCTCCATCTTCCTCCACTCTGCTCTCTCTGCCACCCCCCCCCCCCCCCCCCCCCCACTTGTTTACTGCCTACAGTATATTAATAAGTTTGGCATGAGGTGCAGGAGATCCACTCATATGACTTTGCTTTTGCACTGATTAGTCTTTCCCTCTTTTTCTCCCTCCTTACTCTCTCTCTCCATCTAAATACAAAAAAAAGGAAAGC
Organism: Scomberomorus guttatus; assembly: GCA_038419695.1. Classification (NCBI taxonomy): domain Eukaryota; kingdom Metazoa; phylum Chordata; class Actinopteri; order Scombriformes; family Scombridae; genus Scomberomorus; species Scomberomorus guttatus. Next base: position 10,936,054 of record CM076466.1, on the reverse strand, counting down.
TGTAGCACTAGAGGAAAACATTTTTGGCTGCATTTTTTCCTCCACCGCTAGAGAGCAATGCCAAGCAAGTCATGTCACATTAGGCTTAAAAAAAAAAAGTTCCCTCAAGAGATGTTTTGTTGACCTTGAACAAGGCAACCTGACCCTGGGGTCACACAGTAGAGAGATATGATACACATAAGCAATTTCCTTTTAAAAAAAAAATGAAATCTCTTCAGGATCACAAAAAGGTTTTATACTGGCTTTATTAGCTCTAAATACTGACATAAGCTTGGCATCATTTATTCAGTTTCATCATTTTCGTTGTGTTTTTTTTGATTTTTCTTAAAGGCAGCAACAAGTCTGTCATCCTCAACTAGTTAAACTCCATTTATCTGTCTGTTTTACTGGCAGTCGGGAAGCCTCGTGCATCAACCCATCAGATGGAAATGCACCAAATGCACTCTTAGGTTTTGTAACATTTCCAAGTTTTGCTAAAATATAGATGACAGTTGGCTGGAAACACTGAGTGAAAAACAAAACAAAAAAAGCGAAATGAGACAGAGACCAAAACACAGACAGAGGATAACCGATGCAATCAGAGGCTGTTTTTAAGTTGAGTGCTGCTGAGGTCATCAACACACACACACACACACAGAGGCAGATGAGAGCTGTCTCCCTCCCTCATGGGAGTTCAGTTATGTGGAGGCTGACAGTGATTGTTAATGGACCGAAGGAATTTACTAGAAATCTCTCTCTCTCTTTTTTTTTTCTCTCTATCCTTCTATTGTCCCTCCATTATTTCTATTTTCTCTCTGCGTCTTTCTGTCTCACCACATTATTCACTTCTGTTCTCTATAAGCTCAAACAAATTATAACATCAAATATTGTTTTTAGTTGCCAAAACATCAGTACATAACTAAAAAGATGCTCAAACATGTGGGCAGATTCTTAGTAATTCAATAAAATAATGCTTTCAAGCAACTATTATTCCTAAATATTCGGTTGGCAATACTACAGAAATGCTGCGCTGTTTATAGCTTATGGGTGACTGCAACATCCCCTACAGCTAAAACAAGTGCGGTGAAGTTTAACATGAAAATTTAATGGTGACTTTAGAGACTCACTGGCATGTTTTTTTTTTTTTACTTCAATGGGAATACCAAATGAAAACTGATGTGTTGCAAACCTCTCATTATTTGCTATTTCAGTACTTTAGACAGTGTTAGTCAGACAAAGGGTTCTGTGATTACTCTTATGTGCTTTCATGTATATTCTGTTTCAGTCTTCAGTTCAGTAATGAAAATTGAATGGATCAAATCTGTGATCGCTCTGTGTCTGAATCTCTCATGTCAATTTAAAAAGCTTTATATGCAGAATAAATTCAAACAGGTCAGTATATTGCAATTCATACAGTATGTCCATCTGTTGCACCCATATCTCCCCCCCCCCTCTCTCTCTCTCTCTCTCTCTCTCTCCCTCTCTCTCTCTCTCTCTCTCTATTCCTTACTCTCACTCACACACACAAATCACATCACAAATTTGATTGAGCCATATTAAATTTATCGTAGTGACCTCAGCCTTTGGGTTCACAACTCTGATTCTGTGTGTATATGTGTGTGGGCGCACTGAGAGCGACTGTTTTCTTTACCAGTCAACAGAACATTTAGCTATGGCTGTCACAATAACCGCAACATTGCAATACCGCGCATTACACAAGCCAGCTGCGGTTGATGGTAAGCAACCGCCATAACCATGCTATGTTCACTTTTTTTTTTTTTTTTTTTTTTTTTTTTCACGAGGCTAGGCCCGTCTTGTTTTACATTTCAATGCGTGTGTATTGAATGTTCGGCACCTCCTCGGGAGGAGCGCCAGCAGACCTGGTGCCCAGTCCTCATAACAGAGCCGGACTTGGGGTGAGCTGACCGAAGGTTGGTCGAAGGTTTTCACACACAAAAAAAAAAGGCACTAATACTGCATAGACCACATACCGCACTGTTGAGCCACCCTGAATCACTGCAGGGGAAATTCCTTCACTGCAACAGCCCTACATTTAGCCAAAACAACCAATTTGCAATCAGTTGTCCGTGTGTGTGTGTTATTGTCACACACACATGCACACACAACCTTGTGACAACCCCTCAGGGTGCCCCAGGCACCTGTTCCCTTTCATTCCACAAGCCTAATCCATCCTCGCAGCTTTCCATCCTCCACTTCTCCCTCTCATAATGTCCTCGCAAAGTCGCCCCTGATGTGTTCAATCAGTAACTTTTGAAAATAAAATAGCTGTAATCAATTCAAGGCAAATGTCGAGACTCCGCAGCAAACTACGTCTTTTCAGTACCAGTTTATTGTTGACGGCAGGGCACAAAATGAGCACCAGCCACCAGCCAAATACTGGTAAAATATGCAGGTGGCTGGTAGATTTGCTTCACTCACCAGCCAAAAAAACAGTGGGTGGTACAATTTGAACATTCACTAGCCATTTGGCTGGTGGACAAAAAAAAAAATTCTGCTTTTTTATATATTGTATCGTTTCTGGATATTTTTCTGGTATTTTCTTTTCCTCTCGATCGTCTCTGCGCTGATATCAGACTGTGAGGAATTGCCGCCAACTGATCTGTCAATTCCACCCAAAAACAATAAGCATCAAGAAAGATTTCAACTGTATGTACAGAATAGTCTACAGTATTTTTCCCTACATGAGCATTGCCTCTTAAAATACACTCAACATCATATTGTGCCCTCTTTTTAATTTTAATATAGTTGATAAAGGGTCTTTCTTCCATGTCTAAAAGGCAGTATGGCTCATCACCTTAACATACAGTGTTGTTGCCTTCGTTTTTCTAGAACATTCCTTACCTCCAATCAGCCTTGTTAAACCAAAATCTAGCTTTCTCTCTCTCTCTAACCCTCCCTTCTTCTGTCATACTTAATACCATTACTTCCTCCATCAGTCCTAACTTTGTTTGGCCCTGGAATCTCAGAACGTGTGTGTGTGTGTGTGTGTGCATGTGTGAAAGAGAGAGAGAGAGAGAGAGAGAGAGAGAGAGAGATGGGGGGTTGTTATGTAATGGTGAACTCAGGGGTAGCGGGAGAGAAGCGGGCCATGAAAGAAAAGAAAAGAGGGAAGGGAAGAGCGGTCTGGAGGAAACGAGCAGAGGGAGGTGGTCATTTGCTGGCACAAACAGGTTGAGATAAACAGTCTGTATTTCAGACGGGTCAGTTCGGCCAACCAGTTTTGACTTAAAAACAATTTTTTCCAAGACATGTCAGTCAAACAACTCTCTAGTTCATTTGTCTGAGTGCTCTTTAGGTAAGTTGCTCACCTTTTATTTGATAAATGATTTATTTTTCTTTCTATTTGTCTGATCTGTCATTTAGCTGTTTGATGTTTTATAGTCAACCAACAAGTTAACTAAAAGCAAGTTATTCTGTTTTAACACTGATCTAAAATGCAACTCTTCTTTTACTCTCTTTTACTTTCTCTCTCATGTTCATCCTGCTTTTTTAAGTGTTTTTGTGAGTTTTTGTTGCTTCTGATTTGCAGTTAGCTGGTTTGATATAATCTGTGGGATTTGAGTAAATACATATCTGTTAGAAAAAAGTTTTTGATTACTTTAATGTCTTGTTGATTATTTATGCTAATTTAATACCTGCATTACAGGTTGGCTCTACCAGCTAGGAGATTTTACACAAAACCAGCAGATGCATTTAATTGATTAGATGATTGACTAGAAATTTTTGTTTATATGTTATGTACATAAAAGTGCTTGATAGATGGAGTGAAGGTAATATTTTCTGGAATGTTATATCTGTTGCTTCCTCTACTTTAATTTAGGATTTAGCTCTTGTCTTGTCTTTGTACAGTATTGGCTTCAGTCTCTATTTTTTTCCTCAGTTAACAGTGTTTCTACCACGAGGTCGGTCATTGAAATGCCTTCCGACGAGCTGTTTAACCGATCCTCTGTTGGAGTTCTGAATAGTCAGTGTGTACTAAATTAGATGGCTCTTCCTTGGCCGATCATACTCTATTTTTGTAAAAGAACATTTCCTCATATTATCATGAAGCATTAAAACTAATCTTTTCTGGATTCATTTGCAACATTTTTTTCCCTACAGAGAGGATTTCCATTGTTGCCTTTTCTTATTAACAAGCATTAGATGTACCTTTTCACAGTGCCAAGCTTCAGAATGGGTTTCTGTGAATGTCTTTTATTGGTTTTGTCCCTCAAAATGTTCCCCGGTGGCTCTGAAAGGCTGATTCACTGTTTATTCCTGAGAGGGTTCATGTGGGATTTAACCCTGGAACATAAAATTACTGAACAGTCTTACTGTAGGACCTCTGTCTGACAAACAATTAACCTTCATAAAAACATACAGCAAAATATTCAATTTGCATGGCTCATCAATTCAAATTACAATGCTGTTTCAAAGACTCAGTTCAGTTTAATTTAATTAGTATCAGTTAATCCCACAGTATATAATAGGAATTTGGCATTTAAATCTTATGACATTTTCCAATTTGTTCCCATATTTTTATGGTCTTGTTTTCTATTTTCCTATTTAGAGGATTACTTTTATCTACATCTTTCACCAAAAGGTGCATCAGAGGAAAAACTAAAGGAATGAGCAAACAGATGTGTTTTCTGGAACAAAATTAAGATTCAGAGAATGTGTGTGTGTGTGTGTGTGTGTGTGTGTGTGTGTGTGTGTGTGTGTGTGTGGGTGTGTGTAAAAACATAGCAGCCATCGGGTAAATGTCTCCTGTGCATTAGTGAGAAAGATCACGTCTGGGTTTTGGTTCTTCCCAAACTCCAGCAAGTCTGTGCGTGCGTGCGTGTGTGTGTGCGTGTGTGTGTGCGTGTGCGCGTCCCTCTGTGTTTGTGTTTGGCTCTCTAAAAGGTTCCTCGTCTTCACGGCTCTTCTGTCTGTGTGATTGTGTGCAGGGAGTGAAGCCCGGCAGTTTTGACAAGGTAGCCATTCCTGAGGTGAAGGAAATCATAGAGGGCTGCATCAGAACGAACAAAGATGAGAGGTGAGACACACACACACACACACACACACACACACACACACACACACACACGCACATACACACAGAATCCCGAAAGTGATTTCTTTGGATGTTTGGATATGAAAATAATCACATTATCATTACTACACTTAGTAATGTCTGATGGTAAAAGTTCAGGGACTTTTTGTCCACTTTAAGCAGTCGTTCTCCCTCTAAATCATTTTATAATTCACAGTTTCTTGGTTATCTAAATAAGAAGTGCTGTATTTTCTCTCTCCCAATGCTATCAGTGTGCCAAAACATCCACCTCCTCCCTCTGACTGGCAGCCCCCCGTCCTCCTCCTCCCCTCACCCCTTCGTTTTATTGTCCAAAGCTTTGTTATCTTGGTCTTTTGGTGAGAAATAGTCATCTGATTAGTTGTCTGTCGTCCAGCCAAAGTGCATTCATAGCTGACTCACATTTCAAGGATCACTGATGTTTTTCTCCTGAACTCTTTTCTTTGTTAAAAACCAGGTCTCAGCCTCTGTATACTGCATAATATGCTGTAATGTGAAATACTGTATATGTTGTGTATGTATAAATCCACTTCTCTCTCATCACCAGCTTTTTTTAAACATTTCTTTTCATCTCTCTCTTTGTACTTCAACTTCCAGTGAAATTGGTGTTCGGCTGGATGATTTATCTCTTATATATATATATATATATATATATCTTTTTGTCTCCCGTTCTTCTAGGTATGCTATAAAGATCCTGTTGAACCATGCATTCTTCCAAGAGGACACGGGGGTCAGGGTTGAACTGGCAGAAGAGGATGACGGGGAAATGATTGCAATCAAACTCTGGCTCAGGATAGAAGACGTCAAGAAGCTCAAAGGTTAGAAATAATATCTTCCTGACTGGCTTAGTCACATTCAGAGCAGCTGTAAAATATCTGATAAAAGCAAACATAAGCAACTATATATGTCATGAATCTTATATTAAAGGGCTTTTAGCCATTATCAAAAACCTCTTAACCCACCCTCTTGTGGTAAATAACCCTTGACGCCTGACCAACCACCTGTAATTTGTTTTCAGGAAAATACAAAGACAACGAAGCCATCGAGTTCTCCTTTGACCTGAACAAGGATGTCCCTGAAGATGTGGCCCAGGAAATGGTATTGGGGGAGGGATTCATGGAGGGATGGATGTATGATGGATAGTGGAAGGGAGGGAGGGTTGGATTTAGGTAAGAGAGAATAGAAAGGGAGGGATGGTGAGACAGGAGAGATAGAAAGGTAGCGACTGATGTGGACAGCAGATAGATAGATGGTTGGTGAGATGGCCAGGAGACAGGAGTGATAGATGGAGGTGAGTAATGGTGCATATTTTGTTGAAAGCTGTACGCGTGACTTTACTTAAACCTCCCCCAGGTTGAGTCTGGCTATGTTGCTGAGGGTGACCACAAGACCATGGCCAAGGCTATCAAGGACCGTGTGTCTCTGATCAGGAGGAAGAGAGAACAGAGGCAGCTGGTACGAGAGGAACAGGAGAAGAGAAAATTGGAGGCGGAACAGCAACAGCTGCAGCAACAGCAACAACAACAACAACAACAACAGCAGCAGCAGCAGCAACAAGAAACACTGAAATCTTCACACACACAGGTTCGTTGGACAGTTAGATAGCTGTTGGCATGAGTTTTTAATTTGTTTCAAATCAGTTTTTATGTATATTCGTAACTTTGTAAGTCCACACGGTCCTTATCCCAGTTGTAGTATTTCATATTCAAATGTGGACCATGTGGAAAATGTGAGTTTTGTCCTTATTTTACTTTAGTTTGACCTTCGCTCGTGTTCTTCTTGTCTCCAGGCAGAGGCAGAGGAGACTGAAGTGGAGCAGCAGCAGCTTCACTATCAGCAGACCGGCATCTCGCACACATGTAAGACATACTGCAAATAGAGATTTAGAACAGCACCCCATTGTCACATTCTGCACGGTGGTTTCTATTTTCATATGTTTCTGCTTCCTAAGGTCCTTTGATAGTTCAGCACCTTGTGAAGTCTACTGTGAAGATCTAATTTTAGTTGTACAAGATTGGTTTGTAATGTTGGACAGAAGGACAGAAGAAAAAGGTTACCCCGCTTATTTCAGTTTTTTCTTTGTCTCTCTCAGCTGAAGGAGGCATGGACAGCGGCCAGGGTTCCTCAGTTTTCTCCTCAGACTCCCCCCACCTGGGTCAGCTGACCATGTCGTACAGCTGCCCCCCTTCCTCCCAGCCCCCCTCCCAGCCCCAAACCCCTTACCCTTCCACCCCTTCTGCTACCCTGCAGCAACACCCGGCCTACGCCCAGCCGCCGCAGCCAATGGTGAGTGGCGATGCCGTCCAAAATGATCAGGTTATCACGTCTGCGAGGGGCAGCTATGCTCACGCAGGTGTTGAAAATGACTCGTCGGTTTGAAGTGAGCACGGCACGGTGTGTTGGAGCGGGAGTGAAGTTTGCAGTGTTTGTGAATGGGCTGGGAATTGCTTGTTATGTGTTGAGCTAAATACACACGAGCATGCTGGTGATGGGCTTTTATTTGGGCGAACAAGAGGTATTTCATGTTTTTTTTTATTGCCCATTGAGGCTTGTAACCTGTAGTATTACACATAGAGAAAGCAACACATTTGCCAAACACAACAAATTCAGTTTGTCAGCCAACATTTCAGCCACTTTTTAAGTGATAACAAAATCTGATCAAGTCTTCAGCTAGTCAGTAAGCCTGTTAGTCAGCAGACAGCCGCTTACTTTGGTAGTATACCAGTCTTTCTGTATTTCATCTTAGATGTCTGTCAGTCACTCTCTCTTCAGCCTCTCAGATGCATCCCTCTTATCCTCAATCCTGTCACTTTATCAGCCAGTTACCTCTTTCACCGCCCTTCCCTCAATCCTCGTACTATATGTTGAAATCCATTTTTCTTTGTTGTGTTCCCTCATCAACACACTTCTGGTTTTTTTTGTTTATTTAATCACTTTTCTTTAAGTAGTAGTAGTTATGTTGTATTTTTCTTTGTTTTCATAGTTTTAAACCTTTTTTTTTTTTGTACATTACACAGATACTTGCTTGTACGCAGCCCCCCCCCCCCCAATACTTTTTGCGTTACTTTGCAATACATTTGCATTCCCTTGCAATAGTTTTGCATTCCCATGCAACATCATCATTTCATCTGAGGTGCCCTGGTGTGAAGTTACACATATAAGCTGTGGACAGGCCAGCCCATTTCAGGTGAACTTAACAACCGAATGTCACCCAGCAGCATCCTGCAGATTACTGCACCGCTTTCTCCTGGAGAGACCTTTTTGATCTAAGGATTTGCTTCAGTTTACTTTCATTAATTACATAACCATGCCTATTGAGCAAATAGTAAAATTGGATGAGCTGATCCATACTGGGGTGTTGCGGTGGGAAGAGCTGAGCAGAAATAGACATATGGCTAGAAGAAAACTATTGCGAAGTAACGCAAAAAACTCACTTAAATGTAATATTTTCTATTCACATAATATTGTATTGTAATATTGTTTAGTTTTACTGTATTTGAAGGATTTTGCCAAAGAGAGAATTCACCTTTGATATGTGGCATAAAACCTTCTCTCAAACTGTGATATTTATTCATTTGGCAGATTCTTTTGTCCAAAGCTACGTCCAGTAAGTGCGTTCAGACTCCATAGCAACAAGAGCTAGATGTCGTCAAAAATGGGAAGTGCATCTTTCTAAAACAACTAAAAGCGTGTTCAGAGCTACAGTACAAGTGCTAGCATGTTTGTCTCTCTTTTCACTCTTAGTTATGTATTGTATGTTATTATCATAATGTTGATTGAGCATGGTCTCTGCTACTCTCTTATGAAGTTTTTTATTCAGCCTTATTCATTCTCTCAGGGAATGTTTGCTGAGCATACTTGTTTGTTTTAACCATAATCATCAATTGCTGACCTTTGAGCAGCCCCCACTAGAGCCGATGAGTCATATTTCTTTGCTCGAGGGCATCTTCATAAGTAGCTTCTAAGTAATAAGAAACTCATTTAATTTCCCACCGTAGACTTTTCCATCCGGTGACCTTTTGGCTACAAATGTTCTTGTCTGACTTCCAGTTTACCAGCGTTCACACTGACTGATTTATCGTTCACCTGAATGATCATTCAGTTTGTCGACCGATTGATTGAATAATTTAATGATACTTTTGACTTTTTTTAGGTCTCGCTTTGACGTAATGTTACATTCCTCAGTAAGCTTATCTCCTCCTCAAGAGTGTACAGAATATTGGAGCCAGCAGACACTGTGTAGACTGGTTTATTATATTGAGTAATTACTGTACTCAGTTATATAATGGTCTCAGGTAACCATTCTCCACTTTTATATAATAGTTTGTGTTTTTTTTTTTTTGTTTTTTTTTTTTTAAATATTGACTTAAGATATGCTGTCTCTGTTATCATTGTTCTATTGTAGTCTGTCTTTCAGTTGTCTTTACCACATTTGTTCATAAGTTAATTTCTTTGTGTTATTTGTTGTTCACAGTGAGATAAAAAACATGTGAAGGTTTTGTTCCAATAAGAAATTCAAAAACTGAAACAGTATCTCTCACATCAGTGTTGAAATGAATCTTTCCTTTATATATTGAGGATTTTTTAAATCGTATTTAAGAGCTGTAATCATGTGTGTTTATTTATTAGCTTTTGGAAAACATAACTTCAATTATTTTATTCGCAAAATTGAAATGTAACAATCACTTTTTATTCAGTAACTTTTTAAAATTATATAATTTATTTTGTTTTGTGTTTGCTTTTTTTTTGTTTTTTCATTTAATATCTTTGGTCTAGATCCAAATCATAGTTTTTATACATGTGTCCAGTGGTTGTGTTTTCATTTTGCTGTTGTTTTCTATGTCTAGGTAATTTTTCCATGTTTTAATTTCTTTGTGTTTGTTTTTCATGTTGGTCCCAACCTCTTCCATCACCCCTCCCCGGCCTACAGCCTGCGTCGCGCCGTCGTCGAAGTCGTAGCATGTCTGTTTGCGTCCCCCCCTCCTCCTACTCCTTTTCCTACGCTCCCCCGCCCCCGGCTGTTCGTCCAAAGCAGCCCTCCACCCCTCCTCCAGACCTGTCCTCCTCATCCTCCTACACCACCACCACCTCCCCCTGCATGCCTCTCGCAGCTGAGAGGGACACATTCGCTGGGCGCCTCTCCAAAGCCCTGGAGACAGTCCTACCCCTTCACTCTGCCTCCTCTCTGCCCAGGGCCAGGCAGCGGAGGGCCAGCCTACCGGCCCTGTTCTCCACCCCTGTAGGTTCAAAATCCTAATCCCCAAGGGGCACAGTGGTGGTGAAAACCAGAGAGCAAGGGAGAAAGAGAAACATGAGGGATTATGGACCACACTAGTGTCTGAATTTAGAGATAATAAAATTACCAAAAACATTCCAATTGAGAGTGCCACGTGTTATTGTGTATGAAAACCCATGACAAATTAAATGTAATGTACAAATACCTGTAATTTGTTCTAATTGCTGGTTAACACAGAGTGAATGAATGAATTGTTAAAGAAACATCTCAGATTACTGGGGCAGCACAGTTATTTGTCACTTTGTACATTACGTTTGTACATACAAGATGAGATGCACTAGAAAATAATCTTAAACTTGTTTAGGAACAAAGCTTGTTACACATCTTCCTTCACTGTGTAACAATAGGCATATTTTATCTGCCCCCCTTCATAGTTTAAATTAAATCCTGTTTAGACTGTTTAGCAAGGATTTTAAAATTGTGTAACCTGGGACATTAGGTCAGCTTGGATTCTAATATTATTTCATCTTGATAAGTATATTAGTATGATAAATATGTTTGTTCAACTTTAGTTTATTTTCAGACACTGCTGTGAGTCCGTCATTCTTCCGATCCATCTCTCTTTCGCTATCTCTCTTCCTCTGGTAAACTGCCATGTGTTCACATTAAATACAGATTGGCTTCAAGCTGAACTTTGCTCTAAGGTACAAATTCTTTATATCCTGTGCATCTGCCATCAGGAAAACTGCTCATTTTACAGCCATGTAATGGATATATAGGAACAGATCAGTGCCAGGGTTAGTACATATACATCAATTTCTGTGACAATATTTTTGTCCTTTTTGCGCTAGAAGTACATAAGCTACCTGGGCGTTCACTTTAAGGGTATTTTTGGGCATTGTATGCCTTTTATTAGACAGCTGACAGTGGAAAGATGACAGGAAACGAGGAGAGTTACACTGACATTAAGCTAAGGTTCCCAGCCGGATAATAACAGGGGACATTGCGGCTCATGGTTGATGCTCTAACCCCGAGGCCTTCCAGGGTGCCCCTTTTTCAGCTTTTTCACTTTACAAGTGAAAACAACACAGGAAACACCAAGTCTATCTCAATAGTTTAAAGAGAAAAAAAAGCATCACATCATCACTCTACCCCACTAAAAATTGGTTTTAGCTAGTGAAAAAAAATAGTTCTTGGTGTCTGTTCCTGGACATTTGTAAAAAAACACAGATTGCAACCAAACACCTCCATTAGGATTTACACATTATCTATATATACTAAGTAAAAGTTATGTAGACCCATGTTTTTTTTTTAAAAAAGTAACTGTTTTTCAAATGTTGCTAGCTTGTTAGCCTTAAGTTGCAGGCTACAGCTACTTAGAAGGTCAGTATTTTGCAGGTTAAAACATGTAACGAAAAGACAATTTTTCTGAGTGAAGATGCATCAGGAGATTGTTGAGCTTAGAGCCGGCATTTGGCCTTTCTTTTCTTTGTATTTAATACCTCGCTATCTATCTACTATGAGCTCTGTGTGTCTCCCTCTTTTACTGTCTTGTCTCTGTGGTAGCTGCTTGTCTTTGTGCTGTACCAGTCTGTCCGCCTGTTTCACTATCTTTGTATCTTTACGTTACCTGTTTGCTTCTACACCTTTTAGGTATACTGTGCCCTGTCTTAACTACATCATTTTGTTCCCAGTGTGGAGGGAGATATGTGGCCATTTTCTCTTGTTATTGTTTTGAAATGATGCTCTTTGATACACTATTTTCTCCATTTCATGTGGGCGTTTGCTATGGTTCTCTCTCTTCATTCTCTGAATCTCATTCTTAAATCCATTGTATCTCATTGTCGCAGCAGCATTCAATGCCGCACCCCTACAGTGGAGGAGCAAGCACAGGAGGAGGAGCAGGAGGGAGCATCCCCCTCCCAACTCTCCCCGACCCCCCTACTATTTTCTTCCCCTCCATCCCCGAGCGCCCCGTTTCCTTCTCGCCTCCTCCCACTGGCCCTCCAAAGGCCTACAACACCCAGCGACGAAAGAGCACATCCATTCTCGAGGCACATACCCGACACTTCCAGCCTGCCTACACTCGGTATGGGAGCAGCCTGCACCCCTTTTCGGGGATGGAGGGTGTTGAGACCCCCTCTCTCTTCATGGTCAATCCTGGCTTTGCAGCAGCTGCTCAGAGACTTGGCGTTGGGGAACCTCTGCATCTCCCAGGACAATCTGACCCAAGTTTGTTTGGCTATAAAGACATGAGGGCAGAACATGAGGAAGCAGTGAGGAGATTAAGTCTAAATCAAGCTGCCTTATTGGACCATTATGAAGCAATGGCATATGGAGGATACCCAATGACTGCACACCAGCTTGGTCACTTGAGTTTCCATCAGCAGAGGCAAGCAGCAGCTGCAGCTGCGAGTTTAGGCTTTGATCCTGGACCTCCACCTCAACCAGGATTCTTGCACCCGCACATCATGCAAAGAATGAGTGCACACAGTCCAATCCCTCCACCTTTACCTGCTATGAATGCATCTACTGGTGGCTCCGTTTCTTCTTCTTCATCTGATGGATGCTATCCGCCACCACAGCACGTTTCCCCTTCCGCTTTTCCTATTTCTGCACCTCCAGTAATGGGCGACGCCCCACCGTCTACCGGAAGTGTTTTTGAGTTCCATTTAGCTGCAGCCGCTGCAGCTGCTGCTGGTGACCCAAGCCTCCTGGCATCTAGGCTTTACCGAGCCCGAAGGAGCTCCATGGACCTCCCTCTAGATGACAGCACCGGAACAGGATCAGGTGGCTCCGGCACGTATAGCCGACTCCAGCCAGTGACAGAAGAGCTATACACATATATCAGTCCTGAGCTTCCCTTACCTCCAGGGAGCCTTCTCCTTCATCACACAGGTGTAACCGTAAAAGACAGAAGCCCAGAACCATCTAGTGACTCTCTGGCCTCCTCTGATGCGGGAGAGTTCCAGTCACCTCCGCCCCCGCCTCTCCTCCCTCAATTCGACTCCTCAGCCGCTCAGTCCATCCCTCACTCGTCCTCCGCTGCGCTCTATGATTCATCAGTGGGAGTGCCTCCCATAGACACCCATGGACATCCACCCTCCATGCAGAGCTTTCTCCCTCCCACCCCATCCTCCGAGCTCCCACTTGGGGGAGGTTCATCAACTCAGCTGGAGTCTCTGATCCAGAGTGTCTGGGCCCGACATGGAGGGGTGGTACCAGCCCAACCTGATATGACATACCATGAGTCATTGCTGGCCATGCAGGCCACTAACCCCACTCTGGTACTAAGTTTAGATCCTAAAAACACCCCTAGACCCCTGGGTCAGTTACTAGTTGAAATTATGTAAGCTGCTTTTCAGCAAAGATCCTAAAATAGCTGATGATGAATGAATATATTGTAATTGCAATATTACGGTACTCTATGCTATTTCTTTCTTGTTTGACTGAAAAGTGTCAAAATCTCATAGATGGAGATTTTCTTACCTATAAGGTTTAACAACAACCTTTTTTTTTCGGCAGATATATAGAAAACATTGTAATCCGTTGACTGAATTCGTTCCTCTATGAAAAGTAGCTTAATTAATTTACAAAAGTAATTTTGACCCAGGGGCTGATATACCAATCTCTGTTGTATTTATACCCCACCGTCCCAGGAGCCCCAGCTGATGCTTATTTGTCATCATGTAGTCTTAGGTTGTGATTTTAACCCCCTTCAGTCATATGAACACTACAGAGAAAGTCTCACGGTCTGCCTTTGTAATGTCTCACATTATTCATTCCTTGACAATGTTTGCCTATAGAAGGAAATGGCAGAAAAATGTTTAGTTTAGAGCATGACTTAAGTCTTCTGCTTCATTAGGGATTGATAGACAAGCGCAAGATTCAGAGCGTACCTTTGTACGACCAAGACCAGAATCATTTGAATCCAAGACCAAGTTCCATTTCCATCTAAATCGGACAGTTGTCCCATTATTTAATGGGACAATGTTGACATTTCCATCCAACATTGTCCAGACATTCAGAAGGTAGTCTTTGAGACGCACTCTGTTGTACAAACAGTCTAAGCCTCCTCCTCTCTGTCTTTATGTTGTGTATTTGATTTATTTGTCATTATCAGTAAGTAATATTTTGTCTGTATGTTCATATATGGCTGTATATGAGAAATGTGTGTTTGTGCGGGTATACCGCACGTATGGTATACTTGAATTTTTGCTCGTACAAATCTAAAGTCCATTTGATCCCAAAATGAAGTCATATAGGTTCAAACTTCAAAATATAACTTTATATCCTATATATCTACAGATTTTTATGATATGTTTTCGATGCAAAGGCCGTTAAGAAAATCAGGGAAGTATAATGAAGCTGTGCGACTGATGATTTGTATGGACAAACACACAGAAACATACAACAAAACCAAGGAGGCTTAGACGAACCTACATGTAGCAAATGTAGCCATGCGGATAGACATTTCGTTTGTATATTTTTCGACTCTTTCTGTTCTGTGTCGTACTGCGTGAGCGTGGCTTCAAGTCAGTTCTTTGTTTCAGCTTATTGTGTTATTTCCCACCCAGACTGGAAATCAACTTCCTACACAGGGTTCAAAGGTCACAGTTGAAATTCATTAAACCCTTAGAACGCTGATATCCTCATCGTCACCTTTACTTTCTTCATTGTTTACATCTTTTTATTTCTTCAATCTTTGTTGTCTGGATTTAGCTCTGTTTTTTTTTATTTTTTTTTATTTCATGTAATTTATCTTTCTATATGTTTTATTAAACTTCTGTGCTGTGAAATTATTTGTGCTTATGTGACTGCCTGTGATGTTAGGAAAAGGTAGGTAGTAGTGTGTACAGTGCAACTATACTTGCGTAAGCTCCCACCACACTCTGTGTAGGAGAGCTTCGTGACAAGTATAAAGTTGCATACAGCCTTCTAAGGGTTCATTCGACAATAGGTTGGTCATAATCGTTTATATGCTGCTGTCATGCAGTGCTGAAAGACATGGAGAGGTAAAGCCAGGTCAGGCTTGATACTCACTAGAAATGTACCGCTATCAAAAATCAAATGTGAATAATTCCAGAGTTTAACTTTACTGGGAATAGCAAGAAAACCTGCACAGGATTTTGTTTGAATATTTTTCTTAATTTGTGTGACATTTCCAACCAATCAAACTTTTCCCTTTAAGAGGACAATAAAGGCAGGGCTTAGGACAGTTTATACAGTGACCTCATGATCTTCTAAACGTTTCTGGGAGGGATTTTATCATGTAAAGTGGCAAAGATATTATTGAGCCTTTATTAGGATATTTTGGAGAAAACAGCAGCGAGCAGTTTGAAATCTTCAAATTTAAGTTTTAATATTTCAGTTTTAATGTCTGGTGTCCGTATTCCAGCTTCTACTTCGTGCTTCCTTGACTCTATAACATCCACTTATTATCACTGCCAATCATTTAGGACCTGCATGAAAAAAAAAAAAAAAACCCCTGTACTCACAACCTGCCTAACCCCAGTACTGTGCCTGTACTGTTGAACATTACAAGCGTTCTATATGTGTATATGCATACAGTAAACATTGGTGTGCATATATCTGTTTGCAGACTCATTGATGTGCTTCTGTGTGCATGTGTGCATACACAAGAAGAAAATGTAGACTCAAAAGATAACAGCAGAAGTACCTTGTGTTTGCACTCATGTACAGTTTGTGATCTACAAGCTACAAACATGTTCTGATTGTCTCTTGTTTTTCTCTCTCCTTGTTGCCAACCTCTCTTTGATTTCTCACCTCCATCCTTTTATATCCCACAACATTGCATCTCTCCCTATCTGTCCATCTTTCTGTCTGTCTTTCTCTAAATCTGTTTTCAAGCAGCAGGTTCAAGCCTCTACCCCCCAGCCAAGTCCAGGACCCCCTCTGGCCGCCGCCACCTCCCAGCCAGCTGCCCCTGGAACCCCCCAGCAGGTAACTCTACCAGCAGAACAACTGAAACAATCAGTAAATGTCCCTTTTTTTATGCATCCAGACCTTTTCTCTTACTTCATCACTTTTCTTAAACTTCCCCTTGATGTCCAAACCCCATAAAGATAAAATACAAAAATATCTCCACCCTATTTTTGTGCTTATACAGTAATAACTCCTGTGTCAGTTTTTTCTCTTTGAAGTATTGCCTTCGCTTCGAGGTAACCACTCCCACAGAGATGGCACTTTGCCTGCAGTAATACCACAGTCTTTTTGAAGAAAACAGTTTGCCCCTAGCACAAACCACTGCTATGAACTAATTGCAGCCCTAAACTGATTTGATTGAGCATGAAAATGGATGTTAATAGGGGATCAAATGTTTCCTGTCAGAAAAAAGATGGAATGTATTCATTTTTCTTTTTTCTTTTTTTTGAACTAGCAAAATAGTAATCCGCCTACTATTACATTCACTATGTTTGCATAAGAGTTGTATTCCAAGATCTTTTATACTGTATTCGCATTTTACAAAAGATTTTTAGCTAATAGGCATGTGAGTAAAGTCTCATTTTGGAATTTAACAACATTAATGCTTTAGTCAACGTTTAATCCAGAAATTAACATTAAAAGGGGATAAAATATAACTGAATTTAATGACATTAAATACATTTTCCCAGCCGGTATAAAATTGAGTTTCTTATAAGCGGGATTTCAGTTTATCCAGGTTTTTTATAAGCAGGACATGTCTGAGAACTAGCTAGAACAATATAAAACCAAAATTATTTAGTCATTTCCTTTCTTCTTACCCACTCTGTCTCCCTGTGTCTCTCTCTTCAGGTTATGTCATCCAGTCAGTCTAACAGTTCATCAGTTCAGAGCCCCACCCACGCATCCCTGCCGCAAACATCTGCACAGGTACAGTACGATCTCTAATTGAAATATATATGCAGCACAATACTTAATAAATACATTCATAAGGCAGACAAGCTAGTAGTGGCTCCGCACAGATAGGTACTTGATTTTTATTAAATATCTTCAATCTTCATTCATCTTTACGGACACACGTCTTTAGCTACCTGCTTATACAGTACATACAGTAATCATGCACACTTGTACATTCACACACACTAAATTCCAAGCTGAAATAGCTAATTAACACAAACGCGGACTCATTACAGAATACACTTCAGGGTCAGTCTAAGTTCCAAATAGTGTTGTTTTCTGATACACTATAGTGTAGATTTGTCAGTTGAATGATCTTCAGGAGGTATGAACATCAAATAGCAAGTGTGTATGGATTAAATAAAAAAAAATCTGACAAACATATACACACACTTACAAACCATCCTAGACAAGAATAAATTCATATAAATAAACAGAAATATTAATTTATATGAATATTTATTAGTTAGACATGTTGCCAGTAGTTTTTACATTTTTCTAAGTTCATATACTTCGTCGTTCTTGGTTTATGTGTTATTATTGCATGTTTTTCGGGTCTTATTTTTATTTTAAACTCAACTTCTCTGTCAACTCAGTTTGTTTCTTCTATTTTTTCTTCCCATTCTCTTGCACGCTCATCGGCATGCTGCCTGTGTTTATCACCGGGTTTGTTTTTATGCGTGTTACGCACACACACACCTATTTGTCCCTCTGTTTGCATGTATGTGTGCTTGTGTGTTTATGGTTTTATGTATGATTTTATGCAAAAATGGATGAGTGCATTTAGTTGTGTGACCTCAGTCCGTCTCCCAGTATCGAACACCTTTATCTTCTGTACCAAGCTGCTCATCTAGCTCTGGTTCAGGTAACATTATGTGTCCACCATAATGAACCTATCCTTATGTGTAAGTGTGTGTTTTTGTATGTGTGCGTCTTTGTGAGTAATTCTCTATCAGCGTGATTTGATTGGTGACTCTGTTTGACATTAAATAGAACATTGCCAGATGAATCCCTGTGGCTCTTCCTCTTGTTTTTGTCCCCTTTGGATATAGCTGTGTCTGGTGTTGATTGTTAACATTAATGTTAATATTATTCCTCGGTACTCCCCACATGCTCCTACTAACCATTTGATTAAAAGCATGGATCACAAATACTTGAGCAAATTTATGGGAAATGAAGATGGGTAATATTTCCTGGATCAGAGCTGGTAAACAATAATAAGTGAATATGGGATTCAGTGGGCGGCGAAGACTCTTGAAAGATGTGTAGTGTCAGTATCCAGGTTTTGTTTTAAAGAAACAAACGAGGCAGGAAGCGTTCTTCTGATCAATATGTCACTGAGCTGATGCTTACATCTGCAAAGTGAGCAATGCAGTGTGCAAAATGTGTTCAAGTGTAGATGAATAATAACTTTTTAAGTTTCACTTATAGTGTCTTTTGTGACAGCATGCAGCAGAATTGATGACAGATGTTTGAGACGTAATAGATTGCTTTGTCGTTTTTCGCAGTATACTATATATTTACTTTATGCACCTGCTCACCACCTTGTACAGAGGAATGAAAAGTGAATCCAAACACTAGTCTACATTGTTCCTAAATGACGACCTTGAAGGCATCACTTCATCCATTTTCAAGCGAAGTAAAGCAAATAAGCCCAAAACCCTGCCCCACAGTGTAAAATCTCAGCAGGAGGAAACATTTGAATAGGTTTTCAGTGTTAGGGGTGTTGCCCATCTACATTGTGCAAAGAATTTGCGTGGTTTCCTAACTTTAAAACTGTACTGCACCCTGTCTGTAGAGATCTAAGTTTTGTTTTGTGATTGCATGGTCCCGGACCCGTGTGTGTTTTACACAGTTGTCCTGTCACGTAGTTTTGTTGTTTGATTTGAGTCACTAATAGACTTAATCTGTGTTCCAGTTGTGTTGCTCGGAAAGTTGTTTGTCGAGGGTCTCGGAGTCAAGCGTGTCAGTAGTGGGTCAGTGAACTATGGATGGTTCTTTCTTCTGGAGCCTTTATTTTAACATGATAAGACCAATAAAGAGCCGGACTCACAAGCTAACAGGCTTTTCTTTTTATAAGCACATTCATTATATTTTAAATAACCCAACAGTTAAAGACCATCTTCAGCTCACTGTCCCGTTACCAAGGCGATTGACTATAGATTGGCCACTCTGTCTATGCTCATCACACTTGATCCCTTTCCGGGTTTATCTACGTCCTCATCCTCCCCCCCCCTGTGTCGTTGCTTCCTCCCTTTTCTCACCTTTTCCTCCTCTTCTTGGCCCTTCCTCCTCTTCTCAGCCCAGTGTAACTCCACCTACCTCTACCGTTTCCTTGGTGACCCTCTCTTCTCGGTCACCGTCCCTTCCTGTTACCATGCCGACAGCGGTCGTGGCTTCCCCTCCCTCTCCTCTGCCACTCCCTGTTGGGGTGGTGCCTACTATTGTTTCCCCTCCTCCTCCTCCTCCTTCACCTGTGCCTCAGCCATTGGCCACCGTGGTGCCAATCATCAGTGTAGTCACCGCCCCGCCTGATACTCCCATGGAAGCCCCTCCCCAGGTACTGGTCGTGGACAGTCAAACTCATCAAGTGGATATCATGTCCCTGTTCATCGTGCTCACTTTTGTCGAAGCTGAATGCTGTTTGAAGTATATAAGCAGCTTCTAATATGAATACCAGGAGTACTACTATTAGATTAAGGTGTAATTAGGTTACTTACAAATTCTTGTTAATAAAAAGTATTGCTGTATACCCACCATGGTATTACTTGCTATAGAAACCAAACCAAAATTTGTGGTCTTGCCCACCCCAAATTAAATCAAATTCTGACTGTTGTGCATCTGGAAAACTCAAGAGTCAGAAACCGTGTTGCATTACCATGACAACCGGCAACCGTGAGCTGTCATGTCACCAATGTTAGCTGCAGTTTAAATGCATATTCAACAGGGTTTTCAATTGGGTGCTTTTGATGTATATTCCTTGTTTCTCCCATTTTTATACAGTATTTTTTGAAAACTTAAACCTAAAATGTAGTTAAGACAAGGCAAGTTTATTTGTAGCCGTTAAGGTAAACATTATCTTGTTGTTTTATGTGGTGAAACCTAATTATAAAAGTGCATTTATGAAACTGAAATGAATATATCTTGCAACACCCTTGAGCTATCCTTAAAGCACCCCACTTCGGCAACCACTGTTAGAGCCTTGGGTTAACAACTTATTATTTCATTTGTACAGCTATTTAAAAGGGAAGATGGGAAGATGAGAGGGCAGCTTTTGAAAGTCAGCCATATTAGCACTACCTTTGTCATCAGTTCACATCTCAAATGTTAAATATTGTACTCTGTATGAAGAGAGACCCATAGATCCATGTGTTAGAACCATGTGTTTCAGGTGGCAAAGAGATTCAGTCACTATTAGATCTACCTGGTTTACTGTGCATTTACACAAAACAGTTAGTGTTTCTTGTTGACTAGCTTATGTGGTTTGTTGTAGCAACTCTGATTCACTGAAAACATACTTGCAGTAGAGCAGTTACTGTTGGAAGAGTTTCTTGGGTTCTCTGTGTGATGTCAAACATCAGTAAAAACTGCAAGACACAGCTTTGATTGATCTACAAATAAGTGATGTCTAATAGAATCTGACAAATCACTGTCAGCAGACTTGTGTTTGGTCCAAGTGTAAGTCTGCCTTAGTTGAACTCTGGTCTAATTGACTTCTCATTTACAGACCTTAGTTATGAAACAGAGTAAACGTGCATGTTTTTGCATTGGAGATGTGCATCAAATAAATACACTCCAGTTTCTTTTCTCTTTTGATGCATTGAACAAAAGGTTTATTCCTTTTGTTCCACCGCCCTAGTTTGAGTTCCTTTTAGTCCCAGTTCTGATGTTTTTTGATCGGTTCTTTATAATTTCATTCAATTCTGTTTTCGTTACTATAAAACTGTGAAGACATTGCTTCCAATCTAATTTGTTTTCTCTCTTACTTTTGCCACACTTTGCTTATATTTCATGCTTTCTTGCTGTATTCCCTTAAAATTACCCTAATGTTGGTGGTGATGGTTGCAGTGATGGCGATCATACTAATTGTGTGTGTATCTCTATTTCATGTGCCTGCGTGTGTGTGTGTTTCAGTCTGCCTCTCAGTCTTCAGAGCTGTGCCAGTCCCAGCTACAGCCACCGCAAGTTCTGTCGTCTATAGAGAGGTAATACATGCACAAGCATACTCAAACACGCAATCACTGAACCGATGCCACACTCCTCACACAAAAGCATTTCCTTTATCTCATCTGTGACGCTTTCTCTACCTCATCTCTTTAAACCTCAGTGGCCACTCTGAGACGTCAGGCCTGAGTGACGGCAACGAGGGAGGAGGGGGAGGTCGTCATGAAGGACGCTCCGCCAAGCGACACCAGAGACGTTCTGTACGAAGTCGATCACGCCACGAGAAGATCTCCAAGGCGAAACTCAATGTTCTCAATGTAATGGCACATCCTATAAACCCCATAAAGTAATAATTAAACAATAAATCATCTTTTGTACTGTACCCACTGTTGGTATTTATTGGTTGTTACAGAGTTATGAGTTGCAATAAAAGTAATTTGAAACATCTAATCAAGACGCTCATCCCTTTACATTCTGCGTGTTTATGCATGTAGATCTCCAATCGAGGAGACAGGGTAGCGGAGTGTCAGCTGGAGACCCACAACAGGAAGATGGTCACCTTCAGGTTTGACCTAGATGGAGACAACCCTGAGGAGATAGCCCAGATCATGGTACACACAGTGTCATTAAATCATTATTTTTAACGACTCCTTTGATTCATTTACTCTCTCTCTCTAATCATATTACTGCATTAACAGGTCTGTTTTAGGCTGAAATATGCTTCACATGCCATTACGTGTGCTATCTGCTCTTTGTCATCCACTGAAGTACACATAATTGTTGGGCTCTTGTCCTTGTACTTTCACGGGGAGAGTTGTCACCCGGTTCCCACACAAGGCAAAATTACACTTCTTGCCACACGCCAGCATGGGAAGCATAAAGCATCGGCATTGGCCTTGTTCTCTTTGTCACATACTGCACACACGCACACACACACATCTGAATCTCTCGCGAAGCCAGCTCGTGACCTCTTGTTTTTGTGTTGTCGCGTGTACGTCCAGGTCCAGAGTGAGTTTATCCTGGAGAGTGAGCGGGAGTCGTTCATCGAGCAGGTCAGAGAGGTGATACAGAACGCTGATGAGAAAGGCCTGGAGAGGGACGCAAACAGCAAGGTGAATACGACACGTTTTCTGGAGTTTTATATAGTTTTTGTGTAGTGTGTGCATCTTGTTTTCTTCATCATAGTTGATCTTGTTTATAACATGTTATTTTATTGATTTACAGACAGCAGGTGACATGGCGCAGCAGATTCCTGCTATATCTGTCCCCATGCCAGGTAACAATAGTAATAATACTCATCATAAGCATAATGACAACTTCATTTAGCTGTTTTATAGATATACCTAAAGAGAGAACAGTAATATGCATAAAATGTTGTTACTATCATTGAGATTATGACGTCCTCTCTCTCTCTCCACAGACATCCCTCAAAGTGCAACAGCACAAGTGGTCCACTCAGCAGGTCGCAAGTTCATCGTCAGCCCCGTACCTGAAGCCAGGCTGAAGGAACAAGTCTTTCCCCCTGGTCCCTCTCCTGCCTCTGCACCTCCCATTGAAACAAGTAAGACTGGTGTGTGTGTGTGTGTGTGTGTGTGTGTGTGTGTGTGTGTGTGTGTGTGTGTGTGTGTGTGTGTGTGTGTGTGTGTGTGTGGTTACCTAACAGTTAAGTTTGCTTGTCCAAGTAAGAATGATAGAAGTTCTAGCCGGTCTGATCATTTGACCTTATAGGGCATGTTCCTTGCCATCTTGGACCACCACATATGAAGTCGGTGAGAAAAAAAACTTCTGATGAAATTATAATAATGATGTCCAAAAAGAAAATAAGACATATGGTTGTAAAAAAAAAAAAAAAAAAAAGCTGAATTTTCCAAGAACTTCAAACACACACACAAAAATACACACTAAATGACAGTGTACTTAGTCACACACACGCACTTATCGGATTAGGCTGTAATCCTTTTAGAGGAAATTGCCCAAATGTTCTGTGCAAATGCAATAACACACTGGCATTTATTTAATTTGATACTATATGATCTTCTGGTAGAACACTGAAATATAAATAGCTGTATTCAATCTTCTATCTCATCACGTGGAATTTTCAAAAATACCTTCTTTGTTATACAATGCTCAAATGTTATTGGTGAAGAATTAAAAAAAACAAAAAAAACAACTATGACATATTTTACGACTGGACTCGCATACCTTTGCAAGACAGAGAGACTCTGGGACAAATCCAATCAGCATCTTTAGACTAAAGATAGTAAAAACTTTAAGTGGTTCCCTTTTCTCTGACCGCAACACATGCTGTCTATCTGTGACGTAATACCAAAAAATAAATAAGATAAACTGAAACCTAGAATTACAAGTAATGTAAGTCAAGTGAAGTAAGTGAAGGTTCTCTCACGCCTTCAGTTACCTTCATCAGTCATATGATTTTACCGTGTGTGTCCCTCTAATTGTCTCCGTTGTGTGAAAGTAACAGTTGATTTGATTTTACAAAGCACAGTGGAGACACAATCGTGTACTTTTGTCCTACGTTTGAACATAACAGCCATTTTTGGATCTCACAGAGAGTGAAAACAAACCATAAAAATATTTGTTGGTGTTATTTGGCTGAGGACAGTCTCACAGTGAACAGGATGGACTTTGTGGATTAAAATGCTTTCTTTTTTTTTCTAGTTCCTCCAGCTTCAGCTCAAACTCCGTCTCAGACTCTAGGCCAAGGTTTGGCGTTGTCCCAGTCAGCGGGAGCGATCAGCTTACAACAAGCCTTCACTGAGCTCCGAAAGAACCAGAATCAGTTTGACCCGGGACCCAGCACCGCCCCAGCCTCCATCCACTCCACCCATCCTCCTCTACAGCCTCCAGCAGCCTCTGTCCCTTCACAGGCTAGCACCGTCAGTGGATCCGCTCCTACTGTGGACCCTACTGCTGGACTTGTCCCTTCTAATTTAAACCAGGCACAGGAGCAGGTCCTGGATCCCTCCACCTCCTCCTCTGTGCCCCCTGTCTGTCTCAACCCTCCTTGTTCCTCCTCCCCTCCTTCCACTGTGGTGAATCAGTCCATCCTTCAGT
Organism: Scomberomorus guttatus; assembly: GCA_038419695.1. Lineage (NCBI taxonomy): Eukaryota > Metazoa > Chordata > Actinopteri > Scombriformes > Scombridae > Scomberomorus > Scomberomorus guttatus. The sequence goes on along the minus strand of CM076466.1, from coordinate 10,911,626 downwards.
CACAGGTACTTTCACAGACAGTCATACAGGCTGTGTCCCAACCCCAGGGACAGGGGCAAGCACAAATTCAGCCCCAGGCTTTCACGCAGCCTCAGTCCCAAGCAACCGTTTCTGCTGTCAGTGCTCCTTCAGTACCTTCCACTTTACCGCTGGCCAACATCCTCCCAACAATGCTAACCTCCCCTCCTTCCACCCAGACTGTTCCCCTTGTATCCTCTCCTCCCTCCTCTTCCACCCTTCCAGCCAGTGAAGTCCCCTCCGATCATCCCACAGTCTCTCCCATCTCTTCCACTACTTCTCTCTCTTCCTCTGTCATCTCCACGACTGCCATCCCGGGCCCTCAGCTCGCTCCCTCTGCTGCTTCCCACCCCACTCCCCCTTCCTCCTCCTCCTCGGTGGGGCTCCAGCCAGTGACCACCAACGTTCCTTCAGTCCAACCAACCCTGGTGCACTCCCAGCCGCAGACAGCAGCCCTGCCTGGGCAGACACACACGCACTGTGGGGAATGTGATGCAAGGTGAGAGATGATTCATGTGTATCAGCTCCCTACTATGAGCGATGGCCTCCTACGTGAAAATTTAGAACAGCTTTGGTTATTTTTAAATTTTTTTAATTAAGATTTGAAAACAGGTTTTCTGGGGCTTTGAAGCATTTATTTAGCAAAATTGCAGAACTTGGCTTGATACTTGTTATCTGTTTTCAGGTGTGAGGCATCCACTGAGTCCCAAGGCAAACCGGATGACATCCAAGCTCTGGAGAAGAAGCTGCGGTCTCTCTTCATGGACCTCGGTGGAGGGGTGTCCTCCACCCAGGGAGACCTGCTAGCTACTGACCCTACCTCTGGAGCCTCCGTGGGAGGTACCTCGTCCCCTATGGGCCCCTGCTCTACCTCCACCACATCTGTCACCACACCTGGCTCCAGCCAGCCAGCCAATCCTCCTCAGCCCCCCTCCAGTCTAGCGCTGGGGTCACTGGGGTCACCGGCCCCAATCCAGGGCCCTGGAACACCTATCTCCACCCCTGCACAGACTGGTAGGTAGAAGAATGTGTTTCTGTCTTAAGTGCTAGTGTCAGTTAAGCTGTGGTTTTATAGTGTTGCTTAATGACTTCATGTTTTCAATTTCCACAGTCATCCCTGCCTCATCCTTTAGCCAGACCACTCCATCCAAAACCCCTTTATCCAGGGTACCGGTGAGTCAGTTTTGCAGTGATAACAATATAATTTTTACTTAGACCGCTCACTGTATTATTTATTTAATTCTGTGGCCAGAGAGCAGCCAAGTTTATGTTTTTTTTGGTGAAACTGCCAAAATATTTTACAGTACCACATTTTTAAAGGTCACCGATAATTTAATGTTTAGGAGTTATCCTGTAGGTGTTCCAGTATGTTTCTACTCACTTTCTTCACAACTCATCTAGCATGGAAATTTCTTTTAACATTCTCCCCAATGAACACTATTCTTCTGACCTACTCTACAAATCTCTTCTCTCTCATTTCTCCCACTCTCTGTCTTTTCATCACCTCTCTTTCTCTGGGATTAGGCCAGTTCTCCTCCTTCAGAACTCCTGCCATCCTTCCCTGGACCTTGTCCAATACAGGTGTTTTTTGCTTCTTTTTAAGAGTTGCTGTCTCCATTATGACGCAATACTGCATTAATACTGAGCTTACGCTGTTTTATAGTAGTATCAGTTCTTTTTTGTATCTGTATTGGACTTATATTGGGTATTTGTTGTGTATAAATAGTGCTTCTGCTTATTTCCTTTATGCCTGCTAGCAAAACCTAACCCAGAACCCTGAAAAGAGATCACAATCCAAATCTAATAAACAACTCAAACATTGCTATTCATCTACACCAGCAATGTACGGAGGATTTATAATGCTCACATAAAAAACAAATCAAAGAAATAAAGTGAAATACAACACAAACTTTTATGTATTTCCTTTTTATGTCATATTTAAATGAAAAACATATGTTAAAATTATTTAGTCTTAGTTTTAGTCTTTAGTCAATCAGTTATTAAAGACAAAAAAATAAATTATTAAATTAAATAATTTTAACACGTTTTTTAATTTAACTATGGCACAGTGATGTGTATACAAAAATAAAATAAATATAATATGTGTATTGTATTTCACTTTACTTCTTTTTTATTTAGGCATTTTAAATCTTCCATAACAAGGACGAAGAATGAAATGAAGGTGACACTCAAACATAACAATTCCAAAAGAGGGAAAGATTAGACATTATTAGGAAACAAATAATGACAGAGGATAAAAGTGGGATTAGGAGGCAGACAGAGAATCAGAGAGGCAGGCAAAGAAAAAAGGAAAGAGAGAGATGGAAACATAATTGGAGAGAGAGAGAGAGAGGAGGTAGCAGACAGACAGGCTGTCAGGACTGGATAGACACCTCATGGCAGACAGACAATGAACTGACTTTAATTTCCAGACTGTTTTATTGTGGCTGTGAGTGCTGCCGTCTATAAATAGACCTCCCATTTAACCGGAACAGCACGCTGAATAAAAATGTATGACTTGTAACTCTTTTATGAAAACTCCTGACCTGCCAAGTTACCGACATTCACTTCTCGTCTCTTACGTAACTCCCACGGGCGAGACTTGTCCTCTTTGATTAAGATAATCCTGCTGTAGTTAAAGCTCGCAAAGGGTTTCGATTTTAATGGTTTATTTTTTAATTGGAATTAAAATGCTCAAGAAAAAAAAAGACCTTGTGTGACACAGTGAAGGTCTGATTTGCTGAAATTCGGGGGGGGGTGATGCCATTTGACTTGCTTTTAAAATTTACACAGACAAGTGCCATTTGTGGAACAACACAAAGTCAAAATTTCAGACTATGAAATCTTTTGTACTCTTTGTTCAGTTTTGGTGAAGCCTGAGGAAAATACAGATCTTGTTTCTGATTGGACCAATAGATAGGAATGTGCTTTGCCTGTTTATTCACAGTTGATTGGATTAGAGCATAACAATGCAGAGCTTTGTATTACTAGGGCTTGGTGATAAGGGTAAATTACTATCACAATATCAGTTTTCCCATATTTATATATATTATAATGATCCGGATGTATTGAGAATCACAAAAAATACAATGAACTGTGTTCCAGTGTTATTTCTTAAAAGGAAAAACTTTAATTAACTATATTTGTGCGTTTGTTTTTTTTTTAATTACAACTTGCTTGGAATCATTAATTTGAACAATAGACGTTTGTAGAACAATAGCACGATAAATATTTGCTAAAAGTGGATAAATGGTAACATTGACTTATCACCCAGCCCTAGCTGCCCCAGTGTGTGTTTTTGGCTGATCTGTGTGTGTGTCTGATGTGTGTATATAATGTGTATATATATATACTGCAGTACCTGAACCCTTGTTTTTTTATGTTTTATTTTATTATTTTTTTGAATCCCTCTCTCCAGTCCCAGCAGCCTCTAGAGGACCTGGATGCTCAGCTGAGGAGAGCACTGAGTCCAGAGACTGTTCCTGTCAGCACACACTCACAGGTACATACACACACACATATGTTATTATTGTAGCTCAGACTAACATAACAGTGACAGCGATCAATGCTAATCTGTTTATTCTCTGTCCATGCTGACTTTAGGCTCCTCACAGTGGCATATCTTCAGTGGGACAAGCAAGTATGTACAGTATATTTACTAAATCTGTTATTCTACATGTCTGTTTTGTATCTGCCTGTCTGATATTTGTGACATGTGTCTTTCAGTTCCCTTCTCTCTGGAGGAAGAAACCTCTACTGTTCCTCCTCCTCAAGGTGGAATTAAACTGGGGAGATTTCAGGTAAGAAGACCATAAGACCATACAAGAATATCAATGCATTTCCATTATCATTGGTTTAAAAATGACATAATGAAGGTTCTCTTGAGCCTAGGCTGAAAACCCTAATAGGAAGTGTTTACTTTTGTTTGTGAGTTTAACACTTCTTTGCCTGTATTTATCGCCTTGATTCAAATGTATTATACATGTCATATTTCAAACAGTTCAAACCCCTTGTACAATTTATGACATACTCTATTGTGAAAGTTTGATTACAATTTCATAGGGCAGTAAAGAAGCATCTGGAGAGTCTATTTGCAGGAGTTTTACCACAATATACTGCATTTTACAACTTGTTTCAAGCTTTTTTATATTCACATGGTTTCTACGCAGCTATCACAGCTACACTGGAAACTGGAACAAAATAGACCAGAAAATAATACAGAGCATGTTTGGCAAGGTCATGGAAAAGACCTGGAATTTGAACCAGGACAATGGAGGAGCATCAAATGAGCAGTTGATCAATAACCGCTAAATAATATGGCTAATTTCTCATTTTTCCACTGCTTAGGTTTCGTTGGCCACTGAAGAGCCTCTTGCCCAACGCCCGGCCTGCACTGAATCTTCCACCACCTCCTCCTCTTCGTCCTCTTCTTCCTCGTCCTCCTCCAGTCTCTCCAGCCCGGAGAACACGCTGCACAAGGACTCCACATCTCCTCTGAGAGGGGGAGGAGGGGGACAAGGTGGAGACGTTGTGGATGGACTCCCCCAAAGGACTCTGGGAGGGTCCCACCACCCCTCCCCTTTCGCCTCCCCCTGCCCCTCCCCCAAGCCCACCACTACCATCGGACGCTTCCAGGTATTTCCTGTTTTTATCTTGTAGTTTAATAGGTGAGGGGTTCCTCTCCTACAGAGAACTTACAAACTAGAGAACAACATTTGTTACTGTGTGTTTTTATTTAAAACATCCAATAAATAAATGGTTGATTTTATCTTTGATCTTTTAATCTACTTACTTTTTCTTTAATTATGATAAATTTAATGAAGCATATTTGCTCTTACTCTCTTTTCTTCCCTCTTCTATTACAACAATTTGTTCTTTTTTTTCCAGGTCACCACCAACGCTGAGGCCCGTGTTGGCAGATTCTCAGTCAGTCGGGCCCAGGAGCAGAGCCTCGAGTCCAGGCAGAGTCCTCCCCCCGCTGCCCAGGCTGCTAACGGGCCCAGGGATCCAGGGCAGATTCTGAGTCCGGATTCTACCCATAAAGCCTCTCTGCCGAGTCTAAACAACAACTCCTTCAATAACTCCTACATCAGCAGTGACAACGACTCCGAATTTGAGGATGAAGACTTCAGACGGGAAGTCAACCGCCTCAGAGAAAAGTAAGTTTTCTTACTTTATTCTCTTTTTAACAACATCAGAGAAAAAACAATACTGTAGGTCTCTCAACACCCTCTTCTCTTGCACCTCTCACCTCTTCTTTAATAAGGTTAACTGCTTTGAAGAAAACTATATTTCTTTCTACTCCCTCTCCTCTTCAGTTAGGTTAACTACCCTAAGAAAAGTCCTCTCTGAGGAGGTTAACCACCCACTTTCTCTCACTACTTCTTTTGCTCTTTCTTAGTTCCTTGAAAAGGGACGTTCAGCGCTTCCTAGAAAACTAGGCTCTTTCATCTTCATTAATTCTTTATTTTATTTTATTCCCGTTATTTTATTCTAATATATTCCATTCCCTTTTTATACCACCAGGCACATGCGTGAGATTCAGGCCCTCCACTCCCGCCAGAAGGAAGAAATAGACTCTCTCTTCACCAGGCTGGGAAAGGTACAGTAAACGCATCTTGGTTTACATTAGTACAGACAATGTAAAAAGCATCACATACAGTAAATTCCAAAGCAACTTCTTTGTTCTTGGTGCAGGTTCCCCCAGCTGCGGTGCTCCCTCCAGTTATAGCCTTGACTGGCAGGAGGAGGCGACCTACCAAAAGCAAATCCTCCAAATCGTCCAGAACCAGCTCCACGCACGGCAGCAAGAGTCCATTACAGCCAGGTAGGCTCCTTCAGACATTTATATTAAAGGTTCAGTTCACCTAAATCACAAAAACACATTTTCTCACTTACTTATAGTAGTATCAAGCCATGCAGATTTTTATGGAGATTTACAATAGAGGTGTATGAAATTGCATTTGTTGGGCTCACTGCACTAAAAATGACATTAAAGAATACCACAGTAACATCTCTTTTCAGTAACAATGTCTTGATTACTAAGGATAACCACAGACCGTCTTCATTGGAACTACTTTCCACTGAAGAAATAGTCCCTCTGAAAGAGATGATGCTGGTGGTCTTTTGAATGTAATAGGCACCATTCACCTCACCAAAACCTGGACAAATTAAACCAAAAAGATGAGAAAAATATGTATTTTTTTTAATAATTTGGCTGAACTGACCCTTTAACCCTGCACATCTGAACAGTAAATTACACCAAAATATTTACCCTAAATATCCAATCCACAGTCCACTACAGTTAAAGGTCTAAATATCAAAACATTTACCCTAATGTTACACCATCTCTGTGTTTATGCATCTGTGCGCACGTGTGTGTGTGTGTGTGTGTGTATCTGCTTGGTTACATGTGCATGTGGGTGTACGCTGGAGCAGACTCGGAGCTTTAAAATTTCTGACTGCTTTCCCTGTCTGTTTTTCTGTGTGTGCGGTTGTGTCTACTGTAAACGTGTGTGTCTGGGGTGATGGGTGTCTTATTTTTGTGTGTGTGTGTGTGTGTGTGTGTGTGTGTGTGTGTGTGTGTGTGTGTGTGTGTGTGTGTGTGTGTTGCCTATATGTGTCTGTGCTCTCTGCGGTGTGTCGTTCCTACCCTGTCCCCTCCTGCCTATGCCTTGTGCTATCTCCAGGCAGCACTTTATCCGCCCAGAGCGTCCCAACCATGTACCCCGGCCAGCTGGCTTTGTTAGCCCCAGGAGGATTAGCCGATTCGGGCAGCAGCACTCTGCTCCAGCCCCTCAAACCCTCTCCCTCCAGCGACAACCTGTGTTCGGCCTACACCAGCGAGGCGGCGCTCTCCGTACCCAGCTTGTGTGCTCCCACCCCAGGTAGGAATGTTGCTTGAGAGTCCCAGGCTACAACTTTTAAGAAAAGTTCAATTCCTCAATACAAAGTACACACAAATGTGAGCTGAAACAGCTCCCCTGAAATACTCTTTGCATGCAGACAAAGACAAATGCATGCAGTTGGTTTGTCTTCACTCCCTCACAACAAGACACTCCTCACATCTGTTTCTATCTTTCTCTGTTTCTCTCTCTGTCTCTGTGAAGCAGTGTGATGGCTAACGTACTGTTACATTCTTCCTGTGTATTCCTTCACCTGTGTCTCTTTCCTTCCCTCTCATCTCTACTTTTTCTCTCTTCCTCTTGTCTTGTCTGTCTATATTTCCTCCTTTTCTCTGTTTTTCTTTCCTGTTTTTTTTTTGTTGCTCTCTCCTCTCATTGTCTTTCCTTTGATCTTTTTCACCTCTCTCTGTCTCTCTACTTCCTCTCCTCTTCCTTTTTCTTCTCCTCCTCTTGTTTCCCTCCTCCCTCTCTTCAGGCTGTGTAAAGTTCAGCTGGGGTTCGGAGCGTTTGGCCTTCAAGCCTGGCGGCAGGAGGACGCGCTTTCTGAGTACGCCCTGCTTGGCTCTTTGTGTGTAACGCTTTATTTCTTTGCTCTTCTCTTTTGCCCGTCGTCCTTACTTACTTTTGTTCTCGTTTTTACTCCTATATCCGTCAAGTCACGGTCATCCTGTCTTCCCGTGGGTTTTCTTCTTTGATGGAGGAAGATCCTCTGCTTCTGATAGGACCAGTGTCCTGCAGGAAACGGGTGTCTCCAAAAAACGTCAGCTTTTTTCGGGAATTAGTAGAAAAGATTTTTATAATCAAGAGAAAACAACTGAACATAGACAAAAACTGCAGGACACAGACACTTGACAGCAATAGTCTTTCTTTAATCCCAGAGCTTCCCATAGTCATCTTCACTTACTTTTAATCTTCTTCCCACTTTTTCTTTCTTTCTTTCTTTTAGTATTCTTCTTTCTTTCCATTTAACCTTCTTTTGACATAGTCTTCCTTGACAAATAAGTCATCTTTTAACTTCACATCCAATGCCATCCCTGGACGCTGCTGGCTGCATTGACATTGCAAAACCAAGTAAAATAATAGCAACATAATTTGACAGAAAGGACACCGGAAAGTGTTTATTGTCTGACGTTTTAAGCTGTAAATGGCTGTCAAAGGCCAGGAATGCTTTTCTCAGCATGACCTGTTAGCTTTCTGCAGGTGAACTGCAGCAGCCAAATGACAAATTAGCATTTTGTGACGTAAAACGTCTTTTTATTCACCAGCAACAGCAGCGACATTGCACTCAGTTTCAGATATTCTATTTTTTTTATTGGCAACATATTCCATGAAAAGACCAAAACAAAAAAAATGTGTTAGGAACTTTCTTTTTTTAAAATAATTTCCTAAAACAGCTGGACAGGAACATGTCACTCAGTGCAACAGTGTGGAACAGAGGAATATGATATATCAGGCTACTAGACTACACAGACAAAACTTTTTAGTGGGATCGATTCATTGATGGTTTTTCTCTTTTCATTGTATTTGTTGACAATAAGAAAAATATAGAATATCATTAGACTTGTCCGTTAAGTCCCTGCAAAAGTGGTTTCATTTCCAAGATAACAGACATTGTAAGCAGCCAGGAGCATACTTACAGTTGTATAACATACAGTCTGTTTTTAATCACTAGTGCTTAGAAGATAGAGATAGATGATACAGTTTTGTTTGTGTCTGAATTTTCAAACGCTGACTGCTTCCAGTTCTAAACTTTGCCTCTAACAAGCAGACTAACAAGGAAAGACAAGTTCAGACCTGATGACTTGAGATTTCTGTCAGACAGTTGTGTTTTTTTTTTTTGTTGTTTTGTTTTGTTTTTTTAACGGGAACTGTATTATTTGTTTTTAATTAAACCCAATTAATTGTTATTTCTCAAGTTATTTCTCAACTCATATTATATTTATAATATGTAGTGTTGATGAGATGTTTTGTGCTTGATGAAGGGATGTTTATGAATGCTTCTGAGCCCTCTGCAGCTCAGACCCTTTCTCTCCCTTCCTTCCCTCCCTCACTCCCCGTCCACCACCCCCTCCCCCCACCCCCTCCACCCCCTCCCTCACTTGTCCCCCTATCACTTGACAGCCAGGAGGGGAGAGAGACAGACCTGGGTCTCAGTAACAGGCAGCTTAGGTGCAAAACTTAATAATATTAGCTTTACACTGAATCCATTTTAATGACCTTTGATATATCTGAATCATATATTGGACCCAGTTCTGGTACGGCGGCCCTGTGAGCTGTAGGGAGGGCTCAGAATCACTTCAGAACCAGGGGTTGGTTACCCAAAAGCATCGGAAATCTTTGAGGCAGTGTATAAGTGCAACTATTTATCCACTTGTAGAGCAATTGTCGGCATGAAAAAAGAGCGCACTTTGATACACTGCTAAAAATACATATCATCTTTAAGAGCCTCTATTACAAAGTATTTATACTCCAGGATTTGCTGGTCTGTTGCTGTTACAGTAACTGTCAAACAAGTGTACTTAAAGTTGCACAGTTCCTCAGATGTTTGTTTACATATCATGGCCTTTTTTTACTCAGTTGTTTATGTGTATAAAGATGGAACCCTTGTGACTTGACATGTGGTCAGCCTGTCTCACAGTGCAGCTTATACAGTTACACATCATGACACTTTTGCTTGAAAATAGGTATGAATAGTATGTCTGTGTTTCAAAGCTACGTATAAAAACTCTCCTCTGCAATTTGCTTTTCTTTCAAGCGTAACTTTGCACTGTGTGACAGGGGCTGATCTGTGTTTTAAGATGAAATTTGGGCAACCCAACCCCAAAGTTGACTACCTCAAGTTCAAATAATCATACTAGGATGCAGTATGTGTTTGGTTGTCGGGTGTTGCGGGCGGGGTTTAACTCTGACTCTCTTCCAATCCTCCACTCGTTGTCTTCCGGCTGCACAGGGAAGATGGTGAAAAAAGTCTGCCCCTGCAACCAGCTCTGTAGTAACTATCTCTCTTTTTGGTATTTCCGCCCTCCATCCATTCCCCTCTTCCATCCTTGCATTTGCTCTCCCACGCTTTCACCTGCACCACCCGATGCCCCTTTAGATTTACACTTTGACCCTCTGCCAGATTTGAGATCAGTTCAGTTCAGCTATTTCAGCTACTGTGTCTAACAGGAACAGAGAAAACCGAAATGGGGCTGAAATGACTGAATTGACCAACCATCATCGATTCAAACTGACAATGCATGCACCCGCAAGCTCTCTCACAAAACACACTAACTGACCTGAACAGCTGTTCGCCATGGAAACCGCCTCTGCCCCCCCCCCCCCTCCCTTTTCCTCTCCTCCCTCGTCATGGCTTGTGGTCTGGACTACATTGCCCAGAATCCCATGCTGCTGCAGTCAGTCATGACTCAGCGTGTCCTCATTCTTATTTTCCTCCATTTTATTTAGCATGACATGACAGTTTTTGTCAGCTCACATTAGTTTATACTGGGTAATCCCTGCGTATTATGTCCTTTCTCATTAGATATCTGATATAAATAGATCATATGAATATTCTTTGTCAGTATGGCTTTGGGTTAAATTTAATAAAGGAAATGTTGTCTCCTCATTGTACTGTAATCTGGATTTGAGATAAAGAAATGGCAATAAAAGAGAGACATTTTAAAATTTGTTAGAAAATCATTAAATGACAGTATTCCTTCAAGTCAGAACAATAAAATTCTCTTTCCCCGGCCAGAATGATATAATAAAACTGTATATTTCTCCTTTCAACTCTCATTTATTGATTTAGTTCCCTCTTGCAATGTGCCATGATTATGGTACTAGTATTGTATGATATATAATATAATTTTAGTCTGTGCTAGATGCTATATAGCACAACACATTCATGCAGACACCCTGGGCAGTTTGGAGTGTGTGTTCTTTTTTTTTCCCCTGCATTGAGTTTGCTATGAGGAGTTTGATGCTGAGAGTTGGCAAAAAGCAAAGCGACCGCTGCTGTGAGAGAGCTTGAGTGCCATCTAATGTAGAGAAAATGAAGTGCAAACCTGAGATGAGTGATACAACAGGGCAACAGCAGGACTCAGCGGGCTGGCTCTGCTTTGCTTCTTTGTGTAGGAGCATCTTGTAGGTGAATGCTGCTGGGCATTTTACAGGTTGCCCGGTGTCTCAAATCTGAGCGAACGTACTGTAGATTGACAATAATTATCTGAAAAAGATCCAGTGTTTGTCAGAATTGTTGGTAAAAGTGTGTCTCTGTCTGTCATCAATACTTTCATCATTAAAACTAAACAATATTATTATTATCATGACATGTCAGAACAGGACCCGCATTCACATTCATCCAGACCATGTTTGAACAATATCTCACATCCTTTACTCCTCTCCCTCCCCTCTCCGTCTCTCTTCACAGGGACCAGTAGCACCAACGCAGTGAGCGGTTCAGGCGGTTTGGGTCAGAGCCAGGGGGGCTCTCAGTGTCTGCCCCCCAACATGTCAGCCCCCCACCAGAGGAAAGGAACATTCACAGATGACCTCCATAAACTGGTGGACAACTGGGCCAGAGATGCCATGAACCTCTCACAGGTTTACTGCTGTTTTTTTTTTATGTTTCATCCCCGGTACAAGTTGTTTTGACATAGAAAATGTTCCTTCAACAATGACTCACTGGATCCTGTATTTAGTTTACCAGACAAGAAGACAGATGAGCGAAAGAAACTTAACTCTAAATGGTAGTTTGTGAGAAGCCAAAGTGGCTGGTAGAGTAAATAAACCTCTGCCAAAACCGACTGGCATTTGGCTGATGATATGTTTTCAAAACTTCTATCATGACCTGTTTCCATTTGGCACTTTCTGTGCATTTACCATGCCAGTAACTGTAGAGGCTTGTTGCTGGAAATTAATTCACTTTCTTTAAATAGTGAAGCAGTAGCTGATGTTTATCACGTTTGATTTGTTTCATGTCTGTTGGTGTACCTTTGGCTGCAACACTTCAGCTACATAGTGCGTTAGAAAAGGTTTCACTGGATTTGTTACTCCACACTGCAAGAAGTGTGTAGCATTTTGTTAAAATTAGGCTTTTCCCAGAGTCACAGGTATAATAGATTCTTAATGTTGCCATTTTGTGTCATCAGTTATTGTATGTTCCATAATTTTATGTGCAGGTGAGTATATTGAACTTAACACGATGCTTTTTTTTTTTTTTTTTTTAGGGTAAGAGGAGTGCCAAACAGCTGCAGCAGGCCCCAGCGCAGGGACACAGCTACGAGGTTAGATTAAAAACATCTCACACACACACGCGCACACACACACACACACACACACACACAAGTTGCTTACAGTCAGACTCAGACAGATACAGTAAACTTTACATCTCAAACGATAAATTTTTAGGAATTTTTATTCTATTTATTGTGATTGAATTTTTAAAGTAATCTAAATACATTTTTAAAAACTTTAAATGGGATATAACATGTTCTTTGTGATTTTCTGTTATTTTTATACTGTTATGATTTTGGATGTCTATGTTAAACAGTTCCAAAACTTGAGGTGAACATATGTAAAAATGCTCCCTGAAAGTCAAAAGCCAGGGCTTCAGTCTGCTCTGATTGGTCTGTTTGCAAAGTTACCTCCCCGTCGAATTGACGTCAGATTGTTCGCACATACCCACAAACAGCTATCTGTTCTGCAGTCTCTGTTGCTAAGGTGGTTCCATGGGTTTTGCGTTGTCCACTCGCATATTTTGGCTCGAACATGTAGCGTTTGTGATTATTGACGTAGCCTCCCGAGCAGCTGCAGTCTGCAGAGGGGCAGCTTCCGGGAGCTAACCAATCAGAACAGAGTGGGCTCATCGGGAGCTAAAACGGCCTGTTTCAGACAGAGGCTGAAATGCATAAAGAGTCTCGAACTGTAAATCACTCAAAGATATTCCAGTAGAGCTCCAGAATAAAAATATAGACCTGGAAATGTGCATGACATGAATGGCATGTCCCCTTTAAGTCATGCATCAAAAGTTAACTCTTTATAGGATGTAAAGGATTGAATGATTTAAAAAATGTATCTTACATTAAATAAAATGTGTGCTTGATTGAGATTAAATGAACAGCTCTCAGTGTGAGCGTATTGCTACATGAGTGATTGTTTCTCTTTCTTTATCTGACATACCTCTCACCTCTCCAGGCTATCCAGTCAGCCAGTCTGGGCAGGAAGTACTCCGCTCCCAGCCAGCTGTGCCCAAGCAGCATTGGAGGTTCAGCCCACCTCCCCACAAACCCCACCTCCGCTACCTCTTTAGCCGTCCGCAAGGGCTCCCTGTGCCACCCCCCTGCCTCCTCCACTCCACCCCAACCCCAACCTCCCCAGTTCATCCACTACACCCCCACTGCTGCCTACAGCGCACAGTGGTCCGGACCAGCTCACGGCCTGTCGAACCAACACCAGGCGCCGACGCAACCCGGACCTCTGCTGGTCAGCACCTCCCAGCCCTTGGGCCCCTACCCCGCCACGGTTGGCGGACAGGGCCAGATTCCCGGGCAGGGGCCACTCCAGGCTTTCCATCTGACCAACGCTCTGCAGAAGTCAGTCAGCAACCCAGGAGGACCCAACCTGAGGACCACGTAGGGCATGGGGTGAGGGCTTGTTTAAATCACGGCCCAACTGGACTGGTGCGGAGCGGAGTGCTTTGGGCTAGATCGGCCGGAGAGGATGGAAGAACAGGAGGAGTGTGCAGAGCGAGGAAGTTTTACAGAAACTGACCTGACCAAGAGGTGAAAAGAGAGAAAAAAAAAGGAAACGAAAAGAAGAGGAGAGAGAAAATCAGGAATGCGACGTGGCCACCTCCACAGTTAGTGTGATGCATCTCGCCTCTGCTTCCATCCCAAACGCAGTCACACAATCTCCCTTTCTGCTGCGTTTGAACTGTGGGCTTGTCACAGCCAGCCAAATGCTTGAGGATAAAGGAAAAAGACTCAAGAGTGCAATGTTAAATGGCCAAAGAGGTTTTGACAGGGTGTGGGACTGGTGTTAATACCCGTTTGTGTGTGAGGTAATGTGTGTGGGCTCGGCTTGGTCACACTTGTTCCATTTTGTGCTCTAAATCGAGTGAGTCTGTACACGGAAGGGGAGAGGACAGGTTGATGATATTGTGAAAATGGGGAAACTAAGAGTGTTGAGTGGTGAATCAGCGGCTGAAGAGACATTTGGGCTGTTTGAAACAATAGCAGAGTATGAGGAAATTGTTTCTCGTGAGCGAAGGGGAGAGGACATGTTACATCAGGTTTAGGGGGAGAAATGTGGTGGCCAGCTTTTACAAAACCTCCTTTAGCCCTCGTGTCCACACAGCACCCCTTACAGCTTTTTACGACAGCAAAAAAGTCGGAAAAGCTGTTTTTTTTTTTGGTTGTCAGCAGCCTTCTGTTGCTAGAAGTATAAATAATATTTCAAACCTAGCTTTCAGCACTAGCAGAAAGGAACATTTTTTCCATAAAATGTAAGGTGGAAGCAAAGTTGGCAGTTCATAAAGAAGTAACTGGTGGACACAGAGGGGAGCATGGCTGGCCATCACATTAACGTTGTCTTGCTTAGTGCTCAGTGTCAGCATCAAAGGGATGCACGAGAGGCTATATATCACTCTGAAATCAAACAGTGGCAGCAATTTGCATCATTAATGCTCACAAAGAAGGATGCAAATGGCAGCAGATGAAAGCTTTGATGTCAGGTGAGAGAACAACAACTGAGTTCATTTCGTTTGAGTTCAGGCAGTGTTTTTCTTCTGTATTCCGAATTTTTGCAACCAGGAATTCTCCTCAAATTCGTTCAAAGCACAAAGAATCGAGAACAAATCAAGAACAAAGCAAATTGAGATTTTGAACGACCTCGAGCCTGTTTTAAGAGCAGGCGTAGTCCAGCGCTCGTCGACTCCTCCGTTACCTCCTGTGTCTTGTTCCTCCCTCATTCTTACAAACCATTTAAAGAGATGGAGAGAGGTGGAGATAAGAAAGTAGATGAAGAGTGAAACAAGTGTTTGTATTCAGTAACAGTCAAACACCTTTCCTGTTACGCTGCTTACACTGCTGCGTGCACTGTGGCTTAGAGTGCTGAATGGACGTGACAGATACTTCTGCGTACCAAATGCCTCGTGACCAATCCGTCTCTTCCTCCATCCCTCTCTCCGCCTCTCTGTTGCCATTTGAAGCAATAACAGCAGAAACCTTTTAGAGGAGGAAAAAAAAAAAAAAAAAAAGCCCAAACATGAGAGAACTCAGCGTGAAAAAGTGGCCTTGTTATCAGAATAATATCAGAGTCCCTGTACAGTTTGTGTCGCTGTTTATTTTTAAGAGTGTCAGCTATGATGATTCCATTTTATCGTTTTATTTTTGGTTTTTGTTTTGTTGGGTTTGTTTTGCTCGCTGCCCCCCCCCCCCAGCTAGCAATCTGATACACACACACACACACACACACACACACACACACACACACACACTCATACACAATGCATGAGACATTCATATAAATACACAGACCTGCATACACACACAGTCATGCACAGACTTATGTAAATACATACACACACACACACAGTGTTGGAGGCGTAGCAGCCAGTTAACCAACATAGATTCATAGACTAATGCCTCAGTTCTTAGTGTCATCATTAGGTTGGTTTCAACATTTGGATTGAAATGATTGCAATGTACATTATTTTCATCATTATTGTTGTTAATGATTATTCTATTTAAAAAGAAACAAAAAACAAAAACGTGTTCTGTCGATGGACCTGTTATACGCGCACATCGGTGTACGATGTGGAAACACTGTGATTATTGTTGTTTATTATTAGCAAATGTTGTTGGACAACATTAGTTTTAGGGTGAAATGTCACATATTAAAAAAAAAAAAAAAAAAAAAAAAAAAAAAGCATACGGAGAACAGTTTGGGGTCCTTTCACTTTCAATTCACTGCTTTCCGCAAATGGATTGTCATCAAAATGTGAAAATTTAAAAAAAAACCCTCTTCTTCAATAATAGTCCTTACATCCAGTCACTAAGGACATAATCACAAAATAATGCCTTACCAATAACTATTCAACCACAGTTTCAGTTCATCTTTATACTGTAACTGATTGAATTGAAAGTCGAAACTGACCTCCAAGCCCAATTACAAACAGGAGTGAACGGCAGGATAGTTGATATTTAGATAATAAAGTAATGCTAGCTATTTTTTTTCTTAATACAGTACTTATATATCAGACACTTTAAAATAGCCCTCCTCTTCCCTTTCCCCCTGGTTTTGTTAGATGAATGTGAATGTATAAACCAATGGTGTCCATTTTATTGTACTTGAAAAAAAAAAAGTCTGTCTTTTTATTTTCTTTGCTCTCTTTGCTCCCCCCCCCCTCCCCCCCTCCGACCTCCCTAGAACCTCCGGTGTACACTGGGGGTACTTACTAGTGCCTTGCATCCTTCCTGTTGCTTCTTTCGTCTGGGGCGGGGTCGAGGACTTGGGTTAAAGTAAGCACACTTTGACAGCACGTGTGGAGTCACTTTGAAGTCGGCGGTGATGATTGGAACTGGTGTTGCAGGAAAATAATGGCTTGTTGGTAGCTGCTATTGTGTTGCAGTGAAGTCTCTTTGGTTTGAAAGAACAAATCTGCATCTTCAGGTTTAAAAAAAAAAAAAAAATGAACCATTTAACCGTATAACTTGTTTGAGTTGATAGAAAGATGAATTGACTCTTACTCTGCTGCCATTTAAGCCAGTAAAACAGACTGCTGGAGTGAGAAAGGCGTCATTTGAAGTCAGTGTGAAGTGTCTGGCAGATGCATGCTGTGCTTTACCTACATGTGAGGTGTCTAAGGCCCGGCTACACCACCAACAGGATGAAAGATGAAGAGAACACAAGAGTTTATCAGTGCCATTTTTTTTCAGGGTTTTAAATGTAGATACGGGGAAAAGGGAGGGGAAATATTTTTTCATTTTAAGGAGGAAGTTGATGAGGATTGTATTTGAAGCTTGGACCACTCTGTACTTAAGAGGCGCTGGCCCAGGTGCAGCATTAATACAGTGAACTTGAAGATATATTCTTTTTTTAATGGTGACTAATCTCTAGCGTGATACGGATTTTATATATCGAAAACATAATGAGGCAAAAAAATAAACACCTGAAATCAATGGAGCGAGGTTAAGAGTCTCATCTGAGCTTTATGTTTCAATACTTTAAACTCTGTATCTACGATAGCTGGACAAAAAATGCGGCAGGGGTCATGATATTCTTCTCTGTCAGTTGAATTGGGATTGATGTTTTTTAGGTTTCTTACCCTGATTTGATACACAACTTTTGTTATTGTACAGTCGAGCGTAAGTGCAGACATCTCGCTACTGTACCGAGGCACATCTACCTTTAAAATCCAATAGATTTGCAGTGAAATTACCACAACTGAAATTGACCACAGAGTGAAAGGCCAACCCCAAAGTGAGCATATAGAGCCATGACCACATGCACAATATGTTGCTATGCGTTTACAGATCAAAAAGCATTTATGAGGCCAGCAGCACTGTACTGAATGCCTCCTCATTTGAGAATTGCTGCTACTGGGCAAAAAAAAAAACATGTCATCTGCAAAAGGTATGAATATTTTCTCATTCACTCCTGTTCCCACTGTATGTTTCTGATGCTGCACCGTTGGGGTTTCGTTCACAGAAATGGCCATGTAAACCAAAAATGTAAGGAAATGTTTTACCTGCGGGCATGACAGTGCTAGAGGTGGTGTGGGTGACGGTGGTTATGATTGTGCTGCGAGTGATTATGGAGGTAAAATGGTGGTTTAAAAAAAAAAAAAAAAAAAGTGATGCAAGTGATTGGTTTTAGATTCAAGGCCTTGACACCCTTGTCCTCTTTTCTCTTTTCATTTGTCAGTGCAAATGAAACATATCTGGTACAAACTTTGACATTCACTTAAAAACATCTTTTCTTGTTTGTTTTTTTTTTGCTGGGAATGGGTGTTCTGGGTTCAAATAAAAAGACAAAACGGTTACTTTGTAAAGTTTGTACAAAAAAAAAACATAGCTTTTGCCTGTTTTTTTTGTGATATTTTCCATTTCTCATGAATAACAATGCAACATTTTTACTACTAGGCAAGTTTGGTTGAAGCTGTGAATAATCATTGAGCCACTTTGCTTTAGTTCTGGTCATGATCGTTCTTGTTTGTCATGATTTGTTAAAAGAAGTCAAAACCTTTAATGATGCCACCAACTCAGTGCCATTTGACTTTTTGTCACTGGAAAGGAAAACATCCAAGGTGAAGAGTTTAAAAAAATGAGTGTATTTACCTGCTTTTTACTCACTGGAGCTGTTTTGCTTGCCAGGTAACATCCTGGGTTTTCACTTTGCGATTGCTCGAGCCTCAAATGATTTCCACAGTAGAAATTTGATGATAATTTAGCTGTCTCTCTTCTACATACAGGATATACTTTGAAAGGAACGCCTTCTGTGCAATGGCTGCAATGCAATATTATTTAAAGTTACAGTATGCTATCAAGCTCTGCGGTTGGGTTTGACGGTCACACCGATGCTGGAGGACTCGTGAAGTTTTGTTGGAGTTGTAGTGGAGGACTGTTACTGTGAAAGGCTCAAGAGGTATCCAGCGTGGGCGCTCATATCGTGAAGTTTCCCCGAAGTTAAAGTGGGAAAGGAGGATACTTTTTCTTATGGCTCGTACAGCGTAGCAATAGTTTTTAACTCGCGTTTAGAATCAGTTTCTGTTGGTGTTTTTGCCTGTTCAGGACTCGCTTACCCTTTATGCTTTTTACTGTAGAAGTGCCCAAATGTAAAGAAAAAAAAATGCCTTTCAGTGCACCAACAGATCAACGCACACACACACACACACACACATATATGCATAGACTCATTCAGTGCATCTCCTTGCTGTTTCATGTAGCTTGCTCCTGTGGAATGATGTCGAGTCTCGAGCACAGCAACAGTTTCTCAGACTGTTACTGCAAACTTTTTTTTTTTCTTCTCAACGTGTTCATTATATTTCTATTCTCTCTCTGATCTTCTCACGTTTTTATTCTTTATTTCTCACTCGTTTGATCCGCAGTTTTAATGTCTCTAGCGGCACCTAACTTAAGTGGTTTCATTTTCTGTATTGTATTTGACGTTGTACAAAAGTGGTTGAATTAAAAAAAAACAACAACACATGGATGAATGAATGAAAGAAAAAAACAAAAAATACACGTAGGGAGTCATTGGCAGCCTTTAACGGTATGTTTTGCACTAAGTATAGAGTGTTCAAGCTTCATATTAAAAAGAAACTTTGCGCTTTGCGCTACAATACAATGGAATTTGTTACTTTATTTGTAAAAACTTAATAAATAAAAGTTGTTTAAATGAATGGGAGTGGCTGGACTTTAATGCTGAATTTGGGATGTTTTAAACTACAGTAGTATGATGAACGTCTCTCTTCTGTTTACTGTATATTTTAATATTCAGAATGATGTCTTCTCACCAGGCCTTTGGGTCACCATGGAGCACCAGAACACCTTCAGTAAAAGACAGATGGACGTACAGACAGGATGGACAGACAGGTACACAGTGACAAACAGTAGAGGCTATGAGAGTACAGCACTGATAGTTTTATGATGTTTTATTGGAAGGTTTTTGAGAGATGTCAACCAATATAAAATAAATACCATACCACATACCAATATGTAATCGGTGAATAATCAGGAAACTCTGTATTGATTGGCATTATTGTGGCAATTTTGCACTTCCACTCTGACAAAGAGGAACAAGACAAAAATCTCTTTCAGTATTTTCACACTTGGTACATGGCACAAAGTTAATTTTGTAGTATGCACACAGATGAAAAACACCTCTTGCCAAAGCTGCTTCTTCCAGTAAAGATCCTTATCTGGTTTTGTTCTCCTCTAAGGTACTGCAGCACTCTTGATGCCCTCTGATGCACCATTTTAGCCTCGACCTTTCTAAACCATTAGCAGCAAATTCTCTGCTCACACTCCCAAAGACAAAGATACACGTTACATGAAGTCTTGTTACATTGATAGTATTTAAGTATGTAATCAGGCTAAAGTTCAGTTAAAGGTTACATGGTCAGATTCATAATGATCAAACATAGAAATTAAACGTGATTACATGTACAGTAACTGTATTAAGACGCGTGCAATAAAGTTATTCAAACTTGATTATATGTGTAATATGTGTAATTTCCCTCACAGTATTATTTTTTGTCAAAATTGTCAGAAACGCTACTATTATTATTAATAAATATTTAAACAAAAAGGTTTTGTGATATGAACATGAAATGATGTAGAGTTACAGCACAAGATATAAATAAATGGCACAAATTGAAATTAATAAAAGGCAGTGGCAAAGAAAGAAAGTTAAGCAAGAAGAAGAAGAGAAGACAATTACTACAGTGGCCGTCTTGAACTAAACTGCATCAACAAGAAAACTTTGAAAACTTCACCCAATTAAGTATTTCTGCCACTAACTTCTCAGGTTTAAGCCAAATGAAAAGGTCTTAGAAAATTTTAAAAGTTTTAGTTCAAAAAAACTAAAAAGTTCACAGATATTTTTGGGCAAAACATACTTCAAACAAATGGTAGAGACTTAATAGAGTATAAAACATTTTTTTCTTCATTTGGTCTACTTGAATATATAAGCAGGCTGCACTGCATTTGTTGCCACTTTGTCATATTTTTTCAAGTGCCAATAATAGAAATGCATCAGAATGACTCAATTTTGCCCAAAATGTTAGACAATACCCCATTATACCAAAATCAGACACAGGCTTTTCTTGTCTCAGAGCAAAAAGTAAGTCATTTCTTGTTGCAGTACTTTTCTTCTCCACATGGCTGCAGCACTTCATCAACTGAATAACCTTCAAGATTTACTGTACATACTGGTCTCCTTCCAGTCCTGACCATATTAAACGAATTCTTGCTTTGAGAACAATCAGGAAACAGCTTGTTGTGAGGTGTGAAGCTGTACTTATTATCTGTCGCTATGGATACAGTGAAAATAACCTGGTCAGGCCAGAGAGAGAGAGACCTGAGGAAGGAAGGGGGGAAGGAAAGTATGACTTACCAGTACATTATAACAATAAATTTCCATCGGGCTGTTTTCCTGCTATGAAATGAATACTGCACTGCAAAAAAAGTCAACACTTTGGGGGGGTTGGGATTTTATGTCAGCCTTGTCAAGCTAGACAGAAGAAATGTCACCCAGTTATCTCAATGCTTCAGAATATGAATTTATTATGAAACTTTTACTTGTTCTGTTGTGATATATTTTGAATTCACATGCCCTGTAAATTAGCTTGATAAGCCTGACTACCATTCAAAAATGTTCCTATAACTGTCATTTTTTGCAGCATATAGCTTTTGTTTTCAGACTATGGGAACCACAGCCCAGTGCAGGGTTTACAGGTGGACTGCCCCATGATGTAAAGGTACAATTTTTCAAGTTTTCAACAGCTGTGAGATAAAACTAAAGCCGCAGCTTCACACAAACATAAACGATTCACACCATGAACCTCAAGGTCTCACATTTCCCCTTCAACACAGACCTCCCACTCTTATTTGGCTGCTTTAAGCTCATGTATATGCCAAATAATGCATCTAGAAGAGTACAATTGATATTCCTTATATTTGTCACAATGTGTGAACTTTTCCAGGCACACAAAGTGAGAGAAAATCATCACCCACCACATGCTGGTATAGTTTGACTGCGACTATAAACAGTTCTTACAGTTACATGTATGTCTTCTTTTTGCTCCCAAATCTGGCAGGAAACCACCACCTTTCCTGTTTGATTGAACGGCCAATCGATTTGGGGCATTACTGTACCATTATTCAATGCAGATGTAAGATGTAGTTACGTCTGGTCACAATAAAAGGGCCAGTGTGGCTTTAAAAGTTAAAGAGGAGAGCGGAGATGAATGAAGGTAGAAAATCAGCTCGTGTCTGTGTCGCCGGCCTCAATAGCGTTTTCTTGTGTGTGCAGGACGTGACACCTCCACCCATTCAGGCTGTTGTCGTGACCAATTTGCAGACTTGCATTAGAGTGGATGAAATGAGAGGATGCTCTGAGAGCCTGAGAGGAGGGCAGCGGGGGAGAATGGTGGTGAAACGAGAGAAAGATGAGGGTGGGTCGTCACATTTCATGTGTGGGAGAAGGCACTAATGCACAGACTGCATGCAGAAAGAACAGCCAGTTCTATGTTTCAGTTTATATAAATTTCACAACCACAGACTGAAGAACAATTTTCCTGTATAAATCTACAGTACAAATGCATAAAACCAGAGTGTTTAGAAACAGAAAACAAATCAGAAGTTGTATTCCTTTTGTATATATTGAGCTTATTTTTAATTTGCTATGTGTAGTATTTTATAATTACCATAAACACATAAATTGCTGAGAAGATTGGTAGCCTCTACTTGAGTCCACAGCAATGACATAACCTGAAACTGGATGTAATCTTCAATTATCCACCAGACAACTATTATGACACTGCGATTCTGTCAGATGTGGAAATCCTTAATGAATCTAAAATATTGTTTTACTCACCAAACTATGACATGCAAGCACTTTTTCCTACCCTTGTTTAGCCTGACCGATCTGAACCACAGCTGAACCACAGGAGATAGAGAGTCAGCCCGAGCATCACGACACCACTGTTTTTTTTTGTTTTTTTTTATTCTGAGTGCAACAAGGTCAAACTTAGGAAACTCTGCTGGGGCTGCTTTACAGCACAAAACAGGAAGTGGTCACTGTTCTTCCAATCACAAACAAAGATGCAACTCTTAGAGTTTCACACAATATCGAATAGAGAGGCCTTAAATCAAGAAAGATAAATGACTTAAGTAAAGCAAACAATAAGATAAACATACAAAGAAATGGTCTTTATATCAACATAAGACTATTCATTTGACTATGATATATCACTGTTTAGCAATACTATACAAACACATCTAATAGTCCAAATAGTTCACAGTGTGATTTTCTGAGTGTAACTTTTAAAAATCTTCACTGTAAACTTCACGAAAGCCCAATTAGCTAAACACAAACAGCGTGAGACAAAGTGGTGGTGATATTATCATAACATGGTAACATTCACAACATTGGTATCATATGTCTAAACTGGTTATTATTGCTGTGGCGAGACTAACCACAGATTTTTGTAATATCTGTAAACATAGATAAATATCTATTACATAACCTTTTTTAGCTGACTGAGAGTTTCCATATGGGCCTAATGAAGGACTCTGCATGTGTTTACTAAACAGCTCTCGCTGTTGCATTTCTTGTTTCTGCACACACCACACCCAGAATTTGGGAACAAGCTACTTTAATTTCAGAGTAATTTAATGGCAAAACCCCCGAAAAGTGAGAACAAAATCGTATAAATGGCTCTTGTCTTTTCCCCGAAAGTAATACAAATTAGTTCATAACTTTATGATACGTCCTTGACAAGTTACAGGCTAATTCTTCAGAAATTAATAAAAATGTGACATTCAAGGTAAACAAGATTTTGATTTTACTTTTTCACAAATTAGGTTTGGATTTATTCCCAGTAGCGCCATGTTTGTGTGTAAGAAAAAGAATTGTATAAATGTGTCTCTGTTTCCTTCTAACTCATTTACTCACTCATTAACCCATCTGTTGCTTCCCAGCCTCCTTCAGCCACCCTTGAACAAAGCATTTAACCTTGTCACTGCAACCAGACCGTGGTAAGTGTGACGTTACTGAAGTGGAACACTGGTGCTGACTGCTGGTCTGGGTAAATACAGGTTAGATTAGTGCTGATCAAATCTTACAAAGTTTGAAGATCTAAAACAACTGAGATATACAGTAGATTGTACATGTAAAGGAGAGGACGAAATATCAGGATTAATATGGAGCTTAAGTCCATTTTATTGTTATTGTGAGATCATTTTCATTTGTTTCTGACACAGAGACAGAATCTTAAAAGACATAAGGGTCTTCATCTACTAGCAGTGTTGGACTACTTTGGAGGAAAATCCCATCTTTTATGCAGTAGCGGTGATGTTGCAACCTTGCCGTGTTTAGTGTAATCCTGTAGCCGTAGCAGACGCTGCAGGTTTGCGCCGGGTGATGTGGGCTCCTTAGTGGAGTCATTACAGGTTCCCGCTGCTGTTTCCTTTGGCTTTAGAGCAGCTTCTCTCCCCTCGTCTGTTTACACAGCCCAGATTAACACGGCACAGACTTCTTAAATGGTGCACCAGTTAGTCTGCGGACAGAGAGCGGTGTGTGCCTTTCTGTCTGTGTACATGTGTATTTTAGTCCATTTTCAGTGAAAGTGTGTGTCAACCTGTGCATCTTAAGTGTTTTTCCTGTACACATGTAGTCATGAATGTGTGTACGTGCCCTCTGTGTGTTTGTGTGTGTTTAAATAGACCAGAGGAAATGGAGTGTAGCTGAACACAAACAAACACTGTGTATCTCTACACAGACCATCCAGCAGCCAAAAGGCCGCAGGTTCAGTCCTTGGCACAGACACTTTGTCCTGCTGAAGTGCCCTTGAGCAAGAAAACTGTGCCTCACTCACTGGAAAAAAGATGTAAGTCACACCATCACTTAAATGTCTTTGGTATGAATGTTGTGTGATTTGGTTTAAAAAAAAAAAACTGTTGAAACATCCTAGATGTTTAGCTAGGCAAAGTAAATAATGTCATGAAAAATACATGAAATTTGCAGCAACTTCTGCAGTTTTGTACAGCGCTCAACCCCATTTACCATGGTAACAGTAACCAGGAAGGGGAAGCCTTCACCGTGTGAAATCACCTGACACAAAGATTTTTAGAGAGTGTGTATGTGTGTAGGAGAGGAAATGAGAGCCAAAACCATGGACAGTGAGTGAAACTCGTCCTGATAAGAACTTAGAGGTTTCATACTTACAAGGTATCACACAACCTAAGACCTAATGACGTTACAGGAAGAAAGCTCTTGTTTTAGGGGAATAAACATAGAGCACATCTTATGTTATCCTGCACAGACTTGTACACTCTCACACTGTGCTTTGTGGTTTCTGAACCTACAGCTTCCTCGTTAAAATCAACTTCAAAGTGTGCTGAAAAGGTACAAATTGTAAACCATATCGGAAAGAGGTTGTGAAAGAGAAACACAAGAGCAGTACTGCTGCCACTGTACTGCACAAATGAATGAGTCAGAGTCAGAGTTTAAATAAACAGATGCTTGAAAAAAAGACTAAAATTGTTTTTTTTCTAGTTTCTAATTATCATAGAAAACGAATCATATAAATGACATAATTACAATGTCATTGCCTACATAGAGGGAGGTACTGAGGTAATGCTGGTTCATCCTGTATTTCCTGGTTTCAAAACACAGATACACATTATCCAAAATACACACCCACACACACACACACCCACGCTAGTTTTAAGCAGGTGCGAGAATGTCCTTAAACAAACACTAACTGCAAGAAAAACTCACATCACTAATTTACTGCAGGTTTTAGTAGTCACACAAGCTTGGTCGAACACACACACACACACACACACACACACACCTCCTGAAAGTCTAGAAACTGACTGATTTGTCATGTGTTGTGTGTCAAAATGCATTAAATGTGTGCTTGTGTTTTATGAGCATATCCACTGTATCTGTATGTGCCTAAATACTGTGTGTATGACTGATGTGTGTGTGTTTGTAAGTGATCAGTGAACTCTGGGCGAGCTGTATTTTTCCAGGTGCTCGTGTGTGTGTGTGTGTGTGTGTGTGTGTGTGTGTGTGTGTGTGTGTGTGTGGTTGTTTTTATGATCCTGAGAACTTTTAAGATACAATCTGGCCTTGACCAGTAGACTTTGCTATTATAAACCTGTTCCTTATTACAGGGGGAAGGGGCAGGGGAGGTTGAGAGCATGAGGTTTTGCCTGTGTGTGTGTGTGTGTGTGTGTGTGTGTGTGTGTGTGTGTGTGTAGACCAGGTATTCCTCATGTTGTGGGGATGTAAATCTGTTTACACAGTCATGTTGTGGGGACTCCCCACCCTTATGGGTACAAAAAGAAAGTCCCCGTATCATAAATCATTCATTTTAGGATGAAAACATGGTTTTGTGTGTGTGTGTGTGTGTGTGTGTGTGTGTGTGGTGCAGTACCAGAGAAATACAGCTGCATATGTATGCGGTCTCTGCAGACAGAATGCACTTTATCTAGTGTGACAGTGAGCTCTGTGGTTAATGCAGCAATCTGTACATTAAATACTGTTTGCAGCTAATGAGCCAAGACAGAGCTGATCACTTGTAAATGCAACTTGGCTCCGAAGTGAAAAAACACACACACACACACACACACACACACACACACACACAGGCCAGTGTAGCTGCTGAGTGGCCTTCTCTGCTGGCAGTAAAAGCACTCTAATGTCCAGCTTTTTGAGTGTGCTGCTGTTGTACGGGTTTGGCTGTGAATTATTTCACTATGAATTAAACATGATGGGAGTCCAATCTGCTGACAACAAGGAATCCCAATGTTTTCAGTCTGCTGACAAAGCTGCCTCTAATCTGCACTAAAAAGTCACATTCAGGCAAGAGTTAGGAGGCTTTCTTTCTTCCAGTTTCTCTCTTTCTGTCTGGGTTTAGGGTTAGGGTTCTAGTGACATTACTTTTTTAACACAAACTCACAACTTTGCTCCTATAACCTTAGAAACTTGACTCAGATAAGAGAAAAAAGGGCAAAACAAGACGTCCTACACTTACTCCTTTATGTAAATAGAGGTACTGCATTTATCATTTTTAAGTACAAATCTATAAGTATCAATACTCAGTATGCAGGCTCCTCAGGGTGTTGAACTATTAGATTTGTTCTTATGAGTAGTATTAAATTATATTATTTTATTGGATGACTATCACTGAGGTATTAATGTGTCAGTGTTATTTTACTGTTATAGCAGGTGCAGCTCATTGTAAGTGTTTTATATACTGTTGGATAGTTTCATCTATTGTAACACTATCTTTTTTTAAGTTACACGAGCTGTGAAGTGAATTTGGGGAGTGAAAAGTACAACGTATCCCTCTAAAATGTAGCAGAGTTTGGAGAGAAACTTGACACATTTCACGGGACAAGTAATACTTAGTAGGGAGGCAACATTTACCACATGTCCGCTCGGGAAATAAAACAGGGGTATAGTTTAGATGCCACTATTGTCTGCAAAGCTTTTTTTTTTTCTTGTTTTTTTGGAGGAACGCTCCTGGGTTGCCAGGGATGAAAGGGCTTCATCCTGCACAGCATGAATGTGCTCAGTGAGTTTCACAGTAATGAACCCACTAAATTTTAAATGTCTTATGTAATGGGAAAATTTGATGGTTTTGATGACCTTACATGGTCATAAAAAAAAAAAAAGGATTCCTCCTCTGGAGGGGCATGAATTTCCAGAGAATTAAACGGAAATCAGGCTAGTAGTTGTTGAGATATTTCGAAAACGTGAAAATATTGTGTAGCTCTGACCACGTGCCGTAAAATGCTGTAAACAAATCAGACCATGCGAGATAAGACCTGAAATGATTAGTTAAAGAAATTAATAAGTTGATGCCAATCTGTTTGCTGTATTCCAGCAGATCTGACTGAGGAGCACAGTAACAGTAATGTTTTAAATACAGTTTAATACTCATGTTTAAATACTTCAAATGGGGACAAATGCAACGTAGAGCTTAAGATATGTTCTTAAACTTTAAATATGCTTAATTAATTGTCACCAATATTACATAAAATATGTCTGTATGGCTCCATATACATGTATATGGAGCCATACAGACATATTTTATGTATGTGTAAATGAAAGTTATGCACGTGTCATTTTTTGCCTTTGGAAGATTGGTGGCTCTTCTTTCTTTTAACTCGTGTTTCAACTGTGTTTTTATTGAATTAATCAAACAATCACGGGGTCAAAAAAAAGCACACAGGAAGGAATTTAAGTGAATTTGCCAGTTTTATTGAGTTAAAAAATTCAAAGTTGCATTGTAATGATTTTTACCAGGCAAAACAAAGAAGAGAGATCCTCATTTAACTTTCTTTAT
Organism: Scomberomorus guttatus; assembly: GCA_038419695.1. NCBI lineage: Eukaryota > Metazoa > Chordata > Actinopteri > Scombriformes > Scombridae > Scomberomorus > Scomberomorus guttatus. The sequence goes on along the minus strand of CM076466.1, from coordinate 10,883,633 downwards.
GCTCTTTTTCTTTCCAAACAAAGTCCTCATAGAGGACTCAGATTCTCTTCAGAGGGCTCTAACAATAGCAGCTCTAACTTGGTGTTTTAGTGAAATATCTCAACAACCATTGAATGAATTGCTGCAAAATTAGTTACAGATATCCACGGTGCCCAGAGGATAAATTCTGATGGCTTTGGTGATTTTCCTGTAGCGCCACAAGCAGATCAAAGTCTTCACTTATCCAGTGAATTATCTCCACATTTACTGGATGAATTGGCACAAAATTCTGTGCGTTGTTCACAGATGATGAATCCTGATGACTTTGCTGATCCCTGGTGTCTCCTCTAGCGCCACCATGAGGTTGACATTTGTGATTTTACGGTATGACCCCAATGCCTGCCACAAATCCAGCTGGACCTCATCTATGTGTGTTTGCTTTCTGAACATATTAATTCCAGTACAGTATACTAGAGCTTAATTGAATAGTCGATCAACAGGTAATTAATCACCAACTGTTTTGATAATTGCTTAATCAGTTTTTAGTCATTTTGTAAGAAGAAATGCAAAAATTCTCTGCATCCAACTTCTTGAATGTGAATATTTCCTGGTTTCTTTAGTCCTCTATGACAGAAAACTGAATATCTTTGGGTTGAGGACAAAACAAGACATTTAAAGGTGCAGTGTGTCGAATTTAGTGGCATCTAACGGAATAGACTTGGCAGAAATGGAATATAATATTATATATAATAAGTATGTTTTAATTAGTGTATAATCATCTAAAAATAAGAATTGTTGTGTTTTTGTTACCTTAGAATGAGCTCTTTATATCTACATAGGGAGCAGGTTCTCTTCCACGGTGCCCGCCATGTTGCACCGCCATGTTTCTACAGTAGCCCAGAACGGACAAACCAAACAGTAGCTCTAGAGAGTTCCTTTCGCATTATTTGCAAGTTTTGCAGTAGGGCTGGGCGATATCACGATATTTTTGACCAAATAGCTTGATATCGATATTGCGACAATATTGTAGGGATGACTATTGGTGCTTTCACAAAATATTTACACAATGATTTGATAAATAATCATCAGTAATGTGGATATAATGACTATGTGAGTAAAGGCAAATAATAGAACAGCTAGAACAGTCTGGTAAGTTCAGTAATAACATCACTTTATTGTAATGCAGCCTTTAAAACCAGGAAAAGACAACACTTATGCCATACATACAATATTACGATATCCAAGATCTAAGATGATATCTAGTCTCATATGACGATATTGATATAATTATCGCCCAGCCCTATTTCGCAGCCACTGAATCTTCTCCTTACACGCTTGGAAGGGGAGGGTGAGGGGTATTCAGCTGGTTGCAATCTGCAACCTGACCGCTAGATGCCACTAAATGTTACACACTCCTTTGACACTCTAAAAGACCAAAGGACTAGTCGATTAATCGAAAAAATAATCAACAGAATAATTGATAATCAGAATAATCGTTAGTAGCAGCCCTGCAGTGTACCACATACCATTTCACTCAGTAAAAGAGCATTTCTTTAATTGCAGTAGGCTATTGGTTGTTTTCTTTTATCATTTACCTGAAAAAAAATAGTAGGTCTATGAATTTTTATTTGAGGACCCCCAACCCATCATTTTTATTTGAGGACCCCCAACCTATCCTCCCCCTACTTACTATATACTTATACACTTCACCCGTAACTGACCGCTAACACTTTCCACATCTCTTGACCACCAACCCCTGCAAGCCTCACACACACACACACACACACACACACACACACACACACACACACACACACACACACACACACACACACACACTCGTCATTCGTCATTCTGACAGGCAGTCGCTTTCTATGCCACCCACTCCCTCTCTCTCTCTCTCTCTCTCTGTCTCTCTCTCTCTCTCTGTCTCTCTCTCTCTCTCTCTGTCTCTCTCTCTCTCTCTCTCTCTCTCTCTCTCTGTCTCTCTCTCTCTCTCTCTCTGTCTCTCTCTCTGTCTCTCTCTCTCTCTCTCTCTCTCTCTCTCTCTCTCCTCCCTCTCCCTCTCTCTGACGCTCGCGGAGAGTCCAGAAAGCCGCGCTGACAGCTCTCAGCTCGCGCGGGTTCAGACCCAGATCTCTCGGATATTTTCGGGAGAACGTGCGCAGCCTTCACGCGGACGTTTGAGGACAATTTAACCGCCGCGTGAACCTTCATCTTTAGGACATACAGGAGTTATTTTGGGCTTTTAAATAGAGAAGACTTCCGAAAAAAGTGAGTATACAATATGAAAATCGATGAACTCGGTCCAAACTTAAGAAAAGAAACTGTCTTTTGGTCCGTTTTATAATGATAGAGGAATAAACAGCAAAAACATACGCTATTATCATATAAAAACGGGCTACTATTAGCTTAAATTCCTTAAAGTACCCTAATGTAAATTCCCTTATAGGAAAAATGTGGTTTGTCCTAATAGACATTTCCTCTCCTACTGACGTTATTGATGTAACTAATGACTATTTTCATGCACCATATTCCAGGTTTGCATTGTACAGCTTGCATGCGAGCTGAAGTGCACAGTTGAATTGCACAAAGTTGCCCACAGTTTGCAAAGGCACACTTGAAGAGTGTTTGTCAGGACAGGATACCTTTTTAAAAAGATTTTTTTTTTTTTTTTCAGAGTACTTCTAAATCTCCAAATTGTGGTTTGGGTTTCTGCCAGGGAGGCTGGTAGCTATAAAGCAGACAAACCTGCTGCAAGACACTTGCAACATTTACTTGATCACTTGTCTGGTGCAGAGTGGTAATTTCCCTGTCATGCTGCCAGTCTGCAGAATGGTGTGTGTGTGTGTGTGTGTGTTTGTGTGTGGTGTTTCCAGTTGAGGCAGATTATGGGTGTTAATTTACAGCAGTGGAGTCCCTGATATCTACTTATAATATGAACCGTCTGCTGCTGAGAGAGAGAGTCTGGAAGAGGACACTTTATTATTTTAAATGAGTTGGCGCTCGCTGGGTTCATTCCCCGGCCTGCTCATGAAAATGTGGCCTGAGGCTGAAGGAGAAACACACTCTAAAATCCAAATAACTACACCCCTTAAGCAGCACATTAAACCGCACTGTAGTGTGGCGCATGGCGGACACAGAGTCGGTGCTGCAGAACTTGCAGCACGAGGATTAATGTCATTCAATCCCAAGACATTTCCTCTCTTCAGGTCCAAGTGTGACATACTGGAGCGACGGTGAGGCACAGACATGCATCTAGACAGAAGTTATGGCCGTAATATCATTCACCTTTTTACCAGACACAATCCCCACACAATCCAGGAATTGAAAGTGGTGCTTTTCTGGTCTTAAATCAGCTTTTCAAACCTCCAGCCATGTAGTAAGGTTTAGTTTATTTCAAGAGCACATTTAAAAACATTTTGACCAAAGTGCTTCATAGAGAAGTTAAAAAGAAGATAGATAAGTAAAAACGAAGTAAATAATATGTAATATGGATGTGGTTACGCCTGCAGCCACCATGAAACAGCAGGTTATATTTTATATTGCATGACAACAAAATACCATTTCCAGGAAGTAAAACCTAAACCACTGGAGAGTCATTACAAGTCAATGCAGTAACAGTTTTCATCTAAACAGACAATGATTGCTCTGATTATGACCTTCACCAGAGACCTCACTCCTAAATCCACCTACAGTTCTCGTGACACTTTAAACAGGGCAGCGGGACAAAGAGATATGAAGAGCAAAAATGGTGTTTTGCTTAACACGGCATTTTAGGTCATGAGGAAGCCTCAGCTTTACCCTGTTTGGCCCTCTACTACAAACCTGCTTGATATATGTGTCATTCTATCTGCGTGTGTGTGAATGAGTGAGCGAGGGAGCGACCGAGCGAGTAGGGGCATTTGAGTTTGCGGTAGGATCAAATGTCTGCCTCAACCACTTTAATTTAATTAGAATACTGTGTCTTGTTAGAGACGGAGTAGACCACCTGTCTGTCTGTGTTTGTGTCAGTGAGTTTACTGTATTTGTACGTCTGAGAACCGCAGCAGTTACAGAGTCTCTAATATTTGAACAACATGTAAAAGTCGTCATGTACAGCATCTTTCAAAGTTGCAGTCTGTGTTGGTTTCACTGTATTCATCCCAGTGTGCGGGGTCAGATCCATGGGGGAATCTGTGTGTATCTATCTGCCACAGTGTGGCAGATACTGCCACACTGATACTATCACGAGAGTCACCAAAGTCTGAAACGTTTCAATCTTACACATAGTGGCTGTAAAAAGCTCCGAAACTGTAACAAACAACTTTCAAGTCTTAAATCTTTCACAAGTGAAACTGGCTTTTCCAAAACTCACTCGATATCACTTTTCATTAACTCAAATCAAGCATGTGTAAAAGCACATTTAATCCCATTTTTCATTAGCCTCTCATTTTGAAAAACACTCCTCCTAATTCTCCTAATCAGAAGGGCTCTTGTAGTGGATAAATGTGTTGGCAGTTGATGAAGCAGCCTAAATATATCCATACTAAGGATACTTAAAGGACCAGTGTGTAGGATTTAGTGGGATCTAGCCGTGAGGCTGCAGATTACAACAAACTGCCTCACCCTCCCCTTTCAAGTGTGTAGGAGAACCTACGGTGGATGCGAAACTTACAAAAAACACAAAAGACCCTCTCTAGAGTCAGTGTTTGGTTTGTCTGTCCTGGGCAACTGTAGAAACATGGCGGTGCAACATGACAGGCTCCGTGGAAGAGGACCTGCTCCCTATGTAGATATAAATGCACCTTTAAGGATATAAACTGTTTTAATGCAAAATTTAAAATACACAAGGTTTTGATTTTCTCCAGGTGGCTCGAAGTTATTTGATTGAGGTTTTTGTTTCTTAGAATATGCAGTGAATATGCCGCTGGCCTTTTTTATTGTAACTTGTCATAGTAGGAAAAACATGGGTGTTACTAATAATGTTAACAATGGCTCTGTTCCATTCAAGTGTGCCAGTAAGACAGTGTGACAGCATCACAAAACCAGGAGCCTGAAACTAAAGCAGCTAATTCATTCATTTTATTATTTACACCTGTGCTTTTCCTGCAGTGACGTGTCAAATTGTCTTCCAAGAAACAGACGTATTCACTGGAGTTTCAAACTTGAAAATCAAGTCGATGAAGGTTCATTAAGTTTCCTTGTTGAACAGAAGCAAAACTGTGTGTCTGTCAATAACATTTTTTTTGGCAAGATTTGAAGTGAGGTGATTATTTTCTTTTAAGTCAGATGATGCTCTCCACCAATAATTCAGCTTTTTTTTTTTTCTTTTTCAGATGCTGACTGGTTTGTGGTGGTTGCAGGGCGGTCACTAGGTCGCAGCTGTCTGTCACGTTTAACATGGAACGAGAGGGCTCGTTAAGGAGGTAAGACAACACACACACACACACACACACACTCTTCTGCTAGCAGGTCTCATTCAGAGTTTCACTGCAGCTCCAGTACTTTTTTTTTCTTTCTCTCTTTGTCTCAGTCCTCTGGGACACACAAAGGTGGATGAAAGAGAAAAACACATACACTCACACACATTCCTGAATGACCTCATTCATTCTTTCATTCATACAAACATCCCCCTTATCCTCCTTTGTTTAGTAATTAGACCAAAGCCTTTTCTCACTCAGCTCTTCTTGTTGTTTCAGGGCCAAAAACAAAAAGTATCTAACTTCCAGGTCACATCGGTGCCCTTTAATTTACACAAACAGAGAACTGTATCCCTTTTTCCATCAGCAGACACTGTTTGCAGCTCAGGGTTCACTCCGAGTCTCAGTATGTTCTGCCTCTGTTTTATGTTCTGCGTCATCCATTCTTTAAAGAAAAAAACTAAAAAAAAAGTGCCTCTATGTTGAGTGGCACAAGGTTCAACACTGAACCTTTTCTAAGAGAATTTGTAAACTCATCCTCACTTTGACGTGAGCAGTCTCCGAGTGTCCCCATGTATGTATGTGTGTGTGTGTGTGTGTGTGTGTGTGTGTGTGTGTGTCTGAGCCCAGGGCTCCTGTTTTTCCCACTGACCTATTTATGTGGACTTGCATGAAGATCCAGGTTGACAGACACACCTACAACACACACATGCGGAGGCACACACATACACCTTCTCTCCTATCTGCTGCCATATTCATTATTCGTGCCTCTGACTTTCCATCCCCTCTTTTTTCCTTTTCCCACTCTGTCTTTTCTCTGAGTCCCTATTTTTTTCTTACTCTTTGTCTCCAAATTCATTTAAATTCTGATCATTCAGTTTAGTTTAATTTAATTCACCTGAACAATCTTGATTTGGCATGCATCTTCACTCTGCTTTAAAAGAAAAGAATAAACTACAGACGACAAAAAGTAACAATGTGTAACGAAATATCAAACAATGATTAGTGAATTCATCAGCATGTGATAACACCTTAAATACAGCTTGTGTCTGTCTTGGGCCTCACACAAAGAGGAGGAAAGGAAATGTGTGTCACCTTTAAATCCTTCCCCACCCTCTTGGCAGCTCTTGAACCTCAAAGGGTTCCTTTGTTCGCCTGGCACAAAAGCTCACAGGGTTGCATGGTCACCGGCTGGCACAGACTGGCAAATGGAGAGAGAAGTTGGAGAAAAGAGGGTAGAAGAGGGTAGAAAGAGTTCAGGTAGGACAACTGAGAGAGACAGAGGGAGAGAGAGAGAGAGAGAAGTGGAAGGGAGAGAAAGGAAACGAGAGAGAAGATAGAGAAAGAGGAGGTGAGGTATGCATGTGAAAGAGTGAGATAGAGACCCATGTGGACAAAGAAAGCGACTTTTTTTCTTCTTCCATCCTTTCCTTCATCCACCTCTCGTTCTGATCAGTGTGACACACACACTCATGGAGTGGGGATATGTGGTGCCTTTTCAGTTACTAGAGTAAGTACAGAATATGCAAGTGTGTGTGTGTGTGTGTGCGTGTGTGTGTAGGGAACTTTTTCAACTAGTTTGTTTGAATGAATGAATGTGGAAGTTTTACATACATACATAATACAAACACATATAACTGGGGATGCAACTAATTACTCTGCAGATTATTTCCATGATTAATTGATTGATTGTTTGGTCTATGAAATATCAGAAAAAAATAAAAGATGCCCATCACAATTTCCTGGGATGCAATGTGACGTCCTCATACGGCTTGTTATGTCTGACCAACAGTCCAAAACTCAAACGTGTTCAATCTACTGTCCCGGAAAACAAAGAAAAGCATTAAATCTACACATTTGAGGAGCTGGAACAACTGATTTTTTGTCACTTTTTGCTTGATAACTGATAAATTGACTACGATGACTAAGCTTTATACAGTGTATATAACAAATATACACAGGAGAAAACATTTTTTCACATTTACAGTATCTGACATATTTAACAGCTTTACACATTTTCTGTCTGCTGTGTTTCCTCTTTCACACACATACATACACATTTGTACTTCTATGCTTAAGAGGGCCCATACTGACATAATGTATTCCATAGCTCCTAACCTGAACCCCGTATCCTAAACTCAACCTGAACCTAATACTAACCTTAATCCTTAAAAGCACATGTTAACCCTCAACTGGCCCTTTGAAGAAGTAAGAATTGAAAAAAAATGTCCTTAATTTCCAAAAATGTCCTGCTTCTGAACTCAAATTAACACATACACACACACACTATGTTTACTGTTTGCTTTGATATTTCTTTCATTTCCACAGACTGACTTGCAGTCAGGATGCACTCTTAGTAGAGTGCCCGTTTCCTTATCCTCTTTTTTCACATCTCTTTTGTTTCAGCCACCATTTCTGACTTCACTGTCCTGTTTTCTGTTCATCTCATCCTTTTTTCTTTTTTTGCACCTCCTCTAGCGTGCGTTAAGTGCTTTTCTTCTCACCCTTCCTCTTTCTTTACTCTCTTTTTGAGCTTCTTATCTCTTCGTCTTAACTGCCTTGTCTTAACTTTTTCTCCTCTCTCCCTTTTTTTTTTCTTCTCCTTCTTTCTCTACTTAAAATTTCCTCCTGCAGGTTGACTGACATTACCCTCCTCCTGGTCTCTTTAACTGTACTCATGTCTCTACTGTATGTTTCCAAAGCATCAGCTTGTGTAAACATTAACAGATGGGTAATAAAAAGTAATCGCCCATCAATAAATGCTAATGTTGCCTGCCATTAAAGTCAGGAAAATTGCAGTGGCGTGTTTGTGCAACAGTTGTACTTTTATGACTTTTTTTTTTCATGAAAAAGAAAGGAAATCTTTCAAAAATCTACAGCTTTTGTGGTCAAAAAACCTACTATTGTATTTGGATGGCTCCACTTTCCACTTCAATATTGTCCAATAAAGAATGCAGCTTGTGCTTATTATTATTTCTCTCTTTCTTCCTTTTGGATTTCGAGGAGTCTCCACAGCAGGCTGAGGTTGGGCAGCGGCTCGTCCTCTAGTTTGACAGACCTCTCGCAGGCAAAAACCTCAGGAGGAGGAGGAGGAGGGGAGAAGGGTGGAACAGCTGGGGGGTTGGCGGAGGAGTGCAGCAGGGACAAAGGGACCCAGCAGAGGAGGGCCGGGGCCAACGCCACCTGGAACAGGTTGGTGTGGAAGAGAGATTGAGGTTTATATTCCTAACTGGTCTGAATGTTGGTTTACTTTCATATTTGACTGAATGTGAAAATATGTGTTTTTCTGGCCACGCATGCCTACCCAAGCTCCCATGCCTGCTTTTACACACACACAAACACGTGTGTGTGTGTGTGAGTGAGTGCCTTTTTTCCCTAGGCGTGTCACGTTGGAATAAAATTCACTAGCAAAAAGCTTTATGTTGTTCATGCCTATGAATAGGAACCTTTTTTTACACACAAACACATGTGTGCAAATAGCATCAACTCTTTCTTTCTCTCTTCCCTCAGGCTCCATCACTATCTCTCTTTATCTCCATCCATCCCTTACTCTTTTCATCTCATTGTGGCTCATAGATTCTTTTCTTCTTTAGTCCTTTTTGTTCTTTTCTTGGGTTATTTTAATGGTATTTCAGCTTTATTTAAAACTAGACAGCCGAAAGTGAAGAGCAAGAACTCTGTTTATTGGGAGGTTGGAGAGTTATATGAGCACATAAGCTTGACCTAAACAACCAGTGAAACAAGTTCATATCCCTCCTGACCTTTTTATATTTTACACTCGGGGCTTTATGGCTTTTAACCAGATTTACAGTAGTACAACTGCGATTACTCAGGCTGTATGTGTTCTCTTTCTTCTTTAAAGAGACATTTTGGAGTTTCATGAGTTAGGATCATGATTAAAGCTGCTCTTATTGAAATGTTTGTGGCTCAAAATTGCAACAAGAGAAATAATGTGACACGTCGAGGGCTTCAGCTAATGATTATTTTCATTATCAATTATTCTGTCAACTGTTTTCTCGATTAATCGATTAGTTGTTTGGTCTATAAAAAGTCAGAAAATGGTAAAATATGTCGATCAGTGCTTCCCTAAAGCCCAAGGTGATGGCCTCAAATGTCTTCTTTTGTCCCAACCAACAATCCACCACCCACCGATATTCAGTTTACCGTCATAGAAGACTAAATGAACCATAGAATATTTATATTTCAGAAGCTGGAAGCTGGAATCAGAGACATTTTTTCTTAAAAAAACAAAAACAATTCGTCATGGCAGCTCTAGACATGACATCAGTAAATTATAAACTCTCTCAAGATGATTCACCCAGACAGCCTGTGATACATTACTCAATATATGAGAGAAGAAAGTTAAATGACGTCTTTGAGTCCACCTCTCTCTGAATGGACACCGTTGTGCATATGAACACCAGAAAATAATTGTGGTATATGTGCACTCTGTAATTTTAGCTTCAGTTTTATTTTTTATATGAAATTTTGTGCGTGCAGCAGTCATGTAGTAATCGTGTGCATTGTTTATTCATTGAATATTATTCTGTTGATGTACACATTTGTCTCTGTGAACGTGTCCACTAACTTCTGTATGTGTTTCTATCTGTTTCAGCATTCACAACGCAGTGATCTCAGTTTTCCAGAGGAAGGATCTGGGAGAAAATGAACTCTACACTCTGAATGAAGGTGTCAGGTTAGTTCTCCGTCTCTCTTCATCCGTCTCTCTGCCTGTTTTTTGTTTGTCTGGTTTTCTGACTTTCTCGCTGACTTTCACACAAGCGCGCTGAATTTGGAACTTAAGTCGGTTTGTATTTTAGGAGGAAATTGGGCTAAATTATAGTGTTTTCTCCTGCAATTCCCCATCTTCCCTTGCTGTTGTGACAGATTTCTCTCACACACACACACACACACACTCTTACTCCCATATACACACAATGACAGCTTCAGCACACTAAATTTAGTCTTTACTGGTTGGTTGATTTTACCGTCACTCACATGATGTCACTACATCACATTTGATTTGTTTTTCTGCTGCTATTCTTGACTGCGTCCACTGAAACACCTTGTTTATAAGGGGAAACGACAGGTTGAGGTTACAGAGGGGTCACTGTTGTGTGTTTGGTGTTTGATTACAGTGAAGCTGTGGGCAGTTGAGACAGGGCTGTCAAAACTGACTCCAGTTATGTACAGTAAATGTTACGCTGTACATGCACATACACTGTATACGTGCATACACATTATTTGGCGCGAGTGATGGTTAATCTTCCCAGAGTGCAGCAGTCTAACATGGCCTGGGGTTGTGTTGCATCTAAAATTAACATATAAGCTTTACAACACAACAGTAGTCATTCTGTATCTATGGCTTATCTTTATTTGGAAGAGACCTACAAGCTTTTTAAATTTATATTTTTATACCCTAAACAAATACTGTTCGCACAGTGATGTTTCCTTCCTACAAAGGTTAAAGGTGAAATGTTCTCTTCCTGTAAAAACAGCAACTGAGATGTCATACTAATCTGTACCTGTGTGAACTGTTTATCAGTGGAAAATCCTGTTATTGAAATGTTCCGTCGTCGCTGTAGCCTTTGTTTTCAGTGTGAACAACATCTTTTCTCATTTCCTGAGTCTGCTGCTGTTTAAACACTGCAGCTTGCCAGAGCATGAGAGCTCATTACTTCTGGTTCATGTTTAGGAGGTATTACTGATGATGTGTGTTTGTGTGTTTGCGCATCAGTGTGCTCTCACATGCCCGCGTGTGTTTTGCAGGCAGCTGCTGAAGACGGAGCTGGGCTCCTTCTTCACCGAGTACCTTCAGAATCAGCTGCTCACTAAAGGCATGGTCATACTGAGAGACAAGATCCGCTTCTATGAAGGTACACATAATCACAAACGAAACATGTACACCCGCATTTAATGAGGGGAGTGGGAATGTGGGCAGTAAATTATTTTTTTGTAATATATTTTTAGTGAAAGTACACAAAGAGCAGTTTCTCAAAGATGTTTATTTCTCTCTCATTTCCCAACCCCTGAAGTATTCCCCTTCCCACACTATCAAACAGAAGATATAAATGAAACATAATACCGTCTGCCCCACTCTTTAAACATCACCATCCTGATTACAAGCTTAAAATTAAATAAAAATATACATTAATAAACACCATTGTCATCTTGTATCACTACAGCTGAGATATTGGAACAATCGTACTAGGAAAAAGAAAAGCATAAAATTCTTACATTTAAGAAGCTGCGACCAGTGAATATTTGGCATTTTTTTCTTGAAAAATAACTAATTAAATTACAGAGATAAAAGTCCATGGTTGTATAAATACATATAACCTGGAGAGTTTGCCGGTTGTTAAAAAAACGTAATAAAAGGTTGCTATCTTAAAGAATTCCTCTGATGAATGTTTAAGAGAAAATTTGATTTTCTCAGGTTTAATGAAAAAAATTATGTCAGAAAATGGCAAAATGGAAAAGGCATAGAAGATTTCTTGGTAAGCAATATTCCACTATATTCTTTCTTTATGCAATGCAAAAATAATCAAGTCCCTTTGCTGAGCCTTAACTTCTGAATTTTACTTTATCAACTGACGCTGGGTCCTGGCTTTGGTGAGGAATGCTCACAGTGCCACTGAGTCATTTCAGGGAAACTCAGAGATGAATGTTAAGACTTTTATCTCAGTGTGACACAAGTCTAACAGGGAAAAATAATAATTGACTAAAATTAGAGATGCGGAGTTAACCGTTGAACTCTTAGTTTGAGCTGTGAAAACAAGATCTTATCTCCTCACCATCACTCCTGTGAAGGACAGTTTGCTGCAGTATGCAATGTGCGCACACACACACACACACACACACACAAACACAAACACAGTCAGAGTGAGAGGGAGCCTTTGTCGAGGTGAGAACAAGAGACACTGAAATAATTTCGTTCTCTCTGTTGTGGTAAATGTGTGACCTTTCTTTGAAGCACCTTTGATAAGGATAAAACACACAAACACATACACACATGCACACAAACACTGACTATTGACTATGCAGATTTTCAGTGCTGTCGTCACAGCAACCAGACAGGAAGTGATTCTCTTGGGTCATGTACGTCATGTAGGAATTTATACCCCACATCTGTATTTCATGTGATACGTTCAGATGTGGCGTGCTTCTGCCACATCTAATAATGATCAAATCACAAAGGTTATTGCTAGAGACCATTTAAATATGATGATACAAAGGTGAGTCATAGCTTCTGGAGGTTTAACCTGAGCCCGTTTGACATGACATACAGTACTGTGGAAAAGTTTTAGGCACTAAAAGTAAAGTGAGGACAATGCTTTCAAAAGTAATGCTATAAATAGGTTTATTTATCACTTAACTTCATACAAAGTTCAATAAACAGAAGAAACCTAAACAACACTCTTTGCCTTTAAAACAGCAGCAGTTCTCAGTACACTTTCGCACAGTTTTTCAAGGTACTTGGCAGGAAGGTTGTTTCAAGCATCTTGGAGAAGTTGCCACAGTTCTTCTGTTGATTTAGGCATCTCAGTTGCTTCTGTCTCTTCATGTAATCCCAGGCTGACTGCATGATGTTGAGATCAGAGCTCTGTTGGGGCCACACCATCTGTTGCAGGACTCTTCATTCCTCTTGTCACTGAAGATAGTTATTTACGACTCTGGCTGTATGTTTGGAGTCACTGTGCTGCTGTAGAATAAATTTAGGACCGATCGAACGCCTCCTTGATGGCATTGCATTATGGATAAAAACCTAAACATCTAAAGCGCCTAAAACATTTGCACATTATTGTATGTTCCCCACCAAATGCCAATACATATCATCCATTTTATTAACTTTTAAGATTTCACAATTTTGATGAATTTGAGCTTCGTCCTTATTGGAACAGACACCCAAATGTTACTAAAGCTGTCCTTAATTACTTACCCAGATGCCAAATCACACATGACCATTATTTGGCTAAATATAGTCAATTTTTACTTTGCAAATCACAGACTCCATCAAGTCCAACATTACAGACATGGCAGATTTGAACAGCACTAAGAACGCAGACAACTTCTTCTATTATTACAAATCATATGAATCCTCAGATAAAACGTTTCTGAATTATGATGGCAATATTTCTCCACAACATCCATAACTTGAGTATAAACTCTTGTTGACTGCCTGTGCTGTCATTTCTTTGACTTGAGTTCTCTCCTGGTTGGCTGATTGTCTTCCTCCTCATGTGTGTGACACAGGTCAGAAGTTGTTGGACTCTCTGGCTGACACATGGGACTTCTTCTTCTGTGATGTTTTGTCCATGTTGCAGGCTATCTTCTATCCTGTGCAGGTACACGCACTCATACGCACAGTCATACATAAATACTGTCCTTGTATTACTATTGTTTTGACCTGTGTTTGTGTCTTCAGGGAAAGGAGCCGTCAGTGCGTCAGTTGGCTCTGCTCCACTTCAGGAACATCATCACCCTTAACCTGAAACTGGACGAGGCTCTGTCTCGACCTCGAGCCAGAGTTCCTCCCTCTATCATACAGATGCTGCTGATACTACAGGTGCACACACATGCAAAGCCCTCTGTCTTTGTTTTTCTTTGTCCTTTCTTTGTCCTTCTCTCACACTATCTCTCTCATCCACGCACAGCATGCGCAGACAAACATCCATGACTGCTGTGGGATGGGGGAAGAGGGTAAATGACAACAGATGGGGAAAGAGGAGCAGAGGGTACAAAGAGCTGTTGAGTTTTTTTTTTTTTTTTTTGCTTGCAAAGGGATCTCACAGGAAGTAATTTCAATGTGAACACAGTCGTCTTCCCATGACCAGTCTGTACCCTCTGCACCCTGCCTGTGTATATGTGTGTGAATTATCTGTTTACACTGTCTTTTAAGACCCTGAAATCCTCACAAAAACCAAACAGGTCAATTCTGAGTAGAGCGTCTTGGCCCTCATGAACAAAACATACAATTTTATATGTAGAATTAGAGTTGAAGTGAAGGATTAAAGGAATACAGTATGTGAATTTTTTTTGTCATGTCAGCTCTGTGATGACAGCGCAGATATTCACGTCCCCAGTGGATAATTTGCGTCAGTTTGTAAATATTTAAAAATAAACCACAGCGAGTAACAGTAAGCCACTGATATCGCCCCAAAGCAAGAAGCGTGACCTTTAGAGTTTTATATCTTTTTATGTACAGCTGAACCAGATTTATTTGGTTTAGTTATGCATCCATTGTGCTGTGACTTACAGCTGCACACAGTTAATTGCCCATTACTTTCACTTCCTACGGGAACAGGAAGAGAGTTGTTTAGTTATTATTTAACTGTGGTGTTGCTGCGCTCTTTGTGCACACAACACATAGTGGATTTCCACGTTTTCAAGATACTACTCCTTTCACAAAATGACCTCCAGTCATTGTGAAACTTCACTTCACTGTTGAAGAATACATCCAGGACTCTGCCTCCTGTTCTCGCAAGGTGATTGAGAACAAAACAAATTCTGCAACACAAAATTAGGTTGTTGTTTGTTTTTTTTGTCCATGGGGTAGCTAACATGCTCAAAACTGAAGGGAGGGGTGCTCAACTGCACAAGACATCTTGATAACTGTAGGCAGGCAGCAAGCATAAAAACCTGTAAAGAGGCAGGAGCACTTTGACAGTTATGCAGTGCAGACTTTATTCCATAGTTATTATGGAGTGAAGTCTGCACTGCATAACCGTCAAAGTACTCCTGCCTCTTTGCAGGTTGTTTGCTGCCTAGGCTTTGTTTTGTTTAATTTAATATTGTGTAGTTTTATTCAAATGAAGCCATCTAAAAAGGGAACACCACTCAAAGTACACAAAGTAGGTTTGAAACCACTGCATCAAAGTTATCAGCACTCTAGTTCTCAGAAGATGACGTAGTCTTTTTTTCTGAGTACAGAAAATACATAAGAGGAAACCACGGTGGTCGAGTGCAGTCAGGTGATCATCCACAGTGTCCCTAGTTTGAATTGTTGAAGTGCAAATATTTAGTAAAGAAAGCTCAGAGGCAAAGCACCTGCTGGGAATTTCAATTCTGTAAATTTCTTGGAACATATAAAATGAGATGAAGTAAAAACAAATCCTAACATATGAATGCACAGTTGCCTAATTTCTGAATATTTTACTAAACATCTTATTTGAGATACCCAAAGAACCTGCTGTGGTCGGTTGAGTAACCTGAGAAGGATTCGGGCTCTTGGAGGAATTATGTAACAGTTACTTTAAAAACCCATTTATCAATTGCAGTTTTCAAATCGGTCTTCTGCATTTATTCTTTGGACCTTTGGCTCACAAACGATCAAATTTACAAGCGGCAGTCGCTATAGTGAAGACTTGAGAAACCAATCAAAGATTAATTGACCTGTTGGGCGTTCTTCTTCTTGGACTTCTTTAAATTTAGGCATTGGTCAGAGGGAAGCTGTGGCTCAGGAAATGAATGCCAGTAGAAAGAGCTCTCGTGTGTCTGGGTGTATGAAATGTGAGTCTGTGACAGTGCATCTGTTTTTGTGTGGGTTAGTTGTAGTCATTGTAGTGACTCAATGACGCAAATCTGCTACTTCCAGACCGAGGGAGGGCAAGACAGAGTGGGGGAGACAGAGGAAGGTATGGAGAGTGAAAAAAGACACAGTGTTTTATCCATTCTGTACAAATATACACTGCAGGGTAGTTTTACAGTAACTGGTCCGTTTTTGTTTGCCTGAAGTGAAAACCAAATCAACATGAAGTAGAAAAAGAGAGATGGAAAACAGGTACGGTCGAAGGTATGAAAGCAGACATGAAAACAGGGCAGTTAAGAAGAAAAGTCGAGTGTAAGAGAGAAAAAATTCAGCTCTGAACATTTGCTGTTTTTGTTTCTTCTCGTTTCATCTGTTAGTAATTTCCCTTTCGTTCTGTTGAGACGCTGTGACGCCAATTGACTGAAGTCTGTTCTATTTATGTGGTTTGTTTCTGTGCTGTGGTTTTGATGCATGGACTCAATGGTTCAGAGTGTTGAAACTTGATTGATCTCTGAAGACCCTGGAGTGAGCTCTGGACTCATGTGTATCGCACCCTTCAGTGTGAAAATTTGCTCTTAAGTTAACAAAATTGTGGAAGCGATTCAGACTGACTGTAACCTTTGAAAGTAAGAAAAAAAAGACAATTATTTTACGTTCATATGTTTTTAGGTTCTTGTTTGTTATTCATGACGACTCTGAGCTCATAAAACAGCACCATCTTGATTATGAGGGTCATTTGTTTGCCAGTGATCTACTAGAAATGCAAGCTTTTCTTACTCATGTTTTTCAATTGTAGTAGACTTCTGCGTGAACCTGAAACTGAGACCTGAGCTCGGCCTGTATAGATGTCTGGAAAGATGCTATAATTAGCATTTTTTAATTAACAATGGATCAAATTAGATTTTTGCATTTAATTTTCATTTGAGCAGACAGGCCCGACAAATTTAGCAGCTAGCTGGTGAACATAGTGGAGCATTTAGCAGCTCTCCCTCAGGATGATAGAAACCAAACTAGAGCTAAAAGGAGAGTGAATATTGAATGTTAGTGTTAATGTTATTTAACACAATTTGTTGCACAGCCCGCAAGTGGCCAAACAATCAATTAATTTAGCTTTAAGGCCTGACCCATGACCCAAAACTATACTTTTGTTTTATTTCATCCATTACTGAACATTAGCTTGTAAACACTTTTGTAAATAACTAAACCTGATACAACCTGAGCCCGAAGCTTTACACGACAAACCAACCCTTGATGTTTTGGCGGTTTTGTTGGGTTCAGGTCGGGTAGCAGAGCTCTAGTTTTTAGCGACTGCTCTGAGGGTCATTCAGCTCCCTGTACTCTTTCATTTTGTGGCAGTACACCATTACCACAGAGGAAACTAAGTTGTGTTTAGTCTGAACCACACAGCTCTGATGTAACGGACTCCTCAACATTCTTACCCCCCCTCCCCCAAATTCCTCCCAACTTTGTTTGGTATTTGTTTATCATTAAATTTACACCTATTGCTCACTTTCCACGCAAAAATTCTGCTTATATTGAAGCAGTCACATGGTTTGTTTTGTCTGTCTCTCTGTCTAAATTGAGCAATGACGATGTTTCTGGGCATGTTTATACATGTTTGAGATCGGGACCATATTCACTCAACACTCTAAGATATTTAATTAATGTGGACTAAAATAATAATAATATGAATTCAATTAAATTATCAGAGACCTTTTGATTCTACAGTAACTTATAGACTGATAATATCACAGAAAGCCAAATTGAGCTTTCTTTCTTTCTTTCTTTCTTTCTTTCTTTCTTTCTTTCTTTCTTTCTTTTTACCCCAGAGATGCTTTAATGGCTTTCAAAGTTTCCATTACCTCTGGCCAACAATTCCATGTTAACACAAACTTGTGTTTGTTTGTTTATGTATGTGTGTGTTTGATGCAGGGAGTCCACGAATCTAAAGGTGTAACAGATGACTACCTGCGTCTGGAGTCTCTCATCCAGAAGGTGGTCTCTCCCTACCTCGGGACTCATGGGTTATATTCCAGAGATGGATCGACAAATATGCACTGCTCCTCCTGCTTGTTGGGTATGTGTGTATGTGTGTGTGTGTCCAATGGGAGAGCTTTTAAAGGTTACGAGTTCCATGTTCCTATGTTTATGTCTTTTCTTGTTCTTGAAGCTTTCTGTACTGTTATGTGGCATGTTTTTTAATTATAAAGTAATCATAATTAAAAAGTGATTAGGGTTCGAACCCTGCAGGGGTTTGTGGCGGTTTATTATTATATATTATCTTCTGCCGTGGCTCAAATTGCCGTGAGCTGGAATAAGCTAAAACCATGAAACTTGGCAAAATAAGTGGAAATGATGTGCATGTGCTTCCCATAAATATGAGCCCAATCGACCAGATAGTGGTGCTGTAATTAAGGCCCCAAAAAACGCAATTTTGGAAAGGCCACGACCCTCACACTATAAGTCCAATTGACTTGAAAGTTCAGCTCAATGTGCTCTACAAAAAAGCCTCTTGGACAATAAATAGTATAGTGAATAGAACTTTTTGGATTTTGACTGTATCAACCATAGACTGTATAAAAATAATGAACGTAGCCACCGTGATGTCACCCACTGGTTTGTGGACTTCTGTTTTTTTGTCATTTTGACCGTCGCCATCTTGGATTTTTGGAGCCAGAAGTGATGAGAAGTGACCATATTTGGATGAGAGGGTGGAGCTAGCCCTAACGCTATCTGCTAGCTTGGTTAGCATGGTGCATTTACAGTCTATAGGTTAACTGTGATAATGCTAATGCTAATTTTCGCTAGCGAGAAACGGGCTTAAAACCATTAAAACAAAATGTACTTACCGGAAACACTGAACAACCGAATCCTTAGTCTTTTAATACAACCGAATGCTGAACAAGACTTTTTTAGGCGATTAACTTTCATGAACTGAAAATACACTGAAACGACAGCTACGGCTACTCCTATACTCTGTAAATCTAGGGTTATGCCAATGGTTACGTTACCTAATCAACGCTGTCACTATGGTAGCGCGCCTTCAATCACAACGTAGCCACGCCCTAAAGCATACCCTGCTTTATCGTCAAATTTAAATTAAATGGGACCATAATTTAAAAAATGAACATCATGCTGTGTTGAAAAAGACTTGAAACTAGCGATTAAGACCATAAACTCGTTAGGAAACTGTTTACTGAGGTAATAAATCAAGTGAGAAGTAGGGTCATTTTCTCATAGACTAGCATACAATCGGACTTCTTTTTAGAGCCAGTGGAGTCGCCCCCTGATGGCCATTAGAGAGAATGCAGGTTTAAGGCACTTCCGCATTGGCTTCACTTTTCAGACCCGGAACTACCTGCTTGGTATCAACACTAAATTGGGTATGCAGCATTGTGGGACTGAGATACTGCCATCAACCAAAAAAATCTTCGCAAAGGTTGGGCCTTAGCAGAAATGGGCCATAACTCACTGACCATTTTTCCAAAGATCATAAATCTTGGTAGGTATCTTCAGAACGTGTGTGGTAATAAGTCTACCGAAGCATTTTGAGCCCAACTCATAGGGGGTGCTAAAAATGCTGAAAACATGTACCTCAAAACCCAGTAAACAGAGTTCCACCAGTTTTGTTGTGCATGCTCTTTGGGCGAGTATTAACCAAAATCTGGAGTGCCATATTGATTGGTGCAGGTGGCCGTGGCCTATCACATATTTGCTCATAACTCAAGATGCCTTTGAGCAATCCTGATTAAACTCACTGGAGTGATTGGTCTCACCTTTGTGAAGCCTGAAACCCGCTCGTTGTTGCATGCAGCTTTAATTTTGGCCGGTTCAGCTGCTTCCTTCTGTTCAGCGCAAAAAGGTTTGAACCTTCGAATTGCAGCTTGCAGCTATATTCTCTCTTTCCTTTTCCCTCTCTTTCACTCTCTTTAGAAAAGCGTTTGCAGCGCTCCTGGCCCTCCAAAGCAGGTAACCCCCCTGTGGCCAAGAACCCAGTGGTACGCTCTAAAAGCTACAACGTTCCCATGCTGACCCCTGTGGTGGAGTATGATGCGGACTCCTCCACGGGAGGAAATGCAGGCATCAGACGCCACTCGGTGTGTGAGATGACGTCCTGTGTGGAGGAGACCAGCTCTGTGGCCGGATCCACCGCCAGCGCCACCAATAACACCAGTAACACCAGCACATCCAGCCTCGCTAACCGCTCCCTGGCTTCCACAGCTTCTGCTACACTTTCAGGTAGAACTACACTGGAAACAAAGAGCATTAACAAAACACTGACAGCTGCAACTTTCAAGATAGCAAGAGGCTGTTCTCTCTGGAGGGGCAGATGTTTCAAATGAAGTGACGTTTAAATTTGGTTTAAAACTGAGTCCAAGAATGTCTAAGAAAAGTCTTTTACTTTTATACACCCTACAAAAATCTTCTAAATTTGAATCTTATCTCTGCACAAACATATGTTTTATCTTTCAGTGCTTGAATAATATTTCTGAAAAGTTTATCATTTCCTTTTAAATTAGTGCTTTAAACGTACTGATCATTCGTTTTAACTCTACAACTCTCCTTTACAGACACTGTGACCTCCAGCCAGGACCCCCAACCCAGAGACGCTGACAGTCACGCAGGTCTCCACCCCCTCCAGCCGCAGCATCACTCCCCCTGCATCCTCCCCGAGCCCTCCCCAGGCGAAGACACACACTGCACAGGCTCACTGGTGTTCGACTCCCCTTTGTCCTCCAGAGTGCTGGCTCCAGACACAAGCTCCGGTCCCAGCCCGTCATCCAGTCCAGAGATGATGATGGACCACACTCTGGAATCTTTGGACTCAGAGCCGGAGCACGATGGCATCTTTCTGGACTTCTCGAGACGCTGCTCTGGAGGATCGGTGCACAGCAGAGACAGCAACAGGCAGAGTGTGGCGTGAAACACAGAAACACACACGCATGCACATGTATGATGCGAGGACATGTGCACACAATGCTGAGCCAAGACTGACATTCCTCACACCCTGTGAGGTCTCTTGCTGTTTTCTAGGAACTCTAGATCATCAGAGATTTGTTCAAACTGTTTTATTTTTCTATGTGATGTGATCATCCTTCCACTATTTAAATCTGGCACAACATTTACACTTTTTGGAGTGCTCGGCTCTAGTTGAAAACAACACTGGCTTCTCTGGGAAGCTATTATCACACCAATCTCTTGTCTTACAAGCTAGATAAATTAATAAAGTTTGAGTAGACAACAGTGGTTGTGTCACAGATTTTGCAGTTTTAGAAGGAAGTTTTCCCTTTTTTCTGTGATGAATGAAAACTGGGAAAATAGAGTGCCAGTGGTGACGGCTGAAAAAAAAACTAAAAATATTTGACCTTTGTCAAATATTTCCTCAAGACCAGAGCTATTGAATAGCTCAAATTCAAACTTTTAAACTTTTCAAATGTCCACTTATATATATTATATATTGTTGCTTGAACCTCAACATATTTTATTAACTGAATAATTATTAAAATATTAATTTGATTTTTGTACTTTGTCTCCCATTGAACTGAAGTCTTAACCTGATGTTTTCTGCTTCTCTCCTACTTTCATTACTGATCAAAACCCTTTATTTATATTTTTAATCTCGACATCACAGTATCTACACTATATTGAAAGTGGCTTAAACTCCTAACAGGGCAGAGCGCTTCATGATTTATTTACAAGGTGTATTTCAAATTCTTTGCTTTTTGGCCAAAAGCTTCATCTACATAAGATCAGTAACAAATGTCATGTTGTATTGTTTTATGCTGCTTTGATGTTTGAGCAAACCCAGATTGCCTGCTACCATCAAAGTGAAAGCTAGTCCCAGTGCTAATTTGGTCCTCAGTCACATCAACGTTACTTTAGTTTAGTTTAGAGGTGTTTTTAAAAACTAATGTGGGTTAAAAATAAGTATTACAGAAAATATGATTGGAGTTACAGTTTTAGTTTCTTTAGATAAGATATGTGCTTAGAGGTAGTTATTGAAATAGCTTGAATTAGCTAATGATTAGCATTAAATGCTGATAAATTCTCTCGTTGCAGCTTGGCAATGAGATAACGCTTCTTGGAAATATTGTTTTGGCAGTGTTCGACTCCTTCCTCCCACTTCCTTTCAGTTCAAAATCATCGCTGAAATGTGAGTCATTCAGTGTCCTCTGTCAAGCAAATATGAGGAAAATGTTTTCAGTCAAAATCCATTGGAACTTGGTTGTGTTGACAAAGGCCTCCATGAGTATGGAACGCCTGCCTGCTGTCTGCTGCATCCACAGAACAACACTCTGAATTTCTTGTCATACAAATATGTTCCTCTTGTGTCTGTCCAAACAGTGACAAACATCTTTAATGCAAGTTTTCCTTGTTTACACAACTGTGAGAAAATCACATCCAGGCCTTAAACTCTTCCTGTTTCTGAATGAATGCAGCCTTTAAAGACATCTGCTGATGAATGAAATGAGATGCACTTTGTTTACTAGATACCAAATCATAAAGTTTTATTCTAAAAATAGTCGTAGACTTAAAAAGACTTTGAAGAATTGTAATAACATCCTGTCAAAACTGATTTTATGATATAAGCAGCACTAATATTTATATATTGTGTTTAGATATTACGTTCTATAAAACATTGTGGGTGAAAACCTTACAACTGTATTCACTTTACATGAACACAGCTTTGTTATAAAATCTCTCAACTGTAATTTAAATATAAATATTTGGGAAAATGTTGGTGCAGGTTCACAGTTTCAAATGCAAGTGAGAAAATTTTGCAGACACTGCCACCTTGTGTTATTCTTCACTGTGCAATGTGAGTGTGATATTTCTTACTTTCGAACATGCTGCAATAACACAGGGTAGCAAAAGAGAGGAGAAAGTGCAGCATTGCCCTTTAAAACTTTGTCAGGAGAGAGACAGCTGTGAGGCAGGGGGGGTAAATCTAACAAGAGCAGAATGGGGGACAACAGAAAGGTGTTATACTGCTTTAGAAAGGAGATACTTAGAGACTTAAACTGTTTTTTTTTTTTTTTTTTTTTTTTACATCTAAAGCAAAAGTAGTGAAGGACATTTAAAAATGGTGTGGCAGTTGTTTCAACAACCAGCTGGGTTTCCTGGACTTCCCATGTGGACAACAATCTGTGCTGCTGAATGAGGGCTGATCCTGGAGCAGGTCTGAATGATTTTTTTAGAAATTCTTTACTTGTCCTGCTCAGATCTGGCTTTGAACTTCTTTGTTGCACCAAACCAAAAGTCTTTCGTCCTTTAACTCTCAACTTGTTTGATGTGCGTTCATCGATTATCACATTAAGATTCTGCAGTAAAACCTTTTTTTTCTTTGATTTAATGGCCATTGACTTACTGAAGATGGACGAGACAGAAAAAGAATACCCATAACTACTATCTGGTTGCTTTGGATTTACTGTGATTACTGTTCTGTTTTCTACTATAAAATTGATTTTATTTTTTATTCAATCAGCAGCTGTGTAGTGTAAAAACTTATCAGCTATATTTACCATTTATATATTTACTTAGGAAGTGAAAGGGTTTTGATTATTCTCCTCTCTGGCACCCAACCTTTTCACTACTAACTCTTAATTACTCGTCATATGTCATAAGTCTTTATTTTAAAAAATGTTATGAGTCTTTTTCTTCCTGTAGACAATCAACAGCTGTTATAACTAACTGTAATGTCAGAAACTCTGCCCATTAAAAGTACAAGAGTAATTGAATCTTTTTGAAAAGACATCTGAACATGTGAGCTGTCAATATTACTTTACTGTGGTAATGAAATCACATAAGCATTGAGCAAAGTGATGTACAGTACTCATTTATTGTATTTTATATCTCCACAAGTAGCAAACACACCAGCCTACTGACATTATATGGTAGTATGTAGAGTGTGTACTCTGGCAGTGTGAACATTGTATTTTTTTTAACGGCACCACAGCTTCAAAGGCCAATAAAAATGCAGAATCAAAAGACCAGAAAATATTTTTATGCCCCATTTTCATTATTTAATGCAAAATCCCCACTGAATTGTTGCGGATTGAATCAAAATGCTGTCTACCACCTGGGGGCGCCAAAGATAGAAACTTCTAAATTCTTGGCTTGAATATTCCCCCAAATTGGATGTTTACCAGTTACATATTTGAAAGTACTGTTAGGAAGTTCAGCTCTAAATTGTTGACAGTAAAAAACAAGCAAAATGTAAAATAAAAATTACATTTAATGTGAAATTTAGTCACATGGATCAAATGTAAACAATTAGCCCCGTTTGGCCTTGTAGTTAAAATCAGGCTACTACAGTAAATGAGCTCAACATTGTGCTGCTGTCTATTCTTACATTCTGGCTGAAAAGATTCGTTTTTTTTTTTTCCTTTCACTTGAACAATCAAGTACTAAAATGATTCTACTGTTTCTCTCTAAGGCAAATTCTAAGGTGTGAAAATGAAAACGATCACACTGATAAGCAAAGAGAAAAAAAAACAAAAAAAAAAAAAACTTTTGTGCTGTGGTTTTCAGAGCATTAGAAACAAATGTCTGAAACAGGAACAATCCACAATATTTGCAGTGCATGAAGTTGAACCCAGCTCGACTTCTGCATGCAGCTGCAATTTCCTTTAGCCTACAGCGGTTGGGAGTTCATCTTATAGAAAACTAAAATAGATTTTCTTCTTACACTTCAGTGTCGCATGAAGTTGGCCCGAATACATTCAGAGTAAAATTGGATACCTTTTTGTATGGTGGCATTAGCCAGCACTAATCTTTAAAAGTCACTACTCTAAATAACTTTCTAATAGTTAAATCATTTTCTCTTTTCATATTACACCTCACAAGAAGTCCAACTGTGTGTGAACATACGGCTGCAAGACCATGACTGCAGTCTCCATCCAGCATGATGGTGAAGGTCTGTTACCTACATAAAAATCTCCACTCAAAGAGCGCTGGTTACCGTGGTAACAACAAGCACTTCTTGCTCCATGTGAGTGCAATTCAGATTTCTTCTAAGCAGTTGTTTTTAAACTTACTCCTCCGCTCCAGAACATTGTATCAGCCAGCTATCTTTTCTCCTCAGGGCTGAAAGGTTTCTAAAGCAGCATGTAAACCAAGAAAAGAAAAATGCTTTTGAAATGAATGTGCAGCAAAATGCAAATGATCACTTCACGGAGAAACAAAATAACTGCAGAAAATGTGTAATTATTTATAGCTGTTATGTTCTTCTTTGGGATCACAAAAAAAAAGCAGGAGAAGTTTGTCACCAGTGATTAATTTCTGTTTTAACGCTGATTAAAAAAAAAAAAAAACTAGTGAAATGATCAAAATCTTGACTTTTCAGCTGCACACTGTAACAGACTGTACAAACACTGGCCATACAGTATTAAGTGCTGATTTTGCCCTAAACAATTAACATATATTCTATTATGTAAAAATGTTTTTAGTTGCTTAACAGCTGCTGTAGGTGGTGCTGCCCGCTGTGATTATGGCAGGGCGAACATTCAGTATGTAAACAGTATCATAGAACATTTTCTTTTTTTCCATTGAAAGCTGAATGTGTATGCATTTCAAACAAGATGTTCTGAACTTTGTTACAGACACAAATCTAAAAATCAGCCCACAAAACAGCCACAGACAGGATCAGTCAAACACGTTTCCTCCATGTGAAGCTATAAGGCGAGACTCCCCGTGATGCAAGGTGAAGAAGGATTCCGGTTTCAGTCCTTTCTGTTCCAGGGCTTCTCGCAGACGCACTGGCGGCTCCAGGTAGTACTGGGTGAAGCGGGGACAGGAGGACGAGAGAGTTAAAGACTGTGTGTGCATGACCGTTGCCATACTTCAAAACAAGTTCATTTTAGCTCGGTGCCACCGTTTTTTTGGGGGTTTTTTTTGACTGTTCACGACAGGCTTTTGTCAGCTCGTCTCTTAAATTTCCAAGCGCGGCAGCGAGCCAGAGGGCTACATTAAGCCGTGTTCGCTGCAGAAATAGTCATGCAGCTTAACAAAACAATGAAACTTTTGTTTGGTTTGTGTTACCACAACATAATAGAGCGTCAAAGCACTTTTTTACCTCCCATAAAACTCTCTCTGGCTTTTATGTCTCCATCTCTGAAACCAGTGACGCACACAACTCTCTGAACTACTGGGATTTATAATACTGACCTGCGAACCACTGTTGTTTTAAACAGACATTTTTCTATCCAAATAACTACGTATTTGCTGCTACACACATACTGCACAGACACACTCCTACCTCATAGGCGAGGGCAAAGGTTCCCCAGTGAATAGCCACAGATTGTTTGGCCTGAAGGTCTTGGTGAATCTGAACAGCCTCCTCTGGGTCTACATGCTGCCCCTGCATCACATCCCTGAGAAACCAAAGAGTATTCTTACAAGTCTGCGTCTTGTGGATGGTCTTTTAAAAAGGTTCAGTGATAATTATAACACAATTTATACAGCATTAAGTATCTAAATTTGATAGTTTAGAAATTGCATTTCTGCTGGTTTATTTTTTAAGTGGGTGTAAATTTCATACAGTACCTGGGCAGGTAAGCTCCAATAGGAATTGCTGCGAGGTCAAAAGGTCCAAAGCGTCGCCCAATCTCCTGGAAAGATGGGCAGTAACCGGTATCACCAGCGAAGAAGAAGCGATGTTCTGGACCTAAAACAGACCAGCTGCCCCATAAAGACTGAGAGGAAAGAGGAGAAGAAGAACAATGTGTTTTTATGTAAAAGAATCTGCTTTAAACTCAATAAAAATAATTTAAAACTGCTGTTTTGTGCTTGATTGAAATTGATTGAAGTAAAGACTTATTTTATCACCAAGTTCTACAAGAAGTGGCTCAGCTATTAATGCTTTGAAGATTCATATGATGAATTTAACTTGACATTTTTATTGCAAAACATATTCTTTGATACTTTTATAACAGTTATCAACAGAATTGATCAAATAAATTCCATAAAAGTATGAATTAATACAGTCACAATCTTATCAATAATTAATGATTTGAATCGATTACCTTGTTATCGTCCAGCGCGGTGCGTTTGCTCCAGTGCTGAGAGGGTGTGCAGACAAATGTGACATCATCGTGACCCGGCACACAGTTCTCCTCCCACCAATCCAGCTCCATCACGTTCTCACAGCCCACCTTCACCAGCCAGTCCATCAATCCCAGGGGCACGAACCTACGAAACACACACACACCTGGACTTACTTAATATTAAAGTGGGATTTTTACCAACTAGCATCAAGAACACATTGGTTGTTGACTGCACATCTGCTATCTTTCACGCACCAGCGTAGCTCCCCTCCAAAGCGTGCGTTAAGGCTGGCCACAGATCCAGCATCCAGGTGATCATAATGAGAGTGACTAATGACGACAGCATCGATCCTGGGCAGCTGGGGGGAGGGAGAGGAAATAAGACGAGAGGTATGAAAGAAGCAGAGGCCTCAGTCAAATACTGTGACGGTGAGAAATCATTGCAATAATGAAAAATAAAAAAAAACCAAACCTGTTCCACAGTGCAGGGGGGCCCTCTGAACCTTTTGGGCCCCATGAACTGGAACGGTGAGGCCCTCTGGCTGAAAATGGGGTCTGTCAGAATGTTCAGCCCGTCCATTTCAACCAGAACTGTGGCGTGACCCAACCAGGTGACTCTCAGACCTGGACCGGAGTCAGAGAGGTCCGGGTTCTGGACAAAGTACGGTTCCATCACGGGGAGCTCGCTGTCTAGGACCTGCAGGTGGAGGACAGAGGGTGAAGGCAACACGGGAGGATGGGTTACAGGAAGAGACAGTGAAACAGACAGAGAAGGCAGTGAGAGATCGTATCAGAGAGGTCTAAATAAAAAAAAAACAAAACAAAACATAATCCCATAATCTCATCAGCATGGTTTTGTTGCTGCTTGCAGGATTTATCCTCAGTTTTAAAATGTTTTGCAATATCACAAGGCTGAGGTGGGATTCTGCTTTTTAAAATGGAATACACTGAAAAGCTCTGAAAGTTTTACTTCTGTCTGACCAGTATTTATGCATGTCATTTAAAAGGCTTCATCCTAACACACTGTTAGCACTGTGAGCTACCTTTCCATCATCAAACATTTGACCCATGACCTCTCTGGTTGTTGATTTTTTTTATTTTTTAACACCTATTCTTGTAAGTTTTTATACAACAAAACACCGTTCAGCAAATGCAGTTAATGGGTTAAATTCTTTTCTATTGCTGTGTGAAAGCAGCCTTTGAAGCCCGTTAAGCCGTTACTGAGCTCAGCAACGTTTCCACTGGGTGCTATAAATAGTGTGTGGGTTGTAAGTCGACAAAGGGCAACCTTTCTACCAGCAGAGGTAGGAAATATGACCTCTAATACTGATCACTATAAAGATAATACAAGTAACACCATATATATTATAGAAAATGTTACATTTAAAACAACATCCATGACCAATCTGGTTATAAATCATTTAGTAAAGCCCTGTTTTTTTGTTTTTTTTTGTAAGATAACCTCTAATAGTTACCCACCTCTTTACTAGTTGGTACATTGCTGTGATTTTTGTCCAACAACAGGAACCTGAGCAGGGTGGAGTAGGAAGGGAACCGCCATGTGGACCAGGGGTTGGTCCAGCGGCCATGTTTGTCTCGAGACGACTTGGTCACGTCCTCCTGCAATCAAGTTAATTACATTTTAGTCACATCTCAAGCTTGAAAATGTCTACTGTTTCTGTACATAGCAGGAAAAGGTGTATATGGAAATGAGGAGGTTTGAGGTGGAGGCTGATGGGGAGGTGTGTCTGTGTCTCAGGGAGAGGAGGGAGGTTTTAGGCTGCAGGATGTGTGATGGGGGAGGTTTTTTTTTTTTTTTTTTTTACCTCCAGCCGGTAGTCCAGGCGGAAGCTTTTGCGGGAGGAACGGGAGGAGCTGCTCTTCCTCGGGGTCTGCGCCTGAGGATCCGGCTCTCCACCCTCAGCCCCTCTCAGCACTCCACCATCCTGGAGAACACATACAAACACACATAACCACCAATCCTTAAGACATCCTGTTGTACCTTAAAGATTTAGCTGTAGCTGGTAAAATGCCACTTGTTTTTATGTGTTGCTGCTGACTGTTTCTGTCTGGATTCCTGAATATTATTTGCTGTCAAATAAACAAAGTTTGCAAGAAATGAGGAAATCAAATGTTATTTCATCATTCAGGGTGTTCATCTATTATTTCATCTTTTTCATGACAGGGGTTACCTGAAATTTTCAGCTCTTGGTATCAAATTTACAACCATATTTAGTCAGCTAGCAACCTCAGAAACACACGTCGCCTGACAAAGTTTGTTTAGGAACATGTATTTCACTGAAAAACTACATCTTGTCAACAAATAACAGTAAGTGGAGGAAAAGCCTGCGTTACCTCCACCAGGCCTTTTCTCTCCTCCAGCGCTGCTCTGTCTGAAGACGACGGCTTCTCCATAGGCTGACCACCACACCTAGCATGCACACAAAAACACACATTTAACTATAAAAGTGCTTCACAGTCAGTAAAAATCGCAGTTTTCTCCTGTTGACCCTTAAGGTGCTATCCTGAAGGAACTGGGGGTCACCTGCCTCGCTCAACGGCACACCAGAAGCTCCTGAGGACGGTGACAGCGTTACACATTCAACCTCACCCAGTTAAAAGCAGGCTGCAATCGCTGACCTTAACTCCACTGTGATGACAGCCGACGGTTAAACGGTACTAGTTTGCATATGAGGCAGAAAGAGGGATAATCAGACACAGATAACGATTAACTGCACTGTATTCAAATGAATCCGAAACAAACCTAGCAGCTAATATTACTCTCTTGTTGGCGGGGCAGATTAAGAAACAAGTTGCCTCCTGGGTGTGACATATAGACAGATATTCATGTAATGGTTGAGTTAACCAATCAATACCAACGTTAAAATCACTGACTCATATTGTTGCATCAGTGCAGTTACAGTGCAGCAGCTGGCTACTTCCTTTTTATATATATTATCTGCCTCAAACACGGTGGGGCAATGATTCTTTGACTATGAGTTGAGCCCTAAACTGAACAAGAGGCCCGCCCAGGATGATAACATATTTCCTCCATCTGCGGGAAGAGGCGCAAATATGAGAGTGAATTTGACATTGTAGTTTAGGGCTATGAAAAAAAAGACACCTACATTTAAATGGCGCACAAATTGATGTTGGCACCTACACACTCCTGTGCCAGCAAGCCTATTATAACAGCCCTTCTTTATCCTGCCATTATCCACAGCAATTACAGTGCAGGGCACACCCTTAATAACTGCTGTCCACTTTATGACTTCTTCACGCACTTACATTAACAAACACACTTGATGATGGCCTTCATTGCTATCAAATATTGATCATAATGGTCCCTTCATATGTATAAGAGCAATGTCTGACTACCGGGTGTACACGCTGTTGCATGACTGCTGCATGAAAGCCCACGGTGCATTTGCTGTCTTCAGGGGAACCCCATACATTGAAGTTATGGCGTGCTGATGATGCACTCAGCCTCATGAATGGACTTTTAACTGCACACTACACACGGACCCTGGGACAACAATGGAGCTCTGTGGTTTGACAACCAAAACAAAGATCTGTGTAAGCCAGCCAAGCGTGTCCTGATGTGGTCATACGAACAACAAAACGCCGCAGCCTGCAATCCGACTTTCTCTGGTGTGTAGTTCAATTAAAAGTGAGACAAGCTGTTTCAACACATGACACAATACACACGTTTAGCAAAAGCAATTGCAGATGATCACATTTTTGTAGCCAAGATTCCTCTCATGAAGTGTCTTTCAAGAGTGAACATGCTGTTGTCACACACTAGTCTAAACATGAATGAGTCTAGTCCCTGTGATAATGACTGCCACAACATATCATAAACAACTTAATACATCTACTATTTCCTGTTTACAATGTGTGCAGAGACACTGACAGACGGGAAAGGCAATGTTGTCAAACTGGCTACAACAGCGCCAATATTAATACTTACTGCAATACAATTCAAAGCACATTTAGGCAGAATACTAGCCTTGCAAAAATGTGCCCCTGTGGTAAAAAAATATAGTGATATAATATATTAAAATGTCACTGGACACAACAAGGCCACCACACACTCACTATCCGAGTACCACAAGCGTCGTTACAGGCTACAAAACAAACTATTTCCAGTCAACTTACCTGAAACGTGAACGCAGCAGAAGAGCACCGATTGTTTTCTTAGCGAGGAGACATCGTTATACGTGCGTTAGCCGTACGCTGCGTTAATGCGAGCTAGGTGACATTATCGGTAACTACACGGTTCACTGAGCATTTCCAACACCGTTTGCATCACTGTAAGGTGTCTTTTGGTCAGTGGCGACGGGAAACTTCAAAGACAAAAGTGAATGCTGCTGGTAAGGCGTCGTTCAGAGGTAAGATGTGGAGTTTTTAAACGCAGCCGGACGGTTGGGGATCATTAGTCGGTACCAGCTCTGTTTCTCTGACGTCGGTGCTAAACCCTCTGATCACGTGACCGCCGGAGAAACTCCCGCTATGACTGCAGCAGACCAAAGATATATAATGATGCTGTAGACCTAACTTTTAACCCTCAAGACTGTGTGGAAAATATTTATATTGGTGAAACTAACGTATTTAAATAAATTATAATTTATTGAAGGAGAAGTGCTCTAACAGAAATATTAGCAACACACTTAACTTAGTTGTGTTACTGTCCCATCATAGATGTTTCTGGTCCTTATTTAAAGGAGCAGTGTGTAGGATTTAAGGGGGTTTATTGGCAGAAATGGAATATAATATTCATAAGTATGTTTTAATTAGTGTATAATTACCTGAAAAAAGAATTGTTGTGTTTTTTCGTTACCTTAGATTGAGCCCTTTATATCTACATAGGCAAGGCCACAGGAAGCGCTGGGCTTTGAAGCCAATTTGACTTAGCGGCCAAACCCTGTAATTACAACGTCACGTGATGCTATCGGGCCCAAAAAACTTCTTCCCATAGACTTACATTGTTAAAGAGACGTCTGTAAATCAGCGGATGGATTTTTTTGAGCGTCACAACCCCCGTGAAATGACTCGTGTCACTAGCAGAATTTGACCCGTTTGGTCTGATCACATTTTGAAAGTCTAGAAGAGCCGCATGATTGAATTGTTTTATCCCCATCAAGTTAGCCGGAGGGCTAAACCAGAAGTTAGCGGTCTCGGCAGGTGGAAGTCTCTAGTGAGCATGCTCCATGGATGCACTGGGCCCATAGAGTGCGCAGTATGTTTTTGAGTAATTTTTTACATCGGGAAGTAGCTTTTTTGGCTTCATGCACCACTGAGCAACTTTCAAAAGAATGAACAGGCCCCGCCTCCAACACTGTATCCAGTTCTCTTTATTAATCCATGGAAGTGGGTTCTTTTCCACCATGTTGCACCGCCATATTTCTACAGTAGTCCATTTCTACTGTAGCCTACGGCCACGTTTGGAAGGGAAGGGAGAGGGGAGGGGTATTCAGTTGGTTGCAATCTGCAACCTCACTGCTAGATGCCACTAAATCCTACACACAGGTCCTTTAATGATATACAGTGGGAGAAAGCATGGAAAAGTTTGTGATAAATACTGTATCAATAACAAGTTTAAGGAATTGTCTTTCAAGATATTGCATAGAATTTATCCAGTAAAACATGTGTTAGAAAGATTCAAACTGGATATTGATTATAAGTGTGATTTTTGTGGACTAGAAAGAGTATTCCCCATCTATTTTTTCACTGTATATATACAAGAACTTTCTGGATTGATGGATTGTTTGGTCTATATGTCAGAAAATGGTGAAAAATGTCGATCACAGCCCAGGACACGACTTCAAATGTCTTGTTTTGGACCAACAGTGCAACCCAAAGATTTACTATCATAGAGGACTAAAGGAACCAGAAAATATTCACATTTGAAAAGCTGGAACCAGTGAACTTGGACAGTTTTATTTAAAAATGGCTCAAACCAATTAATCAGTTATCAAAATAGTTTTGATTAATCTTCTGCCGATGAAGTAATCGATTAATCGTTGCGTATATCTATTTATTAATACAAATATGACCCATTCCTCAACAGTTACTTGCAAATAAAATACAATGTGTAGCCTATCAATATTAATATTAAAAAGTTGATTAAAGTTTGATCCCATAAAATATAATGCAATTATAGATGATGACAATGCTTTAAAAATGTCATATTGACTTACATTGTTGACTAAAAACACCTCATACCAAATCTTTGCTTTCTTTTACTGCAAAAGTCCTTTTATAATTGAATGAGGACAAACTCATTTTTTGGCTCCACTTAAGATAACTAAGTTCAATTTGAATACTTTTAGAGATAATGTAACTGAGACAAGGTGTGAAATAACGGCTCAAACCCTGGACAAGCACTCCACAGTGTTCCTATGAGGACGTATGTGTCAAATTGTAAAACCTCTTTTTCCAGACTTACCTTGAATTCAGCCTCCTAAAGAAGGACAGCTGGAGGGATTTTAACCCTACATTCAGCCGCGCTGTATATTTGTTAAACTTGCAGCTACACGCCATTAACGACTGTTCAGGCGTACATAACAATGACTGCTTTCTATCTTGTTGTATCTGACCATGTTTGCGTCTGAAAAAGTATACAGAACAGCTGGAGGACACAAACTTCCATGTATGTACGAAGGGAAGTTATTCAATGTCTGAACTTCCTGCGAGCTGCCTTCATGGACTGTAGGAAATCTGACAATTTTTCCAGTTAGGCTTTCACGAAAAGTGTTAAACAACCTCTTTGCAAATGTACATGCTAAACGTTTCTAATCACTTAAAATGTATTTAAAAAGTAGACACCCAAAGCCACACATGGAATCAAACTTTTTTTGTGTGTGTAGAAAATATGGAGCTGCTTAACAGAAAACACACCATGCATCCATAGCATCTTTGCTTGAGCTAAAGTCTATGGTGGTGCATAGAGTTTTTGCACAAAGAACTTGTGAAATTATATTTCACAAGTCTATTGATTGCAACTGACTATGCCAAACTTCATGCCTACATGAACTAAGAGTAATCATGCAACCACTGCAACAGCTGATGGGTCATGAAACCCCTTTCTGCTTGTTTGAACCATTTCACACCCAGCGAGTTATTCAGTTTATGTGTGTATGGATTGTCAGAGTTAAAGGATGGATTGTACATACATGTCAGAGTCTGCTGTGCTTGATGCAAAAGGTCAGGGTTTAACCTGCTTTGCTCTAGCACACGATGTGATGTTGAACACATAATATAAAGCACCTGCTCTTAATGACACGACAATGTGACAGAACAGTTGGTGTGAATTCCCTGCCATACATGCAACTACTGTTCTCTGTGCAACACCTGTATTCCATCTTGTTTTATGAAAAAGCTTTCACAATTACAACAGAAAAACTCAAATACTGTAAACACAATTACTTTATGTAGAAAAGTGTAAGATCAGTAAAAAAAAAACAACAACAAATGAGCTATTCACATTCAGAACTGTTCACACAAATATCAGTGTTTCATCAGGCAGGTACAAATACTACGGGGATGTTTCACCGTTCCAGTAGAACATACTATAATTATACTGTAACCAAAATTATACAAAGACTTTTTGGCAATGGCTTCTCTAGAACACTGAATAAACAAATCACAACCAACTAATCCAGAAATGGTAGAGCAGAAAAGAGAGAGAGAAAAAAAAAAAAGACAACCAATCACAAAATCCTTGTTTGTCCTTGCCCCCGAAAGACAGCTGAGAACGCTTACAAAGTTCAGATTTTTATTTAATCAAGTCTTTTCTGGGTTATGCAATACTGAGATGAAATGATCACAAAAGCATGTTTTTTTTTTTTTAACTGTGGATGATGTCAGGAGCACAGAAAAATGCAGGCTGTGCCCTGGCGAATAATCACGTCCGTGTGTGTGTGTGTGTGTTGCGTGTGTGTTTGTCTGTCTCTCAGTGATCCTTGTGGTCTCCGTCCTCCTCCAGTTTCCTGATCTCTGCCTTCAGGTGGTTGATGTTTTCTCTGCTGGCTTTTAGTTTGTCTTTCAGCTCTGTGATCTCCTGGCTGGTTCTCTTCTTTGCTGCTTCCATTTTCTCCTTGGTCCTCTGCTCCAGTTCACTGACTGCAGAAACGGGAAGGTACGCACATGACCATGACTGCAGCGAATCATATTAAAAAGGAACAGTTTGGAGAAATACTCTTAGTTTTATTACTGCCAGACTATTTCTTGGCTGGGACCAGTTGCCAGGCAACCAGCGGAGCCAAGAAATAGTCAAACTTTTCCTTTGAGCAGTTTTCCCCTTTGTGTATACGTACACTCTGTCTCATGCTTGTATGCTCCCAGGGTGAGTTGTCTCGATGTGGTCAGTAGCTGCTGCATCATGGCTGTAGGATCCTGGAAGATCTGAGAATTAGAAAGAAAACACAGCAGTCAGGTAGATCTCTCTCACTCTTACAGTCTATTCACAGCCAGCATTCATTTAACACCATGGGGTTACGGGAGCTCCAGATGTGTGAAAACTCTGTGAAAAGCAACACTTGGGAACAATTACTGAGATGATAAGATGTAGCATGACGACAATCATACCATTTCATCATAGAATTCAGAGACAACTGTCTTCTTAGGCATGGCACTGGAGTCAGACTGGAACAGCTTCAACAGATGGTACAGAGTCACCTAACACACACACACACACACACACACACAAAGAAGTCCATAAGAATTAACAACACATTCAGGGAGGTAAACCAAATGTCAATACTTCTGTTTAGTATCTCAACACAGGAAAAAAGACAAAGATGCAGAGCGACTTGTTGGATATAAAGTCCAAAAGATGCCCTGCGTTACTCTCTTTCAGTACATAATGATACTGTGCATCACTGTAACATACTGCAAAAAAAAGCACACTATGAAGGATTTAGTGTGGAGCTGGAACAGTTTCATAATATGTGTGTTTACTAGTGGCAGCTCTCACCGGTCTCTCATTGGGATCAATGAAGAAGATCTTGACGATGATCTCAAACTCTCCCCAGCCTGTCTCTGTTATCTCGTAGGGAGGCTTGGTCACCACTAGAAGAAACACAGACAGATGAACAAACTGTGAATATGTCACATTGAAGCGAGGTAAAACTCCATGACAGGTACACCTGCCTATATGGAGGTATTGCGACACTCAACTCATGTTTTCTGTTTAGTTACACTCCATTTTACATTATATAGTACAATCAACAACAACAAAAAGTTTCAGGCACTTTTCCTCATCCCATACTTGAAACATAAAGGTCTCCTCACCTCTCAGTGGGTTACCGTAGCTCTCATGTAGCTTGAACTGGATCTTCTTCACATAAGCAGACATATCCTGGAAGAACAATATAATACATTTGTATACAAGTTAATGATAATCTAGTGTCTTGTAAACGCATACGGGCTGGGCACCGTATTGTTGTTGCTATTTAGATGTCCAACCTCATTTCTGTAAGGCTTCACATAGACAGACCACTGGTGTGTGTGTCCATCCTCCTCCCTCTTCTTCCCAAAATATCGGGCAACATTTCCGAACACAATAGGCTTCACAATTGTCACTCCCTGCAGCCAACAGAGGAAACACAAAGAATTACAATAATTAGTATCAAACCACTACTAAATACAAGACTGGGGAGACAAAAAATATATACATTTAAACGCCTCAACTCCGAGGGAATATTTAAAGTACTCTAATGCTAACGTTACCTTAACTCTCCCCCCGGAATCTGGACCAAATTCAGTCATCTTTTTGAACATAGTACAGCAAAAGGAGCGTTAAGTTGGTCCCGTGGATCTATCTAAATAGGTCTTCTTCCACTGTGTGTTTCCACATCTAATAAACCTGCCATTCAAACATTAAAAGTCCGCTTTCTACAGCTAGCGGGTTCATTTTGAAAACGGCAGGCTAACCAATGCCGGAAGTGCAACGTTTTTACTTGTTCGGTACATGTAAGACTTCCAGACACAAGGTTCCGGCCAAAGGAGGGAATAACAACAGCTGTGTTACATACGACGACTATAAAAATATTCATTCCAAGAATTGTCCATACAAACTACAAAAGTTTAGCTTAAAATCTGACACAAATTGTACCCATCTTCAGTAAAACCCCTGTATAGTTGTGTTTTAACACAAGTTAACGCCGTGCATTTGTAATTATGGTCAGTTGGAAACATCTTCCATATTCACCTCCCTCATAAGTGAATATACTAAATAATGTGGCTGTAACTTATCAGCCATAAGGCAAGCATGATCAGTGTTTAGTTTTAGTCCAGAGGCTTACAACCATTTAAAAGAAACGTAGTTAATATGCCTCAATTAAGCTACCTACGTAAATTCTTTTAACTCGTCGTTTCTCTTAATAGTATTTGGCATTAAGTGAATTTTACACACAAAGAACTACAGTAAATGTTCAGTAAATTTCTGCATGTCTATTTTACATTTTGGAGAGTTTCTCTAT
Source organism: Scomberomorus guttatus (assembly GCA_038419695.1). Classification (NCBI taxonomy): domain Eukaryota; kingdom Metazoa; phylum Chordata; class Actinopteri; order Scombriformes; family Scombridae; genus Scomberomorus; species Scomberomorus guttatus. Next base: position 10,846,195 of record CM076466.1, on the reverse strand, counting down.
CCACCTCTATTAAACCTTTCAACATTAGAAAACATGTAGATCAAAAGAACTAATTTACATGAACTGGCTTCAAGTAATTAATGTTATTCATTTACCTGATATCCACTCTAAAGACCAATTGCACGCATTACGTATAAAGGAAAGCCATAAAACCAAACTGAATTTAAAAATGTTTTTATTTTTGGAGACCAAAAATGTTTGTTTGTTTTGGCTGTGTGCCTTTCTCTTATCAGCACAAAACATTGCAGCATTATTACAGGAGAAGTCCTGACTGGGAATAAATAAAAATTAGCTCATGAATCTTTTAAAAACAGGTCACATTTATATGATACCAACAAGAGCATTAATTACTTTACTATACGACTACACTATAGTCGTATAGCCCTGTGCTGCTTGTCCCTGCTTCCAGTGTGCACAACTGTACTTATCAATTATATTCAAAGACAGAAAATAAATAAATAAAATAATCTGTTATGTTTTTCCCATGTTAAATTTACCAACAAAGATTTGGGTTGAACTGGCTTAAATTTAAAAAAAAAAAAAAAAAAAAGTTCAGGTAATGATTAGTAAAAACACAGGCTATCATTAGACTATTCAAGTAAAATAATAGTGACAGTTCCTGTGTGCGGTTAAGTGTTGCTCTAGCTTGATGCCAGACTTCCTCTGGACTGGACTCTTTCTTCTGCTGCAGTGCATGTAGACCTGAAAACACTTACCTTCATGACTGTGGAGAGAAGTCAGCACAAAGCAACTACAAAGTCACACATACATTTGTTTAGCCAGCTAACAATTTTAAGTGAAAGCCCTGCACACTTGTTCCTATTCTGGCTGATTTGAACTCTGCTCATGGTGATTTTGGGTGGAGGCGTACTGTATGTTTGGAGTTTGCTGAGGTCACCAAATTCATTATTGTGAAATTTTCTTACAGTAGTAAGTCATTGCGCCTTCATAGGTGCAAAAGAAGAGGGGAACTTCAAACAAGCATGAAACAGAGGTCCAATCAGCCAAAATATTTTTTTTTAAAAACAATTTAAGGAATTGTTAAAGAGATTCAAGAGTTAGGGTGTAGCTTAAGCGCCATATGGTCACTTTTTTTGCACATTTTCTCAATTATCAATTTGTTTCATTACTCTTTTACAGAGTTGGTAAAAAATGATCCAGCATTTGTAAACATAAAACACTCTTCTTAAAGTATACTGTTAGAAGAATACAGTTCAAGGGCATCATGGGGGTTTTGAAAATGTTATAATCTGTTCAGAGGCTTTTACCACTGAGCCATTGCTTTGTGGGCAGTAATAGTTCAGTGATTCTTGTACAACGAGGTCCGCAATGTCCACATATATCAAATACCTTCTGAGATGAAATATTTCAGGGGATGAACATGGAGATTTGACCTGACATAACTGATCAAAAAAAAAAAACAAAAAAAAAAAACAAGACAAACATGCATCTTGAGAGGTAAACTCAAAAATCAGCTCAAAATATATTTTTCCAACATTTTCTGTTAAAAATATCAACATAGAGGGTGATTATTAAATTTAATCAATAAAAGGAGGCATTGTGGACAAACAAATCAGGACGAGTAACCAGGTGATATCAGTGTTAGCGTTTTTGGTCTTTGTTGCATTCAAACAGGATAACAATGTTAGATTTCAATCTTATTTGACGCTTTTGTTTCAATCATTTTGACTATTTTGATCTGAGAGAGTAAAAAACATGTAACTCTGCTTATTTTCCATACGTATCATCTTGAGACAAAGTGTTGACAATCACATTCTTTACCAACAAAAATGCAACATGATGGGTAGTGTAAAAAAAACAGACATGTTGCATGGCATTTGACAGGGTTAGTGTCACGGTTACAAATTGCATATGAATAACCAGTTGAATCTTTATGTGATGATCAACAGTTAATTCATGATGTGATCTATACGGTGCATTAAAAACAAAGACATGTTTTGTGTGGAACATGGGAGCAAATTTTTTTTTTTTTTTTAACAACTACTTTACTCGGATTTACAAATTTCCAACAAATGGAATTCACCGATATTTGAAAGAACCAATTTCATGCGAGCTGTAACTGCAATGGCTGAGTGAACATGGACTGTTTAAGCTAATAACGAACGTATCCCACATCAACAAAACAAAAAAAGATGTCAAAGACAATTTGGGCTGGAAATGGTGGCGGCTATTCAGTGCAAATACATGCAGATCAAACATCAAAAACCAAAGCATGATTTGGTATTTTTTTGGTTTACTGTGTGCTGCATATAGACTTTCAAACTGCTCAACGTCTATAAAGGTTCTCATCCACCAATCAGCACATTACAAAACAGTACAACTTATTTGTCTTACCTTGTAAAAGATTGTATCCATTTGAGAAAAGGAAGAAAATAAAAAAGGTACTAAATAACACATCTACTTCTAAAACATCTAAAAAAACACAAAGCCACTCACCCATAAAAAGCTAAAAAGCATCTAAAAGTAGATCAATTCAATATGAAAAACATTTTGCAGTCCAAAATATACATTTAATATAAATGAGCCAACCATATAGAGGAATTCACCAAATGCAGAGTGTACCTCAGTAAACATTTTTTATTACAACACCATCTAATTTTTAATCAAAAGCAGAGACATTTACAAACATACTAACCATGAAAAGAACAAATGAGAGGGAGGGGTGGGGAGAAAACATCAAACATGTACCCTATAAAAACTGGTCTCTAAACTGAATGAACACAGTACGGCGAGCCAAGGAAAAAAAGAAAAAAATATGTAATGTTTGTGTCCTCTATTTGGGGGTCGTGCGGGCCATTTTATTGTTTGTTTGCGGAAAAAAAAAGCATCACACATACTCATCTTCATGTCAAATAAAACATAAAAATAAAAGAGCTGGTTGGAAAGTTTCTTTTTTCCTTTCATCTTTAGTTACCATGAGTATAAGCTGCTTGGATAACATAGCCTTACACAGGTCAGGGTCTTCCATCCACTGCTCTTAGTCAGGCAGACAAGATGAACAGACAGAGAGAAGGATGGGTGGAGAAGGAGAGGAGAGATGGAGGGGTGGAGGAAGAGGTGGCGGCTGTGGTTGTAATCCTGTCCGGTCATGCAGGGTGGGGAGGTGGTGGCGCACTGAAGTCCTTCCTCCTTTTCCTTCCATCCATCCTTGATCCTTGTTAGCTGAAAGGTGTCAAAACGAAGGGTGGAGTTTGGTTTCGAGGCAGCCCAACAGTGAACACTCCCTCCCCCTCACCATTAAACCTCTAGACTACACATACATAGTCAAACCAGGGCTGGGGTCAATTCACCATCACTTTGAGCCACAAGATTAGAGGTCGGCCAAATCCAACTAGGGAACGCTGTGTGGTGACAAGAGGGGTGAGATCAGGAAAACTTAAAAAACAAAAAAAAAAAACGGACAGAAAACTGAAAAACCAGGCGCATAAATGACTTTTTTTTTTAGGATACTTGTCTGTTTAGAGGCTCAGTTGATTGTGTATTGTCCCCAACCCCAGAACAGACACATAGAAACATGTCATGCAAACTTGAACAGGAAATATCCAAGAAGCAAAAGTGAAATCTATCAGTATGTACACACAACAAAAATACACCAATATTCAGGTGAGTCTATGCCTAGATGCAATTTATCACTGTTGCAGAGACATGGATTTTGAACTGTTCATACAGTACGTATGTGGAGTAAATTCATCTACTGATGCAATTACAATATGCTTTCTCATGAGGGCAAACAGGGAATGTCATCCATGTGGATATCTAAACATTGTGGATTTGTGTGATTTGCACAATTTATGAAATTTACTGGGAAAGAGGTCAAATATGATTTGGAGAATGAAAATATGACAGACTGAATCTGTGTTTACATTAGCCAAGAAAAACATCTATAAATCTGACCAAAAAAAATGTATTTATGTGTGAGGGTGACAATTGTTAGGATGTAACTTTCCACTCAAAAGTCTTTGAGGTCTTTTAAATGTATACTTTAAAAAAATTCTAAGTTCTCTGGCTTTTTATTGTTGACCCACAGGTCATTGGCAGTTTTATTTTGACTTACTTAACTAACCTATTTTAATATTTTTTTCCTAGTGTTAGACCCTGTTCACACCTGGCATTACAACAGATGTGAATGACTCAAGATGCATGAGGATGCAGTGAGATCCGATCGCTCAGACCACGTTCGGAGGTGGTCTGGGCCACATTCTTTTAGCAGTGTGTATGTGAATTTGTCCTGGGCCACACTGAAGTACCGCCTACTCAACTGACGTCCTCTGTGTAAGCAGAAGTACAAACTCATTCGGGGGGGGGGGGGGGGGGGGGATAGCTGGTCCATCTTAAAGGTCAGTCTACCTTAACGCCGCCAGCCTCACCGTCACACACCCGCTCACTCCCACCTTAAAGCTGAAATTATATCGAAATTATATACGCGTACGTGAGGGTCCACATGACGTAAATTTCATCATCAGAGGGTGTATGTGTAGACTCTGTGCGGACATCCGCGTACCTCCAATTTGTTGGGACTGTGTGGTCACAAAGCTGTCTTCCCGTAGACGCCGATTTACTGTGCATGTGTGGAACGCGTTCTGCAAGCGGACTCCAGAAAATAGTATAAATGTGTACGTGTCCGCTCGGGAGTATACCTGTGGCTTAAGGTGGACTGACCTTTAAGGTGGACCAGTTATTCTCATTTAGTGACAATCTCAGCCACCCCTAAACAGATCACAGAAACGTTGGCTACTGAGTCTAGACAAACAGAAATGATGTATGTGTTTATTTGAATATAGAGCGGGGAAGTGAGACACGTGGAGACGCATTCTAATGCAGGCGCAGCTAAGACGCAGGTGTGAACTGACGTACGTGGAGCTGTCCACTTGTAATGCCAGGTGTGAACAGGGCCTTAGTCACTCCTCACAACCCCAGCAAAATGGACCCTATATTTGTCATTCAGCAACTTCAAGAACACCTTGTTCATATTTTCTCTTACAACCAACTGGTAATGGTAGGCATGAAACACTGAAAACTAAAAAAACACTGACAAATACCATAGAAACAGTCCATGATTGGTTGTGACACAACCAATTAGTTTTCAGGGAATTAGGGCATATAGGAGTAATAGACACACAAAAGGACAAAAAGCTGTATATCAAAACACAAAACTACAAAGAGAAAGGCACGCATCTGACTCACACACAGAAGGTGATACTTTTCCACAACCACCCATTTGGTTGCAAAAGCAGATCATTTTTTGTGACATATAACTGAAAAAAATAATGTAAATGTGATTTAGTATGCGGTCTGGTAAACCCAACCCCAGTGAAAAAGCAATATTTTGTACTCACTGAGGAAGTCCAGCACAGGTAACTGGCTAATTAGACTGCTAACAACAGTCCCTTGGCCCAAGTAAGTTCCTCCCCATTTAAAAACTACTCACAAAAGAAAAGTTTCAGCAGAAATTAAAACAGTTCTGATACAGAAAGTCATGTCAATTATATAGGTATTCCTATTATTTTTATATCAAATTTATGAAGCTTTTATGGTTTGATTTAACTGGCTTTATATGGTGCAGAAATGCCAATTAGAACTGTCTACACTACAAGCACCGGGTCAAATGAGTACAGGTGATTTTACATGGCTCAGAGGTTCAAATGCATACTGAAACTCGAAAGGTTTTTGTTTTACATGGTGCATGGCGGCAGACAAAAACAGCCGAAAATAACATTTTATACAACACAGTCGTCAAACTCTGGTGTTCCTTTTCACACTATTGTTTAAATGGACTATAACATCGAGTACAAGTGGGAATGGGCAATACTGAACGTTAGTCAATGGTCAAATTACATCCAGATATCAGACTAATAAATCATTTGCCGTATTAAAAATATGCCATATTGTTTAACCTAGGGTTCATTATAGAATAAAGTTCATAGAAAACATTAAAGTGTGCAGCAGTGTGTCAGCCAATACAGCATGCAAATGAAACAGGTCAAAGCCAAACCAGGGTCAAACAGTCCATGAAATACTCTGACCTCTAACAAAAAAAGTACTCCACACAAAAGCCTGAGATGTGTTACTTACCATTTAACAATTCCTCCCTTACAGATTATATTTGGATATTGTAGCAGGCTTGTCATCACAATGTCTTCAGAGAGGCTTTTGGGCTCAGTCCGAAAATAGTTAACTGATGCAGGCGGTGCGGAAAGTCTACACCTTTACAATTCCACCCACTGTGAAAACTACTTTAGTTCAACATTATCTGGGATTATAACATTATCTAAGTAACCTTAAATTCCTTTAGAGGAGCCAAATTAAGTCAAGAAATGTCATTTTTCGTTAATTTGACACCATGCCCATCTCTCCCAGTCACAAATATATATTTTATTTTCACCCTGTGGGGTATCGATGCTTATTGCTGACCTTAATGTGAAACCTGTTTGACCCTGGTTTGACATGAGCAAATAGTATGCTTGTTTGAAAAGGACATCAGCGATTTAACCCCCAGCACACATACACCTACAGACAGACTGAAGAAATCATAAAACGTCATTTCTGCCTGGTACAAACTCTGCACCCCACCATGGCTGTATGAACCAATAAAACAGTGTTAAAGCACATCTGTGGACACAACAAATATCTATTCTACCATCAGGAATAAAAGCAGTATTTTTGGCAATCAGGTCTCAATTGTTTTTCTGATGAACAAACTCTTTTATATCAGACTGACAGATTTTTGGACATGGACAAATGGAAAATGGACATATTTGGCCTTATTACATGAACATTTTTGCCCACTTCCTTTTGTTATTTTCATTTATACTGCAAAAAACACTTTTGCAAAAATATACTCAACAATCTACATCTACATATTATCAAAAGATGTTAGGCCTTGTGTCCACTGGGGATCTCTCATATACCGGAGATTAAACATACATTTGAGAAGATGTATTACTATTGAAAATTGAGTGCTCTTACAAGAATTCAGTTTTTTTTTAATTTAGCTTCTACAACTGCGGAAATGTACAAATGCTATACTGTAAGCACATGGTAACCTAAAACACTATATACTTCCTATTAAAAAACTAGGAAGCGCAATCTCTTGCAAAGAGGTTCCCGGTGGACACAAAGTCTCATTGTTCAGTCCAACTATTGCGTAGGAATTGCAGAATTGGGTGGAAAAAAGTTTAAATTTAACTAGCACTGACAGCTAGAGAGTAGCATAATTCTACACTATTCACATCACATGACAGGTTACTAAGACAGTCACTGGGTTACATTCTTTTGGCATGGTTCGACCTGTCTTCACAGTTCAGCAACTCCATAAGCAAAGACAACACCCCAGGTAATATTCCTCAGTATGAAGCAAGCAAGAACATGGGAAGAAAAGGAGATACTTAGGAAAAGTGCATGTATACATAATTTGATGTATAGAACATATTTTTGCTCTGTGAGCTCAACTGGATTAAGATACTGTGGTAGACAAGAGAGGGAGGCTTACGTCTAAAACCTCATTTAAAATTATGACAAATATTATTTGGGGTTATGCACCACTGTACAGAGATGCTGAAGGGCAAAAGTAAGCTACAAGGTGGATGTGAGGAGGCGGGTCTGCGCTATAAGAACTAGTTTATACAGAACATCTCAGTGCTTTGGCAGTAAAGGACCATCAGAACAACACACAAAAACGTTCAAAACCGATATTTCAACTGCAGTTCCAAAAAATTGACAATATTTATGTTGTTCAACACGCAAGTGACGCAGTGGAAGACAGCACCTTCACACAAAGATTACAAAGTGATTTGTGAAACCCTGGCACCGAGAATCCATGACCAACACCAGCAAGTCTCAGGAATTTAGTCTAAAAAGGATTATACTACAATAATTTACAACCGACAATATGGTACCTACATCAATTATATACAAACTAACTGTCAAATTAATTCAGATAATGTAATCTATAACTCATCCATAACATCCAAAAGCTAGCAGGGACACATGGGGCTTTCACAATGCTATGAGCCAAGTTATTCAGAAATACTTGATCTTTTGCCAAACTAGGGTCAATTTATCACTTAAAAATCAACCCTGCAGCTTATTTTTTACATTAATTCATAAGATACACATATGATAAGCACATAAAACTTCCTGTAGCATATAACAATTGTTATAACATAAATTGGCTGCATTAAAACAAATTATTACGAGTTTCTGTAAACATTTAATGTTATTTACAAGGTCTCACAGATAAAATTTGGGTTTCTTTGGAATGCTTTTAGTTTTATTGTGTCAGAAACCTCCACTTAAAAAAAATGAAATGATGGCCTGGTGACAGGCACAAAAGCTTGGGAACCGGAAAACACTGATATTCTGATTCTAGCTTTCAATTTACATACTTTCTATTTCTATGTTTACATGTAAGTTACTCTTGCCAATAACATACAAGTAAGATACTGAAAGTAACTATGCATGAATCCTTAATGTGAAGCAATTTTGAAAATCAAAAAATTACAAACAATATATATCGATTCAATGCCACAAATCAAATCGGGGCAGAGCATCAAACCTGTTTTTCCCCTGACCTTTGCCTCTAACCATCTATGTGACATGATTATGTGACTTAATGGCATCAGCGTTTGGACACCACGCACATATCCTGGTTGTCAAAACATGTTATCAAATAACATTTGCATGAATATTTTTCAAACGTCACCCCAATGCCTTAAATTGAGGTGTAATGACTGCAAAGTGAGCAACACTTTGCTATAAAACACTCGACATAAAAATACAATGTCAGGAATGTTACTGACATGCACGATGCAAATATAGCACAATCACATTGTCAAAATGTTTGTGTCCAAAAATCATCTGATGCTGACACCGTTTTAAAAATGTTCCATTTCTTAACAATATTACATGACAATGATAAATGTTCCACTTTCAAATTGAAATGGTAGCATGTATACAACATTGCTTTTTCATAAACTGTTGCTCTACTATTGACATGTATATATTGCCATATATTTTCTCAAAATACAATCCAATTTGGGGGGGAAAACAAAAAACAAAAAACAGACCACGCATTACAACAAAATGCTAAATCTGTACTAAATACTGTAAAAAATGTTGGAAAATACTTTGACATCTGTGAACCTACCAATCACTCAAGGAACCAGTATTTCAAACCAACTCAGTCTCAATACATTTCAATAATCTGTAAACTCAAACATTCAATCTAGAAAAATATTCAACTTTTGGTCCACTGGCCATAGTTGCTGGTAAAATTCAAAATTCAGATAATTTTTACGAGCCAAACAGATAAGAAAAGATGTTGTTTATGTAGATTATCTGAAGAAATGGTGCAAAACTTTACCCACCACAGCCAAACATGTACCAGCATCAGGTTGGTGCTGCTCGCTTTCCTCACATAACAGTTTCTCTGTTAGATTATTCATTCAGTTTTAACTATTATATTCTGAATTTAACTGAATTTATTCAGCCGAACACACAAAGTGGCTGCTGAATTTTGTAATTTACTAGCCTCAAATGCCTGTAGACCAAAAAATAACAATGCATCCATGAAGTCAATTTCCAGTGACTATCAGTGTATTTTCAGATTTTGGGAGAGTTACTATTAAAAAAAAAAAAAACCAAAGCACAGATTCAACTCTTACAAACAAATGTGTATTACACACATTTTCCTGAGACACAACTTACACAATAATACACCTGTGATCACTAATTATGAAATTTGAAGGAAAGAACACTTACCTCACACCTACCTGAAACCAAAGAACTGAGTTTTAAAAAGGGTTTTTTTCTTGCTTACCTCTTCTCTCCACATCCTCCTCATGATTTCAAAAGGTTTAAAAATATTTCAAAGCCTTTTATGGTCAACAGTTTTTTCTATGTGACTGTCATGAGGACAGGATCCTTGATTTTTTTGTTATTCTGGATGATATTTTTGCACACCCTCTGTAGATAAAATATGACTGAAGCAATTTTGGGCTATGAGCTTAACAGCCTATGAATCCAACGCAGAAGAGAAAAGGTGAGCAATCAAAAAAGGACTTTTTAAAACTCAACACTGGTGTTCTCTTCTCTTGCCATGTAGTTTAGGCGAGCTGAGCCAGCTCAGTCCACTTTCAGACAAATGTACTGATGAAGAAGACACAGACAGCTTATGACAGAAGAACGTAACAAGGGAGAAGTTGTACCCACCTCCCCTCTCGCCTAGCGGTGTCTGTACTCCCTCTCCCTCTCTCTTTCCCGGTCTCGGTCCCTGTCCCTCTCGCGATGGCGGTCCCGTTCCCGGCTGCGTTCTCGGTAATAGTCCTCATGCCGGTCCCGACTGCGGGACTTGTGGCGTCTGCTCTTTTCCCTTGAGCGACTGTGGTCACGTTCCCTGGAACGCTCTCGCCTAGCAGACACAAAGAGAAACATCAATGGACTGTGTACCAGGGTTTAAAAAGTTACAAAAGTAGTATTATCAAGTGCCAAATTCTCAATTTTAAAGCATCTTCCACTCCGCCTCCACTCCTCCCAACACATGCCAGTCCATATCCCTTTTACTGTTTGTCAACTATAGAGAGTAGTAGTAATTTTCAAAAGATCTTCTGTTTGACAAGTAGTTGTACATGTCTTTTTAGTATAGCCCAGCTTCACTGTCATGTTTAATGGCAACTCAACTACATTCAGTGTTTACCTGGAGGCAGAGCCGTAGCTTTTTGATTCGATGCCGTGAAGACAGTCCTGCAAAGAACTGATGAGGACCTTGCAGCGGTCGTCTGCTGACACTTTGGACTGCTTAATCAGACTGATGGCCGTCACCAAGGTCTCTATAGCACTGCCATAGTCAGCTAGACACAAAAAGAGAACACAGAATTGTTTAATGTTGGGTCCCAGTTATTGTCTTGTTGACGCAACATCTGAGCAAACGCCCACAATACGCATGCAGTTGTGTGGTATGTATCTGGAATTTACTATGTGTTACCTGCACTGGCGTCAGACACAGCTCTAGATATGGCGCTGGAGGAGATGGCTCTGTTCCTGTTCATGATCTCCTCAAACTCTGCCTCGCTCAGAGGGGTCCGTGACGCCTCCATCTCCCTATAAATACATACACACACAGGTTATGTCACAAATAATGTCCGGGAAGACTCAGCAAGTTACAGCCAGGATCTATTTTGTCAAGTGTAATAAATTCATTTCCAGAGAGTGAAAATAGATACGAGTTCCGAGTATCTGTAATCTTGGCAACCAGTGCAAATTATCTTCAACAAAACAACTCTGAACTGCAGGTTGCAGGTCTAAAGGCTGCAGCACGATACTATGCTCATAATTCTACTGCTTAATACTGTAGATTGAGCAATATTTGTATAGTTGACTGATAACGTTACGCTGTTACTGTATCAATTATTTGTTCCACCACCAATCCTCACCGGCCTCCGGGACCGTAGTCTCCTCTCTCATAGGGTGGAGGGCGTCCGTATGGGTCGTTTGGTCCTGGGGGTCCTCGGCTGTCGTTGGGGGGCATGCTGTTGTTGCCAGGTGGAGGGAAGAAGGCAGGGTTGACATGGGGTGCTGGTGGCGGTCCACCTGGTGGGGGACCTGGCATGTGAGGAGGTGGAGCCAAAGCCATGGGGGGCCCAATGGGGCCTGGGGGACGAGGAGGGAATGGTCCTGGGGGTGGGGGGCCCTGTTGGGGGGGTGGGGGGCCGGGGGGAGGGCCGTAACCTGGAGGAGGGGGGCCTGGGGGCAGGGGTCCCATTGGTGGCTGGCCAAACTGACCAGGGAAGAGAACAGGAGGAGGAGGCCTGTCGCCGCGATTTGGAGGACCAGCAAGGGGAGGGGGAAGACCCTGGCCAGGAGGTGGAGGTCCTGGAGGGCCGGGGGGACCAGGTGGACCGGGAGGGGGACGTGGGGGACCCTGCATTCCACCTAAAAGACAACACAAGAGACAAAACAGAAGAATGCATGAAACATAAGGCCTAATGAATTCTTTTTTTTTTATGTTGTAGTAGGTAGGGCTCCCCCCAACACTTCTGAGTATGATGGAGAAAGTAAGTGTGCTTGTAAAAATGATGCAGAGGACCTTTTCTACTGACGTAATTAAAAAAAACAAAAAAAAAAAAAAAAAACATCAGCCCTGCTGATTTATTAGCCTGGCTCTAAATTTGGTGTCTTGTAATATCCTGTATCTTTCGTGGTTTCCCTTCATATGTAGATACCCTTAGGTACCGATTAAGGCAGTTCAAAGCAGATACGATGACACAGACAGATAAGGAAGAGCAGCCATAGCTACAGGAAACAACACATGTCAAAAAGGCCAACAAATAATGCTGCAAATGAAATCAGAAGGCAACCAAACAGATGGGGTGCTGGCTTTTATCAAGTCTGCTTTGTTTCAATCTGAGTTTCTCCCAATTAGTTCTGCATTCTTTTTCCACAGCACTGAATGGGAAAAAACGCACTGCTGCAAGTTGCCAAGGGCACCAATAGTTCAGCATGACATGTATTTGATATTGTATATATCAGCAAATAATTTAGCAAAAAGTTACCCCATGTAAGATTACTGCGACATTACACAAGCTTAGAGAATTGAGGAGCATAACAGCTACAGCAGCACTGTGTATTCTGATGAATAGGAGGACTTGATGAATACAAGTGTAAAAGGCTTTTTCTATTTGCCATTAGGCAGTATGAATATGATTGAATAGGTAGAAAGCAATGTGGTCTTTAAGAAACTTGCTGTGTGCTTCTGCCCCTTCAGTCTTCTTTAGCACATCACTAAATGGTGTGCTTCTCTAAAATGTTTCAGTGTGAACATATTGAAATATTTACTCTGGCCTCATGTAGGGCCAACAGTATTTGGTGGAAACTGTCTATTTAGGGACTTGTGTTCAGTGATAAATTCAGCTGTTTTTGGAGCAGTCAGTCTGACAATGTCAATGGCAAAACTCCTACCAACAAACAGCTGAGGGTTAGGATAAAAAGGCGATCGATCAAATCAATCAGATCAATCGAGGTGTTTCACCTCTGCCACGCCAGCTCCCGTTCCTGCCCCCCGGCGGGAAGGGACTGAAATTCATATCCATCAGAGGGCCATCTTGGTGCCTAATCAGATCTGGTCTCATCCCCGAGCCTAATGGGGGGAGAAAGCAAACCAATCACAACTCTTCCCTTTATTCACTTCTGCCTACCAACTGAAGGCCTTTCACAGCCCAGCAGCACGGGGCGCCAGCCACTAAGCGAAAGAAGAGATGTGAAAAGGGTGGGATGGATGGCAAGAGACGCAAAAATGGGGGGAAAAAAAAAAAAAAAAGAGAAAAGCTGGCAACTCCATTCTCTCCTACTAAGGGTGTGAGGCGGCCAATCCAAGATTTGTAAAGAGTTTAAGATTGGTAGCTTGTAGCCTTGAGCAAACTGCTTGTCACGGAATGGTTGTTGGAAATTGTCAGTGAGCAGAAAATTGCAGCCAGGGAAGGATTATTTGTTCAACTGGAGGTGAAGAGGGACAACGAAAGAACAAACCATATGGGGAAGGAGACATGCACAGACAGCCCTGCCAGGAGAGACTTAAAGGGTGAAAGATCCCTAAGAAACACACGCTAAAAACAGACTGGCCTTTGTTCCATGCGGGTGTGAGTATTAGCAAAGCCTGGACTGTGCTAACAAAGCAGCACTGCCAGACAGAAAGCAGGATATTTAATTCATCTCAAGTTCATTTTTCATGGCTCTTGTCACACTGTGGTGATTATTTCAATCTTTTGCACTGCTATATTATTGTGGAGGGGGGGAAAAAAAAAAATCACCACATAAATGACAAAAGCCTGACAACAAAAATATAAAATTCACAATATTAAAAGGCATTTTATAATAAGTGTCAACACCAGGTCTAAATTGTGAATCCACTGACCCATAAACCTCAACCCCCCCCGCCAAGGCTGATTCCCAATACATCCATCCATACATGTCACAGATACTGCAGTGAGCTAACAGTGTGATTCATGACAGTCGTGGATGGATGTGTTGGGAACCCATCCATGAATTCACTTATATTGCTAAAACTAAAAAAATACTCATATGCTTTAGTGTGATTAGAAAAAAAAAAAAAAACATTTTCTTTGGACTCACCTTGTTTGGCACAGCGAGACCAATGTAACATTCAACAGTCAGAACAGTCATATTCTTTTTTTACTTGATCATGTAATTTCAGTAGATGACTGGCTCTGTTAACAACAGCTAACCTTTTAATTTAAGTGCTGTCATGTCAGTGACTGAACTAAACTGCTAACTTGCTGATGTGCTATTTAATAAAAGCAGGAGCTTAGGTTGTTTAAGTAAATCTTGAGAGTTGATTGCTGAACTTTCATCAGATAAATATTTGAGTTTTTAAGAAGGAGACCTGATATAGAATAAACAGTGCTTAATTTACTTATTAACACTTTCAACTGATTTGTGCGTTCATTTAATATTATCCTTCAGCGGACATAACGGACAGGGGCATTGTCCCCACCCTACTGGCACAAACACTTGTTACCAAACTAACCAGGGAAGTGTGGTGGCGGCCCTCCAGGCCCAACAGGACCAGGGAAGCGGTCTCCTCCAGGGCCAGGTGGTCCAGGAAACCTTCCTCTGCCTCGACCCATGGGAAAACCTCCGCGAGGGCCAGCGCCAGGGGGACCGGCTTTACCTTCCCCAGACATCTGGCCTGACTGGGTACCTGAGCAAAGGGTGAGACAAGACTAATTCACTTTTCATGGAGTTGAGTGAATTTTGTCAAATGTTGTGATTGGATGAATAACATACTTCTGTGATTGACCATACATAAAGGCTTCCTTCAACCTGCACTGTGACAAGTGTGCATGTTAAATTAACTGTTGCATCTTGTGTGTGTACTTGCCGGACGTACTTTTGCGCGACTGCATCTCAAACTGGCTGAGGGACTGTTTGTTGCATGGTGTGACGATGGGATTCTGACCGTGGAGCTCCCTCTTTGACAGAAGCTCCATTAACTTCCTGGAGGACGCCTCTGAGCCCACACACACCAGAGCAAACCTTGGAGACACATGCAGATGACATTCACAAACACATTCATGGTAACAATCCGAGTTAGCACACCAGGGATACATTTTTTTTTCAGGTCATGGAGTTCTATAATGACTCTGCCTTGATCTGGGTGGCAAGGATTAAAAAAAAAAAAAAAAAAAAAAAAAAAAATCAGCTTTAATTCTTGAATGGCCAAATGTTCATCACGTTACGGGGTCTGTCATCTCAGGATGCACAGACTAGTATAATCCTGCAGCAAATCTGAAAGGGTTTCAAATCAAATTAAAATGAAGTGAAATAAAAAAGTAAAATAAAAAAAATATTTACTCAAATCTAATATGCATTTCTAACAATATATTTATATACAGTACCAGTCAAAAGTTTGGACACACTTTCTAAGGCTGTGTCCATATAGCGTTTTTTTTTCTGAGTGCCAGCGTCTTTTCTCAATTGTTCCCAATGAGGAGAGAGCGTATGTGGCAGCATGTGGCCGCCTAGAAAAAAGGTGCTGCACCCAGCGTCTTTTTTCAGACCACTCCGAGCACTTCTAGTTGAAAATCTCAACTTTTCAGTAAGGCGCTGGTGTCGTCACTGTTGCTCCTTTTCAGGCAACCAATCATATATTAGACGGGATGGGACTCGTCACCCTGGTAACCAAGAAAATTGAGGAGAAGCGTGTTCTGGCCTTGTCTATTCTATCTAACTATCATAACAAAGACAGAAAAGCCCTTTTGTGGGAGCAGATCAGCCGAACACTGAATGTTGCTACTGAATGTAAAAAAATTGACAAGATATTGTCGTCATAGAAACAAACCCACGCACAGCATTTTTTTCCCTCTCGCTGCACAAGCGCTTTCATCCCAGCACTCTCCAGTGCCCTGCCAGCACTCTTCTGCCACAGAAAAAAAGCAATATGGACACAAGCCCTAATTCAAGTAAATTGGAAGGTGTCCAAATTTTTGACTGGTACTATGGTAATTTCGCATTTTTGATTCAGAAATACATAAAATTGCCCTGTTCAACATGGGAATTCACTCACTTCTCACACTGAATGCAACAATTATTTATAATCGTTACCAGGCTTTGATAAAGTCTAATAACACCACAGAAAAGCTCACCCTTTGGACTGGCCATTGGCTCTGTTTTCAAAGAATTTGATCTCCAGCACATCTGTGATGCCTATTGATCGGATTGCTTCTGTCAGGTCCTCATCTGTCGTCCACTGCATACGAGAAGACAGAATTATCAGTATATACATTTACTGATTTGGTTAGTTAAAGAATTGTGTAACATTTTAGAGCAACTTGCACATCAGTTTGTGAGTCTAGATCTGGCACAGCACAAGAATGCCTCGTTTAGAGGGCAGTCTAAAATGCCTTCCCTTACATGAAAATGTATTCAGCAAGCATGAATTTTTCATATTTTTCCACTAAGTGGCCTGAAAAGAAATGTGACACTCACCCATGTGAGGTTTCCAATGTATAGGGCAATCCTTTTGCCTGTGTAGGTGTATACCACATTGGGTGGGGCGCTTTTCCCTCCCTCTGTGCCACCCGGCGCAGGGAGTGTGTCCAGGTAGTCACGGTCTTCTGGTGCATCACCATTATTGGCTGATGGCGATATTACATCATCATACAGGTCGATCTGCTCATGGACTGGGTAGTCAGCTTCCTGTTAAACATGATAACAGCAGTTCAGTCGAAAATCTGTGACCCTCAGTAAAAAAAAATGCGTAGAACGACACAGAATTCAGGACACATAGCAGGGCTATATTTATTTTGTCTTGACTTTTATATTTTCCTTTAAGTGGCGGCAGAGGGAGTGGGGGTTTAGAAGAATACAAGTTGATGTGTGTGATGTGAAGTTGGAAATAATCTACCTCAAACATAAAAATGGGCACTTTGGAGATTTGGAAACTATATTTTTATGTTAGTAGAATTATTTTAATTGAATTATTGACTTTATTTTTCACTGCAAACTCAAGCATTTTTGGTCAAAATAATCACAGAAAAAAACCCTGCTTAATCCTGGAGGGACCACTCATACAAAAGCCAATGCAAAGGACAATGTGTGGTGAAAAACTGAGAGAAAGTCTGAGGTTGAATGCATGTATGTAGAACAGGTTATTGGAGAAATCACAATCATGTGTAAATGTTTTCGTAGTATGGCAGCTCCCAGTCATTGCAGCATTGGAGTGCATGTAAACGTGCTCATGGCTGAGGTCAGGTGAGGTCAGGATAGCATATTTGACTGCAGGCTGGTCCCTTTTAGCAGGGTAATATCTTACACTGCAGTCTAACTTTTACTCTCCTGTCTTATGTCTTATTCTATTTTGGCTTATTTTTATTTCCTATTTAAGTCTTTTTAAATTGTACTTAAATGTCTTTTTACATTGCTTTTACATGTTTTATGTAAAGCACTTTGAATTGCCTTGTTGTTGAAATGTGCTATACAAATAAACATGCCTTGCCTTTTCTATCTTAAAGTGCTGTCAGTAAAATGTCCAATTTATAGGTTTCCAGCACAACTTTAGTAGTAACTGAACAAGAATAATTAAAGAGATGCCTTCATTACCTTTTGACAATTAAATGTACACTTTTTTATCGTCGAGGAATGGAGCATTTTATTTAAATTACTTCTCTCTTTAACAAATCAGCTCTGTCGTTATGTTTTATTATTTCCACCAACAGAGGAAAAACTCCTGAATGAACCTACAAGTTGTATTTCACAGCGCACAATTACGTCAACACAACACACATTTTAACCCACAGTGTCGTTAATATGTGGATGTAGATAACGTCGGGTCTAGATTGAATACAAGAACAACATAGGAAATTCATATCAGATTAGGCTGTACTTTTCAGCTACACAGGAAAGGGGCGTGTGAGAAGAGCCAGAACAACATCTAGCATCGAGCACAAACATTCATGCTACATTGAGCTAACAGTCAAAAGCTAACAATTCATACGTCCCTTAATGCATTCATATTTCATACGTTACACAATAACCTAACCAGCTGCCCACAGTTTTACTAACTTCGCTCCCACCTCAGGTTAGCCTGTATAAACAGCAACACGAATAACTTTAAGTACTAAACAGTATTGTGTAGAGCTGCAATGGGTTAGCTGGCTAGCTAACGCAACTGCGTTTATTTGGCGGCCACGCCAAGGCCCGAAGCTGTGCGACTACTAAACAATGAAAGCGGTTACTTTTAGCATTTATCCAAATGAATAGATTAGCTTCATCGATTTGTACACGCAACAGAAGTTGTGTTAAATGTCGTCAAAGGTATAAATAAAACATTTCGGGTCAATAATGCTAGCCGAGGCTGCAGACTTGCAGCATGGTGAAGCGGGGGCCTGTATGCGAGGGAAGCTTGTTTGACCAGCCGAGCGTATAATTCTCCGACTATGATAACAACCACATATTACACAAAAATACACAACGTTGCACCGTTATTCGAAGTATGGCGAATGTGGATTTATTACCTGGTTGAATTCCTCCTCGACGTCGGCGTAGATGTCGATGTGATCCACACCGTCCGCCATTTTCCTCTGACCCGTTACTGTCTCCGCCTGGCGGTGCAGAACAGCGGAGAGACACAAACACTGAGAGAGAGAGAGAGAGAGAGAGAGAGAGAGAGAGAGAGAGAGAGAGAGAGAGAGAGAGAGAGAGAAAGAGAGAGAGAGAGAGAGAGAGAGAGAGAGAGAGAGATCATGCATAGGATATACTGTATAGATATATATAGATATACTATATATAATTACGTAGCAATCTTAATGATATGTTAAATCAATATTGTTGTTGTGACTGTCATGCCAATAAAGCAAATTTGAATTTGAATTTGTGTGTGTGTGAGAGAGAGAAGTAATAAAAAAGCTGTCTGTTGTGCTCACCAGGTATATATAATGGTAGTTCATTTCTGCCAGAAAAACCAAAACATGGTAAAAATTTTGGTGTTGTTATGAATTCGAAAGAGAAAGTCAACAATTTGACTGACTATCTCTATATCTTAAATATGACGTAGTAGCTGACAGAAATGGGCTTCCATACTATAATTTATACTCTAAATATCATGATTGTCATTATATAGGCCCACCGGTTGACACCTCTGGATGAGTAATTTATTATTTATACGACAGCTTCTGACGTTCCAAAACTCTGATGTGCATTGTTTACCTTTTTTTGTATCTTAAAGATCCCTCTCCAGGCTTGTTTTAAGATGTGTATAATATACTCTACCTTGAACCTAGAATTTATGTCTGATATGTTGTTTTCCACAAAAAAGTGAAATTATCCTGTTAAAATCCTTAAAATTGCATCTACTCCTTCTCCAGAATCTGTAAATATGCAAATATTTATAATTCAGTTCAGAATGTCTTCACTTTAAAGTCCTTTCTCAGTGTATATGCACCAGGGGCTTCAAGTTTCCACATCACACTTATGGAAGTTGCATACTGGACTGGCTTCCAAACAATGTCACAAATCCTGCCTGTAGGGCCGCCCCTTAAAATTAGATTTTCAGTGAGCACAGAGAAACTTTCCACTTTCAGCAGATGAATGTCAAAACAGACTTCTAGTGTCAAACTCTGCACATATATCATTCTGCACAGT
Source organism: Scomberomorus guttatus (assembly GCA_038419695.1). Lineage (NCBI taxonomy): Eukaryota > Metazoa > Chordata > Actinopteri > Scombriformes > Scombridae > Scomberomorus > Scomberomorus guttatus. Next base: position 10,826,521 of record CM076466.1, on the reverse strand, counting down.
GAAGCTCAAATATCCAACTGTAGGAATAAGAAGAAAAACATATTTTTGAGTGGAGGGGGACTTTAAAGTGGAGGAAATTAAAGGGGGTCAAATCTGGCCCTCCAACAAAAATTTGTGGCCCTGTAACACAAGCTGAAGTTTTCCCCCTTATAGATCAAATATTTGCATGACTCTTCAAAAATCTACAGTAGATAACAATGTAAACACAAGGCTCATGTAAATCCCAATAAATATGACCTTGTATATGTAACGTCTTATAAACTTGCCAGATGAATAACAAAGGTAAATAACATAATATGGCCAATATGAGCAGAACAGTTTTGTCAGTAATTGCACTTTGAAGTCATGAAGCAGCCCACTGTTTATTGTGTGTGGATAAATTATCAATTACATTACTATTCTTGTAACTCAGAGGATATGTTCATGTTTATGGGTCATTTGCAGGAGAAGTATTAACATAAATTACTGCTCCCTCCACCCCCACCCGCAATTAGCAGTGCTGAGACAAACTGGCCCATTGTTAAGCTAATTGCTGACCCCTCGTTCATGATCTTTGGATTATATCTGTTGGTAAATATCTGTTGTTGAAACAAACAAAATCTCACTCACTAGTTCACCTTCAGTACAATGTCAATGACGCAGATCTGATTTTTTTGTGTAATGACAGCTGAACTCTTACTTCATGATTTCAGAATTTGGGAGGAAGAAGTCAGTTCAAAGAAGTCAAAAACAGTACAAAAAACATGGATACTTTAATTTACTTATTATAAATCATGGTTCATTCATATGGACACATTTCAACCATACAATATACAGAATATTGTATAGTGTCAATCAAAAACAAAAACGAAAGAAATGAATAAACATACTGTAATGATGCACACCCATACACACGATATGTATCTATTACATAAACAGGCAAAGTCTCAGGCAATTTTTCATCAGAATTAGTTCAACTTAAACACATGCTTTAGAAGATGATTCAAAAAATATCATAGAAAAAGCTACAGGGACACTCACAGCCCACAATATGCTGAGCAAAACAGTTCAAAATATGAAACACACAAGCAGATGTATACAAAAATACCCTATGCAATTAGATTTACACTTTTAATTTACATTGCGGTTACATATGTAGCGTGTTCCGCTGCCCGCTGTGCATTATTAAAAGTGTGACATACTTATTTGCGAGTGCTGACGACTTCATTTGCTATAATTACATATGTATCAACGTGACATTTTGCAAAAGTAGGCTTTTACAGTACACATGTGATAAGTTTGTTATCTTCATCATGAAATTATAAAATCATATTTTTTTATTTATGTCAATAAATAGCAGGTACAGGACCTTGGAGCCCAGTAAAAGTCTTCCAAAACCACCGTCACCATCAAATGCATCAAAATATAGTTTTAAAAATAAACATTTTGTGATGAAAGTGCATATAATTTTTGTGGGTAACACATTCCAGATAAACCTCAAAACTATGTATATTTTCCATCCAAATAATCAAACCCATTTTGAATTTTAGCCTATCAGAGTATAACCCGTGTTGATCGTAGACCTACACCCAGTGAGAGTCTACAGCACAACTCCAGTTTCCATAGTGACGTCAAGCCGAACAGACAGACAGACATGATTACATACAGTATGTACAAACACACATAAAGACACAGCTGATGAAGACAGAAAGGCAGACAGACATTTTTTAAAACAACCGTCAGAAATACAAATGCTTTTGGGAAGTAATCAAAATAAAAACTCAAAAATGAGATCCTGAAGAAGCTGAAAATTGCCATTCTGATTGTTTGATTATCTTTATTACATTTTAAATTCTAAATAACCCCACTGCAATGACTTTCTAGATAATGAACCATAACCTTATCCATTGTCCGTGAAAAACATTAATCCCAGCAGCAACAATAATGTTTCACAACACTGTTTCCACATATATTGCCGCCCCCCCACTTCTCTCAATGGCTATCTTTCAACAAAATAGCAATGTGCTGCATGATAGTCTGTAAATGAAGCATTCAGGGTGATAAAGTATTAGATGTGTGTAATGTAGGTGTGCGTGCTTGCAGCCGCATATATAATATGCATGTGTGTCTGCAATACTCAGATGATGAGATACAAGAAACATATTTCTTCCCCCTGGACGTTGTTATGTTGCACCTTGTGACACATAATCCCCTTTTTTCGATGCGAGTCATAGCCACCACCTGCATCTTTTTTAGTTCTTTTCATTTCAAGATGCAAAGTGGTGTATGAGAAAGTAACTAATGGAAAAGTATCCATGGCAACAAGAGCCCCATTAATTTGCTTTCTTAGCAGTTTTCAGTTCAGATGCAGTCATTTTCAGGAGTTAGCCAACAAATGCTCATAAACCACTTCAAAGGTCCATAAAGAGCGAGTAGGTTTTGTGGTTGTTATGAGCAAAATGTGAGAATTAGATACATTTTTTTAAAAGAAATCCACTTGTGGTGTCCAGTGTCCAAACCAAGTCTTTGGGTTTTGTGTGTTTTCCAATCTCCTCCTTTATATGAGAATGGGTGAAACAGCAAAGTTGTCCATCATCAGGAGGCAAGTGACGAGAAGGAGAGACAGACGAGGAAGAGAGAGGCTGAGAGAGATATAACAGATGCTCCTCCACAGTCATTGGCATTCTCCTAGAAGGACAAATCAGAAAATGATGTAATTTTGAGTTTCTGCTACGATTTTAACCACTGATACCAATATGATGTAATCAAACAGCGCACAAATAAAATAGATATGAATAATAAGAACCTGAGCTAGAAAATACCAATGTAGTAAGACAATGAGAGGAAGTGTGTTTTATCGTAATGTACGCTGTGAAAAAAATAACTGCATTTCAGTCTGTAAGTATTTCTTAAAATTTTCAAAAATATCTACACTTGATCAAAGCTGTTGCACACTGGCTACAGACGTTGGTTAATTCCAGAGAGAGTTATGGAGTGGACCGAGCTGACCTGAGGGTGATAAGCGTGGCAGGACTCTGGGCGTCTGCGAATCTTCTGCGACCTCATCCTGTCACACTTTACTGAGGCGTTATGTACAGCGGGGTCAAGGAGCAACAACAGGGTGAAATGCACTATAGCAGGCACACAACGGCCCCCCGAGTTTGTACCAATTCAACCTGAATTATACGTACATTTACTAAAGACAGTTAAAGTAACACAGAGAGTGGCTTAAGAGATGCTTAAAACATGATTATAGTGTTGACAGGTGGGAAGCCAGTGAGGGATCACTTCCTTGTTGCCACATTAGTGAAACTGATTATGTTTATACGTACATTTTGGTCACATGGGGTACACTATACTTTTGAAGGTACAAATGGTAAGATGTCTGAATGTAAAAAAAAACCCTTTCTAACAATATCTAATTTAGTACCAAAATATCAAAGGATATATCTGACTTCCTTGGGCTGCATGGTGATTGGTGGATACTGTCTGGAGCAGTCACAGTCCGCCTGTACCACCAGCATCAGCAGGTTGGTCTCTGGTATCTGCTGCACTACAAACATCCTGAAACACACGATGGCATACAAAATGGAAAGTGTGAAAAACGTGCGCACCAACAAAAACACACAAAACCTCTCACGTAATGGATGTCATCAAGACTTCGTCCAGGAGAGGGAGCCCAGTCCGTGCAGGTACGATCTAGCAACGCAGGCTTGAATGTAACACAGGTCAGCATTTTGTTTTTTTATTGCTGCATTGACCCCCCAAAATGGGGGAAACATATAATAATAATATTTGTTACTTTTATGGAAACAAATAATCTTTCTTGACTGCATGAGTTAGTTGCACTGCATGAACATTGCACGGAAATCTTGCCCAGCAGTTGCTCTCTAAGCAGTGATTGTGATGTGTTATGCCACTTTTGGCCTCATGAGGGTGTTCACACTCCACCTATGATCACAAACCTGCTGAAATAATACAGACTAACTACAGAATGTTTCTCTCCCTGTTTCTCTCTTTGTCAGACACACACACATATACCCTCTCTGCCTCCTCCTTTTGCCTCCCACTGTTTTTTCCATCTCTGTCTCTGACACCAACTCTCCCCCGTCTCTCTTTTTTTCATTTACCTCCCTTAATACTTTCTCTCAGTTTTTCAGTCTCTCATTCACTCTCCGTACGCACCCTGATCTAATTCTGTGCCCTTTCTACTTATTTCCTTCTTCCTGATATTCTTGTATAAACACACGCTGCTCTCAGTATGCAGAGCAGAGCAAAGCCGTAGAAAATGGATTTTGGAAAGGACAATTTAATATAACTGGTCTAGGGCTTAGAGAGGGCTGCACTGCAGATTTGTGTGTGTGCATGAGCGTGCGCGAGTGTGCGCGCAGAGTGCTTACTTCTGGCAGCGTCCGCACTTAATAATGCTGTTGGTCTCTTTGACTGACGGCTCGTAGACGAAGCTGGGGTACTCTGTGTCACACGGCTGCAGGATGTCCCCTTTTTTCTTATGAGCTGAGGTAGATGGAGAATAAATTAAGGGTTATATCACAAGGTTGGGATTATGTGTGTGTGTGAAAGTGTATGTGTGACATTTTGTTGGTGTCTGACAAGCTGAGAGTCTGTGACAGGAGCTGGTTACTATCTAAATGCTTCACACTTCAGCCATTTATTGCTCTACCATGACTCAAGGTGCTCTGCCTCTCTGTGTGCTCCAAACACAATTGAATTTGGTGTCTGTGTATGACAGGTTTGAAACTAGAAAGGAGAGCCATAACGGCTTGCCAAAATTTCTGCACCTCCTCTGTCTCTGCAGCTGGTCAACACAGACGTCTGACGGCTTGGTGGTGAGGGATGTTTTTTTGTCTGACTTCTTTAAAATGACATTAGTTTCGGTGTAACTCTATGCTTAGTTCTTGTTTTGTAGAATTTGCCAGTTGTGTCTGCTCCCACTGAGAGCCACTTATGTAATCAGACACACCAAATTGTATTTTGTCTGAAGTATACTACAAACACTATGCCTCACATAAAACACAAAAATGCAGAAAAGGTAGATTTACAAAACACCGATCCTCCTCAAAAGCACTCCCAAGACAGATACTCACTCAGGACAGATGGCTTGGCTGAATGGAGGGATGACAATGATGATGATATGGAGTAGGAGGAACGGTGGATGATCGACAGGTGGAGTAATGAGGAGGGTGAACGTGTGAGCAATCGCAGGACGGAGGCAAATGAGAGGTGAGAGGATCAGAAGACAAGATGTTATTTCATAACGACCTCCAGACTGGTGATCAATGTCACACGCAAATTAAAATGAAACACTCCTGGTATTGAGCTGTGTGTCATGACTGTCACCTGCTTGTGGTAACAGGCAGCACAGACACATGTATGTTAATATTGTGATATAATTTGCGATACCTTAAGGTTTTAATTGAAATCCATGCAGATGTTGATGATTTATAAAGACTTATAAAGCAAATTTGTAATAATTCAGGTCTGTTTTGAAGGTTGTGATGATTTACAGGATGGACATGATTCACACATACAGTATAAAATGACATTTATGATAAAGATGGGGGAATGTGACCTTAACACGGCCACATTTTTTTTTTTCTGCGTGAGCTCACCGTCAGCGAAAGGCTCTGAGTGCCAGAAGCCGCAGATATTAAACTCCAGGAGAAACCTTATGAAGAGGAGAGAAAAGGAGAGTGGACAGAGAGAGGGAGTCATTTAGGTGGGCCATCATTATAGACCACAGCAGATTGCAAGCAGATTGCATGCGGCTTTCAAAAACTGGGCCAGAACCCAAAGTTGTGTCATGGGAATATTAAAATGGGTCCTCACGTTATTCAGAGGTAATTGGTAGCTTTGGTAGCTGTTTTTTTTTTTTGAAGGTACTGGATGTTTCTATTGGCTTTAGCCTTACAATGTCACTAAATTGTTGTTATAGAGGTCATTATCCATTGAGTTGATGACTTTAATGATTTTGATTACTTTAGTAAGCACCATATTTCTAATATAAAAATACTAATAATGGTGTAATTGTAAGAATAGGATAGTAAGGATAACTTAATGATGTTTTGCTCTATCATTTGTTTCACCACCTACGATTTCTTGGGATTTGTTGTGTAGATGTTGTGTTAAAAAGGGGGAAAAAATCATTGCTTTTACATTGTGATGTGTAGTAGAACAAAAATTATAATTGAATTTATAGAATATGGTCACATAATAGCAAATTGTAACAAAAATCCCCTCTATGGATTATGGATTTTGAAGACAATGTAACAAAAACTGCAACAGTCAATTCTGGTTGCCCCTAGCAACACTTACAATAGGAAGTTGGAGAGGAACCACTTGAGGGCTGAAGCCAATCCATAGAACGGCTGAAGAGATAGAGAGGCAGACAGACACAGACAGACAGACAGATTGAAGTAGAAAATCACAATTACTGCATAAGTGATTGTGTATGTGTGACTATGATAATAATAATGCATAGAGACAGAGTTTACTGTACATACACTGAGAAGTGGACGGGCGCTGCTGACAGAATGCGAGCTCATCTTACACATGGCCTGGTAGTCGTACAAGGACACCCTGAGGAAACACACACACACACACACACATGTAAGCTCACAGTGTTGCTCTTCTGGTAGCATTTCATTGACTTACATTGATCCCTTGACCCCCTCCAGACTGCTACACGCAGCGTTGTATGGCTGAGCTTAACCTTTATAGAAACCTGGAAGAAAATCACTTCCCTGCTAGATGGCTGTGAAGATTCTCAGTCATCCAGGTCATGGTATACCCAGAAGGGCTAAGTCAAGGGCAACTGGGCAACTTAAGTCTTGCCCTTCTTCCTGCTACCCTCCTTTCTAAAGTATGGACTGTTATGTACTACTGAGCATATGCAGGTAATGCATGCTCAAACCCAGTTATGTAATATCCTGTGGCAAATGAAGCATGACGAAATCTTTTAGCTGTCTTAAAAATAGCACATCACTCATGAGATTTCAAACATAAAAGACGGGGGGGGGGGTTGGGGGTAAGAGGGAAGAAAAAAATCCAGAGCAGTCAAAGAAGCTCAAAGAGGAGCAAAAGGGAAAAGCAGAGATAGTTACCACAAAGACCGAGATGAGCAAATTAACTACCCTTGGCACGTAGATGCTACACACACAGGATACTGTACAGCAATAGTAACAAAGCTTTTGAGTCTCTGTAATGGCAGTAAATAACACCCTCCAGGCTATGGGGTTCATACGCATACTAATGAATTAGTGTTGTCTGAAAAGAAGACGTACTTAAAACAGCAACCTCTGCTGTTTGAACTTGGAGATCCAAGGACAGTACAGATTCTTACCACAGAGATGTGACGTTTAACAAATTCAGATAAGTTTAAATGAAGTTTAACATGCTCGGCCTGTATCACTGCCTGTCCTTAGCTAACAGACAAAACAAACAGACAACTAAAGTATCTTGTCAACTAGTCACTCAAGCAATGACAGCCAGCCAGACATTACCTTTTGAACATGCCCATCCTAATCAATGTGGCCATCACTGATCCGTCAATTTCGCCAAAGAACCTCCCCGCCTGTGAGGAAAGAGAAAGATCAATTATGCATCCATTGATACGTTCCATGTTGGTTTTATAGCGATGTATTTTACCACACATGATTGTGTGCACTTGTGTTATATGCACTCAGTAGAGCTGTAGTAGTGTATTTTTACTCAAACCTTCAAAAAAACAAATAATCAGCCAATTATATGAGTGCTTTAATTAAGAGTTATTGCTTTGTTTTGGGATACGTCTGTCGCCGATTTGTCTGCTTAAACATATTAAATGAAAACTTGCAGCACATCATAAAATAATTGTCGGTTTGGTGCTGTTTCCAGTACTCCAGTTGATTTTTAAAGAACAGAATAAAAAGTGACAACCGACAAACGATCACTGACAAACAATAAACTATCGCTGCTCACTGGCTGCTCTGTACTTTGTGTTGTGTTGCATAATTGCAGGCTGGGAATTGTTGTCTGTGGTGCCTCTGTATTGCTGCGCTACTTATACAGTGGTTGTGATTCATGATCACTGACTCATTTTACTGCTTACACTCGTTATTGATGGTTACTGTGGGTAAAGGCTGATATTTTGAAAATGTGACTATGCAAATGTAAAAAATGTTATGTCACTACTGTTGGGCAAAAGACAAAAGTGTTGCAGGAGAGTATATTGTTCAGTTTGGACTCCTTCTAAACATCAGTGACTCAGTAAACTCTCGTGCAAGGCAACGAAAAGTAGCATTAACATGGATATCTAGTCTGCATGTTGGACACAGACAGGCTATCTGCACTGCTGGATAAAAGCGGTTCACAGACAAGATACCTGGAGGGTCACAAGGAAAATGTAAGTGATTGAGATATATAAATATATTTCTAAATTATAGGCACAGAACAATTTGGGTCTTTTTTCTGAGTGTGTCTCTTTTCTTGCTGGGTCATGAATATTACCAGGCGCAAGAGCTCTCAAACAATCAAGTCAATGGCAAAAAAACACTCCAGCTATGTGTGTGTGTGTGTGTGTGTGTGTGTGTGTGTGTGTGTGAACTCACATCATTACGTTGTTTAGAAATTAGGACGAAGCCATTATTATCAATCACATAGCACTCGATATCCTGAGACGAGAGAGAGAGACAGCAGCAGGGAAAGTAAGGAGCTACTTTGAGGTTCCAAAAAGTAGCAAAAGATAAAGGTTTTTTGTATTTTGGGGGCTTGAATACCCGCATATTGTGTAGTAAATTCATGAATTCCTGATAGCTTGAGAATTTCTATATCTATCAGACAAACAGCTGGATATACTCACAACGATGTCACACCGAAGAGGACAAATCCCCTCCACATCGGAGCACTGGAAGATATACAAGCAGACAGAAAAGAAAGAAAAGAAAATGTTTGCAAAATGTGTCATGATAACAAACCCGAGGAAGGATTTTCACAGACAAAATATAGATGAAAGTGATGATTGTGAGTGTGATACGTGTTATTATCTGATGGGTATGGAGTTTTTTTTTTTTTTTCTGAAGTGGACATGTTTGTGTGCGTGAGGAAATGATTTAAACACATGTCTGCGTTTGAGTCTGTGAAGGTGTTATGTTGCTGTTTGCATGAACATGTATCAATGTCAGTGTGTGTGAAAATGCGTCTGAGTTAGTGAGAAGGTGTTAATTTGTGTGCGATATGTCTTGTCAACCTGTGATGAGCTCGTGAGTCTTGTTGGCAAGTTTGTGTATATTTAATTCCTGCATGTCTGTGACTGCGCGCGTGTGTGTGTGTAGTCGGTCTAACTTGGGTGTGAAGCTGATTTCACAGAGCTCAGCAGGTGCTGAAGATGTTAATTTTGGTTCGTTACAAAAAGTATGTTCAAAAAAATGAGGAGAGGAGGAGGAATTATGCATACTTACATCTGTGTCATTTGGCTGCGAAGACATGTGGCGAGGAGCAAAGAGAGATAAAAAGAGAGCATGAAGAAGTGAGAGAAACATTACTTCAGTTAATGATGTGGAAGTCAATGCACTGACTGTGAGAATAGACTGTCTCTACTCTCACTCTGCTCCGTTAGCTTGCTGTTGACACAGCTACACATCCTCTCAAAGCCCATGATTCAGGAGTGGATGAAAGACTGCAGATTTTATTTGCATGAAAGCCCAATTTTAAACATTTCCATTATGGTTTTCAAGCAGACTGGAACAAATTCAACAAACCAATAAACATTTTAATTAAAGTACTGCAGGGAAATTGAAAAATGCAAAACTTGCAGTTAGGTGTTTGATGTCTTGTCCACAACAATATGATTTATTTATTAGATACTGGACTTGCTCTTCCAAGCTGTAACAGCTCTGTCCCTTTGACTGTTGACTGGTCATGAGTCAAAATGTCAATAGTTTTCTTCATGACTTTATGGCCACATCATATGTCTACAGTATATGAGGAGATGTGTCTATGGGCAATACATCTTTGAAATCATGGTCAGGCTATATAGAGCGTGTCGAAGTGTGAATGAGACAATCTATCATCCTTTTCAATCCTATTACAGCAAAGTGTCAGTCTTTCTCCCTGCTTCCCATAACTGTCTTCTGAAATAAACTACGATTTAGAAAACTGACAGATATGATGAGTTCTTCCCCACACACTATGGACAAATAGCAAGGCCTGATAAGGGATGAAAATTGTAGGAAACTGTGTTGCCTCTTTCTGCTAATTAAAGTGTATCATAAAAGTCTAAAACCTCACTAATGGACAGCAGAGCAAACAACACTAAGGACTTTTTTAACATCTTATAGGATCCAAAATGGGAAAGATTTATCCTCAGGGGAGCATGAATGTGCTCATCAAATATCATGTAATGTTATGTTATTTTCTGTGTATAAGTGGATATTTAAATGTGATGGTGACAAACTGTGAAAAAATGCAACCCTCTCATTCATTTCAAATGGGACCACTCAAAACATTTAGAGGGATTTTATTTGTAAAACAGAACATCATCATCATCATCAGAACATCAGTAAGGAACACAAAACAGTTCTGTATTTACAAAAAACACCTATAAAAAGTACATTTGAGCATTGTGTCATTGAGTCAGGGTGAGTTGGGGTGTGTGTCTCCGTTTGGATGTCTTCTCTCAAAATGAGGTTTCACCGGCACGTAACCCAGCTGCTCCAGGAAAATCCTCCTTCAACTCAGTTTTCTGCTGTTTTCAGTCCTTGTTTATTTCACTCCATATTACAAAGGCATTGCAGGCGCTCACATCAATGATGTTGAAGAAACTGACAAGGGGCCAACAGGCAGTCATGCTTCGGCAGCTGTGGCTGTGACCTCGCCCAGGTTATCAACCCTTCCCTTTGCCTCGTTGTAGTCCAAGACCATTTGTGGTTTTCTGTCTTCTCTGGTGCTCAGGACAGCATCTTTGCTCACGGTGCTCATCAGCAGGACATTATTCCCTTTCTTGGGGCAATAAGAGTCGATGGTGGCTGTGTCAGTGAAGGTAAACATTGAAGATGTTACCTTTTTGTTGTTCATCGCAAGAGGCTCAGAGGGAAGCTCCGGCTGCAAGTTTGTCATGCTCTCGTTGGCCCTGTCTTGTTTCTCTGTCATCAAAGCATATGACATGGGAGAAAACAGGGAATGTCTTTAGAGACATGGTGGCTGAAAATATTGGCCTTCCAGTGACAGCATTCCAAAGGCTTGCTGTTGCTTCTCCTTTTGACTTGTACGCTCCTGCCAAACCAGTGTAGGCTTGCAAGTGGGTCACTTCCAAGTCTTTCCAACTGTCCCCATTCACGTGCCTCCCCTCTAAGTTTGTCATCTCGAGTGTATCCTTTTCGATTAATGGTGTTATGAAGAGCTCAAATGCTGACTTTATGTCTAGGACATGACTGACAGCGTATCTGGTGGGACCTGGAACCATTTTGATGACATTAACAGCACTAAGTTTACCCTGTCATTCAAGCAGGGGGAGAGACCATTATAACTTTCCATGTTTGGAAGGTAACATGTCTGCAGGTGGTTGAGAGACGACACTGAGGGTCTCCTTCTCATCAGAGGAGAATGCCTCATAATCAGGGTCCTCCTCAACATTGTCCTCTGTCTCAGATACATTCTCACATGTCACTTTCACTGTCAAAGAGCTGTGACAAAACCTCATTGGCACCTTTAAAACCTGCTAAGAGGTCATTTCCAATTGCGAGAGGGCATAAAGAGAGAGCACACAGAGCACCAAGAGAAATGATTTAGAAGGCTGCTGTGCAAGCATATTATATATTTGCACTTCCAGTATGTTGTGTGAACTATCAATGTCCTCGCTGGAACCATATTTCCTTTCCCCCACGGTGCGGGAAATAAAGTTCTCATGGGAATTATGTTTCCCTCTCCCCCATGTCGTGTGGACTATCAGTGGTTCTCGCACACTACAGGTATGGTTATGTTAAGGCCCTAAAGCAGAGGGAAGTTTTTTGAAGATTATAAAATTGCATGTTATAGTGACCTCAATATTAACCAACACTGATGCATGCAAAATGTGTACAACATATCATCATGTTAATTTTATGTTTACCCAGTTGTCCTGTTAATACGTTAAACACTGACAGGGGTCACCCCAAAGATAATAGGATGGTTGGGAGGCTGTTCCCCCAGATCCTGCATTGGTAAATGTGTCTCGTCTGGGAGCTACAGGAGGAGTCTAGGTGTTGGTGAGAGAGCATCAATTATCACTCTCATTCCCAGAACCTCAATCGAACAGTTCCTCTCTGCGACTGATGATCCTGCCTGCTCACAAACACACTGGAACTGGAAGTGAGGAACACACAGACAAGCTACAGTATTATAACCATAATACACTATTCTATACTGAGTTTTGCAATGATATGATAAACCCAGATTTTACTATTATTTTTGAAGAAAGCTCCTCAGTTTGTGAAGATAGACTTTTTTATAAATCGATAAAATCATCTTTTTCTGTTTCTGTAATTGCACTAATGTTCCTTCATTTCGTAATTTAAATGTTGTGGCGCAGTGCCTTTATAAAAACAGACACAACATGCCAGCAGATAGCTCACAAACATGGGATTACAGACAAAGGAAGAACAGCTGAGTCTTGTCCATGAGATAAAGAGCATGCCAAGATGTGAATGGCAAAAAATCTATCATCTTTTGATTCCCATTATTATCCCCTCACAGCCGCTCACTGCATCTCCACTCACTGCCTGACAAAATATAGCAGCAGCGGACTGTGAGAGACATATGGCTCTTTATGCTGAAGGATTCACGCTGTTTATTTTAATGTGATGTAACTAGATATATTACATGTGGGTTTAACCAAAGTGGAGCGGGGGCCATACACACACACAAGTGTTTCACCTCTGATTCCTTCCTATTTACATCCTTTCATTTCTTTCTCTTCCACTGTTTCTCACACACACACACACACACACATAACCTCTCAACACCATATGGACGGACAGTCAGACACACGGAGCGGAAGACAGAGCAGAGCGTGCTGTACGGTGATGTCAGAACATTTTCCGATTAACATTCTGACTGATTCCCATTAGATGGGAGTTAATGCTTTATTCTTACTCCCAGTAATTCATAATTCATCAACTAATAACATCTTTTTTTAAGTTATAGTCAACCTTATACTGTAGCTATAAAGTCAGATGGGGATTCCCTCACTTATGTAATTCGTCCACTAACATATGCAGACTGTTTGCAGGGTTCTTTCAAATATATCAAGATGAAGCTAACTGCAGATATTTCATAATTTCTGCATTTCAATACACTTGGTGAACACCACACTTATAAAACAGTCAAGTGTGTGTCTTAATCAACTGGGCCACCATGACACCCGTGGTGGCAGAAGTATTTTCGGCGCCACGTGACCTGTCATTATACTTCCTACTGACATGTATTTCGTTCAGGATTTACAGAAGGTACTGTATCTTCACCCGCAAGAGAGCTGAACACTCAAAATAGACCCGCCGAGAGGATTTCACACATATAAATACACCACGTCCACGCGTGTTGCGCGCGTACACAAACATGCGCGCTTGAACTGCACAGTCAGGTCGAGCACATACTGTGAGCGCACGCACACACAAACCCTATGAAATAAAGATGCTTGACAGTGAGTACATGACGGGGAGATAAGATGGTTATGTAAGCTATATGACGAGAAGAGGGAGGGTTGAGGAGAGGAAATAAGGAAAACAGGGGAGTTTAGGAGATAAAAACAGAAAGGGAGCGCTGAGGAAAAGAAAGAAAAAGAGGAGAGGAGCCCAAAGAAAATTAAGAATTGAGGCACAATAGAGAGTTTAATTGAACAAAGTAAATGAGAATGACTTTCTATACAGCATTTATCTAGTGGATAACAAGGCTAATGAGTTCCCCGTTGATGAATATGGACATAACACATTTATGCACAGATGGTCATGCATATGGTCCCTGTCAACATGGCGCACATTAACATTAACAGACACATATACAGTACTCTCCTCTTCACACCTCTACACACAACGCAAACACAGAAACACGCACATGCACACACACACACACACACATTTGGGAGCTGCTGAGCCTAGCTGTGGTAGCTATCCATCATTTAATGGCTAGCCAGAAGCCTTAATGCTCTTTTAACTGCTGTCATTTACAGCCATGGGAGCAGAGGGGGAGAACGGCCAAGCTATCAGACACCTGCTACAGTAAAAGTGTTACGCCAAATTAGGCAAGTTTTCCCTGAACAAAATGTTTTCTTGACGGTGCGGAAGAAGAGAAAGGACATTAAGATTCTCTGCTGAAACCATACAGGTGAAATCCTCTGAGCAGCACACAAAATATCCACTGAAAAGAATTCTAATGATGACATTTAATCTATCAAAAATAATATTTAATGCAGTGTAAGCACTCCTTTAATGGTGGGTGCAGTGGTACAGAAAACACTGCAGTAAGCTTTGAATTAGACAAAGTTTAAATGCTGTAATTACAGTTTAATGGAGCAGAAAAGGGAATCATCCTTGACTCCTTGTAATACAGTAATACATTTTGTCAGAGAGAAATAATTCTCCTGTTCACTCAAGGCACACTTTAATGTAATTTTTTTTATCTGACCTGAAAAATAAGCTATTGAAGGTTGCTGTGTCAGAGAAGTCTGGCAAGAATCAAATCTGACATGATTTAAAACAACTTAGCTAGATGTCTGCAGATATACTGTATAATATTCAGGAATGTGTTTGTTTTTGCATCCTTGTTATCTTGAATATGAAGGTTTAGTTAAAGATTCAAGGGTTGAAGATCTGTCTTTGTTATAGAAATTCACCAAAACTTGTGGGAAGTTTTATAGGGAGAAACATCATCAATATCAGATTGCTCTCATGTGTACTGACCTGAGCTGCAATGGCCCAAAATCTGGACTCCATCACCTCCAGAGTCATCTGGACACCAGTGGCTGCAGAGAGAGAAAGAGGTCAGTTAGGTAGGACAGTAAAATAAACCAGCATAACAATAAATAGACAGAAAAGGAAGAAAAGAGGATAAGCACAGGGGAAGAGAAAGTGGAATTAAGAGGCGTATGAGGGAAGGCAGGACAGAAACTGAATGAATTGGCAAACAGACAAGCAAAAAGAAGAAGAGGGGGGGACAGAAAAATCAAGAGGAAGGGTACGACTTGTTTAGTAGTTGGGGTTGTGGCAGATGTACTACAGGTAACACTACTGTTAGATCGATGCTCGGCAACTGAGACTGAAGCTTTGAAAGTGCCTCTCTTTAGTAAATGTCCACTGCAAACATTATTAGCACATGGTGTCATGGCAACGGCATGGAAGCAGGAAGAAAACATTGTACACCGCCTGTGGCTAAACAGCGGGAGCTTTCCAGCGTTATTATCTTTTTTTTTTCACCGCACTTTACTTTTTTAATTTTTACCGTTTCTCTATAGTTACTGTTACAGTCAGAAAAGTCGATGTGCTTCTATTACAAATTCCAGTCCAGCAAAAATCGATTGCACACTAAAGCGTTAACTAAAGTGGCTATTCTAGGTTTTGACACCTGCGCACTTCACATGATGACCTCCAAACAATTTATTTGTGTGCATTTAAGATTCCTAATTTGACTTTCAAACATATCACACAGTCCTCGTCAACTGATGGAGCTGCTCGGCTGTCACGGAGATGGATCTGTTGTACTTTGAAGACCAGGTGATACAGTTGAAGCCCTATAAAAATCTAGTAAAAGGACCTTGAGCAGGATATTTTTTTCAAACTACAATTTTAAAGGTCAAAAATGAACTTTGATGCTCACAATTCCTAAAGCTACAATCAATTCTCTCTCATATGAAGACTGTAAAGCAGTACTGTGACAATTGTTTTTATACTGCAGTAGTAGCAATAATAGCACTAGCAGTAATGTAAGTAACAGCACCGGTAGTCATACATACCACTGCTGAGATAATATTGTCAGTTTAAGTAGTAGTAGAGGTGAGTCGTTTAGAAGTAATGGTCGTAGCAGCAATAGTAGACCTGCTAGCAGTAAATGGGGAGGAAAACTTTAATTCCAACAGTTTAGAAGAAAGAGCATTAATGAGCCGATTAATGTCCCAGGGTGAGAGCCTGTATCTCTGTCTTGGCTCTCAGGCTGGAGGAGTAGAAGAGGACCTGCTGTGCAGATCAGCACTGCCTTCAGAACTCAACTTATGAAAATCCTTTTACAATAACTGGCCTTTTTTAGCCACAGTACTGCTGTGTGAACTGACTATTCTTAGACAGCGTGTGTGTGTGTGTGTGTGTGTGTGTGTGTACGGCGCACACGCTCGCCCAGCCCCTGCCTACAACGTCACAAAACATTAAGCCTACAATTAGTGTGTGTTGGTACATGTTTCACACACACACAGCGGCGGAGTTATTGCTTGTGTCAGCTTAGGGCTGTACGTCTGTCAGCATTTCAGTCAGCGTGGTAATGCAAAATGGAACGGTAATTGCATAAGTTCTCAGAGCAAAAACACACACATGCACACATACTGTATACGCCCACGCACACACAACAAATGGACACACACTGCGAGGGAAGATATGACACTTCATATTAGCATCAAAGACTCAGCGTTTTTTTTTTTTTTTTTCCCCTCCCAGTGTGCTTTGTACAGCCACTCCGGGAAAGCCTCCGCAATGCTCACAGTACATTAAAGACGTATAAACACACGTGCACAACACACACACACACACACACACACACACACACACACACACACACACACACTGTATACAGCATGACAGCATGCACAAATGCACAGCATGCACCCATCCACACACATACACATCATCATGTACTGTAATATGTACATAGACCAGATAATTGATGAAATTGAGTCAGGTGGCTTTATTATGAGAAACATCAGTCTATGGGTGGGTTACTTTTTAGGTTTGGTTGCCGGGTGAGGGGCAAGGGAAGTGGGAGAGAAAAATAGAGCAGACAGGAAGGGCTGGTTGGCTGCTTATTGGTTAATAATAATTTGGATACTTAAAATATGATCAGAAAATAACATCAGCAATGAGTTACAAGTCCATAGAAAAACAGATAATCACTATGCAAGCTATCAGGGCTGTAGCAAGGATTTTTGAAATACTGACATCACTAAGAAAATTTTAGATTTAACTTTTCAGTTATATCTTCTGCATATGGTACGATGCCAAGTATGTAACTCTGGCAGAGAATACCAGAAATAAAACAGGTTTTATTTCATTGTATTTATTTATTTAGTTTTTGCCTCAAATTAAATCTAAAAAATTACAATCAGCCTTAACAAAGTGTGTAAAATGTGTGTAATATGTGTGTATATGTATATGTGTGTAGAATGTAAACTCCTCCCTATGTCATTACATCTCCCAAATTCCCAGAAATATTGCAGAGGACAAGACCTCTGTGTTCTCAATGGTAGCTACAGCCCAGTAAACCATTGCACTTTTCATTCATTTCTGTATTAAAATCAAATTACTAGACTCAAATTTACAGTGAACATCAAGCCTGCAACAAAGTTGTTTTGCCAAAGTTGTATTATTCAGTGGAAACTAAAGGCTGTCTGGAGCAGTAGGTGAAATACATCAAACAGAAAAATTGCGTGGCATGCCTTTGAAAATGTTCAGCAAAAGAGCAGACACTAATTCATCTTAGCTCAAAGCTATAGTCTAAGAAGTTAAACATAACTCACTTAATTACACTTGTAAAATGCAATTAGCTCATGAATTATAGATACCTATAGGGTAAGAATAAACCATGAGCTGTGTGTCCTCATGGGGTTCAGTCCAGATATTGTAGGAAAACAGCTCCGTGTGTGTGTGTGTGTGTGTGTGTGTGTGTGTGTCATGGATTTTGTCCAATCTCTCAAAAATCAGTCATGATGCTGAGTTGTGGCTCTAATCAGCCTGTAATCAGTCATGTACACAGAAAAATTTGTTTAGCCAATTGGGGAGATGTTTATCAGTTCATACGGCTCGTATGGCTCCAGGACAGCTGTTGAAAGATTTTCCAAACTGTAAAATTAACTGACTGGTCCTAATCCTCTTTGTTAGTTTTCCAGCAACAGATTTTCACATGTGGTTTCACCCATGGAGAAAAAACATAATTTAAAAATATAATTTTTTACCAAAAGCACATTAGACTTTCACACATCCCCCTCCTCAATAGTGTGACTGACCTTGAAGTTGTCTCCTTCCACCATAATCTCAGACAAAGTGTTGGAAGGCCTTTCCCTCTCTGAGTTAGAGGCTGATAGGCCAAATCTAATTAAAACCATCACAATGATCCCTGTGTGTGTGTGTGTATGTGCTGTAATAGATGTTTTTTTCCATAATGTGTGTGCACAGTTACTAAGCATTTCTCCATGTGTGTTCACTTAGCATACAGCAGTGTACACAAGGATATGCACGACCTTGCATGCAATTTAGAGTGTGTGTGTGTGTGTGTGTGTGTTCATGAGCTTGAAACTGTGTGCATGGGTATGCGCTTGTGTGCGAGCGTGCCTTGTGTGTGTACATTCTCAGTCTGGGTTGCAATTAGTGTGAGCTGCCAATCACAGTGGAGTGCGCTTTCAACAGGAAATGAATTAATGAAGAAATAAATAAAAAATTTAAGCAACCAAGAGCCGGAGTTAATTGGTTATTACACTAACGAGACAGAGGGATGAGAGACGGAGGGATGTGAACTGTGAATGACGGGAAAGAAGAATGTGTGAGGAAGACAAGGCAGAGTGGAAGAGTGGTAAAGAGACTCAGAGTCTCACTGCCTTGCTGTCTCACTAGATTTCACCCTACAATATATACATATTTATACAGTGTGTGTGTGTGTTGTAGAGCGAGACAAGTAGTCAGGAAGACAGAGAGAAAGATGGAGAGGTAGGGAAGCAGAAAAGGTGACTGACAAGAACACTAATGGGCACAGAGTGAAGGGGACGACAAAGCCATAATCATGCATATATGCACAAACAGTGTACACATCTAACTTAACAGAACCTTTACTGCTTTTGCAACACTGCAAATTAATTGTCAGTGTTCTTAAAATACAGTGTATGTTTTTGAAAGAATTATAAGGCTGCCTGGATTACAATTCGACATAATAAGGAAACGTTTTTAACGAGCGAACCTGCAAGATGCTCAGTGACATCAGATTTTATTACATTGTTTTCCCCACAATATCCTCTTGTAGCAGCTAAATGATTTCATGGTTTGGTTTAGGCAACTCGAAGAACCTGGTTAAGGTTAGGGAAAGATCATGGTCTTGGTTGAATATTAAAAAAAAGCCCCCAAAAAGCACTTTATCTATATTTCTGTATATTTAACCAAAACTTCAGCCCTTTACCAAAGTGTTTTTGCAGCCTAAACCTAACTTTATACACCCACCATTTACCCTGACCACCATTCTATGACTTCTGTGTGGCACAGAAACGTAGCATTACATCACCACAAAACGAATTAGACAAAACCATTTAGTGGTATATAAGCATTATTTTGAGAAGCTATGGCTGCTTAGTCATGCCACTAAAGCTAACCATAATTGAACAGTGAGACGGAGAAAGGTGACCAGCTTGCTGGCCTTTTGCTAAATGCAGCAGCGAGAGTGTCAAGTGTCTGACAGACTGTGAAGGAAGAAAGAGACGGATGGTGGAACGGAACCGAGGAAGGGAAAATTTTTGACATTGTTTAGTGTGTTTGTGTGTCTGCGTGAATGTGTGTGTGTGTGTGTGTGTGTGTGTTGTGCTGAGGTGGCACAGGAGGTCAGGCTGTGTTAAATGACCAGCGAACAGAGCGGGTTTTGATGGTTCCCTTAGCAAGACACTGGAGTCTAAACACACACACGCACGCACACACACACACATATATACACACAAACACATGCGCGCAGAGTCAATAAATTAAACTGACACAATGGCTGAGTCTCTGGGCACATAGAGGACACTGAAAATAAGGCCACTATAGTGAGGAGGTCATTTCATGCCTTTCTGTTTCTCTTTTCACACACATACACAAACGCACGCACACACACACACACACAGCAGCATGCTTTTATAATGGGTGTGAAGCATATATAATATACACAAAGGGGGAAAAGAGGTCAAGGAGCTAAGAGGGAAAAAGAGAGAGAGTCCAAGATCAAAGGTGTGAAGGGCACACACATAAATACACACACACACACACACACATATGCACAATAGGCCAAAAAGGACAGAATGTGGACTGCAGGAAGGACACACACACACACACACGCACGCACACACACACACGCACACAGATAGGTCATCAACAGAGCACAGACATTGTAATCAAAGGAACAGATTAATTGATGTAATGGAGTCAGGTGGCACAGGTGGAGAGAGAATGATGGAGGGATGAAGAGGGACAAGAGGGAGGGCAGGAAAAGGATAAGACGAAAGGCAGAGGGGGTGAAAGAGGATGAAT
Source organism: Scomberomorus guttatus (assembly GCA_038419695.1). Lineage (NCBI taxonomy): Eukaryota > Metazoa > Chordata > Actinopteri > Scombriformes > Scombridae > Scomberomorus > Scomberomorus guttatus. Next base: position 10,806,056 of record CM076466.1, on the reverse strand, counting down.
TGATTTTTAATAATGTTATGAGTTGGAAACCCTTTTCATTTCAACCAAGCGTGGCTATTAATAATGGAGCGCGTGAGATCAAATGGTTGCACACGTGTGTCCATGAGAGCATGTGTGTGTGTGTGTGTTTCTCATTCTTTCACATATGTGTGTTTATTTGTGTGTGTGTGTGTGCAGAGAAAGCAAAGGATGAGGATGGAGGCGAGGAGAGGAAAACAAGGATGGTGTGTGTGTGTGTGTGTGTTTTTTAATATAGTGTGAGCACTTGTTCTTAATTTAAAATTCACACCTACTTTTAAAAGATAATTCTTGTTTATTAAAGCTGAGTCTTATTTTTGAAGTTTTGGCTATGATCCCTTTTGGCAATAACAACATTACACTCACTAAGTTAAACAGTAAATTAACACCAGGCTGAAAAGCAGTGTTTCATTGTTCTCTGGTTGAAGGTTCTCAGCCTGTTTTACCTCTGTTGGGTGTGGATGTGTGAGGTTCGAAGTCACCCCTGCAACAGCGATGTCACAGTGCACTGACAAGACTGTCCTCCCAAGAAAAGCGACACAAAAGGTCGTGATGTCAGTCAGCCAAAAGCAACGTATAGTTACAGCCACAGCGTTGTCACATCATAAAACATCATTATTTTTTAACAGTGATTTGTAACTTAGACAAATGCCTGTCGATTACTGCTGATAGGGGCGCCAGATTAGAAAATGTGTATGTGTTGTTCTGGAGTACATGGTCAAAAAACATTTAATTTGGAGGACTTGTTGGTACTGACATACTTCTATGAAAACTTAAACCACTGGAGGTTGGCAATTTTCATGGGGTGTGAAGTAACTCATCATCATTTCTGAGATCTGAGAACACGGTGAGCTCGTCAAAAAGACATCAGAAGGGGCAAAAGTAGAGCAGCCAGATGACCATACAGATTTGAAGCAAACCCCCACATTAGCCAGACTTATTAGGAAGAGAAAACAAAAAGGAAACTGTAAAACTATCCATCACAGTTTAAAAATGGACTTTTGGGTTCAACTTTTCTCTGTTTACTAACGGCTTTCTTGCCTCATCCAACATTGTTGTAAAAAGGTCACTGTGGTCCAGATTTCAGCAAAAACTTTGGCAAAATGATTTTCCTGTTTACCTAATAAACCCAAAAACTCTCCACTTGTGTGTTTGATATTGGAAAAAGTCATTTGATTATTAAGATTAGTGTTTTATTTGAACTGACTGTGGACAACATGATTACTGTTTAACTGCTCAAAATGTCAAAGAATTATGTCTCTTTTCTGCTTTCTTGTACACCCACGAACATACTACACACATCAGCGCTGACAAAGACACAGACATGCACAGAGATGATCGCTTTCTCACTTAGAAATGTCACTTGTGTTCTCTTTCTCTCCGTCTCCCTCACAAAACAAACAAACACATAATTATAGTTTTTATCTACAAATGTCACACATACATTAGTGAAACAAAAATGTGGTGAGATAAAACGGAGAGAGAGGCACTTCAGAACATTTATGTTATTTATTTCTCATTCCTTTTCTTATTGTTCCTTCCTTCCATATCTCTCTTTCTCTCTCTTTCTTTCTATCCTCTTTAAAAAGTGACTGTTGGACGCTGTGAAAACTAAATCTCTCCCTCATTCTAATCTTAATCTTACCATCAGTGTTTCCAAAGGTCTCAACATCTGTCATTAATACACACAAATCATAATCTGCATCTTGCCTCACTCCCTGTTCTTTGCTGTCCTCCATTACATGTTGACCTGTGGAGGTTTTTTCTCTGAAGATTTGTACTTTATTATTTTATTGTTGTGCTATTGATGGATGAATATTACAGGAGCACAAATCTTTCTTTATATCTATGCACTCCCTACTGCACTAAGCACTGCTCCTATTGCATTCCTTGAAATTGGTTTGGGCTAATTAGGAGACTCAATCTTATTAGTCAAATTAAAAAAAAAAAAAATGTGTTCGCTGTTCTAACTCCCAAGTATTGCTGGTGGCATCAGTAAATGAAGTTACCCAACTGTGCGTGGATGCAGTGAAGTACTCTTGTGGCAGAAGGGAAAATATATGCAGAATGACAAGACTTTGATCTCAGTGGAGTAAACTGCCGCATGGATACATAGTATGAACAAGACTTTTCAGCAATTATATGCTGATTCACTACTAGCTTCTTACTTCGAGTTTTATTTAGAATTTCTGACTGGAAGTTATTTTCTATTCCGGCTGGTTTGACATGGGGCAAACCAACCCAATTTAGAATAACTATATAGAAATCTTCTCGCTGATGGTCTTGTTTGCTTAGGTAGGTCATATAGAGGCATCAGAGGCATCATGAGACTGTTTCATAACCAGTTAAAAGTTCCTTGTAGTAACTTTAATTGTCCTACTATTATCCAGCTATTATTACTCTCTTATTTGGTTGATTCCAGTGCATACAGTCTACCACACAGTGTGCACAGTTTGTTGGACATTTTCATCAACTGTGTTTTATTATAACAGGCAATCACTAAGCAAAAACATTGTGGTGGTACTTCCCACATCATTTTTAACATTATTTTTAAGGTTTTACAACCCTGACAAGTATGAAACTCACTCCACACACACAGAACTGAATAACTGTTAACAAAAAAAAAATAAAAATGGTGTTCCCAAAACCCAGAAACAGCAGTGCTATGTTCACCATATCCTCAGCGGATCCCATGATTTTCTGATGGAGAGTGTTCAATAAACTGATGTTGCCAGGCAACAAACACGGTTACATTGTGGGAAATTCTGGTCGTCTTCTTAGAGAAAAAAAAAAAAAAAGTTCAGTAACGGCTGGTTATAATAATCAGTTTGAAAAAGAAATCCTTGACGTCTGAGCCGACACACACACAAGCCCACGCACAGACAACTAGACACAGACTTCCACATGTACAGAAACGCATACAAATGTTCACTCACAGAATTTATACTTATGGACTCCAGTGCATTCATACACACACACACACACACACAAACACACACACACATCAGATCATGGTCACTTGACCCAAAAATCAGCTTTTTCCCAATTGGGGACACAGCTTTTGTCCCCAATTGGACAAGCCGTCCCCAATTAACTGGTCCTAAGTCTGAAATTTGTCCCCAAAAGTAGCCTATGACAGACCACATACACACACACACGCACACACAGACACACACGTACACACACATGCAGACACACATGCATCCACACACACAAGTAAGAACAACATGCTGACTTCAACTCATTCAATGATTATAGCAAATTAAAAACCATTAAAGCTGACCTCTGACCTTAAACTTTAAAGAGTCACGTTGTTTTTTGTGACATCGAGAAACAGGCACACACACACACACACACACACAGACACATACACGCACCTCTGTGCTGAAGCTCGCTAACCTCAGAGGAGTCGCCAGAGGCTGCACTGACATCACGTTACCAAAGCAACAGGCAGGAGGCTGGGATTGGACGAAAAGGATGATGACTCAACCTCCCTCCCTCCTCTTCCTCCTCTCTCTCTCTGGCCATAATCTCTCTTCCTCTCTCCCTAGAAGTGTCTTTCACTTTCTCATGTGCAACTTTTGAACGTCAAGGATACAGACAAACGCACGCACGGGCAGAGCCTCGTGATATTTTTCAATTAAAAGAACAGAACGGCGGGACACAATTTGGCCTGGATTAAACTAGCTATGAATTATACAAACAGGACACACACAAACACACAGATAGTCATCTTAGAGAAGCGGCAAACTTGTACCAAATATTCTAACAAGCAGGTACCTCTTTCCTGTGGAGCAAGCCAAACCCCACTGACAAACAACACTGAACAGAGAATTCAAGACATCAGGAGAAATCAGACTCTAATTTATGTTCACGCAGCTGCTTTAATAGTGGAATCCATTGATACAGCTGAAAGGTGGAGAGAAGATTCTGTCACCCCCTGTTTAGCAGTCTTGATGGTGACAGAACGGCGGTGATCGAGCGTAAAATGAGTGTTCCTTTTTCTTTAAAATGGAAATAAATGCTGTTGACATTGGGTATATGTGTGTGTGGACCTTCTAAGTCAGCAGAGCCTACCTTATTAACCTAGTTTTACAGCCTTCTTGAGCGGGCCTGTTGGAGGCACGCTCACTAAATCATTCATAGTGGAGAGACAGGGAGAAACATGTTCCTGTGTGTGTGAGAGAGAAAGAAAGAAAGAATAAAAGAAAGAAAGAGTTGATGGAAACTGCTGTTTTTTTTTTTCTGTTTTGAATGTTTACATGGCGGTTTGTGCTCATAACAGGGTTATTCTGTCACATATTGGAAAAGAATTCAAATGGTGACACTTTGAGACACTAATCTGGTGTGAAATTCAATTACCTACTCAATCTTTTATTACAAGATCACATGGTCCACCCAATTCTGTGCAGCGTCACCAGCTTCAATGAGGGGTTGCTAGGTATAGTCGGTGAGCACGGGTTTAGGAATAAGTCGCTGTGCAGACACGGTGGTAGGAAAACTATCGACGTCACGTCAAGTGACAACTCTTAAATCAACATATCTTTGTCAAAAAGGTCAAGTTAACTCCTTTTCGAGCAGCCACTACTGCTACTTCCATGTTGGCCAACACAATGTCTACACAACGTCAGCACGTTAGCGCAGCAGAGTGACTGCAGTGTGCAGGATCGCTTATTACTGATTGATGAAGGCAAAACTAAACAAAATTATCAGGCTACAGTTGGTAGCTGTATTAATTGTGGGCAAAGCCAGGCCAACAGTTTCCATCAGCATCCAGTCATCATGCCAAACTAGGCTAAACACGTCCTAACTCTGATCCACTCAGACATGAGACTGATACTGATCCCCTCTCAATTTATGTAAGCAATTAAATGAGCAAATTTCCAAAAATGTTGAACTATTCCTTGAAAATAACATCAGTAGATGGAGAGAAAGAAACAAAGAAAGAACAGAAAATCAACCTAAAATAGCTCTTTCACTTATTCATCCTCTCCTCCCTTTTCCATCTCCTCCTCTTTTACTTCCATGTTTTTTCCCTCCCTCCTCTCTCTAAGAAGACAGATGGCGTTCGCTCACCTCTCCCCTCTTTATCTCTCAACTATCGCGCTCTCTTTTTCACTCTATTCTTTCGCCCTCTTGTCCGTCTTTCTTTCATTTTTGCTCTGTGTACCTTTGTTGTTCTCTCTTTCACCTCTTCTCTACCTCCCGCTTTTTCCCCTCGTTCTCTCTCCCTCGCTCTCGTCTCCTGTCCGGCCCGCACCGCTCTCTCTGTCTCTCCCTCTTCCTCTCCTCTAGGAAATCCCTCTCTGCCATCTGTCTGGCTGTGATGAATTCAGAGCCTTTCAGAACAAATCAACTTGGCCAAATTAATGAGACTCTCCAAGGGGATAAACTTGGGTGTGCTGTGTGTGTGTGTGTGTTTGTGTGCGTGCGTGTGAGAGAGTGCATGCCCCTAAAGTACTTCATAATCCGTCGACTGTACCACTTAATTTATCCTGCAGTGACAGATAGCGTGTTACAGGGAAATACAACAGACAAGTCTGACTGAACACACTGAGTTTCTTAAACTATTATAGGTCAGGACCCCAGATGGGCCCTCATGTTAGCAGCTATTTTTTCTATGTGGGTTAGAAACTACTTTCACTTTCAACCAAATGTTCCAAAAACAGGGATGTCAACCAATGTTTTTAGGGTCACATGTAGTTTATGTAATGCAATCCAAGCCAAGTTAAGATCATATAGAGCCACCTAGTCAGGTTACTAGCTACAATTTTAGTGTTGTGATTGCTAGTAGCACCGGTGAAGAATATTTAGATTGAGGAATACTGATATCTCCAAGGATAGTCTGGTTCCAGGAATATCACCAACTCAATAGGACAGATGAGCAAAGGGCAGATGAGTTCCAGTCTTTCATTATGGAATAGCTGAACTGGTTTATCTGATAACAGAAGAAAAAGGATAATAAAGGATATTAATCTAGACATCATAATTCCTGATTTCAATAATTATTAATCTAACAAAGGTAAGTCAACTTCAAACACAGTTACTATGTAAACCTAGAAATGTAGAAATAACTTTCCCACTACTTAAACCTAATCAGTGCAGCAAATAAATCATAAACTACTAAAGCTGCTATATGTGCATTTTATACCAAAGGAAACTTACATATCATATACAGATCAAACTATTGGAGGGATGAGGCCTCCACATGAGGCCAGCCAGCTTCTTTGTTCTCAAAAGTTTGCCACAGGTGAGCTGAGAATTTGTTTGTTTTGTTTTTTTTTAATTAAAAAAAAAAAGAAAAAGCAGTGAGGAAGGTTAGACTGGGAGGGGATTTTCCACAACTGGTAAGAGGAAAAAGCAAAATATAAGTTTGCTACCAAGTTGTGAAGTTGTACTCAGAAAATATGGTGTTTCAAATAGAGGCATACCAATTTCACTAATTTATTCTATCTCATTAAATAGCAAGACTGGCATAATATGAGTCATTTGTACTTGTTCAGCCACTTGAAGAAAATAATTCACCATTCAACAAAAAACAATTAAATAGTTAGTGTTAATAATGTTTATACAAATGTGTAATTTTGAAACACAAATGCTATAAGCGTATTAATAATATATCATTATTATAATAATTTATCATCACAATACTGTCTGTCATCCCAATGCAGCTAAATTGTTTATATGATATTCAAAATATTGTATATAAATACAGTATAATGTACATTTGGGGCTTTGAGTATAATGCTGTAGATGACATGTTGTTGTAGTTTATGTGAAAAAAAATGTTGCTTTTGTTCCCCTTTTGTGCGTAAATTTAGAAAATGAATTTATGTCCTCTTGAGACAGGATGTGGGGGTGGATGATACATTTTGAGTGTAAACTAATGGGCTACGGAGTGAAGGTACCAGCACATGCTACCTGATTTGATGACATGATTTACGATGATAGGTAAAAAGCTTTTTTTTTCTATCTAGCCCAATTCTATCACCAGTTCCTAATATGCATAACACATTATAGTTAGAAGTGTTTTATGAATACCAGACACACTGTATATTGTGAAAAGAATAAAAATGAAAAGCAATGGGAAATAAAATAGGCTGCTCAATAAAAGCATGACTGGTAAAATGTGTTTCAGGGCAAGAATTAAGAGATGATTGATTTCTAATGGAGCAATCCTCAATGACCATATTGACCGAAAGGCCATAAAACTGTCTGGTCAATATGAGGCTGATTCACTGATGATAGAAAACACTGATGAATGAGAACAGAGAAACCAATGACTCCTGGGATGGAAACATGGTCATACACAATATCTCTGTACCTGAGTGTGTATGTGTGTGCGTGTAAAGATGGATAGTGTCTTGAAGACACTTGCTCTATGCAGGAACTGGTGGTTGTAGCACTAAACGTGCCCGGCCAGACCAGACTGGTGTTAATACAAAGACCAGAGCCAATTCATCTTCTCTGACACTCACCCAATAGCACAGTAAATTACAGAGAAAGGGAGGGGGTGGTGGGGTGTTAAGAGATAGAGAGACAGAGAGAGAGAGAGAGGGATAGAGCTGAAGGAAGAGACAGAACTGGCACAGGAGAAAGGGTGAAAAAGGGGGATGTTGCAGACTATACTTCACACAACTTTTTCTAATATGCCCAACAGAATGGGTTTAAATTCATATATCATCAATATTAGAGGCAAAGAGTGCTGGGATTGGATCATGCCTCCTAGATAATAAATAAACCAATATTCCTGCGGCTGGGGAATGAATATATCTGCTCGAGAAATGCTGGGCGAGACTTTAATAGCCAGGCAAAAAGGTTAAAAAACACACTTTCTTGCTCCAAACCACTGCTAGTAATCATTTTTCATAACACGTATTTCCTGCATCATTGATGAAACAGAACCGGCCATAAGAGTCGCCTTGGCGGGAGGTGCTGGCACTTAGAATAGATCCCTATGCCAAAAGGCCTCTTTGTCAGACCCATAAACAGCCTGAAAAAGTGGACACATCCCTTGGAGGACCAAATAAATCAAGCTCACCTCACGTTCTTATCTAGTGTTAAAAACCTTTTCCCCCTCAATCAGGGAACAAAGTCTCAAAGGAGCCTGAGGAGATTAGGCCAGTCACAGTCTATACACTGGTTTTTATGGAAGTTTTTATAAAGTTTTTTTTTTCAGCCATCATTTTTAACCTCTTGTGCTGTATATTGTACTTGGGCATTTTTGGTTAGAACAATGCTCCTAAAATAGAGTGGGCTACCACTGCAACTCATCTTTTCCCAAATGCTAAGGATCACTACAAACGATCAAGGGCATGAGCACAGTGGGAGACGGTTGTCCCTGAAGCAAGGTGCTGCGTTGGCCAATCGAAAATATGCAAATTCCCCTTCCTGGCAGATAGCTTTGTTACATGAACGACATATTTGTACTGTTTACCTGCCAACATTGCAACAGAGGATGAAACAATTGCTGCTATAACAACTTTCCAGCGTTTTAAAGTCCTTCCTCACAGCATTTAAATCAGGAAAGAGCCTCAGAGTGATGACGGAATAGAAAGATAATTGTCTTCCTGCTTGAACCTGCTCTAATAGCTTCATTATAAGCTGATGTGCAGTGTTTTGGTGTCTGATAAGCCTTCAAACTGATGGATCTTTTTTTTTCTTGATTTTTGATCTCGATTTCATTTTGAACATCCGGTAAGAGCATGATACTCAAAAAGGGTATGGGTGCATAAAACCGTCTGGGTCACTTTCAGCTTAGATCACAGACCGCTGTCGTTAGCTACTTATTGTCACGACAAGCAAAGTCAAATTAAGAGCGAACAATATGTTAGAAAATTGCTTAACTGTTGAATGTGGAGGCTCTGACAAAACTCATTTGCTCTTTAACTCTCTGCTCTCTTGATTCCTGAACGGCAGGTGCTGAGCCAGTAAGATAATTCAATGAACCCATTTTGGATTTCTTCAACATTGCAGGCCTTCAAGAACTTTTTCAAATTTGATACCAGAGTGTCCCTGAGCCTGATGCTGAATTCTGACCAGCTGAAAGGTTGCGTCACCGCGGCTAACCCTGGTCAATGACCTCTGCACTCTGGAGGGGATGGACAGGACTAATTAGAGAACTAATTACCCCTTTGGGATAACACTCACATACAGAGCCATTACTGTTGCTGTTATAAAAGCAGATGTTCTTTCTGCTTCAAAATGTCCTTCAACACTAACAGAAAACAAAATTAAGCTTTTATGTGGAAGGGGATATTACCTATTACATATATATTATCTACCGCTTTTCCAGTCATTCTAGCAAATCATCTTTCATAACCACCATTGAAGAGTGTGCCCTATATAGCCAGCACTGGCAGCAGCTACCGGCAGTTAAAATAGATTTCTGTTTGCCAGGAAGTACATGCAAGACCAGCGAAGCCAGCATAGCACCCACGGTTGGACAGGAAATTGGAGGACTCATGTTCAGGTTGTATTTTTATGCGTGTTGGGCAGCTGACCAGTCTAGAGTTTTAATTGGCTTGTGCAGTGCCATGGAGCTGGTGACACACAGTGCTGTGTGCAAACTCAGGTGTTGTTGGCTAGTAAATAAAAGGGCTACGATATGATAAACTGTCATTCAGACAACGTATTTATTGAAAATGTGAATGATTGCATACATTCCTTTTGCTGTCCAGCCCTAGTAATTAGAATAATAAACATGTATAGAGGCAAAAGGCTTAAATCTGCTAACTGATGTATTTGGCCACTTGAGGGCTGCTCAACAAGCTGTAAACACACCATTGACATCCGCTTTACAAAGTTGTTATAGCAAGCAAGTTAGCAAACAGTTGCTTATTTACACATTTAGCAGACATGGAGCGACATTAGCATGCATTTGGAGTCTGGCTAGCTGATGAAGTCCAATATTTGTTCCCTTTGTTTTGGTTTCCACCAAGTCTTGAGGGAAATATCTGGCTCTTTAGCTGCTAAATGCTCCACTATCTTGCCAAATAATTTCGGGCTTTGTCTGTTTGCTGTTTAGTGCTGGACAGGTAGTATACAGTGCATTTATTAGAGCTTTTTTTGCTGAAAACAGCTGCCTGCTGTGGCTTGAGAGTGGTGAGGGTGAACCTAAAAAAGGAAGAAAGTTGCAACCAAAACATGTTGCTGAAAGAGGCTTTGTAGAGCTGAGGGGATCTGCAGAGTCAGGTGGTAATTGACTGTGTGTATCTTTCACATTACACAAAGTTATTTGATCCCTTGTTTCTATGAAAGTATGCCATTGATTTCCATTTAGGAGTTTTCATACCACGTGTTTCAGGAAGGTCACAGGTTAGCTACACTGCAATAGCCTCAGAGCTGGCAGGGATTGACGTATTGCTCAAGGACACTTCGGCAAGAGAGACATTTGCAGCCACAGGGCTTCAATCCCAGCTGTCTGATATTAACCAATGAAAAGAAAGTCAGTATAAAAAACAGCTGGACCACAAGTGCTTCTCTTGACGATGCAGGTGCCCTTAAAGAGAGAAAAAGATGCTTGGCTGGTGAAAACTGTTTGGTTCGGTCCCTTATGGAAAACAACTAGTCTCTCATGTAGGCACCACCAACTGCGCCAAATGATTCACATGCTCATTAACAGCACAATGTGTGTGTGTCAAATATGATTCAGTCCATGTAAGGAAGCAGCCAAGTAATTATATGCTGTGTGCAAACAAACACACAATCCCTCCACCAATTCATATCCCCCCCCGCACATCCCATTACTCCCCTTCCTAGCTCCGTCTCTGCCTGTCTCACAAATTGTCACTGGTGCCTTCCAACGGAAATGTTTTTTTTTTCACAATGATTTTCACCACTGAACACACACACACACACACAACACTGGTTTTTGTCTTTTTGAATTAGTTCCCCAGAGTTTCACTCTAACCTTAACTGCAACCTGCCTAATCCCAACCTTTTTATCCTAAACTTTAATGTTTTACCTCGTGGCAGCCAGCTTTGTGTCTCCACAGTGTGAGTAATACAAGTGCACAATCACCCTAAAACACGCGTGCACACACGACCGTATGCACGCACACACACACACACACACACACACAAAGCCTGCCGTTACGAGAGCTGCCACAGGGAACAGAATGAAAATGAAAGCCGAGCATGGGAGGAAAAAAAAAGAAGAAAAATCGAGGGAGGAGAAAAGCCCATGTGGCAGAGGGAGATTCTCATCTTCACTGAAATCAGCTGATCCCTCCCTCCCTCCCTCCCTCCCTCCCTCCACAGCTTCAGTTTTCTTTCTTGCATCTCTCTTTTCTGTCTCTCCCCTTTCCATCCCTCCCTGTCCTCTGCCTCCCCTTTTTCTCTTCCTCCCTCCTACCCTTATCTTTTTTCTCCATTTCTCTCGCCACCTCCCACTCTCTCTCTCTCTCTCTACTTTCTCCTTGCCCTCTCTTCCCTCCCTCTCCTCCTCTCTCCTACTCCCCCTTTTTCTCTCGACCTCTCTCTCGGCTTCCACTCTTTCATATTATCACTCTCTCTGTATTCCACCTCCCTCCTCATCCTCTCTCTGTCACAGTGGGAGATCTGCAGGCAGACAGAGGCAGCATTCACTAATGTTACTATATTTGACAAGGCACACGCACACATATTCTCCTGCCACATGCACGACTGCACACACATACGGAGAAGAAGAAGGGGAGGTAGGTGCACAAACACACACACACACACACACACAAACACACACACAGACACACCGGAAAGACAGCCCTCAAGTGCAGATGCATGGATAAACACACACACACACATACACAGACACACACACACACTCCGACGCGTGCTGAGTGCAGGAATCACAAACATAGCGACACACAGGAGGGCTACCGCGTGACGCCAGCAACCTAACGCCGCTCTCTCTCCCTCCCTCTCTCTCTCTCTCTCTCTCTCTCTCTCTCTCCCTCTCTCTCCCATACACACACACTCCGTCTCTCTCTCTCTTTCACACACACTCACGCCTCTCAGACACACACGGCAGCACACAAGCCAGTGAGCAGGACGGCGCTGGACGTATCATTCATATAGGGAATAGATCCGAAGAAAAGGATTAACTATCTCCATCCCTCTCCCTCTAAGGACCTTATCCTCTCTTCCCTCCTCTTGTGTCTCTAAGCCTCTCTTCACCTCGTTTTTTTTCTACAATCCCTCTTTTTTTTTTTTTTACTCAATCCCTCCTTTTTCACAATTCATTGGTGGTTTGAAGAGAAGCTGGGGGGGATTGTCTCTATACAGAAAGAAGGATTATTCTTACATATTCATTTGGCCAGGATCTTGAATGTATGGATTTCTTTAACTGAAGAGGTGTCAGTTTTTCTTCGATGGTTTGTCCTGTGAGACATTTCTTTTTTTTTTAATTTTTAAGATATTTTTGGGGGGGGATGGCTGAAGGGAGGAAACAATAAGGCTGGTGCTGTCTGAGATATTTGGTGAAAAGGTAAGTCTGTTTGTGGTGCTAGTTCCCTTCTCCTCACTCACACACACACACACACATACACACACACTTCATTTCAACGTAACTGTTCCTCATCTCATTTTACGCCTGGGATGAAACATGTACTATGTCACACAAAGTAGACTGCAGACAGAGACAGACTTACCTTTTTTTTTCTTCCCCCTCCCACAAACAAATTGGCTATTTCGATGAAGCCAAAGGTGCATGCTGTGAGGAGGTGGATGCTGAAAATGTCAGCCCCTAACCTGTTTCCAGGATACACACAACATGCACATTCCCGAGAATTTCTGGGCTGTGGTTTTGGAGCAAAGCTTGCAGAGGTGGGCAGTGGTAGAAGGGTGAGAGCACCATAGTTCATTCACACACAGGTATGGGCACATGATTCATGTGAGGTTCAGTCTGACAGGAGTGTTCCTTATAACTAAAAAAAAATAAAGAAGTACGCAGACAAAGATGGACAACAACATAACCTGCAGGGCATAAACAGTAAATAGTGCTGATGATCTTATATATTTTTTGTTAAACTTTTGATATGAAAAGTAGGGGATATTACTGGGGACTGCTTTTTTCCTCCTGCCACAACTTACTTGATTGTAAAAGAAAATAAAGCCTTACAGAAACTCTGTGTGCTTATACCAAACCTCCTGGTTTTGAGGTCCGGCATAGGTGAGGTTAATATAGTAGGCTATACTGTATTTATAGGGATCTTTTGTAGCATGACTAATACTAATATAGCAAATGTACCACCCATAGATGTATTGAAAATTTCATGAGCAAAAAAGTGCTCACATAGCGAAAATGCCAAAAAACTTTCCATTCCATGCCAACGCAACGCAATGCATTAGTGTATTTCTCTGGCTCTGCCTTAGTGACTGAACACGAATGACACAAAATAACATCTTTACACAGCCATTGGCAGTTTGTGAGCATATATTAGGTATAACTGCTAAAATACTGGGAATCTGAAAAAGTTTTGCACAGAAAATGTTTTGCAGTCATTTATTTTGTGATGGATGCGTATGGTAAGAAAACGTCATGTGACCTGCACTGTAAAAAAAAAAATGGCTGTGAAATCCACGTAATTTGCTGTGTTTCTGCACAGTTAATTACTGTGAATATTTTTTTACAGTGTAGTGCTGTGTATCAGGCCTAAATACACAGTAATCAACATGATACTGTAGAAATCACAGTGCTATACACACTACTGTAGAAAATCACAGTAATAATCCCACTACGGGAGAAAATCTACATGTAGGTCAGACTTTGGTCACGACACCAAAACTGCTGCACATCACAGTGCTACAGTATCTCTGGGGACTTGATGCAGTCCATCACTAACATACCCAATATAAACATGGCTAGAAATAATACACAAGATGTAACCTCAGTGGGGATCTGTGCTGACCTAATGATAATATACTGATGTCTTCTGAGAAACCTGCACTGTCAGTATTGTACAATTAATGATTTGCCCCTTTCCCTTTTCTTGAGGACTTCAGGACTATTTTAACTTGAATAAAGCAACGTGGGTTTTGCTCGAGATTTAATGTGATTATTAATCACTGCAATAACACTTAATTGATAGTTTTATTTAGCTGGCTTCCGTCTTTCTTCCTTCCTAAAACATTTGGTTATTTCATTAAAGGGTTGGTTCTCAGTCTGATGATCAGTGTGTAGTGTGTTGCTGTCTTAATCTGCTGTAAAACACTTTGTAGACACTGACCCTACTTTAAAAAGCTGTGATATTTGAGTGATTAACTTGCAAGAGCGCTCTGATTACACGATGAAGATACAATGATATCCTCCTAGTAGTGTAGATGCATTCAAAAAATTCACAAATTGACTAGCTCCATGGTTAGTGCAGCAGTTTGACATGTCTACTGCTAACAGGGCTAACACCTCAGACCACGTACGTACTGGTACTACACTAAAATGCAGAATAATTGTACATTTTGGTAAACTAAAATAATAATAATAATGATAAAGAATACATTACCAGTAAGAATGAAATACATCATATATATATTTAAACTGCCAGGTCTAAATGACAACGTAGTTAAATTAAAAGTAGCTGCCAAATTCTATTCCCAATGAAGGCAGAACTGACCATCTCCATCCCTTCAGCCTATTGACTCCTCTGTTTTTCCGGAGCGGTGTGTTGGATTAAAACCTGTTTAAATTTGACCTTGACTTGGTCTCAGTATCGCAAAATTTGAAGTATGCAATCATACCAGTATGTGCCTGACATATGACCTGTATGCTATGAATGTACGTGTATGTTTGTATATCAGTTATGTGTGTTTTTGGACACACGCACACACTCTTACAGCGTGCATGTGTATATGTACGGTATGTCTGCACACATACTTTACGGTACACGCACGTGTAATTATATATCTGTACATATTTTTGCACCACGTGCCTGTCAACGCTTATGTGGCTGTATTTGTCAGGCTATCGTCATGTACTTAAGTGTCTGTGCATTTGTATGTGTTTGTGTGTGTGTGTTTGTGTTGTGTTGCCCCAATCTTTCCCCTCTCCTGTGTAAGAAAGCCATTAAAAATTGATTAAGGAAAGCTTGGCTGCCTCTCTCTGCCTTTGTTAGCAATCTGCAGTGTTACACAGACAAACACACCTACACAAACGCACACACACACACATGCAAACACAGGAGCATACAACAGCAAGTATGCACTCACTTATTATGTCTTTTTAGTCCTTTTTTTTTAAATCTCTATTGTAATTTGTGGTTTGTTTTAGTCAGACAATCTGACATTGATAGACCCCTTTAAACAAGGCTTCAATTAAACACAAGTCAGCTGCCAAATGTTTGTGCACATGCGTGTGTGTGTGTGCAGAGGGAGTAAAGGGAAGAGCTGAAGGTGAATGATTGGATTGGGTGTGTTTACAACTCTGATGTCACTCATTCAGGCGCCACACACCCACACTCAAACACAAACACACACACACACACACACACACACACACACGCAATGCCAATGCACACACGCACGCGCACCTGCCTTTCCACATGAATAGTCGTCCTCCGGTGTGCAGGTGGATTTCCATTCGGTGATTAAAAACTATTAGTCAAGCCAAGTAGGCCTGTCATAAAAAGATGAAATACCTTGAAACACGAGATAAATTGGGCAAATCGGGGAACGGTGTCCTCACATATGAATGCTCACACACACACACACACACACTCCTGTAAGAGTAAAGCAGGATTTAAGCATCTCCCTCAAAGTGTTTCGATGGTCCTGTAGTAGATGCCTCCAGTGTAGGAAGGAACTGATTTATTGCTGATTAACTCATTGTTTGTTGTAGCAACAACACAACACTGAATGGCTGTGTTTTACATAATCCAGCTATTGTGCATATTCATTATATACCTGAAGTAATTGTGTTTACACTCTTTCATCCACTTAGTCGTAGGGAGACAAGACACGATGGGTATGAAATACAAATTCGTCTTGCTATTGTAAAGAAGATTACTGAGCCACAGATGCAACATATACCTAAAGTAATCATGTTTACATTCTTTTATTCACTTTATCATAGAGAGCAATGATCTTGGTGGGAAAGGTTTGCACTGGAAATGGCTTTGCTAGATCATCTTGCTTCTTCACTATCACCAATCTCTACCAGCATCAAAAAACATGTAGGAGAAAGGAAGAGCAGCCCAAGATGACCAATCACACTTAGTGGTTTCTACATCTTATCTCTGCCCCCGTGCGTGTGTGTGTGTGGTTACATTTTTGAGGAAATCATCGGCACGAAGCCTCTGCAACGCCCTACAGAGTATAAGTCCGGCTTAAGTGTGGACAGGAAACCGTTGGCGGAATAAACAGAATGAAAATAGGATGGAAAGACGAGAGAAGAGGCGAAAAGAGGAGCTCAGAGGAGGGGAGGATGTGTTACTCGATTCCCATATATACAGGCCACTTTGACACCCAAGTATTTACACGTGTGTGAGCATGGGTGCATGTGTGGATTTTGGCTGCCCCTGTGTCCAGGTCAAATTGGTTAAAAAAAGCTTTCTGAGAATAGCCTGACAGACCACACAGACCACACCACCCATTTAACATGCTGGGTGAGCACTAAAATGTGGCTGCAGTGGTGACATTCTGCTACAACTTACAATACATCATTTTCAGCATTATTT
This sequence comes from Scomberomorus guttatus, assembly GCA_038419695.1. Lineage (NCBI taxonomy): Eukaryota > Metazoa > Chordata > Actinopteri > Scombriformes > Scombridae > Scomberomorus > Scomberomorus guttatus. The sequence goes on along the minus strand of CM076466.1, from coordinate 10,789,389 downwards.
CAGTTTCTGACATTTTGTCTCGTACATTTTTCACTGCTTAAATGCTCATTCTACGTTTCTCTCGTAAAAATGGCATGGGAAATACATTCATAATGCTTGTAGGGTGACAGCTGAGATGAGAAAGGAGAGATTGTTTCAGTTTCTGCTTATAGCGCAGCACATTGCTTTCCGGCCAAGATGTTGTCTTCCCCAAAATAAATCAAAACAAACATAAACAAAGCCATGAATCATTTGACAAATGGCCAACATGCAGATCAAAGCCTTGATCTGACTTACGAGACAGTCCCGAAGCTGAAATAAAGATAGATTTCACATAGCTATTGCTTGAAATCGCCACGAAAATAATGACTCTGATGAACAATTACGACAAAGGAACAATAACATTCATCTCAGTATGTGAAGAACGCTCAAGACTGAGAAAGGAAAACACAGAAGAGAATCCTCCCGAATTCCTTGACTTTCTTCCATTTCTCACTTGCGCTGCGCTTCTGAATTTTGCAAGCGTGCTCATTTAAAAAGAACAACTCAAATTTCCCAGCAGAACCTAGCTAATGTGACTTTAATCGCACGCAGGAAATCCATCCTGCCGAATATCCTCGGTACGTGGCCTCTGTTCTTTTGTAAAGCGAAGAAAGAGGGACACGGAGCGACAGATGCGATGGGAGAGATGGGGAAGGGGAGAGAACAGAATATGGGATGCTGAAAGATGAAGCCTATTAAAAAAAAGAGAAAAGACAGATAGACAGAGGGTGGAGAGAAGAAGAGGAGGTGAGATAGGAAGAAGGGGATATAAAGAAAGAAGGGAGAGAGCCGGGAGATTAGACAAGTGTTTTATATTTTGTTCAGTGTCTGACAAGTAGTAATAGCGATGATGATAACACAAATAGCACCACCGGGGCGCGTATACACATACACGCAGTCGACACACACAGGAAAACACTCAGGAGGTTGTGGAGCAGAATTTTAATGTCCTGCCTGTTTACCCATTGCGCTTATTTTTACCTCCCCTCCCCTTCTGGCATTTCCTGCCCTGCCTATATTTTCCTTTTATGCTTTCATCGCTGTCCCTTTCTCCACACTCCTTTCACCTCTTACTTAACCTCCTCCGCTCCTCTGCTTTCCTCCAGTTTCCGCTACCTCATATATAACTAGTTGTAAATAACTTACTGACACTCTGAACAGACAGTCTGTTTGTCTGTCTGCCTGCTTGACTACATTTTTTCACCATCAATCATTCCACACATCCACTTTCTCATCCTACTACTGTAGATTAAAATGCTTATTCGAGGGCTTCAGGTGCAAATTTCCATAATCACTCTACTTGCATCCACAAATAACTGCAAACCTCTGTTCAGCTGGATGGTAAAGTGAACCGTGTAGATTAAAAACCTGCTTGTGTTTCTTGAGTCTTCCCCACAAACAGCGAACGTTCAAACAACAGCCTAATCTGATTAGAGCGAAATTTCACACACTGTTGATTGGGTTTTGATGATACTTTGGGAAAAAAGACGTGTCTCGCAGCAGCACTCCAGCATTTTCAAAATTACACTGATTGGCCCAGGGGGGTGAGAGTCAACAGCGCGCATCAGTCATGTGGTATTGAGGTACCGACGTGTTTCCTCCCATGGCAATTTCCCACTCCTGAAACCTATTTTCACTGTAATGGCTCATCAGTGACAAGAAGACTAATCTTTTTCAGAGCATCTGGGATATGTTTCATCACACTGCTGTCAATGTTTTTCAACTTTTTTTTAATCAAGTGGATTTATGTCTACTTTTACTTGTCTCCATTAGTCCATCTTGCCGTCATCAACAAACAAAATGAACTTAAACACAATATTCGCAATAACTTTGGTCTCTGCACCATATTGGATCATTGGCCAAGATGTTTTCCATGATTGTGGGATACAGAGCTATCTAATGGAACTTGGAGTCCAGTAGCCTGATGGGAACATACAGTCTTGTCATGTAGATTTCTTTTATTGAGATATTTTGTTGTCAGATTTACCAAGGTGTGACCATATGACATATACCAGATCTACTTTACCGAATCCGTCAGACACCATTATCCCCAAAACCTTTCAAGAACCTGGTGTGCTCTCGAGGTGACTCAGTTTTCTGTCGTTACCTTTATTTATTCAGTGAAGAATTTGGAGGGTCTCCTGTCTCTTGCTGCCTTGCCTGAGAGTACTTTGGCAGTGTCACGCCCCAACACAGTGTTTTTCTGCATGATACTGCCATGTCCACTTTCTCTTCCTTTTCAAGCCACAGTATGTTCTGCTTTTTCTCCCTCGATTTCCGCTTCTGTATTTCCCAGTTTATGCCTTTATCCTTCTCTCTCCACCTTTTCTCTCCCTCTCTTACCCCTTTCACTCTCTTTCTCTCCGTCATCCTCGCTTTGTCTCTTTCTGCGTGTCAGTCTCTGTGCCAGACAGTAGCAGTAGGGGGTCTGTCTGTGAGAAAGGAAAACTGATTGTGTAAACTGCCAAAGACACACACATCTATTATTTATGCCTATGAAATACCAGGGGGCTGTTTATGATGCTTGCGCACGCACACACACACACACACCCACACACACACACAAGCAAAGGTCCAAACACAGGCATACACACAGCCATGGAAATACATGGAAATTTAAATGTATGCAAGGTAGCCTGCACACACACACACACACACCCCATCCTGCTGCTTTAGTCTATATTGCTTTTCGGTCTTTATGGATGTGTGTGTCTGTGACACTATCTATAGTGTGTCACACTTTTTTTTCTCTCTCTCTCTCTCTCCCCACAGGTGTTTTGGTGAAGCTTTTTGCAGTCGCCGCCCTAGTGGAGGCTGCAGGCATGGCGGCTTGACGCCCCATAGCCCCGCCCCTCCGACAGAGGAAGGCTGCAGAGCTCTGTGTCATGCCCCAACACACCCACCCCCCTGGGGGCATCGGCCTGCCCCCATCCGGCACCGCCACCAACCACCTGGCCAGACCTGGTGAGTCAACGAAACGAGAGGCAGATAAACCAAAACTGACAGGAGGAGATGAAATAAAAGTGCTCTATTCCATCTCAACTCTGCTCTATTTAACTATCATCTATTGAACTCCTAACTACGCTTGAAACTGTCTGTTTTGACAGCTGCTAACATTAGCATGCTCAGCATACTTGAGCACACACACAAATGATGAGGGCATAGAGCACTGTGGCCATGTGCCAAGTCCCTCAGTGAAATACCACATTACTGTACGTATTAATACAGCCAGCAGTCTGCAGACACAAAGCAGAGAGGGGAGAAAATGATGGGGGGAGACCTATAGGCTGTGTTCTTTCCTTTCTTTCCTTTTTCCCTCAACCTCTCCTTCTTTTTACTCTCCCACTTTTCTCGTCTCCTCCACCTGTCTCCTTCCTGCTCCTCCATTGTTTCCTTGTCTCTCTCACCCCACAATCTCTCTCTCTCTCCTCCCATCTCATAGCGCGGGTACACTCAACATAAAGCCATCAGAAGTCGGGTGGCATAGCAACAGATATGACAGCTGTACGCACGTGAATGTGTGTTGCGGCAGCGTGACAGTGGCGAGGACAGATTCCGGACACTTCTTCAGCTAATAGGCAAACATAAGAGCTCCTTCTCTCTCTCTCTCTCTCTCTCTCTCTCTCTCCACATGCATGTGCATCGTTCTCTGTTTTGTTATACATCGAATATGACACAAGCACAAGCGGGAAATGAACGGCTTAAAACAAAAAAAAAAGAGAGACTACAAAAATATGGATCTTTCTGTTGGAGAGGTATTACTGTTCCAGAGGTGTCTGGCAAAAAACGCCCCCACAATTTGCTGTGTAACACCGGGGACACTAAATAACAGGGCAACACTATCTGTCAGAATCTCCACACACCCACACAGCACCTCTAAGTCCTCCATCTGGGCCACTCGGGCCTCCCTCCGTCTCCAACCCAATACCTCGACCTCTTCATTTCTGTCTTCACCTGTCTACCTTTTGTCATCCTTCCCTCCATCTCTGCATTAAATTTAGTTCACTCTAACTGCATCTGTGTCTGTTTATTTCATGAAGTTTTATTGCCATAAATATTACATTAATAGTATTGCGAAAATCTGTCAGGAATAGGATTTAAAAATGTTCTCCGTCAGTCTCAGGGTCTCTTCGATGCATTTACGTAATTGACATGAATGTAACACTGAGAATATTGCCAAAACAGTCTCTCTCTCTCTCTGTCACCCCAATTCAATATTCTTTATTGACACATATGCATTATTAATATTGCCAAGCATTTGTAGAACAGGTGTTTTCTCTTCCTTTCTCCTTTGTTCTCTCTCTGTATTCAACACGCAAAGCTTGGAAACTCTCTGATCTCTGCTGTTACTCCTCAAGATCCACATGCACGCACTCATACAAACACAAAGTCACTGAAAAATGCATCGAATGGCAGGAGAGAAGGCTGAGCATCCCATCAAATCAAAGAGCAAACTAACATGTCGGAATAATACGGTGCTGAGAGTTCAAATCATCAAGGACGTGTTCTCTTCAAATGTTGATGAAGTTCATTTGAAAAAGGAATTTGACAGATGGAGAGGATACAAAAGATCTGTTTCCATCCAATATGTTGGTAATTTTGAGGATTTTGCTGCAAAAAAATCAAAGCTGTGCTTTCATCAGCTGGGTTAGAGCAAGAAGATCTGTCAGTGACACAAAACAAATAAACAAGGAAAATGGAAAGAATTGAGAAGACTGTTATTGTTCTTCGGTGTCAGCGAGCGTTGGTCATATTTTCTAACTAATGATGAGAACTATGATGGAGGTGTGTAACCCACACGGGATGGGAAGTGATAAAGCATTTCTGAAAGGTTGTGGAGGATGTTTTATGGGTGTTTTCCAGTGTGCAAAGCTACTTTTGAAGTGTTGTGGCTGAAAGTAAATCCTGTTGTGTCAAATGATCAATAAATGCAATTCCAGTGCAGTTTATTGTATAATTTCTTTGCCACCAAAAACACCAGGGCAGATTCTCAATTTAACTCAGCTTCTCCCCCATCCATGCAAATTCCAAAAACAAATTGAATTAAAAAGAAAAGTGTCCTGCAGGAGGATAACACCAACCAAAAGTTGCTCTGATTAATGGCTTATAACTGATCTATAAAGCATAAGTAAAGGATTTCTAAACCATTAAGAGCAAACCATAGAGAGCAAATTATTAGAAAGTGGTACAAAACAATTATGAAACTGAAAAGAAAAAAAGCTGACAAAAAGCTAAAAAAGGCTTATAAAAGTGACAGAACACCACAGAAAAAGACAGCATGATCTTAAAAAGAGTTCAAACTAGAGGCGGAGAATACCAAAATGTAAGTGCCACAAATAGTGAAACGGAGAAGGCGTGAAAAAAAAAAGATGGAAACAGTGGGGAGCAGAGAGGAGGAAGAAGAGGGATGCAAGATCAAAGAGGTGCGGCGCAAGAGAGAAGACAGTGAGGAAAAAGAGTGGATGAAGGAGGAGAGGCGAGAGAGGAGAACAGAGAGGTCTATGAGCGACACAGAGACCATATGGTGCCTCCAGGCCCCCACGATCCCAGCAGACTGTCTCATCTGACACGACACACACATACATTTGCACACAAGCAGGCATGAATTCATTCCTATTCTCACTCACATAAACACACACGCCGACCTGACCGCGGCTGCGTGTGTGAATGTGTGTGTGCATGTGTGTTTATGCACCTTGTTGCAGCCCCAAACAAAGCCGGCAGATTAACTGACCACATAGCTTCTAATCAAAAGAGTGACAGAGAAAGTGACACAGGGAGAGTGATGAGGATTTGGCTTTGAATGGAGATCTAATACACCGACTGAGGTTAAAACATTTGGTTTGGACTGGAGCCATAATACAGTGACTAAGGTTGCAGCATAATGCTTGGAGTACAGCTGTAATACAGTGCAATGACTAAGGGAGTAGCATCGGGTTTGGAGCAGAGCCACAATAGAGGTAAACTTGCTATAATTCACTGCAGACTAACTTTTTATCCACCTACAGCAGCTCTCGGGTTGTTAAATTGACTTCGGTCAGCTTTGGGAATATAATAAGAAACCAAATTCATCACTGCATGGTTGGTAGGTGGTGGCACTTTTCATACCCTGCTGAGATGCTGGGTTTGGCATGAAGCTACTGCGGTGTGGCACAGTGAGTGTATGTGCAGCATTAGGTTTGGAGTGGAGCCTGATCCCTTCACATAGTGTTATATGAGACTTGGAAATAAATAGAAACTGGAATGACAGCTTGTTGGCACACTATCCAAAGCATCTGGTAAATTAAAGTATGTAACCAATGGCTCCTTTAATATTGTTGATAGTTGTTGTAACACCAATTCCCCCAAAGAGTCAACTTTTAATGACATTTTCTCAATTTTTCACCATAAACATTTTGTCCTTTCCTCTTTTTTATATGCACACTCTTCCATCATATTGTACACCACTTTTCTAGGAACATAGGCAGCACTGTGGCTTTGACCCCTGACCTCCTTACTAGCAGTGGCTTGTTATGTAGGTGATTAAGGGGTTAAAGTTCATTATGTTGTTGTGGTGAATGTCCCTCAGCTTGGTTACGAGCGCCATGCAGGAGGTGACCTTGTACTATCTCCAGCTGTGCATGACGCATGCTCGCACATGCCCGCCAACACGAGACACCGGGGTTTATTTCCCCCTTTCTTCTTTTTAACCATAGTTTAGTTTGGTTCAGGTACAACAGGAATGTGCCAGGTGAAGTGCACAAATACATGGTACTGACCCGCTTTGACTCACAAGGTCGTTGGCAGGGGATAAATCTGGATAATCCTCCACACCACAAACAGCACCACTCCAGTTCATCACTAACAGCGAACGATACTGATACAGTACACTCGTAGCGGGTCTGGTATGGATCCAGCATGAGGCTGATAAGCTACCGTGATCATAGCAATGCCCATTCCTGACAGAAAATAGTACTGTACTCAACGAGTAATCATAGAAAATGGCTGATAACGGTCCTAGATAATACAGCCATTTGAGATGCGCTCGATCTGTCTTAGTGAACTCGCCGGTGAAAAGTATGTATCTATCTATCCTTTCAATTTCTACTTTCATTTTGAAAACATATTGGCGTGACTGTCCATAAAACAACAAAATAAATAAATAAAAAAAACGTGGCATTACACACACCATGACTACTATCTCTCATACATTGTGAGTATGTGTGTGTGTGTGTGTGTGTGTGTGTGTGAGTGCGTGTGCTTTGGATCAATACCATCTGTCCATCCATCCTCCTGAAGAGTGAGTGGGCATACATTATGACCTGTCACGAATCCGAGACAGAATCTATTCTATTCTAGTCACACTGGTGCGGATGTGACATCAAAAAGCCGAGCGTCCTTCATTTTCTCTCCAAATTCTGAATGTATTCAGCCTTGGACTGCGGCCCAGTCGAGTGGCCGGTACAAAGCAATGCCACATCCATCAGAGAGATGATGTTACGGTGAAATAGCCGTTACAGCGGATGTGCTGATGCTGGCCTAAGATTATGCTTTTGGGATAATTTGTTTCCCATCACTTCTTTCCCCTTTGTCTCTATCCCTTTATCTGTCTCCCTGTTATCCCTCTCTTTGTCTTACCTGTCACTCTGGCTAATTAATAGCCGCTTGCACAAAAACAATGTCACTGCATGTCATATACTCCCATGGGCCACGCCGTTGTGTGTGTGCGTGCGCGTGTGTGTGTGTGTGTCACAACAAATTGATACAGATAGCATGAATTAGAGAGGCAGATCAGCCTACACGTTACCCACTCACCCCTCCAAGTCAAAATAATGATTCTGTCTTACCAATGCAGAATTCATCACAGGAGAAATGGACACGGGAGACAAGGGTAGGAAGAGTGGGAGGTAGATAAATGGAGAATGAGAAAAGGGGGCAAAGGAAAGAGTAAACAGGAAGGGAAGAAAGAGCAAAACGAAGGTAGAAACAGAGAGACGGAAGTTATCACACAGGAAGCTAAGAAATAATGTTTAAGAATCAGGATTTTGGAGAAAGGCTAATCCAGTATTTCCTCTCCTCTCATCACACTGTCAGCAGGAGTACAGCCTAAATCCCTACACCCTGTTCCCGCTTATCCGTGAGCGTGTGTGCGACCATGACTTCCTGTGTGCGAGTAAGCGATTATACACGGTTGTGCCTGGGAGTCAGGCAGAAACGTTGCGTGCGTGAGAGAAAGAGATAATGTGGGTTAAATGATGGGATTTGATGTGAACCACAAACTTCTCTCCCTGTGCCTCCTCTCCTCGCTTTTCTTTAATATTGTCTACAGCACTCGGTTGCTACGGTAACGCAGCGTTACCTTGTCAGCGTTGACATGATGTGGTGGCAGTGCCGGGACTATGATATTATATGTGTGTTGTGCATTCTGTTATATAGCTCCTATGCTAAGCCCTAGACAAAAAAAAAAGCCACGCATATATAGTGAGATGGCACACTGTATATACAGAGATTCATACACACACAGACGTTTAAGTGGAATGTTTGTGTGTGACGTGCACACACTGGCTGGCTATTTTCCATCTGCTGACTAAATGAGGTCTGGGGTTACAGTGGAGATCAGAGATGTAACAGCCTCTGACAAATTACACAAACGCTGCTGCTGTAGAAAAACAGGCTGCGTGTTGAGATAATATAGATGAGGGATTAGACACTTTTACTCAAATTGATGACAGCGCTACTGTTTATCCATATGTCTCTTATTATAAACTAGCTAAACGTTTTGTATCCTCACTTCAATTAAACAAAATGTAACTATGATTATTGTGTATGTGACAACACTTCACCAATAGGTTATTAACATTATGCAAACATTATTGCTACCTACTTAAAAGCAGTTGTTGAATATGGGGAAGACTGACCTGTGCACAGCTGATACATGTTAATGAAGCTTCAATATATTTACAACATTTTGAATTACAACTAAAATAAGCTAAATGCGACTGTAAAATAGAAGATGAGAAGTATCTTGAAAGTTGAACAAACGATCGTTTTCATTAAAGATGAATTGTGTTTTTCGCTTAATTGATTCATTGTTTAGTCCATACAAAGTCAGAAAAAAAGTGAAAAATGGCAATCACAATTTCCTAAAGCACAAATTGACGTCACATTGCTTGTTTTGTCCAACTTATAGTCCAAAAACACACATATGTAAGTCAAGTAGTAGCCAGGAACAGATTCTCATTTTAACTCAGCTTTTCTTCATCCATGCAAATTCCAAAAACAAATACAAGTCGTGGTGAAAGGCAGCAAGATGGAATAAAAATACTGATTAAGAAACTGGTACCCTAAGTAACTTTATAAAGGTTTTATAAGTTGCACCAAATAGCTTATCAATGGTTCACAAATGCTTTATAGATACGTTAAAAGCCATTTTTAGGAACAATTTTTGGCTTGTTATGTTGTGAAAAACTGGCTATAAAAGATTATAATGAGTATAATGTTTGAATCATCAACTAATGATTCAGCACAACTGTTTAATAAGCCTGAATGCGATGTGTTCCTCTTAGGGCATACAGGGGTTGTTATCTTATCTACGTGCAGGGATATTGTAATGTGTATCAGGTAATGTATCAGGCATTGTGAGTCACAGGAGTCAAATCTTAACTCCGTGCTAGTAAAGCAGCAGGATAGATGTCAGAGTCTTACCTAGCAGACCGTCTGAAACATTAAAGGAATACAGGCAAGTTTAGTCTGTTGCATAGAGGACAGCTGGTCGTCCTCGTAATAAGATAGCGGCGAGTCTGTCGCCTGCATGGAAAACAGCTTGGCCCCTGGTAACATGCGACTAGGCTCAGTAACAGAAGTGCCTGTGGTGATGACATCATAGCTGGGTCCAGTGTCACCCAGGGGCCCCTGGATATAAATTTACAGACAGCTGAGGCCCCAGAGTTGTCAAGAGGTGTCGTCTAGGAGACGCTGTCAAACATCACGTGTTTACAGCACAGCAAGGGCCAGATGATACCAGAAATGAGTCTTTTATGAGTCAGGAGAAGGAGACATTTAGTAAAAGTTTATTAAAAAATTAGCACCTGTGTGGATTCATGTTTGTGCGTCAGTGTAATACCATAATCCTACAACTTTGTAGAGATAGAGAAACTAAATAGGCAGGAGGTACTGCAAGACAGCCAGACAAGACACACAGACACACGAAGATGCGCACATACATCCTGACAGTTAATTATCCTATTTCAAAGATTACCTATGACTAATGTCTCAGTAGCACCCTTTACAACTTCACTCACACACACACACACACACACACACACACACACTGCTAGCTAAATGAAAGTCATGCTTCCATGGAGAGGATATATCCTCTAAGCAGGCAGTAACATTTTAAATAATAGCTCCAATCACAATTAATCTATTAATCTCATTATCAAGAGAAATCCTTCAGTGTTCATTTACTATTAAGAGTCTGCCTTAGCAAAATTAATTATATTTCTGCTTCACAATAATAGAAAAATCAACTATGTGAGACAATGACAGTAAGAATTCTAATAAAAAAAAGCCAGCTGATCAATAATTTTGCTCATTCCTGAAGAGCTGCTTCTTCCAAAGTACTGGATTGTTGGGGGGTCTGATGGGTAATACTGCTTAAGCAGTTGTCTCAGACGTCTTGCTGCAATCAAACAAGAACATGAACAAGAACGTTGCATTTTAATGCCGTGCCTTAGCTTGTTTCCCATCGCTGAGAGCAATGCCAGCTTACATTCGCCCAAAATGTCCGCACTTTTACGGCATGTGTTCGGGGATTCTTATAAAAGATTCAGAAGTCTGTTTGGACTGGAATTAAACTGCACAGGACCACTTATTTGGACGGTACCTCCCTGTCTTCCTCGGACTGTGGCAGAATTTTTTTTCCTCCCGGTTTGGCTGCACGGAGCACTACAGCAGAGAAGAGGATTTGGAGCAGCTAAAATAAGCCAAAACAACAACCACCTCCTCCACGAGAGCAGCTAGAACCACTCATAAATGTTGGAAGATCAGCTTCAGCGCTGAGGGAGGGTGACGGTGGGAGGGGGGGGGGGGGGGGGCTACAGAAGTAGGTACAGTAACAGAAGGAGAAGAGAGGAGGGGGTGGTGGTGGAAGAAGGAGATGAGAAAAAAATATAAGAGTGGAGAAAGGCCATTTTGACCACAACTTGAAGTTTGACATTATACGAGAGGGAAGCTGCAAAATAAACCCAATTTCTCTCTTCCCATGCATCTGTCTGTCACCCCCTCTCAGTTGTATAACAGTGCTTCTACCTCTGAGCTACACTGTCCTCACAAATCTCCCGCACTAGTCGAACTTTTCAAACAGATCCAACCTGTTATGGCAAATTCACAGCCACCGTGCAGGCAAAATCCTCCTAGATTCCCTCTGAGCTGCTGCAGCGAGAGATCGGCCGTCTGAAGCATTTCCACTACAAAGTAAGACGGCGCAGGACGCTTCAGGATACTTCAAAATCTCTCCTTTCATCCACTTATGGAGTGGAGTTAATTTTCCCAGAGATTAGGATTATACTGTAGGATGGAGCAGAGAGGATAACAGACACAGGAACAGGGGGGAGTTCACACACACACACACACACTTACACACACACACACACACACACACACACACACACACACAGGCCACAGCATTTGTTTTCTGAACTATCAGGATGCAAAATGGGACGCTGTCCTGATTGAGGGAGGTCATGTTCTGTCTAGCAAGTAAAAATTATGTCTGAGCAAAGATGCTTTCAATTAACAAGAATACATTGGATAAATATAAATCAAAATAGTCATATTTGCACATTTGCATTAAAAAATTATACACATTATTACCTTGAGGAGTGGAGGGCCATACAGAAAAAAAAACATTACATTAGGATTAAATTAAATTACTGTTTGGTTTTATTGTTTTATTGTGCTTGGGTTGCTGCTCTTGTGATTTAGATTGGTTTTAATTTGGCTATAACTCACAATTAACAACAAGTTTCTGTAGCACAGCTGTAGCTAAGTAACCTAAATTCCATACCACTACTGTAATATTTCAATAAACGTGGGCTAAATTTTCTACAATAATCTTGACAGGTTTAAGCTTTAAAGGAGAAAATCTTGGGAGAACATCAACAAGAAGCATTATTTTATCTGATTATTCTTTAGGTAGAAACAAGAGAGGTTTGTGATTCACTGTTCTTTCTCAGATCCTATTCTGGAAGTCTATTTATGATCAGTTTTAAGGGAATAAAACATTACTGTATCGGGGTGTACTGTATAAAGCATCCTCATTCGCTGGCTTTTACAAACTTCATATTTTATCAATGATGAGATACAGAGACCCCGAGGACAGCCAAGTTCCTTTAGAAGAATCATGTGACTTTTTTTATTACGCAATCACTCATACCATATCGTCTGATATTTATCATGTCGTTTTGTCTTTTTTTTAGCTTCTCACAATGTGGAGTGGCAAGTAAAGGGCTATTTCACAGGGTTTCATCACACTCCAGAGCCAGACGGTCAACACGTGCGGCGAGAGGGAAAGCTGTCCCGATTATGAAAGGGAAAATGAGGAAGAAAGCGAATGCAGAGCAAACCAGATAGAGAGAGAGAGAAAACACAACAACAGAGAGCGAGAGCGACAGAGTGTGACAAAAGGCGCTGGCACGCTGAGAAATAGATGCTAATAATATGCAGATGATGCAACTCATGGGACCGGCTGGTGAAGCAAAGAGTCGTGCATTAAGCAAAAAGTGCTGCATCTGTGTCTGGAGTTTAGTCGGAGTAGTTTTCTTAATATCACGCTTTGTTGGTGCTTAACACACACACACGCACAGGCGTACAAGCATATGCCCACACACACACACACACACACACACACACACACGCACACACACATACACAGTTGCACTTACACAAAGAGATAAAGCATAAGTCGGGCTGAAGCCACTGGATGGAAACAAAGTCAGCCACTGTAACGAGACACTGAGGGAATACAGAAGAGCGGCGAATGAGAATGAAAGAGAATGAGAAATGAGAAAGATAAAGAGACACAAGTGGGAGAGAAAGAATTGGAGAGTGGAGAGAGAGAGAGACAGACAGATGCACAGAAAGACAGAAAAAAAAACAAATAAATATGAAAAGGAATGAATGAACAAGCCTGGATGGGTAGATGCCAATAAAGAGAGGAAAGAGTGTAAAAATGAATGATGAATGATGGAAAGAAAATAAATCTAAAAACAAACAGAGATAATGAGTGGAAATGATGAAACGACTGCAGGAAGAAAAAGAAATGAATTGAAAGTGAAATAAAAACAGAGGGGATCTCCCTCATGAGTGTCACTAAGAGGGATGCGTTGTACACACAAGCATACACACAAAAAAGACAAAGACAAACATACTCCCTCATAAACACAAAACTAGACACACACACAATTATAGCTTTTGAAATGGCTTTGTGACTCAGTGAAGAATAGACTGCCTGCGTGAAAATAACAACCGGAGAAGGCTAGAGACTCACACACTGACAAAACATTAGTAGCAACTAGTCTGGCCATGTTTTGGTTCGGCAAACGGTGGGAAACGGTGTGTTAAATTTGCAGGATTTTTCCATTTTCATAGTCGAAATCTTCTCGTGTGTAAGCAAAGAGAATTCTCGGAGTTAAAACCTCCATCCAAACATCAGGTCTGCGGCACAAAATGGAAATTGGAAATTTCTTGTGTAATTCCAGCATTTAAAGAGCATATCAAAACTGCCTCTGGCATCAGAAGGTATGTTGTTAAGCCTGTGCTGCTGTTTCTTCCATCTCCATTTCTTTCCATTTCTGTCTTTTTTTGAACTCTTTTGAATCTTTTCCACACTACTCATGCATGCATCCTTTAAACAACTGTAAAAGCCTCCCTGACAGTAGGCATAGTCGTGGTTTCTGCTTTCTAATTCTGCTTTTCCGACATACATTTGAGAAAATGCTCTGCAATCTTTGGTTTAATTTCCACCTCAAGTTACTCCTTTTTTCGTCCCATTCCTCTTTCTGCATTTGCTTATTTCTCTCGCTTTCTCTCCAGCCCCTCTGTTGTACTCTTGATTGGTTTCTACTCCAAAAAATAACTCACAGAAAAACTAATCAACCACTGTTTCTCTCTCTCTCGCCTCCTCAAGTCTTCCTCTGCGTCCTCTGCCTCCTGGCGGCGCTGCTGCCCCCGGCCTCTTCCTGCCCTCCTCCCTGTCTCTGCTCCTCAGACGGCCTGGTGGTGGACTGCGGGGGCCGAGGTCTCTCCTCCCTGCCTCCTCTGCACCTCCTGCCTCCGGGGAGCCGCTCCCTCCTGCTAGCCAACAACAAGCTTGCTTCGCTGGGAGCCTCTGCCTTCGCTAACCTCTCCTCTCTGGAGGTCTGCAATCCATTGTTTATTGTATCTTCGCTTCACAGTGAACAAGTTGTGGGTTGTTCTTATGCTGTTGTTCACCGTGGCTTGTGTTTTCTGCAATGACCTCGCACACCGAATTGCATCCAGGACAATAAGTGATATTGTATATTGACTGCAGACAACCTCTGCTCTCAGTCTGCAAAGTTAAGAGTTAAGAGTTTCAAGGTTTTACAGGGCTACCCACCATTAGCAGATTGTGTGCAAAGCCCAGCCAAGTTAGTATTTCAAATAAAACAGCTAAAAATGATGGACAGTTTCTGTACTTGCCAAAAAAAGATGATCAAACCCTATTTCATCAGTCACAAGCTCTGGCAGCTGCTTACTTCCAATCTGAAATACTATTACTTTTTGTTATTAAACCTTTTAAGACAGGATGCGACATGAGCGTTTTCAAGACAAGTGACCAATGAAATGCATCGTGATTCATTGAAATACACGTGGGAATGGAGAAATGCATTATGGGATGCCTTTTTTTGTTTTGTTTTGTTTATTTTTTTTTTGAGAAGGGTCTATCTGCAGTCTTGCAGACCTACTCAACACACCCACTTTACTACATGACAACCCCCCCCCCCCCCCCCCTCCTTTCTGCGCTCTTAGCCCCCGTCTTAGCCTCAGGTTTCAGGAGGTTGTTTACAAACACTGCCTTAGGTTTTAGAATGATTTTTTAAAGGTCCACCTCAGGTCATAATGGGTTAAGCACATCAAATACCATCAATTAGTTCAATTCACAGTAAATGATCAGCCATTGATCGGTTAACTATATAGTTAGTCAGTTAAATATATAGTACTTTATATCACTGCATATGAACCTTTTCAGAGAGTTATACCAAAATTGAAAGAAATGAAATGAAACGATAAACTATTGACTGTAAAGCTGTAAAAGAAAAAGAAGCATCTGCTTAAGGTATCAAATTTAAATTCTGCATTAAAATTTTGTAGCACTAAATCTATTTTTTAAGATTCCTCCAGGCCTTGTGCATAAAATGTCTCGGAAAGAGTTTAAGGGATTTTTCTATTTCCTCTATAACTCATTCTCAATAACAGCAGCAGCTAAATGCCTCTGATAAATTGGTGTGTAAGTGGAAATGTAAGTGTTGTTTTGTGTATTACAGGAGCTGGACCTCTCTAATAACTACCTGGATAATTTACCGGCTGGATTATTCCGAGACATGTCCAACCTGACAAGACTGACCCTGCACAACAACTCGCTAACAGTGACGGACAGAGAGCTCTTCCAGGTACGCACTGCAGATTATACAGCACTATACCAGATTAAGTCTACAGTACAGTTTGCTAACAGGGATGAAAATATTCCAGCAAAGCATCATGCACCGGGGCTAGATTTTATGAGGAAGTTATGAGGAGTAAAATAATCCCTCTCAAAATGCCTGTGTTAGTTCATTACATCAGTCAATCCACCAAAAAACTATGAGAATAAAGAGAGAGTAGTGACGTTACACTGTTTCAACTTCTGCAGACTCTGCAGAGGAGTACAGCCAACCTGAGTTTACATACTAACATGACTGGGCTCCCGTCCAGATGGTAAATTAGTAATAAACCATTTGCTCAACCCTTTCGTTCGCTTTTATCTGAACCAAAGCAGTGTGTAGGATGAGCTTGTGTCATGACTTCACTTGGAGCCTTAAATTAAACACGATTAACCCATCAGTTGATGCTAGCTGCGACTCTTGGCGACACTGAATAAAGAGTTTTGGGGAAAATGACAGAGACTCACTGATTATATACTGTATAGTAGATAACTGTATGGGTAAAGATGAACAAACAAAGAACCGGTCTCGGTGTTTCTACAGGGTTTGGGGGGTCTCCAGAGTCTGGATCTATCCCTGAACGGTCTGTCTTCTGTTCCTCTGGGGCTACTGGATGAGCTGCAGAGCCTCAGGTACGCACTGCATCAAACTCTTTAACACAATGTTTGAGCTACAGAAGAAAGGACGGGAAATGAACTGGAATAATCACAAGAGAGTGACTGTAATTTAATAGCAAGATGTTAAAAAGAAGAAGTTTCACCCCACAATGTTAGATGGAGATGAACCACCAAGCTCTAACTCGGGTTGGAACTAACAAAATGGTGCAGAAGGTACAGCAGCAGTTGACAGGAAATAATCAAAATAATAATATCTGTATAATAGGAATATTTATCTGGTATTGATACATATCATATTATGGCTGATATATGCAAAATGACATTAATGACCTTTTCATTCATTTCAATGAAAAACATGAAAGCTCCTTTTGCTACTTTTTAGATACAATTTGCTTGGAATCGTTGATCTCCGCTACTGAATTTTGTAAAACAATAACACAATATAATCACCAACATACAATTACACCAAAATTTGTGGCTGCTATCAGCGGCTTTTAAAACCAGTGCCACAAGAGCAAAACCTTCTCTTTTGTTGGAGTTACCAGAGTAGGTGATGTTATTCATTATTCTAATTATTCCATAGGTGGCTGTCTCTAGCGGGTAACAGACTTCATGGTTTGGAGAGGGCAGCGTTTGAGCCCCTTGCCAACTTACAACACCTGGAACTGGGACACAACCCCTGGGAATGTGACTGCAACCTCCGCGATTTCAAACACTGGATGGAGTGGCTACTTTACAGAGGTGGATGTTTGATTTATGCTACGTGAGCTTCGAAAAAGGGTGCATTCGATTTGTATTAGGGGATAGGACAAGAGGGCAAAAGAAGTCATGAAGCAGTGGGTGGAAACTAGAGAATGTGGCGAGGTGTGTGTGCGTGTGTGTTTCCATCCCTGTGCTTCTCGCTCCATAACATAGCTCCATCGGTGTGTGAGTGCTCATTACTGCGCTCATTGTGTGTTTCTGTTTACTGTGTGTGTTATCCACGTGTCTTTGCAAGGCTGTTAGTACATCAGATAACCACAGCTGCTCTCCGCGCTCTCCTCATGTGTAAAAATCTACATTCACCTCAGCGCCTCGGGCCTCAGCTGTCCCGCTAATGAAGCATCTCTTCTCTTTTCTGCTCCATTCTCCTCTCTGCTTCATTCTGCTCCCTTCTGCTTTGCTGGGCTCTCCTCTCCTCTCCTCTCCTCTCCTCTCCTCTCCTCTATTCAGCTCAGTTCAGAACACTTCTGTCTAGTTCAGACGGAGACTGACGCTGGTAATTTAATAATCATCAGAGCAGCGGGGGAAATTACAAAGAGACATTTCATAGTTAACTATTTCATAGTTGAACATGAAGCTGAAACTACGCATTTCATAGTTGGACGTGAAAGCACGACAGTTGCTGTTAGAAGGGCAGATGACGATGTGTGTTATAGGAAGTAAGACAAAGCACCAAACAAGTGTGAAAAGCTTGGCGGCAGCAACCTGTGTTGACTTCTATCTGCTTCGAACCACTTCAAGAACACACGGCTGGGATATTTGGACATATTTGGAGGGAGAACACACTGTTTGCAGAGGGGAATCTTTACTCACACGCTGAGATAAAGCATCTGGGGGCTAAATGCAGCTTTCCTCGTAATGTCTTTCTATTATCCTCCACCTTTATCTCATTGTCTCTGTAGCTTAACGTATCTGAGGAACGCAGATCAATGGCTTTCTAACACGCGACCTGGAGACGAATACTACGTGTGGAGACAAATGCGGCATGTGATGATAACAAAGTAGATCCCCCACCCTGCTGCTGCCTGTGGGAATTAGTGACTCAGATATTTCTCTCTTCCACACACACACTAGAGCTCTGCTGAAACTAGGCATGTCATCTCATGAATTATAGAAGGGTTTAGTTGAGGCTATCTCCAACTTAGTGTGGAGAGCACAGCAAACTGTGTGTGCGTTAAGTGATGTATGACTCATCCTTGTGTTGGCACAACCGACCCTCTCTCTGTCTTTTCCTCTCTCTTAGTTAATTGGTAGTGCTTTACAGGCATAAAGCATTTTATAAATGACCTCTCCCTGTCCCCCTGTCTCTGCACCTCTTTCTCTCTCCGTCAGGGGGGAAGGTGGACGCGGTGGAGTGCACGCTACCGAAGGATCTGCGTGGGCGAGACATCCGTGGCGTGCCAGTGGAAATGTTCAACTACTGCCTCCAACTTGAAGATGAGAACGGAGGAGGAGGAGGCGACGGTTCCCGGTCGGGCCAAGGAGGCGGCCCTCCCTGCAGCAGGAATGCTCTTAACCCCAGTGGGGCAACACCAATGTCTGACAACAGCGGCAACAGCGGCGATGACTCTTCTTCAAACGCTGGCGGCGGAGGCGGAGGCGGAGAGGCCTCGTCGGATTGTGTCCGCGCCCGTTACCGACCTGTGAGCGTGCGCCGCGCCATCGGCACGGTGGTGATCGCAGGCGTGGTGTGCGGCATCGTTTGCATCATGATGGTCGCCGCCGCCGCGTACGGCTGCATCTACGCCTCGCTGATGGCCAAATACCAGAGAGAGCTGAAGAAGAGGCAGCCGCTGATGGGAGACGGGGAGGCAGACGGGGAGGATAGGGAGGAGAAACAGATCTCCTCTGTGGCCTAGAGGTGTGATGGGGCGGGGGGAGGTTTGGCATGTTAAAGGGTGAAGGTTGGAAGGGGCGAAAATTAAAAAGGGCTCAAAGAGGAGAGAGATAAAAGCTTGTTTTATGCACAAAGACAATTATTGTATCTCTCCCTCTGACTCTCAAACTGACACCTTTCCTTTCTCCCACTTTTTTGTCTTCCTTTCTTTGTCCTCCTTCTATTTTTAACCTCTCTGTCCCTCTCTCTAACTCACTCACTTCACACACACACGCACACATACCTTATCAGTTCCCTTATTTTCCCTTCCATTTGGAGCCATTCTCACTGCAGTATTTGCTATCAATCATCCCTCCAACTCGCCTACCAACCACCTACTGCTGCAGTTGGCTGCTGCTGAATTTACCATCATATCAGCTGAGAGAAAGATGGCTCACTCTAGTATGAAACATATCATTTAAGCTGCAACGAGACACTCGCGGTGTATGGTCTGCTGTTGTCAAACTGGATTGACTTTTCAGGGATTTACAGTATATATGGTGTGGACCAATATTCACAATAATGAGGGTAATTTGTGGTATTAGGCAGTGCCCAGCCCTTGTTTTGTTTGGATCTTTCTCCTCCTCAACCTCTCTGAAGCCAGTAGTTCCTCCAAAATCCAATATCCTTCACCCTCGTATGGCCTAATGCTCCTCTGACGTTCCCCTGGACTTCCGAGTCCCCATGCAGGAAAAGTTTCCCCCAGTGTTGGGAAGCTTGGGGGAAACGAGGGAAACTTTATGGATAAACACAAAGAGATGTCATTTATATAGTCAACACTTCTCTACCGCTTTGTCACAGAAAGAATACTGGTGATACAGATTATGTGTTAATGGGAAATCAAACACACAAAGAGTCTCCTGTCCCTTTGGACTTGCTGGGGATGTTAAACATAGAACAGGAAACCATTCGGACTGAGAAAATGACCACTGAAATGTCAAATTGAGAATGAGCTTTTCTCTTGATCTTCTTGGGACTTTTAAGATCCACCAAGTGTCACAGACTGCAGCTGTACATGAGATTCGACAAAGGATTTTTTGGGGAACAAACCATTTCAACTGGAATTGGAATTTGCTGTATTTGTCACTTTTCCTCAGAAAAAAAAGAGGCTCTTGCTTACTTGATGCTTGTTAAATGATTATCATCAGTATCTGGACAGATCAAAAGTTATGATGGCGAAAAAAGTGGTCACATAAAACCTTCACGCTGGTTTTAATGACGTGATCGTGATTTAAAGAACCACAAACTTTGCTTTAAGGCGAATATTATTTGCTCGGAGCTCATTTTCAGACTGATTTCACCCTCAGAGGTGAATGTTTGTTACTATGGCACGTAAAAACTATCTCAGAGAACACTGTCTCCTGACAAAGACAAAAAAATCATCTAAGGACTATAAAACTTCAGACTCCTGCACTTTATTTCCCTAATCAGTTCCCCTCTGGCCTCCCCCTCCCCCTTCCCTTCGTTCTCTTTCTTTCTAAAATGGACGATTTGCCCTGAAGGATTATAACAAACAAGGGATTAAACTAAAAGACGCTGCTATTTTCCCCCCTCCTCCTCTTTCTCATCCCTTTATCTCTCCATACATCTTTCCATCCAGTGCTATTTATGGAAAGTTCTTCACACTTCCTCAAAGACTTCCACCTCCTTTCTTTCCCTTCTCCCATATTTTTGTCCCTCGTGTTTTTCCTGAAAGGTCCGCAATATGCAATGGAAGTTGTGTCACCATAACATGAAAACACCACTGCCAAAGAGTCCTTCTGTTATCAGCTTAGCAGTCACCACTTTTTTTTTTTTTTTTTAGAGGAATCTGTTTGATTAGCACTCCTTCTTGGTGAAAACGTGTTTGCTTTACAAAGTGTTTTCCTAAATATCCTTATTTATGCCTTTGAAATATTTACATGAACTTTCATGATTAGCAGAGTGGAAGGACATTTGTGTCTTCAGTGACATTAAAAGTCTCAAAATTCTGGCTTTCATTGCATATTGCTCCCCTACAGTAGAACTGTTGTTCCCTCTTAATTATTAATTGGCTGGAAATAAACCTACATTAATAGTGTGTTACCTTATACTTGGGTATGATGCTGATAAATATTATTATATTAGTCTCTAATATGGTGTGTTGGCCCAGCGATCCCCAAAATGTTTTTTGACGTAACTGTTTATGGTTTTCTGTATGAATTCATGATGTATGTCTTTTGTTGTTTATGACGTCTATGTTTCGTTTTGTTTTAGGTTTGGGTATCTCTGTAATATTTGTTCACTGGTCTTGTTCATTTACATGTGTTCAATAGTCGGTAAAGTTTCTGCAAGAGGCATAGAAAGAGTTTGGCCTGAGGGTGAAGAGGGTGAAATTAGCAAAGAGTCGCACAAGCGACAGGAAACCTAATTGTTTTTAATATGATTTTATGTTCACGCGAAGCTGCAGGGTCAACTTTATCTCCTGCAAATGCTTTTTCATGATGCAGCTCAATTGAGATAACAAACAGCTTTAGCATAACTCTGCGTGTGTGCTGCAATTGTCAAGATATCAGAATATTCGCATCTACAATCGGTTATTGTGTCTACCATATCTGCACATGATAACTAGTATGGTTAAGCTGTGGTTAAAGAACTAAACCAAGTGGAAAAGGGATGGGGAACATGCTTAAATAAAATGCAAAATGTGAGTGCTGATTCTTTGTATGAGATGGGACATGAAATCAGAGAAACCACAGAAATGCATTGAAGGCACACACTTAACCACCATCCTGACATCTACTGTACACTCTTACGTTTTGCTGAATTTATGAACATCACACCACTTTTTTTTTTTTTGCATCAACAGCAAATAACCCAGAATAGTTACATACAAATTAGAGCTGCAACAATTATTCAACTGAAAATTAATCAGCAACTATTTTGATAATCGATGAGTCATTTTAGTCATTACAGTAAACTGAATATCTTTGGGTTTTGGACTGTTGGTCAGACAAAACAAGACATTTAAAGACGTCATCTTTGACTCTGGGAAATTATAACGAGCATTTTTCACTATTTTCTGTCATTTTATAGACCAAACAACAATTAATCAAGAAAATAATCGGCAGATTAATCGTCAGTGAAAATAATCGTTAGTTGCAGCCCTAATACAAACGTATTTTGTAGGGCTGGAGGGATTGTATAACATAGCAAGATCAACAAAAGTTTGATTTTGGTCCATGTGATTATTTGATCCTCCAGTCTAAAACAGTCCACCTCACTAATTAGAAAGAAATGGAGAAGCAGATCTAGATTTTACGTCATAGCGGACAACTTCATGGCATGCATGAGCACATGGTGAATTGAAACGACAAGTGTAAGATAGCCCTGAACTTTACAGGGACTCTGGGGCAGTAGCTAAAAAAGGCAGCAGCCAAACTCTATCTATGTCTCTAGAAACGATGTCCTCTCACCCCCTGGTCTGCAGGTCTTGTGTTGTTGGTAGCTAAGTATCTTAGCTAGCTGAAACCTGTTCCTATAGCCTGTGTGTGTAAAGAACAATAAATTATAGTTTGTTACGTAAAAACCGCAGCAGCCATGATGACTGAGGAGCTCAAAGACTACGTTTTCCCAGAACTCTATGGTGTGTTGTGTTATTATGATGATTGTGATTATGACAATGATGATATGATGGTGACGATGATGAAACATTTCCTGGTAAATATGCATTGATTTAAATAAAAACATATCACACTTATGTCAAATTCAAATCCAGAGCAGTGGCCAGGTTTGAAAGACTACAACAATTACTATAACTATTGTCTATTATTAGATTATTGATAATTAAATTAAATTAAAACACACATAAAACTTATGGTGCACAGTTCGAAGTAGAGATGTTAGCTTTACTTCTTTGATTTACACACATTAAAATAGGTCAAATAATACTTGTAATTACCTAAAAATGTGACTTTTTTGGTGGTTTATGATTAAAATAATTTGGATGTAAGGTGACATTTAGGGGTGAAAGACATGAAAGATGAAGCTGCGGTGGAATAAACACACAGGGTCAAATCAGAGCGTGAATCAGCTGTGATAACAGCTCTTCTGTGTACTGTACCTTATCTTGTCCTTTCTCCCTTGATCTCTTCTCACCCTTTCCCATTTTTCATCTCCTTCCCTCCCTTCTCCTCTCACTTATCTTGTCTCCATTTATCTTTGTCGCCTCTTCTCCCATCATTTTCTTAGTCTTTTCACCTTCTTTTCTCCCACCTCTGCCCTCTTTATTCTCTGCTCTGTCTGGTCTTTTGTGTGTTATTTCCATCTCTTTTTCCTATTCGGACTCTCTTTTTTTTAGCCTTATTCCTCTTTCTCCATGTCAAATAGCTTCTCTATCTTTTCTTCTTTGCATCCCCCCTCCTCTCTCCTTCCCAGCTCCTCCGAATTTTTTCATTTACCTTCTTATCTCTCTTCTGCTCTTTCTGTCAGTCGGCCTCTCCGTCAGTAGAAGAGTATTAGGGTTTATTTACATACAGTACAGCCTGCCAGTTCTGCCACAGAGATATACTAATCCATTGCTGAGCCTTAGAACAGTATAAACACTGTGTTTTTGTAGTCACGACTGATTTGGGAGCAGCCAAATACTAAACTAAAGCACCAAATCCCAGCCACAGGAGGAGAAATCAAATCTGTCCCCAAGAAAGCTAAACACAGAAAGAGCTGAGACGCAAGAGGGGAAACCTGACTAGATTGTGTTCAGACAAACACTGACGCTCAGTGGTGAGAAATAGGATTACAACATGTTTAACCGCTTAGCTGTATATATATATCTACTGTATATTTAAAGGACAGGTTCACATTTTTTCAAGTCTGGCTTAAGACAATACTTGCATATGTACACTGAAAATTGGTCACTATATAATAATTTGTATTGTTACTACTTCCTAAAGCAGTATAAAATAAGAGATGGGGGGCAAGACCTACCAAAGCTAATATGAGACACCAGCGGTCTGACTTAGTCGAATCAAATTGGTATCTTCTAAAATTACAGACTTTTTAGTACAATATTACGTCTTTGTTTTACTACTCCTCCTCCTCCAAAGCTCAGCAATGACAAACTGTCCGGGGGAAACAAAAAGAACGTAAGTTTTGAAGATACTCACTTTATCTGACTAAGTCTGACTGCTGAGCTCAGAACGGGACTTTGGATTTTGTCCCCCATCGATTGCATTAGGAAGGGATCTTGTCACAGGAAGTATGGAGACAGGGGACAATTACAATAAATCTTGTAGTGTATAAATGGGCATATGAGTACTGCTTTAAGACAGACTTGAAAAAATGTCAACCTATCCTTTAACATGTATTTGTGCAAAATGGCAGCATAGAGTGGGGCGTTGGGGACCTGTCAACTGAAGGAGCTGAGGTTAGTGCCTTTGTCTGTAAGTGTCAGAGCTGCTAAAGTTTCCCTGAGCAAGTCACTGAGTATGTAGCAAATGTACAGTGGCACATATCTGCATGTTACAGAGGTGTTTAAAATGTTTTTCTGTGCTATTACGCTGAATATTCTGATAATATTTACACTTAGACGCGTTCAAATGCTAGATAAAGACATAAGTAGTGTCCACACTCCTACAAGCACAGGTGTCATACCATACTGTAGGTGGGAACAGCATAGCTTTAAGTGTGTGTGTGTGCCCCTTGACCAGCTGGCTCTTGAATATTTGATCCCCTCGTGTTCAGGAGGTAAAAGTGACTCTGAGCAGCAAGAAATGCTGTAGATGTAGAGAGAAAGCGAGAGAGCAACGGAATAAGAGAAAGAATGACATGACAGATAAAACATACTAACAAGGAGACGAGGAAGAAAGAAAGAGAGAGAGAGCGTGGGGAAGTGCAGGGAGACAGGTCTGACAGCTTAAAAAGGGAGAGGCGAAGAGAGGAGAGATGTATGTGAGGGATTTAAGAGGGTAAAGGAGAGTGTCAAAGGGTGAAATGTGTGTGTGTGTGTGTGCGTGTGCGGACGAGTCAGAGAGAGCAAGTCTATAAAACATTGATACAGCTTTTCCCCTCTGTGTTCTTGTAAAGCAGCTGGTAGAGAAGCTGTTACACTTGTCATCCAGCGATGCAGCGGTGAATAAAAATGACGACCTTTGGCCTCCAGCTGGTGACACAAACGACCACCAACATACACAAAAATCAACGTACTCCTACTTTCCTGTAAATGTTGCTTTTAGATGCAAAAGTTATTTGAGATCCGTCTGTCATTGCTGATATGTAGGTTACTAAGAATTTACAATAGATCCAGTCGGCTATAGCAGAGCTCTGGATTCAACATACTGTGATGTTAATGTTTCTACACAAGCAGAGAGAAAAAGAATGAGGTAGAAAGAGAGAAAAAATGAAAAAAAACTGTGAGAATGAGGCAGAGTTAGGTGTTGAGATTAAGAGAAAGACAGGAACACATCTATTTTGAACTCTTTCTCACTTCTGCTTGCTCTCCCGGTTTTCCATTTCCAAATATAACAGGATTTTCACACCTGAGACAATTTCTACGAAAGCTGTGAAGTACAGATAAGCATGTGTGTTTGTGTGAGTGCGAGAGTGTAGCTGAGTGTTTTTCTGTCTGTCAGAGTAATGAGGCCCCCGAATACATGAAGGTATACACTCAGACACACGCACACACACACACACGTGCTCTCGGGTTGCAGCTCCAGAGAGTTTAGTCTCACACAGATAATTATCACTGATGAGCGTGTCACACAGATGGGCTTACGCGGACAAACACGTACACAATAGCACACACATCAGCAAGCAGTGAGAGAAAGCCAGATGCTACGAACCATGAGACAAAATGTTTCTGTCGGTAAAATAGACGGGGAGCACGCACACACTCACACCATTACAGCTCCATCAATCTTTTGCAAATCATCTGAAACACCCGCCGGAAAAGAGGCGGCACACAAAATCGTCAATGAGTTTAAAGAAGGCAGACAAAATGGAGGCCCGAGCACCTCAGGTAGGTGATCATAATTAGAGCTCAACCAACATCAGGTTATCAGAGACACACTGACATTCAAATGTACAGTATGTTGGCAGAAATTGCGTATTGAGTATTAAACTGCAGCAATAAATGTTTTGTTGGCAGCATTTTCAAGTATTTTGACTATATTTTTTTCTCAGTTCAAGTTACTGATGTTTTTCTATGTATGACTATCAATTAAACTCATTCAAATTTGAATGATGTTCAAATTTATTGAAATTTCCTTTAGTGTTACTGACATCGCATTATAAAGTGTATTGTTCAGTGATTAAATATCATTGCTCAGACATGTCTTTATCACAAAATATGTGTTTATGCAAAAAAAAAAAAAGAATTATTCTCAAGTATCAATATCAGTATCAGCCTCAGAAGTATTGGTCGGGCTCTAATCATAATGTTTTGCTTACATGGAAATGGAACTAATTGAGTTTAACTGGATCTTCACATCTCAGAGAAATTCGACACAAATAACACAATCCTCTTGTCATAAAAACACCTTGCTGCCTTTTGTTTACATGAATACCAAATTATAGATGTAATCAAGCATGTGGGTCAAGCCAAACTCTTTTTTTTTTAATTCTGCTAAAAACAAATCAAATATGCAAGTTTGTCATTAGTTTGCTTCAGGGTAAATGTGACAGTACATCCAATCAGCATTGAGAGAGTGTGACTGCCTAATCAGCACAGTTGATTGGAAGGTACACAACCAACAATCACCATGCAATCAACAAGTTCTCAGCAGCGACCCAGCCAGTCAATTTTGACGATTAATTCTCAATCGAAAGCATAAGAAAATACAAACAGGGAGAAAGCAGAGAATAAAAAAGGCAGGGGGTGCTTTACAATTCTGCAGGTTTTTTGCAAGAGAAAAGGAAAGTTTAGAAAGAGAGAAAACAAGTGTATATGTGAAAGGAAAAGGAGAAAAAAAAGGGGAGATAAAGAGCGTGGGAGCGGTGGAATAAAGCATGTGTGTAAAAGAGAGAGAGAGAGATAGAGTGTGTATTTAAAGAAAAACTATCATCCTACCTCCAGCGATGGCAGTTTTCTTCCCCACCGTCACAGTGATAGCAGTGGTAGCGATCACTATCCTCCCTGCTGATAGAGCAGCGCACACACAGTTAGCATGAATGTATTTTAATAGCACACAGAGACATACAGTGGACGCATGCATGTCACAAACACATACACATGCATGAGTACGTGCATGAAACGAAAAGGGGAAACGTTCAGAGGAAAAAAAAAAAAAGATCACATACTTGAATTGTGAGTCTGTGAACACTCTCAGTGATACTGACAGCTGGAATGTTAGTACAGATATGCCAAAGTGTGTATGAAAATATGCGGATGACAGATTGACTTGGACTGGGTAGATTACATTTAATAAAGTCATGCATTCATATCCAGCGTGTCTATTTACAGCCACTTTCATGCCACCTGATGCCAACTGTCACCAAGCCACAGATTCCAGCCAGATTAACATTTTAAGCGTTATGTAACACAGATTATGAGAGCTAATCGACTAATACACTCCCAACAGAAGGACTGTGCATGTGTGTATGTGTCATATACTGTATTATACTGCTGTTACTGAGTCCTCTAAGATAAAACTGGTCTATATCTGTGTGACAATCATGCATTTGGGAAATTATGAATGGGATTTTTCATTTTTTTTAATATTGTAACATAATGTAGTTACATTATGACAAAGGTTAAAAAAAACACGACAAAACCAGATTTTTACTTCCAAAGAAGGATTCATCAAAGACAGGGAGGGCAGCACAATGCAAATGAGCCAGAAACTTTACTGGCTCCCTGAGAGAGGAGAGGAGGTTCCCGTACTTTAACTGCATGCTCATGCAGTGAAAAACACAGAGAGAGAGAGACAGAGGAGGGAGAAAGAGGAGAATAAGAAAGAGAACAAGTATAGAAAAAGATAAAGAGAACAGAAAGAAAGAAAAGAAACGCTAAGAAAAGACCACAGTAATAGTCACGCTTTAAATTCACGGGGTAAATCAGAAGGAACACAAATAAAAAGAGGAGGCATGCCAAGTATCTAACAGTTTTCCTCTACCCTCCTCCTCCTCCTCCTCCTCCTCCTCCGCCTCCCTCTGTTTTCTCCCTCCCTCCTCCGCTTCGCGCTCCACCTCCTCTGCACTCAAGGTGGCGCTATAGTCAGCCTCATAGTCCCTGAATATGTCTGAACACAACACACTGCATTTAACAACAACCTAATACATACAGTATGTGGGACTATTTCTGTATATTTGTACTTTCACACCACGGTTTACCGTGACGGCTGTATGATTAGTTCATGTGGACAGTAATTTGTGAGGAAGTGGATATATAGAGACTCTGTAGTCTGTAATGAAAGGCGGCACTATTATCAGCCTCATAATCACCGAATATACTATAGATCAGTGTAATTACATTTAAGTCTGCACTCTGATTAAATTCAAATTACTTCCTTTGTCCTTTGTTGCTGCCTAAAGCACTTTACTGCGAACGTGTTTGTTTAAAGCATTTCATAAAAATACATTTCATTCTTCTGGAGCTAAATAATGAAGTTAAACATAGTAGAGAGGGAGAGAAAAGTCGTCTCAAAATCACAGATTTTTTTTCTGACTCGTCTAGGTTTGAAGATGGAGGTTAGTATGATGTGATGATATGTATGATGACAGCGGCTGTTTGTCTGGAGCTGCTTATTATTCTTCACAACATCAAAACTTTTAGAATATGAACTATGGCGAAGAATAAAACTAAACAAAATAAACAATTTTGGGGCATTTTGCCTCATTAACAATACTTTGCAAACCTGTGATGTAAAATTTACATAAATACACAATGAGGTAAACAGAGATGGGCAGTTGTAGCCTGCTGGCTATAAAAATGAGCCTGTGTGTGTGTGATTATTAAAGGTATGTCCTCTACCTCTGGTCTCTTGTCTGGGCATGTAGTATAGGAACTGTCCAGCTGGGTACTCAGCAGCTCTGCGGTACCACACTGGGAAATGGTCCAGGGTGAAAATATTTGCTTTGTCTGTGGGGCTCAGGAAAGACCTGGTGAGAGACACAAATAATGTTAAAGAACAGCCCACTAATTACTAGCTAAAAATAATGACAAGAGCAAAGAGGGAAGCAGGAGAATGAAGATGGCAACAGGAAGATTTGGTGACAGGATGCTGTGAGATTAAATGGAAAGTGAAAGAGGGGAAGAAGAAATGAACAGTGATAAAGGGTGATGTTAAATTAGATAATACTAAATAGCACTACAGAAAGAGTTTACTGAGAAAAAACATAGTTTTGTCATTCAATATAAACAAATTCTACTGAATAGTATGATAATTATTATAATATTTGAAATAAAAGTGTTTTAATGTTTGCAGTTGCTGTATCGCAAAAGCTGGATGTCTCTGAACCCAAATATGCTGCACAAACTGTATCTATGCTAGTCTCAGGGAAGAATGTGAGCAATATTAAATCTATTTTCATGTAATGTTGCCAGTCTGGAGTAATACCAGCACATATTCTTTAGAGGAAACAATTGTGTTTCAAAAGGAGACTAAGGGAGACTAGTGTGGTACAGCATGAAAATGAGTCCAGCTGACCTTTTACTGACCACCAGAGGGCAAACTTGCACCTCACTGTAATGTCAGCTTCAACTGAATTTCTCTTAATTGACATAGTTTTAACCCTTTTTAATCCCAGTTTGAACCCTTTTGGTTTTGGACGTATCAGTATGACTAATTTACAAAATGCTTTTCTTACTCACTTGGCAATTCTTTTCTCAATGCCAGTGTACCTCTGGAATCTCATCAGGCCCGAACGGGTCCCCATGAACGCCGTTTCAACCCCCTCATCCATACTGAGAGAAGCAGAGAGAGGAAGAGGGAGGGGGAGCAGACAGAAAAGAACAAGGTAAACATTAGTAAAAAAAAAATAAAATGAGTAATAATGTAAAAAATCTGGGTGTGCACGTGTGTTAATATTCACCCAGAGGTGTTGAGCATGAGGGCGGTCCAATAAGCTTCCATAGGAGCCGTGACCACAGCATCAAATAGAGTTTGTTGCAACAGCTCCCCATCACCTGTAGAGAGAAACATACATCTAATACTAATGGTAATAAAAGACTGAGGCATACAACACACACAGAGAAAGGCAGAATACATAATAAACATGGAATATTATTGAATTCTCATGTTGTATCTGAGTTTACAGTTTATGTGCAAAAAACATAACTTCATTAAGGTGCTACTGAGGCTATTGTGATTGTCACAGACACACCAAACACCTCATAAAGATCTAGATTAATATTTTTGGCCACATTTAACTGTTGTTGATGTCGCTGAGCTTTTATAAGAAGCTCATATGTCAGAATATCAGAAACAAAGCTGATATGGATGCAGTGGTGTTTTTTAATGATGCACTGAGATTCAGGCTTTGTGTTTTATTTTTTCCACAGTGGACAGATAATACGCTGGAAATGAAGTCTGGACTTACACTCCAGATCTGGTTCTTTGCCCGTGAGGTATCGCACCACAGCCTGAAGCTGGCTCAGTTTACGATGCGCCGGGTCAATGTCCGTCTCACAGTAGGTCCTATAAGGACACAAACCAACACATATTTCATCCAAAAAAAAAAAAACGTACATATATTTTTGTGAAAAGAGCTACAACAAGTTGCACTGATGTGAACACACCTACATTATGTTCTGCTAGTTCTACTCACCATTCGTTGGCTATGGTCAAATCTGGAGCTTGTAAGTCATGAAGACCTGAAGAAAAACAAAAAAAGACATTAGAGAGAGAAAGAAAGAAAGACAAATACAGAAAAAGGAGGCAGAAGAGAAAAACTTACCCTCCTCAACAGAGACGTTTCCGTAGAAGATATACTCTCCATATCCTCTAGTCAGCACCATACCCAGACTGTCACACACAGAAGAAAAATTTTATTTAATTGTTGGTTAAAGAGAAACAATATCCCCAGTTTACAAGCCTTTTTTGTGTTAGCAGAATACTTACTTTCTTATTATATGTAAATTGTTTAAATGTGCCTTGGGACAAAAAACTACATAATTGGCAGTATGAATCATACTCATTGTAAGAACTCAGTGGGTATTAATCGAATGTTGTTCCTCTGAGAAACAGTGTAGGCCAAAGGGATGATATTGGTTACATAGGATTCATACAGGTATCTTGTGCCTTTGTACAAATGGTGAATATTTCATTTCAGAACCTGACATTTTTAAGTAATCTTTTCATAAAGTTGAGAGAGATCAGTCAAACCTGAATGGTGTCTCGTTGATGGTGGTGTAGAAGTAATCGTTCTTTAGGAACATAACTCTCCTCTGTGAGAGACAGAGAAAAGGAAAGAGTTAAAAAAAATGAAGTAAAGAACTACAGCCTGTACTGGAGAGATTTTAAAAAAAAAGTCCCCAGGGACAAATAAAACCTTAAATGAAGCAAGAAAGCAAAAATTGTGTAACAGAAGAAATGACAATAAAACTAAAAAATGAGGAATGCAGTAGAAGAGAATGTAGGTAGAAATGAAAAAATGATAATCTATAATCTATAATCTAATACTTAAGACAGCTGCTCTTTCTATCTTGATGCATCATCAAACACAAAAGTACTCACTCCTTTATCCACCGAGGTTCTCACATCTAAGGACATGGCTCCAGTTTCTCCTTTAACCATGGCCGTCCTCAGCTGAAAAAAAAAAACATCACATGAAGAAAACAGAAAATTGAAAAGGACAGTGTGTGTGTGTGTGTGTGTGTGTGTGTGTGTGTGTGTGTGTGTGTGTGTGTGTGTGTGTGTGTGTGTGTTACTAACCTTCTCCTCAGTGTCTTCCCATTCCACCTCAGACAGATCAACACTGTTATAGTTGGGTTTTGGCTTCAGCTTCTTGCCCTCCTTATACTGTCACACACATACATACAAACACATTTGTATTATGCTCAGTTAATTTGCTTTACGTCTATAAAGAGTTATAAAGTTTAACCCATTTCAGCTTCAAATTAATTGATTGATTAATTAAATTCGTTGTACAATTCAAGCGGCTAAAATCTTTGTTCGTACCAGAGGTCGTAGCTCAGGATGAGACAGGATGTAGCCATTGTTGGTGATGAGGAAAGCATAACCATGGATACCCAGCTGAAGAGACATGAACACAAAATCGCATGCTCAGAGAAGACTTAATACAGTGGAGTATGGTATGTTTTATCCTGGCTTGTGACACTGTGTGTGTTGTGGGCGGTTTACCTTGTATCTTGGAGCTAATTTCATCAGTTCTCGTAAGGCCACGTCAGTTCCTACCACTCCCAGCAAAATCCCATGAGACAACTATAAGGAAAACACAGGTTTGAGTCACATACTAAGAATGTAGATGTATTTGGTACTAAAATGTGATATAACATAATAAGACTAGGACGATTTGGCTGATTCATTCCAAGAAAAGTATATATTACCCTCTCTTGTGACAACAAGACATATTCAGGATTAGTGTGGTTTCAAATCATGGATTATACTGAATATATCAATGCTTAGGGAAAGGTTTGTTGTGGATAATGGTATTAATGGTGATTAATAAATGAATACTTACGGTCTCCTCCTTCTTGCTAAACACAGGCATTGCTACTGAGGTCATCAGGAGCAAGCTCTGGGCCTGAGTGTTGAACAGCTGAGGTACACACACACAGACAGACACATTTAATCCACATTGTTTTTCTTGACAAGCTAAATTAGGAGAAAACAACTATAACGCTAACTCTAAATGAAGCTGGGAGGAGTTCATTCCTCTTGACCAAAGGTGGAAAAGTGAAATGGAGATGGATTGGAAGGCTATGTTGCATTTGGCACATCTATCTAAAGCAAAAAATAACAACAAGCTAAAGTCTAACAAAGGAAAGTAAAGAGAAGCCAAGAAAGGTTCACACAACTATTTTAGAGAAATTGGAAAGCGGAAAGCTAGGCTAACTGGAAGCTAGAGACAAATAGAAACTGTTAACCATTTCAGATACTATATATCTTATGTCTGCATATTCTACTCATGTCTACTAAAAGGTTTGGCAGAGTAAAGTTGGCTCTGAGTATGATTACCTCTTGTGTGCTTGGGAACTGGAGGTGAAGGGGGCGAGATAGAAAACAACAAACATGAAATGGCGCTAAAAGAGATATGGCACAAATGGTAAGTTGACAATGAGACCAGATGAAAAGAGACACAAAAGGAAACAAGGAGAAACTGAAACAGCAGACAAAGGAAAGAGCTGCACTAGAAAAGGAAAAATATGAAGAAAATTTAAGCGTGTTTTCTGCCTGAAATGTTTGCTAGCATGTTGCTAAATGTTTGTAATACTGTACTTTTTGTATAATAAGTTCTTACATTACAGTTACTTAAACTCTGTTATTTACATTAATTATAAGGATCTGCATTTTTGTTGGCTTTCTTGGGAGTTAAAAGGGAGGGTTCATAACAGTTCATCTATGCTTCCGCCAAAAAGTGCTCGGCTTGCTAATGTTAGCCACCGGTAGGCCGACATCGAGGAGTCATCTGGGTTCTGTTCAGGGTTGGAGGGTGTGCGAACCATGCAGCTTCACTGTGAGTGCTGACTGCAGTCATTATGGCTAAACTAGCTGTTGATGGTCAGTAACTTCATCCAAAACTTGGAGGCTGCTGCTTGTAGCCACAATATCTGGTTTTCTGCCAACAGGTGTCAAATAGATACAGAAGACATTTGCAAGTGGAGGATTTTGAGTTGTTGGAAAAGCCCAGTAATGCAACTTAATACTTCTGCTGATGAGTCATTAATAGTTATTTTTTTTCAATGAATACCTAAAATAACACTGGTTGCTAAATACTTTCTTGGGGTTCAGGAAGTTTGCTAGTGTCACAAGGTTGTTACAAGGTGGTTTCTGTGGTGGTTTTATGGGTGTTTTCAGGTCATTGTTAAGATGTTCCCAGCTGGTTAGTTGGCCAGTGCTGGGTGGTTGCTAGGATTTGAGAAATTTATAGAGCATTACATGGTTCTGTGTGGCTACTCGAAGATGGTGTTTGGGATGAAGAGGTTTTGAATGTTTCAGCACCATGGAGAGAGGCACAGGGATAAAGAGACTGGCTGTGAATGTTTCCATTAAGAGAGAAAGACAGACTGCATTTGAATGCATCTTTGTTACCCTCTAGAAAAAAAAAACTGTCCATTGGATCAAAACGTAAAAGCACAGTCACTTCAGTGAGTCTGATATTTTGATTAAATCTTCCAAGTGTGTGCTGCCCAGCAAGCGCACTAATAATGAGAGAAGCCAACTGACCACACTGTCCATATAGGCCTCAGTCCAGATGATGTCGTGATCATGGTTGATGACCATTGGCCGGCTGAGAACATGCAGGTACTCCATGACATTTTCCTGGACGTCAGCCAGTGTGGAGATGTGTGTGTAGTAACCTGCAGGACACACAAATACATGCTCACACATATATGACAAATTATTCAGACGGAAACTCAAGGATCCATAGATTTTAAAAAAGAAAATGTTTGCCATATTATTTTTATCTTTCTGTTTTAGGCTTTTGGGAATTACATTAAACAGAAATAAACTCATTTATCAGACATCAGAAAACCTTGTATTCCCAAAAACACTAAGCTGTTTTCAATAAAAGATTCTCCCATTGATTTGAATGTGCTACTGCCGTTCTCTAAAGCTTGGCTTACTCTAAGGTTTATGGCATTTCTACAAGTGGAAGACAATGACGTCAATGGCATACCTGCGGTGATGCTGCTAAGTGACAACACGCTACTGAAGCATTGCCAACGCATGAGTATGTGAATGTGTGCAACCATCTTTTCCCTTTATAACATCTCCCCAAGAGCGCTACTGTGACTATTATTAAGCAGACTTACACACTCAACTAAAATTAACACTCTAAATCGAAGGTTTTTGCAGGAATGTATTAATAAGCATGTTTGCCTGTTTATGACAGATATTTTGTTGCTGGCAGGAGCAACTGCCAGTGTACACAACAGAAGGGAGTGCACCTGTTACCCATTACACACACACACACACACACACACTCAGAAATATGATATTTTTTGGCGAGGGATGTGTTTACAGTATAACTGCTGATAATCAGGTATTTAGTCAGCGGTTTATGATGTGCACAGAGCAGGATAAAGTGATTATTTTCAGGTCTGAGCCGCTGCATGACCCCATGTAATTCACAAGAGGGCAGCACCTGATACCCAGTCCTGTAGAGCACCACCTGGCAACACAACAGAGGGCCGACAGACCTCATATGTTGCTAAGAACAACATGATGGGGACACTGTTTTATTTAAGACTTGCAAGCGAATGACTGTTACAGTAGTTTTCACACCTATTACTCTATATCTTGTTGCTGAAATTAGGTCACATCAGTAGTAGAATAAGCATTTGATTCCTCAAACATTGCAATCAACCAAAAGTAAGAAGTGCAAATAGAGCAAATATATGTGCCATATTTTGTGCAGCCAGCGTGAAAACGTTTAATATGATCACTTCTCCACTGCCTTAACACTGTAACTATACACCTGTACAGATGCATGTGCTTGTACAACTGAGAGAAGCACAATGAAACACTGCATCTGCTGGCACTTAATGGCTCGCTTGAGGGAGTTATGATGATCTGGGGAATCAGACTAGCGATGTAAATGAATTTTTTGACCTTCAAGCTAATGATTCATCCCCATTTGCTTATTACCCTTGTTGTTGCAGGCAATCCATTTGACATTATCAGCGAATGTCATCTCTCGTCCAATCAGATAAGTGAATACTCGAACCTGGAGAGACAATAAAGTACATAGTTAGATGCGATAAACCCCACCCACCTGTTACACCAAACAACTTAATTTAAATACTGTATATGATACAGTATGTGTGTATTTCAGTGATGTTTACATTTGTTCATTGTGTGTGTGTGTGTGTGTGTCATACCCGTCGTTCTGGCCAGTTGAACTCTTCAAAAACCTGCTGGAAGTCCTCCATGGCTCCGTCTGTTATCAGCATGATGGCCTGGTTGCACAGGCTGCCTTGGCCCTGCGCTGCAGCCTACAAACACACACAGACACAAGTTTTAATCCTTCAAATCATTTCAAAGAAATCAACCAATACAGCTCCGTGAATTATGTCATATAGATATGAATGTTCTGACTTCAGTGAACTTCTCAGTGTCTCGGTGTTAGTGCTACGTTTGTTGCAAAGGGGGACAAACCTCATTGAGGATCTTGAAAGATTCCTTCATTGCCTTTTTCACTTTGCCCTCTCCTTTGACATGAAGCTCTTCAACCAACAGCTTGAAATGCTGCAGGGTGACACACAACAAATCGACACACAGACATT
Source organism: Scomberomorus guttatus (assembly GCA_038419695.1). NCBI lineage: Eukaryota > Metazoa > Chordata > Actinopteri > Scombriformes > Scombridae > Scomberomorus > Scomberomorus guttatus. Next base: position 10,753,047 of record CM076466.1, on the reverse strand, counting down.
ATGGCTAAACTGTGGATCTGGTAAACTCGGGTGAATCGGAGACCACGTAGAGAGAAAGAGAGGAAGAGATTGTGGGGCAGTGAGTGAAAGAGTCTAGAGGAGGGATTATCCTCGATTCCCAGACACACTGACCAATTAGCCACAGCAAAGTCACTACAACACCAGGAGGTAATCAGGATTAATCAACACGCGAACACGCACGCAGATACACACGCACACACACACACACACTATGATGAATGGCCAAACGGTGGTGGGTTCCACCACCCTGTGAACCAGAGACAAACCGAGCCATATGGGGCTCTAAAAAGAATTTAATATTTCCTTACAAATACATGATAACTGTAAATTTTTGCTGTGATTACTGCTTAACATGTAAATGATACTCAAACTTAAAGATGTTCCTTTAAAAACGTGGCTTGACAGTTTTGAAAATCAAGTGTAAGATATAACTAACAGCCTAAAAGCTGAAGATTGTCTCCCGGTAAATGTGCGTGTATACGTGTACTATGCGTGTGTCCGCCTGAGTTTAAGCATAAGTGTGTCAGCCAACATCTGTAAGCCCATTCTGTTACAGCATGCCTCTCGAAGTATTCAGCCAACAAAATCCCTTGCTGGCAGGTCATGTGACTGACTTAAAATTGTCAGCGGCCGGTGACCTCACCTGATCTGTGATGATGTGAAGAGGAGGGTGGAGGGGGGGGGGGGGGGGGGGGGGGGGGGGGTTGAAAGTAGGGCATACATCCAACACATAACACGCATGCACACACTCACACACACGGACTGAGCAGGTGTTGCAGTTTTAAAAAAAAAAAAACAGGAGAACAGATGAGGAGGGGAAAAGAAGATGAGATATTAATGGTTGTCGTACGAGTAAATGCAGAAAAAGAGAGATGTTTGAGGATAAAAAAGTGCAAAGGTGAGTGAAGAGAAGACGTCATGACCTCTTGCTAGAGATGAAGAAGAGGAAATAGAAGGAGAGGACAGACGGGAAGTGGGGGGAGGGGGAATCTTAAAACACCAGTGCAGAAAGAGCACTTCTGGCCCCGTAACTCACACAAACAGTGAAATATTTCAGGAACTGGTTCTAAGGTTTCCGCCAGTTTAATCCTTTAACGAACAGGTTGAAACCCTGATAACACTGTTCACTGTGATGTTTTATCTGTGATGTGATGTCAGCATAATCTTTGTCGTCAGGGTATTAGCGAAATAACAGCTTACGATTAATAGGTAACCCGAGGTTAAGTGAATTAATTAGCTGTGAGCCTGTGTGTATGCCTTTTATGTGTGTGTGTGTGTGTGTTACCTCTCTGTTATCCAGGTCGGCTTGTACCAAAGTGCCCTTGAAGCAGGGCTCCACATAGCGAACATAGTCACTGTACTGGAAAGACAAACATATAACCCAATATGATTAACAGGCAGCATGAGTAACATTTATAACAGACAAACTTATACAGTATTACAATATCCCTTAACAATATTACACTGAATCACTCCAGTCAGCATCTGAAACTGTGACACAGGACCTTTTTAATTGTTAATTATATATGAATTCATTTAATTTCACATTCAAAGTTCATGTCAAGTCCAGTTCAAAGTCATTCCCTATTTATTGTTACGATTAAAGTTCTGGATTATAGTTTTCTAGCACCCTCAAGAAAAAAACCTGAAGCACTGATTTTCATTTTGCTGCGTGGTCACTCCAACAAGAGGAGTGTAGCTTTAAATTCGGTGTAAAAACAGCTTAAGGGCAGAGGATTTGCAGGAGGCGTATGATTACACACACAGTAATACCGGGATAAACCATGCTTATTATACCGATTTGTAGTTGTAGGGCTACACGCAGCCAAAATCCTGAAAAACCTAAAAGCAAAGTGAATACTGAAGCTTTGATCTTACTACTGAAAATGAATGCCTGGTGTGAACTGAATGTTGCATGTGTGTTTTTGTGTATTTGTCCTTGTTTTTGTGCGTGTACATCCTTTTCCATGCATTTACCCCGGTCTCAACACTGTCCTGTACCTGTGTATTCACTTGTGCGTGTGTGTGTGTGTGTGTGTCAGTGTGTTAATCTCTATGTCACACTCATCAGGACTTACTGTAGACACACTCTGGTGAGTCTTAGACCGCTCACGTCTGTCTGTGTTTTCTGTGTTTGCGACTGTGTGCGTATACGTACAGCTATGATGTTAACAAAGTCGTTCTCTCCGAGCGTGTCCAGAATTGTGTTAATGGTGTGTTTGGCAATGGTCAGTCTCAGTCCCTTCATGCTGCCGCTGACATCCACCACGATTACCACGTCTTTGGGAGAAGTGGCTGCTTGGATGTACCTGAAGAGAGAGAAAGAGGAGGCAGGGAGCAGTAGACTTTATTTTTTAACATAATCTAAATCAAATAACACTCAGCCATGAACACATGACTACATTATTTACCATTAGTTTAGCAGACAGACAGAGTTAAAACCTTATCCTTTTATGTTCCTCTGTTCTCTCCGTCTTCCTCTCTTTATTATCCTCCCCTGATTTTCCAAGCTCATTAACATAAATGAGATTTCCTATACAGCGGTTGTGACCGGCAACTTTCCAAATACACACTGCCTTGCTCCTCGATTTCTGCTTTGCAAGATACAGTGAGCTCTGTCTGGTCATCAGACAGAGCTCCTGGAACTTGATTACTCTTGTGTCATTACTGTACAGGGTAATAGAGGAGCACATATTTTGATGTCGAAGAAAGGATGTGCTGATTTGCTTGGCCTCAACTTATGCCAGCCCTAACCTTTAATCCAATTTTCCAACTAGGCAACAATAGAGCTGGACGTCTTTGGCGTCCTTGGTTCCGTCTCTCTACCCGCCATTTCTTGCCTACTGGTCCAAGATGGTAGGAATAAGATTTTTCACTGATTCACTTGGCTGAACAGACAATCACAGAGCTCTCTCTCTCTCACTGAATGACTCTAATACTGATTCAAATTGGCAAAATGACACTACCGGTGATGATCAGCGACCGACGTTAAATGATGACCCAATGTCAGGGATTAAAATAGTCATGTTTGAGTGTTGGAGGTGTGACGGCTCTTCTGTCACCCGTCAGTGCAGAATATTTATTATATGTTATGACATTATGAATGATGAACTGCAACCATTTTACTTATTTATTTCCTCTTAAATATAACCTCATCATGCTGACAAGCACAATTTTTCACTTGCAAAATACAAACAGAGCTACAACTGTTCATAAGTTCACGAGTAAGCAAGGAAGGAGTACGGCCTTACCAGTTCCTGTTTCTGCAATCAAATGTGACAACACCGTTCTCATCTGGAGTCCACTGGATCCCTGGAGAGAGAGAGAGAGAGAGAGACAGAGAAAGAGAGACAGAGGGAGAGAGAGAGAGAGAGACAGCTGAGGGTCAGATGGCAAACTGCTGCTTGGCTGGCTGGATAGACGGATGAACAAACGGTTGCATGGATGGATGGTGACAGATTGTCAAATGAGGGCCGTGATGGATGAGGTAGCAAATGAGTAAAACAAGCTGTGTCACAAATCCTCTGCTAATTACTCCTCTTTCACACACACACACACACACACACACACACACACACACACACACATTCACACCAGCAACCATACTCTAGCTGAAACTGAGTCATCACATTTGACAGACAGTTTCCTGCATCATCAGTTGCTGCGTGTAGCTAAATGTTTTTGCATGTTTTCACAGTCCTGTCCATGTTGTCTCAACACTGTGCTGACACAGGGAATAGTACAACTGAAGATACGGGAATCTTGGGAAATGTAGGAGGTTTTCCATGCACAAAGTATGCGTTTGTACCTGGGTACAGCCTGAAGAAGCCTGTAGCGCTGCCAAAGTACTGCCAGGTGAGAGTCGGATCTTTCTGGAAGTTGTCGATGAACACGTCATTCAGAGCTTCAGACATATAGGCTCCATTCAGAATATCCGTATCTACAGGGAGGGAGAGAAATAATACAATTCTAAATTATACAGTATGCTGCAAGTGAATGCAGGCTTTATGTGTATTTCTGTGTGTGTTCAGGCCTCTGTACCTTTGTTGTAGACATTAGTCGGGACTTGTATGTTACTCAGTTGTGTGTTGACCGGCAGGTTATTGAAGTGTTCGTTTTCCTCCAGAGGGAATTCTCCTCCCAGCGGCAACGAATTCCCATCCTCATCCACCATGTTGATCAGCAGGGAGTTATAGTAGTCAAACTAGATATAAACAGCACCGGATGATGACTTTGTAGATTATACAATGATGAAACACTGAAGACATGTTTAAAAAATGTGGATTTTACAGTATGCAGCTTTGTTTTTTTCTGCCATGTTGGTCGAGTTAACCTTTGCTGTATGAATAAAAGTCCTGTGTGCTTATGTTTTTTTATACTGAGGCGTATTTTCACTTACCTCCAGTGTTTCATTGTACTCGTGGTAAAGATCAGCATCCTCTGCTGCTTCTGCTAACCTCTGAGATAAAAGAGAACCAGACACGGATATGCTCTGTCCATTTTTAATTGCCCGTGTAGAAAAGATGATGAAGTCCAACATTAAACAATCTGAACCTAATGATGTGATGAAACTGGTAATTTAGTTTTTAATCGGGGTTTAAACAAGGTCATGTTTGCATGACGCCATAAAGCATGTTGCAGCATGTTTTATTACCTTGACAGATTTCATCTTCCTCCCGAGCATCTCCTCCATCTCCTCAGCAAACTTTTTCACCAGCTCCTCTCCATCCACCTCCTCCAACTTCACCACACCCTCAATGTCCTTGTATTTCTTCAAAAACAGATGCAGTTAGTTCATTAGTAGCCGTTGTGGGGTTTTTGTAGTACTGATTATTTTAAAAGCAGCCGTTTAGAGCAAGTGTTATAACAGCTACTGTTTGCAGATTTTATAAAACCTGCAAGTTTATGATTAATCCATTTTTATGTTCTCATAAATGTTGCTTTTGTGGCCTTAAAACAGCCTGATTTTCATATTAAATTATTTGCGTTTTTACAGTAGTATTAATGGCTGTAAAGAGCTATCATGGGAGCTACCAAGGTCAGTGTCTAAATGATGGACTTTGATAAAGAATGAGAACAAAATGAACAAAGGCTTCCTTTTAAACAGATGCAAATCCATTTTAATGAGCTCACTTTATTTTGTTTTCTTGCTTTTTTCTTGTGTTTGGTTTCTCCATCAAAAAAAAACCTTTTCTCATCATGCATATATGGTTTCATATACAGTATATTTACGTATATAATGCGGTGTATATTCTAGTAAATGTACAAAGGATTTTTTTTTTATAAATGTAAATGTAAAATGTAAAGTGAACCGACCAAGATCTGAGGACGTTTCAAGAGAATTGAAAAACCCAATTACTTTTTAAATTATGAGGTTGGACACAGTGATTACTCAACCGCTCTCTGTGTCTGACTGAATTACATATATTGCTCTGCTGATAGCGGGATGTTAAAGTTAATTTCCTGCACTGATGATAAAAGTATTAATTGTGACAGATGACAGATTTTCCAGTAAATGTTTCTTTTGGCGATTAACTCGTTTTCTGTTACCTTCAGTAAGATAATAACCTTTCCAGCCTACATTGAAATCCAGTCTGAAGCAGACTAGGACATTCATTTTTTTGTTTTTACTTTCCCATATAAAGCTCTTTCTTTACAGGGGGGAGAAAAGCACAGACTGAATTAGACATACGAAAGACAAACAGATATAAAATGAGAGTGGGGGTGATAAAGAGTTCTCTCAAAGCCTAAGGCAAATAATCATAAAACCCCCTTTTGGAACAAAAGTAAAGTCCAAACAGTTTTTATAATCTTCAAACATAAACTCCAACATTCAATATTCTATCCAGTTTACTCAGGCAAGAAGAGAGACTCACTAAATGTTCCACAGATAACAAGGAAGCCATCGATTAGACAGCGGAGGGTGATTAATGGCTCCTTGTTGCCAAGATTCAACTAATGCACTCGATGCTTTTTACAACCCGGTTCAAAGATAAAGTCTGCAACTAGGAGAAATATGTCTCCATAACATCTGAATGCAGCTAATACTGCTACTGTTTCTGGGGCTCCTCACCAACCAAGCAGTCAGTATTTTACAGCTGGTTTTCTCACTCTGAAAAATTGTTTCTTCCAACTAAGGTTTAGGTGACATTTTGTGCTGTAAAATAAAATAAAAAAATGTGGTAAAACAAAAATAAAGATTCGTATAATGTACAGTGTGCTGTAGAGGGTGTAGGTGCATGTCTCTGTGAAGACACAGTTTGTTTGTGTGTGTTTGTTTGTGTGTGTGTGTGCGTGTGTGGCAGATGGCGAACGGGCCTGCTAGGGATTCTACAGGGTGGCATGCAGAGGAAGGCTGCACATCCTAATTACTCAAAGACACACACACACACACACACAAATAAGCATCACCTCTTCTTGATATGGTAAATCACACAAAAATGAATCTTTTTCTCAATTCAGTTGACATGAAGACAGTTTTACGGGCTTCAGTATGTTGGCATTTTAATACGTGTGTGTGTGTGCGTGTTTGTGTGTGTGTGTGAATTAAGTGTGTCATCAAAATGGTCTCTGGGCCATGTGCAGATGTTGTACAGCAAATGTATGCCAGCCAGTCGTGTTCCCATTGGCTGATGGGAGTACAGGGGAGGGGGAGAACAGATGAACACAGACCCTGCCTGTCTCAGTCTGATGCGATGATGTCATGTATTATATATATCCAACTGTCTCTCTTACAGTATAGCAAGTTTGCTTCTCTGTATTTAAGCTTGTTTGGTTGTTTGTTTCTTTTCAATTTGCTTTCAGTCATGTTGTAAATTGACAAATTTTAGCAGTGAAAATCATGAAAAAAAAAATCCAAATCAGCCATTATTGTAAAGTCCAACTAGTATATAGTGTAACTTTAGATAGGTGGTAATATATTGAGACTGGAATCCCAGTCAGCCTCCTCTCTATGTACATACTCCGCTATGGCCATATATGATCAATCGAAAGAGAATTAATCCCCGCCACTACCATCACCCCCCCCCCCCACCCCCTTCAACGTTAATGCTTTGTCTGAAATGGAAAATTACTTGAAACACAATATGATGCATCTTAATTCACCTCAAAACACTTTAAATAGAGAAAAATGCCTTGGTAAACATTTGAATTTTGTGTATTTACTATATGTTTTGGCAGGAGCATATGTGTGTATTAATGTGTCTGTCTGACAGCACGTGTGGGTATTTGTGTGTGGAGGTGTCTGCATTTGTTAATGTGTGCATCTCTCTCTCTCTCTCTCTTACCTTCTGTAGCAGTTTAGCTCCAGAGTATCTGGCGGACAGGGCAGATATCTGTTTGCCAAAGGTTACAGCCCACTGCTGCACACTGGACACAGAGGAAACATGATCAGTGATTGATAGAGCACTGTGCACTGACTTTCTAATAAGCCACCCTTTATAAGTGTGTACACATAAATTGCAACTAATACATTCATTAAGGGTTAATAAATCATGTATGAATGCTTTCTAAATCAGTTACGAGCCATTAATAATAAAATATTTTGGTTTGACAGGTTGTGAAAATTTAGCCAGTGTGTATCCTTTCTATATGGTAATATTGCTGTTGTTGGTAATCCATTAATAAATATTTAATAAGTTATTAATAAATATAGCTTGGCCCAGATTCTCTGCAGAGAAGGTTAGTGGTCGAAACTGTGAAAGAGTTTTTTCACAATTTTGGCAATCCAAAAGTTGGTCTTAATGGAAAGTAACTGATCTTGAAAGCATTAAAAAATGATAGTAAATGATCTGTTAATCATCAATAAAGCCATTAGTTACAACTTATAAACTCTTTATAAAGGTAGAACCTATTGAAAGTAGAAAGTAGTGCAAGTTAAAATATTGTACTGACATTTTGGCAAATTACACACAGTAGAACAGCTGTGTCACCTCACTGTATTTAGGTAAGTCGCCACCGTTTTTGATATAATGTGTGCTCCTTCAGAAAATAGTTAAAATGCATTGTAATAAACTGTAAAACCTATAATGGTCTCCCTTCAGCATATTTTTTTGTGAACTGAAAGATTGCGGAACAAATAATGCTTGAACTTATTTCACTGCCAGAAGCAACAAAGCAAAGTAACTGACTTCCTGTTTAGAGAAATGCTGCACAGCTAATTTAAGAAAAAGAATTAAATGTTTGTAAGTCATCCTCTGTCCAAGTCACCTTGCTTAAAAATGAAGGGCTAATAAGACAGAGTATTGAAGTGACCATGATATTATGAAGCCAATCATGTTAAGAGGTTACCCTGCGTTCACCGATAACAGATTAAAACAGATTACTGTGAAGGTGACAGTAAAAGCTGTCAGTCCGCCAGGTCACAAGGTTATTCGGTGCTCAATAACATGCAGTAATTCTACAAATCCTCCATGTGAATACAGCCATGGTAAGGTAATAGAGGTTAGAGAGTAGACAGGATGTGACAGATGGCTCAACCTATGGGGAGTCCGCCAGCTCGCTGCTAGTTAGCAGGCAGGGTTGTCACGGCTAGCCTGCCAGCCTCGGTACTAGAAGCTGGCTGATAGTTTGTTGACTTGTTGATATGTTCATTCCAAAATTATGAATGTGTCTTCATTCTAAACTGTAATCATTCATAACGTGGAAATGCTCAGAAATAGAGAGTTCTGTATTCTTCTTGGCATCAATTTAAATAGTTTTTGTTCTGTTTTATAAGACTCTCTTGACTGATGACTTGAAATGTGTCATCCAATCAGCAGATTTTTCTTTTTTTTGTTGACAGGAAAAATTTACTTTATTCAAATTTACTGACTTTTTGCAGGTTTCTGAAATTGCAACCAGTGCACTCCATATAGTGTAATATAATGCTGTTAAAATGCACAAATGCTTTAGGCTAAAGCACTGTAGACAAGCCAAAGCTGGTTAGAATGTGGACCAAGTACAAGGATAAAATGCAGCAGCTGCTCACAGTGAAACAAAGAAAACTAAAATGTTTTCACTGACCCGGAAAGTATTTTTTTCTTTGTTCCGAGATGGAATAACTGCCGTTTTTTTGGGTATGAGCTGGTGTGACATGTGTGAAAAAGTTGTTCCTTTTCTAAGCTGTTGCATCACCGCTGATGATGCCTCATTGTCAGTTATCTGTTTTCCTGGTGGCTGCAAAGCAACGTTCCCTCAGAGGCTAAAGAAGTGACCTCCTTGGCATCAAATGTTCCAGTCATGGCCCAGCTAACCTCCAGAGCCTGTGAGGCCCTGCTGCCAAATCTTCCCCAGGCAGAATGAAGCACTTTGGGCTCAGTGACCTGCGTCGGCCTACTGAACTCTGCTGTCTCTGGAGCTTTAATCTCCATCAGTCACACCAACCTGCCTGGTGACGGCACAAACTCCCTGTGATGTATCAAGACGAGACTCACACACACACAAAATATATCCTCAAGCGCGAGTGTGCAAGTATACTAGCAAAATTCTGTGTATTTGTCTCTGAGTTTCGTTTGTTCCTCTCTACCACTTCCACTAACACACACACACACACACACACACACACAGCATTAATAGCCTATTGTGGACTGACAGCACTGCATCGATCTGTTAGTGTTTTTTGGTCAGCAGGAGGTTTGAAAACTGTTCAGGGAAAAGAGCTTCATCTGGCTTCTGGAGAACAAACAAACGCAGCATTTCATTCCCCAAAGGAACGTCCAGCTTAGGAAAAACTGACCACTTATTTTCCAAAGTAAAGCTGGTGTGCGACTAAAATACATTTGGCATTATGAGTTATTTTATGTCCCTTGTGTAAAAAAACATTCTGTGTAAGAAAGAAATGATAAGTGATTCATTTCTGATTAATACCAACACTGGTTTATAACAGAATTACAAGCCACATGAGTCCGGATTATTAGTATTCAGCACTTTTTAAAATGCAATAACAAGCCTGTATTGTCACACTAAGAGCAATATTTATACATCAATTTCACCTTATTTGGCTGACACACTGATGAGCCCTCAGGCACCAAGTAAGGCTGTAGCATAGTTTGGCAGGTTATTCTCGCTATACCCCACAGGTGCCCAGATGGCCCATATGTATCTGTGTGGAGTAACCAGCCAAAATACGAAGGACACCATTGACGCATCCGTCCAACGTGTGGCTTCAAGAAGGGTAACGCTGCATGTAGACCTGCCAGGGTGTCCGCACGGAAATTACCTGATACAACTGTTGATGTAATGTCTTTTAATAGAGCGTTAAGTCCATATTTACCATTGCACGGCAGTACATTGTGTCTCATTGTGAGTGAGGACACACAAGTGGATAAAACAATGGTATCCAATCAGATGAATGTAGGTTAAGTCCTTCTGCAGATTGACATTTTTTTCACTGTTTTTTACACCTTGATAAAATTTGTGAAAACAAACCAAGTCGGTCAAGTTATGATCCTTTGAATAAAGGTTGTGCACATCTATAAGGGATCAAATATTTGCAAATTTGAAAGAAGTTTAATAGGTTAAAAAGGTGTGTAGCTTTTGACATATGCAAAATTTGACCCTGGAGGTAAAAAGTTTGCTTCAGGGGGTTTTCTAGTGAAACTATACTCACGTTTCTGGTGGGATCTTCATCTGGCCGTCGACCATCAGGCACAGCGAGCTGAAGAGGATAATCCACAGCAGCATCATCAGCCTCCCTCGGTGCGGCCCACTTCTTTCCAGCTTTCTGGCATTCCCAGTGTTTCCCCGGCTCCAGCGGTTCATCCCTGCAGCTGCTGCGATCCGCATCAGTCCAGCGATTGTTGCACGCTGGCCCCCAGAGAGAAAAGAATGAAATTAGGACAGCGCCAAGTGAGATTACACATGCTCAGGTCACAGTGCAAACAGAGAGAGGGAAGTGTTACAAGTGCAATGAAGTAGCTGGGACTGTCATGTCAGTGGGGGTGAAAACCCCGATGACGGCTGTTTGTTCAGTGTGTAATGCTGCATGCTAATTTTGTCCATCATTCTGTTTTTGTAAGCATGTTTGCTCTGGATAGGAATTACATTAGTGATGATTGTAAATGCAAATGTGTTGCAGATTGACGTTACATGTTCATAATGAGACACTTACTACTGCACAACATTACCAATAAAGATCTTTTCAATAGTACATCTTCATAATTCTACATTTCTTTTAGATAAGAAAACATCATCTGCTTGAAGCTCATCATTCAAAAGTACAGGGCCTTGTCTGTGCACTTGGTAAAACTACAAATTTGACTAATTCTTCTCCTTAAAAAATACCAAATTTCATCTACTTTTGGGCAGCTTTTTGGGCCAGATGGACATTACAGATAAGAGGGAACTCTAACACACACATATTTCTGTCTGGGCAAATACAGATCGTGCTCAGCCTTAATAGGCAACACTTTTTGTCGACTTGCCTGGTAAAGTAAGCGTTACAAAACTGTAAAGGTCCAATCCACAGCCTTCTGAAAGACATTCATGTGTAGTTCAAATCCTGAGACTGTCCGGACACTTAAAAAACTGAGCAGTCTACAATATAACACGATCCATAGCGTCATGTAGACAATCTGCAACAGTCCGAGACCTGCTCAAAAAGGATGTCATCCTAAAAGCAGTCACAGATTTAGCTCTCTGTGTGGCTTCTAAGAATGATTCTGAGAACCCACAATCTTTAAGTGGAAAAGGCTTAAAGAGTTGTTTTCCTGTGTGACAAAAGATTGAAACAATCCCATGTGCTGTCCAGAAATACAGGTTGCTAATTTAAAAGAAACACATGCTGGAGACAAAAAGTGGGTTGCAGGAAGATTAAAATACTTCCCCAAGTCATTCCAGGTGTCACCGGAGATTAATGTCTAAATCATGTTGTCAAACTATTCCCTTGAGACATGTGGGTCTGGAAAGAAAAGTTCAAATATGACTGATACCAAATAAAATGGATTAAAAAAAAAGTGTCTGATTGATGATTTGATGTCAGCTGAACTGGATACGACGGCGTACAAAAGAGTCTAGAAAGCTCTTGTCTCCGGTGTCAAAGGTCACTTCTGCGCACCAGGAGTCACAGCAGAATCTCGCCATATTCCTACACCTCCCTCTCCACGCCTCTTAATCCTATTTCTACTCCTCCAATCATCCACTTCTCGCCCCCCATGCTCCCCGGCTCGTGGATCTACGGGATGCCGGGAAAGAGAAGGAGAGTGATGACTGCAAAGACTTGGGACGTCCTGGAACACTTCACACGAGTTCCCTCCTCAGGCAGAGTGGTATTCCCAGACTGGACACACACACATATATTCCCAAAAGGATTCCTGCTACAATTAGGTTTTTCTGCCGTCCCTTCTGCTGACCTCGTGGATCCAAAACCAAAATCACGCAGGGCTGGGAGATGAATACGCTGCCGGACGGAGAGTAAGACGGATGGAGTGATGGATGGATGGAGAGATAATGGGACTTCCTCTCTCTCCAGCGTATCTCTTCCTGCTCTGCAGGACCAGTTTATACCATAATCCAGGCAGGATTAAACCCCTCCTCCCTCCATCCCTCCTTTTCTCTCTCCATCCCTCTGGCTCGCTCTCTCTCTCTAACAAACAAACACACACATAAACACCAACACTATCTCTTTCTCTTACCCTCATCTTTTCTCTAATGCTCTTTGACCTACTGTCTTTCTAGTTTTGCTTTTCTTCTCTTTCTACTTGTGTTTCTCTCCCTCTTTCATCTCTTCATTGTCCTCATCAGGCTTTTCCTTACCTGCTATTTCTCTCTTCTTCTTTCTATTTCTTCTACTTCTTTGCTTTATCTTTCTATACGGATAGAGGAAAAAGTGGCTGTAGTATGAATTCTGTGTAGTAATCTGTCATGAGAGAGGAGTGGGGTGAAAGAAAGATATGAGGAGGAGGAGAGAAAAAGAAGCAAAAAGAAGACGGCAGAAAAATGGGTACTCGAGGATGGGAGGAAGAAGAGAGTAAAGAGGGAAATAGAAAAGAAAATGAACAAGGATAGGAAGGTTGTATCGGATACATCTAAAAATGCACTTGTACTGGCAGGGAATCCTGTGATTTGTGGACTGTGACTGATACAAGTTTATAATTTAAACAGATTGAGACATCTAGTGGACTCTCACTGCCTTGCCACACACACACACACACACACACACACACCTACAGTACTGCAACACTGACTGAACACTAACTTAGATCTTACCAGTCACTTTAAGTGCCTTTGTTACTAGACATGTGTTTTATGTGTTTACATAGTTTTAATATTCAGTTTTACATGTTTTATTTTATTTTAATTTGATCTGCTTTATTGGTTATTTGAATATCCTCACATTGGTGTTTTTATTTAATGATTTTAATTGTTCTTGCTACAATATTCTTTTATTTTATTTTCTGTAAAGCACTTGCCTGGCTATGAAATGTGCTATATAAAGCTGCCTCGGGCTAAAGACTCAGCAAATTCGACCCATATTACACATATGCAACTTACTGCATCTAGTTCTGTTTCCAATTTATTTAAGAAAACATGAAGTTGTGTTTGAAGACAACAGCAACCATGAATTTATCTGATAATTTTAGTTACCTCAAGAGTAATTGAGGTTTAAATGTTTTGTTGATCTCTGTGGATCTGCCTGCACAACACTTGCATAAACCTGGAAAAAAATGGAATCAGAAATGAATTAGAAATTATGTGAAGACAATCGGCATCACTTCACTGCTCCTCTAACTGCTGCGAACCAGATTTTTCAGGTACATTCAATCTCACTGGCTACATCCTGTGGGACTACAGGCTGAAAAAACACCACGGACTCTTCTGATGCATATTTTTAGCCATTCTAGCATTATAGAAAGGTTGGTCAGCTGAGCAAAATCTCACATTTTACATTACATGCCAATTTTTTGCCCCGCTAGTGACCTTTGAATTACAAACTGGACATACAATTAGAATTACAGCCAAAAGTATGGCTATAGACATTTAGTCTTGCTGATGCTTACATCTGTCTCTAATCTGTCTCAATACACAGGCCAAAGGACATTTTGAACTATACAAGAGCTACAACAGAGACATGATGTTGAAATGACATCTAGAGCTCAGGTGGGTTGTCTCCTGCTGGGACCATTAACTAAATATCAAGGACACACACAGACAGATCAGCACAAACACAGCCATGCACGTGCACTAATACACATATTAGGCACACACAAGCATGCGCATCTAAGGCAAATAGCTAACATTCCCAGATATTTGCACGCACATACCAGTGAGCATGTGCGCACACACGCACAGAGAGAAACATCTGCTCACTTATGGAAATGAAAATACAGTGAAAGAATCGGGCGCACAAAGCAGTAATGCTGCAGAAAACGCAGGAAGGGCTCGGATTAATAACAAACAGTTAAGAGACTAACTGCGCGTGGATATATACATGTACACACATGTACATGCATATCCATGCACACACACCAGCAGTGTGTAACAGCTGCAGAACTCCTCCTCCCCCACTGACCCAGATCACCGATGATGGAGATGAACTCTTAGTCCCCTCCTCCCCCCAACATGGAGGAACTCTCCATTCTTCTATCAAGAAAGGTAGAATTTAAAAATTTGAAAATTGCACATTGTGCTTCCTCCTGCCTGGTGCGTGCTGAGATTACATCAAGTGGGGAGTAAAAATGATAGAGTGAATTTTAAAATGGTTTATTCCCAAAATAGATGTCCAGCAGAACAATTATTTGCAATGGCATCTTTAACCAGATCTGGCATAAGGTTTAACAATATTTAAGTTCAGTCTACATTGGAAACCTGCACTAAAATCAGAACCAAAGCGAGGGTGGAGTTTTTTGGAGTCACATCTTTGCTTTTACAGCATTCCAGCCTGTTTTTTTAACACTTTGTTTTCTTATACTAATGTATATTTTACCTCTAATTAATGTATTTTTCTAGTTAATTCATGTTAAGGTTCCCAGTATTTTGTATTTTTTACAATAACAGTGCCATCCATATTTTAATCACATAAACAAAAGGATATTAGTACATTTAACTATGATACTCAAACATCATCGAGCACCACTGTAGCATAAAACCTCTGAGCAGTGTCACTCACCTGTGCACCTGCAGAGCCTAATTATGGGTCGAACTCCCCAAGTTTTAGTTTGGCAGCTCCGAGGACTGAGTGCAGGAAACTGAAAAAAACAAACAAACAAAAAAAACAAAACAAAAAAAAAACAACAAGAAGAATGTTTCTTAAAAAGCAGGTTTGAACTCAGAATAACTCTTATGTATGAACAAAGATTAAAAGATGATACAAATAACAAACCAAAACCATAAAACAATTACAAAAACGTTAGTACTCAACTCTTGGACTTCCAAAGTGAAACGAGATACTGCAGACAACCTCGCAAAGTGGTCCAGACTTACTGTACAAACTGAAGACCCCGCCTCTCTGGCCATGGACACACACACACACACACACACCAACCACAAGTCATTGATTAGTCTAAGCCAGCGCTAATAGTCAGCCCTTACTTTTAGCTCCATCAGCTAAACCAATGGTCTGGAACCTCCCGAGTCTCTGAGGAAACAATGTGTGTGTGTGTGTGTGTTTGTGTGTAATTATGAT
The DNA here is from genome assembly GCA_038419695.1 of Scomberomorus guttatus. Lineage (NCBI taxonomy): Eukaryota > Metazoa > Chordata > Actinopteri > Scombriformes > Scombridae > Scomberomorus > Scomberomorus guttatus. The sequence continues at coordinate 10,737,425 of CM076466.1, read as the reverse complement.
ACCTAAAAAAAAGATTTTGAAGGTCTTAACAATATGATAAAGTTGCTATGGCATTAATATGGCACTCTCAAATATACATTTTTGTCTGTCTGTAAGTTTCTTTGTATAAAAACTACTGTAATGTTAATTACTATGTAACACACGTTGTGACACGTTGGCGTCGGAGAGGAAGCAGGAAGGAAGGGACAGAGGGAGAGGCAGCCAAATTTCCCCCACTACAGTAAAAAGCAGACTGATTGTCCTCTGATCACTTCACACCGTTTCCTTCCAGTGTTCCCAGCTGTTATTAGGGAGCCATTAACAGCGCCGACGGCAACAACACTAATTAATAAAAATGCACTTACTGAAACACAAGTTTGTCACACACAGAAAACCAAGAACCGTGTTGTCCGTCCATTTCCTCACAATGAGAATAAAACATGAAGCAAATAATTGGCTGAAGTATAAAAAAAGAGAAATAAGAAATAATGTTCTTTTACAATGTCAACAAATAAAAATGTGATTATTTCTGTTTTATTACTTATTATTTTGTTCCATACTGTTCCCAAAGGGTCTTTCTTAGTGGAGTATTTGTTGCAGACATTCTGTAGCTTTCATCAGAATATTAATGAGTGAGGAAAAGTAGAACGAAATAACCAGGATACACACATTTCTTGAATTGGACAGTTTTGTAGTGATTTAAGACAGTTGTGAGTACACAGATGATCTGTGTGGATCTATTCAGTGATGAAGCAGTGATGTTAGTCTTAAAGATTTCATTTCAAAGACTGATTAATAACAAAATTATTCAACTTATACCCAGTTTTTGTCTCTTCAAAATTAGTTTCCTCTCCTCCCCTCTGCCGTTTTTCCTTTTCTTTCCTTTGATTTGTAGCCGACACTCTTATTTAGCAACACCATAAATGGGCTGAGGAAGATCATGTGATTTGATCGACAAAAGCTACTAAACGGTGTGGTGTCTTGGCTGGGTAAAAAATGTTTTCTAAGGCTACTGGGTCGCCTGCCCTCTCCTCTTTAGTTCCGTTACAGATGTGAAAGCCCTTCCTCCGTCGATTTAACACCTAAGTGTCAGCACTCTGCTTCATGGTCTGTACTGTGTGCCCAGTTAAGCACGACAAACACAGGCAGCAATTTAATATTGGAAAAGCTAATGTTGTATAAAGACTATTGGAGTTAATTGGGCAAGGTCTTTCAATACTGCTGGGTGTGTAAAAACTGGTTGATTAATCACTGTTGAGATTATGTTACACTATTGATTGTGGCAAAAAAAAAAAAGCACAATGATGTGACATTAAAGCAATAATGAGTGTACCTTTAGTGTGATCAGCGCTACTTGCGGCTGCATACATCTCGAAAAAATAATGCCCATCATAATGCCGGTCAGCCATGCTAATCCATACAAGGACAACAGAAAACAGAGTAAACAACACCAGAGGCAGTTTGAGAAGATTTAATATCCAATTAAAATATATTCCAGTTTATGCAAGAGCAAAACATTCCCGAGAAAAAGAAAAGAAACTTGTGTAAAAATGTTTCCATTAACATTCCAATGTCTGATATTATTTTTAAATGCATTTAAGAAAAAAAAAAAGATTATGGATGACATCTTTTGAATTAGAAGTAAAAAAAAAAAACAGCAAATAACTGTAGATGTGTTGTATAACAAAGAATGATAACATATATTTTAGCTGTACGTTTAACTGTAACATTACATGCTTATTTGTACTGTGTGAACGATACATTTTGCTTCTCGAGTACAAAAATAGGGAAAAAAAATATTGTTTTTCTCTGAAATGTATTTTCTTTTTTTCTGTTGCTGCTGTTTTTGTGTTCTCTCAGGTAGCTACTGTAAAGACTGGCTCTATATGAGTGTAGCACATGAGCTAAAACACAAAGATTCTGACTAAATTAAACATTTAACGGACTGACCTCTCTGTCGTACTGAGGGTGAAATGGCTTTTTATACAGAGCACATAGCATGACAGTGTCTTGGAAATGTGCTGTTATTATTATATACTATCATTGCATCCTGGCTTAGAAAAACACCTGTGAACTATATTTAACCAAGCCATCATTTACTCAACTGGATTTACCATCAATAAAACTTGTCATATAATCACCCACTTTAAATACAAAGTGTCTGATCAATAAATTGTCTTACCTGAGGGGGATTTGTGTAAATTGTTTTGCTTGGCAGGGAGAATATTCAGTGACATACGAGTACAAAATCATTACATTTTCTATTACAACAGCAGCTCTGCCAGAAAAAAAAGTGGGCCAAACCGTTATGTTTCAATGTGTTCAAACGTTGTCGGTGGTTTTACTTCACTGTAATCATGAAATCCCTTTCATTTGATGATCAGAAACAAAAATCCTGACTGGAATATATTTCACTTTTAAAGCTGTTCAATCATATCCGCTGTCAATTTGCCACTAAGTAAAAACACAGGTATACCTCCGAACTAGCTCTCTGTGAGGTAGTGCAGGTTGACAATCTCCTGTAGTTTCCTTGTTTTTTTTTTCAAGTTGGATGGATACCATGTCATTTTGAATTCTTTACAATAAAAAATATCCAAAAACGGCAGAAAAAGACCAACAAAGCACTACTAACTAAGCACTACTAATGTAAAAAGTGCTGTGGAAGAAAAAGTTTTTCTCTTTTAAACGACCAGTGTGTAAGATTTCTGGGATCTATTGGTAGAAATGGATTATAACATTCATAAATGTGTTTTAATTGGTGTATAATCGCCTGAAGCTAAGAATCATTGTGTTTTCGTTACCTTAGAATGAGCCCTTTATATCTACATAGGGAGTGGGTCTTCTTCCACAAAGCACCACCAGGTTTCTACAGTAGCCCGGAACAGACAAACCAAACACTGGCTCTAGAGAGGGACTTTCGTGTTTTTCGCGAGTTTCTTGGCCACCGTAGGTTCTCCTACATGCTTGAAAGGGAAGGGGGATTCAGTTTGCTGCAATCTGCAACCTCACCGCTAGACGCTACTAAATCCTACACACCGATCCTTTAAAACACTGAGACACACCAGTTAGCATAGTTAGCATTACATTTTAAAAGTAAAAGGATATACTGTAGCCTGCTGCAGGCTAACTCATCCTTGTGAACAACTTGCATCCGTTTCATGTTGACAAGCCCAGTGGCAACATTCAGTTAACTAAAATACAGACCAAAGAAAAAAAAAAAAGACAATTTCAAAATGACAAGGTATCATTTCAATTATTTTAAAAGCATTTGGATAGTAAAATATACTTATAAATTCTTTAGTGAGCGAAGTAATAAGAACTTAATTTAAAAGAATTGTCTATTTAAATCCAACAAATTCTGACGACATTCAAACATACTTTTCCAAATGTACACAAAACAAAACATGTTTAACATGTTTTACATTTCATTTTATAAATCGAGTCAGTTTGAGCATGTCTTTCATTGCTAGTTCTTAGACTAGGAAGACTTTTTTTATTTGTTAAAGCCCAGTGGGCTCGCTGGTGTTTGGCGATTGTGAAGGACTAAAATAAAACAGATAAAAAAATCCAATAAAATGCTACATGTCTACACTTGGTGAAAACAAATAGTGCAGGTTACTACTAAATTCAATCTACTTGGAAAAGCCTATTTTGTCTTCACTGACAGTGAACTAGAATATACTGTAGGCTAGATTTTCCCCTTAACTACAGGTAAAGTCAAGACTGTATGATTGTGCCACATCGTTCCAAAAATAAGTGGTCATAAGCTCGAGAGATGGGACTAACCAGGGAGTATAGGATGAGAAAATGTCGTTTCACAGGCTAAAAAAATGTTTTTGATTTTTTGTTGCAACTAGAGAGACCTGGTTTAAAGTGAAGACAGTCAGGTTGACTGGCTATGGTCTACCGTAAGCCTGTGGGGAGATTCAGAGGAGGAAGTGGCACATCCATATTAGGTGTGAGAATGAGACTCGCTGCTCTGGAGAGGGTGTATACATAGACAGAGGGTGTGAAGAGTCATCAGTACTTGCTGCTGGAGTCGTTAGCAAAGCGGCTGATGTAAGCTTCATAGATGGTGTCCAGGAATGAGCTGTCAGTCTGAAACACGCAAGCAGAGAGCATCATACATTATGTTAACGATACAAGCAGCAACCGGGTAGACTGCCCATCCCGTGTCTGGCATTTTTAATTGTCACAATATAAGCCACCTCTGACTGTTTTATCTACATGTTTTTGTATTTGTAACCTTAATTTTACCTGGATCAGATGCAGCAGCGTGGCTTGCAGCTGGCTTTTGGACAGAACTCTGATTTCCTTCTGCAGTGGGGGTCTGGACAGGGTTGAGGGGCCAGAGCTGCTGTCCTGGGCAACCGTTGACAACCCGCCGCTAGACTTCGAGTGAATGAATACGCTGGGAGAGAGGAGCATGGTTGGGGCCACGGTGGCTGGTATCCGCTGGGGGGAGATGACCTTGACAGGCAAGATAGTTATTAGTACTCCTTCAAAGCTGTTCATGGCATTTAGAAATGAGTGACAACACTTTTGTTATGTCTGTGTTCATGCACACTTCTGATTTGATTTTTCCACAACAAAAAATACAAATACCATATTACTTTCAATATAATATATCAATAGCTATATTTTCCATCAGATTCAGCACCATAAAAATGAAAATGAATACAAATAGTAAAGAAATCAAACACCCCTGCTAACGGTGTACACAATGCTTACCTGAAACTGCAGCGCAGCCTTTTGACCTGCTGTGATCTGGTTTGAGACCGGGCCTAAAGTTGAGCCTTCACCCTGAGTGGGCCCCAGGAATCGAGGGGCCAGCACTGGGCCGAGCCGAGGGGAATCGTGGGAAGCCAGGCTTTGCTCTTGCTGGACCAGCTGGAGCTTTTGGAGTAGTTCGTGGGGTGACACCACACCTGGCATCTGGGAAGGAAGACCTACCGAGAGAGAACGAGGGACCCGATGATTGGAACCATTTTATACAGGCTTTAAAACCGAAACGATAACCTGAGAGAAGCTCAAACGCTCTCTAGAGCTGAGAGAGAGAGGAAACGCAGTCAGGTAACAATTCTCTGTAGGTCATTACGAGCGAATCCCTTCATATACAAGTTGTCGTGATAGTACCGTGTTTCATACCTTGTGCAGGTTGAAGACCTTGGTCATTGGACACCTGAGATGGCAGCAAACCTGGCACAGCAGGGGAAAACATAATTGATGGAATTGCTATTCCTTCTAATTATAATATAGTATATTTATGATTATGATTTATATACTACCACTCTTTTTTAAACTTCATACTATCATACTGATAGCGTAAAAGATGACCCACCTGTTCCCTGTGCAGTTGAAGCTGATTGGCTGTTGTGCTGGGCTTCTGGGTGAGGCTTAGGTAGGCTGAAAAACAGCTGCTGACCTTGTTGCGCTTGAAGGTGGGAACATGACACAGAATTCACCATTATGGGCTGGGCGGAGAGTAGAGGGTTAGGCAGCAGAGGAGGGGGGATGGCGCAACAAGGAGGAGCAGCAGAGAAGGAGGCGGAGGTGGGAGGAGGTGGCTGGGTTTGGAAAAGTCTCTTGATCGGGTCGGGTTGAGGCTGTTGCTGGTGATGGTGATGATGACGGTGCTGCTGGTGATGGTAAAGATGATGATGGTGGTGGTGATGCTGCTCCAGGGGCACCCCGTTGTCGCACAGCCTGTTCTCCGGGGACTCGGACACCGTCTGAAGAACCCCTCCGACCCCTCCGGCGTCTCTCTGTCCCGGCATGAGCTTCTGGATGGCTGGGCAGTGCTGCTGTTGGTTCTGCTGTTGCTGATGGGCAGCAACATCTGAACACCCAGATGACACACTTCGGCCAGATCCCAACGTGGTATCGTAGGTCAGTGTGCGGGCTACAGGTGGGCGGGCGGCTTTCCCCGTTGATGAACCCGTCCCAGAGGCGGCCAGTGGAGAGACTGGCTCAGGTTTGGGCGAGTGGTGATGTTGAGAGCCGAACAGAGTGGCCAGAGAGAGAGACTTGGGCTCAGCACCTTCACTGTCCTGTACATCACAATTTTCATCACAATCAAGGGAAGACAATGTACTGAATAAAACACTGGACTGAAATAGGAAGTGGGTGTGAGTGTTTTACCTGAGTGTTTGGTTTAACAGGTATTGGTTTGATCAGGTTGGGGTTTCCATAAAGAACACTGCTGCCGCCAATCTCTTTAGGCTCTGAAGTAGACTTCTCCTGAGTAGAGACATACAGGGAGAGGACAAAACAGAGAAATGTGAAGCAAAGAAAATCGATAGGGGGAGACAATTTTTTTTCTTTTTTAAATTGTATTTCACCCCAAAAAAGCCTTCGGGATCTTTGGTATGTCCCTACCTTGTCATACTCTGTGTGTGCTTTGGTCAGCATCTGGATGATGTCTACTGCCTTCCCTTCACTTCCACGTCCACGTCCACTTCCACCTCCTCCTCCTCCTCCTCCTCCTCCTACTACTCCCACTACTCCTCCTCCTCCTGCTGGGGACAGCCAACCACCCTGAGACTGAGCCAGGACCTGCTCCTGCTGAGTCAAACTGCACACAAAGAGTCCATGTAAGTAAACATGTACATCCACACCCGAGTTTCTTCAACATTTGTGCAAATCGTGGTGACAAGCTGTAGAGTGAAGTACATATTTCCAGTTAAGACTATTACTTTATCTTAACACCTATAAATCCCAGATGCGGAGCCATTAATGTCCACAAGTACTCTCTGTGATGTGCAGAATCAGATTTTGAATATTTGTTTCCTTGAAGTGCTATATAAATAGAGCTTACAGTTAAGCAAGTGCTTACATTTTCATCCTCTGGGCAATGCGTTGACAGTCCTGCTTATCGTAGAACCAAATCCCATGGATAACCACTGGAGGAGGGAAGAAGAGAGGGACAGAAAGGGGTTGGGGGTAGAGAGAGAAAGAGAGAGAGAGAGAGAGAAGTGGACTTTGGAACATGTTTCAAACACAAACAAACAAAAAAAATGCAACAAAGGTCTTGGTCTACGGTAATGTCCCAGTCGATGCTAAAAAATCAAGTTAGCCGGTAAAATAATGAAAGTGCCTTTTGTAATTCTGAGACACTCCAGCCACTAAGGTCAGCAGACAACAAAATGAGCTTGCCATACCCTTACAATCAAATGAATGCACAGCCACGCTGCATTGCAATTCTGCTGCTATGACATCAGTGCCCAACAGACATGTAAACGGTTTATTATTAGGTCTGCTGGGTCTAAACCCAGGGTTTAAAATGAGTCATTTCCCAGCCGGTCCAATGGGAAAAGAAGCCAGCAGTGACATTATACAGTGAAACATGGGCCCCAGGAGCCTCTTGGGCTACATAAACATGGTCAACAAGGGAGGAAAAAGGCAACACTAACACACATTTATCACAGGATTACACAGCAGTAAGTTAGTAGGTTGCATTACATTACACAGTGAGTGACTCATGTTACTGTTTTCACTTGAATTTGCTCCTAAAAGCATATTGAAAGAACTAGTATTGCAGAGCTGTAGCAGTCCTTTAACCATTTTATGCACTCAAACAAGACTTGGAGTGGAATTGTGTGAAAATGTTCAATACACTACCAATAAGACAGTTGAATTCCAGCACCAATAATAAAACTAAGGCTGCAACTAATGATTATTTTCAATTAATTAATTTGCCAATTATTTTCTCGATTAATTCATTGTTTCATCTATAAATTGTCAGAAAATAATTAAATTGCTTATCACAATTTCCTATATCCAAAAGAGACATATTGAAATGTCTTGTTTTGTTTGACCAACAGCTCAAAAACAAAAAATATTAAGTTTACAAAACATTTTTTTTTTTTAAATCCTCACATTTTAGAAGCTGGAACCAGCAAATGTTTGGCTAACTAACTAAAACAAAATAATACCTGACCTCAATGAAAAATACAAACATTCCTACAGAGGAGAGATTTCAGTCGATCAAAAAGTTTTGAGGTTCGATACCAAGACAGACCACAGCAGCCCTAAAAGACAGCAGGACATCATCTGACACTTCAGCACCCACTTCATTCCTAAAATGTACCTCAAGAGAAGATAAGGCCAATCCCAAAAAAAGAAAAGTGATAAAGACACGAGAAAGGTTTTTTACAAAAGGCGGGAAAAAAAAAAAAACATGAATGAACTGGAGAGGCAGGACAGAAAAGAGGGTGAGAGGCAGAAACAGAGAGCAAAGTGAGGTCAATGTAGTGCACAGCGTTACCACCGTAGTCCTATCAGAGACACACACATATTCACACACAGACAGACATACACAAACACACACAAATACTTGGCCACAAATGAGGCTGGGCGAGCCACTGAGGTCAGTATGGATGCAGGGAATAGACAGAGAGGGAGAGGCAGAGACACATACAGTACATACACACACACACACAAACACAGAGAGTTCAGATGAGCCTGGGAAAATCAGTCCTGTACCAAATAAGTAACTGCAGTGGGAGACTGCCTGGTGGAGCCAGAACCACTTAGTGCTCACTAGGGATGAGACTGTTTGAAAGAGACAGAGAGACAAACAGTCGAAAGTCGAAAGAGCTGGAAAATTGAAAAAATGAATGAGAAGGATATGAAATAGGAAGAAGTGAGGTGTGTTAGAGAGGAGATTATCAACAAGTCCATCGGAAAGGAAAATTCAGAGAGCTCTTTAGCTGTCAGGACACAGAGACTGAGCTTTGTCAGTGAATGAAACAGCTGGACAAGAAACGGTCTCTCTGACCAGTATGCTGCCCGACCTCAACCACACAAAAAGAAAGATACAGTAGAAGAAGAAAATGAAACATGAAGAGGACAAGGTAAAACGCTTTCAAAGCGTGTTTAACAGAGATTATCACAGCATCAGAATCCATTTTGATCTGCCAAAAGTCCCAACTTCAACAAGATAGAAAACCCCCAGAGAGACAGAGAGAGAGAGAGACTGTGTGTGTGTGTGTGTGTGTGAGAGAGAGAGAAAGAGAGAGAGAGAGAGAGAGAGGGTGGGAGGAGGACTACAACAAGTAGCACCAATGAAGAAGTGGTCACAAGGTTAAGCTCTAAAGAGATAGAAAAAGAGAAAAGAGGCTCAAGTCAACAACACTGGAGACTGAGAGAAAAAGAGAGTGAGAGAGGGACATCTCTCCAAGTGAACTGGACTGGGGCTTCCTCTGATCGGTCACATGGGCAGATAGCTTCACCAGGACGGCGACAAAAATCCACTATTAGCACTATTAGGAGGAGTGACGACCCGAAAAGCGCGAGCGATGTGTCGATTCTGAATATAATGACCTGTCATAGGCGTTTTGGAAACTTCAATAACAACCAGTCCAGCGGAGTCTGTAAGTGATCCAGGACTTGTGCTGTGTGGTCCTTTCAAATCCTCTGTGACAGCGACAAACCAGCCAAACACGTGTGATGCCTGCTGTAGACCCACAGTAACTCTCTGACGGGACTCCAGTGGGATTTGGATGCTTTAAAAGACATTTTTAAAAAAAATTTTCCATATATTTTCTACTCTTCTTTTTCGTCTTTACCCCGTTGGGACTTTGCTGGTCAAAGACATTTTTTTAGTTACATCTGATTTACATGTTTTTGTTGCACAGCAACACTGCAATCTCTCGAAGGTTTAAATGTGCTTTGGCATTACAGTCACTGTTTGTAGCTATAACCCAAACGACACTACTGGGACTTGTCTACTCAAAGAATACTTTTTATGTTTTGTTTAGTTTTAGTATAGTTAGAAACCCAGACTTTTATGTAAACAGCACTGTTGTCCAACATGGATTAAGTGTACTTTTACTGAAGTATGTGATCAGCTTTGTGGCGAGAGCTCCTGGCATTGGTTATGACTAACAGTGTTAATATTCTTGTAGCCTGTATTTAGTTCGCTGGAAGTTTATCATGTGTAGTTACTGTTACTTACTGTGACGTGCATCGATACTTGTTGTCTGAGAAGAACCATCACTTCCTCTGTTTGTAGGAATGGAATTCATGACATTGGAGGAGAGTATCCAGAAATTTACACCTACTCTTAATTAAGAAGACATTACCATAATTGTTACAGCTTTATGCCTTTCTCCTAAGGCCTACGTGCGGGTAAATTTCAGTTCAATAGATTGAGATATTTTGCAAGTGACGTCCAGTTCTAAGGAAGCATTGCCACGACTGCGGTGACTGGCGGATGTGCAAGGGGACTTTTACACAGTGCTACATATACCAGTAGAAGGAGAAGACATTACTGGAAGTGCGATTTGAAGTTCTAGAGAGACTACTACTAGACTGCAAGACTACTGAGGGATCGGTGGAGCCATGCTGCGAGGCCTGTTTCAAAGGAAACCTAAACATGAGAGACTGGAAGAGGAACCAGAGGTCAGATTCAAAGGCCTGCTGGTGTCAGAGATGGACCTGGGATATACATATGTCCGACCGGGAGGTAAGACTGCACAGATCCAGGATCAGCGGCTACATACACACCAGCTAAACTCACACCATCATTAGTGTTAAATGTAATTCAAAACCTTTGGGCTTCATTAAGGATACAATCAATGAATTCAATTGTCAATGTCATTCACTGGCTACAGCCAAAAAGCGAGACACCAACACTACCAAGGTTAGGTCGTTGACTCCTGTGTAGATAATGGGTCAACTGAAACACAGCTAGGGTCTGGAAGTGCTTCTAGGGAGGAATGTAAAAAGCTTCCTATCGGTTTCTCTGTGCTAACGACTTGCTCAAGCTAAAAGTCTCTTCCCTGAATCTTTCCCTGTTCTGTGGTATATCTCCACTGTTTATTTTTAGCCCGGGGTGCCACTTTGTGCCAACTGCCATTCCAGGAAGTTACGGCAGCACTGAGAGCTACATGTTTGTCTAATGATAAGATTCCACGACCCCTCCGCGCAGAGGTCACTACACAGTGGGACTGGCGGCATTACCAACAGCCTGGGGTCTAAATAGTCTGAGCGATCAGATGTTGGCCAGTGAAAGAAACAACTTCACTGAGCTGAGCTGCATTCCTATTCATACAGTTTTCTGGACAAGGTCTCTCCACACACACCATCATCCAGTAAACACTCAGTGAATGTCACCTTACCCTGCCAGTACTTGGGAGGCTTGACATTTTGAGGTCTCTCAGAGCATTTGAGGCGCCATTTCTCTGGTTATGCACATACTGTTATGTTAGCTCAACCCATACTTGTCACATACCTGCATGCTAGAAAATCCATTATGGGTCCTAGTAAATTACAGCAGCTATTTTGATAAAAATCAGCTTCATTACGACCATACTTCATCTCTCCTTATTTGGGTGTTTTATTATCTGTCAATCAGTGTAATCAGCTGGAGCCACTGACTATTAAGTTTGCTATGTACCAACCCTCTCTTTACTCACGTAACCCGTGCCCATATTTCCTTTTTATCAGAGGAAATAGTCATCAACTGAGCTAAGATTACTGGTTTTATGGGTTTTTAAAATTCTTTCCTTCCCAGGACAAGTGATTTATCTGCTGACTTGAAATGTATGCCCATTACTGATGCTCTGACCACATCCATGCATTTGAACTTGGTATAAAAAGGTGTAAAGAGGTCAAAAAGGAGAGTTTGTCACACACATTATTTCACTGAGCCTTTAGGATGCTTAATAATGGCTGTGTTGAATAAGTGTCAGTAAGAATAATGAGGTCCTACAATGAGGGGATCAAAGTTGGCTTAAGGAATCCGCTGGTATCTAAACACAGCATTCCACCTGCCTTTTACTGAGCCTGATGGAGAGTGTGAGATGGAGGGAGGTCTATGTGTGTCAGCGGCTCCTGAGTGACTGTGTGTGTATGTGTGTTTATATTATCAGTGACTGTTGTGGTGTATCTAATCTCTGCTAGCTGGTTGTGTAGTGCCGTCAGGCTCTTGTCCCAACGGCACTCTGCGAAGTGTGTGTGTGTGTGTGTGTGTGTTTGTGAGCCAGATGTAGGTCTCAGAAGGAGGTGGGTTGATAGAACCAAAGACACCAGAATGCCTCTCCTCCTTACTGTATATGGAGCTATTGGTTCCTTCTAAAATGAACAGCATGCTATTTACTTTGTTCAATCGCTGTCCAATTGTCCCTCTCTCTGCTCATGTAACTGCCTCTCTGTTGCTATGGATACACGTGTCATTTCAATGTTATACTGCCATCATATTGATATCAGCTCTTCAAAGCCAAATGAATGTGGTCAGGTACGGATTCTGTAGTATGTCTTTGGCTCTGTCTTCTAATAAGTCTGTCTCACTGTGTCTAGCTGCTACTTGTAAAACACAGCAAACTATTAAGTTGCTTAAAATGATTTTGTCTAGGAGTATCGACTCCCAGTATCTTCTCCATCTATGTCTATACAGTCTTATACCAATTAACTGTTTGTTCTCTAATTCTAGTGTTACTGACCCCTGCATAAACAAGGTTTTTCACATTTTTAAAAAAACATTTTCGGTTGCAAATTTAATTTAGTAAGCAACACTGAAAGTGGCTTGGCTGTAAAACTGTCAGCTAAGACATATGACTCTGCAGCTGAGAGTTATGATTCAATAAATATCACACCACACATACTCAACAGATGCTGAGGTGTTCAGAACAAAATGTTTAAGAAGGCATCAATCATTAATAACAGGCAGACGTGAGAAGTGTGTCTGTGTGTGCATGTGTGTGTCTTTTCCCCTTACGTCGCGCATTGCGATAAAGCAGGAAGGGGTCCTGGAGTTGGAAGTCCAAGTCTTTGGTGATAGGCTCTGTCAGGTTCTCCATGCTGAGTCTGTTCATAATGGTGAAACCATGTCTGGGAGACGCCAGCCTGAAATGCACAAAATGAGAAACATGAGTCACTTCAGCTATGTAATATCCTGTGCCATGGTACATTACAAAGAAAGATGGGCTAAAAGTAGAATATTAAAGTAAGCGAAAGACATTCTTTACCATAGGAGAATAGAAAAACCTAATACAGGCTATTGGCTGTATCAAAGCTATAGTTTGAATAAGCCTGTTAGAGAGCTTTACTGGATTTCACACCTATCATATTATACCATCATTATTAAACCAGATGGGCTTTAAAAATCATAACAAACTCCAGCAACAACTTTATTACCTCGTGTAGATAAAAAGGGTACCTTCCACCTCTGTCTTCTCCTGAAAAACACACAAAATAACAGCAAGAGCCAAAGTAAGAAAGCAAGAATGAAAACATGTAGTTATTGGTAAGCCTCGTCTCTTTTAGGATTAATCGTTGTATTGTGTCACTCTGCACTTTTGTGTAAAACATGTCATTCTCTGCTTAAAGGTTAGACTGGCCACACACACACACACACACACACAAGCCAAATCAGGGGTTGTCAAATAGTTTCATAAAATAAACCCTCCCAATAAGTATAAGACGAGTCAGCTGTGTGTAATTTGACTGCCTCCTGAGGAACCCGGATTGAGAAGAATTGAACTGTATGTAGCTAACTTAGGTGGCACTATCTCGAAGTATCTATATTATCTCGAAGTATAATGTTCTAGGGAATCATATAATAGAGAAATTATCCGTTTCTATTGTTATGGAAAATAACTATTTAGACCGTAAACGACCATATCTATCTAGGCTAACTTACAGCTGTAACTGTAATGGTTAAATCTGTGTAATGCGCGCCTACCGGGGAGGAAGACGAAGCTAAGCTATGTTAGCACTACCCTTAGCGAAAGTTCAGGCTTACCCACTCATTTGTCCTGTTGTTGTAAGTATACAGAGCGACTTGGCTTGCCACGTCCACAATGTTATTGATGTATGGGTCTTGTCTCTGCAGAGCAGCCAGACTTATGTCCAGTCCTTTAGCAGCAAGGCAGCTGCTGCTGCCTGCAGAAGTCGCTGTCATTGTTCCCTATGGAGAAGTTAGCTCGCTACTTAGCTTCAGCGGCTAACGAGCCACAGGAAGAAGAGATAAAAACATAAACTATCAACAAGGGTAAAAGGACAGTTAAACCGCGTGAAGCACAGTAGCCTGTTTTATCAAATAAGGCTGGTAAATCTAAAAAATTAAAGAGTTAACGAGCTCTAACTGCCAGGAGTGAGTTTGTCAACGGCCATGTTTAATCAGAAAGATGTAAACAAGCAGACATGAGTGGTTGCGCAGCATGAGTTGAGATATCAGCCTTATCAATCAACTTGGAAAAATAGATGAAGAAGTTTTACTGCAAGCAAGCTGCAGGGATTTTCAGTAGAAATATGTTCAGACTATAATTTCTATTGACATCTGCAGTTTTATTTAAATGACAATTCATTTTTTTTATCGCCATTGCTTTGGGTATTTATTTTGTTTTTTTATTTCGGCCTTTCCTTTTCCTACAGATGGATGAGCTAAAATTCTTTCCATACAAGTAAGCATCTGATGTTTCTCTTTTTTATCTTTCACCCCTGTATATACATTCTGACTGCAAGGCAACAAAAACACTGATGGTGATTCCCAATATACGGTTACATTCCCCTTTAAAGGCACTAGGGGGCGTTAAAGGTATGGATAAAACACAACCACCCCTGATCTATGTATTTACTGCATTTACTGAGCTGGAGTTGAAAGCCAAAACAAGGATGCATGTGTGTGTTTATAAGAAGCTCTCATAAGTTTTGTGACACAAACTCCCAATTAATACAAATATAGGCTACCTTTTTTTAAATTTGCTTTAATAGGGTCTATCTTTCCGCAATGAGAAGAGAATCACTGGTATTTACACTTGAGGCAAAGGTTCATTTAAAAAAACAACTCAAGCACGCCATTCAGGAAATATTTCTACCTTTATTTCTGCTGAAGCGCACCCTTTCTCATTTACATTCATAAAAAAAAACTATTACTATGATTTTATCAGCTTTGTGTGACTGCAGGTCATTTTCCATCTATTTGATAATAGATGGGTGATAAAGGAGGGAGCACACAGGGAGCTGCAGCATTTTCTTTAGGAATTTACACAGTATAAAGTACCTTGTCTACAGGCCCAGTTAAGGTTATGATGAGCATAGTAAAAAGTTTACTAAAATTTTCAGCATGTACAAGGGTTCAAACTGGTGATGTTTTGTTTTTTCAGCTTTAAGGGTGCTGCTGCCCTCATAATGCTACTGTGTACGGCCTTATTCTTCTTGTCCGTAGCTTTATTCAGATAAAGTATGTAATGCATCAGCTCCATGGTCCGGAAATGGGACATATCCTTCCTGTTCTTGAAAATGATTACACAAGGACAGGACAGTAACTGATACAGAAGCAATGGACAGGAACATGATTTGTAGGTCTGGACTTGAAATCTATATCAGTCATATCACACCATATCAGTCGGATCACCTGACAGTGAGTCTTCATATTCAGTTCTACATATCCTGCTCTATTGCAAGGGCCAAATTCATTGCTTGAGGAGCACATAGAATAAAACTCTTTTTCATTCTATGTGCATCCATAATAGATTACTTATTGTATAATCACTGAAACAATTAGACTTACAACCACTGATAAAAATGATAAAGAAATCATTATATCCCCATATATATATTATGCACTCCTTCTTTCCTCTGCAGTGTGTACTCTTGTTTTAGTATTTAGAGTTATACGTGACTGTCACGAGTTAGAGATGTACTACAGTTGATGTGCATCCATCAGCAGCCATGTCAGAGTGCCCTTGACAAAAAACAGTGAACATCCAACTGCTCACTTAGATTAAGCAGCACTGGATGAAAAGCATCTGCTTGAAATGCTTGAAACGCAAAAGTGCCACTATGCCACTGCTGTCCACAACTTCCTCTTAAATATGAATGAAGCACCTCCAAGTCACACCTGCCTGCCCATTAGCATGAAAATAGTTGCTTTTGTAATGCAGCGTGGGGCTTTTGTCTCTGGACAAGTATGTCTATTACTTTGTCAGCGTGGTAGTGCATGTGTTTCAGTATATATATGTCTATTTGTCAGGGTGGTATCTATCTGTTTGTCAGAGGCTGTGTGTTTGTCAATGATGAGACTAATGAGTTATCCATCAGCAGGTCAATATTGTCAATAACCATTCAGTTCAGAGATTGAGTACTTGACTTTGATTGGTGGGGGTAGGAAAAGAGAAGGCGGTGATTGGCTCACAGGCAGAGAGGGTAATGGATGTATCCAGTGGGCAGCGTGGGTTAGGCATTGTTCTCTGGGATGGACATTGTAATTTGTGTTGCCACGTTGAAAAAAAAATGTCCACCTGCACAAACACCTGCACACATTTTAATAGGCACACTGTGTGTTAATAGGTGACGGATCTTGAAGAAAGTTCATTTTTGTCATTTTAGATCATTCTCTTTAAGAAAAAAATCACTATCCTGTAGCAAGTGAGACTTTCTAGAACAAAACAATATGTGTCTAATACAGAGTGTGTGCAAACAAGCAGGGGTCTGTATAATTAGTGAGAAACTAATCTATAATTTCCATAGGGATGGCCATGGCCCTGAAGGTAAAGAGCCATAGTGAATAGGTGATAGATGGTCAGCCTGGAGAGTTCATTCAGGGTGTTCAATCGGCTCCAGGTGGAGACATTAGATACTTAGTTTGGGTCCTTACCTGACACTGAATTAATCCATCTTTTCCACAGTACTCTTTTATATTTTGACATCTAGAAATATTAACACCAAGGAGAACAGACACAACCATCTGATGACGGTCTCTAAGCACTGGTCTTGTTCAATTTTTCCCCCTTTGCACATTTGAAAGTATCAAGCTAGATTTTCTAAAAGGCATAAGATTTATTCTCTTGAACAGATTATATTAGTCAGCATGTAACATTTAAGGCCTCATAGATGCTTTCACCAAGGAAAATTATACTACAAGCCAAACAGAACTAAGAAGTAATGTTGAGTTAACCTGTAAATATAGTTTGACTATATAAGTATTTTTGGAATTTGTCAATTTCTGGAATAGAAAGGTCAGTATTTTCCCTTAAAATATTCAAAAGGTTGAGCAATGAGTAGATTTTTCTTCACCAGATGTTTATACAAACTGAATGACATAAACCACATATGTAAATGTATAAGTAGATGAATAAATTAATTGACTCTGCTGCTGAAAAACTACTAATTTGGTAGTGACTGATTTAAAGATGATTAATGTCAATTGCATTTCATTTCATTCCTGTAATCTATATTATTATTGCTTATCAATCCAGGTGGAAACTGAAATGTGCACATGATCATATGCTCAGAAATGACCAGGAATATCTTTTTAAAAGCAGGATTTTAATATTTCTTTCCTCTGCTGTTTTGAGTGCATGAATCTATGAGGTTGTTTTTTTTATTACCATAGATTGACAGTCTAAAATCCCAGCCTCACACTGTAAAGCTGAATAAAGTAGCTCCCTCAGTCATAAGGGGATTCCCCTTTGACTGACCAGCAGATTGTTGGTTTCCCACATGGGATACCTAACATCTGAGTGTTTGTCTGTACAGATATTCCCAGAGACCAGCTGAGCTTTAGAGTCACACACATACAAAGGGGTCGGGAACTACAAATATAGAACAGTCATAAATAGAATTGATATTCCATGTGCAGGCTGGATTACAGAGGACAGTTCTGTGTGTGTGTGTGTGTGTGTGTGTCTGTGTGTGTGTGTGTCCCCTGGGTACTAGTGTCTGTTCCCACGACCTGCCCTCCATCCGTTCTTCCTTTTCTCAATCCTTCCTTCCGTCTATCACTGACTAGTGGAATCAAACAGAGGCTGATTTGTTCTTTACTTGAGGATTTCCTTTTTCCATTTGCTACTTTCTACTTCTACTCCGCCACCATCTCAGAGGGAAATATTCTACTTTTTACTCCACTGTATTTACATATAATAACTTTCTAAAATACATTGCATTATTAAAGCCTGAACCAGTAGTTGTCAACATTCTGGCCCCTTACAACAGAGACATCTCCTCTCTACACTTCTCAGATGCTTTCATTTCGACAGCTTTTCTAGGCTCAAAGAGTCCAACATTTCACTAAAAAAAGGAAAGATTAGAGAAAAGTCCAAAAAATGAATACAAATTTGTGTATTTTTTTGCAGAATAAGTACTTACTCGCTGCAGAAATGCTGCTTTCCTAATAACGATACATTCAGTCTGTGCAACAAAAAATCTGGGAATGTTACCATTCATTGCTCAGTGCAGACATTTAACAATACTTGCTGTACTTTCCCTCCAAATACAGTATATTAATATAACATCCGCATCACAAAACACCATATATTCTCCACAGAAAGACAATTCATCTGTCAATTGTCATCAATAGAATCATTTATCAGCTGTCTCCCTTTCTTTACTATGTCTACAGTGACGAACGTAGACAAAAACCTTTATTCTATTACAGAATGGTGGGTGGTGATTTTGTGCTATGGCACTGAACAAATGAATACAGGCTGGGTTGAGTCATCAGATTCACCTCCTGATTATAGCCTGCAGTGAGATTGACATACAGTAAGGCCGGCACATTGTGAAGTTCGTTTTCAGTGTCAAAGACAATTATATAGGGTGGCCGGTAACCATAATTAGAATCTGGAAATGTTGCTCAGTACCTCCGAGTACATCCTGAGGCATTATTGAGCCCAATTATTCTGTTTTGTGAAGCATTGGCATACCTTTTGTCTGTGTTTGACATCTTTAATCATCTTTTAATAAAAGAAAATGTTGGGATACAAATTGTATTTTGGATGCTTCAACTGTCAGGGACTGGTGAGTATATCCGTGAAAAAGAAAATAAGGTCAAGATCCTCCTGAAGAATGAGAAGATAATGGGAACAAGTTTCTTCTCCTTTTGTATCTTTTATATTTCAGCTGCCTGCGGAGAGCTTTTAAGAAAACAGCTCAATTTAAGAACGGGCGTGTTATTTGTGAAAAAGCCTCAGTCGGAGTTCGGTCATCAAAGCCTGGTCCGGAGTTATTTAGGGAAGAGTTGATATTGTTGACTTTGTTTGACATTTTACTGCCAAATCAGCTTCATTTCATTGTCGTGTTACCTTAGAAAATGGGCCCATGTCTCCGGAAAATGACTTTGCATGCTTTAGGGGCCAGGGCAAATTTGTTCCTGGCCTTGGAGAGCGATGTTGAAACATGCGTCACTGTCCTGAGGGCGTAAAGGAAGTAACAACAACAAAAAAAAAACATAATTGAATTCCAAAAATCATTTTTGTTGTCCTCCAGATAAAAAGGGTTCACATTCAGTCTTTGTGCACTGACCTTCCCGAGCCCATAACTTCATGAGCTTTGGGTCTGTATTTACACACCATCCAAAGATCTGAAAAATCAGCTTCCTTGTGGTTTCTCCCTGTTTAAGACAGGCATGAAAAGATCAGAGCTTGAGTCATAAAAGAGTTGAAAAACCAGATCTTTAGAGTGAGTGTAAACACAGCCTTGGCCAAAGAAAAGAATGGTGCTGAAGCAGTCCAGATGTGTAGGAACTGTGCTGTGAGCAAATCAGATGTAAGTACAACATCTCCAATCTCTGTTCCTTCCTGCAGAAATCAGTCTATGAGCATAGGAGTCCCGCTTCCACCTCTTTCACTCTCTCTCTCTCTCTCTCTCTCACACACACACACACACGCACACACACACACACTTTCTCTCTCCTCTTCTTCCCCTGTGTCACACACATGCACACTCACAGGTTTCGTCCTTTCTTCTTTCCAGTCCTCTGTTCCCTCTTTTTAGATTTTGTGACCCCCTTTTCCTCCTACCACACACACACACACACACACACACACACACACACACACACACACACACACACACACACAACGCACTTCGTCATCATCTTTGTCTTCATCATCACCACCATCATCATCATCTGGATACCAGCCGCCGGTTCTCCACTGTTGCCCATACAGTCTTCCTCCCTCCCCTCCTTCTTTCTCTCTGACACACACACACACACACACACACACACATCTGGAAACAGTCAAAGCGTCTACATGCACGAGGAGGGGGGGCTACCTCTCTCTCTCTCTCTCTCTCTCTCTCTCTCTCTCTCTCTCTCTCTCTCTCTCTCTTGGTATCACTGCAGAGCTGAGCTGCAGGGGCAGCAGAGGCAGAGAGAAGAGAGAGCTCCAACTCTCGTTCAGTGAGACACAGGCAGACAGACAGGCAGGCAAACAGACAGACAGACAGGCATACATACAGACTGACAGACAGACACACCGCCGGACCATCATGGACTGGATCAGGACAGAGAAACCCGTCTCCGGATGAGACAGGACGGCCTGGCTTCTGTTTTTTGGGGGGACTGTACTGCTGTAGATACGTGGAATAACCGACAACCTATTGGGAGATTTAACCCCGTGCTACCCGTGATGGAATATTTACACTCTTCTCATTTCCTAATTTTTCTCCTCTTCTCTTCCTCCTCCTTCTCTTCCTCCACCACCAACACCACCACCACCTCCACCTCCTCTTCTTCATCCTCTCACATTTTGACACGCTTCTGAAGATGCGCACGAATGCGTCTTTTGCGCACTTCCATTGCGACCGTCACTGACAGCGCCCGTGCTTTATAACCTTTTGAAACCTTTTTTTTTTTTTGAAAACATAGGGAGAGAGGAGAACGAGAGAGAGAGAGAGCGAGGTGTGAATTGAATTGAACGCGGTGCTGGTCTCATGTTTCTCGCCTAGGGCCCGGATGTACCGAGGGATGCACCGGTGCGTTTTCCCAACCGGTTCCGCCGAAAGCTCCCTCTTTTTTCTCGCCTTCACCTCCATCATGGGGATTAGGTAATATTCACTCCATCCGAAGAAACCCTCCCCATAAATAAAATAACGGAATACCTAAAACTGTCCGTGCCAGACAGTTCTTTATTCTTTTTTCCCCTTTTTTAATTTCTTTATTTTTGGGGGGCTTTTTTTCCTCTTGTTATTTTTCCCTCCTCCGCTCCAGCTTTTTCCTCTCTCTCTCTTCCATTCACCTATAGGGATAACGCCGGACTACATTTATGGTAAATGAAAGCAAAAACATGTACATCCCGGAGGACACCCTTGAGAACCATCAAGGTATGTGGTGTCTTTCTTTTTTTTTTTTATTTATAACTGAGAAACATCTTGTAACTGTGCATGAGAGAAGGAGGGAGGGAGGGAGTAAGAGAGGTATGATGATCTCGAAATGGGGATAGGATGGGGAGGGGAGGAGGAGGTGGAGGGAGGGAGGGAGGGGGGCGAGTGAAAAAAGGAAAGGGGTGTTAGCTCTCCCCTCGTTTTCAACAGATGGACAGATGCGGTTCTCTTTCCTTCACTTTCTCCTGTTCCCTCTGTGTGCAGTTTGTTCATTTGATCCCCCCCCCCCCTTCTATGTGCAGTTTGAGCAGCGAGTGAACTTGTGGTGCCGTAATCGCACAGCAAGGCTGCAGGTAGCCGCGGACAGATGGATGAGGCCTTTTTTTTTTCTTGTTTGGTTTAGTTCACACTTGTAGGTTTGACAGGCCGGTCAATCGGAGAACTGCTGTGGCATAATGGATGGGCAGTGGTCACATTTAGCAGTTGTAGGCGATAACAGCAATATAGTTCAAGAAAATGACAGAAAAAAGCATGTGTGCAAATTATCTGGCAGATCTCCTCGGGGCTTTTAAACTAGACTGCACATATACGTTGTTGGCTTAATGTCAGAAATGGACACACAGTGGTCGCTAAGGAGCGCAAATTGAGCAGCTCCCCCCCTGATAGGCGCACTCGACCACTATCGATCCCTCTTTCTCCCTTAATCAATAGTCGCATTTGTCACGTTTTAATCCAAGTTTTATGTCCGCAGGGCTCCTTAATAGCAGCGCGCGAGAGAAATCGCATAGAGATGACAGGTGGCAGTAGGAGGGCCCGCAGGACTTATTTGTCTGCTGAGAATTGGGTTGATGATGTGCTATTTTGGGGGGGTTGGGGGGGGGGGGTGGCAGTAGAGGACAGTAGGTTGTTTCGCACAAGACACGACCAAAGTTCAACGTGACGACTTTTTAAGTGACGTGAAAGCAGCACATGCAAAGAGTGTAATCGCGATCCAGGGCTGTGGTCTGTTTTACGGTGAGGAAAGGGTCTGTTTGCATTGCGCAGTATTACGCGTCGCTCCTTCCACCCA
This sequence comes from Scomberomorus guttatus, assembly GCA_038419695.1. NCBI lineage: Eukaryota > Metazoa > Chordata > Actinopteri > Scombriformes > Scombridae > Scomberomorus > Scomberomorus guttatus. The sequence continues at coordinate 10,715,326 of CM076466.1, read as the reverse complement.
CGTTGCAGAGAGCGAAGCCCAGCAATGCATTCGTTTATGGCCAGCCTTGTAATTCAGCAGGGGATTATTTCTCCGAGCACTGTTATCATCTTCATAACCACCATCATCATCATCATCATCATCACCATCGTCGTCGTCGTCGCCTTCGTCCACCTCTTCCATCAAAACCACATACCTCTGCCTTGGCGACAGGTTCCATAGCAACAGGGGATGAGAAGAGGGGTGGCGGTGTGTGTGTGTGTGTGTGTGTGTGTGTGTGTGTGTGTGTGTGTGTGTGTGTGTGCATCTGTGTCACAGCGAGGCACATTCACCAACAGTTTGTTCCGAGGAGCAACTAATCATAGGTTGGTTGATGTTACCTGCACAAGCTGCTATCATGTTCGCTCCAACAAGTCCTCCAAATCAAACGACCACATAGGTCGTTTGTACCTGCACTCCACAACGACCCACTGGAGCGTCATCCAGCTAACACAGTTTGATGTCAGGCAGCTTAAACAGAATGCTATCATCATGAAGGGCAGGTGTGTGTAGAGTACCTCGATTACCATGAAACTATGATGTAATCTTAATCTATTATTATCACACAAAGGACTTTTTGGTCCAAGTTGTCCAAAGAAACTAATGGATATTGTCATCATCTGTCATGGTGGCTGCCAGCTAGATTAGGAAAAGTGCCTGACAAACCTAAAAGACATAAATAGATGTTTATTTATTTTTATTCTTTGCAGAATCAAGATATAGCTTCTCATAGCTTCTCATTACATTAACATATATCAACATTTTTTTCTGTTAGGTGGTCCTAAATAACTCATGGGATGATCAGTGAAACTCTGAACTTGTTACTGCCCTCCTATGATAGGTGATATGAAAGTAATGCCATCCAAAAGTCTTGCGAATGAATTCAAATGCCACAGCAGAAGGTATTTTAGCTTATAAGTGTGAGTTTACGGTGCAGGGCTGGAGTAGTAGGCTTGTGGAAGCACAGTGTTTCCCACATTTGTCTGTTGGCGGCGGCGAAATACAAACAAACTGTTGATTTGATTCATGAGTGTTCGAGTCAAAGTGAAACAATATCTTCTCCAGATCAGCAGAATTATTTTTGGAATTTGGAGGAACATTTTCAAGCTGATAGACTCACGTTGAGGCCTTTTATCTTCTTTCTTATTGCTGCGATTTAAGCATAGTTTCGGCCAGGTGACTGTGGGATTTGTAGCAAATTTATCTCAGGCTGGAGTCTCCTTGGGTGGTGGTTTCAGCACCACGGACAGTTCATTTTTCATCAGTCTATTGACAGCTACATGACAGCTAATGAAGACTTACAAAGACAGACACTGAGGGGCACTGTTTGGGTCCTGCTTTTCTTTAATCGTTTTTATATGTTGCATTGCAGGTATTTAGCTGACAGTCTCATCTCTGATAGTGAGTGTGACAACAGGAAAAGCACAAAATCATACAAGATCACCAACATTACAATCATCCAGTTGCATGGTATAAAAAGGTTGAGAGGAGACATATAAAGTGATATATAGTAAAATTAGCTCTATTATTCTTTCATTTGTTGAGGGCGGTGGTGGCGGAGGCACATAATGAGTATCCTGTATATGAAAGACAAACTTTCAATCCCACTTTGGGGCACTTTGGTGCAGTGTTGCAAACATCCTTGGACCAAACAGAGAAACTTAACAAAGTTTCAATTTTAACTGTAACCCACAGCGTTTGCCAAGACAATGATGCCTTAGATGTTGCTCTGCAGCTCCGACCTCTTTTCTCCCTATCGATGAAGCCAAAAGAAAAGACAAATTTCTCCTTGGGAGATTCAAGGACAAAAACAGAGCAGATGATATCTTACAACCAAGGCTATATGATAGTGTTTCTAAACCCCGAACACCAGCTTTCTGATTGGTATTTGATTTTCTCCCCGTTATCAATTAGTTTCCATCTTTACATCCGCTCTGTAATTCAAACAGAGTAGATGTTACACACGATTGCACTGAATGCTCGCTGAATGAACCAATTACACTGTATCTACATAATCCCAGTTTTTATACAGATGAACAGTTGTGTGTCTCTCAGACACACACATGCGGAAAAAACGCAACTTGGCAAACGCATGCAATCAGACTTGTCGTTATATACTGTACATGCGGAACTGATGTGGCTCTGAAACAAATAGTACACACCTGTGGCAGTCGTGTCGCCGCATACAGAGCGGGGAAATGTCCTGAAACGTACACATGCATACACACACACACACTCGTTACAGCTATAACTTTTTCAGCGGTGTAATCAGCAAGTTGATTTTTCCCTGTGGGCATTGTGCCAGAGGCATGATACCTCTGTTAGGGACATTAATTGGTTTCTGATGGTTACCCTGGGGTGCTGGCCACTTGCCAAATCATCTCACTCTAATGACTTGACTTGATATGCTCAGTGATTCCATTGAATTCACTCGAAAAGACACGTTGCAACAACCAGCGATGTGTTCACTATACATCTAGCTTTTCACACAGAGCTGCTGCCAGGTAATGTGTCTTCCGGCTGTCTTTAAGGTAGAGTTAATTTAGTTAGACACGTTTAAATACAGTGATTACGATGAACAGAATCCAATTTATTTAGATTTTTTTGTGTGTGTGTGTGTGTGAAAACAGATCAACTGCAATCACAAGCAGGTGGCAAAGGTGTTGCCTTCTCCAAATAAAAGCAACTAATCAAGTATTTCCTTCAAATGTGTTTTAATTACAATCCACAGGGGCAGGGAAACAGCTAAGCGAGCTAAGCCATCTATTAGTATGCTTGACGTAGATGGAAATCTGGGCAATTAAGCGCCAATTTACCATTTCTCAATGCAGTTGTTGCTCAAGCGGTTTGAGTTAGGGAGGGAATATTAAGTAACTTTTGTCTGACCATGTAGTGAAATATGTCCGCAGCTTGAAAGGCTCTCTCTTGTATGATAACAAAAAAAAATCTGTCTAATCACGTATCTTAGGGTGTGTCTTTTATATTCATGTTCACATGGTGTACATATGATATCGTTGCGTACCAATTTTTCAACTGATCTTATATAATTTCACTTGTGTCCAACACCTTTCATATGTTATCTACTTCAGTGACTCTCTTCTCCTCAAGACACAGAACCCCACTTGATTCGTTAACGTTTTTTTGAGACGGACATTTTGGGCAGTAAATACAAACACTGACAGGCTTCATTATATCCAACAACAAAGAGCCCATCTTGTTATTTTGTTGCAGTCAAACATGACCCATTTTGATCAAACAATATCCCCCTTTATCCAAACCCTCACTCACCAAACAAAAGCCAGCCAAATGAACTTGAATTTGTTTTTTTGCCACGCGAGAAGGAGGTGTGTGTGCACGCTGTCCATCTCTGTGAGTAACAGAGAAACATAGCGACAGAATGTATGTTTTTAATGATTGTTCCATGCCATGGTTTACAGAGACTTAATAAGTTAATGCTGAGGCAGAGAAAGCAAATTTATTGTATGTGTGTTTAACCTTCATTTGGCCAGAAAGGGCTTTCTATGAACGGTTGAGCTCTCCCAACTTCACCGTTTCTTAAATTCATTCAACCATTCAGCACTACTGCCGGCCACTGAGCTGCTTTACCAGAGGAACTGGGGTTTAGTAGACATCCAAGAGAGCTGAGAGGGTTACTGTTATTCAAATCCTGGATAAAACAGTGCTGCACAGGCCTTATTTCATGTTTTACAGAAAAATGTAGCCTTTTTTTTTGGACACATCCCATCAGACAAATAAAGCAAATGTGGGACAAACAGTGTATATCCAAAGGTAAGCGTGTGCAGTTGTGGTTCGTCCTCTGTGTGTTGAGTTTACAGTCTGAAAGATCTTTTTTTTCTTCGAGCTTCACTTTGCAGAATGATGCATGTGAAGAGTTTGACGCTAGAAGGCTACAATTTTTGAGCCAGTTGTGGTCCAGTATGCAACTCACACAAGTGTGATGTTGGAACCTGAAGCCTACAGTGCACCTATACTGAGAATGTCCTTTACAGTGAATTAGGAGATATCTTGTGTCCAGCAGTTAAACCTTTGAAGTGAACATTATTTGCATTTGTAGATTCTGGATTTTTAATGAGGGAGAAGCAGGTAATTAGGAAGGAAGTATTTGAACTTTTTTGTGGGGGAAAAAAAAGCATATCAGACACAAATAATTGGTCAAAGCAGAGTATTTTTATGTCTTCAAACATGTCTGGAGGGGATCTTTAAATGTTCTTAAATGTTGCACTCCAGCACTGAGAATCTTTCACAGTAACCCAACAAAACAAATTTAAAGAGTTGCAACATGAATCTGAGCAGTTGTGAGATAACTATTGGGGTAGACAATAAGAAAAAAAATCATTCTGCCACACAAAATTATGTTCATTTTTCACTTTTTCTTAAAAGAAAATGTTGTGGTTCATGGCTAGCACCTCAATCTGTAAGCCACTGGGGTATCACTTTTTCTAATATTTGCTTTTTTGTGAAAAAAACGTTTAGTTTGCCTCTAAAAATGATTCAAAAAGAACACTAAGAGGAGAAAATCACTCTTCGATTGAGCGGCTCACAACAGCTGAGATGAGGGGAAGCAAATAGACATCGCTTTGTATTGAGGGGTCACAAGCAAAAAAGGCTGAGCGCCATTGCCTTGCAGTGTCAGTGCTTCAGGCTTTACAAGCTACACACTACATTTATAGGCTCAGCATACAGTAGTTACAGTGTGTGTGTTTAAAGATGTGTTAGTCACAGTCAGGTTATAGCAGCTGTAGCTGTGGATGTAATTAGCGATTAAAGGCCAATCAGCATTAAAGAAGTTTGTATCAGAGTGTGTCATGGCTCTAACTTAAAGGATGTGACTCAACAACAGCTGCTCTTAACGTAAAACACCATCTGAGAGACAAAAAAAAAAAAGGCACATGGAGGGAAGGAAGGAGGGGAGGGGTGGATTGAAGGAGCAATAAGAGAAGAGAATGACAGATTACATTAATGGAGAAATGGAGAGAGAGAGAAAAAAAGCATTGTGGTGTGGAGACGGAAAGGAGGGACAGGGCAAAGAGACAGACTGGCAAAGAAACAGAGGAGCCGAAAGGAGCAAATGGAGGGAACTGTAAGAGATAGGGATAAAAGGATGAAATGAGCGAGAAAGCGAGTGAGGGACAGAGACAAGGGAGGGCTAGAGGGATAGAGAGAGGAGAGAGGGGGGCACAGGAGGAGGAGGAGAAGGAGGGAGGATTATCCGTGACTCTGTCTTGCTTAAGCCTCTGGCTGCGTATTGGAAATCTATCCAGAGGCTGTCCTCTGCTCTTAGTGCTATCGGGCCTCAGTCTTCATTTCTGGTGGGACAATACGCCAACACCAGCAGCACTGTGTATGTGTGTGTGTGTGTGTGTGTGTGTGTGTGTGTGTGTGTGTGTGTGTGTGTGTGTGTGTGAAAGAGAGTATGCAGTTGCCATTGGCCGCCTGCCCATATGCATTGTGCCTGCTTGGCTGCCTCCGTCTGTGTGTGTGTGTGTGTGTGTGTGTGTCCCAGTCTTTGCTCAGTTTGGATATGTGCTTATGTGTCCTACCTCTCTAACACACACACCCTCCTGTTCTATTGATCTGGCTGAAGCCACCAGTGGAAATAATGACTCCAGACCTGTAGCATCCTCGGTTATACTGCCTCTCTTTCTCTTTTTCTCATTCTCTCACCGCCCTTTTTTTTGACCGCTTACTGTCTGTGCGTGATTGGTCACCTTGAGTAACTCTTAAATTATGGGAAGCTGTTTGAGGATCAAATTATTATGTGCTAAGTGCTGACTTTCAGACCACAAACTGACTGATTGAATGATCTGATTGGTGGAGCTTGATGAGGCCTCAGCGCTGTAAAAAGTATTTTGCCATCTTTTTTTTTTTTAAATGAAAAAATCTGAATAAATCTATGTGTGGTAGTTAAAGACAGTGCTATTTTAGAAAAGCTACAAATACTACATCATCTATCATTTAGCATCAGCTCTACACCAATGAAATGAAAGTAAGTTAATTATTTAACATTTGGCCTATCCCTCATAGACTATATAACATTGTCTAGTAACACATAGATATAAAGAAAAACATAAGTAATACCAATATATGTACTTCAAGATACTTTAAAATGACATTTATTTGTGTGCAAAATCTGTTCACCAAGTAACAGAAGAATGAAATGCTACAAAGTTTATCCTAATACAGTAAGCTGGGATGGTGCATTCATGTAAAACGCAGCACTTCATATACAGTTGGAACGCTAATTATTTTGTTGGGCTGCCATAATCAAGGAAGGCATGATAACCAATTACATGTTAATCACATAATGTGTTATTTGCTATATGAAATAAATGTATTTAAATGCAGCATTTCTCATGTATACATAGTTTTTTTTTTCCTTTTGGTTAAAGAACCAACAAATCTTCTCACTTACTCATATCTCTCTCACTGCTGAAACCAAACCTACGCCCTTACATGGATGTATAGAAACCTGTTAAATATTTCAGTCTTACATATCATTTACAAGTTACACGTGACCTCCCTACGGATTGCTCTATGTAGGTTTGTTCATAGGCTGTATAGTGTTCCCCCTTTTTTTGCTATATTAATCTGATGCTGCTATTTCCATGCACAGAAAGACAAAAGAACTACTGTGAATGTGTGTGTGTGTCTGTGCGTGTTTATGTTCCCCAAGTTACAGGAGAGGCTGAGGGACGAAGGGAGACAAGAGCAGAAAGCAGCCTATATTATTCATGCCCAGCCATGCATTTCCCTTCACTTCTCCCTCCATCTCGTCTGCCCTCTCTTCCCATTTTTCTCTCTCATCTTGTGGTACTTTACCCATCAGTCTATCTCTGCGCATGATTTGCTTTGTCTTCTCCCTTCCCTTTTCCCTTCTTTTTCTCTCTCCATCTCTTGGCCAGCTACTTCTAATCTGCGTTAGTTCATTTGAATGTTTATCGTTCGGTGAGACTGCATTTCCTTCCCTCTATAAATTAATCAGTGAAACTCCGTCTGTAGCATTCGCAGAGAGTCTAACTGCAGAAAAGCAAGATACGAAACACCATTTACTGTCCCAAAAGAGAGTTCAGATTGTAGGCTCAACACACAGTAGAAACACCACAACTACACACTTGCAGCCAATATGGAAGCAGCTACTCTAATCTGATTATTCTTGTCCAGTTTTAGTGTAAAAACAACCTAAAAAAAAGTTACAAATATCACCTAAGACACTAGAAAGGATGAGCGTTATTGCTATCGAAGAATTGTGAGAATTCACCCCATCGGAGTCAGCGCAGCAGATCACGATGATGGATATGTTTCAGACCTGCAGCACCAAATAAAGGTTGAACTGTGAGTTCACTTTCTGCCTGAGACATTTTAGTCTTGATGGCATTCAACAAGCTTGACACATGACGATTTGTCAAAAGGCGTCATTCATTCTTCACTGGAGTGTTCCCTCTCTAAAGAAGCAGATTGACTCTACTGAAATCGGCAGTGTTGTGTTTGACACCTCAGAATACCCAATTCAAAAAACACAATGGAAGGATCTTTACTGGTGTTTTTAGAGGTTTACATTACTGCTGACCAATTTCCAATGCATGTCCCTTCTCTAATCCTCCAGCTAAGCACAAAGTATACAGGATTTCTAGTAAATGGACTAAAATATGCACGATCACTGATATGGTTCTTTAAATTTCATCTAATTTAATAATTCCCATCTGTTTTTGGAATGAGTCAAAATGTTGCTTTGACCACATGTACAGTACTTTGAATAAACCCTTATGTGTTGTTTTGATAATTACAGTTTTCTTTCCCATATTTCTCCCATTCTTTCACCCAGTGATGACAACTTTAACTGCTGCTTGTCAGGTCATGCCCGGCTTTGACCTACGTTCCACTCCAGTGCACAGGCACGGAGTGCTAATAGTTCACATACACACACGCACATGAGAGGAAGTCTTATCCTAACTGTATCTATAGAAGGAGCCGTGCCCTTTGTTCCAGCTGAGTGTTCAGGCTTTTGGAGGCTGAACTGTGTGAACTGCAGGGATGATGAAACCGCTGTCCTCATTAGTGGCTCTAACCCAACACACGACACATTCTTTTACAGGCCCTCACACGCTCACACGCACTCATGATTCACCAGACATGAGACGTACCATCTCGTCACAATTTATTTTTCATGAGGCTAATTTCAGAGTGTTAGGAGGAGGAGAGGAGAGGGATGGGAGTAAAATGGATTCAGGAGAGAAAAGAGAAGGAGGGAACAAAGGTGCAGAGAGGGTGGAATGTGAGTCACCCTCGGGCTCTCTGCAGAAACACCACCGACTTCTTCACAACAAGGGAGATGTGTGCGTGTGTCTGTATTAAACCCTGACCCGTCTTTTTCAGAGGAAATGAGTCCTAACAACTCAACTTGGCTCGTTCCCTCTCGTATCCAGTCGCTGCAAATGTTTGTTTCTAATTCACGCAGCATAATTGATTCTTTTTTATGAACAGCAGAGTGTTTTACAGTACCATACGTGGATATATTTTTAGCCTGGGTGGCCCCTGCAGAGAATGAGGGATTTTGTAAAATTAAAGATATGGAGTAAGGTCCCAAAATAACCGTTGAATAAATGTTTCTTTGCCTCAATGTCTTGCAGAACCTTGCTTCCACAGGAAGTGAGGTTTGAAGCACAAATGATGTACAATCATGTGTTTCTATCAGGCTCTCAGTTCCAGCAGTCTCGTTAGTCAGGCCTCTGGTGGGCTTGTCATGGATGGATAGCTGCACTACAGAGAAGGTGGTCTGTCGCCATAGGCCTCTATACACACACACAAATACACACATAAACACACACACACACTCTGCTGAGAGCTTCACCCTGCTGGGTGACAACACCCAGACAAGATAGATTAAACTAAAAGAGTGGAGTCTCTGTGTGTTTGTGTGTGTGTGTGTTTGTTTGTTTTTCTGCCTCTGGGTGTGTGTGTGTGTGTGTGGATGTGCAGTTTTTGGGCACTTTCTTTCTCTGTGCATGTCTGGGGCCGATAGCTGTCAGATCACACCTCGCAGCTGAGAATCATGGGTAACAAAAACCTGGTGTGTAGCCTGGGGCGCTGAGCACTTTGTGTTAGTTTTCTTATTATAAACCCAGACAGGAAAAGGTTAAGTAACACTTTAGCATAAGAGATGCCGTCTCTTTAGAACAACCCTATCACAGTTCTTAAAAAATAAACCCTGACTACATACAGTGACAGTGTTTTAAACATTCTTACTTTCTACAATATCTGCACATTGCAACTATGATAGGGTTAAGGTTAGGGAAAGAAAACTATGTAACTATGGATTGTGGTAGTGGTGAAGAAAAAGACAGACATTAATTGCAGATCTGTCAGGGGATACAAACTCTAGTCTCCCGCACGAAACACATCTATCACGCTACACACTCATCCACCACCCTGACCTCCACACCCTTACTTTCTGTCGCGCTTTATACACGGTACACGACAACCTGCAGCGGCACTGAACATCGGCATTGGACGTAAAATCATGAGGGGCAGAATCGGCCAATGTGGATTTAATTTCTAGAGATAGTGGGCTGCTTTATACCAGGTTGCAGGTATGTCGTGGTCTGAAATAAGTGTTTCCATTTATAGAAGGGCTTTGTTTCCATGTAAGAAGCAGAAGAGGAGGTAATCGTGCCATGTGGGCCTCCGTGATGTGTTTGTTTGACGTTGAGCCATTGTGTTTCAACGTCAGGCTTCTCATGACAAGCCACTGAATGTACAGAGCATTGGAAAATAATTTAGCCATATAAGTCAACACTGTATACTCTGTATATATATATTTTTTTTAATGTCCAAAATTGATACAGTAGAGCTGCAGAAATCCTGACTTTTTATCCATAGTATAAGTTAAGCTCCAAAAAAGAGTGAATCCTACATTTCCCATAATGCAGCTCGATAGCATCTTCCCTTAAACTGCTCCTTTCCAATAAAAGCAAAGGTCTTTCAAATTTTGTAACACAGTCTGTCTGTTAAAAATGTAATCTCACGCACAATCTGAGGAGGCGTGGGCTCGTGGCTATGTAGAGTGTGACGCTGGGTTGAGGGGACACCAACTGACCACCGCTCAGTGTAGCATGAATGTAAAGCTGAGAGTCGGAGCTAACCAGCCGTGAGCAGCTGCTGTCAGACTCTCCATTACCGCACTGGAAAAACAGAGAGTCCGCTGGAGCTTTGACAGTCACCAGAAGCTCATTCATGGCCCTTTTGTAAAAGTTTCTGTGTATTTAGTTTACAGCTCAAAAAACACGTTTAAGTGTGCAGTATCTCTTTAAGCTGCTTTGGCCACTGTGCAGAATAGTATCCATGGCAACAAAAACCATTAGGTGCCCCAGCCAAGTAGGTACCTCTGAAAACACAAACAGTGAATTTCTGATCTATTTCACTTTTATGTTTATGATCTTATCAGTTCTGCTGGATCCTGCTCTGTTTCTTTATTGCTTGTTGTTGTGTCTAGTCGGGTCTGCGTTTCTTTTTTTATCATATTTTATTCATTATGGAATGTTTCCTTTTTTACAACACAAAAAACAAAACAAACAAATACGAGAAATGAGAGAGCAGAACAAAATAAACCAAACAAACCAGCTCACAGAAAAAGTGCACATATGCATGTCAATCATTATAATGACTAAAATGTCCACAAGTGGATTAAGGGTCAGAAATAGAGTCCATGGAACTAAGACCAAGTGAGGTAGAGGAAGGCCCAAGACGAAGGCTAGAAAACTGAAATCCTGGCATAAAAGCACAATACAATACAGTACAGTACAATACAGTCTGATACAGTTCCCAGGTTGACACCTCTCCTTTCTAATATGTTCAATAAAGGGTCCCCAGATCTTAAGAAACGTGGGGTGGGCATTGGACAGAATTTCTTCAAGGTGTAGACAAGAAACCATGTAATTTAGCCATTTTTTAAAGTAACAATCTCCAAAACAAGCCGTTTTGTGCTCTTTGGCGGCACCTATGGCAATAAGCGGTAACTGCAGGTGTGTCCAAACAGATCCAAACAGTGTTGCCTGTGTGACATCAGACCGGAAAAAAACAATACACTGCTTCATACACAAGTGCGTTGAAGAGTGAGTCCGCTGCATTAGCTCCGCCTACCCTCTCTGGTGGACCAACCGCTGCTGCACTGACTCCCAGTTCTTAATACTCATAACACTGCAAAGCAAGGGCTGTGATCAGTTGACCAGGGCTCAATCACCATTGTGTTACCTCATTCAGCGATAGATAGTGACTTAACAGACATTTATTTAAATGGAAATAAACTTTTTGCTATGACCACACCAAACATGAGGGCTCGTCGTAATGCTGGGGGAAGAGTCAAAGAGTAGTTGGAGAAACCCAATATCACAGAGAGACTGCCAGGGATTAGCTGCCTGCTGTTTATGTCATCCCAGAAACTCTTGAGCTCAGCGCAAGACCAAAAAAGATGACCATGGGTCCCATCATCTGACTTACAGTTATCACAGGTAGCACAGACAGAAAGAAAGATTCTGTTCGGTTTGGTCTTGGAAAAGTGCAGCCGATGGAGAGTCGGGTCTGCATTTCTGTTGCATTCTGTCCTGCTCTGTTCCTTTTATCTGTCGTTTCCATAGTGACCAGGGCTGGATTTGAGAGGAGGAAACTAAGGTTAGAAGGAGAGTACTCAAAAATGCTCCGTCCTCTTTCCTTTCCTCCTCTTCCACACTCTGATGGCCCTTCTTTTTTAATTTGTGGCTTCATCCTTGCTCTCTTTTTTTTTCTTTTTTGCTTTGTCTTCCTTGAAACTAGTTGTGCGTGTTTTCTGTTTCTTATTAAGACAAGGGTAAGGTGTTCCAGTATGAAATGACCCTACTATATAGGCCACGAGAGCGTCCTTGACTGTCTAAGTGTGTAAAAGAGAAGAGACTTGAGTATGTGTGTGTGCGTGTGTGTCCCATGCCATCCCATCTATCTAGGCCAGTCTTGATATGTGTGCTCCATGGACCACTTCCCTGCAGACCGCACTGTGTGTGTGTGTGTGTGCGTGAGAGAGAGAGAGAGCGAGAGAGAGAGGGACAGAAAGAGTTAGTGTGTATGTCTGTATAGAGCAGTCCACTTCCCAAAAGACCAGACTCACTTTCACACTTTGGAGTCATAATGGCTAAACAGGCTTGTTACAGGACTCCTTCTACAGAAAGTGTGTGTGTGTGTGTGTGTGTTTCCATCTCCAGAGCTGCATCTATAACCAGCACCAGAAAGAGGAGACTTTTTTTTTTTTAAAGAGCTGTTTTAACTATTTAGGGTAGCTTTTGTGTGTATGCGTGTGTGTGCTTTTGATATTGAGTTGTATGTATGTGTGTAAGGTTGTTAAACATTTACACTTGATGCCGTTTTTGTGCGAACACACAAAAACCGAAGAAAGTCCCTCAATCACGCGCACACACGCAGAATGCAAAGCGTCTTCATGTTAGCTTTCTCCTTGCACAAAATTGATTCTGCATGTGTGTGTGTGTCTGTGGTTTATACCAAAGTCACCCGGTATGGAAATGAGAGCGAACGCACACACCATTTCAGCCGACTTGAGGAGAGATAGTGGGTGTGGCAGTAGTTCAGATGTAGAGTAACTGTGGCTATTCCTCCTCTCTCTCTCTCTCTACTTTCTTTCTCTTCCTCTAAATTCCTCTCCTCTTTTTCTTCTCCTGCTTTTTTCATCTCCCCTCTCCACCCTTTACCCCTGCTCATCTCCTCTTCGCATCTGTGATTTGTATTCTAGATCAATATGTCTGAGAGAAAGAGAGAGAGCAAAAGAGCGAGAGGGAGAGGCAGAGAGGAGATGATAGGTTTTTGGGGGGATTGGCTTGGCGCCTGTAGTGATGTCATCAGAACAGGAGGCGCAACATCGCCTGTCTGTTGTCATGTCAACCGAAAAGAGATTCAGCATGCTCATAAAGGGTGAGGTAGACAGATTGAGGGAGGGGATGGTGAAGAGCAAGATGTTGGACTTTACATATTCATGTATGTTTTCAATTTGGCACATGAAAACACAGACCCGAAGATTAACGAGTCACGTATGCACCTCGTCCTGTTTGCTGCTGCCGCATCTTTAAGCGGCGGACACCGTCAAATGTCATGGTTTGCGCTTGGCGTTCGTGCATCTGGGTCGCAGTGTGATAAAAGTTGATGATTAACGACATTACCTCAACGTGGCAGACGGGTAACCATGGCAATGCCACATTGAGCAAACACTATGTTCCAACAAGAGGAAGGAGAGAGGATGCAGGAGAGAGGTAGATGAGATGAAAAAGATGGGGAAGAGAGAGGAGAGGAGGAGGAGGAGGAGGAAGATTCATTGTGATTGTTATAATGTCCTGATAGCTTGTTCTCTAACAACAGTGGAGGTCAAAATAAATCTCAGACCTCTAAATGGGTGCTAAGTCAAATATAATGAACTACTTTTGTGGTCACTCATGTACTGAGTGATTCAATATCCTTTGGTTTCTAAAAGCTGTTACAAACCCACTGTATGGTTTAAAACGATCTCCTCCCTCTCTCCTTCTCCTCATCCATATTTCTCTCTTGCCCATTTTTGTGTGTGCTCCAGCCATCTACTTGGGTTCATTTAGCAGTTTCTCTCTGTCTCATTTTCCTCTTCTTCCTCTCCTCCATCCTTCTACTGTCCCCCATCTCTCCTCCTCCTCCAACTCTCCTGTTTCCGTCCCCCTAGTCTTCACTAATGAAGCAGAGATCTGCTTGGGGCCATTTTCCTCTCTATCAATATTCTATGCCAATTACCAGGGTTGGGTTATTAACACTGACACAGGGAACCATGTCGCACTGCTCAGCCCTCTTGTTAGCTTGCACACACACACACACACACATTTAGCACACGGCCATACAGTTTACTCTCGCTGTCTCTCTTGTACACACACTAACAGATATTTGTGTGTATAAGTGAGGCTAATAGGTCATGCAGGTCATTTCTCCGCAGTACGATTTAGCTCTGTGATTAGATGATGCATCTGGGGATTTACATGTGAAAAGGTGCTTAATGTCCGCTACAACACGGAAGACAAGGGTCATGTGACTCACGAAAGGTAGCATTAGTGAGCTATTTTGCTAAGGCTGTGCAGAGCTATTAGAATACACTGTTATCTTATAGATCACAATTGGCTGGTGGTTTGTCTCAGTGGTATTTAATGAGATTTCATCAGTGTGATAATGTTTGGTGTGAAATGATTGTTGAACATGAGTTTGAAGAGATCCGTGTGGCTTTTGAAATCTGCGTGAATATTCATGTGTCATTTTTAAAGGGAGCTACTTTCTACTACTACTATCTTTTTTCGTGAATTTGTGGATTTTATCAAGAGTTTACATTTTGATGAGTTGATTCCAGTATTATCATGTTTGATATGAATATGATTACTTTTCGGCCAACAAAATAATAGATAAGTAGTATAACAGTATTTCTGCCCCCAGAGGGATTTTAAACAGCATTCAGGCATTCATACTGGGAAATAAAATGTGCAAAAAGTATGACTGGCAGTTAACCAAAATTATTCATTACAATCATTACAGTGTTTAAAAAGAGACCCCAAGTCTAAATTCCTCCATTGCTTGTTGTCAGTAATTGGGGAGAATTTTGATTGGTACCATACTTCACAGTGGGAAAGTTGTATATAACATAAACCTACAATAACTGTGTACCTCTGAAAATAGCCTCTATGCTAAAGTTTGCCCAGAATGGTGTCTAGTTTATAGGTAGGACCACTGAGCGACTTTTCCCTCATGCCGATGAAAGCCTAGTGTTGCCGCAGTGTAATAAATGCTAATTTCACCACATTTAACTTATGCTAATGCTAATTATTGCCAGTGCTAACAGCTCGACGTGACAGCAGGTTGCCAAGTGTTAATGATGCAGGAAGCTATGTCACAGCACAGTAGGGTTGATTGGAGCACAGATGTTGAGGAACTTGATAGAATGGTTCATGAGGTGTTTTCCTAAGGTGGGTAGGGAGTTGTAAAAAAAAAAAAAAAAAATCAATTAATACTTTTCTAAAATGCCAGATCATTTGGGTAATGGTCTTTGAAGCATCCTCACCATGGGATCTGAAGTAAGGGTATGCCTAAAAATGGTCAACTTTCATTGAAGGAACTGAGCTCATTAAAACATAATTTGTGATAAGCTGCAACCAGCTTGGTGCTTTGCAGAGGACCAGGCCATGAAAGGAAGTCCTGCTCACTTCTGCTTAGCAGGCATGGAGCGACATCATATTTGCTAACAGCAGACTGCGCACACAGACAAGCAGATAAACGGGGGGGGTCATTACGTTCCTGTATGTTTAGAAAATGCTAGCCTGGTGCCTCAAACCTATAGAATATTAACTTAAGTCAGAAAGATGCAGCAGTTAGACTGATGAAGTCAACATACTCAGTAAAGTTTGGGAATTATTCTGGAAGCAACACATGAACAGATTGTCTTACTCAAGCTGCGGGTCAGAGCAAATATACTCGTATTTTTGACATATGGAGGACCTGCCAGAAACAAGCACTTTAGGCCTTGACCCATGTTTTAAACACTGGCTTAAATTATTTAAATGGCTCCAGATTTAGACTATAGTTGGCTAAATCTGATGGATGTACATTCCAGCATTCAACCAGTGATATAATGACATCCAACTATTAGCCATTACTATGAATATTAATCTATTCTCCTAGCTGGAAATATAACGCTGTTGCTTAAATATAGTCTGCATTTTCCAAATTATATCTGTCATTATGTGGCTTTCTGTTTGATTTTTCTACAGCACTTGCTGTGACAAGCGAGGCCAGGATTTTGGTGTTTGGCTGTTCAGACAGGCAGCGAGTCCCACAGTCTGAGCCAGCTGCTTGTTGACTGCCCAATCTGATAGGCCTGACTGATATAGAGCTTCCAACACACACACACACACACACACACACACACACACACGCCAGCATGCACCAGATATAAAAGATACAGTCAAATATTCAGTCCACTCTGTTAAGGTAAAGGTATTTCAGCATTATAATCTCTTTCTTTCTCTCTCTCTCTCTCTCTCTCTCTCTTGGTTTCTCTCTCTCTCTCTCACACACACACACACACACACACACACACACACGCACAAATACCAGAGAGGAAACAACATCTGCGGCATCTGGCCAATCAAAGCTTTGATCTGAGGTCACATCACAGCCATTTTGGGGAAACGTCATCTGTCCTCACTCATGTGTTGTTTGTTTTCCCAAAATCAAGCTCAGGAGGGAAACACAGCATGTCCCCTTTTTCAAGAACAAACTCAGCGTTCTGTGCCGCAGCCTTTGCTGCACACTCGCACACTGAATACACACTAATCACATACTGTACACATGTTGGGACCACTACTCTACCGCACTCCCTCTCTGCCTTCTTTACGTGTCTCCTTTGCTTTCATTCAGTTGCTGTCACTCACCGTGTCTTTGTTCTGCTCTGCTGTCTGTTTCTGCCTGTCTTGTGCCTCTGTGTTGAAGTTAGTGTGTTTGTGTGTGTGTGTGTGTGCGTGTGTGTATGCAAAGTATGTGTGTGTGTGACTTTACCTCTAAGTCAGGCATCTGTTGACTATCAGAGTTAATCACCCAAGCTTCCTATAACTGCCCGTGACACACAAGCACACACAAACAAGCACAATGAAGAAACAAAAGCAGCACACACACACACACACACACACACACACACACACTCACAAAGCATTTATTGGAACATGGCAGCACATTAAAAAAGTGTTGAAAAGAAACACGGACAGCACAGCAATGGTCAAAGTGTTAGGGATGAAGAAATGGAGGGCAGCGAGAGGCCACGGGATGATAGAAAGAATGAAAGAGGATGAGGAGGAGGGTAGGAAGGTGGCAGGATGTGTGAAACGGGCTATCACACATTTGGCCATTCAAGAAAAGAAAGACTTGATAATGACTGTACTGCTTAAATAGATGTGAAAAGTGCGAAATGCCTGGTCAGTGTTAATTTGGTGCGCTGGAGACAGGTGAATGTGTCCGAAAAGAATCAGACTGCCCACAATAGAGTGAGCATTTCAGATGAATTCATGTTGGATTAGGTACAAAATTACAGATTAAATATGCCCACATTCAGATCATGTGGGGGTTTCAGACCAGATATATCTATAAGCAGAGGTCAGAGTCAAAGTCAGGTTTAGCTGCCTGAGAGCTGCACTATAATATCACAGGCTCTGTGATTTGGACAAAGACTTTTCGCGGTCAGGGTTAGCAGTAATTTGCAGGGCTGAGTCAAGGCAGGGCTGTCCTGTCGGGGAGGACAGGTCAGGGCCTGGAAATGATAAATCCACTTATGAAAGTAAGACAGGGTGAGGGAGACGGGCAGCTGCGTTCTGTTCTTTTCCACTAACACTCTGCTGCCTTCTGTGGCCTCTGAGCCGAGCTACACCACAGCCATCATTATGAGGAAAGTAAGTCCAGCAACTTGGTGAGCTGATGCTGGTTTGGAGGTGAAAGAGTAGTTAAGCGTATGTTTGTTCATTTCCAAATCACTCTTTTTCCATTTCGGGTAAAAGAAAAAAATGTCATTATTACCTCCTGTACTGTATCCTATGTTTCCTTTTCGTTGGGTTCTTGTCAGTTTGTGCCCAGCGTTGGCTGTTTCAGTTTGAAACTTTCCGTTATTGATTAGCAAAGCTGTAATGTGACTTTGTCCTCGCTGTGAGCAGGACTGCGCCGTGCCGTGCCGCTCCTACAGAGGAGTTGTCAGCCTCTGTGGAAACAGCTGTATTCCATCTAAACTGTTTACTGTCAAATAGACAAGGTCGGGACACCTGGTACACTTTGTATGTGTCTGTCCCTCTTTCTTATTCTGTCTGTCTCTTTATAACGCTCTGCTTCCATCTTTCTTCTGGAGTCATGTTCTCCATTTCCTTCTCCTGTATTGAGGTTTACAGTGCAAGGCTCACATTTATAGAGCCATACAGCGAGAGCTTTGTCATGTATTTTTCATTGCATAGCTCATATCAACTGTGTTTGCTTGTGTCCACATCTGGTTTGTTTGAACTCAAAAGGCAAACATTTTATAAAAGTGCACGCAAAAAACGGGATTTGTGAAGGATTAAATGGCACCGTTTAAAGAATAGTAGATATTTTATTGTGTGTAACATGCTTATAATGAAATAGTCATAACATTTTATCATTTAACATCTTAACATCTGTGCCTCAGCGTGCAGTAGACAGGAAATTGCACGTAATGAATGTCAGGTTTATCATGTGACTTTAAAGTGATCACTTTCATTCGCCTGATGCTGCGGGTGTCATCTCCTCCCTCTGTGTGTGGGTCGTTTGCGAATGTGTGCGCACGTGGGGGACATCCTGAATCGTCTCTATGGCAGCCAGATGCCTGACAATGTGGATAGGGTTTTTTTCTCTCACAGTGACTACAGCAGATACAGCTTTGGTAATGTGGGAAAAAACAGCATCATTTTCCCACCACACACACACACACATATACACAGTTTCGTGACATGTTAAATGTTTGAATTCATTAAATGGAGAAATTTTTGGTTTTGAGATTTCAAATATGGTTTATATTCATTACTGGAGTCAGTCTGAGTGTGTGCGGACTTTGATTTGGTTCTGAAAGCGTCTCTTATATCAGAAATAAGCAGACAGGACGACACAGTCAGACATGCTGACATTGCCAGAGGGACTCTGACAGGGCGCAGTGTGGAATAAAAACTGGTCTTATTGTCCACTGTCTTCTCAGCCCTACACATACTCACAAACACACACACACACACACACATACACGCAGCTTCCCCCAGTTGTACCGCTCCCCCCTGGGATCAGTGCAAGCAGCTGTGCTAGTAGTGCAGTCGTAGTAAATCTGAATTTTCTCCTAATGGACCTGCCTGTTTAAATAAATGTACGAATGAAAAAAAAAAACTGTCTGGGAAAAAAGGAAAATATTTATCGAAGTCAAATATGTACAAATAAGCAAAACAAAAAGGATTTTTAATACTTAGCCTTTTATGCAATGGAGACGCAGTTTTCCATACAAATTCAGAATGATTAATATAATGAAATGTGTCTCCAAAAGCAATAAATATGAATGTATTCTAAGTCAGTTAAGTAGAGCTACTTTAATTTGATTTTCACTTCTTTCTCATAATTTATTAATAGCTTTTGGTTATTTAAAACTCTCAATCACAATAATACACACGGTTTAATTACATATTTGAATATATAAAATATATTCAGCTCGGTTTTTTTTATAGTTATGTGTTATCACAGTGTACTTAGAGGCCTCTGTGATACAAAGACTGAACAAAGTGTGTACTTTGTTTTCCTCTCCTGTTTGTATTTACTTTCATTCTTACTTATCATTACTTATTGGTTATTACTTTTAATCAATGCTTACTTCATTTTTTTGTCCGTCGGTATGTGAATCTCCTCTCTGAGCGTGCTCACTCACTCGGCTTTGATCGGGTGGAGAGAGAAACGCCATAGCAACAGCCAGCTGATGGATTAAAGCCCTAATTGGGAAGAGAAAGTCACTGTGATTACACACACACACACACACACATGCGTGCGCACGCACACACACAGTGTCACTTGATTAAAAGGAAATAGAAGCTAGAAGAAAAGTTACTTTCTCTTTCTGTGCGTCTGTGTTACCATTCAGGTTACCCTCACAGACAAACACACACACTCATCACACTGTCACTTACTCAGCTATACACTGTAGGAATCAAACATGGAGGCTTCTCCCTTGGCTCCCACTGTAGTATTAACGAAGGATAGATGCAGAGTTTTCCCCATGCCACTCCATCATCTGTGTTAATCAGCACCGTGTGGAGCCACTCCACATTCATTACTCCTTGATTAATCCATTAATTATGAGAAAACTCTGTTCAATTGCCACTGAACAATATGAGTGTTTGGAATGCAGTCGAGAGCACGTTCTTACCATATTTGTAGTGTGTGCACATTTCGTATGTGTGACTGTGTGCACATAACGTAACAGTTTACACTCTGCGTATATGTATGGAAACGTTGGTAGCTATACACATTGTTCTTTTGTATGCATGCGTGTGCGTGTGTGTGTGCTGAATACATTATTAAGCGGGCGCGGATGTAATTTGCGGTGGGCTAATAGAAAGTGGTCACGCGGGCAGACCTAGCCATGCATTACAAATCACTACAGCTGGCACGCTCGTTCTTCAAGGTGACATTCAGCTCGACATAATTCACCTGTAAAGGTGTGAGTGAGGGTGTGTGATCTCCGATTTCACAGCTGTTTTGGAGTCAGAAAAACAAAAACCAGCTTTGATCTAAGAGGACTGTTTGCTGGACCTCATAGAAAAATGCTTTTCACGTTTAGCCACCCGAGGAATTGCTGAAAATAGCAGTGACACACCTTACACACCTGTTCAGGTAAAAAGTGTCATTTAGAATCAGGCTCTTATAACTGTTAAGAAATCATTTTCAGTTAGAATTGATAATGGAATTTAGCTTAGGCATTAGTCTTTCAACAACTGTAGTCTAATTTTTTAATAAATGTCTATGTTTTGACAAATGTTCATGTGTTTTCCATCTTTTTTATGATTTCTGCAAGTGACTAAATGTCCTCCTGAGAATAGCACTTGGATGCATTTGACTCGATCATCTCCCATGTGTGTATTTCCACTAAGAGTAAACCCCCCTTTTTATTTTCTTTTTGAAATAATTGAACCAGCAGAATAATCCATCTATCAATTTTCTGCTTCTAATCTGGCAGCAGGCAAAGCAAGGTAGTCCGTTCTCCCCCAGCTACATATGTCCCGTCCATGTGCAGCAAGGGCTTCACAGGCCACGTTATATGTAATCAATCCAGCATGTTCTGGGTCTGCCCTGGGGTCTCCTCCCAGTTAGATATGGATTCTTGATGCCTCAGAGAGGAGAATGGAGCATGAGAAGCAGGTATTCTTTTCAGCCACTTGTATCCACATGGACTAACCTGACTTGCATTCCTGCAGCAAAGTCCACTAAGTCCACTCTTTGCAAGTTAGGATCTAACCAGCCACCCAACCCACCACCTCCAAAAATGGAAATTTGTCACCTTATATAGATGTCATCTGAACTGCACCACTTCTCCGGGCATCTGTCACTCAAACATAATAATAGGTCATTTTTGGTAACTGACATTTCGACCATAAAAAAATATGGATGTAGTCACCATGACGTCACCCATTGGCTTGTGGACTGCCGTTTTGAAGCCTCAAGTTTAGCGATTTGACTGTCGCCATCTTTGATTTTTGGAGCCAGAAGTGATATTTGGAGAAGAGGGTGGAGCTGATCCTAGTGCTAGCTGCTAGCTTGGTTAGCACAGTGCATTTACAGTGTGTAGTTAACTGTGATAATGTTAATGCTTATTTACGCTAGTGAAAAACAGGCCTAAAACCATTCAAACTAACAGCCAACCCCTTAGTGGGTCTTTCAGTACTACCAAACGCTGAGCTGACTGTTTTTACATGACCAAAATGTTACAATTAACTTTCATGAACTGAAAACTCACTGTGAAATAGCGACGGCTACACCTATACTCTGTGAATCTGGGGTTATGCCATGGTTACCTTATGTTATCAACGTTGTCACCATGGTAGCGACTTGTCAATCACAACGTAGCCACGCCCTAAAGCATACCCTGCTTTATTACACCCATCCACCCGTCATTGTGGCAACAACTATAAGGAGGAAAGCCAACATTTCAACCCCGTGGCATTTCCTCAGTGTTCGACCACGTCATACACAGCCCAGGAGTATCTCTAAAAGCTAGAATATACTCTGCTGGGTCTGTATCTTGGTCAGATCGTACTGTCACAGTTAGCAGAGCAGTTGGACCCAAAGGCAGACACCGAGGCAGAATTACTGATTAAAGATCTTTATTTAGAGTTCAGCAGTCAGGTAACAGGCTGGCATTAAAACAAAGAACACAGACAAGCTGGAACACCAGAAACATTGACGACGATCTGACAAACAACTAACAGACAGGCATATAAACACAGGGGACTAATCACAAAACAAGGCACAGCTGGGGTGAGCAGGGACCAGAATAAGGAGGGAACATGCTGATTGGGTAACAAGGTGATTAGGAGGGTGTGGCAGACAAAACACAGGGCAAGGCTGACGAGGCTAATGCAGGGCAGGTGTGGAGAGAAAGTGTGAAGCAGGCTGGAGACACAGGAGGAAAAACACGGAGCGAACAAACCACACACATTTTAAACTTTCAAACAGTGAAACCAGCATAAGGAACAACAAAAATCTGACAGACTGACACTGTCGAATCATGTTAGCATGTTAGATATTTACAGAACATCCACCGTCTGTCCACCTTCAGATTCCACTTCAATCTATCCATGAATAACGATAGAGAACCGATCAATAAACACAAAGGGCATCTATGGCAACATAGAGAACAGTATCTGTCCTTCTCCCACTCAGTCCAGACTTAACATCACAGCGAGAAAAAGCTGAGGATCTCTGGTGGACTGGTGGGTAATGCCAGCTAAGGAACACAGAGCCAGACTGAAACAGAACCATAACAGAATACCTAATTTGGAATGAATATTTGACTGTCTTGTCTTCTGGTTGTGCACTGGCACAGACGTATCAGCTGACTGACTATATTAAACGCTGCAGCAAGCGGAAACTGGAATGCTAATAGAGTCACACATCTTTGTTTTTCCTCTTTCCTCGTCATCTTTCTGTCAGTCTATCTATTCCCTCTCCTCATTTCATCATCTTTTGTTTTACTCTTTCCTTTCTTTCTCTTCATCTTTCTCTTCCACCACCCTGTTTTCTCTCACCCCCCCCACCCCCACCCCCCCTCTCTCTGGCGGTGGATTATTTTTGGGCTGCATGGTTAATTTCAGTAGGAAGTCAAGCTCGGTGCCAGGGAAAGTGGAACGCATATAAAGAAGCCAAAAGACAAACAGAGACATCAAAAAGCTTCTCTTTTTCAGCGTCTCAGCAAGACACAAAGCTTTGTCTCCTCCTCGTGTGCGCATTTCTGTTTTCTAAGCATGGCATGGTGAAATTTCCTCTCCTTTTCTGAGCAACAACACATTAAAAATGACCCTAGCATTTCAAAAACAAAAGCCCACAACACAGATCGGTAACAAAGTAGCCCTGCATGTCTATCCTGTACATCCTGATAGCTTCAATCCCAGCCTCGGTTAATGTGTCTATCAACCAATGTGTGACATGCTAAAGTGTCCTTGAGAAAGACACTGACACCCCACTTAATCACTATAATTTACTTTGTACAAGGAGCGTCAATTAAACGCCTCAAATGAACTACAACAGTTTTATCACCCCGTCCATGATATTTTTTTTTTTTTTTTTTTTTGCTCAGCAGCACCAAACTTTGGGATATAAGAATGTGTGTGTTTAAAAATTGAGTTGGCAGCGGGCCCGATGATGATGATGATGATGATGATACTGGTGATCCAGTCAACAGTTAGAGTGGTCTGACAGCCTTGAGTGGAGACAGCAGATTATACTGTATTACAGGCAAAGAGGATGATGGTAGTTATTAATTTAATAACAGCTAATGGAAAGATGGTGTGTATGTGTGTGTGTGTAGTATTTGAGAACATGTGTGTATTTTTTATCATGTGTACATGTGTCTTTTGTGTGTCCTTGTGCGCTATGTGTGTGTGTGTGTGTTTATGTGTTTATTCCCTGCTGGTTAATGCTAGCTCTGCTTACGGCTGTGGCTCAGCGGCTCGGCTTATTACTGACTCTCCTAGTGTGTGTGTGTGTATGTGTGTGTGTGTGTGAGTGACAGCCACAGGTTACACTTTAGATGGTCTCCGTATGTAGGCAGCACATGATCGGCTTAGGGGACAATACGCTGCAGGACACACACACACACACACTCATGCACACACACAGGTGCTAATATCCTCATGGGCAGGTCTGACTCACACAGTCTACTCTCTCTCTCTCTCTTTAACTTGGTGACTCACAGAGAGGTAGATTGCCCTCAGGTGTCATGGCGTAAGATGAATAATTCACCCCAAGGACCCCTCGCCCCTCTCTCTCTCTCTCTCTCTCTGCCCTTTCTCTCACCCTCCCTCTCTCACCCAGACTGGCTCTCTCTTATTTTTCCTTTCTCCTCCTCCCCGTAATTAGTCTCTGTGTGTGAGGGAAGTGGCGGCATATGCACTGAATCAGACACAGAGAAGCAGAGATAGAGCTTTAAAGAATAAAGAGGAAAAGAAGATGCCGGTAAAAATAAAATAAAAAGACGGACAGAGGGAGCGAGATAAGACAGATCAGAAAAAAAAGAGTGACCGTATGAGGGAGAGGAATAGAGAGAGACCCTATTTGAGTATCGTATGGTGTGTGTGTGCAAAGCAGGCAGCTAAAGTTTTAAATCTCTGTCTTGTACCCAGCAGACCATGGCCACTGAGGGAACCAAAAAGCAATACACATAATTCAATCTCTCCATTTCCTCAGTACTAAGATACAGAGAGAGACAGAATAATAGAATAACAACAACCGAGCCAGCGAGTTTTGTTTGGACGATTGTCAAAATACACATTTACAGTCATACCTGGGACACGGAGCAGCTGGATGCATTTGTAATTCTTAAATCGCCCGTTTGGGGTTGATTCCAAGATGTGTTGCCTCACATGCAGGTTTCGAAATCAACATTAGCTACGTTAGCCTTGTGTTAAAAAAAACGGAGTGACTCGCAGCTTCATCCTAGGTGTCACAGCGGCCAATCAAATACATGCGAGCGCTCATTCCTGGTAGATTACTTTGTAACATGGACAGTGTGTTTCCTCTATGACTGCCCCCCTGACAACTTTGCAGAGCAGTAAAATCTTTCATAATAATTCAAACTGCAGTGTTTTTGCCATCTGCCTTTAAATTCTGGGATCCATTACTCAAACTGGACTTCCTGGATTGTGTTTCATCATCTCACTGTTACCTGAAGCAATACTCCCCCCACCACCGCTTACTTTTTTTCAATGACACCACAGATATTGCAGCACCATTGTCACCATTGCATGTGTGGTGCTTTGGTGTCTAATAAGCCTTCAAAAATATGGATCTTAAACCCAAAAAGAGCATCCTGAGCTGTAGAAACAGACTCCCACTATCACACCTTTTTTATATAGTGCTGTTTTAAGGCTGAATAAGTAACAAGGAAATTTATTTGGTTGGTTTTACACCCATGTTTTTTATTTCAGAAAGCGGGTCTGTTTTTAAAAAGTAAATTGATTGCTGGCTAGTAAATTTTTGCCTGATTTTGTCTCTTATTCATCCAGCAAAGTGCTAGCTAAGCACACAGGCTCATTTTCCTGCTCCACATTCACACCTGGGAGCCTCTGTTGTGCTTGTTTTGTGGTGCAATTAGCGAATGCGCCAGGCATGTCTGATATTGGCAAATCGTCCATATTAGTAGTCTTGTAGCGTCCCTGCTTGCTCATTGTAAGTCATTGTGGATTTGAGCATCAGCTAAATGTTGAAAATCTGAAAGCTGAATACTCCGAGGAAGGCATGATGCTAAACAGCAATGATGTTTTTTTATTCCCTCTAACTGAAGCCATTTCACACACCGGGATTTTTATACCTTTACAGATCACAAGTATCATTTTTCTACCTTTTTGATTGGTCTGCTTGTCTAAGTGGAACGATCTGCTGCGCTTGTATTCCCATTTTGCAGCTTTAATGCATCAATAAAATGTCAAATATGAAAGAAAAGACAAGATAAAAATATCCCTTTGGGTGACTTGAGATGCTATTTCAGTCAGTTCTCACTTCACTTAAGCTTTGAAACCACTTGAATAGCCTGCTCTGTCATTTTCTCTTCCTTATTCAGTCAAGGATCATCTCAAAACGAAAACACTTCCTTCTTTTATCAGACCTCGGATACTTAAAGATATGCAATCCACATTAAATATAAGCACAAACACATGCAGCACAATGTATTGTAGTGTGAAAAATAGGTCTAACATCAGCGACAGCAGACAGGAAGAGAAAAACATCTAGAGGTAAAGAAAGAGAAAGAAAAAAAAATGACAGAAACACAGATTGTTCACTGCCATCATCCTTCCGTTCGACTTCTCCATCTCTCCCCATTCTGTCAGCGAGTTCACCAAGTTCACTTCCTGCCTGGCTAGGTCACATCCTCCCCGCTGTGACATGATTGGGCGAACAGGTACTATCCTCCCCGACCACCGCACATTCACACACACACACACATACGCACACTTTCTCTCTCTCTTCACCCTTTTTTTTTTTCCTCTCATCATTGTCCAAAAATACCTTTAAAACCAATTAGTGGAATTAATTTCACTTATAGCAAGTTAATTATTTTGTGATGGATTGAAACAGGGAGGAGGTGAGGAAGAAAGGGAGGAGAGGAGGACAATGAAAAGAGCAGAGGAACCTGAGAGGAGTCCTCAGGGGAGAGCTAAACTTAGTCTTGCTTTTCAGTCTTTCTGTCTCTCCGCCGCTCGTCCGCTTGTTCTTTATCCAATAGGTCTGTTTGTCTGTGTTTCTGCCTGTCTGTCATCCTCTCTCTATCTGCCTTTGATCTTGCTAATTCTCCCTCTATACTTCTGCCTTTTTTTGCAATCACAGTCAAATTTGGTCAAGCAACTCACAATGACAAACCTAATCATTTATTGCTCGTAAATTAGACATTAAGAGTGACTTTGCGAGAGAGAGTCTGAAGCTGTGAAGTTCTGCATTTGTGTGTTGGAGACTCGCTACGTCTTTTTTTAAGACGTTCACAACGGACTCTACATGGCCTTCAGAGTTAGCGGACTTTCCCAGAATATACAGATGGGTGACAAATTATAGGAAAAACCAACATAAAGCCACGAGCCGGCAGAACAGCTTCAGCGCGCCTTGTCGTAGATTCTATTGGAGGGATGAACACCATTTTTCCAAAGATATTACAACATTTGGCGTGTTGAGGATGGTGGTGGAGAGCCCCGTCTATTGGAATATTGGACAAACCCCAGGTTACGCTCAATGAATTCAATTGTTCATTCAAAAGTTCAATCAACATTTTTTTAAGATATATTCAATGCCAGTGTTGTTAATGCTTTCTATAATATGTATAATGTGTGCACATGACGACTTTGGTATTAGTAAGGTTAGAGGTTAGGTATGATTTACATCATTGTCGTACTCATTAAACCATTCAGTGACCCCTCGTGTCCTGTTTGGAAGCATCTGCGTTCATTATGTTTCTCAACTCATTTATTTAAGTTTTTGTTTTAAAGTGTCACCTGTCTATATATATACATGACATTTTGATCACCTTTACAATAATTAATAACAAGTAATTGTTTACTTATATGGGGAGTCTGTTATTTACAAATTATGTGCTTGTATGTGTGTGTGTGTGTGTGGCAGACACGTCCTTATGACACTCTGGGTCACAGTCAATACATCGTTATTGATCTGAGGAGAGGATGCTGAGGTGTAGAGGTCAGAAGCCACAGTGGGTGTTGTGGTTTTGTGCCGTATGTTACATGTTACATAATGATGGTGTCTGCACACACACACACACACACACACACACACACACACACACACACTGTTTGGTGAATGAGGGACAACAGGATCCCTTTAGAAGTCTTTTTTCCCCCCTGTGCTACCCCCGTCTGAACTTAAAAGCCTCAGCGCCGACATTTGACGTGTACAGTGACATAGTTGGGTGCGAGGAAGAACCACAGACTATTTCAACTTAGATTTCTAGTCTCCGCCTCTGGGTAGCCAGGGGCCGTGCTCTAGATGCTGCTCAAAAACAAAACTTCCTTGTTCTCTTCGCTTGTATTGCAAACTACCTGCGTTTCCAAGCCATATTTATTCGAGCCAGAGTGGGTTTGGGCGACGGAAGCTTGCACGCAATGCATCCTGGCACATGTAGGCTCCGCGAGCAGAAAAACTCAGCTTCCTCGGTCAATATAGCACGCACTGAGGAATTTATCGCTCCAATTGATTACATTCATCATCAACGCTGATTGCCCATTAACATCAAACGTGGCGAAATTTCCCTTTAAGCTCTTCAATCAGCTCAATATTGTGCAGCGACGAGTCTGGGGGAGGATTGACCTCTGTGTGTTCTGCATCCGCTGCTTTACAACGCTGTCAAGAAGATGCTGAGCAAAGCTTATGCCTTCCACTAAAACACACTAGATGTACTAAAGTCTTTGCACAAGACAAGACAAGAGCAGATAAATGTTGCACACACAGAGGTCAAACTACCAATCTTACAGTGTGTTCCTTGAACAAAGGAAAAACGTATCTTGAATGGAGAGGCCATTATGCCGTAAAAAAAGACTTATGAAACAGCTCAGTCTGGGCCACTGGATATACAGCAAGCTTTATACTTTCTTCTTTTATGTGCTTTTGTGTTCTAGTGGATCATTGCTCTCAATTTTGTTTTATTCAGGTGTATTGAACGTATTTTATCTCATCCAGTAAATGAAGCTCTTCTCTTCCTCTTCCCTTCTTCTTCTTCTTGTCTTCTCCATTGCACTACTTAGTGCTTTTCCTGATCTCCCTCCTCTCCCCCTCCCATTCTCTCAGTCTGGGAAAACTTCCAGTTCAAAATGCCACATGGCCGCCCAGTATTCCAGATTTTTCCGAGTGGAAGTGTCGAATTCCAGTGGAAATGCTGCTCGGTTGTACCATTACCGCTTTAGTTAAGGAATGCCTCTGGGAAACGCTTCAGCCTGTGTGTGTGTGTGTGTGTGTTTTATCAATTTTGCCATTACTTAAAGGGGCCAAAGTCATGCCAAGTAGAAAGAAAGAAAATAACAGAAAACTGAAGAGGAGCATAAACTTTAAACACACATTTGGGCTTCCATACAAAGTGAAGAAAGCATGTGTGCTGATGGCACTTCAGTCTAAATGTTTACAGTAGGACTCTGTGGTTATGAAAGGAGGAATGCAGGAGAGAGAAAGAAGTCTGTTTGTGGCCAGCTATCTAATAGCTTCATGACTCAGAAATACTGGCAGTCGTGAAGAACAATTGTTGTGTACGCGTGTGCGTGTGTGTCTTACAGTCAAGGCTTGCACATGAGCGGTAAATGAGAAGTCACTTGTTTATTGAAACATCCAGCCTACCGACCACTTAGTCACACACATACACAACTCGCACTGACACATTGTGGCTTTCTGCTGGTGTGCCAAACTACCATGATAATGTGTAGACACAGGGACACACACACTCAGGCAGGGGGTATTTTGTATTTACCCCCGGACTCTTTGTTTACGAGTCAAAAGTGCTCCAAAGAGACTCTTTTCATACCTAGATGATCTGCTCACACCATAACTGGGCTATGCGATTGCACAAGACTGCACACACACACTCTCCTAGAAACAGGCATAGACTCTCAGCAATCTGTGTGTGTGTGTGTGTGTGTGTGTGTGTGTGTGTGTGTGTGTGTGTTTGTGTGTGTGTGGGTGTGTGCAGTTATGTGGTCAGTATCTTACTGCAAAAAAGTGAGTAATCTTTTACCACTCATGGTATTCTGTTTGCATGCAAGATTTTCATTTTACATTCATTTGGATATATTTTGTGTTCAAGAAAAATGAGCACTTAAACTTATAAATGACACGCAAGAAAAGCAGCAGGACACAGCCAGGCTAACATTATTACTTTTATTTTCAGGTTTTCATCGTCACTAAAGGAGGTTGTTCTTAGTTTGGCAAACTGGAACACTGGGGCTCTGGTGTTTGTGCCCCCTAATCTCTAAACTATATATGGAAGCAAAGAAAGGCCATAATAATTTGAATCGTATAAGCAAGTGAACAAAGTGTTATGAAAATGAATCACGGCTGAATACTTCATGTTTAAATATTTTACTTTTAAATTCGTCTTTGTATTGTACTCTGTTTGACATTTCAAGTTATGATCTCAAAAACTAGTTTTTTTTTTTTTTCAGGTTTACAAATTCAGATAGAAAACTGATCTGAACTTTTCTTTCTTGGATCACGTGACTAACAAAACACAACCTGGTTGGACACACTGTAGGTCTGATTGATTTCAGGTTTGATTGATTCTCCTTGGCAGCCCAAATCGTCGAGGTGGAATTTTTCATCTTGAATTTCGGCGTCTGAATCTCAACAATCCAATTTGAGCAACTTGATTTTTTTACTTGGCTTGAATTTTTAGATGAATTTTTCATTTTAAAGCACGAAATTCAATTGAATAGATGGTTTTAATAGATAGTAAAATATTTCAGTGCTATAAATTCAGTGGTGCTATACTTAAATCATACAGTACTGATTAAATTTCACAATTACATGTTAATTTGCTTATGAGATTCAACACTATATAGCCTGTCTTTGCTTCCATACTACCTCAGACAATGTGTCCAAAAAAATTAGAAAAACTGAAAATTATAACAAGTTCTGTCACATAAGTTGGTAATGTAGGTCCTTAAATGACAAGGAACCAATACAATTCAGGTGATAGTATTCTTTTTAAAAGAAATAATAAGGTGTTGAAAATAACATAATCTTCCATGTATTTCTGTCTGTGCAAGTGTGCACGTGTGTGGTCCTGAGAATACAGTGTGTGCTCGAGGCTAATACCGTGTAAAATGCAAATAAGAGAAACCAGCATGTACATGATCTCAACCAAACACTTTGATTACACAGTGGGAGGGGCCCGTTTAGTTTCACTGCTGTAACCGTGTGAGGAAAGAAGACAGAGGGGAAGACAGAGCGTGACGCAAAGAAAGAGACGCAGAAAAAGAGAGAGAAAGTAAAACGGAGAAAGAGAGAGTGAGACTCAGAGAAAACGGGGGAAAAGGGGGGAAGTTAGATGTGCGACGAAAGAAAGATGATGCTACTGGAGTGCTTGAGGATGACTCATCCATAAGCTAGTGATGCCTCACAAACACACACACACACAAATACACACAGAATCATGAATCCTCAGAAACACACACACACACATACTACACACAGATATTCATACAAGATGATCATACGCTTGAACACATACGCAAGCGCACATTCATACACACACAGGTACACCAGTCATCCATTAGTCTGATACTGATTCACTGAGACATGCGTGTTGGTTTAGCAGCTTGTTCCTAATGAGCCAAAATGGCCGCTGCCGCGCCGCAGTTTCCAGGCCAGCGCGGGGAACGGCCCCAGGGGCAGAGAAACTGGGCGAGAGGAAGGATCAGAAGGGCTGGATTTAAATGGAGCTCATTAGCTCATGGTAGCCATGAGAGGTCCCAGCACACTGAGGAGAAACACATACACACACACACACACACACACACAGAGGCATACATCCATTCAAACACAGTACGCTAGACAGACAGTTTAGAGAGCAGGACTGGAAAAGAAAAGGGACCAAAACAGAAAAAGAGGGGAGTCAAAGAAATGGGGGAACAGAGAAAAAAAGAAAAAGGATCAGTGAGTTTTGGTGGCAATGGGGCGACTGGTAAGGTAGCGAGCACTGCAGATGGCAGAGACTTGCATGTGCGTCTGTGTGTGTGTGTATGTGTTTGTGTGTGCGATTTTGGCCAGTCAAACCCCCCCTTCCCTGCCTTCCCTGCTTGTCCACCCACTCAACATATGTCCTCCTCTCCTCTCCTATCCTCCTCTTCTTACAATCCCCCTAATCATCATATATTGTTTTGTGTCATTTTAACCAGTTATCTGCCTGAGTATGAAGGTGGGTGGTATGGGCATTTGTGTCGCAGAGAGTGCCCTTTGTGCTCCACTTCAGCGCTTTCTGATGTATTTATATCCATAAACACACACACACATATACACACACACACACACACAGTGCCTTTTTCACTCTGCAGCCAAACTCTCATCAAAGGGGTGTTTGATTTCTTCTTCTGTTGCCCAGGCCTCATACGTCCCATTGGAGTGGGGGTATAAAGACAAGGGAGGGGCTGAGCCATAAACCAAATACCCACTAAGCCTCAGAACTATAAATCTGAAGGAAAAAAAAAAAAACCTATTAGAGGCTCTGTATTTGTCAGTCAAACATTTTGCTAATCTTTGTCGAGGAATTTCACTTGAAATTTGTCATGTGTCTGCTCTACTTTGTCAGGATTTGTGGAAATACAAATTCATCATGTGGGGAAATGCAGCTAATGTAGAATAAAGAGACTCGGAGAATAACACACATGATGTTTAAAACATGTGCTTTTGCTTCGGCATTTGTTACATTTTTCATACAGTGGAGCCAGTTTTGAGTTTGATTGATTGTAGATGATGATGTAGATAATATGCTGTTCATTTAGCTCACTCTAAGCATGAAGATTAGTAGAAACAACAAACTTATTGCATATAAGGTTCTCAGAAAAAAAATAACCAAGACTTCCAACAGGTTTTACCGTTTTTTACCGTCTGAAAGTGAAGTTTCTTCACTGTCAAGATCAACATAACTAGACAGAAGTCTCATACGGTTTCTGCTGGTGTTTGAGTGATGAATATGAGTTTCTACGGATTTTGGAGAGAGAGGGAATTGATGTGAAACACAAATAAAAAGCATTTAAATGACAGATATAAAACCAGCAAACTGCAGTATCAGTGAAACAAGCCATAAATGTGAAATTTCAGAATTAGGTATAAGACCAATTTTAAGAAAGTACAGTATCGAGACAGACAGGAAACATACAGAGTAAATGGTACTGTAGGAGGAGAGTAACCTCTAACCTGCAGCCAGGCCATGAAATACCTCAGTAGTAAACCTTGAAATCAATCACAGAAACCCTAAAACAAACAGGTAGAGTGTGACGGTGTAAGAATGGTAGCAGAACAGTGTTCCACTGGACCCGAGCGGGACCTTTGCTGCATGACACATCCCTCTCCTTCTCCCTCAGCAATTCATGTCTGCAAGTTGGAGCGCATTAAGTGCTTCATTGATTTACACATTTTATCCCTGACAGGCTTACCAAGTGCACCTGGTGAATCGAAATCCACCAAGCATTGTTTTTTTTTTTTTTTGCTCAGTAGTTTTCCAAATGATATTTATCAGCTCAAGAAATATCCACTATCTAATGTTTTATACTATTGTCAACCTGTGAACTACCTGTTCCTGTATAACCTTTTTTTAGATTTTTCATATTACTAACCGTCTGTTGCACAACTTAAATTAAAAAGGTCTTTAGTTCCTACCTCTGTTCCCATGGCCCCACATCTCCTGATGGGGGATGTGCATGGTGGGTCGGGCCTGAGTCGTAAACCTAACGCTCCCTCTGAGACTGTGGCGATGACAGACTGTCGAGCTAAACTATGAGAGCACATTCATTAGCGTTTTATTGCGTTGTAGTCTCGTCAAATAATCACAGGCGCGCACGCAGACGCGCGCTTTTATGGCGCTAAACACGAAAACGGAGGATTTTACGGCGCAGACACGTGTATTGTGTGTGTTCGCCTCATCGGAAAACAGACACATACACACAAAGACATTACCACACATGTGCTTCGGTTGATGGCTCCCCGGTGTGTTGTACCTCAGAACACAACTTCTCCCTGCGTCCGTATATCTGCTCCTCTGAGATCACACACACACACACACACATAATGTATCTGTACATCTTGTGAGGACACTTATTGACTGAACAGTAAAATGGCGTCACCTCGACTCCCCTCTCCTCCGTCGATGAAGGTTTTATTGAACGAGACTTAATAGTGGTTGATTGTAATTTCATTTATAGTCTCAGGGCCGTGTGTATTTTGTGGAGGATCCGCTGATAATGACAAGTGTTTCGAGAGGAATTTTATGACGTGTTCTTCTTAATGACTTTAGTAGCAGAACAAAGATATTAACCATTTTACGACACTTTTGATTTGCGGCGCAGTATTCTACCTTTATCCTTTTTCCTCAATAAATGAATTTCAGGTTTTAAACTGCCTGTGTGCAGTTTCCATCTCATTTTCTTAAATCAACTGAGAGCTTTTAGACCATGTGAACCCTTTTCTATTGTTTCATGATCTCATCTTCTAATCCAATCCTGCTTTAATATCTCAAAAAGGATACAAATAAATAAATGTGCCCGTATTTTCTCCGTATTTGGCTGCTTTCACCTCTGTTAAATGATAGAAAATTGGAGCGGACAGAATTGGTCAACACAACACAAACGCAGGTGATAAAGTAGAGCTAGGAATAGATTTTAATGGAAGGTCCTTGTGTTTAGCAGGATATGCAGAGTCCATTTTGCACAAGAGTGTCAAATTTGGCTGGATGTGATTATTCTTCTCCTTCACTTGTGCCAAAAAGCAGCTATCAGTAAGTACAAGTCCTGCACAATATGTGATTCGGGATATCATGGTGATGTAGTTCAAACTGAGACAGGTTTAAAAGAGATGATGTACAGCAGCTGCACAACAGTAACAGTGCAGGACATAAAATGTACAAGACAGAACAGTACATTATGCATAAGACATCATCATACTGTAACTGTATATGCAGTGCATTTAGTCACTCTGTGTATTCAGGCAGAATGGCTGCAGTTGAGGTATGGTGACAGCGTCAGTGCATCATGAGGTTGTCATACTAAGCATGATTATGCATGAATATGACTCCTGAGGCGAAAATTCCCAAAACACATTAGTGAGGCTTTTATAAAACTTCATGCATAACAAACAGTACACTCTGTGATGTTGTGAGAAAATGACCCAGGAGCTAACGGCTAATCACGTGGCCGAGCGTCAGTGCTGACTTGAACATTTTTGGCGATTCAGACAAAGAGTGTTGGTGTGATAAAATGCAGCATGTTCCCACATTTAAGGTGTTATATATTTGAGGGAAAATGAACATAGGACTTACAAGATTTGGAGACAAACATACAGTATGTTTAGGATAATGATTGCAAGCAATAAAGCTAAAGATTTTGAAATGTTCTGGTAACATATTTAGAATCTGTTACCAGATTCAAGAAAAAGGGTAAAAGAGTACAGTACAGGGTAGATGTAGATGTAGAACTGAATACTGTGGTCTGATCAGATGAGCATCTGATTAATGGTCACTCTTGTGAGACGGAGTTGTGTGAATATACTCTGTTGTGCCGTTGTTAACAAGGCTGTAGGGGAGATTCACATCTTTGCAGTACTATTATAGCTAAGGTCATGAGAATATGTTGATGTATGAGAATAAGTTTATTAGTTAATTATCAGCGTTAGTGATGCATTCAAGATGTGTCAGTGACTATCCACATCTTTTTTGTGACATCTGTGGGTTAAGTAATTGTCCAACGCTGCAGTATATTCTTCAATAAAATACATTCTCTTTAAAAACTGCAGTGATGCACAACTGCATAAGATAGTGAGAAGATAACATCGACATAATGCCAGGACAAGATTAATAATCCATGTTGCAGAAGGTTTTATTTTTACTTTGCTTGAAATTTGGAAAATTCATATAGTCATGACTTGACGATTATTACTATAAGACATGTTCTACATGTTGTGTCAATACACTGTATGTTACATGTTGTGTCAATAGACTGTACAGTATTAATAATTAATACTTTGGCAGGCCTGTTGATTGCTTGCTGTTTTATCTCACATCAGTTTTTTTCAAAATCCCTCATATTGTGTGTGTTTGTCCTGTGGATTTGTGTGTGGACCAGCTGCGTACAGCCTGGTTTTGTTAGCAGAGCCTACAGAGTCATTAAAAGGACAAACACAAAATCACTCTGCTGTAGGGTTTTTTTTTTTTTTTTAATCTCACAAAAGCCCATTGTCTAAATCTGCATTTCATTTATAAATAGCTAATATTGTAATGTTATGGTGAATAATATTAAAGCTCATTAGTTATTAATGGTGTTATGTTAAACAAGTGGCAGTGTTTTTCAGGCCTAGACTCCTCCAGTGGGGGGGCTGTTAAAGTTCAGGAGCGTGCAATCTAGACTGTGGCAGTTAACCTGCCGGAGGGACATTTGTATATATGTATCTGTGTAATACTGCTTAAAATCAGTTTCAAGTCATGGACATTTAAAAATAGCAAACTAAATGTGGTGCTGTAAAAGATTAATTTGTTGCCCTTTAGATAAACACAAAATACACTTCCATTTTTCCATTTGTGAACATTTAAGGAAGCCAAATATGTTACGTTAAATATACAGTCTATATGGCTAGCTTAATAACAGGCTAACAAAAATACTTATTCCACAATCAAGTGTGCCTATAAGTCTGCAGAAGCATACATTTGTGTTATATATATATAGGCAATAGCATGTCTATAGTGTATTTTTGTCATTCAAATAGCACAGAATTGCAGTTCCAGTCTGGATCAAAACATCAGTTTATCAGGTGCAACAGGGATCTTTTCTTATAAGGCTTGACTCCATGATGAAAATCAACAAAGGCTCTGTTCAAACTCAACAAATATATTGTTACTATCTTGGGATTTCAACACAAAAACACTCTCTCTTTGAAACTAGAATGAGGCCGATGAAGGTGATTGGACTTTTTTTTTGGTGGTGGCCCACGGGTTAAATCTGTTTCCCCTTTCTTTTTAATCCAAGGAAATTTGTTTTAAGAATGTTCACCACTTTTTCAGCGATGCTCTGCTTCACATTAATAGGGCTCCAATCACTCCCTCCTGGCACCTGCCCAATGCAACCACAGTCTGCTGGATGATCCCCACTGGACCAAATGAAAGTTACATTCCTTGTTCAAGGGCATGAGAGATAGTGTTAGCCAATCACTTTCTCCATGCAGATTTTCCTGGTCTGTTGTAGCATTTTTAAAGTGTGACAAGCCCTGTCCTTTACAATCCACTTCAACCTCCTGTTGACCCTGTAGCAGCTGTAACAGTCAGTCGCAACATGTTTTGCTCGTGGCTGCAGACTTTTTTTTTTTAAAATGAGGGTGGTGAGTCGTGGTAGGCAAGCAAAGAAACAACCTTGAAAGTTCCCTAAAATTTGATTCTTGTCTAGTATTTTTATTTGCATATTGTATAAAGTACATAAAGTACATAGTTCCAACAAATGTGAACATTTGATGAGTTAGTTAAAATAGGTCTTTGCAGCTATGTTCAGCTCAGTGCTTTTTTCATGGTAACACGTCCTCTGCGTTGGTTTATTTAAAGTGCACTGAATCGTGTTCGTGTCAGCAACGATGCAGAAGCCACCCATAGAAACTGAGAGACTGGAAAAGTTTCAAACTCAATTTTCCATATTTAACGTCGAGAGGTGTGTTTACAAGATGACTTGAGGAAGTGAGCAACTGAATGTGCAAACGATAGTTTGGTTTCCTGCCAAAATGGCAACGTTAGCAGCCAAAGCCGACATCCATCAGCGTTTGGATTCTGGCTGGTGATATTTTCAAAGTCTGGCTGTAGAATCGATACAAAAGCAACAATCAGGCCAGAAACAGACACTATATACAGACGATATTTGTGTGTGTGTGTGTGTGTGTAAAGGTTATTTTTGTCTTGTCATGATTTCTTGTGCAGAGCGTAAAGGAGAGAGAGAGAAAAGACAAAAAACCAGAGTTGGAAAATGCCTAAATCAACTAACAGGATCAACTATAGACAGAAAGAAATACGTCAAAGTAATTTTGTTCAATATTTTGGGGGCATTTTTCCCTTTATTAGAAAGTCAACAGTAGAGAGATGGCAGGAAATTCTTGGGTTACAAAACAATGCAAACTCTGCTATGTACAGTAGATACTGTAACATTGTGTATGTGGCTGTTTGTGTAACTATGTCCTCATAGTTGCACAGAACAGTTCAGATAGTGACCATTCAAATGTTTGCTATTGACTTTGAAATAATTTCCTCTTGCTAATCTTCATTACTACGTGTAAAAAAAAAAAACATTACCTATCTGACACCTATATAGAGGGTAAAACATCCCACATATATATTCCCCTCACTGTTTGACTCTGCACCATACAGGTGGTCATGTGTGGCTCCGTTGGCTTTGCATTGTAATGACCTTGCCAAGGTTAGGGATTCCATTTAATGGGACCACACACACTGAAAATGTATGCAATTACTTTACCGGAAGGCAATCTGGATGAAGGCGTTGTCTGAATGGCATATGCTATACATTATAGGAGCACACTGTGCCCTTTACTGATGAAAAGGGCAGATGTGGAAAGAGAGAGTGAGAAGGAGGACAAGAGGACAAAGAAAGGAGAGAAAGTCATTTAAACAAGGCAACATTAAACATGTATGAACAGACTATGTCACTAGACATTCAGTGTATTTGTCAAAAAGCAAAAACATAGCGGTCAGATACATAATTTTTGGGAACTTAGTATCCCAAAACCTACATTGTAGCTTTTGACCCATCCCTAAATCTTTGTGGCACATAATGTAAGGGTCCTGATGATGCAGGAAGTTCTTTTATAACATGTAGCCTACAATGCGGAAATAGAAAACCTGTAGAAAGCATGAACATTAGATGTAAGGAAGGATGCAGCGAGAGACAGGTAGAGAGACAGTTCGTATCTGGGTTACTCTGGCCTCACATCTCTCCACTGCAGATGAATATTAATAAGGAGTTATTAATATCTGCTGCCTGCACTGTGTGCGTGAATATGTGTGTATGCGAGGTCGGCATGGAGAGTGAACGAGCCTTAATTCCTCCTCCTCTTGCTTCTCCTCCTTCTCCTCCCTCTTCTACACAACCC
This sequence comes from Scomberomorus guttatus, assembly GCA_038419695.1. Taxonomy (NCBI): domain Eukaryota; kingdom Metazoa; phylum Chordata; class Actinopteri; order Scombriformes; family Scombridae; genus Scomberomorus; species Scomberomorus guttatus. The sequence continues at coordinate 10,676,635 of CM076466.1, read as the reverse complement.
GTATCTCGACTACTCCCGCTCCTCTTTCCTCCTCCTCATGCTCGCTCCGACTTTTCTCTTTTTCGCAAGTTCTTTGTTTCTTCTCTTCCTCGTTTCCTTCTTTCGCTCTCACTCTCATCACCCCCCACATTCCTTCTTCCTGTCTATCACGGCGCCTTATGTTTCAAGCAGGGATGCTGATGCCGGTGTTGGCACTGGTTTAGTCGTTTATCAGGGCAGAGCGACTTCATTTTCAGCTATTCGTCAGCTATCTGATACATTTCCGCCATTAGAATTATCTAAAGAAGAAAATGTCTGTGCAAGTGCAACGTGATCGTCAAATTCTAGTTTGCAGCAATCGATTAGATCACGACTCTGTGCTAAGCTGCTTGTACAAAGGACTGACATCAGCATTGAAACTAGTATTGCTGCAGTCATCCATTTTTTGCAGTGGGTTGTACTGTACATCACTTAGGTGACATTTGTTACACTTACTGCCCGCCTCCGATCCTTACAATCTTAACTGTTGGCTGTTTAAAGGCTTTAAATGTCCTCAGCTGTTGCATTCATGTTTTTATATCTCGTCTAGGTAAAAAAAAAAAAAGCAACATTAAAGGGTTTTGGTTAAATGTTGAAAAAGCAGTATAGAAACATCATTTTGAGGAGACAGAGTTGGGAAAAGACAGTTACTTAACTGCGGAGAAAGTCAGTTGAGCTCAACTAGTTAAGTATAATCAGGAACGTTTCAAATCAAATCAAAGCACTTTGAAATAATATTCAGAAGTTATGTATTTATGTTTGGTCTAACGACTTTCACTTAGCAGGAACTTGCACCCTGCCATGAAAAAATAAGAACGTGTTGGATTTGGCTCAGACTACTCAACTAGCCAGCCAAAGGGGTGATTTGACTCAACTTCTGAAGTATTAAATCGCTTAAAACCATTCAGTCTTATCTTTAGCTCAAAATTAGCCCTCTGATGATTTACTATAGTGCGTCATTGTTATAGCAATTGTCACTTGAACGGGGGTAAATGACAATTAGCCACATTTTATGGTCCCTGTGAGCTGCTTTGATTAATTTCCTGAAGCTTCAGCATTTAACATGAAAAACCGCCATTGTGAGGACTTTTTAATACAAGGTGGGGGGTGGAGTTGCAGACAATATACGGGGATATAGAACATGCAACCTTAGAAGACGATGAAAATTCAATTATTTATCCCTCTGTCACATCACTTGGTCCACCACACATTTAATTTTCTTAACAACCTTGATTTTGTAGCATTTGACAGAAAGTGACATATAAAACAGTCTTCAAATACATATAGTCCATCCTCCCTGACCTCCTGGGAGTATGAAGACAACAACCAATCAGTGCTTCAAAACTATGATTGACAGCTTGAGGGCCGGGTCGGACTGTAATAAAGTCCAGAGTCCAGATGACATTGAGCAATGTGCTGTTGAATACCGACCACGAGTGCGTAATTCATACACACGTATTCCCTCGGCATGTTGCTGCCATATCTACCTCATGTGTGGATGTGCGTGCACATGAACGCGCGCAGACTTCCTCGTTTCCCTGACACTTCACTTTCCACTTTACCTTTTAATGAATAAATCCATATCCGATTGGGTTTTTATAGCCACGAGAAGCTTGTGCGAAAAATAAATGTTGAGTAGCACAAATACCTGTAGCTGTTTTGTTGTTAGAACGACCTCATTTATAACTGAAAAAGTAAATGTGCCTTGCTATCCCGTATTTATGTTGACAGGGAAAAATTGGACAAACAACCTCGGCTGTAACAGGCAGAGGTTTGTTTATCACTTGGTAGCATTCAGATCAATGAGAAGCACTTTATTTTCAATGTACAGTAAATGAGCAGGAATTTCCCTTGACAATAGCCCATCCATTTGTCCATTAATGGTGAATATTCTGCCTGTGTTGAACAATTTGAACAGTATGATAAGTTTTCAATTTGTTTGGTTGTCATGTTTGTTTAGCCAGTCTCTTTGGTCCGATCACAACCATGTGATTTGCCGCTTCATGTGTTTTTCTTGTAAATTGCATGCATGTCCTGCTCATGCTGTGAGAGCTTTCTGTGTGTGTGTGTGTGTGTTTGTGTGTGTGCCCACGTCTGTGTCAGCGCATACTGTAATCGTCTGCTGGGAGGGTCATAGATCAAGGGGAGCAGGTGCGTGTGTGTGTGTGTGTGTTTGTCTTGTCTTTCAAGGGGAGCAGGTGTATATGCGTGCACGAGCGTGTGCTTGTATGTGCGTGCGAGAATGCGTCGCGTGTGCGTCAAGGGGAGCAGGTGTGTCTGTGTGGTGTGCTCACTCGGCCACATAATGGGCACATATGGACCGAGCGAGAGACAAATGAGAGACGCGCTCGCGCTCAGATACGCATGCGCACACAAACACACACACACACACACACACACACACACAGGCTATGTAGCATATAAAATTCATGCGCATTCATGTATTGATTTGATACAGAAGAGCTCTTATACTGTTTTTGGGTTTGTACATACACACTACGCGTGTGTGTGTGTGTGTGTTTGAGTGAGTGGATGACACATAAACTGGATAAAAATAGTATTACACTCATAAGCGGTATTTATGATGACAATGATAATGAGGGTTAAGCATGATGGTATGTCTGACAAACCCTAAAAAAACACAGCAGCAGTGGCAAATAACAATTGCCATGCCAAAAAAATGAAACAAGAGTTCACATCCATTATGCCGTTTCATGCTTTATTTTTAGACTGTTTTAGAATGTGCAGCTTTTTATGATTAATAAAAAACGTGGTTGTTAAAGGCAAGTGAGGAAGCAACCGTCTTGTGGATCCAATTGGCGACGGACTAGCTACTTTTTTTTTTTCAGCTATATAGAGAGCGGAGAGCAAGGGAGAGAATAATTGTCAGCTATTTGAAAATGACAGAGTGAAGTGATGAGAGAAAGAGTGAGAAGCAGTGAAGCAAGAGAGATAGAGAAAAATGAAGAGATGAGGAGGGGTAGATTGATGGAGGAAGGAGGAAGGGTGCGTGGCTGAAAATGAACTTGTCCGCTGCTGGAGAGCCAATGGAGGGAGTGACAGCTATATAGATTAGAGAGAAAAGAGGGAGAAGAGGAAGAGAGGGTGGGGTGGGGGGGGGGGGGGGGGGGGGGGGGCTGTTAATAGGTATGGAGGGATGACGAGGAAGTAGATGATGGAGGGAGAGAGTGGAAGGGTAGAGGAGAGAAGAAGGTTGACTATTGATGTGAGATAGGAAAGGGGAGATGGACGAGGGATTTGGCAATGATGACGAAGGAGAGGAAAAGAGGACGAGGAGGATAAGAGAGATGTAGCACTAGAGAGGAAGCAGGGAGAGATAAAAAAGAGGTACAGTGGAGAAAAAGAGGTCATGTTTCAGAGGAAAGGACAATTCAGCTGGGATGGCAGATGACTGGACTGTTGTGTATGTGCGTGAAAGTGTGTGTGTGTGTGTGTATGATGATGTGGGTCTCTCATTGGTCAGGCCAAATTTTCTGGACCTCGATAAGGCCGTTAACAAGATTTGTGTTTTATTTTTAAAGATGCAGAATTAGAGCTGCTGCAAGGTGAGGGCCCTCTGTGTGTTTGTGCGTGTGTGCCTGCATGCGCGTGTCCCCCATTAATTAGTGTCTGATCAGGTGCCATCATCAGTTAATTGACTGATAATTACATCATCAGTGTCCACCCAAATAGATCCCTGTTGGGACGAGTGGAGAAGAAGGAAACGCGGATGGAGGGGGAGAGAGAGAGCGAGAGATGAGACAGACACAGATAAAGAAAAAGAAAAAACGTGAGGGACACGGAGAGGAGATGACATGAAAGACTAATTTAGGGTGGGATAATCTGATTGGTCCCCTTTTCTGTCTGTTATCTGGTCGAGCAGGGCAACTTAAGACTTTGGAAGTCTGAATAAGGTTTTTTAAGCCTTCAGTAATGCAGTTGTCGCTGCTGTAATTTATACTGGAACTGTGTTTTGTTGGTAAGCAATATTAGATGGAACAATTTGCAGTATACTCTTTGCGTGTGTGTGTGCATGCGTGTGTGTGTGTGTGTGTGTGTGTGTGTGTGTGCCAATGACATTTTACGGCAGAGTGCTTGGAGTTGCAGTGATAGCATCTCTCTCCAGTCTTTATCATTAAGTAGATAACGGCTCCACTGACTTGAGTTTGTATCACAACTCATTACAGTCTGCAGTTCAGTTCACAGTGAAGTTCAGCTGCAGTCAGGTTCACTTCAAGTTCAGTGAGAGTGAAAGCTGACTGTTTTTTTTACAGTATTATGACTGATCATGCTGTGCTTAGGTGTTGTCAGTCTCACTGACAGTGGTTTGTACGTATTTCAGACTGCATATTTTAAAGGCCTTGCACATCCACAAAGGTGTTTTCAATTATCCTGGTGGATCAGACCTCTGCTCAGGTTGAAAGTGGGCAGAGCTATGTTGTGCATTACTAAAGGTTGCTGGACTCCCTATACGACTAAAAGTGACAAAGGTTGAATTTGTCACGCACTAACAGGTGCAACAAAGTCAACAAGGGAGAGATCAGTCAAGCGCGGTTTTCTTTACATGCCTACGCAGTCCTGAGAAGAGGTTTAATCAGCCAAAATGATTAGAATCACCTGCGGCGATTTACCATGAGTGTGCCGGGCCTTTAAAATGCCCTCTGTAAGTGTGACACGTCTTTTTCATGGAAGACATGTCACACAGTAGGAAGCGGGAAGAGCACAAGTGTGAATAATAAAATATAAAATTAATGAGTTCCATTTAGCTGCTTCTCTTTCAGGGTTATTGTGCATGCAGTCACACTGCCATGACGTACTGGGACACGTGAATGTAATAGAGCCATTGTTAATGTTATTAGTAACACCTGTGCTTTTCCCACTATGTCAAGATAAGCTGGTTGCTGAGAAAAAGACTGTTGACCTTGTGCATTATTTAAAAACGCAAAAAGCATTATACATTAAAAATGCAAATAAAACACAAAATAGTCTTCAAATGGTATATAAAAGGGTGTATAAAGGGGAAAAGGTACTAACTGTAGTACTGGTAGAGGAATTACTGTACAGTGGGAGTAGTATTAAAATTAAAGGCTTTTTACTGCAGTACTTTCACCATCAGTGACTGTAGCATTAATGTTGCCATTGACTGCAGTGCTTTGGGAGTATTACTTTACAAAGTACTTTAATCAAGGTAGAGCTACAATCTTTGACTGTAGTACTATAACATTTTATTGATTGACTGAAGTACTGTGGAAGCCTGTGTCTGTGGGTCTACTGAGATCATTGACAGTAATACTGTTAGAGTGAATTAGTATTAAATATTTTTGACTGTCATATGATGGATGGATAAATGATTGGATTAAGTCTTGCCACTCGTGGTTAAGCACACCATAGCCCTCCACCCATTTTTTTCAACAACTCTCTTTCCCTCTTTTTCCCTCTTTATTCCCACCATTTTTCTCTAAATCTTGAACCTCCTCCTCCTATATCCACCTCCCACCTCCTGCTCCCTATACGTCTTTCATCTAATTTTCCTTTTCTTCTTCCATCCCTTCAACCTTCCCTTCTCCTCTCTTTCCACTTCAGTCAGAATCATATTTCCACGGGCTGATACCCCCTCCCCCCCTGCTGTATAAAGAGCTGCTAATGGAATTATAGTCAGTCACATCAGCACACAGTCTATCGTACCGCAGACACACGCACACACGCGCTGCATGACTGTGCATATGCATGTGAGAGGACAGACACACCGACAGACATGCGGTCAGACAGACAGATTAGTGAGCTCAGTATTATTAAAGTTTTACTCTCCTCTAATCCTCACATACATGCAGCTCACACACACATACAGTACTTACAAACACACACTCTCAGCGGGGTACACCCTGCGAGAGGGGCAGGCAGTGTGAGATAAACTGATCACGCAGCAGTACAATATGCTGAAAGTGATTATGTGTGTGTTTGTGTGCGTGTGTGTGTGTGTGTTTGTGAGAGATAGTGAGAAAAAAAGAGAGATGGTGATGTGCAACAGCAGTCAGGAAGCAGATATTAACTCACACTGGAGTTGATGGGGGTGAGAAAGAAGATTTTTTTCCTGTATAGAGAAGCATCTGGGACAATAGTGGCTGCAGAGTCTAAATGTGTGTGTGTGTGTGTGTGTGTGTGTTTTCATGCTTGTATATATAAAAAGGAAAGTTTGCTATTGAATTTCAGGTTCTCTACTTTTAAAGAAATCACATAAAGCCACATAAAACCTCTAAAATCATTCCCAGAGTTTAGGGATCATTAGGAAAATATAGTTACAGCCAAGTAATAAGATGAAAGAAATGCACCTAATTGAAACCTCAGTGGTACAGTATTTCCCATAAGGCACAGCTGCTTCTGATACCAAATGACTTCACTGCTGGTGAATGTAAAGAGCACCTCCTTGGGCACCGGGCTATCGCTTTATTCAAGACACGCTACTCCTAAATATTTGCAGATGTGTCTTGTGTTGTTGTTTAGTTAGTGCATTTGTTTTAAGACTACCTTTAGGGTATTCCAGTTGTACTGATAATAATAAAGTGCATTTATGTAGCACTTTTCTGAACAAATATTAGTAAGTGCTTGACATAAAACAGAGGGGAAAAAAATCATCAGGAATAAAAAACCAGCAAACAGCAATATCAATAAAACAAGTCATAACATAAAATTCCCACATGCTGAGTATTAAAACTATCAAGAATCAGGCATAAAATCAAATATATAAGTATTAAGTATAATAATACTTATTATTATATAAGTATAATAAAATATAAGTATTAAAAGGCTATTTGATGAAAATGAGAGCCTGGTCACATTAGCAGCCAGCAGGTTTCTATGTCGGAGGATGTTACTGACTTGTAGCCCATAAAGTACCTCAATAATATTAGTTTTGGGACTGCTGCGCGATTAGCTTTTGCAGTGGTAAGTAAAAAAAAAAAGGTAAAGAAAAGTATTACAATTGAAAAAGTGACTGCCGTGTTGTCGGACTGGGGAGGAAGGGTTGACTTTCATTGGCTTGTTCAGGAGGAGCGGCTCGTGACAGTTAGCTTGGCGCGGAGAGGCAGCTGTTAGCTGCTAACTTACACCAAAAGTTGAGGAAAACGTCTTCTGGTAACCTCAAAGTTGTCTTTTTGACATGTTAAATATTGTTAGCTGGCTAGCAGGTTGTTGTGTTTGCTGTAACGTCATGTCTGCTGTGCTGCATGCGGTAAAGGGGTGCTAAGCTAGCTGCTCATTAGTAGGCTAAATCCTATGCTAGGCTGCCTTACTTACTATTTTAAGCTACTTTATGCTTATACTTTACAACATTTCGGTGACAAATTTTATACTCTACTACTCCACTACATGATTTGAAATGTGTATTAACTGGTTACATTTCATTTTGAAATGCTGTCCAAAACATATGATGCATTTCTTTAAGTTAAACCACCCAAAGGTTCATAAAATTAATGCTAATCAGCTCCACTTTGACCAGCTACAATATATGAAGATGCTGCTTACACTAATAGTAAAGTAATACTAAAATAATGAATGTATAAGAATGCAATAGTGATAAAAGCCAGTCTACTGCATTGATACTTTTTATATTATAGACCTATAATAAGTTTTATTTGAATGAATAATGTTTGTAGACACACGGATTCACTGACATTCTGGTTACATGGCTTGAAGTAATCCTCATGGCTAAATATTGCACATAATCGTAAATAAAACAGATATGATTTAGTAGAGAATCATCCATTTTGCGGCTGTGCTTGGAAATGGAAATTATCAGCAAAGCTGGAAAATGTGTTTTACCAGTCAGATGGCAGTGAGTGAAAGGAAGAGAGGGGAGGTCAGAAGTCACAGGCTAGAGGTCGGTGTGACATATTGCACACATGCTGTGAGCCTCTTACTGTCGTGTTTGTGTCTGTTAAGTCACACAATACCTTTGGTATGATACATTTCACGTCATAGTCTTGACATGACTATAGGCAATCAACATTTGAAGTTAGATGCCTCTGCGCTGTGTGTATGTGTGTATGTGTGTATGTGTGTGTGTGTGTGTGTGTGTGTGTGTGTGTGTGTGTGTGTGTGTGTGTGTGTGTGTGTGTGATGCGTACAGGATCTGATGTAATGTTCCTGTAATGATCCTGCCATCATCCAGTGGGAGTGCATATGTAGAAACTTATAGCTCTGCAGTGAGAGGAATGGGATTTTAGCGGATATTGTAACCGCCCTGTAATCGTACTAAGCATACGGGATAAGTCTATCTCTCTGCCTCCTCTCTCTAACCCCTGCTCATCTCTTTCTCACTTTCTCCTCTTTCTCTCTCTCTTCTCCTTATCTCTGTTGTAACAGCACGGGTTGGATTAACTTTACAGGGGGTTCTTGAAGTTTTGTATTCTCTGAAAAGTGGCTTTGCACTTTAAGGGATTTGTGAATTTGACATTAGGAATTACATTTGGTCAAAGGTGATTTCATTTGAAATCAGCATATTGATGTTGCTCCAAGTACTGATGAAAATACTAATGTGTAGAACTGTCACTGCCAAGATTAGCGTTTCTATTTCCACTGGGGGACTACCTGTGCTTAAAAATATATCAATTTATGGCACTGTAACATATTGTACTGTATTCAGCTAATGGCATATTTTGCAGCCTGTAGCTATATACATTAAATACATGAACACAAGTGATTCTGTCCTCAAACAATTGTGTTTTTCAAGCATAAGGGTCAATAAGAAACTTTCAGATTTTGAATGTATTTTGGTTATTACTCAAAAAAAAAACTTGTGTCTGTTTTGTTGAAATGTTTTGGTATTGTCAACTGATATAGTACTGCAGTTTCCCATGAAGCAATGCCGTGCTTCTCCATTCTCAGGAACACTTAACATTTCAAGTGTATTGCATGACTAGTTTTTGTGTTAATAACAACATTTTGTTGACACAAAAATAACACAAACGTGCGTTGTCTTAAACCAGAAAATGGCACATACTCTCACAGAGTGTGTAATCTGCAGGGTGAGAGCGCTTGTAGAATACTTGTTCAGATGTCAGAGTGAGGGGGGGGCTGGGCTGGGAGGATATTATAACTGTCTTTAATCTGGCTAAGCATACAGTATGGATAATCCGCTCTCTCTTACTTTTTCTCACTTAGTCTTATTCCTACAATTTGTCTGGGTGATTCAACTATGTAATGTCACTGAGATTATTGTAATTCTATCTGTTATTTCTCTCTAAGATTCTTCTTTTATTTCACTGCATTTGTTGCCTGCAGTCTTGTAGTCTTACTCGTGCAGACTTGAAGAGAGACTGCATTTTACCCCACTGACTGAATCTTTAGTCTTTGCAGACTGGAGTCATTATTACACAGCGTTTCCCCTAGGCTGACTGCCTGCCTGGTGCCTGGTTTGGGTCCTTTGGTGGCGAAACTAGAAACAGTTTTTGACATTTCTAAATATCTGTTTCTATAAAGATGTTAGCAACAACACAAAGGCAATGTTTTGTTTTCTTCTAAAAGTTGCAAAATTGTAGGTCTGTTTAAATGTTATTCCAGCTGGCTAGTTACTGGTCTGATGAGTTGTGTTGTGTTTATGTTTAATGGGCAGCATAAGTGAATACACAGCAATATGCTTAGGAACTAAACAGCGTTTAGCTCTGTTGTATTTGCTTGACAGATGGGAGGATATGAGTCATCGGTTTATTCTACGGAGTGACCCTTCAGTGTCTGAAAAATATACAGGGCTCACTAACTGATACGTCAACTATTCAAACACTCTTGAAGTCTCCAAAGTAAACAATCAAACTGAAAGACTGTATCAAATTCAAGAAACCAAGTGTGTTGTTAAACTTGTTTGCTAACTTTCTTTTCTCCTCTTCCTCTTCCTCGTCTCTCCACTTTAGGCTCCGACTACTCTCCGCCTCCCCCCCTTCCTCGCCCTCCTCCCCCTGGCCTGACCAACGAGCACAGTGGCGGAGGTAGCCACGGAGACCATGGTGGAGGAGGGGGCGGGGTCAATCACGGGGTGGGCGTGGTTGGCCTGGCCCCAGAGCACATCCCCACGCCGGGAGCGGCCCTGAGCTGGCAGGCGGCTATTGATGCCGCGCGGCAGGCGAAGATGATGGGCAACGCGGCATCGGGCGGAGGGGCGGGGCTTGGGTTGGGAGGAGGCGGGCCCATCTCCACGGCCAGCTCCACGCAAAGGAAGAGACAACACTACAGCTCCAAGCCCAAGAAACAGACCACAACGACAGCCACGAGGCCGCCGCGAGCCCTTCTCTGCCTCACGCTCAAGAACCCCATCCGCAGGGCCTGCATCAGCATCGTAGAATGGAAGTATCCTTTAACTAACCATGAGTGCAGGTTTGTTTTTATGCTGCTTGCAATGGAATTGGAATTGCTTGCATCACGTTCAAGAAAGTGTAATGTTTATAAAGGTTAAACAGATGACATTCTTAATTAATTTTGTTGGATAGCCTGAAGGATACATGTTTAAAAGAATCTGTCCTCTTAAGCTGCATGTTTTGCTTTAGGTTGCCCTCAAGATAGGGACATTACTTACAGTACAAATCAGGCAAATGAAAGTCAGTTCCTTTTTTCAAAACAAAACTTTCTTCTTTCACACGTTCTATCGTAATGCAAGTGAGAATGACCCCCATTCAAAGATGAATAATGTGGAAAATGCAAAACCTCTAATGGTGTGTTGAGACAGAACGTGAAGTGAATTTTTCACACAGGGTGATTACATACAAAGTCAATGCAAAGACGCGAGTAGGTGCGAATTCGCCCCGGGCGATGCGAATACATGCCTGCACGAGTTGGAAATGTTTCAACTTGGGCTAAAAATTTGCACGTATCGCAGAGCTTTATGAATGTACAGAGAGGGGGGAAAGGAGAGAGTCTAGCGGGAAATATCAGTAAAGAACTGGAGTTCCTGGTGAGGTCTGAGTTGAATACAAACAAAGGGGCACACTCCCTCAGACACGGCTAATGTACAGTAATGTATTTTGGCTGTTTGGGGCAAATAAACACAAATGATCCAGCAGTGAAACTCACACGAGTAAAAAAAAAAAAAAATCGCTTAATCTTCTGTCTGAACACACCATAAGGTTTACCTGCTACCTTAAACAGAGTTACATTGAGGAATGACTCCCTTGTGCCTCCCTCTCTTCTGTGCCTTTTTCTCTTCTCTTTCTTAATCAATCTCTCTGTCCTCTGGCTTCAATATGTGTGATTCCATCCTCTCCACTCACTCATTGTAATCCTTCCTCCCCTTCCTCCTTTTTTTTTCTTTTACTCTTCTCTCTCTTTCATCTTACATCCATTTTTTTGTTTCCTCACAGGAGGATAAAACAAATTATGTAATTTTCATCCCTCCGTCACACCTCTCCCCAGCATATCTCCCTCCGCTAGCTCTTTCTAACCGCATTCATCTTCTCTCCCCCAGGTCCATCCACGCCTCTATTCCTTCTATGCTCCCTCCATCCTCCATCTCCACAACACTCCCTTCATTTATTATCCTTCTCCCCCCTTATGACTGTCCAAATCCCTTTATTCCTGCTGTTCCTCCACCCGTCCTTCCTTTCTACCCTTCCTCTTCTCTGGACTTTTTTCCCCCTCTTTTTTAAGCTGCAGAACATAATGACTTGGGTTCCCTCAGGGTGAGATAGAGAGAGAGAAAGGGAGGGAGAGACAGAAATGGTCAGTGTCACAGTCAAAGTGATCTATAATAGGAGAGGGGTCCACATGAGCATCGACTCAGTCACACATTGTCCTGAGAGGGAAAAGGAGAGGAAGAGGAGGGGTCAGGGAAATGAGAAGGGCAGGGATGTGGGCAGGACATGGATGTCGACAGGAGAGATGATGGAGCAGAGTAGCTGAGGAGGGAAGGAGGGAGGGAGGGAGAGAGCGATCAAGGGGAGAATGGGAAAGGTAAACAAGAAAAATGACACAGCAGGGGGAGGGCAAATAATGAGTGAGGGAAGGAGGGAGGGGAGGCAGAGAGGATAGGGGGATCATTAGGGAGGAGAGGAGAGAAGCAAAAGTCGAATTGGTGAGGAAAGAGACAGTAAAGTAGAAGTGTGTGTGTGTAAAGATTTGCATTTGGAAATTATCCATTTAGAATAAATCAGAGTTGATACCGTACCATAGAAAAATACTGTTTGTTATAATTGTACACAACACATAAATCTCTCCCACATGCATATTATGAGCTTTCATACATTTTTTAAGCCAAAAAGTGACCTCTAATTGGGCTTTAAAGGAATTACATATAACCTTCTTTTATATCTTTTTATTGAGGGTCTTAATATTAACAGTTACAACATATACTGTACATCCAATCAGAAATACTTGCAATGCCACATTTTTTCTCTTAGCCAGCTCAAAAGAGATAAGTCTGGTAATATATTTTTCTTATTGTCAACAAATTACATGAAATGATCAAAACCATCAATGATTTGATCTAACAAACAAGTATTATCTGTGTAGGCCTGATATAGTTTAATCCTCTCTGCCATAGGCTGCTATTGTTGTCTAAAAACTTAAAACAGTCAGTGAGCCACACTGTTGCACTGGATGACATGTTCCTTCATTAACTTGGGCACCATGGGCGTCGCCTGGCCTGGGCATTCAGGGCTGTAGCCCCAAAGATTCTTTAGCCCTGAAATATTCTCCATTTTGAGCTGACAGGTCTCTGTCAATTCTTCAGTTGATGGGGTTACTATACCAAATACTAGCTCACACAGTCAGTTAGTGTGAGGAAAAAATGGATATACAAAGATTTTTTACCAGTTAAGGGGTTGAAGCTGAAGCAGTGGCACAAACATCCTCTCATGCTGAGCCAGGAAAACAAGGTGCCTAAATGTCTGTATGAGTTCCAAGTTACATGAACATGATATGAGCAGAACAAGAGTTATATACAGCTAACGTACTTTGCATTACACCATAGCCAGCTAAACCGTTAGCAATGATAGCTTAGTTGTGCCTCCCCTTGGCTAGCGACACCAAATTAGCCTAGTCTCGTGTTAGATAGCTAAAACGTTTTAAATTTTATTGGTCTGGTCCTACAAACAGCGATAACACCCAAAGTTTTATGACCAATCCAACTTTTTTTCTGATCATGTCATACATTGACAGCTAAGTTACCACAGCTTCCATAAAACAAAACTTTAGGCTACAAGCTGAGCTGATAACAGTTTAAAAAGTTGTCTCACTCACGAGAGACGTCAGATTAGACCAGGAAATAAACACAGAATCTAAATGATTTAGATGTGTCGCACACACATTACTGTAGGTCAGTGTCAGTGATAGTGGTCATGTGGTTCAAGGTATCAGTTAGGTCCATCAGCAATGATTTTGCAGCCAAATTATGAAAGTTTAGTCAGTCACTTTGAGTAGTTAGCCGTTTTCATCTCTTTCAGGAAGCTGCCATTAATGGGTATTAATGGGTTTTGAGGATTTTACACCATGTAGCCCTCTGTGATAATGGTAGTAGGTATCTGATATGTTGCTCATTTTGGTTTGAGGCATTCGAGTGGCTGGAATATTAATGTGCAGATTATATGGTAAACCAAATCCAAACCCTTCCTTCCTTCTCCAATTTTCACATTTTTAAGCAATGTGTAGCCCTTACATGCAAGAAAAAAAATGCATGGAAAGAGTCTATTTAGACGTACATTTTAAAAAGTTTTTTGATGGAGAAGAATCTGGGCTCAGCTCCCGATGGTTAACATTCCAGCCAAAGCCCCTGATGGGCACCATAGTTTATTTCATTTATTTTATATGTATGTCGTAAACACTTGCTAGTGCAGCAAATGAGTTTTTATCCAGCGCTGAAAAGTCCCCAACAAATACACTATATACTCCTGTTTGAGTAATGTTTGCCAAAAACCACAGTGTCCAGCTCAGTCCAAAGTCTGGACTGGCTGAGTACCACAAACAGGGAGTTTTGGTCTTTTCATAGGATTTGTTGACAATAACAAAAATATTCAATATCACCAACCTTATCCTTAACAAAACACACACAAAAACACAGCACGAGCAGGTACGTCAGGTAGCATTTTAACTATTTAACAAAATTTTTTTCATATCCAGGTGGTGCCATCATTTTGCATTTGTGTGGGTGGTTTGGCTTACTTTAATGTGAAACTGCAGGCTCTTGCGTTCACAACTATGTGCAATTTTTCATTTCACTCACATGATGGACATGTTTTCTTAAAAACTATTTTTCCCATGGGAACAGCCCCGCCTTTTCAAGTGAGTTTGCAATCTCCCTCCATGCTGTAAAGGGGTGAATACGTACAATCTCCCTGCTGATCGTCATATGTATTTATATCAATTATCAAAAATCATGATGTCAAAAGTGCGCCTTAAACTGAACTGTCAAGCTGTGCTAAAGTTGAAAAAGAAAAGAAAATTAATCGGGGGGGGGGAAATATGCATAAACCCACAGGGTCATTGGAACAATCTCACCCAAAGACTGATGAGCATTCACATCATTACCCACAATTCTCCATCACTCATTTAAATAGCTCTGAAGGGAGGGAGAGAAAGAGAGCTCTTAGGGAGAATGAGAGACAAGAAAGAGCGAAAAAGGTAAACATGATTGAGTCTGAGCCACAAGGAGCAGGAAGGAGCAAAACAGTAGCAGAATTACAGTAAATTTTGTCCTTCACTAGTTTCAAAAACCCCTGTCAACCTGCCAATCTGTCTCTGTTTGTCTATAACTGTTCTACATTGGGATGTCCTTCATAACTTCAGTCAGGGCCTGTTTCAATGTGTTTGAACATTAGTATGTGGGTGACTTTGTGTGCTGTATGCATGCATCCCTGTAGTTATGCAATTATGTGTTGTTTGTATTCTATAGGCTTTGCCTGCGTGTGTGTGTACGCCTGTGTGTGTCCTGTATTCTGTGAGTACCTCAGTCTCTAGAGATAGCAGATCCGAAATCTTCCTCTCTTCCCTCTCTGTTACCATGACAACAGCTACTGCTCTCAACAGGTCGATGGGGCCTGTCTGAGCTCTACACATACACATGCAAGCAAACACGCACTCACATAAACACTCTTGGAGAACACACACATACTTACACACAAATGATAAAAGACTGAAACACACACGCGCGCACACACACACACACACAGCACTTTCACATGCTATGTAATTATAGCATTTAAGGATTACCTGCACATTGCAAGGTCAGTGTGAGAGACTACGAGAGAGCGGGTGCAAGCGTACGTCTAAGTAGCATGTTCTCTAGATGAAATCACACTAAGTGGCAGTTTTGAAGAGGTGTCATTGAGTGCATTTACTGTACGCACGCGCACACACACACGTTCACACGCAGTTTCCTTACTAACGACTTATATATTGCATCAGGTCACATGAGGGGTTACACTATTTCTATGCATTTTAAACTCAATCAGGAAAACAGATATATTTTCTGAATATAACACAGCAGAGTGTTGAGCTAGCTCTTCCAGATAACAGCACTATGTCCCAGGTCTGTTATTTTGGTTTGTCAAGATTATCTGTGTTATTGTGAGCTGCGTGTGGTGTTTATATGAGCCAACTGCTGAATGCAGAGTATCTTCGGCAATAACAGCGTCCCAGTGTGTATGTGCATGCACTCACAGTGTGACGATTTGTTGTATGCATATACAGTTATCTTGTTAAAATGCTGAATGTATATGTTAAATTCCAAGATGCCTCAGACAGCAGCTCCCTGGTGAATACTGCATCATGTCAGCTGTGAAACCTGCTGAGCTAACTGTTTGCTGGTTAAATTCTTTTTTAATTCTTTATTTATTTATATCCGTCAGAATCAACACCCCCCCCAGTTAGCTTTGGGCAAAATTACTAATAATATTTTTTCTCTCATGCCATTTAAGATGGATCATTTACTATTGTTATGCTGATGAATGTACATTATTAATAGGCTTGGTACATGGTTTGATTCTTTAGTCAGGCCTTCTGTATTTCGTCCAATGTTGTTTTGCTCTCAAAAGCACCGCCGACAGTAGATTTATTATCTTGTTGATGGAAGCAGACCTTAAGGGTTTTTTAAATTATGGGTCAGGAACCCAGAGTGAGTCACAGGCCTGTTTTTCTGTGGAACCCGCATGTCTGGAGTGTGTTTTAATGAGCTCCTGCTACAAGGGTGAGTGATTAACTTTGATGCATTTTGGTCCCAGGCTGAGTGAGCTGAATGATCTCATGGCTGACGATGTTAAAGGGTCAATCCTTAATCCAAACATAAACAAAAAACTAGCCCCACAATAAAAAGATAAATACGTTTTTTTCGTGTTTCTCCGTCTGCAGGGCTATTCCTAAAACAGTAGTTAAGGTTCTTAAATGGATTGCAGTTCTGTCTCTAGTGGGGCCACACGCAGCAAAATTGCTAGTGTGATTACAGGTAGTATAAGATCATTAAAGTTGTCAAGTTCACTTCTTATTTAAACTGAGACCTGGTTATTTATTTGCCCAGACAGTTTGATCACTCATCTGCCATTCAAATCTTTTAGAAATCATACTGGGTAATTTCAAAATATTCTTGGGGACAGGTAAAAAAAAATCTTAAGTAAGGACTCTCTGTCTGTCTGTCTGTAAGTATGTGTGTCTTTAGCATATCTCGAGAACCGTTCATCCGATCTACTTCACCCTTGGTGGCTGTATTGCTGAGGACCCAAGGAAGTGCAGTGTCAAATTTGGTTCAATTTGGACACGCGGCACATTCAATATTAATAAACTTTGAATAAACAAGTGATCAGCCAGCTGCTGCAGCACAGTGGGGCTTCAGGGCTCTGCGACTGCATGTCATGAGCACAGCCGGAGATCAGAGCTGTACAGCGAGTCAGAGAATGCTCGGACATATGACACGTTTAATATTAATAAACTTTGAATAAACAAATGAACAGTGAGCTGCTCAGCTGGAGTGGAGCATTTCTCTGAATCTGGAAATGAATTTGGATTAGTGTGAGTGGAGATTCTTACTTAGGATAAAATTTGATGATTTGGAAATAACATAGGGCCTAACTGGAAATGGCTAAATGATGTGCGTGATACTCAAATAACGAAGAAACTACTGAAAATATTGAGTGTGAGTCTTCATTAAACCCTCAAGTCCTGTATGAGTTGCTTTCACCAAAAAAATATTTATGTTTCTGTTTTTTTTGTACACCATAATAATAAAACTATAAGCATGAGCACAGCTGGTGATCAGAGCTGTACAGCGAGCAAGCACATGGCATGCTCTTAAAAGAGAAAAGTAGACAGCGAAAACACAGCTTTTAATCAAGAATGGAGAGACTCTTAGGCTACTTCCCAAGGGCTGTTCAAAACCAGTATGTCTCATATAAGCACAAATCTTTTGAGCAAACACACCCGCTCAAGTGATCCCAACTGAAGCCAGAGAAAATAAACGATCCAAGAGCCCAATATGATCGATCCAAAAAGATTCACTATTACAGTACTTAACATCTTTGTATAATAGAATGTTACAGATGTGGTTTTCCTCTTATGTTGAGGTCATAAAATAGTTAAATCACTCAACAAATATATTTGTTGTATTACTGACTCAGTTTCTTAGTGTCTACTTATAAATGTAATGGCAATGACTATCTGAAGCCATGACTCAGGAGTTCCTGAGAAGTTCATGTTTGTGTACTTCAGCTGCCATATAAGGCTTCCTGAAGTAAATTTCAAATGCAAAAATAGGATCAAATTGTTACAGCAAAATAATGATTCTTATTGTGCAATTGAAAATAACAATGTTGGCGATGTACACTTAGAGGTATTTTACCTTAGCATAGCATTTACCTTACCTTTCAAACAGCCATTGGTTCCAATTCATTTTACTGCATTGTGAAATTCTACAGTCGAAATTCACTGTGAACATCTTGTGATTTATTTTTGTCAGTTTCATTATAGATGTGGGTTAATGCAGTTGAAAATATGGATAGATTTTTTTGCATTCCTCCCTACTTTTCAAAATTTGGTCCCTTTCTCAGCTACTTGTTGCTGCTAACTCTTGGTCTGGGTAGGGGTGTGGGCTGTCATGTGTCTCCTCTGATATACCAGTGGTGTTTACTGCTGCTTTTTTTGTACACGCACACTACCCCTCTGCACATGCTCCCCAGCCATCCAGTAGCAGTCATGATAGTAGTGCAGCAACACAGACATAATCCCTCACTGGCTTCCCCCTCGCAAAACCTTGCTCAATTTAATGTCCAGCAAAGCCAAAGATTCAAAGCAGAAAGTGATTGAACCTTGGTCTAAAAACCTGCATTCGTGGTATGATGCAATCACACGGTGAACACGAATGTCGGTTTGAAATCTGTATTTTTAAGCAGGAAGCTACAGTACCGTACCTTATGGTTTGTCCTCTGGATTCAGTGTTCTGACATTGCAGCTCATCAATGCAGTGCTGTTTATATTATACTACAAGATCTGGAGTCTAGACAGTTTTGACATGCAGCCAAGAGGGAAGGAATTGTAGGAAGGAAGGAAGGAAGGAAGAAAGGAAGGAAGGAATTAAAGAAGAGAGCAGAGGGAGAGCAAAGAGAGGTGGAGGGAGGTGACAGCAGTGGCAGTTAGTAATTGTGTTGATGAAAACCAGACCTCCTCTATCTCTCCTTCACATTCTCTCCTTCCCTCACTCACTCTCTCTCCACTATCAGTTCTCTCTCTCACTTTGCATCTCTCTTTATCTCTCTAACTCTCTCTCTCTCTCTCTCCGAGGCCAAAAATAATGAGGTCACTCCCCTCTCAAGGACCGTTCCAAATAAAAACCCACTGTGTCTCTCCTCTCTCTCATTCCATCTCGCTCTCACTCTTTTCTCCGTCCACATCCTGTCTTCCACGCGACAGGCCTGCTCCTCACTGCACCCATATTAGGGCATGCACTGTCTCTCTACCCCCCCACCCCCCCATGCGCACAGAAAGAGGCTCCTAAGTGACCCAATATGTCTTATTGTTAACGAAAGGGCAAACTTAACAGCTTTGATCTCTCTCATTGTGTACACTGGTTGTGCACTCTGCTGCGTGTGTATATATATCTCTGCTTATGTAAGGGTGTATTAGCTTGTTTAAAAATACCTCTTTGTAAAGATAACATGCCTGATATGAAGACTCTTTATGTTAGGAAAATCAGAGGTCAGTCTGTATTATTGTGTCCTTTATTCTAAAGATTTTCACTGCCCAGTGAAAACTCTACTTTAACCTTGATATTTCAAAAAAGACACTGAATCAGGAAGGGACCTGAGGATAATTAGACTCATTCAAAAAGGTGGTCGACCCCAATAGACCCAAATCGAGAGAGAACACTGGCCAAGAGCATGATGTGCTGTCCAATAACGATAAATAAAAGTAGCTGTTAGAAAACTGTCTTATTTTCTTCTGTAACAATTGATTATAAGGCATCACATGAGCTGATATTGAGTCTGCTGGGTCCCACACAGATATTAGTTAGACATATTGACACACAGACCTGAGACCCACAGCAATAGAGTCCTGTGACGGGTCTCGGTTACTAGGAACCTATAAATCACTAGGAAGTTGACATGTCTATACACCTCTGTTTTGTTTTGTGTACTCTTCTCTGTTCTGCTGTGTATCTTCCTTAACCCTCCTTTCAGACCATTTGAGATCATCATCCTGATGACCATTTTCGCTAACTGTGTGGCCTTAGCCGTCTACATCCCCTTCCCTGAGGATGACTCGAATGCCACCAACTCCAATCTGGTGAGTAGTGTACATATTTAAACTGCTTTCCATTTGAATACTGATTTGAGAAGCTGGTTGATTGTTTTTTTTTTCTATTCTTGGTGGGATGTGTGTTTAGAGCACTTGAGTTTACTTTGGAGATAAGCCATCTTGACTCGCATGTTCTTAGTTCAGTGGTTGATTTATGAAATATTTCATCAGCAGATTTTGCTGTTAATTAGCATTACTGAGCAGCATGTCATTTGCACATTTCCAGCTAATTTCACTGTGTGTGTGTGATTGCTGCCATGTATCTAAGTGGAGTGGGGGATGCTGTACGATGCTGTGACTGCTTGATGGAGGTGAAAGACGGGGAGGATCAAGTGAAAAGAGTGAAAGACAAAGAGAGTGGATGGCATGAAGATTAAAAATTAAGAAATTAAAAGGGGCCTAAGAAAGCAAATGATGTTATTTGAATGATACCTGCTTTGAGCATCATTTGCTCCATCATTGTTTGGATAAACAGAGTCGCTGATTATGATGCTCCACTTAGAGGCCTGCAGAAAATGGAGGGTTTGAGTTATTTTGACTTAGGACTCTTGAGTTGTATCAAATAGAGCCATGTGAGTTGATTTGATCAAAGGCAAAGAATCATTTTCCCGTGGCAACAGAAAAATTTTGGCTAAGGAGAAAATAGTTGTTTTGATTGAGGAATTGCGAGCTCTTTTGGGTGGACTGACTTGAATTGTTTTGATTGAAGATTGATTTTGTGGTTGCCAAAAAGTCATTTACTCTAATGTACCAAATGTAATATACAGTAATTTAATATATTTCAAAGTACAATAAATATATCCTACAAAACAAAGACATTTTTTGAGCAACAGATGTTTTGAAGGAGCAGTCCATTTTTCTGACTCATCATTGCCAAACCTCTTATCTAATTACCTAAACCTGGCTGCTTACCAAGGTGTGATAGTGTGTGTAAAGTAATACAATTGCGTATCTGTGTGTTTGTGTGTGTGTGTCTGTGTGTGTGTACGATCTATGCCAGCGTGTGAGTGTGAGGAGGACACTAATCCCTCTGAGACCATGTAACATCTGTCACTCTGTCTTTCTTTCCTTCTCTCTAAGAATGATATTGTCACACTTACTAATACTTGTGAGTGTAAAGTGCAGTATGCTCACATAAGCTTGCTCACATGTCAACATTTAAAGGATCCATTGTTAGAAACTTTTGAAAGGTAAAGGATCACATGATCAAGCAAAAGGAGAATCAAAGACATGTTTTTTTCTTATTTGACCATGTCTGCCATAAAGTTACTTTGGGGTTTTATATCTGATTGGAGAAATTACATTTCATTCAATATGTTTTTACTCTCAACGTACCCTTTAATTTCTGCTTAAATGATAGTGTCAGAGTGTACAGTATATCAGTGAGTCAGTGGAAGAGTAAATAGGACTGAAGGAGGACAGCTGTTTTTATCTTCTCAATCTGTGTCCATCACCCACTCTCTCTGCCTCTCTTAAGCTCTCTGAATACTGTAGGAGGGCATACATACATTAATGTGTTACTGCGATTACAATCCTTTTTGCTGTAACAGAGCCAATCTAAGGTTTTACAGATTGGGTGTCAGTGATCACATTACACTTAATGATTAAAAATCCAGGCCATTCTTTAACCTTATTAAGCGCTTCATTGGTTTCATATCTTTGAAAAGATTCCACTTGTATTATTCAGCCCTCCGATCATGCCAGAAATATTGAAATTATAAGCTAATAAATGAACCCGAAAATAAATGGTAAATACTATAGTATGTGACTCAGAGAGTCTGAATTTAAAATGCACCTTCAGGTAATGAATATTTTGTGAAAATAATTACTTTTCTCATGGAATATAAGTAAGATAATTCAATGCAATTTTGAAAAACAATGCTTAGTTTTTAAGTTATTTATTTTTTTCATCACTTTTGATTAGCTTTCAGTAACAACCTGAAAACAGACAGGGTAGTCTAGACTAGATAATAGTAACAAGTCTGTCTCTCAGTGTCTGTCAACACTCTGGGGAGAATTTTAATGCTGCTCGTTTTGTCATTTTGAAATTGTATATGTGTATAGCATGAGGCAATGGCTTGCAGACATGTACACACTTGCATCGAGAGTTTGGCCTCATAAGTGAACCTATTTTCAGGTCTGCTATTCTTGTGTTATTTTGGACCCTACAGTTAATGAAAGATAGAACACGCACACACACACACACACACACACAACCAAACCTACTCACCACCACCACAGCTGTGGTCAATTAGTTTTATAACCTTGTGACAGACAGGAAGCAGTGTGCAGATGGATCAGGGGCTTAAGTATATGGTTTAACTTGTATCTGACTGTGTGTGTGTGTTTGTTTTTGTTTGTACATTTTTGTGTACGTGTGTGGTATTAACAAGTATACAAGTTAAAACAAACAGTCTTTTGTAAGGGTAGCAGGGGAAATGTAGCACAACTGTCAGGCTGATTAACAGGCTATTTGTACTGTGTGTGTGGCATCAGCTGGTTTAGGTCAGTTGTTGTCAAGTGTTTGATCTAATGTTTTACACTCACATTTAATCATTAAGTGCAAAACAACAAAAAAAAAAAACATTTTCCAGTGGTTTTAAATATACCTCATTCCTACTTTGTAGCAGCTGTCTCAAGTGGATTACGCTCCACCAAAAATCCAGTTACAACTCAAAATACTTTGCCAGCTGTCTACTTATATGTAGACAGCTCTGGTGTCTCTCAGCTCAATGTAAATATTTAAGTATGTTTTTGATTTACATACAGTACTTCGCATTCATTTGAATGAGAAAGTGTGTCCAAACTTTGGACTAGTACTGTACCCATATGTATTTCCATTAAAGGAGTCAAAATGAAAACTCATTTTGACAATTGGCCTCATTCAGTTATTTCATTGTATTTGCAGGACAGAAATTAAACAAGACTGCTACAGGCCATATTACTTCCCATTTGCTGATTTGCCACAGTCTCAGTTGTGCTTCTTACTGTAAACGCATTCTCATTACATTCACATTTTAGTCACTGATGGTTTTATCCAGAGCAGATTACACTGACTGTTTTGACACTAACAATCATGGACATTTGCTGAGAGTGAACCTGCGACCTTACTCTTACTGTTTAACCAGCAGGAAACCCTGCCAATAATGTGACCACAACCCTTACACTATTATAAGAGATTTTAAGTAATTCATTACAGTGTCACCTTTGCCTTTCAGTGCTTAAAAACAGAAACAGTGAGGTAACCCGCTCATTAAATATAATGTGAGCTTGAACCTCTGGAGACTTTTGAACTTGTTTTTATTCAGCTTATCCTTAACTCCCTGTTATACTTCACATTGTTTTGTCATTCTCCTCCTTGTTTAGTATTTGTTTTCTTTTTGTCCTTTTGCGTGATACGTTTCCCCTTGTGGTTTGGTTTGCTCGCCCACAAAGTTCTTGTTTCTTCCCTTTTCCCAGTTTTTATCATTTGCAAATAAACAGACAAAGTTGTATATTTTCATTAAAAAAAATACTCAAAACAGCTGCATCAGGACTGTGATGATGCTCTATTTATTTACCCCTGATCCTATGTGTGATCAAGCCAGAGTTTTAGAATCAATATGGCAACCTCTCGTTAGATTTGCACAAGTCTTTCTTATGTAATACCAGAGATCTGTTGTATTGCTTCTAGTACATGGCAGACTATTTCTGTCTGCATCCCATAATGTGCCGCTCTGTCTCCTTGACGACATGCCCAATAATAGCAGCGGGAGAGGTTGTCATGGATATGGTAACCGTAGTGATGCTCCTCATCTGTCCTTGGTTACAGAGGAAAGATGGGTAGGAACCAAAGTGTGAGAAAGTCTCTTCTCTCAGGGAGGAAATATATGCAACACTTTAGGTAGTTCAGCACAGAAACGACATTTTTTGCTAAAAAAAAAAAAGTAAAATAAGATGAATTTTCATGCAGTACAATATAAAGTATGAAAAACTTGTGTTCACTCCCTTCTGGCAGCTTTAACACCATCTTTTTCTACTCTGCTCTATTTCTCTGTTTCCTTCTCTCCTTTTTTCCTTCTCAGTCATTTTCTTCCTCATGCTCTCCCTTCATTCCTCCCTCTAATCAGATCAATATGGATACTTTCAGATTGACAGAATAACGTTGTCATAACCAGGCAATTAGCTAATCAATACACCTGATTAGACACTGATTGATTGAGAGACACACTTTTGACACCAAACCCCCAAAGCAATAATGAAGCTTAATAGGATTCATAGTGATTGAAGTCTGAGATAATGTTGGTGTGATATTGTGTGTGTGTGTGTGTGTGTGTGTGTGTGTGCACATTCAGGTCTGTTTGATTTTCTATATAGTGTGTATACATTTGAATAGTATCAGCCATGTTTGTGCATCATTCATGAATGCGTGAGGTCATGGTTATTCACAGTCGTTCATTTGTGTGCAACAAGGTGTGTGTATCAGCGGTAGGTGACAGGCAGTTCAGTGTTAGATGAATTAGCTTCTGGCTCTGCAGTAGGCATGTGCAGTGAACACCTTTCAGTCAATTAATCACCCTTTAGAAGGTAATGGACCCCATCACAACACACGCATAGCTCCACCTCTCAACGTCTTATCTTTATGTATCTTTCTTGTTACACAAACAACACTGGTAATTTGCTGAAATACTTAAAATGACATATGTTTGCGTTTTCCTGACAAGAGACCTCTTGTGGCTGTGTGAAAATTACCTTTTTATGTCCTTTTTTCAGTAGCAAAGGCACAGATATTGGTAAACCACCACAAAACCTACAAGTGAGGAGGCGACTGCCATTAGCATTTTGCCTCCTACCAACAGGCCACACAGGTTTATTTTAACCATGTAGTTAATGTTTATCCAGACCTTAAACAAAGCTCATATGATCAACTTCCAACAGCCATACAGGTAATTTTGGAAGATGCGTTTTAAGACATAGAATAAAATACTTGAAATAATCATTTTTGTGTGTTATGCTTTTTTCCACTTTGATTACCTTGTTGGAAATTATTAAAAAATACTAAAATCTACTCCTTCTCCCTTGATGAAAAGTCCAGAATCTGTGGCTATGTTCACATTACAGGCCTTAATGCTCAATTCAAGATTTTTTGTGTTGATGGTTCACATTCCCGTTTGTAAGTGACATGTATCTGACTCTGGTGTGAACACCGTTGAGGCCCTTAATTGCCATGCATTTGCAGATTTAACTGCAATGTGAACCACATGCACAAGAATAACGTTCAAAAAAAGGCTTGGTTATGATAAGTTTAATTTGAATAGAAGCTTCTCCATAAATGTCCAACTAATTTAAAACTTCCACGTCTCTGCATTGACCCCCGTCACTGTTGTTGCTCTCCTCCATGTTTTTTTTTTACCGTGCTGTGAGGTGCCGACACTGAACGATGAG
This sequence comes from Scomberomorus guttatus, assembly GCA_038419695.1. Classification (NCBI taxonomy): domain Eukaryota; kingdom Metazoa; phylum Chordata; class Actinopteri; order Scombriformes; family Scombridae; genus Scomberomorus; species Scomberomorus guttatus. Next base: position 10,651,438 of record CM076466.1, on the reverse strand, counting down.
GACAGGCGAGAGAAGTGAGACGTTAAAAGAAAAAAACACACATAAATTCCAGTTGCATGGCCGGAGATCGGATGTGAATCAGCTCTAGGACCACATATGCAAGTGGCCCAGATCTGATATGAAGAAATCTGATTTGGTTTGTTCACAATTCTATGAAAAAATCTGATCAGAGTCACTTGGAGGCAAAAATATTGGATTCGGGCCACTTCAGCATGTAATGTGAATGTTGCCTAAGAATATGCAAATATTGTCCATTTCAGAAGTTTAACTGCTGGACACAAGATGTCTCCTACTGTCTCCCTGTATATCCACATTTCACGGCACACCTGAGTTGTTGCATATCGTCCCACGATTAGCTTCAAAGCTAGTTGAGACGTCACAAATTCATGATCACACGTTAATGTCTTAAACTCAGATTTACTGTAAGGTGAGCACAGAGAAACCTTCATCAGATAAACTTGAAAACAGCCTTCTGTGTCAAACTCTACACATACATTACTCTCCACAGTAAAGGTCAAACATCTAAGTGAGCTAACAATAAGCACATTTTTGGGTGGAGGGGGGCTTGAAGACAAATCTGTTTGTTCGCCTGTGCTTCTGGTTGTCTTTTCTTTATCCACATTATTTTACCTCAGAACTGGCCACTTTGTTTTGCTTTTGATCCGATTTGTCGAATTTCATCAAAAAACACATTAAAAACCTAAAGTTCACTGCCTAATATTGATTCCATTACCCATATATTGCCCCAAACATTCCCTGGAGTCTGTCTGTTCTTGTGTCTCTCTCGTCCTCTCCACATCCTTTCTGCTTTAGAGGATCAAGTTAACATGCCGTTCCTTTGGTGCTGGTTGCTAGGAGTGTCTATTTATAGATGGAGAGCATCTATCTGTACGTTCACTTATCTAAACAATGTTGGTCTGTTTTTCTTGTGGTGATGTTGGTGCGTGACAGCGTGTGCTTCTGAATAGACACGGTGGAATGTAGCGATTCACCGTTCATCTGGAGAAGGATGTGTACGTGTGTATGTGGGTGTCTCAATAGTTACAGTGGAATTTGATGCAACAGTGTGAATGTGCACATGTACTGTATATTAACAGACAGAGATTAATATGATTCAGTACTAATCCAGAGCTGAAACTATTAGTCAACTGAAAGAAAATAAATCGGGCACTGTTTTGAGAATCAATTAATCGTTTAGGTCATTTTTTCAAGGAAAAATACCATCTATTCACCGGCTCTAGCTTCACAAATATGAGAATTTTTCTCCTTTTTCGATTTTTATATCGTTGTAAACTGAATATCTTTACACTGTTGGTCAGACAAATCAAGCAAAAAGATGTCACATTGTGCTGACAGGTGTTTTCCATTAGACTAAATGATTAATTGATTAATAATCATCATATCAATAATGAAAGTAGCCATTAGTTGCAGCCTTAATCTTATTAGGTCCTGTACACGTCAGTAGGCTGTCCCACACAGATGGGAAACTTAAAATCTCTTACAAGCTTTCTGACGTACATCAAGTTCCAACCTTGCTATAGCCTGGGGAGTCATTATTTGGAAATTACTGTATAAATGCTGTTCTGTTCCCCTTTTCAGCTCCCAGAGGGAAAAAGAAATACCCCAGTTAGAGACATTGGTGCTTTTCAACTTAAAAGTTACTACTTCAGACTACAGTTTGATTTGTGCACCGTTGGTTCCATATTTTAGAGCCATTTTGTAATGATTCCTAACTGCTGCAGGGCTCCAGTGTAACTGAAAATGAACCCTAAACATGGGAAAAAACTATAAAAATCTACATGGCAAGTTGAATAGTTTCTCTGCTGAGCCAGATTAATTTCTATAAGTTCCTGTTATTCTTCATCATTTTGTCATTAGCAACGTTTCCTAAAATGGGAATTAGGAATTTAATTGAATAAATAATCTTTGAATTGATTAGTACTGGGCAGATATTGTTCGTTTGTGTTGGCCATATTTAGGCTTTTATCTACTGGTGAAAACATAGAAATGGACTTGACAATATTCTGATACATGAGCTAATGGCCAGGCAGCCGATGGAAGAGATAATGGATTGTGGTTGGTATTTTAGAGCAGTGGTTCTCAAACTTTTTCACGTCAAGGACCCCTAAATTGACACAAATTAGACCACAGACTTCCATTTGATAAGATTTTTGCTTTTAGATGTTTTATTACAAGGCAAGTTTATTTATATAGCACATTTCAGCAGCAAGGCCTCACATAAAACATTAAAAGCATCGTGACAAAGTGCAAAAGAAACACACTATAAAAGGACATTTAAATCCAATTAAAAACAGTCATTAAAGAGCTAAGAGAATAAAAAACAAAAAAAACAAGCTAAAATAGAATAAGACAGGTATAAAATACAAGAATAAAAGTTACAGTGCAGTGTAAGAAATGAATAATTATTTGATTTAATAAAAGGCAGTGGCAAACAGAAAAGTCTTCAGCATTGATTTAAAAGAACTGCAGCAGACCTGCAGTTTTCTGGGAGTTTGTTCCAGATACAGACAAATGTATCAAATTAAAGGAAAAACCAACATAAAGTGTCTGAGTAAGGTGTTGGGCCACCACGTGCTGGCAGAACAGCTTCAATGTGCCTTGGCATTGATTCTACAAGTGTCTGGAAGTCTCTACTGGAGAGATGAACACCATGCTTCCAAAAGATATTCACTCATTTGGTGTTTTGATGATGGTGGTGAAGTGGTGGAGAGCGCTGTCCAACACGTCGGTCCAAAATCTCCCATAGGTGTTCAATTGGGTTGAGATGTGGTGACTGCGAAGGCCATAGCATATGATTCACATCATTTTCATACTCATCAAACCATTCAGTGACCCCTCGTGCCCTACAGATGGGGGTATTGTCATCCTGGAAGAGACCACTCCCATCTCCCATCAGGATAGAAATGTTTCATCATAGGATAAAGATGATCATTTAGAACAACTTTGTTCTAAACAACTTTGATTTGCAGTGACCCTTCCCTCTAAGGGAACAAGTGGACCCACACTATGCCAGCAAAATGCCCCCCACAGCACAACAGAGCCACCAGATCCCCTCAATGTAGGGGTCAAACATTCAGACCTGTATCGGTTTTTCCTTTAATTTGTCACCTGTCTGTAAGTCATTTAATCCTCGATATGTTCTTAAGGTGATAGTAGGCTGACTTTGTAATTGTCTTAATGTGGCTGTTGAAATTCAGGCCTGAGTCCATGACTACACCAATATTTCTGGCTTGGTTTGTGGTTTTTGTGACTTTGAATTGTTCTTCCGTGGCTCCAAAAACGATTACTTCAGTTATGTCTTTGTTGAATTGAAGAATATTCTGGCACATCCAATTGTTGATTTGTTCAATGCAGTTACTAAGTGCTTGTATTGGACCATAGTCCCCTGGTAATATGGTTATGTAAATGTATGTGTCATCTGCATAATCATGGTAACATATTTTGTTGTTTTTCAAATCAATTTAGTACTGTGCCAGAAAGTCCCACCCAGTATTCCAGTCAGTCTAGTAATATGTTGTGGTCGACTGTCTCGAATGCAGTTCCAGAAATACTAAAACTGAAATGACAGAAAGTGTATGAAACCCATGACCAAAATAGTCATATATTTTGTCATTGTGTTACTTATGGATGGAATTATAGTGAAAATAAATTACTCCCCTTTTTGCTGGGGACCCTCTGGACCCCATTTTGAGAATCACTGTTTTAGAGGAAAAAATCATTGTACAATAAAGTTGTACTATTGTATTTGCTGAAGTGATCATGTCAGCCTGTATTGTGATGTATTTGTACTAGTATCACATTTTGTAGTTTTCTTTCACCCCTTTTCACTCAACACACTATTAGCCTAAAAAATACTACCCTTTCTGTCTCACTATTTGGAAGTACTTCATTGGTATGGCTGTTAACCAGAAACAATGTGGCTAAAGGGTAACATTCTGTCAACTGCTTTGGAGATGTCATTGTTGAATTTTTTTTTATTGAAAATACATAATAAGCAAGAATTTGTGTATTTACCTTCTCTTCCTCTCGCTGAGTCTTTCTCTTCGCTCTTCTCCTCCACCTCTAATAAAAGATAAGACTAAATGATGGCAGCTGTGGCACCACATTCATTACAACACCATTTCCTCTTCCCTCTCTCCTTTGCTTTTTAATAGTCCCATTCTGGTGATAAAGAAAGGGCGATTTCCACACAAACCCCCTGACCTCTCCCTCTTTCTGTCTCTCCTTTTCACACCCCTCTTCTCCACATTTGTTCCTTAAAAAAATCTATTTCTTCTTCGTTTAAGTGAGGAAAACAAACATGTATGTACCTATAATTTGTGAATGCCTTTGCATGTGTGTGTGTGTGTCTGCCAGTATTTATAAAATCAATATTTTTAGGGTTTTGTGAGAACACTGTCCCAGGCATGTATCCCATGATGCCATGACGGCTCTCTGGAAATCGTCCCATCTTACGCCCCCTGTTTACTCCAAACCAGAATACCAGACCACAGTGATTTCTGAGCTATGTTTGTATATTTGTATGTGTGTGTATTTGTGTGCATTCATGTGTGGGAGGAAATACTGTATATAGGTTCGGTGGATGTACTATATGTGCATGTGGATTTGTGTGATGCCGCATTGGTATTTGGCACTGGAGTAATTTGGAAAGCAATTCATGTTAAATCAGGTCAAATGAGCCTGAAACTAAAATAAAGTTTTCCTAATGCTGAGGAAAGAATTATTAAAATTATGTAACTGTCTGCAAGAGGCTAGCAATGCAGAGGTGATTTTTTTTTTTTTTTTAAACATTTGCATGAAGCTCCAGATGTGCCACTGGTAAAGGAGAGAGAGACAAGAGAGGCAGTGAGGGAGAGAAAGAAGAGAAAGAGATAGAACAGGATATTTTTACTGAGCTAAAAGTGTCCACCTCTGCCTCACATCGACCCACATTACAGCTCCCACAGAGCACACAGACAGAAAGAGGGAGTAATGTCTCTGTCCGTCACTGAAACTCAAAGTTCTCAGTACAGCCTTACCACAGGGAGCGATGTCAGTCTTAATGTCCCCATTTCATTTAGAAACATTCTTGTCAAAGTTTGCTATTATGGCAAATACAGTTGACTTAAGCTTAATGGCTTTGTTCAAGGCAGCCTTTTTTTCCCAGCCAGTAAGCTATCTCATATTGGGCAGAGCTAAAAAAACAAAACCTCAGGAGGGAACAGAGTGAACAGAGACAGGCAGAGACTGTGCATACGGAAGCAGGCAGATGACTAAAATACATGTTCAAATGTCAAATTATCAAAGGTATACTGATGAGGTGAAGCAGTAGTCCGTGAATCAGCATAAAATCAAATATTGTACGGGTGAACACTGAGGTGGCGGTACAAGATTCGAGTGCAGAGGTCAGTGTTAAGTTTCAAATTTAATCTCTATTTTAAATTTAGTAAACCCGCATGGAGGAAAGTGCATTTAGCCTCAGCACTCACTTTTAGTCAAGGACAATGGCAGGAATAAAAGACCATCGCTGACAAGACAGGCAGCCGGTACGTGCCTTTGCTCTGTACTTTAGATTGCATGCTCCCATGCTATGATGTGCTGGATTGCTGTAGGGCACAAAAGAGGTAATAGGTGTAGCTGTACCTCCATTTTCACCCTTCTTTTAGCACACAGCTGCAGCTCTTACAGCTCTTACAGAAGACTAAACTTTAGTTTAGTTAAGCAGAAGCAAAACCTTAAACAATATCTATTACATTAAATGCTTTAATCTATATAGTGTGTCTATACTAAAAGTACTCTTTGCATACAACATGGTTAGAGGTCAACCTACTGACTTTATACTGTAAAATTGGGAGATTTACAGTATATGTAGGATCACTGGCATCCCCAGGAGACACGCACAACCAAGTGTGCATACAGCAAATGTCAGAGTCATGGCAACAAAGGTAATGGAAGTGCACAGTAGATCTTTGGGCAAATTAGGGGTGGCTAACAGGTGTAATGTGTACTCTGCGTGTGCATGTGTGCGTGTTTATTGTGCGGACTAATATTTGACCAGCCATAAAAGCCTGGAGTGACATCACCAGAGGACTAAAGCAAACTGCACACCCTCAGCTAAAAGCTCCCCCATCAGTCAGTTTATGTGCTGAGCTTAATGCAAAACCTGATCACTTTAGTACTGGAAACTAAAAACCACATAATGGATTGAGGTATGGATGCATTTTTTTTTCCAGTTCCAGGGATCTACTGTATGAATTTGTCTATACTGTGACCTTTGAACTCTTGTCTTCCTCCTGCTTGTGGAAGCCTTCTAGATGCTCTGAGAGTAAAGACAATAAGTGAAAAAATAAATCCCTTCCAGTTCGTTTGCTCGCTGAATTAGTAGGTGATGCTGTGATGCAGTGTGCACTGGTTCTGTTGGGGAGAACTAGCAGTCATGTCGGTGAGGTATTCACTGACATTTAGCCATCTGGTCTGGGATCTGGCAGCCACACACACTCTTCCTCTCTGGCTCTCTATGCCTCTCTGTCACACACATACACACACAAGGTGATTGTTCACACAGACATGTACGCGCCGGGTTGAAACTCTGGCTGTTGATAAGGTGTGTCATTATGATGTAGAGCTCTGTAGTGTGTGTGTGTGTGTGTGTGTGTTTGTGTACCTCCACGCATGCTAGTGTGGTTTGTGTGTTTTGCCTGCATCATCAAAGGGCTGGGTTCCCATAGAAACAGATGTTTCCGTTTTCTTCCTTGGTGGCAACATGTGACAGACTGTTCCTGTGTGTGTGTGTGTGTGTGTGTGTGTGTGTGTGTATGTGTGTGTGTGTGTGTGTGTGTGTGAGAGTGTGAGAGAGTGAGAGAGATACCCTGGACGTATAACATAAGAAAGGGACACATGCTTTTTAATTAAATACAGTAATGAGGTGAATCCAGGTAAAGGCCATTATCCCTTATTGATCTCCCTCATTAAATCTATACCAAGCACAAAAGAGGAGATCTAGATAAAGAGAAGCACATAACGCTTTGACATAATTAAGATGTGAATTGTTTAAGGGGGCTACAGCTCAATATCAGGAAGATATTTCTAATATTTTGTACATTCATCATTTAGGCCCACTTGACATGCAGACAGTGTTTATTTATTCTTGCGATGACTCATCTACAGTGTAATAGTGAATTCACATCAAAAGATGAATATCAGTTAGCTTTTGCTTCTGGGTCTTTATTGTTTACTTTTGAGGGGCTGGTGGGAGGCAGATTGGTCATGATCAATAAAGTGGCCTTGTTCACACAGTAAATTGCTGCTTCCGCTCATATGCGTTCACTAAAATCTGTTCATCAGGGAATCAATGTACATTAAAAAGACTCTGTCATTTTATGACAGGCAGCATAGTTGGAGACATCCATAAAGGAACATATTGATGCTTTTGCAGGTTTCACCCCATTAACTACAAATTGGGTATACTATATATTGATGTCACCCGGTTTCCAGGGCATATGTTCTGGCAGTTTTGATAACCTCCTCTGCGGTGCTTTAAAGGGAGCTCTAAAATCTGAGGGGTCGGCTGCCCAAAAGCATTGCATTCATGAGCTATGAGCCTAGAACACCAAACCTGAAAGATAAACCGGAAGAATACATGGACATCATATAAAGGCCAATGTAAATTTGGTAGTTTATTGGATGGAAACAGTTGCCAATAAGCATTTAACTCTCAGATGTCAAGGAAGTGTTTTCAAAAGAGAAACTGAATAGAAACCAGTGAAATCAATCTAAACACCTGCGGTACTGTATAGAGCTTAAACAATTAGTCAATGAAACAATTAGTCGATTTAAATGGGATCTTTTAGCTGCATCACAAATGCAGATATTACGCTTTTCTTTTTTCTTTTTTGTGTTACTAGTGACTTTACTGAATTGAGAGAGCACGACTTGGAACATGTATAATACATAAGAACATTTTAAGAAACACAAGGGATGAAAAGCTTTTATTGCATTAGGAAAAACTTGCATTGTCTAGTGTACTTATGTTTAATGTTGTTAAGCCAAACTAAAGCTAACATTGCATGACTAACATGGCAGCTAGATGTACAGAGCATTATGTGCTGTCTATCCAGGATGTATCTGTGTCTATTCAGCCATATAGCTCACATACTCTGTGTATTTGTGCCAGCTACAATATCTGGATCATTGACCACACCTATTATCTCTCATTCCCGACTATTCTTTCTCTCCTCTGTCTTTTTCTCTCATCACCTTTTCCTTTCCTGTCCTCCTGCTTTTTAGGACAACTATCAGGTGTGTGTGTGTGTGTGTGTGTGTGTGCGCACACGTGTGTGTGTGTGACAGCGACCTCCCTCCTCTGCACCCCCGCACCCTCCCGCTCCTGGGAGGTGACCCAGTTTCCCATGATCCAATGCGGCTGCTTCTGCTGCGTTGTTGCCGTAGCGATATTGCGAGGTCCTTTAATGCCGACTGTGACTGCGCCATGAATAATGGATAGAGAGAGTGACAGAGTATTACACAGTGGGGGAAAGCAAGGGGGGTGGGAGTGAAGAGAGGGGGAGGCAGAGAGGTAATATAATGGAGGGGAGGATGGAGAGAGTTGGGATATTAGAGGAAGAGAAATGTTGAGAGTAGAGAGCAAGTATTATGGAAACAGAGGGGTAAGGGAAAAGTGAGAGAATAAGGAGAGAAAGAAAGAAGGGAAGGTGACAAAGTTCTGGAGGGAGAGATGGAGGGAAAGAAGAAGAGAGAGTATGGAAAAGTAAGAGTATTGGAGAAAAAGAGGGATAAAGCTAGACAGGAGAAGATGAAAAATTAAAAAACTTGAAAATGTACACAGAAATATTTAAGCCCCCCACCTATGTCCAATATGCAACTTACACAAGTTTGATGTGGAAACCTGAACCATCCAGTGCACATACACTGAGAATGAACTTAAAGTTGCAATACACGACATTGATGACATTCGGCCACTAGATGTCGCACTATAGCACCAACGTCTCAGACCAAAACAAACGTGTGTCGTTTACTCAATAAAGTTGGAAAAAAGCCCATTTCTCGCCTCAAATGCTTTCAGAAACATATTTTAGTGTACTGTTTAGCTGTAATTTGAGAAACAGATGCGGAGGACACGGAGGGACTCACATGCACTAGCATGCACGCTCACATGCACCAACATGCACGCGCGAGAACAGAGAAGCTTGGGTAACGACACACACAGGAGTGTGACCTTATTCACTGGTAAGGACGCCGTTACTCCACGATATCTCTACATAGCAAATAGTTGTTTTCTGACAACTTATACGGCTAAATATCATTTATTGCATCTTTAAATGAGAACGGTTAAACTTTTGAAATGAGCCTTATTTGCACATTCATAGATTCTGGATTTGATAATGAGGGAAAAGGACTAGATTTAATTCTTAACAAGGTGGGCACTCTGGTAGCCTAATGGTTGAATGTCATACCCCTCTCTAACACCATGTTTCCTGTCTCTCTCTACACTACTGTATGAATGTCAAATAAAGGCAAAATGACAAAATAATTAGAAAAAATAATTCTGAATGAGGTAACTGACCTTTTTTGTGGAAAAAAAAACATACCGTATCATACACAAATACACTTTTCAAGCTTATTAATCAAAGAGTATTTTTATATGTCTTTAAACATGTATGGAAGGGATCTTTAAATTAGGTTTGGAAGTGTGTCTACGCTAATGGTTTGCTAAGGAATACTGTTGTGCTCTTACTATGGAAATCGTCATTTATGTTGTGCAAATTCCTATCTATATTATTATACTGTATACTTTAAATTGACCTGTTCACCAGCCTTTTTCTTTGTCTGGTTTTACTGATATGACAAGTGATGGCATACGAGTAGTGCCGTTTAACTTTCTTTGTTGACGTTGAAGGCCAGACATACAAGTTGAAGAGGTCACTATACATTTAGTGAGCCAGACAGGCTTGGGGGACACATTCTGGTGTGTATGTGTGAGTGCTTGTGTGTGTATATGTGTTTTTGTGACCATTTGTGTAGCTTGCAGTTAATTTCTGTTACTGCTGACTGCAGCACACACCTGTTGAGTAGCACTTTAGCTGTCACACACACACACAAACACACTCTTTCTCTCAAGCAGACACATACACACAGGGCCATGTAGAGGTGGCTACCCATTACCTTTCTGCCAGAGCTGTCAATCCTTGGCTTGGCATTGAGTTTGTACAGCAGCGGTTTCCCACACAGACACATACACACACACACACACACAAATGAATCAAACACACAGCAAACGCTTTCTCTCATTGGCTGCTGTGAATAATATATTTCACTTCATCAAGAAGGCTTCAAAGTGCCCACACAGCCTTTTACTTCAAAGCAGGAAGTTCACACAGGCATGCATACATTTGCCCAATAAAAGAAATCAAAGAAAAAAAGTACAGCATTTCAGCAAACAGCCATGCTTGCTTAACGGATGTTGTAGTGGCTGAAAACATGTCTTGCCCCTCTGTTTTCCTGTAGTAAATTCCCTAGTGTTTTAATTGCACATGCACAAGAGCCAGCTGTAAAGCTGTGAACACTTTCTTGTTTAAAACCAAGACTTCCATAAAGAAAGAGGGGATAGAGTGTCACTGTGAAATGCAAGTTTACATGGGACTTAAAAGTTGTAAAGTCTGCAGTGCAGTTGTGTTTGACACAGGCGTAATCTACCTACAGGGATGTGTTCATACAGCTAAAATGTTAACACATAATCCTCTTTTTACAATATCATGTTCCACAATTAAACCATTTATCTTTGATACATTTCACCATTTGTCTACATAACACTTGTCACTCTCAGGGCTAAAATATTTCAAATTTTAGCTTTTACAGAAATGGCACGCCCACTTTTTGTCCCATAAAGATGATTATCAATTAATCTCTCTATTAATTTATTGATTAATCAAAGTCTGAAAACAGAGAAAAGATCTTCAAATTGCTTGTTTTGTATGATAAGCACTCCAAATCCCAAAGATATGTGTTTTTATTGATATAAAATACAGAAAAACAAAGAAATCTTCACATTTGAGAATGTGGAACTAGCAAATATGTCATTTTTGCTTGATCAATGAGTAAAATTATTGCTGAATAATTTTCTGATTGCTCCAATCAACTAATTGGACAAATTATGTTTTGTCAGACTCATGAACAAATCATTTTAGTGAATTGCATCATTTGTAAAACTGCCAGATTCCACATTCATTTCTGCAGCTCTGCTAACTACGATCAGAGCTTTACATTTTGGTCCAGCAGTACATCATCATTTCCTTCTTTATGTATTCCTCCAGTTCCACTTGTGAACTTGAGTATAATCATAAAAAAAAACAATCAAAATCCTCTGCTGCGACCAGATATGGGTAATCAAAAAGAATGGGTCCACAGACAACCACAAACACAAATTGAGGACACTGAATTGGACTACTACTTTACCTACCTGTATAATACCCCCAGGCTTCAGATGCAGCAGTGCCACACACAGTACATGAAGCATACATGCAGGACTTGAGGTCTAACATAAATAAACTGAGCAAACATTGTCCAAAGCATCCATATCCTGTCTGTGGTCAGTTTTAATGAGCTACTGCTTCTCGTCTTTGAAGCACTTTGTCTTTCTCAGTGTGTGGAGTCGCTTCGTGGTAAATCTCTCTTTTCTTTCTGACTTCACTGTAGTTATAAAAGGATACAGATTGTTTCACAGCAATAATGACTTGGCAGTGAGATTCAAGCCAAACTTTTAGGTTGCCAGGCAACTCGAGCGACACGAGTGACCATATATGGACATTTCTGTTTTTATCTTTGCTTTCGACTTCCTGTCACTGTGACTCTCTTCTCACACTTTCACTGTTTTTTTTCTCTTTAACTCTCTGTCTTTGACTGCAGTCAAGTGTTATCTTCATCATTTTCTTTTCACTTGCTTTTCTTACACTAATATTTGTGTCTTTTACACTCTTATGGAGTCTTTCACTTATTCCATCTGTCTTTGTTTTAGAGATGCACCAATCAATTTTTTCAGCTCTGATCCGATTCTATAATAATAATAATAATAACAATAACAATAATAATGATAATGTTGTTGTTGGTATTATGTGTAAGGTTACATGAGTCTGTAGTAAACCACACAGCATGTCTTATTAAAAGAGCAAAAAATATACAAAAATGCATTAAAATTAAATGTATTCCAAAGCAATTTAGTAGGCTTCACATACAAACAGGTGTAGTAGTGCAAATTGCTATGGCAACTCCTTTAATGTTTTGAAAAAAACAAGTGCACAGCAATGCATTATCAACGACTAGTAAGTAGATTTCTATACTTTTTTCAAGACCGTTTGTGTTTTTTTTTTCAGCCGCAGGGCGTTGGCTAGCAGCTGCCATTTTATCTTACTTTCAGGTTGCTTCTGTTTATCCTGAATGTGAGATGGTCACTTCGTGGTCGCCATTGTTAACCTTTCCTGCGTCAGCGTCCAGACCATACAGGGGAGACTTTGTGTTCTGCTCCAGGGCCGAGGTTGTCGCTAACTTCGGGACTAACCCCCTTCACTTTAATCAGCAGGTGGCAGGCATGACATGGGAACTTAGATTGAGTCTTGAGGAGTTGTAGCATTTATTCACTGACAAATAGCCTAAACTGTACATACATTGCACTCTGCTCCAGTCACCAGCCTCACCGTCACACACAGGCTCGCTCTCTCTCTGGACCGGCAGAAAACTTGAGAATAAGAAAAACAAAGGGACAAAGTGAGCGAAGTAATGATATAAATAGGTATAAATAGAGAGGGAAAGAAACGGATAAAATTAGGAAAGTTACATAGTGGGACTTAATATTGATGGGGAGGAGCAAAGAGAACACACACACATAATATACTGTACATACAGTACACCTTTGGTACACAGCCACAAAAGACAAAGATTTGCTGTTTATAATTCTAATCTCGATCCGTGTTTAATGTAACCAGCATGTTCCTCCTTTTCTGTTTCTCACTTTTTTTTTTCTGTTTTTCTACACATCCCACCCAACCACTCGCAAATTCTGCTCTCACCTTGAACACTTTGGAAAAATTAGAGCTGCAACTATTATATTATTATTTTTATATAGATGATTATATTTGCTCAATTAATCAAAGGTGAAAGATTCAAATTACTTTCTTTGTAAGACCAACAGTTCAAAACCCAGATATACAGTTTACCATCATACAAGACACAGAAATGCAGAATGTCTTTATATGTAAGAAGCCTGAACTAGTGAACATTTGACATTTTATCTTGAGAAATGGCTCAAACGATTAATCAATTAGTAGTAGTAGTTGACGATTGACCAGTTGTTGCAGCTGTAAATAAAATACAGATAAATCCCACAAATTATTAAATCTATATGTAAACACAAGTTAAGATCAGCTCTTTTTATGGAAATGTTTCATGAATAAGGCCAAATCTCTTCATGAAGATCATCAATACAATCCCCATAATCTTTAGGGAACTCTTGCGTGTCTACATGTGTACTGTATACATAATGTTTGGCCATACGTTTGACATAATTTTGGAATAATATATCTTCATTTTTTATAACTCAAAAATCTCTGACTTTCAAAAACACACTTTCTGGGCTGTTCTTTCTGTTTTGGAACAAATACCACCTGTCACATTTTTAACTGATCAAAGTTGGGGGACTGTGCCACAAATGAGTATCCAATGTAGCGACAAACGTTGTTGTTAAGCCAAATAGGCAAATGACCAAGCAGCGTGTTTAGAAATTCTTCACTAAATGTTTCTGTTGGATCTCTGCTCTACCGAGTTAGCTTAAAATTTCCACTGTGAAATATGGATTTACTTTCTTTCACTTAAAAAACTCCCAGTAACTTCTTCTAATCTTTAAGCATGAGCTTGGCAGTCATGTAATGCAGCCAATACAGTGATAGAACAGATTATCAGTGGCGTAACTATGAAATGAAATACCACTAATTATATAGCCATGGGGTAACAGGGTAAAATGCACATGAAAGCATCCTCCTTCTTTTCTCTTTCCTCTCCTCCTGCTCCCGTCCTCTCCCCGCCATGCTTCTTATCTCTTTACTTCTCTTCCTCTTTCAGCCTCGCTCTTTCTGTGTCTGCTCCCTGATCTAATTAAAATACCATCTTCAACTCACTGGTGAATCCCCCTCCCTTCTTCTCTCTGTGCTTTGCTGCAGTGTAAACACGCTGTGTCATATTAAAAGTCTGATTCGGCTGTGTCATGATTTGGAAGCTTAGTGGCTGATCCGCCATGTTTGACAATTTGACTGTGCCATGTTAGATGGGACTATGGCAGGGATTTTGAAGATACATTATGTTCAGGCATGCTTAGGGCCATAATTGCCGCCATGGAATTGATCTGGAGGTGTGAGCAGGTTTATGTCATGTCGGCGGCTGCAGCTATGGATTCAATTCCCACTTTAAATAGATTAGAGTGTGTTTCCAAAGTGTCTTTTCTAAAATGGAGGTGGTTGACGATGATGCAGTAACACAATGCTGCGCTTCCAACAGTGGATTTTTTTTTTTGTGTCTTAACTATCTATCTCATTCCCTTGCAGTCATTTTTCCTTCTTGCCCCAGTGTCGCCCCAATTCACACACATTCACACACACCATCACACCTTTCACAGCAGAAAGTGTTCAAAGAAAAAGCCCACCAAGTTCATGGAAGTGCTGTCAGATTAACCCACACATCTACTGACAGACCACCAACTCTTCCTCCATCCCGTGTTGATCTGCTGATACCTCATCAGCTCCTAATGAAAGCTGACAGATTGACAGCGTGAAGCGCCACTCCTATTGGTCCAGAGCTGTGATGTAACCTTGTCTGTGTGTCGCGCACATTGTCGAATGAGTGTTAAATTCTAATCTAATTCTAATCTTGAATCTTCTGACCTCGAAGTCAGATTTAATTATGGACTGAAACACTTAGATTAGATAGATAGATAGAGATAGATTGAAATGCACACCCACCCATCCACTCACACACAAAGGAACATACAGTATGATACTCTGGTCAAAACAGCATGAATTCAGCTTTGAGGGAAGCAAAGACAGATTGAGTTTCAGATGGTTGGGCGCTTAAGCTTTCGTCATTGAAACCAATGAATTCTGCCAGCAGCATGTTAGCTACCTAGCATACATGTAGCTCTACCAATAGATCAGTGTGCAATGCTAACAAAGCTTGAAAGCCATTTGTCATTTACTGTAACTGATGGTTTGATATAGAAACTTTTCACCCAAATGTGCTAACATGCTTGATGAGAAAAATAACAGACTAAGGGTTGAATTGTGAAGGCATCTTTAAAAAAAGAAATCTGCTCCATGTTTCCGCACACGCTGTCTCTCACTTCCGTCTAATTTTGTCTTTTCTGTCTCACTAATTTTTCTTGTCTCCCCTCCTCTTCTCTCTTTCTCTCTCTCTCTCTCTCTTTCTCTCTTTCTCTCTTTCTCTATCTCTCTCTCTGTTGCTACCTGGCAACAAGCTGGTTTCCTTGGTGATGGAGCTTAGTAGCCTCACATTTGCAGAGACGGGGGTGTGTGTGACAACTGGTACACACAGAGAGCATGCAGCAAACACATGCTTGTACTTATGCATGCATGCGCATGCACAGAAGCATTTTATACACAGACACACAAATTAACACTTCACAAAGCCCGTTTTTAAAAATGAATCATTCAATGAGTTGCATAATGTAGTTCACAGTTTTTCGAGTGAACAGGTTGAAAAGGTGGCTGGAAGAGGCAAATACGTCAATGGTATGGACATTAACAACATGCAGAAATTGTAAAACAATCAAAATAAGATGAGGCCTGCTTATTTATTTTGAATGGAAGATTCACAATATAGCCAGAAGTATGTGGACAGGGGTGACTTTTATGGACTTTTGCTCAAGGGATCTTAATGTTGCAGCATACAATGATATTTTAGAAAGTGTGTGTTTCCAACTGTGTGGTAACAGTTCGGAGAAGGTCCTTTCCTGTTTCAACATGGCAACGCCCCCGTGTGCAAAGCCAGGTCAATGAAGAAATGTTTCTCTGAGTTTAGTGTGGGAGAACTTGACAGGCTTGCAAGAGCCTTGACCTAACCATAACCTTAACACCACTGGAATGAATTTGAACACCATCCATCACCTAACATCAGTGCCCAACCTCACTGAATAGGAGAAAATCCCTGCAGCCAAGTTTCAAAATTTTGCAGAGAGCCTTCGCAAAGGAGTGGAAGCTGTTATAGCAGGATATTAATGGCCATGTGGTAAAATAGTCAGTTATTACCAGTTTTTATTACCTATTGTTAGCTATCACCCTTTTTTGTGGTTTAAGACTAATGCTTTTTATGTATTAATGTAGTTAATTTCCCACTACAGGAAAAGTGGAGAAAGCCTCACAAGGAAGAGCCGTGAATTTCATTTTAAAAAAATTTAATTCTGCTTATATGGTGTCTGCCTTTGTCAGCTTTCAGGTTGTGTCACAGCTCTGCCTTTTTCAATCCTCAGAGCCAGATGGACACGTCAAATGCATTGCCTGAGAGGTGTGCTGCAAATTTTAGAAATTGTTAGTCAGTGTATAAAAGAACCATGAGAAATGATCTCCCTCTGTGACTTTCATACTCAAGTTTTAGGTTGTAGTCACAAGGGAGACAGATGGGCTGTGAAGAAGATGGGTTTGGTTACAGTGTGTCAGAGGGAGAAAGAGAGAGAGAGATGTTTATCAACCACTCTGCAGCTACACTCACACACATTCTCAAACTCCAGTGGTGCAGCTCTGTTCTGTTTACCATGTTTGGAGAAAGAAGGTGAACAAGTGACACTGAGAGAGAGGGGAAGAAAGAAAGAGAGAGAGTCTCCCCAGTGTTAAGATGACATTTTAATTAGTCAAAAAGGCAAGGATGGGTGGAGGGAGTAGTCCAGACAGGGAGTTTCATCTCATCTCTGTGAACTCAAAACTTCATGGCCAAAATTATATTAGCTTTTATGTGTTCACGTATTTGTATTTAGTCTAACCACTTCAGTATTTATAATGACATGCAGTTTTTAATTAGCTGGCACTAGCAACGTTTATAGCTTTTCATAAGTGTCATTATCCTACACTGACTACTCCTCACACTGTAATTGTCATCAGCAAGCTACTTGACTTCCTGTGATTGAGCTTGTGAATAGGAGAAGCCTATTCGAGTGAATCTTAAAGGCACACTATGCAGGATTTTATTTAAAAAAAAACAATGTCAATGACTCATACAAAAATAATCCCTCTGAATCATCACTTATGACCTACTAGAAATGTGTGGCAGTGTATGTATCTACTGCCTTCTGCCTGTATTTTCTTATTATTTTGATGCCTTTAGGACATTTCTGGGCGTTAGCCTTTGGGCAGTGGGTGTGTATCCCCCAGCCAGCACGATGTGAGATCAGGACTCTATAAAAAAGACCAGGTTACATTGCTGTCTCCGTCTCTCTCCTCTGCTCTCTGTCTGTGTGTCTGTTTGACCAAGGGCGGGGCTGAGCTCCACACACACACACACAGAGCAGAGAGGCCACAGCGGACAGGACGAAGCTCTGCATTCACACAAAATCCGGCAATGCAGCACCTGGGCATGTTCATTTGTGCTCTAGAATGTAATCGTTGTGAAACAATCAGAAATAACGTTTTATTTATCTGATTCACTGCTTTGTTCTCGCTAGCGCTGCTCCCTCTCTTCATTCACTCTCTAGGTCGCCCGACCACCGCTGCTCTCTCTCTTGCTCTGCTCCAACAAATCCTGCATAGTATGCCTTTAAAGAAGGAACACGTTGTGGTTTGTAATGTGGACCCAAATGCTGACAGACTAGGATTGAGATGATGAAGAGGTTTTATTGCCAGGGTAACAGGGAATGGAGGTAGAAGGAGCAGAGAGGAAGCTGGCTGAGGCAGAGGGCTGGAGGCTGGTGATGAATGAGGGAAAATGGCACGGGCTGGCAGAAGGTGGCAGGTGGTAAGTGGGTTGGAGAGCAGGCAAGCAGACAGGCAGGCAGGCAGGCAGGCAGGCAGGCAGGCAGGCCAGTTATGATCCTGGAGCACTGGAAAGAGAGACAGCAGTTAGCGAGAAGTTCAAACAATAGGAAACAATCACTAGTGCAAAAGTGGCCTGAAGCGTTAACTACCACTGTGGCTGAAACAACGATCTGGCGACGAATGGGTGGAAGAGCCGGAGTAGATATGCTGCAGGGGGAAGAGCTTGATGGAAGACAGGTGTGTGTAATCAGCATGTAACCAGGAGCCAGGAGAGTCAGGGAAGGAGCGCCACACCCACGCCACACAGACACACACAGACACAGAGGCTGAATACAAATGTCCACTCTCTGGACTGAGTCCTGGAGGGCTTCAGTTGTATGTACTGTGATGTGTTCACTGTCATCACGTCAAGTCTGCGAGGGCGCTGGGCCACGAGGGGATAAAAATGCACTCTGAGACAGGACTGAAGACCTCCAGTATTTCCATGGCGATAAATTGAAATTCTTGACCTGTAACTCATTTCAAAGTGTTTTTTCTGTACGGCTCCTAACGGTTCTGATATGTGCAAGTCTGCTGCTTTACTCTCAACACATCTGGTCAGAGTGAGATTTTCCCTTTACATGAACTGCTAAACACTGCTAATATTATTATATTCACATTAAATCCTCAACTGAGGACTTTCACATTGTAGAGGGACAAAAACCAACCTTTGCCTGTTTAATTTAGCAGATTATAATAAACAAATCCAAGTATTCTGCATGTACATTATACCTCATTACAACAATATATATTTTACATAGCTTATTATTATTCATATTATTATGATAATTATTTTTATTATCGATAATAATAATTTGTATTATTATTTTATTTTACATCGTCACTTTATATAGCCTATTACTGCAGGAATTTGGATAATTATCTGAGCAAAGTCTGCACCCTGAGCAGACTCTCTGGAAGTCCAGAAAGTCTGCTTGAGGGCCCTTGTGGACTTGATGAATTGTGGATTTGGACAGCCCTGAGCACTCGCAGACGGTGCGGCGATCTCCGGACATTTGGATTCAGCCAGGGAGACAGACAGGGGAACACAGGGGGACACAGGGGAAGGGGAATACATGGAAACATAAGGGAAACTAGAGGCACAGCTGTAGCCATTACAGAACATTGTTACAAATCATATTTTGATGGATATATTTTAATGTGGCCCAACAAGCTGATAAAATCAGTATCAAAATGCTAATAGGGATATTCTTCCAATATTAATATATATCACAATGTAACAAATGTAAGCAAAATGACATAAAATCATGACATTGATGTTTATTAGATTGAATTGTGTTGTCATGTATTACATCAGAGAAAACTAAAACTTATTTTGATGCTTTTTAATGATAGTTTGCTTGGGTCTGATCTAACAATAGAATTTTTTAAAATGAAGGCATGATACAATCAATATAATTCCACTAGAGATGAGTATATGATAATATTGAATATTGAATTATTGCCCAGTCATACAGCGCCCCCAGGAAAAAGTTCAGCCAAATTGTCACACTTCATGTCTTGTGATCAATTTAGTTGGTAAATGACAATTTCCTAAAAAAAACAAGAAGCTTAAATGCACATCAGTGCTCCAGTTTAATCTTACATCTGTTTGGTCAAAATTGGGCTATTCCCAAAATAAGATTAAAAAAAAGCCCAACAGTTTTTGTACTTACTGTAAAACAGATGTTTGTAATTCCTTTGGGAAGACTTGTGCCTCTTAAAAATTATTTTAGCAGTAGTAGTACTAGTAGTGCTTATGGTAGTAGCCAAGGGCGTGACTTTAGTTTGCGAAGTGGGGGGATACAATAAGGTCTGGGGTTCCCATAGAAAAAAAATTCCTGCATTTTTACATACATTTAGTAAGGGCTAAGGTAACATATAACCTACCTGCGACTCAGTGCTGCCTCTCCCTGCCTCGCCCTCCCTGTCTTTCATAGGCACCTCCACCTCATCTGATCTCTGATATGAAAGCAGTTCAATCAATCAAACTTTATTTATATAGCACCTTTAAAACAAATAAAGTGCTGACAAAACGTAGGATGTTAAAAATGGATTTACTAATGCACACCAAAGCAATTAAAAAAGCAAAAAAGGTTAATTGAATAAGACAACAATAAAAGATGGGTAGGTAAGATAATAAAATATAAATAATAACAGATAAAACAAGATAAAAATAACAAATATATGTGAAATACTACACAAAATAAATGTCTCCACTGTACGCAGTGGAAATTACACCTGAGGTAGTGGCAGTTGTATTAATGATAACAGTTGCCAGTTGAACCGTTTGAGAGGCATCAGGTGAGATTTGCGAGTGAGGGAGGCTTCAGCTCTGAGTGGCCTCGTCTTCCACTGCTGGCTCCTTAACTGGTCCTCATATCACAGAGAGGCTAATTGGAGAGGAATTACCTCAACAAGTCCTAATGACATGCTAGCTACAGACACAGAGGGCTCTCTCCTTCAACGGTAATGAGTCAAACTCTCAAACACGTCTCAGTGGCTTGCTCTCATTTACCTGCTTCTTAGCCAGACGTGTGGGTTTGTTAAATGCTCAAGAGTAGAAGACAGAATACTGTAGTTTATGGAAAAGATCAGGACAGAGAAGAATAGATTAGAAATGGTCAAAACAGTCGTATTTAAGAGATTTTAATATGTTCATGTGATAAGTGTAATGGAGTAAAAAAGAAAGATTCTGGTGATCATATGGTATGGCCAAAGAAATACTCATAGAACATATTAAATTTTACAGTATATGTCAGTAGAGAACTGTCTCACACACACACAAAGCCTGCGTCTTTCTTTCTCAGTGGGTCATTGACCTTGGCACAGAGACTGGTATGATTGGCCATCTCCCTGGGGTCTATGCATTGCATGTGTGTGTTATGAGTGTGTGTTTGGCCTGTACTATCCTGTAGGCCTTGTTGTTGCCTTAGCCTGGTGTTATAGTCCATCTGTCCAGGCTGCTAGCCAAACAGTCCTCTCCGCTCTCTCTCTAGTGATTTCATCATGATGGTTGTTCAATGTGTCTGATAGAAATGATACAGCCCTCTGGTAGAAACCCACTCCGTAATTGAAATATGCTCACTTTACCATGGAATGAGGATCCTCGTTGAGTGAAGAATCAGATAAAAATGTCATTTGTCGAAGGAGGACTTATTTTTAACCTTTACTCCTTCAATGTATTAAAAAAAAAACACTGCTTCACTGTCATTCCTGTGGCCACTGAGCTACAGCACTGTAACAGTCGGTGGTTAAGTGCCTTGCTCAAGGGCCACTCCACGGCAGTGACTCCTTCATTTTCCACCACGTCTGAAGATTTCAACAGGTCACTTTGTGCTGGTGAGCCCTCCTCTCCAAGCTTTAGCTAGCCATCCCCACCCTGTGAGCCACACAGAGAACTAGAGCTGAATAAAGTGCAACCTAATGTGTGTGACTTATTTGAGCTTAAATACAGCTGACAAGCGCTAACAAGTAAAATGAGCTAATTTGAAACAGAATACTGTAGGTTTGACTTCATGATGAATGTTATTGGTGAAAATTTGTTCCGAAAACTCCAGTTTGGTAGCAGAACTGTTTCATCCCTGAATGACTTGGCCTCAGTTTGCCTCCTGATGATCATCATCATGGCATTATCATCTTCTTTTTCTTTCTCTCTCTCTCTCTCTCTCTCTCTCTCTCTCTCTCTCTCTCACTCTCTCTCTCTCTCTCTTTCAGTGGCTTCAGATTGTGGCAGGCAACATGGCAGTGTGTGTCTGTGTGGTTGGCTGAATGATTCATCTCAGCGATTAACTTCAGTCTGTGTTGAACTCCTCTCTCAGTCACAGAGCAAAGTGAACCATCATCCTTACAGTTACAATCAGAAACACAATCTTTTAAAGTCCACACAAACACACTAATATGCGCAGGCGGGGTTTCCTAGATATACAGCAGTATTTATTGTTTTTTATGTACCTGCTCTATGTTAACTATTTCTAATTGCAGCCATAATTGGACTGTGGATTGATTGAAAAATCTACCATGATGATGACTAACCTGCTTGGTGTAGGTATCTGCATAAGTAAGAGGAAGTGTATGAAAAATTTCCACATAGAGCACACACACACAGGTTGGCCCTCAGAACCTACACAGGCACAGACACACACATATACACATACAAGAGACATACACAATATATTACACGGGCACTGATGCAGCTGTCAGTTAGGGGCTCATTGAAGACATCACATGTAGCTCTAAGTCTGTGTGACTGCTTCCTGCTTGTCTGAACCTGCTGTATGTGCACTGAACTGTGTGTATATTGACTGTGTGTGTGACCAGTTGTTCCATCAGCTCCTATTTACTGTCACTCCCCTTGACTTCCCTCTGTTTTGCCTACAGGGCATAAAAAACTATTCCAGCAGACAAGACTTTGTGTCTGTCCACACAAACTGTCTGACAAAACAGACTTATTTTATGTCATTTGTCATAGAGTATGTACACATCTTCTGTCAGCAACACTTGATGTTCTTGTACAAACCTATTTCTACAAGCAAGATGTACTTTTCCCTATATCATTTGCCCTTTATGTAAATTACTTAGCTGTAGAAATTAAGATGGCCAATCTAGGTATAGTGATTGATAATATGAATTTAAGTGTTTTACTATATGCTGATGATATTGTGTTGCTTGCAGAGACAGAGATTAATTTACAAAAAATGTTAAATATTCTGAGTTTATGGTGTAGTAAATGGAGACTGACCATTAATAGTGACAAAACACAGATTATACATTTTAGAAAGCAACATGAATGGCAGAACAACCATCTAAAGTACACTAGTTCTTATATATATCTTGGTGTAGTTTTTAATGAAAATATATGCTTTACAGAGGGAATTAAAGTACTGGCAGAATCAGCAGGAAGAGCGCTAGGGTCTGTAATGAATAAAATAAAATTGTGTTCTGACCTTAGTTTTTCAACTTTCACTAAACTTTATGACTCAATGGTCAGGTCAGTTTAATTTTATGCTGCAGGAGTGTGTTTTAAAGATGCCCCCGACAGTAATGCCGCCCCGAGAATCGAGCCATAAGGTGTCTTGTTGGGGTGCATAAATTTACTGCTAAGCGAGCTGTTGAAGGTGACATGGGATGGGAGTTATGTCTGGTAAAGCAGAGAAACTGCTTTATTCAGTTGCCAGAGGAACAACTGATCAACAGATTTTTAGCTGGGATCGAGCACACAGTTATCCTTGGTCGAGAGAGGTCGCTGCAATATTTTCTCTTTCTGACTTGAATTTTATTTTCAGGAATAACTTGCAGTGTAATATAAATACAGTCAAACAAAAATTATTAAGGATCTTTAAGGAACAATGCAAGGAGGACACTTGTATGAAGCCAAAGCCAAGAAACTACATTCAAATCAAAGATGATTACTACACAGAACCATATATAAAATTAAATTTACAGAGAAGGCAAAGGTCCCTGTGTGCTCAGTTATGAACTGGTACTTTACCGCTGGCAGCTGAGGTAGGCAGATATAAAGGTATTCCTGATCTTGGTGTTTGCCAAGGATGAATTTCATTTTGTATTTCATTGCCCTTTTTACAGTGACTTGAGGAATTGTTTGTTTGAAAAGATCCGATTGCAAAACCCTGATTTGTTTTGGTTGTCTGAAGCTGATATGTTGAGTTGGCTTTTTAATATGGAGATTTTTGTTTTAGCGAGATTTATAGGAGAGGCTTGGCTGCTAAGACAGAGAGCACCGTATCCATCATAACAGGACATTTCTTCCATGTAAACTAAATGTTCTGAAATGTTCTCTTTTTGAATGTGTGGAACTGTACATCATGATCTGTCATGTGGCCATCCTGGTTATTATTGTCTAGTGTCTTGTGAGCCCATATGGGCTGGGCACCAGAAAGGTGCAGGACACTTAAATGAATTAATAATCAATCAATCAACCAATCTACAAGGAGCTATACTTTTGAGGGATTAAAGCACCTGAAATTCATCACTGCATTTTCCCCAAACCGCAGATGATCTCAGATCCTCAAAAACATAACTTTTTAAGTAAAACTTTGTAAACAAAGGATAAGAGATGACTCATAAGTCAACTAGAAACCCACAATGCAGTTCATTTTCATTGCCAGCAATAATTTGTAAGTGTGGGTGTGAATTTGTCAAAAGGTGGATATTTCGTTGTGGAATGAGACTCATTTTGGTGCAGTACTGTACAGAGTGTCCTTCAATCAGCAAGACTTTATATTTCAAAATGTTTCCAGAAATTATCTTTGGTTGGCTTCAGCAAAATCCTTTTAATGTGATTTACAGCTATGCAGGAATATGACTGAATATCAGGAAATTGTACTGCCACATTTTTACTCAAGGTGACTTTTCCTTTCCTAAAAATGTAACTTTATCCCTTGGCAGCAGGATAAATGTAACTCTGATCAAACTGTTGGTCAGCTTTCTCAGTCATCATCATCATCTCTCTCCCTCTATCTCTCTCACACACACACACAACACACATAAAGGGAAAGGGTAAAAGTAGGGAGAATGAGAGGAGGCCAGAATTTAGACAGATGTTGGGACAGAAGAGAGAGAAGAAAGGGAGAAGTGTGGCGAGAGAGGGAGAGGTGCGCAGAGTTTTGTATGAGGCTGACCTAGATAGAACGGGAGGATTGGACACACACTGTCTCTGGAGGGACACCGTCACAACTGCAGTGTGTGCGTGTGTGTGTATGTGCATGTTTATGTATGTTTACAGCGGAGTTTATGATGTGCAGTTTTGCTGTTTTTATGGTATTAAAATGTCTCCAAAACCTTTGAAAAGTGGTAGGTCTGTGTGAGTGAATGAGTGTGTCTTTGTGTTGGATAATAGATGTGAGGAGGAAGAGAGATGAAGTGAATGAGCCAAACAGAAAGCCCAAGTAGAGAGAAGGATTTTCAGTAAGCTTTGTACATCAGATGAATATTATGAATGAGAATGAATTTTGTCACTGCGCCTCTGGGTCATAATTCCCCCTGCTTTATTTGACGCCAATATGTATTATGATTTATAATTAAATTGAATTATCTATAGGTATTTTTGAGTTAAATTCATTATATCATACACAACTGCATTTTGATTGTGTGTGTGTGCATGTCTGTGCTTGTAACATCTACCTTACTGCCCCTCTTTCACAAACTAGTGTGTGTGTGTGTGTGTGTGTGTGTGTGTGTGTGTGTGTGTGTGCGTGTGTGTGTGTGTGTGTGTGTGTGTGCGTGTGTGTGTGTGTGTGTGTGTGTTTGATGACTAGCCATTGAAAATCAATAATGCACCACAGCATTATACTGATTTCACAGGATTGGTGGGTGGAGGAGTACAGCATCCAATCAGAATCCTGAAAACTCTGTGGTTAGTAGGTTTACACCTGAGACCAGGCAAGTGTGTGTGTGTATGTGTGTGCGCCCATGTGATAGGAATAGTAATGTGTTAAAGCAGCAGTTCTTTTCATTGGGCCAATATGGAGAGAACAGACAGAAGTGGAGTGAGTGAGCTAAAGATAGTATTTTGTACCTGTCATGGTTTCAGCTAGAGGATAAATGCTGTCAGTCTGAACTTTCACATTGTTTCAACCTTTTGATGCAAACTCTATATTGTACTATAGATGAGTTATGATATATCTCCTGCATGAAAACACAGAGTTTGACTCTGTGAAGTCACCCATAGATTTCTGAAGGAGGACCTTGAAAGCCTGGAATTGGGGTTGCTGCCATCTTGCCAAATGTGTAGAGCCAGAATTTTTTAATTTTGGCAACAGGGCACCTAGGTAACCAAAGAGAAAATATGATTTTTGTATCCTTTGAAAGTAATGTTGCCTTAATCAGACAACATTTTTTCAAAACGATGCAAAAATAAATAAAAAGTATATTTAGCTATTGAGACACTATTCCACAAGCAGTTTCCTTTTGTCTTCAGACTTTTTTTTTAAGCCACCATCTAGCTGTCAATAGAGAAAATGTTAATTAAGACACTGCAAAAGCTTCAGTACTCAGCTGTGATGATCGCTGCTTGGACAGACTGAACACACTAATCACAGCTGAGGGTTGCACTCAACAAGTTACACATGTCTCTGTCTAGGTTTTAAGTCAAGTGGTGACTGACTGAACCTCCTCTACCTCTCCTCTCCTCTCCTCTACCTCTCTACCTGTCCTTTGTTCCTGAGCTGACTACAGGCTGTTAATGTTTTATATGCTGAGGTTGGTAGGGATGGAGGAATGACAGGAAGGTGAAACTTGAGCAGCAGCTGGCACGCAATAGCTTGTGATTCTTTTTCTTTGTTTTTTTTCACTTATTCTGTCTTTGTTTGTCTCTTTCTTTCTCCATAATCTTAGTCAGCGTATTTCCATTATTTATTCTTATCTTTGTCCTGAAATTTGTTAATCAGTCTTTTTTCTTCAGCTCCCTTTCCCCTTTTTGTCCTTTCCTTCTCATTTTCTGGTCTGAAAGTAAAATGGCCTGTCCAGATCAGGAATGTATGTAAATGCATATGAAGTCCACATCTCCTGGTCTTCTTGACAAATGCTGCTGTAGAGAGGGTCTGCTGTTAAATTCTCAGTTTTAACAAAGCAAGTAGTTGCGAGATGCGCTCTGAATTTTCCCAACATATTCCCTTTCCTAAATTATTAACCAATCATGAGTCAGAAAATCGTACGAACAGGAAGTTCAGCATGTTAAAATATGGCCACTGGCTCCTGCATTCTCCTCAGAGGAGGACTCTGGATAGAGGGGCTAGGGATGGCACCGTCTGTGTGTGTACATGTGCGAGTGTGTGAGTGTACATGTATGTGTGGGACAGAGTGACGCATCATGCGGCAGTAGTCTGAATATTTTAGCAGGAAACATTAGTGACGCTTTTCCCTTTCTCTTTCATCATTCTCTCCCTTCTTTCTTCCCTTTTTCAACATTTTTTCTCTGCCTCTTTTTCTTTTTTCCCGCTCAGTGAGAAGACAAGGAGAAAAAAAAAATATTAGAACAATGCTAACAGTCTTCACTTTGAGTACAAACACATGGTTTTCTAGTAGCCTGTAGATGCAAATGAGATCAGGAGGAAGACAGCTGGGCAGGGCAGGACAGGGCACTCAAACACACACACAAACACACACAGTTTTTTAGTGAATTTCTGTTATGCATGTATTATAAGACCTGGATACCAGACTCAAAAATGGCACACCTTCACTTGTCCTGTCAACTGTTTTACAGACGTCTCTTCAATAATGATGGTTTACAGGAAAAATGTTTTTTGGGCCGCAGGGGATTTTTCTGTTCCAGTACCCTGAGTGACCACTGGAATAAATTGGCAGCAAGTCTAAGTGGAGGCGCTGTATCCAACTCTCTTAATACATCCATGATTCCCGGAGGCTGAGAGAGAGCAACCTGAGAATGCTCCCCCTTCGAGCGCTGGCTCCTACACTGTGGTTCCTTCAGGGGAAGACATTCTGCAGAGCACTGTTTATGCAATTTACTGACATCACATGTGGTATATCTATACACATTGTGAAGTGTTTGCGTTTTTACTGAGTATTCAGCATAATAGCCTGAAGAATCCCTACTTGTCACAGCTTTTTGTAGATCTGATAAATCAAGATATATTCCGTGTGTGTGTGTGCATGTGTCTGTGTGTCTGTGTGTCTGTGTGTGTGTGTGTGTGTGTGTGTGTGTGTGTGTGTGTGTGTGTGTGTGTGTGTGTGTGTGTGTGTGTGTGTGTGTGTGCGTGTGTGTGTGTGTGTGTGTAAACCTTGTCAATAGAGCGTTTTTTTAAGTCCATTATTTACCTCTTGAAGAAAAGAAGACAGCTCAAGGTTTAAACCACGCATACTGCCTCTTTTGGCTAATCATACTGTGAACTTGGGTCATCCATACTTTCATAAACACATTCACACACATACAGTATATGCATGTGCACCCTCTGACATGACAGGAAAACCATAAACACAGATACATACAGTATCTTTGTGCACTTCATTTTTCATACCTCTTTCTTTATTTCTCTCTTTCTTTTACCATCTTTCTCTCTTTTTCTCAATTTAATCAGTACATAAGTCTACAGATAAATATATACAACAATAATAATAATAATAAGGTATTTTCAAAGAAAAATCCTCTGGTGCAATTGAGGTAATGCACCTTACACATATTCAGTTTGCAATTAGTATAAGCAGTAATAGCCACCACCGCTAAACACACAAAGGAGCTGTAACTCTAACCACACCTATGAAAACTCATCAACATCAAGTGTTACAACATCAGACTGGTAGCAGAGATCTGAGTTCTACTGGAGGTACAGTTCATAAGCATCACAGCAGAAGATAATGACTTTAACCACACAC
The DNA here is from genome assembly GCA_038419695.1 of Scomberomorus guttatus. NCBI lineage: Eukaryota > Metazoa > Chordata > Actinopteri > Scombriformes > Scombridae > Scomberomorus > Scomberomorus guttatus. Next base: position 10,623,011 of record CM076466.1, on the reverse strand, counting down.
CATCATTCATGTATGCATTTGTCATTTATATAGACATTTAAATGATCAAGTGAGAAGCCACAGAGTCATTTAATCACAATGTTAAGTGTGGAGTGTCTGTTGCATTTTTTTATATGTTTTTAATACACACACGCACACGCACACAATGTACCACAATGTCTCTAAATTTACAAACTTGTTGCCTTGGAAACACTGAGGAAGGCTTTCTGCCAGCTAGTTAACACAATTGAATTATAGACACGTGTATGTTAGTGTATATGTGTGTGTGTGTGTGTGTGTTGAACACAGCAGTGGAATTGTGGGTATGTTCTCTCCACGTGCTGTGTTGCCTCTCTGTTGTCTCTCTGCCAAGATACTGATAGCTTCAAGATGTAAAAGAGAAAGAGAGACTAACAGAATACAGCAAGGGAAAAAAATGACAAAGTGGACAAAATATGAAATAAAACAAGGCAGAGACATTTTGCTACTGCTTGCTTCACTGAAACCAAGCCCTGAGAATCCACGGGAGACTCACAAATCACCAACACTGGTTTTAAAAGGCAAAGTCAACCTTCTCCAAGGAGGCTATTTAAAATGAGATAGAATGAGCTCAGTGCCATTACATGACTTTATTACACTAGCAACATGTTCCTGTGGTTTGTGTGTGTCTGCAAGAGGCTGGTGTCTCCAGAAAATACAGAAACACTCAGATGAGATAAGATTTACACAATTTGAGTTAATGGAACTGATAGATAAATATTAGTTTAGATTATATACAGTACTGCGTACCCACGACTATGTGGACACCCAAGCATGGCACCCACATGCGATGGTTAACATCTCATTCCAAAACCGTGGTTATCAATATGTTGCAATAACAGCTTCTATTCTTTTTCCACAAGATTTTGGGAACCTGGCTGCAGGGATTTGCTCCCATTTAGCCACAAAAGCATTAATGAGGTCAGGCTCTGATGTTTGGCGATAAGGCTTGGCTCACAGTTGTTGATCCACTTCATCCCAAACTGAATTATGGGAAGAGGAAAGGCCCTATAGCATTAGTAGTTCTCTTAATTTGAACATCAAATACATCAAATATAGCCTGATTACACAACATGGACAAGGGTGTCTATATATTTTTGGCTACATAGTGTTGGATTTACAGGATGTGACTGCTTGCTAAACAGAGATTAAATCTGTCTATTTACTCTGAAGTACTTTCCTCTAAAGCGGATTCAATGATCCAAAACCCGCTAAAAATATGAAAATATATAGTTTAAATAAGTGACAAGATCATGTAGCTAATCCGGCTAAGCTTTGAACAACGGCCCAGAATGTACTGTGTCCCTACCCACAGGGGGAGAGGGAGACAGAGAGAGGGGAGTGTATGTGTGTTTGTGTGTGTCCCACAGATCTTGCTACTCATTGTTAGGCCAGGCTGCTAGCCTGAAACGGACCCCGGCAAATTCTGCAGCCCCAGTGCTCACTTTTCTGTGTGAGTCTTTGTAATTGTAGATGTAAATGTGTGAGCGGATTTATTGCCTGTATGGTTATGTATACGCGTGCGCTTGTGTGTGGATGTCCGTGCATGTATGTGTCTGTGTATTTGTGCGAGTCTTTTTGGCCAATGACACAGTAGGAGCTTTCAAATACACCGATCGCAAATCACTTGCACGTTTACGACGGGGAGCAGAAAACTTAATGATCTTTACTGTGCGCGCGTGTGTGTGGTTTTGTGTGTCATCAATGACTCATCAATGCAGTAGCGCACAGCCCAGTCTTACAGAAAAGTAGCACACAGAGAGGAAAGATTTGTGTGTGTTTGTGTGTGTTTAAGCAATTATGTGAACAGTGGGGGAAGTACTTGATGTTTGCATCCATGTATGCAGTTTTAGGGCAACTCTTTACTAACTGATTATTGATTAGTTGATTGGTCAACTTAAGTTTACAATTTAATCAGTGACACTTCTGTTAATTGATTGATTGTTAAAGTCATTTATCAAGCAAAAATACCAAATATTAGCTAGTTATTAACTGCTTTTCCCATTTTTATACAACTGTAAATCAAATATCTGTTTGGAATCGTTTGCTGGGAAATTGTGATTTTTCAGATGGTGTTTTAAATGATTAATCAATTAAGTCATCAGTCATTAGTTGCAGCCCTAGTATAGTGCCCACTGTCTGATGAAAGGCGAATTTCCTCAGGAAGTAGACTGCACCTGTAAAAGGACTGTCAGACTAGGCACTAAAAGAGTTTTCATCCTGGAAATAACACCAAGCTTTATGGAGGTAAGTCAAAGTGGTGGCAGCCAGACTGTTAAAGAAGCAGACTGGATTGGGTGCCCAGACCAGCAATGGAAACCCAGGCTGGGAGACTGAATGAGCAACACTCTCTGCTGGCTCTGTAACTGTTGTCAAGTGGCCCTTGAGCAAGGCACTTAACCTTTAGCAGCTTTAGGCGAGTTGCTCGGAGGCCAACGATAGAGGACTGTGGTTACACTGGGCAGCTCCTGCGGGCTGAGTGTGAAACATCACACTATGACTGTAAAGCAGAGGGAGGTTGTTGCACAGGATGTTTTTGCTGTGTTGACAGTCTGCCCAGATACAAGATTTTGGATTCAGTGCCAATGTCAGTATTTTAGGAGCAAACATTTCAAGCAAATCTGCATTCAAAGAGTAAGCTTCAGGCTAAGGAATCTATAAATTTAGCTGTCACAGTCGTCCCATTTTACTGCAGGCTTGCATGCGCTAACCCCCCTCTTTCCTCCTCGTTAATCTTCCTCTCCTTCTTTTCACCACCTCCTTTCCTCTCTCGTTCTTTTAGAGGTGCAATGTTGTTTAAACTAGATAAGTTATTGTGAGAGAGAGCCTGCATGTGTGCTGTGTATGTGTGTGTCTGCGGGTGTGTGGGTATGTTGGTGGATTACATGTAGCCCTATAAAATCCATTTGTTGAATGCTTATTAACCCCGGTGCCCTTTACAGTGCTTTTAGTGTATCAGCTTAGTACCATGAAATCTCCTTTTAGCTCCATGCTTGCCTCTCTCTCTCTCTGACACACACATGCAGTACACACACAAACACGCAGGAGATGGCCACATGATAAAAGAGCACTGCTAAAGGGTTTGTTTTAGAAACGGAGGAGAGGAAGAAAAGATACTTTTCAACAAAAGTCATAGGCAGGTGTTCACTGTTATTCTAAAGCAAAGTACCACACACACTCACACACAAAAACCTCCCTTCTGTTCTCCACCTCTCTGTACAACCCTTTTTTTCTCCTTTTATCTGTAAAGGCTCCTACCTGCCCACTGCCCTTCTCCCCTCTCCTTTCGTCTCCTGCCCCGTCAGCCATCTTGGCTCCAGGCGGCAAGCAGGGACCGTGCCCCTTGGGACAAATTCCTGCCAGCTGCAGGGAGGTTGATGAATCAGAGGTTCCATGGCGGCTCCAGCGGGGTCTCCGAGGGGACCAGTGTGGGGGACAGGCTCCATCGAACGCCAAGCAAGCAGAACTAATGGGCATGCTCTGGAGGAAAAGAGGGAGGGAGGGAAGGTGTGTACTTACATAGGTGAATATTTTTGGTAGATGGAGTGATAGACACACAGAGGCACAGAAGCAGATAGCGATTTGGAAAAGCAAAGGAAAGGTAAATATGCAAATAGGTGCAGGAAAAACTGAATGAGCAAACATAAAAGAGAGGAAGGTTGGAAGACTGATAAATAAATAGCTGTGGCATGGAATACAGTACAAGGACAGGCAGAGCGACAGATGGATGAAAAAATACTGCAAGGGAAAAGGATGAAACAAGATTTATAGGGAAGGGGTTGGATTAAGGACCAATAGATGGACAGTGAAAGTCAGAAAAACAGAGAGTTAATGATCGAGATCCTTACTTTGAATGCTGATTACTCTGAGAGCTTGCTAAGCATATCACATGATAATATTTAAATATAATTAGGCCTAATTACAAATGCTAGCGCTCGTTTCTAGATGGATACTTATGGCAGATGATAATATTCACGGGGAGGTTAATGGATGTTGCAAATGTTTGATGTCATGCTATAAGAAGCAATCTAATATAATTGTATTACAGGCAATCATAGATTGTTCTGCCCCTTTTTGCTTCCTTTCCTCTCTTACCACTTTTCCATACATCGTCTATTCATTCCACCCTTCTCTTACTTTGAGTTGTTGTTTTTTGTCCCTTTCTTATTGGTTTGTCCTCACACAGGGACACAGACTGAAGGACAGGTGTGTGTGTGTGTGCTTCTGAATCTGTCTTATCTGTCCACATGCTCGCATGTTTGAGTGTGTCCACGTGTGTCCGCGTCAGTTTGCGCGTGTTTATGCGGCCTGTCTGCTTTATATCCAGGCGAGTACAGTTTGTCCTCTCTTGGGAGGCACATCTCTGTGTCTGGTCAACCTTGTGACATCACCCTCTAGCAAACAATTAGGACACCTCACCCTACAGATGTGCTTCCTATAGAGGGAAGAGGTTGAGGTTGCCATGGTGACTAGCAGTGCTGCAAAGTACACCAGCAATCATATCATAATATGATTGACACAGTAATGCAGGTACAATGAAACAAGCTTTGATTATGCTCATAGTGGGAGCAATCTCAATTGTGTAATAGTCACATTTTAATCACAATATTTAGGGGCATTTTTGACTTGTAAAAGCCTTAATTTTTTACTTTATGTTGAGTGAGTTGAGTTACTGTATCTGTATACACTGTGTGCTTTGTCAGTGCAGGAGAGAGGTCTGGCAGAAATTATTCACTTGTAGATAAAGAGTTGTTCTGTTTCTCAAACTAGAAACTAGGCCTAAACTGTGGTATGCCCTTGGTAAATATAATGCTGGGAGGAAAACTTTATTGAGGACATTCTTCATGCAAGTTATGATTTGTTGTCAACGTTCTCCATCATGAGGATAGCCTGTTCGCCTGACCACTTGTCACTGCCTGTTGAAATTGGGACTTTTACAATGGCAACAGAGAGTGGAGGAGAGAGGAAGCAGTATGTAATAATCAGCCAATGGGAGGCTTATCCCAGCAGTCCACTGTTGTGGACTGCTGGGATAAGCCTCACTGTGTCAAACTCGAGATCATTTGCTATGTAAGTGCCAACAGCATGAAACCTTCTCAAACCTTGTCAAAATATAAGTGCTACACACTACTACAGCACAGAATAAAATAAACATGAAGGTGTAAGAACTCGCTACTGTTTAATTTCTGCTGTCATGCTGTTTCTTGTTGACTACACACAGTCTCCATTAAAGATACTTGCGCCACACGGATATAAAGGTGTTGCTTGAAATAATTGATTCTTCTGGATACTTAAGCAAAAGAAACATCTTCTGTGCCAATGCCAACATTTAACCCTAAGTGGCACTACAGCCAGCCCAAAAGTGCTTAATTTGTTACTCTTTAAATGTAAGAATTGTGTTGTTTGTTCAGGAAAAAGGAAAAACATCCGAACTGTATTTGAAAATGAGGAATACTTGTTCTTGCAGGCAGTAAAGAAAAAGCAGAGAAAAGTCAAGCAGAGGAAACAAAGCGTGATAATGATGGAGGGATGGATTGCAAGAGCTGGTCAACATGCCAGACTCAGCGGGGGTTTACATCACAACACTGGGTGGAAAGTTAATGAGAGGCCAACTCTCACACACATACACGCATACACACACACGCGCACACACTGCACACAAGGGGTCCAAAGCTGAGCCAATCTAAATGATTCAATCAAAAACGTTGGCGTGCAAAAACAGCTTTTAACAAGTCACTGGTGCTGACATATAACACACACATACAAGAATGCACAAAGGCAAATCCAAAGGCATCACATGCAGAGAAAGTTTGCAAAGAAAGTTATAATGGAGACTGCTAAACGTGTGTATGATTTAGAGAGGCAGAACACTGTATGTGTACGTGAAGAGAGACTGAACAAACAGAGAGTCTTTGCATCTAGAGCAGAGCATGTCCTTGTATCCAGACTATCTGTGTGATATACTGTTGTCTGGCCCAACTGTGTGTGTGTCTGTGTCTGTGTGTTTGTATGTGTCTGACAGTCCAATATCCATTATCATTCATGGCTCATCACACACTCTCAGCACCACACTCATAAATACACACACACACACATACAGCAGGGACACATTGTGGGGTGACAGCAAGGAGACAGAAAGAGCTCATGAGAAAACTAGACTGATTTTATTACCCCTCTTTCCCTTCATCCCTCTTTCTCTCTCTTTCATCTCTCCCTAAGCAGTCCTTTCTTACTTCATTTAGACTCCCGACTTCTTCTTCTTCTTCTTCAAGAATTCAAGGATGAACTGCAAATGCTGACTTTTTACATACAGTATTTTACATACTTCTTGGCTCTATTTGTCCTTTCTTTCCCGTCCTTCCTTTTGCCTGACTTCCACACTTCTACACTTTCACGTTCTCTCCCTCTCCCATTATCCTACCCTTTTTCCCATGATCAAATATCAGGCACATTCCAGCCGTTGATTCCGAGCACAACATGATTTTATCACCTCATTTGTATGTAATTGAATTAAGGCGACTAATGATAATATGAACCATACCAGGAGGGTGTTCACTAAAAAGCTGTTGAATCAGAAGCTCAAAATACACTTGGTTTAACACAGTTATAAAATGGTATTGAGGAAAAAGAAACTGTAATTATTCACTATTACAGAGCATTACTTTTGTTGCTGCACTCATTCTTTCCTTTTGTCGTCCTCATGCCCAACTTGCCCTGTTCTCTTTCCTTTCTTACAATGTTCCTTCTGTCTCTGTCTCATCAAGCAGTTGTTTTAATTAGGAAGAATGTCTGGAAAAGTCTGGTTTGTAGCTCAGAATTATGAGCCCTATGCACACCTTTAGTCCCACCACATAACCGTTACATCCATCCTCCACATTACGCCGTAAACACAATCATAGATCTGTAAAATCTGTTAAATTTCGGTTGGTATTCTGTTGTTTAACACCTGCCACACCCATAATTTCAACTGTAGTTCCCTGACGGGGACAATTTTGCGTATAAACACATGTATACATCCCTTTTTGCTCCAGGTGGTCTCAGATAAGACAGCAGTTGTTTTGTTTCAATTGTTTTGAGCAGGTCTTTGTTTCCAGTTTGTGGAAGTCCTGTTTCAAAACCAGAACCAGAGATTTATGAAATAAGCACTGCACAAAAAGTGTTTAGTCTTAAGGGACCCTCCCTCAGCTTGTCCCCCCCAGTATGACGCTCCAGGGTGCAGCAGAGTTTGTAGAGTAGCAGTCCAAGTGCATTATAAGACAAGTCAGTTCAGAGTTACCTTACTAAGGAGTTTTGAATTGGAGTGAAGATAAAGTGATGATTGTAGTAAAAAGGTTCACACGCACACACACACACACACATACATAGGTACGCAATACAAACATATGCATGCATGATTATAAGTTCATGCAGAAAGGTTGCAAATTTTCCAAGCAACTATTGACGTGCACATAAAAAAACAAACGTGAACACACAAACTCACATACTCACACACACACACAAGCACTTACACACTCTGTCCTGCTGTACCACAAGCTGAATCAGTAAAAGTACAGATCAGCTGAACGTTTTTTTTTTTTCACAAAGACCCCAGTCAGCACCAAACTCTGCCCTGGACCACTACACAGTCAAAAAAAATCACATCAGATCACCACAGGACGACAGTGTGCCAAAGCTTTTTTGCTGGTCCCACTGTTTTAACACAGCTTGATATGCTGGTCAATACCGAGGTTGTGATTTTCCACATGTTTACTGATGCACCAAAGTTTGTAAAGAGACAAAAGAGTCTTTTTTTTAAAAGCTTTTTTTTTTTTTTAAGTTTCAGCAGGCACAGATTGCGCTACTTTCTGTTCACGACTTTCTATCTTTTCTCTCCTTTTCCTTTCCATTGTTTACTCCTTATGATTACTTTTCTGGTTGTCACTTTACCTTAATCTCCTATTTTTCCCCCTTTTTCACTCACTCCACTTGTCTGGCATTTCTACTCCTCTTTTCTCCCATTCACTGTCTTCTTCTCACCACACACACATACATAGGATATCCCTTAATTATCCTCTATGGACCAGTGAAAGTGAGAGTTGGATTTCTGTGTGGTCTGAGATAGTGAGTTATGTCTGAGATTTTACGAATGTGTCTGTGTGTGTGTGTGTCTTTCATGTGGTTAATGATGACCATGTCTGTACAGTATGCAACAGGGCCACAAGCCGTATCCATTGTGTTCCCCACTGAGCTGAAAGGGAGAGTGTAGGTGGTGTGTGCGCTTTGTTTTGTCTTTGATCTAAGAAAAACATACAGCACACACAAACCGCTCGAAACAGAACATATTGTCCCTCTTGGTCGCCGCAGTAAGTGAAAACATGTTTTTATATTTTGATTGGTTACAATAGGGAAGAAGGAAGAAAAGAGGTGAGGAAAGATGGCATGTTTGTTATACAGGACAGTGGAAAGGTAGAAAACTTCAGTATTTACACCAGTACACCACTTGTTGCAAAAAGAAACAGATTATACTGTTATATTTGTAACTATGTGGAAAAGGTTTCTTTCTTGAGGATTCAGCATGCAATACATTCTTAGTGTATACAGCACACATGCAGCATCACTGAGATGCGGAGTATACATAATGCACAAGATGCTATCGCAAGTTATGTTTAGTAAGAAATCATAACAGGATGATGCTAGGGGGTGCTGGAGGAATAAATTAGCATAACCAGTCACAGCAGCAGCGGCATGAATGATCAGAGGAGGAGTGAGAGAGCGAGCTTGTCAGATTATATAAATCGAGTCAGCTGATACTGATCAGCTGACGGCGTTTGTGACTTCAGTGCTCTGCCTGAAACTAATGTGATGCTCCGCAGATTCACTCAGCTCTTCTCACTCGCCTCTCCACGTCCACATATCACGAAACGCTTTCGATCTACCCCTGTCTGTGTCGTACATCGATGCTGCATCCTTGTCTGTTTGTGTGTGGGTTTGTGGCGCTGTGTTGGATTGCTTTACTTATGAGGACCAGAAGCCCTTATCATGATAGACAGATTAAGAAACATTTCACTGTTTTATGATTAGACTTTTTGTGATTAGCAAATGAATTTCCTTAAAATTTCATAATAGTCATGCTATACTAAAACTAAAAATGTTGCTCTGATGAATTAGCCCAGTTTGAACATACAATGTCATGATGAATCAGTCTTTGTCACCTGAGCCAAATCCGATCCTGACATGGCCAATGTTAATGTTACTAGATGACGGAGTATGTTGTGTGATGTTGTGCCTCTGCTCTTTATTTCTGAAAGTTAAGTAATAACTAAAGTTGTTACATTTTTGAAAGAGTCCTCCACAGCAGAGCCAGCAGCAGCAATATATTTGCTTTTACCCGTTATCATGAACAATATGATATGGCACACCCCTAGTTGCAACCTGTAAGTCATACATGACAGTATTAGCTACTGTAGTGAGAGAGAGAAGAAAAGACGTTGAAAGAGGGAGCTAAAGAGGCTGCAAACAAAGCCAGATGTTCCTTTTAGCTTGATGAAGAAAGTGGTGGAGGTTGAGTTTCAATGAGTCAGAGACAAGAAGTGATAGAAAAGGAGAATGCAGAGGTTGAAAAGAGACAAGGTGAGGACAGGTCTGCTGAGGTTTCAACAGTGAAGGAAGAAAAAGAGAAATGAATTTTGTTCTCGTCCGTCCTGATTAATAACCCTGTTAGCCTTTTAAATAGTCCTCCTCAGCTCTTTCCCTGTATCTCTACTTTTCCTGCTCTTTCTCTTTTTGACCCATCAGCTAAAATGTGCTTTAGCCAAATCAAATATATTAAATACCAACAAAAGATGAGTTGGTAACCTTTCTTCTCTGTCCCCCCTTCCTTATCTTAATTACTTTCTTTTTCTATTTCACTTCTCTCTTTCTTGAAGTTAAGTTTGTCTTTTTATAGCTTGTGGGTCGCTGTTTCAACAGTGCTACTATGGTAACAGCAGGGGAGTGGGTGTTAGCAACTAATCCTGTTTGGGTGTCATGGTGGCATTGCTATGGCACCCAGTAGGAGAGCTCAGCAAGTTTTTTTTTCTCTCTTTAATCATATTTCATCAATAAGGATTCGGGAGGTCAGGGGTTAAGAGGCAAGATTTTAACTCAAATCGGAGTTCAGTTAGAGCCACTGTGTGCCCATATTACCCACAGTTCCTCAATTTCAGCCGAGAAATCAGACTGCTCGAAGATGTTGACTCTTAATTCGCATAAAGGAACAAGAGATCTCTAGTTGCCATAGTTCCCTGCTATTTTTATGTTTATAAACTCCTTCAGGAAAACTTTTTTTCTAGCATTTGTATATGCTGTATTAACCTGAAAATACAGCCATTAAACCTAGGATGTTATTCTTTACTGACTTTATACAGTCACAGAAAAATGTGCTTTGTAGGAAGCTGATTTGTTTAATCCTTGGTATCTTTTCTGTTTGCAAATAACATTTAGTTTACTACAGCAGATGTGAGATAAGCTGATGTGAGAAGAAAAATCATACCAAACTAAAGTAATAGTAATAGTAGTCATAATAGAAAGCTAAAAATATAGAAGTAATGATAAAAATTAAATAAATAAAAGTTAATTATGAAAACATTGACATGGTAAATTTTTAGATATTTAAAGCTGCTCTAATCAATTTTTCTATATTAATGGATCCAATGTGTAATATGAAAGCAGTCGCTCGTAGTGACAAACCCACAGAGAATTATCGCTCAACTCTGCAGTTCCCCTCAGCTCCACAGATGGTTTTAGCTTGCTTGCGCTCATTGTGGTTTTATGGCATGCAGCGTCCCTTTTTAGGTTCAGTCTCACCACGCTCATCAACCTTGAATAAAGTCTGATGAAGCCGCTCTACGTTACCTTCCCAGCACCAAATGGCAGACAAAGTTAAGAGACTAGCTGGTGAACACATTTAGTTGCTAAGGAGCCGGGAGTTGGTGGAGACCAAAAACAGAGCTTAAAAAGACTGAATATCAGCCTTACATTCATTAAGTGGCCAGAAACTGTTGACAACAACTTTATAAGGTGACATTATGTAATGTTGCCCCCAAGAGGACAGAAAATCAATTAATGCTGCTTTCTGCTTCCTCGTAACAAATTCAAGGGGGACACCCGTTGGAGGACCATTTGTTTTTACAAAATATATAATATTGTGCACGTATAGTATACCACTAACAGGTATGCTGATATTTGGAAAAATATTTGAATAATATCTTTTTCTATAGTCGATATATTGATAAACTGTTTTGAAAGCACACGTTTTGCTTTTGCAATGTTATTAGACCTAAAAAAAACAAACAAATCAAATACATAGTTTAGCACATTTCAGTACAGTTTAGCACAGTTTAGCTTATTTTAGTTTACACTGGAAACCTTTGTTTTAAAATACACATTTTGGTTCACATAATGACCTTATAATGAAACTATGTGTTGTTTACTGTGGGGAATTGTTATTGATTCCAGCTGCCATTACAAATAATAGCCATATCAGTTACAGTGTTGTTAAAGCTACGGATTCACACCTTAATATCATTCTCTGTTTCCCTCTCTGACGTCAGTGTTTTCCTATTGTATCACTGTTTCTCAATTTTCACTGTGTTGTGCTCTGGTCTCGCTCTACTGGACATTAACCAGGGGAGAAATGATGGAGCAATTCTCAACACACAAGCTAACACACACACACACACACACACACACACACACACACACACACACTCTTTCACAGACAGGGCTTTTCCAGCGCTCTGCAGGGAGATAGAGTGGTGTGTTTGGTTCTGATAGGAGCAATACAAGCAATTCAACATGGAGAGAGAGTCAGAGAGAGAGAGAAAGAGTGAGAGAGGCTGAGGATTTTTTTTTTTCATTTGTCTTCTAGGAGAAACTTGCTCTCCCCAAGATTTTGGCTATTGAAATCTCAAAAAACCAGCATGACATGGAAGTAATTCTGTTTCACAAGTAGCGAATCAATATTTCATGGTGATTCTAGGGAAAATCAGTGCTGTTGTATTTCTAATCGTTTACCAGTGCCAAAGCTGCTATCAGATACTGGTTTGAGGTGCTGAAAACAAGTCTTTGTATTGGAGGTACAGTGCAGTATACTGACAGCAAGTATTGAAGTAAAAACATAAAATATATTGATATGCATTTTTTTTTTTGCCTTCCAAGCGTGTACATCAGGTTGCATTTCAAACTAAGCAGTTGATTCTACTTCTGTTTAAAACATTTTGTCCGTTGTTTAAAGTTTAAAATGAACTACATTTCCCACACCTCCATGGCTATCAACTCTGAGGAGACCACATGTCAACACAGTGGGATTCACGCACATGCACATCTCTGCGCGCACATACACACACGCACACACTCATACAGTGTTTGATCTCAGTAGGTAAAGAGCCAGGAGGCAAAACTCATACACACAGCACCTACCCCACATTGTCCCTGTGTTTGTGTGTGTATTTGTCTGTGCTCTCATATTGCTGTCTTAAAATCATGTTAATGAAATCATTCTAAAACAAGCTAAATAAGTGGCTTCAATATTTTGTGTCTTTCTTTGTCCCTGATGTTTTGCTCACAAGTTTGCAAGTGTCTCTGTGTGCAAGTGTGCACGTGTGTACTGTACGTATCATCAAGTAATGTCATGCTGCTCTTTAGCTAAAATCTAAAAACTAAATGCAGGCTTTGTATGTTTTTCTGTACTAATGGTGAGGATTTTTTCAGACAGTGTTTCTATTCCTCATAATCCAGTTTGATAGTCACTACAGCTCCATGTCCATGGGAAAGCTCTAATTGGAAAAAAAAAGTCACTGATTGGTCATTCAGGGCACATTTAGGTTGCTACTGATGTCACTAGCTCAGTGACACTGGTGCTGCTGTCTTCCTTTATTTGTCTCAGTGATCGCTCTGTTGCTTCAACCCTTCCTTTCATCACACTCTTTCTGTAGCTTCCTGGTATGCAGACAGGATAATTGATTGGGAACACAGAGAGCAGAGAAACAGACAGTGAGGGACATGGAGGGCCAGGAAGAGAAAAACAAATGGACAAAAAAGGAGAAGGACGACCAAGAGAAAGAGAGCAAGGAGAGAGGTGGATGTGGACAGAGAAGGGGAAGTAGGGAGAAAGAGAGGAGGAGGTAGTGAATGAAAGAATGTGCTAACGAGCACAGTGTCACTGATCTGACTGGGTTTACAGAGAAGGGTTGGGATGACAAAGAGAGACAATGACGATATCAATTCTGTTCCCTAAAAATGATGTTTATAGACTACTTGATGCTTTTGCAGAATACATTATGGAGGACATATGATTGCTATCTGTATTATTTCAACTGACAATGTTTTTACAGTCCAGGAAAAGTGATGTAAGTAATTATTAGGAGACATGGTTGTCAAGATTGTGGGGATAACAGCAGAATAACATAAATATATTATTGGGCTGCAACAAAAGATTACGTTATTTTAAAAAAAATTAATCTATAGATTATTTCTTTGATTAATAGATTGCTTAGCCTATAAAAATCAGTGTCCACATCAAGTTTCCAGGCACAAGATATCATCTTCCAGCTTCTTATTTTGTCTCAACATTCAGAGGTTTATAATTCAGTTTATAATTATGTGAAAATCCTCAAAATCTTTTGCATTATAGAAGTTGATGCCTAAATTATTTAGTCATTTTTATTTCATAAATTCCATTAAAGATTAGTCATCAGTTAATATAGTCAATCAATTTCTGAAATCTGTTGATCAACTAATTAAATAATTGCCTAACTTTTCAGCACTAATACACTTGTCTGTCTTTACCTGACGTCTTTATATCACAAAAAATAACACAGCCATTATGTTTGTTCAGTTATCCTACAACTAGTTTAGATGTAACTGGTCACCTCATCTCGACTGACACTTGACTCCAACGTTACTACTTGTCACTCTCCTCCAACTTAAGGGACTGAACAATGGTGTAATTTGTTGTCTCTTTCTCCTTCTCCTCTCTTAGGTCTTGTTTAGACTGCCAGCCCAAATCTGTTTTTTGGTATATCCAGATTGTATCCAGATTGATTTTAGAAAGTCTGGATGGCAAAAAACCACATGAAATGTGTTTTTTTGCAAATTGGATCACATTTGGAGATGGTTTGACATGCGATTACAGATGTGTCTCAGTCTGGACACTCTGGCTGCTCAAATCGGATTTTAGGTCACTTTTGCATCACTCACAATGTGACACGCAATGGCGACGTCAAATCCAGAGTGACGGAAGTGCATCAGAGCGGCTGAGCAAGAATCCAAGCTGCTACTACCAGAGCGGTATGGAGGACAACACAGAGAACAACAGTCTGTGGACAGACGCTGAAATATATTGTCTGCTGGCAATTTTTAGGGATGATGGATCTCCATTTCTCACGCTTCTGCGTTGGAAAGCTGTGTCACCATCGTACGTACTTGCCGACACCTATGTCGTTACCACAGCAACCCATGCAGATAGGTTGGTGATGTCTGGATATAAACCTGATCTGATCAGTTCCAAATAACAGTGCGGACGGTCTGTCTTAAAGACCTGATTTGAGAAACAAATCTGATTTGCCTGCAGTCTGAACAAAGCCACAGTGGGCATCTCTTTGAGCTGCATCAGTATCCTTGTGGCTTCCTCTTCTCCCTTGTCTCCATACTCTATTCTTTCCCCGTACTCTGTCTACCCAGCTTCATCTCTTTCATAATAACAACTTTGCTATTGTGTGTTATTGCTTTAGTCAGCGGTCCGTGTTGGCCTTCAAGTTCATATCACTGAAACCTGTCTGTATATGCTAGCGAGAGATGCTGCAAAAGCAGAGGGGGCTCGTAGCCTTGTAGAGAGAGAGTGGGAGAGAGAGCGCGCCAAGTGTGTTGTCTGGGGCGGAAGTCGGACAGGTTAGACATCGCCGTCAATGTGTGCGGGAATTTCTCACATTATAAGTGCTACATTTGCGGGAATCGATGAAATCCCGCACTGAAATTCAGGCCCTGGTGCTGTATTCTTATTTCTTGTGGGTGACTGAGTAAATGCAGACAATGTGACGTGACATCAAATTGTAGCTATAATGGGAAGACATCGGTACACAACTCATGAATATTTAAATTTTCTTTTAATATACTTTATCACTATATTACCATGTGTTCTTGTTATTGTATGCCACCTTTCAGTCTTTCACTTCCTTATAAGTCACAACAGCTCGATCAACCCAAGAGGCATATTAGATGACTCACTCACACACACTCACACACACACACGCTCCATACGATGAGTCATGCAGTAAGTCACAGAGTATAGTAATCTATCTTGTCCTGTCAGTTTAGCAAGCAGCTACTCTGATCTTGATGCACTACAGTGATCTGTGTGTTTGTGTGTCACTTCACTTTGTCTTCATTTGTACCTCTGCCCGTGCGTCTGGATGTGCAGATATGTGCGTGCGAGTGAGTGTTTATGTGCGAGAGTGTGCGCATATAGATGAATGCATGACTCTCGCAGCATGTATGTGTGTGTGTGTGTGTGTGTTTGCGTGGGGCGCCCGTGCAGCATCTGTCTCCCTGCGCGGTGAGGCAGGAGAAGTCGTGATAAGTCAGCACACACACACGCACGCACACGCACACTGGAATGCTGAACCGAAGAAGTAGCGTTTTACACTGGAGAGGGAGAAAAAGAGAAGGAGAGTGTGTTGTTAGCTGGAGGGATGGAGTGAAAGTAAAGAAAGAGAATGATATTTCTCTACCATTTCACCTTGGGGTTTTCATTTTCTTTCTCTTTATATACAGTATCTTGCGCTCTCCTTCTTGTCTCTCAAGGGTACCAGTTACAGTACCTTCCCCTCAGACACTAACACACACACACACTGGCTGTCTATATGAGATGATTTATGCTCCTGTGTTCTTTTATTTTTAGACCAATTACTCTATTTCTCTCTCTCCTTCTCCTCTGTCTATATATTTGTTGCTCTGTCTTCCAATTCCCCCTTCTCTCTATTCCGCCGTCCCTCTCTAAATATTGTCTCCTGTTTTCTACACCCCCGTCTGTATTTGCAGACTTTTTTAAATGTTTGTTTTTCCTGTAATATGGTTTTCTTCCCACAGTCCAAACACATGCAGGTCATGTTGACTTTAACCTGGCTCTATGGATGTGAGACTGGATTTGTTTGTGCATTAGGCCAGCGATTGGACTGGTAAACTGTGCAGGGTAGTTTGCGGCCTTTCTGCACTGGGATAGGCTTCAGGCCTCTTAACCAAGAACAGGAAAAGCACAAGGGGAAAGTGAATGAATGAATTATTAATTTAGACAAATAAAAGCTTGATGGTAACCCATTTACTGTCTGTTTGTGCACAGACTGCATGTTTCTGTGCCTATGCATGTGTGTATAAATGAGAGAAATTGATAAGGTTTGAAAGAAACCTTAAAGACAAACTGAGATAACATGTTAGATGTCTGTGTGTGTGTGTGTGTGTGTGTGTAGATAGTTAGTATAGTTAACATGTGACAGGTGCTGAAAGTTTTGTCTCCACACAATTAGACATCTCTCTTGTTTTCTCTTTGTCTTCGGGCCCTAGCACACCAAGCTAGTTAGTTTTTTTGAGGATGACACTCTGCATAGCTCGACATCATGTCTCATCTTGCTTTAAAGTTGCTGACCACCAACATGCTTGTCTTTTTTTGCACTTGCAGGACAGGAAATAGCTTGTCACTTGTCTCTATTTGTACGAAAGGTAATGATGGGCCCACAGATTTGTCACATGCACACAAATGCAGCCCTACATAAATTGTTTTCTTTCTTGCTTGCTTTCTGTCTTGCTCTGTCTGTTCTGTCTGCTAGTGCTAGTGCCTGTTGCCTGGAAACTGAGTTTGTGTCTTTCTGTAAACTTTGATATTCAGAAGGGTGTAGGAAACAAAAGACAAACAGACGAAGAAAAATGTGTTTAATAAGGCGGTGTCCACATTAATGCAGATACAAGGTTTACTTTGAGAATATTTTCAGTCTAAACTAGCATTTTCAAGTTCATCAGCCACGTTACTGTAAAATTCATGCACAATATAAAAAGTATATTCTACGGCTGTGCGTGTGCATGAATGCCAATCCACTGTTTAAGGTGATCTATCCTCTTTTCGAGGGTCAGGGGTTACTGGTGACCATAATACAATCTGTGTCAATCTGTGTCTTTCCTCCACACACACACACACATACACAAGTGTAATCTCGCCAACATAATCTTTGTCCAGAGGCCTACAGATCGCGGCTTAGGTCTGTTAATGAGACTCGTGTCGAACGTGTACTGCTGGCGTGTTAACAGCATGTTTTCCCATGTGTTGGGATTTGTTGCATTTCAGCAACACGATTCAAAGAGACTCTCAGGTGGTGTGACAAAAGACAGGCTATGTCTAAAGGGGACATCCTGGAGAATCCTTTTATTTTTTGTGTTACAGTAGTTTAGTGCTCTTTCCTGAGGCATTTCTGCACTTCGCTTTTCAGAGAACACTTGTCTGTCTCTCACAGTGTTGCCGGTGGGGACGTCAGGTTGGATTTTTAGGATGGTTATTCCTGTTTAAATTAAATAATGTTCAAACAAATTCACACCTGGGATCATCCCAGTTAAACCACGTTAGCTGTGAGTTCCATAAAACTGGGTGAACTTTTGGTAGAACCACTGTTTTATAACTTCCTGGCCATAATGTAAGTAGAAATATTGTTTACCCTTATCATTTTTATTAGTTGATCCCCCCACCTGTGATGACTTTGCTTTGTTCTTTATTTATGCAAGTAGTGATCTGTCTGAAGTACAGTGACAGACTGTGACCTAAGAGCCGCTGTGTTGTTTTTTTTTGTAGATTTCACGTTAAAGATGGTATGACACTATTAATCTGCAGCTGTTCTCTTGAGCACTGTCACATTTAATTAGAGGTCTTTGTTGAGCTGCATGCTGTACCAATTGCAATAACAGAAAAAAAATACAGACCAATTTATGCTCAGTGACCCAAAAGATTCAAGTTCCATCAAAAATTCTATTAAACACTTATGAGAAAATTACATATAAACCACGCTCATGTTGAGTAATTCACACTTTTGCACAGTTGTATGTGTATGTTGCTTGTTTTTAAGTTTGTAAAAAAAAAAAGCTTTTTTTAACCCATCTCCTTCCAATCATGCTTATATCTTATGATGTTATTATAGACAGCAATAGAAGCTGTTGTAGACGTAATGCCTGTGCAGAGTGACATTTAAGTGTCATATTCATTTCAGAAAGTTTCAGAAAGTTGAATACTATCAACTGGTGGCAAGTGGTAACTAAGTATATGATAAGGATCACTAGAACAGACGTGCACATACAAACCTACACAATCAAACACATGTGGTATACATGTGCACACATACAGACACACAAAAGTCTGGATGCTGACAGAAGAACAGTAATTAGGACTATGTGCTGTGGATATTCTTGGTACAATACTGATCAGTGTCATCTGTGTGTGTGTATGTGTGTGTGAGAGAAAGAGAGTCTGCTGCTGCTGCTGGTGGTGCTGCTGCAGCCCACAGTTTCCATGGTAACGTCGGAACCCATCTTGGTCTCTATGGTAACTTCTGGTTGGCACCCACAGAGAAAGAGGGAGGGAGAGAGATGAGGGGAAGAAAGAGAGGAGGTGAAGACAGAATGACAGAGAGACAAAAAAAGAGAGAGACAAAAAGAAAAAAAAACGGGAGAAAATGAGTAAGACATTGGCGAGACGAAGAAGAAGGAGTTAAAGTAAAGTCCTCATAACTTAACAGAGTCTCAAAGTAAAAGTTGTCCGTGAATCTAACAGATCTGCTTCCGCCAGACATTCTGTTTCTGTCTGAGTCTCTAGTTTTGTTGAGCCTCACATGAGCTGGTGGTTGGTTTCAGGTTGGGAAGAAATCCCAGGTGCTGTTGAGATGAAGAGGAGGAGAGAGTGTGACGGATGTGTTGAACACTTATATACAGCAGCACCCACCTTACCCAAATGATAAAGCCAGTTTATTCAGCTTGGGTCTTGTTTTTGTAGCTGTGGTTATTAGCTGTGATAACAGTGCTGCGATCTGGGAAACATGGTGACATCACTTAAACAAAGTGTAACAACACAAGTGGTCAGACGATCAGACAGGTGGTGAAGAAGCAGCTTAGCCAGATTATCTTTACTTAATTAGGAGGTAAAGCTGAAAGTTAGGAAATGTTTATAATCTCCTCCAAGTGAATATGGATTAACTGAGTTTTTTAAAACTGTCTGATTGTCTGACTGCTTGTGTTTCTTGCACCGGTGGGCTTCTTTTTGGCAACATTAGCGTGTTCCCAAATCTCAGCAATTATTTTGGTGAGTTATTACAGGTAGGGATATGTGAAGTTGTAATAAACCTTAATTTTCCTTTAATTGTATGTCTGTTTATGTGTGTGATTTTCTCACTCTGTTTATCTTACAGCTACAGAGCCCATTTGTCTTTCCTCATCCTCAACCAAACTTGCATCATTAACCTGCTAATAGGATGCACACCAGCAATGCGCACAACTCCAGTCCCTTGTACTGAGTTTCACTGCTGTTTCTGTCACGAATGAGTATACAGGGCAGACACAGACAGGAATGAATGAATGAAAGGGGCTTTAATGCTCAAAATCAAAAGTCAGGCTTACAGGTCACATCAGGAAGGTTGATTGGAATTTAAATGTCCATGGAAGCAACAATGACGAACTGGCAGAGAACAAAGCAAATGGACCAGTACAAGTAGTGAGTGTGTGATGAAGGAACGAGTTGCAAGTGAGGAGTGGGCGGAGTAGGCCAGGTAATTGCTGGACTGATGAGAAGCGGGAACAGGTGTGCAGATGGGGAAAGGAGGGAAAGTCCGAGGGCATCTGGTGGACAGCTTGAGGATGGCAGGTCTGGGGAGTTGGAGGAAAGTACATGGCCTGGGAGAAGTGAGATAGAGACAGAGAGCAATGCAGAGAGCTGGGAATGAGAGAGTGTGGCTGCAGAGAGGGACCGTGGAGCAGATTGTGACAGTTTCTGCATCTGAATAAATCCTTACAGGATGTTGGCAGTGCAAACTTTGTGCAAAAATGTTTCCCAACTAAGCAGCAGAAAAAAGTTGACATGGCATGGCATGGCATGGCGTGAGGACATCAGATTTGTATTGTGACAAGTTAAAAACAAAACTAGTTGGATTTTAAGATTAAATATAATATTAAATTACAAACTAATTGAACTAGATATCTTTGTGGTCATGATTTTACATGCATTTTCCGTCTGTGTTGACTGTTTTCCTGAATGTGAATGTTTGAATAAGGAAGCAATTTTGAAATGAAAATTTAATCTTGGTGGCAGTTCTGTTCTGCACTTTTATGGTCGAGTAACTGGTACAGTCTGTTCAAGGCGTTCTCCTGTTCTTCTGGATCTATAAAGAACACACACACACACGCACACACACACACACACACACACACACGTGCACACTAGACCACCATGTGTTCTTTCAAAAAAACAGCATTACGGCTAATCCTGTCTCGCAGCACACACACATACACAGAAGGTCATGGTGAATGGAAACATTGTCCCCTGTATGGTAGAATGTCGATACTATAATCTGATTGGCCTAGTTGATGGATAGGCGGTTTGGTTGACCTATCACAGTTAACTGAATTATTGCTCCCACATACTCACCTTTCTGTCATTCTGTCTGCCTTCCTTTCTCTCTCACTCTGTCTCTTTACTCTGTCTCTCTCTCTGTCCCTCTCTCTCTTTCATCCATCCATCCTCCTCTTCTCTCTCCGTCTCTCATCTTTTCCCTCTCATTTCTTTCTAGTCACTAACCAGATTAGTTTAGCCCCTTATGGATTTTGCCCTTTATGGGTCTGTATGAACGGAAGGAAAGGAAGCATAGAGAAGTGTGTCTGTGTTTGTGTGTGTGTGTGTGTGTGTGTGTGTGTGTGTCAGGCTGAGCTGTTCCTACCAGATGTTTTTCTCTGTTTTATTCTTCGGAGCGCCACACTGTCTGCCTGTCACCAGCAGATACACAGCCCGGGTATGTGTGTATCTGTGTGTGTATGTGAAAGAGAGCGATGGAGGGCTTTTGTGTATTTGAGAGGAGGATATGTGTGTATTTGCGCGTGTGTGCGTGTGAGATTAATTACTTCCGCATAGACTACTAATACTCACTGTGCGTCGGAGGGTCTGCAGTACGATTGAAGAATATAAAAACAATCAATTCTCGAAGGCTCTGAAACTGACACACACACACACACACTCAGATAGAAAAGGAAAGACGGGTGTTTAGTGTGAAAATCTTGATCTTTATCTTTAAGCTGGATACTTTTGTGCCAATAAAGCACACTGGATGACTTGAATTGAAATGAGAGGAGGTTAGAGAGACAGGGAGAGGAAACAAAACAAGTTTTCGACAGCTTCCTGAGCGACCCTTTCAGGTGCAGAATCTCTAGCCTAAAAATCAACTTGCCTTTCAAGCTGTCTGTCTCAAACTGTGCAAATCCTCCATATTACTATTCATGTAATTCTAATTCAATATGCTTTAGTGCAAAGTGTCAAGTAATAATGAGATTAAAAAGAAAAAGGTACAATTCATAAAATCAAGAAAATGGAAAACAATGGACACTTGCTCTGTGTGTGTGTTTGTGAAAGACTGTGGAAGCATGTGTTAAAATTGCTGTGTGTGTGTGTGTGTGTGTCTCAGTACCGGGACAGTGAAGGGTCTGAGTGGTTGTGTATTTAGCTTCTACATTAGACCCTCCATCACACGGTGAGTATCAGTATCAGTGTCAGTATTAGTCGTTCTAAGAGCAAGGAATTATTCAAAAGTCTTTACAGAATTATAATAACAAAATTATATATGGCACCATATATGTAACCAGGTTATAAAAGCAAATTGTAATCATTAAGTTATTTACAAATTAAATACTGTATATTAGTCAGGTTTTAATAAACCGGATAAATTATAAGCCTACTAACCAGGTTGAATGATATATACAAAAAAAGAATAAATGATTAAAAATTAAACAATTAAAAAGAAGTCAATACAGAGTTGTGTTTCTCAGGTTCAGCTGTCTGTCCTCAGGTCATGACAGGGCACAAAATTAGCACCAGCCATCAGCCAAATGCTGGTAAAATATGCAAGTGGCTGGTAGATTTACTTCACTCACCAGCCCAAAAAGCAATGGTAATCTATTGAGTTTTAAAGTTTGAACATTCACTAGCCATTTAGCCGGTGGACAAAAAAGTTAATTCTGCACCCTGCTGCAATCATCTCACTCACAAGCAAATATGGGAGATATGTTTTCAAATTCAGGGTGTAAATGTTAATTTCTCAGAGCCTGGTATTCGGGGCATGAGGTGAGGAAGTGTAGTTCTGACTCTGCCTCTTGTCTGTTACACTGGGAGCAGAGTCTGTCCTCCTCTGGCAGCCAGCTCTGTCTATGCCGACCCTTCTCTATAGCTAGGCTGTGCTCGCTGAGTCTGTACATAGTCAAGGCTTTTCTTAATTTAGGTTTTTTTTTTACTGTGGTCAGATAATTTGCTAATGTGAAGTCTCTTTTTAGGGTGTTTTAGTTGTTTCCTTCCAATATGTGATATAGTTTTATCTTTTGTTGGCTGATAATTTGGTTTGGTGTTGTGGTCCTGAGGCTTGTTAGGTTGTCTGAACCGAGGCTCAGGACCAGCTGGCTGAGGGGACTCTTCTCTGGCTTTAGCTCTTGGCAGAATAGGGCTGTGTGATGGTAAGTCTGGGGGTCACTAGTTTTTAGGTGTCTGTAAAATTTAATTGCTCTATTTCACATTTTCAAATAAGGGGGTATTGGCTGAGTTCTGCTCCAAAGAACCCTGTGTGGAAAGATTCTATGATGGTTTTGTCCCATTTGTCAAATTCACTGTTTAATTTTGGTCCCCAAATTTCACTGCCATCGATGATTATTTGTTCTAATACAAATTGGATCATTTTTAGCCAGATTTTAATTGGAATGTCAAATTTAATGTTTCCTCTAATTGCATAGAAAGCTCTCCTTGCTTTGTCTCAGATCTTTCACAGCCAAGTTGAAGCTTCCTGTGGAGCTTATGTTGAGGCCGAGGTATAGTTCTTTGTATGTTGTAATTTGGTGGTGTCCAAATAGAAATTGTGTGTGTTTTCCTTACTTCTGGACTGCTTCTGAAAGATAATAATTTTTGTTTTCTTTGGGTTAACTGTCAGGGCCCAGGTCTGACAAAATGTATGCAGGAGATTGAGGTGCTGCTGTAGACCCTCTTTTGTTGGTGACAGCAACACCAAGTCATCTGCATATAGGAGACTCTTAATTTCAGCGTCATTCAGGGTGAGGCCAGGTGCAGTGGATTGATCTAATTGAGATGCAAATTCATTATTGTATAAATGGAAGAGGACTGGACTAAGATTGCACCCCTGCCTCACCCCATGACCCTGGGAAAAGAAGGCTGTTTGTTTGTCGTCGTCGTAGATTTAATTACATCATATGTTTTCCCCCCAGTGCTGCTGTTAAGTAGTCTATAGAAAAGGCTGTCACGCCAGATGGAATCGAAAGCCTTCTTGAAATCAATAAAACATGCGCAGGCCTTTCCTGTCTTTTTGTCTAATTCTTGCTCAATTAGGGTGTGAAGGGTGTAGATGTGGTCTGATGTGCGAAAATTTGGTAAGAATCCAATTTGGCTTTTATTCAAAACATTTTGGTTATTGATAAAAAGTCTTTTATTCATAATATTGCAAAAGGTTTTTCTCAGGTTCGTATTTACACAGATTCCATGGTAATTATTCCGGTATATTTATCTAAATTTTTATGAATTGTTGTTATTAAACCTTTATTCCATAAGTCAGTTAAAGTGCCAACGGCTACAATTATATTAAAAAGTTTTATTATAGTCAATTTGAATTTATGGTCAGAATATTTGATCATGATGCTGTCGACTCCACAGGCCTTTTTAGCTTTCAGGGATTGAATGCTTTCCATCAGTTGTTGCTCTGTTATTGAAGCATCTAGACGATTTTGGTTGTCTAATTACTAATTCTAAAGTTTTCCACTGTGTGTATTTTATTTATTTTTTTGGTCAATGTTCTTTATAATATTGTCAAGCTTCTTGAATATTTCTAAGTGTGGGAAAACACTTCTAAATCACAGTTTGTATGATAATCACATCATTAAAGACAAAAAATCAAAGCATGAGTCTTTTATAAATATCTAGCAGTTGTAATCTGATGTCAGCTGTGAGTCATGAGTCATTTTTGATGCAGTGTACGCTGACAGGTACATTTATACTGTGGCGCTCTGAAAATCCAACCTAAATAAACAGCTAAACCTACTTTAAAATCAGGTTCTCAGCATTTACAGATACTGTATGTCAGTGGAACCACAGAAGTTGTGTGAAATCTGCGGCTTCATGGATGACTGATTCCCATGTGTGCATGTGTGTGTGCAAAACTGGTCTAATGGTAGCATGACACAGCCTGTCTCCATGCTGAGAAAGTTGTTTGTTTAGCTGGACCTACTGTAGACTCACATCAGCAAAAAACTCTTGACACAGCCACCGTGTACATGAGCCTATCCCACTCTGAAATGGACTTTTAACATAACACCACTTTTTTTTTTTACTAGCTTTTAAAGACAGATAATTTGAGTCAAACAAATTGAGATAAATTTAAATCCATGTTAAATATTCAGCACCTTAAAAATAAAGGCTGTTTATACTAAGTAAGGCTCTTTTAGATTGTTTTAATGTACAGTAAAGAATGTTCTGTTGGTATTGGCTGGCCTTTGGGTTTTGTGGAAGTTAGACAAGCTGTAGACAAGTTTTGTATTAATTTGCTGGTAATTTTTTTTTATCTTAGGCCAGTGTCTGCATGTGTGTTCTTAAAATTGTGATGATGCCTTTGCAGCAATACCCTTTATCTGAGATGAATTTCTCCTGAGGGAGACAATAAAAGTGACCATGACCCTGACCATATACCAGCTGACAATGGCCTTACTCTACAAAATTGATAATATTAAATGAATTATATATAAGTAAATAAACAATTATATCAGAATATATATATGAAACAATAAAAGTTTGGAAGCTAATGTATTTAATAATGTCACTTTTATATTAAAATGCCCTTTTTCTAAAGTTTGTTTTTATTAAACAGCAGCATTTTTGGCACTGAAGCCTTTATTTTATGATGTCACGTCTCATTGTGCTGCCATTAATTCCTGCCTCGTCCATCTTTGGATTCCATCCAAAAAATTAATTTAAGAAAAAAAAATGCCGTGGTAATTTTGACTTAGCCAACTAACCCTTGTTGTAAATGCAAGCTCTAGATTTAAAGTCAAGTGGAAACTCAAGGTATGAAGAAGTTGAATCAAACAAATAGACTAGTAGGTTGATATTCTCCTGTATAAGACTTGTCACAGCAAAATGCATGTGTAAATATGCTTGAATAAGGCCATTATGACATTAGGTTTCCTACTACCTAAATGACATCTGCTCTGATACCATCATTGCTAACCTTATCTGCTTTTGAAGCTATTTTGGTAAACTTGGACACATGCAGATGCTCCAGCCTACAGCCTCAGGTTCAGCAGATTCTTCCCAGGGATGAGGCTGGGCTCTGGTGAGACCTGGCTGGCCTTCTGTCCCAAACCTCTGGCCCTCTGTGTGTGTGTGTGTGTGTGTCTCCATGGGAAAACAGTGGGAACAGGAGGAGGAGCAGGGACTCGGAATGGATGGATAGATTGATGGATGGAGCTAAATATATTTTCATGTTTAAGTACTATTAAGGGAGAGAGGGGACAGAAACTATGTTCTGTTTTATTGACATGGGAGCGTAGTAGTTTAACACCATTTCATTGATCTCATTCCATTTATAAACTTAACATAAAATTTGAAAGAAATGGCAGATAATTAGGTGTACAAAAAAATGTTTTGAACTCATGATGGTCAGAAAATTATATAATCCCTCTTTCTCTCTCTCAAGGCCATTTCAGGACATTTCCCAGGACCCCCTTTGGGCAGGGGTCATCACTATGACAACAATCTCTGAGGAACTCTGTAGTAGAAGAGTTGCGTCTGTGTGTATGTGCATTTGTGTACAAAATGCACACACGCATGCATTCCTCTCTTCAGACAGTAGCCTCTTCGGACAGGAAGAGAGCGCTTTGATTAAATAATCAAAATCCTATGATTGTGTGCACGATTACAAGTTAGACAAATACACGTTACACACACACACGCACGCACGCACACACACACACACACACACCAGAAGCCACATAAACAGTAACAGAACATCTTGTTCTGGCTTAGATACACAGAGGGGTAAGCAGCCAGCACTGCTAGTCGCATAAGTACAAGGTCTTCATTGTTAATATGGACATAAATTTGAGTGTGAACGAATGTTTACTTTATTACTTTGGTATGAACAGTTGCTCTCATAACTAACCTACCTATGAAAAGGACATTATAGTGCAAGCATTTTGATTTAAGAATTGTGAATGAATGTTTGGTGTTTTCTAATTCAGTTAGCGTCTCAACATATCGTGTGCTGTTGCGTAACAGTATCTGCTCCCAATTTACTTTGCTTACCTCTAACTTAGCCACAACAGGCCTTCTATAATATCCTCTCCCTTTCATCTGCCTCCTTTTTATCCTTTTCTAATGCTCGTTCTCTCGCTGACTGAATCTCTCCCATCTCCCTGCAATAGTGTTGCTCAGACAAATAAATGGACCTGTCTCGTGTTTGTGTCTCTGCAGGAGCGTGTGGAGTATCTGTTCCTCATCATTTTCACGGTGGAGGCGTTCCTGAAGGTGATAGCCTACGGCCTGCTCTTCCACCCAAACGCCTACCTAAGGAACGGCTGGAATCTGCTCGACTTCATCATCGTAGTTGTAGGGTGAGTGGACAGAAACACACAGAAAAGATAAAGGGTGTGGAATGTGTTTTTTTAATGGTTCTATGTTGAGGAAATCTATGTCGTTTGATAACAAAAATAGCAAGTTCTTTAATACTGGAAGGTTTTTAAAAGCATTAACTAACACATTTTTAAACAGCAGCACTTCACTGGCAAATTAATCACAGTGCCTCACTGTCAACAAATGAAACTACAGCCAAGACAATTGGCAGCCTCTGTCTAATGCCAGAGGTACTCTTAGTGCTAGCATCTTTCAAAATTAAGATCACATTTCCCATTAACACCTTTGCTGTCTGTAGCAAAGACGAAGCGGCTCCTACACTTGTTCTTGTCTTTGATGCGATTTTGTCACTTAAACTTAATTGAAGACGATAACATGATCAAAGTTTCTTTTTTTTCTACCTTAATCTGACATCGCAAGAAACTCTAAAAAGTTATGTTTGCACTAGAAGAACACCTCCTTCCCTTTTTTGTGCCACAAAGTAATTTTACAGATTTGATTTAACATCCAGCCTGCAGGCACACAATGTAAATTGCATTGTAGAGGCTGAAAGAGGCTCGACATGATCTTGTTTGTCTACAGGAAAAATACTCAACAAGTAAGGTGCTGTTTTATTATTAGCATACCTGTAATTTTTAATATTAAGATGCTACACTTAACACCTTGTAAAAGAAGAACTGTAGAAGAATTTCATAGTGAATCAGTTTTAAAGCTGCAGTAAACTTTGGCCTACAGTGTATTGGTGGAGCCTAAACTGATTAGCTTGGTAGATGTTGATAGCAAAGCTCTGCTCTGTTTTTCTTTATCTACAACTCAGCAACATAGCCCATATGCTAAACCCTTTGTGCCTCTGTGTGTGTGTGTGTGTGTGTGTGTGTGTGTGTGTGTGTGTGTGTGTGTGTGTGTGTGTGTGTGTGTGTCTGCATGCGTGCATGCCTGGCAGCTACACTCTGTTTACAGTGTTGTGTAAGGTTAATGGCACAGTAGCCAGTGGACTTGACAGTTACATTAATGCTATAAAAATGGTCTAATTGACCGTGTGTGTGTGTGTGTGTGTGTGTGTGTGTGTGTGTGTGTGTGTGAGAGAGAGAGAGAGAGAGAGACAGCAAGAAAGCACCCCTCTGCCTGAAGGAAGGCTCTGTAAATGCATCCACGCACGCACACACACACATACACACACACACACACACACACACTCTTCATCGCCAGTCAAGTGTTCACTCACATTAGCCACCACTAACTGAACATGGTTGGCTTCACCCCACGGACACACACACTCTCACACACACACACACGCACATGCCCCATCAGCTGGCATCATGGTGCCAGTGCCCCTGGCATAAACACAACCTTTACCACTCTTACTGTATGCTGTTATCTACCCTCTCTGTCTGCCTCTCTCTGTCTTTTTCTGTCTCTATTTGAATTATGTATTTTATTGCACCATATAATGTGCGATCATAATGTATTGATCTCATGTTGACTCTGCCCTTGCACCCGTGCCAGAGAGAGGTCAGAAGATCAGGTACAGGCTGCAGCTCTGACATTGGCAGGGTTCAGTGTATTGCTCAAGGACGTTTCAGGAGAGTTGGTGCTTGCTGTTTTGGGAGACTGAACCTGAAAGGCCTCCCTAGACTCTCCCTAGACTCTCCCAGGGCTTTAAAAATGTTTCTTTGTCGTAATGTGAACCCTTTTTTCTTGTTCACATGGCCAAAATATGCGCAATTATTCTTCTAAAGTGATTAAACAGTCATTTCCCCTTCGACACAGTTTTGTCTGGTTCATATAGTAAAAAAGTTTAGGCAGGTTGTCTCATGAAAAGCATGGAAATGGCGGTTGTTCTCACCACAAAAATGACAGCATGGTTAATTTGTCCAAAGGACTTAAAACGACCCACGTTTAGGGTGACCTCTTACCATCATGCAAATAATCTCCTTTCTAGAATCACATGGAATCACAGCAGTGACCAGAATTGGTGTCCAGTTATCATACCAAATTTAATAAATCATCAAAATGACCTTATCTATGATCACAATCTTTTCCTAACCTCAATCAAGCAGATTTGCTTGCCTAAACCTAATTGTACTTTCACTACAGGGGCAGCAGATCAGAAAACGCTCACACAAGACGTTTCTGGATCGCTTCAATTGGTTTGACCTTATTTTGTCATTTAAATATACTTGTGGAAATGACTCAAAACGGAAAAAATGAAACAATTTGTTAGTAAACTCATGAAACACAAATACACACAGTCTCCCTCCATGTCACACACTCGGAGAGGACACAGAGATCCGGGAAATGTTCAGCTGTGACAGCGCTGCCTCTCTGTGTGTGCATGAATGAGTGCTTGTCTTTGTGCGCGTTTGTCTAACAGCCAGGTCTGCCTGTGCGTCTGTGTTTGTATGTAGACGTAGACATATATATATGTGTGTGTGTGTGTGTGTGTATAGATGAGAAGTGACAGAGTTCGCTCCCTCTGGAATATTCACCATATGGGTGAAAGAACTTGTACCTGGTGCTGAGCAGCCTCGGAGGCACCCACAGACACATGCACACACACTTGCAGACTTGCATGTACACACAGATGCTGGAGCCCATACTGTTACTGACACATACCGAAGAGTTTATTAGTGAAGGTTCAGTGAGCTAACAGGTGGTGTGTGCCTGCGTGCGTGTGTATGTGTGCACGTACTGTATGTACGATGCATATAGAAACTATATAGATCTTTTTTCTTTCTTTTTTTATTTCTCTTTACCTTCACATTTATTAATAACTGCTTATTTTTCATGTTTTTTCATCACTCTCTCCTCCTCTTTTTCAAATTTATAATCCAGTGCTGCTTTCTCTAACAGTACTGACTGTCCCCATAGCTGTAAGATCAAAAATTGCAAATTAACACTAAAACAGTTTAACTGACTGGTCAATGAATAGAAATTTTGATATTCAATCAGTCATTTAAAGCCATGTATTAAGCAAAAATGTCAAACTTTAAAATTTCTCAAATTTGAGAATTTGTTTATGTGTTTTTATTGTGAATTGAATTTCTTTAAGCTTTGGATTGCTGGTCAGACAAAAAGAGCAATTAAGCTTGTGATGGACTTTTCACTACTTTATAACATTGTGAATTTATAATAATTCAAAGATGAATAAATTTTTTTCAGTAGTGTTGTGGTGTTGACATTTTAACTGCTACAAAACCACACAACATCTGTTATCTTTATGAATGTACACAGCTTCTACTATCTTTAGCTGTGGATGTACACAAGCCATTATGTGGTGCCACACTCAAAGGCTCTAATTATCATCATAACACTCCACCGCGGCAAAACATGCAGGGCGAAATGCTGTTGGTGCAAAACTGTGGATCCTTGACGTGCTTTTCATATTCTGTTTCAAAGGCGTGCTTCCTACTGAGAGAGAGAGAGAGGGGGAGAGAGAGAGGGAGTGAATCAAATTGAGAGGGAGGTAGTGCGAAATAGCGAGGCCGAGAGAGAGAGTGAGAGGTAGAGAGAGAGCGATATGTTTTGAGAGGTCTTTTCAAGTGGCCATTTCATCTGTGCTAATTGATAATTCTCCATGACTAACGTGCCGCTGACTGGCCTTTGAGCTGCACTAGCTGGAAAATGGTATTGTATGGAGATTTCTAAAGGATCTCAGTGAGACAGAGAGAGGAGGGGGGAGTGATAAGCTCAGCTGGACGTACTTAAAGTCAAGCTTATGAGCCACTCGCACCCAAAGAAATGTCTAAATAATTTCCTAGGGCTTAATAGCTAACAAACGGCAACAGCGTAAAAACATATGCATCCATTTTATGGATGATTATATTTGTATTATTATGTATTTATACTGTATGTACTTAGTCTATGTATGCTGTATGGCCAAAAGTGTGTCGACATCTCATTTCAAATTCATGGCCATTAATATGCTGCTGTAACAACCTCCACTGGAAACCTGGCGGCAGGGATTTGCTGATGTTGGGCGAGACGGCCTGGCTTTTCAGCGTCCCATTTCATTCCAAGCTCTTCATCACCACACTGAGAAAAACATTTTTTTGTGGACCTGGCTTCTTGCTCAGGGGGACTGTCGTGTAAAAACAGGAAAGGGAAGCGTGATGTTGTCTAAAACAGTGGTTCCCAACCTAGCTATTGACCTCTTAAAATGAAGTGCTGTCAACTTAGTCAAAGATTGCATATGTATAGAGCTGTGAAAAGTAGAAACAAGGAGGAAGTTTCCGTTCTCTGATTTATAAACACTGATATTTTTTAGAAAGAAAGTACAGTATTGTGTAGCAGAAATATGTTTTCCTTTTTCTTATTCTTTCCTTTCTTTTCTTTCTTAATTTCATGACCCTTTAGATTTATCTAGTGACCCCTTTGGGAGGTCTCGACCCCCAGGTTTAAAACCACAGGTCTATAATATTATTGTATGCTGTAGCATTACAATTTCTCTTAATTGGAGCTAAGGGACCTAACCCAAACCACAAAAAAATATGAGAGTAGGGGTGTCTACATACTTTTGGCGCATAGTTAACATAAATTCAAGCTTGTGAGTGACTCTTACCCAACAGAGACAACTGTAAAAAATTCATAGAGGACAATAGCTATCAAAAGGCAGCTTAAAAACATTTCTAACCCTTTTGTAGAAGATTATGTTTGCATTGTTATGTATTTCTACAAACTTTGTCAAAGTACCTGATAGATTAGATAGAACAAAAAGACAGGAAACGTGTGACATCACATTAATGGGTGCTACAGTATATTTAGTCACAGTGTTTTGAGCACACACACACCTATAACAGATTTAGGAGACACCTCCCTTCACTACAGACAGACACTGTTTTCTGTTGAGCTGACTGTCAAGCCATTAAAGCTGAGAGTCTCCTATTTCCTTATCTGTGAAAGACAGAGGGGAACACTTTCTGTTGTGGTGTGGAGAGCTAACTAATTGAGTTGTTTTATTTTCTACTGTTGAGATTTCTCCAAGAAACACATTTGATCGTGAAACAGGACAGATGTCTTCACCATTCCCTTTGCTTTTAAAATGTTGGTCCCAAACTAGGTTCATGTTTAAATCGACAACACTTATGTTGTTTTATAGATTGTGATAAAGATGATGTAGATGGTTCAGTTTAGTATTGACAGCAATGGTAACAGAGGAAATGGAAAGTAAGGCCATAATGACAACTGTAGATATTCATCAGTCAATATTATATTCCTGTTTGGCTGCATCTCTTTTATTGTTTCCCCCTCTAGTAGATATTCTCTTGTAGGTGGAAATTGGGTGTCAATATGACGATGACGGTTATTGAAGTCATTACTTTCTGTCTTGCAGGTTATTCAGTGCGATCTTGGAGCAGGCCACCAAGGGTGACGGGGCCACTCCTATTGGAGGGAAGGCAGCGGGCTTCGATGTCAAGGCTCTGCGGGCATTCAGAGTACTCAGACCACTTAGACTGGTCTCTGGAGTACCCAGTAAGTACTGAGAGCTGTGTAAGAGAGACAAAAAGAGAGAATAAAAGAAAGAACGAATGAAAGAAAGAAAAAGGAAAGCAATAAACAGTAGAAAGCTCTGGGGATCAGGTGTGGATGGTGATTGGTTGAGGTGGGGGAGAAATGAACCGCAGATTGGAGCTGATATTGGTGCTTGCTGCCACACATACCCGCACACCCGCACAGTGACACACAAATGCGCGCACACACATACTCACAGACAGAGTCCTCTTGTCCTGTTGTCAGACACTCAGACAGTACGAGCAGCAGATGAATTGTCTGTCAGCCTGTCTGTGTAAGTGACTACAGAAATCAATAATCCAACAGGGCAGAAGACAGGAGAGGATTGGATAATGTGGGTGAAGACTGTGCGAGTGTGTGCACCTGTGCCTGTGTGTTAGTGTGACAGGTATTGTGATCACAATAGCAGGCAAACACACAGGATGCTAGTGCACATGCCACGCTCTTTTGTTTGGTTTAAACACATGGGGCGCGACAGTGCACACTATTTAGATTGAACCTTGTCCAACATCATTCGACTGGGTATTGAATTGGTGTCATGGCAGCTGATCAGTAGCATGTTTGCTAGCTGGTTAGCACACTGATTGACAGATTTGTCTTTCCAAAGCTGTCTGTAAATGAACTTGTGTTTGTAATTAACCTGTTTTGTTGAAAGTGTAGCTGTTGCAGATGTTCATAGAGACCAATTTTTCTGATAAGAGTAACAAATGCTGTGTTAAGTAATTTAATCAACAGATACCAGAAAAAATGCAAGTATTCCTCAGTCATTAATGCCACCCACTGTGGTTTAGCAGTTACATTTGCTTAACCAAATTGTGTGTGAATAATTGCACAACAGTCTTCACTCAAATACAGATTAATAACAATCAAATTGTGATCATCACTTGAGCTGGAGGAAATACATCACTTTTCTTTATTTTACACAGAGGAATTTAGTTCTTATAACTATGTACAGTACAAATAATGTCATGTCATTTTCATTTAAAGGTTAAATATGCACATTTCACAGTTTGTAGTTACAGTGCTGTAGTTTTGCATAAATGGGTCTGACTCAGTGGCTGCAAAACAAAACATAAAATTAAATCAGTAAAGATTTAAGATGAGCTCTTTGTTTGAATATGAAATAAAGTGATCTGATATGTGCAGTATATGCACCCTGTATCTGGATACATTTTAATCAGATTAATTAGTTGATCATCCCAACAAAGATAAATATCACCAAAACATTTTCACTTTTGCTGTCTGTCATTTTATTAAAGCCGCCCCAGTAGAATGTATTTCTACCAAAAGTTCATCTGTAAACAAGTGAATGATCACATGCAGAAAGAATATTAAAGCTTCTTTACAAATAGTTAGTTTAAGTGCGTGCATGCTATATGATATATTACCCATGCTTTTAAATGACTTTAAGGCTATCAGTAGAAATGCATAAAGCTTTTTTTATTCTAAGTGATTATATCGTTACAGATCATATTTTTTTAATATGTACAGTATGTATTCTCAGCGGTTCCTCTGTGTGTGTGCTGCAGGTTTACAGGTCGTGTTGAACTCCATAATCAAAGCCATGGTTCCTCTGCTTCATATCGCCCTGCTGGTCCTCTTCGTCATCATCATCTATGCCATCATCGGCCTGGAGCTCTTCATGGGCAAGATGCACAAGACCTGCGTTCACAGGGATATAGGTACACACACACACACACCCACTCACACACATGCAGAGAGAGAGAGAGAGAGAGTGTGTGTTTCTAGACTATTGTGCACTGATGCAAATACAAACATGCATGAGCAAAGATAAATTTTGCTCAGATACATTTTGAAGCATGTATTCACACACAGACACTCAAACTTGCTTCAATTCCAGAGACACAAAAGTGAATAGTATGTTGAACCACGCACACCGTTTCATCTTAAATATCATCTGAACTGTCAACTCACTACCCTTATGTTTCTAAGGCTGAGTGGTGCGTGCATAAATCTTTGACTGCAGTAAGACATCACCCATCAGCCAACAAGGCAGAGAGAAAGTAGAGTGCATACCTTTAACACTTTAAATGATCACCTCCATTAATTATTTAAACCATCATTTATGTTTCTGAGTATGAACGATTTTAGCAATAATTGAAACAGCAGTCGCCATAAATGATTGAGACAATTTTCAGTAAAGGCCCTCAGGTATAAATGGACTTGGGTGTTGTTATGGTGATGTTATAGGTCCCATGAGAGGCATTAGCTTTGCAACGGGTAAGTGCTGGTGGAATACACTCTATTATCCTATACATCACCCTGGAGAGCTTGTTTTGTATAATTAGCACAGCACTTTTTCACATTGATTTTTTTATTGCTGCTTTCTTCAGTTGTAGTTCAACACATCCGTTTTAACCTTCTTTGTTTCTTTTGGATTATATGTTTTTAAATGTAGATGTAGTAAAAATGTGGAAGTTATTGTATACCTCTTCCTGAAGTAAAAGTCTTTTTCATTGTCTGCATAGACAAGCATTTAGAGCCATCCACTGTACCAAACTGGAAACATGATTTCTCAAAAGCAAAGCTGAATGATTGAAAGGAGACAGCCTGGTCTCCCACTTTGGAGCTCTATTGGTCAAAGAGTGAGTAGTGTTTGGGTTAAAAGGATATAGTGAATCCCTCTCTTCTGTCACAGGCACCATTCCGGAGGAAAAGCCGGCACCGTGTGCACCTGACGGAGCTTACGGTCGACATTGTAAACAGAACGGAACGGAGTGCAAAGTGGGATGGGAGGGCCCAAACGACGGTATCACCAACTTTGACAACTTTGCTTTCGCCATGTTGACGGTGTTCCAGTGTATCACCATGGAGGGCTGGACGGACGTGCTGTACTGGGTGAGCCGGACACCACAACAGTGTTTTGCGTGTGGACAGTATGTGTGTGTGTGTGTGTGTGTGTATACTGTAGATACTGAATGTATATTTGCAACATCAGTGCCACATGAGTGCTTTTAAAAAACAATATAGAGCAATAACAGTTTTTTCCAGAAAGGCAGGTATGCACGCACAGGTTGTTCAAGAGATAGGCGCACACACATACACAGATTATGGTGTGTGTGTGTCATATCTCAGGCTAAGCAGACAATGCACTGTGTAATCGAAGGTGCCAATTCATTTGGAACATGTGTAGACTCCCAGTGCTTGATTCAAGCATGAAGTGAATATACACACACACCACATATGTGCAGCCACAGGTATATAGACCAATAACCAATAGATTAGTCTGTGCTGTTGATCAATGTTGAGGAAGGTTCAATCAAACTCTCATATGTGCCTTCTTGAAAAAGCATTAGCTTCAGACCCCTGTAATAGAGGTGTGGCTTTACACCGCAATTATGATGTCACTGATGTCCAGATAAAAAAGTATTAATTATAAAGAATGAAGAAAAATGACATTTTATACTGTTTTCTCAAACATTAAGTAGAGTTGTCCCATGATGTTGGCTTTGCTCAGCCAACTCAGACTCATGGCATAGAGTCATCTGTTACCCAGCAGGACTGCGGCAGGACATGACATTTACTGAAACCTCTTTGATAGGCCTGCACACTGCAGTCAGTCTCGCCAGTAGAAAGCACTCATGTGGTACAGATAAGTACCAGTTTCTTGGGATTTTCAAAACATCACTTCTCAACTGAATTCCTGTAATAACAGTACTATAGTACAATGAAATGGTGCTGTTTATCAGCAATCAGATTGCACCAGTTTGTATCTCTAATGTATTATCATTATATTTGAGTCACAGACGTAAGCATCCATTTCCCTGGTGATCTTTCAGAAACCCACAAGTCCTTGGACAACACTTACTGCAGTTTTGGCAGTTTTTCATATGGACAGAAGAGTCTTTAAGGATTCTAGAAATACCTCCAAAACTGTATTAAGTGTGGCAGTTTCGGTTGTGTAATGATAAAGCATCAAAATATTTAAAATAATGAATCAAGAGATGTCTTATTGAATAAAAAATTTTCAGTCACACTGGTACAGAAATTTGTTGAAAGGATGATGTTTGAGCTGATGTAATGCCAATCTGGTTACAAATTTTACCGTCTGAATCAGTTTTGCGTGTGCATGTGTGTGCAAGCGTGGGTTTTGCGTGTGTTTGTCTGTGTGCATGTAGCAGAGAGCGCACTAGCTCTGCACCCCCTCTGTTACTACCCTGTCTGCTGCAACCTCCGGTACACACACACACACACACACACACACACATCTGTTAAATCTCACAATTTGCTGATTATGAGGGCGTTGGTGTAGCCAGCACTCTTTATAAAGAATGGGACCTATTTATCAGGAGTTATAAGTACAAATGATTATGGAAAAACATTTAGACAGCACCAAGCCTTTAAAAACATTCGGTCTCTATGGCTCATTAGGTTTGGGTCATGCATTTCCATAGTTTTCATTGTCTCACATTTTCAGGAATATAGATTAACGACATCCAACATCTGCTGCTGTCGTAGCAAACAAACCCTCTGCCTCTCCTCTCCTGCCGTGTCTCACTTTTTGCCCCTCACCGTCCAGCTCTCTCTCTCTCTCTCTCTCTCTCTCTCTCTCTCTCTCTCTGTCTGTGGACATTTTTTGGATTTGACAAATTGAAACGCTTTGCTCTTAAATTTTTTCAAGAATTGCATTTTAAAAGCCCGCACAATTTGCACACACTCTAATAATAGTAATGTTTTCTTTTAGAGTATTGAACTGCTCAGACACCAGCCTGTACATATCACCTCTCCATAACGATCCGTCTCTGTTTATACAATCCTTAATACAATATCCAGATGACTGTGTGGCATATTCCCCTGCAACTAGATATCCAGAAACAAATCACATATTGATTTCAGTCGGATTTTTAAGTGTCACATGTTGTAAATCCTCTATAACCAGATATAATTGGTTTATATAAACAATTTTAGAGTCACAGCGTTTTCCTGTAAAGGCCCATCCACCACTGCCAAGAAAGGATTTAAAGAACGCTTCAGTGTTGTTTAGTGTTGTTCTTAATTGTGCATCGTCGTCAAGGACCTGCTTTCCAGCAGGCAAACAAAAGGCTTTATTCTGTACACACACTCAGTCCCACAATACATTACTGCCACTCTTGCTTTGCCAGTTCTTTCTGCTGCTCTTTTTAACATGCACTGTTCTTTGTTTCCTTTTTTTTTTTTTTCCCGCTCTAACACACTTTCTGTCCTTGACCTTCACTGCCTCCCATCATTTACGGTTTCTCTGTGTCAATCCTCTCAAACCACTCTACCTTTCTCCCATTTCTCCTGATGATCTGATGATCACTCTTCCCTTTTCTTCCTTCCTCCTCCTTTATCTGTCCTCTCTCTTTTACCCCACCAACTCTCTTCCCATTAACCCCCCCCCTCTTGTCCCCTTCTCCCTCTCTCCTCTGTCTCTTCTCTCTCCCAGATGCAGGATGCTATGGGCTATGAGCTGCCATGGGTCTATTTTGTCTCTCTCGTCATCTTCGGCTCCTTTTTCGTTCTCAATCTCGTTCTGGGGGTGTTGAGCGGGTAAGAGGCTGTGCTGTTGTCATGTGTGTGCAGATCTGTGGATGCGTGCTGTCTGTAATGTGGCTGTACGTAGTGTTTTAAATGTGATAAAGGACCATGCAACAAGACTCCCATTGCCAAACATTTAAAGTGCAACTCATGGCTGATTTTTGAGGATCTAGTAGAGAAGAGAAAGAGAGAAATACCACCAATACCACTAAAAATAAATAAATAAAAATATCTGTTTATTCAAGTATACAGAGGTGTGAATATGAATACATACTATAATTTCCTGAATGTAACTTTATATATATTTGTTACTAGAATTTGGTTAGCAGGCTACTGATTTTAATTGGTTTATTTAATCATTTTTTTGAAATAATTTAATAGTCTCAAAGCCACATTGTCCAACTGCTGTATAAAGCCACAACTGTATGCTGTAAGCTGAACATGTGCAGCCTGTATCATCCTTGTCATCATCATCATCATTTCATTTGAGGACATTTACTACACACAGAAAGGGATTAATACAAACAAATTGAACATCTACACACCACAGGTGGAATTTCAGAGCCAAAAATATTTTCCGACATAGCAGAAATAACCAGAAACCAACATCTGATTTACTGATTATCCTGGTGCAGTCAAGTGGTATACAAAAGAAATTAAAATCAAATAAGAGCAGTGTGGTAACAACAGTCTTGCCTTGGAAGTCCAGCGGTAAAAGGGATTCCAGGTGGAGGCTATAAGTCCTCTACAGTGGAGGAAAGATGAACTGATGATCACTGAACTGAGCAAAATCTCCCGTTACTCTCCCCTTTCTGTTCCACTCAGTCAATCCTTTGTCACAAGCTTGAGAAAAACACACACACACACACACATACAGAAAAAGCAGTGACGGATCCCGTGTCTATCTGTTACTTTCATGTCAGTTGACCACAAGGGGCCACATCCTGTCACAACCTGTCTGTGATGGACAGGTGGACACACACAAAAAAAAACCCTCTCAGGCTTGCTGTCCTTTTATAACCAGCAGCACAGGTTTAATCATATACACAAGCAACTTTATTACACAAACTAAGGAGCTTTTCTTTTTTATTCTTTCCTTTTTGCCTTACTGTCTTTCTTTTAGTCAGGGACGTTCTTGGTTTACATACATGTTTGTCTGATCCGCATATGAGCACGCATCTTCATATATTGTCTGTCCATGTGCATACAGCGAGTTTATATTTGTACAGCGGCACGTGCTGCCAATTGCCTGCAGTGTGTGTGTGTGCTTGTTTTGTTTCAATAAATGCTGCTCCAGCTGGGTGCTATTTTACCCCGCTCAGCCAAGTCACGCTGTTTTAGTACAAGCACCACCCGGCCTGTAGGGACACACTGGGGTATAAATAATTCAGCCCCTCAGGTTAGCGGTGGAGGTGGAACGCTAAAAAAACTTGCACAACAGGGAAAACACAACAGGCAAAAAAGGTTCTTCTGAGGACAGAGTCGAGTCCGCATTAAACATGGCATTGAAGAAAATTATGGGATGGAAGGCTGTACTGAGCAGGGAATAGCAATTTTTTTAAGCGTCCATGAAAACATTTTTCACATAGAAATGATTTGATTTGATTCAAAATAAACAATAAAACTACCATGAGTATTGATTAACATATAGAATAAATTGTTTGTGGCTTTTTATCAACAGATTTGAAAGACACTGAGACTGCATAATTTGTCATGAGGGCTAGAATGATGTCCAATCCACGGGAGTCTTGCTGCACAGTTTGTTGAAGTGTCTGACTATAATACCTTCTCTCTAGAGTGATTAAGCCTGAAATGAGCGGATTTGAAGGGGACCTGAAATGAATCGAAACATGCTTTAACCTCTAACCTTCCTTCTCTACAGAATTACATCTGCTCAGATTCCTCGCACTAAAAAATTAGCTCTCAGATGTTTTTGCGTTTCATGTGGGTCATTCATAGCCATCTGTCATTCTCACTTTTCTGTACAGCTAATCTATATCCAAATTAACCAATACAACTTTTTTTTTTTAATTCAAATACAGCGGACCAAATACAATCCCTCACTGCATACTAAGTGACACTGACAAATACTATGAATGCACCATAATCCCAGCAGGGAGCCTCCAGAAGCAAACGGGTCCGTCTGTTGGGAACGTTCACTAAGGATCTAACCCCTTCCCTTCCTCCCTTTCCCCTGTCACTTCCCTCCTAACGTTCCTTGTTGCTCCTTCCTCATTTTCATCCCTGCCCTTTGCCATCTTCTCTCCTCTCCCCATCACTCCCCTCTTCACTTGCCTTCTGTCTCTGTCCTCTATTTCCTACCCTTTGTCCCTCCATTCAACCTCTCTGTCTCCTCCTCTCTGGTCCTTCTCCATTCCTCCATCTCTCCACCCAGGTGAATGATGCAGTAGGGTACAGGTGGCCCTGGGTGTATTTTGTCACCTTAATCATCATCGGATCCTTCTTTGTGCTAAACTTGGTTCTGGGGGTATTAAGCGGGTAAGGGCAGGGTCAAAGGTCACTTGAAACTAACGTCTCTTTCTCGCCTTTATACTGTTGTTCTTGGAGAGCTTTGCTCTTGGTTTTTGCCCAGGGGAGCTCTTTATTTCTTTCTACTTCCTGTTTCTGTCCATAGATGGTCCATAAGTTAAACCAAGTGCAAGAAAGTGTTGTGATGAATCTGGTACAGGTACAGTTTGAGGCCTATTGTATAAACTAGCGCATGTGGCACAAGGAAAAGTGCAACCTGACAGCGCCATTGATGTTTCAGAGCTCTAATCACTGAGCTAAATGACCTGCAGGTACATGTTTGTCATTATCACTGTAGCTGACTGTAGTGTAATCATACTTCAACATCTGTCTCGAGGACGTTCAGCAGGACAGATGGGTATTCTGCAATTGACACCTTTTTGATATTGCCTCTCTAACTGCAAGGCTGCACTGCTGCTGCTATCGAGGAGCATTATTACAGTCATAAAATGCTCAGCTCTCAGCACTGCTAGGATGGTACGCTGTCATCGCCATTTAAAACATAGAGAAACATAAGCTAGCGAT
Source organism: Scomberomorus guttatus (assembly GCA_038419695.1). NCBI lineage: Eukaryota > Metazoa > Chordata > Actinopteri > Scombriformes > Scombridae > Scomberomorus > Scomberomorus guttatus. The sequence goes on along the minus strand of CM076466.1, from coordinate 10,581,988 downwards.
ATAAATTCAGACTCCCAGTGGACACAGCCTAATATCATGCCAAATAAAAGCTGTTTGTGGACCACTGTGGATATATTGACAAATACTTTGCAGCTCGCAGTTGAGTTTCATATTTTAAGAGTATATGAAAAAATTATTAGATGTCCCCCAGTGTTTGAGCACACAGATAAGTTTTGCCTAAATCTTTAAAAAACACACAAAATTCTTAAATATAAATTTTTAACATGTTTCATTTAGATAAAAAAACAGATACTGATTCCCACAGCACGTCCCCAGTCAGTAACTGCTTATGAAAGAACATAATGCAGAGCCACAACTAAGGCATTACAGCATGAATACTTTCCAAGAGGCTATGATGTCCATTAAAAATTGGCCTAAATGATAACACATCACCAAACCTTAGAAATGTTACTTTACTTTACAATTAAGTAAATAAATAAATAGTAATGTATGTACAATTTTTAAAATACATACATTTAATGATCCAGTTATTAGATCCATCATTGCAGTGTGATAATCTTTTTCCTGGCTGGAAACATTTGTTTCTGAACTTATTCACACTTATAAATGGACCCTGGTACTTTTGGTTAAAAACAATTAAAAGTGTATTGAATTCGATCTTATTTTTTCCTCTAAACTCTGTCTTTATGTTTATGGTTATTGAACCTCACTAGGTTATTGGCCAATCTAACAACCTCCAGAATCACTACACTGCAATTAAGTATAATTTTGAATATGAAGAGATTTTAGGGAGAGTTGTGTGAAAATTCACAAAGTTTCACATTAGTCTATCTTCTACTTGTTCTTATAGTTTCTTCTCACGCTATGATGAACTTTGGTAGGGCACAGGTTTAGGGGAATGTGGTGTCTCACCTCTGACTGACTGACCCAAAACTGACACTCGATACCCACAGTGATATGACGGTAGCATTGTGGGAAAAATAACAAGGTCTATCTGGTCCAAGCAGCTTGGGGGGTTTGGCTGTCTGACTCTTTGTCTGACTTCTGACTAATGATGCTGTCAACACACTACACAGCCTGACCTTTTACCAACTGCTTCCTCCATGGTGTGTGTGTGGGTCTCAGATTGGCATAATAACTAATGGCTAAACAGGAAGGAGAGCGACGGAGAGACAGAAACATCGGGTGTGACTGTGTTTGTCTGGATTTGATGTGATTTGTAAATAGAAAAGAACAGGGATTGACTTGAAAGAGAATCAGTAGAGAGAGAAAGCAGGACAAAAAGAGACAAAAAAGACAATTCAAAGATGATTTAGGACAGAAAAATGAGAAGATGAAAATGGGAGTGATGCTCAGAGGCTTGCAGAACTGTCTCTGTCACACACTGACACACACAAACACAGATAAATAGGACTGGGTCTCCTGCTAATGTGTTGACAAGCGAGACAATAGCAGTTTGTCCTAATGCTCATTGATCTGTGTTGTGTGTGTGTGTGAGTGTGTGTCTCTGCAGTCTGTAGGTGTGATCTGAGGCTCCACCATTCCTCTAGATTTCACAAAGAACACACACACACACACACTAATTTCAACCTTTCAACTTTCAACCTAGAGACACACTGTAAAAATCAATGATAAGCCCTACATAAATAAACAACACCCATGTTTAGTTAAAATCTCTGTACTGATACAAAATATTTGATTAAGAATATTCAGGAGAAACTTCAAGTGAGTCAGATACTTCTTTCGGACTCCCTTGGCTGCAAAACACAGCACATAATTGCACATTATAATATAAAAACAAACTTTATATTCAGCAAACAAACCCACGATGACAAAAACTGTGAGATATCCAACTAGCAGGAACTGACTCTACTGACACTCCTAATTTAATATATTCACGACACTTGCAGAGTTTACTTGTCAGTGGACCTTGAAATTTGTGAATTTGTGCACTTTTAAACTGCAGATGGTCCCAAGCCTCCCAACTCCTGCCAGCTCTCATCTAAATTAATTCTTTGTACAAACTGTGTCTTTGGCTGTAACCTGACTTTGACCTTCCCCAGAGTTTAATCAAATGTTCCTTAATTCTTTCCTCCGTCCTGACACCTGGAAGTAATTTCACCAGGTTTCATCATAATTTTTCAATATTTCATACTCTCCTAACATTGATTTTAGTTGTTTTAAATCATCTTTGGTTATGTCCTTTTTGTCCACATCACCTCCAAAGTCCTAAGACTACTGTTTAAGTAATGATCTTGAAATGTAACTATTTGAAAAAGCAGGCGTCATACTCATCACACATCCCAATCTCAACACTATAACAGTCTATGGAGAAAGAGCTGAGGCACAAAGTGTAGCTCTCAGTTTAACGGTATGTCTTCATTCCAACCTATGGCCAGAATCTCTGGGTAGTGACCGAAAGAATTAGATGGCAGACAAAAGGTGAGGAGCTCGGTGATGCAGGACGACCTCAGCGCAGAGCCATCTCTCCTCGAGTGACAGGAGCAAGCTGAGGTGATACAGCTGGTGAGGCGCACCCTCTCCGTCCCTCCCTGTGGGGGTTGTACCAAGCACATTGCACCTGGGAGGAGACCCAGGGGTAGACCTGGAACACACTGCAGGAACAACATCTCCTGGCAGCCTTTGGTAGCACCTGGGGCCCCTGCTGCCCTGGGACAGTAACAATACAAATAAATAAAATTTAAAAGGTCAGAGGAAAACAACTTTTTTGTGCTCCGTTGAACACTTGGGGCTGAATTTACATCCACAGCACATGAATTTTAATTGTAGCTCTTATTCATGTAAACTATGTGGCCCCTTCATGACTAAATCACTCTCGGTGTGTCGTTAACTTACAGGTATTTATAAGCATTTGTAGACATGCAGACATTTGTAGCAGCTAGTGTGTATGAACAGAAAGAAAATATCAAAGGGATGTTTGTGGGATAGTTGCTTTGCTTTTCTCTGTCTCTCCTCAAAGTACGTGAAATGTCACCTATCCAGTCTTGGTCAGTCAGCAGGGGTGTCACAGATCACGTGCCTACAGTACCAGTGCACCAGGTTTAATGTAGGATCCAGCTGCGTCAATCTAAATTGTTCATCGTGTCTATATATGGAAGTTATCATATTTACCAGTTTCCAGTGAGTTGCATTGCATTACCTCATCATGTTGCATGTTAACAGAGCTGCAAATATCTGAAAAACCTTTCTATTTGAGATGCGAATCACATTGGTTTCAGTGGGTGAAATTATCATCCATCAGTAAGACTGTGATAGCAATATTTTGAGCAACTGAAAGCTTCACTGTGTCTGTCAGGATCTACGCTTTCATCTGTATTTGCACACTAACACCTTTTCTCCTTGGCAAAGCTTTTCTCTCCTCAGCAGGTTTTCTCTCCTTCCTATTCTGAATTATAATGTTCTGTCTTTCAGAGTAGTGTTATCACAATATTTTTACATGATTTGTTTTTGCAAGACATTCAGTCTAGATGTTCAGATTGTTTTTTTTCTCCTCCCTCTGTTTCCTGTTTCTCTCTATCACTCCCTCTATCCCCATCCCTTCATCCTGCTCTCGTCCTCCCAGAGAGTTTTCTAAAGAGAGGGAGAAGGCCAAGGCACGTGGTGACTTCCAGAAACTCAGAGAAAAACAGCAGCTGGAGGAGGATCTCAAGGTAGGCTACTGTGTGTGTGTGTGTGTGTGTGTGTGTGTGTGTGTGTGTTTCACTGAAGCCCACTCTGCATATTACTATCACTCTTTGAGAAAGGAGATTGAAATTTTCCCAAGTGGCTAAATCGGGCACAAACTGGCACACAATGAGGTCGAAAAGAAGTCCAAAATACCTTCAAGACAGACAAAAAAATACATTGAAAGATCAAAAAACATAGTACTACGGTAATTGTAAATACTACAGTATGTGCTTATGTCATATAGAAAGTGTTCAGTATATCAATAAGGTACAAGAACATGAAGCAACACAATAAAAATTTGAATTTTTTATTACTGCTGTCAGTGCCACCAACCAATGTTTTGTGTGTGTGTGTGTGTGTGTGTGTGTGTGTGTGTGTGTGTGTGTGTGTGTGTGTGTGTGTGTGTGTGTGTGTGTGTGTGCGTGCGTGTGTGTGTGCGTGTGTGAATGTAGGGCTACTTAGACTGGATCACTCAAGCTGAAGACATCGACCCAGAGAATGAAGAGGAGGGCCTGGACGATGACAAACCCAGAAACCGTGAGTACTACAGCGTGTGTTTCTCTGTGTGTTTGTGTTTTAACAGTAAAAGAGGCCAAGAAGGAGAGACAGTGTAATTGTTAACTGAGGTTTCCTATGTACACAGTATGTGCATGTCATTAATGAATTGTTTTGTATCGGCAGTTATGTTTTGCTTTGTATTTTGGGTATGACCGTGTTTGTGAAACTGGTTGGAGTGACGGTGTTTGTGTCTGCGGAGATTTTGTGTTGAGTGCACCAAGCTGTGAGGATAGCTGTGCGTGTATGTGAGTGCGCATATGTTTGTGTCAAATCTATAAGTAGCCATTGTGGCTCATAGTGAGTGAATGAATAGCTGACAAAGTAACTGATTGACAGACTGAGAGGATGGTAAGATTGTCTGCTTGCTTTGGCTGAGAATCCTCCTGAGGTTTAAAACCTGTTCAGATATTAGTGGAATGTGTCAGACTGCAGCAAATAGCCTCTGGGCACACAATCACACACACACACACACAGCAAACACACACAGACTTAAGCAAAATCTCACACACAACTGCACAGTAAGTATACACCCTTAGGAATGTGGACACTTGTTCTCTGACAGAAATTTACACAGTCAAATTAACACCCTGTCTCTCTCCACAACACCTCCAGATGGCACATCTCTTCCCAGGACTGAGCTACATTTCCTGGGGAGGGAGAGTAGATCACTGGCCTCTTTCGACCTGGAGGTTTGATCTCAGAGACGATAAATAGAACTTGAGAGAGAGATGGTTAGAAATAGAGGCAGGGATTTGATGAAATGTCTGTACTATTTTAGCGCATGTACTCTTCAGTATGTACAGTTTGTACTGTGAACTGTTTTATAAATGAATGAACGATGAAGACATGCAGATTCAGAGCATACCTACAAAGCACTGTGGCTCATTTTAAGAAAAACACTGACGAAGGCAGAAAAGAGGAAGAAATTATTATGTAATCTTTCAGTGACTCTCAAGAAATGAACATGGTCAAAAGAGCAATGACCCAATTAGGATGAAAATCAGGCATAACTCCCCTGTAGCTAATCCGTAACAAATCTACTTGTTTTCACCTCTTACCGTTCTGCTCCCCCGGGCCAATCAGTGTGGCAAAAACACATCAGCAGTGTTTGAGATACTGCCACATGAACAAACAAACGAATACGTGGCCTCCCAGTTGGGCCAATTTGGAAAATGTCATATCGCAACAGTAAGATGCATCTTTCTCCAACGCTGTGCAAATTCAGATCATATATAATTATGTACATTGTACAAAGAAACCATGGAGATAATTGTTGCTGACTTTATCCTAGCCCGAGTTAATTGTAGGGGAAAATGAAACAGAATGTGTAACAGTGCTTGATCCAGTTTAGTCCGGTATAAACATATGCATATGGTTCGGACTAAAATCAAACACATTCTGCATAGAAATATCATTTTACAAGTATTACAACTGTGAGTATCAGTCAGGTGAAAGATTCAGTCCATTACTTTTACTAAACGTTATAACTTAGACCATTAGATTTAGATGATGTGACAAAATGATAGATATATATGATCCACAGTTCTCAGAAAGATCAATCATCCCTCTGTTTGTGAAAGTGGAAAATCAACTTGCTCTTTCTGTTGCTCGCCCTCCCTCTCTCTTCGATGGATGGATCCTCCACTGGGAAGATGAATTAGGGCAGTTTGTCCCTGCTGCCCAGGACATTTTGCATAGACTCACGAACACACACACACACACGCGCGTCCTAAGAAGGGATAGGAGACTTAGACAAGAGAGGAGAAAATAGGAGGGAGATGGAAGGGAAAATAGATGTTGAGATACAGAAACAGAGGGATAGATATATATATAGAGGGAGAGTGTGTGTGTGTGCATTTGTGTGTGTGAGTGTATGATAGAGATAAGAGAGGGTAACTGGGACAGAGAACAGATGGGATTTCATATCATGAACCAGTCACACTAGTGACCACACACACTTTTCTACATGTCTATCTATCATGCCATCTTTACATGAAAAGCTACAGGGAGATTATATTGATGGATGCGATGTGAGTGGTGTGTTTATATGAAGACAAATGTCTAGTGTGTGTGTGTGTGTGTATATGGTTGTTGTTGGTGGCAGTAGTTGTCATTTGCTCTATTGATTTTCACTTTTTTTAGTGGCAACTTGTGTGTGGTTGTGTGTGTGTGTGTGTGTGTTTTGAGATATACACACACTTAAATGTGATGATATACTGTATGATGTGATGTGGATGGTGTGTGTGTGTGTAGTGCTTTGTTTATTTATGTATACTGTACAGTAGGGAACATGCGATGTGTCCTGCCATCTCAGGGACATAAGTGTGTGTGTGTGTGTGTGTGTGTCTTGCATGCTCTCACCCTCTGCCATCTTGTTCTTGCATGCTGTCGTCTTGTTTTGGCGTCCTGCCTGCCACTGCTGTCTGTGGTAGGAGTGTCTCCAGCCCACCTGGGTAAGAAGACCAGTAAGCTTGCCTGGTTCAGTCACTCTACTGACTCTCAGGACGGTATGTGTGCGTCTCTGTGTCATGTGTGTTTGTGTGAAGTTGATTGTTGTCAGGCATGCGCACACAAACTTTCTTAGAATGATTTGGTTTAGATCATCTCCCAGAGCACATAGGATGGTTAATATCCCATCTATCCTGAGAACAAGTATTAAAACATACTGTATTTCAGTGATGACAACTCTATTGTCTATTGGATTGTGGTACACATGGAGATCTGTCAGTATGCATTTGAAGTGTTGCATGCATTTGGCTCATACTCTTAAAATCCTTTCAATAGAAAAGAGGAGAAAATGATCAGCTGCCTATTTTTCGTTTTGTCTCTACCAATGAAACTTTTCCACATTTTGACAAGATAAATCTGCATTTGCTTTAAGGATTAAAACTCCAGAATAAGCACAACTATTGTACGTTGTTGTTAAACAACTTTATTGCACGTGGCCTCCATTAAGGTCATCAGACAACACTAAACTGGAGAAATATAAAACATGTCCAGGGTGTGGAGCCAGACGTGCTCCCACTTGTTATTTGTTGTCAATAATTGCAATAACGATGGTCATAAATACAGTATTCATCCCAGTCCTATGTGCATACACAGCTTACATGTGTCTTGTTTCTCTGAGATTGTCCAACAGTGTGTTTTCATTCAGGAATACAAAGCGTATTTCTGTTGGCTGTTTGTGTGTGTGTGTGTGTGTGTGTGTGTGTGTGTGTGTGTGTGTGTGTGTGTGTGTGTGTGTGTGTGTGTGTGTGTGTGTGTGGTTTTGAATATGGTGGTACCCAAGTGGCCTTGTTTCATTTATCATTATCATCTGCTGTTTAGTCAAAGCTTTAACAAACCCTGTGCAGAGATTGGCAAATTTAGAATGGATTAGCATATAATCATCTCCTATATGAGTTCATTCATGTGTAGCTGTTAAGCAGCGCATTTGCATACGTATGTGTGTGTACTTGATGTTTGCTAGACGTCACTATTTGTGTTTTTTTTTTTGTTTATTTCTGCTGCTGTACAAAGTGACTCATGACAGAACATTGTTAGTACTGTTCTGCAGTATGAATGATGAGTACTTGGGTAATCACCTTTGAATCGCTGGAAAAATGAGCAGAATTCAACAATAGAGTGACCCCAGTATGGAGGAGCATGCTGATGAATGTGCAGGCTTACAAAGACGTAAATAGCGTGAAAGGAAGGGGTGAAGTGGACAATCACAGAAAATAATAGCTGTTGTGTTTGCCAAGAGGAAGGCGAGTAGGACAGATTCATGAATCCAATACATTAACCTGCTTTCAGAGATTTTGAATGTTGACGAGTTTGGGTACAGAATGAAAGAGAGAGAAGTTGAGAGAGTAAATGGCACGAGTGATAAATAAGCTGTAATGCCCTTTTGCCACTAATGCACGTTAGACAGCTCAAATTGTAGTTACGGCTGCAGTAATGAAATGAGGTGCGACTGTAAGGAGCGAATGTTATTTTTGCAGAAGCAATCATGTTTCTTTGCAAGAGGTTGTGAGCGGATTCAGAGCCAGTATGAGTACATGTGATTATTTGTGGTTGCTTTTACAGTGTGTGTGTGTATGTGTATTTCTGCATTTGTGCTGGTGGTGCATCCTTACTTGTGTGTATCCCTGCTTTTGTGTGTGTGTGTGTGTGTGTGTGTTTGTCTTGCTGAGCCGTGCTCTCTATCCCCAGGTAAGAGCCATCGTTTTCAGTCTCTGCGTGGAGCCGTGAAGAAAAATGCAGCTTTCCTTCGTAAGGCGTGTGCGTCTGTCTGCATGGTCCAACAGTAGTTTTACTGGTTTACTGGAAACGTAATTCTAGACATGCAAGCGGACTGCAACCTCTTTCCTTCTTTCTTCCCCCTTTTCTTTTATTTTCACTCTCCTCTCCTGTCCTCTCCTCTTCTCTCCTCTCCTCTTCTCTCTACTCTCCTCTACTCTCCCCTCCTCTCCCTGCATTGGATTAAGCATCTTTTTCTGCCCCCTCCAAAGCATCAAAGCAGAGGGTGTAGTGTCTTCCTCTCAACACTGTAAAGTTGTTTATTCTCATTGTCTTCCTCTCAACCCTTTTCTATACCTACCATTGAAAAAATCTCATCTCCATATTTTTGTAGCAATGGAATTTAGCCACCAAATACTATGCTGGCAATATTGCCCGTCTTCATTGTATTCAAATCTTAAGAACAGGAAATAAGGGCAAAGAGAGGAAACAACATTACTGTATTGAGATGCAGCCACTGTCCTGCTTCCTAGTTTCACAGGAAAGGAAACGGTCCGCACCTGCCTGAAATGTTTGAAAGGGAACAACGAGAAGACAGTGTCATCACAGAGAACAACTGGAGTGCACTTTACCTACTTTGTATGACAATTAAAAACATTAGTAATAGTTGTGATGCCGCAGTCCTCTCCTTGTTGTTTTTCTAGATTCCTTTCCCTAAAATCCCCCTGCATCGTTTCTAGTCATGCTAGCTTTGATACTAAAAGCTAACGGACAGATAGCTCTAAATTTTGAATTTTAGCCTTTTTATCGTTTACATGAGGCACTTGTCACATTATTAAGTAGAAATATAAGGTATTGTGACTCACTGACTTCAAAAGAGCTTTTGGCGCTGAGTGCTTACATGATTTTAAATCCCTCTTAATGTGGCAGTTGCTTAGTTAGGAAAAAAAGACTACAATTCAATTCAATAATCGTATTGAATTATGAGAAGACTGCATGATAAACCTCATGTTATGAATATTGAGACAACAACGTCATTTTTGGTCAGTTTGAGGTTTGAGGTAGTTTAAATTTTCACTGCTTGAAATATCTGAAAATGAAAATGAGGCATGGAACAATATCTGACTCAAGCTCTGTGAGTATGTTGACAGACACAAAACAGATCTCAACACTAGCACACACATATTTATATGTATATTTACATAGGTCACTGTAATGAATGAATATGAACAATCCATCATATCATGATTTCAGTTGAATATATTATGGTTATTTTTGACTTTGGCAAGAATGAATGAATCGCTCTTTCTGTTGAAAAAAGTTTGACCCTTCCCTGTCTTTCTCATTCCCTTCCTCGCTCCCTCCCTCCTCCTCTCCGTGTCTCCGGTCTTTGGGGTTTACTCTAACAATAGGCACTAAACTAGTTCAGAGCTCCATTGAGGAGAAGGCACCAGGCTGGTTATATATTTGAAAGGCTTTAGCCTCGGGAGAGACCGGAGGGCCCAGAGTGCTTTTAACTAAGTAGCATAGCAGCAGGTGGCACGTGTTGAGGTGAGGGAACATGCAGCGTGTTCACAACAGAGGCTCTAATGTTCAAAGAGACCATACTGATCTCTACAACACCGAATTCATCCATCACAGAACGTGTCAAAGTACATTGACCTCATACACTGTTCACCCATTGGCTACAAGCAAGCTCATGATATGTTTTTTGATTTATTTTTACAACAATATTTCACATCTTTGATTACTACAGATTTTATTTACTAATTTATCTTAAATCTAATGCAAAAATCCCTTTGTAAATTTGCTGTGGGAACTGGGCTGGCCCTCAAAAAGATACCCTAATGCTCTCTTGTCATAGTCAAACCAACCATTAGCCACAGTTTTTATGTTTTCACTCAGGACTTGGAATGATGAATGACTTAATGACTGCTGCCCCCTTAAGCCTGGGATGACCGACTGCATGCTGAGAGAGATTTTGCTTGCTTGGTTTTCTTTGCTTTGCTATTTAGATAGCTTAGCATTATATGCTCATCTTTATTCAAGGCCATATAACTGGTACTTAAGCTACACGTTCAGTACAATTTGTCTTTTTTAATGGTAGACTTCTAGATTTCTTATTACCAAATCTGCATGAAACACTATTAAAAATCTCAGTAGGAATGCAGGATGGCCAGTGTCAGGGTGGAAACTTGCGCATGGAGCTGATAAAATAAAGCACAATTGCAGTACAAGTCACTTATTTCACTTTAAACTTATCTCCAAAAGGTCAGAGAGAGTAAAAAAAGATAATTCAAGTCAAGATTTAGTTTAATTTAGTTTAGATTTAGTTTTAGTTCAGTTTTTAAATTGCCCTCTCATCATAAGTGCTGATCATGTTCCTCGGTTTCGTGCAGGACTCATTTTGCAAGGGTAGGGTTTTTTGTTTTTTTTTCCATTTTGTAAGAGTGGATATCTTATTTTAAGATTCGTATGCAGTATCTGACTCTGGTACCCAGAGGGTGTTACAATAAGTGTTTGAGGTGACAGTGAGGGGAGTGCAGCTCATTCCCGCGGGCAGGCAGAGACTGACAGAAGCAATAAAAAGCAATGTATCACTTCATATCAGTCTCTCAACCAGCCATCCCCACATTGATCCCTCTCTTTCTCTGTCTCTCCCTCCATCCATACCTCCCTCAGTCCTTCCATCACTCTCTCTTTCATTGCCACTTTAAAAAATTTTCAGTCTGTTCTCCCTATTTTTCCTCTTTAATACTTTTACATCCTTTCACTGCCAATTCCTGTTACTTTTGTCCTTTCTCCACAGCAGTCTCTGCCCCCATCTTCACTATATTCATTCATCCATCTCTACAGATCAATACACCCACCTTTAAGTAAGGACAAAGTGGCGCACTTGCAGCGTCCTTGTAGTTTTACAAACAAGTAGGATCGTAATCTTTTAATCGTAATCACCTATTATACCTTTGTTATACCTTTATACCTAAACCTGAGTTAATTCTCAGCTTAGAAGTTGAAATTGTTCCTAATAGCTGTTGCAGAGGTGGCGTCCCAGAATCCCTAACCGGTAAATATTGCTAGTATGGCAACTTGGTGAGTAATTAGTTTAGGCAATCAGTACAAAATTTGGGACTTAGGGTTTTATTGACTCAAGTGTGTCTTAATTAGAACGGACAATGCTGACTTGTGAATTCCTACTCGTCAACAGCTTCTTTTAATTAGTCTGTGTACTGGGGCAAGATCCCTTTCTAATCGTATAGAAAAGAAGCTATTTTAACACCCAACAGGAAGGAGTTGTGTGGATATTAGCTTGGTTTGACCCAGTGTCTGGTGGAGCTGCTCAGCACTCACCAGTAGAAGACTGAGCGTAGCATCGCAGTTGTAAAATGCGTTGACTTTTTGTAGTCAAACCCAAGGTGTGGAGTAAGTAGTAAAGTAGCAAAAGCCAGCATGAAGATATAAGCAAGGATGTACAACCTATTTGTCCTGTTAATTCATCTTCCTCTTTCTTTCCTTTTTGTCTTTCTTCCTACATCTGTCGTCTCTTTTTCTCTGCCTCTGCTCCTCTCTGTCTCTCAGTGAGCATGCCAGCCAGTGAGAATGAATCAGTCAACACAGACAACGCCCCCGGGGGAGATGTTGAGGGGGAGACCTGCTGTACCCGGCTAGCGTAAGTACCTCACCCTCTCTCAAACCTCTTTCCTCTTTTTTTTTCTTAGCTCTCTCAGTTACCTTCTGTCAATCTCAAGTTTTTTTTTCCTGCATCTTTCTATCTTTTAGTATCACAGTGTTAGCCGTGGTACAAGTGACTTTTCCTGCCTCTATCCTGCACTGATCTCACAAATCCAGACCTTTGTGTCATCAAGCTCACGAAGGTCTTGAAGAATTCATGCAGCATACATAGTTATGTAAGAATAATAGTGGGTGTTTATCATATTCCAAACTTTTATACTGTAAATCCCAATGGTCAATGAACCGTAACATATGAAAGTGATCAGACTTGGAAATACAGTGTTTTCACAAAATAACAAGAATATCTGGTGTCATGTCAATTTTCCTTGTTACGGAAGTGGTCCGTGACAATGTTGCTTACAGAAAACATTGCATAAATTCATTAAATGAATAAATAATAGTAGAAGCCTGTCATGTGAGGCCAAAGTGCCTCTTGACGTAATCCTCATTTTGGGCTTCCCAAACAGTAGAAAAACAGGACATCAATCATGGTTACATCTCATCTAATAGTAAAGGAGCTTTTTCTTTTTTTTCTCTTGCTTTTTCTTTCTGCTCACCTCTCTTTTTCTCTCCTTCATGTGTATGCTGGTAAAGTGCGTTCCTCCTCCCCTGTGGGAGCTCACGAACAGCTGACTCACTCGCTCTCCCCGCTCCTTTCATTTTTTTTACATTATTCAAACAAGTGCGTTGCTTTCTTTCTTAGACACAAGGCCACGCAGGAGGCCGTGACCCTAGCGGGCCCACTTCAACACACCCAAGGAAACACAACTATATACAAAACTGGAAAAAAAAATCCAGAATAAAATGTACAACTTCAAGTTGAAATCAAAGTGAATCAAAAACACACTGACCAGAAGGATAGTAAAATCTGTAGGCACACTTTGATGGCACACTGTTGTTTATTTGTACTCTCGCTGTCCATCTGTTACTTTGTCTTTGTTTTGCTGTTTGTGTTTATTCGTCAGCCCAAAACAACTTAAAACAAAGGATATGTCATATTGTAATCTTCAGGAAGTGCCAGAAATTCAACACGTTATGCCAGACTTTCTTGAAAATGTTTATAGAGACAGACTTTAGTGAAGCAGTTCTTTTGTATGGTGTGATTAGCCACTTCTATTAGTCTATTTAACGCATATGTTATGCTAAAAATGCAAATTCTAAATGCTGTCAGATCATATACAGTATTGTCTACTTGTGTACCAGTTAATGTCTTGTGGTATCATTTTCTCATTCCTAACTTCTAAAACTGCTGTAGAATAAACCTAATTTGGAACCAAATGAATAGTAAACCTTGCCAGGACTGGAAATACGAGCCCTCATCTTTCCTCCATGAGACCGCAACAAGTTTGGCTGGGGGCATTCGCTCACACCATTATGGAGATAAGACTTGAGACTTTCAGTGTTTGTCAGTTCCTCTTCACATCGCTATGGAGACAGACCTCGGGGTACGAACTACTTCGGCGCCAAGAGACGTGTGTACTGTCAGCATCCATATCCAGCCAGTCAGTCATTTTATTCTTTTTCGTTCAGTCAGTCAGTGAGTCATTTCATTGCTTCAGTCAGTCGGTCAGTCAGTTCCTCCGCTTTTACAAACAAAATCAGTACACAGTCGCTTACAACTCCCTGAAAGCTGCTGCTGCATTTTATTTTTATTTATTTAATTATTCAAAATGAATATAAAAGTATATTGAAATGATCTACTTTTAATAAACAAAGTAAAATTGCGGACTGCAATGAAAGCAGACGAAACACTAACCATTGCATAATTTAATGTGGTCAGTGTAGTCACCATTAACCAAACAGCTGTACTATTATGTGCACCAGGTTTGGTTATAAAACATCAGACAACCCTTGGCAGCGTGTGGTTGGTGTGTGACTTTAAATCACATATTCAAGTTACAGGTACAACCCACGGTCAAATAATTTAATCTGCACACAACAGATTAAAATAATTTGATATGTCGTGGATTCAAATTTCCACCTTCTCTTCTCTCCTCTTCTCTCCTCTCCATTCTTTCCAAAGAAAAAAATGTCTTCCATAATCTCTTGTCCTCAGTTCTTCGTATGTACCTTTTCCTGTTACAGTGGTGAACAATCAACAGACATTTTCTACTAATAAACTGTGTTTTTTCACACCAGGGTTGATTGGAGGAAACCCAAACTCACAGCATTATTTCTTTTGACTGGATGCCACTGTATACATGTTTGCAGGGGGTGATTTGCTCAAAAGAACAGTGGATGATAATAATGATGTTCATTTTACTGTATTGTACCCACAATCTGTTACCAGTGGGTGCATGCAAATGGACACGCTGATTTCGTTTTAGCAAGTTCCTTGATCATCTTGCAGTTGTGCAGAGAGAAGACTGACAAGCTTTTGCACTTCAACTAGCAAATGTTTACTTCTTGGTACAAGCTAATTGCATCTCAAAAGTGCAAGAAATACTGACCACACACAACTAAGTTGATCAAGGAGCTTATTTGCTAAAACGTTTTTGACAATGAGGGAAGCCACCCCCCTTTATCCCTCTCAAATCACCCCTTTCATGTTGTGTACCTGTCTATATGTGTGTTTTGTGTGTGTGTATAATCCATTCTGTTCTCTGTGTTCCAGAAATAGGATCTCCAAATCCAAGTTCAGGTTAGTACATGTTGTTTCCCATAGTCTTTTACCTCACCTGCTCTAACATCTCTACTGCTGTGGTATTTGTAGGTCGCTGGATGTGTGTATATGTGTGCAAGAGAGAGGTTTATTGCTCTTTGAAAAGAAATGGTTGTTTACAAAAAAAAAAAAAAGTTTATTGTCCTTATGAGGGACAAAAAAAAGCTTGTGTTACCTTTGAAGACATATCAATATTACAATAGTAACACAAGTTGTTTTTAAGGTCGCACAAGATGTATTCCCAAATTACAATCACAGAAATGTTAAAATAGGCCCATTTTTAACTTTAGAATGCATGTCCGCTTATGTCGTGTTGTGAGTTGTGTCTCATGTAACATTCAGTGTGCCATAACTGACTTTAAACAGCTCACACACAAACAGAAGAACGCTGGAATATGAATTTTGTAAAGGCGCAGAGAGAGAACACTTCCTGGTGAGCTGTGCTGACCTGTTTGAAAAGAGGCCTTGACAAATCTCCTCCCAACCGTGTCTGGCGGTAGAGAAAAGGGTCAAGTACAAATAATGGATAGACAACCAAAATAAAAAAAAAACAGATAGTGCAGTTTTAAGTGCAGTTATGTTCTAGGTTTATTTTCTTGTATATATGTATATTTCCTTCTTTATGTTACTGTCAAACAGTGTGGTATGATGTTTAATTTAGCAGGATCTGAATCAGTTTTTTATCCACTTTGTCTTACAGCAGCCTATTATTAAGAAATTATTGTTGCCTCATTCAATTTTAAGGTTATTTGCAACAAATTCTTGTTATTTCATGTTGCCATTGTGCTAATCCTGCACTGGTAGCTGGGATGTGTTATGTATATCTACATTTATATATATATACAGTATATGGAAAAGATTTAACAAGGATATTAACTTATTGGATTCCTCCCTCAAAGTGTCCAGTGACGCATACAAAACATAAACATATAAAACAGTTAAGCGGGATTCATGCTTCCCTGCATGGTTAGAGCAACAAAAACATATTGATTTTGACTTACTGAGAAAAGGACTATTATGAAATTGCAGCTGTAAAATCATTGGTACATGGGCGCAGATAAAATATTATATTACTCTTTGAGTGGACTGGTTCACTGTGAGGTGTGAAGCTTGCAATTACCAAAAACAATAACTTTTATTTTCAACAGTCTAACACCTAACGTGGAAATGTGTAAAAAGCGTCTTTTTTACGTTAAAATGAACCACTTCTTCTTTTGATGCATGAATTTCCTTTGAAGTGTGAATCACACTATAACACATTTCACTTTAAATTTGTGCCTTCAATCATTTTGTAAGAAGTGTTTCTTTTTTTTTTCTTAAATGGTGCATATCTCATTCAGCAACAAAGCTCTTCATGTTGGCTTTTCCTTGGTGTGAAACGTCTTTGAGGATGACTAACTCTGTTCCACAGCTCTGCTCTCAAACAACAGACAACCACAGGCCAAGGGGTGATGTCACCACCACATTGTAGACAGACTAATTGACTTTATTTTTCTTCTCTCTCCTCCACTGTTTGTTTTTTCCACTCTCTTCTTCACTCATTTCTTTTGACTATACTTTGTTTTTTCTCATTTCTTCTCTCTTGAGCCTTCGCTCTTCCTCTATCTTTCTTTTCTCCCTTCTCTGCCTTTCTGTCTTTCTCTCTCCATCTCTCCCTCCCTCCATCCCTTCCTTCCCTTGCCTCTGACCTTCCTGCGTCTCTTTATCTCTTTTCCCACCCTCTTCTCTTTCCCATCTTTCCTCACCTCTCTATTTCTTTCTCTCTCTACCTCACCCTCTCTCCTCTCAGTCGGTACTCTAGGAGGTGGAACAGGCTGTGTAGGAGGAAGTGTCGGGCGGCGGTCAAATCGCAGGTTTTCTATTGGCTGGTCATCTTCCTGGTTTTCCTCAACACTCTGACCATCGCCTCTGAACATCACCAGCAGCCTCAGTGGTTAACCGATGTACAAGGTATCTAAGCACACCCACCAACACGTACACACAAACACTGACGTGGCTAAATTGCTCACCTTTTTGCATTGTCTTCCACCTTGACTTCCCTTCTAACCTCTTTCACTTTCCTCCTTTCTTTATCTCTCTTCTCCTCAGACATAGCCAATAAGGTGTTGCTAGCACTCTTCACCGGTGAGATGCTGTTGAAGATGTACAGTCTGGGCCTACAGGTAGGAGGCTGAGAGTACAAATTTAGTTGAAAGTAGCTAGGAACCCCTTGGCTAAATTTGTTTGGTTGGTTTGGTTGCATTGTGTGAATCATAAGTTTTGTCGAGAAAAATGTAAACTCCTGTTAAAATTGTACTCTTCTTTAATTTAACTTTCTCTCCACAGGCATACTTTGTTTCGCTCTTCAATCGATTCGACAGCTTCGTTGTATGTGGAGGAATTCTTGAAACCATTCTGGTGGAAACTAAGATCATGTCTCCTCTCGGCATCTCTGTGTTGCGTTGCGTGCGCTTGCTGCGAATCTTCAAAATAACCAGGTTAATAAAGACACTTTTAATATTGACATTGAACAGTTTTGCTGACAAGGAGTGTGTATCAATTTGTCCAATAAAGAAAATAGGAAGTCAATGACATATTTAACTGGAAAACAAAGTCAAGTTGAGTGTGTATTTGTGAGAGATGAAAGTTTATTTGTGTACTCTTACAGCTATATGTACTTTTGTTTTTGCACATGAGCACATATCTGCCTTGATAGAGTTTACGATTTTAACTGGACATCTCTTTCCCCCAGATACTGGAACTCCCTGTCCAACCTGGTGGCCTCCCTGCTAAACTCCGTTCGCTCCATCGCTTCCCTGTTGCTCCTGCTGTTCCTCTTCATCATCATCTTCTCCCTGCTCGGCATGCAGCTCTTTGGGGGGAAGTTCAACTTTGACGAGACCCGACGCAGCACCTTTGACAACTTCCCCCAGTCTCTGCTCACTGTGTTTCAGGTAATGATACAACAAATTGTCTGCTCTATGTGCTCACATTTTCTGCTCGTGCCCTTGAGACTAGAATCTTTATCTTCTTCCTTTGTACAGGACAGTTTTAATAAAATTATAAGTAATTTAATCAAGTAAAATGAAGTATAATCTGTCACTGTAGCAAGGGTGAAATAACTTCTTTCCATTTTTTTTTTTGCCAGTTAGATTTTTATTCCATTTATTTCTATCTCCACAGATCTTAACTGGAGAAGACTGGAACTCTGTGATGTATGATGGCATCATGGCGTACGGTGGGCCGTCCTTCCCCGGCATGCTGGTCTGCATCTACTTCATCATCCTCTTCATCTGCGGAAACTGTATCCTGTCACCAAATAGGTCTACATGAAACAGCTGCACTTAAACCTAGATTATGTGGATATGAAAGATTGACAGCCAAATTTGTTTTTGGATACTGATCAATTCTATCCCGTCAAATGGGTCACAATGTGACTGACTGTGATTTGAATTAAATCAGATCTGATTTCTAAAAAACAGTTTACTGTGGGTCATTGAGCATCTCTATTCGAGAAATAACTTGTCTTTCAGATGAAGAAAGGTTAGATTAAAGATTACTAATTATTCATTTAGCCTACTTGGATTGTTTTAAAGAATCCATACTGATGAGTCTACAAAATCCTTAATATCACCCACTGATCAGATATCCTACTGAATGTCTTCTTGGCCATCGCTGTGGACAATCTGGCAGACGCAGAGAGCCTGACATCCGCCCAGAAAGAGGAAGAGGAGGAGAAGGAGAGGAAAAAACTGGCCAGGTAAAGCGGAGCATTGAAAGAAATGCAGGTAGTCAGAGAGCTGAGGAAAAGAAAGCGAGGAAGAGAACATTTTGTGTTTGACCAACACCAAAAAATATGGATAGGGGGAGAGAACTTGTGGTAGCTTCGCTGAACGCTACCGGAAGAGCTTTAATTTAGAGCATTCATGGCAGTCAGTGATGCACATAGGCATTAAAGGATGCTGATATTGTGTGAAACAAAAGTACTGAAAATGCTTAACAATTATAATATGTACTGTATGTATTATAAGGTTTTAAGACACGCTAACATTTGCCTGCTTTGCTTTTCTGTCTAAACCAATTTTATTGGGTAATTTTAGCTTCTCATTGCCTACAAAGGCAATTTGTCAGCAATCGTAATAGTATAATAATAATTTAGTAGAGCTGAGGAAGATAGTGTTCCCCTCAGTGGCAAATCATTAAATATCTCCTTCTTGGTAGCAACCAGTATTGATTTGGGGAGAAAGTGTAATGGAAAACAATCATTTACCTGCCTACTGTCCTATTGGTTTGATTTGAATGACACAGCCACCCTCTGTGATTGAAAAACACCCCATCATTGAAAATCTCATAGTTTATTTTGTTCTTCTGGTAAATGTTATTCAATACAAATCTGTAGATAAGCACAGGGGCTAACACTGCTAGGTTTAGGAGAATTAGAAAGATGCCAAAGGTGAGGGCTTTCCCTTCGTCCCTCTTTCTCCAGGCTCGCCAGTCCAGAGAAGCGTCATGACAACGAGAAGCCTCCTCTCGAGGAGGAGAAAAAGGAGAAGATAGAGCTGAAGTCCATCACGTCTGACGGAGAGACCAACACTGCCACTAAGGTACACAGTAAGCAGGTGAATAATGTGGCGCGCAAATCGCCTCCAGCGAGGACGCATCTGGGCGCACCGGACCACTAAGCGCTCCAGCTGGTGGGCGGTGCCGTTTCCTCTATGACCATGATGGACCGCTTTTTTCTCTCCAAAGAAATGACATAGCTTACCATGGAAACACTGCAGTTGATTGGATAGATGTGCTGCGAGTTGGGCGATGCTTGGTTTTGGCACGTTCGTTTTCAAGCAGGAAAAAATGGAGGCCTGGTCAAAACCTTTCTCATATTACGGCTAAGCAGTACACTAAAGTATGTTAAAATAGGCAATACAGTAACAGAATCTTGATTCATACTTGATCAACAGTGCCTAGTTTGACAGTTTGATCTGAGTTTCATGAGCCAAGTGCGTTGCACCGGACGGACTCGTTTACATAAAGTTGAGGTCGAGTCGTGTTTATGCAAATACAGATACGGCGAATGGTCTGTCAACTCCCTGCGCCGTATCCATCATGCATCTCCACAGAAAATTAATATAATCCATGGACTTGACATACGCCATCGCATCCAGTCCGTGCGCCGCATAAGTGAGGATGTTGTCAGAGAAATGAATGAAATGGTGAATAAATGCGACGCTCTTCTTCTGCAGATCAACATGGATGACTACTGTGGAGATGAGAGTGAAGAGAAGAATCCATATCCTGCTAATGATTACATAGGTAATACACAGCCCAGCCACAAACCACGTGTGTGTATGGAGGAATGAGTGAATGAGTAGAGAAGATGAAGGAATGGATGAAAATGAGACTTTCCCTGCTCTGTTTCTCTTGTTTTCTTGTTTTCACTTTCCTTCCTCTCCTCTTCTTTGCTCTCTTCTCCTCTCTCTCTGTCTCCTCTCCCCCCTTTTCTCCTTGTCCTCCCTCTCATTAGGAGATGAGGATGATGATGAGCCAGAGATGCCAGTGGGTCCGAGGCCGCGGCCGCTCTCCGACATTCAGCTGAAGGAGAAGGCTGTTCCCATGCCGGAGGCCCGCGCTTTCTTCGTCTTCAGCCACACCAACAAGTAAGAAGAGACTGTAGTTCTCTCTCTATACCTTCATCTAGATTTCTTGTTATCTTTAACCGGCACATATAATTGAAACTACAAAATGATTGGCTCACTTTGTCTCTCAACCCCTCCGTTTCTCTGTGTCTGTCAATCTGTTTTGTAGATTCAGGGTTCTGTGCCATAAGATCGTCAACCACAACATCTTCACAAACCTCATCCTCTTCTTCATCCTGCTCAGCAGCATCAGTCTGGCAGCAGAGGATCCGGTCAAGAATGACTCCTTCCGAAACCAGGTAACACACACAATCAAAAAATTAAAAAATATTTGGGAAAGCGCACATACAGTATATACACACATAAGGCCAAATGTACATTCATACGCAGAAAGAAGCACACATTGTAGCTGTCATTAGCTACTCACACACACTCATTCTGTACTAAATGGATTATAGCCGACAGCAACGTATAGAGGAGCAGAAGCTTATTGTGACTGGCCTTTTATACTTAATGAGATTTCTTCCAGAGTACTGTAACTGTGATTAACTTCATGTAAAGAAGATGTGAAACGCTCGTTACGCTTTGTTGCGACTATTTCACTCATTTTTTAAAGCCATGCTGGTAAAAAGACTATAGTATTATAATGTACGCATACAGCAAATAAGATATAGTCAAAGAATTAATTCATTATACCCCTCAGGTTTCTCGTTAACCCATATACCAGGCAAATTGCAGACAACAGTAGAGTCTGTATTTTCAGTCTTAAGCCCCAACTCTAAAAGACCAAAACATGGACTGTTTGTACAGTATTTATGAAATATACAGTATATCTGCACCTTATTGTTTATATGTTAATTGTTTTGTGTTCATGGCTATAATATGTGAGGTGTAGTCTAATATATAGGAATAGCACTGTGTGTGCTGTATCTGTACATTGTTTCCTCTCTCAGTGAGCAAGACAAATCCCTCTAGGGGCTATTAAGGATCTGTCTTATTGTATTTTCCTTGGCTATGGTATAGGCTGCTATGTGTTAGTGTACCTCAGTTAACCTTTGTCTGAAACCTTAATGAAATAATACATCCTGTCTTTCAGATCCTACTCTGCTCTAAGTCTATTATAATCAATTCAGAATTCATTATCCTTAGCCCCGAACCTCAGTATTATGTTGAGACGTTATATCCAAGACCACGCTAGAGTTGACTGTAAGTTCAGTTCTAACAAGTAACGAGCCAAATTCTTTTCTGGCCTCTTCTGAGAATATTAGCTCATTATAGTAGCACAAATGGCTTAATTTGCTGTCTAAAACTATGCTATGACATCTTCTCTACACTAGCTTTGTTTTTTGTTTTTGTTTGCTAATATATATTGATGGTGTTTTCCATTATATTTTAGTCCATATTAGTCCAGTATTGTTGAAATGGTAACTCTAAACTGAAAATAATCATGCTCTTTGTTGTTGTTTCAGATCCTGGGCTATGCAGACCATGTCTTCACTGGACTCTTCACCATAGAGATTATTCTTAAGGTATTTTTCAGTATTATTCTGTATTTATGCAGGTTAGGTTAGTAATTCATTTGTGCTATCTCTATTTTCAAGTGGTCCCAATCTTATAGAACTTTTTCTGTATGTTATAAATAGAGACTCAAGTTTTGCTTCTGATATTCAACTATGCTGCCGACAGGCCGGCAAACTATGTTTGATGTTTGATATAATATGGTTGATATGCCTGGTATGAAGGTTTTAAATCATCAGTGACAAAAGTATGTAGAGAATCAGCTTTCAGATCGCTTTAAGTATGTGCCCTCAGTAGGAAATACTTCTCATCTACAGTATATGTTAAAACAAAGACTAAGAACTATTATATAATATTTAACCTTTCCTGCTCAGGCGTAGAGGTACAGTAAAGCAGTCTGCGTGTCTAGTGGCATTATTTTAGGTGCCCCCCATGTACACTGCTAAACTGTGATTTAATATTTCTTTAAATGACTTCTAAAATATGAACCTTGACCACTGCAGATGACGGCCTACGGAGCCTTCCTCCATAAAGGTTCATTCTGTAGGAACTATTTTAACATTCTGGACCTGGTGGTGGTCAGTGTGTCCCTCATCTCCTCCGGAATACAGTGAGTGCAACAAAATGTTTTATGTTGCATGTTTTTGTTTTTTTTTTTTTACTCTTGTGTCATTTAAAATACATGTCTATTGATTAATGATTCACGTCCTTTGCATTTTAATCAAAATTTTCTGTACCATTACTCTCCAGTCCTTTTTTCTTTTTGGTGATGTTTATTAAAGATGTTCTCTGCTTCCTGTAGCTAATAACTCCTTGGAATGCTGTGATATTTCTGATGTTTAATATGCTATACTACACTCTCTGTCTCTAATGCTTAATAGACTAGACTTCTCGACGTAAGTCCATATTAGTCCGTATTAATAACCCCCTTAACAGACCTTTACCTTAATTGTGTAAAACTGTCACTCTTTTGATTTGGTATTTCTCTGGTCTTGGAGAGTTTAGTTGAAACCTCCCCTAAAGCAATAAAAAGAAACATATTCTAATTTGTAAACTCTTTAAAGACAACAATCATTGGTTTTGAACCAGAAAATGTGTTTCTTTGGGTAAATTATCCTGGGTCCTCCACAGTTTTTACCCTTCACATCTACTGTAATTAATGTTAATGGCTTTGTTCATCTGTCCTCTGTCATAGGTTTGGCAGGTCGGATCCACTCCGTATTTCTGGGTAAACTGAACTCTCCTGGGCAATAGAAATGACACCTGAATGCTAAAACTCAGTGTTTTTTGCTTGTTAAAGGTGGTGAGTGTGTGGGATATTTCTTGAATATCACAGTCAAATTAATTGTGTTGGTGCTACATTTAGTAGTGTCTGTGGACTGCTTGTTACTGTTTTATTATTTATTGTTTTACTGTTATTACTACTTTATATTGAAGTATTTCTTTGCAGTATATAGTGGACCTACACATCTCCCATGCTTTGTTCCCATCTAAGTACACATTGAAGTAACACTGCAGTAAGAGTTTAATCGTTAAAAGTGCAAATTAAATGCATTTGTCAAATAAATGACAACATATAGAAAACATCTACCTATATGAAGGATAAGTTACTACTGCTGTCATCCTGAATAGTCTCATAATGTGTCTGGACAGCAGGAAATATGGCTGACATCAGTAGACATTAACTTTGCCGATATGAGACAATATCTGAAGAACTCATATCTATTTTTGCTTTCTGATGGGAGTATTTCTTGTAATCAGGAGGTTTGTGAATAATGTAACACGTTCCTCATCCCCTTAAGCCCAGTCAGTTGAAGCACACAGCGGACATTTTAATTTTTTGTAACATTTAAAAGGTCTGTTTTAAAAAAAAGTGTATCACTATCAGTACAAGATGTCCTCACAGCTGGTTTGACTGTGATATGTGATAACATCCTACTCCACGTGAACTACCTTTAACTGCCTTTAAACTTTACCTTCCTGTGTGAAAAGTTGCACAATGGGCCTTTTCCTTACTTCCTTGCTTACTTTTTCCTTACTTTAAGTAGCACAGAATAATGTCACTCCCTTTAAAACCATGTAAAAAGTCATTCCCTTAAAAGGATACACTGACATTTTGAAAACACATTTTTCTTCCACCTTTGTCACTGTGGGAAAAGGTTTTTGTATTTGTCCTTCAGTTAACTGACTTATTAGCTTTCCACGCTGAAATTAAAAGGAAAATATACTGTAGAGGCAAGATGGATTTTTAGCATGTTTGATATCTGTTTATGTAATTTAGGAATAACTACACGAGGGAAGCCGAGTTCAGATTATTGAAGGGACAAAGTTCAAACCTTTTCCCACATATTTATTGTCAAATTCAAAATGTCAAGGTATTCATTTAGTTATTTTGGTTACTATATAAACCTTTTTTTCCTTTTTCCTCCTTCCTTTAAAAGGTCACACGGTTTGATCTTTGGCTTGTACTGACACTCTCTTGCAGCACAGCAACTCTCTGTTTGCCTGTAAATGTCTGTATGAGTCTTTGTGTTTGTCAGTCTGTGCTGTACTTGTGCGTTTGTCCACGTGTCATATGTATTAGTCTGTTTTCGGTGTGCATTTTTATGAATATCTGTGCTGTACTTGTATGTTTGTCCGTGTGTCATGTGAATTGTGTTGCATATAATATTTTACTGAAATCTATTGTAGGCAAGAGAGCTGAGCTGCTACAGTCTCTTGTAACACTGGACAAAATTTAAGATGTATTATCAGCGACTATCAGTCCGAAAAGTGATTAGTGATTTCTAACACAGGCTTTGTGAATATGTGCACCTCTCCAAATCCTCTGTTAAAAATCTAAAAACATTATTTAAGACACCCAAGGATAGATAAAATAAGTTAGAATACTTTTAGGAAACATTATGTTAATCAAAAGTGATGATTAAAAACATTATAATATTTATGTAAACATATATTCTTGTCTTTGTGCAACTTAGGCTTTCAAGGATTGTTTTCTATCATTCTTCTCTTTGAGTTTTAAGATGTGGTTTTGCTTCAGTTTTCAAGTTTCAAGCTTGTGTGTTGAGTTGTTGCAATCTCCACAGAGATTCTTTGACTTCTTTGTGTTCACAGTCTTAAACACAGATACTGTTGAAAGTATCCTAAGATGTGTGTTGTCCCATACCTGCAAATATGCATTTTTTAACTCTAGAATGCATATTTCATCAGATTGACTAGTCAGTAGTTTAATTCCACTGTGTGTTTCAGGTCCAGTGCAATTAATGTGGTGAAGATCCTGAGAGTTCTACGAGTGCTCAGACCACTGAGGGCCATCAACAGAGCCAAGGGGTTGAAGGTCAGCACACCTAAGAAACACACTCCTACTCTCTGCTCTTCTTGCATTGGAATGTGGAAAAATAAATAAATTTGGTGTTTGCACTTCAGTAAATTGTCTTGAGGGAAAGTTTTGCAATATTAAACTAATTCAAATATTTACTGATTCTTAAAATGCAGACATATCCATATACTCACAATCACTTTTGGTGTGTTTTCCAGCATGTAGTGCAGTGCGTGTTTGTGGCCATCAGGACCATCGGCAACATCGTCATTGTCACCACGTTGCTCCAGTTCATGTTCGCCTGTATTGGAGTACAACTGTTCAAGGTAAAGAGGAGAGGAGGGAAAGAAGAAGAAGGGGTTCCCCTAGAGCTGTCCGCAGGCCTCATGAGATGTCATCAGTGGTAATGATATGTTTACAATGAGTGACATCTAAATTTCTAACATCTCTGTTTGTCCATCAGGGCAAGTTCTTCTACTGCACTGACAGCTCTAAACAGACGCAGGCAGACTGCAAGTAAGAGATCCTTCCTGCACACAGGCTTGTTAATCCATCTCTTATAGCATAACTACTGGATAAACACATGAATATGTGTGTCTGTGTGTGTGTGTGTGTGTGTGTGTGTGTGTGTGTGTGTGTGTGTGTGTGTGTGTGTGTATGTGCGTGCATTTACAGAGGTTCCTACATCATGTATAAGGACGGTGATGTGGGGAAGCCAGAAAGAGCCCAGAGACAGTGGGAGAACAGTGACTTTAACTTTGACAATGTCCTGCAAGGCATGATGGCCCTGTTTGCTGTGTCTACCTTTGAGGGCTGGCCAGGGTGTGTGTCTCCATACAAACACAATGCACATATATATTGATATGCATATTGTATGTACACTGTGTTCTTGCTTTTTCAGGATTGTCCTGGTATCCTATCCTATTCTACTAATGAAAGCTTTTAACTGGAGCAATGACTCTTCCCTTCGCTCAGGTTACTATACCGGGCCATAGACTCACACGCTGAGGACGTCGGGCCCATCTACAACTACCGCGTGGTCATCTCCATCTTCTTTATCATCTACATCATCATCATCGCCTTCTTCATGATGAACATCTTCGTCGGTTTCGTCATCGTCACGTTCCAGGAGCAAGGAGAGCAAGAATATAAGAACTGTGAGCTGGACAAGAACCAGGTAGTGTCCGTGTGTGTTTTATATAAAGTTATTACTGAATGTTGACAGTTTTCAGGTTACATTAGAAAACAGGGAGTGACTTTGATGTGCTGACTGAAGTGGGAAAGTCATGTTGTCATTCAGGAGACACAAGGGAGAGGGAATAGAGGCCAGGCAGTGGGGAAAGATTCTGGAGAGGGTGAACATGAGTTTTAGGGGCTGAACTACTTCAAAAGTCAAGCCAGGAGGGAGCTGCAGTAGCTTTGACGGGATGACTAAAGCTTAAAAAAGGGGCTTGGCCAAGTCCCTGCAGCTGGGTTCTCTGCTGGTGCAGGTCTTAGCAAGAGCCTGGGAATGCAGAGAGGGGATGGAGGTATAGTTTGGGATGGAAAAGGCTTC
The DNA here is from genome assembly GCA_038419695.1 of Scomberomorus guttatus. Lineage (NCBI taxonomy): Eukaryota > Metazoa > Chordata > Actinopteri > Scombriformes > Scombridae > Scomberomorus > Scomberomorus guttatus. Next base: position 10,555,163 of record CM076466.1, on the reverse strand, counting down.
TTTTTCTTTTCGAATGCCAAAAGACAATTCTATAGCTTTTCTCCCCCGTGATGGTCTGAGTACAAAGAGACTGAGTGACAAGGAGTTGGGGAACTACGTAGCAGACACGTGCTAAAGGCAAAAGTCAGCGTTTGTGTGTGTTTTTCACAGCGTCAGTGTGTGGAGTATGCCTTGAAGGCCCGTCCATTGCGTCGCTACATCCCTAAGAACCCCTACCAGTACAAGGTGTGGTATGTGGTCAATTCCACCTACTTTGAATACCTGATGTTCACACTCATCCTCCTCAACACCATCTGTCTGGCCATGCAGGTGAGTCTCAGTCATACAAACACATTCAAAGACAAGTACAAGTATACATAAAATAGGGAAATATTACAGTCAGTCCTTTTATGAATGACAATTCCCGTCAAACCCCCATTCTCTGTGGACATTATTAAATTGTTTGTGCGTGTTTGCTGTGCGTCTTTGCAGCATCATGGACAGACCCCTAATTTCAACGATGCCATGAACATCCTCAACATGCTCTTCACTGGACTCTTCACGGTGGAGATGATCCTTAAACTGATCGCCTTCAAACCCAGGGTAGGTCCACTCCTTTTGCTAGAGCAGCAAAGAAAACAGTATCTTTCAGTACATTACAGTAGAATAAAAAGCACAAATGTACTACTAGTTACTTATAATCATAAATAAATAATAATAAAATAGATTAGAATAGAATAGACAAATATATTCTAGGCATTAGATCACATTTATTGCATATAACTGCTTACCGATGTCAAACTGTCTATCCTTAATACCTATTTAATTTCTTCCAGATGATAATTATGGTATTATGGATTTAAAACATGATTAGTGGATGGTATCATGTGGATTTTAATCTCACTGTTGTTTCCCTGCTGTTGCTGTGTAGCTGTGTGGGTTTATTGGTCCAATGTTAGAACTTCCTGGTACATCAGTTATTTAAACAGTGACAGATGAGAATGCTTCCCTCTATTACAGCAGGGTTTGTGGGAAAAAAAACTTGAACACAATCAATAGCAAGAACATAGTTTGTAAATGAAAAGATGAGTATAAGAAACATAAATGCCAAGTTTTGATGATGATATTTTAGTGATTGTTTTGAACCAAAAAACAATGGCAGTCAGCCCCTGTCCTTCATCTCACTGACTGTATGTTAAAGACATTGTGTTAAAAACACTTATAACATTGTAAAGCATTACAGTCATACAGTTTCTTTTTGAATACACTGAAGTGAGCTGGAGAAATATAAAGGTGAAATCAAACCGCCTGCTAAGGGTAATCTTTTCTTTTTTTAGCCTTCCTTCCAGGATACTTAGCAACAGCACCAGTGTCACTTTTACACACTATGCTTGTTTGAATCCGTTCATTATGAGCAGATACTAAACGATCAGTGTGTTTAAAAAATTCAAACAAATTTTACAACTGTGTTTTTTTTTATTTTATATGTGAAGTTATTTGCTCAGTCGGGGGAATTAATCATCCACAAAATGATCAGTATTTCATCAGTCATAGGTTTTTAACGTCTAATTAAAACGTATTTGTTTTGTTTTTCCAATTAGTTCCAAAACCCAAATCATGTTATACTAATTGTGTCTATTGATTAAGACGGATGTAAGATGGATATCTTGTAATGACTTTTGAAAATAATTATCTCTTTGGTCTTAGTGACATAATGCATGCCTTGCTGTATTTTTAGACACAACTCAACAACCTTTACGGCTTGGGAATTGACGCCACGCTGCACCGTATGCATGTTATGTTGCATAGTGTTTACCTGTAGTAAAGCAAGTTAAACATTAACAAAAGCCTTTTGAAGGCAGTTTATCAATCTTCTCTCTTTTATTGAAAAAAAGGGAGCATATCATGGTTACTCTAGTAGAGTTGTGAATCTAAACATAAGTCTAATTCATAAGTTAAAGCACAGCATGATGACACAATCCCAAGCCGTACTGAACAATGCTGAAAAGAAACATGTACCTTGTTTCATTTTGTTTGACTTTAATAAACTCTTCCATTAAACAGCCGGCATACAAGGGAAGACAGCTGTCAACACACACCTGGAATCAGCTGCAGTAACATTTTCCTTATGGAGAAGATTTATGCTAATGCCTTTCATTTTTTTTACACAGCCTTCCCCCCTTTGGAACAGCTACAGTTACACAGATTTCTTACGGTTTTCTTTCTGTTTTTACTGTGTTGTATGGTTCTGAATATCTATATAAGCACATTTTGGTGCGCAATAGTTCCTGCAAATCCCCAATTTTCATCCCAACTCACTGTTTGATCATGTGTGAACTATGTTTAATGTCAAATTTAATCAATCCATATATCAGCTTTTAGATAATAATGCTCAACTCTGTTTTACTAATGTTTAACTTTAGTTTTACATTGATATCCTTATGTCTGAAAACAACAAATTAAATACACAACAGAGTCCTGAGACATCTTGTAACATGTGGATGATGACAGGTCAGGCACTGATAACGGATGAAGAGGCTTAAAATGGACCAGTATGATTGATCTTCTCTCAGCATCCTTCTATATCAGTTTAGCAGCATTTCAAGCCTGATTAATCAAAGCAATCTGGGTTGGATTTGTTTGTACATACTGTACAACCTCATGTTTTTTGTAGAAAGTGAAACAATTATTCTATAGGTAAACTGCAGAATATAGTCAGAGGCCTCACATCTCATCGCATTCAAACTGTGATCCTTTTGATTTCCCTGCTTCAACTTCCCGCACCATCTTAAGACATACTTATCTGATAGACATACTAACAGATCCCTCACAATCAGCATCAGCCAGAATCTGAATGATATATAATTTAGTTTACAGTAAAGTTTCCAAAATCCCTTTCTCACATCTTGTCCTTCTAGTTTAGCACTCAAGTTTACTCAGACTGTGTCTCTGTTAGTATCTAAACCGTTTTACCACCTTGAATAATACTGTTTTGGCCTGAAGCTGTTTAGATGCGTTTCATAAATAGTCATTTTGCACCAGTGCTGATGATGAATTGCCCACAATAAGTAAACAAAGTGGGCTTTCAGTACAATCAGTGCCACAGCCTTGTCGAATGGCCCCAAGATGCAGGTGGAATATTCTAATAACCGCTATCTAACACGCTATCCTTAACAGAGCAGAAAATTCAGCTGCACCGGAGGAACAGATAACGTGAAGGAAACCTGTTAATCCTATTAATTGAAATTAGAATTAAGATGAGTGCTTTCATGTGTTGGTTCATCAGTGTCTGTTTCCTCAGTGTACTGTGTAAACTCATACCACCATAATAGAGCTGCGAAGTGGCAGCAGATGTTGTTTTCCTTCTAACCTACCTTTCTTACCCTCCTCCTCCTCCTCCTCCTCTTGCTCACCTCATCCTGTGTAGGGGTACTTTAGTGATCCCTGGAATGTGTTTGATTTCCTCATCGTAATTGGCAGCATAATAGACGTCATTCTCAGTGAGATCAACGTAAGTACGATGCCCACTCTTACTCTCCTTGTCTCTTTCTCTATCTCTCTCTCTGTCTTGTGTCCTCTCGCTTCTTCTAAATCTTCCATTTCCTGCCACTCTTCTTTCCTTTGTGGCGATTTCTGTGTTGTACTGTCTCTACTGCCTTCCTCTATTTCTGCCTCCTCTTTTCTCTTCTTCCTTCTCCTTCTGCTCCTCTCCTTCCATCCCTAACTCCAAGATGGCCGTTGCCACTCAGGGGACGCCCAGCCACAAGGGTTCCTGAACAAGAATGAGCTTCTTCCTGGGTTTCATAAAAACGTAGAAGCAACAGAGGCAGGGTTTAGCTTTGAAAGCCAAGGTTTTCTGTCTTGCGTCCTCAAAAGATACCAGCTTCTTCCTTCCTCCATACCTCAAATGTTGTCGGGTTCTTGATTTTTCTTTTTTTTTCTCTTTTCTTTTTTTTTTTGTCAGACTGTGACATGTCCTCAGGTTTAATTCCCTCACTAACTGAACTAACTCACTGACCAATCACAAACAGCTTTATGTACCTTTCATTTTTTGACTGCAGCAACAGGGGCGTTTTTTAGTTGTGATTTTGTTGCAATTTGTTCTTTACTGTTGTTCTTGTTGTTGACATTTTCCTCTCATGGACAAGCATGACCGATCGCCGCTGCTCTTCCTCTGCTGTCCATCTCTTTCAGACTGCCCCTTATTTTCTTTTTTTGCCGTTTAATTTTGTCGATTCTTTCCCTCTCTCCTCCTACTAAAAGCTCCAGTGCTCATGTATATAATGTTTTTTATCTTATTTTTCTCCTCTCTCCTTTGATTTCCGTTCTTTCCATTTTTAAATGTCTTATGTTCTGTCTTTTTTTTCTGTTGTTTTTCTGTTCTTTCCACCCCTACGCAGCATTATTTTGTTGATGCATGGAACACATTTGATGCCTTGATAGTTGTGGGTAGCATTGTTGACATAGCGATCACTGAGGTTAACGTAAGTAGTCCAACTCCCTCCCTCCCTTCCTGCCTGCCTGCTCTGCCATTCCCACACACACAAACAGACTGAGTGCCGATACCCATCTCGCATTCTTTCAAATGATTAGGAAACTTCAGCTGCACCACATTTGAACTTAAGAGACGGATGAATAGGTCTGGCAGTGAAAACAACCAGATGTAGGGAAATCAAAACAGAGTACAGTACCCTTTGATCCTAGACATCCGAAAAACCTTTTTTTTATTTAAAATTAAACTGATGGAGAGGTAATGTTATCATTACTCCATCATATTATTTGTTAGAATTTAATGATTTTAACAGTGGAGGCTGCTAAAATTTATTTTCCAACCTGTTCTCCATGTTCTATGTTGTGCCTGCGCCTCCTCACTCTGTTTATCCTCAGCAGTGCAAATTATTTTTTGTAGTTTTGAAGTACGGGTGCACAGGTTTTCTAATATTTGAAGCTGCTCCAGATAGGTAGTCATGCCTCAGTCTGCTGAGCATCAGTAGCATCAGAAACTATTGCATTTGTCAGCAGAAACCTATTGCATTGTCTCAGCACTTGGTTTGGTTTCACATTGGTTTTATTTGGTCTTTTATCATTGCCACAGGGGATAGTGTCCATTCCCCTGGCATGATGGACACTGTATAGTATGACAGACATAAAGGTGATATGTCCAGGCCTGGCACTGTACAGCATATAATGTTTTCAGAAAGTAATATTTTCTGGAATGAAGGAACAAATGCAGATTTTCATTTTTGAACAATAGTGTTTTGACCCAAGGGTCATAAAACACTCTCAATTCATAAATCACCAGGGAAACTTTAAATTCAAATGAGAAAAATACAAGTTGCAGTTGCTTTTTTTGTTGTTGTTGTTTTTTTCCCGACATTAGCAATGTGCAGACATGGGGAACAATTTGATCCATAAATGGATTTACTCAGGACCCGTAAAATTTATGTAAATGTATGTATGAATTCATTTATTATCAACATAGAGGCCCTATGGTCAACAGTGGAGCTGAATAAGAATGAATATCCCAAACACAAGTCAAATGTTGAGTGTCTATCGTATTTACACTTCAGGGATAATTGGTGTTTTATTCATGTGATATTCAAAGTGCTCTTTGGCAGGAGAATAGTCTGAGAAACACGGAGAACTGCAAAGTGTGGCTGGACAGACCTGCACTTCATGTAGACTTAGTAGAGGATAAGATTTGCTGATTTTCCAGAGAAGCAAATTATGTACTATGATCTGGTTTGGAGACTAATCAAAGGGCTGAATATCACATTAAATCATTCATGCTTTATACTGTGAAGGAGTTTTTTTTGTAGGAAAGTATATCACTTCATTTCTTTTAATGCCACAGCTTCCCTCTGCAAAACTTCGTCACCCTTGTACCAAGCATCCAGCTAAATTCCTCAGGGGGTACGATATAGCTCAGGTGGAAGCTCAGCAGGTGGAAGCAGCCCTCTGTGGGTTTAACTTTGATACACTGTCTCTGTGTCAGCTTATAAACTTTTCAGCTCCACTGTACAGTATAGAGACACACATATGAGCTTTGCTTTGTGTTGCTTTTTTTTTTTTTTTACAAAGCAATCAAAAACATTATCACATCTCTCTGTGGATTATCTTCTAAATAATTATGTTGGTAGCCAAGCTAGCTGTTTCCATTCTTTATGCTAAGCTAACACTCTGCTGGCTCCAGTTTCATACTTATATGAGAGTGGTATCAATCTTCTCATCATAATTTATTCATACTGTATTCATATCCACAGTCACAAAGTCAGTGTACATGTAGTCGTGGACGTCTCAGGTTAGAATGAAACATTTATGTATTTAAGATTCAATTATGTCACATCAAGTATAGACTAATTTCTATTGAAAACCAGATAACTACATGGGGATACACATTTTGGCCGTCACACACCCTCAACTGCATGTATGCTGCTGGTTTGACGCTATGAAACAAGGAAAGGATATCCGCACAGTTACACCAGTATGTTCTCCCGTTGTGGAATGCAGTGTTTCACCTCAGACAGCACTGGTCAGGCATACAAATAAGGTTAGTGTATCCCAGGGGTGTATGAGCTTGGCAGTTGTTTTCATGCCTTTAGAAAGGGAATCCATTAGTCCCCATGAGGGGCTGACAAAGCTTCTTATAATCAACACTGGGTAATTTCTAAACTGCTTGCACATTCTGTGTTATTCTGTTACGTTATTGTAGGAATTTGATGTCAGGGAAATCAAAAACATGACATAAAAGTCATGAGTTCATTTGTTTTTGAAGCGAGGTATACTTGTGTAGATATGCCTGCATAAATATACATATACACTTAATAAAGGCAGTCAGAGTGATAAAAAAATCAATTTGAGATACAATATCTCTTTTGGGATCTGACAATATTTAACCACTGATCAATTTGCCACCTTTAAACTGAGGTACACCGGGCCAGAGATATACATCTTTGTCATCTATACAAGTCACTGATGTTGCACTTAACACCTTGCTTTGGAGTTTGCCTTTGATTTTGATTGATTTGGTTGATTGGTTTGCAGTTCTTTCTGAATGATTCATTATGTTCCTCTCTCACCCCTAACCTAAAGGCATGCCCCAAGTCTTTCCTTTTTTTTCTTTTTTTTTTTTTCTTCTTCTCTGATGGTTTTTGATGATTTGGGTGATGAGATGCCCAAGCTACCTTTTTTTTTCCGTTTTTTAAGAAACCCTCCGCATTTCAATCCCGTGAGAACTCTTGACTGTTTTTGAACTGGGACCCTGTCACTTACACATTTTAAATTTTAGCCTGCTACTGCATTTCATCAGGCACTAAGCATAAGCGAATGCTTTTTAACATACTGAGCAATGCAATTATAAACTAATAGTAGCAGCTTGCCAATAGCTACCTCTCTTTGATTGCATTCCCAAGTGCACTGTGAAGTGCAGTAACAGGCCAGCTTTTAAAATGTTATCACTTTGCCTTTAGTAAATATTAAATGGCCAAAATATCTTGTTTGAGTGCACCCACTCTGCTGCGGTGTCGGGTGCTTGTTAGATTAGCTGCACTTTTTGTGGTCATCAAATCAGTATACTTCCTTAATCCTGGGTCTCCCCAGCAACCTGCGGGTGCTTCTTAAATCTGACATGGTTTCTTTTACACTTTTGTTTTTGGTTTGAGTAGAAGTAGTGTGAACAGATTGGTAGTGGTTTGCTCTGAGCAGTGTCTTGCAGACGATGCCAGTATGGACTGCATCTATCTCTCTTTTTCTTTCTGTCTCTTTGGAATGCCTCCTCTTTTCCTCTCTGTCTCTCTCCTTCTACCTCTGAGCTTTTTGAGTTCACTTAACTCTTCTTTTATGGATGTTTATCTCTGTCTTCTTTCTCGTTTGTTTGCGGTGATGCTTGCTCACCTGGAATGCAAGCTGGGTAACATGGGTCTCTCATGCTAGTAATAGTTTTTTTTTGTTTTATTTTTATTCCAGCACATCACAATTACATAAAAATGCACTTTTATGTTGCAGTTTTAACAACTTACACTATATGGATCCAAAACAAAAACACACAAGGTGTAAAACCTAAAAATCAAGGGTAAAAATGCTCAAGAAACCCATGTTACCTACTGAACGGATTGAACTGATAAAAGGTTTTGCTTGAAAAAATGACGTGCAATGTGAGAAAAAAGTTAAATTTCACTAAGTTCATAAATCCTGTGAGCAGCATCTCTCGCACCTCACATCTGCACTTCAGTTCAGCCTGAGTTTATCTAAAAGTGACTGTTTTGTTTTTCTACTGAAAATAAAATGACGTGTAATGCACGGATCCTCCGGGGCCACAAGTCCACTGCGCTCTATATAATTTGTTTTGTGTCAGTTCATAATGGGAAATATAATGAGGAGTGATTTGAGTTTAATCTGAGTCTAGTTCACAGCATTGATCTCACTTTCAAATTGAAGCAAATTCAGATTTAAATCAAACTTAAATTGTCCCAGCTGGCCCTTTGTGTAATTAACACACACGGACAAACACACACATCTTCAGTTTTTCACCTAGTCCGCACTTAGTGATATCAGTGCCATCTTCCTTCCTTGCGTCCTTCCTTCCTTCCTTTTCTTCCTGTCTGCCTTTCCCACTCATCCTTGTCTACCCTTTATCCATCACTCTTCCCTCCCTCCCTTCCTTCCTTCCTTCCTTCCTTCCTTCCTACAGTTGTCCTTCCTTTTATTTCCTTTACGCCATTATGCACCTCAGTTCCTCTCAAACACACACAGATACACACACACACACACACACACACACATAGCCTCTTCTTCGCTCACTCTTTCTCAGCCAGTCCCTGGTTACTGCACGATTAGAAAAGTGGTACAAAATATGTGCATATAATACACAAATGTATTGGTAACTACTAGTACTTGATACATTATTGTCCATCATTACTGTGTGACCATAAAGGTGTGTATGGCCCTGTTAGAATTCCTTTAAAAGCATCATTTCTCCCCTCCTTCCCTTCCCTGCTACACCTCTCCCCGCTGGAATAACTTCCTTCCCTTTTTGGCTCTTCTCCTTTCAGTTGCATTTCCAAGATATATTTTTATTTCTAATTTTTTACCTCCCTCTCTCTTTTTGTTGCTCTCTTTCTACTTTCTTCCCCCCCCCCGCCTCTTCCTTCCTTCAAAGTTAGTCGTACTTCCACTAGTCGTGCTGTGTCAGGTCCTCCTTTTCTTCTCAGAGAAGAGTGGGAGTAATGATGCATTCATTTTGTGGTAAGGTATTATAACAGGGCCAATACCAAAGCAGAGTGAACAGCTCCCGAGTCATAGATTGAACTACTAGTTAATCTATCACTCCTAGTAGTCTAAAATGTTGCTACTGTATACCAGGGGGGACCAGTGGGTGTCTCCCTATAGTATGTTATGTTTTGCTTCTAAATACTTGTGGGCTCTGATTTCCAAAAGCATCTAAAATCATCTTAGTCCAGCGTGGGACTGAATTAGATGATAATAACCTTCTGTCTTTTTAATGTGATATTCTAATGCAACTTTGACCCGAAAGTAGATTAAAGTGAAATTGTGGTCTGGTTAGTTGACAACAACTTTTCACAAGGTCCAAACCATTCTAATTTCACTTGGATCTTGACTATTTTTGGTCAAAGAATTGCCTGAATAACACATTCGGTATTTTAAACAGGCATTGTCTTTTAATGCTGGGATGTTTTTGGTGAACGTAGCTTGGGTGTCAACCACTGTTATTGTACTGTAGTTTCAGCTGGCAGAAAGAAAAACAGATAGCTACAGAGGCGGCCCGCATACAAACCCATGGGCTCGCGTGACAGTGACCCTACACATAAATGTTGCACGCAGACTCGTACACAATCAGCTCTCTTCTCTTCTGCAGACCATCATTCATTATTTTGGCCCTCGAGGCGTTATCCTACCCTACAGTTCTGACATGTTTCAGTCTTCTTAGTGAATCAGCCTGATGTGGTCCTCACAGAGGACGGGGCCAGTCTATATATGCAGTAATATCTTACAGAATTCTCCCTCCAGGCTCAGATGAAATTTGTTTTCCACCATGTGAGGGTTGGTCAGACACTGAACACTAACTAGCCTTATTTATCTGGGCTAGTGTGAAATTCTCACTACTTTTCCCATAAAAAAAAAAAAACCACACACACATACTGTAAGTGCACAAACATACACACACGAGGCGCTGCTCTGGTGCTGATCTTTGTTGCCTTTCCTTAAAGCCAGCTGACTCCTCCTCGTCCTCGTCCTCCTCCTCTTCGTCCTCCTCCTCCTCCTCTTCCTCCTCTCACCCCCCTGTGGTAAGGCCAATGGTACGCTCCGACGGTAACCTCGTCCGCCTCCCTACCTCCTCCACCATCCCTTCATCCCTCCATCCTTCCATCCCTCCTTCTACTGCGCCACCCATGGTATGCTCCAAAACTTTTGGCTTTTCATTGGTCCTGTCGTCTCTCCTCTGTCGCTGCCGCTGTCATCTTCTGCAGCATGCACAGAGTCATCCTGTATTTATGTAGCTGTTGTTTGTACTTCTACACGTTTATTTATGTGTGTGTGTATGGTGAAGGACACTGTGTTGTACAGGCCAAGTGTAACTGGGGTCGTGTGACTTTCCTATCGTTGTTGCCACGGTGCCCGCTGCCCCCCACCTCCCCCATGGCTTGCAACTTGCTCCCCCTTCTCTTAGGAGTGTGGTATCTTTAGTGCTTCGTCATCGGTGCAAGCCATCATGGTCACACAATCACGCTTTCTCTCTTTCATCCACTCTTTTCCACTGGCCTACCATCTGTCTGTGTATCTGTCTGTATATCTATCTTTCTATCTGTTTATCAATGAATCAGTGTATTTGTTTGGATTTCACTGAGTAATTCAAACTATACTTCATCTTCAGTCTCTCTTTTTCTCTCTCTCTCTTGCTCTCTCTCTCTCTGTACACTTATTGTCACTGTACCTCTCTCGCTCACTGCCCCACTCTCGCAATGGTGCCCACTGTGGTCCAGTCGTGGTATTACATGCAGCACAGAATTTTGATTAACATTCTTTAGAAGGAAGTGTCATTTTCAGCATATCCGTCAGCGGAGTTTGGGACAACTCATATCTTGCGTTACTTGTCAACACTACAGTGTCACCAGGAAAATGTGACATCTACCTTTAAAAAAACGTACCCAAAACCCATTCACCCTATAGGTACGAAACATATTTTCAAAACTCTGATATTTATAGTTAGTTATTTTGTCTTAACGTGACTTTAACATGTATTCTGTTGAAAAGTAATATATGACATCTGTTATCCCAAACTGCAGTTAAGATGTGTGGAGAATGACACGTTCTTTTTAGGAGCACACTGTGCGCCCTCTGTGGTATTAGCATAAAGAATTGATGGCTTCTTGGAAAAACACGTGGCAACAAACAGATTTCGGAGGATTTTTTTTGGGGGGGGGGTCACATTTACTGATACTGCAGTGAAGAAAGACGTAGTATACAGTAGAAATGTTGCGTTTGTATGTGATCGTGTGTATTCTACGCATACTGGTGCATTTGTATGGTAGTGTGTAGTTAGATATTGATGTTTATTATAATTGCTGATGATTTGCTACATACATGAACCACTGCATATGGTTTAAATGTAAATAGTATACTAGAACCTTAGTTGCTGTATTTTAGCATCACTCTCTTTTCAACAAATTCCTATGTTGCCTTTGTTTCTCCGCCTTTTTGTCCTGGAGAAGGAGCAGCAGCAGCATAAATAAATAAAACTGTATTAGAATAGCACTCAGCGAGATGGCTGAATATTTCATCATTGAGTTATTTCCTTTGGATGACTACTGGGACAATAGGCAGTTTGAAAGCTACAGTGCCTCTCAACCTTGTACTTTAGAACTTTGCTAAGGCATATTTTGAGTAAACTGCAAAATTTCCAAAGCATACCAGATGGCTTAAATAGCTTGTGAGGCAAAACACTGCATGTCCATTGTAAGAAAAAAGACTGCTGGGATAAAGACAGTTTTTGGGAGATCAAAGTAAACAGAGGGTTAAATTGAGATTTGCCACCTGTGAAAATATGTTTTGATACCTGGCGTTAGCTGCATTAGACAGTAATATCTTTATCCTCCTGAATGTCATCTTTGGATTGTTCCTCCCAGTGGCCAGTTGCTCCATGAGAGACAAACAATTAGCTTGCCTGCACGACTTATTGGAACAAGAATCTGCCTGCAGGCTAGGATTTCTGTACTGTATCTGTTGTGAATTGTTATCAGTGATTTATGAAAGGGCTTACCTCCATCGATGGAAATCTCCCTGGCCCAGTTTCAGCTATTAGAATTTTAGTCCATACTGGCACAGAATTACCAAATCCTTCAGCTCAGTTAGATGATGTACATCACGAGGCTCCTGAAGTATTTTATTGCAAGGCTGGATTTACCCGTCTAGAATGACTCAAGAGTGTGTTTTTCGCATGACTATGACAGTGTGGAGCCGTGGTAGAAGAACAGCAGAGTGCAGTGATTTTAGAACCAATAACTAGAATCTAGAAATTAGAATCAGTAGAAACTAGTCAGCGTAGGAATAATGTCACAACCGTAAAGTAACTTTGACTTGTCTGAGAGCACAGCTGGACACATCCAGCATAAAGATATAAAGAGAAACAGTGGCTGGAGCAGGTGTATTCAGGAAGATGTGAATAGTTTGTTGATCTCTTTGTTGCCAAGTGATTTTTTTCAAGAGGCCACAGAAATAAGCATGATTGCCCGATTCTCTCCCAGATCTCTTTTGTCAGTTGATTTTGATGGGATTTTGTAGGACGCAGATATCCATTTATTAACTCTGTATGTGTGTGTGTGTGTCTGTGTGTGTGTGTGCCCGTGTGTTGTGCCTATTTACATCCACATGTATGTGTGGGTGTGAATATGCATGTGAATGCGATGTATGTGTGTTATTACTTGTATGTCTGCATTTCTGTGTGTCTCTGTGTGCATATGCACATGTGTATGTTTGTATGATCATCTATACTTTTGTGTGTGTGTGTGTGTGTGTGTGTATGTGTGTGTGTGTGTTTACCTCCCCAACCTATCTGCATGTGTTCCCATGCGTCCTGTGTTTTTAAAAAAAAAAAAACACCAAACCCCACCAAAAGGGACTGCAGAACTCTGAAGAGAACGCCAGGATCTCCATCACCTTCTTCCGGCTGTTCCGCGTGATGAGGCTGGTGAAGCTGCTGTCTCGCGGGGAAGGGATTCGGACCCTGCTGTGGACCTTCATCAAATCCTTCCAAGTGAGGGGAGAACCGGACACAACATGCTAGATCAGGGGGTTGGGTTTACACAGGACCGAAAAGGCAAATAGCAGAGGGAAAGTGAAGCTGTAACCCTAATGTGACCATGATTGGAGACCTTTTTTGGAGGCCATAATTGTATTTAAACTGGGTGTTAAAATGTCATACTTAAATTGATTTCACTAGCAAAGTGATTATCTGCTTAATGAACCTATAATAGACTCGTTTCATTTTATAAATACTGTATAAATCATGTGGTAACTTCAGATCTGAGTCACATGGGGCTAAAAAATATATTTGTTCTTGTGTAAATCCAGCCTGGTGGAGACTCACAAGCCACCTTTCCTTTCCTTGCCTCCTCCCTCCTCGTTTCCACCTCCTACTGATGCAGAAATTCAGTCTAGAACTTGACAGGGAAGGAGGAAAAGAAAGAGGGAAGGTGTGAAGTAATGGAGAGGAGGTTTAGGAGTCTCTCTGCAGAGGCAGGGAGGGATGTAGGGACATGAAGTTAGGAAACAGGCAGGAACTCAAAAACCTCAACTAGCAATCTAATCTTTCCTCCCCTTCTCTCTTCTTCTTTATCCATTTCCTCTTCTTCTACTACCCCTTTTTACTCCCCAACACCCTACTACTAACCCCTGAGAGTTCACCATTCCCTGTAGGCGGGTTAAGCATTAGATAAGTTTAACAAAGCACTCCACCAAAAAATAAAATCATTTGATAGAGAGTTATGGGGAAATGAAAATAATCTGTTCTCTCTCTTGTGTCAGCTGAGACGGGCCACTTCATGTTACAGTACGGTCATTGAAAATTGTTGATGCAGCAAAAATCTGACTCCGATTCTTTAAGCAGGGATGTAACATGTCTGTACATTATCTTGTTAAGAAACTTTTTCAATTATTTGTCATGACTTGGCCCTGCTCTTCCATGCGCAGGAGTAACGTTAGCCAGGAGCTCAGTTCTACACGGTTTCCCAGATGTGTAAATATACAAGATGTACCAGCTGTGGCCATGTTTGGGTCTTGGCATATGTACAATAGGTTGGGACTGGTCTACTGGCTAAACTCAGAGAGCAGTTTGTATTTTTTGTCTGAGGTTTTTCACTCCTATGTCAGATGATTTATTGTGGATTGTTTTTGGTGTTGTGCCACGCAGGGTTGCAGCTCAGTTCACTTTCATAAAACACCACTTCATCATATTGTATCTGCCAATTTGAAAAAGCTAAAAACACTATACATGTGAGAACAATATTTTTCCCTAAATCAGTTGTAGGCTAATTGCGTACTGTTGGATTAAATGAAAGTGAATGGACTGCAGCCTTGGTGCAGGATGATATTGCAGATGACTTGTTACTGATGTGTCTCTCTCCTCTTCAGGCTCTGCCCTACGTAGCTCTACTTATAGTGATGCTATTCTTCATATACGCTGTCATCGGCATGCAGGTAAGCTGTCATCCTGTCCCCTTGTTTCCCCTCCCTCTGTTATGTTTTCTTCTCTCTCTTTGTCTCCTCTAGCTGGCCTCCGTCCTGTGTCTGTCCTCCTGGAGTCTTGTCACCCAGAGTACCTGTTCGGTCACGTCGCCCTTCTCTCCTACGCTCTTCTCCCTCCTTTAGCTGTCGCCTGTCTTTGTCGCTCTTCTTCCTCTCTCCGTCTGTCCGCACATGTCTCCTAAAAGCCGTTGTGTAGTTTGTATCACTGATGATGAGCGGGAGACACTTTGATTTGATTGGTTGGGGACAACCAGCCTGTCATTCTGATTGATCCAGAGAGCAACCACTTCCTCTTGTCAATGCTGATGTTATATCCTGTGTACTGTGACTACTTCCTTCCCTCCTGTGCAGATGTTTGGTAAGATAGCGCTGCGGGACCACACGCAGATCAACAGGAACAACAATTTCCAGACGTTCCCTCAGGCAGTGCTGCTACTCTTCAGGTGAGGAAGATTTACTCCCTCCTCACCATCCATTTAACACTTCTCGTAATATCTACCCTTTGTTCTGTTTTCTTAATTCCTTCCTGTTTTTGCTTCTCCTTTTCTATCTTAGTGCTCTCTTTGCATTATCACTATCCTCTTCTTGTCCCTTCTTATCTCTCCATCATTAATCCTCAGCAATACATTTTCCTTTTCCTTTTTTTATCTGTATTTTCTTTCGTCCATGAACTCTGAAAGACTTTTATATTCTACATTAAAGGACCAGTGTGTAAGATTCAGTGGAATGTAGTGGAACAGACTTGGCAGAACTGGAATAAAATATTCACAAGTATGTTTTAATTAGTGTATAATCACCTGAAAATAAGAATTGTTGAGTTTTCATTAGCTTAGAATGAGCTCTTTATATCTACATAGGGAGCGGGTCCTCTTCCATGGAGCCCGCCATGTTGCGCCACCATGTTTCTACAGTAGCCCAGAACGGACAAACCAAACACTGGCTCTAGAGAGGGCCTTTCACGTTTTTCATGGCCACTGTAGGCTCTCCTATACGCTTGGAAACGGAGGGGGAGGGGAGCGGTATTCAGTTGGTTGCAATCTGCAACCTCACCGCTAGATGCCACTAAATCCTACACACTGGACCTTTAAGAGGTTATCATTGACATTTTATGACATCATTGGGTTAATTAAAAGCCAGGATATCTATAAAGTCACAAATTAAGCAGACTGTGACATGGGAAAAAGTTTTGTCAGTTTGTACTATGAGACCATGTTACTGCCACCCTGCTGAGATTTTAAAAGGTCTAACTGCAAATATGTAGCAGTGATCCCCGTAATATATTTAGCAGCCTTAACAGCATCCAAACTCTATCTGTACACCTGTATGTTCAGTCGTTAGGTGACAACATTTTGACATTGATTGAATATAAACATAAAGTATTCCGGTCCACTGAGGAGGACACCTTCTGCACCGTTGTGAGACGAGTCTACTGATAATGCTTTTAAACTGCACGGATCCACTTTCAGACACCTCTCTGTCCTGTGTGGTTGTGATGATGGTAAGATTCCATGCTGGGGGCAAAAAACACAGAAACTGAGAGGATAGATCACACATAATGAACACACAGACAGCTTATTGCTTTTGCAAGAGTTTTGCAATAATAAAAAGTACCTTTTTCTATCCATTCATATTCTATGGACTGACCCCTTCATGGAATATATTATAGCATCTTGCTTCCATTCAGAGAGACAGCGTACTTGGATACTTCATACTGCTGTGTGAATTTAAACCCAACAAACAGTCAACATATAGTAAATAATAATAGAAAAACAAATAGTAGCAGTATAGTAAAACCCACCAAAAATAATCACCTGATAAAATAGCACCTGTGGAGTTAGAAAGCTTAATAGTACTGAAGTATTCAGAATGGAAGACAATTATAGTTTGGACTTGAATCAAATATGGAATCACACTTCTTTATTTGTTGTTCTATAAATTTAGTGTATCAGGATATGATCACAATGTGAAAAAAAATTGAATTTCTCTTTATGATGTTGACACTCCTAACACTTGTGCATATGTGTGTGTGTTTGTGTGTATGTGTCTCCCTCTTTCTGTCTTTATATCTATGTGCATGCGTGCGTGTGTGTGTCCGCCTGTCCGCGTCTGTATGTGTGCGTTAATGCATAAATGCACATGTGACTCCATGCTGGTGCACCGATGCACACATGCGGCAATCTATGCATGTGTGTGTTTCTCCGTACGTTTGTTTTGTGTGTGTCTGTACGTGCGCGTATCTCTGCATGCTTATCTGCGTCGACGTGTGTGCGTATCCGTGGATGTGTGTGCGCGCATGTGTCTGTCTACCAGATGTGCAACAGGTGAGGCGTGGCAGGAGATCATGCTGGCGTGCTCACCCAATCGGCCGTGTGAGAAAGGATCGACCAACGAGAACAGCACTGCCAACGAGGACTGTGGCAGCCAGTTTGCCATCATTTACTTTGTCAGCTTCTACATGCTCTGTGCCTTCCTGGTGAGTACAGAAACAGAAAAGTTAGATTTTTAATGTTCCCCCTTTTAAACAGACTGAAGGAGAATAGGAGTAGTTTGACATTTTGGGAGCACTGTCGTAAAAACAGCATTTTCCTGGAGTCTTGTTGTCTCCAAACAAGACAAGTCAATTAGTGAGCTGTAGAGGTGCAAGTAGGTGCACTTTGTTACTTTTGGACTGAGCCAGGCTGGCTGATACCTCCTGTTTGTTGTCTTTGTACTAAGCTAGGATACCTGGCTATAGCTTCATATTTAGCAAATAAGCATATTTCTCAATATGTTGAACTATTCCTTTAAAGACATCTTTTAAAGTTGCATATTACATTAAGTTTTGAATTAAGTTTTTCAGTAATCCACATCATGATGTTATAGCTTATAATTTTTAAAAAATAATCTATAATCAATTACATTTTGATAGTGTAGTTTCTGACTGATTCCTGATTTTCCCCAGATCATCAATCTCTTTGTGGCCGTCATCATGGACAACTTTGACTACCTGACGCGCGATTGGTCGATCCTGGGGCCGCATCATCTTGACGAATTCAAGAGGATCTGGGCTGAATATGACCCAGAAGCTAAGTAAGTTAACAGAGAAGTGACACCGTGCGTATGTCATCAGAATAATTGGTCTTTAATCTGCAGATAGTCACTAATGTGACCTCTGTGCTGTGTTCAGGGGGAGGATAAAGCACCTGGATGTGGTGACTCTGCTCCGGAGAATTCAGCCTCCCCTCGGCTTTGGAAAGCTCTGTCCACACAGGGTAGCCTGCAAGGTAAACACACACACACACACAGTCCCACAAATTACCAAACATGGTCTGAAGGCTGCAGAGCTGTAGAAAATATACAAAATATTTGAACAGGCTTTTAATTCAAGTATTCAAAATATATTCTACTATTTTGGGCAGAATTAAAACTGGTCTGTTTGTGATGTGTAATGTAATGTGAGGACACTTTTCACAGTGACTCAAAGGCACACTGACAAAAGATTGTACATGTTGAAACAATATTTGAGATATTTAGACATTGAAATCTCTAAAGGCAAAGTAGTTTAGTATTCATTTTAAATTTTGTGAGATTTTGTTTCACTATGTGTGTGTTTTCTGTCACCTGTAGCGTCTGGTGTCGATGAACATGCCTCTGAACAGTGATGGAACAGTGATGTTCAACGCCACACTGTTTGCCCTGGTCAGAACCGCACTCAGGATCAAGACAGAAGGTAATAGACACACAAATTAACACATACACACAGGAGTGAAATCTCCTCATCATCTTGGCAAGGCCCAGTTTATTTATTCTTGTACCATCCCAGTGATTTCTGTTGCCATTATTGTCAGGACGCTGTTCCTTTTATTCCCGATCCTGTTTCAGTCCCAGGGAGTCATTTCCTTTTTCCACCCAGACAACTTGGGTAGGTCTAAATACAACAGGCAACTGTTTTAAACATGAATGCCGAGGCTTCTCATTATGCCTTCCTTACTTTTGCTGATCTGTCTTACAGATACCAGATTTTCTGAACTTGCGTTAACCAAATATTCATACATCATGGTGATATGTTGGAATGGCTAGGCCATATAAATTTGTGCTGACTCCTGCTTTGCTGTCGTGTCATAATCCAACAGCACTCTGGGAACACCACAGACTTCAGCATCAAATGCACTCACAACATACTGATACAGTAGACATACAGTACTTGTGCTGAGACTTTCACACTGGCCAGGCTGTGTTGTAACTGTAAAATATTACTTTGAACTTACAGTATGTAAGTATACTGTATCATTTGCGTGTGCGTGCAGGTAACCTGGAGCAGGCCAATGAGGAACTGAGGGCCATAGTGAAGAAGATCTGGAAGAGAACCAGCATGAAACTCCTGGATCAAGTAGTGCCTCCTGCTGGCGGTATGTGTACTCTGTAACACATCTGTTTTGTACATGTGTAGCTGGTGCTCTCGTCCCAAATCAACAAACAATATGCACTTGTAAATCCTATAATTAAAGTCATCAAGTAATATGCCAGTAAAAGAGGTTTCCATTATAATTTCTTGACCTTTGCTTTGATCCCTCTGTGATTCAATTTTCTTCTGTTAATATGACCAAAACCTCAGCAGCATCACATGTTATATTTTTAACTTCTTCCAGACGATGAAGTTACAGTCGGAAAGTTCTACGCTACCTTCCTCATTCAGGAATATTTCCGCAAGTTTAAGAAGAGGAAAGAACAAGGGCTGGTGGCCAAGGTGCCTCCCAAAACTGCTCTCTCTCTGCAGGTACACAAACACAAAGAATTTTGTTTGTTCTGGGTCATAAATCTGTACATATTTGTCAGAACAGAAATTGTGATTTTGATGGATCTCTTAGTGTGATGTAAATACTGTATAGTGTATACTCAGTATATGCCAGGCTGGATTACATGTGCAGAAATACGACTTCTTGTAATAAATGAGTGTGGCTGATGTGACTGCAGATGTCTTTTTGGCAGGAAAATAAGCACGACTGTCATCATGCTTTTCCATGAAAAATGCAACACCACAGTGTTTTGTCTGTGTGTAGGCGGGCCTGCGGACATTGCACGATATTGGTCCAGAGATTCGGAGGGCCATCTCTGGAGACCTGACCGTGGAGGAGGAGCTGGATAAAGGCATAAAGGAACCTGTGTCAGCTGCATCCGAGGACGATATCTTCAGGGTAAAGGTCGGATACACACACCCTCACTCACTCTCCAGAGAGGGAGAGATGATCAGCATCCAGCTTCGAGCCGTATTATTGCTCCATGCATAAACACATACACTCTTGCATGTGCTCAGAGGTTCAAAAAGACATTGAAAAAGCCTCATTTCCCACCACACAGCTTGCCTACCAATCACTGAACTGAAATACTGAGCCAAATAATTTATAGTTGGTCGCCTGGGTTTTGGATGCACAACCAGTGGGCAGGAATTGCAAAACAAATTAAATTTCAAAAAAAAAAAAAAAAAACTGACAGAAACCAAACACACACAGCTTCTCGTGCTCCTTCACTGGCGGGGTAAGTTATGCTATTTACTAGCCTCCCATTAATGCTGTCATTGCTACATTCGCAGACTCCATTTTGTTTGCTTTAGTATTTTTTCTGAGAATTTGGGGATACATTGCAAATAAGACCTCCTTATTTGGGACACAAGGCGTTTGCTTTGCGTTTCCATCCTGGCTGAGAAAAGTTTGTTGCTGCTTGGAATGAATGTGACAGTGGTAGCAACTCTGAGTGTTTTTGTATCTTGATTTAAACATTGTACCTTCCTGTCTTTTTCCACTACTCCGACCCCACAGCGGGCAGGTGGGTTGTTCGGCAACCACGTCAACTACTACAACCAGAGCGATGGCCGCGGGTCCTTCCCACAGTCCTTCACTACTCAGCGTCCCTTGCACATCAGCCAGAAGGGCTCTCCCTGTGAAGGCGAGAGTCCATCCCATGAGAAGCTCATGGACTCCACCACATTCACTCCTTCCTCTTACTCTTCATCTGGCTCCAACGCCAACATCAACAACGCCAACAACACTGGCATGGCCGGGGTGACGACCCAGGGGATCAGTCGATTCCCGAGCCCTTCCATAAGCACTGTGGACGGGCACACGGGGCAGCCGCTCACCCCCATCCTGCTGCCTAAAACTGCGTGGTGCTTCCCTCCAAAGAGGTGAGTGCAGCAGACCAGAAATCAGGATACATCAAGTGTTTAAGTTGATTTTCTTTTATTGAATTAGGGCAAGAATGATCAATGTTCTTCTCTTAGTCTCTTTAATTTCCTGTCTTTTATTTATATCTATCTTATATCTATCTAGCACAGAAATTATTCATTTCTCTATGTCCTTTCACTTTTTTCCTTCCTCCTCTCTGTTCCTGTCTTTTGTTTGTGGTGGCAAGCAGGACGTGTTTTTATGACACCCTCATGCGGTATGTTGCCAGGCGACATAGAGACAAAATGTGTGTGTGTGTTGTGTTAGTTCGCACAAAAAAGGTTTCATCATGCTATATAAAATTGCTATCAAAGTGCTATAGCGACACTTGTTGCTATGCACATAATGCTTTAGCTGCTATAGCAAAAGCCCAGACTACATGCTGCTGTTATATATTTGCTACCAAAGCCATAGATAGACTGTTTGGTGCAATTGGACCAAATCTTTCCTATCAAGGGCTTTTATTGCTGCTGTTTTATTGTATTTCAAGGCAGGTCTGGGTTAGACACAATGTCAGCTCTTTGCCCGTAACCTCTGTAGAAACTGTATTGTGTGGAAACATCTGAAAGCTCATACTTATCTGCTATTGCAAATCTAATAGCTCAGTACATCTCACATAATTGTAGAAAGTGTAGTTAAAACTAACTAATGTTGTTTTGTGATGGTTTCTCTCTTTTTTGCCTGATATAGGCAGGGGTTTGGGGTTGCTCTGTCTGTCTGTCAGTTGGTTTGTTCACTACTTGGTCCAGAGCAAGATATCTGTACAACTACAAGTTAGATTGCCATGACATTTTCAAAATTCGTCATTGACAAACACTTTGGTTCAATGGCCTTTCCACAAGCAGCACCTGTAGTTTTGTTTACAAATTACTTTAATTCAAGAAGGGTTTGCAGGTATGTATGAACCGAAGATTACGAGCTATGGTAAAGGGCAGCTTAGCTACAGTTAGTGATCTTTGTTTTTGAATCTAGTGCTTCATTCCAGGCAGAGCAAAGTATAAGCTTTCCGATGCACTGTGTGGATTTGCTTGATTTCGTAACAGGGTAAATTCCACCCAGCTGCCAAGTGGAGTGAGCTTGATCAAACTCAGAACAGTCTCAGTCAGGTTTAATGAAATACTGTTCTAACCCAGAGTTTGCTGTGGGGCCCTTAAATAGCTGTGGATTAAAGGGGCATATTGACATTTAGAAACTGTATTTTGTTTTTCTTCACCAGCCAGTTCTCAGGGGACGTTTATGTGCTGGCACACATACAGAGTATTTAATTGTATTTGTGTGTTCATCATAGAAAGTAATTGATACTTCTAAGCTACGCAGTTTGTTATGAGTCTTGGTTTTAATATATTTAACTATTAACAGATTTTTCTGGTTAGCTTTCAGGCAAACAGTCTGGTGAAGAAGAAAATATTAAAATTTAAATGTCAGAATGTCTCCTTAAAGCTTAAGTCTGGAGTATGAAACAGATGTGACGGGGTGACAAGACATCTTTGGAATACAAAGAGAATAGCACGTTATACAGATAAATATAGAGGGTTTAGATTAGGCTTTTTTTAGACTGTAGAAAAATGGATAGTTTAAGATAGTTTCTTTTAAAGATTGTATCCAGTTTAATGTAATCTACTTTCAAACAGGTGAAGAGAAAAGACAGACAGCATCTTACTGTAAGATTTTATTTGCCTTCATTTGAAATGATGATAACAGTGTAAAAAGTAGTTTTATTTTTAAGTAAGCCTAAATTAATATACTGCTAACAACATTAGCCTCAGTATATACCAGGCAACCCATCATCTTATCTATCCTTGTCTTTGTTTTTTAAAGATGTCTGTACCTCAGTCCTACTATCAGTTTGTCATATTCCAGATACTGCCTTATATGCTATTCACCATTTTGCTTTAACAAAATAATTGTAATCCCCACCTGCTCCTCCTCCATCTTCTCCTTCAGCTTTTTCTTCTTCTCCTTCCTCGTTCTTCCTTTTGCGACGCGCAGTAGTGAAACCTCAGTGGGTTTCTCAGTCTCTCCCCCCCCGAAGCTCCACTTTGAGTTTTTTGCTAATCAGCTGCTTCTTTTTTCTGTGTTTTTACATCTGTCTGCCTTATCGTCTACCTGTCTGTGGTCTGTGTTTATGTTCATTTTCTATGTTTGTCTGTTCGCTTGTTTGGTGGTTTTGCTTATTTGTCCGCTTGTAGCTCGGACTCGAGTGACAGCCGTCTACCGATCATCCGGAGAGGGGAGGGCTCAACGGAGGAGACGTACGACGAGAGCTACGGTGACGACAGGGAGTATCACGAGGACGACCACTCACTCTCCTCTGACATGTACTACTGAAACACATACTCACCCCCATAACAAAGATTTTATACATTATACATTGTGTGTCTATCATTAACTCCCCTTCATGTGTCTGTGTGTTCACGTTAGGCTGGTGTATCATGATGAAACATGTAAGCAGTTGACTCCCATGGAGGAAGGAGAGGAGGTAGAGGACAGAAGAGGAGGATGGCAGTCTCCCAGGAGAGTCTTCCTCTGCCCCACTTCTCTGGGTGAGTAGAGACACATGCACAGTACAAATCTTTTGCTAAAAATTGTTATTTGAACAACTTATTTATTCTTGTAAATATGGTGCCTACTTTTATTGTAATTTACACATTTGAAATGCTGTATGTTTGCATATTTGTGGTGTGTGTGTGTGTGTGTGTGTTTCAGGGCGGAGATCGTCCTTCCATCTGGAGTGTCTGAGGAGACAGTCAAGGCCAGACGTCTCCCAGAAGACAGCCGTACCGCTACACCTTGTACATCATCAGGTAGAAGACACCCACATAGTAAACACAAACACACATTTGCACTCGCTGTATATGCTCAAAACCAAATCAGCCAAAGTTGCAAACACAGTATATGAAGTAAAACTTCCACCCACATTTATTCAGTATATTGTGTTTGACAGAGATAATCTTCCCTCCCTGCTCCTCTCTAACACTTTCCTTCTGCTCTGTCTCCTCCTCCAGGCTCTGGCAGTGGCAGGGTTGAGTCCTCTGCTAAGAAGGAGTCACTCACCCACCCTGTTCAGCCGGCTGTGCTCCACGCCTCCAGCCAGTCCCACAGGTACACTGCATCATCACAGCTGTGCACATATAAAAAGCTGTTTGTCATAAGCACTGGCAAAAAATGTTGTATTGCATTTTCTAGCAATGACAAAATCACTCCATATAATGATTAGATTTTAAAGTATGTGTAAGAAAAAAACAGATAACTGACCATTCATCATTATGAAGAACATGTTATTCTTGTCATGTTGCAGCTTTATCATTGTACATTTTGAGACATGTTTGTTCTCCTAATTAATGCTGCTCCCTGTTTTCGCTTTCTAGCCCATAGCAGTGATGCCTCCTACCGGCGAGTGCCCTCTCTGAGGCTAGAGGGCTCCAACTCCCATGAAAAGCTCAATACCAGCTTGCCCTCTGTCAACTGTGGGCCGTGGTAAGACTTAAGCATCCTGAAAAGAACTGGTACAAGTTACAGCACAAGTGTCCAAGTAACAGTTTTTAAGAGAGAAATTTGTGGCCCCCAGGTACAGCGACAGTAATGGGAACAGCCGGGTACCCAGTCCTAACCCCACCCCCGGCGTGTCCAATCAAAGACCACCACGGCCGGTGTCGCTCACAGTGCCCTCGCTACTGGGAAAAGACTCCAGCTCACTGTCTCACGGCAGCGCAGGCAGTCTGGTGGAGGCGGTGAGTGTGTGTGTGTTTATGTGTGTCTACTTGTTACTTAGCCTGTTTCCCTTCCGCCTTACTTACTCTCCTTCCACCTGCCCCACTCCATCACCCGTTTCCCACAATCTCCCTCCCTTCCTCTCCCTCCTTTTCTCTTTGTCTTTTCCTCCTCAAGGTGCTAATATCAGAGGGTTTGGGCCAGTTCGCCCAGGACCCATCCTTCATCGAGGCCACCAAAGCCGAGTTGGCCGACGCCTGCGATATGACCATCGAGGAGATGGAGCACGCCGCCAACAACATTCTCAATGGCAACACCACCACAAACGCCACATCCAGCACCTCCTCCACCTCCCAGCACAGCCCCAACGGCAACCTCCTCCCCTTCCACACAGCAGCAGCAGCAACGCACAGGGACCGAGCGGTCAGCTTGACTCCCAGTGAGGAAGGGGGAGAGGCCGGAGGAAGCAGAGGCTCCATCCACGGGCCGTCCTCGGTGGAGGAGCGGCAGGAGCTGCTAGCAGGAGGGAGAGGACGAGACGAGGAGGAGGAAGAGGTGGGAGGGAAGGAGGAGGGGCACCATAGAAGCTCAGTCGTGATTGGAGGAGCACGGCAGAGGAACAGCGGGCTGTTGGAGGACGAAGATTTGGAGTGCGTGACGAGTTTGTAGGAGTCGGCTCAACGGGTTCGATCGGCCGACTGGCCCCTCTGACATCATCAGAGACTGACGCTTGTCAGTGCTGGGTAACAGCGCCGCGGCTGGCTCTGTCTGTCCCCGCCCCTCACACACACACACACACACACTGTCTGCCTCTCTGCCATGCGTAACTGCTCTGGACAATGGCGGCCAGTGACGCAACCTTAAACACCTGATTAAGAATTTGTTGGTTTATATGAGTTTGTATGTTTGAATGTTTATAGTAAAGTATACCACACTATACTCTATACTATCTGAGTGTATGCTTGTCGAGTGTGTGTGTGTGTGGTCTATGATTTTCTCTATTTGTACGCACATTTGCGTGTGCGCGTGTTCTCCACACGTGTCTGAGTGTGTCTCTAAAGTGCCTCACAGTTTTATCATGTCCTCAACGTGTGAAGAGCAGAAAAGTAGAGACGAGCAAAACAAGACAGAGGAAAGGAGAGATGAAGGAAAGGTAGAAAGGAAACAACAGAAGCAGGACGTCCTTATATGGAGTTCC
Source organism: Scomberomorus guttatus (assembly GCA_038419695.1). Taxonomy (NCBI): domain Eukaryota; kingdom Metazoa; phylum Chordata; class Actinopteri; order Scombriformes; family Scombridae; genus Scomberomorus; species Scomberomorus guttatus. The sequence goes on along the minus strand of CM076466.1, from coordinate 10,529,315 downwards.
TGCATTCGACATAGTGTGTTAATTGTTTTCATTTCCTATGCCTACTTTGGTGTTGTGTTATTGTTGTTTGTCTGGCCGCCATGAAGCCAGGTAGGGGACAGCAGACCAGCTTGTGTGGGGGGGGTCAGTTAAGGATTCAAATCTGACCGCACCCACTTGAGGTCAAAGGTCAACTCCTCCTTCTTGGTTCATTGATGATGAAGCGCTGTATTGAGTAAACGGGGGCAAGGAAAACCCTGTTTGAAATCTCATTTCTCCTCCTCTTCCAAAGCTAGGAACCTTGGAGCACAGCCCTGCCAGCCTGGGGGTGGGATTAAGGTGACACACCACCCCCAGCCAAGGGGGGAAGGATTTGAGGGATGGACCAACAGCCACAACAGGGCTGCTGTAGGGGGCCAAGGGCAGAGACACTCTCTGGCCAACAGGAGCCCAGCCAGCTCTTTTCTTCGCTGGTCAATAAGACGCCAGCGAGAGACAAACTCACCTTGACCTGGCTTCGCCTCCTCCGCTGCTTTTCCTCGTTTGGCCACGCCCACGTCCCGCCCCCAACAGAAAATGGGAGGAGCATTTGGTGGCTAAGCAGAGACAGCGAGCCCCCTTTTCTGCCTCATACCTCGCCGTTCCTCACTCCTCCCTCTCTCCTTCCTCCCTCCTCTTTGGTTATTCCGCCATCCCTCTCCTTCCATCGCTGGGTTTTTGCTTTTTTGGCCCTCTGGGAGGCGTGTGTGTGTCGAACAGGGCAAAAGAGACGGAGGGTGGAGGAGAGAATGGGAGTGGCGGATTGAAAAGAAAACAGACTCTGGGCATGGATCTACAGAGGATCTGTCCGTCAGTCAGCCTCACTTCCTTCTCCAAGACCCTCCTCTTCCTCTCAGCGTGGAATCCTATTGGATTGCTGCCACACACTCTCTCTACAGACCACGCCCACTATGTATTTAACAGTTTAATATTGTGCAAAACTGGCTAGCCATGACTATTTTGTTTTATATTCATGATGTTATTGGTTTAATTTATCCTTGATTTGTTTGCACAATCGGGGTGCTGGTCTTATAAATGTATTTTTGCTCGGTTTATTTTAGGAGAATTTTAAGAGGTTTTAAGTATCGAAGCAGGGCGTAGTGTTTGCGCGTGAGTGTATAACTATAGTTGTGCGTGCGTGTGTGTGCGTCTGCGTTTTAGTACAGGACGTGTGTGTGCGTATGAGTGCGAGAGATAGCGTGTGTATCTAAAAGGGGGGTCTTTCTCTCTATCAGTATGCACCTTTTACAGATTGTATCTATTTATTTATTTATTTTTCCCAGAAGAGAAAAAAATGTGTGAGAATGTGCGTTTGTATGCGTGCGTGTGTGTGTGTGCGCCTGTGCTCGAGTGGTTACTTATGTATTCTAAAAAGCTGATTTTAAGCCTAGACAGTAAATTAAGGTAGCATTACAAGTGTGGTGTGTGTGTTGTGTGTGTGAGTGTGTGTGCGAGTGAGGGCGTGTGTGATAATGGGCCTCCTTAACACAGGGTTACCATGGACAGGCATGCTTCCAAAGCTTTTGTGATTTCTTTAGCACAGTTTTTACTTTTTAGCCAAGCTGCAGAGTCAAAAGCCACTCTAGCTTCGAAAATTAGTCATCACATAACTATTTTTTTTTTTCCTCTCTGTTTAGAGGTAGATAGGCGTAATGTCTCCTGCGAGGTCAAAGGTTAAGAAGTTCATAGTGGTGATGAGTTTCGGCGTCGCAGCTTGGCCAGAAGGTAACCAACCTTTTGGCAATTGCTGCTTTTCTTCTTCATGGCAGATAGCTGCTCTGAATGGTGGAAGCACCAGACTTGTACTGCCCCAGTGACGTGTCGTGAATGAACTCGGGGGAGAGGGGGGGGGGGTGATGTCCTGATCGTCCAGTTGTAACACACCATTATCATTCAATCATAATTAAATCTGCAAACGAACTATTAGGGCTGGTGTACAGATGCTGCAAGACACATCTCTTTGTCTGAGGTCTGCTCACATCACAAAACATTCTGATTTATTATTATTGTTAGAGATAAACTCATTTCCTGTCTAAAGCATCATTGCTGGAAAAATAATTAGTGGAAAATTTATATTTACTTATATTTACTGATAAATTAGAAGATATGAAAATTGGTTAGTGTGATAAATTATTGGATATAGATCAGAAATCTGTCAGAAGGAAGTTGTATTCTGGAGGATTCCCTTTTGTTTTTTCATTTTTTTGTCTAATGGCTTCTAGGTAGCGTGCTGACAACATTTGATTGATCTTTCTCTATAATAGTATGTTTCTCTCTCTAGTACAGTTTGGATTCACCTCAGATTAGGTATGGTCACAGTTGTGGCCATAGCCAGGTATGGTACTCAGGCATCAGTACATTACACACGGCACACGTCCCTGTTTCACATTAATATCGTATCTTCTTCAGAAATCGTTCCTGACGTCACTATATCACATCTTTGGTACCAATTTATAAGAAGATTTTATAGGATTTAAGAATAAAATACTGAAACTAATACAAATAATTGTTATTTAATGTTATACTAGTCACTACAAATTTGGAAAAAACATCAAATCCCAAAGGTTAACTAGCTGCTAGGATAGTATTAAAAGTCTGTATGTAAGACTAGTGCTCACATGCAGATAAATTGCAACGGATCAAGTCAGCACAGGAGAAGACTTTCTTTAAATAGGTCAGTAAATTTACATCTGGCTTAAAACATTAAAAACGGTACTTTTAAACTCTCAGAGGGATCAAGAAACGTTGCTATTATCCTCTGAAATCTCAATTAAAATTGCATTGAATTCCCACCACATGCCAAGTTATGGCGTTTAGTTTTTTTGTTGTTTTTTTTAAAGTATTTTACCTTTAAGGACTCACTGCAGCGCTCTCATTCCTACATGTTCAGCAGAGTAAGTTTTTGGCAGGGAAGGGTATGCATGAACACACTGCCATACACTGCATCCTGTGCCAGTAACAGACTTCTGACATTATTATGCAAACTAAATGTGAATGTTGAATGTGTCTTTAGTGGCAGTGCTATTGTTGTTTTGTGGTTATGGCCAAACTGCAAACCCTAAAGAAGTCTGTGGTATCAGTGGGATACCCCTCCCTGACATTTAGTCTTTCTTATCCAGGATCCTCTTGCTCTAGAAAAAAATATCATCAGCATTTTATTCTTTCTTTCAGTTACTCTAAATACACCTCATTAGAATAGGCACTGTTCTTTATTGAAGTAATTTGGTACCATAAGCTAACAAGCTACTTTGCAGCTAGTGGCTCACATCAGTTTCAGTATAAGCTGCTTTTTTTTGTCTAAATATTGGAAGTCAGATTTCAGGATGGTCAATAATGTTAATGTGTGTTTTTAACCTTAAGTTAGCACAGTTATACTCTGTGCTTTGGGTTGTGTTGCAAACACTGAGTTAAATTAGCCCTAGTATAGTTTCATTACACCTGAATTTAAAAGACAGGAAATATTCTTCTCCCCGCTACAAGTATTTATTTGCCAATTTATTCCTGAATGACGAATTCTTAATTGAATTGTAGCAGTTTTTGTATCCAGGCTGCAACATTGCTTGGATACCAACTCATTTGACAATGAATGACTGTAATTACTTTAATTGATCGATGAATTATCCAACACAGAATCACTTCAGTTTCATTAATTTACTTATATACATACTCACAGAGTAACCCTGCATGTTAAAAGTGTCAAACCAGACTTAGTTGGAGAGAGATTCAGAGGCCTGCGGCGCCCCCATGTGGATTGGAGCAGTATTGCAGTTTTTATGTTCCGTATAGGTTAGCATGAACTATGAGGTGTTGTGTTGCAGTATACGGTGGGGTGTGGATCGGGTGTAATCCTGCATCCCACAAGATATGCAAAAACAATGCAATAACTATGACTGTATACAAGGTTCCCCAAGTAAATATACTTGTGAAAGTGAGAAAAAAAAAATCAATATCATGGAGTTTTTTTTTTTTTTTTTTTTCTGTTTGTTACATTTTAAAGTAAACTCAGTGGTTTCCATGCCAGAGAAACCTAACATACTTGAAATCAGGTACATTGCAGTGCAGTATAGTAAAGATGTATTTATTTATCTTTCTCATGCCGGGGTGTTGGATCTGCATCTTCACTCCAAAAACATGTGTTGAGACAGCGACCTGAAATTGGTGTTTTTGCATCGCGGTTTTAACATCCAGCCAGTGGAGACCCAGAACGGAAAGCTGATCATTTACTTTTGACAATTCAGCAGCAAAAACGACTAACTTTACCTCCCTGACTCAATACTTCTCCGCTCTATCCCTTTCTCTCGTTTATTTGCAGTTAGTTTTTTAATGGATTGAGATACGTGGGTGTACCATCAGTATTGCATGAGGTTCACACTTTGCCAGGTTTTGCAGTCGTTTAGTTGTGATCAGGTTAAGTATCATATCACATTATGACAGAGTAGCTATTTCTATTTAGTGTACATACTGTATGATTGAAGTCAGTATTTCTTCTCTAGATAAACGTATCATTTGACTGTGGGCAGCAGTGGTGGGCTTTTTGAAAGGTGATTTTGCATATCTTATGGGCTCTCAGTTCATTATTTGAGTTTATATAGTTGTCAAAACATGAGAGGTTTAACAAACTACACAATTAAAAGAGGTGTCACTAATTCTTTACCTACAGTACCAGTGTGTCCTAACTTTTGGCTGGTGCTGTATGTGTTGCCACAGTCGCTTGTCTCACTTCAACTTCTACACTTTCCTCATCTGACACGTGGAAGACAGATTTAAAATTCTCATGAGAAGGACCAAAATTACTCAAATTAGTCGATTTTCATGAAATACAGGTGGATTGAAATCCAGACTCGGGACAGACAAACACACACAGGCAGGAGCACATAGATAACACATACACACTTAATTGCTTACTTTGCATCCGAGCACAAAGTAAACTAGATACATGGAGTGGTCAATATGAAGTCCACTGTTTAAAGTGTTCTTGTTCTTCCTGCCAGGAATAGATCTTTCTCACAAAAGACATTTTGACTTGTCAGCAAGAAACACACAGGATAGAATTAATAACATTAATGATTGCTTCAGTCAGTATTCAGTGTGTACTGTAGCAGTGCCACGGCCATAGCTACCATTCAGGTATTATCACTGGAGTTTAAATTCTACAATTACACACAAATTACACATGGGGGCTGCCGTCTGGACTCATGAATTTTAAAATGCTGGTCACGATCTGGAACGCTGAAATCGAACGCAGCCATTATTAGTTACACCTGTGTTTGACAAGTCACATTGTCCACTACAAGAGCGGCCCATTGTGTGTGTTTATGTACCCGTGGTCTCCGCCTCTCTTTAGATGGCTAGTAGGCAATTTATCAGGCTGATAAGCTGCAGCTGTGCCCGCTGCCTCTGCACCTACAGCTTAACTAAAACCACCCCGCTTTGCCACAAAGGGGTGTCGTTCAAATACAAGTATTTTCCCCCCGAATGAAAGCTAGAAAGAATAAGCGCCTGATTTCTGATAGACGGTTGACAATCTAGTTGGCGATTGATGACAATGGGAAGCAGTAGCGGGCGTCTGGGCTGAGTAAGAATGCTGAGTGTAGACGGTTTTATTTCGTCATGTTTGGATTTCAGGGTGGTATAAGTTCTCACATGGTGAATTATATATCCAACTAATGTTTATGTGCATGGGTTTCCCTCTCTAGGGGTATAAAGTATTGGTCCTATGTGAATGATAATATCTTTTGTCTCACCACTAGCCAATGATTGTATATTTTTATATACCATATATAGCAAGATATCTATGAATATATAATATTTAATCACCAGAATGTTAGAGTAAGGAAAAGGCAGGACACTTACAGTATTTGGCAATATAGTTAGTGAAATCTTGGAAGATGTGTTATATAGGCCTACTGACTGTAGTGTCAGTATGAATTTATTGATCAAAGTCCCACTTTATTGACTGTATTTTTGACCAAAAGGAAACAGCAGGGAATATTGTAATTACATTTACAGAGGAGTGTGTATTTTAGCTGATGGTATATAAGGATGAGCTTTTAGGACGATGGATACAAACCGGTAGCTGCAGAACACAAATGACAGAAAGTCTACTTCACAGTTTTCTTTTTTCCGCCACAGCTAAAACCACCGAGTATTCAGCCTTTACCAGAGTTACAACTCTAGCATCAGGAGGCTCTTTGTGCAACTTTCAATAGGACATTTCCCCCGAGTGCCATGCAGTCTCCTTTGGCTCAGCTAGAGATGGTTGAGGATATTCAAACTATGTTATAAAAAAAAAAAAAAATCTGCTCTATCCATTCCTCCTTTGTAATCCAAGCTCTAGGGTTTCCACCCAAATATAGAAACGAATATTTTTCTCTACCGGTCAGCGGTGGGCGGTGTTAATGTTGAACCTCGATAGCCGCCGTTCAAGTTTTAAGCAAGATCTAACATGCGTTTGTGCTTGTTTTATGTTTTGTGAAGTGGGCTGAAAGACGTTAACCTACCAGCAACCTGTCTGCGCAGGTCAGAGTCTGGACGTTTTCTTACTGTAGCATCGGGAGACTTGTCTCTCTTTAACTAGTCCTACATCAGCGATACACGCACATTCACTGTGCACTTTCACACACACACACAGACATTATTCTATTTTAGCGACATCTAACCAAAAATTCCACCTATGAAGGACTAGACCTCTCTATGCTTTTAGCCATGAAAATCATGTAGCTTGTATTTATTTTCTTCCAAGAAAGGATTTGGAGGACTTGAACTAAATCTGTGCAGAGAAATTCATTCACACCTTATTATATGGAACTCTTTGGCAATTTATTTCAACAGTATTAAATGGAACTACAATATATGTCGGATATAGCGTGGAAGAGAGAACTTTATCTAAAAATGTTGACTTCATATTTTGCATGATGCCATCTTGACAGCGATGACATACGGATTTTATGTTTGTGTGGACGAGCTGCTATACAGATGTCATCCGACACACTTTAACAAAAGTTTTACACATGAAGTTTAAAAATGAATAGAGTTGTGGGTTTATCATAAATTTCTTGGTTTCAGAAAGAGGCTGGCGAGCAGGAGTCTCGTTATCGCTCCTGTCTCGGTCGCTCCTCTCGTGGATCTGCCGTTGTTGCAGCAGATGTACGTTATATTTTCTTGTAAACCGAAGTGTTTGTTAATCATTGTTTGATCCTGACAAAAAAAAATAATATTTTAAGATGACTATTTTGAATATAGATTTTATTTTCCTTTTTTTCTCGAGGTGAAATCAGCATAGCCTGTTGTTGTAGGATTCTAATTAATCGAATGAGACCTAATTAAAGTCTGAATTCCCTTTTCTGGAGAAATAAGAGAGCATCATCTCTTTGTTCTTTCTGTTGTACAGATGTTAATTCGACGCCGATGGTGATGAAGGCTTTGGTAAATGGAACAGAAAGTGAAAGAGGGAATATATTATGAAATACAAGTTTATTTTGCAAGTTTGTTCTATTTTAGATATATCTAGAAATACTATATCTAAATTATAAGATATTAAATGGCAGCTTGGAGCTGGATGCTGCAGTCCGGAGGAGGATTAGAAGAACTCACCAGGTGTGCAGGTGACGGATTGTATTAAATTCTACACGATTGCATTTTCTATATTAAACTTCTTGGTTTTACCATCAGCTGGATGTTTCCATTAGGTTTAGAAAATCACTATTGATAAGTTTCCTTTGAGTGAAGCCTTTGTCTGTTTTGTTGCCAGTGCATAAACAGGATTTTAGGGAGTAACAGAAATACATGCATTGGGATTACAACTGCAAGATTAAGGTTAAAAGTATTGTGACAGATTATAGACACTTGCTGGAATAATTATGATCAAGAAACCAGGTATCACGCTGGCAGATGATGCAGATGAGTGAAAATTCACTGTTGGTGAAACACAGTGCACAATTTATATTTCCAGCCTACAAAATTTGAACAAGTTAAAGTAATTGTAAGGATTTTGTAGGCAAAGTCAACCCTGTTTCATTTCACTAAAATAAACCAATAATAATCTAAACCAACCCTTTGCATATTGTACTACACTGGCTCATTATAACACTCAAATGGTTGGAATATTTTTTCATATAGCAAGTTCATGCATGACACTTCTCATAGACGCATGGAAAGTCTTCACCGCTCAGTTTAAGGAAAATTAGATTTGTTCACTCAAGAGATGGCGGTGAGGAACAAAAATGACTTTTTTTCTGGGGCTGGTGAGCCTGAAAATGAATCAGATATAGCTGAGATTTGCTTGCCCACTAGATGTAGAAAATATCCGATAGTATATATATAAAAGTCATTGTGTAGCAGCACCTTTCTATGTCAACATTTAGGACGACTGTTAGTTTTGTTAGGACCTCAAAAGCCTCACGTGTTTGCCGCTCATTCCTTCTATTATCAGTGTTATCATAATCATAAAGATCCCTATTTGCACATATGAAATACAACAAGTCTTGACACTAAGATTGCTCTTCGTGTTTCACTTTTATGGAGAGGAGCAGAGCTTTTCCTGATTGCGCCCGCAGCTTGTTGACTGAGAAGAGTTTTTCCGTACCAGCTAGTGGTTCTTTCTTCAGGATAAAGCCGCTCTAGAGGTGTGGCAGCAACTTTTTTCGACGCAGACTTTCTGTCAGCGGCTCCCGGCGTTAAATCAGCTCGTCCTGAGTAGAACCCACGAATGTCTCTGCGTCCCTGCATCTGCTCTCTAGTTTGACTGATAAGAGCTACTTCACATTGCACCATGAATGATAATCATTTCCACACTGTCATCCCTTGAGGACGCAGTGATGTTCATACTGGCATTCTGACAATTTGGAAAAAATCCATATTTGAAACTTTAGCCTACTGATTCATATTTGGACATTTTCCTAGATACTGTCTCAGTTTTGACTACCGCAGACATGAAAGATCTGAATTTAACTCTTTGCTGACACTTCCCATCTTTACAAAACTTTATTCCAAGTGGTTTCATCTTGCTAGGAAAGCCACGAGGGGGATCACATTTGGCCGCAAAGAGTCAAAACAAATAGGTCTTGTATGCCTGTGTGTGTGCGCAAATGCAGCTTTAATGAATTATTTGGCAGTTTTCTTCCGTGAGCTATTTCTTGCTGGTGTGGAAACACTTCTTTAACAGCATGCAGGCGTAAACTGAAAGTCAACATTGAAAGCAACATTAATCTTTTTTTTTTTTTTAAATCCAGGCGGGGGTTAATCCCAGCCTCTAGCCAGCCTGATGATTAAATGGCAGGGGATCCACAGCTCCATATACAGTAGTGTTTTACAAAGGCTTTTGTGTTCCTATGCCAGGGCCACATGGCTCTGTTCTCCACTGGTCAGTAGTGTCTTATGATCTTGTTCGTAGTCTTAGTTCACTACTCATGCTAAGTGTTAAAGGGCCTTTGACAGGATTGAGCTGTTTGTTTGTTTTTGTTCTTTTCCCTTGAAGAGAAGTCTGTTAATCCTCAAGTTTGTTTTTTTTTTTATTTGAGAGAGAGAAAGAGAGGTGTTCAGACAGAGACCAACAACCTATTTGTTGTAATATTAGTAGTGACGCTACTGTTAAATGTAGTATTTAATAACAGCACTATTTATGGTCAAAAAAAAAAAGAACTAGAGTGTGTTATTGTGCTTGCGGTAGCTTCGGAGGCAGGTGGCCATTGATAACTTGAGTTCTTTAACATAAGCCACTCCCCCTCCACTGTGCGAGGGTTTTCATTGGTTCTGAGGTTGCTAAGTGACACGGGCCCAACATCATTTGGTCGCCTCAGTTACCACGTCTCCTCGGTGACGACTGCATGGTCTCACAGTTGACACACCCTTTTCTTCTTCTTCTTCTCTATCTTTTTCTAAAGGAGAGTTCTTGATTATTATTTTTTTTTCCGTTTGTTCATTCATTTCATTTTAGATTTTAGAAAGCGAAAGAATACAAATGAAATAAATCAGAATATTAATTCAATCACTTTTTCTACTCCTATTTTCAAAAAAAAGTGAAATGAAAAACCAAACAAAAAGTTGATTTGTAAATAAATAATGTACAGTTTGTATCTGTAACTTGTCAGTCTGTCATTGGTGACAGAGTCTGTCTTGCTTATAACGCACGCTACCAGTAAATAAAAAAGGAAAAAGTATATTTAGACTGTATGGTCCCTTGAAAGCAAGTTTTAAATTAATATCTGATGTATATTCCTGTAACATTGCATTTTTATCTGAGGAATGATGTTATTAAAAAATTGCAAATAAATTGCATTTCATACAGCTGTGTTTTTCACTTCCCTCTTATGTTCAGATGTCTCTGTAGACCAGTCTTGACACTCAGCTATCAAGTAACCTAAACGTGCCATTAAATTTATAGTCAATAACTGTATGAAGACTATCCAAGCATTCACTTGCACCTCATTTGGATGTGGAACATTAATTCAAGGAGCCCCAAAATCACTTATTGAACACCAGTGAACTTCAAAAGGTGTCACAGGTCACATCAGATGCTTTACTATCCAAATCCATTATAATAGCACAATGTAAATTCTGGATTATCAATTTAAGATCACTTTATACAAAACAAATGTAGATGTATTGATAGACACAATGATTGTTTAAGGGACCATTGCATTGATATTGCATGTTTTAGTGTATTGTTCATTTCATACTTTACATTACATTTGGTCATACATCACAGTGAGTCATTAGTAAAATTTATGTTTGTAAGAAAAAGGTAATGTATGACTAAAAAGCTCTTTAGTGGCTCTTAAATATAACAAACTTGCCGAGTGTTGTATGTGGATAAACAGACAACAAACTCCTAAAATAAAACAATGGAATCAATATTGGTGATTGTAAACAGCAGCTAAAATGGTGAAGAGAAGGATTTTATGAATGTTTATTTGCGTTATTGCAACTAAAATAAATTTTGGTTTTCCTCAGGTTTTCAAAGAACTTGTCGAGGTATTACACACGACTACAGCTGCAAGACACAACAATAAAATCTACAAATTACGTGTCGGGTTTATGAGTTGCCAGATGTCTTTTTAAATTCCCCTGCTGGGAGAATTCTCTCTCGCAGTTCGGACACTTAAACGGCTTCACTCCGTTGTGGCTGAGCGTGTGTCTCTTCAGGCAGTTCAGCGTGAGGAAACGCTTCGGGCACTCTGAGCACAGATACGGACGCTCCCCCGTGTGAGAGCGCGTGTGAACGTTCAGGTGGCTCTTGCTGGAGAAACCCTTCCCGCAGTGGGTGCAGGTGTACGGCATCTCGCCCGTGTGAGACCGCGTGTGCAGCAGCAGCTCTCCTGAAGACAGGAACGACTTCCCGCAGGTGGTGCACAGGTAATTCTTCTCCCCTTTGTGCATCTGCATGTGTCTGGTGATGCCCGCTTTGCTGAAGCTTTTCCCGCAGACGGTGCACAGGTTGGAGGGGCCTTCGTGCAGGCGCTCATGCTGCTTGAGGGAATAGTTGCACAGGAATCCCTTGTTGCACTTGCTGCAGATGAATATTCGCCCTTTCTTGTGGAGTCTCTGGTGCTGATAAAAACCTGACGGGCTGGTGAATCCCTTCTCACACTGGCTGCAGCGGAACGGGAAGGTGTGGAGCTTCATGTGAGTTTTGAGCTGATTTGGATGTTCAAAAACCTTTTTACACGTCGGGCATTTGGTTTCTTCCTCTGTGAAGTTTTTGCTCACCTGCCGCGTGCTCAGAAACCTTTTGTCTTCCGCCGTGGGCTCTTTCCGTCTGCGTCGCTCCTTGTTTTCCAAGTTGCCCTTCTTCTGCTTGCGTTCCCTCTTTTTTTCAACACCGTCTTTTTGTTTGCGTTCCCTCTTTTTCTCCGAGCTGCCGTCTACTTTCTTCTCTTCAGCGATCAAGTCTTTACTTTTTTGCTGAGGTTTCGCTCTGGTTTTTTTCACAGATTCCTTTTCTTTAACGGGAGCAGTCCTTTGGTGCTCGCTCTGGATGTGCTCTTGGACCTTCCTCTTTGTGCGGTGAGCAAAAGAACACTGAGGGCAGATGAATAAATGTGACAGAGGACCTGGAAACGGCATAAAACACAGCAAGTTGGTGTAACAGACTGACTGATTCTAGACAAATTCTGATCTGCTGCTGCTACCGGTTTTGTCTAACCTGATTTCTTTTTTGGCGACCAGTCATCTGTGGAGACATCTGAGCTTTGACTCGAGTCTTCTTCTAAATCCTCAAACACCAGTCTCTCTACCTCGTTGTCATAATCATCATCCTCACTGTTGGGCTCAGTGTACTTCTCCACTTCAGTTTGAGCGCGAAGAGCCAGCGTGGGCAGATGGATCTCCTCATCTGTCATCAGAGGAGGAAGACCAGAACATTTTACACATTATGGTGACTTACACTCAACTACATGCAAAACTCTGTTCCTCTTGTCTCTTCTCAAAAAAAAAAAAAAATCTCTGACAAATAAAACCAGCCAGCACCATCTCTGTTAACCTCACCAGAGCTGAGAGTCCCCAGCTGTCTGTGATGAAGCAGGAGGGTCTTCAGTGCAAAGGGTTCAGACAGATGCTGTCCAAATTCTTTTGTCACCGATGTTGTTTCGGTGAGCCAAGCTGATGTCTGAAGAAAAAAAAAGATCACAGAGATGTGGGTCGGCTAGTGAAGCAATACTAGATATTGAAGGACCTCAGCACAAAAAGAAGAAAATACATGGACATTGTTTAAGGTTGTGGCTCAGTTGTGAAATGTGACCAATGAATGATTCACACATTTTTACACTCAAAAACAAGTCAATGCAATGAATTTGGCCTGAATTAAACATTTAATTTCGCTTCAAATGCCAGTTATGATGAAAAATAGTACGTGTTTAAGATAAATAATGACACAGTGTGAAGCCTTTTAGATAAAAAATGTCACGAGTTTAGTATTTTTCTTATTATGTGATATTTCTGTACATGTAACAGTATCACTATTATTCTGGTATTTGATTTGCTGCTGACGCACCTGTTGCAGGTCTGGTATGGGCAGCAGCTGCTCCAGCCTGGACAGGAAGTCCGACATCAGCTGCTGCAGTTTTTGGTCGTAGGAAGAGCCGTAGGTTGCAGGGAACACCTCCTACAGAAACAGTACGAGTTTTAGATTTAAACGACTGTTGTTTCCTTTCCCTTGATCTTCAAGAGATGTGGATTCCTCACAGACGCACTCACTTGGAAGAAGAACTCCTTTTCAAAGGGAACATTCAGCAACTTCTCAACCAGATTGGCAAAGTTGGTGTATGAGCTCTTCAGTATATCAGCACAGGCCTGCCAAATGGTAGACAAAAATAGAGTTGCTCTGGATTCTACATTTAGGTGTTTACTTGATGCTTGTATTCAGGTTTTGAAGCAGCTCTAAATTTGGAAATTCATATATTTTTTTCGGAAACCCACCAGCTGATCAGTGGAGCTCAGTTCATGGATTTTATCCAGGTGGGTCTGGATGGTCTGCAGGTTGGCGAGGCTGTCACCACGACACAACTCCAGAACCACCTGCAGCGGGGCAGAGATGAGACACAGGTTACTCAAAAAAGCATGAAAATGTAGGGAAAAGGCTGGTGGAAAATCCTGAACTCATTCACTCGTCATTTCAAATTTGGATTATTCATTCAGTAGTGGAGCAGTGAAGCTTAACCTATTATGCTTCTTGTTTTTATAAGGATAAAATATGTAATAATCACTACAACTGCACTATAAGACACAAGAAACTAACACACATAATGGTCTATGATGGTAAGGAAAGGGAAAACAGATTATTGTTATCTGTGATGTTATCTTATCCCAAATATAACGGTATTTGCGAACATGTCAATAAGTAACAAGAAATTACACTACAGAAGTGTCAAAGATATATTTCATTTAAAAACAGTGTTATGTTTACATGATTTTCCACCAGAGAGCAGCGAAAAGTTTAATTTTGTACTGTAAAATGTTCCACTTTAAGGGATCAAAAATGTTTATGTGTATATGTAAAAGAATGATTATCAGACGATGTATCATTAACACTCTCAAACATCTATGTAGTTACACATTGGCAAATATCCAGTGTCAGTCAGACACTATTTAAAGCTCAGAGAAATATAGTGGGAATGTAGGGAAGTAAGTAAGTAAAAACACTAATATGAACTATTTTGCAATTGCAACCTCCAAACACTATTTAACCACACAGGAAAATTCCAGTCATCTCCAATCAACTCCTCCCTGATGCACATGATGGACGATGAAGAAAAAAGTAAAATTTTAGATGCATCCAATCAGTCTGCCAATATTTTTCATCCCCACAGTGTAAAAAATAGACATCTTAATCTTTAAAATATGTCTCTTGGATTGAGAGACAGTTGACACCTTACCATCTTAGCATCACTGACTTTCACATTTATTAAGGATGCCAGAGAAGAAGGATCACAGCTCAGTGTCACTCCTCACCTTTGCTCTCAGGCCCAGGATGAGCTGAGCTCTCTGACCGGGACTCAGGAGCTCCGGGACGGACTCTGTCACCAGACTGATGAAGTCCACCAGCTGGTCGTACTGCGTCACGCTGTGCTGCTGCATTATCTGCCACATGAAAGCAGACATGAGTCTCACAGGAGGAACCAGGAGGTGTAAGGAGGCCGGAGGAAGAGGAGAACCTGCAAAGGACATTGTATAAAGTATATGTTAGCAACAGAGGCTCGAAATAATCAGTTTTAGGCGGGTTTTCCTCAACTCAAGGCAGAGAGTCAGTTAGCTAACGTTCGCTTAGTAACTGTATTAGTAACTGTATAAATCGCTGAAATAACTGACTAATGATACTAGCAGGTAATGAGAATCTTACAATCTTACAAACCTTTGCTCTTCCACGCCATTTTCATACTTTAAAAACGCCTAAAACATGGACAAAGTACCACTTTTGCATTCATCTTTCAATGAAATACAATTAGCTGCAACTTCCGGGTTAAACGGATGTTATGAAAACTCCTTCAAAATAAAAGTCGGAAAGTTGACCTACACTCAAAAAAGTGTTTTTTTTAGATGTGATGAAGACAAAGTGAAGATACTGAAAACATTATAACAGGAGAGCAGAGGAAAGTGGAGGCACATTACTTATTTTTCACCTTCACAGATGGAGGTGGTTCTTTAGGCCAGTGGTTTTCAAAGTGGGGTCCGGGGGCCCCCAGGGGTCCTTGAGGCGTTATTATGGATCCCACTGCTTTTCTTGGCAAGACACGGTCTACTCTGCCTCTGATTGGCTAGTACTCGTTGCCTTCGTTGGTTGGGTTCAGGCATGAGGAGTGAGACTGGTTAGAGATAAGGGTAAGAAAATCAGGGTAAGCCAATCAGAGGCAGAGTAGACCGTGTCTTGTCAAGAAAAGCAGTGGGATCCATAATAATGTGTCCTTGAGGGGGTCCCCAGCAAACAGGGGACTCATTTATTTTCACTATAATTCCATCCATAAGTAATGTATGACAAAATGTATGAATATTTTGGTCATGAGTTTCATTGACTTTCTGTAATAAAACATCATAACATAAGCAAAAATCTCATCAAATGGGGGTCCATCATCTAATTTGTGTCACTTTAGGGGTCCCTGACATGGAAACGTTTGAGAACCACTGATTTAGGCTACTGGGAACATAGTTTGTTTTGTTTTAGCCAGTAGATGGTGCACATTTGCCACTTTTTTCTCTACTAACAAAACATTCTTACCAATCCAAAGGTTCTTTTTGCAATATATAAATAAGTGAATAATAATAATAATAATATTAATAATAATAAATAAGTCGTGAGTAATAATAGGAGTAACTTCCTATCATTGCAAAGCTTTGGGGGGATGTTTTAAACACTTCATTAACACCTTAAAGTGGGGTACACAAAATTAATTATGCTTATTAACAAACCAGAGACAGAAGCATCCTCAACAAGTCTTTTAATAATCATATTCAGACCACACATACATTCATATTCACATCCATTACTGATGCTGACGGCTTAAAAATAAACATAAAAAGTAAATGTAATAAACATGTACTAGTGTGACTGACCATGGAGACATTTCAACATTTCCTGAGGTCACAGGACTCCATACACTTAAAAAATTGTAAAGAACGTAACCTTAAATTAACTGAAGAGTCAGAAGGTGTTAATCAAGCTTGGTCTGCACACATCCACACAGTCCTGAAAAGAGGACTGGGAATTATCCAGATGTGTATATATGGGTGACTTATCACAGATGTTGGTGCGCATTTAAATAAAAGTACACACAGATAATCTTCTGTTTTTAATTCTGATTTTCTTCCTGACATGTTTTGTCCTACTTTGCCCTCAGGTGGTGGAGGACTGTTACAACATCCAGAGAGGGAGCAGCTTTGCCAAACATGGACCACATTTGTTAAGACCTTCCTCGACTACTGATGTTTTCTGTTTCAGGTACCCTGTTGCTTTAACATGTCTTTCTCAGGGCCATACTTCTCTTCTCCTCTTGGAGTTCACATTCAAAGATCTCCAGGGGAATGAAGGCGTTTCCAGCTGATAAAGATGTTTAAACAAAGGCTAGTGGTAAGTCTTAGATTCATGTGCAAATTTGCTTTTCCCTGATTTTTCTCTGTTGCTTACCTTTGCTTCTCTGCATCGTAACTTTCAATTGACCGATAACCTGTGCAAACAGGAAGTGGTAAACTAAAGGAGTAACCTACACATGAACTTAACATTTGAGAGGAATAATAATACACAACACATCAACAGTTCTTTAACTGGTTATGTTTTTTGTAATTTTCAGGCAGATGTCATCTGGTCAATCAATGGAGTTCCTAAAGGCATCATAATAAACAGACAGAAGCTCGTAGAACACCAGCGTCCCCTCATCTCCTCTGTACTAGAAGAATCTTCCAATCCTCTGTCCTCACTCCCAAACTCTACCTGAGAAGTAGCACATGCCAGAGAGCCAAACCTTTACCTTGCCTGCCACACCTGGAGGGAGTCTCTCTTTCTAAAGGAAAACGATAAACTTCCTGATTATGGATATTATGAAGATGAGGATGCTGATGAACCGATGAACACTTTCTGGGAGAATGAGGACAGTTACCCTTCCATCTCAGTACCACCATCAGTTTCTCCTCATTTCAGATTAATGGACTAACTTACATTTCCAACCGTGCTCCCTTAAAAAGTTAGCTTGCTCTATTGACGTTACTTGTACTTGCCTCTGTACATTTGAGAATTAGCACATTTTGATATTTGAGTCTTTAGTGAATATGTGTAATTTTGAATGCTGCTGTTTTGTCAGACACTTTTCTCTTTTTATTGCAGTTTGCCAGCAGCTATTTGTACTCAGTTACAATGAGCAATGCTAAAACTGAATTATTAATGAATTATAAGATTTATGTGCTACACTGTAAAAAGTCCAACGTACATTCTTTAACATACATAAAGATTACAAATTGTTCAAACATAGAAATAGAAAACAGCAGTAAAAAAAAAATGTTGTACAATACAATAAAAACCTTAAACAGATGTGTGCATACAGACAATTTTTATTTCTGTAACATAAATTTTATTTATTACAGAAATGCTTCAGTAGGCTTTAATTTGCATCCAGGAGAAACATCATGTGGTTTGTCTTATGTTAGGTTTAGTGTTATGAATCATCAACAATCAAAAGTTATTTGTGACTCATCCTTTAAACTAATCACAAATCAGTGTATTGTATTGTATATATTTAATTGTTAATTTCCACTCAATTAAAAATAGATAAATAATTAGCCCTAAACCTTTTCCAATTAGGGTAGATAATTTGATGTATAAATAAATATGATATAAAAAATGTAAAACAATTGCAAGTTTGGGAGGTTTAAGATCAGGTTTCTAAAATGCCCAAAAGGTATTTGTAGGTTTTGTTCCAGCAATCAGCTGCTCACTGTCTTGAACAATAAAGTAGCTGCTGCTGAATTTGATTCGGGGTGTCAGATTCGGGAGTTCCCTGCTGCAGCTTGCATCGTGTGATCACCGGTGAGACGTGAGACACAAGAGTAACACACCCAGTTTTTACGCGTCCAGTCAGTGCCAGACTGCGCCGGCGGCAGCTTGCGACAGATCTCTGCATGATTCAAGTATTTCCAAGAGAAAATGAGCAGCTCCTCATCATTATCATCCTGACTGGCTTTCGGAAACGTTTTGTTTTTCATACATGCTAACATTTGCCCGCAAAACTTGGATTAAAACGTTTGGATACTTGTCGCAATGGGAGGAAGACGCAGAGACGTACCTGGAAATGACTTCTCGTTTATCAGTCCTGTTGTCAAGTATCTACTCTTCATGTTTAATTTCCTATTTTGGGTGAGTGCTCTTATGCTATTACACACAATAGTTGCTACAGATCAAAAAGTGGTCACCTTTTATTTATCATTTGTGTTTCTTGGCAGGTCAGATTTACTCTCTTACTTATACTAAACTATTGGTTAATAAAATAATGAGTTTAAAGACATTTTTTTCCGGATTTTTCATTATTCCACTGTGTCTCCTACTCATGTGTTTATCCTCAAAGTGTGAGATCACGATTATGTCTGCTGGCAGTTGGAATACACACTGCTTTGTTTGACTTAGTTGTTGTTTAACCAAAAGTGAAACAGTGTCCAGGATTTAGGAGAAGGGGCTTTAATATGCACACACACACACACACACACACACACAGGTGTTTGCTGCTCAATGGAAACTTTTACAATAACTTTGCAAATCAGGAATGCAGCATCAGATTTTTGTCTCAGGGGGTTTCTCCAGAGTTAAGCACTAACCTATTGTTGTCACACCAGTCACAATGCAGAAAATACCTTCACTCAGTCAACAGAGCTGCAGTTTTTTTTCTTTTTCAGGCACCATACACTCACTGTACTTTATACCAAACTGCTTTCACTGCTTCCTTTCATGACATACTCAGTCGCCAAGGAAACTTTCATTGCTTCATATGCTTAAGGGGGCCATGCTGACTTGTGTCTATGTAACAGCAAAGCTCGGTTTCAGGGTGTAAACAAAGCAAAGTTCATATCGGTGGGTTTGCTCAGCGTCAGGTGCTCGGAAACTGCAACATAAGGAGATTTCTGACTTACAACATTGTAGAAGTGATCTGGAGTTACAGATTAAACTCGGTGGGGTTTAGTGTTAATGTGAGGACATTTTCTGGGTTTACAGCTCAGCAGAAACCCAACAGGAAACCACACAGACAGAGAGAACTAAAAGATATTGAGTTCAAACATATATGAAAGCTACTGAGAACAAGAACAGACAGAAAGTTTCAGGCGTCTTTACTTGCTAACACCTGAAAAATGATAAAGTCTGTGTTGCTTTTACTCCTACTGTACATTTTCATCTTTGAAACAAACCTTTATGAGTGCGTCAGATGCGTTGAAGCTGTAAATGTGACTTGTGGCCATGTACAAACAGGACAAGGCTGTGCAAAAACTTGACGCTCTTCAACATGGAATGTGTTGTTGTCATTTCTGTTGCCTCTGGCTACAATGAGCCGTGTATGTAGGACACACCAAAGATTACCTCCAGTGTGTGTTCGTGCGGTTCTTTTCTAATCTAGATTGTCTTTAATCTTCAGAAACTTCATGGAAACTGAAAGTTATTGTTATAATCTCTGCAATTAATTGTCTGATGAGCTGGTACAAGCAAATCAGCTGAAACCAAAGCGTTGAATCAGTGTCAAACCGTGCAAGAATGAGATTTAGTCCAGTTAGTTTTAGTTAGTTTTATGTCGGGTTTATTCACTGTGAGGCTAAACCTTCACAAAAAATGGGGCAAGCAAATCCAGCAGTGTCTGTGGTAACTGGATCTATTTCATTCAGGGGTGGGAAGAGTGTTTCTAAGGGCTGCCTATTATTCTATTGAGACTGAGAGAGGTACGCTGAGTGAAAGGGTCTTTTATGCTTTATAGAAAGGTACCAAGTGCTGCCAGGTCGATTTAATCAAATGCAAGCAGAGTGAATTGTTGAATCTCCTTATCTACACTTCCTGTAAAAATGTTGTGGTCCTCTATCTTAATGCTCACCCAGTGGAGCATTTAAGGCTAAAAAGCATGTATTTTTTAGCAATATTAGCTTTTCTTTTATCAGCACAACCATGTCTATGACTCATATGTATCACTCGCACATCTTTCTAACAATCATGAGTAAGTGCTCCAGTGAACGGTGCCACTCCCTGGGCAGGTATAAACATAGAAAACGTTCACCTACTGTGGTGTTTTTCCACGTATTATTTCCCCATTTATGATATTTTAAAATGCACAAATTATAAAGTTTTTCTCTCTGCTCTCTTCAGATAATCTCCCTGGTGATGGTGTCAATCTGCGTGTACGCCCGCATGATGAAACATGCAGGTAAATTATCCTCCACTGATGAAAACATACAGTCTTTGTCCATGTTCGGTGTGAGACACTGGGGGTATCGGGTGTCATGTGTTTTCGCTAAGCTTTTTTAGTCAGGCTGCTCTAACAGTGAGAGAACAGTGTCAACATCTGTGTTGTACAGGAGATAAAATGCAGCAAAGTCAAAGAAATGTGTTGGTAACATTATAAATACACTTAATAAATGTTTTCTGTTACCGAGAGGTTAAGACTTTTGTCTGTACAGTCTTTGAACCCCCCTTTTCTTCTTTACACCAGAGGCAGCTTGGTCTTGTCTGTCAGTGGACCCCGCCATAATGCTGATGGTCGTGGGGGTCCTCATGTTCATCCTCACCTTCTGTGGCTGTGTGGGCTCCCTGCGAGAAAACATCTGCCTGCTGCAGACAGTAAGTCAGCAGCTTTTCAGCCATCAGGCTATAATATATTCCGTGAAAATGATTTTTCAGATTTTAGTTTTTCTCCAGTATTTACATGTACATTTTCTTCACGTTGAGTGTTAAAAGCAACAGTTGCGTTTGCATGGAGATACAGAGTGTCACTGAATTTAACCTTTAAAATTCAAACCTGTAAAAGGTTACAGCGGCGTTACCACCTCTCTCTTTCCTTCTCTCAGTTCTGCATCAGTCTGACTGTGATCTTCATCCTCCAGCTGGCTGCTGGGATTTTAGGATTTGTCTTCGCAGACAAGGTAATGAAATAATATGGAGGATTTTCCAAAGTGTTTTAAGCATAAATTAAATTTAAAACTGTCTAATTACAGTGCATGAAAAGGTGTTTTTCCTGTTAAGTTTCTTTAAAAGATACAAATGGTATCTTACATTGTTTTAAGTGATGACTGTACTTGTGATGCCTGTAATGCTTTGGTTTCTTTTCTAATTCTCCTGGTAAATGATTGATTTATTGATTGAATTAATGATTGACTAATCCCATCAGATGTCTCCTTTTAAAAACTCTCATAGACATTTTGTTGACTGGGCTTTGCTGACTAGTGCAAAATTTTACTCTTGAACATAAAGTAAGAATGAGCTCACAGGCATGATGGCATTTGATGTGATTTTATTGGTCTAAGACATGAGGAGCTTAAGATGAGTTGGCTTTGGACGGCTTTGGCTTCTTGCATCGAGCGTATACTTTAACAGTTTTATGTCTTGCTTAGTGATTCCACTGATGTGAAAACTTCCATTTTATATTCATGTCACGTCATGTTTGTACACACTCTTTAAACTACTCCTTTACATGCTTTGCCAGACACGGAATAAAGTGACCGAGGTGATCAACGATGCTATAATCCACTACAGAGATGACATTGATCTGCAAAACCTTATTGACTTTGGTCAGAAAGAGGTGAGGAATTTAAGTCCAAGTATAGTTTTGAATTGTTAATAGTCACACCACACGTGCTGCATTTTATCATTTTATCATTAGAAATACAGCAATAATAAGATTTCCTTTTTTGTAGTTTTTGTATCTGATCTCTTCCATCTCTAATGTCTCCTCAGTTTGGCTGCTGTGGTGGTGTAACGTTCACTGACTGGTCCCAGAACATGTACTTCAACTGCAGCAAGAACAATCCCAGCAGAGAACGCTGCTCTGTCCCTTTCTCCTGTTGTATCATATCCAAAGACAAGGTCATCTTCTTTTAAGATTCTGTTGATAACTTTTTATTTTATTTATTTATTTATTTATTTTTTAACACGTCTATCTGTCATGTGCAGGAGGTTATTAATACCATGTGTGGCCAGAGCATGCAGGAATTGGAGTACATTGAAGCTGGAAACTACATCCACACTAATGGCTGTATAGACAAATTGGTCGACTGGATTCACAGCAACCTGTTCCTATTAGGAGGCATTGCACTGGGACTGTCCATACCACAGGTAGGATGTAGTGTGCAGCATACACACATGCATGTTGTGCTCAAGTCTCTACAGGTTAAGACTTTAGAGGCTGCAGCCAGCTGGTGGTGATGCATCTGTCTTATGTTTTTCCCCTCTGCAGCTGGTTGGGATCCTCCTGTCTCAGATTTTAATCAACCAGATCAAAGACCAAATTGAGCTCCAGAAATACAACCTCAGGCACCGCAATGACCCGTGGAGCTGACCAAGGCCAGGTCACACCAGATTCTGATGATCAGCACCAGAAAGACTCCAGCAGCTGCGGGTTGATTGGTCGAACCATTAATGCCTGTTCTCTGAAAAACATCTGTCAAAATGAGGCATCTGCCTGGAATGAACATTACGTCTTATTCCTCTTGGATTTGAAAATACAAAACTTGTGTTAAGAGAGCACATAAACAAACCAGTAATGTGCTTTCAAATACTTGGTGCAGAGGTGGAAGTACAAAGGAAACAAGTGGAGAAATAGGACTCTGTCACCACCTTCTGGACATAGACCAAGCCTGCGTTTACTGTACTTTTTACAGTAATTAGTCATACCAAAGCAGATGAACAGGGGGTATTTGGTGCTGGAGGTCCTATTGACAGGATCATATTGACCTTTAATTCTGAAATGAGTAATGCATATCTATGGTTTTGTCTTTGTTTTTTTCTCAACTGCATCCATTATACTGCAAATCTTAACTATCTGAAAAGGGAATTATATTTTTTAACATTATGGCTGCAAGCATTTGTGAGATGCATTTGGCATCTGATACTCTCTGGAATACACATCACAGATCCTTTTTATTCATGTTTTAGCAATGTCTACTGAATAATATGCATTTTTTTATCAGTGTAAATATGCCAACTTGACACAAACCTTGAGCAACGCACATGTACCACTTGGTATTGGTCCCAAAACGCCTTGTTCCCTTGTTACAAACATAAATGAATAGCATGATATGATTTTAATTATTTGAATGTGTTTTGTTTGATGAGAACTGCAAAGATAATGTTTACATTAATGGTCTTACTCTCTGTAACGTGGCCATGTCGTCCTGCCTGGACCTCACACTGCACATGATGTCATTTCCTCCTTACATTTTAGCCAGCTGACAGCCTGCACGGCTGCACAACTGCTGTGTTTTGTGGGGTGCACGTCTCAATACGCTGCCATTAAAAATGAACTTTTGCCAAACAACACAGGCTATGTACACCGTTCATAATATTAAGTCATTTAATTACTTGAAAACACCAAATTAACTGTTAAAATACTGAACAGACTCCACGCTCCAATAACTGTTAATACAGTAGCCTATATGATCTCAGCAAATAATACATTTGTTTCGTCAACGACATGCCAGCATCAACTAGAAGAAAGAAATGCACAAAGCGAACACTAGATGTCACTCAGATGTCAACAGATATCTGTAGTAGCTTAGTTCATGGCATCATATGCCATGCAAACAATTGTCAAATACCCAGGGAGCGTTCTCACATGTGGATTAGCCATAGAGCAGGACAATCCCAACTGTCTGCTGCCTTATTGAGAATCAATATTTATTCACCTAGTAGATGAATTTGTCCACACATCACTGCATGCACAGGCTCCTGTATAGACTTTGTTTGAAAACGTAGAACAAGAGGGACAAATGCAGCTGAGTGAAAACAGCAATGCTGCAAAGATCATCATATCTCAGAATGAGAATGTCTGATGGTTTTCGGTGTCGCTGGGCGCCTCTTTCCCAGTCTCACAACTTCTCTTTTCAGCTGACTCCAGTGACATTTTGGGGATCATAATGTATTTTTACCTCAAGCCAGTCACCACTTTATACATTCAGGAGGCATTTTCAGTTTCAGTTTGATATTTCAGTCAAACTCAAAATCTTCAAAAATAATTGCATCATCAATGCATTCTTTATTTCCTCACCTTGATAAACTCATTAACATGCTGCAGAGCTTCTTTATACACGCTCACTCACATAATTAAAGAACTGAACATAAATCTGGGAAAGCGCCCAGTTTACTTTCACGAGTGTTAATAAAATCTCCCTTTTTTAATTAAATGACACATATAACAGAGCAGAATATGGTAGAAAAAAATTGCGTAATAATTGCAAGAGGATCAGTCTAACTTTTTGTTGTCAGAGATCGTGAAAGAGATGGAAAACTGTTGGCTGCTCAGTGAAACAAAAGTCATCTTGTTTCTACTAGTTTTAACATGAGCAATATTTGCATATATTGTTTCTGGATTTTTTTTAATGAGGGAGAAGGAGGAGATGTAATTTTAAGAAAGGAATTCCACACAAACTGAACTTTGTGTGTAAAAACCATATCAGACACCAATTCTAATTTAAAGCAGAGTATTTTACTTAAAACATACATAGATGTAGTTAAAGTATAGCAGTAAAAGTAGTGGTTTGGTTCCTCTGACTGACATATTATTATATATGACATCATTAGATTATTAATACTGAAGCATCAGTGTGTAAGCAGCATGTTACTGTTGTAGCTGCTGGAGGTGGAGCTAGTTTGAACTACTTTATATACAGTTAGCTAGTTTAGTCCAGTGGTTCCCAATTTAGGGGTCGGGCCCCTCCAAAGAGTCACCAGGTTAAATCTGAGGGGTCGTGAGATGATTAATAGGAGAGGAAAGAAGAAAAACAAGGTTCTGATACACAAATCTGTTTTCAGTTTTTGGACTTTTTCTCTAATCTTTGGTTTTTGTTGAAATATTGGATCATTTCAACATGTATTGAAATGAAACCATGTGAGAAGTTTAGAGGGAAAAATCACTATTTGGTGGAGCTGTTAACAACTCGTAAACATCTGAAATATGACCCCGACTACACACTGCTTTTTGTAAGATGTCAAAAGCCAAAAAGGTTGGAAACCACTGGTTTCATCTTTAACAATGTGTTGTACTTTAAAAGCTTGTTATATTATTTATTGTGTCAAATCTTCATCTGAAAAGTAACTAAAGCCGTCAAATAAATGTAGAGGAGTAGAAAGTACAATATTTCCCTCTGAAATGTAGTGGAGTGGAAGTATAAAGTAGCATCAAATGGAAATACTCAAGTAAAGTACAAGTACCTCAAAATTGTACTTAATTACAGTACTTGAGTAAATGTACTTAGTTACTTTCCACCACTGGAATTATGATATAGCAGTGATGTGATAAAAAGCTTTTATGTTTAGTTTCCAAATGTAAGAAGTATAAGTATAATATAAACAGAATAATATATATATTATAATATGTCTTTTTAATTCTGTAGCTGGAAGAAGTGGAAAATATCGATAAAACCTCCTACTGCAGTATATACCTTATTTTGTAGTGACAGTGATATTAATACTAATCCGGAAATACCTGACAACCATAAATTCAATTAATTAAATCAATGGTGCGCAAAAAGCAGTCTTATTCATTGATTTGCATCATTACCCAAAATAGCACAAGACAACCATAGATATTAAATTTAGAGCTGACTTGAAGAGAGGAAAAAAAATCTCTACCAGTTGACAAATTTGTGTTGTTTCACAATATTGTTTTATGCATATAAACACATGAATTGGTGAAAACTATGACTAGTTTTTTTTTATCTATGACCTTTGTTGTAATGTTTTGAAATTACAGGCCTGATGTCATAGTAAAGATTAACCTTGGGACGACACAGTGGTCGGAACAACTGGAGTTAATGAAGTGCTCTGACATCAGAGGACCACCTACCTCTGTCTTGTAAATTCACAAACATTTTCAAGAAATCAAAGACAAATGTGGACAAATAATAGCTAATAATATAACTAACAGAAGATAGAGTTAAAAGAACTCATACTAATATGTGTTTGTACAAACACACAACACATAATCAGATCTACACAGTATCCTCACAGATTAAACTGATATGTCATCTCTTGGTACGACAGCAAATTAGTAAATTCCCCAAAATGTCACAGTCCTTAATTCAACATTTGGGAAACAAATAGTTACATTTCTAAAGTTCAAATAATTCACAGTGAATGTTAAACCTGCTGAATTTCTTCCACTTCCTTCCTTCTCCAGTACAGTGTTTGCCAAACGGTGGAGTCAGGAATGAACTTTTCTGTGAACTTCTCTGAACATCACCCTCATTAATATTTTTGTGGTGAAAGACATGAGGAGATGAGGTAACACATTACAAACATTGTGCTTGTTGTACTCTCAGAAGCCAGAGATCTCCTCCATCACTCCCAGTGTTTCTACGGCAGAAACCGTGCAGTGTTGTCAGGTCATAACCTCAGTGACAAGACCAGAGTGAAGATCCAGGCGGTCATGGACTGCACTCCACGAGTGAGTCAGTTTAGTGGCTGTTTACATTAACAAAACAGTCCCATAGCAGTAAATAAAAGGGAAATGCCACTCATTAAGAATTCATAATTCTGAAAAGACAATTCAGTGAACTAATGAATGTGCACTGCTCTTTCCTAAAGCCAAAAACTGGACTTGAGGTATAAAAAACATACATAAATACATAGCAAATAAGTTATGCTGAAATTTGTTATTGTGTTTTTCATAATAATAATAATAGTGTAATAAATACAAATGCAACGTAAAAGTCTGTATTGTTAATGTATTAACCCTACTTAAAATTGTGTCCCTAGATAGAGACCTGATACTTAATGATAAATAATGTTGTATTTGCACCTTTACTACAAAGAGCATTGGGCTTTACTGCCTTAACTAAATTGATGTTTAATTCTAGCTTCTTTTTATAAGAATATCCATTGTAAACAAAAAACTGAAGAAATGTTTCCTTTTTTTAAAAGGGGACATGTCATGCTTTTTTGTGGTTTTCTGTTATTTATATACTGTTATGATGTTGGATATCTATGCTAAACATGGTCTAACTTCCAATACTTGAGGTTAATGTATGTAGAAATGCTCCCTGCAAGTCAAAAGCCAGGGCTTAAACCTGCCATGAACACTTCATTTACAACGTTTTTTTCTACCTTGCCAACGAGCTGACGTTGGCTTGTCGCACATCCACATAAATGGCTGTCCGTTCCATAAGGTTGTTGCTAAGGCCGTGTCCACTCTCATGTTTCGCATCAATTCCAACTCAAACATGTACGAACATATATGAGAAGTTGACATCTATCTACTAAAGGAAGGGATCTCTGTCTGTATGTCTCACTGTCTGTATGTAGACTGGTATAGCAGGAGGTGTTCAGGCACATTATTGAGTGTAGGTCACCTGCGTTTTGGAAGCGCTCAATACACAATGACTGTAGTTAGCGCATAAAACGAAGGAAATAGCAGCAGCAGCAGCAGAATGAGCAGTTGTGTCTACACGGGAGGTGTTCAGTGCATAACATGACCCCTTTAAGAGAAGGTGAAACCAAGGGCCAAAAAAAAAATCAGCAAAAAAAGTCTATTATTATAATTTCATGTAATAATTTGTGTCAAATCTTGTTGGTTCTTTCAGTTTTAAAGCTGACATTTGACTTGAAACTTTCTCGGTCTTTACCCGGGGGAAGCTGTGGCCGAAAGTCAGATGTAACCGTGAAGAAGCGTAAACCAACACAACCTC
The DNA here is from genome assembly GCA_038419695.1 of Scomberomorus guttatus. Classification (NCBI taxonomy): domain Eukaryota; kingdom Metazoa; phylum Chordata; class Actinopteri; order Scombriformes; family Scombridae; genus Scomberomorus; species Scomberomorus guttatus. The sequence continues at coordinate 10,501,457 of CM076466.1, read as the reverse complement.
TCATCTCCACCCCATTTCTCTACCTGGCAAATGAAAACCTGACTTGTGAGACATTCCCAGCCTGAAACCTGATGCTCGCAATCTTTGGGAGCAGAAACAGTCCTGCATGTTTAACAGCCTTTGACGCAGGTCCACAATCTAAACATGACATTTCTGTGTTAGTTTAAAGCTGCGGTAACTGCCATTACAGTGACTGTATCACCAATGTGCAAGAGCGTTGGGGATGGTAACATCTCAGGAGGTGTGACTAGATATAATTTAGTAGAAGCAACTGAGTACAATGAAAAGGTTGAGACAGTTGTAACCTCACTTTATGGCTCTATAGCTGTCTCTCATGATAGCGAGTATGTTTTGGTGTGTGTGTGTGTGTGTGTGAGAGAGAGAGAAAGAGAGAGAGAGAGAGAGAGAGTTGGCCTGGGCTCCAGCGCTCTGTGTGTGGTCCTGGTTTTTGCCTCTGACTCACTCGACGGCCATGTTGCTGTGGGTTTTAAGGAGGCCCAGACAGACACACACACAAAGAGGAGGGAGCAGAGTTAACCCAGTTTTACTCCCAGAACAGCAGAGGAGGAACAAAGCATCTACAGCCATGCAAATACCACAAGTGCACTGTCCAATTAATGCCATAATAACAGCATCATGGTGGAGATTTGACCTGTTGCATAATTGTTTTTACTGGCATATTCAAGAAAATGAAAATAATAAGTCTTATTGAATGTGTGTAAAATTATGTGACTGTGGGTACATTTTGAGTGTTTATGTGAATATTTTATGTTTAGCAGTTGCACTTTTTTAAAAATTGTATATAAGATTCCTGAAGCCACCTTAACCAGGAGAAAGGAAGACCAGTCCATTATGGATGTCCCAAAGGAAACTGATTTAATGCAGTTATTAAAGTTATTAACTGTGTCCCTCTGCTCCTTCCTCCACACACCTACGCACACACAAACACAAACACACGTTACTGTCACATATCTCTCTATCTTGTATGCATACCATGTTTTTTTTTACTATAAAGTCTTACGTAATCACTTACAGACTGGTACAATCTAGTCTAAAAAGGGGAGGGAGTGAACTGTGTTTACTCTCCACTACATACCTACAAACAACATCAGAGAATAGGCCACATGTACAATATCTGTACAATATGTTGGCAATATCGCAGTATTCTTTAATGTTATACATATTTTGTAGTACTGTCTTATATGATATGGCTGCCGGAGTTGCAGTACTAGATTTATGAATTCATTTATTTGGTCTGATGTGTTACAACTTTTCAACATCATCTCTTTCATGTAACTTTTTTTTATTTTTATTTATTTAAATTGTTATTTATCTGTTTTCTTTCTTCTCTTGTGCTGCTGTAACATGTGAATCCTTATTCAAAGATGGTGACAAGCACATAGGTTTGTCACCTTAAGAACATCAGTTCACTTTAAGTCCCCCTATTTAGCATTTAGAAGTAGTATTCAAACATATAATAAACGGTCTATAACACACTAAAATGTAGCTGTTAGCAGATGTAAGTGTCGACAACCGTAACTCCTTCTGTTGGCACCCAACTGGTCTACAAAACAAATAATAAATGACAACATAGTAAAAGTAATTCTCAACAAATACTGGACATTACCAAACGTTTAAAATAAAATATATCTGCATGATTATATATGCTTATAAATACTAAACATGGGGGACTTAAATTAAAGTGTTGCTGAAATTCGTTTATTGACACAATTTTTGAATGTACAGAAGTTTAAAAAATATTGTCATTGCAGCACCTTTATATTATTTTAGGGCAGTGGTACCCAAACCTGGACCCCAGCACCAGTTAGGGTTCTTGAGCAGTTTCATAAAAATGAGAAACATTTACACATCACTCCCTTGAAGCTGTCATTGAAGACAAGCTGTGTAAGATCCCATTTGTGTTATGACTCTACACAAACTAGAAGAGTCTTCTCACATGGAAGCAAACCTATCAGACGAGGCTCTGTGTTGTTTTGAGGGGGGGGGGGGTCTTTAAGATGAGAAACTTTGAGAAGGGCCTGCCATAAGGCACATTCTTCCACTTGCAGAGGGGGGATGGGAGGGGAGGTTTTGTTGCTCTGGCTCTCCCCCACCATGTGCATACCAGAGACAAAAATCAACCAGACAGACCCAGAGCTGCAACTGAGGAACACAACAAAGCCTCAGAAACCACTCATCAGAAACTTCGCCGGAACAAGAATCACTTCATGGGACGCGCAGAGAAATACAGGATAATTATCACCTTATTTATTTTTCTGCAAGCTAAAAAAAATGGGGGGCGCATGGAGAAGTGGGTGGTGCATCTGAGCGAGAGATCCTATTACAGAGATCCAGACTTTTTCATGGCAAGATTTTTGGAAGTGGGGGGAGGGCAAATCTGTAACCTTCTCGGCCTGATGTCTTTTTCATACCAAGCCTAAACGGCTCAAATCTATCCTTTATATGGTTTAGAGCTGATGATGCGTTTTTTCTTTATTTGAAGACAGTTTTTGGAGGGACTGTTGTTTGGATAATGAAGGAATCCAGGAGGATCCAGCAAGGATCGGACGAGAAGTGCAGAATAAAAAAGTTTGGGAGGACTGCGAGAAAACTTTGAAGCGCCCCGCAGCTTTTCTTCACCATGCCGCGTTTGGAAACTTATTTGGAATCTAATGAAGAAAACTTCCGCTTTGGGTTTGTTGGGAAACAGGATCGTTGAAGTGCTATGGTAGAAAGTCAACTTATTTTTGCACAGTTGAATCTCTCTCCCAAGATGTCTTCCCAGGGTTGGAGCCCCATTGTTGGATTTTACTGGATGCTTTGCGTCTGGGCTGCCTGGCTTTCCGGCTATGAGGCGGTGTTGTCTCCAAACGGGACGATATTTGAGGACAACTGCAAGAAAACGACAACTTGTGAGGCACTTAAATACAACACATGTCTGGGGTCGCCTTTACCGTATACGCATACTTCTCTGATCCTGGCGGAGGACTCCAGCACACAAGAAGAGGCTTTTGAGAAGTTGACCATGTGGTCTGGTAAGAATTAATGGGTTCAAGAAAAAACTAAAATATACTCTTACACATTATATAGCCTATAAATTGTAGGAAGATGAGAGATAATCCAATAACAAAGGCGAGAGGCAGGATAAAGTCCCAGTTACAGTAAATTACAGGATAAAAATGCCAATAAATCAATGAATTAATGTCATTAATCAATAGTGTGGTGTAAAGATTATTAAATATTAACATGGCTCCCAATTGTTTTTATAACTTCACTGTATTTACTTTATTTAGGAATTAGAGCTTTCATGCGTTTAATCTGTAGTAATTACATAATAATAAATGCATAAATAAATACACAGTTTTGATAAATGAACCAGACTGTCACTGAAATATGCTGTATTAATTGTTTTTAATGTGGTAATAATGTTTATTGGTATGACAATGTGACTGATGAGAAGTACTCAGGGGATAGAAATAGGAAGAGAGCCTCAGGAAATGAAGGGTTAAAAACCATTAAAGGCAACAAAAGGAATCACCCATAGGTGTTAGCCAGCAAACAATTGGCGAGTCTCACTAATAAAAGGTTTTTAGTCATTCTGCAAGAGGCCTTTCACATTCATAAGCAGCCGCTAATGAACTGTCAGATGCAGGTCATTGGCTCACAGGTGTCAAGGTCTTCCAAATTGTCCGAGGTGAGATCCCCATTTGTATTGTTGGATGTGGAGGAGAGACGATTGTATGATCCATTCAGATCTTTCTTTCCTCCCATCATGCACATGCTGTAGGAGAGAAATAATAGTCATGCCATGCTGTTCATGATTTTGCAGGAGTTTGAATCATGTTTTTATCTGACTAAAACCTGCTTTTGACTCTTTAGATGAAACTGTTGCATGCTGCTGGAAACATTGTTCCTCTACACTGATAAAAAATGTGGTGCATAACCACGGGAATCCCTCAGTGATGCATTACAGTTTACATTTCACAGAATCCACTTTTATTGGAGCTGAAACAATTAGTTTATTCATAGATTATCAGTAGACACAGCAGCTATTGTGATAATTGATTCTTTTTTGGACAGTTGGCGAGACAAAACCAGACACTGGATGAAGTCACCTCTTTACAGACCAAACTATTCATTGATTAATAGGGAAAATAAATCAGGTTAATTGACAATGAAAATAATCATTGTTTGCAGCCTAAATAGAGACATTCTATCCTGTCTTGTGTTTTTATGGCGGTCATCATAAATAAAAAAGATTTGTTAATTTCACCTTCAAAAAACTCATATTGTGTTCTACATTGTATTATTGTGCAAATGATCATAATTAATAATTCATTATCAAGTCTGTAAAATTATAATGTTGCTGAGGACACGAATGATTGTCATCACACATGCTGATAAATCTTGCATATGTCATGTGAGTCTCTCATGATTAATTTCAACATTTTTTTTATTTTAAGGTGTAATGTTTTTACTTCCTAGGTTTGCGGAACGCTCCTCGCTGCTGGTCGGTCATCCAGCCTTTGCTCTGTGCCGTCTACATGCCAAAATGTGAGAACGGTCGAGTCGAGCTGCCCAGCCAGAGTCTGTGTTTGGCTACACGTAGGCCTTGCAGCATCGTGGACCAGGAAAGAGGCTGGCCCAACTTCCTCACATGTGACAAATTCCCCGTGGGCTGCCCGGTACGCAGCAACACGCTTTACTGTTATGTAATGTCTTGTGGTATTTACTTAGTCCCTTTAGGGAAAACGACTCTTTTCACTGCAAGGTCAGAGGTCAGGTTCAACCAGAGAACAGCCACCTTGGACTTTATAGCGGGGTGAATGCATTCTGGTAGTGCTGAAAAATTGTCCATTCATTGATTATTTGATCAACAGAAAATGAACTTGTATCCACATATGAACTCAAAATCTCTACATTTGCTGGTTGTAGCTTCACAAAGTTGCAGAGTTGTTGTAAACGCTTTCCCTCCGTGCATCCTCCGTGTGCAGAATGAGGTGCAGAAGCTGAAGTTCAACATGTCGGGGCAGTGCGAAGCCCCCCTGGTGAAGACGGACATTCAGTCGAGTTGGTACAAGGATGTGGAGGGCTGCGGCATCCAGTGTGACAACCCTCTGTTCACCGAGGAGGAGCACAACGACATGCACGCCTACATCGCTTACTTTGGAACCATCACGCTCCTCTGCACCTTCTTCACCCTGGTGAGTCAGAATTATTGCACCCATGATTCTGTTTTTTCACTTTTTGTTTCACATATTTCTCTTTTCAATTCCCTTATCTGGCTTTGACCTTTTCTCTCGTTTCAGGCCACGTTTCTTGCCGACTGGAAGAACTCCAACCGATATCCGGCTGTCATCCTCTTCTACATCAACGCCTGTTTCTTCGTGGGCAGTATCGGCTGGTTGGCCCAGTTCCTGGACGGAGCGCGCAAGGAGATTGTGTGCAAGAGCGACAACACCATGCGACTTGGGGAGCCATCGTAAGTGAATATTCTCAACCCATCAGACATGACATTAGATTACATTACAGTCATATCGCCAGGCTGCTTAAATACGTTTTGTTCGTGGACATTCAGTGAAGTACTAAGTGGTTTATTTAGCAGTTTCATTTATGTGCCTTTAGACAAAAGTAAACCAGACAAAGCATGAAAAACCCCTGAAAAGTCCCCTCTCCTGTTGTGTTGTTCTCCTCAGGTCATCAGAGACACTGTCATGCGTCACCATCTTCATCATCGTTTATTACTCCCTGATGTCAGGCGTGATTTGGTTCGTCATGCTCACTTATGCCTGGCACACATCCTTCAAAGCTCTGGGCACCACCCATCAGCCGCTGTCTGGTCGGACCTCCTACTTCCACATGGTCACCTGGTCCATCCCCTTTGTTCTCACCGTGGCCATCCTGGCTATCGCTGAGGTGTGTAGGGAGCCATTCAGGTTATAAATGCTCTGACTTTTTCTTTTCAGTGTTATAACATAATTACTTTCCTTATTTGCTGTGTTGTATGGGCCTCCACAGGTGGATGGAGACTCAGTAAGTGGGATTTGTTTTGTGGGCTACAAAAACTACAGATACCGTGCTGGGTTTGTGCTAGCACCCATTGGAGTGGTGCTTGTTGTCGGAGGCTACTTTCTCATTCGGGGTGAGTAGCTTAAAGATCAGTGACGCATTTATAGCAACAGCATAGTTTGGTTATGTTTGACACTCAAGTCACATAGCACAGTTACCCCTTTTGCAACTGTAGCTCTTAAATCCAAATCTTTTTTAGCTGTGAAGCTGTGTTGCTCAGTACATTTCTCTTTTTAGGGGTCATGACATTGTTTTCCATCAAGAGTAACCACCCAGGACTGTTGAGTGAGAAAGCGGCCAGCAAAATCAACGAAACAATGCTCAGACTTGGTATGTTCTGTCATCTGTTGTCCATTACAATTTCACAACACACTGATGACCCGGGAAAAATGAGAGTAAAAACATTTTTTCCCTTCTCTTACTTTGAGTCTGTATCGGCATGTCATTGGTAACACTGGACACAGAATGTAAACACTTTTGATGTGCCAGCCCACGGGAAATTCCTGTTTATAATGTCTTCTGCGCAGGATGAGCTTGGGATCATCATTCTCTAATATCTCCAGGTCTTAGAAATGAGTTAAAGGAAAATAAGCAGGATTTTACTCACTAGTCCACTTTACTATCCAACATTTTTCCACATCCTACTTAGGTATATTTTCCTTTGTGTATAAAGGGGATTGTTAATTTTTTTGTTGTGTTTCTCCTTGTCAGGCATATTTGGATTCCTTGCTTTTGGCTTTGTATTCATCACCTTTGGCTGCCACTTCTATGACTTCTTCAACCAGGCTGAATGGGAGAGGAGCTTCAGAGAATATGTGCTGTAAGTTTTTTTTTTCCCCCCGTCTTTCTTCTTTAGGTGGCTGAAATATCTCGTTCTTCCGCTATACAGTAACAAAGCTTTACACCTGCCTGCTTCGGGTTTCAGCTTTGCATCGAAGCACACGCAGAAATCCACAATCTAACCGCTGCTCAACCGCTCAGCTTACAGCCATGAATGCAGCCCTCTTTCCCCACAGTGTTGACACTGGCTGGATTGGAATTAATTTAGCCTCAAAAATGTAAACCACTCTCTCCTGGCCCAACAAGTAAAAGACTGTCTTATTTACCAGATCAAGCATTTTGAATGTACCTCAGTCATATTGCAAGAAGATGTGGGAGGCGCACATGGCATGGTCGTGACGTAGATGTTTGATATTTTCAACAGGTGTGAGGCAAACGTGACAATCGCCTCTCAGACCAACAAGCCGATCCCAGAATGCACCATTAAGAACCGGCCCAGTTTGATGGTGGAGAAAATCAACCTGTTCTCCATGTTTGGGACGGGGATCGCTATGAGCACGTGGGTCTGGACCAAAGCCACCATCCTCATCTGGAAACGCACCTGGTGCAAGTAAGCAAACATGAAATGAAGTTAAAACTCTCTTTTGGCTGTTCTTTTCATTTAAAAGGAAGTGTTAGAAAATTAGGTGCTGAAGATTGTATTTCATGAAATCATATTTCTGTGCAGAAGATGTTTTCTGCCCCTGAAATACTCTCTCTCAGTCTCTTTGCCTGTGTTCACGTCATGGCTGCATGTCTGTCCACATCCATATATGGTTTTAAAGATATGATGATAGTGTGGGAAAAGTCTAATTTTTATGCACCCACACATGCACAAACTAAGCAATGTCTCCCTGCCAGATTTTCACTTGATCATTTTAAAGCATAAATTTAGTCAAAATCTCGCAGGGCGTCCCCAGTGTATGCCGTAATGTTTGCCGTGTTAATCCTCTCAAGGGCTCACTGTGACTTGGATTTGGACTCATAGGAATTTCTTTTGTTCCAGCTTTGAAAAAAAACTGCAATTCAGCTGCTTGGAATTATTGTTTTCAGTTTAGGCTTAAGACTGTCTTACCCATAATGATGTAAAACATGCAGTACTTTTATTATCCAGCATGAGGAATCAGGACCAAATTTCGTCCTAAAAAATTCAAATGTTTTTGTTCTCAGAGAAAATCACACACCCCCATAATTGTTTAGTGAAATACACCATCTCATGTACTGCTATTACTTTCCGCCTCTCTCTTGCTGGACATATTAACTGTTCTCATGTTCCTGTGTCAGGATCATTGGCCGTAGTGACAATGAACCCAAGAGGATCAAGAAGAGCAAGATGATTGCCAAGGCGTTTGCGATGAGGAAGGAGCTCCACAAGGACCCGGAGAAGGAGCTGTCGTTTAGTATGCACACCGTGTCTCATGACGGGCCAGTGGGTGAGTATTTCAGTCAAGCCATTAAAAAAAAAAAAACACTTTTTAAACTGCTCATAATATCATATATATAAATTTAAGATAAATTAGAGTTCATACAGAGAAGGGAACTCTATATTTACTTTTTTCAGGGCCCATGAGTATTCACTACATTGGCCTGTGTAGCAAAAAATAAGTGTTAGCACACTTCCACCTTGTGGTAAATAATTGAAACTGCTAAGACTACAATTGGCTTATTCATAGGCCGGATCATACCTCATGTTACAGTAATGTGATTATTGTAGAGGTTTTATTTGTAGGATATTCCCTGTTTCACCCCGATGTGAAAAGATCAGCTCACCCACATTACATTAAGACATTTTCTCACCAACCCACAGTCGGTTCTAGCCATGCAGGTAGTTTTGGTTTTATTTCGACAGGTTTTGAGATATCCATCTTTGAGATTTATGCCACCACCCACAGCAATATGGTTGACTGGAGTTATTTTTGTAATATGGGTGAACTGCGCTTAGTTGTGTTCAGTAATTTATTTTTAAAAAAATGGCATCACGTGTGGTGAGGTAAGGATTTACTCTTTTTTTTTCAACCACTTTGTTCAAATTGGAGCTGAACAGATTTTCCATTGGCTTTTTTGTGGTGAAGAGGCTTACGTGGTCAGGGACAATTGTTATGTCTGTAGCTAAGAACTGTGTGACACATTATTCTGCTCGTGTAAGCTGTGAGGCTGCTGTGGCTGCCGTGCTTGTTTAGCTTGGAGCAGTTCAGAGCTATTGAGGCACTGCGGGGGAGCCTTGGATTTAAAGCTATCCTTAGCGTGTCCCTAAATGGATACTTTATGGTTTGTCTTTTCTCATTCATAGCTGGAATCAATTTTGAGATAAATGAGCCATCCAATGACATGTCATCAGCTTGGGCGCAGCATGTGACTAAAATGGTGGCCAGACGAGGTGCCATCCTGCCTCAGGACATCTCTGTTACTCCTACTGGTACACCAGGTGAGAGGCTATGACTCTGACTGCACTAAATATGCAGAGCATTTCAAATCACATGTTCCTTTCTTCCCTCTGCCCTTCCCTTTATCCTTCTTTACCCTTTTTCTTTCCGCTTTTTTCATGTTTTCCTCTTCTCTCTACCAGAGGACTGTTGATTATCAATTTATTTTCTATTATTTTCTCAACAGTGCCACCCCCAGAGGAGAGGAATAGGCTATGGATGGTGGAGGCTGAGATTTCACCAGAGATGATGAAGAGGAAAAAGAAGAAGAAGAAGAGGAAGAAGGAGGTGCGTCCGGTGGAGGACGTGGTGGACCACCAGGCTTATCGCCAGCGTGAGTTTGGCCGCAGCTCAGTGCCCCGCCTGCCCAAGCTGCCCTGCCACCCCAGCCTGGTCGCCAATCTGCGGGAACAGCAGAGGCAACAACAAAAGCTGGAGGAGGAGGTCCTGCCAGGGTCCTACCCAGACTTTCAACCCTCACACCCTCTGTCGTATGAGGAGAGGTGTCCCTACCCGCCCTACCAGAGTAGTCGGAACCGCTACAACCGCAGCTTGCACTCCAACCCCCTGACCTTTAACGACCGCCCAGAGGATCTGGGCCTTGGCCCGCGCTGCCTCCCCTTAGCCTACACCTGCCAGCCCAGTGGATCCTCCCGCTACCCCGGGGAGGTGGATCTCACAGATGGGCTGTCAGAGAGGTTGGCCCATGTGGCTCGGGTACCGACAGGCCGGAGGGTCGGCTACGGACCCATCCACTCCCGGACTAATCTAATGGAGGCAGAGCTTATGGATGCTGACTCTGACTTCTAAGAGCATAGCTCCATTATATTCTGGCGGTTGCTTTGTGGTACACAGACAGTAAGCTAGAAAAAGTGCTGGATACTTTCACATTCTTACTAAAGTGCACCTAATTCCCAATTCCCGGAGGTGAAGATGGAACTAAGCTAGTCAGTTTTTGTTTTTGTTTTTTTTTTTCAGAAAAAGGAAAGGGATCAAGAGAAAAATATGTTGTGAATAAGTTAATGAAAATGTATGAAAAGTATTTTTATACGTTATTTGTGTCCAATACAATTTCATTGGCAACTCCATGATGACAAAACAAATGAGGCAGCTAAACTGTACATGGCTTGAAACAATATAGATATCTTTATTCTGATTCCTATCAGCCCAGCCCTGCTTGTGACAACATGAAACTCTACATGTGACAGGATTAGTCCTGTTGGTGTCAGACAAGTCAGTCAAAAATGTTGCCAGTTGGCCCATGCAATTAATTTGGGGGATTACCAGAAAGGACACTACATTCTAAGGTTTAGGTACTATAATGCTACTATTTTTAAGTCAGTTGAACCTTAATCTTTGATTGACCACTTGCGTCATAATTATTTAAACTGTCCCAGCAGTAAAACATGACTCATGTGGTGATCTACACAGGCTAAAAAATGCTACGGGCAATTTGCAAAAAAACTGTTTGTCCTCAGTCTTCTTTTGTATTATATTTTAATGTCTTTAAGGCTCCATTGCTGTCTTCCCACCGCTATTTAGCCAATAATTACTTGTGTTTATGTACTAACCATTATCTCTGTTGCTATATTAATACTAATGTTACAACAGGTGTCTCAAACTGGTCTGGTAGGATTTCCAGAGGTTTCTTTCAGAATTTGTAAAATACAAAAAGAGACTTAAACTGAGGCCTGGACGTACAAAAAGAAAATGGTAAAAGTACACGGACAAAACACACTGTGACCGGTTACATATTAAAACTGAATAACCCAAATTATTACTTTGCCCTTACGTTCCCTCATTTGGTTATTAGCAAAGTAATAGTGACAATTTTGTCAAATAGATAGCTTTATTAAAATTTAACTGTAATACATTTGCCTGCACTCTGTTGCCTCTGGTATTTTTTACCTGAAGAAAAAAAAAACTTCCTCCCAGTATTTTTAGACTGATTTGAATAGACTGGCCACCTTCTCTCAATGAGTTCTCCTTGTATATTTCAGAGCAACGTTTCCCCTAGTATTTTTTTTAAAGGGTTATTTTTTTACAGCAGTATCAATCTAAACTGGGCTTCATGTGTGTTTCGTGTTCTCTTCAGTCCAGCTGAAAATATTTTGTGTCATGTATCATTACACTACAGTGGCCTTAAAAGTCTCTTTTTACCCCCATTTTCAGTCTCTCTTTCTAAGTGTGTGTACTGTACATAGGCTGTTCATAGATCTCTCAATATGGGTATTATTTGTACAGATTTATATATCAAATCACTTGATTACTCTGCTGAGATGATAAATAAAAAGGGAAGAGTCAACTGTGCTATTAAAAGCTGTCACTGTACTTGTGCTGTAACCAAAATTTCCCCCTATATGTCATTTCTCTCTTACTGTGGATAAATGATGCTAAAGTAGACTGTGATAGATCGCTTTTTAACCACTGCAAACTAGTTTGTCTAATGTACGTCCAGTTATTCATGTAAGATGTGTATGAGAGAGAATTATTTATGTTATCAGTAGCTGAGCTGGCTGCACCAAACTGCTCTGATTTCAACAATATAGTGAGTTTCGCATCAGGAATAAAGCAATATCCACCCAATAAGGCGATGTTCAAAGATGAAATTAAATGAAGAATTCTTTGGAAATTATTAAATTACTTTTCATGCCCTGAAAAGTGATAAATCCTGTTTTTGTAAGCTGTCAAAAGATTTAACAGCAGGTCTTTGTGTGTTGCTTTATCTGTGTAGTCTCCCAACTGTGTAAAAAAAAAAAAGACATTTACTGTCACTTTTATTGTGCAGCTGTACTATTTTTGTTTTTATATGTAAATAAATGTAATCCTACACTTTTTGACTGTGTCGCCATATTGTCACACAGGTGCACCTGATGCATTTTTTTCCCATCACTTTATTTAGAGGAAGTGTCACAAAATGCGTGACAATAATACAATAACAGAAAACAATTAGGCATCATAATGACATAAAGATAACATAAATGGCATGACTTCACTTTCAGTTTGTTGATAAGGTCAACATGGTAACAGGACAAAGGGTAAAAGTTATAATAATAAATAAATAGGAAAAATAACAGAAAAGACAGGCAATAAAATATGATTTCTTTAAAAAAATCTTGGAGCATCTAACTGTATGTGCATATTTCTTATTTATAAGTTGGATAGACTCAAAATACTTTCTAAATTCAATCATGAAAAGTTCAAATGATGGGCGAGACCTCGAGAATTTGGGTTTATGGATGTGAAAATTTCCCAGTAAACTAATAAATTGACAATCTTGAACTTTCTGGCTTTTGTTTTCATAGTATAATATATTACATCCTTGATTTCCAGCTTAGTTGAATGGTTGGTTTGAGTGTCAGAATAATCCTGATGTACACTGACATTCATAAAATAAATGTTTAGTTGTGTTTTGTTCATTTTTTCAGTTTATGCTTCGGCGAAAGATTTCAGTCGTCTCCATGGTAACCAGACGCTATCCTCCAGCCTGCTAGTTTAATTACATTATTCATTATTATTCATTATTCATGTTATAGAGCATCTTTGAAAAGCAGCATCTTTGTTAAAAGCAAATACTGTATATGACGAGTTTAGCAAGTTTTGGAGCAGAAGTAATAGAAGAAAAATATTTTGAGTAGCTTGTATGCAAAAAGTGTTACAACACTCGTGCTGGTACCAATTTACATATTAGTTCTTACGATCTTCAAAAATGAAATACGTTTCTATTCAATATGTGTCTTTGTCAAACTTTAGATGGACCAAAAAAGAAAAAAAAAACGTGCTCAACGTGGGCGGAGTTAGATCTGCACGCTGCAGTGTTTGAAACCACCAGTGAAGGCACGCTAGACTTTATAAAGAGGTGACACACGACGCGCGGATGATAAGCTACAGCAGTGACACACACAATAAACAGACACAAAAATGTCCCACAAAAAGTCTTCACTGGTGACAGGTGACGCGGAGAACCTGCGGAGAAGATCCGCGGCTGATTCGCAAGGTGAGAACAAACTTATTTTTTTTTCATGAAGTCGCACCCTGCGTTTGTCTCCTCTCAACGCACTTTAAAACCCACAGCATCAAAAAGTTCATTGGAGTCTGTACGTGTGTTTCTTGGCTTGTTTTTGAGCTAATTTGTGTTTAAGTGTGGTCATCAAATCACCTGTGGAGCAAAGCCTCCCCGGAAGATGTTTGCTGAACTTTGCGTTTAAGAGTTAAAACAATTCTTTAAGACTTTCTGTTTGATATTAAACATTTAAGCTCCATAGAAGTCTCTCTATTCTTAGTATTATTACTTTTTGTTTGTGAAAATTATTATAAACCTCACAGATTAGACGCTTTTGAGGTGCCTCCATGTTCAGACAGGTAACCTGCAGATGAGGAATACTGTAGTTTATCCTTCCACTCATCATTGCTAGTTTGGTGGTTGGTCTCATTAGGAAGAAGGTCAAGTTCTTTTCACTGATTTATTGTTTTCATAGCTTAATGGGAATGCCACATGGTTGCGGAGGGTTGATGCAAGATTTTGGAAAGGTGTGAGCTCTCTGCCAACATACTTAAAAGAAAAATGTTAGCAGCGAACATCCAAAATGTCTGTCTTTTATCAGACATGGAGACTGACGGTTAAGACAGGAGTAGAAAAGTCTCTCGTCCGCATCATAAGCAGTTGGACGATATCCAGTATAACCAGCACGCTTCTATTTTTAATTTCAAAGCATAGCAGAGTCAGCTAAGTTTTCTTATCTCTCTGTGTTGCAATGCATTGATAATGTGATCGGTCTTGGCAGGCTGCGGTTGACAAAGTAGGGGGAGAGGGGACACTGCATGACTCTCAGGAGGTTTTTGTTAGTCACACACACATTTTTTTAGGGCAGCTGGAGGGCGTTGGCCCAAGACTTGATTCTTTACTGTTGTAACTGTTAATTTTGCATTTGCATCACGTAAAAATCTTGCTTGATATACTCCATAACACCCTGTGATGTTTTCTTATTCAGAGAACTATCCAGATCCTGAGCAGCATCACCGGTTTCCACGGCGACATTCCCAAACCGATAGGCTCTATGTCGGCCCGCAGCATCCAGAACTAGGCGCAGCAGAGACGCCTCCCCCAGATGCTTCTTCCCATCACTTCTGCCACTACACACCAAAATGTTTCCTCACCGTCCACAGAGGTGAGCGAGGCCTCACGCAACCAAGTATCCTGTAGATAAAAGATATTGATATTGATAAAACCACCTTCTTGTCGTGTGGAAGAGCTTTCTAACAGTTGTAATCCACACAGGAGGCCATGGCACCTCAGCGCGGTCGACTCCGTCACAGTACGGAGAAGAGGGCTGGGATGAAGGCACCTCTAAGACCACAATCAGAGCTGAGAATGAAGTGGAGGCCCACAGGGAGGCCAACAACTACAGGGTGACAATTTCTCCCCTACACATAATCAATATCTGCTGATGAAACATTATCAGTATTATTCAAACGGTTACAGTTTTGTAGATTTGATTAAATTCAGTGTTTCTCAAAATGTGGGCGGTAGAGGCGTTGCGGGGGGCACCTGCGTGACTGGAGGGAAGAACGTGGAGTTAAAACTTAATTCAAATCTGATTCAGGTGGGAACAACACCAAGATTGCTTTCACGCTAGCAAGCCTGTTGTTTCAGGTTAGCAAGAATGAATTAAAAACAGGTGATGCTCATCAAGCAAACACGTCAGTCAAAACCAAAGTCAAGAATAAGCAAAGAAGAAACCTTTGTTCTTGGCAGTCTTGATAACACTCAACTTGGCTGTGTTAATTAAAATTTAATTGGTTTACAGGCGGCATGACATTTTTTTTTTTGTGCTCCAGATGTATATTAGTGCCTTATCTCTATCAGTCTTAAGATATTGTGACACTTCTATTTAGCACTTTGTGTTTGTGCTTATTTTCATTGTTGATGTAACATGTTTTTAATAGAGAAATACACATTTTTTTTTCAGTTTGGCTTCAGAAAGTGGAAGGGCAACGTAACGGAAAGGCCAATTGAAGACAGATCGGACATCGTCAAAGAGCTCCACTCTGATCTGAGCATTGTTAAGCCTCGAGAAGGTCTTTTTTTTGTCTTTAATTCAGTTTATCAGTAAGAACTACACGTAGTTTCTGGAAAGCAATAACATATTTTTATGTTTTCTTCTTTCTTTCAGGCTCTGTGGTCACCTTTGGGAACATAGTTTATGTGTTTTTATTTGGATGGTGGATCTCCTTAATCTACTTCCTCATTTGCCCTGTGATGTTTCTAACAGTCGTCGGAGCCCCTTATGGTTTGTATTCTGTACTAGAAACACCTCCCCTCTGAAATGTAGAACATCATGTCAGTTTGTTTTTTGCTTCTTGGTTTTTAGGCAAACTTTGCTTAAAGATGGCGTGGTACTTCGTTTGGCCTTTTGGGAAGTCAGTAGAGAAGGTAAAAGTATTATGTGAAGTATCTTAACTTTCCAATTAGTGTTATGTATCTTGGGATTCCAAAAGTTCATCAGATGGTACCAATAGGCAAATACTCACCATATCATGTTGTCAACTCTGGCTTTTTTCAGGCTGGTGACGTAGTGAAGAGATCCATTGTGAAGCCCCCAAAGTGTGAGGTAATACCTGAAGAGAGGGACACTGAGGACAGTAAGGACCTTGTCAGGGATAAGGACTCCTCGCCCCTTCTGGTGTCTTCCCCCATCCCTGTTGAGATCCCTGTCCCAGAACTACCAGCCAGAAGTACTTCAAATCACTGGGTGAGGAAATGAGAATCATTTAATCACTTGCTTCAATGCAAAAGTTTGGTTATATTTATTCAGTATTAATTATGAATGATTTCATCTGTATGCCTGTGTGCTGTGTTGTGTTGTTCCTGGTCGCGGTCCTTCTCTATAGTGTCGCCTCAGCACTTACATTTGGCTGTTACTGGGCTATCCTCTCCTGGCTGTGGCCCACGCCCTGGCCTGCGTGCTCTCCTGGCTGCTGGTCTTCACCATCCCTGTATCCAAGATGAACGCTCGCACGCTGAGCATTGTCCTGCTCATGGCACCGGAGGATGTTCAGATACACACACTGGAGAAGGTACGGGGGTCATTTTCTAAGGAGCAGAAGCATTTTTCCCTTCCTTTCCCTTACTGGTCATGCTTAACGAAAACTACATACTTTTTATAGCCTCCCTATTAGCTATGGTAGCATTTATCTGAAGTGCTCTACTTGTTTGTGTGACTAATGGCTCTAACTGTTACAGTGTGAAAGTGATTGATGCATCTTCTGACTTTTTTCCTTAAAGGGTTAGTTCAGCCAAATCACAAAACATAGTTCACTATAGTTCATAGCTCACTATTTGCAAAGGTTTTGAGATATCTGGCTCTAATAGTGTGGACACTTTTAATTGGGACTTAACCAGGACATTGTTTAAGGTAAAATATGTTGCTGATAAGTTTTCCAAATGTGCTTTGAGCACCATGAATGAAATTAATGAGGCTGGAAGATATCTCAAAACCTTGGCACAGCAAAACTTTGTGTGTGGCTCGATACCACCAGAGCTAAATGGAGAAATGTTTTTTTTTTTTTTTTTCTTCTGTTGATTTGTGTAAACTAGCCCTTTAAACCTCATCCCTTAACTGGACGTTCACATCTAATAAATAAATCTGTTACTTGAGGTGTGTTCTCTTTTGCAGACGCATGGCTGTGAGACCAGAGTCATCTTATGCTGTTACCAAGCTTTCAATGTGTATTACTACAAATACACTGTGCAAGGAATCAACATTTTTGCTCTCAGTATCCTTTTTAGGTTGTTGGAGCTAACTTGACAGAAGTTAGGGGCATGAAAAATACAAAGCTTGTATTTAACATTTTTACCAGGGTGTTAAAATTCATTCAAAAATGTAAAATATATACATCCATCATTTCCAGTTACAGTAGCAAATGTAGTTCTCTACCACATTTTGAGCAACCAGTATGCACCCACCTGACGCTGCTGCAGTGACCAGCAGTCCACTGTCTATCCATTTGTTCTCCTTAAATCTATGTTCCCTGCAGACCTGCTTCCCTTGGTATTAATCACTCTGATTATCGGCTATAGCGACCACGAGCACAATTACTTCAGCGCAGAAACGAAGTTTGCCTTGGCCATCACCTCCATCATTCCTCTGTCCTACTATATCGGCATGGGTATAGCCAGGTACATTTTATTAGTATTTGTGTCCTTGGCCAGTAGATGAATGAGAATGAAATGAGAATTTACAGACAGGATTCCCACTTTTTAACAGTGTGTATTAATACAAAGACAGATTCTGGAAGATCCATTAAAATGTATTTTGAACAGTATAATAAACGGTGGTTTTATCAGTAACTGTGTGTGTTCCCACAGCGTTTCTGCGCAGAGTAACTTTGCAGTGGGAGCGGTGGTAAACGCAACTTTTGGCTCCATCACAGAGATGACATTCTACATCACAGCACTGCTGCAGGGACACCGTGCTGGCACCAAATGTTATGAAGAAATTGTCAAAGCGGCCCTCACGGGGACTTTGCTGGGGTGTATCTTGTTCATACCTGTGAGTGTCTGAGACGGACAGCTGAAAACACCAGTTCCCATGCAGCGTTATGATTATTTTTGTGTGGAGTTTGCACTTTATTCCCTTAGTTGTGCGAGTTTTCTCTTGAATGCTTTTTTTTTTTTCCTGATCTCAAAAGTTCAGTTTTCAGTATGAGATTCAAGTCAAATGGAAGACAAATGCTCATATTAATGCACCCGCTTGTTGTTGTTTGTGTCACAGGGTATCTGTATGATCATCGGGGGCATTAAACACAGGGAGCAACGATTTAACAGTCGTTCAGCCGGGGTGAGCTCGGCTTTGCTCTTCATATCAATAGGAGGTATGTATTGCAACGCTTGCTAAAACAATAACACCTCTCCTGACAAATTCATAAAGCTCTAAACTTAACTCTCATGCTGTAACATTGTCCCCAGGTGTGTTTGCTCCCACCCTCTTCTCAAAGACGTTTGGCAATCTGGTGTGTGAGAGCTGCACCAATATTCCAGGCAATACCAGCGTACCCTTCGTCTGCAAGGATTGTCACTATGACACGGTGGGCAGCTTCTTCCACTTATGTATGACTTCCAGCTTGTGACAGTGTGCTTGCAGAGCGTCGAGTAAGCAACAAAGAAGCTTTGAGCAAGCTGAAAAACACTGTCACTAATTCTAGTTTGTAGGCGCCAGTAATTCATGTGAGGCAGCGCTTTCTCTGTGCTCCATGGCTGTGATGTTTGTATTAACAGATTTCAGATGCTCCCACCATGATGATTAAATCTTTATGGGTCCTGCAGCTGCTAAACTCGGAGGTTTTTACAGGGAAACATGTTTAATTGCTGTTGTCTTAACCTTATTTTAGATAATATTTAAAACTTTGCTTGTATGATTTTAATTTTCACCCTTATTCTTTGTTCTCAACAGAGTCAAACCGACCCACATTTGATTCTGTCCCATATTGAGTAAGTCCAGGTGCTACATGCATAATTTTTTACTTTGCAACACTTTTCCAAAGTAATCAGGTCAGCAAAATACGTCAAAGGATTAAAATAGTGTTCTGACTAATTATGTGATTTCTTTAATGTTATTCCAGGGCCCTGGTGTACACAATTTCTGTGCTGCTGCCTGCTGCATACCTGATAGGCCTCATCTTCACACTGAAGACCCACTCCCACATCTACGACATCCATATCAGCGATGGCCAGGGGGGCCACGCGCACGGTCAGTACGCACAAGAGGGTACCAGCACCCACCAACCCACTGGTGAGCTTCCCACTGGCCGTCTACTTGCTGCCAAGTCATGCATTAATGCCAGCATTATTGCCACCAGCCACGTTGCAGCAGGTGTGTGTGTGTGGTGTGCATGTAGTGTTCCTTTAAACATTCGGGTGAAGTAACCAAGACATTAACGTGAAGTGCTGACCACCTATTGCCTGCCTTATTAACCTGTTTGTGCATGTGAGTCACAGAAAGAACACACTGAGGTAAGGTTGTGCCTGTGCATGCCACTACTCTAAAGCATGAAGAATGTAAATGCGGGAGAAAATTGATGAGAAGTTTTGATCCTGACATATGTGAAAGGGGTGGAAAAACGTCCCTCAGCAGCGAGGTAAGTCATAAATAGTAAATGTGTGCCTGTTGGTCAGCTTATAGTGTTTGTCAACAGCAGGTCATCATGTAGTCCACTGGTCCCGTTGGAGGGCTCTCGGAGTGCTGATTGTTGCCACGGTGCTGATGGCCTGCTGCGCTGACCTCAGCACGGAGAACATTGAGCCAATGCTGACCCACTCCTCCATCTCGCAGGTATTCAAAATAGTGGGAAAATGCCTCTCTAAATTCACACTCAGTTTCAGATCAATTCAAGTTGAAATGGACAGCCTTAAAGGAAATGTGATCTTTGTTGAGCATCAGTGTACCTGATATATTAAGAGATAAAGTGAAAAAACACCTAAGGGAGCCCAGTCTCTGGTTCATAATGTATTTTGGGCTTTTTCTTGTCTTTCTCTGTGTGTTTCTTTTGTACTGACTGCAATCCTCCATTCTCACAGTACTTCATCGGCGTCACAGTGTTGGCTATGGTGCCTGAGCTTCCTGAGATTGTCAATGGGATCCAGTTTGCACTGCAGAACAACATCAGCCTGAGGTACGAGCACGCTGTTCTGTTGTAGTGTAACGTGAAGTCATTGTGATGAACCACCTGAATGTGGTGGCACTTAATGGCCTTAATTTTGCACAATGCTGAATATGTCAAACACTATAATTCATGCAAAAAAAGGGGTATCTTACAGATTTGTAAACATTACTGCATGTAAGCATTTTCATGTAGTATTTGAACAGCATTAGAATCCATAAAGTGTTTTAATATAAATTGATATCGTGGGAGGAACTGAGCTTTTGTAAAGATGAGTATTACTGACATTTAGACTTGTAGATTTTTGCTGTTTGCAGCCTCGAAGTGGGCAGCTGTATTGCTGTGCAGGTCTGCATGATTCAAATTCCACTGCTCATCCTCTTCAATGCATTCTATGTAAGTAAAAAGGTTTGGTCAGTTTTTGTAGACTGAAAATTGTTTTGCATTTTCATGACTTTATGCAAACTTATGTTCTTCAGGATGTTGGATTCGTGCTTGTGTTCAGTGATGTTCATCTCTGGGCCAGCATCTTCAGTGTCATTCTGGTCAACTACATCTTCATGGATGGAAAATGTGACTATTTTCAGGGTAAGTCATAATTAGAAAGCGGTAAAAGGACATTATCACTTCCAAAGGCATCAACAGAGAATCTTAGATGTCTTGGCAAAAGATTTATAAAACCAGTCAAATATACATGTGTCCGTCTAAACCATATAGATTCATGAGGTATCAAGTAAGAGGACAAGAGTGTCTGTGGCCCTGTATATTAGTCTGGCTGATAACTTCCTACTAGCAAGTCTGAATTGACATGTAGATTACTGTATATAATCATTTTGTTTTGTTTGCAGGCACTGCTCTAGTGGTGGTTTACCTCATCCTTTTGGCCCTTTACTACTTCGCTCCATCTCCACGCTCTTGTTGATCTGCTCGTCGAGGAAAAAATCACAAAGCTCCAAAAATTTGACACCGCCTTACAAATACACAAATCCTGCATTGTCACGTGGTGTGGATCGTACATTGTCAGTGGTGCAACATGTTGGGAATACAGTGCAACTGGAGTGAGATTAGAAATGCTGCAGCGGAGCTGTAAATATTGATACTGAATGGTGTTTTGTGTGCTTGAACATGGTTTCACAGTTCAAAGTAAGTTTGATGATCTTTAAAATTGCTCTTGCATTTAAATGTAAATTTGTGCTATTTATTTTTGGGTCTGAATCATTGTAATATGTGGTTAATATTGGACATAATAAATGCATCAATTTACAAACTGTCTCAAATAAGATCAATCTTTTAACCAATGCTGCACTACCTACATCAACAATTGTATGAATTTGTAGATAAAACTTTTTTTTTTTTTTATATATACACCATGATTTAGATTTGACTTTTCATTGCTGCTACATACTCTATTATGTTCATTATTGGCACATTTATTTATACTCAACATGTCAAAAAGCATGCGTGGTACTACACTGAGCTGATGTGCATTCTAAGAGGAAAAATGGGAACACAGCAATCCAATAATTCTCGTATGCAGCACGTTTAATGCAATTTTAAAATAGAAAAAAACTAATTGGGTTTTAATTTTGTTATGTGTCATGCTGGATTATTAGTCAAGCAAAGGAAATAGGGGAACGGAGAACTATTTACAGAATACTTTATTGACAGAACTCCACAACATTCACACAAGCCTTTTGTACATTTTTAGTTGTCACCTTTTTAAAACTACGTCGCAAAGTAAAGGTCTGATGAGGTTAATATAAAAAGCAGGTGATGACGTCATGCACCAAGTAGTTTTGTTATGCAGAACAAAAAGAAAGGGGCAAGGTAAAGAAGTGCAGGCAAATTCATGCATTTTGTGGGAAGCATCAAACCATCTGACAACGTCTCACCTACACGGCAAATAAAAGGTTTCACCTAAGCTGTCATCATAATCACAGTTTAAGTGCAACGTTATTTGGCATCAGTTAAATTCATTCATTAAACAGAGGGACTGTATTCAACACATTACCTTGATGTGTTGAGTAAGTGCTTTTAGGATTAATACCCAAAAGGCTCAATATGTTGCATCCTGTCCTGAATCTACTGTCTGGCCGCTCACAGGAACAAAATACATAGTTTCTACATCCTTGAAACAGGATCCAAAATTGCAATTTTTGCCACCAACATGTTGAATTATAATATGTAATGCCTGTTAAAAGTGATTAAAATGCTCACTTGCTTGAAAACACAATTTTCAACATAAACCTTGTCTGTCTAAACATGCAAAGATCTTTTTACTGCCTATATTTCTGGAACTTCGACCACATTAAAAGTTTGAAAAAGGCACTGCAGTATGTTTGTATGAGCCTTGCTACTGAAGCCAACTCCCCGTGCAAAACTATTTCAATGCCATCAACAGAGAGGGAGTAAAAAGTCTGAACAGAATTAAGTCTTTATTCGAATAAAAGCATTTTTAAATTAATTTTAAAGAGCACCAAATTCACAGTGATATGTTGCATGGTTTGGTTTACAAATGAAAGCTGTGGGCAAACAGGATGGAAATGAAATGATTCCTTTTTAAAAAAAACTAATTATTGATGCATTTTGATCTTTGAAGATATCCACCTTCCTTTTTTTTTTTTTTTTTTGCAGAGAATTGTCCAGACTAGGCTTTAACATAATGTATGATAGAAAATACAGGAAATACAAAGGCTCAGACACAGGCAAAAAAATCAGCATTTAACCTCTCTTTCACGCTAATAGAGGGCATACAGTACCCGTGCATGTTTCAGCCAATTTGCCACAAATCACATTTAGTTTATATTTCCAAGGCATTTAGTTTTTCCTTCGCTCCAGGCAGACACTGGTTTCCATTCATTTGGCATAAAAACAACTTGGAAAGACTTAAGATAGGTAATTCCTAAAAGTTAACGCCATGTCTACTTTTATTTATGTAATGCAAGGATAACATTACTTCAACAATAAAAAACAGACAAACTAAAACTAGATTTTTACATCATGAAACTTGGAAGGTGGGAAAAACACTACGACATGCTTTGGAAAATGGTCAGCAGTTATTTAAATTATATGTGATTTGTAGTAAATTGGCTAAAATGTGCAAAAACACTGGTACCCTCCCTTCTGCCACTTTACAGACCGAAACCATTACTATGGTCAGCGCTGCTTATAGGATCTGTTAAAAAAAAAAAAAAAAAAAAAGTAAATGCTGACAAATATGCAAGATAAAGTGTGCAAACAGCAATAACAGGTGATAAGAATACCCCCAGACAACTGTTCGTCCTTCAAATAAATATGCATGCATTCTTCCTTTGCACAGAATTCTTAAAAGTAGTAGAGAAGGCTGTTTTTTTTTTTTAAAAATGGGAGGGAGGTCTTTGAAAACATGACATGGCAAAATAAAGTATTTCCAGCTCTCATGAGGGCGAGAAGCTGAATTCATACTTAGTTTGACACAAAATGGGCAAAATGTATGGAACAGTGGTGGCGGAGGGGGGGGAGGAGGGTTGAGTAAAATCCATAAAACATCCCGCATTTATTTTCTGTGTGTGTCGTCACTCTAACTGCAAAAAAAAAAAAAAGAACAAAAACAACGAAAAAAGGCATCCCATTGTTTTTGGTTTTAAGGCGGGGCTACGTTAGGCGGGGGAGGGAGAGGGCATTTTCCCGAGAATTTTGCTGTGAATTAAATTCTGTGCTCTGTCAGACCTCATCTCCTCCCATTCCAGCCCTGCCCTTCCAATCCATTCATCTGTCTGTCCTCCACTGTGTGGCCTATTTTAAGCGTTCAATGAGTTCCTGTGTGAGGCCCAGGTTGAGCAGCTGCATGGCGGGGAGTGATGTCAGGTGGGGAAAGGCCTTGAGGAGCCTCTCCCAGCACAGCTCCAGCAGGCTGGGCACCGCCAGCCAGATCTTAAACAGAGAGCCAGTTCTCTTGTTCTCGTGGATGTTCACTACGCCACCGTGAATGTACATACAGCCAGCCTAGGGAAGGACAGAGAGACATATACAAGTCATATAAAGTTTGCTTCAGAAATTAACAGTATAGAAGTGCTTTTTTTTTTAATTTCACCATTTTCACATTTTATTTCTACACCTTTGTTTGTTTGTTTGTTTATGGGTATAAATCTTTTTACTGTGTTCTGGGACAATTGAGTGGTTTCTACGTCATAACTACACAAGCAATAGGTAGAAAATCACAAAAAAAAAAACTGGGCCGTACTATGATCTTAAGGTGTTAAAAACATTGTGTTAAACATTAGGTCTTAATGTGCATTGCAAATGTATTTTATAGTTCAGATCAACATTTCCACTGAACCATACTGTGGAGCGACTAGAGAAGGTAACGTTGTACTAACTGGGGTGACAGCAGCACAGTGGAAGTAGGCGGGCTCGGGCATCACCGCTGGTAGTTTACTCCACTGGAAAGTCTGCAGGTTGATCTTCCACAGATCAGCTAATATCAACTCCCCGTTGTAGCCTCCGCAAATAAATACATCTATAAACAGAGAGAAATGAATGGTCAGGTACTAGATACTATATACTGTAGCTGTTGCTGGCCAGGAGTCAGATTAAAATCAACTAAATAATGAAGGTTTGTAATATGCACTATTAAAAATACTCACCGTTTCGTATTTGCACGCAGCTATGGCATCTCCTAGGAGCAGGATATCCTGTCAAAGTCATACAGGCATTTTAGGACAACTTGTATGGAAATTAACACAGATTGAACTGATAATGAGCTGCAGGATACAGACCTATTTTGTCATGAGGTTTAGTTGTAATCTCCTCCCAGGAATTTGTTTCCAGATTGTACGCATGTATCTATTAAAAAAAACACAAACAGACAGTATTTACCATGAGTCTAAATTACTGTTTTAATGAAAGATTAAGATGGATTTGGATTACATGCAAAAAAATTGTGATTCAAACTGTAATTAACTTAAATGGAGACATAGCAGATGCGTATGTTGTTAAGACTGTGACCAATCTTATGAAAAAAAAAAAAAGAAAACTAGCCACTGATGATGGTCTGATGACTTAAATAACTGTCCTGTCACCTTTTCACTTCATTTATTGCACTATGTACACATCTTATTGTATGTAGATAAAGAAGTATATTTCAGTCTATATCTACTGCTTTTTGTGTGTATATTTATATGCATTATCAGCAGTGTACAGATCTTTTTTAACTCTATATATTTGTAAAACCACTGCAGGATATTTTCTTCTCTTTCAAATATTCTCTTTGATCTTCCTAAGCCCCCTAAAAGGTGTGCTAAGAAGGAAAAATCCATATTTAGATCAGCTTTTGCCTCTGCTGTCATGAAAAATAAAACTGTAAGGTGTTCAAAGAGCCTTGAAACATTTCAAACTTGAAAATGTGGCTGGCACAGTTTTGATGATTAATTAAAATGTGTTTGGTGAGTCCACAGTGTTGTAGTACTTTGTCCAGAGGGTAAGATGTCCAGGAAGTTCCTCCTCCCAGAATGTAGATCCTCTGTCCGTCATGTGCTATTTCATGTCTGTACCTGTGACACAAGCAACAGCACATCATGTCAAAGGGTTTTTACAACACTGAAAAGATCCGTAGCTCGGTTTGATCTTGCAAGGAATTCAGATATGATGACACCCTACCGTTCCTCAGGCAGGTCGTCAGGAGGGTTGTTGGGCTTGAGGTGGATCCACTCCCTGGTGGTCAGGTCCAGCCTGTGCAGGTCTGTGCTGTATATGTAACCCGTTGTCCCTCCAAACACGTACAGGAAGCCATTTATAATGACCATCGCCTGGAGTCGGGAGGATATGACATGGCAGCTTAGTCAAGTTTGAGCATCTAGCAAATGGTTTTTGAAAAACATCAGTATTACAAAATCAGAAGATCATTATTCCTCAGGGACGAGACATGAAACATTACAACCAAGACTTACGCTACGTTCTCTAAAATCTCTAATGTACAGTATATGTGGTCCTGATAAATGCTGAGGATTGATTTTTTTGAGGCTACCTGTCCATAGATTCTGTTGGGCTTCTTCCCCCGACAGTTGAGCAATGACCATCGCTTATACTTCACATTACAAACATGAACGTCGTTGCCGTTATTTTCACCAAAGGGGATCCCGGTGCCGCCAAACACCAGGAGGTTGTTCCCGTGCAAAACAGCTGAATAAAAACAAATGCCAAACTCAATTGTCATACATAGAAAACAAGGTTTTTTGTGTATAAAATATAAATAAAATGCAAGTACAATTAAGTATTAAAATGTTCGCAACTATTAGATATACAATGTTTCACCTGACATAGATGCTAGCTCTGTGGGCATGTAGCCCTCTGTTCGAATCTGCTGCCAGCAGCCTGTGGCGAAGTGGTACCTCCAAAGCTCCCTGAACAGCGGGTAGTCTTCATTCTCTGAGCCGCCGGACTCATCATAGTCAGGGTTGTATCCTCCGAACACATACAGGTTAGTGTTGTCAGCAACACAGCGATGTCCACTGCGGGCGGGGGGAGTACGATGACCTGAAAAGGAAGGAACAATGCTTCATCGGATAAGTGTCAGGGATAGTGGGCAGGTAAAAAAAAAAGCGTTATCACTGGCCACACAAAAAAAAGCTACTGCTGCCTAATACAGGTAAGTCAAAATACAAGATAATGTCAACTTGAGTAGATATCTCTGGTTTTGTTTACTATGAAAATCTGACTGAACCTGAAAATATAAAGCGCATCCACACAGTTGAAGGCTTCTCATAACATCAGAATCCCAGGGTGGCCTCACAGAAAGCAGTCATAGGGCTAACACAAAAGAAAAACACATCCATGCTCGCATTTACAACCATGAACGATTCAGAGTCTCAAGTGTCACTGCGTGACTTTGTACTGAGGGAACATAAACATGCAAATTTGATAAAGAAAGCCCCGAGATATTCTAGCTGTGACACAACAGTGCTAACAGCGAGCAGCCTTGTGTGAAAGTCACTGAACTAAAATTAAAAAGTGGTCAAACAGGTAGCTAGGACTACACGTGTACATCGCCACCTGCTCTGGAACAGACTTAATTAAGGCACTGCACTAATGACAGATCTAATACTGTCATAGCATTTTTTGTGCATTGTGTTCGCACCCAGTTGGCTCTCACCATAGATGCATCTACTTGGATACAACAAGCTGTGAAAACCTTCAATAACACTTAAGCAATAGGCCTGTTCTTCAAACTGTATATACGCCCTATGTCGTGCAGCCCAAATTAGCTGGCTGGCAGAGAAAGAAGTCTATTCACATTCACCTTATAAGGAAAGCTATGCAAATAGCCTATAATACAACATCACCATTTTAGATACCAGGTGGTTTGGCCTGAGGGTTTAGCAGGTTTCTACCAGTAAGCACATGATGACAGAATACAGAGCACATTAAACAAAAGTCCAATAATGTACCTCTGTTTAATGTACTAAGAATAGCACTGAGGCCCATCTAAATCTCAACTCTGATGCTTCAGCCAACTAATACATTTTTAATCATCAGGATTTATAATGGATTGGGAAAGCACAGCAATGAACGGAGGCATACAGAGAGAGAGCGAGTGACATGACTGATACAAATCAGCAAGTTCAATACTTTTGGCTGTTTTGTACTATTGTCTCAAATACCTGATCAAATAGTTCAGAATTGCATCAACCCCCAATTCAATGGCATACTTCTATCATGACATTTAATACATTTGGCTTACAATAACTGAATTCAAACTCAAAAAAGGAACAAGAACTAGATGTCGTCAGAACTTTGAAGTGCAACCCTACCAAACAGCTAAAAGCGTGTCCAGAGAAGAAAGGCTGTTTTTAGGCCGCATATCTTTCTGTTAGGAACTCAATTAGATCTGTTACAGCATGTTGTTTCTATTGAGCTGTAACAAGGAACACTCCAAGACTAAGATTTTCAATAACATCTCACAGCCAGAGTTCAGGTATTTAAAGGAACTGGTATCAGCTTGCTTTTGACATTTGTTAGAAATGTCAGCATATTTAACAAAATACAATGCCATTATGGTATTAAAGTAATTAATCATTTTAATTTGAGAAGCAAAAATAAAAGAGCATTGTATGGTACTCACTACAATACTAGTCTATGATGACATCATCAATCATCTAGATATTTGTTTGCAGCAGCATGCCAATATCAGTCACAGTGACCTGAGTTGACCTGTGTACCATACATTGCTGAGGTGTGACTGGCTTTGACTGTAAGTCTGCATCTGGGACAAACTTAAAAAAAGGAAAACAGCCCAGAACCAGGATTTGTACCAAAGCAGTGTATACCACAACATTAAAATCCAATACTAACAGACAAATGTAAAATACCAGAAATCAAAGTCTTTATTTCCTGGCTTTTTTCCCCACACATGGTGGAGTATCTTAATAATGTCTGTGCACTAAATCTGAACCACTGTGTTTAACAAAAAATGGGTTTCCATCCTCAGAATAACTAGAAAGGAGAGATGCAGAAAAACTTCTAGCACTGAGAAAACACACCTGACCACAAACTTATTTGTGGATGTGAATACCTTTTAAGACAATAAATACTGGATTGACAACTACCCTAGTCAAAATGTAATATGTCTTATGAGTTTCTTACAAACTCAAAGAAAAGGATGCAGTTCACAGCTTTATCACTCTCTTACAAATGGCAACAAGATGTTTGCAGGACAGCACACATAGTAATCAATGATTGTGCCAGTGTGTGCCAGGCCACATATGAAATTGGCTATACAGCTAAAAGACAAGACTATACGGACAATAAAACTGTATAGTGAACAGTTTTTTAAAATATACACGTTAGCTAGGGTGTGACTGCTAAAAAACATAAACAAGCAGAATTGTTGGATGTTGCTAGCTTGAACATCGTACTTAGCAATGTCACTAGTAAGGGCAACGTTTAAACTCTTAGCAGGCAAAGGTGACACCGTGTGTGGAGCAGCTGATCTCAGTCACACAGTGTTTATTTGACTGGAAAAGTGTGACAACGGTTTAAGTTGAAATCTGTCGTTAGCGTGCCTAATGCTAATGTTGTTGACGGACCTGCTAACGTCTCACCGTGCAGCGGCCTGCCTGTCAGCTTCTCGAATTTATTCAGCTGGTCTGGACTGCGAGCACCTTCAGCGTGCGACATCGTTTCCCCCGTTACAATCCAGTCCTGAAGAATGTCACATCAAATAAAAACAACATCTGCTAAAGTGCTGATAAAACATTATAAACCCTTCCTCATCTCAATCAGTTTGAAGCCATTCACAAATTTCACCCCCCCCTCGACCGCGAGGCACTTGACCAATCAGGGGACTTGTTATGCGGATGTTGCGTCATCAGGAATGGGGCGGGACCACGCGTGTCAGTCAGTCTTCAAAAACAACAACAGTTTTTTTTTTTGTGATCTCCAAAGATGATTCATGTGGTTAAATAGAAAGTTCAACTTTCACATATGTACCACTAACACTAGCTAAACTTTTTACAAAAACGCATGATACAAACTACTAAAAATGAACTCAATTTATTTACAAATAGGCCTCCCCATAAAAAAATGGCCTACTTTATTGCCCCTAAATCATAATTGCAACAAAATAAATTTTTGTTGAGCACATGGTTTTAAATTTTGTCTTTTCACACTGGTGGTTACAACATTTTAACATCATTAAACTTTGTCTTCTAGGGAAATATCACATTCACAAGGCCCCCAATTTTTTTTTTCTTCAGTTTATATGGAAATTGGAAATTGGAATATGGAAATTATATGGAAACGCACCATCTCTGTAATCGAAAAGCACAACAACCTGGCACTCTTCTTAAGGACAAAAAAGCACATGATGTTCTGATAGCCATATTTTATTATAATTAAATTAATCTGTTGTTCATACTGTCCCTGTTGTATATTGACTGATTCTGTCTTTTTATATAGGCTATATATTTTTAAAAATAGATATACTTTTTAAATATATATATCTATATACTTTGATTGCTTTTTATATATATTTATTTACTGTTTTTACTGTAATGTAGCCTCCCGGCAGTTTCTAACACTGTTGTACTTGTATAACTGGAGTGACAATAAACATCTTGAATCTTGAATTGTGGAACTGCTTTGTATGTCTTTTATGTCTTTATGTCATTTACCTAGTTTGCCTATTACAATAAATTTGTTCGAAAACAAACAACCAAACAAAAAAAAAAAAACAATATTATCTCAGGTGTTCATCCAAGAATTCTTTTTCTATATGGATCCACAGCTCGAAGGTTTCTAAAAGGTTAGTCCCACCCTGATTAGCATAATGAATACTTTTACTTTGTTGCAGGTAAGTATTGAACAAATGGAAATTTTGAACTGATAGTGGTGATTACAATTCATCCTGAGGGGGGCATGAATGTGTGCACCAAATTTCAGCCAATATTGTTGAGACATTTCACTAAAAATCACAAATGTCAGCCCCTGCCATGGTGGTGCTAGAGGAAAGGTCAGAGGTCAGAGGATCACTAAAGTCAATTTGATCCATCATCTGGGAACCATGAATGTCCATCTATTTCACAAATTTGACCTGCTTGTGGCATTAGATCACCAAAGTCAGTAGGATACATCTTTTGGAGACCACAAACGTCTTTACAAAATTCCATGGCAATTCATCCAGTAATTATAGACTGGCTAAAAAATAAAGTAGGTCATCCTGTCAAGTGAGGCAGTTTATTGTGAGAGATGAAAAGCCTTTAAAATGGCCAACAGCCTATTATAAATATGCTTTACATGCGGTAACGCTTTCTGTCAAGTGAAAAAAGTGCTGCCTTATTGTAAGCATTTTATACCACTGATTGCCTGTTCTGATATCATTCAATAATGAATTATCTGATAGACGCTCATTGACTACTATTATAAAATTTTAATGGGCATGCTCATTATGTAATGAGTCGCTTTTAATTGTCAGAACACCTAGAAAATTTCAGTGAAGTTGGTAAAGTAGAAACCAGCCTGGTTCTGTAATACTGGTCGGGGGGGTCGTTACAAAACGGAACGGTTGATTTCAGGGTTTATTTTCCGGGGGAACCTCAGAGCCGATCATGGCGACTCTCGGCGGCAGTCGTGGGGATCGTCACGGCAACTCCAATCAACAAAAGTCTTCTCTTGCATCTCCAGAGAAAGTTCGCGAAATTCTCAACGAGGGAGTCTCATCAACAGGCATCCGATCCAACAGGTGCATTTTTCTGAACAATCGCGCTCGATCTGTTTGATTTAAAGGGGCCGAAGAGCAAGTTGGCACGAGCTAGTTTGGTTAGCCACTTAGCCCGGCAGCTCTGCTACTTTAGCCGCCTTCAGTCAGAGGGACAAGTCTCTACAGATTCGCGAGTTTGTGGGCCAGGAACGGGAGTTTGGATACCATTGAAGTGTTATTTTGTCCGTCTACCGTACAGGTTTTACGTTATGTTATCGCCCCTGTGTTACAGATAAGGGGGGTGGGGACCGAAAGTTTGACGGTAGCATGCCACAGCGTTAGTTTTCTATTATTCTCCAATGAAAAAAAGACTTGAAGCTGCTTTCCATTTTATCTCTCATTTGTTACCCAAGTTTTATTCAGGTGGGGGATAGAATCATTATTCCTGATCACTTGATCAATTAAAGTTTGCAGGCCTGCACAAAGAGTGCACCAAGCATTCTAGTCCAGCTGTGCAAGTTTATTGGGGGGGGGGGGGATTATTAATCGGGGGGGTTATTAATCAGGCAAACTGTGGAAACTGAATGTGTGTTTTTGTTGTGTGTGTGAATTTCAGTGGACAAGGAGATTTGAATGTTCTGGAGGTAAAAAGCAACACTCAAGCCCCTTGCGAGGCAACCAACAAAGAAGCATTTTTCTCAAGAGTGGAATCATATTCAATATCCTTTACTTGCTTTAACCTAGTATGCAGCATCCTGTACATTTTTACATTGTAACAGGCTACACAACCTTATAATACCTAATCTGGTTGATCTATAAACACATTGCTTGTGATGTTCTTGGTATTTGATGTATTTGATGAATCCTAAATGAATAATTGGGGGGGATATGCATACATATCCACTTTCATCCTGAAATAATGAATTGGAGTATATTGTTTTGTGTCTGAGTGAATGTTTCCTTAGCGTCACACTGTTTGAAATGGGCAGGCAAGCCCCGCGCACTCTCCCCTCTGATGTGTGCCAGATATGGCTGGATCAACGTTGGCTGCGACATGCTCAAGTGCTCCAGCTGCCAGGCCTTCCTTTGTGCATCACTACAACCAACTTTAGACTTTGAAAAATGTGAGCTTCACTTTGGGAACGCAAAACCCGCTATAAAAGCCAGAATAAACTTCAATTTGGCAAAGTCATGCTGATGTTGCTAAACTAAAAGGTCACACATGTCCTCTTTCAAATAGACGAATCCCGCATTGCAGAGATATCGAGGCAGCTTCAGACACAGCATGAAAAGTTTTGTCCTTGGCCTGACTTTCCATGTCCAGGTAAGAGCAACCTTTTTATATAGTATGTGTATACTAAGAAAAATGATTTTTTAATATGAAAATGTCATTTCTGGTGTATTAAGATTTTAACTTTGCACATGGAAGTCACATGGATGTTGCTATCATTTCAGAGCGGTTATGGCTGGTTCCAGCCTCTGAACCGTCAGTACTTCTCACTGCCTTCTTAGAGCGCTTTCAGAGCGCCTGTCTCCTTGCACAGCAGCTGCCAGCCATGAAGCCTGAGCAGCTGAAATCCATGGTGAGTAAGGGTAACAGTCTTAGCCTATGTGGATATGACAAAACTGCCCTCTCAAACAGACAGTTAATATTGCAGTAAGGGCTTATAAGAATGTGACCAGGAGATTATGGAAATGGTTGTCAGATTCACTGTATAAAAACATGAACTTTATGTGCATTGTATTTATAGTTGTGCATGTGTAATTAATGTCCACTGTTTTCTTTGCAGTCTTTGACTGAGGATGTTATCAGTGTTATACTGCAGCTGATCGAGGAAGAACAGAAAAGAAAGGGAGGGACTCCATGTTCTGAGCCTTTGGCTGTCCAGGTGGCTGCATGCATAGTCTCTCTCTGTGGCTGGGCTGCAAGGTGAGGTGAAACTCCTGTTTTGCTGTTTCATCCCTCAATACAACTGAATGCTTTAATGTCACATTTTCCAGCACACACAAATTGATGTTGCCATAAACTAGGATAAGCATACACAGAGAAGCTAATTTACAATGTCAAATGTATGTTCAATGATTAACTATCCGTGTGGAAGAAAAACAAAATGAAAGTACAGGGAGGCAGTATAGAAGCTGAGAGAAACATGCCATAAAATGTATCAGCACTCCTACTTGATCAAGATGTCTGAGCCATTTATTTCTTTCTCTTAGCCCAGCTCTGCACGCCATGAACCTGCCCATCCTCACCTGCTCCTATTGTATGCGCAAAGTGGGCCTGTGGAATTTCCACCAGATGGAGGGAACAGGAGGTGAAGGGGATGGTTTACCAAACACTGTAAGCCCCTCCACCCAAGTAACAGGACCGGCCTCAGCTGTGCCACACGAGGTCCAAGGGGACCATTCTACGTCTGCATCACCCACCCCCGCTACAACTCCATGTCGCATGAAGCTCAGGAGCCAGGACTCCACCCGCTCTGACCAGGCAAGCTTTAAGCAAACAACCAAGCTATGGTTATATGTGTATATATAGAATTTTAACCAGAATGTCTTTACTCTGTGTATAACGATGGCAAATGAAATCTTCATAACGTGCTAGGCTGATTTTTGTGTTACAGGGTGAAGGCACCTCCCCCCTCGTGGCCCTGCGTGCCCGAAGCAGAGACTCACCCAGCCCTAGTGAAGATCTGCCTAGTCCTTTGAGCAGGGGCAAGAGGCCTGCAACCCGCAGTCGAGGGCACGGGGACAATTCTGGGAGTGATGGGGCTGCCAACCTGCATCACCCTCCCAAACGCCTGTGCCTCTCATCGGTTGGTGGTCCTGTTAACATTACTGTTGATTTCACACCTTGTTCTTCACAATTTTATTAAGATCAGGGTCTCAAGTGTTAATGATCTCATCTCTCCAGTTCACGTTCATGACATGTGCACAGCATTGCCTAATCATTAAAGCAACAGCTTGAGAGTAATACATATAATTTGAACATTTGCATTCAAATGTTCAACTCATTGTATTAAAATCGCAATTTGTATCATGCCTCTATGCAACTTCCTTCTTACCTGACAGATTCTGCAATAGTTGCAGAAGATTAGGTAGAGGAGGAAGAAACAAAAGTTAATCTAACACGTGAGAGAGAGAGGCTGAAGTAAAAGGGACCACCTGAAACAGCATCGCAAAATACAATACAAAGCAACTGAGTTCACCAAAACTACCAGAAAATCTGTGCTCACTGACCACACAAACATCTGTAATTAAAATATTGTGAGGAAAAATTGGATTTCATATTTTATCCGGAATCATTCAGCCCCAATTTAAAACATGGGTGTGTAACCTGAATTCACTTCCCAAACTGAGTTTTGCATTATGTATTGGTTTAACGTTTCGTACCTACTTCTCTATTTCAGGATGGGCTCCTGCACAAAAATGCATTTGACCCCCTCGCTCAGCACAGAGACTGGTGTCCCTGGATCACCATGGGAAAGGAAAACTTGGATCCAGGGGCCATCCCCTTTTTTGGCGGGCTTCATCAGCAGGGCTGGAAGGCTGCTCTCAACCTCCTCATGCCCATGAAAAAGAACTCCAATACAGTGGGAGACAGTCCAGCACAGGCAAGTCCTAATTTAAAAGTGACGTGTAACAATACATTTTGAGAGACTTCTCTCACGCAAATACACTAAAGCTCATCCTAATTTCAGTTTTGTTGGCTTTACAGCTTCTGGCTTTACTTTAAACAATCTCTGACATTTCTCTATTCTCTCTTTCTTCCTAGGGCCCTCGTGACAAGTCTAAAAGGGTGTTTGCTATATTCCGTCAGTGGCAGGTATCCTCTCCATCTCAGTAGATTTTTTCCATCCAAACAGCATCACAACACTGGATTGATGAACTGACCTGCCCTCTTTTTGTGGTACAGAGTTTGTAGCACCAGTGACAGGAGTGTCCTATCATATTGATGTGTATGCCATCCCTTAAAGTCGTCTCTGGAGGAAAATTTGATTGTCTTTTGACAAATGGATGAGTGTCTTTGTGAACAGTGAACTAATGTGAAGGATGCCTGTGTGGCTTTAAAACATTTGAATTCTGCTACATGAATATTGGGATGTGCAACTTTTTAAGGCCTTGCGTCACGTGTCATGATATAGAACACATCTTGTTGTATTAATTGGCCACAAGTAAGGCATCTTTTATTAACCTCACATGAAGTCTGCTTTGGTAGTCCTTCATGACATCATGTTGGTCCGGATTTCTCTGGAATACGAAACAAGCAATCTGTGATCACAAGAAAGGGCCAAATGGCTCGACACTGGAAAGGCAGTGTTTACCTTCAATGTATGTTGAGTCATTTGGAGTGCTAAACATTAACCTCAAATTAACAAACTGTGAGGAAGTCCTTTTTTTTGTATGTGTACTGTGTTGCTTATTAAGCAATGTGGTTCTGAGTTCTCTTTTGAAAAGAACCTATTCCTTTTTGGAGTAGTGAAATGTTTGTTTTCATTTAGTCAGTGCTGAAATCCTGATTAATGCAGGCAGATAGAACCATGTGCCATGAACTTCAAACATGTTTTCAATTAGATTCAGGATTGCCTGTACTTCCTTTCTGCCTTCCTGTGACATCGCATTGCTGATGCAGTCCTCACTATCCTGCATGTGCTTTTATTTCTGTAGAATTTCCTTAGGAGTTTAATAAAATGCTCTTCTGAAAGTCTTTTTGACATTGCATGTTGTTCCCTTGACATATTTTAAATAAGAAATAAAAAAAGATGAATTGGATATGAATGAGATTATTGTATTGAAAATACAGTCAGAGGCATGGCTTTTGTAAATGTTTTATTACCCACTGTTGCAGCTTACACACTGACTCTGACTCTGTTTTTATGTTTTCAATATTGAAGCTAGCCTTATGACTTGATTATTAGTGAGGACACAAGAAAAAACAGGTACAGTATGAGGTTGTCCTTGGAGCAATGGTGAAAACATTGTCTTTATTTGGCCCAAAATATATCTGTATATATTTTATATTTGTACTGTATATTCCCACCACTTATTATTTAGCCATGTAACAGCAAGAAAGAAGAAATTATCTCAGTTAATTCTTGTCACCCCCCCCCCAAAAAAAAGAGTCAATGATATGTGGCATGTGGCAAAATGTCTCCCACAGTATGACTGAGATAGTCTTTAAATTGTTTCCAGCTGTGGCCAGACATTTTGAGGTATATATCTTAACATCAAGACGGAGCCAGATAGTAAGGGTTATCTTCTAAATTACAAACATTAAAACCTTGAAGAATGTCTTCATATTCATATTTATTCTTACCGTTTCTATATTATCTCGAAATTTTTAAATAGAAAACCACAATAACTGGTGTCAAGTTGCCTCCTAACATGCAGTCAAAGCTACAAAACTACAGATGTTCTAAAAAAAAAAAACTACAGACGCTTGGTCGCACATATGTGACGTCGTCCGCGGAGGGATCCCAGCTTGTCAGAACCATGGTCAGAGCGTTGAGAGGCAGTGAACAGCAGAGGTCTAACGTTAGCTCAGCAGCACATTAGGACAGAGAGACATTCAACAGAGAAGACGTTTTGCGGTGAACATTTCTGAAAGCAAATGTTAACTTTCGGATAGTACAGTTTGCTAGACTGTCTAGCGTTTCGGGGGGCTAGCTTTCAGTTGACTCACTGGTGTTCTGCGGTGGAAATAGCAAAAATGTCGTCTCCAAGTCCGGGTAAAAGGCGAATGGATACCGATGTGGTGAAACTGTATCCTTTTCTGGACATAAACAACAGTCTCTCAGTCGCTGTCTACTAGTCAGCTATGTCCTAATGTATGTGGAAATGTGATATGAGCAAACCCTATTTATTAACGCTGCTTGTTTTAGCTTGGTAACCTAACGCAGATAGAGCTTCATTGTGAATGACTGGTGTTTTGTGTAAACAACATTTTGCTAGCAAAGCCAAGTGTTAGCTATTTCTGTCCTGCGAACCTTCAGTCGCTTATCGGGACAGCTGTATTAGATAATCAGATCGGTCCTTTCAGCATTTTTCCAGCACTATATTTTTGTAAGATTCAGCTTTGTTGTCTAGCTTGCTGTCTATATTCGAAAATTACTGCAACAGCCGAACAGACGCTAACGTTATTCTCCTTTTCCAGGAATGTCTTTCATCTTGTTGCACCACTGGCAGCGGTAGACTATATAAAGCACCTTATGGCAATTTTGGTTTCTTTGTCCAGCCTGTTGTTGTCAGGGGACGTAAGTCATATTGCCTCTTTACACGTTGACACAGGAGCTTGTTTACATAACGTAAGGCTAACGTCAACTGAAAATGTCTTTTGTTCTACACTCGTAAATACGTTGACGGTATTGCAGCATGTGTAGCTTTCTGGGTCTAATTAGCTTTGCTTTGTAACCCTACTAATGGTTTTCCAATTGTGTTAATTGCATCTGTCACTTGAAATGTTACCTTGTAACGCTGCTGAGCTGGCTGGCTGGTCTGTTGGTTAATTTCAACATCAAAATGGCCACCTGATCTCACTGTACTTCAGTGTCTGCAGGCAGATACATGGCAGGCTAACTTGTATCATTTTAAAAATGGTTATAGTTGGTTGTTTTGTTAATATTGGAATTGGACGGGATCGTGGCAGCTGCTTGTTTAGTGGCACAGCAGGTGTCATGAGGCAGCAGTCGTTTTCACTGTGGATTGCTTGAACTTTCAGGCAACATCTAGGGTGTTCTGTTTTTCAAGTCTTTGTCACCATGTTTACTTTTGTAGTCGTGGTGTATTTGTTTAAATTCAGTTATGGCTGGCAGAGGGAGCTCTTAAAAAAATAAACCAAAACAACATATTTCCAGTCCATACAATGTTCTAGAAGAGTATGAAAAAAGTAGTTTTGTTTTTGTCCCAGCACAGTGGAAGCCAGCTTAATGATTGGGTAGTCTGTTACTAGCCGGAAACTACCAGAGGGAGGGACTTAGAACAGCTGATGGGATGGCTGTAAAGCTTAGTCAAATATGGGGCTAGAAATGGGCTGGTCAAAATAAATCAAAAACAAGGGGAAGTTGTCTCAAAGGGAAAAGTTTGAAAGCCTTTGCAATTTGATCTTTTAAGTTTTAAACTGAATGCAAGAAATACTGTATTCTGAGTTGTTTTTGCTTATATATATATATATATATATATATATATATATATATATATATATATATATATCCTTTCTGACTTATGCAATACTGATTCTACATTTCATAACACGCCCTGCCTCATACCATGGGTTGGAATATCACTAGCCCATACATTTGAAACATTTGGCTGCAATATGTGAAAACACATCAACAAGAAGGCTTTAGCTTGTTCTTCTCAAGCTACAATTCTCTGGGTTTTTGGCCTGTTGCCTGAGGCATTTTGTTGCGTCTGCTAGCTAGCAACAGTGCTTGTTTGAGCAAGTTAATGCTCCCCCCTCTCGACTCCACTTCTGTGTAGGCTATGATGTGGTGGTGAGGCAGACAGAACAAGAGTTTTTATGGATTGCAACACACACACACACACACACACACACACACACACACACACACTCACAACTTTGCAGTATTGGGGGTAGTACACCCCCTCTCCTCCTTGAGCTATTTCACTGACAGGCAAGAGCAGGTTTGCTGTATGCCACCTGCTCAATTCCATACAATGACTTGTGTGTGTGTGTGTGTGTGTTTTACAACACCATGTGTGAGCGGTGGTCAGCAAGTATTGAGAAAGACAGCTATGTGTGTTTAAATGTAGGTCTACAGAACTGAGATTGACTGGGTGACACAGCACATGAGTTCACTGCTGACTGGGTCATCCTGTTTGGTTGAGGTAAGAAGGGCTCCAGGCTACTGGTCTCGGCAAAAGTCCCTTCCTTCTGTTTGTGTCCCTAGAGCAAAACTAGCAGTAACAACCTCCTCTCTGTGCTCCCTATCCCCGAATCTCCCCCTGGTGAAACCAAAACCTGAAACTCGCACTGCCATTTAGACAGGAGCAGCTTCTTTCTTATGGGCTGACACTGAGAGCCCTCACGCATTAATTTGCTGCGGCCACAGGAGAGCTGAGAATCTAGAGCGGGGGGCATTAGGGAATTCATGAAAATGAATGTCAGAATGACCTCAGCATGTAGTATCACTGGATTTAAGCTTTGAGCTTTGTCCTAAGCCAAGCTGATGGATAGCAGTGTGCTTTTTGTGCCAAATGTAAAGTCTGTGTGTTTGCATGCCAATAGCCTAAAATCTTTGTACTATTTAACGAAATAGTAATGGAGAAGGCATTAGGTGTTGGTTTACACTGACTTGACAATGTATTTTTCTGTTTCACCCCTACTCCTTCACCCTCTCCTTTTCAAACTTATAGTCTTGAGTGTTTTCACCTCAGGGACGGATGGTATTTCTGTTTATTGCCCAGTTCTTGCCAGGCTTTAGTCCTAAACCTTAAGTTAGCGTTATTCTCCAGTGACCTGCATAACCTTTGGCCACTGGCTATTCACCCTCGCTCTTGAACATGTTGCATTAATTTTGGAACATGGTGTACTTGAACAAGAGTCTTAGCAGAGTGTGTCATTTCAAAGAGCTTTACATTCAGCTTGTTGTGTGGGGTTGACTGCACATACTGTGTAGGTAGTTGTGCTATTATTTGCATGCATTCATCACTGGTCTCTCGCTTTACAAATGCTTTCAAGCAGTAAGCTGCTGGAATTTGAGCACAGGTAGATTACAAAAGACTAAGCCTATTGTGAACGCTAACACAAGCTCTTGTGGTGTCTGGGCCTATGGATTTTAATGCAGAGAATGGGACAGAAAAGAAAACCTGTGGATTATCTGTACTACAGTTAATACACAGTCAAGAAAAATCTGAAGACCATTTCATGGAAATTTGTTGATTTGTTTCCCACAACAAGGCCGTTGTGTGTTAAGCTTCTCTTGCTTGTCTCCTTCAAAATTCCCACTTACACAAATCTATTTTATATTTTTAAAATATGACTAGACTGGTAACCTGCTAAAAATCAATCATTTTTTCACACGGCCTCGGATAAACACACTTCACACACTATGTGGCATTAATGTCATGGAAGTAAAAAATATAGGCACCCTCCTGAAAGGCATAGACAAACTAATGGATTCTTAACATCAAAGAGCAGAGTTTGAAAAATTCTGTCAAATCAGTCACTTTGTTCAGCTCTTTGAAACTGCACTTCTTTAATCACTGCGGAGGCCATTGTTGTACTTATCTTCATAATAGTATGAAGACTTGAGGTGTACATTTGTTCATATATGAAATGTCATTACCTCAAAGTAGATGTGAAGACATTTTATATAAACCAAACTGCATCTCGGCTTGTGCTGTGCAGCCTTTCATTTGCTGCCGGAAGGTTTGAAAGTGATTGGATAGCAGTGCTGTGAAGCATGGCCACCAATGAATTATGTTCAACACAGCGGTGGAGTTGTTGGAGAGTGGGGGGGGAGTTGTTGCATGCTTCATCAGCCCCAGTATTCGTCATGATACCTGGCATCAACACCAGTATATATGGGACTCTATCATTTATCCCCAAATTAGCATCTTCACATGATACAGGTATGTTGTGTGTCATATTTAGTGTTTCATCACCGTTCAAGGTGAGTTTTCAGGGCTCCAATTTTTTCCTTGAAGTGACTGTGGAAGCAGCACTTGGCCTGCAGTAAGTCTGATTTATTCAGTTGTCCACAATCAGGGGGTAGGCTTGTAGGGGCACTGTCCACCTCCTCCCCCTCTCCCCTTCTCACCACATCCTCCACCCTCCCCGAAAGGAATACCAATCCTGAGCTTTATCTGCCCTCCGCTTGGTGTTTCGGCCCCATTGTGCCCTTGTAACATGACATCCGGACAGCATCAGCAGCGGAGCCTTTTGTGTTTCCCGTTTACAGGAGCCCCTGTGACCTCCACCTCCCGCTGCTGGGTCAGACCAAGTCACACAGTCACGGGCAGCTAATCTGCACTCAGCGCTATTATTGCAGGACTGAACCAACTAGATGCAGTTTTACTGTAGGGAAGGAGCCAGCAGTTTTCTGCCTGCTTCTGACTGAGAGATTGATTGAATGAATAGGAGCATGATGAACCCATGACGAGAATGGGGGAACTCTCTGGTCTAGTGATCCTGCTCCAAAAAAATAACAATGTGCTTTGTTGTAACGGTGTAATAGAAGTTAAGAAAGTTACAGAAAACTTGCAAGCCCACAGTACAATTTTGCAATGTGCTGTCAGCAAAGACGGCATACTGTAGGTATAAATTTATATTGACAACAAAAACAGATGCTGCAATGCTGATCATTGTTTTGAGGAGAATCTATGTCTAAAGATGAGTGTTTACCTGAGCCATGTTTTTTTTTTCTCTCTCTACTTAGCCTTGCTTCGATAAGCATTGGCCATACTGTTGACCCTAAAGCCAAATTTTCACTTTCTAGTCCGTGTTCATTGTGGCTTGATGTTAATATGTAATCTGTAATAAGAAGCTCAAACACTTACTTAGATTATGTAGGAAATTGCCCATCTACTGTGCATACTCAGTCACAGTATGGAATTATGAAGTCTAAACTGAGATATTTATGGTGTCCATAATATCCTGGGAAAGCTTTACAGCATTTGAAAATACAATACCTACATTTAAATGGTTTTGTTTTGTATACAGTCAAACAGAGATTTATATGTTGTGGTTCTCAGACAGGATTTTTGCATATGACCAAAATTTTTTTTTCCAAGAGATATTTGACTGGTTCCTGTAATGCAACAGGAACATCATAGATAATAATGTAATTGCAGGATAAAAACACGTCTCTTCAAACAACTGTTTGCTACAAAAGAGGGGAAACTTTGGCATACACTCATTCTTCAAGAAGTTCCCCAATAAAACTTCTGCTATTTTTCTTTGTTCTTTGTTCTGTGTTCATGAATGGACCTAAGTTAATCTAGTAAACTGAGGATGGGAGGAAACTGCCACAACCCCCCCTAATCTAGTCAGAGGGAGCGCCCCACCTTGATTGACAGTCGTGTTTTTGGGGTTCAGGAGCAAGCCATCTCTGACAGTAGGAGATTGGAGGCCCTCACTGTTAATCCCACAGTGCAAACAGTGAAGCTTC
Source organism: Scomberomorus guttatus (assembly GCA_038419695.1). Classification (NCBI taxonomy): domain Eukaryota; kingdom Metazoa; phylum Chordata; class Actinopteri; order Scombriformes; family Scombridae; genus Scomberomorus; species Scomberomorus guttatus. The sequence continues at coordinate 10,459,185 of CM076466.1, read as the reverse complement.
CTGCACGCATGGCTGAATTCTCTTAGAAAAACAGATGGACTGAAGTTCCTCTCTTTGTTTCGCATGATTTTTTTTTTTTTCTGGGGAGCCGGGGAGCTCGGCCTGCCTCTGTTGTTCACGTGTACTGCTCCTTTAATGTGGAAAATCAAAGGAGTGACGATAGGCTGGCCACATGTTTGATCATTATATTGGCATATGGGCCTGTGGCACTGAATCCAGTTGTCTAAAGTGTATTTACATTCCTGACTTCTTTTTGTTGCAGCTAAAATAGCCTGTTCATGAGGCCTTATCAAGAAAGTGCAACCTACACTATCCACACCCTATACATGGCTCTATCTCGCGTCTCTTGTCTGTATCAATTAGATAAAATTAGCTGTATGTCTGCATTTCATGCTAAACTGAAATCCAGGCTTGTCCAGGTTGCAGTTTCTTCAACATGTCAGTGTTGAAATTTGGGATTCATCTCTTTCTTCATCTCTTTCTTTTTTTTTACAACAGACGGCAAATCTTGTCTTATCTGTTAGTAGATTTGCTCATTAGACAGTTTCCTCAGATTCAGGTCATTGTATCTCCTGCCCTGGCTCAGTTTTGTGATCATTAATGATCATATTGTTTGTGTGTACATGCATGTAGCTCACGCGTACGTGCATACACAGAGAGACTCTGTGCTATTGCTGTAAATAGACTGTTGATTTAGTGAAGGGCTGAGAGGAGGAGCAGCTGAGGGATTCACGTTAGATTGCAGTGGGTGGGCTCTCATCTCTCACCAGAGAAGACAAAGAACTTAGCCTGTGCAATACTGTGCTGCTCCAGCTCTCATACAGGGAGGTAGCCATCAGCTAGCACAGTATTTTGATGCCTCTATCTTTTGGAAACCAAATCTGCAATGCAAAGCGTTTATAATATTTGTGATTGTCTGTGGAGTATTGAGCTGGGTATTTCTGTTTTGTTGTGATTCTTTGTTTAAAATGGTAGGCCTTAAAATTGTTTCACAGCATGTGAGCTTTGTAAAATTGCAGAGATGCAAAGACAGCTTTTATATTTATGTGAATTTTTAAAACTGTTACTGTAATGTTGGTTTAAAAGGTACATCCCAATGTGTTTTTGCATATGTACACAGATTCATATTAGACTACCTGTTACATAAGTATATGTTTTATGTGGGCTAGATGTTGAACTTTAATTACCAAAGCAGAAATTAAACTGAGTTATAGAGTGAATATACCTCCTATCCACCTTCCAGTGAGTGCAGCACTTAACAGCTACCAGACATTTACATGTGGATTTCAGTGAGTCAGGCCTATGGGGCCATATGTCCATTGATATGTAAAACTCGCCACAAGGTTTTCTTTTGCAGAGGCCGCACATGCTGGCACCAAGCACTCCATCAGTATTCCAACACATAATGTGTCAGAAGGAGCTAGACGCTTCGAGAACAGACAGTTTAAGCCCAGCTTTTCTCAATAACGCCACACTTGAGATGTTTAGTTGTTCATTTAGAGTCAACGTTTTGAACATAAACTAGTTTTCAGTACTGTAAGAGAGAATTCTGCTTTGTTTTTGTGCAACACATCAAAACCTGTGACCTGTCCAAAGTACAGCTTGTTAACATTAAACTCAAATACATTGTTTTGCTCTTCAAACTTGAATGAGTGCTGGCAAAACAGCAGATAAGGAGATGTGATGATAGTATTCAGTGTTTAATTTTTCAGCTTCTCTAACTCCAGACAATCAACTGTGAGGCAGTGGTAGTTGGCAAAGTTAAGAATGTTTAAGTCTGTTGTTGTTCAGGGTTGAAGTTTGTCACACATGTACCCGATTTTCTTGACAGAGATCAATAAAGCTGATGTGTTTTTAGTGATAAGCAGAGGTTAAAGTAAGTTAATGTGTCTCATGTCATGCTTGTAAAATTTTGACTTGGAGGCTATAACCTCAAAATGTCCTGATCGCATCTGCTTAAATTTTAGTAAACGTGAGTGAGCTTTATTACAACTATTCTAGTCGAGTCTTTGAAGGATTAGGTCACTCCCTGTGTCTGATTAAAGTTGTTTCTGTTCCACATAGAACAATCGCATGCTTAATTTCTTGCGCGTACAAGTGAATTGTAGTGCAGGTTATTGTCTACCGAGCTAAAGGGGAGATCACTCATATCGTTTGTGAGATGCGGGTAGGAAAAAGGGGAAGTGAGAACAGCTGGCAAAAGACCACAGGCCTGTTACTGTCCTACCCACACACCACCTTTCACTTATCAGTGCCTGCCAGGGCAGTCATGGACAGGCAGGACCTCATTGCCTCAGAGGAGAGCTAAGAACAACCAGGCCACATTGACAGTGATGAAACTAGACTCGGTTGCGTTGGCTGTTGCAGAACTTGTCTAAATCAGATTTGGGGCCATGAATAACCTGCAGCATTACTTTTTATGATTCCATTGCAGCAGAAGGTACCACATTTTCCATCAAGCAAGTATGCAAACACATTTAAGCTCCTTATTACTGGTGTACCTCTGGTCTACCAATGGCCGCCACACATGTAAATAACACTAAACTGACATTTGTGACCTTTGAGTTCCATCAAGCTGGTTTGATTATTAGCTATTTTTTAGCTTTACTCAAATTAAGCAACACTTCTTCCTTTAGTAATGTGAAAATGAGTATCGAGGTGAGTGTTTCTGTACTGTTTTTTCTTTCACTCTACTCATTTTAGCATTTTGTCAAATATAGCTACTGTAGCTATATTTACTTTTATTGGTTTCACTTTGTTGCAGCCTTCTTTCTTAACTAATCTACTTTTGGTCTTAATTCTAAGTCATTGACAGCTCTATCAACAAAGGCCTGCAGTTTTTAATAAAATTTTGTTGAGGCAGCAAACAAATTGAAAAGATTAAAGTCATTTTTATGAGACAATACAAGGAACATAAAACTTTCATACAAATGGTTTAGTGACAACCGAGTGGATATTTAAAGAGGAACAAATGTGATTGATATTGCCAGATACTCATTATTGTGGTATGAGTATTGTAAGTGGAAATTTTGATCCAAGATCTAGTTGAATGGGAGCTGTAATTTTTGTCCCCCTTCAGCTCAACATGTATTCGCAGGATTATCCCTCCGTGGAGTCAATGAGCCGGGGTTTGAGGGGGCTTCTGACAGTTGGAATGATTCAGTCAGGCTCTAAATCTGTATTAAAATTGAGTCGTGAGAGTTTGACATAATGAGCAATAACGGAAAGTAAACAGCTGGGGGAAAATGTTAGCCTCGGTGTGAGAGAGAGAGAGATTGAGGCAAAGAGTTGAGGAGTGGGTCAGTAGGGTTGGCTGGTGCCTGCTGCAAGGGAGAACGGTGTTTGTTTGGTTTTGAGCTGATTAAATCACACTCTCACAGCAACACCCTGCCTATCACTCGCTCTGCCTTCTGTGGCAGGATGGTTGCTGTGCTACACTAGCTGCCTCTGTTTTCAGACCGCTGAGCGTAGTGGAGGTCACACGGTAATCCTGCTTGGCACGGTACAGCACACTAATGCGTAGAAATCTATAGATAAAGGTGTATGCTGGCAGAGACGGCATACAAGCAAACATTTTACACCTGTGGTCACACACTTAAATTCTTTTTCCTCTTTTTTAACTTTCAGTATCAGAGTGGGCATTGAGCTCATTTTGGGAGGAAGAAGAAGGAACAGCTTTGTTGTTGGTGTAATGTTGGTATAGACTTTGTTGTCTGTTCCCTTATTGTCTTTCAGCTGTACAAAGCTGCTTTCTGTCACCGTTTTTGCAAAATGGAGCAAAATGAATCCTACCTTGTGCATTTCTTTTCGGTAGTACTATAGTATATAGGAAGCCTACCCTTGCTTACACCCTTGAGGACACCTTATATATTTCCTGTCTTTCATCTGCAATGCCTTTGATTGTACATTGTCACCACAATCTGTGTGTGAGGGGAGGAGAAAGCGAAAGAGAGGTTGCCTTGAAGTTCCTCATCTCTAAATGAAGATGTACTCTCAGACAGGTTATTCTTTGGAGAAGTTCACAATGTTTCTTTTGTCACTTAAAACTGCAAAATTGACAAATTTACATCATTCAATTTCTATGTGCTTTAAAAAAAAAAAAAAAAAAAACGTTCTCACACCACATTATCTATCCAAGGCCACACTACTGCCCAAGGCAAACAAAGACACTGTGCTGTCAGCATGCGGTTCACCTAATTTCAGTATGCAGGCTGGTTTGTAGCATCGGTCTGTGGAATATAATTTGTATGTTTATGATATGTTTATACATTCTGCAATACAGAGTTTTGGGGGGTTATTACATCTCAACATACACAGTAGTAGATGAGCTATGCTGCATGCTAGATTGCTTTACTTCTGACATACTTGCTCTAATAGAACCACTGCTTCTTAAATCTGTTCTCTTGCCTGGTTACAACCTCTTTTGTGTTGACAGATCATCTAGTGGTGGGGGTGCAGCACGGTATGTCTTTAAAACTCTGTCCCTAAACAATTTGGGAGTTGTTATTGAAAATGTTTTTTCTCCAAAAGCAACAGCCAATATATTAACCATTAAAAGATGCCTTTAAAGTCAAAGTTCGTTGGTAAAGGTGTTCCACAAGGCTCTTAACTTGGCCCCACTCTGTTTGTTATTTACATCAGTAATCTTCCTAGTATATTTCCAATGATTTCTTTTTTATGACAGTCAATTTTACTACTCTTTGGATATTAAACTCCTCAGTACAAAATTGTATATTAACCTCTCTAAAAATAGAGAAAAATCTAATGTTGATTACTCAACTGCAACTTCAATGGATATTCACATAGTACATACTCACTACATGCACCAGGGAATTTGGAATAACACAACTCTCAACTATCACCTAACTAAAAAATATTAATAGATTTGCTCAATAAAGTCATATCCAGAAATGTTTTTTGTCTTTGTGTCTGTGTACACACTCATCATCACTGGCCTGCAGTCCACAGCAATGATGTCATTCTGCCTGCAAGGCTAGATCAGCATTCACCAGGCTGAACTCTGTCTCTCATTATCTCGCCATCACTATCTCTCTGCCTCTCTTCTGGCATCATTCTTTCCACGTTTCTTTTACCTAATTCTTCAATAGCTCTCTCCATCATCTTCTCATGCTCTCAGTCACTCTCAATGTTTCAGCGCTCTGTTTATTTGGCTGACCTTATTCTACCTTCTCTTTTTATGTTCCTCTTCCCTGCTGGCTTTTGGGGGTTGCTGACTATTAGTGTCTTTCAGGCAGACTTCTTGGCTTTGCTTTCACAGTCTGAAACATAAGCAGTGCGTCTTGTGTTGCGTTCACACAATACGTCTAACAGTCTTCTTGACTGGTCAGTACCATTAATAACTGAAAATTATGCATGGTGTACACTCTGTTATTCAGTAACCTTGCGCTCTCCCCATGTTTTTGGGATTCTTTGATTTGCCTTTTCCTGTTATTTCAACCCAGTCCGCTCTATACTTTCAATTTAAAAGGATTACTTGAAACTGGAGGTGTCAGCAGGTGGTCAGAGTATTGTGTGCTGGTTTTTAAATAGCCTAAACTGGTCCACGGGGTCAGTTTGGTCTCTTCAGTACATGCCTAAGACATAACGATATGTTAGTTTTGTGCTGATATGGTCATTTTGAAGCTTTCTGGCACTTTTTGATTAATTTGGTTTTCCAGAACAGAAAAAAACACAAAATGAGATGGAGGAAAAAGTTAATACTCAAATCCATTTTATTGTGTTCTGCATGTACTGGTTAGTACTGGATTTTTAAAACATAGTACATCACTCTGATGATGAAAGAAAAGTGTGGGGTTTTCCTTTCGTTCCTCTCCTCAAAAGAATGATGGTAGAAGCAGGGAAGTGCTTTGAAAGTAGCCAGTGCCTCCCCTCCACCAGGTCAACAACTCCTGTGTCCAAAAAGGGAGACGCTTGAGCATAGCTGACACCGCATTGTTTGACAGAGTGCCGTTTATGATTCACCGCAATGTTTGTTTTCCATACTCAGGAAGAGGTTGGTCAGGATGGGATATTTTGATCCTGGGTCAGACAGGGATAGAGGCCTGAATGGACCAGAAGCAAAACAAGACATGTCTAGACCACAACCGTAAATGCTATATACTGCATATTTTTACACTTAAGCCTTTCTATGTGCTTTATAAAGTTAAACATCAAGATAACATTGACCTTAGTACTTGGATAAACTTTGAAGCATTTTATTGAGGCTAATTGGTAGTCTGAAAGTAGCTATTTTAGACCTTTTCTCTCTACACTGTGTTTTCAACTGTCAGTGAGTGACAGTATGTCATGTATGAAGACAGTTTGGCAGTGAAACAGTGTTGTTTACACAGGAGACCATGTTGCTTTTACAGTTCAGGGCTTTCAGGTGTTGAGGGGGTGTGTGTGTGTATGTGTATGTTCTTCTGGATTGATTGGGCTTTGTGTATCAGATTATATGTGTGTGTAAAAGGATATTGACCTGGTGCTGTCCACAGATTATGTCTTATCTATACTAATCCAAGGTGGGGGGATGGACATAGGCATAATGCTGAGAATGAGGAACAAGTAGATGCATAACCTTGATGAAAACACTTTTGGTAGTTTAGTTAAAACATCTTGAACCAGTTGAATCTTGGTTGGGTAACAATGACTGTGTTTATATGCACATTAATATACAGAATATACCAAACATCCTATTTACTGTATGTGGATTGCTCAGTATCTACTTTTATGCTAGACTTTTTTATGTTCAGGATATAGTTTGATTAAGCTCATTGCTGGGTTGTTTACAGTGTTTTTGTAACCCAGTTGCTGTCTTCCTTTCATGCCAGCTAAGGTGAAACCAGTTTGCCTTCCCTTTGGCACATGCAATGTATCATGTCACCATTACTCAAAAACAGACAAAAAGGCACTGCGGCTCATAGTTAATTGGTATGTGTCCTGCCTATCCAGTTTTGTGACCATCCACTTATCTGAATCTTTCTGTTTGGCTGGCTGAGTGGCTGTTTGCCACCTACACTCCCAATCCACCTTCCACCCGTTGGGGGTTTACAAGCTCTACTAGGAACTCCCTTGTGTTTTAACAGACCTGCCAAACTCCTTCATAGTGGCATGGAGTTGTTGTTGTTGTTGTTGTTGACAAGGACTTGAAGTTATTTACCGAGTGGAAGGGATGAGTGCTCGGAGCCTTGTGCCTCCCCGTTATGAAACAAGACGCCAGTGGGTTAGACCATCGTGTCATGATGACATGGAAGATTGCAAGAAACCCATCAAAATTAATTCATAGTTTTCAGATTGGCCTCACTAAACACGCAGATAAGAGGACACAATTAGTCTTGAAGTTGACATCAAATCCAGAGATTATTCTTTGCGGCTATTTGTGACTCTTGACTGCGCTTAAATTTGCTTACAAGTGATTTTTTTTTTTGTGTGTGTGTAACTTGTGTTGACGTCATGTGAGTGTAAGAGAATGCGAGAAGTCAGTAGGTGCAATATGACCTACTCCGTTTACCTAACTCCTCCTTCGCTCACATGATCTCACTATAGTCACATTAATATTTACAGATCACTAAGAACCCAACCATTGCCTATCTGCCTCCTTGGTGTTTTGTTAAGTACACTCATAATCAGTATCCTGTAAACATGTTCTCATACAGTACGTCTAAACTAAATGTCTAAACGGTCTCACTGACTCATAGCGAGACCAGTTTCTTCTCTTGCATCTCAGTCACTACGGTCAATGTCTATTAGCCTGCTGCCTAATCAGGGTTGATTCAACCCCGTTAATAGCTTTTCCCCCACCCTGCTTCACTGCTGTCTTCCATAACATAACACTCACAGTCCATACCATCCCCCTACTCAGCATCACTGCCCTCCTATCATGTGGTCATACACACATTCACTCAAACACCAGTGGTTTCACTGTTGGTTAGATGCATAGATGTCCTTACATAAAGGGCAGAAGTGGGTGAGCAGTAGAATATGAACATAATGCATGTATTTATGTATGAATGTAGTATAACGTGGGAGTCTTCCTATGGCACATGAGCTAGTTGTTGTTTGCACTCATGCCGTCAGTGGTTATTCATTCTGCCTTGGACTTTGCATCAGAGAGCCTCAGAATGGCTTCTTGACTCCCAACAGTCAGAACAGAGAGGTTCCTCTTCTGCCTGACAATGACACATTTCCTTGCCGAAGCCAGGGATTCAGTCTGTTCTTCGCAGACTCAACCAGAGCTTAAAATAACCTCCAGTTTGATTTAACCCTTTGGGGGTCAGTGCTGCTGCTAATGGGATACACACTCAGTCAGGATTGACAAGCCAGCTGCTACTATGTGGCATGGAAAACTGATTTTTAAGCCATCTCGCGTACCCTTTGTCTCTGAAGTGTTCTCGGCTGTTCTCTCTGGCTTCTGCTCTCTATCACTTTTGTGATCATTTTCCTCTCTTTCTGTGACACGTGATTATTTGTTCACTAAGTCTGTCTCTGCTTCAGTCTGATTTCCTGTACTTATTTCCTCTGCTCATATCAAAGAAAAATAATTTCTCTATGATGAATTTGTTAGAGTGGGGATCAAAAATAATCAGAGTGAGTGTACATTACAGTATATCCAATTTGCCATTTTATACACTGAATAAAAATACACTAATGTACTGTAGGGGTTGTTATTACTGTAATTATGTCAGTATGTTGAGTTTTAGAGGCAAACACTGGGTGCTTATTTTCTCTGCTAACTGTAATAAACCTCTCCTGTGGCAGATGATTTGAGGAAACGTTTTTCTAAATCTCAGCCGCTTAATAGGTTTGGAGGTGAATCACAATAAATAAGAAGAGCACTAAAATAATGACAAGTTAGAAACAATTTGGTCAACCAGTCATTTTTTTCCTAAGAATGTGTGTCATGAGCAAGTCTGGTGTTATCACTTACTTGTACTGCAGTTGACAGAAAAGCATTTGTCCATTTAAATAACAACCGAAATTACATCATCTGCAGTCTGAGATGGTTAGATTCAAATAATTTTGAAAGTTTCTGCCTTGACCAATCATAGAGCATAAAGCTAGAAATGAAATGGTCAGACATACATAGCCCATACCCTAATGGTGAAAGTTATGTTCTTCAACTGCAAAGATGTCTCACACAACTACGTAAGATCACATGAGAAAAGTATACAGTTTCTCAATTAACTAACTTGTACAAGTTGACATACTTTGTCACAGAGCTTCTCTGTCCCTGGCTGGGTTATGTAGATATTTGGACTAATGGAGCCACTCTTGCTGACATAATTTAATCTGAAGGTAGTGATAGTTATCCACACCAATGTAAAATATAGAGAAGAGAACTACATGTATGTAAGACTGATGTTTTGATTTCAGATAGTAGGAGATTCTATCAAAAGCTTAATGCTTTAGTAATAATGTGTATGTTTTAATTTAATACTGCATTACAGCCAAGATTACAGTGGGTTTTGTTAGCAGTATACAGGGTATCTGCAGGTCTTGAAAAGTCTTAAAAAGCACTGATTTGGTTTCCTAAAAGGCCTTAGAAGGTGTTAAAAATGTACAAAAGTCTTACGTAGGAATGATTATTATTATATGCTGCTGGGAAGTACTGAAAATGATATTAAAATATGATGGTTTTCCATCATACTTTAATACTTTCGACGATACGACTGTGAAACAAGTTTTAAATCGCTTTATATGTAGTATTAAAGAGAGACCCTGGTATGGGTGGTAACACAAACTTGTAGAAGCACAAAGCTGCTTTAAGGAGACAGCCTCCTCTCTGTAGGGACTTGTGTTTTATGTCCAAGAGGGCTATTAGAGAGTGACAGGTGGAAGGAGGCCTGCGTTTCTTCTGAGGGATTGTTAGTGTGTGTGTGTGTGTGTGTGTGTGTGACTTTTCTTTTTCTTAAACTTGACAAATTGGCATGTAGGTATCGATTGTTACTGGAAGTGGGTCTCCGGGAGTAGGGGTCCGAACAGAATCCAAGTGCAATTTTCCTGCATTGATTTGTTTTCATTATCTGTCTGAAGCTATAATTCCTCGTTAGTCTTCATAACTCTGTATAATATCAGAGATTGATGTTGGGGTCGGAGAGAAGGAAGAGTCTTCTTGTGTCGTTGTCTTTCTCGCAACAAAACATGTAGCGACATGTTAGCCTGGAAACAACCATTATAGGGAAACCTAATTGTTTGTGACCCCAAAGCATATTCAATAATTGTTAATCATTTTATTTCCACAGGCTGTGTGTTTAATTATGTGTGTGTGTGGTCATGTGGAGCTGTTGTCCTTAACAACCTTACAGCATCGAGAGCAAACATGAAGTCACCATCCTCAGTGGACTCAATGAATTTGTAGTGAAGTTTTTCGGACCACAAGGAAGTAAGTGTTTCTCTCTTTTTTTTTTTTTTTGATTTACCAAAAATATTATTTTTTGTCTTGCTGAATGAATCGTCGTTGGGCTAATTAATGTGTTCCAGAAAGTGGCCCTAGGATCTAATGTGTGTTCACCCAGGTTCTAAAAACGTGAAACAAATTAAGAAACGTGTGTTTGTGTGTAGTCCACTTGGGATCTTGATTGTTCTCCAATTTACACACCTTCCTTACCCAAACACTTAGCATTTTTAGAACTGGTTATAAAATCAGATTAACTGTTAAAATGGATAATCTGACCACGTCTGATGTGCATGAAGTGACAATAAATGTTGTCCTGAGGGCAGCCAACGAAGGAATCAGTCATTCTCCTGTTTGGAACATGAAGAGAGGTTTGTCACAGTTGGCCAAGAATGTAAAACGGATTGAAACCTGGCCTGAGGCCACAAAGTGTGAAACAGAGAGGAGCCAGGCATTTGGATGAGGAGAGCAGCCTCATCAGCAGGAAGTACTTTCTTAGACTTTTTGCAACATCTGTCGCACTAAAAACCGCTGCCACTTGCGCGTCATCAAAGAGAGGAAGTGGGCGTTTGACCCCGTTAGTGAAGCCTTGAAACTATGCCAGTGTTTTCTGTCATTAATGTGCTGTTCAGTTTTGGCACATGAGGGTCCTGTTACACACTGCTATTCTGGGACAGAACTGCACACACACAATCTCATTCTCCTTTTTGATGTCAGCGTGGTATAAGAAGTGATTTTTTTGAGGAAAATAATTCTCCTGGCCTGAAATACATTACTGCATAAAATAAAAGAAAGTGGCAGAGGGAAGTGGCATGTGTGGCTCATTTCTCAGTTTCTCATTTCTGTTGTGTTTCTGAGCAGACAAGAAAAGAGTGCAGAAAATTGATACAACCCCACAGTGTCTAAATCCATCGGTGTGCATGAAGGATGGAATGAAAGTCTCTCCTCTGTCTTCAACAGCGTTCTTTCATTATTTATCTGTCTCCTCCTTACTTACAGCGCCGTACGAGGGAGGCGTGTGGAAGGTGCGAGTAGATCTTCCTGACAAATACCCTTTCAAATCGCCATCAATAGGTAGGAGCTCTACCTTTCACGCGCAGGATAACAAAATGTAAGAAATACATTTCTTAAAGTCACTCTTCACTCGCTGTCCTCATCTCTGCCTTTTGTTTTTCAGGATTCATGAACAAGATTTTTCATCCCAACATTGATGAAGCGTAAGTTCATCACTCATGTGTTTGAAGTGTCAATGCTTTTGATGGGTTTCTGTTACTTGAGGCTATAATGACTGTGTAGACTATTGGATTATTGGTCCTTAACAGCTGGCTTGTCATATTGTAAACTAAAAACATTTGTGGGATTCATTAATATTTCCTAATGTTTTCTATAATGATTTTTAATATAAAAAATTCTATAATGATGGCAATTTAAAGGCAATGAAATAGTAAAAAAAAAAAAAAAAAGATAAACTTTATGTAATAACTTTTTTATTTTTAGCCTCCAATTTCGGCATAATCGGCTAACATGCTTAGCAGCAAATCAAGCAAATTACAAACCCGGCCAAGCTCTTTGTTTCTCTCTGCCCATTAATCCACTGCTTAGAGGCAAGATCCTCTGAAGGACGCAGCCTATGAAGGTGGGTCCTTGGCATGAGTGGAAGGACAGGCTAAACCTGTGCCTACTCCCCAGATGAGACAGTCTAGCCTAACAAAGGTGGAAAGTAATGGTGCATTTGGGCGGTTCTAAAGTCATAAAGTTTTAGCATTAGCATTAGGAAACCGCTGTCAAAGTGTGAGTACTAGTGTTAAGCTAACAAGTACAAACAGTGGTGTTTTATATCAGGCTTTCATTATTCAAACCTTGTAGGCGCTTCAAAGGTGAATCTGAAGTAATATATTTATGAGTAACTACTATTTAAATGTAATTACCTGGTAAATCTGACCTGGTCACATGATATTTCACAACTTTACAAGTTGACAAGATCCTCAATTGATGGCCACCTAAGCTATATGGGTTACTGAGGGCTGCAACAGATATATCAGTGGTGTCCAATTTTGGGGGCCACATTTCTCAGCTACATTTGAAAAGGGACAAGCCTTGTTGTCCAGTTATGGTGTATTACATGCAGAAATGCTGACTTAAGAGGATCTAGCCTCTCCACTGGGACCCCCCCCCCCCCCCCCCTCTCTCTCTCTCTTGCTGCCCTTTGGCCTCGCCACTCTAACTCTATTTTCTTCTCGGTTTGCCAGGTCAGGAACAGTGTGCTTAGATGTCATCAACCAGACATGGACAGCCCTTTATGGTGAGTGGCTCCGCTGCGTCGTATGTGTCCATATTAAGTTTCCTCACTGGGGTCTGTGTGATTATGTGTGAAGAACTTGACACAGAGCCATCAGCACCAAAAAGGTGGCTGCCAGCCCCCTCACTAGCAACTGTGGGTGCATTAGGCAGTGGTGCAGAATTGTCCCTAATCTACTTACTGGGGGGAGAAGTGAACACTAACGAGGTAATACCCTCACCCAGCAAGGTCAGAGCACATTCAACTTTGACAGGAATGATTTACTGTCTGTCAGCTGTGAGGGACAGGGACATGCTCACATACTCTCGATGGCAGTGATTGTACTTACTGTCTCTCTCTCTCTCTCTCTGCTAACTCTCCATGTCCCCGCGCCCTTCTCCATGTATATTTCCCCATTAATTTCTCATTACAGCCCCTCCAGCTAAGATAGCTGATGAGCAATATAAATGGCTTCACAGTAATATACTTAGCAGATGTTTCAGCATCCCTCCCTATTTAGTTTCACTGGTGTTCTGGATATGAATGTTAAAGCCCTAAATGGCATTTAAGTAATTTCATTCAAAATGAACTCTGATTGAGTGATCTGAGTGTTTTTGGTATAAAAAGGAACAGATTTTAGGTCAGTAACGGCAATCAAGTGAGGTAACTTGCTCAGTTCTCCTTTAAAATCAAGTCAGACCCTTTGGAGATCCACATTTGTGTATCACCTTTGTTTGTACTTATGTAAAATGCTGCAGATGTTGTGTTGAGTATTTGGAAAAAGAAAATCAGATCAGACAAACGCATGGAAAGAACAGGTTAATCAATCCAGCATTGTCTGTAATGAGTCTCTACAAAAGGAAAGCGAACAAAAGCAGCTGATTAAATCATCTAAACATGATAATGCTGTACAATAGACTGTAGGAAGTGTTTGTTTTCCCAATTTGGATGGGCCCAGTGCTGACACCTAGGAGATGAGAGCTGAACTGCAGGTTTTGTGACTAGGCCTCAGCACTGAGAGAAAGCTGAGGCCTGCTAGCAGAGAGCTAGTGAAAGGGATTAGTCTGGTTCTAGCCTCTGTGAGGCTATCGGGCTGAGGATTTTACATTTATGGCCAATTCATCTTTAAATTATTTTTGTAGGGTCATCAATGACTGACATCCGTGTAAATTGATTGTGACCTTCAGTGGTGCACTATAACAGCTTTCATGTGGCATAGTAACAGAGGCAGGTGTTATATATTAGACATACGGTACCAAAAGTTTGGACACACTTTCTCATTCAAGTGAATGGGATGATTACATGTTTGTTTCAGTTGGTAAAGTTTGATTTTGTTGTCTCCCTCCCCCCCCCCCCCCCCCCCCCCCAGATCTGACCAATATCTTTGAGTCGTTCCTGCCCCAGCTGCTGGCTTACCCAAACCCCATCGACCCTTTGAATGGAGACGCAGCTGCCATGTACCTTCACCGGCCAGAGGAGTACAAGCAGAAAATCAAAGGTTCAGTTTAATGAGGAAAAGATTTTTAAAATCTGCGGGGTGTAGATCCCGGTATCTTAGATTCTTAATTAATTACACACCTGGAAAAAGTAGTTTTTTTTTTTCAAATTTATTATCTAACCAAAAAAAATGTCCTCTGGGAGTTTTGGCTGTGTTTGACCACACTCACCTCTCTGTTTTCTCCTCCACAGAGTACATCCAGAAATATGCAACAGAGGAGGCTCTGAAGGAGCAGGAGGAGGGGGCTGGCGACTCTTCATCTGAAAGCTCCATGTCTGATTTCTCAGAAGACGAGGCCCAGGACATGGAGTTGTAGTGAAAGGAGGGCTCCCCCATCCCGCCCCCTCCTTTAACCCCCACAGAGACTATATTTGATTTCCTAACCATGAGAAAGCAGACTTATAATATTCATATTTAAACAAGTTGATTTTTTTATTATTATTATTATTACTACTAAACAAGGATTTTTATGGATATCTAGCCTTTGGTGTGTTTGACAGACACCCCTCCCGTTCTGTAGCTGTTTCTCCCCACACAGATGTCGCGATTGCTTTCATATTCTCTCCCTGTCATCTCTGCATTTTTAAGGTGTCTCATGTAGTCATAGCCAGAAAAACTCCCCCCGTGAACTGCTCATTTCTTTTTTCAAATTTCACTTTTTAAAATATATCTTTCCAGTTTGACCTGAATTCTAATTTTTTTGTCTTTTTTTTCCATTATACCAATTGATTCTGACCAATGATTTGTTAGTCGCTCCACTATAGAGCTGCTTAGGTCTTGCTTGCCTGGGTGCACAGCTCTTAAATATCATCCTGTAGTCAAGACAGTATTTATTAAGATGCACAAAGACACAAGGTATCTGATTATACTTAACATAAAAATAAAGTGTAGTGCCAATAGACAGACTAAATGCTGCCTAAGTATATCTTTTTCAACATATTGATTGAGGCATGTCAGAAAAAAACAAGTCTTTCTCTTTCAGTTCGGATGCTACCTTGGCTGTTACTTAACTTTTTGTTACTCTGTCGACCTGCTGCAGCTGCCTGTCAATGTGTGCCGCTGTGCAGTGCAAGATAAATACTGGGTCGTAGGCCTTAGGGAAAAACATATATATATATATATAGACATATATACATGTCTTACTAAAGGGTGAGTGACAATGTGGTGAAAAAGATTTTGGGTGCTACGAGTGTTGATCTGTTGGGACGTACACTAGTTGCATAGACTGTACTGAGGGGTTGTGCACAAAGGCAGTGAAGATGGCTCCACTATGAGGCGTTTGTGGAGATTCTGGTCAGACTCAGCTGGTATTATGGGAACTGAAAATAGACCAGAGCTACCCTTTAACCATCTGACCATATGAATTTAATAATTCATGCAGTTTGCACTGGTTTTCTGTCAGGAGGCACGTTGAAACACGGGTACCAAACACTCTCATTGTGCAGGATGCTACAATGTTAACAATCATCTATACTCCTATTAAAAAAACATGTGTCCCCATTATTGGTCATTTACAACAATCACCTATTTAGGTGACACTGAATTTAGGAAACTAGCGCCTTTTTAATTTTAGTGAAAAGAAACAAAAAATGGTCATATGGTTATCGAGCAGATCTGAGTGAAAATGAAGAGTGATATGTGGAGCTAGATTCAGGTTAGTGTTGTATCGGTCCTCCTTACATTCCGCTGTTACCTGGAGTTCGCTCCAATGCATGCCCCTTCATATTGGTCTGACCTGTGGTATGTACACCGACTGCATCGACTGGACTCTGCCTACCAGAATTGCTATTTGGATTCCTAGTTTGAAGATTACGAAATAGGACCCGATATATGACATTTAGGCTTGTAGCAATTTTTATTGAGGGGAATTAATTTGACATTGATTTCATATGTAGAGATTTGACTTCTTAAACAAAAAACAAACAAACTCTGGTGTCATTCATTGTTGATTCAATGTGGCAGGTGAAGATGTAAATCCATGATGAGTGGAAAGAGATTGCAATCGCAGCTTTGATTTTTTTTTTTTTTGACTGTTTTGCCTACTTTATTTCTTGTACTCACTTTTTGCCCGTTGGGGGGGGGTCAACACTTTTGGATTTTTTTATTTTATTTTTTTTGTGTACAGCATCTACCTTGTACAGTGATAAAGACACCTCTCTGTAGCCTCGTGAAAAGTCAGTGTCGGACCCCGAAACACTGAGCGAGTGTTGCTTGTCGAGGCGAACGTGGCAGTCAAACTACCTAGAAAAACCTTGAAATGTATTCACAGCAGAGATTGCAGTAAAAAAAAAAAAAAAAAAAAAAGAAAATCACTGGTTGCTTTGTGGCAGATTGTGGATCCCAAGTGGGAGATTCACGGCTGAATCATAGTGGGGTGGGTGGGGTCACCTTATCACCTCTAATCTCAACTCCCCTCTTCTGTGCCTCATCACAAAAGGAAGGTGACCATTGAAGAAGTCCCCTAAAAACCATGTTTCCAAAAAAGCCATGAAGGTGGAAAAATAACTAGAAAAGCACATTTTCACTCATACTTTTCTTCACCTCCTGCAATTTGATCCTGTATTACATTTGTGACTTGACATCTAAATTTTCACTCTGTTGCAGAGTTAGGGGAATTACCCAGGGCTGAGGGTTTATTTGAGCTAATGTAGGGTTGTTAGACTTTTATGGCTCAGGTTTGAAATACATGGGTTTGGTTGTATCTTGCATAGTGATTAACATTTTGCACCCAAAAGGTATTGAAAGGAGGGAAATCATGCTAATATTTGTTGAACTGTGTTTTTGACATGTCAGGATAGTTAGTTTTGCTGGGTGGTGACTTCAACTGAACAACATATGCTATATGGCTGTATTACAGATAGAGTTAGCTAGTTTGGTATACTTACCTGATAAAGCATTCATTGCTCATCTGACTTTTAGTTAGTGTCTGTTGTGTGATAATATGTAAGATACTCCATAGACATGCCTACTTGTCCTCCTGCAGATTCAGAGTTGTACAGATGAGTGTGAGTGATTTCAAACTAGGGTGACGTTTGACTTGTAGAGAGCCTGATAGATCTAACTGTACAGAAATCAGAAGTGTGCTTCAGCCCCTTTACAAGAGATTGGATTTTCTCCAAAGGCCATGATTTAAAACACAATTCTCACAGTTGTTTTTAATTTCCAATATTTATCAGAAGAGCTTGACTGTTTAAAGCTACGGGATAATTTCTCTCCTCCAGCTCGGGGAGGGGGGGGCATTTCGGATATTAGCTCGGGTTTAGCTTCCAGCAGGATGCAGCCTTTTTTTTTTTTAATTGGAGCAGAGTTAACTTGTGTGATATATGACACGTTCTAGGCAGTATAAAGCTATGTGAATGTTTTACATGTGTTCAGAGTGGCTGTGGTGACGTTTGTGATCCACATTCAATCAAACAGAACAAACTTGCAAAGCTGTATACAGATTCCCTGTCTCACACTTGAGTTTTCTCCCTAAGCTGCCTATAAATGTGTATTTATTCCTTAAAGAGACCTCTTTTTTTTTTTTTTTTTTTTTTAAATCTTAATCATCAAGCGCCACTGTTGTAAGTTATGGTTCAGAAGATAAATAATCACACTGAGGAGTTTTTTGTTTTAAGTAATCCAGATTGGAATAATTGTTTTACTTTACATCTGTGCAGTATTGTCATTGAGTGCTGAAAATACAGTATATCCCAGTTGAGAATTTTAATTTAAAAAAAAAGCACATTATGATGCAGTGGTGCAACAGGGAACTAATGATATTTTTGTCTTTTTCAAAAACACGACTCTTGTGTTTGGTGAAAACCATAGGTTTGGTTTTCAGCATTGTGCATCTGCTGGGCAATAAATTGATGATATACTCAGCTGTGGCCTAGTGTTGCTATGGTAAACATGACAACCATCTGATCTTTTCACTGGCCTCCTTTTGTTCTTTTGTTACTCCCCAGACCTACTTCTTCAATGTCAAGAGGAATAATTACTACCTTTGTGTTTCAGGTTGTCTCTAACTCGAGTCAAGAACGAAAGAAAATGTCCTCAAACCAGTGAATGATAATACTTCCCATCACAGCTTGAATTATTTTTGAAAAAGTATGGAAATACTTGTTTATTGTGCTTTTATTTCATTTCCTTTTGGCTTTCCCCCCCCTCCCTTTCTTCTGCTATAAAACCACAGCATTACAGATAACAACGTCTTAACTATCCAGAGTTTTAAACAGTGACTCCAAACAATCAGATTTCACATGATGGGATTGACGAGGCCCCGCACTTCTAACTGCAGACCTGCAGAAAATGTCAAGTCCAGAGCCATAGCCCTCCAACCGTACTCGCACAGTCCCCCCCCCCCCCCCACATCCTGCCGGACACAATAAGGATGAAGGGCCTCAGCAAAGTGAATGGACTGGCCTATCATTAATCCTTACACAGGACATCCAGGGCTCATTCTCCATTTATGAGCACAGCTGCAGAGAGCCAGCACCCTGATCCTGTAATACCACCTCCACCTCCGCCCCCCACCCCCTTCCCGTGTGTTGACCGTGTCTTCTCGTGCACTTGCATGCTTCTGGTGTGGAGTCGAGGCTCGCTTGGTGCACACCATCCCATTCTGTCTTGTGCTTGTGTGGATTTGTGCCCTGTGCTGGCCTACTGCTGCCATCAGGGGATTCAGCAGGCACACACAGCATGGAAAATAGCAGTTTTTTAAATAAAAACGATGTATTTGGTACCTAGTGTGTGATACTTGAGGGTTAAGAAGTCAAAAGGGTTTTTTTTTTTGTTTTTTTTTTCAAAAGTCCATCCTTGGTCTTACTTTCTTCGCCCTCACTTTGCCCTCCTTCTCTTGTTTTTTCTTTGCATTGTGAAGTGGGCATGCTTGTCAAAAAGACAAATGCTCTCAATTAATAGGCTTATAACCTCATAAATAGTTGTGTATAAAATAAACTGTTATAACTTCTCTTTTTTAATAAAACATTCAATGTGTATAAATGGTCTTTGTGGCTGATTCTTATCTATTTTGCATAAGAGGAACTCAGTTTAATTTAACCACCTGAGGTACACTGTACTGTGTGATCACTTATATTTCTTTATAGAGGACATTGGGACTTTCCAGCAGAAAATATTAAAGAACACGTAGCTTGATTATATTTGATGTCGTCACACATTTAATGTACATTTTGGGTTTTTTGCAGCACAGGTTGCTTTCATAGAGATTAAGTACTGTGGATCCTCATCTTCTCTATTAATAAGCTGCCAACTGCACCTAATTTGGGTGAACAAAATTATTACAATCCTCCAAAACTCATTTTGAATATTCTCTTATAAAATAAATCACCAGATTCATATTGAAATTGAAAAACATAGTGCTTGATTGATGGCATTTTGAAAATCCAGATCATAACTGTGATATACTGTATGTACATTTCACATTTTTATATACTGGGAAAATTGCACAGCCCACCCAAATACCAGGCTGGTATACACTCACATAATACTTAATACATGTTACACATATTCTAGTTTTCTGTTTGAAATTTTGAGCACAGGCTCAAGAGAATGCATCTCTGCATTTCACTGCACATATTGTATGAGCATGTGACAAATAAAACCTTTGAATCTTGAGTCCAGAAAAAGGTTCAGTCACTACATTTGTTACATCACTGAAAATCCCAAGTGGTCCTATGTCTACAGCTTCAACCCATCTACATGTACGGCCTCAAGACGAAACAATCAGCAGCAAATTTACTCAAAATCTCTTGAGCAGAAACATTTTTGAATTACTATCAAGACTGAGGACTGAAGTTCTTTTAACAGGTTGCTCTAATAATCCCAAAAGATGACTCCCAAAAGAAAACCTCTCACTCAGTGAGACACAAAATATTGCATTTTGTGTTCTTTAGAAAACTAGCTTGAGCCTTCCCTGTAATAGCAGAAAATCCACAAGGTGTCAGTGTGGCACAACGCTCCTGTGTCGGACTCCTTACCACCACAAGTCTCAGGGAGCTTGTACAATATGGGCCACTGTCTGACATGATCCCTGTGCGTGCTGTGAAACTCGAGAATGAGGTTAGAGCACCAGTCCTTCCAGTCTGCAACGGTGGTGATGAATGACCACAGCCATCAAAAGACAGCACTGGTTACAGAGTTTTCCTCCAAAACCAACATATGGCAGATTAAAGAATGCTGTCTTTGGTTCTTGTTACATTCAGTGACTGATGTCTCAACCATTCAGAGTGTTGGTTGGGTTTATATAGCATTGCATGAGTCTTGTATACTGCAGTGATCTGTGCCAAATCTGCTAAGCATCTGAGCCACTGACTAGGGTTTTATTTTAAAGGGGACACTGGACTGTGTGAGATTAACCTTGCTGTGAGGGCAGCCTCCACATGCAACGGCGGTTGCAATGTCACAGCTGAGTCAGGTGAGGGCGCCGCCTCGTCTGTCCTCTATGCTCAGTTGAAACCCCCCTTTTGTGTAATCACAGCAGGGGAAAATAAATTATGTGACATAAGGCTGTTTAATCCCTTCTCCTCTGAAAAATGTATTCTGTCACGCATCAATCTGCTCTCTCTTTCCTGTCTGTCTTTATTTCTGCGGCAGTCAATGCTGAGACATGAAATTCCTCTCCAGTTTGATATTTCTCAGATCTTTGGATGGACGATCATTGCCCTCGATGCTTTCAGAATCATCTTTATTGGCCAACAGTATACAGTAATGAATGAAATGTATTGCACATTTTTGTAATGTTGTGATGAACTGAAGGAAATATTAGAACAGAATCAATGCTGCCATATACATGTACATAAAAGGGGTGGACAAAATACCAAGAACACCTTTAAATTTGTTGTTGATTCATCTCTCTTGTAATTTTTTGGCCATAGCAAGTTGTACCGGATTGCCTTGTACTGTAAGCTACTCTTCTTGTACACACACCTCTGTGTTTTTCTGTAGTGTACATCCTGTGCCAGGCCACAAGCTACAGCGTGTCCAGATCAGAGCCCTAGAGGGTCTTCATCCGGGCCAGGAATGTCAGTCAGGTGATGTATCTATGTCAGACATATCTATGTGCCAACAAAAGGCCTGCAAAACAACTAAAGGACTCCGCAGAGAAGAGATGGCTGCTGACATGTTTAGAGCTACAAAATTCCCTCAAACTGAATCAACACAAATATAACTTATGCCTCCTCCAGCTCCTGCCATTTTGCAGCAGCAAGTTTGCATCCTTTCTGGTGAGTATTAATTTTTATAGGAAACATTTTAGGAGGCACAAACAGTATGTGAAAGCAGCAGCTGACTGACAATCCCTCACTGTGTACCTCGTTCCAAACCCCATGATAGAAGACTATTGATCATTAAAAGACTCTTTTAAAAGCCCAACTGTCTGTTTTCACCCTGCTTCCCCTTCTTCTGCATCTGAGGAGGAGGAGGAGGAGGAGGAGATGGAGGGAAGAGCGGACGAGGCAATCAGTCTCTTCGCAGTCCTGACCTCCAGAAGTCCAGCAACCTGAGATCCTCAATGAAATATTTAAAGCTTCTGTTTTATCCGCAGTGCGTTGGTCAAGACAAACTGCGGGCCTCCATGACGTAATGCCAAAGCCAATACACCAGCTGTGTGATTGGTCCTCGCCGAGCAGGGTGGTCAGGTGACCTGTGCCGCTGTGGCCTTTTAAGGTATTACAATGCCCCGAGGCTCCACATTAGACTCACAGGCTGTCTGCTGCAAGTTATGATCAATCGCTGTTGGCTGCAGTGTTTTCCATAGCAAAGCTTTTAGTAGCAAATCTGCCTTACGCGTACATTTTTTAATGAAGGTTCTAGTAGTCAAGTTCAAGTCGTTAGAGTTTATAGAAGAAAATTGTCGACATTCTCCATCATTTTATGACATGAGGCCTCCACAGATGCATTTCATAAATTCACAGTCAAAGGGTAGCGGAAATGTTTATTCATGTAAGATGGTGCAATTGTATGAAATAAAAATGGCATCGGGTTTCATATGACCATAAGATGACACCGAAAATATGTTTGATTTTGCTTCTTTTTGCTTCTTCTTCTTCTTCTCTTTCCTGCTAATTCACTCCTTTTACATCCTTTAAAAATACGTAGCTGCCGGTGAGCAGACAGCCGCCTGAGATACCAACCATCCTGGGTGAGCAGACACCAGCATCCAGCCTGTGTGTGTGTGTGTGTGTGTGCATGTGTGTGCGTGTGTGTGTGTGTGTGCGTGTGTGTGTGTGTGTGTGTGTGCGTGCGTGTTGGGTTTCTCAGACTGGGGCTGAGTGGCAGGCAATGGGATCTCTTGGGTTACAAACTCTGTTTCACTGGCACAGTGGGGGTGGTGGATGAGGTAGTGATGGTGGTGGTGCAGAAGCAGCAGCAGCAGTTACACAATGATCCCTGGATCTTTACTAATAGATGACCCACTGATTAACATGCCCCCACCCACCACCGCAACCACCCACTCCTCTGTAACAGGGGCCCATAGCAGGAGAGACATGTGCTGGTGGTCGCAGTGGTGTAGGAGACCCTGCAGAAGGTGGTTTGTATGGACACAATCACGTACATATTAGTATCTATACTAATGAAATATTCAGTTTTCAATACAATAAAAATTGACTGTTGCCAAGAGGACAGCCAGTTGTCAGATATATATTACTCTTGACCTTATTTCATGTTTTATCTGTAATGATGCTGCATATGCTGAAGGCCCTGAATAATCCCATATTTAGTAATCCCTATGTAGAAGTAATGCTAGCTGGATTGAAAATGTAATTTCATATCAAGAAGGTTATGATTAAAATTTGTCCACAGAAATTAGTCATAAACGCTCTGATCTTTTTTTTGGATTTTATGTAACTGAAAATATCTTATTTTACCATATTATTATCCTTATTTATTCCTTTTTATTTTCATCCACTGTCATGAATATTTAGAGTAATTTACAGCACACGTGAATGCAGTTGGAGGCTATGATAAAAATATACTATTCAACACGTCCTCTTTGTTGTAACATAAGCTTATAAAATCAGTATATGAGGATCTTATTCAGCACTTTTTCCAGACGTTTTATGGATTTATGTTGTACATGGTCTCTGCCTCTTCCTCTCCTGGAGCACTGCCTTGCTTTAATAAAGTGATCTCAATTGTTGCCATTTTTTTTTCTTTTCTTTTGGAGCAGCACACTAAATCTTGCCGCATTATTATTTCATCCAGAGTCCTATCACATTGCCTGGATCTCTTCACGGGAGACTGGTGGCGGCACAAACGCACAGAAGTCCATCTGATCCCTCCTCTGGCACCTGTTTCATCTGGCTCCTGCACGACAGCACACAACCAAATGAGTATTTATTTAAATATTCATCGAGGGCTACTCATCTCCTATACACGCCTGCTTCTCAAACAGATGATCCGCGGCTCGAATTTCAGCTTCTCCAGGTGGAAACCACGTCAAGGCTTGGAGAGCTTTTGGGCTCCGGCTCTCCAACGCCGACGAGTCACCGCGGATTGATTTCACTGTCGCTATTCACTCTGAAAAGAGTGTAACCAAACCCAGTCCCATCACCTCTAAATATTAGACGAGTTTTGTCCACCTATAGTTATCTGCCTAATTATCAACAGCAGGTAAATGGACTCTGGCTGGCCATCGGAGAGGCGCATGGGTAGAGCTCGCCCTCATATATTAGGCATCCAAAAGTGAACTAGGGACATTCCTCGGGCCCTCACCTCAGCTAGGGTCTTGCCTGGTGATGGGCAGCTCTGCGTAAAGCTTGGAGAGAAGATGAGGAGCCACACTGAGGGGGCCCCTGGGGGGCCCGGAGAGCTGCTGCTGCTGCTTGCCAGGACATCAGGCCCACATCAGGTTGTATGGGTTTGACTGTGAGGGTTTTAGTGGCAGAATAATAAACCAACAGATGAAAAATAGCCGAAATATAGATGACAACCAAATAAGATAACCTGTTCCCATTTCGGTGTTATAGCAGAGGTATTTTGCCTGCTTTCCTCGCACAGGAAATGTTATGCAATCTGCACAGAGTAACCACTAGTGCAGGCTTTAAATGCAGTATTTGATAATCATTAGCCATCTGGACGTGGTCATTTGATCCTGCAGCATCTCGACCCAAGAACTGCAGCCTCAACAGCATCAGCCGACTAAAACTAATCCCGGGATGGGGGGCTGGGAAGATGCGCCAAATAGTCTATCTGATGTATGCTCGGTTTAATATCTGAAAATGCAGCGCGGAGCCATGTTGTACTGGACATTAATGAGCTTTCTAATCTTCTGTTAATTTCAGAAATTATAGCCTACAGTACTCTGTTTAATGGTCTGTAGCCTGTTTTCTACCAGCTTTGAGAGACCCACGAAGAATAAAATTGTGGGATACAGGAAAAATCATATCAATTTATCATTTAGTTTATTTTTTCCAGCACCTCCTCTCTCTCTCTCTCTCCATAGAGACAGTCTTCAGGTGCTGGTGAGGTATACACACATCACAGGCCTGCAGGCCTCCTCTCTGTTGCCTGTAAAGGCCTTTTAAAGCACAAAGCCCCTTTGAGACATTGTAATTTATGAATATTATATAAAGCAGGAGGAAATTTTTGCTACTTTTCAGCATGCAGTAAATGTCTGAAGGGGAATATAGATTTAGATTAAAATATGTTTAATATGATATTGAGTTTAGCAGAGCTAAAGTTATTATTATAGAAATAGGCTTTAATTTAGAGATGACATGCAGCAGATTCTGAAAATGTTCATTTATTTATACTAAATAAGGAGGCACATTTTAAAGCTGTGGTGCCTCTTTTTATTCCTGTTTTCTGTATTTAACTGGTCAAACATAAATTAATGTCTAAATTTGAACCTATATAACATAAAACTAATCTTTAAAAAAGAGAGATGTGGATGTCCCAAACCGGTGAAAAGTGTTTGTCTTTTCTCGGGTTGGGACAGCCTAAAGAGGGGGTTGGTCCAAATTATTCGTCAGGAAATCGTTTAATCCGGAGAGACAAAACCAATCCTCATCCGCTCAGACTGCAGCAGTCCCCGGGTTGAAACAGCACCGCTTTTTACGGTCTCCTCGCCTCCAGACAGATCCGCCTCAAAGAGACTAGAGACCCTGCTACCTGCAGGGCCTTGAACGCAGCATGAACAGGAGAGACACAGGCCGGTTGGATTATTGCTTTTGGTGCGGGGTTAGATGCTTAAAAACGGGGAAATCTCTGGACTGGCAGCCCAAACCAGGTGGAGGAAGACTGGATGGAAGCTGTTTTGGGTCCCGCTTCTAGAAAAACGTCCACTATTATGAACACAGGTACACAGAGGTACGTTTTGTACCCTTTGAGGCTGCGTAAAGGGAGTAACTATTTAAAAGGCAGCACTATTATACATGTCATACATTTAAAAAGATAAATGCCTTATTCATACTGGGAACCTAATCTAAAAACACACACATCTGTTAAATCTTAACAATGAAATTACATAACCTCACATGTAGAAAACAAGCTGCCCAGCTGTAGTTTTCAGGTAAAATGCAGAATATTTATACTTTTGCACATTTTTGGGGGGCGTTTCTTTTCTTTGTACACATACAGTTGTAACCTGTAGTTGCTCCTTTGTGTGTCTGCGCCTTTAAAAAGGTGCACAGAGCACCTCTCTTTCTGCCAGTGTGCAGTTTGGACGCGCAGGTAAAAAGGGAGGAGGTAGAGTTTGGAGAGAGAGAGAGAGACAGAGAGAGAGAGAGAGAGAGAGAGAGGGAAGAGGTATAGGAGAGAGGGGAGAGGAGCGCAGGGCTGAAATTGACATTTGATACTCAGGAAGTTCAGGACACCGCTTGGATTTCTTTTGTTTCATTGTAATTCTGCGGTCCTGCTGCGGGCAACACAGACCGGAGGCTTGTGTTGCTCCAACACAACTTTAAAAGTGGAAACCCTTTAAAATGATAATGCTAGTTTAAGGGAGGAAAATGTCTGATGGGGGCCGACTTCAGTGCACTTTGTAGCCCTCAAATATGACGCACAACGATGGACTCGGAGGAAGGTATGAACTACATTTTATATTTTCAGCTTAGCTTCAGTTAGACTATAATGAATTGTAGCGTTATATCTTAAACTATCTCACAGGAAGTCAGGGAAATGTACGCATAAAAATAAGGAAAATTGAGAGATGGAATTTCATTAAAAAAAAAGAGGCCATGTTGCTCCCCCCAAATAAGAAGATATTTCTGAGATTAATACTCGATTCTACAGCTCATTCATCCTGAAAGAAATCCCTACAGGATTGTAGATTGTCGAAATGATCCAAATGAAAATCAGGAGCTAAACTGCATTACAGTAAATCAAATCTCATGCAAGGTGGGACTTTTTTTTTTTAAACCATCCTCTGGCCTGGTCCTTAAATAGTCCAAGCAGGTTGAATTCGGTCAAAAATAAAGATAAAACACAAACAATTACAGTGTTTCCAAATTAAATTGTCCACCATTAAATTGCCATTAAATGAAACGATGTTTGGTATGTCTTCATCACATCGCACCTGCTTTTTGCAATTGCATTAATTACCAAGGGAATATCGTCGAAGTTCCGAGGTTTCACAGCCTAATCCTGTGGATTAATGTTGAGTTTGGCATCTTATAAATTTATATTCACGTCCACAGATGATAATCAGGATACAGAATAATAGAAAAAGGCTTTTACAAGTGTTGTACGAACTATATATTTTAAGAGAAATAATATTCCCAAATTTAAACTCGCTCAAACTCCACATTGAAATTAAATGTGAATGATTTTTCGTAGGATTACATCTTGTTAAAAGGCCTTTTCTCTTTTTTAAACCAGGCTTGCAGTCAAATATTTCAGGTTGCATGACTGATAGTGAATTTGGACCTCGCTGCAGGACTTAGAGGAGTGATAAATCCTCCTGAAATAACCGTGAAGTTGAGGACTTGTAGGCTCCCTATTCAGACAAATGCGATTAACTGAAGGGGCTTTGGAGCTGCTCTGAGGTTAAATGAACGATGGCAGAGACAAAAGGCTGTCCGGGCAATGCAATGTTAGCATTTCAGCAGAATATTCACATGCTGCTTAATGAGGAGGGGGAAATGATTAGTGCTTTTAAAACATCCATGTAGACTTGTGATGTTTATGCAGTGGTCAGTATCTTTTAAATCTTTAACCTCACTGCAATATAGACAGTCATAAACACGTTTTTTGTATTGATATATTTGTACAGAATCCTTGAAATGTATTATAATGTCACCACTGTTCATTAAGTAAAATAGAAGGTCAAAAATCTAACAATTTTTATATGAATTATATCATTTTGTAAATTATCATCTTTAAAAACAGGGTGGTTCCAGTTTATATCAGTGACTGAAAATGGACTTTATATTTCGACAGCCGGCCTTGATGACACATCAAAGCAAGATGACTTTGGATGTCATCTATTGACCAGATAATTATTTAAATTTAAAAGTAAATTGTAGATCTACAGGAACAAACCTACTATGAAACAATGTCATTCTGGTGTCTTAGACAAAATAAATAACTAATATCAAGTAAGTATTATGTTCCTGAGGTATGCTACTTTTTTTTCTTCCAAAAATAACAATTTGCACTTATTTTTCCTCTGTGCTACTGCCAGGGGTCATAGACTCTTATGTACCAGCATGTTACAGAAATCATCTCATTCTTAACTAATTAAGGTATGGAAAAACAAGACACGGGCAAAACCTTTAAAGGACACAGGTTCTTTTCGACTTGGCTTTTTAGTGGTATTGATTTCTCCAGGAAATGGCAATGGGAGTCTTGCTCAGGGAGCCATTTGGGCGTCTGATGAATCACTTAGTACATGGTTTGATCGCTGGAATCAATGGGAGCTCCGCGCACTGCAGGGGCCCAGGGTGAGAGAGCTAATGGCTGATCAAAGGGTGGGGCGTCTGGGGCCCTGGCAGGACAGAGCAGAGCTGAGGACAGTTAGCCTCTCCGATTCCAATCATCTTCGGCGACAAGATGCTTTTGATGACACATCCAAGGTCAGGAGATGGACTGAAGGTTATCACTCAGCCGCAGTACTGTGTATCATAATTAGTATGGACTTATTAGTCATACTGAGCTGAACTGAGGAAGTGACAGGATCATAATATCTGTAGAATTGTATGAAAGGTTCCGCATGCTCCTTAGAAGGACATTTTGAAATAGTAGTCGATTTGCCGCAATGTCCCCATCTGATGGCAGCCATTTTCTGCGATTTGTAGTTGATAAGAGAGAAATATCTGTGAACTGCACTGTGCTACATTTTAACCCAGCTTAGACTTAGTTTATACCATATTTTGTGGATAAGACAACAAAAGCCTGCAAGCTGACTAGTAATTTTACTCGTATAGTGAGATATTTACCATTAAAAGCTTCCCATAGATGAAGAATAGACTGGTCTGTTGCCACAAAAGAGAAAAAAAGAGAAATGCACTTTCATCAAAAAGATTTAACAGGCCTTAAAAGCTAAAGCTAAAATAAGAATGTCTAAAATATTCAGTTTTCAGTAATTTTGACTGAAAAAGAGATAATGCAGAATTGATTCAGTCGACAATTTGTCTGTCTCCTTACTACATATTTTTGTTATAATCAGCAAATATGTCATGAAAAACACTGATGGGTCATTGGAACAATGCTAATCTATCGGAGAGAATTAAGAGGTCAAGTTTAGGGTGTCACCCTTTGGACAAGTTGTGGGGTGTAGGGGGGAGAGCAGAGACAGGACATAAAGAGATTACCTGTAAACCATTAGGACCCTCTGTGTGCCAACCTTATGTTTCAGACATTGGTGGGTTTAAACAAGTTTCCTCATTGTGTCTAGTAGTTATTGTAGACTGGTGTATATGTATTTGATCAGCTGCATTCATTATTTGTCCACTGGAATCCAATTTGAAAAATTACATATGAATGAAAAACAGCATATTTGATTTATTCCTGTTTTCATCATTTGAAACTCAGACCGTTCTGACTTTTGTCCCATTTTGCAGTGCAAGAGGAAAGTCGACTAGTTGTTCAAAGACAGCGAAATGCATTTAATCTGGTGTTTTCATGTAGGCAAGAGCTCAAAGTTTTGGCATTCTGGGTCTTCAAAATAATCTTGTAAGTCCCTCTCGCTGTGTACTTCAATTTAAACAAAAATATTCAACTAAATGATCACTATTATCCAAAAATCTAAACAATATTATCCCAGAAACTACAACAAGGACGTGTAATATAACATGTAATATCAGAATAGTCTGACCACCTGCCTTATAGTTTCAGCCGTCAGTCTTACATATCCTTTCCTAGAAATCTAAAGATGGCAGCGAGGGCGATTAGCAGTTAACAATTAGATGAGGATGTTTGCTCACTCCTAGGATTGACTGGACTTATATTTAGTTGCACACATGGAGACGCACTAGTCTTTGACCTGTTACTCAATGCGTGGATCAATCCACTGCAGTGCAGTGCGTCTTGAGTTTCAACTGCGTCACTGCAACACTGTGGACACACTGACGGCCCTGGACGCTCCTCTTCCTGTTTCACATCGTTTCTTTACTTGCTCCCATATCTCTTGTCCCTCCTCCTCCTCCTCCTCCTCCTCTCCTCTTCTCTCTCCAGGCTCTTGTTTCCGCTCTCCTCGTGTGTTGGTGGTCTAGTTTGCATAGTTTTGCTTTGCTGGGCTGACTATCCTAACAGGCTGACTGGCTGGCCAAGGTGTTGGGGTGATAATGACTCCTGTTCTGTGTATGGCACTGGTAGAATTCACTGTGAGAGCTCACTATCAGTGAATTACCATAGGGCCATAAACAGAGCAGAGAAAGAACCACTTGATGATGCCCGTCCATAGGGGCTTACTGTCTGTGGCTCTCCTCTCCTGCGCTTGCGGGTGGGGTGAATGTGATGTAATGACTCTGGTGCAGTTGTATGAGCTGAGTTGCACACGTCTCGCTGGGTACGTTGACACCTCTCTCTCTCTCTCCTGATGTATCTCTATAACAACAGCTGCTTGCATTCGGATGCCCCAGCCGCTCCTCTTCTTTGCCCATTTTGGCACTAGCACATTTTTGCTTCTGTATATATACTTTGAGCAATTATGTGTAGTGCCAATATAGGACAAGACAGACTTCCGTCGCTTTCACATAATCTTGGATTGCATTCTTCTCTATACTAATTCCATTTTTTTTTATATCTGTCAGTTAAAAACTGCTCATGATTGTCCCCTGTAGATAATTTTCTTCTTCCAGTTGTCCTTTCACTGTTTCAGGGGATGTGCCGGCTCTTCTTGTGTAATATGGTCTGTTTCAAACTAGGATCCAGGAGGATGCTTTTAGTTCAACAGAGACAAAGATTTCATAAAACAATTTGCCCGTGTTTCTCTCTCCCTGTTTATTAAAGAAGACTTTCCTTGCTAAACATTTCAAATTCAGATTCATGAATGCAGCATCTTAGCAGACTCCTCGTAGCAATCTGAATCGCTCTACATCCCAAGAGTCCATGTGGGCCTGAAGGGGACCCAGCAGCTCTCTGGTGGTGTTTGGCAATGGTAGAACTCACACTGGTGAGGTAGATGGATCCGGTGGTTCTAGACTTGCCAACTACTGCTTGAGAGCGTCCACCAGCAAAACAAACAAACAAACAAACAAAACAAAAAAACGCAGGACAAAACCAGCCCCCCCCCAGTCGCAAGCAGAGAAACATCTTAAAGATATTTTAGTGAGTGAGTGGCTGAAGGTGGTGAAGGGTGGGGTGAGACTGTGTTCCTCCCCTGCACACCCCGGCCTCAAAGCTCCAGTAACTCTTTGAAGGACAGTCTATATGGTGGTCGGGACATAGAACATGCAAGATCATACACTGATGCGGTGAATCCAGTTAAAAACCCATTTTCTGTTTCTCCTCTTTAATTTACAATTGAAGAAGCGGAAGAAGTAGAGAAGCGATGGAGTCAACTCGTTGTAAAAATGCGGGGTACCATCCCCAGAAACAAGAAAGAAAAAACCTTCTGGAGGCAAAAATCAATTTAATCCAATGCAATCAATGCAAAAATGTTGGTGACCACATCAGCATATTCCAAAAATGCTGCTTTGTGCATCATGTTCTCAGATAATAGTGCTTGTTGACTATCTTTTATCCCAAACCAAGACCAAATAACCTGTCAGCTTTGAAGCTTTCTGTGCTGAAATGATTACTTGATTGAACAATTGGTCAATTATCAGAAAATTAATGATAATAATGATAATGGAGAGAAGAATCAACAATGGAAAAAATTAAGTTTTAATGGATTTCTCTGCTCATCAAACAGTCTTGTCTTCAGGTTTGACAGGCAGAGTTCATGTGAGTGCAGTTCTGCCGTACTCACTGGTCTACATTACGTGTAGAGGTTCAGCTATTCCGCCTTCCACCGGCAAACAGGAGGTTCCTCTCTTAGCTCTGTGGCATAATTGGCAACCCGAGCGGTGTCATCTTACCCTCCTCTTTCAATGCGGCCTTTTTCCCTCCTCCCATCCCAAATGAACAGGGTGGAGAGCGAGCGAGTCTTTCTCAGATGTTGGTTTGGTTTGCTGTAACAGTCCATTGACAGTATGGCTCGGAAAAGCTGCTACATACTGAGCTCCATATATCTGGGTCAGGGTCTGCTAATGTAGGTGACAGGGGGATCTGGGGATTAAAACCTCTTTATCTGCCTTTGCATAAATCCTGCTTTATAGCCTACACTTCAGCTCTAGCTAATATGATTTGTATTGTTACCAGTTTGCCTCCAGGCTAGCTATATTTGATCTACGTGGACATCGTCATCGGACCTGCGCGGAGGCTCTTTTGCTTTTGTGTGGGTCGGCCATTAAAACAGAACGGGAGCGGGTAAGTGCTCGGATTGTGGTGATACACGGACTAGTTGACATAAAAGAGCTCAGCTCAAGCTGTTATTCACTGGACAAATGATTCAGGTTAGCTGTGGTTGTGTCTCGTGTTACAGAACATATCACGCACATATGACATGTATAGTGTGTTACATGTAACCACAAAGTGAACATGTTCTCAAGTTGTTCTGTATGTGCACCTGCTGACTTTTATTTCCTCAAATGACATGTTTTTTTTTTTTTTTATCATACATATTCTCTTATCTGTGATGCAAATAAATACTTTCAAAAGACTGATCCATTGTGTCAGACTCCCTCTAACGATCTTCTCTGCTGCAAAGTGCATTGTGGGATAACCCTTGTCAATGCGAGGCCTTCTCCAGATGGGCCGAGCAGCTCAGGTTACACCGCATTTTTCAGTGCCCCCTCTATCCCACAGCCCCCCTGGCCCCTTTCTCCATCTCTCTCTCTCTCTCTCTCTCACAGACACATTTACACACACACACACAGTTTCCTGGGTGGTTAGAGTCGGGCTGAGACAGTGCTTCGCCTGTGTTCTAATGCAGGCTGCAGAGCATTAGTGAAATGAGATTATCATCGTTCTTACGCAGTGTCTGGAAGAGAGGTGGACAGAGGTGTGAGTTGGGAAGGTGAGGATGCCATTATTAGACTATTAGACTACATTACGGGGGGAGGACGATTCAGCAGCACCATGTCTGCTGATGCTCAGACATCAGGGGAAACTGTGCAGGATGCCCAGATGAGTATTGATGTTTTTTAAAAGAAAGTATCTACAGTGTGTTTGAGTTTTTCCGCATTACCATAGATAAGAAAACAGTTTCTATCTCAGGCCAAAGGGTCAGACATGGGTCAACAGTTGGGGGGATTTATTTTTCCGATTGGTTAAACAGTAACAGATATACAAGTATTAATCTTTAAGGAACATAATTTCAATTTTGCAGGTTACAGAGTCCATCTCCTTAAATGAGAGGCATGGTTTCTCAAGTTGTGGCCCAACCCTACACTCGGGACGAGGGGTAGGAGATTATCTCTTGTTAGAGCAAGCGGGGGTTTGGACCGCAAGCAGTTTGTGCATATGTGTGCGTGCATGCGTGCAGGGTTGTAGGGCCCCGGATGCACGTATTAAGAAACGATTAGTGGAGATTAAAGCTCTGCCCTAGAGTCTGCCTGCACGACTCCAGGCAACAAGAATGACCAACCCCTCCCTTGTCACCCTGCCGTGCCCCCTGTGGAGCAGGGCCACTGAAGCCCTGGCCGCAGCCTTGTCCACCGGCTGCGGAGAATCAATAGCTCTGCCTCCCCTCTGCCCAGTGATCTTCCACCACTAAACATATTGCCCCCAGGATGAAGCGCAAGCACTCACGCTGTAGCTTCACTGCATAGATTGGATGGTTTAAATGACATCCAATCAGGTTCAAAGTCAGTTGATGGATGTGATGATTGGAAGAGTGCACTGCGGTGTTGTGCACAGTGATGTAACTTGTAACAGTGTCACACCCAATGCAGCATTCGCTCTTTCCTTGTAAAAGCAAGGCTCTGAGGCCTAGATGAGACCATGCAGGTGAAGCAATCAATCAACAAATGCAGTATCTATTCACCCAGAGCTTGTGCTAAAAAAGAAAACCTACAGTATATTTGCCATTGAATAATGGTGCAATGTTTCAATTCATTGCAATTCATTATAAACTGCAATATTTTAAATTTGTAATAACTTAGCTGGGGGTATTTCAAGACGTCTGCATGGCGACACATGGCTGGAGTTGACAGCATCACTATAAGACGAGTTCTGTCCTTTTTTGAACCCGTAGCAATTTCATAACTCAGCTGGGTTCAGCCTTAATGATGCGGCTGAAAGGTTTCAATGCACTTTGTGTAAGTGTAGCTAAGTGGACGGACGGTGCAGAGAGGGATGGAGATGGAGAAGGGAGAGGCTTAGGTAGCATGAGGTGTAGGCCGTTTTCCCAAGAAAGCATGCTAATAATAAGGCCGCCATAATCTGCAGTGACGGTTTGATGCGCATGTGTGCCACACATCTACAATGACTTTATGCTAAGTTTTCTCTTGCCAACACAGAGCCACACCATGCTCTTGATTGTTTCCCAGCTCACGCAAGAGATCCAATCTAAAATTGACAGGAGAGAAAATAAAACAAGTGGGAACATGGGATCTTTTCATCTGTGTGAATGCAACCTGGTTCAGCTTTAATCTGGAGAAGGCGGGATATACACTGACGCCTGATAGATTAAGGCCTGAACGCTTCTCTCTATGTTCTACTCTGCAACAGAAGGGCCCTGCTAGCAAATCCCAGGCTTTAAAGCAGAGGAGGTTCGGGCAGCTTATGATGTAATCATGGCCCTGTCTGTCACGGCAGGGAAGGTGGGGGAGTTGTAGAGGAGAGTGTGGAGGTTATTGGGTTTTGTGGCAACTAAAGGACAAAATGCAGAAACGTGGCATCCTGCAAAAAGAGGAAATACGTGTTAAGTTGTCACCTGTGACGATCAAAAGGTCGAACATAAAGCTTACATGTACAGTATGTTACTTTTGCTATAATGGCAGAGGTGCGACAAAGTCAAGATGGACAAGTTCAAGTCGGGTCCAAACAAATAAACAAATCATTGTCTGCTTTTCACAAATTTTTATGCCTCTCTCACTCTTTCATACACACACACACGCAAAAATTCTGCCTCTCGTGCTACAATGTTGCAGTGCAATATTGCTTAGTCAAAAAAAAAATGAATTGCATGATTTTCATCCCCACGTTTTTTCTTTTGGGAATCTGTTTTTTGTTGATCTTAGTATCCAAATGTAATATTCTTTAGTAGCCTATTACAGTATGTTTCAACATTATTTGCACTGGTGAAAGTCTGACTGCTGTTTAAATCGTTCAAAGCAGATCTGTTTGAAGATTTGCATTTTAACAGGATCATTTTCAATCACTGGGTCTGGAGAGGTATCAAATCAAAAGCATAAGTAAGTTGCAAGTCTGTGCTGATTTTGTCAAGGATTCAACTGAACTCATTAGACTAATAATGTGAAAATCTCATAACTGTTCTCAACACAGAAAGAGTCTAAAAGCTGCATTTATATATCATTTATATCATTTTTGGCAACTAGCAGTTAGAAAAACACCCAAACAAAATGTCAGATACACAACCACCATTATATCATCGGCAAACAATAGGCCATTACCACAGAAGACACTGTCATAACAGGAGATGCACAGATGTAATTAATAACATTAACAATAGCTGCATTCCATTTAAGTCCTAATGTTGTGCATGTCTCACTGACATGGACACTCAAATGGAATGGACATACATTTTTTCAGACATTTTATAGGCTAATCTAGAAAGTAATTGGCAGATTAATCAATAAATATGAGTATTGTTAGTTGCAGCCTAGACTGAAACATACAGTAAATGTGCAATATGTTGTGCTAAAAGATGCTAAAAGGCCTTTCACATTATACATAGTCACTTAACTTCAGTATGAAAAATATTGACTAATGTTGCTTTAACATTTCATGTATCCATTGATGGTAAACCCTGGGGGGGGGGGGTGCACTTATAACCAGGAGAGGACAGTATGAATGGTGAACAGCAGCCATTTTATTGGACTTTTTAAATACATAAGTGTGGAGAGATTCGAACCAACTGTTACAGCTGCATCGAACTAAGCGGATTCTTGGCAAGCAGTGTTCGTTGCAAGATAGAAGAAAGGCTTTCTTGACATTTGCGTCATAAATACTGCAGCTCCCGTCCAAGTATGACCAACGTCCTGTGCCATACAAAATGATGCAGACCACCAAGTCCTAACTGACATACGAACGAGTTCATGTTAAAAAAAATAACATACCGAGGGGTGTTCCTATTCATGCACTGTAAATAAACAGACTTGGTAGATAAAATGGCTGCTTCAGGATGTCAGCTCAGCAATTCCAGCAGTAAAAAACACCTTGATGTATATCCTGAGTCTTCACAAATCTTGGCATGAGCATGGACTACAGTAAAACAGCACAGGGAAAAGCACACGACGAGATGGTATTTCGATGTGTTATTTCATCATCTAATGAGAGAAGTGGGAGCGTCTACAGCTCAGATGCTGGTTCATATGCTAAGACAGCTCAAGGTGAGTTGAGGAGACAAGGATGAAATCTAGAATCGCGATCGAGGACACAGGAATCAGAGAGGAGTGACTTCTGACACCGAATTATAAATGCATCCTAAAAACAGAACAGTCAAGCACTTGAAAATGAAAAATCCAGAACAGTGATAAGTTACACACTCTGGGTGAAGCAGTGGTGGCTTTCCTCCCGGGTTTTTTGGTTCAATCTTTGTTTTAAGTAAAGGTTAATTGTAAAGAAATAAATACTAAATACCTAACATCACAGAGCTAAAAAACAAAAACAAAAAAACACACGAGGCTAAATGGAAAAAATTACACCAACAAAAGCAATTTCTTTACATAGTAAACACGATGAATTGAAAACTCACTTTTACTTCCCCTGCAGACGTACATTTAAAAATATATTTGACATTGTACACAGCGTGTTGTCTTGGAAAACAGTAGGATAAACAAATCTCCAACGTGGCCATTCAGTGCCTCCTACTCCTTCCAGGATCTTAATTGTCACTGTTCCAGAGTTACAACCTCCACCGCCTGGCCGTCCAGTGTGACAGTGTTGTCTATGCGTGTGGCAACAGGTGCCATGGCAACCTGGACAGGCCTGTTGCCCTGGGCGAGGCTGGTCACTACAGTCTGGTACATGCTGACCGGGATCTGGACGAGACCTGCGGAGAAAGAAGTGGGACATTTTTGAATTTAGACATGGTAACAGTGTCATTTGGCTAAATCAACATCACCGAACTACTGATGTTTCAATACGTTTAATCTCATTACAACTGAAACAATCAGTTGATTGACAGGGAACTGATTAAATAATAATCAGTCAAGTCTTTTATCAATCAAAACAGCCAAACATTTGTTGGTGCCAGCTTACCAAATGTAAGGATTTGCTGTCTTTTTATCATTTTAAATTCAATATCTTTCAGTTTTGGACTGTTGGTCGGACAAAAGTTATTTGAAGACACTGTCTAAGGAAACTGTAATGAGCAAAGCAAATGATTAATGGAAAATAACAGATTAATTGATCATTAAAATAACTGCTGTAACATTGGATTATTATTATTATTATTATTCCCCCTTCATATATTAATAGTTTGGGGAAAACCTGTTTTTTCTTGAGTTGACCATGCATGAAAATGTGGTGTTAGCATGCAAACTACTACAGATATGATCAGCTGGTTATTCAAATTATTGGAGTCAACTGACAGAAAATTGATTAACAATAATTTTCACAATCGGTTTATCAGTTACTCTTCAGTAATTTACAAAGAAGTAAAAAAGATTGCACTCAACCAAAAAGGGGGTTCGCACATCCAAATGAATTAGATATTTTAGTTTTATTTTGTTTAAATTGTCCAATACAAGCACAGTATGCAACACTGAAGAAGGCACAGAAAAAAATATGTAATTGATCTGGGTGTGTGAACCCTCTTTTTGTGCTTTGGATTCATCAGTAATTCACCAGGAAAAAACTGTTTCATTGAACAATGAATTAATACATATTAATTACTAATGAAATACTGCTCGTTCAGCCTTTGGCCAGCCACAATCTGAGTAATCTTTCTGAGAGTTTACAGTTGACACAGTGCTTGAGAAGCAGTCGAGACCAGGTAGTTGTCTGTGACAGGAGGGCGGCCATGTTACAGAGACAGCATTACTGAACAATGGTCCGATTGAAGGTCCTCAGCTCGCTTCCCCCATGCCCAGCTGTGTGTGTGTGTGTGTGTGTGTGTGTGTCTGTAGGGATTATTGCTGCAGTCACGTGGGCCTCTGCCCCACCCTACAAGCTGTCACAGTGTCACAGGCAGGCAAGAAGGTCAGTGCAGGGGATGGCAGTGGCTCATGCCCGCTCCCATTACTGTGAGCTAAGACACTGGACATTAAATGCACCAAACACAGACTGCCTATGGATCCTGTAAAATGCATTACTGAGACGACACAGGGTTGCATTCATATCTATATGAGTGCCCAAAGTATTTTGAGAAAGATTAAAAAATTAAATGCATTTTCATTAAAAAAAAAATAAAATAAAACTGTGCCCCTTTTGACAGGTTAGCTCGTAATTGTTAGTCCTCTAATGTGGACTCTTGCTAAGCCCACTCGCCGGTGATTCGTGACAGGGTTAAGTTGTGCTGATGCAGGTAATTGTGCTGCAGTGATTATGGAGGAGGGC
Source organism: Scomberomorus guttatus (assembly GCA_038419695.1). NCBI lineage: Eukaryota > Metazoa > Chordata > Actinopteri > Scombriformes > Scombridae > Scomberomorus > Scomberomorus guttatus. The sequence goes on along the minus strand of CM076466.1, from coordinate 10,420,845 downwards.
TTAGGGAACAGGGTATTGGCCTGGCACAGTGATGTACGGACACAGCACAGCTACTGAGTGAAGTGCCTCACTCGGCCACTCAAACATTGTTACTAAGACATTAAGGGCCGTGCCTGGTGTGGCCGTGTGCATGTATGAGTGTGTGTGTGCCTGCGTGCCTGTGTCGGTGAAGGGGCGCTACACAAGCCAATCAGCGGCGTCTGGGCCAGTGCACTTCAAACGGTGCTCTCCACTCCTGTGCGGCACTACAGTGATTAGCTAAGGTCAATAGTCGGGAGAAGGACTGGCTTTGGCAGCTCCATTAGATGTTTGAGTGAGCCATTGCAGCCAAATGACTCCTTATGGTTTAGGAAGCAAGACGTCAAACAACAAAGGCTGCAGATTTTAGATTTGAATGACTTTAATTGACATTAGTGTACACACGTGCAAATATAGACTGGCAAACTGCACATACTCTTGCATTTTGCATGTCCTTTATATTATGACTATTCTTTCATTTTAACAAGTGGGTTCCATCTTTTATGCAAATACTTTATTTTATACAAAACTGAACCATGCTTGGACTAACCTAATAAAAAAATGTTATCTTAACATCCTATATGGTTCCTGCTTTTGTTCCTTTTAAAATATAATTTACTGCTAGAGTTGTTCTGAATTTTGGTTCACATGTCTGTCTTAAACTGGATCCAACACACCCTGAAGCTGGAAGGCTTTACAGTGCTTTACAGTTGATCGGCCTGATGAAACGAGAGACTAATTTGAGGTAAACTAGTGAGAGAAAATTGTTCTTATGCTCATTTCTTCTACTGTGCATGTAATGCAAAGCTAATCAGCTTTGGTGCTTAAATACATGCTTCACTGCTGTGCTGTTCATTCTATTAATGCAGGATGTGGACAGTAAGGCGAGGAGGTAGCAAACCTATGTGTACGAGTGAAAAAGTATATGAACACTTTGGGATGGACATGCATTTGTCTCCATTTAGAGAAGGCCTAGATTCATATATATACACTAATAGCATGTATACATGTATACAGAGTATGAGAACCTGGGGGTTGTGTGTTGACAGCTGGCCCAGTGATTAGACATGGACTGATAATGGAGTGGATCAAAGCTCTTTAGGAGGGCCCCTTAGGGACCTGCTTGTACCCCTGGACTAGTGTACTTTGTGTGAGTGTGTGTGTGTGTGTTTATCCCACTGTAAGACAGTACTGATTGACAGCTTGACAAGATACAGTATGTATGCAGCCAAACTTCATCTTAAACTTTCTAGATTTACTTTGATCTTTAAATTTGTTAGAATTAAAAACTGGAGTATAATAATTCATTTGTTGCATCACTGAGTTGATTATAGATTACAATGATTCAATGCATCAATCTGCTAAAAGAAGTAAGTGCTTTAAATTCTCAAGTTGTGGCTCTGTGCTAAACAATATGCAATGAAACAGTTTTGACTAGTTGTTACTACATCAAATCATGGTTTCCAAAATATAATGTGAAGGACAAACAACTGCTCTTGAATCAAATCACCAACAATTAGGAAGTCTGAAGTCATGGTGAACACCAGGGCAGGACAGAAAAATTACTCTAAATGTAACATATTTCCTTCTTAGTTTCACCTGTATATATATATTCATATGCAATAGGCCACTCACATTTACATACTACACATTTGGTAATCAACATCAGACTAGTGTCCCCTTGATGTTAGTCATTGACGAGCAGTAGCTTTACATTCCACCCTGAGGATACTGACTGAACATGTGCTTAAAATGGCTTTTAATGCTGTGCAACAAGGAGGTGAGGTTGTCTTTGCAAACTGGTCCAGTCCCAGCAGACGCACACACTACCACAGCAATGCATGCAGTATGCATGAGAAGGGGTTAACGATAGGGTCATGCAGCTAACGCATCATTAAAAGAAGGGAGTATTGCTACAAGAAACACACCATCTGTCACATCAGCACAGAGTAGATTAGAGTGTAGGAGCTCACTGCTGCGCTACTACAGGGAAGCTTACACTTAGTAACACTAATTAGAAATGTCATTGGCTGGTGAATACACACAAGTACAAATTAGTGAAGATGTGATGCCAACATTTGTTTGATAAACGCGTCCGGTTAAACATACATTTTCTGCTGTGGATACTTCTGTAACAAAATATATCTAACTCATTTTTGAGTCTGCAAATAGGTAAAATAGGTTGAAATAAATAGATGTCACAAAGTTTTTGTGATTTTCAAATTCATCTGCTCAGATCGCTGATTTAAATATAGCTGGCACACAGAGACCTATCAAATATCACAGGAAAAGAAACTAGTCCAAGTGGTAAAAAGTAGACCCTCCAAACAGATACACAGTAAGTATAGTATGACCTTTAAAAAAAAAAAAAAAAAAAAAATCAGGACAGTAATTCCTCACAGCAGCTCAAGGCCAAACCAAAGAGTACACTGTGCAATAATGACCCAATCACATGAATAAAAAGAGTTTTAAAATAAAAGTTGTCTCCATCGACACAGATTATTTAAGTCTTTTTAAGTCTCTGAACAGAAATGCTTGTTACAGAGAGGTCACATTTATAGTCTGGATCTCATCTGAGCCAGTTTAACTCAATGACACCTTTGAACTCACCTGTAAACAAGTTAATTTATTCGGTGCTCATGCTGATATAAAGAAAGGACTGTGGGTAATTGGTAACGTGAGTTAGCAGGTTATAGTGTGTTACTTTATCAGAGTGACACTAAATTATAATCTGGTGCAATAGACAGTGATAAAAGAAATATTATAATGTATATGACACCATGTAAATGCTGTCGCTTGAGGTGTATTTTGCATGTTGTCTCATTGTTTGTCATGTTGATGTTAACATTGTGGATGAATATGTACCTGTGGCGTCTTGAACCCCTGCCAGCGCCCCAACAGCAGCTGCTGTCTCTGCCAGGACAATCTGACCGCCTCCTTGTAGAGTGGCCTCTGCCAACGTCGCTACAGCATGGGCTGCTGCCTCACTACAACACAAACACACACACACACACAGAGATAAAGTGTACAATCAGGCAAATAAACCTTTTTCGGTGCACACAATTTAGAATTAAAAACACACATATGAGACGGAGCTATGTTACACACACAATCGTTGGTACAGAGTTGAAAAGCACACACACACACTCTCATACACTCACACACGATCTGCCCACAAAGGCAGGGGTTATTAGAGAGATGTGGGGTGAAGAGGTAGGAGTGTATGAGCAGTAAGAGGCTTTTCTAGTCTGGACTTATGGAGAATCTGTCACATCTCCCTAAAGGCCAGGTGCTACGGGTCGAACAAAGCAGTTTTATTAACCAGATCTATTCAGTGGAATTACCACGAGCCTATTACCACACCAGCTTCGTTATGAACTAATGGAACTGTTCACAGCTTGGTTGATAATCACATCTGAGATAGAAATACAGATGGACAGATGAGGAGGAGGAGCTGAGAGAGTGCAGACAGAGACAGTAAACATTAACCATGCATTCATACTGTGGTGCGACATGAGTTTACTGCCAAAGACAATGGCAGTAAACTTTGGCAATACTGGTATAAAAAGCTGCTGCAAACTATAGCTTTCTCTGCAAAATATAACCTGTGTCGAAACCTAACTTTATTGCGTCAATGCACGTGAAATGATCGAAGCTCAGCAATTAGCAGACTTCCATAAGTGCGCTGTACATTTCACCATCGTTGTGTCATAGTGTCAACACAGCAGCGGAGACGGCGAGAGAAAGAAAGAGGCTCTATTCCCCCAACTGGAGCTGGAAAACAGACAAAATGTTCCAGAGCCTGTGGAGCAGAGAGCCAAGAGTAGCTCAGCACAGGTAAACAGCAGGAGGGGAGGGGAAGGGAGGTGAGGGGAAGGAGGACTCAGGTGGGTGCAGGTAACAAGCCCCAATGGGACATACCCATACACATCTGAAATTATTGCCTTGACACTACTGCAGTAAAAAAAAAAAAAAAAAAAAAACAGCTAACATGTCAGTATCTTAGTGAGCCTGTTTGATGAATTCAGGAAATTAAAGACCTTTTAAGGTCTTCGATGACAGTCTGATTGATCAGGAAAATCAAAAATGTAGATCAAGAAGTGGCTATGGATAGTTTAAGCTCTACAGGCTTTAGCTGCAACCAAAGACTACTAACTAATTCTATGGGCGAGCACAATTTCAGCTTGCTGTATTCTTGTGTTGTAATCAGATCCTGCACACACTTGGTCCTCCATGGGAGATGGCTTGAGATCCTGTTGTAGATCCCATCTGAATACAAGTGTGTGTGGCTGATTTCCCTCCAGAAAAACAGTACACCAACAACAACCCCTGTACCTGTTTTATATAATGTTATTACAGGTCAGTTCAAAAGGCTTTTGTTGATTATGTGTGATCTTATTTCAAACTTTTACTTACTTAGTCTCACCACTAAGCAATTACTAACACCTGTACTAGCGCTTTTTAATCAACAAAATTATACTAAGCTGTTAGCACATGGAAATATGTGGCTAACAGCCAATTTAATGGTTGCACACCTTGCACCGCTGTAAAAGCTACAGGCTAATTAATTAGATGCTGAACCAGGATGAGAGCCACTTGACTCATCTCCAGGGGACTCCGGTGACCTGCCCCGACAGTTGTCCCGTTCTCATCAAGTTGTTAGAGCTGCCTTTGTGATTATGGATTCTTCTTGTGCTCTGCAGTGTTGGCTAGCTCCACCACCGGCAACTCAAGACCCTTGAGGATTGTGTCAGTAAACACAAACCCCTACAGTACATTTCCAGTTAAAAAGGTGAAAACCATTCAGCAGTGACAGCTTTATGCTGCCACTTGTGGTTTTCTGCCACCAACAATCCAACCTGTCATCATTTCATTAACAGAACACCTCATCTAGATGCAGTTCACTTATGACTTTAAAGGCTGTTGTTCCCCCAAGAACCTGCAAAATAACTTGTTCATCAGTTCTACCCCCCCCCTCACCTGTTGAGAGCCATTGTGACAGTTGCTCCGGGCTGAATCTCCTGACTGGCAGCGACAGCAGCTTCAGCCAGGGATGCTACCGCCTGTGTGGCTTCTGAAGCCTGGGTGGTTTGGATTGTCATCTCCCCGCCCTGGAGGGTGGCCCAGTTCTGCTCCACCTGGACGGGAAAATACAATTTCGTGACAGCAAGGTAGTAAAGCTCATGTAGAAAAAAACAGCTGTTATTATATTGTTTTTCTTCTGGCTCATGTTGGTTTTGTGGTGCTGAATGGACAGCTCCCATTATACACAATCCACAGAAGTCTTGTTAGATCTATCAATTCATGTTCTTTAGGAAGTAGAGTTGGTTCAACACTGCAGCCAGTTCATGTTAATCATTTTGAGAACCTGAGTATGTAGTATGCAATCAAAATTTGTTTTTTTATACAGTAGTTGTATTTTATAAAAATTAAAGGGTGTATCCTGTGGGTGTGTGGTCGCTACCTCTCCATCAGTAACTGTGGAGTAGTTGACTTGTGCTACCGTCACACCGGGAATCTCTGACGCATCTGCCAGGGTGGCAACTGTGTGTCCAGTGCCAACCTGAGAGAAAGACACACAGAAGGTGACAGCTGAGTATACTGAACCTTAACCCGAATGAGAGTTTGTTTGGAAAAAGTGCCATCGACTGAAATGTACCTGGATGAGCGAGACTGTTCCGTCAGGGTTGTTGATGGTCTGTACCACAGTCTGTGAAGGCACGAGGTGCGCGATGCCCTGCGCTGTGGTCAGGTGGTGCTGGGTGGTGGTTGCTGTGGTTACCTGCTGGTCTTCAAAAGCGTACAACAAATCCTCACGGCCGTGCTGCTTGTAGCAGTTCTTCACAATTGTCCGAAGCGCCTGCGTCCAAGACACCTTAGGAAGTACAGATACGAGTTAATGTGTGCCATAATTTTATACGAATTATCAGCCTAAGATATTGTTTGCCACATGAGAAATTAGTCCCATGGTACACTCATGGCATAGACATAGAGATCTGATGAAAGGGATCAAAGAGCTATGTTAAAGGAATAGTTAGGGTTAGACAATTTGGGTAATACCCGTATTCCCTTTTTTGCTGAGAGTTGGATGAGGAGATTGATACCACTCCCAAGTTTGTGCGGTAAATATAAATTTGGAGCCAGGAGATGGCTAGCTTAGTATTAAGACTGGAAAAAAGGGGAAACAGGTAGCTGGGCTCTTTCCAGAGGACAGAAAATCCAGCTACCAGCACCACTAAAGTTCACAAATTAACACGACATGTCTCATTTGTTTAATCCATACAAAAAAACTGAAGAATTTTTTTGTTTTTGACCATCTGTATAATTTAGAAAATCAGGCTTATTATATCAGTATTTCTCTCACCCTCTGTTTTTGCTCCTCTGTGCGGACGTCACTGCGGACGTTGGCCCAGGGGATGTCTTCAGGCCACCACACTGGCTTGCAGCTCTCCTTCCCCCAGCCAGGCTTCCCTCGACCCGTCGAGTACTTCAGCATCTCTGGGATGAACGCTCGCAGCTGGGCCTGAAGCAAAAGGACACATCAATGGAGAGAAGAGATGATTCACACACCAAAACTCTAAAGTGGAGAATTGCAGTGTCTTACTTACACACACACACACACACACACACGCACACACATATATATAAGCGCACACGCCCTTGAGCAGGCAGCAGGAGGCGTGTATTGATCGGGGTACCTGCTGCCGGGTGCTGAGGTGGTCAAGTCCTGCAAATAGAAAGAAGCTTTCTATAAGGAGAACAATCCGCTCATGTTTATTAACAGACCAATCTATGGCTGTGGCTCCAGCCTGATGTGTCAGACAGACACCATGAGAACATCAAGGGTGATCCAACACAGTTCAGTTGTCAACCCGTCCCAGCAAAGGCTCCAGTACAGTCGGTGTGGGTATTAACAAGGACAAGTTGGTCAGTATTGTTAAAGTAAAAATCAATGTAGAAGAAAAGATTAGATTAACTTTGATCACTCATGACGTGTCGAGTCATTATTTCATTAGTGTATTAAATCGATGAGTTTTTGTCCACTATATAAGAGTATACAATTCCGAAACAATGAAGTAAGGGAGCCGGGCCTCTTTAGTGGAGGTTGTTAGGACTAAAAAAAGCTACTGTAATTGTGGGCTGATTGCTTTGCTCTACAGCTAAGTGATAAGCGCTAAAATAGTATCTGTCACAGCACTTGTTTTTATTGCATGGGTAGGGCTCATTATAATAGGTTTTTATTTAAAAACAGGGAATTAAACAGTAGAGCCTAACTGATTTGGTTTCTAAATTACTTCAGGCAAATCTTTTATTTGTCAGGCTCTATTAATCAGTGTTTTTTCCATATTAAAAAAATGACAAAATTATTCACATGGATTTAACAGCTTTATCCTGTTACATTCAAATATGCTGTTGATTTTGCATTTGATTTGCTGTTACAAATTGTGCCTCTTTCATGTCATTGCACAATAACCCTGCAGTCAATGCTGCCTTCATGATGGTTATAATGTCCAGTTTTTGTTCAAACTGTTTTAGAGGGGTATTGATTCAACTTTAATGTTGTTTTGGAGGCTGTAGTTTGTAGTGCTGTTGAATTGCATTGTTATATTGAAAGGTGTTTCTAATAACTAGCATGCCCTTAATGATGATAAATAGGGTGGACTAGTGTGTAGGTTTAATGAGCCAGAAAACCCAAAGAAAACCAGACTAACTTAAAGGTGCAGTGTGTCCGGAACGGACTTGGCAGAAATGGAATATAATATTCATAAGTATGTTTTAATTAGTGTAAAATCACCTGAAAATAAGAATCGTGTTTTCGTTACCTTAGAAGGAGCGCTTTATATCTACATAGGGAGCGGGTCCACTGGCTCCAGAAAGGGCCCTTCACTTTTTTTGCGAGTTTCGCAGCCACACTGCACCTTTAAACTTAAACCTATGATATCAAGCATTTAGCTAACTCATTCAGACTGTACACTTTAACTATTTTTAATTGATTGCTTTGACTTTGTTCCATGCGAGGCCTGCTTCCGGAGAGTGTTCCAAAGCAGGGTGAGGAAATGGGTGGTCGTCCTAATCTAATCTGATTTGCTGGCTCTTGCTCATCCCCCAGATAAAATGAGCATACACACTTACACACAGCTAAGCAGTGAGCGGTGTGCATACCCACTCACCATCACATCAACACTTCCAGAACACGCCACACTCGCACTCACTGACAGACTGGGGTGGGGTTTAGTGCCAATGTCCTCAGTGTCCTGGTAATATGCAAGCATCACCGAGGGATTATATTGCACAATGAGGCACTGCAGCGTCTGCCTGCCTTGACATCACGGGCTAAATTTGGTACCGGGAGAAATAAATCCCTCCCTCCTCCCCCCCCCCAAAGCCCCCTTTTCTAACTCACAAACCACCTATACACAGTTTCTCAGTACATCACACAAAGGGATAAGACAAAATGGATCTTGATAGAAAATGGATGGTCAGTTTTGGAAAAACAAGACTGCATCCAGTCACTTGACCTACTGTTGAATAAGGTGGATTAACCCCAGAAAAAAAGACTTGGTGGCAAAAAGATGCTTGCTTTTCCACCTGTGGCTGCTTCATGTGTGCATGTATGTGGATGCATGTGGGCAAGACCAGATGGCCTAATTACAGTGGCTAGTGAGTTAAGTGGCATGTTGGCCTCACACCCACCACCCCACCCCCCCAATCCTAATCCTCCAAGCAATGGTCCAATCAGCATTTAGGAAGACGGCTATGTTGCTGGGTCCCTGGCCCTGACGAGGCTAGGGGGTAATTATTGGCTCAGGCTAGACCCGGGATCACCTGCTACAGATGCTCCATATATTGGACTGGCCAGGCCCTCGGCCTGCGTCACTAAACCTCACTTGGGATTGCTTCGGCCACGCAAAACCTACTGCAGTTGTCTGCATAGAAGATATATGTATATATAATCCAGAGAACTACGTTTGAATTAGCACCCTTTCAACGCAGAGCTCTCATTTTCATGCAACCTTTTCCAGAGGGGCTGGAGAACATACTGTCCAACACACGCACCTCTAAAAAACACTACCCTCCCCCACCTTTCCACCTGGCTTGGGCAAGCTGAGTGAGGCAACAGGTTACTCATGATAATCTCATCCTACAACCTACAGAAAAACAAGCACCAACTAACACCTGCCCTCCGAGGACTCATCTGGCCTTGGGATTGGCTACCGTGCTCCCGGGGTTGAGGACCGTCTCTGAGGGCCACTGTCATGCTGGCTACTCTGACAATGATGCAGAGAATACGTCAGCAGCACTGGGATGGCAGAGTAAACAAGCTGGGTTCCCTCGGGTGGAGAGAGGACTCAGGCTGCCAGTGGTACTGATGTTGCAGAGAAAGGCTTACCAAGAGCAGTCTACTCTGCACTTCCTCTCACTGCGTACTGACTGGTGCTGAAGCCTGCCTAGCAAAGGGAGGACGCTTGGCTTGTTATCACATGCAGACACTACCTCTGCATTATATTTATGCCTGAACTACAATTTATTGCTCTTTAGCATTAGAATAAATTTTTAGAGGAATAATTACTGCTTATATGGCTGAATCAAACTAATCAAATGACACTGGTGGACATACAAAAACAGCCAAAAATGACTGTTTGACCTTGATGCATACAGATAACGAAGCTCTTGCTCACACCAGACATAAAAAATAATATTTGTGTTTCTGATTTGTTGCCAACTGATGCCCTCTGCTGGGAACACCAGCATTGTGTTTCAGATGCCATGAAGGAGTTTTGAATTTGTCCATTTCTACAAAAGGAAATGCTGGAAACACAAGGGTGGTTTGGACCCTAATCGATAAGCAGATAAAGAGCACTGAGTCCAACCTCACCTGGGTCATCTTGTCCACAGAGACAGGGATGCCATCAATGGTGAGTGGGGGAAGCTCTGAGGCCAGTTCTCCGCCAGCTGGGGCGTGTTCAGCCAGGGCGTTCTCCAGGTCCTCCAACATCATGCCCTTGTACTTCCTCACCTGGAGGACAGAAAGATAGTTACATCAGTGTTTCACTTTATTGCCAAAACGTTTACTAGCTAAACTGGCTGAATTAAGAGAAAATTGATTGACTCTATTGAGTTCTTTTATTAAATAAAAAAATACCAAACGTTTGCTGATAAACATCCTCACAAAGGCTGCTTGCCTTCCTGTTTTATATTATTATAAATGAATAAACATAAATGACATATAGACATATTCATATACATTAATCTGTATCATGGTTAAGATTGTTCTTTCAAAACAGGGGCATCTTTGGCAATAATGCAGTAGCATGGTGCTGTAATTAAGAGGTTGGGTTATTTCATAATACAGCAGACAAATGTGTTTCGCCTGCTGACTACAAGACTATAACACTAACCACATTCTCCAGGGGAGCAGCACCGAACACCTTGAACACTGGGTTGGGTTTGGAGGGAGAGATACAGAGCACTATGGCCTGCTGTCCCACTCTGGTGGTGTACTCATCCAGCGTGGCTCTCAGTTTCCTGTAAACATACAGCTGCTTTTACTTTCTGGCTCAGACCAAAAGCCACAAAGTACAACACCAACGACAAAGGGGTGCAACTCTGTCTTAGAATTAAAAAAAAAAAAAATCACACATGCTCATTGTCAGTGTAGCTGCTGAGGGACAATACATACGGGAAAACTTGGTTTCTTGGTGTTTAAAGCTCACCTCAGCAGGCGAGTCTGTTGCCTCTTGCGGATGGAGGGATTGGATTCAAAGATGTGAGGCCTCTTTCTTTTCTTACCAGTTGCCACAGCGGCAGCTGCTGCCATGCCTACTGGCCCTGAGAGAGAACGATCAGACTAGACTGTAAGTAAAACCACAAACAGGTCATCAGAACGAACGACAATCTGTCACGAGTTTGAACGCTGTTTTTGAATTTCTTATTTTAAACTGAGCCTACAACAACTGTCTAAAATATACAGCCTATACAGATGTTATTACTCTTCTTTTTTGATTTGATTTTTGAAATGTGTTGAAAATGGTGTGCTGAGTTGCAATTGTGGCCCACTGGTACCATTTGGCACCTTGTGAAGGGTACCAGAGTGAAGGCAAAAACCAACACTGACTCTCCAAAGCAATCCACTAGCACCACCTGTTGTTCGGTTGACAGCATTACATCAACCTCAGGATGTCATGTTTTACTAGATTTGTAGAGTAACTTATCTTAGATACAAGGTAAGAACAAACCAAACAGACCAGTAAGAATGGGAAACATTATACAGCTTCATCAACTCAGTGTAAGGTACAAATAAAATGAACATCAAACAAACAACATGACAGAGAACCTCACAAAATTTGAAGGTACTGCTGGACGCTGATCAAAAAGACTTCTATGGAAATCTACCACAACTAACAACTAAACGCTCAGTTTCTCCCCTTTGGCAAGACTCACCTGCAGCGGCCAGGTGGGCAGTGACCTCATCGGTGCCAGCTGAATTGAGGATGTCCGTGTCGTCATATGGATCATCATCTGGTGACGATGTTGAGTCTTCTTCAGCGCTCATCATGGATGCTTCAGTGTAGGTGGTCACATGTACCTACACAGTAACAGATCCAGGTAGAATGGGTGTTATATTTTAAGAAAATATCATGGTACTCATATCTGAATGAGATGTTAGGATTTCTGTTTTAGTCTAACTAGCTGATAAAATAGTTAAAGCAGCTTCCGAGTAAAGGGAAGAATGATTTCCTCGTCATTCTTTCCTGGTTTCTGCTCTGCAACTGTTATGTTTATAAGTGCACCTGCTGGACCTGTTGGCTGACGGCGTTGGCCTCAATGGTGGTCATGTGTTCCGTCTGGTGAACGGCGTGCTCCTCCATTACTGACCACTGAGTCTACACAGCTGGATCCAGGGTACAATGACTAAGGAGAGAGAATAAAAGAAATGTTGCGTAAGATAATGGCAGGACATGCTTTGGCCCAGTTTTGCGCCTGAGCAAAATTTAAATGGTTCCAGCATTCAGCATTTTTGTTACAATAATACAGAATGTCTTTGGTTATCATTTCTGCTGTACTGACTGGTGCTATATAGCTTAGCAGATGCATATTATTACATATAACCAAGACATGTAACATGTATTACCAACACTGCAAGATGTGAGTCTGTAGGGAGACCTAAGTGGCATGAATACCAATAAAACTTATGGGAGGCACCAGTATTTCTAAACAGAGATAATGCCAGGCATATAAACCTTTCAGGCATATAAACCTGTATGTACTTTGTATATTTAATCAAGTGCACCATAAATGCAAGTTCATGGAATTGCTGAGACCTTAGGACTTAAGACAAAAGTGTGAAAGTACACAGTTGTCACTATCTTTATCCATGTCATGTTCACAGTAGTTTCTAGTATTTTAGTGTACAATATGTATCAGGTATTCTCTTTACTACTGGACAAAAGTAGTGTCATTTAATGTAACGATGGACCTGTTGGGGAAGGTATCTGTTCTTCCATTCCTTGGGGCTTCTGAAGAAAATGATAGCACTGCTACTGCTCTGTCTGCCTCTAGAGGGCTTCATGGTGCATCATTATGGGGTTTTTATTTAGAATGCCATTGCTGTAGACAAAGCACGGAAGTGATGTTTTGTTTTCTATTCATTATGCGTTCAATCATAGGTTTCATAAGAGATGCATTTGCAAGATATGGATTCAACACATTAACAGTTATTGCTTAGTACTTTCATTCATTCCTCTGAATCTGACTGAAAGGGATTTTTTTGTTTTGTTTGGGGAAATAAAGTTAAGAAGTCAGTAAGAAAGTCTAAATGCGGTCACAGTGTGAGCCGGTGCAAGTGTCTGTATGTACAATGGGAAATTAAATACTGGTACATGTCTGGAGCAGAGTGATATATTATAATCTGTCAAAGGAGTGACAATTACTCCTAGAAGGTGCTTCAACTGCAGACTTAAACTTACACACACACACAATGTGCTTTTGCCCACCTATCCATGAAATTAATTAGTGAGGCAGTATGGTGGGATAAGCTGCTCACTTGATTCACAGTGGGCAGCTGATTTATGGCATACTTATTTCAACATTGAATACACACATCACTGCTTTCTCTCTCCCTCTCTTTGACAGAGAAATAGGCCAGGTACGTTATGTAACCATACAGTACAAAACTGACAAAACATAAGGAGTCTGTTATCAATTGCAGCCAGGCAGGTTTATTTGCATCCATATCTCCAGTACAACTGCATGTATACGCTGCTGACAGAATCAATGAGATGATGCACGAAGCGGCGCACGACTCAACAACAATAACACTCATGTACGATCCTGACAGTGGCCTACAATAAGGCCAATTCTCCACAGCACCTAGTAATCGAGCACATTTGTCTGTATTAACTAGGCAATGTTATTGCAAACGCGTTACAGTGCAGTAATGTTAGCCGACTTGCCGGCTGGCTGACGATTGCCAACTGAGCTAAGCTAGCAATGCCCTACATTTAGCTAATTAGCTAGCTAGCTAACAATTTGGCGGTGTAACCGCGGCCACCTGAATGGACATTATCTACGATCGAGAAGAGCAGCTGTTTCTCGATGTCCGGACACTGAACATAAATTAATTGAGCGTGCAATGAAAGGTAAACCTTCGTAACGCAGCGGCTAGCATTAAACCCGCGCAATATGAAAGAAAACAGAGCGCTAACTACAACAGGCCCAGCGGCCTGCGTCCATCCACAGCTCTTCTATTCTATCTGAGCTTGTTGTCTTTACGCGCCTACAACATGTTTCCCCACAAAACGCCAGAAATGTATCATAACTCTGCTCCAGTCAACATCTAAACAATCCGCATCTTTCACCCCAACGCTGCCGGGTTCGATGATGCGGCTGCGCCGGGGCTGAAATAGATGGAGATTGCGCGGTAGGGCACTAACCTCAGAGCGGCTGCGCTACTTCGGGCCTGCGCCGTACAGCGGGGATGGAGCCGAGCTCTAATGGAGGACAGAGGGGAGCCAGCAGCAAACACAGCGAGCAGACCGCACACAACACTGAGCTGCACTAGTGCTGCCTTCAGGTGCTCCTCCCAGAGTCGCACTCATACACTATGGAGCGCTTTGGTCAACATTACAACAACAGACGGTTCAGTCTGGCAAATGTAGCTTTCATGGTGGCCGTCGTTTTATTAACAACGTAACTAAAAAGCCACAGCCGAACGTTTAGCTGTAATTATCACGCATTGTGCTGACGCGCCAGAATGGCCAGAAGAAAATACGCAACAGAAATATGCTTTAACAATTTTTTTCCCCCAAGAGATGTAAAGTTTTTCGTGCATCATGAACAAACATTAGGGAAAAAATAATTTACGTATCTTGCAAAACCAGTTAATGTACAGACACGTAAAGGTAAACAAGCATGGAAATAGATATGCAACCCTAATTGCTGAAAAATATGAGCCACAAATGCACACAAAACTAATAGCATACACCACTCTGCTGTCACTTGTTGACACAATTTCCATCTTTTCCATGGTATTCACGTCACCTCTATATAACTTGTATATCATGAAACGTATACTTCACAGTCAGCGTCTGTGCTTATTTTTTTTGAGGAACCTACAACCCTTCTAAAGTTATAATATATCCGATAGTCCCTGAAGGCCGCATAAGACTTGAGAAACCACGCCCCTTTACACACAAACTGCTGCACCGTCTGAGCGCCAACTTAGCAAAGTTGTCGGCTTGCAAAGAAAAAAACAAAATGCCCAAACACGAAGAGTTGGTTAATGTTAGTTGTGCAGTGTTGTAAATGCGCATGTTATAATTTGTGAAAATGTCACTGCCAACAAAGGCCAACTGATACTAGACCAAAACAAGCTTTTCAAGTTGCGTCAATTAGCAACATCTGTGTCATTCAGGGATGTTGGGCTACTTTCCACATAAACCTGTTGCTTCCCCCAAGGGGTAAGTTAACTACTTTACTTTTTGTTGACTTGTACTTTTTCAATTTTGTGTTGAAAAGACACAAACGAACAATGTATAGACTAAGCCTTATTTATTGCAGAGGGTAAATGTCTGTACCCCCAATTTTCACAGTCTTTCTTGTGGGACCTAGCTAGACTTGTACAGGCACATTTGATGTTTAATGAAGCACCAGCTAAATGGTATATGATAATGAACTGACAGCAGCTGACATGAAAGTTAAGGAGCCAGTTTTTATTATGTGTAAAGTGTGTCAGGAAAAAAGGGGAAGTCAGGATCTAATTACTCCATACTGTCTAATAATAGTTAAGGGTAATGCTTATCTGTTTTAGCTGGATGGCTCAGGTTTTACTCCAAACAGGTATGAAGGACACAAGGTGCGATTTACAGCTCCTGTTGATGCGGCAGGGTAGCAAGTTTAATGGAAAAGCTGACTGAAAGGATAAAAAGGTAAGTGTCTGGTAATTGCATGTCATTAAAAGTGAGGAACATATATAGTCTTCCTGCTGTAGCATGAACTTCATCAGAATTTTCAAGTTTTACAACACAGCCAGCCACAACTTTAACACACCTCAAGAGGGCAGCGTCGCCTTAGAGATCACGCTTTGAGCTCAGCCTCTTCAATTTGTTGAAACAGGAGATGGCAGTGAGGCATCGTCGATGCGGCTCTCAGCAGGTGCCCTGGCATGTATTCAAGATGATGGATGTTTTACATTAGTGTGTGGTGACAGCAGCTTATGTTTGTGTCTCACTAAATGTCAGCAAGTATCATATTCAAAAAATCTGGCAGGAGAGGCGCGGAGTGTGACTCCACGTTTTACAGCTTCCACACTGTGTAACTGACCTTCATTCGGCTCTGTCTCGCTCTCATGCTCGCTGTCATTACATCTTTGCTTTCAACATCTGCAGACAGGGTGCCATATCATTAGTGTAGTATCTCCTAATGCTGCATGGTGGGCAAATGGTCAGAAACAGATGGGTGTACTTTACACTGTTGCTCACATAATCCTGTTGAGTTTGTTTTCTCTGGCTTTATATTTGCAGAAAATTAGTCTCAAACATATTCAAGGTTTTATCACTTTGTGTGGAGTTTTTGGCTGATCTTGCATTCTGATCGTAGCTGCCTGGAAGATACAGGTTTTGCACTTGTATATGTTGTTTCCCAAGGGCACTGCAGTGGGAAAACAGTTTCTGTTTTGTAGGTGATGGTGTGACGTAGATGGAGTAAAAAGCTGAAGAGTGTTAATGAACCAACGTCCTATTATTTGGTCCTATTGTACTTTCTCCTCCGTAGGCTGTGGTTGGGTATAGATAAGGCGTACAGCCTGGGGTCTGGAATCAATAATGGATGTAATTGGTGAGGTGGAAGTGAGGATAATTGAAGGTAATTGTGTGGACCGTCACAAGCCTTGGAGAGAGGTCAAGACAATGAAGAAAGAGAATGGGGAAGAAAATGATTTTCAGTGTACAGTAGTTTTCCTATACCTATTCTGTATATAATTATTCTGTGGTACCAACCCCTCTCTTTCTGACTTCTTACTCCTCAACGCTGCAACTACACAAGATTTTTAGGTAAATACAAGATTTATCAACCTAAATAACAAAACCAAAACACAAAATCTGGTGTATAGTCAATTCTTCACCAGCAGGAATCAACAAGTTGAAATTAAACACTTAAATCTGAACTGTCTCCTCAACAGCTGCGATGTAGCTCTGTTAAGCTCCGTCTCCTGTCCCGTCGGCGTAGAGCAGCGCGGGCCAGCTGGGTTGTAAACACGAGCATGCTGTGTACAGTTTCCAGATGTTGCGTTAGATGATTTCTGGACTTTGAAGTTCCAAATCTTCAAAAATGTTTGGGGCTGGGGGTTAATTTCAATTCTGGTTTTGTAGTTTGTAAGTGCATCTGTATTAAGTCTCTTGGGTTCCGTCAAATACCGTCTTCTCAATATTTTTCTCATCACCTTCAGTCACCTTCAGTTTCTACCTGCTAGGTAACCATATGGCCACTCAGTTTTATGCATGCTGTGTTTCTCATATGTTTCACATGTGTGTAGCCATGATGAGTAAATTCCCCATTTTATCGAGTAGATTCTTTTCTGCCAAGCCTGTTGGACTTTCCAGGAGCATGCAGGCTACAACGGGTAGAGTACTCTCTGTGGTCAGCGGGGGGCACTGCAGTACCATGCATTAACCCCAAAACTAAACTGCTGTAGAAAATTTCTTGCTGCTCTGCAGAGTCATGCCCACTGAATGATATGACACATCCATTCATATTTCACTCCGAGAACATTCAGTGATTACTTTCATCTACTAGCTTGGAGTAAAATTAATCCAAGACCTATACTGTGTTATCTGTGGATTATATCTATGTATGTCCAAGTTTTACTTTCTGTTGTAGAAAGTACATTTATTTTGTGCTACCAAAAAAAAAATAAATGAAAGGATTCATCTAGCTTAACCTTGAAAGTACAAAAAAACATTGTGTTAGTGTACACTATGTGAGAGGAAATTGTAGGAATGGTGTCAGGTGCTTGTGACTGTAATGTACAGTACATTACTCAGTATGGACTATAATACTATAAGCATGTTTTTCATCACTTCAGCTGAAATTGGGATAAAGGACATTGCATTTGACTTGGACTCAATGGCTGGACACCATTTGTTTTTCTCTGCATTCTCTGTAAGGTTTTTGTACCAGTACTAAAAGTTTTGGTACACAACATTTTGATGTTTGGGTTGACACAAGTCTGAAAAAATGTTGTCCATCCTATTATTTGCACAAATTAATTCCCAAATATTCACTCAAGGCAGCAAGTAAGTTTTTTTTTTTAACCAATTTACTTGCTGCACTGTTACATAAACAACAAAAGTCTGCTGCACAAACTGTGTATGTAACTGCTTAATAAATATGTCAGGCACTTTCTTTAGCATGAGGTGACCACTGTAATTTAAAAAAATTATTTGATATTTACGTATGGGCTAGTATATAGTTGCTCATAATCAAAATCAGCAACTTGACAGCAGTTAGGATGTTTTTTTTTCTTCCTTTTTAGTCTTAACCACACATCATATAGCCAAGAATAAGAATATGTAAACTTTTTTAAAGAGAACAGACAGACCACATGCAAAAAGGTAAATGGGAGCAGTGGTTGGATAGACAAACTAAAGCGTGAGAAATTTTCGGCGCGTAGGTGTAAGATGCATTGATAAAACATCAATCACCCACTTTGATGTCACCGCCAAGGGTTTCCAGGTGATCACACAACTTCACAGCTTTCCTGTCAGCGGTTGGCTCAGAGGTAGCTGCTCCAGCATTCCTCCCTGTAAATCCCACTCCCCGGAGGATTTGGTGAAGGATGTTGTCAGTGATGAATGCTCTTTGTAATTTAAGTGGATATTAGGTTGGAAGTGCTCCTGTTATTTCTCTGTAACTTAACCATTTAGCTGGTAGAGAATGCGAATTGACGGAGAACATTTAGAGTATCTCAAATACATGAAAACCAGTGAGGCTCTCGGTATTGATTCCATATTACGGCTCTAATTTTCATGTTAACCTGCTGGAAGACACATGTTCATGTTTCTGTCTCACTCTGCTCAATCTGCTCTCCCTCTCTCCTCCACTCTCCCATTATCCTTCCCTGTATCATCTAGCTTTTCACTCTCAGGTATTTTGAGTAAATACAAGATAAATACAATGACTCAAAACAGAGTAAATGCAAGAATATATATACACTACACTACTGTATATGAGTTTGGAAGAGGTAGAGAGAGTAGTGTTTTCATTACAGATAATTAATTTAAGGCTTTGCTTTTATTCTCCATGCTCAGCCTGTTGTCAATAGAAACAGGAGTGCAAAGAGGATGATAATGAAGGGCAAGAAAAACAGGATGAAGGGAAAAACAAGCAGCAAATTTAAAGGTAAAATGGAGTGAAACGGCTATCAGGGAGCTGTCTTTCGATGAAGTGTCCTTTCTATCGCCCTCCCTCTCTCGTACCCTTCAAGATGTGTTTCCATGCCTAATTGAAAATGTAGTGTAGGTAATGAAGCTGTTTATAGGCTCATTATTACAATATTCAGTGTCAGCAAAAGGTATAGTGCAGACGCCCAGAATAAAAGCAGTGGAAAGGAGAGAAACTGAACTGAAGCAAATGTATCCATGAAGAAAGACAACTGAGACAACCATTATCATGAATCTGCATACTTTGATATAAAAAGATATGTCGCAGGTGATGTCTCTTCACACATGCGGTTGATGTCTCCTCACACATGCTGATTGTTGCGACCAAGATAATTGGGGCCCCCGTCTGCCTGTGTTGTGCCGCGGCTACGCGTTTTAACGCCTGCCAAACATGGCATCACCGTACATAGCTTGCAAGCTCAGTTTTTCGCCACAAGATTTGAACATCACGAGCAAAGCAGGAACTGTGGGCTCTTGTTGCTAGGCTAAGGTTAACACCTTTTTGAAAAAACAACTACTAGCATGCAAGAAAGGTGACGTTTCAGCTGCGGCAGTTGATCATAACAGAAAAAATATAAGGCAACGAGATGGGAGGGAAGTTTTTATCATCACTCCCCAGTTTCTTCTGTGCTGCTGTGTTGTGGGGAGTGACAAGATCAGACGGTGATGAGTATAATTATTCCAGCACTTGGAAGGTCCAGGTTTTAATTCATTATTTTCTTTCACTCTATTTGAGTTGCTGGGCATGACATCTACATTATTATGAGAGTCTCCTGAGCTTCAGCAGTGCTCTGCCAACCAAACCAGTTAGCAAACCTCTTGCTGCAGGAGTCTGGTGAGCCCAGTTGAAATTCCATTTATTCCCCCAGTACTCAGCATGAAATTCAATTAGTTACAAACTGTGCACTAACACCATGACCTTAATTCTTGTCAAACTGTAACACAGGACATGGTAATGGATTCACCTGCTATCCCCTGTTTTAACTCAAATAACCCACGTTTAAATGCTTGGAAGAAGTGCATATTTTGATGCCGGTGACTCACTCTGTCACATTGTTTTCTCTTTAATGAGTTCTGACTCACTAGTCTTCTGAGTCCCCCCCCCCGCCCCCCTCCAATGCTAATTCAATAACCGGTACTGCTGTTCTCAGCCCGGGTGCTTATAGAGTAGAACAGTGCCATAAAGGATCATTAGAATCTCTGTTGTGTGGTCCACAGTAAAATCACAGTCAAGTCACAATGCAATTCAGCACTTTACTGCTCACTTAGTTGACAGAGCAACTTTTGCCATCAAAATAGTATTTTTTTTTTAATATAAAGTACAGTATCTTCCATGCCATTTGTCCTTGCAGTCAAGTCGGCTTCCCACCATAACCGATGGCATTATCTCAGCCAAGATTTCTCGATGCTGATCCATTTGAAGCTGAAGAAAAAGAGCTGACAAGGGGCGAAAAGTAAGTCTGTTTAGGCCAGCCACTTTCACTGTGTGTACATATGTGTGTGTGTGTGTGCCTGTGCTGTCCTTTCTCTAATTGACCTGCTGTGGCTACGTGTTCTGCCTTCTTAAAACCCCCATTGATCCCGTGGCCGTTTCACAACAAGCCTTGTTGCTTTGCTTGTACCCTCTGTTCCAGTGGCCCATAACACCTCTGAAGATGGAAGGAAGGAAGGAAACGGTGGGGACTGTGATTGCAGCGTGAAGGAGAATAGAAGAATTGCAGTGCGAGAGAGAAGCAAGTTGAGGAGAGAAATGGCCTGGGGAAGAAAAGAGTGATTTATAGAGGGGAGCAGAAAGTAACCCAAGGAACAGATGATCAAGAAGGGCAAGATGGGTGTTTTATGGCACTTTATGACACCTCAAAATCCATTTGAAATAAAAACTATTTATATTATAGATTACACATGATATTATATGGACCAAATCCTGGTTGAGGAACCTTCTTGATACAGTGTGCAGCAATTCTGCAATTGTGCAGATTCCAGCACAAATGTATTTCTAAAGATTTCCAATGATAAAAGGAGCATGTAGAACATCCCACAGTTTACAGTAATTAAATATTCCGACATTTCTTGAATGTCAAATTCAGTGACAGTAATATAGGTTGCTGAGTACATTAATGTGTTTGCATCTAAAATATATATTTAGGGCTACCTCTGTGTTAAGTAGTCTGAAATGGATACTACATTACCTCATGGTCTTGAGGTTATGTATTGTGCCTTTTTATGAAAGCAGAACCCTTTATTATAATTATAATTACCTTTAGCAGTGGTCTAAGGTCACAGAATAGGGTAGCTTTAAAACTGACAGGCTTTGAGTGCAAGCTGAAGCCCACTTTCAAGGAGAGAAACTTGTCTCGCTGATCAAAATTCCATCTGTTTTATAGTCGATGCAAAGATGAGGCCTTGCCAAACATCCCGCACCTCAGAGTTCCTCTTGCTGTCTAATTTTATACAAACTTTGACCTTTCATCCCCCAGGGCTCTTCTCCAGGTTTTGGGTCAGGGTCAAGGCCATTAAACCTGGCTTAATAAGCTGCTGTGCCCCTCTCTGCCCATCCCCACAGGTCTATGGGAGGTCTGAAGGTCCAGAGTCAGCAAAATCTGTCTGATCCTGTCAGCAACCTTCAGAGAAGGTTCGTACAGTGTGTCTCTGTAGCATCTTTATCTTCATCATGAATGATACTTGCTGATGCATGCTGATCCCTATTGATGTCATAACCTTGAAGAAACTTTTTTTGGGGGGGATATTTGTGTCAATCCTTAGACTTTTCTGATTTAAATAATAGTATATTGTAGCATGCATTACACTGAGCATGTTGAATGTATAAGAGAAAAGTATTGCAGCTGACACTAGCATATTAGATTAGATTCAACTTTATTGTCATTGTGCAGAATACGGGTACAAAGCCAATGAAATGCAGTTAGCATCCAACCAGAAGTGCAAAAATACAGTATTATTTACAGATGAGTGCAGGAAAGTAGGTGCTACAGCATAAGTGATGCCATATCTTCCAATATGTACAGTGATAGACAGTGGAGAGTTACAATATATTACTACTACTACTAGTGGAGTACTCAGTAGAGTACAGATGTCCGCCAGGTGTGTACAGTCAAGATGGCAGGGAAGATAACAAAAATGGAGATTTATTCATCTCGTATCGTGCCTTACTTTAGTGGATCAGAACATATCGGGTATGGAATTAATCTGCAGATGCTTTACGATGTGCTCATAAGGAGTGGTGTTATAAAATAGTTTTTTTCAAAAATTGTGAATCACCGCAACCATGAGAGGTCCTCGAGTATACGTTCATAAATGTGCACAAAAAATATTAGGCTGATGGGTCCAGTAGTATGCGAGATTAGCTGCAGAGAGATACACACACACACACACACACACGACCAAACGCATGATCCCCTCCAGGCTTATGCCTGGCAGAGATAAATATATATATAAATATTTTAAATATGTATATATAAAGGAGAAGTTAGAGAATAGGTTGTATGTACAATATGAACAGCATATGTACATTTAGTTAAGTATGCAAAGTATAAACAACACATGTAAAGTTGGTTATATGTACAGTAACATTATTTGGACAGTCTATGGGTTCAGACTGCAAAATATGAATCGTGCAAATTTCATGTTTATTGAGGTACTGTAATTATTATAGTGGTGGTGTGGAGTTCAGCAGGGTCACAGCCTCAGGGGAAAAAGGTCTTTCTGAGCCTACTGGTGTCCCGTCAGATTACATTGCAGCCCGTTTTGCGGCTGCTGGCTGAAGTGCTGTTGCTCAATACTGGAACAGTTTCAAAAATTGTTGTCCCCTTTAGTCACTTAGACACAAAAAGATGGGGAAAATAGGGTCCAGGTTGAAAATTCCGAATTTTCACTTTAAGGCGCAGTAGGAAGTAAAGGCGCTATTGCGCCTCTTTGACCAGGATGGAGGAGTTTAGGGACCAGGTGAGATCCTGCCTGCAAGTGTATCAAACATATGCATGGACCCATAATTCCATACAGTCTGTATATTCACTGCGATTTTATTTTCTCTGATGACATAAGAGATAAGCTGTCTTTCTCATCTCAGTTTGCACTGCCCAGGGTATATTGTCTAAATCATCCTTGTCTGAGTGTTATCACTTTTAGAATATCCACACACTTATGTATGTTTGACCCTTCTGGGTCCATAAAATGTGAGGTCAATATGACCATTGGGTTAATTCTCTTATTTTTCTTACCAGTCAGGCAACTTTGTGGTTCTCAGCAGCTGTGTGCTAGCAAACCGCGGCCAGATCGGCAGCATTGTAGAGCCTACAGCCTCATTGGCTGGACTATAAACCATCCACATAAAGCTATCTTAAACACAAATCTCCTAATTGTATCATCATTGTTGAGAAATGTTTTTATTGCAGTGTGCCTGTGAGATAGTTTTATCACCCAGTTTGACCTGTAAGCCAGAGCGAAAAAGTTTGAGAGCATTATATGTATTCTATACTGCTGGTTGGTCAGTTTGCTTTGGTGCAGACTTTGTGTTCTAAGGGATGTTAACTATGGATGTTGTGTGAGTTGTGTGTGTGTGTGTGTGTGTGTGTGTGTGTGAGTGTGTGAGAGAGTGAGAGAATGTGTCTCCTTAGCCTGTCCACCCTAAATTCCTGAAAATGTTCTTTGCCAAACTTTTGTGTGTTTTGGTGTGTGAGACCATAACTTTCTGTCATAAAACATTTATATTTGCATGTGTAGATAGACTTTGAATAATGTGCCATTTGTACAGCTATCTGCGTTAATGGAGTAAACTCTTCCACTTAAAGACATATTTGTGTGGCTTGATACCTCACTCATTCTGTTTGTAATTTAGATTCATACCGTATGTCTGCCTATAAATTCATTATACACTTTAAATGTTACTCTCACCTGTAATCTAAAAGCATTTGATCAACATTAGAAATGCAAATTACAAATAAAATCTCATTAATTGATCCCCTTCTTACATGTTTAGCGCTGCAGTTTGTTCTACAGTGTCTTACTCTTGCGAGTCAATGCATTTTTAATGTGGACTTACTTTCAACTGAATAATTTAGTGCATGGTCAGCAGCAGGGGTGATCCAGAATCCATCTGATGGGCAGAGAGAGCACAGGGGGTATATCCAGCTCAGGAAGTTTGAATGGGCATGGAAAAGCATATAGCACTATGTGTACTATGGGTTGAGTCTACAGGGTGTCAGGTTAGTAGTCTACCCATGCAGTGTGTATGTATGTATATATATATATATATATATATATATATATAGCAGTATAAAGTTGGAGCAGGGCAGTATTTATTTATTGTTTATCTATTTATTGTATATATTTTATGGTGTTAGTGTAATATTGTATGTCATGATGCACATTTTTATTATGTTTAAATTAAAAAATGAAAACATTGAATATGCAGCTACAATGTACAACAGCTTGGGCTGTTTTTTTTTTGTTTTGTTTTCTTTGACCCAGTCCCCCTCCCAGCACACAGCCAGGACTTTATTCATTTGTTTTATTGCATTAGAGCATTATGTAAATATGGACATTGCCAGTCTCTGGAGGGAGAATGCGGCGGAGGTGCTGAATAGAGCATCCGAAGAGGGCAATTTAACAGATAGCGATGAATGCCACGTAACATATGTCATCTTGTCACACGCAAGTGGACATCAACATCATCATGCAGGAGAGCGGGTGGACCCATCTGCGGCACGGGTAAACCCGGGCATCCAGGGGGCTCCATCTCTTTCATTTTCCGTGACCGGCCGCCGAGTACGAACGCGAGGTTTGTGAATGGCCTGTTATTAATGAAGCCTCATTTGACGCAAGCAGACACCCATGGCTGCTGCTTAGTGGCGTGCCCTCAGCTGACATGAATAACAAAAGGCAGAGTGGGATCATTAGGCCCCCGGATGCCTGAGGGATCTGCCACTTTAATCACGTTTGCGTAATGAATGCAGCTGCTGTGAATCACTGCTTATTCATAATGTCTCCAAAATGCAGTTGTAATGTGGTATTAATGTTGCTACTGCTATGCCAGAGGTGGTATGTGTCTGTGTGTATGTAATTGAAGAAATTGAGATGGTGTCAGCTTTTTATTACTCATAGACAGTGGCCCCTGTGTTGATTGGATACTGTGATAATATTATGACAAGGCCTAAGGTCATGTTAGATTGATCATCATCCTGGGATTTCTTCATTCTGCCGTCATGAATATGAGAGACTAAAATTCACACAACTCCTGAGCATCTGTGATGATAAGATGTTGAAATAGGCAGTGACATGTTAGTGTATGAAGAGAGGGACACAGAAAACAGTCTAATTGTTAAGTGACATAAATATAGTAGCTATTCTGTAGATTGAAGAGGCTGCTACTAGTACTTTTGGACTTGAATCATAACAGTCTTGTGAGTGATTTTCAACTTATTCTGGGAGTAAATTCTTATTCCAGACATAATGTTTAAGCCCTTATGCGTTCTGCTGAGAGGGCAGTAGTCTGTTTGAATGAATCCTGCCACCTGAAAGTGTGATGAATTGTACAGGACTCCAAGAGTCTGATGATTAATGAGTTGATTTTGCTTAGGTTGAATGGGGTGCCTGAGAATACCACCCCTTTTCATCTTTTGGCCATTAGGCCACCCTCCGGTGGCTGTGTACCTACTACCTCTACACCTCTGCAATACTAAGATTTGTATCCTAATGTGTAGAGTTGATAACAGGGTTTGTCTGCTTTCATGTAACCTCCGTAAAACGTGCGAGCAGGTGCCAAATGAATGACCTTTTCCCATTTGTCTTCCTCAGAGGGGGCATCTCTACATGCCAACAAGTCTCAAATAATCTAAATTAAAATGGCTAATCTTGTTATTAGGCCAGCCCTGTTGGGCCACGTGGACTTCAACGCATCTGTCCCTCAGCCTCTCCTTTTCTTACTCTTTATGGTTATCAGCGGAGCCAAATGGTGCCAAAGGGATTTGGAGCTATTGTGTGCTGCCCTTCAACGATGTACATTAGTATAGTGTATAGTGTTGATCACTGTCTCCTTTGAGGCCATTGTAAATCTGCTTTCAGTCCATGCCAAGGCATCTGCCTTCTCACTATTGCAAGTTAGAATTAATCCCCAGAAGGAGGCTCAGTCCTAAATAAATCTGAGCTGTTTGTTTTGAATCCTCAAGTACATCTGGACTTTCAAAAGGATAGAGGGCAAGAGCCGCTGTCGCCAATCCCACCTTTTGTAAGCCCCAGATCTGACTCATGCAGCGAGACACAGGACACACGTGTAAAGACGCCTGCTGCATTTTTATCTAGACTTGTCTATTTGCATATGCATAGGTGGAATCGTTGTTGTCATCTTAATGAAGGGGGAAAACTCCCTTACAGGCAAATACCACAAAAAGAGACCATTTTGATGGCAGACATGCCTTCATGATCAGCTTTAATAGGCTATTTTACTGGGGAGCTGCATTGAAGTGGAGCGCATTAAGAAACAGCTTAAAGTGGCTCATAAACTGCTTGGATCCTCCAACGCGCACTGTCATCATCATCATCGCAGACAGACAAAAAGCATTCCATTTTGAGTATTTTCTGCCCTCATCATCTCCCCTCACCCCTCCCCACCCAGCCATTTTAGATTTGTGAAGCTGGGAGTGATGCCAATCTGGTTAGTGTGTTAACAGATCTAAATGTTGTTTTTTTTTTTCTTGTTCTGCTTTAAAGAAAGGTGCCTCTGGGAAACTAACATACACTGTCAGACATACAGAATGTGGTTTATAAATGCAAGACTATAAATGACCTGTGTAAGTCATTTTTAGTGTTATCTTGTTACCCTTATTAAGGTAAATCTATACTCCAGAAAAATTGAAGCCTTGTTTGTTGTTGTAAATTCCTTGATTGTTCAGTCACAAGGTCCCCTGAGCAAAATAATCCATTATAGTTCTGTTGTCAGCTGACATGCCATTTCTTTAGAGAGCTCTAGGTCTCCAAATTGCAACGTGTAGTGCTTTTCAAACTTGTGTCCATGTGCTCAAAATAATATACTCTAACAGTAATTTCTCCTACCTGAAAAATCATTGGCTATTAAGAGCCTGTAGCAAATTATTGGAAAAAGCACAACCACAACCTGATGGAGGCCTCCATGCCAAAAATCCAACACCTTTTTTATGCCAACTTAATTTATCATTGACTGACTTCCAAGAAATGCAGATTCAACAAACATCCTGCTGTCTTTCTCTATGCAGAGACATTTCTGTTTGTGCTGTCCTCGACAATCTGTCCTCAGCTTATTTAGAAGCACAAAAATAAGCAATGTGAATAATAAATAATGAAACATTACCATTTGTCAGGTCAGAGGCGGGAGAAAGCTGAGACATAGCTCCTTGGCTGTGCTAGTGAAACAGATTAATTTTTAAGACAAGACTAACCATGGGGGCGAGAGTGGAGCAATAAGAGACTTCTACTGAAGCCAACAAAGTACCATGGTCAGTGCCAGTGGGTTAAACCTATCCTAACGAAAGTGGCGCTCATTAGAGAGTGAATGCTAAGAGGCTGAAGTTATTTTTTATTCCAATTTCTAATCTGCAACACTTGAAATCCTGTATTGGAGCATACAGGTGTGCTTTTTTTGTTGGCATATTAAAGTTACTATAGGCTACCAGTATTAAAGGCTTAGTGGGATCTTCAATGAATGTAGGCCCACAGGGCTCTTTGTTATTAATATGTGTTTGATGAACACTGCACTGAGATTAAGTGGACATTAGAGAAGCAGAGATTTGTGTGTTTGTGTGCATGTGTGTATATTCTTCACTTATCTATAGTTGTGTGTGAAAATAGACATTTCACTTGTTTACATTTGTACAACACTGAATGATTTCTATTTCTTACTATTATATGGGTTAGTACTATGGTTTCAATTGTAAACTTAGATATTTAACATGCATGGGCACTCAATTATTTTATTTTATTGTAACTTTTGAGGGAAGGTCTGGCATTTCTTTAAGATACATTATTTTTGGCAAGTGCCTGGCCGTAGAAAGATACTGTAGTGTTAGAGCATTTATGGAAAGACAAAGGAAAAACAACAGCAAACCGCAGCAAGACAGTAAGCCTTGGGAAATATAATTAATTTTGTGCCTCAGGAATGAGCAGAGTGTGCACAACCAAGTGTTTACAAATCTGTACAAAAGGGACAATTTTGTTTTGCTGCTATCACATATGTGGGTTATTACCATACTGATCAAATTTCTTGTCACTGATAAAAACAATTTATAATTTGAGGGGAAAATAATGGTTCTTTTGTGCACTTCGCTATTGAGAAATGATGGTCATGATTAAATTATCTCAAGTGCACGTGTAACAAAACACCTCACATTTCATCCAGTTTCAACTTTTTTTTTATATTAACTGACGGTGTTTACCCAACTAAGTCATCAACCATTGTAGTATGCCTACTTTTATGAAATTTTGAACTGCGGAGTTTAAAAAGTCAATCTTATAATGTCCCTCGACTCATCTGCATTTTATAGATGCCAAAATTTTCATTTACACTCTGTGCTTAGAAGTTAATCTCCACAGGGCTGGGGATGAGATAGCGACATCAGGCTTGCTTCAAAGATGGCAGTATGTAAGTGCGGCTACCTGAATGAGGCACGATGCAAGTCGCAAGAGACCTAAACGTTCACAAAACTCACATGACTCTCCAGGTTAAACAAATCCGTGACATTATGAAAGTGTATAATGACGCTTCATCTGAAGCTTTAATGTCATCATTTGGTTATCAACAGAAACAATCACCTCTGTGTGCTGGGTTAAATGCTAATACTATCTGTGAGTACGGGTATGAAATGTAGCATGTGCAAAGGAAATGATGAGCAGACAGAGGCAATTATACATTATTCAATCTTTTCCGCTAAAAATAGACCTTACCATCTGCTTGGCCCTTGCAATGAATCCCCATGTACAGTATTTTGTTGATAAATACCATAACCCAGGAGAGGGTGCTTTATTCATTTTTGAAATGCAACTGTTGTTAATTGGTAACCAAATGAGACTTGACCTTTGTTTAAACCCATGTGTTAGTACAGTACCTGCATGCGTGCTGGTGTGTGTCTATAAGAGTGAGAGGGGGGGGGCAAGAACGGGAATGAGACGTGAGAAAACGAATGATGCCAAGGTATAGAAGAGGCTGAGATGAGGAGAAATGGAGGGAGAGGGCAACTTTTCACTTGGCCCCCATCCAGTCGGCATATCAGCTGTCTGTCGAGCTTTTTCAAAGGCAATTTATTTTTAGATATTTCAAAAACTCATTTGAAGGCGATTTTCACTCTATGGCTGCAGCCCTCGCCTTCAGCCTCCTCCCTCTGCGGCAGTCTTACCCACCTCTCATGTGGCACCCGATGTGTCGCAGAGCCCATTCCTTGGCAGTCAGCACAGTTTTGATTTAATTCTGAGGGCCATCTGTAATCCCCTGCAGGACACAGAGACCCGTAGCCCTGCACACAACACCTTTCTATCTCATACTCTATATTCCTTTCTTTTCCTCTGCTCTCAGGACCCTTTTCTTTCTTCTTCACTATCAGCAGCCCCCCACCCTCCGGCTCTGTCACCCCACTGTGGGACTGTCAACACATCTCATACATGCAGAGATAATGGGATTGTAGAGCACTGAAGACTTACCGCAGGTATTCACAGAAACAAGACATGATGCTGAGAACCATCACTACAAGTGGAATGCACTGATGTCCAGCATTGTTTGCAGTAAGGTAATAGGTCATGTTTCATTGAACACACCAAGGAATCACCATCCTCTAATGCCGTATGATCACAGAGGAGTATAGAAAAGTTTCCCATGTATAGAATTTATTTTGGCAACCCTTCCAAATAGTTTTCTTGATATTTTTGTGCTTTATTTCTTCCAGTCAAAAGTTTGGCTTGGATATGTAGTTGAAAAGTTTGCCAGAATGATGGATTCAGGTTGGAGTTTTGTGGATTGGAAAAATGTCTTTCTTATTTAGAGGTTAGCTTGGGGATGCAATGTTGCTTTACAACCTCCCTGGAGCATTAGATGTCAGAGCTTCCCACCAGCACATGAATAACCCAAACTCCACCACTAGAAATTCAGAAAGTCTTAAAACCTGGTTGCAATCCTGTGCTTTAAAATTTGGTGTTGAGGCTACACTTGTGCCTTTAACCTGCCTTGACCCCTTTGGTGTTCCATATCAAGGCAATAAAGGCAATGTTTTCCATTGTAACCATAAATTGGTCTTTCACTCATTGATGGTGAGAATGTGAAAGTGTAACTGCACTCAATCTAATAATATGGCTTGACCTACAGGGCCAACTAGTGCTCATAACATGCATTTTCCACAACCTGCGCAGCAGTAATGTATCTTGGCAATATAGTACTATGCTACATTACAGCAGTCACAAGTGCAACAGGCCACACCTGACCAGTGTTGGGCAAGTTACTTGAAAATTGTAATTAATTACTGCTTACATATTACTCATTGTAAAAGTAATTACATTACTCAAAAGTAACACATTACATTACTTGTTACTTTACTTCTGTTAATCAGCTGCATCATGCACATGCTGCATCTTTTGTATTTAACACATGTAGAGACAGAAAATGAGACGTTTGTGGTTTAAATAGCGGGCAGGAAACGGTTGCAGCAGCACAGCAGAAGTCTCGACCTCAGCTGCACGATTCACACACCCTCCGACTCTGACCTAAACTAGGCTTAGGAGACTCTTGAATGTAGGCTTAGCCATGGCTAACGTTAGCAAGTCAGCTAAGAACGCACAACATGTAAAGAAGACAACTTTGGAATCACCGTGAGTTGCATTGCTCCTCCTCCGGCGCAGTCTGTCAGCTGAACACAGAGACTGAGACACACTGTTATTACTGAATTTCAAATTCTAATTTAAATTCTAATCCTTTACACTAAAAGTAATTACTGTAACGCGTTTACTGCCCAACACTGTGCCTTACCACCCCAGCTTTGATGTTGGGTGTGGTCAGTGGTTCAAGAGACCTTTAACCAATCGAGACATCAGTACAGCTAGGTTTTTCCTCCTTCCAAAATCTAGTGTGGACTTTAAGTCTATCCAATGACAGAAAGCACTGCTGATGTAAAAATCTCTCCCATTCAACTAGGGATCCTTTGAGCAATTACAGTCCAAGTCCCAATGTCCGCTCAAACAGACTTCAATACTTCAATGCACTTTCTAGATAAGTCTACAATTACAGAAGGATGGCCGTGTTTGCAATTATTTTTTTTAATGTCGTTATCTCAACATCACTAGTTAATTATCTTGTAATTTCGAGATAACAAAGCTTGTTTTCTCATGATAACGGATTAATTTATCTTGTTATCTCGAGAAAACAAAAGACCGATTTTTTCGAGATAACAACTTTTGTTCTCTCGAGCTCACAGGATAACTCTGAAATGAAGGTATGGTTCATTTGATCACATCTGATTTCAACCTTCAAGATCAATGTCATGACTGTCGTTACTTCATATGATTCACTGCTTCAGAAAGCTTTGTTTCTCCCATCACTAATGCTGACATGACACTTCTGATCTCTGATAAACATTATAAGTAATAAGAGGAAACAACCTTTTGTTTTCTCGTGATAACGGGCTGATTATCTCGTTTTTTTCGAGATAAAGCTCGTTTTCTCGGGATAATGAAATAATTAATTTGTGATCTCGAGATAAGGGCGTTAAAAAAAAATTAAGAACGGTTGTTCTCTGCTTCCGTATACAACAGCTCATCGCAATCCACTGTGAAATCGGAAAGTGCTTGAAGACTTGCTGACATACTTTTCCTGCTGAAAATAGCTTTAGGGAATTGCCCACAATTCATTGTGCTCAAAAGTTAAAAACGAAGACAGCAGGGGGAATCGAACATCTTTTAAAACAGGCATTTTTGAAAGTGCTGACAATAACAAATTTACATGTACCCAGCAGCAAACACTTTGTCTAGTCTTTTGCTCTATGAAGTCCTGATCATTGATTTATTTTCATCTTTTTGGATTAAATAGCATTTTATTAAACAACTGTACCTATAAAATACGAGCATTGCACTTAACTTCCCGCAGAAAATGCCTCTGCCCAGTTAACATGGATTTTACAAAGTGCTGCCCCGTTCCTCTTACAACATTTGGAGCTCTTGCATCCTTTTCCATCTGCACTGATCGCACAATTTAAGCCTTTAAGGTCTGAACACGGCCACTACCGCTCTTCCTGCTTGCTGTACTCTACAACTCCAGCAGATTGCAGTATTTTTTCCAAACTGAAGATGCTGTGTCCCTCCATAGGCTATTCCTAGAACTGCACCTTTGTGACGTATCCATCTGTGACATTTCACAACCAGCGTGTCATCTTTCGGACCTCTAGCAACACCGGTACCTTGAGAAAATGTTGAAACAGGAGGTACTGGTGCTTGAAACATAAATGTCAGTGTTTGGAACTTGCATAGAACTCTCATAGAAGTTTAGAAAGCAATATCTTCTGCTGAAAAGTTACACCAGCTTGGTGGAAATATCTTTCCTGGACATTGCTCCTCACAGGCTGATTGGAACTTACCCTGTGAGTGTCTGGCTGTCAGGGTAAAGCAGTTTGGCGGTCGGTTGACTCTGTAAGCTCTGGTCAGAGATAAGCACCTGGCTGGAGAGCTTTTCCATTTCCTCCCAAAGCACCCAATCAAGTAGTGGCTGCAACTCAGCACTAAAGAGACCTAAATACTACTCGCTCTTCCTGTCTCCCTCTCCCCTGTCTTTCGGACTCTCGCCTTCTCTCTGTCTTTCAGTTCTTTCAATCTCTCTTCAAATTCTTTTGAAGAATATCTCTCGCCCTGTCTCACTCTTACCCCAAAGAACTCCAGTTAGCCTAAATCCATCCGGTGCCTTTTAGAGGTCACGTTGTCACTGTCAAATATTTTATCATTTCACCAATACTTAACTTTCCACTACCTTTGAGTGGTCAGGAAATATTGAGTTTATAACAAGGCAGACCAATTTAATCCCACTTGTGGAGATTGTGGATATCTACCCAGTTTTGGCCGACTGTTGAAGTGGTAGCTTGGGGTTGCGACACCGCTGTGTGTGTTAATTAGAATGATCAAGGGGCCACAGTGCCTGTAATCCTTTATACCCTGATTCAGGCAGAAATGTCTGGCTTATGCTTTTGAGTTTATCAGTTCCTGCATAGTGGTATTTTTTAAATAAAATAAAATATACGTGAAAAGAGATGTTCCTTTTGTCTGCTAAATAGGAAGACAAATGTGTCACAGGCAAGTTAATCAATAATGCTCCATAAGCCTATAAGAGTCACTAGTTATAACTTTTGTGAATAAAAAAAAAAGATGCATTAGAGGAGGATTTTGCGGCTTGAGATAATTTGAGATATGGATTATGCAAAAGCAGCTGCAGCTCAGTACAAGTCTGATGGCCTGTTGTTTGTAAATTGAGTGTGAAATGCCATCTGATTGTTTGTAAGATATGTGGAGCCTTTACAGGTAATTGCACTGAATGATTTGGTGAATGGGAAGGAGTCCTCAGTCTTCGTTTTAATTTTTGGTTATAAATCCACCCTCTAAACCATGAAACCCCATATGGTGGGTTAGAGTCAAGATTTTAGATTTTTTTTTTGCTGTGTTATTTCTGTGGTTGAAGTCTCCATTTGCCTCTGTCTTGTCATCACTCTGTCCCGGACTCTTCTTTCTTCTTTGTCTCTTTTTTTTTTTCCTTAACATCGACAGGTGATGTGTTTTGAAAGTGCTGAATCAGGAGTGCCTGTGATTGGCTGGCTGGACACTTTGTCTTGCTTGTAACCTTCGCCGCTCCTCTGATGTCTGTAACAAATTGCCCCTGGGTATCAGCATGATCATGCATTGGCAACACGGCACGGGAATAACAACGAGCTTAACCATGCTGCATTGTGTGTGTGTGTGTGCGCCTGTATGCTTGTGGCCCATCATTACTGGAGCTAGACACTTTTTAATTACAGTTTTGAGTGTCTTTCTTTTCTGGAAAATCGACATTGTCCTGCACTGAGTACATTTCAATTTAGTTAGACCCAATAAACTGATTCAAAACTCCTTCTGCATGTGTAAACATCGCTGTGTCAAATAACAATTATTAAATACTGGAAAGTCTACAAAAGCTTACATGTTTGCTCTTTTGTGGCTGCAGGCACAATTTTAAATTACAGGTTTGTGCACATTGATGATTGCCTGCCTGCTCACATATTTTTGTTCTCCTCTGTACAGTAGCCAGTGGCCTTAGTTATTAATGTGTTTAAATATGTGATTCATTGAGTGCAAATGGCCTATTGGTCAAGCTGTAAGTGGCTGTGTCATCCGCGAGTGCTGCAGGGGTTGTAATTCCCTCTCTGTTCAATACACACTCCTGGCCCTTGATGAACAAGCTGGTCCGGGCGATTTGCTGCAGAAGCAGGATTTTATAGTGTGTGTGTGTGTGTGTGTGTGTGTGTGTACAAGTGCAGACACATTTAGTAGTTAACATAAACATGTGCATGTCAGAGCGATTGGACATTCAAACATCATTGATGGAATCTTTGGAACGTGTTTTTAATCATTAACCCACCATTTAGAATTGCTTACACATACAGTAGTGAAGCACTCAAACACTGGTAGTCCTTCTATCCACACTTGATGGGCTTTTTCATAGTCAGGGTCACTCACACGGACCTATGAGGCCCCATCACACTCTGAGCTCAGCATGATAGATGAGGGCTCTTATTGTTGAGCCAAGCTAGCACCCCCTCATCCCCACCCATACAAAATCTGAGCCACACATACACTATGCTGCTGTCGCAGCATTGCATTGGCACACACTCTCATAAAGTTCCAAGGGCATCGATTCAACTCTGCTTCATTAATATGTATTGGAAATTATTTTCCACTTTGTTAAGGCAAGTCTTGCTCCCCTGAAGGTTAGGTCCAGTGGGAATGTGTGTGCGCACGTGTGTGTATAGTTTGAGCTGTATCGCGTACAGTAGATCTGTAGTAATCAATGTACCATGGGTGTTCAATTCTTGCTCAGCAGAAAAGGGAAACAAAATATGTGTCTCGCTACGTGATAGTATGTTGTCCAGGTTATGTTCTCTATTGTTAGGAACTCACAAAGTGAGATAATTACATGAGCATTCTTTTAAGGTTGATATTTCAGGAGTAGCTGCTGACGACTTCACCGCCAGTGAAACCCCAGCTAAAGATTAGCTCTCCGAAATGTATTCACAACTGTGGTATGAAATTATACATTAAACCTGCAGTGCAGAACTTTTCTCCCCCTCCTAGCTGTGATAGTAATTACACAAACACTGTTGACGCTGACGACGCATGCTTACAGCTGCACTTAGCCCCCCCCCCAGCCACCACAGCCTGCTCCGTTGTCACTGTTGCTCCCCCCCTTCAGCTCCGGCAAACCAATCATTGCTGGTTGACGTAAAACGCCGGTACGCCAGCGTTGAAATGTCATACCAGATATCAGATTTTAAAACTCTGGTTCACTGCGAAATACAGAGAGATTTACCTGGTGGTGATAGATTTAATCAGCATTGTGTGAACTCGTTTGGCAAGGGCTTGAATGTAAACAGACGTTCATTTATATGTAAAAGTCCCGCACTCCAGCTTTAAACTGATACTGTTGCTGATAGGGATGTTCTGGTCACATTTTTTGACCCTTATCCCACACTTTTTTATATTGAGTATCTGTTTATATCAAGTACATATCATTAATTGAAACTGCTGGCTTCTTTGTGCTGTGCAATTCACATGCACTGTGTGTTAGGAGAACTTCCAGTGTTTTGACAGAGCTCCAATGGGGCATTTTTGACAGCTGGTGGACCCGAAGCAAATAAACAAAGGATTGAAAATGGATTGGGCTCTATATACAGATAGCCAATACTGAGCCATCAAAAAATGCTTGTACCAGTTCCAACCTCAATCCTGTGGATTGTTTTGGACCATCCTTAGTTGCTGATACTCCTCCTAAAGGAGTAAAACTTTTTTTTTTTTTTTTTTTGAAAACAAGTATACCAAATTCATTAACAGGCTAAACTTTTATTTTGTGCCGTAATGTTCAGATTCCTTCCCACAAAACCCCCAAACCTTCACAGAGGCTATTTTATTTAAGCTTGTTTAATGTGACATATTGTATGTCTAATGACATCAATCACTTTGCCTCTCGTCTAATAATACTCCAATGATGCAGATGCAAGGCTTCCCAGCACTGTTAATTCTTTCTCTGATTAGTGCTAATCAGTATGTGTGTGTGTGTTCTGGGTATATGCGCGGGGCATTGTTTCTTAATGGGGCATAATATTGGCAGCCCTGGCACAAAGCTGGTCTCGTTGGGGAGCTGGTCACACCCGGGGCTGATTTGATTAAAGCCAGCAGATCCTTCTCTGAGGTTGCTCATTACGCTGGGCAACCAGGGACCCAATGACAAGACCACTTAGCATACTGTATATAATAGCCAGGTAGGGGGAGATTTTGCTAATGATTAATGGGAGGGTGGAGGAGAACTGAAAAGTTGAAGAAAGAGATAAAACCTTTCTCATAAAAGATTCCATAGGAAGATCGAGCTCACGCCCAAGACTTTGCAACTATTAATGTAATTTTTTATCTTTACATATAGTTTTCTCTAAAGGTATTACAGACCTCTTCTTGATGAAATGTCAAGTGTAATTTTAATGTGGCCCATGTTTAAAGTATGGGCCTTGGATAGATTAATAGAGACCAACCCACAAATCGCAGTTTTCACTCCCCGGAGCGAATGAAAACACAGCAACCTGCATTAGCGTTATGAATATACTCCCAGATGTCTAAAATTAATCCACAGAAAATGCCACTTAATTTTTTAAAAGAGCAGGAAATGTTGGCCTCTTTTTAAATTGAAAATATCATAATGAAAGATTTTTACTGCAAACAGCATCACATGCATTTACCCCCCCCTCCCCTCCCCCCCATTTGCACACACAGCCACGGGCTTATACATAGAGAAGATGATTCTCCCTCTGCATCCTTTAGAAATAAGAGATTTAAATGAAGGTGTCAGCAGTGAGAAGATGGATAGGTCTCAGTTAATGTGTTTTTTCTCACTCGGTAGGAATTAACTCCTCTTCTCAACTCTGGCTCACCCGGGATCGGCAGAGTAATGAACCCTAAAAGGAAAGCACTGAGCATGTTTATCTTTTTTTCCAGCGTCTCTGCTACCACAAAACCAAATTCCTTGACTCGACCCATAACTTATTGAGGGGCTCAAAGCTCAAAGCCAATTTCACAAACATGTCCTCCATCTCCTATTTACTTATAGGTGTGTGCATTGAAGGGAGAAAGAGGGCTTTGGTGTATATGAGTTAAGATTTGTGTATAGCCCATGCATGATTGTACAGCAGTTTCTGAGGTTGTGGATATACAGTATGTGCACCTGGGGAGCTTTACTCACCTTACATAAAACAGAGTAGAAAATCAAGTGTGTTGTGTTAGTATTGAATCTTGTATTCCATTCTCCACTAGCTGACCAGTGTGTAGCGCTGGGTGATTTGCTTGGGGATGATTCTTTATTTTAATATGAATTTTCTTCACAAATGCAAAAAGACTAAAACATGATTGAAATATTTTGATTTTAAATCTGCATCAGCTCAATTTTTTGAGCTGCTTGGGAGCAGTGGAAACTAGGTGTAAACACATTGTCATCTTACCCCCTTATTAAATTGTTACGGGGAACTTGGCAAACAGTTGACTTTCAGCAGATATGTACCAACATTAGCATTCATTCGGAGTTGTGTTTCTGGCCGCCTGATGAATGTAAGTCTTGTATTCACTTCCCTTTCCCACCAACTCCTGAGTGAAATATCTGGTTCTTTAGCTGCTAAATGCTCCATTGTGTTCACCAGCTAGTGGCTTACTTTGTCTGCCTGTGGTTTGGTGCTGGGCAGGTAGCGCAGAGTTTGGTTTTAGAGCCTTATTCGCTGAAACTATACTGTGAGAACGGCATAGAACATTTTAGAAAAACCTGAAATACTGAGCTGAAAGAGGACCATAGAACTGTGGGGAGTCTCTTCAGCACAGATAGGGCAGAAACTAAAAGTCGGCTCATCAATTAATCTACTGAATTCTTCTTCTACTGCTCATGTTTCTTGACAAGGCATCAGCCTGCTAGTTTGCATTGGCTACCCTTCATGGTAAGGACAGACTGAAGGAAAAAGAATCAGCACACTGTTGAGTCCGCTCCCATGATCTCAACTGTCATAACTAAAAGTTGTATCTCATCAACAGATGTAGATGTAATTGCTAGATTTGCTGGAAGATGTCAGCTATGATGTGTGCTACTTTTTGACTGAAAATAATATTTTTGTGCACGTAATTTTTATTAGTCACTTTGCACAATTTAAACATTTTACACATTGTACAAAACCAGAAGTTCAAGCCCCAGCTCGGCCAGTCTGTGTTTGAAATGCAGGGATTTTTTTGCTAATTTCTGTTTCATATACACATGTCTGGATGAAACCCAGAGGCCCATGAGACCCGCCCTGTGAAAACTGAAGGCCTCTCATCCTGATCTCTGGAGGAGAAGGGTCCTGTTATAGTCGCACGACCCCACAAAGCAGCGCCTGACTAGGCTTTTGTCCTGTGTCCTCCATGGATATGGTTCTCTGCTTCCCTGCTTTTTCTCTCTCTCAACTTGACGTCCGTGACAATTACTTGAGGCCTTGGGGAGAGGATACAAAGGACATGAGCAAGGGCACAAATGAAGTTCAGAATATAAAGGAACAAACTCTGCATATAAAGTACAGTTTGTGTCCATGACCAAAACCTCTTTTGTTCACTTAATATACAGTGCATGTCAAATGATGGCAATTTTTTTTTTTAATATTCACAATTTAAAGTCACGAAGATTATAAATATATGTTAAAAGTCAATTCTTTTTCAACATTTTGTACAGTAATTTGAGGTTGTACTGTTTATGTCTGACATTGATTCTGAGATATCATTATTATGTTTTTGTGTGCTTAGTATTTCTCTTTTCTCTTTGCAAATATTCTGATATTTTATTCTAAAGTAAATTCTCTTCAGCACAATTTTAAAGTAGAAAAGTGTCTGTTGGCATCTCCCAACAGACAAGAGTGGAGCTGAAATTAACTGGAACTGAACATTTCCCCCCCCTCCCTCCCTCCCTCCCTCCCTACCTCCACCCCTCCTCTGTCAGCACACGATCCCACACCTTTCCCCTCTTTGCGGACACATCAGATGGATATATTGATGTTAATTAGGGAGCTTCTAGCTAACAAGTCAGGTGCTCAGAATTATCTAACCATCCATTAAAATTGTGTATTGTGCCCATTGAATAAATTTTTCCTCTAACAAGATAACTATCCATCAATCTGTGTCAGCTATTGAAAGGTGGGTAATGAATGGCTTCTACAGGTGACCATAAATAATGCAACACACCTTATCAAGGGGTTGAGCTCAATCAAACTGCCTGCTGTGTAACCGTACTGATTGATCCACTGCTGAGGTTCTCTGCATGTCTGTCCAATGTTTGGCTAAAGCATTTTGCTCAGCTCCACGGTGTTTGGTAGACAACACAGTGTGCTTATTTGTGTGTGTGTGTGTGTGCATTCACATTGTAAGCTACAGTAAATTCATTTTTTAAGAAGCATTTTTAAATTCTTTATTTGTCTAAAGAAAATCAATCGAGCACTCTAGCTTTCTTCCAGCAAAGTCTTGCTTTACAGTTTCCATACTTTCACAACTCCCCACACAGCCAGAGTATTCAGACATAGTGTCTTTTTGGTCACAGACTCTTTTGCTGCTCCCATATTGTGGCATTATTGGAAGCTCTAATCCTTAGAAAGTTCTCTTCCTGTATTCTCTATTGAGGGTGGTCCATATGGCCTTAAAATATTATCATGACATTTGTCTGTATTTTTTTGTGACAACGATATTTAGGACAATATGACAGGGAGGCAGAACTGTGTTCTCCTTTCAAGTCCAACTGAAATTAAATTGCTCCTTTTTCTCTACTACAGCATACATATCTGCTCTGTAAATCACTTGTTCTATGTTCTCCTTTGGTTTCCTTTGGTTTCGTGATCGCACCCCCTACTTTTTGCATTAATTTGATGAAATGCCATTCCGTTATCCATCTACATAGCTGGAATCCTTATTTTGATAGTCAATCAAATCTCGTAATAAAGCAGTAACGTGTGGCGTTCAATCACAGGCAGAGCAGACGGTCACCCTGAGCCTGTCAGTTGCCTGCGACACAACGCAAGAGCCACAGACTCTGAGCGACCCACATTAGCTTTCCCGCTAAAATCTCCTTCTTATCTAACTTACAAACATGATCACACATCTTGTCCTGCATCTTAGCCACCAAACAAACATTTTAAATAAACAGGGGATTATCAAACTGTTTTCAGCCAGCTGTCTGACTGCCTGTGAGGAGTGTTCTTCATCATACATTCCCACCTGACTGACTGAACTATTTGCCTCTACATTTTTTGTTTCTCAGGTTTCAGGTTATCTTTGTTTTCTCAACATTGTGACATGCTGCTATGATTAATTAAACAAACATACAATTGATCAATTGTTGCCATCTGAGCTGAATCGGACAGATCCTGATATGTCTGATCTCATGATCGGTTTAGTTATCCGATGAGGCTGTACAGTATGTGGTCTGTGTTGTGTGATGTAGCTTCTCTGCTCTTTTTCTCGGAAGGTTACTGTTGTCAAACAACTATCACACTACTAAAGTTGCTCCCTTTTTTAGGACCAAATCCTGCACAGTGGAGGCAGCAGCGATCTTACTAACTTTCAGCTTTCAGCCATGCTCCTTGCTGTAGCTGTACATGGTCATATCAGTATCATGATATACGTTTTTTTGTGTGTTTTTTTTCATCACATTAAGAATTATACCAGTATTATCATGAACAATATGATATGGCACACCCCTATTCTGTACTTTCTTCTCGCTATTGAAATTTTTTTCTGCCAATTGCACAAAATCAGTCCTTAAAAGTAAAAAAAAATCATCCACATAAAACCCTCTCATATTAATGATATTGTTCTTTCATTACACTCCTGTGGTCTGTGGATGCGCCACAGTTAATTCCACAGGATGATAGCCAGACGCAGAGTCTCTATTTGATTATAATCCATCTCCCTCATCGAAGATCAGCCCCTCTGATTGCTTTGTGCTGTGTTTGACAAGATTAAGCCCCTTTTTTCCCTTTGTTAGACATGAAGATTGTGTTAGATATGATGCTTCCTACTGGAAATTTATTTTAACTGTTGCACTACTAGACACTATGATCTGGATGAATAAAGTCATGCCAGGGCTAGTGTATTTCTACGTCATACCTTGTGACTAAATTTAAAGGCTATTGCTCCCCTCAAGCAAAAAGCAATATGTCTTGCTGCATTACATTATGCTCTATGTCTGGATTTGGTAGATTATTTTGTGATTGTTGCATATCCGAGCAAAGTGGTGATCCTAGGAAGAGGCAGTTGTTGTTTGAGAGTGAAAATATAAAACTTGCCTCAAAATGGCAGCAAGCAACCTCTCTCTCTCTCTGGTAGAAAGTTTAAATCCGCCTGAACCTGCAGCAAAAAAAAAAAAAAACTGTTAGCCACCTCCAATTCCAAGTGTCTACAGCTAACTGAAGTTGCCTTACATGATTAAAGTGCTCAAACAGCTGCCATGTGAGACACTGCCAAGTCATTAAGGCATTTCACTCTTAAACTCAATTAAACCAAAACTGGTGAATCAGCTTATTCAGTCTGGACATTCAGTGCAAATTAGTTGAGTCCTACCAGATATGTACCAGACCAATCAGCAAACTATGGAGAGTGTTTGATGATAACACGGCTTGCCAACTCTCAAAACTGCCTTACCTTATTAACATTTGTTAAAATGAAGTGTTGTAGAAATAAATTCAAGTCTAATTCTGTAACTGCATGGCCTGTTTTTCACCTCAGATTTTAGTCGGTGGTTTAGGAGAAATTAGACATTAACTATGAGAGACCTGCAGTGATGCATTCATCCACTCAGGTGTGGGAAGGGTTCATGTTCATGTCAGTGAAGGAGAAAGATGTCAGCCATTGTATAGCTGACATGAAAGGATGTCTGTCTTAAGCAAATCCATCTATAGCCTTCGGCTGCTGTTGTAAGGATATACTTCAATTACTCACAGTGTTAAAAGAATACAACTGATGCTATTATTAGACCTCTGTAAAGGAGCACTGGACAAGTAATGACTTATCTGTACACAGGGCATGTTTTTGACATTAATAGGGTTTTAATTACAGATTTGTGAAGAGATAATTCATCACAGTGTGCAATAATTGGGCTTGAAATGTGATGTTATACTTACTCACAGCACAATAATCAGTGTAATCATTGATTCAATATCATTGATTAACAATCCTATCAAACCCCTGCTGGTTATTGTCATTGTGTCCTGTGGGATAGTAAAAAATTGTGGCCTTACTGCACTTTTAAACAAAATGTATGTAGCTGCATAATGTCTCACATTAATAGAGAATTTTACTCACTTATTTTTGTGATAAGTAAATATGTAGACGCTGTTGAAAGCAGGTGGTTTGGCAAGAGAATAAACATCCAAGCAAACAGTAACATTTAGCTCGGCAAGCAGCGCCCAGAGCTTGAACTTGTGTCCTTCAAGCTCTAACAGGATAACCATTTTGTAGTCATTTGCATACCAGCTGACCTGCATTATGTATGTGTTCACAAATGCACAGGTGCGTTCACGTGAAAATAGCTGTGTGTGTGTACACACGTACACATAGTACACGTCTACTCCGCGCATACACGCAAAGACCCTTGACCCTGCATTTTAATGGAGCGTTGACTACGATACATTTCCTCTCTGCGGTGTCATGCATGTGCACGTTTAAAAAAAACGGAAATCCTCTTAAGTGTATACATGGCCATGAAGGTATGGTTTCTCATGTAGGATTCTCACTGTGTTAACAAGGTTTCTCTTAATCCCTTTTCCAGATTTAGGAATATAGTGAAGAATCACTGACACTTGTTTACTTGTGCAGTGAATCTAGCAAAATCTGCAGGGTTCAGCACTCAAAGTCAAAAATAGTCATTTGCTGTATCTTTGTTCTTTTGTAATACATGAAAAAAATATAGCACATACATATCGGATAATGCCTTCAGCATTGGCAGAAACATTCGTGCTTGTTACTTTTCTGCGTCACAAAAAAATAAATAAATATAAGCAAATGTGAACTTCAGACGACTATTTTTGACTCTGAGTGCAAAGCAATTTACCTCCAGTTATCCAAAATCAAAGCCTGCTACACTGGAATAAAACAGTAACAAGCTGAAGCCT
Source organism: Scomberomorus guttatus (assembly GCA_038419695.1). Classification (NCBI taxonomy): domain Eukaryota; kingdom Metazoa; phylum Chordata; class Actinopteri; order Scombriformes; family Scombridae; genus Scomberomorus; species Scomberomorus guttatus. The sequence continues at coordinate 10,377,488 of CM076466.1, read as the reverse complement.
TTCTCATCTATTGATTTTAGTCTGTGGAATTGCGACTGTGACTCTGTTGCAGTGCACCCCTCATTTCGTCCTCTGCTTCCATTCCCCTTATTCTAATCAGACGCAGCATCATATTGGATTTTTGACCCTGGCAGGAACTTTACTTATTGGCATAATTTTATGTGTGTTTTTCAAATAGTTTGGGCCTCCCAGAGGGATAAAAAACACATGAAAGCAAACAAAGATGGGTTCCCTCTGAGGAAACTTTACCGCACATCTGTTCACACACACCAGCTAGCTATTTGGCAAAATCCACAACACAGACAGCGCAATACAAAATCATGTGAACTGAGGGGGGAAAAAAAGTTGCTTTTACATAACAGGCATATTCAAAGGTCTGCTTGATACAATCAGGTGAACTCTGCAATGATGAACTTGAACAGAAATGATGATGTTTTTGGAGGTTTACTGCATATTTGTAGCCACAAGCTATGACTGCAGTTGCCTGGTGACTTTCTCCTCATACCACTCCCCTCATCTCTGACCCTGAAGCCCCAGCAGTCACACAAAAGGATTGGCTGAGATTACCGTGCTCCACTATATCAAAAACGACCTGCCCAGGGGCAAATTTGATTGGTTAAAACACGGCATCCGTGGCTATTTTCCATGTGGAAGAATGGAAGCCCACAGCAATGCACCAGCGGAGCACGTTTCATAATACATATTTATACCTGCAGTCGGTGGAACATTTACGCCTTTACACTTTTCATTTATGTGTTGCTTCTTATCTGCTCACCTCTGGCTGTGTTTCTCATTTATTTGGGCAGATTTGCCTTTTGTGTATTTTTACTATTATCATATTCATTTTTCTCTGCTCACCTTGTGGAATAAAGCTCCAGGGAATTAATGATGGAAGCAGGTGGCAAAGAAAAAGAAAATGATGGCCCTAATAGCAAACTTTTGAAAGACTTCCTTTTGCTTGAGTTCTTTTTTTGTGCTGTTTACAGAAATTGAGATTTTACTTTACACGCTGCACTTGCAACTCAGATTTCGCATCATAGCATATAGTGCTCAAAAACCAGGCAAGGACGAGATAAGGTAAACATTGCTGGTTATTTGGACGGTACTTAAATGAAGTTCAGTTAATTGCTTCATACTTCCTGCATTATATCTCTCCCATATGGACACGGTGCCCTGTGGACTAATTTACAACTTGATAATAAGGGAACGGTTAAATGGAGCCTCCTCATTCTGAACACACTACCTCAAGACCAATCAAAGGATAAGATTTCCTCCTATCTTGAATAAAGCTGCAAAAAAACAAGGGTCATTACAAGCCCTTTTTAAATGAATTGTAATCATACACTGATAAGATCATTGCAATTTCCTGTTGGTTCATGACCTTTAAAACGATCCCTCGCTCTCTGGGTGTAATTTCATTGCTAATCGGCGAGAGTTGATGCGGGAACAATTATGAAGTGTGTAATTATTGGCCAAATTGGATATATAGTAGAGCAATACTGTATCTTTTATGTTGCCAAGAGAACCTCGAAGGCACAGGCAGAGTGATTTGCAGTGCTATAGCTTTTTGAATGACATCAAATCCTACAATGGTGAACAATGCCGTAATGGCAATGGAAATCTTTGCGGATACAATTGCTTGTTGCCATTATGCACCAGAGCCTCTTTTGCTTTTGTGGAGAAGACACAAAATTGCTATGCTATTATCTAACCGTCCCCCTCCTCCTCTCATCATCTCTTCTTGAATAAAGTTGCCCTGAGAGCGAGATAAGCAGGGAGGTTTTTTTTTTAGTTTTTCAAGATACTTAGACAAACCCGTGTTGGTTGTCAGGAGAACTGATGAGGGGAAGTATGTGTGTGATGAGTGTGTGTTTGTCTGTCATGTCTGTCTATCTGCAGAGCAGGGGAGGACACAGAAATGTATTTGAACTGGTCCTGGAGCCAGTGACCCAGCTGAGATTGAAGGGGTTTCCTGTTCTGTGTGTCGTCTACACAGTCAACCCCTTCCTACCATCTCTGCTGCCGTTTATCTTCGTACTTGTCCCTCAGCCTATCCAAATCCTCATCTCGCCATTCTCAGTCTCTTTCCCTCCCACACCGTCACTATTTTCTCCATCCATTACTCCCTCCCATCATCATCCATCTGTCTGCTTCCTGACTCCTCAACTCTCCTGGTGTTTTTCTCCTCTTTACTCCCTTGATTTCACTTGTCTGTTTTCTCCTTCCAATCACCCCTCCTTCTTCTATTCATCCCCTCTTCTTTTCTTTTTTTAGTCCCCCTATCCACTTCCCTGGGGAGAAGTATGGGTCTGATGAACATGGAGAGCCCGGAACAAATCAGTGTATCGATCCGTCGATGTATCCCTCGCTCTGCCCCTCTGATCGTCAGCAGAAAACAAAGTGTTTATTAAGCGAAACCTTCCCAATCTCCTTCTACCCACACCCCTCTCCACTCCACTATCCCCCCCTCACTTGGTAATGGAGAGGCTGTTTCTGCGACCTGTCCGTGCAGCCGAAACTTCTGTCTTCCAATTACATTTCTTTAGGAAAGTCCTACCTGTCAGGTTTCCTAACTTTTGCATTTCTTCACCCCCGTCCTCACCCTGTCCACCCCTACTGCCAATTTAAAGTTGGCCTGTACTATTCTCAAAGAGAGAGCACAGAGGTAGACTCTTATTTATGACGATCCACTGCAGCAAAGTAGAGCCACAAGAAAGAGAGTGACGTGCATTGGAGTGGAGTGTTTATCAGTCATCTGCAGTCTATAGGGCTTAAATTGGGCCTGAATTTTGTACGGAACGATTGCATTATTGGTTCTTCTGAAAGGCCTGAATTTGATTGAAATGGAAAGCAGTGCCTTCTTCCTCTGAAAATACATCACTGCTGATTAGATTATGAACTGCCGGGGTGGAAGGGGGGGGGTGTTCGAAGGGGTGGCAGATATGAGGGTAAAATGCAAGCAAAACACACTGTGCTCACAGTCAAGTGGGAAGAGGAAGGAAGAGGGAGAAAAAAATAATGGCGGTGGCGTGAAAGAAAGAAACAGACAGCAAACAAAAAGAAATTCCTGGATCTCTTGATTTTTCTCTCTCTGGTTGAGGTAACCTCATATTGATAAGGTATTAGTTGGAGTCAGAGGTCCTGCAGCGGAGCAGCCCGCCTTTGCTTTGACAGACAGACAGAATGGATCCATGCCATTCCCAGCCGCGGGGCTCCCAGGCCTCGCATAATCAATCAGCCATTAATGGAGTAAGTGGCTGCGGAAGGATATTAAATGTTAATTGCTGTAAGGTATTGATAACACCCATTGATCTCCTAGATAATTGCAATCAGTGAAAACAAAGATACATTATATGAGACTAAGCCCCTTTTACCAGAAGCCAGGGCTAAACAATGATGAATGGATATATGGATGAGATGAGCTTTTGTTGTGCACATCTCTCAGTTGTGCGTCCTCTAGGGAATATTTTATAGCAACCCCAACTTTACAGCGCTCACCTGCAAGGATGAGCCGTCTGGTATTATCTTTCAAATTTAGATTGACAAGCTTTTTATGAATTTTTCCTCATCAATCAGTTTCCTTTAATTAATTTCCCCCCTGATTGGATTTTGTTTGATGAGGGCAAGATTGCCATTATTGTCTTTGCCTTTTATAGTAGTGAAGAGGTTTAACTAAATTCTTAAGTGTATTCTGTATTCAGTTCTGCAGTCAAAAATGAGCAGCAGAGAAGAGTAAACACATCCCAGTCTTCATCGGGTACCGGACAGAATGCGAGCAGAGACCACAGTAGAATCTAACACTGTTAATTGCTTTTTGTGCCTAAAGTCTGAATTTATTCACACTTGTGCATGTCATCATTCTGTCTGAAGTGCAGCGTTAGTGTTTTCCAGTGTGCAAATTGCACTTGTGTTGTATTTCAAAACAAACAACATCAACTGCAAACTTGAGAATAGAGAGCTTAACATACCCTGTATTATGTACATTATGGGGAACTATATTTTATGCAGAGGTGCTGCAGTGTTGATCAATGCCTTTGGTGCCAAATGCGCAAAAGGTTTATATAACAAGTATCAGTCGAGGGTTACTAACTCTCAATGCTAACATAATGACAGGCTAACAGATCACTGACTAGTGTAGTTTGGCTCACAAATGAAAACCTTACTAACCTGAATGAATCTGTCTTAGTTTCTCTTTTTTTGTTCCTCAACTGGTTGCGTCTCCTCATCGCTTCCTGATAAGGTCTCTGCTCTCAGATGCTGTGTGCAGCGTGTTTGCTGGGAAACGTTGATGTCCACAAATGACTTGTTGGGAAGGAGACAGCAGCATCAGTCAGTTCATTATGGATTAACCCCTCAGTGGAGTGAGAGGTCGATCAGCGAGCAAAACAACAATCTACAACCCCTACTCAGAGGGGAAGAGTCAAGATCCGGGTGTTTTTACAGTGTGTGTGCGTGCGCGCACATGTGCATGTAGTGTGTATATGTTAATGCTTTTGCATGAGGGATGCTTATGCCAGTGTGTGTATTTGATGAGGTAGAGGTAGGGTAGGGTGGATAGAGAGTTGCGGCTACTCCCAGGCCACCTGAGAGGAATTGGCAGGCCCTGGCGAGGCGTCGTGTTAGAATGCCTGGTGAATAATGCATGGCCTCAGAGCAGTTGGGCTCTCTAATGCCACATGACTCTGAGACACCCCTCCTAAGATCAATAACACTTAGAAGCTGCTTTATAATGAAGGAGACACTAAAATTCCATCATCAGGCAATTAGTTGAACTCTGCCTCCAATTCTTCACCCCTCCTTTTCCATTTCTCTCTGGCCGCAGCACAACACCGGGCGCATCATTTGTTAAGAGTGAGTAACGCGGAGACAGGTCCGCCTTTGACGGAGTGTTTCTCAGAGTTTGATGAGGAAATTTGTCAAAGCAGTTTGCTGTATTTGAACGCCAGAATTTGAGAGTGAGAGTTGGATGCCTCTCTGGAGGTTTTTGTTTTTTTTAGCTCAGTCTTTATGTGAGTGAGAGATGAAGGGGAAGAAGGGGGAGAGCGAGTAAAAGGTGCAGAGAGAGAAGAGAGTAAGAAAAAGTGGAGCGAGTGCCCATTCCCTGACGTGTCGCTCTCTTCTTTGACATTTCCTTTCCTCTTTTCCCTGCTGCTCTAAGGCCTGGGGCACATGTATTACCACTTTCCTGTAAACTCTGGCTACATATCAAAAACATTACGCACTTCACTGTCAATGTAGGTGCTTACAACAGTATAGAGGCCAGTAAGCCAAGAATCCATTGGTTAGAGTCAGGTTGGGAGTATGCACACATACTTGCAAACACTCCATTATGTATCTAATACCCAGTCTTCCACTGCAATGCTATGTGGTCTGTGCAAATGCATATATAATGGCCGAATGAGCTCTGCAGACAGGAGTGCTCTCCGCTCTACTCCACTGGGAGGTCAAGGGTCTAAGGAAGCGATAATGCAGTGTAAATGTACTGGCATGGGATTTGGAGTTCATTAGAGGTCTATTATAGCCTTTGAGTGACATCACTCTCCCTGGGAACAGGAAGAAAGAAGGAGATGTGCGATTCATTATAAATGGCCTGTGGTGTTTTTGGTGTAGTGATTTATGATAGATGATCTAGGGTCAAAAGCATGTTGTAAAAAAAAAAAAAAAAGCACAATGTTTTAGTCTAATATTTGCAGTGAGCAGCTTTGAATGCATCCGTTAGGCAAGTAGTGAATCAGTCCTGCTCAACGAATGGTTTACATCTATGTATAATCGCAAATCAAGTGAAACTTTGGGGCCAATCCTTTATACTGCAGGGCCAGCACTTCTCTTGCCTTACGCTTAGAGTCTATAAACCCCTTCTGTGCCCCTTCTACAACCTCCTCAACCCCAGCTTCATTCATATTCACAATCAGCGTCTGCAAAACCCACTGCTGTCGTCTGCAAGTAACCAAATTTATTAGGCAAGAGCAAGGAGGGTAGATTACCAGTGTGGACGGTGTACCTGCTTAATTTGGAGCAGGGCCAACATCTCATTATTCATCTTCTTCACTGTTTATTGGTGAGAGGTAGGGGAAGAGGAGGTGGAGAGGGAGCAGTCAGAGAGTCATGGAGTCATCCAGGGCTGTGTGGTTCTACAGGGGATCTCTTCTCTTCGCTCTCTGGGTCCTGGAGGTCAAGCTGAGCTTTTGCCCCCTCTGTCAGTCTAGAATAATAGAATAATGGCATAATTAATTGGCAAGACGATTTTGCCCTGGGGACGTGCTCTGCTGCTCCGTTAGAAGAGGCCGGAGCCTTGGTCCTGGCTGTAATTAGGTCTCCATGGGTTCTAATTGTCCTGCAGTTATGAGTTTAAATGGCAGCGGTATGGCAGAATGGGCTCTGCAAAAAGTAAAGCAGAATAACTCTTATTCAGACATACTGACATGTGAGGTGTTTTCTTCTGTGTCCCAGATCCAATCAAGGCTGTCTTGGGCTGAGGAGTAGATTGAGCCGAATGTTTTTGTAGCAAGTCTGATGTATGTGGACTTAACAATGAAATGAAACCTTGACTGTCGGATTGCATTTCTGTTTTGTATCGGTTAAAATGGAATATCTTTGTGTTTTGAACTCGCTGGACCAAGGTTTTAGATGTCCCTTTTGGGCTCCTGGAAACTGTGATGGGTATTTTTTTTTTACTATTGTTCTATACTAAGGCCATGTTCAAACAGACAAAAGCAATCCGTGAAAAAATGGAGCCCCCTCATGTATTTCATACGACCACTGTGTCGGGACAGCAGGGGTGCTGACACAAAGGCGCCTGATATACTGTATCAGCAAACTCATGGACCTTTAATTGAAACCGGCTGACCTGGATTGTATTTAATTGTCTCACTGGTACCTGAAACAGCATGTCCCCAACACACTACTTGCACACTACATGCTGCTAAAACACATGTTTCAGCACTTTTGATGGGTTTGAACCTTTCCCTGCCTGAACAGAGCAGATGCTGAGCAGCTTCCCTGTAGCCTGTTACCTCTCCATCACTCTCCACCACATGTGGACACCTTATCCGGTTCTTGCAGCGTCACGCTCTTAACACAACAGAGGAATATGTTTCTGTAATAGTCTATTGACTCTCCGAGGCTTTAACAATGCCTTAGCGAGCTAGCTGTTACTTCTCCACCCCACACACCGCTCTAACTGATCTCCCATTGAAAGAGGTAGCAGTACATATTGGTTTTTCATATAGCCGCATGTACTGTGCTCCACTAGATATAGAGAAGTGCTCTGCTTCATTCCTGTTTGTGATTTATTTGAATTTTCATCACCTCAATTGATCTAGACCCTTTACTCAAGGGACAAAGATACAGACTAAATGACTATTGACTGCCAAGTGTTTGAAAAATGCATTTGTCAGACCACCAGTTCTATTGATGAGGGTGTATTAAAAATGTATCTCAAGAATCAATGTAGAGGAAGGAGAAAGTCCATAGCATTAGACTACCAGCGAGTGTTTTGCTCTCTTATTTGTGCTCTCTCCCTCTCTGTAGCTCAGATAATATGCCTCTTTTTCTTTCTGTCTTTCCTTTTGTCTCCTAGTGCTTCTGTGCTAACCACTGCTGGCGCATTGCAGTAAACTAGGGGAGGTAGTAGGGTGTGTGTGTGTGTGTGTGTATATGTGTGTGTGTGTGTGTGTGTGAGGAGTTGCAGCAGAGGCATCGACAAGCATCCGTGGGTTTACCGTCTCCATAAATCCCACTTACCCACTGCACACGTGCACACATGCACACGCTCCATATCCAAAGATACTGACCTTTTCTTACAAGTTCTCCTGTTTTATCTCAGTACAAATTGGCGAAGATGAATGACATTGGAATTTAAATGGCATATTCCCTCCTTTTGGGTTATTAATGCATTTTTGGGATGCCAGAACATTAACAGATAAAATGGTAAAAATGAAACACTGCCTTGATTTGTGCTTTCAGCGTTGTGTTGACACCACCTTCTTGACGAAGCAAGAAAAGTACTGAATACTTCAAAGATGAATGGATTAATTTGTAGTCAAACAAAATAAATCTTGTTTTAAAGGGCAGTGTCTAATATTCAGTGTGAATTCAAATCTGAATGATGTGAAAACTGAGATCTTAATATATATATGTGTGTTGCTTTATTCCTTTATGACAAGCGTTATCTTCATTTTTGTAATATTTAAATTTGCAAATCTTGTTTGACATGTTGACCATTCAGAATTTCAGTCGTCCGTACAGACATGTTATCTGTCCGGGAGCTAGCTGTACAGTTTGATGGTTGTGTTTGTAGTAGGATTTTAACATCCTCATTTCATGACTGGCTGGACTTTATAGAGGAGATGATGAAAGGTGCAACAGTCCACACCATCTCGTATATCATGTCCTCTTTACGCACACTCAGTTGGTGTCTGTCTATCACTCCCTCTCTGTCTCTATTTTATCTCTCCCAATAAGCTGGCATACCTTCCAACTAATGCTCTGTCAAGATCGTTAGTGAGTGATGGACAGCTTTTGATGTATGTCATCATTTACTGGTAGAATGCGTGTATGTTTATGGACTGAAGCGAGTCCCAGTCAAATTGGAGCAGCTCTGTAAAAGTGCGGAGTGACCTTTGACGTTTTGAAAGCAGAAAACACAGAAGGCTGGAATGATGATGGGCTTAGATGAGATGAAATAACTCCGGGATGGGTTTGATTTTGTTTGGCCTTTATCGCCACAAAGGAAAATTTATGGAAAAGAAATGGTGTTGGGAATGTGTTTGTACTGCTTTGAAGTAATATTGATAGGGTTGTTGTAAGTAAAAAGCTCAGGAGATGATGTGACTAACTTTGATGGCAGAAGTGAAAAGGAAAGACCCTTATGTCCAATGTCGGCATCTGTGATGTGTGCCTGTTTAATTATTTTGTCACTCAAAAGGTCTCATATCTAAAGCTCTCTGATTTGAAATAAATGCCTGTTGAGTGCAGGGACAAAAATAGTTCCTAACGCACTTTGGAGCTCAGTTTGGTCATATGGGTCGCTATCTTAATTCCTTGTCTGAGCAGGCTATGATGATGAACAGTTTCAAGTGTCAAATCTAGTTCAGGAGGACTTCTGAGAGTTAATTAGGGGACAAAGAGAGGACTTGAACCTGAGCCTGCTTATCTCAAGGGTTGGTAGGTGAGTGATTGAGGGTTCAGGTCAAAATGCACCACTTCCTTTCAGAGATGGGTATAATTGTGTGTGTGTGTGTGTGTGCGCATGTTTGCATGTGCATTGACACCTGCTTATGTGGGTGTAACTGTTTGTGACACCCAGTCGGCAAACAAAACTTGTCTAAGTGATGAATGGCATTGTAAACATTGAGCCGGGCCAAAACAACCCCCTGGAGACCATCCATGTTTGTGTGAGATCAGCAGAAAAAGCCCTTATCAGGCCTATTACGGGCCTTCCCCTCTGCGCGGGTATGGTATGTGCTTTGCATTCTAATGTCCTAATCTATTCTTCATTAAAGCTTAACGCAGCAGTTAACGCGCCCTCTGATAGCATCACACTGTGCCCTCGCAGCAGCGCAGACGAGGCCTGCGTGCCACTGATAAAGTTTCAAAATGCAATAGAGATGGCTAAAATACGGCTCAGAAAACGCCACCCTGGGATGCAGGCAGAGGCAACTGCCACAGCCTTGATATATACCCAATCTCATTAAGAACAGTGAAGTGTTAATTTTAAGGGAGAGCTCTACATATTTCACATGCCTCCATAATTCAGAGAGGATGCTGACGTTTGGAGGGCCCTGTCATGAGGTGCCATGTGTTCCCTGGTGGATGATGCCATCTGGCCTGGTTTAGAGCAGGCTGCTAAGGCCACAATGAGGGTTCAAGCAGCTGATGTTTAACTGGCACTGACTTGAACCCTAAACCAGGCGGAGAGTGTGTGGGCAGGAGCACTCCCACACCTACAGTCTGTTAAGTTGTACTGCCTCACTATGACAGATGTGGCGGCGTGAGTGCCAGCCTTTGCTAGGAAATACACGACTACAAGGCACATATTCATGAGAAACGTGCCAACATGAAGTCTCAAGTCTGCAGTGAAAATAAATAAATAAAAATAGGACATTTAATTGGAAATGTGTATCAATCTGTCACCCATCTCAAGTGAAAGAGCCTTTGGGAAAAAAAAAGTGGGAACACAAAGAGGAGTACGATGTAAATCTCAGAAAGAATGAATAATGGATTGAGTGGTAGAAAAAGATAATGGGGGGTGAAGAGAAAAGGGAAAGCAATGATTGACAATGACAGGTAAGATAATAGCGGGAAATAGTGATCAAAATTCATCGGGCCCTCGTCTGCATTCATGCAACAAGACAATTATGCACCAACCTTCGCATAAAGACTGAGCTGTTGATAGCCTGCAGGCCCCGCAGTGCTTCTGTCTGCACAGTATCACTTCAAGGAGCTTGGAGGCCATTTTTAGTTGGAATTGGTGATGAGGTTTTTTTTGTTTTGTTTTTTTTTCCTATTTTGCGTGCTCCTTCTGATTCCTACTTCATTTGCAAATTGATCCAACTTTCAAAAAGATGCCATTGTCAGGACAAATACTTGACTCAAGTAATTCTGATCCCGCTCTCACAGCTTCTGTAAATGAGCTCCCTCTCGTCTGCTTTTTGTTCCTTAAAACAGAAGTGACTCAATGTATGATTGATGCCACCTCCAAGATAATAAGCACTTCTTGAGCATTAAACTCAAGTACTGGTCTCGCTCAAAGATACTTTTTCTCAAATTGCATCTGTGAATCTGATTGCTGTCTCAGACTTGTAAAATTAAGTGCATAAAAATAAATGAAACACTTGCAGGTACTGAACTTAGAAATGAAACAAAACCAAAAAAAGCATTTGTGGAATACTTTTTGAACCAATACACAGAAAAAATACTCTTTGAAATTTGGCTCATCTCCACATCGATGTCAAAGGGTATTGTGGTGTTTTGACATTAATTTTAGTCGGCTTGTGTAACTTGAAAACCAAATGAAACTGTCCATCCCTGCACACTTCCTGCAGCGTGGTTTGAATTTAAGTGCCTTGCTCAAGTGCACCTCGATAGAAGTTAAGGAGAGTGTTAATCATCCTCTGTGATCAGATTTACTCCATGTCAAACTCACCTAACTTTATCCACTGAGTGGGAGAATCCATCACAGTGTCATGTTCCCATTCAGCCTCAGTACCATTGATTAATGTAATCAGAGATGCGGCATCTTGCTCCTAAATGAGTTTGAGATTGACACTCCAGTTTATTAGACTCCATGCTGCAAACTGTGTAGACTGGTGGAGTGTAATTAAAGCTCTCACCCTGGCAGCCATCATAATGCTACCAACTACGCTGTTGTTGTGCTGAGCGTAGCGTTATGTTTCACACACGTTCATGTATGTGCACACTACACACACAAACACATTCTGCTGGCATAAATTGGGCTACTCAGACTGCAACCTCAGACACTTTGATGCAAATCTAGTCCTCAACCTCTTCTGCTCTGGAGGAGAAGAGAAAGAAGAGGACATTTACCAGCTTGGTTAAAGACCCTGACCTCAAACCACATTGTGCCCTGGGGACAAGAACTTTCTCTTTTGTGCTTGGAATGCCTTGTTTTCCTCTCAACTTCTCAATGGTTTAACAGGGAAGAAAGATGGAGTGTTTTTATGGTCTTCTATATCATGATGAACTGTATGTATAAAACTATTCAACAGGTAACAGAACCAAGATCTGATCTTGTAATGTGATGCAGAAAATCTGAACAAGTAATTGCAACATTTTTATACCACAATTGAAAAAGGAAGTGACAAAGAGCATTTTTAATATTAGCTAATGCTAATATTAAAAATGATGCATAATATGAAGGCAGGCAGGCATTGTGATGACAGTAGGGCAGACAGATACAGCAGATGAATGCAAGTACAATAAGAAGTGTTTACTAAGCATTGTACCTGCTGTGTTTTTGCTGCGTTAACAGTAATTGTTGTATTCAATATGCATTGTGTTTAGACTGAGCCAAACATAACACCTGTTGTTGTCTGGTTAATCATCATTTTATGAGTTCTGTCCCTGGCCCTGTTCCAAAACCTCATACCTAATATAACATTCACTGTTTGCATAAGGTATAATGACTGAACACAGAGCTCGACTGAAGCGAATAGAGTCAACAATTTAGTATCGTAGCACTTCTCACAAAACTCCTCATCTCTGAATGAATAAGCCCCGAACTACCATTTTATGTGCAATTACCTCTTTCCTAAGTGGCAGTTATGACATACAGTTGAGCACCTGTTGATTTTCATCCTCTGAGGTTTGTGCTGTTGAGCCTTGACTCCATTATCAGACTTCTGTTTTATTTTATAAGTTAGGTCTTAAGTGCCGTCCAGTTACTTTTGGGGATTTTATTTCTTTTGAAGTGCATCTTAATTTATAGGCCTCCTAAATCTGTTAGTTTTATTTCTGAGTTTTCTGAGCTTTTGTCTATTGTTATGCCTAAATATGACAGCTTATTCTTGGTCATTTAAATATTCATGTATGTTGTCCTTCGCATTCCCTCACCTCTCATTTTTTAGCTCTTATAGACTCCTTTAACCTTATTCAGTCTGTTAAAGGGGCCACACATTCTAAAGGTCACACCTCAGATTTGGTTCTCTCATCTGGTCTCTCGCTCAAGTGTCTTAATTTGGTGGATATGCTGGTAACGGATCATAAAGCTGTTGTAGTTCCACTACAGCTTTCTATTCCTAGTCTCCACCCTGCATTCTCAATGCTGGTACTGCGGCTAAATTCTGTAATGCTTTTAATTCATCTTCCTTTAATTCCTCTTTATTTCCTCTCAATCCAGATGCACTGTTAAACTCATTTAACGATCAGTGCCTATCCATCCTCGACCAAATTGCACCGTTTAAATCTAGGAAACAAAAATCAAATAACCTCCCCTGGTTGAATGATCACACTCGAGCACTAAATGGACTCATTGTCATTGGAAGGTAAAGTCTGAAATAGCACATAACACCCTTAAAAACCATATGTTAACTTATCAGAAAGCAGTTAAGGATGCAATGATCGGCCTATTTCTCTGAAATGATATCCATAAATCACCACAATCCTAAAGTTCTATTTAGGGTAATTGATTTGGTTATCAGTGGTCCCTCCACTTCTCTTTCTGTACCTGACTGTGAGCTGTCCGAAAAAATTCTCACTCATTTTGTTAATAAGGTTGAGAGTATCAGGTCCCAAATCCAGCCTGACCCTTGCATTCTTTCTTTTTCCCAGTTTCAACCCATCACAATCTCAATGTCAGAGGATACAGTCTCCCATATGAACTCCTCCTGCATCTCAGACATCATCCCCACTGAACTGCTCAAGGAAGTATTTTCTACTGTTGCAAATTTTTAACAGTTCTCTGGCTTCTGGTCCTTTTCCAAACAGTTTTAAACATGCTATTATTCACCCACTACTAAAGAAACCTACTGTAATTTGGACCCCCTTTCCTTAAGTAACTACAGACCAATCTCCAGAGCACTGCATAGTACCGAGACAGCTCTTGTTAAGGTTACTAATTCCCTACTGCTGACTGCTGACCTGGGGTGACTGCTAGTTCAGTTCTTTGATACAGTAGATCATGGTATCCTCTTACATCGCTTAGAAACTTGGGTAGGCCTCAAGAGTGCGGCTCTCAGCTTATTAAGTTCATACCTTTCCAGCAGAACTTTTTCTGTTGCTCTGGGTAATTCTGCTTCCTCGATGGCTCAGTTGAGTTGTGGTGTCCCTCAAGGTTCCGTTCTCGGCCCCCTTCTGTTCTCTATATACATGCTGCCTCTCGGCCTTGTTATTCAGAATCATGATGTGCTCTACCATTTTTTCGTTGATGACACTCAGTTATATCTGCCATTAAAACCCACAGATCCTAGCAGGCAGGAAATCTTAGAACTTGCCTCTCTGTTATAAAAGTTGTACATGCTTTTATCTATTCTCGGTTTGATTATTGCACCACACTTTACTCGGGTATGAGCCAGGGCTCCCTCCACTGTCTCCAATTGGTAGAAAACGCTACTGCTTGACTTATTACTGGAACAAAGAGGCATGATCACATTGCCCCTGTGCTTGCCTCCCTACATTCGCTCCCTGTTAAATTTCGCATTGATTTTAAAATCGTATTGCTCACTTTTAAGGCCTTAAACAGCCTTGCACCTACATACAACTCTGACTTATTGACCTGGTATGTGCCCTCTTGGCCATTGAGATCTGCAGATGGAGCCCTGCTGGTTACTGTCAGGTCACGGTTGGTGACTAAGGGTGATTGGTCATTTGCCATTAGAGCTCCCACACTATGGAACTCTCTGCCTGCTGAACTCAGACACACTAATTCACTAGCTTCTTTTAAATCTCTTCTTAAATCTTTTCTCTTTGTAAAAGCTTGTAAGAGCTGGAAATGTTTCATATATGCTTTTATTTATTTGATCTTATTCATTTTATTGTCTCTACTTTCTTTTTATCTGCCTTGTAACATTGTTAAGAAAAGTGCTATATAAATAAAGTTTATAATTTATTTTTTTTATATTATTATTTGTTATTATTATATGGATGTTAGCACTTGGATAAGTTATCAAATGGGAACAGTCCAGAACTTTTGAAGCCTGGCTCTGAAGCTTAAGTAACTTTATGAAATGTTTATGACATAGGTTTTATCCTTGAAAAGTCACCAGCCTCTTATCTTTTTGCTATACTTCTAAAAACCTGAAGAATTTCACATTAGAGATTACTGCACAGGAAATACTATGATGTCTCTATACTAATGGAGTGAAACAGATTCACAGTAATAAAGTGCTTAGGTGTGATACCTTTAGTGGGGGGTACCTATAATAATGGCTCAAGGCTCCGTGTGCTTGAAAGTTGATTTCACAGTTAGTTGTTAAATTGCGTCACAGCACTCCAAGCTGAGAATATCTTGAGGCAATGGAGCCAATGCACTTATCCCTCCGCTTGAAAAAACACCCCATCTCCCAATTCGGTAGCACTTCAATCTTTCCAACTTTGCGAAGAACTCGGTCGTCTCACTCTTATTTTGTCTCTGAGACATGATAAATTACTGGCGGTCTGTCTCAAGATTTATGACCTGCTGTCTTTCCGTGTGGCATTATGAAGTTGGGACGAGTGACACAATCTAATATTCTATACTTAAATGATGAATAATGTCACACATCATCCACACGCAGCCCATAGATATCAAAGCTGGGGAATATTAAGCATGCCCAAACTCAATTTGAAACCCACTGGTGGGAAAATGGCGTTTCTAATGGAGGAGGGGAGGCCATCAGATTTGAGATTCAGAGCGGTCTGATCATAGCTATTTTTCTGTGGCACTGCTGGCGCTATCAATTTGAGATGGTGATTTGGATGGCAATGGGCTGGCTTCGACAGGTAATCTGGTAAAGCCATTAGTGCCTGTTAAGTGGCTGGTCTCAGTGTCACACCTTGTCCATCAGTCTCTATTTAGTGAAACATGGACTTTCCATTTCAGAGGAGCTTCTCTCACAATTCCAACAAAAACCCTTTTCCCCCACAAATCCTTTCTTTAGAGCAGGTAACCACACGGTGATAGTTTGGCAGAAGTGCTGACACCCCAAAGCGACAACAGATACTAATGTGGTGTAAGTGGATGAACTGACCTGCCACATCATCCACCGCCAACCCCCAGCCCTCTGTTAAGCTATCCCCCTTTCAGTCCCTCCATCTAAGCACTCAACCCCTTTGATAAGGGGCCACCACTGCAAGGGCCCCTGATTGTAAGGGGTAATTAATTCTAACAGGGACATGTTCATAAAAAAGGGTGGAATAACAGAGGGGCAGATTAGTGTCTGCTGTGATAAAAGATGATAGTTCCTTTACAGACACACACTGCTTACTTTTCTTAAATAGAATACATAGATAACATGGTCAAACAAGGGAAAATGTTTGGTGGTTAAGTACTTATAAGAAATCTGTGCAGTTTTGTGCTTAAAACAAAATAGCTTGTACATTTTGAAATTATTAATTTATATCAGCCCGCACATTTTGGAACACTGAGAGTTGTTGCATCTTACTTATATTTCCATTTGACATGGCTGTAACACGTGTGTGCGTTCCAGTTTTTCTTCACTGAAATAAAACGGTTAAACTACACACTATGTAACACCCTTTTCAGTTGTGTTGGGAAAATGTGTTTCCTGTCATTCAAAACCCTTCATGGCTAAAAGACAAACTAAAGTGAGATGATTGTAGGGCTGCAGCGATTAGTAGATTAATTAATCGACAGCTGTTTTGATTACTGAATAGTTGAGTAAGTAATTTTTAAGCAAACTGCCAAATGTGTGGTTCTCAGATGTGCTCAAATGTAAGAATTTGTTGCATTTCTTGGTTTTTCATTACAGTAAGTTGTTGGGAGTTTTGGACTGTTGCACAGTTACAGTTTTAAATTGCAGTTATTGTCCTTACTGTGATATAGCTGTGCTTTAAAGCTCTTAATAAGAAAAGATCATGGAGCAATGTCAAATATCTTAACAAATCAAAATCAAAGCACTAGGAAACATTTTATAATGATGTAAGGGAATGGTAGAAATGAGCAAAATCTTTATCACACTAGAAGTGACCTTTAAAGGTCAAAATATGGGAGGGTAAAAAATCCAATCCTAATAAAGCCTATTGACAATGTGCTGCGTTTTGTTTAAATTGTACTTGGAATTGAAAGCTTCACATTTGTGCTGCAAGCAACACAATCAATCAGCAACAAAAGTCTATTAGTTTCCTGTAAAGCTGAACTACCAGGAAAATCCAACCAGTGTGTGGATGGTTGACACGTTTGTTGGCTCAGAAAAATTGGCCACGTCTGAACGTTTTGCTGTCACTGGCCATCAAAAGAGCCTCCAGATTTCCTGGAGTTAGGTTTCTCTGTGTGATATCATTTTTATTAATATTTACATTTGAAGCTTTCGACCAGTTTTATTTTTAAGAACAGAAATTTTTTTTTTTAAACTTACGTGGCAAGAACAGTTGCATCATTTTTTTTTTCTTTTTGTGTAAATCTCAACAAAGTTCTTGGTATTCTGCAGTTTTCTTACAAACTGTAGGTTTTTAGAAGTAGGCATTTGTTCCATATTGGGGAAAATGGTGCATCTGGGCGCAATAGCTAAGCAATTTTAGATATTTTGAGTGTTGCTGCTCTGTGGAGTTGCTGCTTTGCTGGATCTAAATAGTGCCATCTATGTTTTCTCACTTGCAAGCTTTATGTGTATTGATGAGCGGGATAAAAGGATGGGATGTATCAGCTAGTCAGACTGTAACCATGAGGTTAAATGAGAGACAAATGTTAAAAGGTGCACATGCTTTGTTCGTGGAGAATAAGGGAAGTGATGGCAATCACACCCTTGACGAAACAATTATCCCTCCCCTCAGTCTGCTGCCACAGCTGACACTTTGAGGCTGAGATGGGAGCCCGCGCCCCACTGTTCAACTCTCTCACCACCTCCATTTTTCTCCTGTCCTCTCCTCTCTCCCTCATTTTTGTCCTCTTCCACCTAGCCATCACTGTAATTAGTGCTTCTGTCATTTGCTCTGACATGGGTGTGCACGCGTGTGTTAGAAAGTGAGAGGCTCAGAGAAAGTGTGTGTGTGTGTGTGTGTGTGTTGGCCTTGGAGAGTGAGTGCTTGTGTGTTGGGGGGATAGAGCAGAGTAGCAATAGGTCGACTCCCAGAGCGATCGATTCTCAATCGCCGTAGAAACGCTTTCCTCCTGTTTTTTTGCCAATTCAACACATGATTAAAGCCGGCGGGGCAATTACCATTCATCTGGAAGGAGACAGGAAGAACAGGCCCTCAAAGAAATACGAGAATCAATCCATTATGAGCAGCTCTCCTCCTCCTCTCCCTCTTTCTTTGCTTCCCAGCTCTATGGCTAATCTTCCCTCCCTCACTTTCGGCTCCTTTTGCTCCTCGTTCTCTCTTTCTGTCTCTACAAATATTCCTCACATCCTCGCTGCTCTCTTTCTTTCCTCGCCTTTGTCTAATTTATATCTTTCTTTCCCCCTTTCCATCACTATCCCTCCTCATTTTTATGTCTGTGCTCTCTCTATCCTTGATCACCATCATTACTCCTTTACCCTCATTTCAGACACTTTTGTTCCTTCTGCCATTACGCTTACTTCAGTATTAGCAACACTTGCTCTTGCTTTCTTCTATCAGCCCTTTATCCACAAAAAGAAACTTTCTAAAGAAGATGTTTTATGTGTGCATGGGAAAAGGGGTGTTATGTTTACCATGTACGATTCCCAGATACAAACTCACCCCACATATGTTTAATGCAGATATTCTTATGCTTAAAAGTAAAATAACTTTCTTCGATTTAAATCTTTGCAATCTGTGAAATGGGAGCTTCACTTGCTTCAAGTTTTAATAAAGAATTTATCATTCTTAGACATAGCGGGGCAGAAAGAAGTCCATCTATAAATTAACCTCACATTTGACACTTGCTCATGCTTTCTGAATTTTAATCCATATTACTCCCAAAAAATGAATTCTGATACCACTTAGGTCTGTTATAAGTTGTTGTTGGCATAAAAGTCAAAATTCCAACTATTTTACACTTGAAAACGTCTGACCTGAGGATGAGAACTGAGCAGCATAAAGGGCGACACACACCGGTGGTGTCTGATGCATGTCAAAACACCCACAAAACCTGCACATCAAGACGTGTGTCATTGCGGTTCGACACGCTTCAACTCATCAAGATGCACCGCTGTCCCTTTTCTCCTGCATAGACACGTGTTAACCTTTCAGATAAATGGCAATTTTATTATATTTAATACATGGATCAGCACATCCCGGCTACTGCACCTCGAATACTTATTCTGTCTCATGACACGTTTGGTGTGTACTATGGACGTGTGAAATCATGCTATGCTTCATAATGAGGCTGATGTGTGTTGCTATGAAATATGATATGAAATGTTATTATGCCTTGATGAAACAAGAGGCTCACTTAGTTTTGTGTATCCTATTTTCCATTTATGTTAATTAAATAACTTTAAAAATGTTATTTACTTAATAATTAAGTCCAGTAGAAAACATTGTATTGGTCTCAGGCAGAACATTTGCAATGTCCATAAAATAATTTTGTATCACAAAAAAACCTGTAAAAACAGTACTTAACATTGACAATATGTAAGAATGTTGTGCAGGTGCATTATGAACAGTTAAACAGTCTCTTTGGTTTGGTTACTATGACTCCTTTTCCTCACATGCAGTGGCACACTCTTACAGTCGTGTGATTGGTTATTTCCTGTTTCAATGCTCTTTGGTCAGAGAGAGAGAAAGAATAGGATGTAGTAAAGGAAATGAGGATGTACATTCTTTGTAATTGCTTTTTTAAGTGGGACTATCCTAGGTCTGGCTCATTTATAGAGAGAGCCTGGGTCTCAGGTCATTAAACCCGGCAAATAATGTGGATGAATTCATTAAGGTCTGATGATTGTTGACAGCACATGTGGGTTGAGAATAGACAGAGATAAGGAAAGGTCTTGGTAATTGGAGTTCTTTAGACACCAATGCCTCACCTATAGTCGGAGGAAATAGGATATGAAATTATCTACAGCTGACACACAAACGCTGCTTCACACACACCTACAGTACACTGACGTACAAATTCAAAAAGATGTACTGTATATCCACACACACAAATATCAATTGGGCTTGAGGAAATTACATGTTATGAGTGCAACAGCCGCAAAAATCCGCTCACTTATGATAATATAAAAAAAATCCAATTTGCCGCTGTTCCTCATGAGAAGTGATAAGCAGCGTGTGTGTGCGCGTGTGCGTGCGTACATCTTCACCTTTGATGGAAAGGTGACAGCTGGGCACAATCCAAGGCCCAAGAATTTGGCTCTTTACTCCAAAATCACACAGCCGAGTCCTTGTTCATCAAAACTGAAGGGTGTAGACTCTCTTCCCCGACGCAGCAGGAAAGCGTGACTGATTGAAGTTGATTTCCCCTCGCAGAGCTTTGCATTGCAGCAGAATGGCGAAACACGCAAAGACAGTCGAGTAGGCAGACGTGGACGGGCTGATAAGTAGCAACTCAACCCCCACCCTTCACCACTGGATGAGGTCAGGTCCACAAAGACCGTAGAATTGTGATTATGCTGTACTGTATACTTGCGTGGAGGCCAGTGGTCAACCGTGGCGTGCATGTGTGTGTTTCTTTGAGTGTGTGTGTGTGTGTGTGTGTCTAAGCAGAACTGGTGAAAACATAGACATCAGATCCTGGTCTCACATCAGGTCGAGATGATGACATTTTGAGATAATGATCTCTGCTGGATACTAGTACACACACACGCAGGGATGAGCAGTTTTACAACTTTCATCATTACTGTGACACATTACTCCATTTAGATGAGTTAATTAAGCCTTAATTACAAAGTCAGCCAACCACCATAACCATGAACGTCTCACCAAATATAATATTTTCATTATTGCAGCAGTATATCAATATAAGATACGATTTAGGGTGAATGCTGTCCTGTGGTTTTAAAATGATACTTTCTGGGATGATACTTTCTCTTGGTTTTTGCCATGACAGAATTTTTCAATTTGTGTATATTTTCTTTTCTTTTCTAGCAAATTGTTAAGCTTCTTCAGCTAAACAATTTGAGTGAAAAATCTACATGAATTTCAGAATATATCTTAGTATTTGGTATGTCTCTGTCTGCTTTAATGTTTGTGCAAAACCTGATGATGCTTGGCGTTCTTAGTCTTCAATAAGTGCCTCAATAAATGTTCAATGGGGTTGAGTTCAGGTGACTGTGGAGGAAAGTCCATGACAGTCAGGACTCTTTGGTCCTCTCTGGTCTTCAAGTAGTTCTTGCAAAGCTTTGAGGTGTGTTTGGGGTCATTATCCTGCTGCAGTATGAATCCTTCTCCACAAAGATGCAAACCAGAGGCTACAGCATGTCTCTGAAGAATGGAGTGGTACTTCTCCTTGGTCAGGATGTAGTCATTTTGGTGTAGGTGTCCAACTCGAGAGTACCCCAAACATTTGGCCTTGTTTCCCCTACTGAGAAGTGGTTTAGAAACTGCTGCTCGTCCTCTGAGACCACTACAACAGCCTTCTTTTGACTGCACTTTTGCTGGTTGGAGTCTTGCATTCTTTATTTAGCAAATTCTGTATCTGTGATGAAGTTGCTTTTCTATCTCTCAGGGAACTAAGCTTGATGTATTGATCTTCCGATGGTGTGGTCACTTTTGGTCTGCCTGAACGTGCTTTTGACATAACTAATCCAGTTTCTGCAAAGCGTTTTAGAGCTCCATGCACTGCCCCCTTAGAAACCTTTAGTTTAGCCATGATATGACGCTGAGAAAGCCGCTCTTTGCTTAGAATAACAACTTGACTTTCTTAAATTTGATTGCTGACCTACAGTAGAAATACTGCAGAAACCTCAAACTTTTTGAGTATTTCCAAGTTTACGTGAAAATACTAGAGATTTTCAATGTGGTCTCAGACCCAGACCCACTGTATATGGTAATAATTCTTTTAATTGGTGTAATGTTATTTTTTAAATTAGACATAATACAACAACTTATTTAAAAAATATAGTTACCACAAATATACAGATACCACAATGCCAGCCATACAGAATAGTTATATCTTCTGTTTTTTGGCAAATCTTCTCACCACTTTTAATATGTCTGACTGTTCCTGTAGGGAAGCATGTGCTCATCTGAGGTAATTATTGCAGTGATTGCAGCGATATGGAATCTGTTGCTTGTAGCAAGCTCCTTCTGCACTTGATACCGTGCCAGTTTGATGCCGTTCTGCGCTAATCAACTCACTTTGTTGGCATTTATTCTAGCAAAGGTTTGTGACACAGGTGAATTGTAAGTTGCTATTTTAGTAATGAAAAAACACACGCAGGCTGAAAAGGTAAGCCAATTTTCCTGTTGTAAATATCTGCATTTCTAACTCGCTCTTTAGTATTGATGATGCAGTAACATCAATTGTGGCGAATTTTTATGTGATTACTTTGTATCAACTTAGTTATTCTAAAAGCATACGTTTTTGTTTGTTGACAAATGAGACAATCTGGTGCAGTCTACGTATAGCTGAACCGAAAACAGTATTTTTATTTGATGACATTTTATGGATTGTAAACATGAAGCTGCACACAGCATATATTCAAGCTATGTACAGTGCATTTGAAAAACAGGTGCAAAGTGTTAGTATATTTTTTTTAAGTATAACCTTTTGCTGAAGAAACCAAAGAATCCTGCATACTGCCAATCACCTTTTGGTCTTAGACCTTCATCAGGTAAAATGAGTAATTGTTATCAACAGTTTTTACTGGCATCATTTACAGTGAGTGCCAATAAGATTAATAAATAAAAGTACAGTCACATTAGTATATTTCTTTTGCCAGACTCCAACCTACACAATAAGACACGGGGAAAAAACAATGACATACAGTATGGCCACTCTTATCTACAAAACAACCATTAACATTTTCTATTTTCCCATGACGCTTTAATTTCCTTTAAAACGCTATTCTGCATTTCTTTGTGTGCATAACGGCAGCCCCAAATGATTCTTTTTGACTGTCAATAGAATTGTGAATATGCACATCACCATAAAACAGTACATTGCTTCCATTCCCCCAAGGCCAGATAGCAATGAAATTGATTGATAATCAGCGAATAGGATCACAGCAAATATGATCTCTGGAAATTAACGAGGCTATTGTATCAACACATTTTCTTTTCATTAGAGTCCAGAACACCCTCTATTCTAATGAATTGCCAAGAGTAAAGAGGGCTTTTTAGGTGGCAGACCTTGGTTGGTTGTTAATCATATAAATGGCACAGTACCAATTATATCCCACAGTGCCGGGCGTTAAGGCTTTTAACTGGCCCCAGATTACCCCAGACCACTCCACTAAGAACCTTTAATTACCATCCTTACCAGGAGAAGGCCGAGTCAATGAATACATCAATGTGTGGATAAATTCATAGAGCAGGCTCCTTGTGTCTAATTGCCATGATTGACTTCTAGGGAGTGTTACTTCTCGACAGAATGTGTTTGAGATTGTGTTTATGAGAGAGTGACAATATTAAAGGCGTACTATGCAGGATTTGTTGGTTGCATTCAAAGTTAGCCCCTCCTCCCCAGCTCAGCGACACCAGAGCGAGCTGAGAGCATGAGTGAGAGAGAGAGATAGAGCAGCGGGGGTCAAGCGAGCCAGAGAGTGATTAAAGAGAAGCGGCGGTAGCAAGAACAAAGCAGTGAATCAGATAAATACGTTATTTTCTGATTATTTCGACAGTTACGTCCTAAAGCACAAATAAACACGCCCACACCTCCGCACAACCCTGCAGGAAGGTGCTTCATTGCTGGGTTTTGTGTGAATGCAGAGCTTCATCGTGTCAGCTGTGGCCTCTCTGCTCTGCATGTGTGTGTGTGTGGAGCTCAGCCCCGCCAAACAGACACAGACCTGGTCGCTTTATACATCCGTGACACAGACATAGAGCAGAGGAGAGAGACGGAGGCAGCGCTGTAACCTGGTCGCTATGCTATGAGTCCTGACCTCTCACCCTGCACACTGTTATTGGCTGGGGGCTACACACCCACTACCCAAAGGTTGAAGCCCAGGAACGAGAAATGTCCCGAACACAGCAAAATAATAAGGGAATATGAAAATAGAGGCAGAGGGCAGGGTCTCTGCAGATACATACAGCGCCACACATTTCTAGTGGGTCATAAGTGATGATTGAGAGGGTCTATACTATACTATGTTTTTTAGGAAAATCCTGCATAGTATGCCTTTAAGTTGTGGGTACTGCACCAATGCATTTGTATTGAACACAGAGCAGAGGAGAAAAAAACTAGAATCTAGTCAAGCAAAAGTCAAGGTCAAGAGAGGCTTTTTGGAGTTCTCAGTGGGCTCTGTGTTGCATTAATGATTGGCATCGGCAGTTTCAGTTGAACGTAATGTGAGCAATTAGAGGACGTGTTGTGTAAAATAGATTTATAAAAAGCTCAGTGAGGTTGTTCAGCTACCGATGCTAATCGCTTTTTGTGTATATCTCATTAGACCAGACGGAACTAAAGCAAACCGCCGTTCAGAAACAATTAAATTATATGCATGCAAAGTGAAAATCATTTGTCAGTTATGTTATCTTGTCATTTCATCCAGTAAGGTTCGGATTCTTTCTAATTGTGATTCTCTGTTGGTGTTTCTGTCATAATTCTGACAACGACGTGACACAAGATGAACCTTTTCCTCCCTTCTTATGGAGCAGAAGATATGTCATTAATTATAGAGAAGAAAAAGACCCTGACAAGGAAATTGAATTAATTATATGTTTAAGATCTTGGAAAGTTGCAAAATGTGGTAAATTTCTCTTGAGACTGAAGATATGGCTAGCTATCATAAGTGGGAAATTGAATTCAACTTTAGGAGCTGCTATAAAACGCCATGATATATTTTCATGAAATAGCAACGGAGACCACAAGGGACTTTATGACAATTCTGAGAATATTCCGCTAAAATAGAATAATAAAATAATAAAAGTGTTTTTGGTAGAAAATTTTTGCTGGATGAAATCTTTTCATTGTGAGGAAGAGTGGCTTTCCTCTGGACATGCTGATTTGAACTTGCATAGTTTATTTTAATTGGGTTTCAGGACCTGATAAAACCTACTTAGCGTATGACAAGACAAGGGGATTTTGGCATAGCTGCAATATTCTCTGTTCTATCTACGTTCTGCATCAAGGACGTCATTGTGAGAGGTAGCGGCCCACAAAAAAGGGCACCCGAACCCAATTGCAGTCATCAGCAAGCATGATATCTAACCCAACATGATGAAATCAGATTAAACAGGGTCCATAGAATGGACAGGAATATATTTAAAGAAATTATAACAAAAACTGTTGCAATACACTTCAGAACAAAACACAAGTATAGCCTCCATGCAGTGTGCTTTATGCTAATTACCTGAATTACCATGAGAACCAATTAAGAACAAAATGATCATACAGCAATGTAGTTTCAGGCATACATGGAAACCAACCATAACTGCTGATTAAATCACCTACATCATGTTACAGACCGAAAAATGCAGGCTTTCTCAGCTGCAGCAGCGGGAGCAACAATATACTAGTAGTTTTATAATAATAACTATAATTTAATTATAATCACTGTCATTTGATTGGTCCAGAAGGTGACTTTAGCTTAAGAAAGCAAAAGAGCAACGGCTTGAGCCACTGCGGCGACAACACCGCGTGTCAATTTTCGGCTCATGGTGTGCAGACGACAATTCACACCTGCACCAAGAGTTAAGTGGCACATTCTCAGTTATACAAATTTGGCATACAAAGCTTGTTTACAAGACTGCATCTCATGAGGTGAGTTTGTTTTTCATAAGCTGTCAAAGTTCCCCTTGTTTGCCTGTTGGAGACAAACCATGTAATGCTATTAGTCAGCTTCTGCATTTCAACACTGTGAGTTTGCCTCAGAATTCTTGTCATGATGATTTTCCTTTTTCCCTGAGCTCATCTTCAAGCGGCTCTTGCAGGAGCTTAATTTTCATTATCAGCAGAGCCACGGCCCCTTCGTGTTTGTTGTTAACCGATACACTGCTCTGTCCTGAATGTGTGATTTTAAAAGAATTTGAGCAAAGCATCTGAGGAGTGATGGCATTGTTGAGCTATTTCACGGCCCATTTCCTAATTGCCATCTTCAGCTCGATCAGCTGTGTGTTTCACTACCCGGCTTGTTGTTTCTGATTCCGTCACTAACAACAAATGCTCCTCTCACTCTGTGTCTATTGCTGTCTTTTCACTGCCATGTCATATACACACACCCATAAACATGAATACCAGCACACACATTCATACCAACACATGCATGCACAGACACACCTTACATAAACACGTACTGTAAAGGCCAGCTGCCTATCAGATTAGAGCAGCTGGAATAAACACGTAAAAAAAAAACCAGCACAGTAAGAGGTTGCAATCAAATTCTGAGCACCACCAACACAATTGAGGAAAGGATCTGATGAACAGATGGAAAGTCAGGCAGCTGTCGGCGTGCTGCTTGGTATGAGCCAGACTTCAGGCTCCCCAGTTTTATAATATAGGATTAGTCACGATGGAAATTGCCATGAATGTTAAGTAGCCGGCAGTGGTGGATAAAGTATTCATATCCTTAAATGAAAGTAGCAATACCACAATGTAAAAATACTCAAGTACAAGCCCTGCATTCAAAATTTTACTTAAGGAAGTGTATATTTGTAAAATTACTTAATAAAATGTAAGCTTTTATATATATTTTTGATAATCTACTGTGTAGGAAAGCATCATTGTCTAAGCTTATTATAGGTTTGGTCATGTAAAATCATGAGTAAGTCATTAGTTTTCCTCTTTAATGTAATGAAGTAACATCAAATGTGAACTCTCTAGGTACAAATACTTCAAAGTTGTACTAAACATACAGTACTTGAGTAAATGTACCTACATGTAGTCACAGTTTGTTCCATCATTGGTAGCAAACAGCATTTACTGTAATTGTTGTGAGCTGCTATATGACACACAGTAATCGGGGCACAAAGCCACTAACAAACAGAATCACACATGTAGCCACACGTGTACACACACGTGCACACACACACACACACACACACACAAGCAACCGATTGCATGATTGAATGGACACTGCCCTGTAATTACAGACTCTGACAATATGTCTGCTGCCCTCCGTTCCTCAGACTCCCTCAGTCTCCCTCCATCCGTCCCCGAAGCCACTGACCCGTTGGCTTCTATGTAATGACCACTGAAAAGGATCACAGTCCCAGTTAATGACCTCTGCTGCGGGTTGAGGAAAAGGGTCTGCCTTGCTGCCTGTGTCGCTCTGTCCATCTGTCTGTCAGCAAAACTCTGGAGGTCACGGCCTATTCTGGGAGACCCACTGACAATAACAGTGCCGGCGGTTATGAATGCATACATTCATTCATCCATACATGAAGAAATACAGACACACACCAATCCAGATCTAGGCCCCATGGCCATTAGAGTGACACGGACGCTGACCCCAATCCTCCTCACTCTTTCCTGCAATTCCACATATTGGGGGGCTGGATCACCGCCCCTGGACTCAGTGATTCACCAGGTGACAGATGGAGGGAACACATGGAGATCTCGGTCCACCTTCCATTACCACACACACACAAACACAGGCACAAAAATGGACATAAAATGTTCATACTTAACAGCCCTTAAAGAAACATGGATGATTTATAAATTTGATTAAGTGAAACATGCGAGATTCATGACAATACAATATTACTGTGAGCACGGACTAAAAGCTTTGCACAATATGTGTAACAGCTGTGCAGTCACGTTGCAATTTCCTTGACTAAAGCAGTCACACCACAAGCAAACCCATTGCTGTCCTGCCATCTGGTTAGTTTCTGAATAGTGCCAGAGGCAGAGTGCTTATAGATGGGATACAGCAGTGATAGATTGGCTGGGCATGTGGTCAATGACACACAAGGCATCCAGGTTACCTTTGGCGTAATTTAGCCTTACTGTACATACTTATTTTATCTCTTACCTGGTGTGCGGACAGTTTTTGTGTGATTGACAGAAGTTTGGAGAGGTCTGTTTGCCTCACCCCAATACAGCAGAGCTCAGTTAGATTTGGTTTATGATGCTCAAAGGGCCAAAAATATATTACTATGTTTAATAAAATGTACAGGCCTGTTTCTAGAAATCAAGACCCCGTTACGACTGTGGCCCGTGAACAGTTTCATTGAGATCGATTTTTGTAAAGACACGTTCAGGCTGAAGGAAGCGAGCCAATCAAAAAGGAAAATGTACACTCAGTTGTCAGTTTATTAGTTACACCCAGCTATCACTAATGCAGCCTATTACAACAGCCTCGCAGTAAATCCTACCCTCATTAAGCTTATAATGTTGAGTTTTTGTTGAAACTGCTTTAAAGAGGTGTTGATTTAACTTTAAGGTCATTTCTGAGGGGCTGTTGTGTTTGTAGTGCACTGCTGTTGAATTATATTGTGATATACTAAGCGTTGCTTCTCTTATTTAGTCTACCCCCCGCTGATATAAACCTAAGAGAAACAGTGAAATTGTCTTGATGAACAGATGGAACTCCAGATAAGAGATTAAAAAATAGTTGAGGACATTATGAGTGAACCAACCCTTTAAAATTAGCTGATTCCTCTTTTGTTTGTAGAAGGGCTTAAAGCCTCTGTGCCCCAAAGGCTTCCATGTTTGCTTTTCAGATGTTTGGAAGTGTGTGTACAGCATGTTCAATATCATTAATATAAAGTGCAATGGTATTTCACAATATTCCATTTTACTGAATTGAGTGGGCTCCATCCTGGAGGGGTTTGAATTAGGAATGTTCTTTGGTACCCAGAAACAAGGTTACCACTTAAAGGTAGCATCTCTGAAAATGCCTGTATAGGTCCAGTGGGAGCAGAATTTAGATGAGGCTGGAGAGAGAGCATAATCTCCTCAATTTCATTGTTTTTCCCATTTCTACATTATTTCCGCGAAACACATGCATCTGGAGGCCCTGCTCAGAGATTGAATGTGGCGAATGTAATTCTGTCTGTGCTCCCCTGGGCATTGCATAGGTGTTAGTGACTTGACTGACTTTAGCCTGCGTGCCTACGGCCCTGATGGGATCTGTGCCACCCATGTACCTCATAATCTCTCTGGAACAACACTGTCCCCAAGCAGAGAGTCTCTACCTGGCCACAGGAAAGGTTGTGTGTGTGTGTGTGTGTGTGTGTGTCTGTTTCTCTTCTGTATTTGCATGTATTTGTCTGGCTGTCTGCCTGAGTTGGTCTTTCTGGCTGGTTGTATGATTGACTTCTGTCTATCTCTCTGCCTTTCCACACCCTCTCTCTTCTATAAGAAGATTGGATTGGTCAGTGTTTACGTTTGACGTCGGTCACCATGGCAACAAAAGCAGTTTCTAAGCATCTCCTCACCAAATTATCTCCCTTCCTCAGTCATCTCAGACTCTCTGCACTTCCTCCTGTCCCTAAATGTTCTCATTCAATTTAACAGTTGCGAAAACGTGCATCCACACACAAACATTCACACACATGGTGAAAACATTGTGGGAAATCTAAAAAATTCACGCCAAGTCTGCCTGGTTTTACTTTTTTCCAACAAATGTTTCTCAATATTGTGTCGTATTAAGTTGTATGAAAACACAAGTTAGTGGTAGGATGAGTTGCTGGAAATAAACTAGTATGTAAAGACTGAATCTGAATTTAGAAAGTCTGAGGTTAAACACCATTATAAGTGAGGAATACTGTATATATACACACTATAACACAATATAATGATCACAATGGGATGTAAGTAAAAAAAATGGAAGTCATGACTGAGTAAAATGAATGAAATGAAATTGTGAGGAGAAGATTACCAAATTATGGATGAATCAGCAATTTAGATTACAGCAATGGCAGGTTATGGAAATTGAGTCAGTTGGTTATGAAAAAAATAATCCAAAAAATAATGGTTGAAGATAAAAACAACTCTAAACTTTTCTAACCAAAATGCATGAAAATACATCATATTCTTTTCAGAAATCTAGGGGAACGTTTTCCCACGTTGTTGAATGGGGCTGGCATTTTGTCGATGGCTGATATAGTCAGTGAGGTCACTGCTCTGGAGCACGATGAGTCAGGTTGATGGTCCTGGCTGAGATGGAGAAGTTCCTTGATATTGCCTTAAGTGGTCATGAAGTAATTTTTTTTTACACTGGTAAGATATTTAAATTAAAAGTGCAAATTGGATGACTACAGAGATTTTAGATCTTATTAGACCACGAGATTTATATTTTAGGGGGTGGGGTGCCACAAGGTTGTATTCTAGGGCCTCTTTTATTTCTTATGTATACAAATGATATGTGGCTGTGAAATGCAAGCTCTTGTTTTATGCTGTCATATGTACAATATTATCAATGGGTATGCTCCTCAATACTTGTGCTCTCAGATAACAATGGTCCATACTCAGCATAACTATAATACCAGGGCCAGTGTGCGTTCATGTAAAGTGCCTCGAGTGAATAATGTAGCCAGAAATTCCTTCTTTTTTTTTTCAAACTGTTGTTGTAGAACAGCCTTCTGCTACACATCCAGTTTTTAAATATGAGAGGGGCTTATAGAAGTCAGGACTTTTTTATGGAACAGATTTATAATGAAATCTGCAATGACACTGTTACCTTAGTTGTCCTTGTTTTCTGATGTGGGAGTTATTTTTTTATTTCTTTAACTATGGTGATGTGTCTTTGGATTTCAGGATTGTATTGTTTAATTTTTATGTTGAATGTCTTTGTGTTTTTTTATGTTTTCTTTGTCTTTTAACATCTTGGGACCATGTTAGAAATAAGTGTTTTCACTTTAACATACTATCCTTTGGATTTTTGTTTTTTTTATGTGTGTTTATTTATCTTTAATTCATAAATAAAATCAGTCAATCATTCAATTCTGAGGCTGGTCCCCATGGATCATTGAGGTTGGGTCTTTCCCAAATTTGGCTGGTCTCTCAGATTGCAATCACACTAATCAAACTGCTGTTGTTGTTTGCAGAGGTTGCTGATGTGAAGGTGATGGTGATGCACACACAGCAATATTTCATTATTACAGAGGCATCTGTGCATATTACAAAAATAAAAAAAAGTAATACCTAGTAAAACACATCACTCTCAGTGGGTGTGTTTCAAGGGAGAGGAAGGTAAAAAACACACTTCAAGCATCATCAAATTGCTTGTTTTGTCTGAACAAACCCAACTTTCCTCTCCCATATCAGGAGAGGAAAGTCCCCAAATACCCACTGCATTTGGAATAGGGCCAGGGATTGTTGTGGTGCTAAAAACTGAGTTTGCAGCCCACTGTGACTGAATGAAATGAAATGAAAGCACTGAATTTTATAATGACTCTGACAAAGAACCTGGATTGGTCACACCATGGCCAATGCCGGATCCGTTTAATGAGGTTGGTGTCAGCGCCAATACCGATCCGGTGTATCAAATCAGTGCAATGCTTTTTTTAAAAATATTTTATTTTTATTTCTTTGCTTTTTAAGTTAACCAACACATTCACACCCTTTAACATCAACAACAACAACAACAGAAAGACATAGAAAACAGAAAAATCCCACCCCAAACCAACAACAGATGCTACAATATATAAAAATTAAAAAATATATATACATAAATTGTACAGGAATATGTCAGGAAATAAATAAATAGCACATGCAGATGAAGCAATCAGCCATTTCCTTACAGGGATGAGCAAGCATCTCTGTAGGAAAGAATGCAGAGTTTCCAGAGTCTCCAGAAGTTGTTTATGATTGAGCACTGTGGCAGACCACTGCAGCAAAATACATTTTTAGCCAGAAGTAAAAGAATTTGGTGTCTGTATCAAAGACTTTCCAAAATATGATTCAACAGATAAAAAACAGGAAGACAGTGTAAACTGTTTACCAGATACATCCTGGATCACAGAGTGAACCTCTTTCCAAAATGTCTGGTTGTGATCACATGACCAAAACAGGTGGATAAACATACCTTTATGTGTTTTACATTTATAGCAAAGGTTTAACTGTTGGGGAATAGGTGTATAATAGGTCCTATGGGAAAAATTAAAATTTTGTTCCTGTATAGAAATTGAAGTACATTTCTGAAAGATCCCATCCCATCCCAGCAAATCTTGATCCAATCTTCAGAACTAAATGTTACCCCAGAGCACACTCCCACAACGGCTTCAGAGAATCATAATTGGAGAACATTATTAAAACATTAATCTCTGAGATTTTTAGTGCAACCTTTTTTTAATAGAAGACAAAAAAAGCAGCAAACCATTTGTATTAGAGAAATCAGAAATGTTGCTAATTAATTTTCTGTCGATTAACTAATTAATTGACCAATGGTTTCAGCTGTATTCAAGTTCATAGCCCATTTATTAGTAACTCTAGATTCTTAGCTCCTGTGGTTGTTACAAGCTTATATTTTTGTTGGTGCTTCATTTTGAGTGGACCCTCGTGTTCCCTACACTCCAAAAAAATACTAACAGTGTTCCTCCTTTCCTATTGCTGAGGCTTACATAAACTCAATTACTCCAAAGGGAGGAAGGAAAAGGTTTTGTCTGGTGTCTAACTCTGAACTTTTGTGTCTACTTTATAAACCGTGAAATTTTCTATTGTTGTGGAGGTGAATGTGAAATTGCAAGGTCAGGTGGAAGATGAATCATTAAGGTGGATGATAGCAGAGAGGCTCACCAGGCAATTATAACAAGATTAGGAGGAGATTTGAGATGTGAGAGATATTGTGCTTGGATGCCCATGCACATAGGCAGGCCAGTCTCGCCCTCTCCCACTCATTCTCCTACACACAAACAGAAAGCCCTATAATTTACTTTGGCATATAGAAAGACAGAGCTGACTGGTTCTCTTTACAGATGTGTAGAGACACAGAAGCCAGCCAGCCAGTCACAAATACAGACGTTCTGACAGTCGTGACAGGTGAAGAAATGTCTGCACTCAAGAATGTGTGTAGCCTGGTTGATATTTTCCTCTCCCTCCCCCCTGGGTCCTCACTGGGCTGTTCTGTGGATCATTGCCTTGGGAAAATTTTGGGGAAATTGGCTGAGATTAGAATAACTTTTATGGCAAAAGCACAAAATCATCACAGCAATGGGAGTGCACAGAGAGGTGGAAGCAAGCAGAAGGAAAAAAGACCAGCAGGATACAGAGCTGTTGTTCAGTCAGTCAGTCAGGACAAGATCAAGTCAGGTCTGAAGTCCTGTCAAAGCAGGCCTCAAGTCCAGCTTGCAGTACTTGTCTAAGTCACAGTTACAAGTCTTCAATGTGCAAGGTAGTGGCAAAAGATTTTTATTGTTCCTAAATCTTTAAGGTGAAAATTTGTCTGAAGTCTGACTCAAGTCAAAAAGTCTCAAATCTGCTGGGCTGAAAAGTATAATAGGGATGCATTGATCCCGAGTTCCCCTCAACCCAGGATACCTACTGATACAGAGTATAGATCTTGAGTACACTCAGTGTGTGTGTGTGTGTGTGTGTAACCGAATGAATATGACTGATGGCAGACACAATGAATTTTATAATGATATTGATGCCGAATCTATATTTTTAATGTGGATCAGTCATGTGTAGCTGATACAGGATCTGTTTAGTAAGGTCAATATTGGTGCGTCCCTATACTACAGATTATTAAACTGCTGATTAATCAAATTATGGCTACTATTGTGCATTTTTGGAGACCTGTCATGATGCAAGCTACGTTAATAATTATATTAATAGAATGTAAAACAGCAAGAATAACCCTTCCAAGATCAGTTGTACCCTGCAAGTGTCCAGATGATCTGCAGTAGTAGACAAAACAAAAATGCTCAGAGATCCAAGAGTCACAGTTTGACCTTTTCACCTAGAGTCCATTCGTCAGTGCCGATCAATTCCACAGCCCATTGCTGAAGAATGGTGTGCACACACTGCCAACATTTGCATTGAGAAATGGCTACATTAGCTCATATCTGCAACCTCACCACCCATTAGTCAATTAAAGGGTTAATGACATGTCACAGAAGAAGGTTCAGTCTTGGTTGGCACACGCTACTCCCAGCCGACCAACCTTTAATCTAAACCACTTAAATATGCATGAGCCCTCCCAGTGGGGCTTTAATGGACCTTAGTTCAACCCCCCCCCACCCATCTACACCTACACCCCCGCTCCCGTCTGACAAATGAGAAAGTGCACCTTGAGTTACCAAGACAACACTTTGCTCAAGGTTCTGTGAAATAGACCATTTAGGGAGATACTTGTCAAAAATGTGTCTGAGCTGCTGTCAGCATGCCTCTCCTGACCTCATATTCATAATGATGGTAGTGTGTTGGATCCTGTGATGCCAGTATGTAAATATCATACACACTGCTGCTATTGAAATTGATAGCCACTATAATGAGAAACTTTGTCTTACCTTGTAATACCTGACGGGTGCAATTTTGGCCTCCCTGTGCGCACACTGGCAGTCAGGCTAGATCCCCTCCACACTCAGATAGCTGACAGTAAACAGAGTGTTGGTATTACCGATAAACATGATATGTGCATTTGACTCCGACTGATATGGGATGTTTGACACCCATATTGGTATTTGAGAGTTTAATTTATTTTTTTTGATAACAATGCTGATATCCCTTTTTTAAACACACACACACACACACAAAAATTGTGATTGGGATTGAGAGTTCAACAAAAAACTGAACTATCAATGATAACAATAGGATATACTGTATCTCCCAAAGGACCTGCAAGACTGTTAAAATTTACAGTAACAGTAAATATGACAGTAAATTTTAAACAGTAAAATTGGAGTTTGAATAGTTGTAAATAATACTGTACCTCAGCTGTGTCTGAAATCACTCCCTTGTTCACTACTTCTCTAATCCTTAGATAATAGACACTCAATAGTGAGCAGTAAATTGAGTTTTTAGACATTAACTAATCCATCATCATTTTGCGTCATCACTGACAGCTGTGGAGTCACACAATGGTAATTTTCGCATCTATAATTGCATTGTTAGGAGATAGTAGTGAACATGCCACTGACATTACTTTTTCTTTACACTGTGGGAAAATCTTTTAGGTGCACAATATAGAATTTGGACACTCAAATACAACAGAGGAGGGTAAATATAGTGCACTATATTGTAAATAGGGAGTGATGTTGGATTTGTAAACACTATCAGTTCTGTTCAGTACTATTTTCACAATTTCATAATTGCTTCACATAAAGACTATGAAGGCCTGCCTGCTTGCTGCATAGTGAGGGCAGATGATTGAAAATACGGGTTAAAATACAATATGAGCCGATAATCTGGCAAGAGACCAACATACAGTATGGTGGCCAAGTGCTAATGTGAATCATCTGTGATTCATGTTTTCAAAGTAAAGATAGTCAAATCAGACATTTGTCTAGGCTTTAAAAGTGAAATTCCAGCTTTTTCTCTGACTGAAGGCAGGAAGTTATTATTTCAAATACGTGTGAGCACATTTGTTGCACTTTAATTGGATATATATGGTCTATAATGATGTACATTTACAGTAAATGCCTCTGTCTTGAATCCCTCTACCCCTCCCTTCTTTCCTTCTACCTCTTTCTCTCATGCCCCTAAAGACCTTTGAGCATATTGCTGTCCAAAGGCATTTCTCTGATTATTTCCGATCAATCAAGAACATATGGATATCAGAGGAATGACAGATGCATGGCCATTCAGTTATTGTAAACACGCCAATAATATCAATGATGGGAGGCTAAACAGCAGAGGTCATTTCCAGTCGCTCTAAACATGTCAATAATGTTTATTTAAGAGACTGAATTGGGCAATATAGAGCCCAGTGTCCCTCCACAGATCCATTTAAATGCATAGATGGAATCAATATGCAAGTGGCTTATGTAATTTGAGTATGAAGTGAGTGGTTTGCCCTTGCTTTTTTCAATTTTTGCACTGGCCTCACACACATCCCCACTAGAATTATAATGGCAGAAGTGGGATGGTAACCGCGCTACAGTGGAGGGGACAAGTCTCATTGCACTTGGGAAACAAGGTCATCCACCAACCTTCTGTCTCCAGCCACAAAGCAAATACTCAAAGGGAAAGACCGCCATTACTGGCTCCCCGAAGGGGATATCAAGTCAACTCCCAGTGGGCAAACATGCAAACACACACACATACAAGCAGCCCACAGACAGATGAGTTGGAGCTTTCTTTCTCTGACACACACACACACACACACACACAGTCGCAGGCATGTCCACGCTCCCCTCAGTCCCTCTGACCTCACCTCAATTAGCAGGAGACATCTTTGTTTGGGTTGCCGTGCGTAATTAGCAAGGTTCACCACAGAGCAAGTGTTCGGTTAAACTCATTTATCAAAGTGGCCTGGTACAATGCTTCATGCCACACTATTAGGATGTCTCATCATCTCTCCAGCTCATTTCATGAAGCCGTTTGACAGTTCTGAGCGAGGGAGGGAGGGAGGGAGGCATAGCAGCATGTAAAACAGAATGCTAGAGAGGATACATGTGGATATTGAGCGAAACAGACAAATCGTGTTAGCAGGAGATAAGAAGAAGAGAGCAATAAGATGATAGAAATGCATTAAAACATTTTAGAAAGTGGTGGACGGAAGAAGAGAGAGTCTGTGAAACACAAATAAGAGGGGACAAGGAAGGGAAAGACGGAATCATCCTCGAGGGTTTTTATTTTGAGGCCAGTTTGAGTCGGTACAGACAGATATGTGTTAGGACAGCGTTGGCAGCCTGAATCTCTCCCTATCACACCTTCCCCTTGAGAACGCAGCTTAATGGGTCTTAATGGGTCTTTGTATACATACATTGCCTATAGAGGCCACTGTAGACTTCAACATGCATCAAATATTCAAAGCATCCTCTGTTCTCAAGCCACACACACACATGCACAGACGTAAGCGCAGCACATCCTTATGCACATTTTCTCACAGCCTCTAAGCCATAGATGTCAATATAGGAGGCAACGCTGGCACATCTCCCCTTCTCCCTCTCTGTCGCCGTCTGTCTCTGTTTTGCTCCTTTTAGTAAAAGGGAATGGTTTATCTTAATTGCTAGAGGATATTGTGAATCATTTTTCAAAACGTTATCATTTGTTATTTTTCCACATGGTGCACAAATTGATGCATGGGTTAGTGAGGGGATTTGGGGAGGGGGGGGGGGGGGGGGGGGTGAAGGGAGACGACCATCAGATCATCAATCACCACAAAGTAGCCCACAATGACAAGTAGAAGGTCGCTGACATTTTTTGACTGACTTGATTGATGTGTTTTTGAAGTGCGGGGAGAGACGGTGTCAAACTTCCTTTCTGGCGTAGAGCGGACAGATCACACGTCACGCCGCGTCGCTCAGCCGGGATCAGCGATATACTTTTAAACAGAGTGTGGGTCTACTTCAGCACCCGAGTGTTTCCCAGTTAAAGAAAGGGCATGCTCTGATTGAACTGTGAATGCTTCTACTGAATATTTAGAGTCCAATTGGCACAACAACTGAAAATGTTGACTTCTGTAGGGGGGCTACACCTGTATGTAATGACTAATTCTGCTATGGTCATCATCAGTTGGGCTTGTGATCTGCGCTTCAGCCATTACTGTCGTATACTGCACGAGCAATTTGAGATCTGGTGGCAGATCTGGCCTCTAAATTGAGGGATTGACTCTGAATGTCTCTTTCAAAGTTATTTAATGTTATTGAGGGTCAGCGCCTGCTTTCAGCGTGCTGTTGCGACAAATAAGTGAAAAAGCAACCTGTTGTTGCAAGTGAGTAGTGTGAGCTTTCACAGTTGAACCATAGTGTAAGGTTTTCTCTCAGTAATGTGTTGCACTTTACTGTAGCACAGAGACTCTATTGTGTCACAGAAGTGACTTTCAGCCACCATTAGTATCTACACTACTTTAGTCTGAGTTGGAAAGCTAGCTGTTCCTTTCCTTGGACGTCAAATGTAACTTCAGATTTTTGTCCTTTATCCTTTTTTTAGTCTTTAAAATACAATAAATGTTCTTTCTTTGTTGTTGTTGTTTTGGTTTACATATGTATGATACAAAATTATTTCACTACAGTCACTAATCTTTAGTCAGTTAAGCCTACAGTTCCTCTGACTACATAGCAGAGCCCTCGTGATATGTTTAGAATGAAGAAATGTAACATAACTACACCTAAAGCCCTTACCTATTTGACATAAATGTAGCAAAACCTGCGATCTAGTTCATGCAGCCTAACTTAGGTCTACACTTACTCCTCTCACTGTAACATAAATCCAGCGCACCCTTTTATTCATGGCGGCGTACTTCAACCACCCGTACTCTGCTCACTCTTTTGCTGCATACCTGCTGCTACACTGCAGCACCTGACAGCTATGCTGTTGCTGCTGCTGCAGCTCTTGTTCATATCGCATTTCAAAAGCCCCACCTGCACCCAGCAACATGGTCAGAGCCTAGACGCCAAAACATTAATGCTATTCATATTCTGCATGCGCAGAATAATCTGTTCCACGTGAGTTGGCTGACTTAATGTTTGCAGTGATCGAAAAAATCCAAAGTACTGCAGCTTTGCAGAAACATGCTACTGCCTAATTGTATGTCTGAGTAAAAATCACACATCTTAAAGGGTGTACATAACTTCTTCATTGTCTGGGAACCATGAATATAATAATACACAAGTTGGTGCAAATCCAAGTAGATGTTGAGATATTTCACTGAAAGAAAGACAACTTTGACCTGGTGGTAGCGCTGGAGGAAAAGTCACGGGATCAACAAAGTTGTTGAATTTGAAAGCTGAATTTATTCTCTCGGGAACTTGAATACCTGTAGCAAATTTTGCAACAATCTATTCAATTGAGGTCAAGATATTTCACTCTGAACCACAAATGACCTTTCTCAGAGGAAAAGTCTGGGATGATAACCAAAGTCAGTAGAATTCCTCGTCTGGGGATCAAGAATGTGTTTACAAAATTTAATGGCAATCCATCCTGTAGTTGTTTAGATATTTCAGTCTTCACCAAAGTGGTGGACTGACTGACAGACAAGACAGACTATATTTCAACGTGTAATTATGTACTGCTTCACAGTCTTAATGCTGTTGAAACAGCCCTTGTATATGTAAAATAGCTGTCTGAGAAATTTTCACTTTGAACCAAATTTAGCTGTTGAGCTGTCTAGACTTCTTTAGACCAGCAAAATACAAAATCAGTGGCTTCATCCTAGCAGTGCACATCCTGAAAAAAATCCATAATAATCTGCACACTGACTGTGTTTTTTAATCATTAGTAGTTAAGGAATGAGGGAAAAACAGGGTGATTTGAGGTTCAAGAGAGCATCTGTAGCTTAAGGTTCTGAACCTTACAAGTTGTTAAAACCCCACCAACATACCACAGAATTTTCTTTTCCAATCCGTGCGTGCCACGAAATGAGAGGAGTCATGTTCTTCATTCTCTCCTCAAGCTATTTTCTCTGGGTGCTCTATTTCACACCAGTCTTTCGCTCTGCGTAAAGGGTGGCAAGGCAAGGTGACATTTGAAAAGTGCATTTCCCTCTCCGCTCCGTCAATCTGTTCTTTTTCCTTACAGACAGCCCCCTCCATCTGCACACTGCCACGGCATGAACACACAAACTCTACACACACACACACACACACACACACGTTCTCCCTACCCATTGACAATGACATCCCTGGTTACCACGGGGGCAGTGTGTGTGTGTGTGTTTGGTAGACCAGACTACGACCTCTGGACCCCTAAATGACACTCTGGCTGGGTGCGGCCTGACCCGAGGGCCCATTAGGAGTCAAGCCCAACACCAGATCTGTCAGATACACCCCTGTGTGACGAGCTGTTGGACATAGTGTAACACTGTCACCCCCGCAATAACAGGTTGTCAACACCTGTGTCAAGATGACCGATTAGCAGATTGAGTATCAAAACCTTGTCCTCCCGCAAGCTCTCATCTTTTTAGACTGATTAAAACAAGACTGCAGTCATTTATATTTCCTCTTATACAAGACAGCAGGTCTGTTTATCTCCCTGACGACAAAGTTTTGTTGCACGTTTGGAAGTTAATTGCTTGGCTCATTAGTAGTGTGTGTGTGTGTTTCTGTCTTGGAGCAGCAGGGGATTTGATATTATCTTGTTATGGTGCAATGTTTTACAGTGAGAGTGGTGATCTCCCAACCCGGGGCATAAAATGGCCTGAGTGCTTTGGAAAGCCCTGTGTGATCTGTTCATTCCCCTCATTCATTTTTAATGCCCTTTGAAGAGCGCTTGTTTTCCATCACAACCTCCATTTTGGCAGCGAGGTAAACAGATGGATACTGACAGTGAGCGAGCATCTCACAACAAGTGTCTCGCTCCGCCATATCTCCTCCTTGACAGAATACAGCAAGCCTTCACCCAGTTGTTTTTTTTTCTTCTTTTTTTCCTGCAGGTAGCCAGTAAAATAAACGCCAGACATTATAGGGATTTATGTAGCAGAGAAATGGGAGAAAATACCAGTATGAAGTTGACAGCTTTTCTACCGCAGTCACAAATAATGGGGCTCTGTTATGAGTTTGTTGCAGTTGGTGATTCAGACAGCTCAGGTTTTTATTGCTGCAGCTGCCTTTTATAAAAGGGACTTGTTCTTAATCTTAAATGTTTAATCTCTTCACAAGAAACAACCTCCCTTCACTGTCTCTCTCTGTGTTCCGTTTCTGCTTTACGGTTCAACTTTTTGTCACATCTTAATACTCCTATTCAGTCCTAAAATTTGTAATTTGCTTGTCATATCGGTGTCATTTGCTGGTAAAGACATCTAGACATAATGTGTCCTCTTTTCATCTTGTCAACAATCACTTCTGCAGCAAAGCTATCGACAAATTGCTATTATTGCGACTTGAAATGCACGCATACACAACCGATTCATTAATCAGTTTCTGCCGATGGCTTTTGATCGGCGGAGAGAGATTGTGTTCAAGGACTTGTTGAAGGTCGTTGCGTGCAGATCTGTGATTGCTGTGTAAATTGATTATGGCAACACCTCCCTCCAAGGATGCTGTCAGAGAGCCAGGCAGCTCCCAGACGCGCTTCAGAGTCGAGGGCCACGTTTAAGAAAGGAGCTGTTGAACTTCACATTTATCAAAGGCAAACACACACACGACGTACAGTTTACATACAGGAGATATATGCAACAAAAAATCAAGTGTGCTTACCCACATCACCTGACTGTATGTTAAGCTGGAAGAATGTAGTACTGCAGTAATCTAGTCAAGCAGCAAATGTGTCAATTAATCTCCTGCTATTTTAGTTATCAATGAATCGTTTTTGGATGAAAAAAATGTCAAAAGTCTCTGCTTCCAGTCTCTTAAATGTGAATATTTTCTAGTGTTTTTAGTCCTCTGTGATAGTAAACTGAATATCTTTGGGTTGTGAAATGTTGGTCGGCACAAAACAAGACATTTTAGGACATTTGGATATATTTACATATAACCAAACAACTAATCAATTAATTGAGAAAATTGTTACGAAAATGATTGTTGATTACCAGTTGTTTTGATGTTTTTCTGCCAGATAGCAGCCAAAAATCAGTTAAATACTCTGCTTTAGTTATTTCATTCATTAAGCCGAGCAGCAGCGTATTCGCTCGGTTGGCTCAAGCATAATGAAATCTCTTGATCGCCGCTCTTTGTTCTGTTCTTTAACCAGTTCACTTCCTGTACTTTCCACCTGTTGATGGCTGTAGTCTGCACACCCTGATGTGCTGATCCATCCAAAAAAAAAGAGGGAACATTGACGGATCACTGCAGTGTCCTGCTGACAGTCTCAGGTCCACTCTGGCCAGGTGTACACCGATGATGTCGTGTCAGCCTCGGGCATTGAAAGTGGGAGGGATGTAACGGGGCGCAGGGGTTGTGAAGATAGAAAAGGAGATGCATCTTGAAAGAGAAAGGCATTTAGGGGGACAACAAGAGCAACGGGTACAGAGGGAGGAAGAGAGGGAGAGAGAGCAGAGCCAGGTGAAGTTATGTTCAGTCTTCTGAGGAGGGATGTGGCTGTTTTGTAAGCTCCTACAGACTGAGGGTTATCTGTCTCCCCCAGCTGTGCCACCCAGCTGTCACACACTCCTGTGCTGCACTCTGTCCTGGCACCCTTGCACACAGCTCCCTTTGCCCACCATTATCTGCCTGTGTGTGGATTCTATTTGTCAGTCTTTACGCTAGCAGATTATTAGCATGAGAATGAGCAGGTTCAGGTTATTTATGCAGTGTGAGAGTCTCTGCATGCCCTTGGCTTCATCTATAAGACTGACTATCAGTCTAGCTAGCTACCAGCCTACTGTCCTCCCATGTTTGTCCTCATTTTAATTAATCAATTCAGCCTGTACACGGGGAAAGTTTTCTTTTTCGAGGCAGTCTTGGAATCTCTCTACAGTCATTTCCCAGTGGAAGCCATGTGCCTCCTCTAGACACCAGACCAATCTGCAGTCCCCATCGCCGTTCTCACCACCCCAAACCCGCGGGGTAAGAGCCTCAATTACCCAGAGCCTATCACTGCAAACAGCCACTTTGCAGCCAACCACCTGTGACTCAGACTGTGGGAAGCTTTGGCTACAGCATGGCTGTGCGGGGGGAGAACAGCCAAAGCCTTGGGCTGGCCAGCCAACCATTGA
Organism: Scomberomorus guttatus; assembly: GCA_038419695.1. Taxonomy (NCBI): domain Eukaryota; kingdom Metazoa; phylum Chordata; class Actinopteri; order Scombriformes; family Scombridae; genus Scomberomorus; species Scomberomorus guttatus. Next base: position 10,335,168 of record CM076466.1, on the reverse strand, counting down.
TTAAGGGAATCAGTATTGATTAAGGGTGCAGGGGACATCTGGAATGGACCAATTTATGTCCCCACATCAATTATTCAAATGGCTGCCGCTGAATTGGATTAGAGGACGATCTTTCTGCCATCGTTCCTACCCCTCTGCAATCTGTACCCTCTCAGCAAGCTGTCATCACAAGTCTCTTGATACGTCAGCCCTTTGAAATACCTACTTTGAGTTCACCACATGGGCATTTACTGCACAGTGGAAGTCCCTGTGCCCTGTTCAGATTTGCTCTGCTAAATAAAGCACATTGGGACAATGTTAGGACAAGCTCTTTTTTAGCCCCCAATCACTGGCTAATGCCTATAGCCCACACTGTGTTGTCAGATTTGTTTCTCAGTTTGCCCTTCTGTCTCTGTGTTGACATCTTGAGGGCTTGAACGCAGCACAGAATGGCACAGCCTGCTAAAGTCTGGGCCAGAGGCTTATTCATATTCATAATGTTGGTGCTGGAGAAGCTGTGAAAACGTGCGCGGCTTTGTTCGTGAATGGCGTGTTTTGTTTTGGGTTGGTGTGGGGGGGGTATTTGTGTTAAATTCTTGTGTGACTGTGTCTGGAGGGATTCTTGTTTGTGGCTCGTGCAGCAGTCAGCCCACAGAGATGGGCCAGCACAGTGCCCAGCTGATGGGCTCCTGTCCATTGTAGACAGTCTAACATGGGGGGGAGGGGGGGGTGAGTAGAGTGACTGAGCCAGGGACAAAAGCCCACAGGTGGCTGACGATGATAGAGGGCTGCCCTTTGTCTGCTGCCCCACCGGAGCAGCTCTCAGAAACACTGATTCCTCTGACAATGATTGATGAATGATTTTATTTCAATTTTCAGATATGATCATAGACAGTGTTTTATTCTGTACTAAACAGCAGAAATGTTGTCATTTTATTTGATATATATCTTATTCTACAACTTGCAACACTGCATGGCAGCAGTGATGCATTTGATATCCCTTTGTGTTTCATGGCACTATTGCATCCACTCTTAGCAATGAATAAGAACAACTTTCAGACCACTGTGAATACCAAATAGCTTGATGTCTAATATTTGTCATCCTATGATTGGATAAAAATCATAATACTAGAATACCATACAAAAATTTACTTTTGCCATCTGTAGCTACTGTTTCAATTAAAGGAATAGTTCGGGAAATACACTCATTTGTTTTCTTGCTAAGTGTAAGATGAAAAGATGGATGCTCCTCTCACGTTTGTACGGTAAATATTAAGCTACTGCCTGCAGCCGGTTAGCTTAGCTTAGCACATAGATTGGAAACAGAGGGAAATATCTACCCTGGTTCTGTCCAAAGGCAGCAAAAACTCATCTACCAGCACTAAAGCTCACTTATTAACACATTATATCATGTTTGTTTAATCCGTACAAAGTGTAAAAATGACACAGAGGGTTACGTGCCCGGATTAACTTCTTGCAGTCTTGTTGTTGCTGTGAGGTTGCCAGGCAACCAACGAAGACTCCAGGAACTTACTGTGCCCCAAGAACCTCGGCAAGAAGCGAATATTAATATTTCTCAAAATGTCAAACTATTCCTTTTAGTGTCCACGTGAGCTGAGAAGATGATTATTACGTGATCTTACTGGCATTCAAATGTTTCGTTTGCTTTTGTGGTGACTGACAAACGTATAGAACTGGTGTGAAAAATGCAGCATCAAACAGTAAATCCAAATGTGAAACAACAAGTAGGCTGGAGAAATCAATTTTTTACAATTAGAAAGTTTGCTTTTGTTGCAGGTCTTGAATGCGGTTGTGTAATTCCTGGCTAAAGAGTGTTTTGTGATGGTTTGTAACATGAGGAAGAGCAGTAAAGTGTACATCTGTCTCAGTGTTGAGCCAAATCAATTAAATTATGAAAAGCATTTCCTCTTCCTGTAGCTTAAGCATGTTTCCATGTTTATGAAGCAGGGGGATTCGTTGGATTCGTACCTTGTCTGTTGCACAGTTATAATCCATTATGAACAGGACGAACGTGCCGGACATGTAAGCGGACAATAAAGTAATAATACATTCAATGTACTTCTCCACCAGATAATCAATTTACTGTGTTGTATAGGCTCACACAGCTTTGGTAATTCGTGTTTCGGTGAGAGCATATGGCACTGGAGCCCGGGGAGCAAATGTGCAATTTAGAACGAATTGCATGGTTGTTATTGATTAGGAGCTGAAATGGGGGAGAAGATTTGTGGAGCCCATAAAGGAGAGACTTCAGAGCATGTAGAGTGTGTGTGTGTGTGTGTGTGTTTGCGTGTGGGCAGAAGCTGGGTTGTGTAAGATCAGTGACAATTTTTAGCATAACAGGATGTGTGTCTCGACTTTGTACTGTGCAGCTGATTTATCAGGTGGTGGTGGTCAAGGGGGGTCGCAGTTGAAAAAAAAAAACACATTTTGAGCATAAACAGGACTCATCATTTTAACCAGTTTCAGCTAATATTAGTTTCTAATGCAGTAAGCTGAATGATCCCACACAGACACTTACACACCCAACTTGAAGGTTACTTCAGCTTTCAAAGTCTTTGTTCTGAAACCTTTTGACGGACTCAGACTTGTATCTTCATTCTCCATCTGTACTGTTTAGGGTGTTCCTGGCTTTAACATGGAGTCTGTCTGATTTCTTTCCCACTCTCTCCCTGCTGCCACCAGTAACACAAATGTTTACCAAGACAGAGCAGACGGAGGAGAATGGACTAATATTGGTAATTGCTCCCATCTGCTCGTGTGCAGTTGTCAATATCTCTGAGTCCACTGCTGAAATTAGACCCGTCAACCAGCGTCCAGGCTGCACTCCTATCATCAATTCATCTGTCCTGCCAGTCAGACAGTCGACAAAGTAGCCAGTTATCCACATGACAGGGAGCCGCACCAGAAACCTCACTCCAAAACTCCAAATCACAGGCAATACCCAGATGCTCTAATAACTATGTTTGGCGAGGAAAGAGATCGGATGGATTATTAAACTGATTTTTTGGCAGTATGTTATAGCAAAAACCAAAACATTTTAGCTCAATTTTTCATAGTTATTGCAGTTGCTCAACTGACTGTCATAGTGTTACAGAGTCATTAAAAAACACTAATAGCTTGCAAACACTCTGTGGTGTGAACCGTGAAAGATGAGTGAACTTTAAGATGCACCCTTTTGAAAAATAAAAAAGCGCAAAAGGAGAAAAGATGATGAAAAAGGTTTAAGCTCTTAGCATCTTCTACTGTTTGACACCTCTAAGTCTCACATAAAAACCACTTCTTTCCTTCTGCGGTCTTTATGCTCCAAAGCCAGTGAGTGTTCGAGATACATCACAGACAGGAGACAGGCTGGCACCATTAGCCAGGCCAAACCATTACTAAGCTTGAAGTGTTTTTATACCTCAAGATAACCGAGCTGTATGAGCCATCATTGTAAATGATGGACATGTAATGTTCTCTGCAGTCTCCATATGTCATTATGCCATTATGTGCACAGCATGCCACTTACAATTCTTTAACATTTGTTTCCTCGTGTTTTTCTCCAACATTACAGTAGTTTCCTTCTTGGACCTGTTACCCAAGCATATCTTTCTTTGTGAGAGAACTGACACAGCAGCTGATAGAGTGATATTAATCTTTTGAATTGCTCGGTTGACAGTAAATCTAATAGTCTCTTGTCTTAAAGATAAGTCTTTTAAGTCGAGGTGGCCAGGGGATGAATATGGGTTCAAGTCCCCAAAGCAGCAGGTTCAGCCGTATTGATTGTCCAGTCCCGTAACCCCGCATGCCCTCTAACACTGATTGCCTCAAACTTTTCTCTTTCTCTCACAATATGTCCATCAGTCTATCTCCATGTGGACAGACCATAATCTTTTTTTTTTTTTTTCTCCATGGCCACATCACATCAGTGTGTGTGTGTGTGTGGATGCGATGGCAGGGTGGGGGTTTAGGGTGAAAGGGCTGCGGTGATCATGGGAGTGTGGAAAACCACCCCCGGTGCAAAGCAATCATAGCCGGCTCTCTATCATCCTGCCCCCTTCGCTACCTCCATCCAACCTCTCTCAACCCATCACCCCTCAGAGGTGCCTCTCTCCTCCCTTCCATTATTCCCAGCTCTCTAGTCTGAAAATTAGGGTGACACGTGGCGGCCCTCCCTCCTCTCTCTACCTCTCTCTCTCTCTCCCTCCACTTTCCCTCTTTCTATTTCTCACCCATTACTCCCAGTTCACTGGTTGGTATATGGAGGGTGACACCGGGCCAATTCAATCTTGCCTCCCCATCAACCGCTCCGCCTGTCGGAGTGCTGCAGCCTCCCGTCTACGGGCGTACCCCTCCAGCGGGTCGTCACTCTGTTTTCTACACTTCACACCTCCCCTGCCCTTCTTTGCTACACAGAACTTTCTATTTCCTCATCTGTCATTCCTGTTTTCCATTTATTTGTCTTCTTTCAGCTTACCTCTGACTTTTAAAGTCATTTTTTTTGTCACAGGGGAGGTGTTTCAAGATGGCCTTGTTATATCGGGGTCCTGATGTGCGTAAAAAATAATGCAAAATGTGTTCTGTGGAAGCTGTGTTTGTGAGATAACTAAGCTGATGAGCCATTCGACAAAAAAACTGAAAACGACAAGTGTGTATTTTGGCTGCCTTTGATGTATGATGTTGAATAATGCAGATTGTATAGTAAAATAAAGCAGTGTATTTACTGCAGTATTAGCAGAACTACAGCTAAGCTTTGTAGACTGACATGTGCTTAGAGGCACGCTTTACCCTCTTTGATTTCCTGAATGGCTTCAGGTCTTCTCGATTGGCTTCGAGTGGAAGAAACTTACAGGTTCAACTAATCTTTTCCTAATTATTTTGGCAGCGGAAATGTGCTTTCCCTGCATTATAATGACAAGGGTTGCACCATGTCAGGAGACACTTCTCATTAGACCAGACGAGCTTTTGTAACCTGCTTCTTGACAATATAAATAAGATCCATGGATTTACCCCTTGGAGCTTATTTTGCTGCAACTCAGATTAGGAGCTAAGCAGCATTTGCATCACTTGGAGTAGTAATAGGCTGACTTAGAGTCAAACACAATGAGAGGTCCAGGCCCAGTGAGCCAGCCTTCCCCATCAATCAGTTTCTAACTATCAAATCCAACTTGGATGATGGAATGGAAAAGTTCACAAAGTGACATTTAACTCCTTTTTGTTTTCCAACTTTTGCTGAAAAAACAGTAGTATTAGGAGTATAATGGACGATGGATACCAACACTTGCATAAACACCTGTCTCTGTGTAGTACATCTGATATCTACAGCTACTATCAGCTGGTTCACACAGACCAAACCGGTCAAGTGTTAGTCCAGTCCATTGTAGCTGATTTGTTGGCCCAGTTTTGTTCATTCTGTTCCCACTGGCAGGGATGTTTGTTTTTGTTCTGCCCAATATGAAAGGCTTTGTCATTGGGTAGGGAAGCTGCTTCATAAGCCAAAACCAACCACGGTTTACTCTGATGACTATGTTTGACTGAGTCACCAGTGTGTGCTAGGCTTTATCCCTGCTCTTAAAAGTAGGCTTTAAAGTATGATTGCTGATTTACTATTTGTGCACTCAGAGCATGACTTCCCCTAAAGATTTATTCCAAACCTCGGTTTCTTTATCCCAGTGTTGTGAAAAATTAGAACATATGCTCTGAATTAATTGGATGAATCCATAATTTCAATACTTAAAGTCTGAAATGATTTGGGTCATTATGCATCTTTCTAAAAATCACAGGGGATTTTCTTTTCATGGTGGAGGTCTTGTCCTGCTACTATAAACAGTTCAGTATTTGTTCTTGTGTCTGACATGCATTCAGTCGATAACACAAAGAATAATTAGAAATCCCAGAGTACAATGGAAATGGCTCTTTGTTATGCATCTCTGCACATCTGTGTGTAGATATTCTTTTGTTGCTCTGTCTGGCACCAGACAGTAGGAGACCTGAGATGCCCGCAACATCCCTGAACACCCAGCCTGGCTAACGTAGCACCTGTCACTAGGATGGAAAGGAAAATTAGGGCCATTAGCTGAGACACAGTCTAGCCTGCATGTGCAAGCACATTCCAAGAATTCAAGGCTTTTATTGTGTTTTATTTGGCAGTGCGTACTGCTGGGTATGGTACAAACTGGTGTTAGTCATAAAGTATGGCCACAAGTTTTAATTTAAAGCCACTGTACTGCCATGGTGCACCCACACAGATGTCAGATTGTACCTGATCTCTGGACTGAGTGATGAAATACAGAGCATCTCCCCGAGTCTCCTGTTAGTTTTGTTTAGAGCAGACAACAACTTACCCGTGTTGGCTTTTTTTTCTTTTTTTTTTGTTTTCTCGCCAGGTTTTGGTGACCTCAGCAAACTGTGGGCATCGCTCCACCCTCAGTCAGTCCTAGAGGTTGACTGGACCTTTAAATATTTATCACCAAGTGTTCATTTTGCAGCAAGCCTTGTGTTTCCCAGTGGAGTCAAAGTCTAAATTTGGCCCATAGTACTTATATTCAGACCAGGGTATTTCTTATTTCTCTCTCTCTGTCTCTTCCTCTGTCTCTCTATATTTTTTTTCCCAATTTAAACTTCAGTTGTCAATTATAGTACAATTCAAATGTAGCTGTTGTCGATTAGCCTCCAACTGTTTGCAAACCAACACAAAAGAACAAAAACAATCATGAAATGCTTGGTTTCATAATAAAGTTTATTCTATATTACAAATAGTATTTTGTTCTTGACTGCAAAATAGGAATGCATTATATTTACATACACAGGTATACAATTAATTATAACAAAGTTAGAGAAGCTCGCCTTATATCCCCCAGGTTTCGTTTTTATCTCTTGATAAGATACTCTTTATCTTTCAAATATGGTCTAGTAAAAGTCTTTTCTAGCATGTTTCTGTAACACCTGCTATAACACTGAGCTAGGAGGACATTTTTAGTTCCTACAAAACGTTTGAAGGTGGAAACTTTATCTGTGCTCTTGGCAACACGAGGTGGCTACTAGCAGACAACCTTTGTTGCAGGGGAAGGGACGGGGCAGGGGGAAATGAAAGACAGGATGTTGCACTGGGGGGCAGATTCACAATGACCGTCCAGGACTCCGAGGGGAAACTTTGGGGTATCTAGACACAGCATACATCAGCTACATGAATGAAAGAAGTTAATTTTAATTGTCTAAAAAGGTGTTTCAGGAGTATTTCTTAAAATATTAACGCTAGCCTTACATGAATTAACCATTCATTTGCGAAATTAATCCCTATTCCCCTCATCTTCCAATACCAGATATGAATGTGTTTGATATGTTTACTACATAACATGTCCAGCAAACACCTTGTGAATGTACCCCTCCAAGTTGAAACAACAGACATTCATCATACTGGATAGCTGCAGACAGTAGTTAATGGACAATGACTTGGATATCTCACAAACATTTGACATAAGGGCTTAGAAACAGTCACATGCCAAACCCAGTCTACTATCAGCCTTTTGTGCCTTTATCTGTAGGATAAACCATGTTTATACATAGTTTCTTCCAGGTGTTTTGGAAGGGAGATTGAAAGGGATAGTATCATCTAGGTTTTGTGACGTACACGGTGGCAAACTGATGCAGTCTTTTGTTGCTTTTTATGAAATGAACCTTTGTTGAACCAGATCTATTTGTTTTCATAAATGCCCCTCTTTTGTTATTTGAAAAGAGGGCTTCATCACTCAAAACGTTTCTTTTCTGTTCTGGGCTCAACTGATGGAGAAAAACATTTAAGCAATTATGATTTTAAAAAAAAAAGTAGAAAACTCTAAAACAAGATGTAATAGCAGCAAAGACAGAGCAAGACTCTACTTGCATCTTCTGTGTACCTAAAACTCAAACCACAGAGGAGACACAGCTGTCACAAAACACTGATGGGCTGTAACGGAGGACACTGTAAACAGGACAAGAAAGATGATCATACTGTAGAAACTAAAAATGGTCGTCGTGTTGTTCTTTGTGGGATCTTAAAATGAACAGTTGGCTTGTAAATGACTTAAAGTCCCTAGTAGTAGTAATAGAAGTACATAAATATCTTTCAGCAAGACAGTTCCATTTCATACCATCCAAATAGGTCAACATGCAAGGGTATATAATATCTGTGTTTATTTAGCATCTAACACTTCACAAAAACCATGGGCATGAGGTTCTGCAGTAGGGTTTGAACTGGATAAAGGTTCCACCTTAAACGAAAGTTATAGTTTTTATTACATGAACAATCCACTTTTCCCATCTCGATTCTTCCAAGCAAAAGAAAGATAAAAGAACACATCCACATCATCATTGCAAGGCTTAATTTTCTTATTTTTCATTTTTTTTAAATAAGTTTCTTAAATTGTTTACGTTTTACATGCGCTTAAAAAGCCAATAAAGGACCCAAGGTGGACCTAGGGCGGTCTTCACACATTCACATCACCACATGGGGCACGTTGTCAAGGCAAAAGAAAGGGCAGAGGTCAAAAGGTACGGAGGGTGCCTCCATCATCTCTCTTTCAATCGCTCTCTCCCATAGTGGGGGTTCACATCCAACAAGTCTTATCTACTTTTAATGTCTATCATTTTCTGTTTATCCTGCTGTGATGCTCACTTCTTGTTCTGTTCCTGCTCCGCTTTATCAGATTTTTTTTTTCTTTTTTTTTTTGAGGCATGGAGAAGGCCGCCCCCTGCCGCCACTGAGGACAACTACACTAATACAGACAAGCGCGCCTCGACAGTTACACACTCAAGAGTTGGGGTTTTTGCCGTATGCAACTAGCTACCGTCTCCAACGCTTGTGCAAAACAGAAAAAGAAAACTGGCTAGTCAGGAGCCGGACACAAGGGTGAACGGTGTGCCGAGAACCGGAGAAACCCGGGGCGATGGGAAGAGAAAGGAGGATCACATCACCTCGCCCACACAGCCTCTCATCTCGACACACTGAGGTCAGAAAAATCACACAGGTTTCTTAAAGTTCCAGACACAATTTTTTTTTTTTTTGTCCAAGAAGTGGTTGTCTTTTACATATAGTCCATTTTTGTCAGTTCCTCAGTGGCACTTTACAAATACATTTTTGACCGTTTTGAAAATTTCAAGCTCCTTTGGTTTTTGGCTGACCAACTAAGTCCATCTTGTTTGATTTCTCCACACAAAAGTCTTTAAATAAGAACATCCTGGGAAAGAAGTGCTACTCTCTCTCAACTGAGCCCCTTTAGGTAGCAGTCAGCCGTCTCTGGCTACACTGTATTGAATCGTTCCTCTTATTTTTAATGAGCAAGCAGTTTCTTACCCAGTACATTTCAGTCAGCTCTTCCCTTTACCTCCTCCAGGGTTGGCGTAGATATCTGGGCAGTCAGGATCTTGGGCAGCTGCTGATTGTGTATGTATCTGTGCGTGTGTGTGTGTGTGTGTGTGTGTGTGCTTTGATAGACCATCGCCACGGCGACACAAGATTGGAAGTGGCAAGAGCCAGACAAAGACTGCTCCTGGTGTTGGATTAGCAGTCAAAACACTGTCGTCCAGAGTTGGTTGTGTGCTTCTTACAGAGGATCCAACTTAGGTCGGGGGGCCTCCAGGGTTTTGTCTAATAGTTTAATTTGCAGTAGCCACATAAGCCAGATGGAAGCAGAAATCATGAGCATTTTTCTTTTAAGTAAATGTACGCTGGGCAGGAAAAAATGTGCGAATGTTGCAAAGGGCTATAGGTTGGGGATGCTCTGGTTTGTAAAGTTTAAGTGTCAGTCAAGTTTCAATAAAGGAAAAGTTCAGAGAAGCACTAATCCTTCCCTACTCCCATCAGTCTTTATCTTAAATACAACTCCAGCTACATTGAAAGAACACAAGAACATTCTCGGTTTGCCTGGACTCACCCCAAATTTCGCAGATATGTATGCTTTGCTTGTAGGTACAGTGTAAACTTGGCAAACCACCCTTGCATTAATTTTCTTCAGAGGTGTTCATTTGGCTTGCAGTCATCATTTTTGATATTTCCTCTTGATTCCGTATATTGAATATAGAACTACAATAAATTGGACTCTAGAGATGGTTTTATTTTATCTATCCTATTTTGAAAAAAAGTTCTCAACAAAATGGACTCCCAACATTATGGTTTTTAGTGTAAATTCTTGAAGGCAACATAAAAATGTTTTTTTTCCCATCTTTTCTTCCAACAGGGGGACTGAAGTATGCCAATATGGCCAGCTTTCAAGCAATCACCCCTTGAAGCTCTCCCTGTGGTTGAAGCTGAGGGATCCCCTGCATTGCACTGTGGGAGACGCCAACCTCAGCTCTGAACCACCCCTCACATATTCAGGTAAACTAGTCTATGCAGCAGAGTGGATGAGGAAAAACAAAATATTTCTTGGGGAAGAGGAAGCAGAAAAAAGGTCAAGGAAGAAGTCATCATCTTTGAAAAGGCGGAGGGAGGAAGTCACATGATGAAAAAGATGGGGACAGGTCTTCGCTCAGGCACGGCTCGGTTTCTGACGGGGTCTCTTCCCAGTGCGCCCTGGGAAGTGCGGTCCTCAGCTCTCCAGACTCATGAAGGCCACCACCTGCTCCAGCTTGAAGGCCAGCCTCTGTTTCCTGGCTGCATCGTCCTGCTCCAGTGAACACACAATCTGCCAGCGGGACAGCGAGGTAAACACAGACACACAAAGACATTACTGGAAGTAATAAGCACAACAAAACTGCTATCACTTTCAGTTCTGATATATTACTAATGTAGGGTGACAGAATCCTGCAGTGTGTTTTGCTTGCTTATTTCAACATTTCCTGTAGACAGTATCTACTATCGTTAATGCAGCACTCTAATGACATGTTGTATCACTGCTGGGTGTACTGCCAACTCACACATGCCAACCCTAAAAACAGCTAAAGTAATACTCTACTGAAACACAACCTTTTAGCATCAAATACACGCTCCATGTAGTCTTAAAAGGTGGCTCTAAGGTGGGTGTAGCTTCTCCTTTGGAGGACAGCGGCTGTTGACAGCTTGAATTCATAGCAGTCACCAAGGACACTCAGTTTCTTCACTATGCGGCTAAATACGCTACTTTCATGTGGCTCTGAAGCACCAGGAAATAGCATATTGAGATCTCTTGCCAAGGCAATGATTGTTGGAACATATAGTTTGATGTTTTTTTTTCTGTCACTCTGGTGGATGTTGGAATCCACTGTAACTGTTGTGAATCCAAGCGCACTATAACTGCCGTCCATCGCCAAAGAGTAAGTTACAAACATTTGAGAGCCACCTTTCATGTCTACAGGGGGAGAGTATTTCAAGAGTGTAATTTCCATTGGGGATGGAAGGAACATCGAAAAATGGACATGTTTTTTTCTTGCTGTTATCATTCCTCCTGTTCACTGACCATTAAGAGATCCTTTCATAATGCACTTTGAATGTAAGGGATGGGGGACAAAATCCACAGCCCTCCGTCTGTACAAAAAATGTATTTAAAAGTTTATTTGAAGCTAATCTGAAGCCAATATCTTTCAAAGTTAGTCTTTTTAGTCCCTCTTTTGGTAACTTTCCTTCCACTGCAGCTGAACACTGACCATCAAGACCCCAAAAAAAGACTAACTGTAGAAGATATCCACTTTATTTGACTAACTTAGATGGATTAATCCTCAGATAAACCTTTAAATACATTATTGCTCAAAACGAGGACTGTGGATTTTGCCCCCCATAACTTACATTGTAAGCACATTTGGAGGGGATCTTCTAATGAAGAAACATTGAACCTATCCTTTAATAGTCTCCAGTATCAGGTTTCTATCAATAACTTTAAATGTAATTTAAGTATTTTGTTATTCTATCTTTATTATGTAAAGCACAATAACAAATGTTATAATGTAATATTTGCTAAATTGATAAAAATGTAGGAAATAGCACTCACATAGTTTCTTTTTTGCGGTTAAGTAACCTATGATTTCATTGTGTTCTCCCAAAATCAATAACATCAGTGAGTTTAAAATGTAATAAATCTTAAATAATTATTACACAGATGTTGTCTAGACATGTACTGTATTTGATCCAAAGTAGTACATACCTCCTCAGTGTATTTGCCCACGTAGGAGTAAATCTCACTGAGAGAGCTCATGGTATTGAACTCATTCATGTGCATCCGTGACTGTTCTGCCAAGTAGGCGTTCATGTCCTGGTCGCTGATCGCTGGCATCTTATTAATGTCTGAGTAGTACCTGTTGAAAAAGAGGGGGAGGTAAAACAAAGCAAACACTTGTTAGGAATATGTTTACTGCGGAGAACATTGTTAGAAGAACTGGAAACGATTTGGGAAACTGAATACACCCAGTGCTGTGCTTTACTGTAGACAGTGCTGCCTTTTCCTCAGAGCTTATTTACTCCTTGCAGTTCTTTGAAGATATTTACTGCATGTAGCAAAGAGGCAACAAGTGGGTTGTATAGTAACATGGCTGAAATGGAGTCATAGTAGACACTGACAGGCCTTGGATTGCAACCTTAAGCACTACAACACAACACATACACACACACACTGCAATGAGGTAAAGGCAATCAGTCACTGTCAGCAGCAGCTGTGTTGCCCCCATCAACTATGTTAATTAAAGCTGGTTATTTACATATTAAAATTCTGTAGCTCCAGCCACTTGAGAGGGTGAGGGAGAGAGAGAGAGAGAGAGAGAGAGGGTGTTTGTCAGGAAGCAAATCTTCAGAGCAAACTGAGCAAAGGAAAGGCAGGTGGGTGTTGCTCATAGCCTTTGCACAGAGGTCACACACACATCAACACCTGCTCAGTGCTGGAAGGCAGTTGTAGGGAGCTGCTAGCAGGGGATTGTTAGTGTAGAGACCAGGTGTGCTTGTTTACAGAAAAAAACAGCTAAAATCCAATGATTTGAAATAATAATGATAATTTGTGTAGCAACTTTCATACAAAAAAAAAAAACAGCTCAAAGTGCTTCACATCAAGGCATAAAATGAACATAAAAAGATGTAAATGTAGATAAGGGGGAAAATAAAACAATGATGCAAGATAAAATAAAGTGAAAATACATAATAAAATAAAAACAAAGTTAAAACAGAATACATAGAATGTATAAAATGTGCAGAAGTGCAAAGCAGACTGAGACAGAAGCTAGTTAATGGCTAAGATGAAGAAATACGTTTTTAGCGTTCTTTTAAAAACAGCTGGTGAGCTGGCTTCCCTGATATCTATCAGTAGCTTGGTCCTAGCCCATTAAGGGCTTTGTATGTAAGGAGGAGGACCTTAGAGTCAATTCTAAATGTTACAGGAAGCCAGTGCAGAGCAGCTAAAACTGGACTAATGTGTTCTCTCCTCTTGGTTCTGGTTGATAGCAGAGCTGCAGAATTTGAATGAGCTGAAGTCTCTGTGTTTTTTTTTTTTTTTTTGGTTTTCTTTTTGGGAGGCCAGTAAAAGTGCATTCTAGTAATCAAGTCAGCTTGAAATTAAGGCATGAATCAGTTTTTCTGCATCTTTTTGATTCATAAATGTCATACTTTAACCATGTTTCTAAGGTGAAAAAATGATATTTTCATCACCTTGTTAATGTGGGACCTGAAGCTTAGATCTGAGTCTAAGATAACGCCAAGACTTCCTCAGATTTAATCCAGGGAGTTAATTTCCCCAGACTATTGTACAGCATTTCTTTTTGTGTTTCGGGGCCGACTAGTAAGATTTTACTTTTGTCCTTAACTTTAAGAAATGATTGTTCATCCATTTATCTGCCAGAAAGCAGGTAGTAATGGAGTTTATAGCTGCAGCATCATTTGGTTCAGCAGAGATGTACAGTTGTGTGTCATCCGCATAACTATGGAAACATACATTGTGCTCTTTAATGATGTCACCAAGTGGCAGCATGTACATTGACAATAATAATGGACTAAGGTGGAACCCAAAAGCAGCTGTCATGTTCCTCAGACAGATGATCTCCAAGACTGACATAAAACTTTCTCCCTTTGATGTATGTTTTCAACCAGTTTAACACACAGTCAGAAAGACCAACCTGCTTTTCCAGACGATAAATTAGGAGTTACACTCGGTGACAGTCTTGCAAAGCTCAGTTAATGTAATACAGGTGAATGTTCCCATGGTTACATCACTTTTGCAGGATTTGCTGAGATCTGTGTTTACATCAGCAGCAATACTGGCTCTAATCTAATTTCAAAAAACAATCGGAGTTCTTCACATTTTGATGCAGAGAACTGTGGGGGCAGTGTTGAGTAGCTGGTCAATAGTGGAGAATAATATTTTAGAGTTCCCAGCATTCTCTGTAATAGTATTGGAAGACGTATTGCTTTGTTATAGACAGTCATGGCTTCTTTGTATATATTACAGTGAACTGTGAGTCTAGTTTTCCTCCATTTTCTTTCAGCTGCCCGACAGATTCTCTTGATCTCATTAACACTGTTATTGTTTAACCGGATTCTGTCAGTCGACCTCTTTTTAACCTTGAGTGGAGCAACAGTTGTATGGCTCAAATGATCTCATAATATTAGTAAAGACTGTTTCAGCCTTGTCACCTAGGAACCTCTTTTGAACCAAAAATTCCCTTTTAGTCTTTGTTGGGAGTTTTACCATGCTGACGAGTGGCTTCATTGACATGTTGGGCGAGTTCAGAACTGTCCAGTAGATTTACAAGCTCCACAGCTTTGGAGTCATTATTTTTGTTAATATGAATGTTCAAGTCTCCATTCAGGATTAACCTCTAATCATATCTAGTGACACCAAGTGAGATCAGCCTAGTACTGATATAATGTGATATATTATTATATAATATATTTTGCTTTTAATTTAAACAAAGGGCCATAAAACATCAGATTTGTGAATGTACTCATCCATATGCAAACACTCTTGTAAACAAATAATATTATGACAGCTGTGATGGATTTGTCATTGTCTGGAGACCATCAACTCCCACATCAGATTGGAGCCAAGTGTCAATATCGCACAAGCTCGCTTCACTTCACATCCCCAAATTAATAACATCAACATAATGCAGCAAGTTAAAAGCTCTGTGGGATATCATGGCTCTGTCCAACTGCAACAGCCCTTAATAAGTCTATAAAAAAAAAAAAACCCTCACTCAAGCTGCCGAATATGCATACTTGTGCAGTTGTTGACTTACATCATTTGTCAGCATTTCACAGTTATCTTTGTAGACTGCAGCATTGTAAAAACTCACTGACTACATGTGTTTCGTTTCTACGGGGAAGCAAAGAAAAGTAGGAGATTTCCCTCCCTGTAACACATATTTCCATTAGCCTGCTCACCGGGTGAGGACGTCCTATCTTTATAATTAAGCTGTAGCATGAAGGAGAGAGAGAAGGACACCTCTTCTGTACCTCTACAGTGTTCACTTTGTATTCTTTCCCTTTCCAGTCTTGGTTCATAGCTGCTGCATTCTGCTTTTTAAATCCTCTCTCTGAAATGACCCTGACTTTGGCGTGGTTGGACAGCAGACTCAAGCAGCACTAGATCCACTCTTATACAGTCATTACTATATTGCTGAGGCTTTTCTAACTGAGTAACACAGTTCTAATGGAGGGTGTTCACTGATGACAGTGGAATGTTGCATTGTTTAAGCAATTTTCTGTAATTTTCTCAACAAATCTCATGTGCAGAGCCAAACCAACAATGAACTACTTACAAGGATTGTGCGTGTATCCAAAGATATTGTGTTCCTCTGTGCTGTAGACCTCCGTTGTTGTCCAATACACACACACAATACTTTTAAGTAGATCATACCTGAGATTTGTTGACAATTAAGAAAAATATAGAAAATCACTAGCCTTATCCTTTAAGACAACATTTACTGAAAATCCCAGAGCATACATATTTGGTCTTTAGGAACAGCGTCTATGCAGTATTATCTGCTCAAACCCTGATAATTCTTTAAAGAGCAACTAAACATTCTGCCTGTGCTGCCACCTACAGTAGCAGTTGCTGCACGTTCTGCCCACACAAATCATTTTTATGCTTCCAGTATCCAAACATATCTTTGTATGAATCAGCAAAAGACCCTCACAATTTCCTCACACGTGTACGGGAGACCTCAGACACACACAGGACTAATGAGTACGGTCCTGAGCCTGAAGCTCCTCATTTGGTTTCCACCCATTCAAGCAGCGCACATACATTTTCGTCCTGAGGCTCGCCTAGTGCCAAAGCTACCAACACATAAATACTCTGAACCGCTTCACAGTACCCCATCTTTTATTCAGAACCTTTTCGCCTCTCCTGCTGACAAATAAATTTAATAAAACTCTCATTTTAACAAATTACTGCCTGCTACTTTCAAAAATTCTCTCTTTTTTCACACACACTGCACCCTCCCAACACACTAACTTTTCTGGACTGTAGATCTCTTGCCCTGGGCACTCCCATCCATTCCCACTATGTTATAATTTGGATTGTTTTTCATGGCCCATAGATCGCACTGTGTGTGTTGAAATGAAACATGGCTAATGCAGATTTTCTTCTTCACATAGGAGCCCTATGTGCATGTGTATTTTTTATTGACAGCTCACCTCTCCACCCAGCTCTTGTAGCTGGGGATGTCCTTGGCATAAAGCAGCTTGTTAGAGGGTGAGTCCTTCCCAAGGCGGTGTTCTGAGGTGGAGCAGGAGTCCATGAAGGTCTGGGCCACCACAGACAGACAGGCATCTGTGATGCTGCTCTTATGGATGTCAAACACAAACTGGGGGTTCTTGATCACATTCACCCAAAAACGCAGAGGTAGGCTGCAGGGAGGTGGAAAAAAAGAACAAAGTTGATGAGTTGCAAACTGATTTAGATTATACAAAATTTTATTTTGTCATTTGTTTTCACCTAATGAGACAAAATGACATTTTTTGTATGTTAATATTGTATTGTGCTGGCTTCCTGTCATTAAAATTACTTTTGCATGAATTGTTTGCATGGCTATTTGCGCTTTCTGTAACTGAGATGGAACGAAACAAAGAGTGTAAAGTAAAACAGCAGTATGTGTCCGGTTGAACAGCTCTGAGATTGAGTCCCTAAATGCCATTTTTATATTTGCAGCAGCCAGCCAGGCAATAGACATGAACATATTATGCACCAGAAGGGGGACGAGGATTCATTCACTTTGCACTGCTAGTACACGGGCCCCGCTGTTGCTGATGTGCTCTGTTTGATGTTTGTGCTCAATTCAATAAAGCCTTTATCTTTAAAACCAGGTGGTGGCTGGCTCTCATTTTTTCCAGCAGTGTCCAGGGGTCCTCGCTGGGGGCCGCACAGTGACACAGTTCATATTGCCTTGTTTGTGCAAGTGGGTCCTATTTTGTGCCTGTCCAGAATAATAAAAATATACAAGTCTGTTTACTTGCTAGGCTTGTTTCTGCCAAAATGAATAGATATAGGGCCAGCTTTATCGGTGTGCTGCAGTGAAAAGGCTCAGGTGGTATTAAGAAAGAGCTGAGTGTTACTTGGATCTCTATATCTTTACTATTCTCTGGGCTATGCGCTTGTAGCTGATGTAGCAAAAATCAAACAGAAAAGACACTGTGGTCTGGCCTGCATAAGCATTTGTGTGTGGCACAATATCAAAGGATGAGGGGGGGAAAAAAAAAAAACAATAAAAAACGAAATGCAATCATTTAAATACCACCAGTGCTCCCCTACAATCCCACTAAGCATTTATCCTAGCACACCCGCCCACAACCACAAAGCCATTCACATGTACAATCTAACAAAAGAGGATTTGGACTCAGAGGAAGGAAAAACTCTGCATTATGACTTCAAAATTAATCTAAGCAAAGAATCTAGTGGGATTAGGTGCAGGGATCAAAGGGATATTAACACCACTGCTGTGCTGCCTGAATTGTTGACAGTCTGCCCCAGCTGCCCTGTGCTTTGAGGTATGTGCTGTTTCAATGAGGCAGTAGGTGCTAAAATGATGAGGTTCCCCACATGATTTTGTGTGTTAAAAAATGACCACCATAATAACATCTACATATCTATTGTGTTGAAAATGGGAAAAGCGGGAATCTGAAGGATGGCCATGATCGGTCCTTTTGGTCAGGGATTAGGTTAAATATCAGCTGCCAAGATCAAGGACATCTCTTATCCTGGAGGAATTACACTGGCAGACTCAGAACAAGCCCATTTATTAAAAGACTCCTCAGTCCATCGATTTAGTACTACAAAGTGCAGTCAATTCAAACTGATTTAAGAAAAGAATGTGGTATAGTAAAAAAGCAGCAGGTTTACTCACTACTCTTATAAGAAGCACTTGTTAATATTAGAAAATGTTCCTATAGTAGCTTTATTAATTTTACTCACTAGTGTGTTTGTGTGTTTACTGCATTGCTTGGCTCAGAGTACACTGGTGCTCCAGGAGTACTACAGTGTTGGCCCATTTAAAATCAACTCTGCTAATCTTTCTCTCTCTAAGTAGGACCAGATTAACAACCAGTATTGACAAAACTATGTAATGTGTCTAGCAGCAGGCCAAACAAACTGTAAGCTCTGCTTACTATCTACAGATCCTGGCTTTAAATTTTTTGAGCAAGACCAACACTGCAAATGAAAACAATAAAACATGTCCTTCACTGACATGCCTAACCACTACTTGCAGTTTGCACTGCTTGACACCTCTGGCACAGAGAGCCTGTGAGCCTCTGAATCTGCAGTTGTCTCGCTCCTGCAGATGAGCCTGATGAATTTGCTGGCCGTTGGCAGGCAAAGGGTCACAGATGTTGTGATCCAGGTCATCCCATTCAAGGCATTACAACTCAGACAGGGAACTGACCACGCCTGACCTCTTTCATGCAGCGACCTAAGGTTTGAAGTAACAGCTTTATAAAGGTGACCTGACTGGGCATTGTTCCAACTGTACCTCAGTAGGCAAATAGGCGTGACCTTTCATGTAAATGGCAAGTTTTGCAGTGCCTTTACTGCAGAAGCTCTATGGACAAAGGACTGAAAACAAATTGAAAACTTTCTGTAAATGACACAATGTATGACTTCAATGATTTCAGTCCTAGTGGTGCCGTTTACAACCTGACTGGGATGGGATTACTGTGGGTATTACTGCAGATAGGTGGTTATCTGCATGCAGACAAGAGGGGTTTGTGTGTCAGTTTTGCACATTAATTAAAAATTCTGCCTGTTACAGCCCAACACAACAAACACGCAATACAGAGACACACACACACACACCAAATACCAAATACAGAAGAGCGAGGATGAGAGGAGACATTGACACACTGCTGCTAATCCAAAAGATACCATCTGGAGATGCTCTAGGAGCCAGTGACTCATACATATACACACTTACTGTACACGCATACAAATACACATCACAACTCTGTCAGACAATGCAGAAAACATCTAACAATTTCACTCAAGATTTAAATATGTATGGGATGATCTATCAATATGGGTGCTGTAGCAATATGGTCAATGGATAATCAAGCATAAGGGCTGCATCAGGGAATGTACAGTAGAGCTCTGATGGTGGGGAAGCCCTGAATGGTAGGTGGGGGTAGCGCTGGGGCGTAGGGGCCCTGGCTGCTGGCTGCCGTGATGGGTTGAAGTTAATGGCGTGTATGATGATGATGGGCTTGGTAGGTTTAATGGGACGGGGGCCCAGCATGGGAGGAGCGCTGGTATTATTCTCTACCATCAGACAAAATAAAGGATTTTGTTGCAGCCGAGATTGCTGTCTTTTGAGACGATTAAAGGTTATGGGGAAGCGCACACAGTGAGAGGAGTAAAGACGCAGGCATATGCACATCCCACACAGAGAAGATATCTGTGGTGGCATCAGCGCAAACTGTTGTGTGTGCAATCTAAGTGGCTTTTTGTGAGGGTGTGTTATGATAAATTGCTATTCATTCACAGCCCTCTAGTGAGAGCCCATTCCATTAAAAGTCTAATGTAAGAGCGACCCGTTGCGCTCTCAGAAAACACTTAAAACACACTGCAAATGGCCCAATAACACAAACATGGAAAAGGACCAAAACGAGGACCATAACGTAAATATTTCTCCCACTTCTTCAGCCTCCCCCTTCTCCATTCCTCCCTCCATCTTTCTATTTGTCCCTTGATGCACATCAATTTTATCCTCCCATCTCCATGGTACTCCGGGGCCTAGGGCTGAGTGATGCATGCTGGGATCTTGGCAGAGGCCAGGAGGCTAATGAGATATTAGTGTGCGTTTAACTCCCACTGAGTTCACTTCCCTTTCTTCACCTTTTCATTTCTCTCCTCACCACGTTCTGGTGCACTGTTGGTTATTTAACCCCTACCAACCTCTTAAGGTGGGCTCACAGAGGTCAGTATGGTCTAAATTAATCAGCGGATATTAATTTAGAGGTGTACTTCCGTCACCTGGGAGCGTACATTTGTCACTATGGAGATTTCCACAGTGACAGGCGTTTTTTGGCCCAGTTATCCATGATAATAGATGGAGAGTCTTGGCAGCCAATTGGATTAGCCCCTTGTGGTTGGCTTTAATGAAGATTACAAGCCCCTGTGGTTAATGGATATTAGGAAGGGAAGAGGCGTGTGGTGAAGCTTGGCACTGACACGGGGCAATATCAGGGCAATGCCATGTGAAAAGTGCTAAAATAAACAAGAAGAGGCCACAAATAGAGCCAAAGGCACAACAATATTATAAAAATATTTATATCTATGCTCAAGATTTTGGGTCTTAGCCGTGTGTTACATGTTCATGACTTGAAGCCACTATGTGTGTACACTATGCACGTGTTTAATTGTTTGCAGTTATGTGCAGACTCAAATTCAAAAACCGCCCAACTCACCAGTTGCTCTTCCATGTGTGTCGAACATGCGGGTCGTGGATGTTGTGTTTGTCGGCCTGCTCGTCCAGGAAGTCGAACATGTATTTGATGGCCAGTGGCAGGGCGCTGCCTCGATGGGCCGTGCTGAAGATGGTCTCAAACAGGTCGTCCACAAACTTCTGTAACGTACCCTGCAGAGGAGGACGAAGAGAGAAAAAAGATTACACAAAGCCAGGAATTTTTTTTTTGTCATTCACTCATAACTTGCATCTTAGAAGATAGTTGATAAAGCCTATACTAAACTTCTAGAAAGGCATCCCACTTTCTATGGTACTGTAGTTTCCCACTGCTACGCAGGAAGTAAAGGCAACAGGAAAACATTCATAAAACCAATAATAGTGACTTGTATGGGATTATATAAATCTTTGAGTCTACAATTCAGTAAGTTGAGCTTGTATCCATATTGAAAAAGGAACACCGAGCCAACGAATGAGATTGTCACTGTCTAATGGGTTTTGCAACGTACCGATGCCTAATGTTGACAGAAAGATTGGCATTAACTTGTGTGAGTTTATGTGTTGTGCAGGGCATGTCACTTTGTCCCCTAGCTACGATGTTTATATGTCTGACTTCTATCTGACAGACCTGGCCCCTAAATCTGCTTGCAGCTTTGATGGGGAAAATTGTTATTTCATAGCTGACTTTTAATAATATCTGGGAACAGGAGGCGCATCTCCTAAGCCTCTTTGTCCTGCCGGATTAGCTCCCACACTGCACCATTGACCCTAATTTGATTTAATGTTGGCGACTTTAAGGAGGAGGAGGAGAAGAGAGGGGAGAGACAGAGAGTGAGAGAATCTAATCCTCTTGTAAAGAATGAGCTGATGGGATGCACAGGAAAAGGCGAGAGCGAAGGATGGAAATGAAACGACAGAGGTTTCCTATCAGGAAAAGAGGCCATTGAGTGTGGCAGATGAGGTGTGTACAGGCACTGGCAAATAAAAATCCAATTTGGGTTGGAGTGGGTGACCGAATCACAGATTCAAGAGGTAGAAGAGAGTGGGAGGAGAGAATCCTGTTAGTCTGACAATCACGACTATAATTCTAATGCGGCCCTCATTCCCAACAGTTTATCGTTTTTCTATGAAGATAGAAACATATATCTCTATATCAAGCCCACGTGCCTTCCAAGTGACAGTCTGTATTATCTGGCAAGGGAATACCTAATGTTTTGCAAGTGCATGTGTGCATAGATACCAAAACCCGTATGTGCCTACAAGTGCTGAGGCTGTGACATTTTACGTCATCATCTGTCTCAAAGGGGACTTCTGCATCAACACTGTCATCATCACAGGGCTCTCTTCTTCCCTGGTGGAGCTGAAACTGTCAACATATCCCCCCACGACCATCTACCCTGTCATTAGACCGCACTCTAAACACAATGTGTCATCTCGATGTTTTGATGCCATCTGCCTCCTCAATGAAATGAGAGGAAAGCAAACAATCAGAACATTGGGGGTAGTGGTGAAATAGAAATAGAGAGTTGAAGAGGGAGACACGGCGAGGTGCAGATGCACACGCGCTCTTGAGATTACAAGTGAGGGGAGAAAACGAAATCCTTCCCCGCGCCCCTCCACACATATGAACACGCCCTGTACCCACACTCAGTCAGAGTGACACTGATGGAGCTAATATGAGAGACGTCAGCGGCGTTGCCAGGGAGAGGTATTTATTGGCAAGGTGAAAGCCAAACGCAGTCAATTACACTGCCTGTCTGCCCAGTCATTTCTCACCAAGAGAGATGGCCAGCCAAGATAAACTGGTTATTTCACAAAAACAATCCATCTGCAAAGATGATGTGCTGTCTGCAGTCAGAAGCCACCTTCCTGCACTCTGGAATGGGATAATGGCAGGGAAATAGAGCGGCTCACGGGGGCCGAGAGGTGACATGTGCTCATGTGTGTAGGTGTGTGAAGGGCTATACAGTATGTGTCGTGTGTATGTGACAGCTGCTCCATCTTCCCCCCTACCTCTTATTCGGTTTCCAGTCTGTTTATTTATTAGTTTCTTTCATATGTTGCCGTTTCTTGAGACACAGTTATACCTGTCTTGCGCTCATCTGCCTGCACATTACTAGTCCAGGTATAAACAGAGGAAAGTCTTCAGTTGTTGGTTTGTCAAGTCCATGATTTCTGTGTTTTAACATTTGACAAAGGTCACAAAGTTTCACGAAGAAATGACTGATTATGCGGATTATTAGTTTTATTAGACTGCAGATTGACCGCATGTTATGAATAATGACAAACAGGTAGAGGTGACAAAGAGGCGTCTTGAACAGTGAAATTACTGGAGGGATTACTTTGGGGTCACTATGTCACACACTCTTTGATGGACTTTGCTACTGTACACAGAGTAGAATACAAGCACAACACACTGCTGCTTTTGACTGTGATTGATCAGGGAAAATTCTCCTGGACTCACGTGTTGACGTACATACGTGTTACTATGGTTACCAAATGATTTGCACATATATGTACAGTACACTGCTTATACAGATTGATTATTCTAAGATTGCTTCCTGAAAAGTTCACAACCAGAAGATGGATTTAATAGTAGCAAAAGTAGTAAAATCTACTTTTACAAAATACTGTGGTTGGGTCATTTGCATTCAGATCACAAACTAACCCCATCAGCTTCAAAGCGGGCCAAGACACACCTTTTCAATTGGTCTCAGTCTGGTTTGTTTTAACTGAACCAAATTGAATTGATGTGAAAGCACTTTTAGACTCTTGCCACTGTGTATTTACATTAACATACACAGAACTGAGCTGACGTTCTCTTTGTGAACTGCTAAACAAAGGCAGACAGTGGATCAAAAAAACAAATGTTTGTGAATCAATAAATTACAGCCTGTACATTCTCAGATCATCCCTGACGCCTCTGTCTGTCTGATAGAATGGATGTCTTGATGAAAAAAAAAAAGAAGGAGAAGGTGCTCTAGGAGTGGATTGTTAATTTGCATTTAGCTGTTGGATCAAAGTCACATTTCCCTCCAAACCAATTTAACTCTTTTTTTTTCTTCCTGGAGGCCATTGTCGCAGGCACATTCAAAGAAACTCATTTTATAGCCATTTCTATTTTTGTCTGATGTTTTTTTTTTTTTTTTATTACAGAAACACCTTCACTAGCTTCATGGGTCTTCTTTTCTTCACTCTTTTTGATATGCTACCGCGTCAATGCAACAGTTATGAAAAGAGAAAACAACAAAAATATCTATTTTCTCTTTTTCACCTGAGGGTATGGAGGAATACATTTGAATAATCCTTTCCACTGAGATGACTCATCCAAAGTAAACATGAATATTCAAATAAAGTTACTGAGTCATGGTAATACAGAGTGGAGACTATAGTAACCTTTTAGCCTTTTCACCTGAACCGCCTCAAGAAAAATGCAATTACTCATATTGTTAAAAATGAACTGTTGGGAACTCTTGCTAAACTCTTGCTTTAGTCTTTGAGCTGTTAAATCATATGCCCTGCAAATGTTTCACATGTAAATAAATGGTAAATGCAGCCTAAGAAATAGATTGTAAGATGAACCAGTACCAGTAAATAAATTAGCTTTAAATGCAAGATTTTCCAAAGCACAGATGACACACCTTGGTTGCCAGAAGTCGTGTCAGGTAGATCTCTGAGACCATCTTGCTGCCGCGGTCGCCCTCCTTCTGGTCTCCGTGCTCATGGTTCTTAACCAGGTGCCAAACCTTGACGCCGCTCTCCAAGTCAGGAGTGATCATAGGAGTACGGGATCGCAGGCTGTCGGGGCTTCCAGTGTACTTGATCATGTTCTCTGTGAGGAACAACATGCATTAGTTCATGTAGCGCTGTTTTCTTCCAGCATCATTTGTACTACCATTAGTTTGTAACGTCTTATTAGGATATATAATGTGAATTTATCTGATTAACATTAATATACTGTAAGCTTAAAATGTCTGAATGCTGAAAACAACTGTATGCTGATTTTTGGGGGGAGTTGCTGCCTGCATCACAAAAAGAAAAAGATGATAAGAAAAAATTCACAGAGGGGACGCTGAAGAAACAAGTCACATTCAAAACAGAGTTTGAGGTAAAAAAGAAGAAAAGAAAGCTAACAAAAGCAACAATCACACTGAGGCATCACAAGTACAGAAACAAATAACAAAAAGCACTAAAATATAAGTCTGTTGCTTCACCAAAGAGGCAAGGGAAGCCTTAACCTGAATGTCACAGCTGCAGAATACAGTTTTTTTGGCTTGTGGCTACCAATTTACAGGTCTGGGAGATTGGATATGAAACTTTTAGAAAGTGTGCATGCTTAATTTTTCATGGCCACTTCTCCCAGGGACAAGACATGGCATCGCTGGCTGACACAAAATCGAACAGGTGTCAGACCAGATGAAATATGTATGGCCCACCCAATGGCTGGAGTGGCGATGACATTTCCAAACACATGGCTCAATGAATGTTTACACAGTGTGAAAAAAATTGATCAGTGGGTGCGGTTTAGGGAGAGGAGTGGGGAAAAAAAAGTGTTTTTTTTTCCATAGTGACAGAAATCAATCTCTCCAGAGAGAAAAGCGGGAAGAGTGTATAGTGGAGAGAGTCTGAGGGGAAAAAAGAGACAGCTGGAGACATCAGATACAGAGGAAGCGCGTGTGTGTGTGTGTGTATTGACTGCTCAAATTTGATTACAGTACAATCAACTGAAAATGTTTGTCTGTCTCTCCTATAGGGCACTTCAGTGAGCAATATTTAACTGTAACTGTGTTATAAAGCCTGTGTCAAGTTTTTGCTACAAGGCTGTCAATTTGATTTTACTTATTACTACTTTTTTCAGGGACCCTGGACAAGTGTGGCACTGATTGTGGAGTTTTTGAGGTTGTGTGTGTGTGCAGAGTGGATCCTTACATAAAGGGAGAAAGGGTAGTACATTCATTTTGTGTTAATTATTTATTCAAGAAGTCAGAAAGCTGAGGGTGAAACAGAATCTGGGATACACAGGAGAGAAATATCTCAGATTCTATTCTGATCCAGCTTCACATTGTGTTATGTTTTGTGGGGTTTTTTTTTCTCCTTGTGGTTTTTGATGGAAACATTACATCAAAAGATCAAACACAAAGGTTTCTCTTTTCATTCTCTGACTCAACATGTTACACAGTGTTTGTCTTAATCTCTCTACTTTTTTACGCAACTTTCTCTCCTGCTCCACTCGCCCCCCCCCCCCCCGCCTCGGCTATATTAAATTCAGCTTTGTCTCTGTCTTCACTATTTGGCCATTGTACTCAGGGAGAGTTCAAAGTCACTCTCAAGTACCACACCAGTTGTGAAGTGCGTGCGTTTGAAGCCAATCCCTTAAAAAAAAAAAGTGTGGAGGGAGATATTCCTGGCATCCTCACTCCCTTCCCTGTTGCGCCACTCACCTTGTCCTATCTGGTCTAATTTGGAGCCAGGGAGGCGAGGTGAGTCCGTATGGAGATGAGGCGATGCTAATAATGTGGCACCACATTTGATGTGTCTGAAGTGTTTGTGGCCAGTGAGGCCGGTCCTTTGATCAGCAACTATCTTGATGGTTTCTCAGGTTCAAGGAGACGCGGAGCAGACGGACAGGCGGGAAAAAAAAACAAAAAACACTGGCACATGTACGGATGAGAGGACACACTTTAGAGTCTCAAGAGGCCAGAACAACAGAGGAAAGAGTCTATTTGGTCTCTTGTTATGTTTTAGAAATCCTTTCAACTCTAAATTGTCTTTCTAAGTCTGTCCCTGTTGTCTTGCAGGGTCTTGTGGATGCTCGTCACCAGATGTCCACTCTCAGGTAGGAACATCCACCGCTGCAGGATCAGTCTGGGTTTTTTTTGCCTTTTCTCCAATAATACTGTAATTCTCTGACACAGATACACCCTGAAACTTGATTTACAGAAACAAGTAGGCTTACCATATTTACTTGCAGAAGTTCGAGACACAGTCGAGTTGTTTACTGAATTGTAGGCTGTAACTTGCTTGGGAACCAAGGCCATTACCGCATTATCAGGCACCTGCGTAACACACAGACAACACACATGTATTATGTAAATAACCGTCCACAACAATTCAACCAAAAGCCTTTTGGCAGAGTTTTTGATTTTCATTTGTGCAGAACTAAAACACGACCAATCAGAAAACCCATAAATCACTGTGTTAGTGTCAGTTTCTATATTTCCCTCCAACTACACTGGTTTCATGTGGAAAAAAACAGAGAGAAGATCTTATTACCCTTATGTGTTCCACACAGCCCGCACATACATATGATGACTGACAGGGGGAGGGAGTGTTTAGCAGAGCATCGCACAGGCCTCTGTGAGGAGGGGACGTCCCGCAGTCTCTATTCAATAATAGCTTTCCTCTAGGGCCTCGGTAGTGTGTGTGCATGAAGGTGTGAAGAATCAAGCGGTGTGTGTGAGTCTATGTTGGTCTATGTGTAAATAAGTGTGTGTAAATGAAGGAATAAGTCAATCCTGCCCTCTTTCCCCAGTCAGCCAAACGGCATTCAATTAACACAACTGGGATGGAGTCTGTCCCAGCCGTGACACTACCCCCCCCCCCTCCCCCACACACCCCCACACACCCACACACACCCACACACACACACATAGGGTGTTCTACATAATCTGTCTACCCATGCTGCAGGGTAAGGCAGGGTTAATTGAAGTGATCTCTATCATAGTGTGGGTGGATGGGACAGGGAATAAGGACTGCGGGCCTTTTGTGCGTATATGTGTGTGCACGTGTGTGTGTGTGAGAGCCTGGGCCTTATTAAGATTGTATCATTATTTCACCCAGTCACTCAATCTGCTTCTTATGCATAATATGTTTATATCATTGTAAACAGGAGGCCCGCAGGGCAGATCTTGTTATTCCTTTGTGAGGAGCCCCCGACCCTCCAACACCCTTAAGCATGCTCCCTGATCACTGCTCTTATATGTTGAATGGATATAAAACGAGCAACGCACAATGGAGCATAATGAAATGAGAAAGGAGGAGTGGCATTTGGGGAAATAACATTTGGAGGAGAGGATAAAGACAGACAGCGGAGCACAGTTTCCTGAAAGTAAGGAGGAGGAGGGAAATGTCTGTTATTATGGGACAGAAAGATCTGATATGGAAAATGCCATAGTTTTGCTTGTAGCCACTATGTGATGTTTTTTCTGAACAAGAAATAAAACTTTTCACTCAGTTTGTGATGCAAACTGTCACATTGTGACTGAAGTGGGTGGGTGAGTTAGGCTGGTGGCTGATCAAACCAGATTAGTTTAATAAAGGAAAGCACACGATTCTATTCAGTGTATGGAGGACATCCCAAGATCAAATACACTAGTAGCACATCTGGGTTGACAGGGGTGGCATTAATCAATAGAGTTCATTTATAGATTTGGTTAGTGAAGCAACAAGAACCCTTTTAAACTCAAGTCACAACATTTCAGTGAAATAAAGTAGAATAAAACAGTGGCATCCCCTCCCTCCCTCGCTCTTTGCTTAGCCTCTTGACAAATTTTGAGTAGATAGCGTAGATACTAGTAGAGTGTTTTTTTTTTTTTGGTCTGTCAAGGATAAGGCGCCCTTATTCCCCGGCCTGAAAAAATGAATTAACTTCTGTCTTCATTATCTTATCTTCGATTGGAATCAGCTCTGTAATCCATTCCACCAGCGCCTCGTACTCCAAGCCTGTTGACACTTGCTGCCGTTGACATTTAATTTAGGCAGCATGCAAACCGCACTTGGAGGGGACAGCGGCTGCTTGCTTAGCTGCTCGAATTATTAACACCGTGTTGACAAAGGAGGCCTGGTTTTTTCCCCAACCAGACTCATTCTGGTTGGCTTGTAGGACAGTCACTATTCATGATGCACAAAACACCTGCCAATATATGTTTGTCTGTCACTCTGCATAAGAGCATTTGTGTGTTTAATGGGTTAGATGTCTTTGTATGTGTTAATACATCTGTATAATTAGAACTTTCTATATAAACCATGTCTCTTACCACTGAAATCTATGTCACCACTAATCCATATCAGAAAGAAGATGACACTTGGCTAGCACATCAGATCTTATCTCAAGCCCTCTCCCCTCTCCACACATGAGGGATTACTAAGTCTCACTCTGTTGTTGGTCACTTCCCTTCCTTGCCTTGCCTCATTCCCCTCCACCTGACAGAGCAGAAGGTGTGTGTGTGTTTAGGGTGGGGGTGGGGGGGGTCCCTGTTAGTTGAGGACTTCCACCACTTAATGGTGCTTTGACCGAATTGTCCATTAGACAGTTTTGAAGCTTAGTGCAAATCATCAGGTCATTCAGCCTTAGAGGAAAAGGTGGAGAGGGTGAGCTGAGAGGTCAGCAGAGATAACTTGATATACTGTAGATAGAGAGAGGTGATGAAGAAGAAAGAGAAAGATATGAAAGTAAAATACAGAAGAAAAGGCCATTCCTTTTTGTTGGTTATTTCTCTACATTGTGCTTATCACCATTTTTTCTTAATGTTGTGGGGCTGCGTTTCAGCATTGTGTTTGTGTACCTTTGCTGTGGAAAAATGATGAAACATGATGAAAAGAACAGCTACCTTTCACTTCAGAAAGATGTTAATCTCTTCAAATAAAAGATGTAGCCTATCTATTACAACCTCCAAACAGATGATGCTAAGGCTCTGCTGATAACAACCTTTCTTTACCCCTTCCTTTGATCTAAAACTTTATCAAGCTTTTGAATTTCTTTAAAATGCATCAACTTTGAAATTTTACTAAAATCTCCAAGTTTAAAAGATCGTTGTCAATTTAATTCAAAGGATTTTTAAAAACTACTTCACAAACATAAACAAAAGAAAACATACTTTGTTTTTTTTTTACAAGTTACTATATTGAGGCTGCTATTTGTTACTGGTTTAAAATTGGGCATTATAATGCAGTAATGGGCATACCTGATAATGGGCCAGCATGTTCAGTCTCTTCCAGTCACCTTCGATCTTAGTGGTGACGTCCTCATCCTGCAGGATCATGCGCTGTCCTCGGCCCTGCCGCCATTCTGCCATTGAAAAGAAAACATAAATCTAAATGGTCAGAATATTTCCATCCATGTTGACACAGGACGACTCCACTGACAATATTGACTTTTCACTTTTTTTTGTTTTCTCAGCCGATTCTGGAGATTCTGTTTTCACCCTGTGGATGACTTTCCATAATATTTGGTGTACTAACATGTCTTTGGGATAAAAAAACAATGGATTTAGGTGGTTGCCCCAATGTTGGATTTCGACTTTTAGGAGACTGTTGGGTTTTTCAGGCACAACAACATTTAAGAAAGAAATTTATTGGCACGGCAGACAAACCCTTAGGATTTGGAGCCGACTGTGTAATGTAAATTGTAAAATAA
This sequence comes from Scomberomorus guttatus, assembly GCA_038419695.1. NCBI lineage: Eukaryota > Metazoa > Chordata > Actinopteri > Scombriformes > Scombridae > Scomberomorus > Scomberomorus guttatus. Next base: position 10,304,951 of record CM076466.1, on the reverse strand, counting down.
ATTATTATGTGTTATGGGGATTAACAATAGGTTGGAAAGCTTTTTTGTTGATGGCACTAGTTTTAACTGCAGGGCATCTTTACATGGCTTTACCTAATTGTATGTATTACATGTACACTAGCTGTATGTGTAACAATCCAATTTCTCCCCAAGGATTAAAAAAAAGGTCAGTTTGTAATTCTAACCTTGGTTTGTAATTCTTATATGAAAACATGAATCACATCCTCACCAGAAAAAAGCACTTAAAAGAAAAAAAAAAAACACAAGTAAGCACACTTTTTCTAATCAGTCAGCCAGAAAAATAGTTGCCACTATCTCCATCTTCATCCATTGAGGTTTTTCTTTGATTTCTTCACAACAATCATTTTACATTGTCATGAAAAGACTGAATAGAATCAAAAAGAGCAGAAAAACAAGTCCCAATCCAACTCAGATGCCTTAGAGTAGGGCTAGAGAAGAAACTCAAAGAGATGTAGAACCAAAAGAGAGATGGCACACGTGAAAGACAGTAACAAGAGGCGAGTTAAATTAATCACCCACTCTACTCTTTTTAGAATGAAGCTCTCCCTCTTTGCTCCTTTCCATCTCCTTCGCTGGTGCGATCAATGAGTGTGATTACAGCTGTATGCCCAGGGCTTGTGCATTTCCTTTTCCATCTGCACACTGGCCCCTTATGTTCTGCTCTCTGAAGGCACTATTGGTCCCTGCTCTCTTTTTGTCAAAGCCCATCCTCTGCTCTAAGCCCCCTGCCTAGCTCCTCTTATTGTTATTGCTGGAAGCTTTGGTAGAAGCACACTAGACTCCGATCCGCTCTAAAACTAAATGAAAAAACTAAAAGAGCAGTAAATATAAAGACCACAGCTTACTCAAAGACTGTAGATCACTGCATTCTTTTTTTTAAGTCAACAACTAACTTCCAGTGACCATGATATTGTCTTTCATTTAAACAACAGGACGACATTTACATGACCATACAACCAGATCACATCTACACCACATATACATCAGGCTTGCCACATCTGTGCAACCTCAGCACAAAACAAAACAAAAGGCTTTGATAGAAACATCTCACAATAGCCCAGCAACATTATCATAAGTGAAAAAGGAAAGCCATCTTGAAAACAAACAAGCAGATGATTCCTCTATTCTTTTTGCAGACATCATGGGCTTCATGAATACGATATTGTGTCTGTGCTCCTTGTTGAGCTTCCCACGTGCGTCGGTCACTGTCATCTCCTATTCTGATCACAAACAGGAAAACAAAGCGGCAATCACTGTGGTGCATGATGAGGCCTGTCTTTGGAGGATCGACCAGAATTGTGTTAGCATCTGAAAAATCTGCAGGAAATAAAGATTCTCCTGTTGTTTTTGTCTATACAGTACATCTTCCCATAAAGATGCAAATGAGCGCCCGTCTCCAGTCAAGGCTCAGTAAACAAATGAAGCGATGAAGGGGAAAAAAAGGCAGAGAGGAATAAATAAAAGAATAAACTTGGTGTGAAACCAGAGCAAACTGAGATCACTCCGATTCCCAAATCCAGTGGTCCCTACTCAGGAGGAGGAGAACAGTGTGTGTGTGTGTGTGTATTTGTGTGTGGACCTGCATTATGGACTCACTCACAACCAAGGAGATAAGGGCTTTGGGGAGTGTATGGAAGCTGTTGGTGAAGAGAAAGGGCTGAAGGTGACTGTTGTACTCCACAGAGATGCATGACACACATTTGCTGCTGGCAACACGCACATAATGATAGAAAAATACACACACACACACACACACAGACACACACACAAGGCCTAGCTTCTTTGTTCTCAGGCACTATCTTCTCTGAGGCCCTGCAGGGGACTGTGGATTGCAGCAAAGGGGAATTAAAAACAATACCTTGGATAACAACAATCCTGGCCAATCTGTCTCAGGACAGGCCTGCCACAATTCTATTATCCTTATCATGCATTGAATCAGTCTGTGTATATGTGTTTGTGTGTGTATCACAGATCATGAGAGCCATTGATAATACCTGTATTCACCTGAAAGTGTGGTAAAAAAAGCGAAATCAAATGGAGGACCCGTTTCGATGATAATTACCGCAACAAGACTTACAAATATTGACAAAATATTTTGTTCCATACACGTGTTCACTTGAGCTTGCATTTACTTTCCCTCTCTTACTCACACAGACCATCGCACACATACAGAGCGACTGGCCAGCTAACTCTGACAATTTCCAATTCCCTTTCGTAATAAAACAATAATAGAACAACACATCCTGCCCAAAGGGGGCCATAAAACAGTTTTATCCAGGAGTGTCGTCAAAAGGCTAAACCAATTTCTTCACTTAGCTATCACACAGGCAGATTCCCTATGGTATGCACTCAGCCCATCTTAGATCCTGGGTTGGTTATAAATATGCTATTACGAACACACAACAGGGGGTTAGAAAATCCATCTGGCAATATTAAACCATAAAAAGCATGGTGTACGCTGCAGAGACGGGCTGCAGGTATTGGCAGACAAACAATCATGGATAACAATGTTATGCTCACATGCATGGATGTGTACAGATACTGTACATAGACACAAGGTCTACCAAACCCCCTGATTTTTTTGTTTTTCAGAGAAGGTATATCATTGCACCCATTTCTCCTAACAGAGGCCCCTTAAGGTAATTTGCAAATATATTTGAATTGACTTGAAATATAATTATACAACTCTGGGAAAGAAAGCTCATACTGTAGCAGCCCACAGGGGTCATTAATGACAACAGGGGCCTGTATTCATACAGAGAGTCGCTCCTTCACATCCTATCCTACTCGGACAAAAAGAAAGACAAACAGAAAGAAAAGGAAAAAGATTTTGTAGGGAAGAGATCACTGAGCGTCTCGATTGATTAGCTGATCAATCATCTGACTCAGACGCCAGTCGACAAGAGAGTCGATCAATGGGACGTTTGGGGAGAGAAGAGACCAATCTTAGACATCTGAGCCAACAGAGCCAGGAAGTGTAGTCTCCTGAGGTTGAACAGAGAGCTACCTCTCTATATCTAAGAAGACTTGTACTTTTTAAGAGGGCTGGTTGGGGGTGGGGAAGCCTTTGTGAAAATCAATGGGTGGCTTCAGTTTAACCTGCTTTTCAGGCACATAGATGGGGAACACTGCATGGATATAAATGTAACTACAGGGATGTGAGGGAGCCTGATTAACTATAACCCTGAAATGTACCAATTATAAATATCCCATTATCAACAAACAAATCCAGGACAAAACTCTGTGACAGCAGAGCCATAAAGTGACTACTGTACTTAAGAGGACTGTCATGTGGTATATGTGGTTTTCATCAGAACGTTCATCCTACTGATGAACCAGACAAAGATTCGTACCCAGGTCCATGTCAGAGGCTTTTAGGCGGTGCGAGTGTGGGACGTTCTTGTAGATAGCATCCAGAATCTTCTCCTTCACCTGACTGATGGTATCACAGTTCAGGACCTTCACCTGGATCTCTGGGCTCTTCTCATTTTCTGGATGGATGCAGTTCACCACCTGTAAGCAAAAATACAGACAGAACTGCCACCGTGAGGGGAGACTCGCTACAAGTATCCCAAGCGTTGACTTTTATTATTAACAACATCTTATTTCTAGTTATCTATCGGTAAGATTTCTTGCAATATTTTCAACTGCAACAGAAAAGAGTTACATCATTCGAGATACAATCATTTTCCAGGTTAATATAGTGAAAATGATAAAAAAGTGTGCTATATCCAACACATTTCAGCTTGGTAGGGAAAAGGTTTATGTGTATTATGTTAAAAATAATGATTGCACTGTGGATTGGTACTCAATGGAACAGTAATAATTTTGTGTTCGCCAAAGGGTCTGTGAGAGAATTGCAGCAGAAAAAAAAAAGATCATACACCAGGGAAACTGCTCTTTCCTCGGAGCTTAAAATGAGACAGCAATGTGCTACCTGAATTGATGAGCAGTAAACCAGCTAATTACAATATTATTATCATATTCATCAGTACTTTGAGTGCTTGCCTTCAGGTGTTGGTCGAAATACCCGAATTTTCAAGCACAAATTTTAGATTAGAAATGTGACGGTAAATGTGTGCACTTACCCTCCCAAATATGTACTTTAAGTCCACACATAATATTCAATCTTCCTATTAAATATTTTTATCTTTAAGTGTAGTTTGTTCTACACATCTGTATTGTAAAAAACTGTGGGGGTGAGCTGAGTGTGATTGATTCTGTTGTGAAAGACCAATTTAGCGCTAATTTCTAGCTAATTTCCAACCTCAGTTCATCATGGACATTGACATGAATATGCAACTTTGCACTCCTAGAGAGTAAAGCACAAACAGATTAGACATTACACAAGAAAGTGGGAAAGACTAAAGTGTGTCCCTTTCTAAAACAAACATGTCACAGTGGAGAGGACAACAACAGACAGACTCAGTGGAGTCTGAACTTGAGGTTCCAGAAGGAGAGAGCGTGTTCATGTATAGACACATACACACATGCATAACCTCCTTTCCTTCCTCCTCATCCCGAAGCCCTGCTCCTTTATTTGACAGCTTCAGTCTCAACAGGAAGTGAGGTCGCCACTCCTGTGCCCCTTAACATGTGAAGCGTGACAACGACAACTTTATGTCCCCATGCTCATCGCATGACCGACAACCCATAACCACCCTTTTTCTCTCCTCTTGTCCCTGGAAGCATATTAAGTGTCCCCTTTTAGCCCTTGGACCCCTGGGTAGATGAACCCCTTACCAGCGTCTTGTAGTCAATCTGTTGTCTGATGAGCTTGTCCTCGCTGAGCGAGTAGCGCGCCTCTCCTGTGATGGAGTCAATGGGGCCTTTCTCCATCTGCTGCTTGATGGCACAAAAGAGGGAGAAGAGAGGTTCGCCTGCACACTCCTGTACAGAGATTTGGAGAGAGAGAGAGACATAGAAAAAGTTTGAACTTTGAAGCCATTTCTGCACTTAGCTGGCTGACAGAAAAGTTTAACAATATCTGAGAAAAATGTCTATCCAAGATGTTGTTGTTGCTCTTTGAAATGTTTTTCCAGACTGCTTTGCCTCCAAAGTTGCTGAGCAAAACTTATGAACACATCATGTCCCAAACTCTATTGTTCCTGTAAATGAAAGAAAATTGTACCAACTATATTAATATATAAACTTTGCTGAAATGAAACCGGTGTTTTAGAAAGGTTTGATGGATAAACTGTGAAAAATGCCATAAAAGACAGACTCTTAAAGCCCCCCTCGTCTTCCCTCCCAAAAAACACTGCTGTTTATCAAACAGAAGATATTGACCATTTGTCATCGTTTTTATTCTCCTCCCAGCTGCAGTAAAGGGATGAGCAGAGAGATGCAGGAGAAAAACAGGCTGACGGTGACATTTTTTTTTTTTTGATGGTGGAGAGGAGTAATAAGTTTTGCTTTTAGTGAATACTGGTGTCCTATTAAGTAAAAAGTACTTCTGTTCAATGGCACATCAACATGGGAGCATACATGTCAGCAAGTAATCCTCCAAAGAGATGATGATTGTTAGAGCTAGTTACAGCAAGATGACTGTTTTCAATCAATACAAGCAGCCGCAAAAATTATGTTATGAAAACAAAATTCTCTGAATGAAGGCCCAAACCATGTATAGTTTATAGCCCATGTAGTATAGTTAGATTCATGTAACACATTCTGCTTTAGTTCAAAGTCTACATTACTGCCATAAAGAATTGTGATTCAATCATGGAAGCTAAACTGAAATTACAGTGTGTTGGGGCAAGAACTAAACTACTTGATGGAATTTTAAAGTTTAAAATGTTGAGGAGAGTTTAAAAAAACTTTAAGGAGTTACCTTAAGAAACTTGTAGAGGAGAAACGTAAACCAGTTGGTCAGCATTTTCTCTGCGACAGACTCAGTCCTGCAAACAGACGGACACGAGGCACATAATGAACATATGATCCCCCGCACTCTTATTACCGTCATAAATATTCAACACCATCATCAAATATTCTGGTAAAAATGATGACCGCTGCTAATGAATAGGCTTTCGTTACACAAACATAATTGCAATGACATGAATTGAGAGAGAGCCTTTGCACATGCTATATGATGGCCTTTCAGACAATCTTCCGGCTGGGTTTTATGCTCAGGCACGCCAAGGGCAGCTCGTCTACGGCGGCGGGGATTTTAATATGAGGCAAAGCAATTAAAAGCCTTTATTTGATCCCAGTGGATTGATGTCGTTAGGGGCTGGAACGGCTCTGTAATAACACTGGCCTCATTATCAAGCGCTCCCTTGCCTATTCATTGGACTAACACTCGATCCGTGCACAATAGAAAGTGAATGAATACATCTCCCTCTCTTTCTCCGCCTGGCATCCATGCTCCACTGGTGTGGCAAAATGGTGTGTGCCTGTGTTTGTGTGTGCGTCTGTGTGTATGTGTTGACCTGGGCCAACAGTGTGCGAGTGATCCCGTGTGAATGACTAATATGCATACATAATAACAACAGCGGTGGTGGCGAGGGGGAGAAAGAGCAGAGGCGAGGATCAGATATCCTTTGACAGCAACCTTCTTGGCCATGAGCAGGGGTTTGTGGGTAATCTGTCAGGAACACCTCAAACACATACACCCGCATACCCCTCCCTTTCCCTCTCAATGAGAAACTACCATAGGCATTAATATTTCAGGATTAGTGTCCATTGTGTCCATTTGTGTGTATACGTTTTGTCTGAGTGTTTCAGCTGCCACCTGCAGCCCTCCCACCCCTCGCCATTCAGACAGTCTCTTGGAGGGGCTCCACACTAAGGCGTGAGGGGGGGCATGATGTCCGCTGTGCCAGTGGGTTGGCCTGGCACCCCCCGCCAACACTGGCACAACACCTGGGGGGGATTAACTTCCTGCCTCTCGCTGTGCCCGCACTTTTATTTTGCCGACCCTCCCGCCTTTGCTCCGTCCACAGATCCAAAGGTCAACAAGGTCACCTTTGATCTTTTCTTTCATGTGTCCTTGCTGTCTTCCTCCCTCCCTCTGGCTGCCCAATTCTGGATCCTGTAATCATACACACTTCCAAATCCTCTCCATTTCCACAAATGTAGCCCATCTATCAAAGGGATGAAAGGAGCATGGAGAAAGGAGGAGGTGTGCAGCAAAGAAAGTAGGGAGGGTAGCAGTGAAAAAGGAAAATGAAGAAAAGAATGAGAAGAAATGATTTGGCTAAGCCTGCCCTTCCCTTTTCTTCTCCTTCAACTTCCTTTTACTTACTCACTTCCAATAGGTATCGTGTTTTTGTGTGTGTCTATGTGAGTGGACAAGCGTGCGGCTGTTTTAAGGCTAGCGTGCAAAAAGAACAAATTAATCCCACTGCGTATGTATTCAGAAATTACCATGTGTGCTGACTAGTGTTTATTGTGTGTGTGTCTGTGCATGCTTCTGGCAGCGGGAGCCGGCCCTGCAGTAATAAGAAGTCTTGGCACGGCCCCACCAGTTTGCTTATGCTCATTCTCAATCATAGCACAGTCTATGGGGAACAAGGATAAAAATGGCACTGTGACGGAGCTGCTTTAAGATCTAACGTTAGCGCTTGGTATTACAACTTCCAAACAATCTTCTCCAAACCTCTCCTTGGCTGCTTTTCAAAACACAGCACAACCTATGTTTGGGTTAATGCAATGAAATGTGCCGTGGCATGTTGGCATGGTCAGGCTTGCCTACTTGGCAGCTGGTCAGAGGGGCAGTGGGCATTGAGAATGATCTAGAGCAGAGGGGACCTGGCAGTGCTTAGTTCCCACTGATTACTGTGGTAGGGTGGATGAGAATCTTTGCTTCATCACACACATTTTAAATGTTAGCTGGCCATAGCTGCCCGTAACATGTATTTGTATAGGAAATGGACACTTCACTATCCCGGAAAACTGTTACTTCTTAGGAAACAGTGCATCTTTAACGGTAATCTCACCCACTAGAAGATGCAAACATAAAATCCAACTAATATAGCTAGAACAACATTTTAAGTAAACCTGCCCTTCGTGAGGTCTCAAAGACCAATCCTATACATTACATTATGTTCACCAACATAAACAGAGAGAAACATTTAATCTCAAGACTCCTTTCTTGCAAGAGAGAGCGATGGCGGCTGTGTTAAGCAAACATATAACTGCATCTGAGAGTCATATCTGGTTTCAGTCACTTTTTAAAAACAGCCCAGCTTGAAGTCAGAAATCATTTCCATTTCCCACTCAGGCTCCGGGTGAGGAAGATTGGTCATCATATGTGTCAAACTGTCTCACAGCGATGGCTAGCTCCTGACACAGACTTGTTGATGCGCACGTGCACATATAGAAACTTATTCTGGCTCTTGCTCCACACGCACACGCAAACAAATCTTCTTTCAACAGAGATTATACTTACAGCTAAACAACGGGAGCTTTAGCCCCGTGTGATAACTATGTGTCCTTGCTTGAGCCAAAGCGAGGTTGTGATCAACACAAGAACATATTGGGCTTTCATCTTTTGACCAAAATCAAAACTGCGATTTTGACGCATCAACTGCAGCCAAACTAAATTTAAGGCAATGAAAAGGCTATTTACTCTGCATGATGGGAAGAGGGATGGTGGTGTACGGAGCCGAGTGAGAGATCGAGGGATGGGAGAAAAAAGCGGAGTCAAAGGAGGAGAATGCAGCAAGGAAAGCGACAGATGGTTGTGGAAGGCTCTCGTTAGTTAGCTTGCCTGGTGGTTGTGCTTCAGCACAGGTTGAGATGGGACAGATGGAAGGATGTGTGTTTGTGTGTGGAGAGAGAGGAGACGCACTACACACACACATACAGAGATTTCTTGGAAGAGGAGTCAGTGGGTAGCCGTGCTCAGATGCTGTGCCAGAGACACCCTGCTCACGCACTTTAAGCATTGATTTAGCAATCAAGAAAACAGGGGAGGGGGAAGAGGAGGGTGGAAGAGCTGGGAATATAGATTGAGAGAGCGAGAAGAGACGAAGAGAGAGATAAAGATAGTGACGGTGTGACACAAGCAGCGCGAGCATCAGAACTGAAGACAAATAGGGGAGAGAGCAATGAAGAGTGAGCCAAGAGAAGCAGGTAGTGAGGGAGAATAACACGGAGAAAACAGGGTGAAAGAATGAGAGAAGAGACAGAACAAATAACAGAGAGAAGAAGAAGGGAGGGAGGGGTGCTATCTTTCCTAGACCAGATTAAGCTTCATCTTCACAGTCTTGTGCCTGTGTATCTGAGCTATTTTCAGCTGCTATCCAAGGACACGCCAGTCAGCCCACACTATGGGGTGGCGTAGCTTGCTCACACTGCCTCATCACATCTGAAATGCATGCTGGGATGCTGAAGGACTAATAAGCGCATCCGTGAAGGAAGAATGAGATGAATGCAATCTGATCAGTGCCCATCACAATCTGTGTATGACAAATGGGCAATCAAACTGGGCGTGCGTTTGTTGTAAACACGTGCTCTCCCCTCCAGTGCTGGATGTGTGATGGCGTTTCCCCTCCAGGTTTCCCTTCTCCCTCTCCCTTGATGACAAGGTAAAGGACTGTGCTTTAAGAATAGTTTTTACAGCACTTTTACAACACAACTATTTCATCCTAAACTCACACCGACAAGATAAACCAACAATATCTGTGTATAGCACATAGAAGGCTCTGCAGTCATGTAAACTACATGATTAAAGAGCTGATTTCACTCTCTGCCTCTCATGCCCCAGTAGTCAGCCTTCTTCACTTGGTGACACAGCTTTAAGTGTCTCCATTGTCCTTGACTACCTCTCCCTGTCTCTGTTGTATGCGCCATCTCTTATGCTGTATCTACTGCCAGGATCAGCGGTTACTCCATTGTTTAGTGGCTGCACCATGCTCGGTGAGCTCTGGCTGCAATTAATCATGCCTCCTGCCCAGACAGCATTAATCTCCCTCTGCATCACCAAGTATGGTCTAAACAGTCTTTCATGAGGTGAATATGCCCACTGTCTTCTGGACTGTACGATGAACAGCATTCATTTTAGTCCTCTCTGCATGATATATGCAGAGAGAGAGAGAGAGAGAGAGAGAGAGAGAGAGAGTTTAGCCGGAGGGAGAGTCAGAATTTTAATTGAAATAATACGGACAAATTAATTTGTGCCATGCCTGTCACATCCTCTGGGGGTGTCAAATCTTGACTGACGACCCCAAAGCAAAACAACATACAACACCATGTGCATATATGTATAAACATACATGCACACGTCGCACACAACAGCTGTGAGGAAGCTGGTTTACTTGAGTAACCATCACATTTACCAAACACCACTGGCAGGAAGCATAATCACATACAGTGCTGTGTTCAAGTGCATGCCATTGAGGCAGTGACTGCAAATCCAAGGGAGGATTGCGACTGTGCCAGAGTGGGAGCTTTTCTCACTTTCTCCATTTTTTCTCTTGAGCTATTTGAAATTGGCTTCACTGCTAATTAATCATAATTATTTTGCTAATGATGTGCATGGCAATGCACTCTGGTGTCTCTGAGACAGAGCAGGCAATTGAAGGTCATGGGAGTTAATCCAAACGTGTCACAGATAGGGAAGATCAAGTGGCATATCCAGTCCTTGAAGAAGGGTTGAAGTAACTAGTACAAAACTTTATTCTTATCCCTTACCAAGCGCAATACAACCGTACGTTTAGAGCAGATGAATGTGTGTGGCAGTTGTTCAGTATTTGGCGTAGGGCCTTTGACTTTTCATCAGAGGAAAAAAGAAGTTGGGTTGGACAGTTCGTTATTATAAAGCAAAGCAACTACATCAAAAATGGTCACTACCAGCTGTTTAACTTTGAGACAGTCACAGGAGCAAAGTTAAACTCGGGGGTTCTTTTTTGTCCCAGCTTCTCACCTGCGGAGCAGCAGTTTTGGATGGTTCTTGCTCTCAAGGTTGCGGTCTATGAGGTCAGACAGCAGGTGCTTTAGGACATCAGTGGCGTACTCCAATTTGCTCTGCAGCACTGTCATGATAAGGGAGGCCACATTGCCACGGTCCCTCATGGAGAAACCACGCTGGGCCTCCAGAGTGCGAATAAAACACAGCAGGAAGACCTTGTTGTTAATGAGCTGGCCAAAGAGCTTCAGCCCCTTCTCCACTTGCTCCTGGCGGTAGCCTGGCACCTGTAAGGAAACAAGAAAAATGTTCACTTGACTGAAACACATTAAAATAACAAGAAGGGAGAAAAAGTACAGATTCAAGGCAATGACATATAGACCTAATTAGGCATCAGTTTATGTGAATGTAATAATAGCTCTCTGCCTCCTTGTTGTTTTATAGATTACAGTTACATTAGGTTAAAGCCCTTGTACAGTGAACTATTTTTTTATATACAATTATCATTATTATCATTTTTAGATCAGGTTTATATTAACCATATTCAACATATTCCATATTCTGTTGCATCTAATCTGAAGGTTGAGAATAAAGGCAGGAAAACACTAAGCTTCTAGAGGGAATGTTTATTACTTTGATGGCGCTGAGTTCCACACTAATGCAAGTTGAAAGGTAATGCAGTGATGTGAATTCCCCACATCTGAGCCCAGATTGTTCCTGCACCATTTATACTAGTCACTTGCTGCACATGCTTCTCTTCTCCTTTTTTTTTCATAAATAGTGCCGATGGAGATTATGGGGTTTTTTTTTATCTGTCGAGAGCACTCGTCGTAAGACAGCATCTCTTTGCAACCAATGCAGCTGTCACATCCAGCATATGTTCTCTCTTTTTACCTTTCCTGGAGGAATCCCTTGTAATCTGCTGGGAGCTATTGTTACGTTGCAAGTCTAATTTCATACCGCTTGACAAAATGTGTATTTTGTGTGCGTGTGTTCTGAGTGTGAGTACTTACCATGTACAGTATTTTTAAATGTGTGAATGTAGATAATCTGAGAAACACCTAAAGTGGGTGTATTAATAGAAGTTTACAAATACAAACATTTTTAATGTTTTTTATGGAGAGAGTGTTCATCAAGACAGCAAAATGTCTTGACCTGCTCACACTCTCCATGGTTACCCTGTAATATTTAAGTAGACAGGTGGAGCGGTAAAATGACAGTAAGTGAGTCTTGCAGCTGAAGCTGAATTGTTTCCGTTGTAAAGATCAAGAAGAAAGGGAGAAATATAATGGCAGAAAAAAAAAATCATACAAAAGCAGAAGGCAAAATGGGATTCAGGAGTAAAGTGAAATTGTTGGGAAAATAGAGGGAAAGGAAGTGATTTTGACTGCTAAGAATAAACCTTAACAGTTACAAGGAACAAATAAAATGTCAAGAAGCAGGCTCTACTGAGCGGACACATGCCAGACTATATTTTAATATCTTTCTAGGTGTAATTCTTACTTTAACAGTGTGCTGGGGATACGTCTAAATATTCCTGTATTAAATGAACTTCCCATTGTTTCTGTGCTATTTCTAACTGTCTACAGCCCACAGTCAAAAACTTGACTTTAAATTCTCCGACACATCAATAACAATTAAGCAGCCATCAACGGCGTAAGACAAGCCCACTGCTTTTTTCATTAGGCTCCTATTCCACATTATACTCCTCATACAGTTTGACATTTATACCAATTAAAACATAATTAATATTGCTTATTACTGGGAAATTCTCATCAGGGATAGAGTGGCCAACCCTGAGGGCAGTGAAATGGGGGTCCATCATTCTCTTAATGGAACAAGACGACCTGCTCAATTATGGCTGTCTATCAATGTCACCACTGGGGATAAATGGCTTGATTTTTTTTTTTTTTTTGCTTTTCTCTCTTTGATTGACTTTTAATTTGTTTTTAAGGTAGAGAGAGAAAACTGTGCGGTGTCTCATATCATTAGAGTTATTAATGAGACTGCTATCCTGATTTGAGGGCTGCCTTGTTTGTTTTTGAAAAAGTGTTGTTGTCGGCCGTCAAGAAGGCTTTTGTTTACCAGACAGCAACACAAACAACATCGGCGTCAATTTCACCTACTGTGACCCACCACATTGCTAATTTGCTTGCTCATTTTGCTCCCTTTTCAAATGAGGCTAATTGCATTGCAGTCGTTATTTGATAGAGACTGAAGAACAGGTACACAAACTTATGCTGTTTGCACCACTGAAATCAGACAAGTGGTAGTGCTAAATTAACTGGCAAATAATTAACAACTTCTTATAATTAAGACTGTCCTCTTTCAAGCATTCCTGTGAACTAAAGTATACTTTGCTGATCAACACACTTTGCCCTGAAGCATGTTAGTGCACTACCTGACTTTTATTCCCTCTGTCCACAGTGTGTTTCCTGTTTCACCAATAAAACTCTCCACACCTTCAGAATATATCAGTTACAAGGTGTCCCTTCATTAAAACAGAAAATTACCAAAGGGGGTACACTCCATATGTAATTTATCAGTGAAATGCTCAACCATACCTCCAGGTCTTTGAGTACAGGATGTTCCTCAATGCCAGGGAAAAGGACCCTCATGGTGTAGGTCCTGTAGTCCAAGAAGGGTATTCCTGCTCCATCCAAATCACTGGTTAACTCATGGATGTCTGTCTGGAGCTCTGCAAAAGCTGATGAAAAAAGAGAGACAAACTGGTTAGTTTTACAAAACAATTAGCACCTATGATCTCAGATAACATACAGCCATTAGATCAGTTTCTTAGATATATTAAGTGGCAGCATTAAAAGGGACGACACATACCCCTGAATAAACTGACACTGTAAACTGAATTCACAAACATGAGACTGCAAATAATGAATAACAAAAGAGCTTAAAGGTATACTATGCAGGATTTGACTAAAAAACAATGACTCATACAAAAGTTACCCCTCTCAATCATCACTTATGACCCAAAGGAAGTGAGTGGCAGTGTATTTATCTGCAGAGACCCTGCCTGTAATTTATTATTTTCTTATTATTTTGCTGTGTTCGGGATGTTTCTGCCCGTTTGGGTAGTGGGTGTGTAGCTCATAGCGTAGGGATCATGTTATATTGCTGTGTTTTTATTTGATTCAGTGCTTCCCTGGCTTCTCTGTCTCCCTCCTCTGCTGTGTGCAGAGTGCTGCTGTGTGCTGCTCCTCTGCTGCCGCTGTGTCTGTTTGACCGACACACACACACACACGCATGCAGAGCAGAGAGGGTGGGTGTGTTTATTTGTGCTTTAGAACGTAACCGCTGCGAAACAATCAGAAAATAATGTCTCATTACTCTGATTCACAGCTTCGTTTTTGCCAGCACCACTCGCTCTCTTCATTCACTCTCCAGCTCGCTCGACCACCAGTCTCTGTTGTCGCTCTGTGTTTAAAATCACCAACTGACAATTCCTGCATAGTTTGCCTTTAAACATACTGTATTTTTAACCCATCCATCGACAAGTTCACCTTGCAAATGCCCCTTTTTTTTCTTCACACATAACATATGGGATTCCATAATCAACTTGGAGTATTTTTAATGAAGTTGTCGTAAGATAAAAACAGTGGGCTTAGAGGTTTTGTTTTTTTACAGGTTTCCTTGTTTGAAACAGTAGATAAATTCAAAAAGCTTAGAACATTTCCAATGTGGCGCAATTAGTTGGGCGTGTAGAGGAAGAAACACTCAAAATCAATATAACCCACTGCAACAGCTTCTCCCCTCTTACCCTCTTTGCACTCCAGTGCAACACGTGACTCAAGATTGTCCATCTGCATCTGCAGCCTCTTCAAGGTCAGGTCACTCTCACGGGACTTGCGCTTGTAGGCGATGAGCACCACCACGATGAAGAGGATGAGCAGGGCACCTGCTGCAGCAATGCCAATGATTGCCGTGCTGCTAAGCGGGCTGTCCGAAGTGATGTGGACCACACCTGGCGAAAACTCGATTCCACCCACACGAGCCTTTGGGTAGTGATAGAAAAAAGAGGCAGATTAAAATGACTTTTTTTCAGAGAATATGTTACTGATAAAACATGACATGTGCTTAAGTATACCAGCGCTATAATTAGAGAAGAGCATCATTTGAATGTCGCTTCAGCAATAACACTTGTAAGAGGTTTAATTTGACCCTTAGAAAAGAGAAAGAAGTGGCAATCAAACCCTTACAAAGTAACTACAGTGGCGCTCAAGGCAAAGACATACTACAAATATTTTATAAACCGTAACATAATATTGTCACTCTGAATCACCTTTGGGTCTGTGGTGCATTTTTTGTCTGTAAAATCAAGATCAAAGCTCAGACAGACATATTGATTTGCAATTTCAAGTGTACACACATCTGTTTATTTATACAGCTTCTAATTGTTTTACAGTAATGTGCCCATCTCTTTGTATGACACTGGGTCCAGGTGGTAACATCAGGAAGCGCTTTGTTCAAAGTGGTCCCTCTTAAAACCACAAATGGAATCTTTATTGAGTTTGCTGGGGCCCTAATCCTTCTTATTGAAGGCTTATTTGTTTGTCTTTTGTCTGCTTGTGGGCAGTAACAGGAACCACATGGCTGATTGGATTAGAGCTGTAGTCTGTCTGGAAGTGGACAAGGAGATGGATAGAAAGCAACACGAGAAATGTCTGTCTGTCTGTCAAACTGTCAGTCGATTTGTAGGTCTGTCCGCCTGCCTGTCTTCTCCACCCTAGCCTGCCTATCTGATGTGCGTGCGTGTGTGTGTGTCTCTCTCTCTCTCTTGTCTTTGTGAGCATGTGCTGTGTCACTCACCAGGACCTTGTGCCGACCCGTCAGGTTGGGTGACTCACAGAGCAGCTGGGTCTCTGACACTGTTAACATGCAGGTCTTCTCGCCTATCAGAACTGTGTAGTTCAGCTTTCCGTTTCCACTATTGGTTGGTGGAAGGAAGTTCCGCCCCTGCAGGAGAGTATTTATGTATTGTTAAAAGGAGGGATAAGGGTCAAATTACTCATGCACTTAATATTTATATAGTATAATAAATTATACTCGAAAATGACATTCACAGTATTATGGGTAATAACACACACACACACTGATCAATATGTGTGCAACATAGGGCTAGGCAATTCAGTTGAAATCAGTATCACAATATTAATATTTTTCTGATACAGATATCATGCCATGTATGCAAAATCACATAAAATAATCAAATTGTTGCACCAAACTGGGTTTCACTGCTTTATTCATCTTCAACGACGAATGATCAGATTTAATTGTAATTAAATGGGGGTGTGATATCTATCCCTCCTACCTTCAGTATGATGGGTGATCCAGGTTTAAGCTCGAGCACCCCAGACACGCTGAGCGGTTCAAACTCTGGATTGGGGTAGTAGATAAAATTGGTGTTGTTGAGTGCCATCAGAGCCTGCACATCGTCCAGTTTAAAGCCAAACTCATCAGGTCTTTCAGGCACCTCTTGCTGCCTGGCCAGGCTGATGGGCAGCTCTGGGGCCTGGCACAGCATGGATGTAGGGCCTAGCACCTGGCACAACTGGCAGAAGACAGAAAGAAAGAGAAAGGAATGTTTATATTTATGAATGAACACATCTTTAAGGTGTTTTCCATCTTACTAAAGATACTGCATGTAACTACTATATAATTATTAGCATTATTATTATTATCATTTTTCATGACTGAATTTCAATATACTTCATACTCACACTATAACTAAGTTCCCTATTACCTCAGTCACGCCTTCCTGCAAGTCTAGCTCTATCAAAGTGGCACTTGAATATGACCCAAATTCACTATATGCCAAGCCAGTTAATAGTGTGAATCTTTTATGTCACAGGTTTAAATTTCACTCGGCCCACTGGAGACTCAATTCCAACTGGAAGCTCCTCTATTTCAAAAAGTGCAAAGAAAAACCTGTTGGAATATTTTCATTCAAAGGAAGCACCAAATGAGATAGTGTGCAGTCTCACCACAATCAGGCTTTGATGTGTAAAGATTCAGGAGTGATAACTAGCTCCTACCATCCCTTCATTACCCTCCAGAAAGACACCCCCACCCTCTCATCACTTCTTTATCCCCTGTCCCGTTATACTACCCTGTGATCTTTTCTTCTCTCTTTGACACTTACAGTATTCTATATCTTTTCTCTATACCACTTTACCGCTCAATTACAGTGTCTCTCACATCTTTTTTTCACCGTCATGTCTCACTCTTGGTTTGTTGCCCTTTGTCTTTGCCCTGGTCTTTTCATTTGACGTGATGCTTTTTAAATTCTTCGTCTGTATTCCTTCTTTATTCACATCTCCGAGCCAGTTTTATAGACAAGAACGGATTGTCCGATCTGTCATTGTCATACCACGCACCCTTCAGCATCGCTCTAACATCTCCATTCCTCTCAGTCTGTCAGGGCGTTGACAAATCAACCGCCGGCAAAGGTCTTATTCACAGACATTTTGGTCTCATTCAGACATTTCACATTCCAAAAGTAACCTCTGTGGTGCAACCAAACTATTGCCTGTCACTCTAATTGGCTCCTTGGGCATCAAACTTGACAAATCTGGCAAGGTCTTCAGGACATCACCGACAAGTATCCCGAATTGCTGCAAGGAGGAAACTGCAAAAAAGTATCAGTGCGCAGACCTTGCTCAATGCTGGAAAGTGCACTTGATGCTTATTTCTGTTTCCCTCTCGCTCAGTGCAAAACTGTCGTCGAAAGACTGAGAAAGTGAGACTTGGGGTAAATGATCTGTCAGCACATTTCATTCATGTTGGTTCAAAGTCCAAGCTGCGTATGCAGTAGCTTGAGACACAATGCCTCGCACAGGCACATGTGAGCAGATGTTAAATGTGAGGCAAGTATGCTCAAATGGACCATGAAGATAGCATTACCACCTTTTGTTACTCCCTCTTCTCTCAATCAGATCACAGAGGCCCTTGTATGGCTTTATCTACCCTCCCCTGGGTGAAAAGAATAAATCAAGGGTAAAAAGAATTTGATAAGGACCAATCACTGTGGTTTTTGGTTCAATGTCAAAACTTTTCTATTGTTACAGAGGTGGAGAGAGAAATTACATCATTCTCTATTAATTCAATCGCAACCTGTTGATTTGTTCACTCTGCCCTCTTAGTGTTCCAAGTTTTTTCCTTGACCCATTTAACTAAAAGTGGCACTGAAGCATTTAGTCATGCAAGAAAAAAAAGACTCTGACATTCACTATGGCCAACTTTCCTTCACATGTCTTACTGCTGAGGGAAGTTAAGGACTTTAAAGCACTGGTAGTGGTGCAGATATTATATAGACTGCATGTGTGAGTGCATTTAACTCAGTCATTTTAGATGATTTCCTACCATCCATCTTGTTTTGCTAAAGCAAGATCTCTTGAACGTACAGGATGTAGTAATGTATAAAAGCTTTAAACACAAGGCAGTTTGTTTCATCACACACATTATTTGTGTTTGCGATCACTTACATTGAGCGTCTCGTGGCCATTGTATTTGGCTCTGATGAGTGGGGTTTGAATAATGTCCAGGTTAGTTCCTGTCACTGTCACGGGAGTGTGTCCACTGTAAGAGAGAAAAGATTGACAACAAGGTTCAAGACGATTTTTTTAACAGAAGGTGATGACTGGCTTAGGCCACTGACGCAAAATTATGACTTTGCAGACATTGTATCATTCTGGCATAAGTCACCATCTCACTCAAAAAAAAAAATCCCCTACTCTGAGCAGCGTCCTTACCTGTAGATGCTCCACTCTGGCTCTATTTTTGTGATGGTGGGATCCTCCACATACTCAAACCACAGGTCTCTCTGGAGGTGGGCCTTGTCTATGCTCACAGACACAGACACATTTCCATATCCATGCAGGGAAGCATGGGTTCGGCAGGTGAGCCACAGGCCACCCCTCCTAAAGTGACCATAGGATGAAACATTAGTTATGTGTAATATAATTAAACTGCATCATAGACAAATATATGGTATACAAGAGGCAGTCAGTACAGTTACCAAATATAGATTTTTTAGACGATATATTACATTGTGTAGACACTCAAGATAAATTAGTTTATCACTGCTGATGCAGATTACTAAATGGTTATAAAACCATTGAATGGTTGGTTAAGTGGACATGGGTGTGTAATTCATTGACTGAACTTGGAATTCGGCATTGATTACAGTTAAGTGGCTGAGTGTTGGATTATACAATAAATACACGTCTTTTCCCAATAATTTATAATATAAGAAATCATTTCTAATTCATGACACCATTCCCTGACCATCCCCATATTTTTAAGGATATTAAATAATTGTCTTAGTTGATCAGGGGAACAATAATGTTCCCACATTAACTTAGACAATGATCTAGCAAAAATGATATAGTGAAGATGAGAATAGTCAGAGACGTTTATCTCTGTAGTTAGAACTCATTTTTGCTAACAACCTAACATTAGCTTTGATTGACTGTTTAATTGTGACTGGCAGGGTCAGCTCTGGCTTGTTTCCCACTAACCTCAGATAAGTGCACGGCTGGTCCTTAAACATGACTGACACGTTGCTCCCAGCATCAAGGTGGCTGCCGGTGATGTTGACAATGGTCCCCCCAGAGACTGGCCCTCGGCTGGGCTTGAGGTTTTGAATCCTTGGGATCTGGAGAAAGGGCAGAGCGTTGGAATTACACGAGTCAATTAGAGGATGAAATCAAGTAGAAGTAGAAAATAAATTATGCATAACAGTGAAATTATAAGGCTCGAAAAATAACAAATGCTCAAGAGACCATAAGCTGCCTTAACTGTACGGGCTAAGAGGTTGATCAGTAAAGCAAAAAAAAATCACACAGTATTTAAAGTAGGGGGTAAAATTATAGTAATCACCAGTGAGCAGGGATTAAATTAGAGAGGTAGAAATATGAGAGCGACTTTTTTTATATGTAGAAAAGTTGTTTGCATAGTTAATGTCTTAAATGAATGTAAATAAAAACAGATAAGAAGAATAAACCAGAATATTGTTTGATATTATACAGACACACCATAATGGTCTCTTTTTCATATTAATATAACACATGTCAGCAGTCCTGGTTCATTTTAATAAGCAGTGGACTCCAGAAAAGAATAAGTGTACTCAGCTAAAACGACTTTTAAATGGTACTATATAACTTAATCTGCACTCACTAATACTACTAATAGTGTGTGGAAATATATCATTTTAAAGTGACACAGCTGGAGCAGATGTACTTCATTGGAAGCTGGGCATAAAGTAAATACTCCTCCAGTTCTTTTGGCCTTCTTGTAATCTCATCTCCAGCCTGCTGTGTGGTGTGACATCTAGACCTAACATCATATAATCCTGTACAGGGACCCCATTGAGAAATAAACCTCAGCCAGCACCCATTAATGGATGGCAGTAAAAAAGATATCACTGCATAAAACGAGTACATAATGGCAACAAGTGCAGATTTATTTCTGAGTGCTAGTGTGTGTGAGTGATGCTGATTAATCGTGCGCAGTATTCAGAGTGTTGGCAAAAAAAAAAACACAGCAAGTGTGTGTTAGAGTGTCAGAAAAAAAAATGTTTTTATAACTGCACGTGCTTCTTTCTAATTTGGCACTCAGTGACTGCCACTCATGTCTCACTGCGGATACATGCATGAGATAAATGCTGAGGGGGGCGACTCTTGGTGAGAACCGCACCGTGTTGGATCACAGTCAAATAGACGAGGTACATACAGTATTAACACAGAAGGTGAGAACACAGACCAACAACCAGCGAGGTGCTAACATGCAGAGGGTGACATATGCAGCATGGGTGCCTTCCTGCTCATAGAGGCAAAACACTGTATGTAATGAATCCATCCTTTAGAGTCATTTTAACCATCAAATAGCCAGAGGGAAGTCACAATGATGTAGTGACCAAAGAAAACACTGACTTTATTGTGCTATGTAATATAAAAAAGGCAAATATAATGATGCAAAATACATGTTTTTGTCTTGAATATCATCATTTTTGAACAAAAAAAACCAAACATATGTTAATACAAAAAGACCAAGAGATGAAAATAGAGACTCACCACAAAGTAGTAGTACTTGGAGGACTCTGCCATGAATTCTGGTCTGCATTCTCCAACCCCAACACAGACCTTCACGTTCCCAGTATACTGACTCTTCTCTGCTTTACCCATCTCACACACAATCCTGTGAACACACATACAGACATCAGTGTGGAATATATAACAAAAAAAAACCCACATGTATATCCCACACACAAAAATGCTTATGTGACAACCTATTGAAAAACTTGCAGCAGTTTGCTTTGACAGCAACTGTACAGACCAGCTTGTGTAATGAGAATGGACTTAAACTTATGTTAAAATCATAAAAATAATGTGCTATTTGGCAGCAACTCCATCCCCACTGCCAACTTGTGGGAGAAAAAGGAAAAAAAAAAAAAGTCTCTATCCTTTTTACATATGACCTCAAATACAACTACCTTCTCTTCTGCTAGGTCAGCATTTACTTAGAAAGTGCTGGCACACAAGTTACTTTCTTAGCAGAAGAAGCACTGGATCTGTTGATAAGCCAACTTTAAACTAGTTTAAAATAATGTGATCGATGGCACTTGTAAGGACCCATAGCACTGGGTTAAATGAAATGTCAACTAAATGTAACCTCCTGAACTTTCAAAAATGATTTGGGATTGTGTTGGGATTGTGTGTGTGTGTGTATTTGTGCCACTACTGCACAAAATATGGAGACCTGAGTGGTTCTATGTGCCCATAGTGTGTGTATTTCTTGTACTCTTATGTGTGCTGCTGTGACTTAAAGGTAAATTAAACTTCACTCCAGGCCAATTTGGAATAAGTTTGCCTCTCTATCTTACTCAATCTTTTACTCACTCACTCTCTCGCTTCCTCACACACTAACACACACACAGCCTGAGGTGAGCATTCTGACTCATGATCCGACGGTCAGGCTGAGTTGTTATGGCTCTGCCGTGTCAGTGAACACAGGTACTGTAACATAACACTGGTTCTATGTCTGACTCAAGTGTTGAGCTGTGTTTGAAGTGCTTTCAGTGGGATTATATTAAGTAAAAATTATGCTGACTTTATGATTTTGTTTTTCTGCGGTTCAGATATACCGTTTGATTTATCCTTATGGCTCCAGTGTAGACTGCATTCATACATAATGTTTGGTTAGAAAAATGGTGAATATCAAGTGGCTGATGCAAATGGGATTCATTGATCTGCAGGAATGTAAATTGAGAATGACTATTCAAGTATGTGCCACTTACTACTTGGTGCTGCCAGGTCGTCAATATAAAACGTGACTTACTGTTCAGCAGGGATGTAGCCCTCACGTATGGGTGTGCATTCCACTTCAGCCACCTTCACGTTACCCTCAATCTCTCTGAACTCCAGTCCCAGGTTCTCGCCACGGATAGTCACAAGCGTGCCGCCCTCTCTGGGACCCCGCAGAGGGGTGATCTGTTGAGATTAAAAAAAAAAAAAATAGACTGATGTTTTTGAAGATTTGTTTTTGTGTTTTCTTGAATAACAGCCATTAGGACATCACAAGAGGATTTTGCTGACAATGTAAGTTGTGACTGAGCAGAAGAAAATAAAAAGGACCTAAAACTGAAGCATCAGTAAAAATCTTTGAGAAAAATCAGCAGCATCCTGCTGCCAGCAAGAATCCTACACTAAAAGTGTTTTGTCATCAAGAAATTCTGGTTAACAGTTGTGTTATTGCACATGTAGATGGGCAAAACTAATAAAAGTGCATTCAAAAGCTGAAATGTATTGAAAGTGTGTAATGTCAACAACATTTTTTTATTTTAAAATTGATGATGTTGCTTTTTTAACGTATGTATTATGGCAAAAGTTTACAAAGAGGGTTCTTAATACCGTTGACTATCATACAGCAGAGAAAAAAGTTTGACAGTCTGTGATTTAAATATAGTGTTGTGCCACATATTTTCTTGACTCAAATTTTTTTCCAAAGATTGAAAAACTATTTTAATATATCACCCTAATCTGTTATTATTTGATTTCCATTAGCAGCTGAAACCCTTTGCCCATACTATTTTCAGATCTCAGTATTTATCTTTATATGCCAATTATTTCAAATCATTTCAAATGACTTCTTTTATTTTATCTGAAATGTGTTACACTCCAAACTGTTTGGAGTGTAATAGAGATTTGGATGCTGCAGTGCACAGTGTATTGATGTTTTACACATCATAAGAGAGCAGTGGCTCAGCAGTGGTCAGTGTTAAAGGTATACTATGCAGGTTTTTACCTTAACAAAAGTGAGTATAGCGTCATACAAAAACATCCCTCTCAATCATCACTTATGACCCACTAGAAGTGTGTGGTGGTGTATGTATCTGCAGAGACCCTGCCATCTGCCTGTATTTTCTTATTATTTTGCTGTGTTCGGGACGTTTCTGGGCGTCAATCTGGGGCGCCCCCAGCCAATAACAGCGCACAGGATGTGAGGTCAGGACTCGTAGCGTAGCGGCCAGGTTACATCACTGTTTTTTTTAATGTGTTTCAGTGTTTCCCCTGCTTCCCCCATCTCTCTCCTCTGCTATGTGCAGAGTGCTGCTGTGTGCTGCTCCTCTGCCGTCAGTGTGTCTGTTTGACCGAGGGCGGGGCTGAGCTCCACACACACGCACACACACACACACACACACGCACGCACGCACGCACGCACGCACGCACGCACAGCAGAGAGGCCACAGCAGACAAGCGTGTGATTCAGCTGTATTCACACAAAAACCGACAATGCAGCACCTTCCCGCAGGGTTGTGCAGAGGTGTGCGCTTTAGAACGTAACTGCCATGAAACAATCGGATAATAATGTCTTATTTATCTGATTCACAGCTTTGTTCTCACTAACACCGCTTGCTCTCTTCATTAACTCTCTACCTCTCGCGACCGCTGCTGCTCTTTCTTTGTCGCTCTGCTCTCAGCTCGCCCTGGTGTCGTTGAGCTGGGGAGGAGGGGCCAACTTTGAATGCTGTGTTTACAAACACCAACTGACAAATCCTGCATAGTATGCCTTTAACCAGTGTCTGGTTAATAGGCTTTAGCCAAAATGACAACTTCCCCAGTGGTGTGAGGTAAAGAGCGTTAGCGAACAGCCAGTCAAACTAGAATATTCTTAAGTATTAACAAAGCCCTCTGCAAAAGCAATATGGAGCAGAGCTCTGACGTAAAAGAACAAACAGGTATAACATTATGACTATTCAGTGGGGTTTCATTTAATTAAAATTCCTTGTGGATAAAGGTTAAATGTTTCTGTTCCCATATGATGTAATTCTTTGAAAAAAATGAGGTCAAACAGACAGGAGAAAAGGCTGCAGAAAAGAGACAATAAACGACAAAATAGCAGCTCCAGTGACAGCTACGGGGTCAAGACTTGGGGTCAAGGGATTGTCATTTCTCAATCCTGCATTTACTGAAAACCACAACAATATATTAAATAAGATTAACTTAAAACTTGGCATTGGGTGACATCTTAGCAGTAATCACAGTATCATTTGATTTATCCGTATCATCTCTCATTGTTGATGAGGCGGTTGCAACATCCATCAACACTTTACTCACACAATTACTTTTCGGCCTGTGAGTGTGAGCGTGTGTGTGTGTGTGTGTGTGCGTGGGTACAAATCATCAGGCCGGCCCAGATGGATGGATGTTAGAGACGGACACAGAATAGTCTGCTCATATCTGTCTCTGCCAGATAGAAGTCCTCCATGCTGCGTGCTGCAGGCAGGGACCCAGCTTTAATGGTGCTATGTCACCATCCCCCTAAAAAAATAGTGATCCCAAGGATTTTTACTGAGGTTTACACTCATTGTTTTCTATACTCAGTTGATAGCTGGCGGCGTGACCCCCTGCAGTGTTCACAGGTATAGTGCTGAGTAAGAATGCGTTTGGTTTTATCTTATATATCTGGTATCTTAGTAGGATAATCCTTATTCTACTACCATATGTGCATCAAAAGAGTTTCATTTGACTATTTGATTATTTTTCAAAGAAGTGGACTAAAATTGAACTAGCTGGGCTTGAAAGGAACTAGTCAATCAAATGACAGCGGTAAGCTCAAGCCAGGTCATGCACAACACAAGTCCTGTGGCTGTCATGCGAGAGATATCGCTATCGTATGGTTCAACGTCTGATTAATAAGACTCCCTGCTGATATCTTAATGAAAAAAAGAGCCTTCTGGGAGCGGGGCAACAATACATGCAATTAAAAAGATTGCACACAATGCATCGTGGCTCTCCATTTATTAGCAAATACAGAAGATGGAGAGGGAGAAAGACTTTAAGAGGAATAGTGAAGGAGAAGGAAGGAGAGAGAGAGAGAGAGAGAGAGAGAGAGAGAGACGCAATGAGGCGTTGATTAGATTTGTGACTTTGACAAGATAATTGACGGTTGGATAGAGGCAAACACTTAATCACTTCTCACTCTCTCCCTTTCTCTTCCCATCTTTGAATGTGAGTCTCTCCCTCTCATATTGTTGATGGGAGTTGTCATTATAATGAAGCGTATTAGAATGCATTAGGGCCCCGGTCGTCTTGGAAAAGTCCTCACTCCTCACCCACTGACAGTTTTTATGGGGGACGTGAGAAGGCTGCAATATGTCCCTGCTGCAGCTTCAGGGATGTAAGGAGAAATATAGGGCCCATCTCCAAGAATAAATCCACCGCTCGGGGTGAAGACAAACACTAGAGTGGAGGAATGATAGAGAGCATCAGACTGATTCGGGCTCTTTAATAAGCGGAATGAGGAACAAAATATCACCATCTTCTCATCACCTTCCTTAGAGTTGATTTGATTCTGTCTGGATAAAAATAACCACAATGGTTTAGCTTATCAATGAGAAGAAGAGAAGGTCAAGCAATCAAGTCTGCTGCTTTGGAGACAATATCCTCAGTGTCCATAGATTTCATACTTTTCTCTCCTGTCTTTCTTCCTCTGGCTATTCATTAATAAAAGAAAATGGAGAAATTGAACAATTATACTGTAACATTAAAGGTTATGTACGAGAAACAATGGGGGTTATGGTTTATGGCTTTCACCAAATCTCCACTGAGGTCAGCCACTTATCTGTATGCTGGCGCATCTAGAATGATATTGGGAGTGGGGAGCGGAGAAGGGATTACACTTCCATTCCTGTATCCCTCTTCCATCTCTCCATCCCAGCCCATCACACCCCAGGACACCAAAAGGGATTCCCCTCTCTGTCTTTTTTATCCACATTTGGCTTCATCCCTTCCTCTCCAGTCAGTCACCATCTGCTCCTAACTCTCCTTCTCGGGAAAATGATGCAGAGAGGATCTTTATATCCATCATGGGGAAAAGTGGAGGGCGCGGGGGGCTTCTTCAACCCCTTCAGCCTCATGCGACACTATTCTGGCTCAGTCTACCCATCCGTCACCACCTCTCTTTCATGTAAACCCAATCCATCCTCCTCTCCATTCATCTGGGCAGCTTTCCATCCATCTTTCCTTTGTATCCTCTTATCCTCCATCTCGCTGACCCTTATCCCTTCTGCTATTGCCCCTTTTATATGTCTATTTGCCACGGGTCAAATCTATTTGCCTCACACAGTGTCTGTGGTTTTCAGGAACATGCAGGGTTAAGTGGGGGTTAGGTCTGCATCTGTGTAGAGGTGATTGATAACTAGCAAGAGTGAGGATGATTAGTCTTTCTCTAGGTTGTCAGTGTGTTCAAATGGTAAGTAAGGAGGAGTAAATTCTGTCAAAAGCAACGATTGTCCACTAACTGTTTAGAGAAAAGATGTCTAAAAAGTGCCAGCTCATGATTGCTGTAATTCTGATTCTAGTATATCATTATTATTCAAACTTTTTGATGGGTCAGATGTGTAACTGCACTGAAAAAGGTGTAAAATATATAGTTTCTCAAATTCTGTCAAGACTGAATAGCTACTAGTGACTCATTGGCGCTGCCATTATGTCGAAATGATCAACTGTTACAGTCTCGGAGGTAACTAGTATGTGAAGAGTAAGTATGTTCCCATCAGTGCACTGTAATTAAGGTGTGTATTTAGGGCTTTTGAGTAAAAGGGCACTTCCATCAGTGTTTGCATTTCTTGGCGCATGTAGGTGCCTGTGTGTATAGTATTGTATTGCACAATGCAGTATGTGAACACTGATGCATGTGTATCCCAGTGTGTGTGTCTCTCACCTGTGTGATCTTTGGGTGGGTGCACTTGCTGTTGATGCCGTTGTGCTCCAGCCACTGGTTCTCAGGGTGGGGGCAGTGTTGCTTGAGGGTGCAGCGGTTCTCTCCTTTACACCAAACGCACCCAAACAGTGGGTCTGCCTTCAGACACAAACCGCAGCTTCCACGCTGGGCGTCGCACTTGTACAGATGGACTGTGCAAGAGGGAGAAATGAAACGCAGAAAAGGAGGGAAAGAAGACAAGAAGGGAGGGAGGGAAGAAAACAACGAAAGGAGAAAGAGTGGAGAACTTTAAGTGAACAACCTTTGTACAAATGATTACAGAACTGCAAATGCATGTAAATACATTTTAGGCAAAAGCCTAAATGACAGACAAACACTTCAAAACATGGAGCAAACTAAAATTTGGATTCTTTACCTATCTCTCTCAATGTCTGTCAGCTACTGTTTGCGAACAACAAACATTTTGAGAGTGACATCCGTTGATATCTTTGTCTCATTATCTCTCCATCTATCATCATGACTAGATACTCCCTCCCCCCACCCTCTCTCTTTGAGTTTCCTACACTGCTGCCTCTCGCCTCTGCTCACCAACCACACATTTAACATATCATCTCCATGGCAACGGGCCAGCCATTTTCTTTTTAATTACCATTAGATGCATGTGTGATCTGTCCATCAGATGAGGCCCTACAGTAGAAGCCACTTCCTCCACAGGCAAACAAAGGTGGAAGAACGCTAGAGCGGATTCTCTGGTTCAAGCATCTCTCTGTAACTTTTGTTGCTTCTTTGATTTTACACTTACGCTCAGGGATACGTTTTGTACTCCGTATTTGATTCAGACGCACATGCACACAACTGCAAACACACACAAACACTGTGCAAACTTTGCCTTACAGCACAGTGTCATGTTGGCATATCATCCACATTTTAACAATTGGTTTCTTATGCCTGACTCCGCCGCCTTTGGTTAAAATGAGTTGTTTTCCTGTCAGAGAACTACAACCCCCAGCATGCTACTGTTTTCTTGCCCCAGCATGGATCACTCACAATGGTGGATCGCCAGTGGCCAAACTGAATCAAGCTCAGCAGCTGAATGCTGAATGCTTAATATTTCAGCACTGAGCTGTCATTCCACATCCAGTACACTGTCAGTAGATGGATAAAAAAAGAGTGAGGGGCAAAGAAATATATCTTATGTATACTTATTTGTGCTGCTTACACTCATCCTGATGACAGGTGACTGACAATAATTTAACTTTGCTTACTTTAGGTTATATATTGTTTACATATATTGCATTTTGCTCAGCTGTATCTATATATTTCTATATATACACATATCTATATGCTTTGCCAATGCTGCTCTTCTGAAATTTATGACAGAAAAGCACATTGAATTGCTGTTAAGAAAGAAATGAAATGAAGGGTGGAGGGGAGAAATGGCGGCAGAGATGGATACATTGCACAAGTCCCAGAGAGATGTTGACAGAGGAAATAAGAACAACATCTGAAGCGAAATAACATTTGAGAGGAGGCTAGAAAATGGAATTCAGAGAGTTGGGAAGAGACAGAGACAACAGTGAAGTGCAGGAGAGAGACAGACGGATGGAGGGAGACAGAGAGGGGAAAGAGAGACCTACAGAAAGAAAGCGTGAGAGAGGATGTGTTAAAGTTAACCACTCTACATGGCAACATCAGGGGATGGATGCTGCACCTCAGCACACCGCCTGCCTGTTGCCATGGACACCAGCTCCAAGGGCAACAATGGGGAGGCAGCGGCTTTACTGTGTGTGTCTGTGTGTGTGTGTGTGCATGCGTAAGTGAGAGTTTATAAGAGACTATGTTGACTATGTGTGTTTATGAGAGAACTGTGGAAAGAGCTGATATGGATTTACGTGTGTGTGTGTGTATGTGTGTGTATGTGTGTGTGTGTGTGTGCACGTGCATGCTTTTGCCACTATGAATGCTTACCTTTGTTGTGGGCGGGGTTGTCGATGCTGAAATCTCCGTTCCAGATGACGGTCAGCTCCACGGGAAGACTGCTCATCTCCATCCCATCATAGAAATACTATCACCATGGCAACCAGAGAGGGAAAGAAGAGGATACAGGGAATAGAGTATGAGAGAGAGAGAGAGAGAGAGAGAGAGAGAGAGAGAGAGAGAGAGAGAGAGAGAGAGAAGCTGTTGAGCTACTTTAAACTGTCTATTATCTCCAAGTCCAAGAGCCTCTGGTATCACAATACTCCTTTGAATGCAAAACGCATCATCAACAGGTGGCTGTACACACAGTGAATACACACATGAACTCACACACACGCACACTAAATTCCCAAACACACAATACACACCAGAGAGCTTTCAAAGACAAGATTATTTTTCATTTGGTTCTGTAACACTAGCAGCATGGAGGGTTGGTGCTAGAATCATAATTTTCCGCTAAATTACAGTTTCCCTCCTTCACTGCTCAATCAAAGTACAATATTTGGATTGTACTATGATTATACACACATATCCCACATCTCTACACACAGACACGGACACACACACTCAGAGTGATGAAGATAGACAGGAAGATGAGATGTTATTGTATCAACAGACGATTAGCATCAAGGCCAGCATAAAGCCTTTTTCATGCTAGTCTTTCATTGCTGTCAATGTATTATTCAGTCAGTGAATGGAGCATGATCGCAGGGATCGCTGTGTATGAGAGACAAAGTCAGACTCTCATCTCATCTACCCCGTTTCAGTAGAAAAAGAAAAATCCCTCAGCTGGAATCAGTGTGTGTGTATGTGTGTGTGTGTGTGTGTGTCCCTGTAGTGGTTTAGGAGATTAATTTTATATTATGGTCAGTTTTATAAGAAAACTTTATAGAAATGGGGCGTTTTTATAGAGATTGTGTTGGTGTGTAGGAGGGTGGTGGTCAGTGATAGTATCTTACAGAAGCTGCCAAGTTAAAACGCGCACACACACACACACGCACACACCCTCACCGATGTGTTTTGACACTGCACTGAGGAGCTGTTGAAGCGCAGGGCAGGAACTCGGTGCTCGTTTCCCTGGATGGTCAGCAGACACTCATACCCCCTCTGTCCAGACTGGGGCTGAGGGAGATTCTTAGCCCGCAGGGTGATGGGCTTTACCACGTTGACTGGCACCAGGATCCTCTCTGCAGGCAGCAACTGGGGACACTCCTGAAAGAGGAAACAAAGAGACAAGGAAGGATAGTGAGGACTGAGTCTTCTCTGTGGGTCTAATACGTTATTGCAACTACATTAATTTCACTCAAGAAGATCCTGCGCTTTCACATACGTTAATCTGGCCCTACTGTATGTGTATACTTTATAATCAGAGGACTTTCAAATCTATGCCAAATGCTGGTCACCCTGCTCCCAATTTTGACATCACATAAGCAAATTCATATTGGATTGCTAATCTAAAATTACCTCAGAATGTGCTAAAAATGTATATTATGATTTCTGAACTTTACTTAAAGCTACATTAGAGAAATATTCTGGATGCCATTGGCAATAATTACAGATATGCGACCATACCCAGTAAAGAAATAGTCCTGCAATCTGACTGACATTCTGGCGTTGTGTAAACTCACAGAGCCATCAAAACTCCACCCATCTCATCAGGCAGCAGACTATTCAACACTACTAACACTACTTCACCAACATTAGTTTAATTGAATGGCATAGCCACTTCAATGTGTACTGTTTTTAGTGGTGCAATGCTTTTATTTATGACGGGGCAGCTCAATAGGTACTCCACTGACATTATCCACATGGGGGGAACATTATTGATACAACGAATCAGACACTTTTACATAGATCATTTGAGCTCTCAGTTTGTATTTGTATATTTGGTTTTGTTTGGTTTTTGTTCATGAGGAACAGATGCCACTGACAGATCCAAAATAAGGTTGATTTCTGCCTGTACAGTAATTAGAAGAAGAATGAATGACAGCGAGAGAGAGAGACAAGCAAGAAAGAGAGAGATGAGTCACTTAGCAATTGGAGGTCTAAAATGAACAGCCAATCAATTCAGGTATGAGTAGCTGGCTAAATATAGAACACCTATGACTTGCCTGAAAGATGGAGAGGAGAGGAAAGAGGAGGAAGACAGGTGAGAAGAGGGGAAGAGACAAACAGATGAACAGAGGGGGGATAGAGAGAAAATAAAGCAGAGGCAAGCACAGGAGAGGGCTGACAAGCAGAAGTAGGGAGGTAAAGATGGGTAAAGACAGTAAATAGAGAACAGCGCTACTAAGTACTTGCAAAACGCTTCATGTTTTCACTGAAGAGTGGTGGATAGAGAGAGAGCAAAATAGGCAAAATGGGAGAGAGTAACAACAAAAGTACAGAGCGAGTGAAAGAGGCAAAAATACCATTAAGCGTATGCGACAGGAGGAGCTTTAGCATGTCAAAGGGGGAGAAGGAAAGAGGGTGAAAAGAAGGAGAGCAGATAAGGTGAGCCCCCGCATGGATGGAGCTGGGGGGGGGGGGGGGGGGGGGGGGGGGGGGGGAGTGAAGCATAGCGCACGTTGAACTGGGTGATAACACTTGTTTGAAGTTCATTAAAAGCCACTTGATTGGGTTAGGCTGAGTGACTGACTGGATGGCTGCGTGGTGAGAGAGAGGGGAACGCTCTGTGACACTATTCACAAAGTCATTATAGATAAATGACACACAGGGTGAGTGAGTTCAGTGGTGGAGGAGAGGAAAGAAAAAGGTGGAGCATGTGTGTTTGCTCTTCCAAATCTCATTTTCCTAAGAACGGAGGGTCGTGTTTGGAGAATGAATATGAGTGGGAGAGCAAAGAGAGATGCAATCCATTTTTAATCACATTTCTTCCAGTTAATACACTTGAACAATAGGGACAATACATTTGATCTGGTTTGTGGAAATGAAGGCAGGGGAAGCACTGGAGTATGACTTAACACAGTGACTTAAGCTGAATCTTGAAGACACAGATCTGCACTGATAGTGGCATATGGTGATGAGGTGATTGGCTTGTGCACAAACACACACACACACCTCTCTATAGTGGAAGTGTTTGTGTGCGCCATGGAGCACCACAGCTAAAACTTTAAAAGTGTTTGAAACCCTAAACCCAAGTTAAGTGACACTACACTTTCTTGCACATGCATACAGGCAGATTCAAGGTAAACTCACACTGACATGTGAGTGTATGTGCACGCGCGCACACACACACACACACACACACACACACACACACACAAAGAGTAAGCCTTGGAATCCCATTATAGTATAAGATAAACACCACAAGTCAGAGCCAGACAGCATCTCTTGCATCATCTGCCTTTATGACAACATGTCACGGAGAACCTCAAAATGCAAATTTCATTTGCTGCTGACTACACACACACACACACAAACACACACACGCCACATTTCATTAACACCTTCCACAATTCTCTTTACAACACTGACATTAGAGTAATTTTTTTTTTTTTTTTTTTTTACAGCTACGCTCCAAATACCCATCCATGTAATCACAGGTAAATAATCTTAGTCACACCTAAAAACACTCTTTCACACAGACGTACACACACGCAGGTTTATTTAAACCCATAAAGCAGAGTCATCAGCCCTGTAATTCTGAAGCAGACTTCCCCCTCTCATGCTCACACGCTCACACAACTACACAACCTGTCGTTCCTTGTGTTTGAAAGGAGCAAAATCTTAAGTCTCGCCATTTGTGACGGAAGAAACGGCAAAATATAAAAGCACAAAACAGACGCCTTATTTGCTTCAACAACAATGAAAAATTCATGATGTGGAAGGGAATCTACAAGCAAGCGAGTGTGTATGCTGTTTGTAGCCGGTGTTTTTTCTCCTCATTTTTCTGTTTGTATGTATACATACACACTCAGACACACTCGCATACACAGTCAGATCGTTGCCAGCAGTTCCTGAGGCCAAGTGGGCTTTCAGCGGTTTGGACAAACACATGTACATCCTAGCTGACTACTGATGCCGGTGGTGTTGGCAGTGATGCTCGCTGTCGCCTGTTAAGATTTATGTCAACATTAAGTTGATCTAATGTCAGTGTGTTTACTGCCTGCTCCCCACCCTCTCAACCCCCAACGACTGATGTGCAATAAATAACAGAGGAGCAAATGCAAATCACCACACAGATACATATACTCAAACCGAATACTACATATAACATACATCCTCGTAAATAAAAACACCATCAGCCTCCATACTGTTAAGAGAGGAGGGGTGGAGAAGCGAGATACGGTACAACTTTGCGCTCTTTGAGAATGCTTTTCTTTTAATGGAGTGAAGGAGTTAATTCATGAAAATTACAAAAGACATTTTGTTTTGTCTTGTACATCGAGTGGTTACTAGCCAGGCAGTTAGTTTTGGTTTTATTTGTCCAGGTTTTGAGGTCATCCGTCTCTGCTGGTGGGTGCTGTATCTGGAACGAGACACTGCTGTTTGTTTTTGTGTAATGTAACTTTTCAATGACGTGAGCACCATAAACATTTCATTTATCTCCACTGTACTGGAGTGGAAGCAGAAACCTCTGAGGTGAATAGCTTAAAACTTGACACGTCCCTCCTGGAAGTTTTTTGTAACTTGTGTGAAACCACTTTTTTTTCCCCCGGAGAAGTGATTTGACAGTGGGAGGTGAGAGACTACAAGACCATTTAGACGTGAAGCACACTGAATTATACATGTGTATGTGTGTGTGTGTGAGAGAGAGAGAGAGAGAATATGTAAACTTCAGTGACAGTCCTACAGTCAAGGAATCAAGGACTAACATACTAGACAAAGAAAAGTACCTGTCAATAGAATGAATCATTATAACCACATAATAAGCGCTGACTTCTGAAAACCAAGTTGGCGCCTCTCTTTTTTTCTGTATAATTATCCTTCATTCTTCCTCTCATCATCACTGACTCATTGTTTTCTCTGACCTCCTCTGATTCTCTGTCATGCTCGTGCTTTATCCCTCCTTCATTTATCCCGCTCTAAACCCAGCCTGTGTTGTTCATCCTATCTAGCTCACTGACCCTTCTGATTTCTCTTATCAACTCCCTCTTACTGATTCTCTCTCCACCCCTCTCTTTCCTGCCTTCTTTTCTTCTTGGGGACCTACTTAGATCTGATAATTAGAGGCTGGCGGGAGGTGTGAAGGGTGGAGATAGGGAGAGTGACAGAGAGTAGGAAGCA
Source organism: Scomberomorus guttatus (assembly GCA_038419695.1). Taxonomy (NCBI): domain Eukaryota; kingdom Metazoa; phylum Chordata; class Actinopteri; order Scombriformes; family Scombridae; genus Scomberomorus; species Scomberomorus guttatus. The sequence goes on along the minus strand of CM076466.1, from coordinate 10,270,636 downwards.
GAGTGGGAACTGTGAATGTAAAAGCCCTCGGCATAGTTTGAAGCCAGGGAGGGAGGGAGGGAAAGAGAGAGAGAGAGAGAGACCCGTAATTATAGCAGTGTAAGGTGTGAAGATGAAGAGGATTTTAAGTTTTCATACACGTACACACACACCTTGTCATCTCCTACAGAGCCTCGGGCAAAGACACTCTCCTGCTCTCTGTTCACCCTCCCTGCTGCTCCATGCCTTATTTCTATCCTGCCGTTCAGCCCTCGCCTTAGCATTTTTTTTCCCAAACACCTCCTCACCGTCTCGCTATTTTCTCCTGCCATTTTTGGCCTCTCCTTGTGTTGCTGTCCTTTCTCTTAAAAAAAAAAAAACTTTTTACAACTTCAGGTTTTACTTAATTTACTTTTGGTCATCATTTCTTTGGGAGTCACCAAACAACAATGAACAATTAAGTCTATAATCCCTTCTTACACAGAGAAACTGTGCACGTACAACTATGGTAAGTACAGTAATTACTCTGTACACAGTGATGTTTACATGAGACAGCTGAGGTAATCATTTTACCGCTTGTCTTTGTCTTCTTGCCTGTGTTTAGCACCTGTATGATCATTTGACTGCACGTTATTTTCCCCATTGGGCTTTTTCCCAGATCTTAACAACTCATGTGATGAGTGTAATGTTATTATTATCAATAAGAATGATGGCTAAAACAGCAAAAAAAAAAAGAAAAAACCCAGGTTGTACAAGACTGCACAAAGTCCCTATGCTAGAGCAGTTTAGCATAAGCGTTTAGCATTTAAGCTCCTCAATCTTTCCCTTTCAGTAACTTCATTCCCCTTCACTCTGTTTGATTTGCTTTCATTTCCAAATACCCCCTTCCTCTTCATTGTGCAAATACACAACTGACTGTTCAGCAGCCAGTGTCTGTGTATGACATTGATTTGTCTATCAATCGAATCAAAGCACCTCTCTTTCCAGTCTAATATTGGCAACTAACAGCTTTTACCGCTGGCATTTAGCTTCTTTAACAAAATTATCCTGATCACTTGATCAATATGATTCTGGCAAATAAACTCCCTGGCATTAATCACAGCAGCACAGACAAGAAGTACTGCAAGGATATATATTTTGGGGGTGTTTGGTATCTCCCTAACAACTGAATATATTAGGAAAAGGCTTGGCACAAGCTCAGGATATGAACATGCTGTATTGTAGACAGGAAAAGAAGAAAGGGAAATATCCTCCTGTGGTTTTCTTCAGACAAATAGAACAGGAAGTGTCCTCAGTTTCATCAGTTGCTTTAGGTTTGAGTATGTGTGCACTTTAGGGATGGGAGATGCAGTCAGAAAAAGTGTTAAATATGCAATAAACACTGTTTACTGGGTAAAGAAGCACAGCCTTTTCATATTGTGATAAATATGACAGTAGTGGTCAGGAATAACTTTTGGCTCTTTATTCAGTGTAACCAAATAAAGCTGCTTGTATGATTTTTGTCAGTGAGGCTAATCAAAACGGCTAAGTCCTTGAGATGTGTGGAGGGCAAACAGGGACATGGCCTTGGTTAACGTGCCAACAGGCAAACGTCTGATCCATGTGCCCATACTACTGCTGGCATGAATAAAAAGGCACTGACTAAACGCCCAGGCCTGGCTTTAACTCTATCCTGTCATGCATACTAACAACAAGCTCAACCAGTGGGGAGATTTGCCTGGCCTCAATCATTAGCATAGTGTTAAGGGATTATTCTGATCACTGCTTGAAATCCCTTAATTGTGATAGTACACAAAAATTCATCTGCAGCAGAAAGAGGCCATCCTATTTCAAACAACAAAGTTGACTTGTTGCCTGTTGTGAATTTTGGGAATGATTCTATGGATGGTTGTGTGTGTCGCTGCATGTTCTTATATTTATATGCGTGTGTGTGTCTAAATTATTAATTCACAACAGCAACCAAAAATCTGGCAGCTAATACATGACCTTGGATTTGAGGGGTTAATTAAAAGCAAATTAAAAGTCATTAAGCCTGAAAAACACCTGCTTTTTCTGAAACAGCACGTCAAAAAAAGGATGTCATTAATGTGCTAATACCTAATCCCTCTCGCTTTATTTATGGTTTTCTTTTAGTCAGCAACATAATAGGGAAGGATTCACACATTATTATCCTCAGTCAATATTGACCACCAGAGCCTGAGTTAATTGGAAAAGTAAACCTGCAAAGACTCAAGCTTGGGCCTGACTAAGCAGAAGGTTCAAAAGGATAATGGAAACGGTGGAAAAAGAAAATAATATCGTCTGCGCAGGTTGAATGGCTCGAGGGAAACATGGGTGGAATAACACAATTGAGAGCAGACTGCTCATCAAAGGAAGCAATCTGGCTAAGCTTGTCCCTGCCCGTCGTGTAGCGTCTGCCAACCCAGACATGAGCACTAGTGATCTTCATCATAGCTCACCTCAGGCTAGGATTAGCAGGCCACTAACTCCCTGTAAGCCCTCCCCCTGAAAACTACTGTGAATTGGCTGGGTACGGTCATGTAAAAACTGTGGACTTATAAATCCACACATACATGCAGACATAAAAACACATAGGAGCATGCAGATACACAGACATACTGTGCCCACAGGCCCACACCATTGGTTACACACATACTGTAAATGGGCACATACCCAAACCATCCTTTAAGTCCTTTTACTGCCTTGAAGGCCGCCACTGTGTCAGTGACTCTAAATCAGAGTGAGACCTCTCTCGTAGGATTGGGAGTGGGCGGTTTGGGGGCATTCAGTGAATGTACCCCATCCATTGAGTGGCTTGTCCTCTGCAGCAGAGCAGCCTAATTACAGTGGGCTCTGCTTCGACGGGAATAGAACTGGCTGCCAATACTATTGATAATTCACACAGACTAAGCTGTCGCAGGGAATAGGGATGGGCAAGAGGAAATGGCTCCGTTTTATTAGCTTCTACTGCCCTTTGATGTGCAGTCAAGAGCGAGACATGCCAAGAGACTCATGCCAGATGGAAGCACTACAGCTGAAAGGTGTCTCAATCCTTTTAACATAACTCTTTTTGCATGTGAAACCTAGAATGATAGCTATTAGTCTCACATAGCCAAACACTTCTCCTCAATTTATTTTACTGTGTTTTATCACGTAGCTGGTCCAAGCCAAAGGCTAGTTGGAGTTGGCCAGGATTAAAAAAAATATTCTTGGGCATTTTCTTAACAGGCTACAAATTGACTGTCTTTGGATCTACAAGTACAGGTGCTGCTAGGAATTCTGGGCCCCCTGAAAACAACTCAACAGCACCTCTGACACAACACATTTCTATAATCCCTGCCATTTTGTAAGGCCTTGTGTAGCTCTGGGTCCAATTAATTTTTCAGTTCCCTTCCTAGTGCCAGCCCTGCCTCCAGGTGGATTTGATGCCTCAACAGGTGGAAAAAAAAAACATAAATCAAGTTAAACTGTTTTAACCCCTACCCTGACTTGGGACTTACCTCAGGCTTCTTGACACGTCCCTCCTGGAAGGAACATGTGCGAGGGTCGTGGGTACAGTCATGTCTGTATTTGCACCAGTGGCACTGGTAGGGACTACTCACACATGACAGACACCTAAATGGAGAGCAGAGGAGAGGCAAGATAGGGCTGTGAATTAGTATTGAACCGCAGCAAATGTCAGTTTTTTTTGCATCAATATGCAGAGATTATGATTTGACCATGTGTTATACTGAAGTAGACATTGAGACTTACGACTTGTGCACGCTACAGTTGTAGAAAACGAAACTGGTATTCGCGAATGCCAAGCCTGTTTCTTTGGACTTCAGATAGAGCTGCACAATCTGGTGGTCACCTAGAGAAAATAGATCATAGTCAAAATGAATAGTTTGATACGCAAAGGTGGACAGAATGTTTTGTATTCAGGTAAATGGTGAAAGGCAAGGTAAAGAGAACAAGAATAAGAAATAATATAAGCAATAACTGCTTTTTGTCTCATTCATTGAAACCATTATTGACAGTTTCATTCAGCTTTTGAATCAAATGGCAAAAACAAAGTGAACAGTATTATAATAATAGCATGTCACAGCTACTTTTCCAGCAATAGGGAGACACTTTTAAAGAACCCCTGCCTGTATGATAATTTTTATTCACTTGTTCACATATCCTTTTTAAGTGTCGAGTCACATTAGATTTTGCCATGAAGAAAAGATGTCTGCAATGCTTTGAGCCACAGGTGCTCAGCCTGTTGCAGTGGTAAAGGCAGTATCTTAAGAGAGAGGGAGAGTGGAACGGTTTTGTTGGGTTAAGTCTCCCTATCCCCGCCGCCTTACAAGAGACAATAAAAGTTAGAGCACACACATTTCCCTTAGGATGGAAAATATTCCCCCAGAAAAGTCTTTGACAGTGTCTTTGACAAGGTAAGGGGGGGAATATGATGAAACACAAACCGTGTGTGTGTTAAGTTTGTGTGTATGCGAGCTTGCGCCTCATCTGTATTTGGTGTGTCCTTTTGTCTGGCCCTAATGAAGGAGTTCATGTTTAATTCAACAGCACATCCACACATCTTACTGCTCTCTCTCTCTCTCTGCACTACCTCTGTACCTCTCTCTCTCAACCCCACTCTCTATCTCTACGCACAGGTCTCTACGCTTCCTTCCAGACTGCGACTCTTTCTTCTCCCCCGTGTCTCTCTCCATCTCTCTAACAAAGAAGGAATCATTCATCAATCACAGTAAAGCACCACTGACAACGGATCTGTCCTAATTAGGCCACCTAAATGTTACCTTGAAGCCTGCTAACACTATCTATCCCTCCCTCTATTTTCTCTCCCTCCGTCTCTCTCCCTCTTTTTCTCTCTTTCAACCAAGCTTAGACTAATGAGTGCTGGTAAAAATGGGAGATAAAAGGTTCAAATATAGGCAAAAATGTGGACTTTTTTCCTCCTCCTGAAACAGGAAAAGGATATAACAGTGTGTTTGTGGGTGTTGAAGAAACACAAAGCACAAGATGGGGAGAAATGCTGCACACTTCACTTGTGTGCCTCAGAATACATATTTACACATCAATGTTTGCAACACTGCAGCATCACCAGCTTTACATGTGGATGACATAGCAAACACTAAACAAATATTGCTAATTCCCCAAAGCACCCTCAGGCTCCCTGTCTGCCTTACATCTGTATATATGCGCTGTCTATCTGTAGATTACTCTATTGCAATGGCGTTGTGTGTTTGTTCATGGCAGTGGATGTGTGTGTGATACTTCTGTTTGTGTGTGTGTGCACTAAATAAATGAAGCAGCTGAGGGCCTAAAAGGTCGGTGGTCTGCTCACTCCTGTTCTCCGCACCTTCGTCTGTACTTACTGTACAGAACCTCATGTGCGTTTTTTTGCTCTAATATCTAAACGCTTTATAGATAACATTTTTTGCAAACGACACACAAGCAAGTGTCAATACAATTTTCTTTAGAGCTGTGACATTAGCAGCAGTAGGGTCTAAATTAACTGAAATACTGTAGTGACACTTAGCTGTGCAGCTTGATATTCTCCTTTTTGCACTGGGGTTAAGTGGGGTCCCATCACTCCCTCTGGAGCATATCTGTTTTGAGGGAGGGTGGTAAATAATTCCCACAGCAGCCTAGCAACTAATGTTCATTTAATTACTAAACATGTCCTAAGGCTGTGCTTCAAGGCCTGCAGAGTTACTGATGGCAAAGAGAAAACAAAAATTCATAAAATAGCCATGGGATTACCGTGCTTCTGACTGAGAGGAAAACATCCAGATGAATACGTGCTTCTCTGACAGACATGCATTTTTGTGTTCAACAGGTGGTGTTATATTAATAACAAGTTGACTCTGGCATTGGGTTTTTATATATTTGTACATGGTATATAAGAAAATATGTATATATAAACAGTATATATCATGAGAAATTTCATTGAGTAGTTTTTAGAAAATAGTAGAAAAATACTGATAGTAATGAAAGTAATTAAATTAATATAGAACTTAGCTGAAATTATACACAGATATTAGTCTATACTTGGTGTGGAATAGTAAAATTCCCTGGTCCCAGTTTGTTGGTTTTTGGTCAAAAATGTTACAACAGGTCCACCCTTACCTTTGTCAACAATAATGCGTGGCATCTCTTTCTCAGCAGGGGACGAGCACTTAATCCGGTTTCCCTCCACCAAGCCATTCATCTCAGCTAGGTCTTCAAAGGTGCAGTTGACACCCGCAGAAAGTTCTGGGACATTATGGGCTTCTAACACCAACTGTAGAAAGGGAAAGATAGAAAACTATGTTAAAAGCTGTCAACATACTCTGCAATATTATACTAAATATTTACTTTACAGGAGGAATTATATTAGGATAATGTAAAGTGACCACTTTTACTGACACTGTGGCAAACTAGGACCAGCTATAAATACCAAAGATAGTGAGGATTCATTACATTTCAATGGCTTCACACTCATAACAGCAAACCCGGTGAAAATTATTCATCACTCAAAATATTAATGATGAAGCATGCCAAAAGTGCATTTTATAATTGCACTTGATGGTCAGAGATAAACAAGTTAGAACTGCTCCCCAACTGTCACAGCCACAGTGCTTGAGACTGCAGCATCTGTGAGCACTTCAAATCAGTTTGGGAGCCAATATGTTCTTCAAATATGACTAACATAATATTGCTGAGGAGAAGCACAGCTGCACGTCGGAGTAAAGATCCATCTGCAGTGTGGTCAATGGCCAGAGGAGCCACAGGGGGGACTCCTGAATAAGTGGCTAATATATAAACAGCCTTCAAGTGAATACTGCCCAGACATCAGTTGAGTTAACTCTAGCATTACTGCCATCATATTGGCCCATATCTGATGGCCACAAGCACTACTAGCTTCCTATATCTCCCACAATGCCTTGTGATATTGATGAGCTGTATGGATTTCACATTCCACCTTAATGTCCTGAGTCTGGCTCAGCTAGAACCAAGTGTTTTATGAGAGAACGTGAAAGAAATGATAAAAGCAGAGCGTCAAGGTAAGTGGAGGGATGAGCAGTTAGAAGAGATGGAAGAAGGCAATTGAATATAGATGGTTGAAACGGGATGAAAAGACACTGTGGACGAGAGGAGGAGAGAAATAGCAGGAAGGCCGAATTGAAGAATGAGAGAGAAGAATGGAGGGGAGAAGAAAAGGAAAGGCCAGGCTGGACAGAGAGGGGATAAGAGGAATCTGGGAAATAAAGAATGCAAATTTTCCCTCTTCATTTGAAAATGCTGTGTAAGCTCTCTCTGCACCTCAGCAAAAACTGGCTTCAGGTGGAGTAGGAAGAAAAAAAAAAAGGAAAAAATAAACAAACACTGTCCTTGAATAAGAAGAAAAAAAGAGGGCCAGTAAGGCAGGTGGACTGGGGTCAAGACCAAAATATACATATTGATGGAAAAGCGTGTCTGCAGTGGGCCTTGGTCTAGGCATTGATTTGAGGCACAGTCCATACACTTGTGATATGATACTGAAAGCTGCCTCAGCGGCAGAGAAGGGCTGACCTGCGCTGTTTTTATATTGCTGTTTAATGAAAAGACGGCGGCGCGGGTGTGAACAGATACACAGCTTCCCACATAAGATGGACAGAGCACGGTCAGGGTTTCTATCTCTTACACATCCTCTCTCTTCTTCCTTGCTCACTCTACCTCTCACCTTCTTCTTCTCTTGCTTTAATTTATTTTTCCTTTTAAGGTGGGAATAGAGCAGACCGTGAGTTTCCTCAATTACATTTAGAGTAGTCACGGCGAAGCCTGGCCGCAGCAGGGCTGCATAAATATGAAAATAACCTTCTCATGTTAACAGAAACATACGCACACCCGCAAATACACAAAAGCCCTCCTGTATGCAGAGGATATGTGATGATGGGCTATTCATGTTGCCATGGTGGAAAAAAGCCTTAGCTGCAAATGTTTGTTGAAAATGTAATCAAAAGCAGTCGCCACAAAAACTGACTTGAAAAATCTGACAGAAGCCCTTAAAAAAATCCTAAAATGTCATTTCACAGGTTGTTTTAGTTGGCTTTAAAGGTACAGTCTGTAGAATTTAGTGGCATCTAGTGGAATGGACTTGGCAGAAATGGCATATAACATTCATAAGTATGTTTTAATTAGTGTATAATCACCTGAAAATAAGAATCGTGTTTTCGTTGCCTTAGAATGAGCCCTTTATATCTACATAGGGAGCGGGTCCACCATGTTGCACCGCCGTGTTTCTACAGTAGCCCAGAACGGACAAACCAAACACTGGCTCCAGAGATTGCCTTTCGCGTTTTGCGCAACTTTTCGCGGCCACCGGGGCGGTATTCAGTTTGTTGCAATCTGCAACCTCACCGCTAGACGCCACTAAATCCTACACACTGCACCTTTAATGCACCTTATTGTAATGTATAATATTATGCTGCATTTGAGCTAATTATTAACACATTTGCAGCAATTTAAAGTAGTAATAAGAGTCAGTCACATTTTAACTGGTATATAGACCTGTTAGATACTTTAGTTAAAATGAGTTAAAACATACATTAAGTATATACAAAGACAAAATATGTATAGATGTAGACAATTCCTCCTGAAGCTTAGAGAATGACAGAACAAAATCTTTATAAACAAAGAGAGAATTAAATGTGCAAGACAATAATGGCTTAAAATCGGTCTGATTTCCGCAGTGGAGTGTCTGCGTTTCTCTCGAGAATGCCTTGGCTTATCTTTCCAAACAAATATTTAATCACACAAAGGTCAAGGAGGAGCCCCTGTCTGTCTGGCAGAAGCCTCTGCCCTGCAATCAGTTGGATGGGAGACGTGTGGCATAGCCTTTGGGTAAAACCTGCTCACTGGGAAAAGGTTAAACACTCTCTGAAGGCTCCGGCTCCGGCTCCAGCAACAACACACACACACGCACACACACACACACGCACACACACACACGCACACACACACACGCACACACACACACACACACACACACACACTCCATGAATATCATTAGAGTGATGCAGAGGTGTACCTCAGAAAATCAACACCTCTCATGTGACCCTTAGAGCAACATAGATAGTGAATAGTCATTCAGGCTTGACCTTAGAAAATCATATTGGATACTTATGCACTTGGTTTCTTGGATTTAAAGCCATTACCAAACCACCATTAAATAGGGAATGGGAATTGAAATGTGACATCACTTAAGGTGGTTAAGGTCAGTGGGATTTTCATTCAGTGTTATAGCCTTTAAAATAGAGTATCTCTCAAACACACCTAATTTCGATAAAGATAAAAATATTTATACGCTCGAGGATACAGAACAGCATGATGTGTTCAGGGTGGTGCGAGGGCATAAAGTGAGGGAAAAGCTCTAAGTCTCTGTCTGATGAGTTTTACTCAAATGCAACACGCTGGGGACACAAGCTTAATCACCTGACAAAACCCGGTCTTCAGAGTCTGTATGTAGTAATATAACCAACATTATCAGAGTACCAATGACTGCACATGTATTATATCACATTCTCTCCTAAAATATATGAGTGAAAACACAAAATATGTGTCCAAAAGGTGGAGTTACAAAACTATGTTATAAAAACCCACAATTTTTTATTTTTATTTCTCTAATTCCAGCGGAGACATATTTTTTTGTTGCCATGGATCACAGCTCCTTGCACACTGATCAATACACCTTAACAATCAAAACAATACAAACCCTTTAAATCTGGCAGCTGTTACAGAATGAAATGGCCAGGGGAAAAAGTGGTGCATTTAGCTGCCAACAATCACAGTAAACACAGCAGAGCTAAACTGTGTGCTGTTAATGATTGTTGACATCTGCTGGTAGACACTGGACGGGACTGTAAGTTGTGAGGTCAGGATTTGAAGGATGTGTGTTGGCAGGCGGCAAAATGATGTAAAGCAGGATTATAGCGTTAACACTGGCTACTAATCAGTATCTGGAGCATAATTACATCACATTACAAATTATGCTTGAGTGTGTAATATTGTCAATCAGCCAGACAAGATTTTCTCACTAGCAACACATTCAGCTATCCTCACCGTTTACTGCAATATTGCTCCACTAAAACAAATGCTTGCTTAAGTGTTTCTTCTTTATTGAAAGGAAAATAAATTGAATCATTTCTAAATGAAATTCGACTACCTTTTATCCTGCAGAGGGAAAGAAGAAGAAGCATACAGTAGTAATAAAACTATAAGGTAATGTCAACTAGGTCAGAAGATTTGAAAAGAAAAGCTGCATGAGGGGAATTTATGATATGGCAAACATGTGCATCTACTCAAACGTTAGAAAACAGGGCATTGTTTCTTTTTAGCGCAGATGAGGAATAACGTGTCTCTATCCACTCACCGTGACACTAAACTGGGACACCGAGATGTTGTTTGGATGGACACTGAGACGCACGCACTGCTTGATGTCCGATGCGAAGCGCCGAGGCTCTGATGAACGCTCGCATTTCTCCTTTCTGGTGCACCTGGGAAAAAAAAAAAAAAAACACACACAAGAGAGGCGGTGTTATTCATGGATGACAAATGCACGTACATACACACAAGCACGTAGTAACCTGACCGAGGCTTAGCCCTTTACACCTGTTGGCAACTGGGGAAAAAAAGAGAACGTTCCGCCGCTCCCTGACAGATGGAGCTAGACACATTTATCATATTTCCTCTCTGGCAGTATACTTGCTACAGTGGCCACTGAATGGAAACCCGGTCTCCAGGGGGTGGGAGCAGTTGCATTTAAAACAATGCTTTCTCTATATGTGGAAGTGGAGCCGGTCCGTTGGGAAAGAGGTAGGCCTCGTCTTTGTAATGCTGTCTTAATGACTGGCATTCATGGGCAATGCCAAGTGCAGGTGGAGATGTGGATGTTGGTGGGGGGCAGAGCTTGGATTCCTCCCCCTCTTAATACCAAACCAGGTGGTCTAATCCAGTCAATTACACTGGTTTTGGGAGTTGAAGGACTAGAGCCTTTGTGCTGTGAGATGAATTCACTGGCTCCTGTTCCAAACACTATCCCTTGATGTACTGCTGGGTAATTCCCCATAGTCAGAACATCTAAATGGGTTTGTTAGTGAGGTGGATATGAGAACCCTTATACTGGAAAGTTTATTAGTCAAATATTACAGCAGAAGTGGCTGACAAGACAGATGAAGCCTTGTGTTGGTGATAAAATGCATTTTCAGTGAGGAATTGTGTGAGAAATCAAGCTGCCAAAACTCTTCTACACACACACACACACACACACACACTTTAATCCCCTCATAAACTTATTCAACTTTAATCCTCTATTGATTTAGACAAAAATTTGCAGTGCAATTAACAACCTTGCAAACCCAGAGTGCCCTAAAACTCCTTTAGAGAAATAAAAGAATGAAAAGAAAGGAAGAGGTCGTAATGAACGAATGAAAGAAAGACTTTCGAGGTGGTTGACGGCTGAGATACAGTAATACCTTATGCAGCAAGAAGCTTTTTTATCCTGAATTGGAGAGATTGAGGGAGGGTGGGTTTTGACCTGACATGAGTATTGTAAAGTTAAGCGGCCTAACGCGCCGAAGAGAAGACAGACACAAAGAAAAAAGAAAAGGAATAATCTGTTTGAGAGAGGGAGAGAACAGGAGGAGGGGTAAAGAGTGCAGGAGGGAGAGAGTGGAAAAAGAAAGCAAAAGAGAAGCAAGATTTAAAGGAAGGCAACCATTGTTGGCTTTCTGTGAAGCTTTCACTGCTAAGCCGGTTTGAGTAGGGGTTTAATCGCTTCAGGTTTCTTTGTGCTTCTCTATCACTCCTGTCTGTTCCTCCTTTTCTTGCACTGATTTAATAAGACCACATCATATAAGTACCCCCAGGCAAACAACCCACACAGAAACCCGCAAATGCTCACTTTCACCTACAGTACAAATATACATATACACTCAGTTTGTTTACCTGTGTACCCACAGGATTGCTGTTTACTTCCATAGGAAAGTAATACTAGAGGAAGAACAGGACATTTTTTTGTATGTGCATGTTTTTTTTTTGGTTTGTATAATGATGCTTCTCTTTGTGTTTGTTCCTTGATAGTGTCACTTTATGTTGTATTTAGGTAGGAAACCTCAAATTTCATGCCAAAAAGACTAACGGTAATGCATTATTAACATTTGCTGGCACAATCTCTCTAAGTGAATCATCACTATGAGTGACTGGCTCATTACAAGTGAATAACAAATGGGTGAAAAGAGGTTTATACTACTCGATTTCTCCCTCTCGCTCACTCACGCACGCACACACACAGTAAATATGCATCTATATGCTGTTCTTGTCAATATCTTTAAACAGCTACATTACATTTTATTGATTCCTGAAGGATACTGAGGTGTTGAGAGCAGCATAATAAGGGTTAGGGGTTAGGGCTCACAAGGGACAAAATAATGGGCACTGATAATAAATTGATATAAAGCACATGATAAAGGAATAAGGCACCTACCTGCCCTCAGATCAGCTTCAATAAATAATATCAAATGGTAATAATCTTGAACAGAAAAAGCCCCGTCAGGAATACCAGCCTCTCTCATCTTACAGTCTTTATTGACAAATCACTGGTCATTTTACAGGCTCTAGTTCTGTGTTGTACATTATTGTGTTCAGAGTCCAACCTGCTGCTTGGCCTTCAAGTTGGCCGCCACTGCTTCACCTGCAATTCAGGCATATCTTATTTGAAATATCTGGAACAGCTAAAACACATATTACTTTAAAATGATAAGTTAAAGACTGATATTATCAGACCTCTTAGCTTAGGTAGATAACTTTTATTTTTGTCTTAGTGTCAAAATGTCCTCACAAGTTGTGCTTCTGTTATTTTATCCGCTGCTTTGCATGTACAAATACAGTACGTACAGTATACAGTACTGACTATTTAATATTTCACTTCACTGTACAATAATGTTTATAACTGCCACATTAGGAAGGTTACTATGCAGTCCTTGTGTGAACCTCGCAGATTTTGATTTATGAGAGATGCGTTTAGGGTTGGTACAGTAAATCCTTGTTATGCCCCACTGCCCCCAGGTTCATGACATTATCTCTGTGAGACAATAACTGTTGTAAATAACAGCAAGTGAGAGGAGTGAAGAATGGAAAGATGAGGATGCAGGGAAACAAAACCAGCTGTAATGACTTGTTAATGTGGATCTAATATCAAAAAAAACATTTTTAGATGCATGTAAATCACAATGTACAATGTTTATGATTGATTGATTGATTAATTCCCCAATGTCTTATCATCTGCTGACTTTTATAATGTATCTTAATACTGTTACAAGCCGACAACACATAACGAAGCAGTGTGAGTTGATGAGTGCAACAACTGGACCTGACATTACTGGACTGCGGGCTGCTAATACATTACCATTAGAGAGGGTATATCAATTTGCTCTAAAAAGTGGACAGGGGCCAATTTGTTTTGCTTGTTATGCAAATGTGCAGTGAACATGGACATTTTCTTGAAAAACAAACACCCTCATTCAACTGCAACAAAGTGTGCGTATGAATGTACGTCTGTGTTTGAACCTTCTGTCACACAATCCCAGATTCTACAGACAAAAATGTCAAAAATGTGTCCCACATTGTAATTATTTAAGTGTTAATCCTTGAGATGATTGTCTTGAGAATAAAAAAAATACATTAGGCCATATTTCCATTCTGTAATTGCTGTGTTCTGCTTTCCATTAGTGAGAGCAGGCTCACCATTTCCTCTTGTACAAGTGTGCAACTAGTGCATTATCTTCTAAATAAAACAAATACATAAAAGCTAAGAGGCCATGAAAGTTTTCCATGACTTTCTGTGAACTTCTTTCAGTCCATCAATTCTGCATATCAACAATGGTTATGTATCATGATTTTCATTCCATCATGAGGTTTGCAATGCCAGCTTTTACTGTAAATATTTTACTCTCCCTTACAGACTTTACCAACTCAGAAATGTCACATTAGTCATACACAGAGGTGGTAGTGATAGCCAGAGAATTGTACTGCTAGTACCTGGATGGCCTCTGTTTATCTATGGAGATGTCAAACAGCCCTGCAGGGACTGTAAGTTTCATCTCGTTCGCAGAGTCAGAAGGTCATAGACATGCTGGGCAGGATGAAACAGCCAACAGGTCAAATGATTAGCTTTCACATCCCAGACATGGACCATGCAGGCACTGTGACTCAGCGGAAGATGGAGGCTTTTTCTCTTCCCGGTATCTAACGATATCCTTAAGGGCTTTTTTCATATTGTTGGAAAAAACGCAGGCTTTTCTCATTCAATTTAATCAGATCACTACAATGGTGCAGTAGAGGGCGTCGCCACATAGGCTTATACCAACAAAACACAGTGTAAGCCCAGTTAAAAATACAATCCTGGCCAAACTTTTTTCTGCACCACATCTGTCAACACACTTTTGTGTCAGACACACCCTTCAATCACTGACACTACTTTTATGCTGGTACTTCTTGCTCTGTCCTTTCTTGCCAAGCCCTAATGGGATGCTAGCTGGTGATGCTAGCCAGCAGATAACAAAATACGTGTTCGGGCTCTTGCATCCTGACTGAATCTCTCACCGATGTGTAGGATGTGTACAGATATTGACTGGAATCCACCCACATGTCCATACCACGGTGAAAGGGAATTTATGTAGCTGCTCTGGCTGATTTGGAGCTTCAGTGAAAGGATATCGGAGATAATGCTGCACATAGTTTAGCTGATGTAAGTGTTGGGAATTATCAGAGCAAAGCACTGGATAATTGTTTTCAATTATTATCCAGACGGACCTTGAAAGCAAAAAAAGATTGCATCCTTTGTAACAATATGAAACAATTCCATCCTTTGTAAACATCAAAGAATAGAACATTTAGAGAAGCCCAGAAATCAAAGCGATTTAGATTTCAAATCAAGTCATAAAAAGCCTGACCGAGGCTATCTTTTTTTGTGGAGAATTAGATGTCCAACATCTATTCATCTGGCTAGTAAACACTGTTGTTGTGCGGAGCTGTCTGACTGACTGGCAATGACACATTATGAGAGAGTGAGCTGAAAGGATTAGATTGGCCCTGAATGGAAACTAATCTGCACTCTTGTTTCTCCCAGCCTTTGATAAGGTTACACAATTAGAGTGAGACGGAGGAGAGGGCAGAGACGGATTTTTTAGCCTCTGCAATTGTTGCTGATGAGACTGTCACGGCCATTCAGAACTAGATGGTCTTGTGGATAATATATTCCATCACGTAACGTGTATCATTTAGCCCCTTTGATGATTTAATTGACTACAATGTTTAGAATACAAGGAGATCACGTTATTCCGTGCAATGTGTGCACACAGGCCAAAGACATCCTTAATCAAAATAAATTATGAATTCAAAAAGGTTGAATGCTCTGGAGGTCCTCTCATATGAATCAAGGATTAACGTATCTTTGAAAAGTAACCACCCATTCTTTTGATTTATAGTTTGGGTATGAAATGTGCACCAGCACAAGGAAACACACCCTGTAAATGAAGTCTGTACATGGAGGTAACTGAAAAAAATAGAATAATATCATTCCGTTCAATGCAACAGAAAAAATAAACATGACATCCAAAGTCAAACATACAGTATTCTTTGGTATTTTAAAGGCATGGTGACAGTATAAATCCAGGCTTGATCCCTTGTAGTTGAAACTAGTGGAGTATTGGTGAGGGGAAGCTTCCAGGGCACAGGGGAGTGTAGAGAGATAATATACTAAAGAGAGGGTACAGATGTATCTGGCCATGTGAGACTTCAGGTGTAATGCATATCTAATGTGAGGCATGGAGAAGGTCAAGCAGGCTGGGAAATGAAAGCTATTAAATTCTCACAA
Organism: Scomberomorus guttatus; assembly: GCA_038419695.1. Lineage (NCBI taxonomy): Eukaryota > Metazoa > Chordata > Actinopteri > Scombriformes > Scombridae > Scomberomorus > Scomberomorus guttatus. The sequence continues at coordinate 10,254,774 of CM076466.1, read as the reverse complement.
AGCCGAGGTCCAGCCATCCTCAGGTATACCAAATGCTCATGTCACTGGAGGGAAAACAAACGTGCACATGAACACACGCACGCACACACACAAACGTACAGTATATACATGCATCAGACACATAAGTGTTTATCAAATACACAATAAAGATGCAGTACAAAATATTTTTAAGGTATTTGTTGTATACTGAACAACTGGGTTCCTGCCTTTACAGCGCAGTTTGGTAAATGAATGCACAACAAAAAAAGGCACTCTGTAGTCCAACTGAAACCCAATTACCATACTACCCATGCATCATCAGACACTATATGGAATCCTATACATACTAATAGCCTGAGGCTGTATAAGTTACTGTGGAGCAGGAGCTGTGTCACAGAGATTCAGTCTAAATGACACACATCTACATTCAGCCTGGCTACATCTCTCACTCGCACATGTGACTACACACGCGTGAACGCGGGCGCGTGCACACACGCAAAACGCACACAAAAACAGCCAGTGTGCCTCCCTGTTCTATCATTAAGAGCGGTAGTCCGCAGAGCAGAAATCCGCATGGAGGGGCCGGTGGGAGAGTCATTACCTGGCCCACTGGCCATGACCCTGTTACTCCCGTTTGTGGACAAACACACACACACATATACACATACACACAAATGGACACTCACACACAAAATCTGTGTCTCATACTGTACGAGCCCATACCCAAAGACATAGAAATTGCAGAGTGGCTGCCCCCAGGTCTAGAAATCTCTGAGCCATCCACTTTACGTACTACCAATGCAAGAACACCGGCTGAGCGGAAAATTACACAGTAACACTGCTGCTGAGAGTTTATACAGGTATAAAGCCACAGGAGATAAAATTATCTTTTAAAATATGGAAATATAAGACACAGACTGAGACAGGGAGATTATATTTTGCCAGCAATGTTTGTTAAACATGTTTGTTAGCATTATTATTATATTAGCATTTATTGGTTCCAACAAACACCACAAATCCTATATTTCCCTTTCACGCACACACACACACACACATACACAAACACTCCAGAATAGATGGTGATCGGCAGCATCAATCTGGCCCTACGGGCAAACAAGCAGCAGCTGTTTCTCTCTACTGTGGCGCCTCACACTCCACCACACAATTTTTTTTTTTATCTGCTGTTAAAAGCCGTGCCACCAACTTCCTTCATCTCTCTTTCTCGCACGCGCACAGACACACACACACACATGCGCACGACAAAAACAAACAAACAATCTCCTGGCAGAGCCATCTAATGGTGGGTTGGTGTGGCAGGCCTATTAGGCTGTTTATCTAGCATATGTGATCCCAGTGCTGCCCCTGAAGATGCCATTAGGCCAGGTTCTCTATATTAAACAGCTTTATCTGTCTGGCTCAGAAGTACAATAGTGTATACGTGAGGGTGAGGAAGGTTAGTTGTCATTCCAAATTAAAACCAAAACCAAATTAGTTTTTTATGAATTATTTACCTGTATTATTGAATAATTTACTTTAATAATACCATATTTCTGAAATTAGACAATTAAAAGCCATTATAATGACACAAAAAAGGGGGATGGGGGCACTGTTGTTGCAGAAATTAACTGCAGCTAACTACACTATTGCTTGTTATCCTTACACATTAATGACATACTGTATGTACACTGAAATACTTTAAAATGATCATGGAAGTTCTAAGATTGCTATTTTTTTGTATTTAATGATGATAAAACACAATTAAAGTGTTAGCTTACCTGGGATAAGATGGACAAAGTATGTAATATAGCTAATATTGGAATGTTCCCTTTATTACTATAGCAAAACACCATCTGACCTCACATTCAGAAAATAAACTAGAAACTGGCAAGAGAAAACAACAGCATATGATCTCACTGCATCTAGAGTATTTTCCCGGATATTTGTGAATTGAAGTGCTCTGTTTGATGATGTTTTCTTAACTGCCCCTGAGGGTGATAGTGCAGGACACTGGAGGGCTGTTTTTCCAATGGGGTCTCAACAGTGCACTTAGCTTTTATCTTCTATATATTGTGTTATGATCCTGCATGTGTACAGCTGTAGACGGCAGCATATGATACTATTGATCCAGGCGGTCAATATCCAGCCGGTGGAGTCAAGTGTGTTTATTCACAACTGCAAGGCAGTTTCTAACTCTGAATGAGAAGACGCACTGAAATTGTGTATTGTTATGTTTCTAATATGAAAATATAAAAAAAATGGAAGAAAAAACTCTGTAGTGTGTCTGAAGTTTGAATGACTCATTGCATGCAATATGTCAACTCTCAATATGGCTCCATATAGAATCCAGCTTTTGAGTGAATTTTGCACTAAAAAATAAACTATGTACTAATGATACTAGTCCTGGCATGTCTGAGTAATCTCAGTGACAAAAATATCTGACATTAATACTGAACTATCAGTGGAGATTACTGTAGGATTATATAACATGGTTATTATATTCTTACTACTGCTGTTGCCATAGCAACAGTTATGTGACAGGGCATGCGGGGTGACTTTTGTGAGTACCCTCTCCCGGAGGTGCTCTCCTTGATAGTCGAGATGATGTGTCTATGTGTGTATACTTGAATAATGTGTGTTTACCCTCACATCTGTAACTAGAGTACCTGCTCCTAGAGTTTTATTTATGCTCTCTACTTTCTCATTTCTCATCCCCACTCTCACTTCCTGTTAATTTATGTAACCTCTTTCTCTCTCGCCCCGCTCGCCCCTCTCATTGCGTAGGAATATCGCCATATATTTCTCTTCCTTAGACTGTCAACACCTCTCACAGTCATCCTCTCTCCAGATCTCTCTGTCTCATGTCAGTCCCTGTGTCTGGTTCATGCTCTGCCAGACAAAAGCAAGACACCTGCTCTACTGTGTGTGTATGTGTGTCCATTTTTCAGTGTCTGCGTCCCTGTGTGTGGCGGGGTGACAAAAAGGTGACAGTGAGCAATGGTCCTGACTTAAAAGTGGGCGTGGAGTTGTTGTGTATGTGCTTGTGCATGTGTGTTGGGGCTAGGTAGATTGTGTGAATGTGTGCGTCTCCGCACTATAACAGTGACAGTTGAGAGGGAACTAGGAGGTGCAGCACTCCGTTCCGTCCTGATGCCCCTGTCACTTCTTGGCCTTGTTCCCTTCCCTCAACTTCCCTGAGCACTCAGCAAGAGGTGGAGGGTGGGGGTGAGCTTGGGTGTGCGGGGGGTGAAACCAGTCGCCCATACTCAGGGGATGGTCATCCTCCCCTGGGCACAGACATCAGAGCAAGTGCCATGGATGCAAGGATCTCCAGATCAAAGAAACAGTTTTGAATACATTTAACTTTGAGAGTTGACCAAGTTATTTTTAGCACTATTTTAATACCAAATCCAATGCATTGTCATAGTTGCAACTCATTTTAAGTAGCTCAAGTTGTTATGCAATGACTATAAAGTCTTATATAAAAAACTAGTAGTTTTATCAAGCTATCAAAGTTTTTTTTGGCTAAATTTTGTTGTTGGCTTAAAGTTGCTGTGTTACTGTTAGATCACACTCTCCCTGATAAAGGAAAAACTTTCTTTAAGTGTAAACAAGCCCTTTGCCAACAATACATTTCAAAGCACATACAGCTATCTCCGGGGGGAGCCTAGTGGCCGCCCTAACCAAACACAATGAGTCCTTGGTAGCATGCTAATTGTGGCGCTGCAGTTTAATTAGCATTAGGGTGGCATACCACAGTAATGAGCACACTGAGGTAACGGATGACTGTGAACACAGCGACAGGTACCGACAGTGCAGAATTAATGAGAGAGAGACGGGGGGAAGAGAGAAAGAAAAAAAAAAACATTCAATGGATCTGCCAATTAGCTTTTCCCTCCGAAAAGGTTATTCGTTTGACAGCAACAAAGATGTCCTGGGAATACAAAGGATTTAGAAGACAAGAAGCTTGGCAGCATGACTTGCAAGTTTTTAACAGCCATTTTGTCTGTTTACTTATGACTTCTTGAACTTTTTTTTTTTGTATCAATGTAATGAGCTTGCACATTTGTTTGACAATTGTTTATCCAGACGGGATTGTTTGACCCTAGCATAAAACTACATAAACGCTTTATCTCATCTGTTCATAAAAGCACAGGAAAATGTAAGAAGCTACATGTAAAATGTGACTGCACAGCCTATCATCCAGTTTCAAACCCATAACATTTTACAGCGCTTTTTCTACAGTCAAGTGATTCGTAGGGACTCCCTTGTACATCAGAGTTTACCTCTAGAGGTTTGCTATTGATTGTATGGACAGACCTTCTCTAATGAACTAGGAGAAGGCATTTGCCTGTGGCCAATGGCACAGATGACTTTACTGTCCCCGTTCCACTTCAGGGACAGAGGGATCGATGTTTATGAGTGTTTGGAGGAAGAGAGGAAAGGAGTGATGCTGTTTATGGACAAACAAGTCACACAACATGTGTGCGCACACATACACGCACGTAAAAATGCACAAATACACATTCACGCATGCAGAGACACATCCGGAAAAATACAGTGTATGATAAGCCTGCTGAAGATAAAATGTGATTTGAATGATAGGGAAGAGTAGAAGAGGGTAGGAGGAGGAGAAAAAGAAAATGAAAAAGAGTGAGAGAAAATGATTTTGGCGCTGTGGGAATATTACCCCTATCGCAGCCAAAAGCAAAGATTGAGATATGTCAAACCAATTATTAATGTGAAGATATTGCAACATTAGCACTACTTGTTCCAAATTGACACCGATATCACAGAGTAATGTGAGATATTCTCAACATCCATGCCAAATATGATGACATTCATTTTGACAATGCTACTTCTCCAAATATGGTTCCCAATCTGTCTGGCTGTCATGCATGACAGGCACGTTGACAGCCTAGTTAACCACTTACAAAACTGACAGCTGACAGACCGGCATTAGGGGAGGTAACATAGCCATAACGTAACTATAACAGTCCTGGCATATTGGCTTATTGCAGAAGTCTCCCTGCCTTGCTCAGGTGGGTTTAAGTGTGGATGAAAACCCCTGAGAAAAAAAAACAATATGCCATGTCAGGTTAGTTTCACACATTATACAAATAAAATCAGCAGGCCACAAAACGAAGGGTGTCATCCTGAACAAAATAGTATTAGATTTAAATCAGGTTGGGATACCAAACAAGGGGAGCATGCAACAAAGAACAACACAATGAGTGAGCAAAAGTTTTGACAATCACAGAAAAGTGATTTAAAAGTAAAAATACCATTTACCAAGGTCAAATTACATCACACTTGTAAGATACCGTGATGGAATATGGAATATGCAATATACCAGAGAAGTGGACTGCTTTTCATCTCTACATTTTGTTTAAGTAGTGGGATGTGCAAAATGTGTATGTTTACATTTATGTTAAGTACTGTACATATATCTTCACTATGCCTCTTACATACTCCGTTACAGGCAATGTTTAAGAGTCTCTCCTCTGATTGACATGAGTATGACATGCAATGTCAGTGGCAAAGAGTGGAAAGAAGAATGATGAAAAGAGGGGGCTGACACGCGTGAAAACGCACCTTTCACTTTCAGAGCTAGACTGGCATTAGCATAAGATCTTAACAGAATAGAGCGTAAACACAAGTTTGAGACAGTTTGGTTGACAGGCGAGGCTTCAGGTGTGTGTGTGGGGGGAGGGGGTTTGACGTAACAGTTTCCTAGGTGGCTCAAAAAGTATATAGGGGGCATATAGAATATATATGTTGACTTATAGAAGCGTATGTCTATACACTTCAAACACGCAAATACATTGAAAATCAAACCTGTGAGTGATTATTGAAATAAATGGTCAGTGTTTGTCAAGGACAATGACTGCTATCAGAGACTAACCCCCCCCCCCCCCCACACACACACACACACACACACACAGACGCACGCACGCACGCAGGTGCACCATCTACTCCTGTTGATTTCCTCCCCTGTACTATTGATTGCCTTTCTCCTCTTCCCCTGGTGTTCTAACAGCTCCTCTCACCGATCTATAGAGTAAATAAAGGCAATGCTGATAGAGAAGAGAGAGAGAAAGAAAGAGAGAGTGTGTTTTGTGTGTGTGTGTGTGTGCATGTGTGTGTGTGTAAGGGGGAGAGAGAGAGAGAGAGAGAGAGAGAGAGAGAGAGAGTGCTTTCTGTTTGCTCTCAGACCAGTGAGGTGATTTCAAGGTTGATTGGGAACAACAAACTATCTGGAAGAACACTTTGAAGACGAACTGCATACTATCTTTCCCCTCCACACCCCTCCTTTGGGCACAAAGTAAGTGTTCGTGGGAGAGTGCGTGAGTTCCTTGGCCTTTTTGCTATACGTTATTAAAAATGCATTGTTAAAGCCTTTGGTCAGTGCACTAGGCAGGGTGCCTGTTTTCACATATTTATTTTTTGCAGAAATATCTTTAATCTTGGCAAGGCCAGGAGAAACATTTCACAAGATAGCACTGAATTAAATTACAACACAAATAAAAAAAAAAACATTCTGCATTATAGTTTGCAGCACATTAATCTGTTGTCCCTTCTATCTACAGTAATGTAGACTGATTCTGTGGGATGCCAGCATCACATTACCGCCACTCACTCATGGACACTCATTCGCTGGTTACCCTTTGGCTACATACTGTAGTGTTAGTTAAAATTCAAGCTTTGACTGAGCAGGACTCCTGGCCAATCACAGAACTGGAGGGAAGCATGGGAGGATATTGTGCCTTTGGTTTATTTAGCATTACTGTGGTGAAAATATAAATATTGAGAATGCACCAAGCATACAAGTGGATAGCTGAGTGCTGTTATTTAACGGCTCCCATTTTTATTAGTCCAGTATCCCAGCCAATGTGTAGTGAGGAATTAATACAACAATCCTAATGTTTTTTTTACAATTCCATTCAGGAATCCTTGTTTCAGCAGTGATATTCCAGTCACATATCCACAGTATACAGTACATCTATCTATAATACTCTGTTCAGGTGTCAATCTGTCAATTTCATTTGAATCAATTCTTAGAACAACATAAATATAAATGTTATTCTACCAAGACACTCAAATGGAGGTGAAAGAGACTGAAGGACAAAGGCTGAATATTTTTATCATCTGAATATCAAATAGTTCAGCTCACACTGGATATGTTGCATTTGTTATGGCTGAGATGCTTCAAAGGAAAGGCTTTGGGTCAGATATGTATGCGTGTGTGCGCACGTGTGCGCGTGTGTGTGTGTCAAGGAGATACTTAATGCACTGTTAATTCACAGTCACACCATCTGCCTTACAAGACAGCGCGTCCTTTTTTTCTCCAACTTTCTTTATCCTCCATTTGTTATCTATTTCTCTTAAAAGGTTTGGAACAGGGAAGGAGTAAAGAAACACACACAAATTATGAGCCTATGTTATTACTCTGGGGAGTTTGGTTACGGGCCAACAAAGCATCGTTTTTGAAGCTTTGTATCTCAGTGTGTGTTTTTGTGTGTCCAGACAGCTAATTATTTTACAGTTATCCTCAAGAGGCCAGACCAAACTGACCTGTAGGAAACAACTGACATGTTGATGCAGCAAATATACAACTGTGTGCAGTATGTACGTGTTTATATACTGTACATGTATATACATTTGCATTAGTGGGACCTTCACAATCAGTGCACATAAGCTCTCAGTAAGTAGACAGCTCTCCTACTGTCTTCTAGTATTTGCAATTACTAATTACTAAAGAAAATCGCAGGTTGTGACTAGGATCTTTGAACAGAACAGATAATGACAGGCATGAGTGATTAGAGCTGGGGCATCACCCGTGGTGGAGGTGGCACTTAGGGGGTTTCAGTTACACCAAGACCCTGTTAAGAATTCACAAGCTGGGGGTGGAGAGTGGTGAGCAGGAGGGACCTTGAGAAAGGTAAACCTGTGGCCAATCAATCAGACTGGGTTGTGCATTTTATGTGTATGTGTCTGTGTGTGCTAGAAGGGTGAAGGGGGGGGGAGGCAAAACTGGGTGTCCAACTGACAAGAGGTGTGCATGTTGGTGCAGACGCACATTCACAACCTTACACACACACACAACACCTGTAATCTCCCTTTCTGCCCTTGTGATGGTCAAACACCTAGACAACTGAGATCGACTAAAGTGGCATTTTGGTTATTTTCTCTCTCTCTCTCTCTCTCTCTCTCTCTCTCTCTCTCTCTCTCTGGGCTCTATTCTCGTTTTGGCTTTTGACTTAACACTAATTCTCCAGCAAGAAGGGTGTGTGTGTGTGTGTGCGTGTGCCCTTGTCTCTATGTGTGTGAGGGGTTGAGAGGGGTGAACTCAGGTGAGCCGGCTCTATCAAGCTAAGTGTGACAGGCCAATCTGTGGCCACCCATTTGCTCTGACTGGGGTGATGTCCAGGGTGTTAATGGGTTTGTACACATACACACACCCACAGACACACAGAAACATGCATGCACTCATATGTATACCACACTTAAGATTTGATTTAAACTGCAAGCGCATCCAAGTGGCAAATACCTGCACAGCTGCTGCTCGCCGGTTGTCCTTAATTTGTTCTTTACATTGATTCTTCTACTTAATATTCAATTAAGGACAGAGTGTATCGAGAGGAGTTCAGAGGCAGTTCAAAGCAAAGAATCGTGATATATATGAAGCCTCTGGACTGATGCATTTCACATTTGTGCATGAGCGTGTATGAGTGTGACTTTGCCTCTATCCTCTGGTTTGTGACCCATAACCCATCAGTGTGTGTGTGTGTGTCCTCTGTCTGCTAATGCCCTTTCTACCCTGGAGACCTCAAACGTACACATACCCTCAATTTCTCCTTCCTTCACTCCGCTGCACACAAACTCACTCTTTTTCTCACTAAGACCTTTTGCAGATCTCTGAATTTATCACATTTCACTTCCGTTTCACAGCCCTTCTCTCTCAGAAGTTTGTACTGTATCTAGGATGATGATCCTGAAGTTTTCTTTTTTTCTGTCTTTCTCAGAATTTACTAGTCTCTACAATTTACTAGTCTGCTTCATAACCTCTCACCCTTTGACATCTCTCCATCCATCTCTTATTCCCTCCATCCAACTGTCTCGCCGTCTCCCTCCCTGTCTTCCTTCCTCTCTAGATTTCGGTGTGTATGTTCCTCTCAGTCACACTCCTTCTCTGCCCTCGCCATGTCTTCTCAGTTCCAGCAGGCTTGAAGGTGCTAAATGTACTCAGTCTCACTCAGTCTCACACACTGTCACGCACACACACACACACACACGCGCACACACACACACGCTCTACCCAAGGGCTAGCACCAACACAAGAAACCAATTTTCAATTTACAGTGGAGTGGCAAATCTCCCTGCCCCCAGAAAGAACTATCTCCCACTCCAATCTTGAGGGACAAGGGTTTGACAGCTGGGGTGTGTGTGTGTGTGTGTGTTTGTGTGAATTTGTGTGCATGTGTGTGCGTGTGAAAGAGCAAATGACACAGACAGACACACAAGTTTATAGGTAAATCAAGAAAAAGAGAACAGGTTAGCAAGGCAGAGAGTGAGTGGTTTGTGGTTAATGAGATCATCTCTAAGATCTCATTCAACAGTTTCCCACAATAACAGCGGCTATCACGCTCCTCGTGTCAACTCCTGAAGGTTGGTGCGGTGCCCATCAGAGCCCTGGCAGTGCCCGCCGATGTCTGTGCTCTCACCAGGCTCTGGTTTCAGGGCTGGTAAACAATGCCAGTGGTTAGGTTTGGTAATGGATCTAAGGGGGCCGCTGGCATAAGGCCGAGCCCCAGGAAAGCAATCTGAGACTTGGCCTGGGTTGGCGAGAGAAGTCCCTGAATGCTCAAGGGCTGCAAGGGATAGAGTGCTGGGCATGGGCCCAAGCGTCATGGAGGTAGGGGAGACTAACAACCCAAACATTGCAGCCCCCAGACTGCCACGTTAACATGTTGGAGACTCAGTGGATGCATTGGAAGGAAGCGAAAAATATGACTATTTGTCTGCTCGGACAGAAAAAGAGAAATACAGATATGTGTGTTTGAGTACATTTGTGTGGGTGTTTGTGTAGTGTGCGCATACAGGTCTATGAAAGTGCTAGCAGTACTTACATGTTGTGTAGGACACACCAGCCACAGTGGGGATCTCCTGATCCAAGACATTCACTGCAGGTTGAGTACTGACCACAGGCCTCCACTGGCACCCGTGACAGCTAAAAAAAAGAAAAAAAGAAAGATAAAACAAGGATTAAACACAGTCACTCACACATTCAAAGTTTATGTTTTTTATATTTCTGAACAGAGAGACAGAGACAGAAAGGCAAGATAAATGTCTTGTTCTAAGGTATTAAAAAAATTCTGGTCTGAGCATCTGAGAAAGAGTGACAGAAAAATTTAGGATGAATCTATTATAATAAATAAACAGATTAGGGGCATCACAATACACTGTGCTTTCACAAATACTCACTGATTTACAGAACCCTCCTCAGGTTAGACAAGCATTGTGAATTTGTATTTCATGTACACCCCGATGCCTTTAAGGTAATACAAGATCTCAAAAATAGTTGTTAGTAGAGTGAAAATAAAAGAGCACAGGGAGTATGAATTCAGGGTTTCCCCATACATTCACGTCACAATATCAACATTGCCCGCCACATATTGATTTTCTATTTTTGGAGCTGCTCACCCTACTCTCTCTCACTCTCTCTCTCTCTCACAAACACATGACAACAGACCCCTCTGTTAATAGCATGATGTTACACACTCCGGTACAGTAGGTGGCGGCAGTGCAGCTTTAACGTCGGTTTGTAGAAAAACCATAGAAGAAGAGTAGGGGTATATATATATATGGTTGTTGGCTTTTCCCCACAGAGAAGACGGCTCACCGAATCAATGCGGAGATCACGCATGGTTACTATTATAAACACCTCTGCACAAATTTGTCCAAAAGTGATGCATTCAAGTTAACTCTGAGAAGTTAGTCTATGTTCTCAACACAATCTCGGAGACCCAACTCTTCAAATAAGTTATTAGCAAGCTTACAGGGCTCAAGCGGACCTCCTGTTGTCCCGGGTGGGATAAGGATGTAACGTTGGATGAGAGTTGAAAAAAAAAAGGACAAAGTGCACAATCACACCCCCGAACAACCTCTACAGAATAGGAATAAACTAGTTGCAATCAGCTATTGTATGGTCATAGAGGATGTGCAGTTGGAGAGGTGAACAGTGACAGTCGCACCCTTAACTCAATACACAGCATATGATTTTTGCTGCATTACTGTTTGCATTCTGAGAGACTTTGACCAAAACCACACATTAAGCATCAATACACATTAACTATAAAAATGACATTAACTATAAAAAATGACCAAACCAAACAAAATAATATATAAAGTAGAGTGCAAAGTATTTTGAAAGCATATATTTGTAACAGAACTGATTTCCATGAAAATGTTACTGCCTGACAGCTCCCATCTTTCTCCACTGGCTCCATATGGGAAACTTGGCCACATGGGACAGCAGGCCATCTATTATGATATATAGCGCTGCCAATTCAAACTGGCATTGACTGGCACTGATTGGCATGGGCCTTGAGTGACCGAGCGCAAGGGGCAAAGCTGAGGTAGATCTCAGCCGTCCCCCCCGTCCTGACTCCATGGTAACAGCAGGGTGCAATAATAGGTGTTGCTGGCACTTTTGATTAATGAGCCGTCATTGGCGGATGACCGCTGTCACTCACACTGCTCACCGATGACAGCTGGGAAAGGGAGACGACATCATCAGTGTGGGACTGATATTGGGTTATGATGAGGGTAAAGCTCTGTGTGTGTGTGTGTGTTTGTGTTTGTGTTTGTGTGTGTGTCGGCACACTAACTGGAATTTCACTCTTGAAATAGGAGTTTTGGAGCAGAGGGTGAAAAAATGTTTCTCCTTTCGCTGCCAAATACCAGAGATTCCTGGGCGTGCTGAACTAAAAAGGTATTTTGGAATCCAGCTTAAACAGAAAGAACCCAGGCATCAGAAGTTTACACTCTCACCAAATAACACACGTGTACTGTACAGTTAAACAGCCACTGGCCATAGCTCTACATACTAGCAAAGACAAAACGAGAACAAGCATTTACAAGTCGATTGTCTTTGTGTAGATATACAGAATACAGTACAGGAAATAATACTGCAAATCATTTTGTAGTACAGTACAAAGAAAGTCCACACACAGAATATGTGATCAGCACCGGTGCAGCTTGCTGGAGAAGATATGGATTTAGAGCTCAAAGACACCCTGGCAGTAATGATGGGTGCTACTGTAACTAGGTAAATTTCAACTCAGCAAATCACCTCGCAGCTTCAGCGCACCACCTCCAATAGGTGCTGAGGATCCATTTTTTTCCAGACATAAGTGATGCAATTATACATGTCTTTGCAGCACATTTTACTGAATAAATTCTATATTTAAAGGGTGTGAAAAGGACCGTAATTAAACCATCCAATGTAGGGCATGACTGAATGTAACAAGAGATCAGAAATGCCTATGTGTAGTGGTATCTCTAAAGCGCAGCCTGGCACTGAAGGCAGTTCTCTCTGTTGGAAGCACAGACTATCACACAGCATATCTCTGCCTGACAGTCTCTCTCTCTCTCTCCCTCTCTCTCTCTCTAATGAAAGCACACCAAATCAATGCTACACGTTTGCACATACTCACTACAGAAGTCATATTTCAACATGTGTTCACACAGATGCATGTGAACCACGGAGATGCACGAACTGTCACCGACGGCAGACACTGACACACTGGCACGATGGAGATACTCTTAAAAAAAAAAACACCCCGCTACATCCTTCTCTCTCTTGCTCTCTACATTTATGTCGCTTTTGTGCATCTCTCCAAGCACTATAAATACCGTGCCCAGACAGACATGTATGAACACACACATACATACTGACAGATTCACACACAGCTGAATGAATTCAGAGGGGGTGTATCTCCTTGTCAAAGTCAAGAGGAAACCTGCATGCTATTACAGATTAAAAACAATGGAAGTGCATCTTTGTGTGTTCAGTTTTTTTTTTTTCAGGGGGGGGGGGATCAGCTGGTATGTTTTGCCCTCCCTACTGTGTAGAGGCATTTACATTAGGTAGATAAAGGGAATGACTTTGAGATGGAATCAGATAGATAGCTGTGCAAGTGTGCACATGATCAAACTCAACACTGATCCTCATTCCATCTCACATGATAGATTTCCTCCCTTGCTGTCACTCTCCACCAAGCCTGCTGCTCCTCCTAAGATCCACCACTAAAACTCAGCCCACTGCCAGCAAAATAACCTGTTAGTTACTGAGGAGAAATTCCATTGTGTTAGCCCGTGGAGGGATTTCAGCTGCCAAAGCCTTATCATAAGAGTGTATAAAACGACAATCTCCCTGTGTGCGTGTGTGTACGTTTTTGTAATCTATGTAGCCATGTCACTGCATCGAGTGGTTTGTCACCTCGTGATCTACCATAAAAGCTAAGCACCCAGACAGAACTGTAGCAAACAATGCCACCATATCGGAGCGCTTTATAATTTAACACTTCATCGGTGGCAGATACGCCGATACACACACCGCCCACGTGTACACACACACATTAAAAAGCACACACAGATTTAGACTTTGTACAATGGAGAGGACCTCCTGATGCCTATCGAGGCCTTAGATTCCTGCATCTGGGGAAATGGTTTCTCAACAGATAAAACAAACACACACACACAGACAAACGCACACCATATTCAGACCCCAGCAGCGGCGGTGGGTGCCAATGTGAGTCCTCTGTTCCAGAGCTTGCTTCCTGATATCATTCATTCTCCCTCTGTCTCTGTCTGTCTGTCTTTCTCCGTCACTCAGACGCTCTGAGGTGTGTAAGATCATACATTCATCATCTCTCCGGAACCTCCGTTCCCAATCTGACACACATACACACACACACGCTCAAGCCGGCAACCGTTTTGTCCTCCCTTTTATCAAAAAAAATTGAGGGATTTGGTGGCTAAACGATCCAATGCATCCCTTGTCTCTCTCATCTCGATATCACATTCATTTCATGCTATCTTCTTCGTGGGCTTTGCCAGAGAGGCAACCATTACGCCTCACTGTCTTTTCACTATGGCTGCGCTATCATATCAGCAGGGATAAATACAAAGGATGGGGGTGCATGGCATTTATAATTCCCTGCTGTTTCAGGTGAGCAAATGACAGCCATTACACCCTGCACTCTTCCTCCTTTCACAATAGGGAGAGATGGAAGCTGCTGAATATAATCATGCTTTTAAAAAGGCCCGAGATCACAGAAGTACTTGATGCCTTAATGTGTGGGGAGAGAGATGAAGACGTACTTGATCATTTACCGTAGTGGCACAATGGCATCAAATTATATGTACAGTAAGGGAGAGAGGGAGGAAGAGTCTTTACTTTAATCGTATTCAGAATTTCCACTTCAAGATCTCCATCACTACACACTGAGGTCGAGTTGATGAAGCTTGACTTTGTTTTTCTTTCTCTCTCTCTCTTTTCCTCTCTCTGTCTGCCTTCCACGTTACATAATGCCAGGGGCCATCGATTCAACCTGCAGTGGGAAAGTGATCATTTATTAAATCTGCAGAGACTTTTATTATCAACTAATTCTTCCTCATCTCTATTCCTCTCTTTATCCTACTCCTTTCCTGCCCCCGCCACTTGTAATTAAACAGAGATTCCACCTGCAGCCAAACTCCACCACTCCAAATGAACAGAGAGAGAGAAATGAAAGTGATAGTCCAATCCTCCTTTACAGCCTGTAGGGCACACTGAACTTCTCTTATCTTTTCTCTTCTTCCCCCAGGTTAGCTTAGTCTTTTTCTCCTTTCCTGGTGTGAGTTTGTTCATTACTTTGGCACAATGCTGGCAGTGCATCATTACTATTGGATGGGAAGCAAAAATTAATATAATATAATGTGGTTAAATGTAAGTAATGTAGTGTTGTTTGGTCATTTTTAATAACATGTTGTAAGTAAGCAATGTTGTGTGCATGTAACCGAGACATATTGCTGCCTGCAGTACTCGTGTCCAATTAAATATCCTCGAGTTATGCTGATGACTGCAAGCAAATCAGCTACAATCATTAAGCCTGATAAAGTGAAATCATTATTTATATCCATGACAATGGGTATGAATAATAATTCCAAACCTGCTGTTATCACAACAGCATGTCTTGGAAATGGAGACAGGCCTGACACTCTCAACCAATCACCAACCATATTTTCATCAACCTTGTCTATTAATGCGGACATATGTAGTGTTTTTAAAATGCCTAAAACTATTCTATTCTATTCAGGGTAATGTCTAATCAATGCACGTGGAATAACAAATTCTCAAATTCTGGTATGTCCTCTTATTCTTTTCTCTTCTCTATGACTGAATATTTATTAATTCTGTTATTTACTCCTTCAGTCATTTGCTGGTCTCTCTCTCTCTCATCTTTCGATGTCCCGCCTCTCTCCTCTCCAGCTGGATGGAGGAGAGATTGACGTGGGAGTCAAATGAAGCGAGGGACGCATCAAGGACCCGCTGCCTCGTCACAGCTGACGCGCCGCTCAATCCGTCAACCACCAACCAACAGTATTATATCATAAACTCAGTTAACAGAGCGGGCCCGTGGCTGCGGGTGCAATATTGTTTTCATTTGACGTTCTCAGAGGTCAAATAAGAAAGCAATCCATTGCGCTGTCAGGATTGTCAGCGCATTACAAACGACTCGGATACAATCAATCATTTTCACTTATCTTTCCATTCAAAAGACAGTAAGGCCCCCGTATACAAAAAAAGAGAGCACTTAAACAAGCTTAAGGCAGTTTACTAATTTTAGTTTACAGATTAAAATGTCCTGCATGTGTATGAGGCACACTCTGCTATATTTTTACCATCTGTCATCTTTGGTATGTCTATGTATACTCCAAAAGCTGAAGTATGCAAAGCTCAGCAACAGTAAAAGTCTGGGTAAAAATAAGGCCTGTATTATGCAGATACAGTGACAGTGCACAGTTTGTTTCCAACAGCCAAGATAGTGACAGAAGATGATGATGATGATGATGACTCACATGAATGACAAATTTCATACAGTGTGTGTCTGTAGTATAGAATAATGTGTTAGCACATTCACAACTATCTGCAGTGAGGAATACAAGATTACAAAATATTCAGAGAGACAGCAGGAGAATAAAAGAATGAGAAACAGAGGCGACAAAAGTAAAACTTCAAAAGGGACTCTGAGTGAGCCAGCCGTGTCTGCCCCACTTCATTGACATTTTTCAGAAGTGTGTCAGGCAGCAATGGCTGCAACATATAGACAGGTGACAAATTAAAGGAAAAACTACCATAAAGTGTCTTAGTAAGGTGTGGGGCCACCACGTGCTGCCAGAACAGCTTCAATGCATTGATTCTACAAGTCTCTGGAACTCTACTGGAGGGATGAACACCATTCTTCCAAAAGATATTCACTCATTTGGTGTTTTGATGATGGTGGTGAGAACGGTGTTGTGAATGAAAGCTGTAACATTGCAGGGACAAACACGTAAAGGGTTACGTCCATCTGACGAAAGACGCTTTCACGTGGAGCGAGTGAACCAATCACAACACCCTGCTGATGATGTATTTGAATCCACGACTTGTTTACGGTTGCCTTGCCAATGCTTTCGCGGGTGATTTGTGTCTCAAATGTTCCTGAAAATAATAAGAGACGTCTGTACACGTACATCCAGTCTTGCCCCATCTTCTTCTTCTGTTGAGTTTTATGGTGGTTGGCATCCATACCTGTTGCTTGACCGCCATCTGCTGGACTGCCCCTTGCCCCATCTATTCTGGCATTGCCATGGCATATGTGAAAAGACGGAAATGTGCCTCAATGTAGCTGCATGTAGGTATAGTGAAAATCACTAGTGGCACTAGTAGCTGTTCAATTGGGTTGAGATCTGGTGACTGCGAAGGCCATAGCATATGATTCACATCATTTTCATACTTATCAAACCATTCAGTGACCCCTCGTGCCCTACAAATGGGGGCATTGTCATCCTGGAAGAGACCACTCCCATCAGGATAGAAATGTTTCATCGCAGGATAAAGGTGATCACTCAGAGCAACTTTGTATTGATTTGCAGTGACCCTTCCCTCTAACGGGATAAGTGGACCCAAACCTTGCCAGCAAAATGCCCCCCACAGCATAACAAAGCCACCGGATCCCCTCACTGTAGGGGTCAAGCATTCAGGCCTGTACCGTTTTCTTAGTGTACGCCACAAATGCAGTCACCCACTTGTCGAGAACATGGTGAAGGATGACTCATCTGACCATATCACTTTTTTCCACATCTCTACCTTTTTTTGCACCACTGAACTCTTAAATGTGCATTAATCTTTGTAATGAGGGGTTTATGCACCGCCACCCTACTATAATATCCCTCTCTATGTAATTGTTGACAGACTGTTCTTGCTGACAGTCTGATCACGTCCTGCATTGACATTCTCAGTCACCTGTGGAAGAGTTGCTCTTCTGTTGTTCCTTACATTTCGCACTAATGCACGAGCATCACCGTCATCAAATGTGCACCACAACCTCCAACCCTATTTACTGATGTCTTCCCCATAGATCTAAATGCAGATGTCACTTTAGTCACTGTTCCTATTGAAACACCAGCCAGTTGGGCAGTCTTTGTGACTGAAGCTGCTGCCATCCGTGCCCCAACAGTGAACCCTCTTTCAGTCACTTAGATCTTTTCCTCTTGTTGATACAAAATCAGAATCAACTGGGCCTGCTTAGCATTTTTTAGACTACAGCAGCCTGCAGCTATAACTGGGACACAAAATAATATGCACATCTAAACACCTTCATAACTCACAGCCACACACTAGAGGGGTGAGGAAGCCACCCTGTAAGGGATGTGGTAAAAAGTTCCCCGCTGATAGAAATTAAAGGATGCTGGTATTAAACATCTTTGATGAGATGCGAAGACACGATACTTCCACAAATTGGCTTGTCGTATTTCCCTCAAGGGGTTCAAAACAGAAAAAAAGCAGTTGACTTTGAACGATCTCACCCCACTATAGTACACATTTTCAATAATTCACACTTACAGATCTGCATTTGCTACGCTGAATATAAATAATTTAGTACTATGAGTGTGGCAGTCATAGCACTTTCCAGCAACAGTTTATATGCTGAATGTAAAAGCCTCAGTATATGTTAGGGAAAAAAAGAAAAGAAAAGCATTACAGCCATGTAGCAACATCTAGCCACTGACTAATTAGTTGCTAGCAGGATAAGTTAATGTGTTTGCTGGGTTGCTGGAGGTTAATGGTTTGGCTATGGGAACATTAGAGGATGGATTGAATGACTAAGCCACAACAAAAACAGCTTGAGCTGCTCCCAAATACCCCAGAACCCATGTCAAGTCTCGGCACAGCCAGCCGCTTAGTAATGTGCTCTGCTATCAAAATCATACTGAGTCTGCGGATCAGCGAATCCTGGTTCATTTAAATTACTTTCTCATGATCGGGTCCAAAAAAGAAGTTTCATTTCATTTAAATTGACTCATATAACATTTTGCATACAGTAAATTTAAGGTCTTTTATTATATTATATTATATATTAATGTTTTCTATTTTTCTTTGTTTGTTGAAGCTGGACAAGGAAGAACTTGCACACTAAAACTCCACCTCATGCAATAAACCTTTGGGCTAACTTCCCATTCCACTGTTGACTTCAATAACTGTTCATCACTTCAAGAGATGTTTTTCTCTCTGCAATAGGTTTATAGCACCTATTGAAAAGGAATGCGCAGTTAGTGTGTGATTTGTACTGTTAATTTAAACACTGAACTGACAGTGAAATGACCCCCCCCCCCCCCCCCCCCAACCTCCTCCACCACCACTACCACCACCTCATTCATTCTACCCAGATGTCCTCATTGTGGTTGACAGATGAAGCAGTGTTAACAGGATGGTAACACAGTGAACTACAGTACCAGCTCATATTAACAGTGGGACTGACCTGCCCCTGTCACTCAAACTGCAACTCTAACATCCATAATCACAGCACATTCTATAATCTGACTGTCCTATTTATACCAGAACATCTATTTAACCCAGTAATAAGGCGACGTGTGTACAGTATGTGTGAGAGTGAGTGTGTGCGTATAAGGGAGAAAGATACAGTGAGAGAGGGAGTGAAATTTCCAATTAGAGGACAGCCAATCGCTGAATTAATGAGAAGGTAGGGATGACAGATTACTCCGCCAGTGAGGAACAGTGAAAAAAAATGGAGGAATGGAGGACTGGGGGGATGTAGTTGGGTAAAAATGACAATGGGTAGTGCGAGAGGGTTAGAAATGGAATCAAAATGGAGGGAAAGGAGATGAAGACAGAGACGCAAGGAACACAAAAGGATAAATCCTCATTCACTTTACAAATCCCCTTAGAAATGAATAGAGGTTGACGGGACCAAAAATGTATAATCCTGAAAGAAAAGCAAACTAAACAAAAGATGACATATTCACAGGATTGAGGAAAGAAAGAAAAGGGAAAAGAGATGTTGCACGGATGAAAGAAAAGTTAAAGGATGAGAAAATGAAAACTGTGGGTGAATATAATGACTTGGAACTGAAGAGCATTTTTACAGTATACAATGCTGCATGGGAATGTGTTTGTGTTAGTATTTGGCTAGTTTCCTTCTCTACTGAGTGTATAATGTGACACAGACAAGCAGGGTACAGTGTGACTCTCAGCATGACACCCCTCCCTAAAGCTGAATTTATACGTCTCTGTCAAGGTGTTGCAGTGGTCCAACCTTAGAGTAATTTATAGTAGTGTGTCGTACCTTATCATTCATTCCTTATAGACCCAAATAATTATGTTTACATTCTTACATTCACTCTGAGACAGCAACAGTAAGAAACTTTGCACTGAAAATGGCTTTGCTAGCAATATCACAAAATACAATTTTTTGTAGCTACTGTGAGAGATAAAGAATCACTGAGCCAGGCAATTGTTATGTGGCTGAAGTAATTATGTTTACTTTCTTCAATTCACTTTGTGATTGAGAGGGATGATTGCAGTGAAGACAAGGTTTGCATTTATTTAGCGTTAATGAAAAGAGAAGATAACTGAGCCTTTCTTCAAGTTCCTCCAAGTTGTTTTCATTATCAACTGCAGAAATCTTAACAACTCAAGCTGATCAATCACGGTTATTGTTGTCTTAATATGGTTTCTCCGTAGTCCCTACTGTATATTTATATATTTATAAATATATATATTATATGTGAGAAGTGCACTCGCCTCCAGAAGAGCCTCAAAGTACCAGCATGCAGCCTCCTTACACTGAAATATAAAACCTGCTGGACACCTGTAACTACTTTATGACAACATACTTTTAATATCCTTCCTCTGTCCATCTCTCAACCTCTCTTCTTCTGACCCTCGCTGTCCTTACTGGAATCTCACACTGACCTGGAGACGACAGGCAGGATTCAGAGGGGATCTGTCTCTTGGTCCGCCCCAGGTCTGGCATCACCAATCTGCAGGGGAGGGTTTCAAGGCTGTCTTAGAACAGCAGGAGAGGAGCTGTATCGACCGGCTCTGTTCTCAGCCTCCTGTCGTGGGCCCTGTTCTCTTCTGTCTTTCTATCATGTTTCCTCTTTCTGTATTTCTCCCTCATTCCATCTATCACACTCTGAGCGTATGGGTCCCAGGCCCCAAAAACAGCAGGTGGCCTGCTATCGACCAGCTCGGGCTGCTTTAATAGCGTTTGCCACCACTGGGAATCGGGAATGTGTGTGTGTATGTGTGTGTTTGAGTTACTCTAAACCACTGATCCAGCAAGCATTACTGCATTTCAAAACTCCTGCATGTAAGGGTGACCACAATATGACCTTTGAACTTGGCTGTCCATGTGAAGGCAACAGAAAGCAAACAAGAAATTCAAGACAACATTTATCTATGAATACTGATCATCTTGTTAATTACAAGTGCCTACATGTAAAATTGATCATGCTCTTTTTTTGTATTTATAGGACATTCTGTGACCCCATTTTACATTTAATAAAACGTGTTTTGACTTGAGGCAACAGAGTGACAGCGAACAATTCTGCTTACAGTTTACATGGAAACCTTCAGGAATCAACTTTTTATAGAAACAACCTGTGAGAACAAACCCGATATGCCAAAATATTGTTGCTACATGTTCTCTTCCTTTGAGATGAAGCAATTTGAGCTCATCTCTTTTACTCACTGCAGACATTTGGAAACAGTTTTGTGTTTAACAGTCAGTACAGGAACTGGCGGTAAAAAAATAAGTTGTTTTTTTTTTTTTTTTTTTACAATGTCTGAATCTGCATGAAGAATCACAATTACAGTGTAACTGATAGACTCTACACACTGACTAAGGCACATGAAGGTATTGCAGTGAAATAAGATAAAATATCTGTCAGTCACAATGACTATGGATTGATTAGTCAACAAACGTCAAAAGGATTTTCATGGCTCAGCAAAAGCCTCATTCTTTGAGTTTCATTCATTCATTCATTCATTCTCATTTTTACTATAAACCCTTCCGCACTGTAGCAGTGTGTTTGTGTGTGCGCTGGGTTTATGTGCATATTTTTGTGTGTTCTGTGTGTACATATGTTGTGTTCATTAACTGCTTTCTATATTTGTGTGCATGGTAATTCCCAAATGTTCCTCCTAAACAGTTAGGGGAGGTCAGCTCTCTAACTAGGCTAATAGACTAATTATTAGGAAGGCCACACACACACACACACACACACACACACACACACACACACACACAGGACCACTATTAGACAGAAAAACTCACTTGGTTGTTTTTTTTTTTTTTTTCTCAATATAAGCTAATTGGCATGCAAATTAAAAATGCTAAATTAGTAACATGATGTTGGGTGATAATAGCAAGACATAAAGGAATTTAACATAATAGGAAGAAATGAAAATTAAGTATTCCTAATAATTCATTTGTTATTCTGTGATATCTTCTGTAAGCCCAATTACACGCAATGCAATCCAAAAGGGAGCAAACAAAATTCTGCTGGTTAACAGATTTGCAAGAGTGGTAATTGGATGCCATGACAAAATAGGATCCTAAATGTCCTTATTCTGCTCATTTGTGTCTCTCCCTCGCATTCTCTCTCGCTCTCTCTGCAGATGGACTGACTGAGATCTCAGGAGAGGCGATGAGAGCTGCATTTGAAAGGGCACCTTCAACTCAGTCTCTCTGATATTTAAACGTGTTATCACAATAATCTGGGCACTTAAAATGAGCATGCGTTTACACACACACACACACACACACACACACACACACACACACACACACACACACACACCCAAACATTGCACTACACATTAGTAAATACTGGCAGTGTCATGGTGCCAGTGAGGTCTATAATCCTCTGGAAGCTGCAGACAATATGCAGGGGTAACTAGGCTATCGCTGCCAACAAAACGGCAGTGGCCTTCTGTGATTAAGGGTGACAGGAGATAAAGAGGAGAGAGAGAGAGGGAATGATATGCATACCATCTGTACTTCAGAGCTTTTGCAATATTATTTCTAACACTCACATTAATAATGGACAATGACTAGTGCTAGACTAGAGTGAAAGAGATCCACCGTGGGTTCTTCAACCGGCGGCCCGGTTTGGCCTCAGTGATCTGATAATTAACCCTTTAACAGTGCCTCTGTGTCTGAATGGTACCACGTCTGTGCATTTAATGTTTCTGTGATGATGAATTCACTTTCAGGATAAGGACTCAGTTAGACTTATTTTCCCTGTAGCATAAATAACAACTGAAATGATTTTAAGAAGACTTTAAACACACACTGTCTGTGTCAGAGTCAGAAAAAACAATAAAACCTACTAATGCACTATTTATCCTCATGATGTTTGGCTCAACATACACATAACTGATCACTGTATATAGATATAATGTATAAGATATAATGCAACTACATGCTCGTGTGTGTTTTTGTGTGTAATATAAAGGGAAGGTGAATACCTAACACAGTGAGGTGTGTGTGTGTGTGTTTGCATTTGTGTGAACACAGCGTGTGTTATAAAGGCTATCCATGATGCTATTTTAGCGAGGTTTTGCCTCTGATAGAGGTATTCACAGTCTCTCTGTCTGTGTCCATTACACAGAGTGCTGCTATTTCGCTCCACATTCCATGTCATCAAAGGCACTAAGAGAGATAGTGTGTGTGTGTGTGTGCGCGCGCGTGTGTGTATCTGTCTGTGCACAGACATACAGACCAACACACACACATACACAAGTGGACTAAGACCACTCTCCCTATAATTCAACACGTTTATTCACTCCAGCTCTACCCTCACAGTCAGTTTCTATAAAAAGACATGGCCATAGCATCCAACAGTCCATCTAATCCTTTTCTCTCCTCCAGCTTGGATGTAATGAAATCCTCCATGCCACACCAAAGGTTATTTCACCCAGTGACATAAGAAAATGATAAATGCCAGTGGTTATGATATTAAGCTAGCAGGGGGGGGATTCTGATAGTGTGTGTGTGTGTGTGCGTGTCTGTGTGTCTGACCTGGGTCTCAGACATGACATAGAGGTAGTGGTGATCAGAGGAGAAGGCCATGTCTCTGAGGATGGGTCCGTTTTCCACTGCCTGCACCGTCTCATACTGCAAAGCACGAGAGGAGCCGTCTACCCGGATCTGGAAAAAACATAGAAGCACATAAAGATTTAATATATTTAATATATGAACATAACATTTCCAGTCACAATGGAGCATGGAACAGTGCTTTATATGTATAATATTCATATTAAAAAGAAGTACTCAAAACATATTATCAAGTATATTTTCACACATACATGTCTTGCATATACATTTTTTGCTAATTGGGTTTGTAATCTACAGAATCCATTTTTAATTAACTGGATAGCAAAGTTACAACCACTGAATTATTCAAACTTTAATGATGTAGGAAAAGTTCTGAAAATGCTGAACTACCCCCCTTCTCTTAGCTGCTCAGCTGCCCTGTACAACCACAGGGCTCTTAGCTAATTAACAGCAACAGAGGAACATGTGGGGGTTAAGCTTTAGTGAAGGACAGTCACATCTTCTTGGTTAACAAGCACACTAGATTACCAATGCTATCCCATAAATCACAAAGAGTACAGAGCAGCCAACAGCCTGACTTGATGTAAATAATTTATTTTAATATATTCACAAGTTACTGTGTAAATAAAAGGGAGTGAGTAAATAACAAGGTTAAAAAATATAACAGCGATATGAAGAACAGCTAAGGAAAAACAGTAGCGGAGTGACAGAGGATTGGTAATGGTGCTCTCCACAACGAAGGACTTGGCAATGGAACAAAGGTGGTGTCTAAGACAACAGAGCGTGCAATTAGGAGCAAAGGTATCATTAAAAATGAACTTTTGAACATTATTATTAGCAAAATTGACAATCTACTTCATACTGCCTTAGGATTTTTCCACGCATCATGGCTTTCTGTGCTGTATCTGTAAAGCTCATCTTTCTCTCTTCTCAGCCATTCAAAAGTGATTACAGTAATTAGGCATCTGGGCAAGAGGTGTGGTCTGTGGGCCCCTAGGTGTGTTTACTCAGCATAAAGTGCAAGGAATTGGCCCCACACACACTTGGTGGTGTGATGGAAGTGTTCTGGGTTGTGCCCGAACATCTGCTTACCTAGTCACTCTCACACACACACACAATAACACACACACATACACGCATGCACGCACAGGGGTGTGTTCCAAATTATGCTTTCTAAATCTGGTCCTCTGGCTGTAATTTCCCAGTAACACTCTGACACATGCCTACCCAAGCAACTTTCAGCAGTCGGTAGAATACACGCTCGCGCACACACACACACAGGCCTGTGTGGGCTTGTGGACAGGTGTGAAGCCAGTCTTGTTAAAGTTGTGATGACTCTTGGTAGTTCTTTACGCTCTTCAGCACTTAAGGGTTCACAGGTAACAGGCACAGTTGGAAGATAATTGGACAGGAAACAGATGGTCGAGCAGGCAGGTGACTCGCTTCATGATTAATTATAATACGCTGATGACAACATACTCTCTGTGTTCTCTCTGTCAGCATGTCATTAAAAATACCTTTCAACTGGCCCACCTAAAGCTACAGTCACAGTAGATCAAGAAGCCTTAATTGTTCTGGGTAGGTAAACTTTACCCTTTGGTGAACTTGTGCTGTACTCACTTAAAAAAAAAAAAAAAAAAAGGTCATCTCTCAGTTTTTGAGAAACAAAAATATGCACATCTAAGCTAGTGACTGAATGACAGACCAACCCACCTTTACTTTACTCTGCATTATTACAGAAACAAATGAATCTAATCCTCTGCTACAGTCTCATGGAACTTTTTGTTGTCTTTGTTTAAACAAACTACTGTGCAGCAGAGAAACATAAGTACACGGGGTGCAGTTTAAGTCCTGGGCTACTCCTGCTGCTTCTACTGATATCCAGTTTCACAACATGGCATTTCTTTAAAACAGGCACCATCTTTCACCCTGATTTCACCCTGTTCTCTCTCCCTCTTTTTTTCCCTCAGCCATTCTTCCTCTCTCGCTCTGCCTCCTGCTTAGCTTGTGTAGTGATCTTGATCTCTAAGGACCTTGAGTTCTGTGTATCAAAGCTTCACACACTTTCACTGGGAACCATTGTGTGTGCTTGGGTCAGTTGCACAGAAAAGAACAGAAGGCGAATAGGAGGGAGAGAAGCAGAGAGGGAAGGTAGGGCCAGATTCAGCAGGTGGGGTTATCTAATCTGCCCTATAGGGCCCTAAAGATGTGTGTGTATCAGTTTACCCCCACTGCATATTAGAGAAGTGTGGAGCCAATTGCTAAGCAGAGTTAAAGGGCAGACAGTCTATGGCAGTTGCTGAATATAGAGTTTTATTGTGTTGGGACAGATCCACAGTCACCAGGGACCACAGGGGCTTCAAGAGGAAGCTCCTGTATATTATCCCTCAATCTGACCACCAACAACACAAATGAGCCACCAGGGAGAGCACAGCATGTCCGCAAGCATGCGTCGCTGGCTGGTTTAGTCACACTGGGACTGAAGGGGAACACTCAAGGGAAAAAGACTGATTTAAATCAAAGACCAGTGGACTTATTTGTACAATAATTTGAACATATAAAAACACATAATAGCAATTTTACCCTGTATTTTTATATCAGCACAGCAGGGTCACACTGGGCTTGTGTGTTTTATAACAATGTCAAAAGCACATTTAATTCCTTCCCTCTGTGCTACAAAGGATAAATATTCCAAAATATCCAAATGCAGCCTATAGTACTCTAAAATTTAAATGACAATTAATAGCTAGTGTATATTTTTTTTTATCTCTACACACACACCACACCCCACTTTCTACAGACAAACAGCCTACTCAGAGTAGACTGAACACAATCAATACTTTAATTCCCTTGATGAAAAGCCAAAGCTAATGATAATGATTTGTTATGGAATGACTAATCCTACTTTTATTGTCAGCAACAGTAATTATTAATATATCTTTAAGTAATTTTTTCATCAGCCTAAAATCATTAGGCAGCTACAGTGGTGGTAGCCAATATTATCTGATTCCTTTTCAACAGTAATAAAGTGGATTAGCTGCTCTATGCTAAATGGATTACAATGCTAATCTCTGCTATCACATTAGCACTACACAATAGAAAATTCACTGCCAGACAGACTTCATTTTGCCTCCAAGTAGTGGGAAGGTGACAAATGCATTGGGCCCACACATAAATGCACACACACTGTACAAAGAAGTGTGCTCACGCAAACACTCACATGTATAGAAACACTGGCATTTCGCTCTCTCTTTCTCTTTCACACATGCACACACACACACACACGCAAGCGCGCACGCACACAGGCTGTCTGGCTGGAGCTACTTATATGGTAATGAGGGATACTCTGGGGAGACTGGGGAGAGTTACTGGCACTTTTGACTCACAGAGCACACTTCCTCAGCCCTGCAAAATGTGTGCAGTAAACATTTCTTCGGTAGCTCTGTGTGTCGAGATCCGTGTGAATATGTGGGAGATACACGCTATATCATAGATCTTACAGAGAAAAATCCTAGACCTCCATAAAGCAACCACTCTGGCCATAAACTGTATCCCCCTAGTGGCTGTAACAAATAAGTACACCGACACTATCACTGGAGACTGACAAAGGCAGTGGCCTTTGCAGTAAAAATACAGTGTAGATGCACCTGTAGTATCTTTTCTCTGTCACCTTTATGCTTTAAGAACACAAAATATGCATGTTTTCAAAGCTTTTCAGACCTTCTGAGATTAGTGACTATCCATTGTGTCGGACAGAATGTGAGGGCAGTGTTGATGCATCAAAAATAATGACAACTGTAGATAAATTAATAAAACTGTTTCAGTGTTACAGTGCAGAGAAAAACAAATCCAACCCCTTGTGCAGATGGTATCTGCCTTGAATCTGTCAATGAAAAAATAATGTGCCCAAAGTGACTATCTCCTTCTCTCCATGGGGCTAACAGCTAGCAGAAGGTGTGATACAGACAGGGAAGCCATTCCGGTGTGAAAACCACAGGCGTACCCTCTCTCTGTTTCCACATATTGGCACCGTACACCACAAAAACACATGGAAACTACCGCACTTCCTCTGACTCTGCATGGAATCCATTTTGAAGCAGGTAAAAAAGCAACACTCAGTCTTATTGTGCATACACTGCTCTACAGAAAGAAAATAATGAAGACCTGAGCTTAAACTGTTTGTGTTATCTTGTACAACAAAATGAATAGCAAGTATGCGGGGAAAAAATGCAAAATATCGAAGAAAGCACATACTATCAACTTCTTAAAATGTCAAAAAAATGAATTGATATTTAGACATTGGCTGAGTCTAAAAGACACTTTACATACTCAGGGTCAATAATGTTGTTGGCCCTCTGGAACATTATTTTAAGTGAAAATGATTATACAGATGAGCACTTGTATTGATTTTAGATCATCTGTGACCTGGCATGCCATTATGTAGAAACTACTTCACATCAGATGGTAAAATAGACTGCCCACATTTTAGGGGGAGTCTAGTCAATCCTCAGGAGAGATATAAAATACTACTGTTGTAGTGCTAGTGCAGATGATAGTTGTGGCAAAAAAAATACACAGCAAAAACAACCCCCTCTGGGCAACATCACATTTGGGAAAAAGCACATAAAAGAACATAAAATAACTGAAAGAGAATAACTACATCTGAGTTTCTGAGTGAGGACAGTGAGGCAGACTGCAGAATTGTGTCCTTACCCGCTATGGCACGGATTTGGGGTGGCAAAATGAAGGCTAGTCATACAGAGTTGCAGTCTGTTAAGCATGGCACACACACTAACACACCATGGCTGGAACACACACCATGACCAACATGCTGCTGGTGGAAGCCAGAATAAGCTGCTGACTGAAGTATCACTGTGGTCTGACATGGGCCATGCAACTACAGTGAGGTGAGTGGGCCAGAGCAGAATGTCATCCAAAGTCATACAACATGCTGGGAAAGTGAAATTACCGCAACCACATTGTGTGAGGAATTCCACCAATCCTCTGAAACGTGTGCATGGGCAAACCCAGAGTCAGGGCCAGCATTTCTACTGCCAAAAAGGGTCATGAACCCTTTTCTGCACCATGATAAAAGGTACATGGAGCCTGGTCACAAAATAAATACAAAAAAAAAGGATTTAAAGAGAGTGATGTATTTTGTTGTGTTTTAACAACTTGGGTCTTGCAGTTTATTTGTAGTGTTTTCTTAACATTTTACTCCCTAACTTCACTGCTAAGATCAGGAATTGTGGTAACTCTGGGGAAGTGATTAAGTTAGAGAAGTAATGTAGAACTGAAAAACTGTTACCCAAAGGTATTACCCCAAACTATTTCCTTCTTCAATGTTAGGTTACCATACTTGGTGTAGCTGTTGCGTGAAATCAGTTTTACAAAGCAAAGAATGATTATAACAAACATTTTGTGTGCATTCACTTTCATTTGCATGTCTAAATAAGTGGTTTAGATATTTGGATTAAACTATTTCTTAAGTAATTCCTGTTCATACAGGGGAAATGTAACTTTTCTACATTCTTGTAGCTCATCCAGGACATTCACAGACTGCCTAATATTATCATAATAATGTGAATGAAACATATCCAACATTTCACCTATCTGAGAACAAGTAACATCTTTGAGTGACTCCATTTTTATAAGCACGTCAGTCGGAGCAGGAGCAAAATTTGCCGTTGGGGTCTCCTGAGGTCTCCTCTTTAAGCCCTTACATCCTTACCCTGTTCAAGATACCAATCAAAAACATTTTAGAGTGATAACAGCATAAGCCCCGTGCCAAATGCCACTGTAACCCAACCTGCCACACTTCGCTCAGGTTTCAACTGTCTTTGTCAAACCACGGCAGGGTGTTAGGTATTCAATCGGGCAAGGCAGGACATGCAATAAGAGCCTAGAAAGAGAGACAAGCCAGACAGACAGAGACAACTGAGAGAGAAAGAGAGAGGAAGAAAAGAAACAACGTATCGTCACTACATAATGGCAATGTGTCTCTCCACGCATTCTATTCATACCGACAGCAGTACAATGGTGGCTGTCTGATTGCCCAAATCTGTCCAGCTCACTGAAACATATGGTGGACAGAGAGAAAGGGGGTGTAAGGGGGTGAAGAGAATAACAGAAGGAAAGGGGGCTAGAAGGCGGACTGGATCCGTGTCTCAGTGTCAATCAATGCCGGAACAAACTCTCCACTTCCACGTCCAATGCCTCAATATATAGCTTTAGGCGAGACAGACTGGTGCGAGTGCGGATGATTTGACATTAATCTGAGGGTATTAATGAGGATGTAGCACACTAAAGTGGGATGGCAGACCACTGCTGGAGCAAGGAAATCACAAATGAGTCGTTATTCATCGCCAAAAGGAGTTATCAGGGACAATCAAAGACAAACATGTTTTTACTTTATCTAGGAGAGAGCAAAAGGCACTAGAGAAGGCACTAAAGCAGTGTGGTTTCTGTAATAAGTACTGTAGGTGACAGATGAATGACTAATGCCATGGTACTTCTACATCTACAATGTATTTTGGCATAGTATTTTATGTTTTATGACAAGCTATAATGGAGACATCTTGCTGTCATCCAAAGGTACAACATCGACTTAATGCTTTACTGCTTTCCTTTACGGAGGTGAAATATTCATTCAGTTCATTAAAGACGCTTTTAAAATCCCCCCTTCTTTCCTTCCTTCCCTCTTTCCTTCCGGCTCGACTCCTCTCTCTATAGGAGGATGAGTGGGCTAAAAAACCCCACAGAGTGGAACTGAACTCATTCTGTGCTTTAATTCACTATTCTCTGTTTTATGTTTGCGATTAGGCATATCTGCTACACAGCAGGATTTTAATTAATGCCTTTCTCCTATTGCCTGCACTGTGAGGGAAGGTGCTTTGTGGGTGCAAATCAGGGAAATGTCATTGTTAGCAGGGAAGTAACTACAGAGACTTGCGTTTGGCAGTGTCAAAACTATGGAGAAATTTGACCTCTACAATGGCCCTCCTGTTGTGCTTGGTTTTATTGAGGTTAATCCTCCGCAGATTTTTTTTATTTCGGCTAGGGCGTTTATGAACGGGAGGTTAAAGGAAACTCCCCACAGCTTCAGTGCTGTGAGATAAAAGCGGTGAAACTAAGACGCCGGGCGTATTGGTGGCACCTGAGTGTGGCAATGTCACAGCAGCAGCAAATCCAAAGTAACTAAAGAGGAAGGGGAAAGTGAAAGTGAGAGAAGTTTTGTAAGCCTATGTGCACTTATGTTTGTTTCCATTGGCGCTACTCCAGCATCCACCACCTCACATCTGGGATTTGACACTACAGCAGACAAAGCCGCGGGGGAATCCCTGGCTTGGTGACTGACCGTTGTGGCATTAAAGGTGTGGTACCTGTTAGCCTGCAGGTCCATGTGGCCTACTAATCTAACCTTATCCCCCCGCTGAGAGATAGACAGAAAAAGCAAGGAGAGAGGCAAAGAGAAGGACAAGAATGTTATTGTGAGGGATGATGGTGTTGGACGTGAAAGGGGACAAGTGTCTGGAGGCTTCCTAACTCATTTCTCCCTCCTCTCTCCCCTCCTCCCTCAATCTCCCCCATGGCTTCAAGGGGTGAGTGACAGGTCTCCCTGCTATCATTGCCTTTACTGCTGAGCTGCCTTAGAGCCCTGTGACCAGGCAGGGGGGCTCACAGCTCAGCTTTTGTTACTCCTTCCTTCCTTCCACTGCTATTGCTTTTGTTCTTTTCTCTCTCCATCGCTCGCTCTCTCTCTTTCGCTCTGTCTCAATCTTTAAGTTATGAGGTTGACTAAAACACCTGCAGGCTTACGGCTGGTTCAATCTTGAGAACAATCGTGACCTCTTGACTTCTAACAACTCACTCAGTTTCTCTCATTTATTTTCTTCCTTTTAAAAAAATGTTTCACTCTATCCCTCTTTCTGGTTATGTTTGTTCCACACTTCATTCATCAGCAGCTATTTTGTATATTGTCTCACCTTGATCCCCCTCTTTTGTTTGAGCTTACACATTTTTACCATTTACTCTGTCAGATGTGACCGGAAACAAGAAACCTTGCCAATTTGATGGGTTGTTGTTTCATTGGCATATAGTTATTGGTGGCACCCATTTATTCCAGAGAATACAGAAAAACGCTTTAGCATTTCATTCTGTAATCTATGTGGATGTGGACAGGAAGGCCTCCTCTATCAAGTCAATAAGGCAAACCACACAAATACATTCAATCTGCCCGGTGAACAGCAAAAAAAAAAAAAAGGCTGTTCACAAAATGCTTTGCTTCCTCTGGGTAATTGTCCCTTTCCTGTTCCTTATTCATCAACTGCTCCATCTATTATGCTGTTTCCTTTCAGTTGCCTCTTTCTGTTTTCATTGTCTTGCTTTATTTCTTTGTCCATCGATTTTTGTAGTTTTGAGATTTTTTTTTCCTTGCAATATGCATCATTCCATCACTTTTATTCCTCGTCCTTCCTTCCCTCTTCGTCTTTTTTTCCATCCAATTCCTCTTTCACTGTCTCATTAGAGCCGCAGCAGGGTGTTTGAGGCGACAGGTAGAGATCTCCTGACAGACCTCATTTAGTGCAGACAAATAACCGGCCTGGCTGAGAAAAAGCTATACGCACATTTCTCTTTCAAACCAATTATTTCATCTACTGTTTTCCCTTTCTTACCCAGTTATTCTGCAGTGATAAGAGCTGCTGTTCCCACCACTGCTGCAGTAGCCACTGGCTGGGCCTCAAGGACCCCACTGAGGCAACGGCATAATTTGAGCACACATCACCACCTGTGTCTCTATTAGTGGTGCAACCCAGTGGCAGTGCTACAGAGTGGTGCGCTCCCCATTATATTTTGTGACCAGAGGCCACTGTGTGAAAGCTTTGGGAGCCATTAATGAAGTCAACATGCTCCCCGGAGTAGTGAGGGCACCAAATCAGCC
This sequence comes from Scomberomorus guttatus, assembly GCA_038419695.1. Classification (NCBI taxonomy): domain Eukaryota; kingdom Metazoa; phylum Chordata; class Actinopteri; order Scombriformes; family Scombridae; genus Scomberomorus; species Scomberomorus guttatus. The sequence goes on along the minus strand of CM076466.1, from coordinate 10,222,182 downwards.
TATTGTGTCGAATCAAGACTTGGCCTTTCAGGCGACACAGCAGTGCACAAAGTCAGAGCTTATGGATGCCATTCATTTGGAGGATTGCAGCCGGCAAACTGCTTAAGCAAGTTGAACGGTATAAATATAGCCCACTGAGTAAAAACATGTTGAGATTATACTGTGTGTGTACGTGACAGAGAGGGAAAGGTTGTGTGTGTTCTCCACACCTGTGAGAAATGTAGCACCCAGGAAGCTGGACATGGTAGAGCAAGAAGTGGCAAGCTTTGATGTTAGAGAAACAGAGGGAAGAGGGAAAAGAGAAGGTTGAGGGAGAAAAGGCAGAACAAAACATCTATCTTCACCATTGTTTTCTATTTATTGTGTTTATTAATGAAATAATACATATACCACTGACTTTAACTTAGTAGAAAGACCCTGCTTACATCTTTCTACCACTATAAATATCATTTTATATATATATGTGATTTCTTGCCTTGGTGACCAGCAATTGGAATATGCTGTTTATCTCCCTCTACATTTATCACAACACTGCCCCCTCATTCCCCCGCCTCCTCTCCTCCCACAACAACTGACATGTAGTTGGTTGAGTTCAGACTGAATACTTAAAAAAGCAAATATACATATGGACAATACGTATGTCCATTAGTATGCTCTACATGTATATATGTAACAATGGAAGGACAAGGTGGTCCATTCTTCCACTGAGTCACATACGTAAGTAAACTTAATTGCACTTTTATCAGCTGACCACATCCGGCTTCCTTAACTGTCAGTCACCAATTTATCCAACCGTTGAGGATAATGGGTAGATGGGAGAATCTATCATTAGTCTGTCTTTTGAGCAAAAGAGACTGAGAATCACTGACCCATGATAACCTAAGGTCATGATGAATTGGACAGACAAAGCACAGCACGTTGGAAAAACCTTAGATCAGCCTTACACAGAACAGATATCTTCCAGCTCTCTTTAGGAACCTCAGATGAATCTGAGCTCTTTAGATAAAAGTCTGGTGATGGACTTTGATCAACATTCACAGGATCATCTCACAGACAACCCCACTGTGACTTATATCCACCTCTATGTAAGGTTGAACAAGAACAGGGGTGCATTCTTGTATTTTAAAGGGGTAAATTCAATAGGTTTTTCCTGATTGGACCATACTCTGCTTCTAAAAATGTCAATCAGCAACCTATCTAACCAGGGTGGTGGAGAAGGGCCAGGTCCCCAAAGAGATATCTAGGTCTGATAATGACCTACTGACAGGCTCAGATCAACTTTAGGCAAGGTGAAGGCGTGACTTTGAGAACTCTTTCGTCCCTTTTTACCAGACTGGCTTTGTTTTAGTTGTTATCCATCTCTTTCCTTTACTGCTTATCAGTCTGTCCTCTTCTCTCTGGTCAATACTAATTTTCAGCTTGTTTACCAGAGCAAACAGAGCAGTTCATTGACTTCAAGGGTGTGATTGGTTTCCTGGTAGATAGGGACAAATACATAAATACACAAAGAGATGCACAAATTTACACTCATGCATTAACAAAGAAACTGCCAAGAATGAGACAAAACCCTGAACTTTTAACTGTTCAACCACAAATGTGGAAAAGAAAGTATCGTAAAGAGTAAGACATGAGGGAAGAAGGTAGTGTTTTGTGTGTGTGTCTGCGTGTGTGTATCCAGGTGTGTGAATAATAGATGGGGGAGCTGAGAGCCAGACGCTGTCTGAGAGCAGACATCACCCTGGATCCCGTTACCACACACTGCCATCAGAATAACTCTGGAGACTCACGCGCACACCTAGAGTTCAAGCATTCACACACAAGCACGGGGCTATACACGTGCACAGTCCTGTGCACACACAATCACATAACCAGTGACCTTTCTGTACCTCTGTGCTCAGATTGTCAAAACAACACTATCTCTGTCCTGTGTCTTTGCTCAGGTGTAATCACAGAGTCGAGTAATATGATCTTACAATGGAAAGTTTAATGAATTTGATGAAGCGCACATTTTACCGCCAATTTTCCTGAAAGAAATGCTATGGTATGTAACTTGTGTCACCCTCTATGACGAGGACAGTACAGAGTGGTACACACACACACACACACACACACACTTATTAAATCTATGGATCACTGACTGAAGCTGAAGATCACACACTCATGAATTCATGAATTACCAATAGCCTTACCTTTCGGACTTGTGCAGATTTATTTGTGTGTGTGTGTGTGTGTGTGTGTGTCTGTGCGTGTGTGTACCAGGGTGTGTATGGGGAGGCATTCATTGCCTACCCTTCAGTTTTATGTTGTAGTGATTTATGAGGTTCCTACCAAAGTTTCTAATTAAATAAGGAAGCACCTCACAACCAATTCCTCAGAGATAAGCAGGTGTGAATTTCTGTCCCCTCCTTATTGTCTGTGTGCATATAATATATATATATATATATATATATATATATATATATATATGTGTGTGTGTGTGTGTGTGTGTGAGCCTATAATATATGTGTGAATGTGTCTGTGTGTGTATTCCCTTGTTTTCAGCCCCAAGGGCGGCTCCTTTTTCTTTCTCATCTCTCCTCTTTGCCTTTATTCCTTTATTAAACAGACTGGCACACTCCCTCTATTATACCTGTTTTCCCACTGAAGTGAAAAATTGCATTGCCGGCATAGCAGGGGACAGCAGGAGGGATACAAAGAGAGGCAGAGAGTGAGAAAATGAAAAACAAGGGGAGTGGGGAAGATAGGGAGAGTGAGGAATAACACCGCACTAAACCCTCAAGGCATGTGTTGATTCACCAACTGCTATAATAATGGAAATCATTGGAGGAAAGATGGTGAGACGGAGAAAGAGCAAGACGACTAAAGGCCAATGTCCACTGAAAATGGTCTGGATGCAGTCCATGAAGCCTATGTGTGTTGCAACAAATACAGCACTGGTTCATTTGACGGCTACATTCTCCACTCCGCCATAGGAGTTGTGCATGAGTGGACGTCCATGCTGCTATTTTTGCCACATCATCAACTTTATGCATTTAGCCTAGTATAGTTTTGATGAACCTGCATACATGATTTGAAGCATAAAAAGATACTTTTCTGTAGGGCTGTTTCTAGTCATTTTGGTGCTCTTGGCCAGACATCCAGTCACACCCTCAATTATCTTGTCATGGCCAAATAATTTAATGGTATTTTAGTTTAATTCAGATTTATTCAACTTCAGGTCTGTGCATGTCATACATAAAAAAACTACACGGGTCACAAAATTAATGATATGACAGCAAATGCCAGCCCCTAGTAGAACGTCCCCATACAGGGCCTGCCTGCAAACACTCAAAGTCAGGGGTATAAAAAAAAGTAAAATTGTTTTTCTCTTCTTTGGCACCCCCTTCCAGCTGGCGACCGCCTAGCTTGCCCTTGCCTAAAAAAAAAAAAAAAAAAAAGGCTCTGTTTTTCTGAGTAAAATACATGATGAATAAGTGGACATTTATCATATGAGAGCGCACAAAAACACAGCAGGGTGAGAACGGCAGAACAGAAATATGTACCCATAAGATTGAGACTAGTTCCCTCAAGTCACTTCTATTTTCTTTTCTCCTCTCCCTGTCGCATTCTCACTTCAAACATCCACCAGAGGCAAACACATTAATCACAACACAAGTTAATTTCTACGTCTGCCTGCATGTGGTGCAATACCTCACCCTGAATTATGTCTGACACACTGGAATTGTATCATTAGGCTACGGCCCTACTTAAACTTCAGTACAGAAGCAGGGTTTTTGGGGCTTGTCAGAAGAAAAATAACTATGATGCATTAGTCTGAGTGACACTTATTATTTGGTGGCATGGCAATCGCTTTCAGTTTTGTGATATAAGTTAAATATTGTATTCTGTCAATTTTTCTTTCAAGAAGTCAGACTCCTGACCTGGTCATGAACTCATTCAGTAAGACACATTCCCCCTTTTTACCAATGAAGACATCACAAGTATAAGCTGTTCCTCCACTGACTCCGCGGGAGGTTTTTCTAAAATTAGCGCTTCTTTATCAAGGGAGCACATTAGAGTTTCACGCCCATGCATTATGTCGTAGCGCAAAAGCAATGTATTGTGATAATGATAATAGATGCTTCGCAGTGGGAGTCAAATAACTTCACCCCATAAATAAATGAGCGTGCCGTTTCAGGATGGTTGGTTATCTAATCACAAATATGAGGGAACACATAAGAAGGAGCATGTGCGATTAAAAAGTGATACCTATGCAGCTACATTTGTAAGCATGCATATGTGTGAGTCTGTGTGCAATTACAAATACTCACAGCATGGAAACAAACACATTAGCTACTGTAGTGTAAAACATAACGAATATAAACACAGTTGATGGAGTGTCATGCAATTAAACATGGCAGAAAATTCAATCCCGGGTCAACATTAAAGCTAATCTGTCAAAGCACAGACCCATAAATTATATATTGTTCTCAATTTTTAACAGTTGATTTAAAGTATGTGTGGAGAATTTGCACTCTTTGTCTCTTTCTTTAACATCTCCTCTTCCTCCTCTTAGTTTTTACATTCACTTCTTCCCTGCCTACCTATTCTGTCCTTTTACGATGTGACATATCAAAGTATGACACGGAAACAGGCAAACCAAGTGCCCCCTGTCAGAGCAGAGCAAGCCTGAACGACGGAGAGGAAAAGAGACAAAGAGGAGAGATTGAGAGGAACTGAGACAGATCACCTGCAGAATGTTAGATAGAGATGGGTGTAAGCCGCACTAAAACTTGAAGACAGATAAAAGTTAATTCTTTCTCTGGGAGAGACAGAGAAAGAGAGGGGAGAAGTCTAAGAGGATATTTGCTGAATGGGGACTGTCAGCTCGCGTTGTGCAGAAATCCTCTTATACCTCAAAATTTCAATTAGGTGGGGAAGCGTTTCGGTGTGGTGCGCTTCTCTCGTTCTGCACAGGAAGTACAAGGTGCATGAGGTGGGATTTGTCACAGCAGCGACAGGCCTGCTCCACCTACATTATGATTCAAAGAACACACACACAAACACGCGCGCACACACACACACACACACAAAGAGCGCTCCCTCTTCTAACTGCCAAAGCCATTTCGACAACAGTGGTACACTTGATGCTACTTCAGTGTTCAGTGAGCAGTGTTGCAATTGAGTTTGTTCCACTGAAGAGAATCTGAAATTTAAACTCCACAGGTTTGTGTCGGGCTGCTGTCATTTGTATGACAGCTACAATTACACTGCGTGTCATCCTCTTCAAGTGACACTGACTTACAGTAATTACAATGCCAAATGTAGCAGCCCATTTTCATGGTCTGTTTTCATTTAATTTCAACCTCGGTGTTTTGCTTTTAATTTGACCTTGTCTGTCATTATCTCCCTTACTATCATACATTAATAAATAAATTTGACACGACTTCAAAAAAATCTACTCAGTTACACTAACATGACTCCCCTTTCTGACTTTTCCCTTTTCTAACTCCCCCCCACCCTGTATTCCTTCCCACTTCTAAGCTAGTTTTTTCCTCCGCTTATCCTTATTCCATCCACCTCTTCCAAAAAATGTTACCGTCTTGCTGTGTAACCCCTCATCGTTTCTTTATCCATCTCTTGTTACCTCTGAGTCTGTTCTCTCCACAAACCATCACTCACTCATTCTTTGCCGTTCTCTTACCCTTTTCTTTCTCTAGCCCCTCTGCTCCTTTCTTTCCCAAAACTCAATCCCATCGTTCTCTTCCTCTCACCTTTTCTCCCCCTTGCTCTATTCCCAGCTTCCCAGCTGGCTTTCATCTTCCCCAGGTTAGATTACTGTAAAGCACTGCCTGTCTGCCAGCATTCCTGAAAGCTTTTCATCTCTGCTCTGATTCATCTGGGGAGACAGAAAGAGTGGGGGAGAGAGGGGGAGAGAGAGAGAGAGGGAGAGAGAGAGAAAGAGAGAGGGAAGGAGGCCTGTGCGACTATGTATTTCAGAGCCTTCAGTGGTTAACCTGCACTGCACACTGCACCGTGGGCTGATGGGAAATTTCCCCGCTGGTCTCTTGGCTGTCTGTGAAACGCCCACTCAGAGCCGAGAGCACACCTCACTGGGGACAGACAAATATGCGTACACATACGCGCACACAGATGGCTGAAGCAAGATGCAAAAGGAAACACACACGCACGCACACACACGCACACAAACCAGCGTAGTCTGAACCCACATTACACATGTAAAGAAACACTTTACATTACAAGAGTGAAACTAACAACACAACACAGAAAACCTCCCTTTTCACGCTCATAGTATACACACTTTTCCCCACTAAGAAGATTAAGAAATCTTCAGTTTCAGTTTACTTGGTAGACCAAGTAAACTGACACTGTTTTCCACAGACTTGCATGTTCAGACAGTTAAGACCAAAACTACTCTGGCAGCATGGTAATACACCGGGAGATGTGTTTATGGTGTAATTGAGTCAGATAGGCACCGCTCATCTCCACAAAGCACTCAGCCATGTGAGAAGGAGCGCATGAGATGTAAACGCAACAGAAAATGTGTGTGTTTCTGCCCACATACATGCATTGGCAGTTTACATACAGCAGTAGAGCTTTAATTACAGAAGGCCCTCCAGCTTTTTTATCGCTCTGCTTCAGTGTGTGTGGCTGTGTTTACTGTATGTGTGTTCCTGTGGAAATGGGGGACAGTGTCAGTGGGTGGGTATCCAGCTGTAGGTACACTGGAATACAATATTTATGTCCAACTGCATAGTCTGGTTACTGAGAAAACAGCATTTATACTGCTGTGTGCTGTGTTTCTCTGCGTGTGTGTCTGTGTTATAACAGCGCATCTGAAGATTTAAAACAAAATGTGTTTTCTTTAACCATGTTCCTTAATCCAAAATTACTGCTCCAAATGTCTACCTGCATTTAGTGATTCCTCCCGACGGTTCTTATTTACTACTAATAAGCTCATTATCTTGAGGTAAAACAAGACCAGGCACTCTACTCAGGCATGACATGACTAGCAATTTTAAAACATCACTGGAACTGGGGCTACAAATAGTAATCTGTTGATTATGTTTGCAAGTAATTGATTAATTTGTTAAGTTGATACAATTTCAGACAACAGCAAAAACGGTCCGTAACAAGTTGTGTGAGCCCAAGTGGACATCCTCAAATCCAACAAACAGTACAAAACCCAAAGATGTTCACTTTACAATGATATAAACCAAAAGAAAACTACCAAATTGTCACATTTGAAAAGCTGAAACTGGTGAATGTTTACATTTTTACATTATTCATTTATCACACAAAAATGCCAAATTTATTGTCTATTAACTAATCAATTAAAAGGGTTCAAAATTATCCACCGATCCATCCGCTTCCTCTTGATCAGTTTTGTAAATTGACTTTTGTATTATGCAGCTTGTGTGAGCATTTTTTACGATGCCTACAACCAAACCTCATATCCCCCTTCAGACACACAGTCACATTCTCACATCCAACTCTCAGTGTGCCAGGTCCGTCCTCTGTGATGGGCCTGTGTGATGATACGGTGCTCTGAAGTATTAAGGGCATCCCCCATGTGATATTTATGGACCTGCCAGTCTTTCGACCCTACTCACAACTCCCACACCCTTTAATCTTACTGCTGTCATCTACTGTCACTGCCTTATGACTATGGCCTTGGCTAACTGCCAGCCGACACATAGGCACTCTGTGTGTGTGTGTGTGTGTGTGTACGAGACTGTTGAAATACAGCACCATTGTATTGTACAGTAGAGATCAGTATGTCATTCACATGTAAACCAGAAGTGACAGGCAAAAAAGAGGAGGAGTGCTGAGTGATAACAAAACCAACATCCCAATACTGTGAGTCGTATACAGGCAACAAATAAATGCAAAAATCACAGGCTTCACTCAGCCTGCAAACCCAGTCTATAAGGGGCAGCACACAAATGAGGCAAGAAAATAGGGAGCAAAAGAAAATGACACTTGAGAGGAAAAAAAGGACGGATGGGGAGGGGAACAAAACTGTCCTCGAAGCAGTGCTTTTACACTCTCAAACTGAATTGAATTAGCAATTTCTGAAAATAGTGACTCTTAAGTCTCTACCATCCCCACAAAGAAAAAAATGAAATTACACATAAGGAGTACATTAACATGTATGTCATGATAATTCTTATAATTAAAGCTAACAGTATGTGGTGCCTATTTCCCTAAATTATCTACAGTTTTCTCAATAGGCCCTCAGAGGCTGTTAGGTTGCTGTCCACATCCTCTGTGTGCAGATTCAGAAATCACTTGAGGCAGATGAGCAGGCTCAGTGAATGAGTGATTGAATGAATGAAGAGATCAAAATTCTGGCAAATGGCCTCTTATAGCATTTGGAAGAAAAAAAAGGCAGAAGCCCAGATGCACATGCACACACACATACACACAAATACACACAAAGACAAGAGCAGAGCCTTACTCTCTTATGATAAGCATTTATCACTAAAGACTTCCGCAAAACAGCTAATTTGCCAGGCTCTGTGGTAAGCTCATTGTTATTGAAGAGGTGTTGTGAAATTGCTGTGATCAGCCAAGGAAGTAATTTTAAAATGAAACATCAACTTTAATGTGCAAAGTTGGAAAGTAGCACTCTGCAAATTCTCAATAATAATAATAATAATAATAATAACGCATGAATATGATGTGAAGAATTAACACAGTGTAGTTCGCACACTGTTTGGAGCACAAGTTGTTTCTATTGCTTGTGCATCATGCAATGAACTTTGGAGATATGAATAAATATGGATAAATGCAAGTATTAAAATTTGTCTCAAGCAGAGGGGAGAAAGCCACCAGAACACTATCTTGGTTTCTATAATGTTTGATTGGAATGCTTGAATAATGGCACAAATCTAAAACCAACACATGCATAAAGTATCGCTCCTGCTGTTCAGTGCCAAACACATTAACATAGTCCAAACAGACCATCGTCAGGGTCTCCCTCTCAGAGGAGCAGGTGAAGGGCTCAATGTTCGTCTTTCCCTCCGACCTCCAGAGTGGGTTAATTGCACAGTCTGGAGGTGAGTGCTGCCTCAGTGCTTTAACTTTGGACACAGACAGATGGGTGTGCTCACCCTTTCTCTCTCTCTCTCTCTCTGTGTCTCTCTCTCTGGGATGGAAGCTGAGCATCATTACTGTCTGGAAGTCTTCAGGTGGACGTGCTGAAGAAGCACATTGACCAACCTTATCCATTTTCTCTACACATCTTTCCCATTGTTGTGGGTGTGTAGAGTTACTGGAACTAATACTGTCTTAACAGTAAAACCAGTACATGTAAGACTAATTGTGTATTCAATCAATTGCTGCATTTTTAAGTTGCTGGTAATGTAGTATTTAAAGCACGATCAATAAATGCAATTAATACCACAAAACATACTGCAGCATTTTTTTGCTAGCTGTCACTGTGTGGTAATAGTAAAAAGGATTATTGTTACTACTACTCAGCTAGCCTGTGTAATGTCAGTCTTTGGGGAAATTAACAACATTTCCCGCTTCTTTGCAAACCCTGCAACTTACAAATGGGCCGTCTGAATGACTGATGCAGTGTGGACTTTGCTGTACTGGCATTTAAGCCAAGTTTGACTTTTGGCAAAATCATTTCTTTAAGGGGGTACTTTGATTTCCAAAATTATTTATAGGTATGCTGAAAAACTCTTGGGATATTTGCGATACTTTTTTCATTAGTGGTTTAGCCTCTTTCATGAATACCATGTCAATTTATGGTAATATAAAAGTACCAATTTGGTATCCCAGAAAAGGTAAAATATTCTAGTCATTTACCAAAACTATTTCACCCAGGCCAGCCAGAGTCACATTACCAAGTTTTATGTGTTTTGTGTTTTCAAAAAATAAACCAAGCAAGGAAAATGAATTGGAAAGCATTCATATTGTTGGACTGTCTGTGCTTACTAGAAATGCCTTACTGATGTTAAACAGCATGAGACCCAATTTGATGTTTACAAATCTAAGATGACACTCTGCTGGACAGCTGTGTGTCACTAAAGAACCTATTTAAAGCACCGAACATTCAAATCAATAAAGCTACCAAGTCAGCTTTGCTGCCCCCCCCCCAAACTCATTTCCCTCACTCTCAGCCCCTAAACTCTCCCATTTGAGTGCTATCATTTCCATCTCCCAGGAGCTATGTATTTTAGCAAGCCCAGGCATAGCCCCTTGGCTTCTCATGATCTGTAAGAGTGTGTGTGTGTGTGTGTGTACGTGTGTGTCTCGGGGTCTCAGGCCAGGAGATGAGGGCTCTAGGAAGGGACTCGTAGGAGGATTAGCTTTTCTATCCTCCTCCACCTCTTTACCATTTTAATGAGGCAGGGCCAGAAGGTCTTTCTTCTGCCCCAGCCAACTGTGTCATAGCCTGGGCCTGGGGACAGAGTATGGCTGCAGGGGTTCAAGGATGGTTCTAATACAGCACAGCCATTGTACAGGGAAATGGAGTGAGATATGGTGCTGATGAGAGGTGAATGAGGAGGTGTGTGTGTATGAGTGAGAAACAGACAGAAACGGAAATATGTGGGTGTCGTGTATGCACAAACCTCTATGTGAGTCTTCTCCCAGAATAAAAGAGTAATTTAGGCCTTTCTATGGGCCTACCTCCAAAGCTCCCCTGGTATGCACCCCGATAACACAGAGGGCACATGTGGATTAACTCCCTATTGAAAGAACTGTAATTACCTGCTGATATGAATATTATTATTACTACTGGGCAAAAACCTGACAGTTTTCCTTTCAAAAATCCACAAAACCAGCCAATTGAATGGTAAGGGTTAACTAAGAAGGAAAAATGAATGGGGTGGTAATGCTTCACTTTATATTTGCAACATCACTTTCACACAAAAGACAACAAATATCAGGCTAAGCCAGTGAAAGGGCAACTGTCTGGGACTGTATTGTCCTGGAATTAAACAAATGCGCAAATGCTACTGGGCTATTTTTGGCGGTTTCCCTTTAAATTACAGTTAATGTCTATACATTCAACCGACTGTGAAGCTGTGTTGACATAAAAGACTAGCTGATTCAGGGCTTTGCAATCAACAGGACGTGTGCGTGCTACTGTATTCAATTTTAATAAATTGGCTCCGACATACACTTCCAAAGCCACCTGGAGTTATGCAAGGAGGATGTCTAGTAGATTGCTTTAAATGAGGACAAAGCTACTGTCACTGGAGTAAGAGAATGGACAAAAAGCCATACGGCTGCCATAGGGCTTGACAGGAATGGACAGTGGGAAAGGCAAGTGGGCTGAGGCCTCTGGTGCTGTTTGTAAAGATCAAAGGTGTGTGAGTGTCTCTGTCTCTAGCATGCACATGGATGTGCGTGCACTTGTCTGTGCTTTCATGGGAGCAAACACCCGATGACACCTCAAAGGAATCCAGACTGAAACATTTTTTTTCAGAATCTACAAAACCCCATGGCAAAACAAAACTGGAGCCACAGCGGGGAGTCTGATGAGTCTTCTCTATTGGACAAAAGGGTCTGTCAATCATCACTGGGGGTCAGGAGGGTGGTCAAAACTCAAATAAGGGTACAATGGCTCTCTCGGATTCCACACTCTCACGCACGCACACACACACATACTCTGAAGGAATGCATGGCTAATCAACCTTACGGGAAAAAAACAGAAAATAACCTTTAACTGATGTTCTGTGTGCGTCAGTGATAAAGGGTTTCATAAAGAGAAGGAACTCGACCAGCCAAAGAATGCTACTGATGTGAATGCATGCAGCCACAGCTATTCAATTGGTTATAATGGAGGAGTCCATGAAGAAGAGTCATTGATACAGGCTGAAGTCCACTTCACGGAAGTTTTGGCATTGAGAGGGTGAGACTAAGAACCATTTCACAGCCAAAGACACTTGGCCTTGGGGCAGAAATGCCTATGGAGTAGGGCTGGGCTCAATACTATGACCTAAGTGTGTCAAGGGGCACAGAGCACAATCATTACTGTCACTAAAGCTTGACAATAACTTGGGCTTTTTGTCTATCTGTCACAATCTTTCTCACGCACACATTGAATGACCTCAGACACAAGTGTCAAGCACCCATGCCAGTCAACCAAACCTCATGGTCATAAAAAAAAAAAAATTTCCTCAACCACCCACCCCCAACCCCCAACCCATTTTTTCCATCCACACTTTCATTTCCTTTCACCTCCCCAACCTCCTCTACTAATGTCCCTCTTTATCTCTCCCCACTTCCACCACTTCCTCTAGTTCTTATTTCTTACTCTCATCTGCTATCCTCTGCTAGACCTTCACTTCTCCTCAGCTCACCCTTATTCTCTGCTTCTCTCCTCAACAAGGCCGTTTCCTCTGTGTTCAGGCCTTATAGTCCCAGGGCAGGCTGAAATCACAGCTAGCCACGGGCACTAAATAAGAACAAACGCCTCTGCTTTACCTGGACAGCCTCCCTGAGGTGACACTCAGAGGCTAGAAGATGGCTAGCATTCTCTCCATTTCTCCCTGTATGCCCCCGCCCTAGATCCCCTCACTCTCTGCACCATGTGTAATAGAAAAACACGAGGCCCAAAGGCCTTCACTTTCCCCACCACAGAAATACAGGGAATGCCTCATAGAGAGAGGAAAAGAAAGGGAGGGTGTGAGAGAGACACTTAGAAAGTGCAATGTGGAGGAGTGGGAGAGTAATTTAATTGGACAATAAGGCAGTAACCTAGGCTGGCATGTACATCTGTATGCGCTAAGTGGGGATCTTTTTTAAGAGGCAGTAGGTTAGAAAATAAATAGAGATGTGAAGAAATTGCATGACATACTGAGAATATGAAATTGAAGGTGTGTTCAGACTAGACACAAAGCTAACTTCAATTTCACCGGTATATTTGTACTTACCCTGAAGCTGTATGACTACACTTCATGAATGTAGAGAGCCAAGCGGAAATAGGAGAATATGAAGAAAATAACAACAAGAACTAGTGTTCTTGGTAAGTAGTGAGATCAGTCAGAGTCTGAGCTGTCACACAAACATATACAGGCACACAAGTTTGTACGTTGCTAGCGAGCGAGAGCTAACATCTGTATAGTCTGTGCACTGGGTAGGCAAATAAACAGATTGCAAAGCGAGGTGAAAATCTGTTTGGTATTCCATCTGTACTCAATCTATAGCACTGACCCCAAAAAGTAGATTTTAATGACACTGTGCTCTATTAAGCGAACAGAGGGCCAGACTTACCGAGCCTTTTGCACCTGTTTTTCAAGCGCAGACGTGATGCATTCTGCCCCAAACAACAAGTGCTGCATTTATCATACGGACACACCACGCTGGAGTTGCAGTTTGTGTGTCACCTGTGCGAGTGTCTGCAATGTGTGCCTCTCTCCTCATTACAGTACATATGCATTAAATCCCTTAAAAAGGTTTGCGCAAATAATAAGAAGAGACACATTAACAGCTGTCGATTATAGATTCTGCTGGATACTAACATCACGCAATTTGCAATGGTCAGTTTTGCAGGGAAAAATTCTCCGTGGCACAGATGGGATTTACAAGAGCCACAAAGAATGCTGCAGTGAGGAAAAGAAAAGTGTATTCAATATTGGCTCTATATAACTAAAAAAAACGATCATTAGAAACAAAAGTTCAGCAATTAGGCTTTGATTGAACACAATATCTGATTACTTGTTTTCATTAAACTTAAATTTTAACTTCTATTAATTAACTGTTAAATCACTACAGGCTGCAACCACGTTTCTTTCTTTTGTTAAGACACTTAAAAGTGTGTTTGGCTGCCTTTTCCCTGAGTACTTATATCCACAACACAATCTCCTCTGCACTGAACTGCTGAACCTGCTGCTGTCTTTCTCTTTCTCTCTCTCTCCACTGGTTGTGTTGCCTTGTGCTTTGAGTGCCTTTTCATTTACCATGAAAGTGTTAATTACCTCCTAATGTATTAATAATTACATATACAGTATGCTGAAGATAATAATATCACAATTTCATGAGTAATAGTTTGAGTAATAGCCTAATTAGTAGTTGTAATTAATAGTTTTTTCCCAGGTGGAGTTGAAGCGTGGCAGTAAATGTTTTGTAATCAAGATGACTATGTTATTATTTCTTCTCTGAGCTTGATGATCTCCCACCGCTCAACTGCACCTACTGAGCTCTCCTTCCCAGGTGCAGTCCAGGAACTGACTGCGTAATCAGCTGCTGTCTTACTAAATCAGGACCCATTTTTCTCAGTAAATCTGGTCCAGAATGTTTGAGTACTACTGGGAACACAGCATAAGTTATTTACAAAAGGACTGTAAAGGCAGAGACATGCATGTTACTCCATGAGAATTATTTATCCGACTTTGATCCAAAAAGCTGAGAAACTTTGTGTGTGTGGAGAATAAAAGAGAAGATGTGCAGGGGGCTGCATGGAGGGTCCTCCATCCTGCTAAGTTGTTTGATTTTTAACAGCAGGCATTTATATCCCCCTACTGATAGGACAAGCTATGGGGCCTTCTCGTCACACTATTTACACACTCCCACACATTCAAAATAATCAAAGGAAGATTCACCGGTCTCTTACAGTATGAACGGAGGGACACGCACAACATGCTCTACACCTACAACCCCCTTGTCGATACTCAAATCAACATCAGTCAAGTCACTAATGCCCAACATGTTTGTCTTAAGCAGCCACTCTAAGGCTCAGATGTGCACGTGCATACATATGATGCCAGTGGGTGACCAATTATTAATTTCTTCTTTGTGTATTAGCGTGTGTCTGCTGCTGCCTGACTGCTTTGCATTCTCAGCTCTCCCCCTAACGTCGTGCACACAGATGAAAAGCGGGACTTGTGTGTAATTAATTGGATATGTTTGTAATTAGGGGGCGAGAGAGGGAGAGATGCATGCAAGCCTCCTTTTGTTTTGTCTGTTGCGCCTAACAACAGCACAGGAAAATAAAAACTGATTACACAGAACACTAATTACCATGGAATTATCCCCCTCACTTCACAGGGTTAATTCTTATTCTGTGTGCATGTGTGGTTGTGCGTGCACTCGTACGCATGCATACACACATACATGTGCGTCTGGCTTCCTGCTACGCATGGATATGGACACACGCTTTGGGGCTACAATCAGTACGTTATTGACCATTAGCCTGATGATAGAGAAGCATAAACGCGGGATGGAAGGTAATGAAATATTTGCTTAACAAGAGAGCGGCTTGCTTGTTTGTTGGTGAAGCACAATGTGCTAAAGGTTTGCTTTTAGACTGGATACTAACTGATGGAAAACTCAACTTTGCACAATCTAGTTTAGAAATCAAACATTTATTTAAAAATATTATATTTAATATATATACTTGTATCAGGGGAGCGACAAACACTTCTCAAACCTTGGCTTTTACCTCCAGCTAAAGAAATGTCTTCCGAATGCTGCAGCGAATGAGCAAGCCACCATGGAGTCAGGATCTATTCATAAACACAACCAGGCAGCTATTCAAAATGGTTCAGTAAAGTAGTATAATAACTGTAAGTAATGTAAGCTGATGACACAATCATTTATTTAGCAGCTAAAACCCCTTGTGTAGCAGCAGAGACATTAACAAATGAAATGGAGGGTGATTCCCAATGGCTCAAAAACAATAATCTAACACTGAATCTTAAAAAGACTGTGTCAATGTGTTTTTCCATGAGAATGAAAGCAAGCTTACAATTAAAATAGATCAAGAGGAAATAAAGGAAGTCAATGATTTTAAATTCCTAGGTGTCATTTTGGACTCCCAACTCAAATTTAATGAACATGTTTCAAAGGAAATGCAAGACAGTAAAGACAAATCTGAACTGAATGATAAGACATTACATACCCCTTAAGGCAGCTCGACTGTTCATGTATACCATGATATTTTCACATTTATCCTCTTGGGTGTAACAAACCTGTTACATCACCATACAAACATGTACTGAAAATAATGGATCAAAAACAAATGAAATCACTGTATAACTCTGAAAAAGTACAAGTTGCTTTATCAAGTTTTCTTTTATCAAATTGATTTCTAAATGTGTAAATAATCTCGCCCCAGCTGTACTTTGTCCATATGTCACAAAAACAAACACCGATAGAGTCGCCACTAGGGGGTCAGCAAATGGCAACCGCAGTGGTGGCACAGCGCAAAACTACTCCACCAACAGAAATAAAAACTCAAACTCATCTGAAAACGTTTAATGAAAAGTGAAACACCGGCTGAAAGAAAACCAAACCTGCATTGATCGCTGATCGTGCACACGTGCACATGGACACACAGATAGAGGAACACATATTGCCATGAATTAGGGAACATACACATGTGCACACATACGCAACACATGTAAATTGATTGTAATGTGATGTAAATATTGTAATTTTTGTGTGATCATGTCACATGTATGACAATGTCTATTTATTATGTTCTCAATTTAACTACTTTTGGTAATGATGAAATGTGATGATAATTTTTAAGTAGAAAAGCCTAACCAGGGAAAGGGGTTGCAAATCTTATATGCAACACATCTGAATCATGTTATTGTTGTCACAATGTTTTTTTTTTTTTTGCATTGTCCCTGACAAATAAACTAATAAAATAAAATAAAAACCTTGTGTTGGTCTCAAAAGTCAAGCTCTGCCACTGAATAAGCACAGCTGTGCTTTCAGTCTGCCTGCTTTCCTGTTATCTTTGCCTTTTGCTAAGCAGGGAGAGTTGGTAATGAGTTGGTTGGTTGTTTGGATTCTTCTGTTTACATGGGCCGTGTGTTGTGGGTGTGTGTGTGTGTGTGTGTGTGTGTGTGTGTGTGTGTGTGTGTGTGTGTGCGTGCTTGAGTGTATTTCTGCCTTTCTGTTCAAAAGTACATATTCCTGCAACCACCTGCACGCACATCATTTCCAACTGTGCCTAAAATGTCATCTGATTACCGGTCCCGTTTTTTGCTTTGTGGCATTAATAAGCTTATCCTCCAGCAGCTTTTATACAAACAAACACAGACGCATAACTGACACCATGAGACTAACTATAAAGGCATTTGAGGCTTTTAGAGTGAGATTCTATTGGCAAGAGGTCTATGTGCACACATACATATGTACCATGATAGGTAACAAACTATGCTTTGCAAGAACCAACACACATTATATGATAACTGAAATCTGGAACTTTCCAAACATTCAAAATACAGCTGATATGATGAACCGTCTGATGTCACATTTGTACACTTGTTTCACCTCATTGTGGTCGATACGCAGTGAATATCATGACCAAACAGGTAAAATGAACACAAATGTATTATTTACTGAGGTGATGTAGTTAGATGATCTTGGCAGTTGAAAGCAGCAACACAGTGAAGCCTCAACAACCATGTAAGTAAAATACAGGATAAAAATGCAAAGACCAACCCAAGCAGATAGATGACAGCATCTGAAGCGTTTGCTTTCTGAAAGCAAACATATCTCTTGAATCAATTTTTCCACTGAGGTGGACCTGAGGGGGGACACCCACTTCCCTGTAGATTACGGAAACGGAAGAGTAGATCCCTCTGGACCTGTCTCTCCTTCCCACTCTCTCTCTCCGTCTTCCTACATCCCTCCGTTGCATGGCTCGGCTCGCCCCCTGTTACCATGGCAACAAGGACTGGTGCGGCATGGCGAGGACTACGGAGAGAGAAAGATGAAAAAAAGAGAGGGAACGACGAAGAGTCCACCTGCAGTCCCCCACCAGCAGCAGAGACCCTGAGGACATCTACTGGGAGAGATGGAGAGACACGAGTTCATCCCTAACTTCCTTTCTCACCCGAACGTATTTGTCCTTCAGCATCAACACTGACTTGCCCTTCTGTCTCTTCCTCTCTTATCTCCACTCTCCGTTCTTTTATCTCTTCCTTCTCTTTCCACAATTCTTTCTTCGCTCTTTTCCCCTACCAATCTCCTTTTCCTCTCCTCTCCCTTCTGTCCCAATCCTTCAATCCTTTTTTTTTTTTTGTCTGTCCTTGCCTCCTCGCCTCCTTCACCCCCCGGAATGAATTAGTAATGACAGTGGTTTAGTCCACAGTGGTGAAGGAGAATTGTAATTATAAAAATGTCACTCCTGGTTATGCCAAGAGAATGAGAGAGGAGCCATTAATGTCTGTGACATCTGCACTTTGTTGGAGAGATAGAAGAAAGAACTAATCCTGCTTCCTTTTATTTACTGCGTCATATTAGTCTTATATGTAACTAGATATTTTTCTTTTAAAAAAAGAAAGACAAAAGCTTCTATTCCATGTTATCATAGTGGATTTCATTTTATGGCTGTATTACTGTCACATCACGCCTTGGAAAAGTATTTGGGCTTGAAATGTCACCGTATGGCATATCATGTGACGGACATAAAACCTCTCTTGCCTCAGTTTATTCTCACCCGGCACCTGAGTTATGAGTTATATCAGGATATTCATAATATTTTTACATGACTCTGGGCTCCCACAGTTTTCCAGCACGATACAGATACAGCATGTGGCATTCAGAATAGTGTCTGCACTCCAAAATTGATGGTAAGAGGTGTTCATGAATCATTTGATTGTCTAAGACAACCGAGATACTTATTTTTATCTATTTCACAATGATAGTGGGTTTAACCAGATATTACTCTTCTTGTATAGACTGGTGTAACAAGAAGGCACAGTGCGTAAGAGCGCTGCCTTTCAACTGGAAACACAAGGATCGAGCCCCTGCGTTGGCAAGCATCCACTGTGTTGGGGAGACTTTGAGAATGAATACCCGCTGTATCAGCTCCAGGGCTGCTGTCATGCAGCTGGCTGTCTGGTTTGACTTAGCAAAAAGCCAATACCTCATCAATAACACATTATTATCAAAAAGCTAAGGTAAGTTTCTTACACTTTCACCTACTTGCAATATACCAAAAACATTGCTTTCTATAGGTATAGTGATACAAGATGCAGCTTTATTATAATTTCACTATATTGTTTTGATATGAGAAGCTTATGCCGCTTTAGAGGCAGAGGGGAGTAATAAAGTCTATCTATATCTTCGTCTGTTAGAGTCATAAGTAAGCGCAGAGCTGTCACACTGATGTAACAATCTGACCTGAGCAGGGCCAGGGTGCCTAAACTCCCATCAGGCTGATAAAGATGTTCATAAAAGGATTTATATTGGCTGTCACAGAGTGTATAGATTCCTATCAGGCACATATAGATGCAACATCCGTGCACAAGGACACAAACGCACACACAGAAACAGATGAAGAAACACACAAGCACACACACACACGCACACAAGCTCCTGCCCCATTTATCTTCACTATTTATGCTACCAAACCCGCTGTGATCTGAGTGATCTCACCAGCTGATTCTGGTTCAGATTTGGGGTATTGGATGACAAGAGGAAATCACATAGAACCCAGATATGATCAGATTCAGGGACGTCCTCTAATGCCTTGTGCCGAAACACCACTGGATCACATTTTGACACATAACACAGGCAGCCTGCTTATCCCATCATTATTGCAGCTCACATTCCCTTTGAAAGACAACATAACCCAATTACCAGCATCCTGTTTTTGACAGAAACAATACATGGGTGTGTGACAGCGTGTGCATGCGTGTTTTTAGTGTCTGTGTACGTCACGTCTTCTGTGTGCTGAATATGATCATGTTTCAGATTGGTTTAATTCTATATCCTGCAATACAACATATTCTAGTTTTTGACAGTCTGTCATCAATCTTGTAGTTTTTAGATGTAGAGAAATACACATCTGGATTCTGGAAATCAGCTTATTGCACAGATGAAACCTGATTTGATAAACCATTTTTACTTGTCGCTCTTCCTGCAGTTGCATTTACTGTCGCACATTTAACATGGTGTCAACACCAGGATTATCAAGCCTACTATCAGTGTGCTGATGTGGACCAAAGACATCATACCTACTGCCTGTTGACAGTGTTGGTCGTTGATCATCATAAATCACATTTTAGTCGAGAATTAAGAATTAAAATTGTGAATAAAGACAACTCAGTTTGAGTGTTTTACTTAAAAAGTGTCATGAAAAGAGCATGCTGGAAACTGAACATTCAACGTTAAAAACTAGTAAAGTCAGAGGGGAAAGAGGAAGTACAAGACAAAGACGGGGCTGAAGGACTTTCAAAACCAACCAACCACCTAAACTCCCATGCTGTCCTCTTCGCTGTTGAGTTATATAATAAAATGCAATAACAAGCTAGTTGATTAGAATAAATGCAGGGCTCTGCAGAAGCTTTTTATGACAGACGTTGCCTCTGTGTAAACATAATAAAGAGAGCTTGGATGGAAAGATGGAGGCAGGAATGGAGGGATGGAGAGAGGTGCAAGACCCATTCATTAACAGAATCCATTAGTGTATAAATGAACTGAAAATAAAACAAACAGGAAGGACTAATTATAATGTACTGGCTTGATACAGTACATTTGCGTGTCATTGTGTGTCAAGTGTTTATGTGCAGATGTAGATTAATATACATGTAGATTCACTGCCATGTGTGTTTCAGGGGGCTTGGAAAAGGCACAAATGCAACATTGCTGAGTGTTATCAGTGTCCACTCAAGGTTGCCATACGCTACTTTAATTAACACACACAGCCAGAGGGAGGCTCCACTGATACAACAGCAACAAACTCAAATTCTCTATCAATGTTCCAGCAACATTGCTACGGGCCAATAGTGTTTATGTTGTTACCACTGAGATGGACCGGCAATAACTCAAACTGAAAGAAAATCCAGGCACTCTCTCATTTCATGTGGAGACATGATAAGAGAATTTATAAATCTGATTTAACACAAATAGACGTTTTATGAAGAGAGGATGACAGTGTGAACAATGTGTTAACGAATGGTTCAAAAACCCTTCATTTTTTTTTCAAGGTTATATTGTTATTGTGACACACACACGGACACTGTGTGTGTATGAAACTTTTTAGATGTCAAAATGCAAAATGATTTTAAGATTTCTGTTCTGTTACACTCAAAATTGCTGCTTTTGAAAATATCTGTTTTCTCCGCGTGTATGCCCACTGATGTCTGAAACATGTCCTTGAGCAAAGCAGTGTGTCAGGAACCTAAGATAAGACCTGTCTGTACACACACACCTACAGAATTAATTTCACACACAGTTATGCATAGACACACAATAACACTCTCTCTCTCTCCCACACACACCCATCTTCTTATGGTCCTTTTGAATTGTCACCGCGCTACAAAGTACAATTACACAGAACCAGACAGGGCACCAACACAACTCTGATCACAAACACTGACCTGCAACACACACCAGTGCACAACCAAACACATTCTTTGTGATCTGATACAAGTAAACACCTCTGAATGAAAAATGAAACACATAAGGCACCAACAATTGTAATCTCCAGAGGATACACACACAGAAATAACCTTATGCAAGCAGATACGTAATGTTTACGTAGACATCCACACCCATAATGCTAGTTTTGTGTGTTTTTTTGTCTACTCCAGCTCTCACTCAATCAACCCTCCAGAATCTCTCCTATCCCACAGGAATACCCTCCACCCATCGCTACAGTATATAATACACACGCAGGGGCAAAAAGAGGTAGAGTATAGAAAACACACTGCGGAATGTAACATCTGTAAATGTAGATTCATACCATTTAAAACTGATGCTTTACACTCAGCCGTCAAACACAGAAACAAATCCTCAATTAATCTCCCTTCATGTTAGCCTCTGACCCAACGCTGCCTCTCTTCTTCCTCCTGCTCTCCCCATCAAACCCTCTTCTCCCTGATGGCCGCGCTCTGTTGTGCTCCCCGACATGCAAGCGGAGGAAGGGAAAAAGCAGCAGAACATGAAGAGAGCGAGAAAAAGAAGAAAAAAAAGATGAGGGAGCTCCTTCACTTCTAAAGAGCTCAGACAAACTGTAGAGGAGGAAAAAAAAAGCAAGGAAGAGAAAGGTAAAGAGAAGGGAAGAGAAGAGAACACATGAAAAGATACTGCTTTGCTGGTGAAGCACAAACACTACCTGTGACACAACTGACCTACAACAAAAACCTACTGTACTTAACATTAATGAACCAAATAATTAACCTACTAGAAAAACATTTGCTCGTATAACAGGCATGTCATTAAAGTATGCCAAGTTGGATTAGGGGAGCCAGACAGGCAGCTAGAAAGATAAAAACAAATGTCAACCTTGATGAAAAGTTAAAGCAACAAAGGTAAGAAAAGAAATGTAATTAAAATGAGGCCAGGACATGTTGAAAGGCAAATCAATAAGAAAAAGAAAAAAAAAGCAGAATAGCAGATTGAACGTGGCGAAGCACGACTGCAATGCAACATACTATTTTATGACCCTGTTCATAAATAGAAAAAGGGAAGGAACAAAGTAGGAGAGCGAGCAGATAGAGGAGAAAAGAATAGAGGAGCGCATGTTCCCTCTAGTGCTGAGTCCCCATGTGTCTGACAGTCCAATGGATGATTTATGGCGAGCATTGTCTAGCAGTGTAATTGGCCGCCATGTTGGTTCCTAGTGTGGGAATGAGAGCATGAGGGAAGCGCAGATATCTCAGGACGTGTGCGGACTATGCTCAAATAGCAGCAATCTACTGAGAGAAGTGGAAGGTAATGGGTGGAGAGGCAAAAAGGGAGAAAAAGAGGGATGAGGGAAGCACAGTGAAAGACAGAGGCCACACTAACAAAGGCTGAGTCTGGCAGAAAATCCTTTTAAATTTAGTTTAGCCCAGCTATGAGTTCCAGACTTGAAGTATTTTTTTGCTCCTTTTTCATTTGAACTAATGGTGGGCAATAGAGCAAACGTCAGGTGATGATCTAGTTCTGAGCAAACTTGTGAGTAACACCTAATCAACATTCCGTCAGTGTCCGGTGACATAGTTGTGAGCGTGTCTCAATTTAAAAGTTTATTGACATACAGTACGTGTGCTTGAAAATGAGATCACTGCTGCCAAGGCAAAATTAGGTCATACTACCTGTCAGTGATTTAAGATGCACCATGGGATAGGATCCACCCCTTAGAGACAGCGATTTTAGCATAGAGGCCAAGGTTAAAACAACACAAATGTTTTTGACTGGCGTACTTATTTAGGCCAGTCGTGGCTTTTCAGATGTAAGAGCTTCGTTTCGGCAATATATCAACCTAACCACGCCGAACGTCCAAGGTCATATCGCTGGAGCCCAGAAAGTCTTTTTGTCACATTAATGAGAAACAACTGTAAAACTACAAATCAATTTTTTGACCATCTGCTACACACATTTAAAAAATGTCTCAATTTGAACTTATTTGAATCCCAATATTCTTTAAAGAGCGCTAATGACATTGGTTTCATTCATCTGAGTTATTGGCCAGACGGAGCCAAAGAAAAACTACTGTGTGTGAGTAGCTTTAAGTAGATGAAGGGGCCGTCATGCCTGAATACATCTAGAGAAAAACAGAGGCCTTAATGGCAGCATCAGTGTAGTTGAAAGATTTGATTCTATTTTGATTACATATATTTACATATATTTCACTGTAATGACAGCAATCATTTTGTCTGGGTAGTTCTCCCTTTTGATCCAATTTTGTAATAAGACTCTTCATATAAAGATCAGCGATTGAGGACATTCAATCATCTACTTGTCCAAGTGGGCGCCCATGTTTGAAGTCAGTGCGCTTTGCTACGTTGTTCTGATGTGTAAATAACATTGTGGAAAAGTTGAGTGCTATTTGGTTGGGTGTTTAACTGATATGGTCTTAGAGAAATGATTCTCTGTTTCCTTTCTCTTTCCATCCTGGAACTGGTTTAATGCATACACACATGGACGCACGCCACCATCCATCCGCCCATCCACATACATACAGAGAAAGAGAGAGAGAGAGAGAGAGAAGAGAAAGACAACTGCACTGTCATCTGAAAAGCCAAGCTAAATAAATTTCTGTCTTTTTCCTATGGTCCCTCTGATGCACCTCCCTCGCTCCCTCCTTACTTACTTTGCTGGCACTCAGTAGAGAGAAGTTGTTCCTGCTATTTTCTCTGTGTGACTGGACCAATAACTTCACTCTTTAATGAGCATGTCGTGTTCCCCTGCTCTACTTATTCCCTAAAAACACCCTTTCCAACACTGGCAGCTTTTTCTGGGAAGGGGATGGTGCGTGTGCCTGTGTGTGTGTGTGTGTGTGTGTGTGTGTGTGTGTGTGTGTGTGTGTGTGTGTGTGTGTGTGTGAGGGCAAGGAAAAGGCAAAGAAGGAGATATTGTCGATATGTGACTGGACCGGGCCAATAAGTCCCTTCTATTATTCTATAATGAGTATGAGTCATGTTCCCCTGCTCTCTCAACTCTACTCAAAACAGCCTCTCAAACACTTTCCGAGGGACGGAGGGACAGAGAGAAAAAGGATTACAAGGAATAGAAAAGACATAGGGAAGTAAGTGAGGGCAGAATGTGATAAGATTGATTGCAAGGGATGAAGGAAGGAAGGAAAGGAGAAAAATTAGGCTAGAAAAGGAAACCAGAGAGAAAGAAAGAAAAAAGACAGACAGGCAGAACTAAACCAAACACCTTCAAATACGCTGTAAACTAAAGCTGTGAAAGGTTTGGCACAAACAACCACAGACACAGACACATACTCGATGCATAAATGCCAGCATGCAAGTGCACGTATACGCACACACATACACACACACACACACACACCCCTACAGCCTGGGGCTACTCCTTCAATCCACAAAACCTTTCTCACCAAACTGTAATCCCCTCAACTTTCTCCTCTCTAGCCTACAGTGATTTCCAAACCCTCCACTGATGTTGCATCACTGCTGTTGTCTGTTTGATGACATCACAGACTTTCCTTGAGGTACAGATCAGTGAACATTGTACACCAGAGACTGCATATACCACCAAAGCTCCTTACAGCCCAAAGCTGGTGAGAAAAGGCTGATTTGCATAATAGCTGTGCTATTAGCAGGTAAAACAAATCAGCCTGTCACCATTTAGTAACCCTTGCTATTTCGTAGGCAATAGAAATAGGATATGTAGGCTCCCACCAGGAGAATAAAAGCGCAGTTTTACCACAAGGTCAAAATATCAACCAATTATAGTTAACACATTTTTTTATGTGGAAAAAGATATCACTTTGGTGTACAGGTAGAAAAGCATATAGAAATAAAGATGGTTTGCCAATGAAGCGAGACAACAGCTGTGTGGAGAGCACAACACACACACACACACACACACACACACACGCACCCACACAAAATAGACAAAAGAGCTCAGATCCAAACTTCTGTCTCAGCAGCAATGAAACCTGCTGAAAACTTTCTGCCGGAAGCAGGTGTGGATGAATATTCATGAATGGAGCGAGTATCGGGTTGCCTTTCCAACCACTATTGTGTGAGCGAGTGAGCAAGATAGCGTGTGTGTGCGTGTGTGTGTGTGTGCTTCTGAGTGTGTGTCAAGCATGCGTCTGTATATTCGGTGCCCCTGCGTAGGTGGAAAAACGGCCATTGCTCAGTGAGTGAACACTAAAGAAAGACAAAGGGTGAAAACAAAAAGTAGACCAAGTGCAGCGCTGAATATTCATAAGGCATGGGGTGACTCACAAAAATTCAGCAGGAAGAAACAGGAGGTGGGTATTGTTCCACTAATTCCTTTTCAATCAATTATTATAAGCTTAGAACAGTTTCACTAATTTCACAGTAGTTATTTTTTAAAAACATATAGAGGGGAAAAGAGGTCTTTTCAAGCACATTATAGATCTTGGAGGCAGCTGCTACGCGTTTTAATTATCACCACTTTAATCAGGGTAACCAGGAAAGTTCAGTAGGCTAGAAAAGTGACGCAAACATGGCCCACATTTTTACTAGGCCTTTTAGGGAATATGAAAAATTGAGTGTGTTGGTAAAAAGGACCAGATGTAGAGACAGCAGAATGAAGGGTCAGCCACTGGCCACAAAAAGGATAATCCTGATTGTAGTTTTGTAGTCATCACTTCAGTCGGTTGTGTTCACATTTTACTCACTAACGCAACTGCTGAGATTTGGAAACAGTGACATTTTCTATGGCCCTGTTCACACCTGTGTAAACCACGTGTAAACGGGGCTTAAGTCTGAGTGATCACATGATCAGACAAGTTTCACTATATTATCCAAACCACTTTATCTGATGATCGCACCCGAAAATGTTGGTAATAATGCCTCATTACGCAAGGAAAACTGTGTGCGTGCACAGCTACAGTAGGTACAGCTGGTCAAAGCTGAATCATGAAGTCGATGTGTAAACTTTGACAGATGTTTTAGCAACGTTTTAGCAATGTTGCCATGTTATCAGATCTCAGCTATTACAGTAACTTGGTGAGTACTGATAGGAATGATGGCCAAAACTACACGAATAAGACTCGCGACACCAACTATACATAATATACATAGAAACAAGACACATATACGCAAGCATATATCAGACATTGCGCCATACTCTCTTTCTGTCTCTCTTTCTCTTACTCTCGTTCACACACACACACACACACACACACACACACACACACACACATCTGCTTCAAAGCCTTCCTTTTACTGAATGGGAAGCTTTATCAAAACTTGGCCGCTGAAAATGTGCGGGACATATTGCCAAAGGGCATATACACATACACACTTGTACACGTACACACAGACATGCCCACTATCACACTAAAACGCTGTCAGGCCAGAGTAAAAAGAGGAAAAGCACATTTTCTCTGATAGTAGTACATTACCATGGAAACACTGTTTAACAGCTGGTTTGCATGCCAGAGCTACGCTGGTATTCACCCTACATAATTTAAGCCCCATTTAGATGAGCTTTGTCCACTCAGTGATCTAGTGGGAGCAATGGCAGCCATGCATATTTTAAATGCAGGAGGGGGAAATGGACTGAGAGGTGCTCCACTGGAGATGTTGCAAGAAAATGTATGGTGGGCAAGTAACTTGGGATAATCCTGAATGAGGTCCGAGGATGGAGAGGAAGAAGAAGAAGTGGAGAAAATTAGAATCAAGCTCACAACAGACAAAGAGAGGTGAAGAGAGAAAGTCAAACAGAGAAAATCACAATATTTCACCCACAGAGAGAAAAGCATAAATTATTTATGTACTCTTCTGTTTTTCTCCCAATCACTTAGGATTGTACACTTAATCCAGTGAGTGGGGAGAGAGTAGGGACAGAGGAGCATAAAGATTAAGAGAAAATCTGAGAAATGAGAGGGAAACAGTGCTGAGTACTCAGCGTGATTGGCATTTTAATGTGCAACAGAGATAGCCGTGAGACCAGCAGATCACTATTGTTTCAATATTAGTTATAGTAATAATAATGGCTTCGCTGTTAGGACCCACATGGCAAGGGCAGAGCAATGTAGTGGAATCTACTAAAGCTATTTATTTATGTCTTAACTTCCAATTCATTACCACCCTCTCTTCAGCTCAAACTGTTGCCAGGGGAAGTAAATAAGCCATTACAGTAGCTGAGGAGATTTGTTTCACCTTTTATCTCATCGTGTTTTCGTGTCCCCTTGAATCCAGATGTCTGCGGGCTGCCTTTCAGTTCATTTAGTTCTAACTGTTTAACTACACCTAAAAGAAAATATCCAGGTGAGCAGAAATGACACAATGACTTGAAGTTGGAGCTTGAAGGTGTTCACTTACCTAATACCTTTAAAATTAAGTCAGTCACATTTAGGTTATTTCAAACACTAAACTACAGTCACTTAGCAACTTAATTTATTCTTTGCAGTAAAAAAAAAAGCGATTCATGTTTTACAGTAGGTGCAATGACCTATGAATCGATAAACTTACGACAGCTGACTACGCATGCAGAGCTACCTGAAAGTCTGAGTGTGTGTTGTACTGCATGTTTGTGTAGATATGACAGTGTGTGCTTGTGTATATGACCTCGACGTGTCATATCTTGTCAGTCAGGATAGTATGACAGCGGCAGAGAGAGAGAGAGAGAGAGATAAACAGTGAGTCAGCAAACACCCTCAATGAATTCCAATCAGGCTAGATGGGCTGTGTCATGAGAAATCTCCAGACGTGCGTTCACCATGTGACAGCTACACAGCTACTGCAGACAACAGGGAAAAACTGAGGGACAACATCAGGACAAATGTCTATATATCATGACTGCACAGCTCATGGTTTACGGACAAGTTGGTTATAATTTTGCCTTAATTCAGCTGATTATTTATAGCGCAGCTGCCAGTACACAGGTTCTGATGTTTCCCCAAATCAATATTTTAAATCCATATATATTCAAATACAGTATACATACAGTATATATTTAAATTTACATACATATTTTTTATCTCTTGGTGTTTCTTATGTATATACTGAAATCAAATAGAAACCAAGTTATAGCCACTCGGGATTTGGGCTTTGTAGCCTCTGTTCTCGACTCAGAGCAACCAACGATAACTATGAATTCTGCTCCTGTTTTCATCTTTACTTCTTATTACCCATCTTTCCTTTTTCACCCCCTCCTCCAGCTGTCCAGCCTCCTGTTCCAGTGCATTTCCTCCAGGTAAGGAGTGATCACACCAGCCCATGACACCATGCTGGGACATGTGGCACTACTGCCGCTACACATCTCATCTGCCTAAATTAGCATGCATTACACCATCACATGAGCAGTTAAATTGTGCGGGAGGCTGACAGTGTATACTAGGTGGGAGACGGATAGAAAAACATGCAGAGAGAGACGGAGTTGCTCCGTGGGTGGGGGAGGGTGGGGCGGGGGGGGGGGGAGACAGGTGTTGCCAGGTTGGATCGGAAGGGCTTTTGAGGAGGGCGCAGCAGGGGTGAGAGCAGTTGCGGAAGGTTAGTCAGGCAGAAAGAGCAGAAAAGGGATTGGTGGAGGATTTTAGAAAAATATATGATTGAGTATGAGGGAAAGGGAAATACAGGAAAGGCCAAGTTAGCTAGAAGCCAAAAAAAAAAATCACAGGCTGTCCTGCTCACTCGCTTTCTCTCTCTTGACACCATCACAGCCCTCTGACATCACCTGACGGATTAAGTGCTTTTCATCTTGTGGCAGGGTCTTTTACCTAAAGACAGCAATTGAAAATCTAGCTAAAAAGTCCTGTTAAGAGCTTAACAGCCTCTTTTGTGATGGGGGAGGAAAAGCGCTGGCTAAAAAGGTCAGTAGGCTTCCACTTAAGATCTCGATGATAGCAGCAAGAATGACAGCACGTGGTGGCATCATAATTACTATGGTGATGCATAACGCTTTCTGAATATATTTTCCTAAAAAGTTACACTGCTGAAGTCGAAATCACATTTGCACGCTCTTGCGCCAACTGACAGGGTGGGAATTTGCAGTGTGCAGTATGTCCAGTAAGAGCGACTATAACTGTAGGTACCAGAATAGACTTTTTTTTTTATACATTACTTCAAATAAACACACATACACAAATGAAATCTGCCAGTGAGATTCAACAGCACATCACTATCAGTGAAATAATATGAATACTGACAGTTTCTCAGTTTAGACAGGTCTGTTGTCAAGCGAATGTCAAAATGAATTTGGGGGAAAACTGTAAAACTAGGAAAACTTTGCAAAATCTTGTGTGTGATACAGTCTGTAGGACGCACATTCCTGGTTTCTGCCATGTAGGGCAATGCAACAAGCGCCACATGTTTCAAGAATCACAGCAAAGAATTTGGAAGTTTTTTTTAATTTTTATTTTCTGTGATTGACAACCTCTCCTTACACTTTCTGAATTGACATGCAGCAAAACTGACACACCTGGTAAAGTAAGCAGGTTATAAATAACACTAGGAATTCTTTGCGACTACTGTTTGACCCAGATCTGATCAATATCAGAGAAGTCAGGGGTTCGTTTCAAACTTGTATCCAGATATAAATACTTTCTGTCTATCAGGGCAATAATACTTGAATGGAAATTTCAGTTTAGAGAGGTAAAACTTTCCTTAGCAGGGACAAAATAAAGGACAATAGCAGTTGTATTTGCAACATATTATTCAGTCAACTCAAACTGTGGCGTCTCATGGCCTTCAGATTAGCCATACCAACTCCATAAAAAGACATCTGCTATTGTTCAACCTTTATTACTGTGTATGAGAGCAAAGAAGCTAATGACGATCATTATGAGACAGATGTCCACATCAACAGGAGTATAGGAGCTAGAGCTTTTTTTTTGGATAAATGGAGACAAACAACAAGAAAGTTGAGAAGACAGGGGGGAATGGTGAATTATTAAGTTATTAATCTCGCCCACTGACTGTAAAAACAGGTTACCATGGGCAACAGCACGACAACCAACATCTCTGGGGCAGGGAGGCATGATAGGGACATCATCGCCGAGAGCAATATGTGAAATGAGCGAAAGGATCCCTTGAAGTGCGAGGGTTTTTATCTGCATGTCTCCATCTAGGTCGGTGTGAGACCACGAGTGGCTGCTTACATAATTGAGGCTGCGTTTAATGTTGTTTGTGTTTAGACTGGGCAGATAATGAAAATTTCATCATCGCTTCACATGTGAGATTGTGTGACGAGACAACGAGCTGGGGGAAACATCATCAAAAGTCAAGCAGTGAGTGACACCGCCGTGGAGGACTAATACAACTGCCATTAGTGCCTCGGAGACGTGGAGAGTTACTCATTATAAAGCGTACTGCGTTTAGAGCGGTGGTAGACTTTTTAACTTTGCTGGCTTATTTAAGACAATGCGTCTGTGCGTCTGTGGATAAGAGAGAAAAGGAGGGAGTGGAGATGTGCGCTAGACTTAATATGGATTTTTTTTTTCCTGTTCAGAGCTCTGCTGCCTACACAAGCTCTGACAAAGTTACACCAGCACACCACCAGTAATTTGCTGCCTAACACAGACAAACATGATATACATAGATTTTATGAAAGCAATAACTCTTTGAACATGAACATCTGCATGTGCACACACAAACACAGTAGCATTGCCACTCAGAGTCCTACAGTCATTACAGGGCCCTCTGTGGACCTAATGTGTGACCTAATATCTGCTGACAATGCACTGCAATATCGGCCTCAAGCCATACTACTGTGTTATCAAGATGTTAGTGAGACTGAGGGAAGTATAGGGTGAAATAGTGTTATCACTGGGGACCAGTCCCACTGGATCAATGCAATCTAACATCATCCCTGATCAAACACACACACACACACACACACTTGATAATACTTAGTCTACAAATTGAAAGCTGAGAAGACTGTTTAACAATGTGTCATTATAATACAAAGCTGAAATCCCAGCCTACAACAGGGCCAGAGTATGCACAGAGCTTATATTTGGCTAATGGAAAAGAAATAAGTCAAGAAGTGAGGCCCCAGCTGTCTATGCAAATAGCTCAAGTGCCTCTGCAGCAGTTTAAAAAGAATAATAAACATAAAAAAAAAGAGAGAAACCAGAAGGACAACACAGAGTGGAGGGAGGACAGAAGTTCCAAACACATACCAAATGCCAAGCTAGTGGTGTGGTGCCTGCTGATTAAGAGAGCCTCTGGGCAGGGGCAACACCCAAACAGATACAGGCACGCAGGTCACACACACACACACACACATCTGTGCAATATCACATGGCCTCACATTAGTTTTTGTCTGCAATGCTCAGTAAGAACAAGAACATATTGACCTGGCTGACCAATTTGGTCAGCAATTTGAACCTCCAGACCGGCTGGAAACATCTGGGCACAGACAGTCAAAGGTGCAACACTCTTTCCTCGCTAAACAACTAATGCTATGCTACAGTCATGCTAATACAGTAGAATGTCACATCAGTAATCATGCTAAAAGTTTCTGTCGTTGTTGTGGGTAATGGACCTAAGCTAAAAATAAATGCTACCTGAATATAAAAACCTGTTATATGCTTGTCATGTGCTAATGATATAATTTAATCATAAACATAATTACAATGCCATAAAACATAGATCAATTTAAAATATGGCAAGGCATCATTAAATATCCACTGCAGATGTTGTGGTATGATGCTGTCTACTGTAAAGAATGATTTTAAAATCACCATAACTTGTTTTATTTGTGGTATCAATCATTCTGTAAAAGTAAATGTCACTTTGCGAGTGACTGATACATTTTAATTAGTTAACTAATTCAGCGTTCTCATATAAATACTGCTTAAAATGTACTCAGCCAGAAGCATTTAGCTGCCTGTCCAGGCAGCGGTACAGTGTGGAGTGTCTTAAATGTTTTTACATACCTGATATTGAGAGAGAGCCATTTCAAAGGCGAGGCATCATGGGAACATGGAAGAAAGGGAGAAAAGAAAAAAAACATTAAGTATTGTCTGTATGGGCATAAAACAAGGATACACAATAATTCATTTTGAGCAAAAATTATTAAGGCTAGCACAACAAAAACAACTCAAAAAAATGAAATGCTCAATTTACACCACATAATAACCACATATGTCAAACTAATTCAACAACATTCCGCAGGGGGTTGTTTGTGTGAAGCGAAAAACACCCACAGGCTGAAATGATCAAATTTGTCAGGCAGTTTCCGCTCATACCCGGAATCTAATTTTCTTCTCCTCGCACTAACTCTCAGCCCCTGTTTGCAGTGACAGCACCCACACCCCGTGCCATGTCGTGCCAGTAAGGCAGCCTGGCACGGGGCTCACTGGCGCTCTGCAGTGCTGTGAAAGTGCAGCAGCACAGTAGCGGCCTCAGGTTAGAAAGATGTGATTCATTAATCAACGCTCCCCGCAGGGAATAATGCTGCCTGCTGGCACAGCCTTTCTTTCCATTCTCTTCCACTCCCTACTGACTATCCACTGGACAAACAGCACAATACTGCGCTGTATACATAAGGGTATGCATGGACAAACACACCGGTATGCATCCCACTCGTAATTAAACACACACACACACACACCAGCATAAATATTCAAACTGGTTTTGCCTGAGCTTTGTCTCCTGAGGCTTATCTGTGATAGAATGGGCTTAGTTTGGGGACTGAGGAGGTTAGGAGGATAATTAGTTGAAAGCAGAGTGGGAATTTTTTTTTATCTGAAAGCTCCAGATTTGTCTTGGCGTCCTGGCCTCTTCGGTCAACCGTTCCCATTCACTTCCCATTTTCGTTTATGTAGCAACAGTGGTTTTATTAATCACTGTCAGCCATAATAGGGCCTGAAGTGGCCAGTAATTGCTGTTTGCAGTGTTGTGTGTGACATTATACGGGTCCCCTATGTTGTTCTGTAAAAGGTGAAAGGACCTTTAGGGGGTATATGCCTTTTTCTGTTATGTTTATCCCTTGATAAGACTAAAAAGACCTACAGATATCTGTTTCCTTTACTAAATCCTCATTCAGATAAAAGGTAAACACAAACTATTTATTTACACCTTTCAATTTGGCTAACTAAGCTACTGTGTGGATTAAATGTTTCCTATCAATACACAGAGGATGAGTGTCTGGCTCTAAAAAAAAACTTGCACATGCCATTAAATGCCCTAAGGTTCCCAGGCTCTTGTTAAGTGCCGGTTAAGCATCATGAGTAACCACGCAGTCTGCCCCATGGATTTTAAGAGGACAGCTTTGCTGGGATTAGAGATAAAAGGCCATAACTGTGCAGCCAAAACAGTTTGATGCAGCGTGTCTCTCATATCGACCTATAGCAAACATTTTAATGGATAAGCTTTAGTGAGGGAAAGAGGCTGAAAAATAGCAATAGTTCCTTCTGCAGGTTAGAGATGAGTCACTGAGGATACACGATTTGAGAGACTGAGTTTTTTTAGAAAGAGGAAAACAGAACATAAGAGAAGCTCACGCACTGTTTGAGACGGTTTGAAGACACGTGGGAGCTGACTGCAAGTGTGTTTGGCATAGTGTTTAGAGGACATAAAGCTGAACAGAGGTGAAATGTAAACACTGGTCAGCACCAGTCCAAACAGCCTTTTGTCTCTGCCTGACAGGAAGTAGTAACTCTTCCCTGTTTAGAGC
Organism: Scomberomorus guttatus; assembly: GCA_038419695.1. Lineage (NCBI taxonomy): Eukaryota > Metazoa > Chordata > Actinopteri > Scombriformes > Scombridae > Scomberomorus > Scomberomorus guttatus. The sequence goes on along the minus strand of CM076466.1, from coordinate 10,188,195 downwards.
CAGGTCCGTGCGCTGAATGTAATTTGTGGGGATGTCGTTTCACATTTAGGTCGCATCAGACTGAAGACAGATGGGTCTTGTTCTGAGGCACCACTGACTTTGATGTTATCCATTCCAAGTATTAGTACTGTAACACCACATTATTTCTGCAAACAAACAAAATGGGGACCCACACATGAAATATTGCTCCGTAGCGCCAGTAGTGGTCAAAAACTTCACAAGATGCCTTTAAATTTGGTTTGTAATCTTTTGTAAATATATTTGTAATTTTTTTTTTTCCACATTTCTCCACCATGATCTAAAAAAGGCACAAACAATAACCATTAACCAACTATTAGCTATCTCGTTTTGCCTCACTGCACCAGCTACTGAAGTGGAGCAGCGGTGTTCACAAAAACAGGGGTATTATCGACTGTCCAGCTGGCTGTGACCAAATAAAAAAGGGGCAGGCTAATTCTGCTGAAACAACACATCAATTGCCTGTCCTGTCAGCCACCAAAGGGTGTTCCTAGACGTCAACTGATTAGCGAGACCCGCCACTTACTGCAGATTAGACCTGAAAAAAAAGAAAATCCATATCGAAGCCCCGAAGGATTCAGTCTTTTCGGCACAGCACAGTGCAAAGAAGATAGGACATACTGAGGAACATCACCTCACCCCTGTCCTCCATCTATCATTACAGTACCATAGGTCAAGACCCTTTTTATAGTGGGAGCAGGTCTGTTCTACTGGGAGGCACTTATTTCATTATCATATTTCAAATTCACATTTCCACAACATCTAGTATGTGGCCATCCTGAGAATACCCTCCAATTTACGAATTAGCATTTATACTCTGCCAACGAGATAGGAGGTGGACAGGGAAGAGATGAAGGGAGAAGGGGAGTGAAGAAACATAATAGTGCATGAAGAAAATTATGGAAATTTTGATTAAGGTTCAACAGATGGGCGTCATTTAGATGAGACACAGCTGACATTTCTGTGCCAGGGGAAATTGGGTACCGAGACTGGTTCTCCTCAAATAAGGCTGCACTAAGTAAACACTCAGAGAACAGGAGGATTGTAGTATGCGTGTTGGGTGCATGTGACTGTGTGCATGCGTGGATGAGAATAAGTGCGTGTGCGCCTGTACTTCAAATACTTGAGGGAGCAACAGAGGGGGCTTAAGCGCTTCTTGTTTTTCGTCTGCACACTGCCTTCACACACTTGACTGTGGCTCAAACTAATTACCTGTAGAATTCACAACATTATTTCACAGCAACTAATGACTGCTCTTAATATGCCTGTAATTACCTGTCAATAGGATATAATTGACAGTAACAGCAGCAGGCCTGAGCAGAAGAGAGGGAAATTAGCGGCCACACCGTCAAGAGTTCTCATCTGGTAGACAGTAAATAAAAGTAAATATTGCTAGTATTTCACAATGTGGTTTTATTAAAAGTGTGGTTTTATTTTCATTTTTTTGTCTCTTTATCTGTCGTCAAATCTCAAACATTAGGGATCTAGTTTACAGTGATTTATAAGTGTCTCAGTCCTAAGTAATGCTGTTTAAAGCTGTAATATGAAACTATTCCGCATTAAAATGTCTAAAAATGACTAGACCTATGTTATATATTTTGTTGAGTTGTGTACTAGTTGTGTACCAAATGTTTACAACAATTTTCAAATTGTAACTGATTTTCCAAATCATTTTCTTTCCTCTATCACATCTTTTCTTTCTCTCCTCACTTCATCTTCCCCTCAGCCTCTCCCTCCTTGTCTTTCTAGCCATTGACAGCTCCCATTGCTTCTCTTTGCAATGCTGCAAGCACTCTCCTTCCCTCGCTCCTTGCTTTCTCTTCCCTCTCTCACAATCTGTTAGCAGTACACTCTCGCCGTCTCACCCCATTATTTATTGATTGGGGAATGGGGGGGCCAAAAGAGGGGCGGTGCATGGGGTCTGAGAGGAGGCTGAGCTGTATTTCCATAAAGGATATTTAAGGCCATAGTGTCTCAGTTCCTCATCCACCATCCCTGGAAGACATACTGTAGGGTCACAGGGCATGATGAAAGGACAACCCAGTCCTCATGAAATATGGACAGCATATAAGAGTAGCAATAAGGGGCCAAGAAGGTGAAAAGGGGTTAGAAAAGGGCTTTATGGAGCATTTTAAGAGTAGGATTTGGTTTGGTTTGTTGTAAATTTAACAGTAAGAAAGCCATATAGATCTTATAGTCATTCACAACCAAGTACTGGAATGCACTACCTCCCTCATCCCCTCACTCTCTTGCAGTCAGACAGTCAGCCAAGGCCGGTTTAAGGGCCACTCAAGCCCAGCCTTTCTCCTTTGAATAAAGGACAAATGGTGCACCTGGTAGCCTGGCCAGGGAGCGCTAAAATCGAAGCGACACTGTGTGTCATTAAATTCCTCCACACCACCACTCTGCTGATTCAAAAGCTCTGCCAGTACTAGGAATAGTGTGTGTGTGTGTGTGTGTGTGTGTGTGTGTGTGTGTTCTAAGAGCCCTGTAAAAGGTCAGAGATGGTACTGCAGTCTCTTGTCAGCATTTATGGTGAGTGGTGTGGCAGGAGGGAGAAAAGGTTGGTAGTATCTTTTCATTTGGGTTTCCCAGGAAATAACTGGGGAAATGAGGCTGTGTTTCACGGCTGTCTTCACAGCACTCCATGCAGGGAAAGGAGAGAGAGAGAAAGACGGACAGGAGACAGAAGAAGAGGAGGACACGCAGAGGAATGGAGAGAGAGAGAGATGAACAAGAGACTGATGCTGACCAATGGAACAGACCCAAGGTGTGAGTGAACTTTGGTGTGGGGCGTGTGCGAGTCGGTGCGTCTTGCCAAGGCCAAACATTACCTCTGTGACCGACATTAGCCGCTGCAATATGACACAGATGCCAGAAAGCAGACAGACACATTGTATTGGGGAATAAAGAGGTTCTGGATCATGAACAGAGGGCGAGTAAGGTTGACTAATGCACAGGAACAGTAAATGAGCGGAGGCTTCAGTCAGCCAGAAGCACACTACAATCTAGTAGTGAGTAGAGACTAAATACAGTACACATGGGTTAAATGAGGTGATGAGCTGGAGCTGAGATGGGTTAACATAAAATTGCCAGTAGGGATAACAATACAGGCATATTATCTGGGCAATTGGGCAGTTGGGGAAATCAGTGGACTTGGGGAGAAACATAAGCAGAGACTACTGTAGCGAATCAGACAGGTGGAGATAGATGCCGCCGTGGCAGCAACGCGCTCACTCACTTTCCCCACTGGTTTCTGCAAGGTTTTCCACTCTAGTCACAGTATAAATGATCTATTGGCCATCATTTAGCGTGGCTGCATGTTAATCATTCATCACAGTAACCATTCAGTGTGTAGGAGGGTGTTAGCTGGCTAGCCAACCAATGTGAGACAGAGAGCAGAGGGTTCCCTATGGGACTCACTGGAATGGAGAACAGCGATGGATCATCCAATGAACATTAATCATACTAGCCTAGTTCCCAATGCAAAGTGCAAATATGAGGGGAGTTAAGGCGGGGTGTGTTCACATGTACTGTATACGCGTGTTTGTGAGTATAGGAGGAAAAGGAGGGCATGTGTAGACAGAAGCTTGTCTTATGCTAATTACAGTTTAATAAATTATAAAATTCCTCCCACACACCAGTGACCCCGAGACAAACGTGATGCCAAGGTTGACCACAAGTAGCAAACACATGCTGCTTTCCACAGAGCACACACCATGCTTATGTTTAAATGGATGTTTTTCCCCGACATGAAACTTTGTCACTATTGGAAACTTCAAACTTTTACCAGCCACCTTTTGAGTATAAATATATGTATGATACATTAAAAAACATTTTTGGTGGTGGTGAATTGCATATAAGTTAGTAATTGTGCCTTAGGGAAAGTTTTTTTTAAGCATAACAGTAATGCAAAATTGTTGAAAAGCCAGAGAAGCTGCCACTACTGTAAATATCAGGCTGTCGGAATTTGCAAAAAGCAGAGCAGGATCCCAATCGTGCAACTGTGTGTGTTGTAGAGCGCTGATGCTGACAGAGAGCAGACAGAGAACACGACAGCGTTAACTGCAAGCAGGGGACCTGTCACCTGAAGACAAGGGATGGAGGGGAGGGGAGATGGAGAATACATCCAGGAAATACACAGAAATAAGGATAAGGCAGAGGGGAGATGAATAAAAGGAATGGAAAAGTGTAAATGGGAGATGGCAACACGCATGAGCTACAGACAAGTGAAAGTAGAGAGAAGAAAAACAAATATGGCGGAACGCTATGATGGAGGGAAGAATAAAGACAACAGCAGGCCATCTGGTGTATGCATGTGTGTGTGTTTGAGAGTGTGTATGTGCATGTGGAGCGACTGGGCTCTTAGTTTGTCAGTCGTATAAGCGTTTATGGTCTCCCACTCACGCAGCTTCTGCTGGGATACAGAGAACACTATTACCATACAGCAGCCGGTGGACATGGCCGCTTCTGCAACCCTGCACAGAGGAGGAGGGTGTTTGTGTGTGAGAGGACGCACACACACACACACACACACACACACACACACACACACACACACACAGAGTATTAAATCTATGGATCACTGACTGAAGCGCACACACACATACAGTGTTCAAACAAATACACACTGCTGATGTTCCCTTGGGAGGCCACCTCAAACAAATGGCTGACCTGTGTGTGTGTGTGTGTGTGTGTGTGTGCATGTGCGTATGCATGTGCGTGTGTGTTTCAAACATTTATCCTCACAATGTCTAGGTAATAAACAGTAACAGCTGCAGTCAGTCCTAATTAAATACCTGTGCATCTGCTCCTGGATCTGTCTTGCTTCTTGTGTGTCTGCTATGCTGCGTGAGTGGGTGGCTGCGTGTTTCTCTGTGTGTGCGTGCCTCATTGTATTATATGCAAACTTTTACTTCCTTATAAATAGGCTTGCCAAATATCCCTTTCCAATATATCCTTCGAATTACTATATCAATGTGCAATTAGTCTAAACTCTACCTGATTGCATTCTTTTAATGGGGCATCATAAAAAGATATGGCCCACAATGGGTATGACCTTGACTTTCAGCTAAAGTGGAGCTCTTACTGTCATCATTACCATCTATGACAGAGTGTGAAAGGGAAAAAAAATTAGGGCTACAAAGCCATAGAGAAGATGCAAAGCCATAGAGAAGAAGAAGAAGGCTGAAGGACAGTACATTCATCACTTTTGGAACGACATAAGAAAAAGAGAGCCTGATGAAAGAAAAGCGGATGCTTCTGTTGATGATGATGACGACGAAGAAGATGAAAGACCGAGCAGACAGAGCTCTTTGTGTGTCATCAATAGCGGCCAATGTCCAGTTTCTAACCATATCAGTCTGTCTGTCTCCATCCAACTCATCACCTTCCCTCAGGCTACCTCTGGCTCTAAATTGAGGTCAGATGTCACTAGTGTGGGTGTGTGTGTGTGTGTGTGTGTGTGTGTGTGTGTGTGTCTTTGTGCTTACACACACGAAGATAGGCGTCAAATATGTAAGTTGGAGTCACTACGTCCTACACATACACACGCACAAACCCACATGAGAAGAGTCAGGCACACACAGACATCCTCAGCTCATCATGCCTGGAGGGGGGGGGGGGGGGGCAGTGCTACTTGACCCTGTTAAATATTTACTGGCGCGGCTGTCATCAAGTGTCCCACACACTTAACTGCTGTCCATAATAACATACACTCCGTCTATCCTCCATAACCTCACACAGTAATACAGTTAGAAAACATCTTTGTCCATTCATTTTTATGTCTCTTCCTCCAATGTCCCCTGTCCTTTAAAACTCAAAGAGCCTTGACCCCTGTCATGCAGCTTGTTTAATAAAAGCATGTCCAAAGGGAGACCTCATGAAGACATTTATAATCTAACAGCTGATATTCATAGAGTTATGATCGCACATAATATACATAGGACCACTGAAACCACTCAATTACTCAGTTGACACACTCCATTGTTTGGACAATGGTAGAGTCAAGTCATGCATGCATAAAAGGCAAATATGTCCTGTGTGTGTGTGTGTGTGTGGGGGGGGGGGGGGGGGGGGGGGGGGTGACACTCTGGGCAATCATTCTCTCCTCTGCATTGTGTTTAACCCCTGACCTTTAGGAGCAATACAGTGTCAGAGTGCTGAATATGTCTAGACCACTCACAGATCGCTGGGGTCAGAAGAAAAGAGCCGGCCTCAGGACATCATTGACTATGATTCATGAACGAAAGAGGAGAGACCGGGAGGATGTTTTGGCTATTTCAAGAAATCTGGTAAACACCTGTGTACCTGTGAGAGTTTGTGTCCACGTGCGAATGTTCTTTTAATTACATAACACTAATTGGAAGAAATGTAATTTCTACGACTTAATAATGTTATTAATTCAGAGTCAGAAAAGATCAAATTAAGCTGTGCTTATCAACTTGAAGCCAAATCAATTCCACAGCATTTAAAGAAACATCTCTTCTCTCTCAGTAGGAAATGAGAAAATGTAATCAGTGAATACGCAACTGATCAAATGTAGATTTGGGGAAAAAAAGCGAATCAGTATTAAACTACTGGCTGCAAAAGAGGTGGACTAAGTCCAAAAATAAGTAAGGCAGCAGTCGACATAATGTAATGAAAACTGACATAAGGGCTACTTAAATGCGATACCCAATCCTTGATAATCTCCCTCCTGTGTTTAGGTCATATGTATTGTGTCAACACAATCTTAAGTGTGTGTGGTGTTTAGGGGGACGGTTGGGAGTTTGGGGAATCAATAGTGTCACATGCTTAGACATATGCTAGGCTAGTTATTGGTTGGGATGATCAATCAAAGCACACTTGACTCCACGAGTCTCTGCAAGCCACAAAATCAGGGTGCTGTGTCACACATCTATTGCCTAGTGGGTACATGTGTGCATTTGTGAGCGTGTGTGTGTTGACAGAAAACAGAGGTGATCCTTTGGTATTTCACATTCTTCTCAATACAGAAGATAAAGGGTACTTATGGATCAAAGGACTGTGAGAAGGTCTAAGACTCTTTCAAACAAACAACAGCTGCTGTCAAGGGAGAAGCACTTTGCCTTATGAAGCCCCTCTCCCTCAAGCATTGGGGTCTTGAGAGCTTGTAGGGGGAGGAGGTGGGGGTATGAAATATGGTGGGTACTAGTGAGGCAGTTTGCCTTGGGGATGCTCTCTACGGCTCTTATTCCATCCTCTGCTCCACTGTGGGATGTTGTGTATCCTAGACCGGTCAATACCCCCACCCCGCTCCCCGGAGGTGAGCCCTTCTAAAACATGCATGAGTTTATGAGCTGGGAATGTGCCACTGGAGGCCTTTAGGGCTTTCGAGGTGGTGGAATATCTAAAAGCTAAGTGAGACCATCTTTCCAGGATTAGGTCTAAAGGCTTTCCACCTACCCTCTAATACTCCTTTACTGTTCCGGCTCACATCTCCTCCTTCCTTTACTCCTTTACCCTCGCTTCCTCTCAGACAGACATACAGTATGCCTCTATACATATAAATCAGTCCTAAAGCTTCAACCCTTGGGGCAGGTATATCCCCAGATCCAGCCCGTTTAGTGTAATGAGAGAAATTCTCATGCCCATTGTACAAAGCTTAAATTTTAGTCACTCCATCAGGAACTGTAAAACCCCACCATGTACTGTAAAAGAAAAATGTATTCCCAGCAAGAAGCTCCACACTCATCCGTCTTGATCTCACGTTTTTAGAGCCTTAAGAGGCTTTTTTTTTTTTTAGATTTTAATTTAAAATATTTGATAATCTGTTAAGGCTATTTAAAAAGGAAGATGAGGGAAATAAGGGGGTGGGTAGGTGGAAGGGGAAGATTTGGGTCGATGAATGTTTGATGAGCCCAAATGGCCTGTTGTGTGACCCAGCTGCTGAGGGCCAGGTGGGCTTTTAGTGGAGGGGGAAAAGTGCGGCTTAACAGAATTGGATCAACAAGGAGCTGCAGGACACACGAGGAAGATAAATGTTGGGAAAAAGTTTGCAAACAGGATATAATTTTTTTTTTTTTTTTTTATAAAAAGGTTGAGGTAAATTTATTCTGTTCCTTATTTAAATTCACTTTAGGAGTGCTTTATCTATCTCCTATAATACACTCATTTCCCTTTGACTCACAAAAGAAGTGGAGGATCAATGCCTTGTCATACCTAATGTGCACTGTCTGCAATCCTTCATATTCAAAACTGGGTCTCCGTATCAGAGCACAGCTAACACAAATCACCGTCCGACAGTAAATACGGAACAAAGAATGCGAAGAGAGAGCGATGGTTGTACGGATGGAGAGAGGGAGGACAGCCACCGCTGATGGAGGAGAAGACCCCCTGCTTACCAACGCATTAATCATTCACACACGGAAAAGAAGGAACGAAAGCAGACAGGATGACGCTGAAGCAACCGCAAGAACACTTTAAATGCAGTTCCCGATCAGAAACACGATCAGCGCTACGGAAAAACAAGAAGAGTGTTTTCTTATGTCAGACATGGAAAGGATTTAAACTTTTCTTTTCAACTACATCTCACTTAATCCTTAATGCTCCTACTTCCACTCCACCACTATACGTCTCTCTCACACACTTACCCTAACATCTTTCTATTTGTTTCTATCTTCTGTTCTGCATTCCTCTATCCACCTCTCCCTCCTTCTTCCTCCATCACAGACAATGATGCTCGGCGAATATTACACTCATCCATCCTTCTTTTAAGTGCCGCCATTATGGTTACCAGATGCACTTATGGCTTTTTAGGCCCATTGATTGGCACAATCAATACATCATCTTAGGAAAGTTTGGAGACACTACATTAGGGCTCCCAGGCGCTCTTAAAGCTTTAAGCAGTAATTTGTATGGAGATGGGTGCTAGTTAATTATGTTAATGGTCAACAGCAGGTGGGCTTAGGTGGGATCTGAATGCCTTATGGTGGCTTCTGGTATTTTCAGATTTATTTCCTCAGGTTTACCGTGGTAAGCATGCTAAACATCGTTTTCTCTTTTGAGGCCCTTGCAATCATATTTGTCACAACTGTCATCGACCATATTATACTATCCACGCTGAGAAACCACCACATACAGAAAGAAGACTTTTGGTTCTATAATTATATTAACAAGTGCAACAAGACAGTGAGGAATACATTTTGCTTACAGCTTTGTGAGGTTCACTCAAGGTTCAAGGTTTGTTTGTTAATACTCAAGGGTAATTTTGTTTTGCAGACAGGAGATTTAACACTAAGAGAAAACAACACAACAAACATCCCAAGAATACAAAAGACAAGTCATAAAAAAATAAAAACAGAATGCTTGAATACATACTTTAGCCTAGAATACGGCTTATATTTAGTTCTCATGAGTTTGCATCTCAATCCTTCAATGTCTGTCTGTCAAAATATTTGACAAATAATTAGTAGAATTTATTATATGTACCTTCTTTTAAAAGAACAGTTGACATACAATTCTCAGTAATCTTTGGCATCATCATCACTTCAACATGTTACCATTTCTTTCTTCACGTTGAAATCATACACCATCCTTTTTGAATTCACAAATTTGAAATCAAAGCCTTCATCCTCATAATGCCTGTCCATGCTGTCGAGCACTTGCACTATGCTACACCACAGATAAGCTCCGATTGCTTTGCTATCTTCCTACTGGCCGCCAAGCTAATCTGGCATGTCAGACTCGCAATCAGGCTGAAGCAGGTGACATGTGACTGAATGGCTGAACAATGGGATGGAGCTTGGGTCTCAGATAAGAGAATTAATATTGATTGCACATGCATGTCAGACAGATTGTGTCAATTAGGAGTTACATAGCTCTGCTTGGTCACAGTGGAGGACTGAGCAGAGAAGGAGGGAAGAGCCAAAAGTTCATTTATTCAATCAGTCAATTATTCAAGTCATCGTCCATTCAATTAGAACTGTGTTTGTTTGGAGTGTTTATTGTGAAGTGGTTTCTAATACAATGAATTAGGCGACACGTTTTATTTCACAATGTCTTTTTGGCATTTTAACAGTTAATCAGTCATTGTTGTTGTTAATCGTTGACTTGTTTCTATGATGAATGTTCATGATGTTTTGTACTGTAAAAAGTTGCTCATTTATTTGCCTTCAAACTCATTAAATCCTCATTTCTTATTACTAATTTCTGTCGTCTGCAAATGTGCTGTGGATGCTGTAAACTAAGAGTCAAATAGGAAAAGTATTCAGTCATTTGCTGACTCATTTGCCTGAGTGAGAATGTTGTTACATAAAATGGTTCACCCATTTTCCCAGCAGCCAGGTTTGCACAGTCCAAATAAAGCTGCCGATATCCCAAGTCAGTCACCTATTCACAGATAAGGCATAAATAAAAGCACTCACACACTCAGTCTGGTTAGTGTAAGTAACACCCAAATATAGATCTGTGTGTATGAGTGTGCATGTTTATGTGTGTGCGAGTGAGTGAGAGCGAGAGACAGACAGAGAGCACTAAGAGCTATAACTGTGGGAGTGTTTTACAAGCTCAAAGCCCTGTGCCTGCTCCTCTAATTCAGCACACACAATGCACTCTCAGCAGATCAATGATCCCCCTGTGCCTCACACACACACACACACACACAATCTCGCTCTCCTCAAAGCCACACATATACACATACAGTACACCCTCCACAGTGCGCAAACTCATGCACACACACTAACACACATAGATCCAACCCTCCTCATTTCATCCTCCTCTCACTCCTGCTCTGTTTCACATACATACATGCTCTCGTACACCCCCCTCTCTCTTTTCCTTTCCATCCTTCTTTCTCTCTGAAGCCCTGAGCAATTACTCATCAAGACTCTAGAGAAGAGAGAGAGGAAGGAATGGGGAGAGAGAAGGACAGAAGGAGGGATGAAAAGAGGAGATTCGAGCGAGGGTGAATGAAAATTGCCTGTCACTGACTGCAAGAGTCTGGAGCTTTTAAACAAGAGCACCTCAAAACATCTGCTCTTTAAAGACCGGGGTCAAGGTGTCAAGCAAGAGCGTGTGTGTCTCATCTGTGTGTGTGGTGGTGGTGTACGTATGCAGTGTGAGGTTAAGGGGAGTGCGTGTCTATGAGAGAGGTGGGTCACAGCAGTATGACACGACATCAGTTATTCATTGGGGAGGGTAATGTGTGCGCTGCAGCTGGGATGCACAACAACAAACGCACACAAGGCACTTCTGGAAAACAGACCAAGTCCTATTGACCAGCTGTAGCTCTCGTACTGCAAGATAACACACACACACACACACACACACACACACACACACACACACACAGTTGTACTAGTAAGGACCCTCATTGACATAACGCATCTGACATCCAACCCTAACCATCACAATTAAATGTCTAACCCCCAACCCAACTGGACCTTCAAACAGACTTTCAGGGTCTGTCCCAAAATGAGAACATTGAGTCCAAATTGGTCCTCACAAAGATAGTCATACAAGTACACACATTGACACAATAGGAACAGTGACAAAATAGCCTCAACATACTGGGGAGACGTTATAAAAGTGAATATAAGTAAATCCACCCTGTGTGTGTGTGTGTGTGTGTGTGTGTGTGTCTCCTTTCAGTGTCCCCAGCCTTTACCTGATTTGTGGATCAGTGGTTAAGGTTAGGGTAAGTCTCCAAGAAATGAGTGTAAGTCTATGTAATGTCCCCAAAAGTGACCTAGGACAAAATGGGTGTGTGTGTGTGTGTGTGTGCGTGCGTCTCCTTTCAGTGTCCCCAGCCTTTACTAAGCTCTCAGGTTGATCCATTTAAAACACAATGGAGGATTACATTCTCATCTGGCCACTGGCTTCAGCCTGCAAAGAAAAACACTGAGGCTTTAATACTACCTTGGCACATAGTATGTTTGAGTCTAAGGGAGTGTGCGTTTTCATATTTTATGCAAGCAACACAAGTTACAGCATGCAACTCTGTTTGTATGTGTGTGTGTGTGTGTGTGTGTGTACAGGAGGCTCAGGCCTGTCATCGCAAGGGCAGGTTGGGGGGGATAAGACCCCTCTCCAATGTGGAGTGGTTGTGAATTGGTTTTGGCTCCAGGCTAAATCTCCTCACAGACACCTCTTCGTTTTCTCCGCAAGACCAGAAAAGAGACTGCTTTCACTCAAGCCTCACACAACGCATCCAATTCACTGTGATTTGAGCCAGTCCTTGGCCAAAATGCAGGTGTGAATGTGTGCACACAGAGAAGCACACACAATGTGGCTCTCTCTATGCATTTCTCTCCTCACTATCTCATTGCCACAACCACTGAATTATTTTCAAAACAATAATGCACCCCCTACACAATGACCCCCCCCCCCGGTCTATCTTAGCCTGCAACTCATTCTTCCAAAACCAAACAACAGCTTAACCATAAACCCCTGCTCTCTCTCTCTCTCTCTCGCTCTCTCTCACACACACACACACACACACACACACAAACAGTTACCATTCCTACATACCCGAGCCCCCCACAAAGAAGACGACAGTTGCAGTCTGTCTATCCGGCAGCATTCAGGCCCCTGATTAAACCAGTGCTTATTGGTAATTAAACACTGTGCTTTGTGGCAGTATCCAGCATGCTGTAAAGCACTCCATCTCCCCACCACATACACAACCCTACCCCCTCCCCACTCCTTTGGCACAGTGCCGCCCCCTCCTCTCCTCTTTTTCTGCCTTTCAGGGGGCCGCAGGTGGCACAATTGGCAGTAATGTGTTCTAATTGTTGGCAGCGCTGCCCGGGTAAAGATACGTAGTGGGGAGTGGGAGCTTGGCTGGCGTACAGCAGGAGACAGGAGGGGAGGGAGGAAGGGAGGGAGAAAATGTATGGCAGGGAGAGGCAAAATTAGAGAAAGGTGGGGGGAGCTGACAATATATATAAAAAGGAAGGAAGGAAGGAAGAGGGGGATTTCAGAAAAAAAGAGGAAAAATGAGCATGCCAGGGATAAAAGGATAGAGGGGGAAAGGTAAGGATGCGGCATGAATACTGGAAGAAGAGAGCAGAACTGGGAATTTTCAACAGCAAGCAGCGTAGGAGAAATATAAACCTATAGAGGATGCTGTTCCTGTCGAGTCCAAATGTTTCTTTTGCTGTTGTTGTTTTTCAGGCAGCTTGGAGAGAGGCTCCCCAGGGTTGAGGCTTAGCTATAACTGCAGCAGAGACAGACACAGCATGAGCTGCTGGCTTCATGTAGTAACAGAGAGGTTAGACACAGGCCTAAGTTGCTGAGCTTCGAGAGCATATAAACACCTGGGGCTTTCCCGTATAGAAATGGCAAGAAGAGTGGAGTATGATGTGGCGTATGGTCAGCCTCAACCTAAGGCCAGTGAGTTTATACTGTGGTATATAATATAAAACATTCTCTCCATTAATGATCCTGTAAAAATAATCATTTGAACATGCAGTATGCACTTTATAACAAGATGTGCTGGTTTTCAAAACACACAGTGTTTGGAAGTTAATCATCTGTTTAGTTAGCATCAGCGTGATAGCCACCTTGGCTAAATACATGAAAAAGGGTACCGCTGACAGAAAATCAAACCACATCAACAGAAACTAGTGATCCCTGGAAAGGTACAGTGCTGAAAACTGAAATAATACCACCAAAACATAAAAATAAGCAGGACACTTTTCTTATTTTTTTCATAATCTGCAGTATAGATGTGTGCTATGTTGGATTTCATATTAAAACATAAGATCCATGCCAAAAATCTTAATAGCAGGTCTGTATTTTCATTTCAATGTGTCACCTACAAAAATAATGTCCAAATATGTCAATGTCATGACAATGCCATGAAATAAAATAGGTCATGGTTCATTGAAATTCTTTCCAAGTGCCATCTATTGTGCTTGTGTGTGTGTGTGAGCATGTGTGTGTGTGAGAGTGACTCAGCAGCTCTCCCATGGTGCGACGGCACCTGTTCTTCATTGCTCATTGACAGGTGTTGTCGTCCCCCCTGAATGTTGTTAACGTGGGCTAAATCAGATGGAAAGGCAGAATGACAGCCACTGAACACACGGAGATATGCCATGAGACACCGAGAGCCAGAAATAGTCTTTTTAGACAATCGTGGTGAGATCTGGAGATGTCTCTACGGCAGGAGGCATACACTGAATTCAACTTTTTAACATCGATACCTGGCTTGACATTGGTCTATATAAATATTATTATTATTTTTAAAGATAGAGATATTCAATAAAGGCCATCAGCCAGATTCAAACACACTTTGAGCACATGGTATGACTCTTAGCTCTCTCCGGCACCTGGACGCCCAGAGATATGTCCATTTGAACATATAAGGGTGTGGTACTGGAGCTTCCACCGAACAAAGATAAACATCATGATCAAATTGTGTGTGTGTGTGTGTGCTGTATGTGTGGCTGTTTGTGTTGCTGTTATCATTACAGGCACATAAGCGAGTGAGAGGGGCCGCTTCACACGAAGCCACACTGGCAGTCACACACCCAATCATGGTTATCTCTCTGGCTACACACCGCACGCACACACACATATATACACAGGCGGTAACAGACACCCCATGTTGCCTGTCATCATGTGCACATGCATCCATACAAGTTGCATCCACACACAAACACAATCGCATCCTATCAAGCTCTCTCTCTCTCTCTCTCTCTCTCTCTGCAGTGGCTGCACATGCTGTTGGGTCATCTCCATGCAGGTGGAAACTTTGAGAGGAGACAAATCCGCTGGAATGAAAACTGCAGTGAGCTTTTGAGAAAACACTCGTATGCTGCGAGGCGCTGCTGCTGCATTACCATGGCAACGGTGAGGAGAGCATTAAGTGTTGGAGTCAGAGTCTCAAGGTTACTCAATCCATTCATGTTTTAATAATACCACTCCCTTATGAAAGGAATATTACATCCCTTGTAAGTATGATGAAAATACATATCAGATCTTTTCAGCCAGTGTACTCGTCCAATGAACATGAAGAACCTGCCATCAAGGTTAAGACAAGGAAATGAACTGCATATATCTTGTTTTCATTAACCAAGACTCAAGTTGATGAGGCCTGATTTCAGACTGTTACATCGGCATACTATTTCTGGCTTGGCCTATTTAAATGTGACGAGATTGGTCAAAACCACTGGTGTGTTTCCTCCTTGGAACAGACAGAGATCAGAACAGAGTGAGAGAACAAGGTGGTTGTTAAACCACCGGAAACAAACAGGGATTGCAGTGTAAACATGAGAAGAGGGAGGTGAAGAGACATAATTCATCAAAGCAGCACATCAGCTTTCCATGATCCGAGTGCTCCCCATCTTTTGCCCAGGTGTTTGTGTCAGAGGTGAAGCAGCAGGTGAGCGACTGGCACTGTACTGATGTCGGCGGGGGTGCGGTCAAGGAAGCCTGCTGGGATTTGAGTTTTCCACCTGATCCATCTCTGGACACATATGTGGCCTACTGAAGCCGATGACAGTGGAGCTGACAAATAGCAGTCTGCATGGAGTTAATGAGAGAAAAGCAGGTGTATGCTGCCCCTCTGGAGATGCTCTGCGTGCCATGTGCCTCAGAGACAATTAATTGTGTATACATGTAATATATGCAAGCTCAAACAATGCCATAACTAACAAATGACGCAACAGTTCATAGGTCATAGTTGCATTTACGCAGATAAAAGCACACGCCATACACAGGAAGGGCTTCTTTCCTGCAGTGAATAGCAGCACAAACTTGTGATTCTCAACCCTCACATCTCACAGTTTCCTCTCTTCCCATCTGTCAGCGCCAAGTGCAGAAGCATGCTAACAGTGTGTCATGCTAGCCAGGTGATTTACACAGAAATACACAGATATGGATCTCTTTGCACAAGAAAGACACATGATTTTCACATGCTCCCCCATTAACACTCACAATTTCTGACACTTCATGTGTATGTGCTACATATATGCAGAAATAGCACATACATCATGTACATCTTTAAGCAGGCTGTATAACACAATAATCGAAAAAAAAAAAGCTACAAAAGAAAAATGGGAAGCTGGCCTGGCGAGCTGCACTATATTCCTTTCACTTTAAATAATTAATCAACAATGAGCTACAGTATATGCTAGAGAAAAATGAAAACAGCACAAGAATAATATGTTAAACAGGCTATAATATAAAGATGTATTTGTTGCTTTATAGGCAGAGGCTATAGGAAGGCAGGGACTAAAATGAGAATTGGCTTTTCTTTGCTTTCACAGTTGTTGCAGCCCAGTTTTCCTACTTATTTCTTACTTTCTCCTCACAGTCACATGCTGTCACTCTTCTTCTGTGCACTCCCTCTTTCCCTGACTACATAGGTTATTGTTTTCATCAACCTCTCGTCCTCCCTCTGTCTTACCCATGCAGAGTACAGATGAGGCCAGTGTATGTATGGTGCGTTTGTGTGTGCGCTATGCAGTCTCCAGTCTGCTCTACAGAGCGCTACAGCAGCCACTAATACTGCAGTGCTACAGCGTTCACTGACCCTTGACAGAACCGCTGCAGTGCTAGCTTTCTCCAATGTATTCAAGACATTAAAGAGATTATGTTAACCCAAGAGGAATCAAATAAGAATAAACAGCCACTGCTGTAATACATTTAGACCTTCTGGCCAAATAATTGGCAAATTCAATTAAGTTATCAGAGCTGGTAGGACCTTGAGCATTTCATGTATTTTAACAAAGACTAAACTAGACTTGCAGTTGGATCTTTACACTAGGACTAGAAAAAACCAGCCCGCCCTCACAAGAAAAACGACAGTATAGGTCTAAAATTCAGGCCGGCAAAAACAACCTATAATTACTTTTACACCATCTAGCAGCCGTAGTAATTATGACCTGAGGAAGAGACACAATTCAGATAACGTCAATATAAGTTGACTTGATGAGATGATTTTGCCTTATTAGGAGGAGGCAGGGAGGGTGGATGGCTACATAGTTAGCTGGCAAAAAGTGGACTTTGCTGCTGTTTGCTTCCAGTTTCCAACTGCAAGTGTCATGTTTCCAACTGCAAGTCGGGACATTTTTTTAAAAGCCTTAACCTCGTGGTGTTTACTGTTGCCATGATGACAAAGGTTACGTAACTTTAAGGAAGTATAAACCACATTTGAAGTGATCATTTTAATCCAAACCATGATCTTTACCCAACCCTAACCAAGTGGTTTTTGTGCCTAAACCTAACCAGACCTTAACCACAGCGTTGTTACACCATAAAACATAATTATTTTTTAACAGTGATTTGTAACAGTTTTGGAAAGCGGCATATTACGGTCATATGGGTCATTCTGGAGTGCATTACTACAGACGGCGTCATTTTTTGCCAGCTGAATTTTATTCCTATACTGTCATGTAATTATGAGGATATGTTGAGGGGAAAAAAAGGCTCTTCTTTTGATTGTCTCCATGAAGTCACTAAAAAGCTAACAAGGTGACCCATCTACTGCAACCAGTATCACTACTGCTGACCGTGGTGCTGCTGATGACAATCTGATAGGCTTCCCTGTTCACTGTCCATGGTGCTGGTTTGACTCTGAGGGGAAATTTGCGGCACTTCTTCCTCGCCAGGGATGTGGCAGTGGAACAAATGTAAAAATATACCTGCCTTGTCATCAATAATACATATTTTTCCTATACATGACATACATACATATACATGTTTACTATTTTTCCTATTGAATAGAAAAAAAACAGGTCACTACATTTGGAAGTGTCACACTTGAGGTCAACTCTTGCACTGTGATAATGGTTGGGGCCACAAAATTGTAATATCGACCATGTGGACTGTACCAAAATGTAATTCTGCCATCGTCACTTTCTCTTTATTTTTATAGCTTGCATGGCCCTGAGGCCAGCAACACTGGTCACTTGGTTGCTTCCTTGATCAATCAGTTATGCTCAAATATCAATTATTACCAGGCTCAGTTGATTGTAAGATACGGCACGTCCTCTAGGGATACAAATGGGGCTTTTAGACATGCCTTGCTTTCCTCATATTAGCTGTGGAAAAAGGCTTGCCTCCTCACTAACGAACTGATGTGGTACACCATAAGTTCAGACACGCACTCATTTGCTGTCTCATAAAGCCACACACACACACATTAAAAAATCTGAACCACTAAAACAAACAAAAATGTTTTTAGCAGTGAAATCTTAAAAAGATATTTTTGGCCTAATTAAGCAAACGCTGGCGATAGTCGCATCAGAGCATGAACCACTAAGACAGGCAATTTCACTGCTCTCTCCTCTCTTCTATAAACTATTAATTGATCTCCAGGGAGCCCTGCTGTTTAAACTGTTCAGAAATATAGAAAAGACTGTACCGCAACCTTTAACAGCGAGTGGGAAACGCCCCCATGGGTAATAGAGCTGCTTACGCGGACAGGGTCTGGAAACCTAAACTTTGTCTCAGCACTCCTTAATGAAGTCGTTATATTTGTGGATCTAATTCAAAAGTTGTCAAAGGATGTGAAGTTTGTTGTCTTTAAACTTGGGAGTGGTCGAAGAGAGACACTGTAATTGAGAGAAAAACATATTTTAAGGAAGATGAAACGGTCTTTCTCTGGTCACATGATGTCCAGAAAGGCCTTGATCACTTAAAACATTTCTGTCCTCGCTGAATAAGTTCAATTTTAAAAATAAACCAACTGCTGTTACAACTTTGACTAATTTGGCTGAGGATTCCAACCATTTCATATTCACATTTCTCTCCTTATGAATGATAAATAAGGACTGGGAGGTAATCATCAGTGCAGTACTGGTCCCAGTGTGTCTATGAATGTGTGTGTTACATTATTAATGGTGTTACAGTAGACCATGTTTTAAATGCAACCATGTTCCATAAGCTAGCGTGAAGCTGTGTTTTAACAGAAAAGAGTGAACACAGGCCTCATTAACGGTGGAATTATTCAGCACAGTTAATTTGTTTATGTGTGTGTGTGACTTGATATTGGGAGTTTATACTAGTAGCTGTCTTTATGCGGGCGCAAAAACCTGTGCAAACCTGTGTGCGTGTGAGTGAGGGTGTATGTGTGTAACCCCTCACTGGCAGCATCAGCAGCAGAGGTGGGAGGTAAACCAATTCAGTTTGCTAGGAGATGCTCCTGATGTGTGACGGCGGCAGTCCCTGGAAGTCCACAAATCAGCCAGACACTAACACTCGCCTGTCACAAATACCAGAAAAGTCACACACCACAAATCACAAACACACACACACACACACACACAAACCCATAACAGACAAATGCAAAAACTCTTTTATTCTGTTTTTCCATGCGCTTGCCAGAAGAAACAAATATGAACACGCAAATATAAACAAACACTAATTCTGCCTCTCACTCACTTTTTGAGGCTCCATTTCCAGCACGGCAGCATAAACAGACAAATCAGTTCTAATAACAGGGGAGAGAGGTGAAAGGTGCTGTGATGTAACAAACTGTAAACAAGCACAGTGGAACAAATCACTGTTTGTCTCAACACAACGGAAAGTAGACAGTTAGAGACCACAGGAGAGGGTGCGACTTTCCATCAAACAGAGGGGAGAGTGTGTGTGTGTGTGTGAGGCAGAGAGAGAGAAGGAAAAAAAAAAGACAGTCACACCTGCGTTCATAACAAATTTCCTTTTGTTTTAATGGAAATCGCTCTGATCAGTGAGCTTGACCAGTTGCAAATTGTCTTAGCCTTTGGGGGGTGGGGGGGTGAGAAGCTATCATATCCGCTGTCTTGCACCATCCAATTCTACATTAACCTTGTATGCCAGATCTTTCTTGTATCCATTTTGCCATGAACAAAACTCAAAAACAGCAGTGACAGCAGGCAAAAATGTTGATTGAGCGCAACACACTGGAAGGGAGCGGTCAAGACAGGGTTTCCCTTTTTTATGCTGGAGGGAAAGTAAGAAAATACTAGAGTGAAGGGGCTGAGACAGAGGGGGGTAAAGAGCAGATACAAACTCCTATGCTCATGATGAGTCACACCCCCACTCTGTAAAAAGGTTGGCAGGAAAGCTCAGTGTACTATTAACAAAGGCAGTATACGAGTCCGCAACTCGCACACAACGGGGTGTCCCGCTGTCAAGAGCGCAACACACAAAGTTAGCGTTAAAGTTCATACACGCTCCTCAGTTATCATCATGGAATAGTGGATGTTGTCTTTACTAAAAAGGTGCTGCTCCTAGTACAGTACATGATCAGGCAAGTCTATGATTCATCATCGACTACCATGGGAGGCATGCACACACACCACGGCGATAAACAACGGAAGAAGAGTCCCTATAGATCACAAAGGGGAATCTCGCCTGTGTGTGTGTGTATGTGTGTGCGCGACCTGGTGCCAATGTGTTACTATCCCTTATCATCGTGGACATCCATCACAACAAGCGGCTGAATAATTCAACGCTACAAAATAAAGGAACATCCTTGTGCATGCTGAAGAATAAACGGCCTCATAAATGATGAATGAGAGGATGACAAACCCAAAGGGCTACTATAGTGTAAAGCAATTCTCATTTGTTTTCTTATGTGTCATTGTCTATGCGTCTGCATGCATGCATGTGGATCATACATGTGTGCAGAAAAAAACAACAAACAAGGTGCACACAAACGTGCACATAAGTGGATATCACACAAAGCTTCTCTTTTTTCCCCTGGGTATGAGTTACAGCACAAAGCAGCTGGGAGTTGGGCCAAACAATTTTTATTTAACAGAACAATTGCAGTGGTCTTGATACTTAAGTGCAAAGAGGCACTGCTTTTTGAGAAAATACTCACAAATAGAGGGAGGAGAGAGTTATGACAGAATCAGTGAAAAAAGACAACAGTGAAATGGAAAAAGAGGGAAGGGAAAGCAACCAAGAGAAGATTGGAATTGAAAAGACAAAAGGCAATAAGACAAAAGCAAACACTGGAGCTAAAAAGTTCCCTGAGATAACTTCTGTTTTGATTTGGCGCTATATAAATAAAATTGATTGATTGATCTGCATATTTGTGAACAGCTGATTTTTAGCAGCTTGCAAGCTATGGTAAAATGAATGTTACCAGTGTGAACACTGCGTTTGCATATAGAGATGTTTGCTACATTGGTAAGTTAGCTAAAAAGCTAAAGCCAAATTAAACAGTTATCATTGCCCTTAATTGCCTCGTTAAACTCCCATGGTGAAAAAAGTTTGCTTGTCACAAAATAAATCACACGTTTGGACTTATATTTGAGGGCATGTAATTATGTTATCTATCACATTCGCTAACCTGTCACTCTCTGAATTTCTTGAGCAGGTTGGCATGTCTGTCAGCGAGATGCTTTGCCAAGTTGGACGTGTTGGCTGTTTGGTTAAAACATCTTTTACAGACGGGCTTGTGTGGTGTCCGTGGGCTTGCCCTGACTGTCGGCTATGTAAGCAAAACTCAAGAGCGCTTGTGCTTGCAGCCGTGCCTCTCGTTCTGTCACCATGAAAGCTGCAGCGTGCATATGACAAAAAAATGGTTGGCATGCCCGCTATGCATGCAGAGATTGGAAGCAGAGCGCTGCACACACACGCACACACACACACACACACAGCCCCGCTGTCGCACATATACACAACTCTTAGGAAATACTTATTAAAACACTGTCATTCTTAAAGTGTACCGATACTAACAAAATGGGGTAAAGTACTGTTTTTAACGGCAGGGTATTGCGATACCTTTCTAGTATCGGTATACCATGCAACACTAACACACACACACACAAGGATGGAGACATAGCATATGTCTCCAGCAGTACCAGCTGGAGACATCTGGTGCCAAAACTCCACAGGTCAAACCAAATGACATACTCCCTGAGGCATGGATGGGAGTGTGTGTACATAAGTGCGTCTGTGCGCCAAATGATTAAAATGGTCATTATAGTTAGGATACTCTATTCATATCAGAACACATAGAAACACACATATGGTTATGGATACATGCGCTTTCACACAAACATTTATCAAAGAATCTAAATTGGACGGAAATTCAAAGTGTTATGTGAACAGAGAGGAAAAAAAAGTGTGTGTGTGTGTGTGTGTGTTTAACGGTTTGTATTGTACGATAGAACACAGATGTCCACCAGAGGGGTAAGAAGAGAGGAAAGAGAGACAAATTATAAAAGTCTAAACTTCCTGACCACAGGCCTGGCAGCTTCAAAAGGAAAGACCCAATAAGACAAACTGACACAAATAAAACACCAACATTGCACAATTGTGCGGCCCACTCTAAACACCATTCCAACATAATCATCACAAGCAAGTCAGTTTCAAGATAAACACAGTGATGTAATGGTAAATCAAAACACAATAAACTTATGACTCACAGTCAGTGGTCATCATTAAGCAGTTACCAATTCAGAAATAAATCTTTGTTGGTACTGCTTATTGTGATAAAGCCTACAGTATACTATAAACTAGTGTTATAATAAGTTATGTGAGCATGTATAGGCTCACTTAAACTGAAAAAAAAACAAGACTGAAAAACAGATGTATGAACTTTGCTAAAGTGGCTTCAGCTTCCACTGTTGCTGTACTGTTGCTGTGCTTCTAACAGGACAGCCAGACCAAAAATCTTCCAGTACACAACGTTGTGAAACATGATAAGAAAGAAATATTACCAAAAGAAACACAAGAATTGTTTATCCATTAGTAATATGCTGTTACACAATCCAGATGCTCTGTTTGCTACAAGACAATGGCCAGTTTGTTGAAATTAATTTAATCCACACACATAAACACAACTCTGTTTTCACTTTATCTGTTCTGTATGTCTGTACTGTATCTACCACACCTTTCAAGGGACGGCAGACCTGGCAAAGGTAGCAAATAAAGGAACAAATCGTTCCATTACAATTGGAGGCCAGATGTCTGGAAAGTATTATATAGTTGTATGCTTTTCAATCTGAATGGCCCTCTGAATACACACACAAATCTAGAGTCAGGACGTAAACTTAGGTCAGTTGAGGACAAAGCGCTCAAACTTTTGCACAATTCAAACAGGCTGTTCCTCCAGTAAAAATTGCCCAATTTCGACAGAAATCTGGATAGCTGAAACACCCCCTGTGTAGAAATGCTGTAAGAAACCGCAGCTGTTTTCACAATGCTAAACTACTCCACCTGATCCCATCCCAGCCTTCAATATACCATTTCTTTTTTTCAGATTCACACTGCTTATTATGCCCTCAAAAAAAAAAAATCACAACAAAGCTCTGAGATGTACTCTTCAGGGTGGCTGTGTTGCTGAGGAGTACTGAAGTAAAACAGTGCTCATCAAGCCGTGGAGAGTTAACTGTAGAATTAGCATTGGCTCACAGCTTCCAGTGCAAACAGACAAACAGAAACACAGATATGATTGTTATACTGGTTGTCCAGCATTGCTCATTAGGCTGAAGAGAGATACACTGGCAGGGTCCAATCAAGCGGTGTGTGCGTGCGGGTTTGTGTGTACTAGCAGTTGTAGTTGTGTGTTGCGCAGAAGTCGGTGTGCTCATTAGACTGCCTGTAGAGAGAGAAGAAAAAAAAAGAGCCAGTGGCCAGACACAAAGTCTCACACATGAATATAAGCTGACTACATTCAGGCTTCAATTAGACCAAAACAAGAAAAGTGACATAGTTAAACTATACTCAACAATGTGATAAAGAATACAAATTAGAGGGAGGAAAGCAGGCTACTGGACACACTGTATAGCAACATCCCATTTGAAACAGAGTTAAATTAAAAAGAAAACTGAAAACTTTTTACACTCTCAGGCATGCAAGGCACAAACCTGATAGGCAAGCCAGCCTCAACCCTCTATCAACCAGACCTCTTCCCAGACATTTACAGCACGGCCTTCGTGTCAATCATTTAGACAGTTGAAACAAATCAAACACTCACGCAGACGGCCATATTCGGTTCATCATTCAACACCAGTGACCCTGTCCTTTGGCTCACTGCTCACACAAACATACAGCCAAACAAACATCGGGAAGAAAAGGGCAACATCCATCTGTTGTTGTCTGACCATCACGACCAAACCGTTCGGCAGCCGTGCCCGATTTCTCATTAGAGCTTAAAGAGACAGATAGTGTGAGACAAGAGTCAGACACAATCTTTTATATGTCACCTCCTGCCAGTCATTTTCACCCCCTCATAGACATTATAATATGGGTTTGTGTCTAAATTTCCACGCAAGCATACATGCAATTTTATAGTATTTCCTGTTACACCTCTTAAGTGACCTTATCAGATCCAGTAATGAATAAAGCACAGAGTCTGATAAAGTGTACAGGACAGGACTGTCAAACACAAACTTGTGAGTGTTGGAACATGTGAATCAAGGAGAAAAGTTGTATAACGTATGAGTCACCAAATTGTTGTAGGTCACCCTGAGGTGCAGCCAGCAATGTTGTTATGCTCAAAGTTTGGGGGTTTAAATCTCGCATAGACTTCCAACTGAGAATATTACAAATTCACGGATTAAATAATGCATACATGGGAAACAGTTGAGTAAAGTTTTAATTAGAATGTGCAAGTTCATTATATTTTTCTATGTTCCAACTGCCTTAAAGAGAAAACAAAACTATTCAGGAAGAATTGCAATACCGTATTGCAATGAATTCTCAATAATAGTGTCTAAATCTTCCTTGAACTATTTTTTCTTCAAGTATTTTAAACTGTATTTACCTTCCACAATGAAAAGGACAATGGTTTTATAAAGCAATTCCTACCACTATAGGTGGTGGTTGGAACCATCATGTAAGACGCCTTCAAATGCTTAAAATTCCACATTCACCAATAACCACTTAATACATGTGACTGCGCTCATTTTAATGCTTTTCAAGTTATGTGTAAATAGAGCGATGCCTCAGGACCTGTTTTTAACTCACTTCTGCTACAATTAAGTTTTCACTCGATCACACACTTGCAGCTGCAGAAACAAGCAATTCATCCAAAAATCTCAGTTTAGTGAAGTTAAGTAAATACACTCACAGTGAGACCATCTAGCTGTATTAGTGTTCAGTGAAACAAAATTTGGATACTACTCAGAGTTTATTAGTATTAGTATTGGGCTTAAACTGTATGACAATTAGATTAAAATAATCTTTAATTATGTACCCAACAGGATATGTACAGTGGGAGACATGGTAATGATATGGTGAACAGACGGCACCATTGTCATTCCTGTCACTGTAAGAGAGAGAGAGAGGAAGAGAATGGAGCTAGTAAGGCAGAGAGAGGAGGAAGAATATGTGTGTGCGCGTGCACCCACACCCATGTGGGTTAGAGCAAGTAAGCGCATTTGCTGAACCCATCATTAAGTTCTCTCCCCTTGTGGTTGGTGTCAGGGTCTAGACAGGGAAACAAAGCCCAGGCCTTTCCTCCACATGGTACCCAGGGGAGAGGGCAGAGGCCTGGGGGAGAGAGCTGGGGTGGGACCGCATGTCCTGGGTGACAGACAAGCAGCAGTGAGGAGGGGAGGGAGGGAAGGGAGGGAGGGAATCCTAGAGGGAAGTAAGAAGGGATGGGTTGATGTATGAGCGTATGGAGACAGAGATGAAACTACAGTATCTTTCTTCTTATTAAGAACCAGAAAAGGAGGAAGGGGTGCACGCTTGGCAAGCTGGTGTAAGGGGGGTAATTAGTGCAGGAGACACACGTGTCCCACATTGAGAGGGTCCCTTGGTGGGGAACAGCTCAATCAGTGGCCAGCTGCAGGTAGAGGGGTTGTGTGTATGTGTATATATATATATATATATATATATATATATATATATATATATATATATATATATGTGTGTGTGTGTGTGTGTGTGTATATATGTGTGTGTGAATGGAGTGCAGGTGCCAGTGTACAGCTGTACTTTTACCCTTTGCACTCTGACTCATTCATTTTTATGCTACATCAAACGGGTTTGCTAACGCCTACACATCACTATTGAACACTGGCTGCCCTAATGGTGTCACTTAATGTCTAAAAGTCACAGCTAGCATGGACACATTTGAATTAAACTCTATAGTGTGTATGTTTGAAGGGGGTACATATAGGGAAGCATATTTTCTTTCAAAATATGCTTATACTGTACATGAGTGCTCACTTTGCCAAAAATGTTTGGGAGGAAACGTAATTGCTGCCTGGATAATGTTCACTGGCAATATTTTTTACAGAGGTGTGACATCCTCATACTGCACAGACGTCACAGGGAGGAGGTCAGAGTCGATAGCTGGGAGTACAAAACACAGGATTTTGACATCAGAGCCTGAAGTTTAAGTCCTGCGCCCCACGTGATAGGCTGAAACACTGTGGTTTTGGTTAAATACTGATAAAGTCAATGCATCCAGACTTATGCTTCAAATCAGTGTTGACTTTTTGAGTATTGAAACATGGCCATGACCTTTCCTTTACCTCAACCCAAGTGCTTTGAGTTGCCTAAACATAAAAATATGTATCATGCTTTAGTTGCTAGGTACGGGGGAAAAAAATCTAAAAAAAAATACGTTGACATTTTTGGAGATCTGTTCAGTATTAACATTTTGCATTAGCAGTTCATTTCCTTGTTATGTTGATTAAAACATAATCCAGGCAGCATTACATTTCCTACTAAACAAATTTGCAAATGCAAATGAGTTGCGTATGAACCTCATGTTTAGGAGACAGGGTGGATACACGAGTTGGTAATAAGGAGTCTCTTGTGGATCCGGTTGGCTCGTGCTGTGCTGTGACAGTGAAGACAGACAGACGCCTGAAAAGAAGGATGGAAAAGAAAGGACATAAGAAGGGAGTTGGGGGAGGGGGGGGGGCATTGGTTGAACAACAGCTGTTGGGATTACTGTTTAATAAAAGCCGTCATACGCATGCACTCCCTCATGCCCCCCTACAGAGCAGACCAAAAGGCATTGCTGTGCGGAGCACAATAACCTAACATCACAGTCAGCCCACCACCCCTGGGGACCCGACGCCAGCCACCTCATACCATGATGCCAGGGCCCCAGATCTCCCACCAGGCCTGCCATGCCTCCAGGCATACCGCATGTGTGCTTGTGTGGGTGTTTTACTTATTATCCTATGCATATGTTTATATGGTGCATAAGTGAGTTATGGTCCTCTAAAAAAAAGAGTGTGTACATGTGCAGAATGGATCTCTTTTTTTTTTTTTTTTTTTTTTACAGCTACATCAGCCAATGTGGTGAGAGTGGAAGCTAGCAAGACATATGTATCTGCATGCATGTGCGTGTGTGTGTGTGTGTGTCTGAAAAGAGAGGGAGGGAATTCATCAGATAAGCTACCTCATTTTGGCCGCTTCAGGAGGAGTGAAAGGAGCAGTGGGGAGGCTTTCATCTCGGAGACGGGAAAAAAAGAGACAGAATCAAGATGGAGTGAGTGTGAAAGAGGATGAGAAGGCGGGAGAGAGGGTGAAGAAGGGAGGGTGAAAGGAGGAAGAGAGTGAGATAAAGAATGAAAGAGATAATCCAAGAGGATGTTTACCTTGGTCATGCTGACAGAGGACAAGAGAGGCCACTAATATGTACTGCCCCCTATAGGGCCGCAGGATATTGAGTGGTGAAAGAAAAAGTTTATTGAAGAAAACACGTTGAGGTAACAGTGTACCAGGCCCATCACACTCTCTCACAGACAAACCGCTTAATTAAACATGAGCTACACGAGTGCTGTCTGTCTTCCTCTGTATGTCTAGATTTACGAGTGTGTGTGTGTGTGTGTGTGTGTGTGTGTGTGTCTACTGTGCATTCATCTCGTCTTCATAGAAAGCACAAGGAGGTCATTTGCAAGTCAAATTCGGCATTTAATGACATGGAAAATCATCTGAATTTATTGAAAGCCAGCATGGAGAGGAAAGGAGCTTGTTCAAGTTTCAGATCAAAAATGCATAAAATTGCCACCCCTCTTTGCCTGCAAATAGAGCTTTGAGTGCTTCTGATTTTAAATGATGGGATGTGTCAAGGTGAATGTGTGGAGACTGATAGCTTGGGGCTCCCCGGGTGCAATGCCAGACTATATTTGATACAGATTACAGAGTTGAGATAATTCAACTCCATAAATTATTGGAAGGAAACTATTGCATAGGCTGAACAGAAACCCTTTAAGTGAGTTTGTGTGTATGCATGTATGTGGGTGTGTGTGTGTGTGTGTCACCGACATACATCTATATTCAGACCTCTGGCCACAAATAGATTATTAAGGGGAAAGGGCCTGCTACACATAGAGAATAAACATTCAAAACAATTGACTGTACGGGAAAAATACAATATAATCAAATATCAAATATAATCAAATCCTTGCAAATGGATACAAAGAAAATGGAAATTCAGAATAAATGTCACTAGATAACATAAAGCAGAGCCAAGCTCAAACCTCAAAGAGGTTAAGGACATTGAACATCCAATTAATAAGTAATATGGTGCAGCTACAACCACACTTGTAAAAATGCTCCTCCATGGCAACACTCGTGTCAAACCGTGCTGTTGCCATGCAAGTGCCATCCAAGAAAACAGTGTTTAAATGAAAAGAAAGGAAGAGAGAAAGAGATATAAAGGTGTGAGAAGAGAAAAATGAGGAGGAGGGAAATATGTTTGTTATGGTCTGCATCCATCATGCTAATTGGAAATAAACAGGAGCTCATTGTTTGCAGAGCATTAAATCAACCTCTAATCAAGTCTCAGCGTAGAATGGTTGAGCTTTGCCGCTGAGAACATTTCCCACAGATATAACTTTAATGGCTTTAAATGACTTGCTTTTGTGTGTGTGTGTGTGTGTGTGTGTGTGCGCACGACTTGCCACGTGGCTGATAACCTTTTATATACACAAAGGGGCTAATTGCAAATGATCTCATAGGTGAGTAATCGGACAGCAGTTCTTTCTCCTACAGACATACACGTACATACATCTAGATCCATGCTGCTTGTTGATGGCTTTTTATTTAATCTGAAGACGTTCCCTGCACAAATATTTTAAACCTACTGTCTGAGATGTAGTGAAGACAAAGAAAATGAGAGAAGTAAAAACCTTGACAAGGCAGGAATCAAACAAAATGTAAGGAGCAAACAAGAGTGCTAATGTGATAGGTTTGAACTGTTATTTTTAGCCTAATACATTTGTATTTATTAGGTTATCTCATGGTATTACTTCCATATTTATCACCATGTATTTAATCATTATTTGCATAATGTTTTCTACTTGTGGCACTTAAAACTATAAACCACAGGCAGTCAACTGTTAAAAGGACAAAACAGATGCTGAAGTAGAAAGGCACATGTGAAGAGGGAACCAGGCAGCTAGATAGAAACTGATGCACACTGACAGACGCCACAGACGAGAGAGAGGCAAAGAGAGACGCAGAGTTGTTGATCTCATTAAGATTAATACAGTCAGACAGGAAAGTAACCACAGAGAAAGAGAGGAACAGAAACACAGAGGTGTAGCTTTAATGGGATCAATAGATTGGGCATCAGTGCAGGGTCACTGGCCGTGTCCATGGTGACCCATCTCTCACTGGCTGGATGACTCACATCAGGAGTCCTCTGACCATGCCTATCTCACACACTCACACATCCCTTATTTCCGCCTTTCTCATTATCCCCTCCCTCAGTTCATCCCGGTTTTGCAGACAGTTTCATAGATTCAGTCCCTGTAATTTACCTTGATTTCCTGTTTGGTCTTTTTCAACCTTCCTGCTGTCCTTTCTCTGCTCCACAGACTCATCTCCTCTCCCTACACATGCTTTTTCTTCCCGCCATCTTCCACCTCCGTTCCCGGTGACAAACATCCCTGAGTGTTTATTTTGTTCCCTGCTGCTTAAAACAGCACATATGCTAACCTACCGTTTGGCAGCCTTTTTAATAAAGCACTGCACTGACACAAGACGCTAAATTATTGGTTATTATTGGCACAGCAGCTGCTAACTTTGCACAGATAGCACAATTACTGCATGTACTATATTTTTGCTTTATGTTGATTGTCTTTATTAAGAAAGCAAAATCTGCAGGAACACTTGAGTCTCATTTATCAACACACACTATTAAGCTGATGCTTCACTTTCTTCTTTGTACATATAGTATTTTGTAATGTGTAATTCCAGTTGACATAAGAGTGTAGCCTCATGTCTTGTTGACTAAATTATTCACTGTGGCTCAGTAGGGCACACAGCACACTGTTACCTAACCCTGCCAGAGACACTGTCACAGCACAGAGAGAACAACAACATGTGTGAGGGAGGATTGGAAAGGGGAGGGACATCAAGCTGCACACCGAGGGAGATGGAGAGAGTATGGAGATGAATGGATTGTAGAGAAAAATAGATGAATGAAAAATGAGGAGAGCATGGAAGGGAAATGGACTGAAGAGGAAAAATAGATGAGTGAGAAATGAGGGAACCTGAAAAGCGCGAGAAACAAAGGAGATCTACTGTTTGATGGTTATTATGGAAAACTGGCAAATAAATACAAGTGAGGCAGATATATAAAAGGGAGGACAATAAAAGTGTTAAAAATAATCCTAAATAAAGAAATGGGAAGTGTGAATTGTGATAATGTGAGAGCAGGTCTAAAGTCTCATAGAAAATGACGTCAAAACTGTTATAAAAAGGGAAGGGAGTGAGATATAGAAGTCCCTTTGCCTTCATCTCCAATAATAGTCTCTCACTCTCCACTGTATACTAAAGCTGCCACTTCCCACAGAGTCCGAAATTAACACCCACCAAGCGCTAAATGCGGGTAGATTTTCTGTTTGGCGAGTAAATCTCGGAAGGCTATCCACCACACTGGCAGGTAAATGTTTGTACCAAAAATGTAATAAAATATCTGGTATGCTAGCTTGGAGAAAATTACTCATGTTTGTCCCCTATACACTGTAAACATGTACATATGTGATTTTTACGTGCGTCTAAACAGTGCCGTAAAATTGTAGGAGCGCTCGGAACGGTCTGAGGCGAAGGAGCGCCTGGCACAGACCGTCTCGAGCGCTCCTAGTGTTGCGGCACTGTTTACCGTACTGGACATCAGCTAATCGACATCGCTACCGCTAATTAATTAGCTATTATGTGGCGACATTTACAAGGAGTAAGCCAACCTTTAAAACGAAAACACAAAAGTGACACAAAAAGGCAATTTATTATTTTGGCCGGTAAAAAAAAAAGCTTGGCAGGTGGATTTTTTTTTCCATCTACCAGTCCCCTTGGCAGGTGAGTCAAAAAGTTAATTTCGAACACTGCCTTCCCAAAACAAAGCCCCAAAAATATCACTGCCAACATATGGCACATGCAATTACAGAGCTGCGTGCATGCATGTGCGTGTGTGTGTGTTCTAGCCTCCATAGCGGTAGGGAGTGAGGAGTTCAGCATGAATAATTGAACATGGGGCAGAAGCCGTCCAAAACGCAAAATGCCAACTGCCATGCTCATTTTATTTTAGAAGAAGGGGGAGCCAAAGGTGGGGGTACAGGGAAGAATAAGGGAGGGAAAAAAGAAAAGAAAAGAAAAGAAAAGAAGATACCCAAGACCCAAGCAGACTTGTAAAGCCAAAGAAGCCCATTACAAAAAAGGAGGAACAGCTGCTCTTCCCTGCTCCGTCTTTCTGCCTTGCTCATTGGACAAAGAATGACGTTATAGACAACCACAGGGTCACAAGTCAGGGGTCAATGTTCTGGAGGTTAAGGCGAGGGTTGAGGTCAGAACCATTTTGAAAAGCTCAACAATAGACAGATACTATATGACCTTGGCTGGATAAACACATGCTCTTCATAATTGATTTTAACACAGAAGGGAAGCCAAAGCCTATGAATAAAGATAATCTTATTATAGAATAGTAGAGTCATTGGTCCAGTGCCTTTTTAAGTCTCCATTCATGAGTAAAATGCTGAGTAAATTGATGATTGAATGATTCCACAGTACAAAAGTTTTTTTTTACCTGCATTTTAGGAACAAATGCTCAAGAATAAAGGCAAACAAAAGATCCAGAAACAAAATTACACAAGAAAAGAAGATGGAGGCTATTAGATTGGAGTAAAGGGCAACAGAGACAAGAGATGGAAAGCCTTTTTTGGGGGGGGGGGGGTGACAACCCTTCTTCACCCCCACTGTGAGATCACAGTTGTCTTATCATCTCCATGATCACATTGTAGTGTTTCTGTAGAGGCAGCAACCAACCAAGCACAGTACAATATGGCCAGATTTCTCTCTCTCTACCTTGGTGGTGGTCAGTGTCAAACTCATTAGTTCGTTTAGATAGATAAGAGGCTTGCAGCTGAAAAGCCGCAGCGGCAGTGGGTTTTGTGGGTTATAAAAGCGATGTAATCGGGTTTTGGCAATATAATTCTAAGGAGTTTAGGGAGGAAGACGCACTGATTTGTGGATTTGAATTGGATTGAGGCCTGTTTAGAACCATATCTAATGTGGCAAATGGCTGTAATCTGAGGAGGGGCTGTGTATGAGAGAATAAGGCGGGCAGTGGAGATGGTCTTTAGCGACAAATGATATAATACTGGGAAAATACTGTATGTGAAGCTCACTGTTTTGCACCATGTCTCTTCCTCTTTCTCTGTCTGTGTCCATTCACAATCTCCCACTTTCTTTACATTTGTCTTTTTGTGTTTCTCTTCGTCGGCCCCGCCGCTGTGCACTCATCTTATTTTCATATGCTCATCCACCCGAATTCATCTTCCAGCCCCCTTTTTTCTTCACAGTAATCCTCTCCTCCCTTCCCTCCATCTTCTAGTCTTGCTGTCAGATCTCTCTATCCACTCCAGGCAAATTACACTTTTCAGATTACACCCCAATTAAAGGCCCCGTTGGTACTCTGTTTGCATGCTGCAGCTCGTCTCTGGGAACAGGAAAATGAACTGTGTCTGTGCGCTTGTGTCTGTATGTGTGTGTGTGCGTGCACAGCAAAAAGAGCAATTTAAAATACCAGCAGCTGAAAAAAAGCATATGTGTGTGTTTGCGTATGTCTAATCGCAGACGGCAGCCCCCTGCTAAATCCCTATTAATGATCCTATTTACACTTGTTGCCAGATTGATCAAAGTTTAGCAGTTGTGTGATCCGCAGCCTTTTCATCTCAGCTGGTTTTGGGGGGGGGGGGGGGGGGGGGGGGTGGTTGCCTGTGTGTGTGTTAGTCTGTGTGTGTATTGTGGGTTGCAGGAAGGTAGTTAGTTGGCACAGTATGGGGTAGTTGGCACAAACAAGGGCAAGACACCATGATATAAAGGCAGGGTGCTGGGTGGTGTTGAAGGTGTTTATGTAGTGTCTGTGTAGTGTATGTATGGGGTGCTGGCTGCTGGCTGAGATCTGAGGATTAAAGAAAAACGGCAATGGTCAAAGGAAGAGGTGCTGCAGAACAAAATAATATATCACATAGTGAATGGAGCCACTGGTTCTGAAGTATTTTTCTCAAAGTTTTCTTTTAATGATATCCTCAATGTTCCTCAACACAGAAACATGGTCTCCTGGATAACGATACGATAGGTTTCTGTCGGGGCCATTAGTTTTAATTAGTTCATCTTCATTTCTGAGAAGTCATTTGGTGGATGGCTCCAAATACTAGAATGCCCATGAGCTTCAGCCACAGTTGCCATGGAGAGGAAGCCAGTTAAAGGCGCAAATCAGAGCTGTGGCAAATTGAAAAACGTTTCATTGCTTCAAGTGTGAATGAAACGTTGCGCCATAATTGCAGGATTAATCCAAAATTGACCTTGAATCCAAAGGTAAACTGATTAAAAATTATACATGCATTATCAGATTTCTACAATGTGTAATACTTAATAACATTAGTAGTATGCACAACGGAATTTTAAGCTTGGTGTATGGATGTTTTTACCAAAATGCTCCTTAGAGGAATATCTTTTCTACTGCTGAATCAAAGACGAGAATTTCACAATTTCTACTTACACAACCTTTGGATGACTGAAATAACTCCTCCTACTTTGCAACTCTTTATCAAATGTCACGTTTTCTCTATTCTAGTCCAGACCCCCCTCCATCCATTAATTAATTTGTCCTTCCCATCCTGATTTTCCCCTTAAGTCCCTCTATTTCTATCTTGCTCTCCTTTACAAAGCCTCACTTGCTCAGTCTTGTTTTTAACACATCCCTCGCGTCTGTCTTTCACCAATGGTGCCTCCCCTCCTTCTCTATTTCTCGCTCCTCAACTCGTCTCTCCCTGCATTGTCCCCTCAGGTCTTTGCCTTGTTAATTGTTCCAAACAGAGGGAAACTTTGAAGTCGCTGTCCCGTAAAATAATATTGCACTCATTTGTTTGCCGCCAGAGCTTTTGCCTGAAGCAGCACAGACAGAGAAGAGGTTTCTGAGGAAAGAGATAGATGGCATGGAGAAATACAGACAAAACAGAAGGGGGGGGGGGGGGGGGGGAGAAGAGGGAAGGCATGGGGGATTTTAGCTGAAGAAAGAGAGCAAAGATGAAAGGATGGAGGATAGTAGAAGGGGGAAGGATGGTGGGTGGTGGTGGTGGTGTTTTATAGACACTCTGCTCCACTCAGCCCCTTGGATCATTCATCACCTGGACAGAGGCCCTAACAACACATACACTAATGCATGCACACACTCACACTCTTACATTGTCTTTATGGGTGCTCATTTTCTGTAAAGGCACTTCCCTTACTAGGTTTGAGTCACCACATCCACAAGCAAGCATAAGCTTGTGTAAACACACCCACAAACATACCCATGACATATGCGATATGTCAATTTCACAAGATTTATGGCTTACCACTCTCACAGCAACTAGTTTATACTTGTGTCCTGAAAAAAAATTAACCTTAGCTAACATTCTCATGGAATGGATATTTGCTTGCCAAAACAAAATATATTTTTAATGTTACAAAAAGGACGACATTCTGTATGCTCTAGATGTCGGTGAAATGTGTCAGTAAAACAGATGATGATGGCAAAATGTGTATTACAACTTTTCATAAAAAGTAATTATTTTAAATTTAGAAATTAAGTACGACCTTAATCTCTTTGAAACCATCGCCACAGTTCTCTTTACCATCAACAGATGCCCACTAAATCCTCCAAGTCACGCAATTAATCTGATTCATAATATGAAAATGCAGAGGCCATCAGGAAAATCTTACACAGTCAGTGTCTCTTACCCCATCAGAGGAGAAGAGATTTTCTAAGGCCTGCGAGGAAATTAACTATTCACTGCATCACTGCCTATTCACGGTCCTATTGGCATGCAAATTTGCCTCTGATTGGCATCAATCATCTTCTTTCCCTGTCCAACGGAGAGCCCACACTGCTGGAGTTGACATTGAGCGTGCCCACTTTGATGATATAATGGTGGCGTGTGTGTGTGTTTATGGCATCTGTGTGCAGATAGTCCTGTAGAGTGTGTTAGATTAGATTGAACAGTAATACTTTTAATGGATGGGCTGGGAAGGTCAGAGACTCACCTTTGAGGGGACTGAAAACGAGGGACACGATCGATTGCGGGCTGACAAGTAGAGGGATAGAGAGGGAGTTCGTGTGTGTGTGTGTGCGCATGCATGTGTCCGTCTATGTGTGTATCTGTATGTGTGTGGACAGGAGAGGTCGAGAGATGCAGTACAAGTCGCAGTTGTATGAATAGCTGAGCTCTCAATTAGCACCTGGCCTTCCCCTTGACCCTTACCAGCCTCCGTACCTGCTCACCGACAACAACAAACAAAACCTCTTACGCTGTTTCTGAGCGTTAAAGACAGTATTACTGTGTGTATCTGAATGATTCATGATGCCTTGTATGTTTTGATGTCTTGTACTGTATAGTTATGCATGAATATGATGTGGGCGGCAGCTGACTTGCAGCTGTTGTTTATCTCCACTGCAGCAGAATGCTCACACTTGCAACTTGAATATGCATAATATGACGCCACAGAGTGTACAAAACAGAAGGCCAAATTGTCCGTGCTAACTTCTCCATTGAGCCCCACCAAATCCCATAATAGTAGATTATAGTTGCCTAGCAACACAGCCTAGCAACAGCAGTAGTCTAGATATGCTATCACTGAACAGGAAACTCGAGGGGAGAAATGCCTCCACTTTCAGCAAAGCAGGCATTTATTAACAGAGGGCCCAGGGAAATCATCAAACTCTATTGAAATGGATCCGCCATATCAATTGTAATGTAGACACAGATACTTTTCCTACTGTATGCTAACACACTGAAACGCCTTTGAAGAACTGGTGGTCAGTCCTGGCTCAGGTTTCTGTTGACACACAAACACACACACACAAAGCTACAAGGGCAAATATCCAACTGAGATGAAAAAAAAGGTGATTGTGGTCTGTGAGTATATGGAGCAGGGTTGGACAATTTTGTAGCCTGAGAGATCAATATTTTGCTAAACTACACTCAGTTGAGCTATAAACACAGGAGAATCAGTGAAAAGAGTTTTAAAGAACAACTCCATCTGTGTTTTTTTTTTTTCCCGGGTTGTTCAAATGGAAACGCCCACTCAGTGTCTTCCTAACATGCTTGCTGTACTGTATGTTAGAGCACGAAAAATTGTCCAGATACACTACAAGCAATGTCGCAGCACTGAGTCTGAGTATGTGAGATGTTTATAAATGCACCAGACGGAGCTGCTGCTGAGTGCTGGGAGCTCTGGAGGAGAGAGACGGGAGCAGAGCTGGAGCTTCGGGACAAATAACACCTGCAAGTCACACCAGATTCTGCTCTGATACGGAGCCGTTTACTGGCAGGAGGAGAGCTCAGAGTTTATTTTTTAAACTTTGAGCAGCAGCAACAGTGAGTGCTCTGTCTGTGTGTCTGTTAGCATGTTTGGCAGAGCAGCAGCAACAGTGAGTGCTCAGTTTGCCTCTGTGGCTACTGGCTGGGTGGGCTAGGGAGTTTATATCAGTTTATATGTAGCAACATCATCATGCAGAAACCTACGTCAGGTCACATAGGAAAAAGTTTTTAGAAGGGCTTGGGAAAATTTTGACACTAAACCTTACTTCGACCAAAATTTGAATTTTCGGATTTAAATACATATGGAGCACTACTGGGAAGCTACAGAAAGATATAAAAACCTCAAATAAACAAAAAATGGACCAACCTTTAAGTGTATATTCTGTCTACTTAAACATTGCATGCCAAGTTAGAGACGACTGTTTACAGTGACATTCACTTCTTGTACCTTTAAAAGTTTAATAATGAAGTAGATCGCACTAGCCCCAAGGTCAAGAGTCTTGGATCATAGTGACAATTTGTAATGCCATTCGCTTAGAATGTAGCTTTTGTCACCAAGTTATAGAATCATAGTTTTGTCAATGTATTTACTGCAATGCACTGCATTAAACAATGGCTGTATAGATGGCCTTGAGCACAAGTACATCTCCTCTATTAACTCCAGAATACAGTTTGGCACGCTCAAGCCTGAAGACAAAATGCCCTTTTTTCTCAACTGATGAGTAATTTCACTGCTCATCCAAAATCAATTATGCATAATCCCCTGATACAGAGAATTAGTGGCCATTTAACATGAGGAAGCTAAGTGTTTGAGTGTGCTGAGTGTGTGCACATACGAGCACATCCGTGTGTGTTTATGAGGGACCAGCGTGAGTGATGATTTGCCTAAACACAGACAGTTATAGTGATGTAAAAATGCTTTATTTCTGACTAAGGACAAAGTGCTGCACTAGAGAATGAGCTTGGAGCCTCCACAGAGTAGCGTAGAGACCATGCACATAATATACAGAGCTTGATAACACTGAGTAACTGTTTCCACAGTTATTTGCCATGGTGATGTAGGAAAAGCATCAACAGCTCAGCTGAGTCTGGATTTCATCTGTTAACACATCTTCTCATGGTTTACAACCTTTTCACTAAAGCATTCTCTACAACTATTTTAATAAATAGAGGTGACAAATATATTATAAGGAGCATCTAAATATGCAGCTTCACACCTTAGCTGTGAATCTTCATAAAACGCCCTTTTAGTTGCAGACTTCCAGTTTTAGAAAACAATCCTTTTAGCATATTGAAAAAAGGAAAATAATTGCCTACAAAACTGTAACAATTGGACAAACTCAATATGTATGTATTTTGCTCCTGAAGGGCGAGATGTGAAAGAGACCATTAGAGTCTACCATCAGTGAGGGGAAAGAAATAAAGGAAGAGGTGTACAGAATATAATTTAACATATTCATAAGAAAAGAGTAAAACATTTTTAATTAGTCAGAGCTCTGTGGGGCTCAAGCACTTTTGCTGGCATTCTTCTGAGACAAATGAATCCTAAATAATGTTTTCCTAAGAGATGAGACGGCACCCTCGATTCCTCCTCATTTGCTCGTTTTGCTCGTTTTGCATATCATCCAACACGCACCACCCCCCCCGACCACCATCCCTCCACCCACAAACCTACACCGTTCTCGAATTGGCACCACAAGCTCATTATTCAACGACTGGTAGACATGTAGGCCCTGTGCGCAGATGCGGCTGCTAGCTGGCTTGATGATCTCAAACAAGGTTTCAAAAATCTTCACAGAAGAGTGGTGTTTACACAAGGAGGGACAAAGGAGGCAAAGCATGATGCCATATCAGCCCTCTAGGAGAGTGTTTGCCAATCAAAGAGAGTGACAAACAGCTCAGCCATGTGAGGAAATCTAAGAGGGGAAAAAAACAAGGGCGCTCTCTGGCATCCATCGCTACCTCCATGCTTTCCTATTTCTCCCTCCATCTGGAAAGAAGTGAGCAGGACTGATGTTTCTATTTCGGAACGTGTCTCCCTTAGCGTGTCTTCGGCGGCCAAGTCTGTAGCCCACGCTGTGTGAAACCGGGCGCCTGCCAACACGTTCTAACACACACAGTTACATCTGTAGTGTGCTAAGCCGCCAGGGAATCAGAGCCTAAACTGTAGGGCATTGTATCACAACACAAGGTACTTGTGAGAATAAATAGAGCAAAAACAGCATCCACCTTTAAAAGCACATGTAAAATGAGCCGATGATGCAATATGAGGCAAGAAACATGCATGCTGGGATTTTTGTTTTAACAAGCTTTTGGTTGTTGCATTTACAGATTTCCTTTGTAAATTAATTTGGTTTGGTAATATATGAACTCCACAAATCACAACAGTTCTTACGCGCACAATGCTTGACACTCAAAGCAAATCTTATGCGGCTGAAAAGCTTGGACCGGACTTGGAGCTGACACTTAATCTGCCACTGCGGACAAGGGCCAAGCATTGACGGAGCAGCAGGAGAGGAGGACAGTGGTTTGGTTGGTTTGCCAGTTGTAGGAGCGGGCAGCTGAGACTAAACGCAGTAATGGCCTAACGAGGAGAGATCTGGAGAGCCAAACCAGATGGAACGGCGACAGCCACGTGCCTGCCTGGCTCTCTCATGTCTTTGTTAGCCAAACACACATACAGACAGAGATTTACTAAAAGATGAAGCTAAACAGAAAGGAGGAATGATGAAACAAGACAATGTTTGCTTTTCTCCCCATTTATTGTTATATTACATATTTAACATATACTTTCTCGTCTTTTTTCCTTTTATTTCTACTCTATATGCCCTTCTCACCTCTTCTCTGCATCCTCTTCCTCTACCCAAACTCTTTTTCTGATTGATATTCAGCACATTCGGTGACTAAGCTCCCCCCCCCTTCCTCTCTGTGCTAAGGGCTTAACTTTAATGAAAGGGGAGAAGTTGATTACATACGGGGAGAAAAAAAAACTAGGCCTCCATCTCCAGGGAGGAGAGTAGTAGACGAGATGCCGCGTTGAATTTTAGTCAACAATGAAAGCAGACAGAGAAAAAAGGAATTGGGGTTGGGGGTGTGCACATCAGAGTGTCCTTGGTAGTCAAATTTCCCAGGGAACTCAGGTGTCAGGAATCAAGGACATGGAGAAAATATCCATGGTGCTGACTTTTTAGAGGATTCCGGCAGGTACGTCTGACACAAGGACACACTAAAACATGCACACCTGTCTGGGTATACACAGCCTCAGTTTGTGGAGCTGCAGCGCTACTGTGACACCTAACCTAAATCCATCTTTGACTATTACAGCAGTGAGCAGTGACTGGACTGAGGTTGTGCTGGCTGATGTCATGCTGGCAGACAATTTTTCAACAGATAGGAGAGGAAAACATGGTATTCCCGATGCTTTTTATAGTTTTCCTCACAAACAGAGCGTTGTACTGTACTGTACTGTGCAAAAAGGATCATTTTTCTCTCACAAATTCTCCCAGCGGATAATTTCTGATTTGTTTTGAACGACATTGGAGGGAGGAAATAGAAAGCAGACACTAATAGAATCCCTACCTAAACTCATTTGACAACTTCTTTCACATCATGCTGGGTGCCTTTGCTCTTATTGTATTTTCTGTTATAGAGATGAATGTTTATAGGGGCCCTCCAAATAGAGTCACACAAACACACACCAAGAGACACGCTGAAGGTCTGTTTTGTTATCCATGTTAAACAAACCATGGGTCCAGTCTCACAGCAGGGATGAATATCAAGCAGGAAGGAGCTGGCACTTGCTGAGAGACGGAGTGAAGGAGAGAGGAGCAGCATGTGCAGGAGTAGTGACAGTGGCACAAACAGTGTGTTTTGATTGTGTGTGTGTGGTGATTCTGGGCTCAGGGGGTATTGCTCCCCTAAAAAAAACAATTAATGAAGTTGTTGCTTTGGCTCTCTCGCTTGCTTTTAGTTGGCAGGAGAGGATGGGCAAAGGGAGGGGTGTGGACACAGAGAGGTGGAGTTGAGTGTGTGTCTGTGTATGTGGGGGGGGGGGGGGGTCCACAACACAGTACCATACTTGTGGACACAACTGAGGAATTAATAGTAATATAATACTAATAAGGCAGAAAAGGAGATATGTAGTAGTAGAAACTGCATCTGTGTGTAACTACATGTGTGCTAAGAATAATTTTTTGTAAACATCATGCATGGGTGAACTTGGGTGCCACACCTTTCATCCCATCCTGTGTGAAGACGAGATTTAGGGAGGAAGAAGAGAGAGAAGGGAGGATGCTGCACCTTTAGTTGACACAGGCCACTGATAACGTGCCTTAATCTATGAGAGCCTGTGTGAACTCTAAGCCATGCACATATTACAGAGGTGCGATGGCAGCACAGCTTATGTATGTAGGTTATATATATATATATATATATATATATATATATATATATATATATATATATATATATATATGAACACACACACCAATCCACAATCAACAAGTTTTACTTAAAACACAGCGTGAGTGTCTCTAACTGCAGATTGGCAATTACCATTCTCTGTGTGCAACGTGGGGGTAAAAGGGGGGGGTCCCATAATCCTTTGGGAGCGCTGGTGTAGCTGAGATAAAAATCCACTTATTAAGGTCTGTGTTGAGGATGGGAAAAGAAAGGGCAAAGAGAGGAGGTGATAGGAAAAGAGACGACTGCAAGGATAGGTGTGCAAGATTACAGATGTTAATTTCTCTTCCTCCTTTCCCTTGCCTCTGCCGTCTCTTTCATATCTCCCAGCATTCCTCTCAGTCACTCTCTCTCCTTCCGTCTCATTTATTTACTCTCTCAATTTCCCCTCACTTTCCATCTCTCCTGTCATTGTGTCTGTGAAGCAGCTTCGGTACCTGAGGCGCTCTTCAAAGTCTTGAAGTCAGACAGACCCAGGGACCCTTTTAAAGATGTTTACGCTGGCATCTCTTTAATGGGCGAGTCAGTGTAATCTAAATCGCAACTCACTGACACCACTACAGCTACATTAGAGGGTGTGTGTGTATGTGGGTTTGCGTGTGTCTGTGAGATTAGTAGGAGGAAAAGCTGAGCAATATAAGAATGTTTGTTTTGGTTTATTTGCACAAACAAACAGGTGCGGGGAGATGCAGCTGATGTTGCGAGAGACTTAATACATGAGATGGCTAATAGAGGCTTCCAAATACACAACGCAGAATGTACCAGTATGCACAAATAAACACATGAAGAAGAAATGTCTCATTCATATACGCCTCACATTCACATACACTTTTCTCACCTCAATCTACCTGTAATCTCTACAGGATTGAATACACCCACGTACATGTAAGCAACCCCCGTGACAGCACACTGTTCTGCCTGCAGTCTCAGAAGTCTCTGTTGAAGTTGAGCCTAGCTACAGAGTGCAACCTAGCCTTGCCTCCCTGACTGGCCGCTAGCATTTACTGCAGGGGGGAGAGAAAATGACCCAGTTGTGAGGCAAACTGTTCTCTGCAGAGAGAGAGAGAGAGAGAGAGAGAGAGAGAGAAAGAGAGAGTTAGAGACCGAGAGAAAAGGAGAGGTGGAGGAAAGAAAAAAGGTGCATGAGGGCACTAGTCGCCCCAAGAGACCTACTGTGTGCAATGATTGGCTACCGATGTGCAGGGAAGGAGGTGGTGAGAGGAGGGGAGGCAGAGGGCTCACCTGCAGTGGTGTGTCCTCTATAGCTGTACAGACTCAGCCATAAATCACAGTTGGAGAGGGGAGGGAAGTCGAACAGGAAAGGAGGGAGATATAGAAAGAGTGAAAAATAAAAGGAAGAGGGAAAAGTAACCTCTAGGAATTAGAAATTAGAGTTATTGAAATATGGGTACATGCAGTACCACTGATACAAAATTGGCTATTAAGTGATGTCTGTTTGTGTAGAGTGAGATGAAAAAGAAGGATAAGGAGAACATTACATTGTTTCTGGTAAACCAGCCCTGGAAAGAACTTATTCTTGATGACCATCATGAAGCTTTTGTTATGGCTGGTTATGACTGTGTTTCTTGTGTACTTGGGTAAATGCTCTTCTTGGGTGCAACATTATAAATTAGTGGTATGGGAGGAGCTGAGGGGAAATTACACTCTAGCCCTGGCAGGGTTACTGGTAGCCATCCATCCACAGAGCTACACAAGAACACACTGTGTGATTAGCTGCTAGACATTGTATTGATTTTCTACTGCTGGAGCACAAATTAACAATTGCCATGCAATGATTTGGTACTCCTACATAGCCAAATGCCAATGCATGAAAAAAAAAAAAATAATAATAATAATAATACACTGTAATTTTGGTGCAGCTACAATAAACTTTTTCTATACCATTTAATTAACGATAAATCACCTTTAGGAATTGTTAATTAAGTGTTGGAGAGTGCATGCCTTCACAGTCTACTACACAAGAGTAATTAATGCCAATTCAATCACTTCTTCCAATGCACAGGGAAAAAAAGCAATAGCGTCTTCCTTCAGCAGCTTCATTCTGTTCACTGTTCATCCACCTTTGACATAAGTAGAAGTCAGTGTAAATGTGTAAGTGTGTGTGTAGGTATGTAGGAGACAGCTATGTTTGGAGTGTTAATCTGTGGTTACCTACTCAATGATCCATCACTAGATGAGAGAAACATAGAGAGAAAGCTTGGGCATAATTACATTCCCATTTGCTGGCTTGACACAGACTTGATATGGCTGAAGAATGTTAATAGCGATGCTCATTATCTAGGCTTTAAGAGTGAGCTTGATAGGTAGAGAGAAAAACTCTCACCACGTGAAAGATGTAAGTAAGCTAGCTGTGATGTAAAATACCTATGTCAACCTAAACCTAAACTATGTAAGGGTAAAAGTATTTGTTGCATGGATTTAAAGTGTTTAATTGTTTGTGATGTTTGTGGGTGCCTGATAATCAGACCGAATTGCCATTTTGTTTCACTTCAGTCAGTGTGACATATTTATTTATTTATTTATATTTTGTGTTGGGAGCTGCGATTTCTAGAAGCAGTAAACTACAGTTTGGTTTGGTTTGTTTCTCCAGCAGGTAGAAGCAGCTGTCAATGGCCACAACACCAAATTTGACAGACACTATTTAAGTCACTGCCAACCATATTTAATTCAGCCTCATTTAATAAGTTACTCTTTAAATATAATTACTTCATGTGTTGATGTTATAAGTGAATGTCTAGTAATTATGAACTGCACCTCTTTCATGTAAATGTGCTTGTAGGTTGATTGATAAATCCAGGGTTAACAGTCAGTTGATGACCTGCTTTGTGTCCACAATGCAGTGTTAGTGAAGACATGTAACCTAGAGAGAGCTTGACTAAGTTGTGATACAAGCCCTGTGTCTGCCTGGCAAAGCCATCCTCGGTAAGCAGCTTGTAAACACACACAGTCTGCCAGCTTTTCTCACTGGACAGCCATACAACAACATGTTAATTAGAACAGAGACAAGGGGAGGGAGGAAGGAAGGAAGGAAGAGAGGGAGGGAAGGAGGGAGGGAGGAAGAAAGGAGGGAAGGAGAGAATGATAAGACAAAAAAGCAGAGAGAGGATAAATGGAGAAAGGAAGACATTGTAAAACCAGAAAGAGGCAAGGAGACACAAATGAAATGGTAGAAATTAAAAAGAAAAGGAAGGAAGGAGGAAAGAGAGGAGAATATGGTGTGGGCTTGTTGTTAAAGCTTATAATACACCTGCTGCTAGATTGTAAAATGTACTCAACACCATCCCTGTTTCTTAACTGTTGGTATCTCAGACAGCTGAGCCAGCATTCCCTACTATCTGAGACACTAATGAACAATCTGCACGGATATTTAATTAAATGAGTCGCAAATTAAGCATTTCCCAGCTTCACAAAGCCAACCCACAATTTTCACTTTGCTCACTGTGGTCTGGCAATGTTCAGTAGGCATTAGCTTGCGATTAGAGGCATTGTTAATGTGCATAGACCAAAATTACATTGTAAGCGACTGGATCAGCCTCATCAAAAATTATAAGCTTCACAGAAGGCAGTAGGGTGATTGTATTGGACTGCATCAGAGTTTACAGGTATTCATGTTATGTACATCTCATATCCAGACTGCTGCAGTCTTTCACTCCAGACTGGGAAAGATGTATGCAAACACATATACTAATACACAAAAGTCATTTGAACTGACAAAATATTGTCCTCCCCCAAGCTCCAAGAATACTGTGATTTTGTGTTCAAAGACTAGACGAAACAACC
The DNA here is from genome assembly GCA_038419695.1 of Scomberomorus guttatus. Taxonomy (NCBI): domain Eukaryota; kingdom Metazoa; phylum Chordata; class Actinopteri; order Scombriformes; family Scombridae; genus Scomberomorus; species Scomberomorus guttatus. Next base: position 10,143,229 of record CM076466.1, on the reverse strand, counting down.
TCTGAAAAGAGATTTTAAAAAAAGGCAGGCACAAATTATACTTGTGATCAAAGTGCAGATTTCATGTCAGCCCTTCGATTTGTATATGTCCCCAGACCTTGACTCATCCTTCTCAGCTGCCAACCTTGTCTTAACCCTGAGCCAGCAACACATCAGAGTCAACTACAGTTCAAACTGCCAGGAAACGGAAAGATCAGACTAAAGTTAGTCATTTTCTCTCTCCAACTTCTCTGCTGGCTCAAGCCTTTCAACTCCACATACACACTGCGGAGAATAGCCACTCAAATCACTCACAGCTCAATAGGCTGCCACATACTGGTACTCTTCTCAATAGGTGCCGACTCACAAGAGTGAAATGAACATCAAACTCTATTTCAACACTCTCACCCTCTCCTCCCATCAGACTGTCTCCCCTTACCCTTTCTCGACATTCTCTCCATCTCTGTAGCTTTCACCCATCATTCTTGCTCACCAATTTTGCCCTCTACACTCTGTCTGTCTCTCTGCCGCGCGTTCCTTTCTGTAGCTGTTCACCCACTCTCTTCCTGCTTCCCATTTCAAAAAAGATCTGTATAAATAAAAAAAAACCCTTTGTCTGAATACTAATTCATTTATAGAGGAAGGTTGGAAAAACATTAAAAATATCCAACAGTAGAACATCGAGTTGATATTCTGGGGCAGTTTAATTTCACTCTAAGAGCTGTTGCAGCTAATCAGCAAGTCAGAAGAATATAAACTAGGTTGTAGCACTACATGTACCATGATTCATAGCTGGAGGATCACCTTTGCGACAGCGTTGCAGCAATACAGGAGCTTAAAGCAATCGAGTGGCTCTGTGTGCAAACATGGTGTCAACCTGCAGTGAAGCAGCTGGTTACCAATGTTGGTAGTGTGTGTGTGTGTGTGTGTGTGTGTGCGCGCGCTATTACCCTGCTCAGCCCCTGGCAGCTCATCAATTATAAAGCAGCACTGGAAAGGAGGGATAAGGCCAAGCTAGAGCAATGGCATCTATAAATACACACCTGAATGACACACGTGAGGTGAACAGCTATTTCTGCATATAGACCACACACACACACACACACACACACACACACACACACACACACACACACACACACACACACACACACACACACACACACGTGTGTGAAGGTTGACAGCCAAACATGGTGCACGCACAAGCAATGTCATCCACCATATCAGGGCACTTTGTGTATCTGTTGAGTCAGGAATGCAGAGCGCACAACCGCTGCTCTTTGCCAACCTGAGCACCATGTGATACTCTGTCTAAATCAGAGGAGAGATTGCTTTCCTCCTCTCCCCTCATGTCTTTCATCATCTAAACATTGTGTCCCACTGAATGGCCAAATGAAAAAGTTGAGGTGTATGTGTGTGCGTGTGTGTGCGCGTGTGTGTGCGCGTGTGTGTGCGCGTGTGCACATGGGTAAATTCCGTAATGGTCTGGAAGACATGCTCTATCACTCCCTGGTGGGCCCTTGCTTTCCACTTCTACCTCACTCTCTGTTTCCACGTCCCTCTACCTTTTCATTTTTCTCTTGGATTATTTAGTCCTCAGTTTATCTCTGCATCCATCCTTCTCTACTTTCTCTCTCTCTCTCACCCTCACTATGCGTTGCACGTTCAATCTCCCAGCAATATATCCCTTCCGTTACTCCGTCAAGCATCCATCCATCTACCCATCTCTCTCCACAACTCCTCCTGGTCTTTTTCACCGTCCCACCCCCTAAACCATGCCCACTTTCCCTGCATCTTTCTTTCTCCCTGCTCCATCTTCCATTGTTCATCTCCCCTCTCCCTCGCTTTCTCCCTCCAATTCCACCCCATGCCCATCTACAAGACAACACTGAGGCTTCCTGACTGAATACAACACGAGCTCTGCCTGCTGCCCAGTCAGACTGCCTAGCTACTGAATGAGTTTTTTTGTGTTGGCAGCAGGCACGGCAAGTATTGTGGGGGATTGTGAGCACACAAGGCAACCACTACCTTCTGATCCTCTTCCCAGGCCATTACTGGACTTCACTTCTCATTAGTGCCCCTGATTTTCTGCACAGAATTGACTAATATATACACACTCATATAACCCACTAAATCTTGAGGAAGAATTGTAATTTGGAAGGAGGCCTAAGCAAACCTTGTGCACGCAATTAAAAAAAAAAGTATGGTGAAACAACTGGCCAGGAACAATGGTGTGGAAAAAAGTGTGAGACAAGAAGCATAAGGTGAAAGGAGGGGGGGGGGGGGGGGGGGTAGCAGGTGCTGCCGGGGGTTCCTATTGACTGAATCCCCTTGATATGTCTTTCTATCTCTACAGCAAATAGCAGAGCACAAGAGCGCAAAGCCAGGTAACAGACAGCAGTTAATACGGCGAGACGGAGACGCCAACACACTAATATTGTGTGTTCAATCAGGCTTATAGCTGTGAGGTGGACAGCATCTGTCATCGAATCATCCTAATATGCGCTCAGTATGTTGTGTGAGCACAATGTCTACACTGTGTATTGTGAGTCTCCCTGGGATTTAAATACAGTGTGTATACAAATATTATATATTTATATTTGTTTATATATATAAAAATATATACACTCTCTCAGATATGTGTGTGCATGTTGCCTGCATTGATGCCTTCTATACATTCCAACCTATGCGTGTGGAGCAGCCTGTGCTACCATGGCAACTCACGACTGAGCATGCTTTAGTGTGTGCTGCTGAGCTAGCTGGTGTGGGAACTGCAACACACACACACACACACACACACACACACACACACACACACACACACACACACACACACACACACACACACACACACACACACACACACACACACACACAGAGTGCCAAGGCAACTAGGGAAGACTGCTGAGGAATACTTAACAGTATGGGAACATTGACATTCTGGGAATACCAACTGAATACAGCAGCAGTTTAGACCACTGGCCAAATGAATCGACTGCTGGGTGGGGTTGTAATGGCTACTGGCCAGCGTGATGCTAGCAGTGTGAACGAATGCGTGCACCTGTGTTGAAGAGCATTGTGTTTATAGCATAGCAAGAATGGGGATGGGGTTTAAATCATAAACCAATGTCCACACACACAGACACACAGACACACAGAGACACACACACACACACACACACACACACACACACGATGCCTACGTGTCCTAAAGCATATTTCATCATTAGCTCTAAGCAGTTAATCCTCTGCTCCACTGACCACGGCTCAGCTCAGCCCATTTCAATAATCTGCATCTGGGGCTAACCAACCCATCATACACACACGCACAGACAAGCACACACACATGCAAAACAAGGACACAATCAACCCACAAAACATATGGGACTGATCCAGAGCAATAAATATCTCAAGTAAAAGCTCTCACACCCACACATGCGTACATCTATCTATCCATAATCTATTGTGCCAACAGAGATGCCAGTTTGCAGAATTGGTCCTGTTCATTTATTAGACAGGAAATGCCACAGAAATGCAATGTTAATTGTGACTGTAGTAGGTTTAAAAAGAAAATAATTGGATATATATTTCAATTACGGTGGCTCTACTGTAAAGGAAGTTGAAAATATTGTTACCTGATGTGTACCTGATCCAGTTGGTCAAATACTCTACATTCAGTATTTAAAAGGTTACTCTTTACCAGAAAACCATTTAATGAAAACATTAAATTAACACAATTGAGTGGAATTATATCTTTAGCAGACATTTCCACACACAGGAAGCTGAAACTTTCAGTTAATAGCATGGATTGAAGGCATGGAGGAGTTAAGACCAAGAACCACATTGCAGAGGGAACCAAGCACATGGAAAAATTTAATGGAAGATAAATAGCATGTCTGTGACAAGGAAGGCAACAGACAGATAGTGAAAGGGAAAAATGTGAGATTACTGTAGCTGGAGAGAGGGGTAATGAGACAGTCAAGAGAGAGTGGGCCAAACAGAGTATGAAACACAGAAATTGTCAGAGGCTGAGTCTAAAGTAAGAGTCTGACCTTTCCCTTCCCAACAAAAAACATTAACCATTCAGCGTTGGAAATGTCTCGCTCATGCCCCTCGACAACCTTAAATGACCAATCTCTCCCTCTCTGTCTCTCTCTCTCTACACTAGTAGAGAGAGAGCTTTCCTCCTTCGTCCCCGAATGCTATACTCTATACTTTGCAAACTACTCTCACTACCATTCATTCACCTTTCTACCTTTTCCACCCTCTCATTTCAGTCTTGCCTCCTCTTCACTTATATTTTCCGCCCCTTCCACCTTTTTTCTTCCATCTCTTCTCTCCTATATGCGTGTTTGCTGCTGCTTCTTCCTTTGGTGGTGGCAGTGGTTAAGAGGTGACTAAACTGTCACAACCCAACACCCTGCTCTTTGCCTTTGGCCAAATACTGACAAATGCTCTGTAGGAAAAGATGTTTTTTCCTTTCTCTTTTTCCCCTTGGCACCAAGAACCATGCGCGTGTCTGCTTTTTCAGACACTACCTTTGGCAGTGCTCTGTATAAATTTGTAATATCTAGGACACAGAAACATTTATCCTGAGCTTCTTCGACCTCACTTCCTTCCTTTCACTTCCTTTGCATGCCATGCTTTGCTCATTTTTGTGCCTCTGTCTGTGTCAAGTTCAAGGTTAGCTGCTCATTGTATTGAGCGCCAATGCTCCCCCATCGGGACGGACAGAGGGGAGATGCATTAGCACCTCTGCAGGTGGCCCTCAATCTCATCTCTTCCCTCTTTTTTCTCTCCACATCTTCCCTCCACACCTCCCTCTCGTCCGCTAGTCCACCTCTCCATCCATGGCCCCATGGAGGTACCTGACCAGCCTTTGTCCAGCAGTGTGTACGTGGGCTGGGGGTGTGAGTGGATATGTTCATTGATGCATGCACGTGTGCTCATCTCCGTACATGCAATCGTGTGCAGTGCGTGAGTATCATGCGTATGTGTCTGCACAGATGTGTACATCATGCTAATGTGTAGCATGACCAGATGACCATAAACTAAACCAAAGCCTGCAGGGGGTTAAGGCTTTCCCCTTGACCTGCTGCAGTGCACTGACCTGCAGTAAATGGGTTTAAACCTTACCCAGCCACAGCCTTTTATCTCCATCACATCTCCATCTCCTTCTTAAGCCACAGACCAACGCACACACAAACTGGCCAACAGACAGGCTGACAGAAGCCATATGGTCCATTCACTTCCAATGGTAGGAGGTAGCCATCAAAGAGCTCTCACAGCAGCTCCACTCAGCCATGGACAGACAGACGAAGGGAGGGAGAGGGATGAAGGGAAAGGAAGAGGGAAATTATAAGGAGAGGGCAAACAGAGGTGGAGAAAGGGAGGGGAAGCAAAGAAATAAGAGGAGAAAGAGGTGGGAAGTGTGGTGAAGGGCAGAGAGGAAGAGACACCCTATCAATTCAAAAGAGCTAGAGTGTGGTGGAAATAAAAAGAGTGAAAAAGAGGCATTGAGGTGCACAGATCATATAAGCCGCGTGTGATGTGAAGGTTTTAAGTCCTGTGAGAGACGGAGCTACAGCAGGCATGGCTGTAGCTGTGGGCATGTACAGCATTGCACTGATTCGATAGCACTCCCCGTTTTATGCTGACAGGAGGGTGTTATGAAATTCAGCTTAGACTGTGTCAACACAGACTTTACACGACACAGCCACTCAGCAAACATCTGAGGCAACGGGTTGGCGTTCTACGTATGTGTTTGAGTTAAGGTTATAAATTAGGCAAAGTTCAATGCAGCGAGAGCTCATGTTCTCTCTTGTTTTGTCTTTATCCTATTGATGACACTCCGCTGTCTCTTCCTGTGACAACCTTACTTTCCAGTTTTCCTGTCACTTCTGCTTTCCCACACCCACAGTTATCATTCTACTCATCTTTCAGGCTGACTACACAATCCACTACATCACCCCATCACCACTATGATCTCCAGATGTTTCCAGGAGAGTCACTCCAGCATCGGGACTCAAGGGGAACCTGTCGCATCTCATTTAATGAATATTAATGGAGTCTAATCACCCAAATCTTTCTGTGTTGCTTTCACAATAAGACCCGTTACACATTTGTAATTGATCTCTCCTTAGCTGAGGTTGAAATTAAGGTAAGATTTGGGGTCAAGTATGTACTTATAAAGAGAGGTTTAGGGGCTAGAGAATGAATTATGTAAATGACGGCCCTCACCACTATTGAAGGACAACCATGTCCGAGTCTATATTCAAGTCCACAAGCTTCATGTTTTACTAGCAAAATTTTATACTAACCCCCCATTACATAAAACAATTTCACAAGCAAATTGAATTTAATTCACTGAGCTTCCTGCCCAGCTCGAATTCATGATGTCATAAACGTGACCCTGTAAACACTAACATTTAGCTCACCCAAACACCAATGCATTACAGTCCACCCGCTTTCTTTTACCGTAATGCTTATATTTATTCAGGGTGACGTGTTAGTCACAGGACCATAAATAACACTCAAAAAGAGGAAGAGTGAAAGAGAGAGAGAGTGTGAGTGAAGATCTGAGAGAAAGGAGGGGGAGGAGGTTGAGGGATGGAACAAGTAAGGTGGAGGAGTGTATATAAATCAACATCCATTAGCCGAGGGGTTATAAAGTCACTGATGAAGGAGGTGGACTGAAGCTCAGACCTTTTATTGTCTTGCTGTTGTCTTTTATTGCCTGTGATGTCATCTAATGGTATACAGTTAACGACAGGGGAGGAGCAGTATGTACATGGGAGGAGAGGATGGGGTTGTAATGGGGCTGTGTGTGCATGTGTGTACGCCTGTGATGACAGGATATTGATCACCCTTTGTCAAAGATGGTGTGTGTGTCTGTGGGGTTTCTTTGCCTGAATACACAACACCATATGTGCACAATCTGATCTCCATTCGTGTCGAGTTTGAATGAGAACAAAGCCAAAATCCTGCAGACACGATTCTCTCAAGTGCCAATATGTGATTTTGAGAGGGGTGTCTGGAGAGAGGCCAAGGGAAAGGAGGAGAAAAGCATGAAGATAACCAGGAACAAAATTTGTTTCTAACATCCCGAAGCAAAAGCAATATTCATAAAACCCTGAAAACAGCTTGTAATGCTCTAAGCACTCACAGCCACTAAATTTCCCCTTCCTAACTCTCACTCATCGTCACAGATGAGCGGTAGGTATTAAATATCATTACATATTTCCTCTGTTTGAAACATCTGCCTACGCGATGGTTACTGTCTCACATCAAAAACCGCTGCCTAAACCACTCTGCTCCTGTGTGCAACAAAAACAACAACAAACACAGGCAGAGGCCAGTAATCAACCATAACAAACAATGTAAAAATCAACACTCCTGTTTGCCTGTGTACAGACAGACCTGTCGACATCAGTTGCTTGTTCTGGCCACGGCCATGTTTTTGTTCCCCACCACGTCTTTCACTCCTCTCCCTTCATTTGTCCACATACAACTCTTTTAAGCTCTCTCCCTCCCTTTAAGAAATGCATTTATATATTCCATCTTTGTCGAATCTCTCTCCCACAGCTCGACCTTCCTCTGCTTCCCTCAGTCACTCCACATCCTCCACTCTTTCCTCCTCTCTGTGTAATACTGTTTCCCCCAGGCCTGTGAGGCTCACTGCCCTAGCCGCCCTAGAATTAGTCTCAGTCATGGCCCTCCCATGTGTGTCTGTGTGTGAGAGAGTGAGAGAGAAGGGGTAAAAGCACAGGAAATACCACCCTTCTATCACACCTAGCAGCAGTGCATCATCCCATTAGCCCAGAAAAAGGCTGCCACACAGGTGAGGGCATGAGGGGTGGTTAAGGTGGAAGCCACAACACGCCAAAACCCGGCTTATCCACTGCTGTTTAACTCTGAGGGGACAAATCTTGTTTAGCCAAGGGCTTGGCTGTCACACAGAGTGTGACATGTTCTTCAAGGGACAGACAGTTATGGTCAAAGATGTTCACAAATACTACGGCTACTATAACGCTCACAGCTGCAAAAAGAACTCCACAGGTTTTTAGGAGCTTTAGAGACAGCAGAGACCATTTTAGTTTTCTAAAATGACTAACAAAGTGATAATTATCTAGTTTTCCTCCTACTACATTATTCAACTAGCAGGCAAAATTGGCAAAAATGCCAAACTATAAAAAAACAAACAGATGTGACTCAAATAGTCTCTTGTGCTAACACAGTGTAATGCAGTTACGCAAATGACTTAATAAATACTGTATTCCATCTTATTCTGATCCCTCAATTTGCCTCAAGAAACAGATAAGAAACTTTGTCTAATCGATTCTGCAACATGCTGATCTGTGCTGTCTAGCAAGTTCTGCAACATGCTGATGTGTGCTACAATCTGCCCCCAGGGCTCTGGATTTTATACAAGTCCAAAGAGAAGGAAGAAACACAGTACTGTAGAAGTACAGCGGATACTCCTGATACTCGGAATATACGAGTGTATGTGTGATATATGGTGCAGTGGATGAGGAGGATGTTGAGAGATACCAGATAGGCTTGGCTCTAGGAATAAAACCCCCCTCAGGGGCTCTAGTGATCCCCCTTCCTCAAAATACATGCACACTCAAATTCTCTACACAGTAAAGTGCACACACACACACACACGTCCTTTCTCTCTCCCTCTCTTTCATGCACACACAAATGCAAATACAGCCGACTCAGCTGGTTTGCCTGAAAGTCAATCTGCCTTACTACTACTATCCTTCCTCCAATCCAGCAGTCCCCAATTCCCAGCCTTTACTCCGCACTCTCACAGACAGAAACCATATCGCTGCCTCCGTCAATTTCAGCCATCGCTCCTGTCCTCCATCCTCTACGCCCTAAGCCCCTGCGTTTCTTCTTACCTTCTTCACCCGTCCACTCTTTGTGCCCACGAAGACCAGCGAGTGGTTCTTGTAGACGTAGGCGATGACGGAGGTCATTTTGTCAACGGCGTCGGAGAAAAGGGGCTTGCCACGCACCATCTCAGACACGCCCAATGGCGCATTCATGTCGAGGCCACAAAAGTCGTCGTCAATGGTCAAGAGCTGGAGTGGAGAAGAAGAGGGATTAGTAAAACACAAATATGATTCAGTTTCCCTCACAAATACTAGGCCTATACATTTTTTTAACTCTAGATTTACTGTAAGGTGAAGGAAACAGCTCTGGCCAACACTTTGTGAGTTTTTGTGTCAATTTTTGAATAGAGCTGTATGCCAGAGAGGTCCTCAGAGAGGAAGATGTGGGGTAAGTCAGGCAGAGAGTGTTAGAAGTATTAAGTATGTTTTTCCCAGATCAAAATTAATAAGACCAAGAATTAATAGTAGTCTCTGTATATTTCTGTAAGAGACAGATGTGGATAAGGGGTAGGTCGAGAAAAGAGAAACATTTTGTATGTGAGTGAGAGAAGACTGCGTGAGCATTTGTATGCATGTGTGCATCTGCTGGTCCGCATGTAAGAAAAAGCAAACGTGGAAACAAGTAAGAGAGAGATGAAGATGGGAGAAGACTGCAGTCAGGCTCGAGCACTGTAATAGCGCCAGAGGCTGCTCTGTCAGGCACAATTCCCCACCGTCCACCCAACGCAACAGCAACTGCAGAAATGCCAGTGCGGCAAGATATTCAATGTGAAATGATTCAAAGTGAACTGTGTGCAGAAAAAAAAAAAGTACTGCACTGTTACAGGGCTCTAAAGCAAATCACTACAATGCATCTAAATATATAAAAAAAACAGAATGGGGAGAAATACAGCTACTGATGAAGGGTCATCTGTTATGCTTTCTGTGTGGACATGCTGCTGTGATCGTGTGCTTATACAGATGGGTGTGTTTTATGTTTTGGACGTCTCTACATTTTGTGTTTCATCCTGCCAAGAGGGGATATTCATACCAGTCATGGTGAGCAGGATGACTTATGGGTTTTGATAAAAGAATAATGGTGCTGGGGATTGGTCATTATTCTATGTGCGTGGATGGATTTGAAACACTTGGCTTAGGGACTGAAGCAGGCATTGCTTGATTAATAGCTTTAGCGAGGTGGCGGGTTGCTGCAGTTGACGCTACCTTTACATTCTTTCAAAAATGCACAGAAACTGTCAGTAGTTAGATGAGATAGTGGGTATGAGTTATGAAATCCACACATTACTGCAATATGATAAAAAAGCCTTAATTTGAATGTTCAAATGAAGCCCTTGTTATACATTATGAACAGTATTGTGGCTGGTTGATGAATTAATATTATTGTTTAACACCAAATGGAGGGTGTCAGGTAAAGCTTTTATTGTCCAAGACATGGCAAAATTAAACTTTTGCGTGATGGCAATTTCCCTGGGCCTTACTCAGGAAAATCCTAACATCTAACCAAAAACACTGAGTTTCAGAGGGAGGCGGTGAACATGCACTGACAAAATCTTGTCTTTCATTTGGCTTAAAATCTATTGAACCCTTTCAAATCTACAGTTGCCTAGTGGTGTGAGCTGTCAGAGGTGGGATACTCTGGGGGGGGCGGAGGGTCTTGTCTTATTTTCCGTTTTTCTTCCTAGAAGTGCACCCCCTGGGCTCTCGATCAATCCTGCAAACACCAAGTGTCTCCTTACAACCTTTCACTAAAGGCCATCAGCATCAGAAGCCTCAGACTGAGCCACAGAGGAAATATGGGGTCTGCTTTCATTAGACAAATGGAACATGGCTTGTCTAGGCCACAATGAGCTTTAGGCTATAACATGGGGTTATATGAAGTGGTATGAATGATCGATAGAGATGACCTGAATTTGGGTCAAGATCATGTCATACGGTTAGAGGGTTGAGATGAGGACAAGAAGCAAGAACAAAGACAAATGGAGGAAAAGAGAGAGACGATAGATAACAAAGTAAGACCGAGCTGCCAAAGAGAGTAAACAAAGATGAATATTGGCGCACAACAAAAACATATTTAAGTGGACAATTTTTCCTCCAATTCTCTGCTCTCATCCTTGCCTTCTCCCCACTGACCTTTTCAAAATGAGATGCTGTCAAGAAATGCACTGTCTGTCCTACGAGTCGCGTGGTGGCTAGCTGCTAGACTAATGGTGCTCTGATGAGAACCAGGGTCACTCTGTAAACTAACCGTGAAATATCACTCTGGTTTGCAGTGTTACTCTTCCTGCTAACTCGCCCTCCATCCTCTGAGAAAATCATTAATAATCAAGAAAATTCCTCTTCCTTTCTGGTGCAATGACAACACTAATCTCCACTAGTATCCACTTAATTGTGTGCTTTCTGCAGTCACCAGTAAAGCTGCTTTTTTTATGCCTTTGTGAATATGGCTTCTTTTTGTGACAGTAAGAAACACCTTTTTTATGTTTCTGTCAGTTATAAAGGAGCCTCACTGTCCCAGGTTCAAAGGTTAACAGAGTCTTTCAGAAGCAAAATGGAGGACTTAGTAGTATTTGGGTCCTCAGTGATTGAATGCTTCTTCAAAAGGATGATAAAAGCTGCAGCCATTTTTCTCAAGAGCATTTTCATAATTAAAAAAAATCACTTCAGATTATCTGTGTGTGTTTCTGTCAACATGTTTGCGTCTGCGTAAGTGAGGGGTGATGTATGTGCAAGAGAAGGATGTGTGAAAATGTGTGTGTTTTCATCACTCGTCACTGACACATGCTGTATTATTTCTGCTGGTTGCCAATCACACCCGCCATCTCTGTCCCGCATTCTGCAATCTAATGAAATATATTCTGTCTGTCAGCCCTTTCAGGAAAGCAGACACATTTTCATTACGCCACCACCAAAACATGACATTTGTAGCTGTGATGCCACAGACGCCTCTAGTCAGAATACAGAACAATATCAATGTAGCCCTTGACATTGTCTGCCAATAAGACACTGATGTGACTGCCTGTGTCACTTTTTATGCCCCTTTTCTTTCAACCCATCTCATTACTGCATTTTCAAACAAATACCGTATGGTTACCATTTCTCACAACTGCTTTTGCTCTCAACTATTTCGGTCTTAACTTCCAAAGCTTTTCCGGGTGTTCAAACAAAGGCAAACACTGGATTAATTTAGAGCTTGTGGTTTGTACACATAGATTTGATCTTAACTTGTGTATACACAAGTGTTGCACAATTTCCAAAATATGCGCAAGTAAGAACAAACTTTACAAGTAGTCCTGACCACTGCACTGGTGGATTTTTATTTTTTTTGCACAGCACTTAAAAACTGCTACCTAATTTGGCAGTTTACTAATAATGACAGATTGCCTTTAACATGCATTGAAATTAAAGTCAATTCTGATTCAAGATTTTAATGTAGGTAAAAACTAACCAGTGGCTGCACATATTTTGTAGGATTATGTCATTTCTTTTCCTTATTTAATTTTTTATGAGCACATAAAAAGGGAAAAAATAAGACCAACAATAAAACAGTGAATGAGGCTCAGTGCCTCCAATCTCCTTGCTTCCTGGGTACTGCAAATACATGAACTAGCTTTTAGTTGTACTGATACTATTAAGTTGTACACGTGTGAATATGTGCGCAAAATCAGCTGCTTGATAAATATGATAATGACTCAAACCACTCAAAGGAGTTGAAACTGCAAACTCAAACTCTATTCCTGCCCAGGTCTGGCAAGTATTTCAGCCAGCGTCCCGCAGCGCAACAACAAAAGAGAAAGATGGAGGGTTCCTCCCTAAAGACAGAGGGACAGGAGAGCAGAGTCTCTGTATTTGGACATAGGCCAGGCACTGAGGCAGAATCAGGTCACTCTCAGCCGTATCCATCTCTCTGCTTCTGTCTGCCTGCCAGCACCAGCACAAAGAGAGCTCTCTTCTGGACTGTGCAGAGGGATCAGCAGATACAGAGTGGAGAGAAAGAGAGGGGGCAGTGGGCGCACGCGAAAGAGAGAGAGTTGCTCAATGCGATTAGCGGTTACTGAAAGAGATCCGCTCTCCAACGCTCTCTGATGTATGGCCTAATCTGGGCTTGCACTGTTGTGAGGGCCCGTTCCATTGGCTGCGAGTTCACAAAGTTAATGACACACATTAAACCACAGACATTTCGCTTCATGTTGCTGCTCAACCGTTAGAGGATCCAAAGAGTTAATTTTCTCAGACCTCTAGCTATTTTTATTGTAGTCATTATAAAGCGTGAGGCAGTTACAATGACTTTCTTCATCCCTTTTAATACGCTGATTCCACACTTTGTTTTGTTTAATAAAAAAAGTCTTCATGTAGCATTTGATGTATATGATTAGCTTGTTTTACTGTAGCATTGTTCATGATTACACGGGGGAAAACTTCCCCTCAATAAAAAAAAAAAAAAAAACTTAACACTGGAGGAGTAAAATGAAAAAGTATCCTGGTGCCTGCTCTTTGTATAATTAGCCACTTAGGTATCCACTATTTTCCTCCAGCCCAACTGTGCTAAATGACTGACCTGCCAGGATGATTGGCGGCACTAGAGAATTATGTCATGACTAAGTGGGTTTGTAGTGTTCACTGTAAGATATAATGTCAACATTCAATTTCACTATAATAAAACATTGGTTATATGACTCCTGCAGCAACAGTGAGTCACTTTGAGGTAAAGCATACGCTAAAACGGCTTCCATTACTTTAGCTATACGTCAAGATATGTAAGAAAATGTTTAGTTTAAAATCATTGCATGTCAGCACTAATTCTTTAAAGGAATCATTTGCTCTACAATGATTTGTTTATTCCTATGTGTAGAATAATCACCTCAAGTTATTACTCTTATTGTACTAGTATATGGCAGGAAATTAGACAATGTCAATGAAGACAATTTCTGTAGTAAACGTTTGTGTCTCCTCAAATACAATTTGCTAGGGCCCTCAACAACAACAGAAAAGGGACTATCACTCTCAATCAATCGATTGTCAGCCAACAAATAAATCTGTAATAATAGACAAGTCCAGATGTTGTCCATTCCCATTGTACTTAGCTGGAGGTTTGCACAATGTACTGGAACTGTTACAGCAGTCCTGAAATAATCAGGGTTTGTGCAAAACAATATGTCAACTGCATTTCTATGCTCCAATAGATTAGCTGCCTTTCAAACCACAGCATCATCTGGTGTATAAAGAATATGTTCTGTGTTTGCGTGGCTACGTCAAAGTAGCTTTAAGTAAATATTAGCAAAATAGTTTTGTATGGCTAGATTAGCAACAATGACATCTACTAAATACAAATACTGACAAAAACTAGAGATCATATACTATTTGCGACAAAGTTATTCACAGCAAATATGGTGGTTGGACAGATTAAGAGACTGACTTAAATTTTTCTACTGGTAGCAAGTAGCTTTTAGAAAAACAGTGGAAAAGAAACTTTGTTGTTATGATCTTCTCAATAGTTTTCTAGTAACCTCATATGTTGGAAATACAGTTGTGCCAACAGTTATGTAAACTGTTCATTAATTCACTATGACAGTGAAAAGTGTTTGTGTGTATGTGTGTGTGTGTGGGGCGTGTATCAGCTGGACCACTTCTGTGCCAAGACGTAGTCTGTCTGACTACTGATCCACGGTGCCCTCCATCACACACAGCAACGCATGACAGAACACACCATCACACACACCCTGGATTAGACACACACACACACACTCAGTCAGATGTGCAATGCACAATTCACTCTCCTACTTTCATTAAAAATACTATGCCAACCGTATTTGAACCCTCCTGTATGTTTCACCTTTTGTTTCGTTTCATTTTCTCATCTCATCTAACTGTTCTGTCTCAAAAGATGATTTTCTGGTTTCCCTCCTCACAAAAACTGTCGTCTTTAACTCTCCGACCTTATAACAATTAAGCCATGAGGGCTCTTCTGCTTTTAGATGCCCATCTCAGGCAGAAACAGAAAGAAAACACATACTTACTGCTGATTGCACATGTACAAAAATATTTTCAGAGCACAAGAAGCAGTAAAAGGATTAAATTTATAGTGAGGGTCCAGTAATTAATTCAATGGCAATTAAAGCTCGGTAGGTCAGTGTGGCATTGAGATAAATGGTTGGCAAGAGAACTCAATATGTGGATATAAAAACTTAGTATCTAGGATTTAAAGACAAGCATAACAACATGTGAACACAATGTTCATTCCATGATAAATAAGAATATTATTCTTGTAAAGCAAAATCGGTTAAACTGAAATAAATCAAATGTGCAGCAATCGTAAATCTGTTTCTGATTGCTGGGGTTCAGCGCTCTTTGCGGCTTTGTTAAAGCATCTGCAGGGCATTCCAAGAGAGCTTTTTTTTTTTTTTGCAGCGCTGACTGAATTGTGCTCAAAATTCAGTTTGGATGCACGAGTGTCGACGTGGAGTACAAGAGCTGTCACCAAGTAGATTTAACTTCCCCTTTGTATGGCGCCCTGGGGACTGTTTCGAAAACCAGTCACAATGATTAGGACTGAAGAAAGCAGTGAATGAATATATGGGCGCACGCACAGAGCTGGTTCAATGCCTGACAGTGATGTCATCTCAGGGAAGATATGCCATCAATCTTTGCAGATCACTGCAGTTATAGAATGCAAAATGGGGAATAATAGTGAGTTATGGTGAGTGTGGACATTCATATTAAAGTAAGCTGGAAAATGCAGCAAATCTGCGTGTATTAGAGTGTGTATGGAGGTGTACACACACTTCCCAGAGTGTGCCTGAAACAAAGTTGATTTATCTGTATGTTTTGTTGGCAGGTTTCAATGTGTAAATTCATGCTCGCCGATGCTCCCACCTGCCAACCCTTAGCTGAGCAGCTACAACAAATAATAAATATTGCTTAAGGAAAACAAATCAGGAGAAACCGCATGACGATTGACATGACAGACATCGCTAAAGTGGAGCCAGGACAGAAAGAAGGTAGAAGATCGTCAGAGCCAAGATGCGAGTTGAAGAGATGCAAAAATAGGAAATTCACCAATCATACTAGGAGCTGAAAAAATAATTCAATATCACAAAGAGCAAAGGAGTTTTAGAACATATTCACCCCTGATTGCCACTACAGTGTGTAAAGGAAGAAAATCTTTTATTTCTTTATGGAATGATTACTTCCATTTACTTTCCACCTTATTTTTCACCCAAAATTGCTTTTATTAAAGTGATAAAACATTGATTGAAAAAAAAAAAAGAAGGTCTGTACGTATTACAGACTGCAGATAGTTGACAGTTTAGGTTTGTTTTTGTGGACTGGTGGAGTTTTATTGGATCACATTATATTGAAAAGTGTTTAATTTATGTTGGTGGACAAAATATTAGTATCAGCATTATGTTATACATTTTTTATAGGGGTGGAATGCAACTACTTAGAGTACTTTATACTAGTAGAAGTAGAATATTGTACTTTTTACTCCACTACATTTATTTGACAGCTAGTTACTTTGCAGACTAAGATTTTACACAAAAAACATATAAAACAGTTCATAAAATATGATGCCTTGTTACAGCGTGAATTACCCAACTGTAACAATTATATTATATGCAGTACCAGTCAAAAGTTTGGACACATAATATATAATAATATGACACCAACAGGAGCCATTTTCTGCATAAGAAATACTTTTACTTTTGATACATTAAGTACATTTCACTGATAATATTCATGTATTTTTACTTTAGTAAGATTTTGAACACAAGAAGTTTTACTTGTAACTTGTATTACATTGTGTTATTGCTACTTTTACAAAAAGTACCACTATGACTATGATAAACTTCATAAATATATGATTAATTGGAAATGCACTAGGTGTACCCACTATATTAACTAGACAAAAGACAAAAACAACAAGGGAAAGAAATTAAGGCTCCCAATTCAGTGTTTCTGTGTTTTCCGGCAGAGTTTGGTGAAGGAAGCAGGAGACACTTGTTTAATCACAGAATAATGATATTGTGATGGATTCTGACCTTTACCAAGTGGTATCATGTATGGAGATTTAATTAGTGAGCCAGCCAGCAAGCAGCATAGCGGATATGTGGATAGAGTGGGGTGAAGTGGGGAGGGGAGGTGTGGGGGGGGGACAGTTTGTATGCGCTTAATGAATCCACTAGCCTTTCCCTTCCTGAGGATGTGGCCTAGACTGACTCATCAGCAGCAGCAGCCAGCCACTGATTAAGCTCCACAATGAGGAGGAGGAGGAGGGATGGAGATGGCCAGCACAGGAGACAACACCGTTCAAAGGTTGGTTAAACAGCAGAAAATAGAAGAGAGTGTCAATAACATGAAAAATAAGCAGAATGTCGTATTGGAAGAGAGAAGCTGAAGAGAAGCTGAAACGAGGAAGGGATAAGCACATGTGTTGGAAGGGGTGGGTGGGGGGGGGACCGCAAGAGAGATCAAGAAAAAGACTCCAAGAAACAGCAGCGGCCGGGTAGAATAATCTAATTAATTGGAGTGAATTCAGAATGTGAAGTCGATAGCACATGACAAATGTGGAAGAATAGCCCGTGGCATGTTAGTTAATGACATGTAATTAATGATCATTAGCAGAAGGGATGAGGGGATGTCCGTGGCCTGTCAGGGACTTACAGCCGACCTTGTAATTTTCTCATCCATGTTTTTTTTTGGGGGGGGGGGGGGGGGGGGGGGGGTGAAAGACAGTACTTTACCCTGTGCTTATAGAAAGCATTGTAAAAGGAAATAAAGGTGGGAGAAGGACAGATGCAAGGAGGGGCAGCGTGAGAGACAATGAGAAGATGAAATGGTGGCAACTATTTTTATAAGAACATGAAGAGAAAGACAGGCAAAAGGAGAAAAGAGCAGCAGGCAGTGAGCAATGAATCAAGGATGAGAGAGAAGAGAGGAGTGAGTGAATTTATTGCGATCCCGCTGTTTTGTTGTTCTGTTTTTTTTCTGCTGACACAGTGAACATGCAGGAAAGCAGGCGGCGTTTTTTTTTTTTTTTCGTTTTTTTTTTTTTATAGGTCACATGCCACTTCACAATGATCTATGGATGCAGGCCCTTCGCAGACTTATACTGTTGAGCACGCATTATGTGGCTCAGCCAAGCGTGGCCATCTGGGGGAGAAAGGAAGCATCCCCCCCTCCGCACTCTCTTTCTTCCCATCTATGCTCTCTACTGCTCTCTCGCCCATCATGCCACTCTCTGTAGCCACTTCTCAACTTTTCCCTCTTTCCATCTCCTCCACTGACTGAAAGCCTCTTAAAAGATGGTGTAAAGCAACAAAGGTCTGACGGAGGTGAGTGTTTACACTGTCCTACCCAGGCCTGCTTCCTGTAAATGTGTTGTGTCCTTGCACATATTTATACCTACTATGATGCCTACTACTACTCTAATATTCCTCAATCCAAAACAATACCAACTCAAAATACATTTTTTTCCCCATTCTCTGATAAACCCCACTGATGGCTAGAAAATGAATCATCACAGAGGATGAATGACTTAACTGTTAATCTAATAGAGGATTACTTTGTATAAAACATTATCCAATCACTGAAATCCTCAATAACTCTTAGAGGTGAGACAGGAACACCTGGAGATTAGTCAAGATAGAGATTAGACAAGAGCTGTGTCCCAATTCCACACTTAAAACTCATTTGAACTGGGTTTTGTGTATGTGGCATGTTGTGAAAGATGCGTGTTAAATGTGCAAGACGTGTGGTGTTGATGGACACAGATGTTCCACAATGCAATGCGCACAGACAATTAAAGGTGTTACTTATATCTGGAAAAAATATTCACATTAAATGTTGGTAAGTTAATTTTAATTTTAATTAATTTTTTAAAATTAATTTTGCTTTATCGTTTAAGATACCAAATTTAAAAGTGGCAGCAGTGTTTAGTAAATTTGCACAGGTCCTGTACAGTACTTTAAGTCATTGTATACAAAGTACACTGAGCAACCGTACATTCATATTTCCATTTACAACGAGCAGTGAAAAAAGTATGTACTCATATATGTTAATGTTTTAAATATTTATGATTGCATATGACGTGATGCGATGGTGTTATACCAACGAATGGTTCCTTTAGTGGTGAGAAGGTATTGTGGTTATGGCTGTCATGAATTTGTTATAGCAGAGAAAGTGTGCGTACAACATGTGGTTAAGGTCTATGCACATTGGATCTCAATGTGTTTCATCCATATCAAAAACCAGTGTGTTCATGTTGGTTCATTCAGCCAGGCTACTTTAATGAGCCTGGGGGCTCTTCATCCTCTCCCTAATTGGAGGAAAAATACATCTTTTTTGAAATACAACAGAGTTTGAAAGACAGAAAAAAAAAAAAATGGTGTAAGCGAAAGTGAGAAACAGGGAACATAGTTTAAGAGACAGGATGAAATTGAGCGAGGAAGAGTGCATAGATGAAGGGGCATACCCTTAATACAAGGCTCCTTCTCATCTAAGTTCCTTCTAGCACTAACAGCCAACAGACTGACATGCAGCCCACCATTTAAAAAATTTAATGGCCTGATATTTTGTCCATGTCAGTTTTTACTCCACAGATTAAGGGGGATTTTTGATCACACTGGCTTTTGAAATGCTCTGTGGTCTACATAGAGATCTCTACCAAAACACTGATTCTTTTAAAAAGGAACAGATCATTTTAACACATCCAAAGGT
Source organism: Scomberomorus guttatus (assembly GCA_038419695.1). Lineage (NCBI taxonomy): Eukaryota > Metazoa > Chordata > Actinopteri > Scombriformes > Scombridae > Scomberomorus > Scomberomorus guttatus. The sequence goes on along the minus strand of CM076466.1, from coordinate 10,123,637 downwards.
TGCTGTGTTTTCTACTCCAAGTCGACACTGACCACCACAATTTACAGCAGGCAAGAACCTCCTACGCTTCAGTTAGTGCTTCAGTTAGAGCAAAAGTGCAAAATAATGGGGGGGGGGAAAAAACAGGTGAGCTGCTGATATGTGCCAGAGACCCTTTATAAACAGTCAAATTACACTTTGCATTACACATGGCATTTTTAAAATGTTACAAATAAATATTTAATGGGTTACATAAATAGTTAACTGTATGTGAAACACACCTGCATACATAGATTAGACATTATAATTTTATACAGCAACTGTTCATTTCGGTCTGAATCTCATCTTTGATGCAAAAATAAATAAATAAGAGAGCAAGACTGTATAATAGAAGTAACCTTGTTTGGCATGTTCTAGACTGAGTATATGAGTGTGTGTATAAATATGCTGTGTGTGTCTGTGTTGGCTCTCTACACACCAGGAAAACAGTGTGGAGTGGAGAAGATGTGACTGATGAGTGTAAACTACTTTTCTAATGATATCGGAGACACGGCGCTCCCAGTCATGCACCATTTAAAGCAGCAAAGGAATTAATCGGAGACTAACAATCAACTATTCATAAAAATCAACCATGGGATATTAGAAAGACAACCATTCATCACCGATACACACGAGATGAGATGTTTCCCCACAACTGTTCATCTTAACTTACAACACGTTCTCATTGTGAAAACACTCACAGGAAATATGGTCTTTATTTACATCTATTAATTTAGTAATGCTCCAGCAATAGTAATGCACCTTCAACTTCTGATTTATGTGTGCGTTTTGTGTTCATGTATTTAAATATGACTCCATGTTTATGGCTGAAGCATCAACTCCACTCCAAAGGGCCCTATTTTAAATTGTGCTAGTGCAGGTGATTTAATCAAGGCACACACAGTGGACGGCCGTGCGTAATGGCACTGCACTCTAGCGAGGTACTGCTCAAATCGGAGGCTGCAGATTAATCAAAATATTAGTCCCGCTGCCTTCAGATGGCTGCGAGGATTTAATGAACTGAAGGGGAAGCTTTTCATACAGTATAAAGCAGCTGTGGATAACAGATACTAGAAGAATCACTGATGTTACTTTAAAGATCAATGCGACACTGCTTTAACCACATTAACCTCTCTACTGGTTAGAGAGTTTTTAATTAAAATAGTTAGTTAGTTTCATTCAAAGCATTATTCCATTATTGATATGAATTTGCACCAAGTATTTAGTTGCTGCTGTTAAAAAAATTGCCAGACAGCGGAGTGATGATGCACCAGAAACAGACGACCAGTTTTTCCACAAAATACTAAACAACTCACTTTGTGCTGCCTCATTTGAATGAGTCTCAGCCTGTTTGTGCCTCTGCTCCCACCTGTGCACCATGCACTGCCACAGAGATGGTCAAAGCGGATCTCAAGGTCAGGAAAATACTGTCGGAGTGCTGCTTGTGCTGGTTGTTTCAGGGCCTATTCCCCACACAAATAGCTTAGAATTCTGATCTGCATAATAATAACCCACTTACTAAACCTTTCATAAAGCAATTTATTTATTGCTCTTATTCTAGTTTGTCAAAAACTTCTCCCTACATTCAAACGCCACCATCTCCATCTCCGCGGTAGCTATACTTACAAGTGTGGCGGCACGTGTGTGTGTGTGTCAGAACTCATCTATCTCCTGCAGAGTCCACCGTCACTTGTTCAGCAGAGTCTAATTTATGCAGTGGTGGTGGCGATACTGTGGCGCATGCTGAAATGGCATCATTCCTCAGCGCTAACCCCTGGGTGCTCCCTCACACTTCCTCTCCCCGCTGACAGCTCCACCCCAGGCATGATTTATCAGGCCCTCAAGCAGCAGACAAAGGCGCCCCAGCACGTGTGCCGTGCCAGAGACGGATTAATAGATAAACACTGTGATTCCAGAACCAAACACAAGAGAGGGTCAACTTCATAAGGCCTTCAGATACTGCATGGCTAAGGTCAGACCAATATGGACTGCATGGGCAGTGAGAGGATCAAATGTATGTTTCTGAAATATGACCAAGCAATCAAATTCTCAAGTATTTGTAGCTGTATAATTTCTCATGTGTAGCTCTTGTAGATAAGAATGACTGGACTGACTGATGATTGGTCCACACAATGAATATATTTCTAGGTAAAATATCTGTATTTTTGCTCAGCAGTGCTTTTACTCAGTCCTCTTTGTATATGCTATGAAGGTTGAATGCAAAAACATCTGCCAAATGAATGTAATGTAATGTATTATGTTTAGTAAATGTAGAAAAACAGCTAATTTTGTCAGAGAAATAATGTACATACAGTAATCTATATTATTATCTACATCAGTTCTAAAAAATTACACAAAAAATCCAAATACAAAACCTTCCAACTATCTAGTTTAAATAATACACTGATATAGTTTGGACGTTTTAACCCATTATCTCCTCTTGGAACTCAAGAAGAGGGCCCATGAGGGCACTTGGTTCATTGGTTGGTTCAATCATGCTTGCTTTGTAGAGGAACATACAGCATAACTAACAAATGCAATCTGATCAAGGTAATTTTGTATTTCTTGGGGTTGGCAGCTTTTATTAAACGACGTAATAAGAGATCAAGAAAAAAAAATTGCATGAGACAGCGTTGGCTGATTTTCAAAGTGGCCTAAACATGTAACACCCAATTTAACCTTGTTTTTTTATGTGCACAAAGTGAGAAATCAAATGAACTGAATCACTGAATTTGTAATGCTGTTATGGAGAATGGAATTATGGTAATTTGGCTGAGCATTCAGCTGCATTGTTTAAAGGGTGAGCGGATTAAAAGAGGCAGTGGATGCTTAACATCTCATCGTAATGGGATGGAGCGTGAACCCACCCAAGAACACAGTGTTCATGAAGACCTCCCGTAGTGCACCCAAGCTCATTATAGTAACATGAGCCTTCACAACTCGTTCTTCTTCAGAGATACTCACCTGAAGTGTCCCTCAATTAGAAATTATTAAAAACAAGAAATCATCAGTTATTAGTTTCTCTTAATTTGTTCTTATCAAATACCCTTTTCCTAAATTAGTTGGTTTGATAGATTCAACATTAAACAAAACTACTCAATACCTGCTGCTCTGGTAGATGAGGAGTGCATACCAGACGGTATGTGTGTATTTTTGCACGCACAGTATGTGTGGAGGAAAAAAAAAGAATGACCAATATACTACATACTTTCCCAGTGCCATCATTAAACTAGTGTTTGGGTGTGAGTGAAGGTCACAAAATGTGTGTCGTCTGCATGTTCTTGTTCCAGTAGTACTCACCGCACTGCTGCAGGGAATATCTTTGACTTTGAGCCATGCCAGGTCCAGTGTGCCCTCTCCCTTGTAGCAGGACTGAAGCCTCTCCTTAATTTTCTCGTTGATCTTCCGCAGAGAAAAGACGCACAGCGCAGAGTCCTGGGATGCCTGGCGTGGACGTCTCTTCTGGCCTTTCGAGAATACCGCGAACAGGACGTCGTCGTCCGGCGCCACATCTAGTGAGCGTGCCAGGATAGCACCAGCTTTGGACAGGTAAGCGGCCTCGAGTAATCGGTACTCAACGTTGCCACTAATGCATCCAATGGGCACCTCTACATAGGAGTTGAAGGCAGTGTCTGCCTTACAGAGGCGGACTATCTTGGAAGTGTAGACCTGTTCTCGACCTGCAGAGGAGGATCCGGTGGTTGGCCCACCTCCCATTTCGGGCTGCAAAGTCAGGAAGTAGACAAAGTTTCCACTGGCAAAGCCATAAATGTAATATATGTCAAAGTCCGGGATGACAGTGAAGGTGTCTGAAGGGATCTTGATCATTGAGGCCACAAACTCATCATGGAAGACATAGGCAAACATGCCATCCTCCTCTGAGTTTCTGGCCAACTTGCGACTGGAGATGGTAGGGAAGTACTCTGGCTTGCCATCCACTGCTGTGGCTACAAACAGCATGTCCGGAGAGGCATTGCCATATGAAACAATGACACCAAACACAGAGCCACTCTCATTGACACCAGAGAGGTAGTGCTCCTTCTTGTGAAAGGGCTCTCCAAGTTTGAAGAGGTCATCTAGGCGAAGGAGTTTGCAGATACCCTGGTAGAGGCTGCCACATGCCAGTAGCCGATTCTCCCGATAGTCCATCAGAAGCATCTTGTTGACATTGTTGGTGAGTGTCAGTGGCTCACTACAGGGCTGGACGATCCGTGGTGGGTAGCACTTGCGGTTGTCTTCATCCGGGCCAGTCTCATGGGACACCTGGACCTCCAAACCCGGTGACAGTTTGTAGATGCGATTGACCGCTCCTAAATAAACATTACCATTGCGATAGTCCACCGCCAGATGGTTGAATGTCCACTCGGGGTTCTCAGCATGAAATGATGCATACTCCTCCTCCTGAAGGGATGCTGTGATTACTTGGGAGCCAGAACTGTGAGCCTGTGGGGCTTGCACCACTGTTTGTGATGTCACAGGAAGCGCCAAAGTGGATAGGAAGCAGCATACAAAAAAGCAGGTCCATGTCCTGGTGAGGGACGTCATGGCTATGTGGAGTCTGGGAGCGGTGAGGAGCGGGAAGGAGGCACAGTCCAGTGCTGTTGGCCAATCAGGATCAAGCCTCTCTTGAGATGGAGGACATTATGCACCTGAAAAGGGAAGAGACAAAACCCAGTGAAAACCAGCAACATGAACACAAAATTACCAACAAATTAGTGTATCTTTAACATGACTGTGACATGGTAGTGATAGAACACTTAATTGAGTTTTCTTACTAGATTTTATATCTATTTTGTTATTTTATCTGGCACAGATTAAAGCAGAGCACCTTTCCATAGAACAATGATGAAAACAGGTGAAGAGGCTTTACACTTGTGACGCCAGAACAATCTATAATTAGAGATATAATGGACTAGACCAAAAAAAAGCAAAGAGGCCGAGGTACAGTATGGAGGTTTAAAAGGCAGTGTGCTGACAGAGCTTTAGCCTGTAGGATCAGTACATGTATTGAGGAAGGGGACAGAAGAAGAGTAATGCATTGTCTCAGAGGAGGCGATTAGCATGGCTCTGCACCATCTCTCTGTATGGACCCCTGCCCCTCTCTGCCCCTCTCTGCCTTTCTGCTCCAGCCGCTATGCACCTAATTGATTCTCCCCTTGGAGTAGCAATTTGCATGCTTTGCCGATTTCTCTCTTTTCTCCCAATAGGGCAGCTCACCTGCTGACACTGCTAGCAGAGAGAAAAGGACCTCCTTTCTCTCTTTAAACATACCGACACACACACACACACACACACACAAACACACACACACAGGTTTATGGGTAGAAGAGGAACAATTAGGGAGGAAATGCAAGTGGTTGCAGAAATAAGCTTCCCTATAGTCCTTAGGTCATTTGCAGAGCCTCAGCATTACATATGCAGCCACACACACATTACATGTACAAACACAGCATTTTAAGGAAAATTCTGCATGTAGTGGATAGAACTGTCTTATATGTAGACCTGTATCTATATACTGTCAAAGCACCCAGCACACAAACACACAACAGCACAGATTATCAAGAGGAAATGACAGCATTTCCTGTAAACATGGTGATCCCCCCGTGTGTGTCGCCTGCTCATTAGGCCTCTCCAGTGGCAAGCTGAGTTGTATGAGAAGTGCTGTTCACCTGGGTAGTATCCAGGTAGTAGTTTTACACAGACACAAGAATAAAAGTCCTGTAACACTATTCCAAATCGGATCTTTTTTTATTTTTATCTTTCTTACATTTGCCAATTTGTCCTTTACAAAATTACCAACTGAAAACACACTCTGAAAAAACAAATATCAACAGAAGAGTAAAAAAAAAAAAAAAAAAAGGTTTGCAACTGTGATCAAAGTATTAACTTGATCCAAGACAAGTGTGCATAGTGCTAACAGTATGATCTAGCAATATGTAAAAATAGCACACATAATATCAACATCTCTTCTTTTTAAATTCAATTTATAACAATCTGCATGGTGTTGTGTGAGAGGTACATGGTGAAGACAGGAAAAACTCAAGTGTCATTCATCGTAAAGTTATGTGAGAGCTTGTCTGTCACACTTAATGCAAATCTCCATCAATAAAGGAGATTGTTTTATTGAGCGGTGTCATGGTTATGTTTTAGCAAGGCTGTCATAGTAAAAAAAATAAAAATAAAATAAAAAAAATCCAACATTTTCACGTCATAGCCATGATTTTGCATGATTCTTCAGAGGATTTTTTTACTATGATCATTATGAACGCTTGGACCCATAAATGGTGGCGCGACCTGACATTTTTCAGCCACAGATCTAACAGGTTCATATCCAAGCAATCACCAGTTGTGGCGGTGCCAAACGTAACCTCACTGCAATCTTACTAATCTCCCCTACATCTCCTGACAGGCAGAGAGAGAGAAAGAACAGAGCAGACAGCCTCTCAACACATGATAAGAGGACTGGAGAGGATGATGATGGGTAAAAACTGATACAGAGATAGAAAAGGTGATGTGCGTTCAGATGTGTGTTTGTGCACGAACGGGTGTGAGTCAAAGAGCAATCATTACCATAGCTATGATGATAAACGTGGAAGGGGAGTAAAGTGGGAGGGTGAAGGGAGAGACAGACAGATAAATACTGGCTTTGGACAAAATAGTAGAAACAATTACAATATCATAAAATATTCCTGCGAATACTAAGTCACAGATAATATGAGATGTTAGAGTAAGTAACCAAACCTTAAATAACAGTCTCAAAACTAAGTGTTAAGTTGAATCAACACATTAGATGAACAGAAAAATAACACTGTCGCAGTCACCAAATCAGTATTTATTGCTGGGAAATTGTACTAAGAGGTGTTTGCGTTATTGTGTCCACCCCCTATAGGGCGAGCGAGAGTAAGAGGAGAGATACAGAGAGAGTGGTTTAAAGAAAGTAGTTAGTGGAAGCTGCTGCCGCTGCTGTTTGAGCAGTAATGACGGGGAAGTGAGCCCATAATGTTCCTCTAAAAATGAAAGGGGAGCTGCATATTAATCTCACACAGGGAACGGCACTGGTGCTCCCACCTCTCATTTACCTAGCGGGTGGGGACGGCCATAACAAAGTGGTCCTCTAAAATCCCCAGACAACTTTATTCAGCAGTTATTATTAATAGAAAAAAAAGACGGGAAGGAGGGAAGACAAAAGGAGAGGGGAAAAGAGTGTGTGCCACATAGTGAGAGACAGAGAGAGAGGCTGTTATACCACCTTCACATCCACCTATCCTCATGAGTATGAACACTACTGCACTCAAACACAGATGACATCCAAAAACAAAACAAAACGCCTACAAAGAAAGGCTCTGAGTAGTGTCCCTTCAGAAATAAACGGGAGTTTTGCAAACTTAAAGCACTGAAACAGTGAAAGGGGGGAAAAAAAAACATTACATCCTCATCAGTGGTACCCTGCAATGGCAGTGTGTCTGCCACATGAATCTGTTGGTGAAATGCAATTATCCTCCCTGATCGGGGGGCTAGCTCGCTTAGCTGCTGTTTGCCTTTGCCTGCTGATCATCAAGCGCCATTAATTAAAGCTTGCTTTGGTTCTGATTTATACAGCTGACACACTTTATCGCTATCCAGTTGTGTGCCATTAGTACATGCCTTTCCGTCACCTGCTTCTATACACACACACACATTAAAATTAGGTGTGATACTGGGGGTGAAAGGAATATAAAGTGATGATGTTTGAGAACAAGTGCAAATTACTGCATGAGAGTAAAATAACTTCTAATTACGTTGACTAAATGGTTCTATCTGCTTCATAAAAAAAAGATGATTTATGCTTGCTTGTGAAAATGTGTTACATCCAAACACTGGCCAACAAATGCGGCAGATATCATCCAAAGGGTAGAGGGGCCTTTAAGTTCTGTGACCTCAGTGTGTAACTGGCTGCTCTGGGCTAGCTTGCCAGATTTACTCAAATATCAAACACACGCACACAATCACACATTCGGAGCTCCAAGACATCAAAGAGTACTAATGAATTCATGATTAGCACCACACTCTTTCCGTGACGCACACTTCGCTGCAACTGTGGGCATAAACAACACTGCGTGTGTGCGTGTATGTGTATTATAGTCATCTGTGAGCCTCAAAAACTGAGTATGAGCTCAGTTTTTTAGAAAATAATTGGGATGTTTTTTGTTTCTGATTATTATTATTTCCTTAAAGACTGTCAGAAGCCAGCCAGGAGGAATCACATGACAGCTGTAAAACCACTGCCAAAAAGGAAGACATAAATTGCATTTACATTTATAAATGTGTGACGTCACCATTGTCCTGTTTTCAGGGGAGACAGTCAGATGTAGCAGAAGAGAAGAGAAGAGAAGAGAAGAGAAGAGAAGAGAAGAGAAGGGCTACACACCCGAATTTGTTGGCAGATGGATAAAATGTGTTTCCCCACCCAAAACCAGATGACAGTTTTCTCTGTTTTTTGTCTCACACATACACACATTATTCTGGCTGTCAGACATATTGCTAAAAACTTCAGACGAGACACAAACAACCAGTTAAGTTCAAAGATCAACTGCTCCAAATTGCCCAGTTGCAGACAATGTATTTTGATCCTGAAAAGCTAATTTCAGGGACAACAGTATTAGGCAAAGCTATTATGGATATGTCAGGAGCCGTTTTGCTTTGGCGATGATTGTGTAATGGAGAGCCAAGGCCAGACATGACAATTGGAGGCGACACAACAAAAAGCAAGCCTCGGGAAAAAAAAATAATCTCCTACTATTCATAGTGTGAAGGAGGGGAGGCATTTATGTTGAAGAGATGACTTGGAAATGAAGAAAGTGTCAAAGTCTTTGGTAAACAGCTTAACTTCTCACAGTGTAAAAATATTCAAAAATAGCTATCACATTCATAAAAACACTATGAGTCAAATGGGATTGGGAGATTATGAGTGAGTAAGAAGTAGGGTAATTACACATAATCCTTTATATTCATAAAAAACAGATTTTCGCATACTTATCTAGTGTAATCTGTCACAGGGTGAAAGGTGGTGAATGAATGACAATCACAAGTGCACGCACACATAGACAACAATGAAGAAAGCTACATGACAAAGTAAACAGACTTGACTGCAGCACAGAAGCACAATGATAAAGATTTAGAAGAGAAAAGTGAAGTGCCCAAGTCGTGCCAAGTGAAAAGGATGAAAGGTCAGTGAGGGTTCAGACACGTAATGGAGATCTTACGAGCATGTCTTCCTCCAGCCGCAAGAAGTCACTGAGTGCTGTGTCCATTTGGTTAGAATGAGTAAATGAGAGGTAGGACAGATAGATGAATAGGCATAGTCATAAAAAAAAATCCTAATGCATCTGTTGTCTCATTTGTGATTCATTCCTGTTACAATATGGTTTTATCCTGTTGGTGAGTGCTTTGATATACGTATAAGTAGAGGAAATGCCTATACAGAGGACATACATTTTATACATTTTTTCTATAAATGTGTTTTTAGGTTTATTTGTTTTTTCTCTTTTCATGGGTCCCTTTGGTTTGTGGTCTTTTTGTGGCTTTGGGGGACAAAAGGACACACGTACACACTGGAAATGTGTTGTCAACCACTTCTACGTTCTGTTGGGTCCATTCATTCTATGTTTTATGGTGTTGTATGTTTGTGGTTGATGTGACATCAGCTGGCAATGGTCAGGATGGTGGATTGCTTTTGTGGTACTTTTGGGGCTCTCGTGAGCATTGCTTAAGGCGATGCACCTGCTCTTATGAGACTGCTAGACGGCTACTACTGAGGTCTGCACGGTAGCTTGGTTACCTCTCTTGTGACCCACTGCTTGTCAGCTCACTTGGTTTTTAATTATAATTTTGGATGATTGAGGTGTAATGCACATTTCTTTGGTAATAAATGTGGTGGTCACTGGTCAGGGACAAGGTGAGGTGGGTGCCTTGGGTCATGCTGTGGTGTAGTAGTAGTAGTAGAAGAAGTAGACAAGTAAGTATTAGTGTTGGTATGAGATTCCGCATGGGACTGGGAGTTAGCAAAAAGAGCAAAAACAAGGGAGTGAGGAAGCAAGAGAAAGGCAGAAAAGACAGAGAGAGACAGTGACACTGAGGAAGATGAAGAAAGAGAAAACAAGCAGACAGAGATGTGTGTCCCAGATCAGTGTACTGACTGGAGCGGTGAAGTCCCCCCCCCCCCCAAGCCGACACCCACCCACCCACCCGCTCCCTCCCCTGCTGAGCTCTGGCACTGATCAGAGGAATAAGCGTCACTCTCCATCGCAGCCACACACTGGGACTGGAAGAAAACACAGTGTCCCTGCACTCGCCTAGTATAATCACAATCACAAATGCACACACTCAGACACACACACACACACACACACACACACACACACACAGACACGCATACACACAGACACGCATACACACACAAATCCAGACCGCAACACAGCAAGACACACACTCCTTGACACTTCTGCATAAAATACACAAAAACACCGCAAGCATACAGAGCAGGAATGTCCCCCCTCAACACACACACACACACACACACACAAACTGGCATAATACCTTGGCATCAACAAGAACACATTATGCCCCCCCACTACAACACTGGCAAAAACCAAATTAAACGAGAGCAAAGTAAACTGAGGCTTTTTCAGTTTGCTAGTGGCCGCTGGGGGAAAAAAAAAAAAAAAAGAAAAGCACAGGCTACTGCTATCCAAGCAAGCGGCTCAGGAGAAGCTGTAACTAAGGAGAGAACCCAAACAACTACACATACACCCTGCAATGATCCTGCCTGCAGGAGTAAGAGAATTAGCAAGGGACAGAGCACAGGAGGATTCACAACTCATTATTACCATTCTGACAATCTGAACAGTACACACACACACACACACACACTCACACAAATCAAATTATATGTTACTTGAGAGCAAACACCAAAATGTATAAATATGACCTTAAATCTTAATTTAAATGCAGACACATAAAAGTAATAATTCAATGTGGTCACAGGACAATCAAGCTAAGCTACATATACAGTATAACGCTTAGATAACATGGACAAACATGAAAGACCATTATGGCGTTGTATGTATTTTGTAGGTCAGTACCGTCACGGCTTCAATTATATTTTTGCCATATCTTGCAATCAGTTCTCTCAGTTTCAGTCCAATATATTTCAACTTTTTCCACTCGGTAGCAGCGGCTAACAGCTACTGTTCATTCTCACACAATAATAAGAACTATTACTTTCAGTAGCTAAACCCTTTTTCTGGGGAATGAAACCTTAACACACACAGGCTCAATTATATGATTATTAAGCACAGAAAAAGGAAATTAAGATGTACAATTAAAAATAATTATGCCACCCTTTCATCATTCACACACATGCACAAACCTATGAAGTAATGATGAAGTGATCAGGTCTCGCATGCCTATCAGGCTAAGCTAACCCCTGCTGATACACAAAACAGATGGCACACGCATTTCTCCCAAGAAGGCAGCAGTAGAAAAGAAAAATGAAGGACAGAGAGGATAGAGAGAGAAGGCGGGGTTTCCTTGGTGTTTACATCAAGACGTGGATTAGCAGCATGGATTACTGTCACCAGATACCCTGTCTAGATCAGGGTTAGGAGGTCTAATCCACCACAGAGCTGTTGATATTACAAAGAAAGCCTTAGGATTGTGCTGTCAACTGGGTACATATCATATGAATGACAGAAAACTGACTGAGAGACTGTGACATTATGTACTACAGATGTAGCTATCAACCCAGTGTTTACAAGCATCAACACACTGCAAATAATACATTATCTTTAATTATTAAAGCTAGTATTGAGTTTTAAAATGTGCACCAACAGTGCAATGTTCAAAGGAAATGATCTCCCTTTGTTCAGTCTGTTAAAGACAAACATTTTCGTTTATAGCAGGCAGATTTTGCAGTTGCAGTGGTGAACTGACTCTCTCAAGGAAGGAGAATTCCCAGCTGTATGACTGGACTGCATATCTTGGCAACTAGAGTGTCTCTTCTTTGATATAACCACAGAGTTTGGTTCATATTAACTTACAATGATTCACACACACATGCAAACAAAGTCTTTCAAGCAGAAGCAAATCACTCACCGAACAGAATAATGATAGTGGGCTACTCCAGTATGGTTAAGGTATAGTTAACTAAACCTTTGTTTACACTTATAGCAAAAGATCATGGTTAAGGTTAAATATTTTAAAATGTGGACATAAATTGCTGGACTCAACCAAACCATAGTTGAAATGTGATCGCTGGGCCACCCAGGTGACGCAAGGGAAAAACACTTGGCCATCACTACAGCACTGCTTTCGGTTTGACCACAAATGGCAAAGTTTGCAGGTGGGAAGCCAGTGAGGGATCACGTCCTTGTTGCTGCACTAGCAGAAAACCCAACTGAAGAGAGGTGTAATCATTGTCAGGTTAAAACAAGCAGCTGGCAAGTGTATCCGAAGTAAGATATTGACTGTCCACAAACTCCCAGGACAGCAGTGGGAGTAAGCAGTGAAAAAGGGACAGAAGTTAAAAAAAAAGTATGTGCATATCCTGAAATCCTGATACTTTCATACAGATACTGTATGAAAGAAGCAAAGCCAGACATAGTGAATCACTGGTCCAGTATAAGTGTGTCAAGCGTAAACACAATTTCTGTGTCACACATATTTTCTTGCTAGCTTGCTGTCTCTCCGTTTCACTCTCGTAGAGTGAGTCAGAGCATTTCAAAGAAGGGGTCCAGGCAAAGATCCAACTGGACAACCCCTCTGGATTTCAGTGAAATAGCTGACATCTGCCCATCCCCTCTCCTCGCTCAATCTCTTTCATTTTTTGCCACTCCTTCACATCTGAGACTTACTAATCCTCCTTAGTAGGATGGGGTTCAATCACACTCATTTTTCTAAAACACACACTCAGGGTTAGGCATCCTCAGAATGGTTTCAATACAGAAATAATAATCTCTGCATTGCGTCGTTGGTTACAATATCGCTATACTGCAACAAAAGTGAGGAATGACAGAGTCCTTGAGGGAGTACAGCACTCAAACAGTCCTTGGTTCCAAAGTAAGGTCACTCAAACACACATACTGACAAACCCTACACACACAAACACACACACACACACACTCTTGGCTGAGGTTGGGCCTTTGTGCAGTGGGTGCTGATGCAGGCTGAGATTGGTGGAGTGTGTTATCATCAGTGCAGATCAAGAGGCTCTAATGTCATTAGGAGGACTGTTGAAGAGCCTGATGGCCCGCCGTCAGCGCCTCGCTCTGATTGGGTTAGGCTGCAGCTGACTTCCTGAATGGGAGGGGCCTCTGTGTTTGACACAGACCACACAGCAGTGACCAGAGAGGGCCATTTACAGGGTGAACTTAATGTAGCTCTGAATTAAATTAGGATGTCTGAGTCCCAACTCATCACTGAGCATTAAGGACCTTAATCACATGATGGTAAGAAAATTATTATGATTGAAGAGCTTCATCTACATTTATCTGCATAAAAGGCAGAACAACAAACCGATTTGTGCGTCGTTTTAAAGGAACGACGGTACAAACAGGTGAAGCTGATGACCAGTGCTGCACACCTGAGCCAAATGTTAGACTCCTTTTGACAAGTAATGTTATAAACCAACCATTTTAAGATAAGAGTGTTTTCAAAAAGCTTAAAAAATTCAGATGCGGTGATGAGAAGAGTTAAAGGGAGCTTTAATAATTCCCTCTAATCTATATTTAACAAGAAGCACTTGACATTTTGTGTTAACAAAAAAAGATATCTTCTCTATCGTCCGTCAAACTGCCCCTTAGTAATAGTCATGTTGTGCCATATAAGCTCATTTTGAATCAAAAAGGCCGATATTTTGCAGTAATTCCAATAAATGCAGCCAAAAATCATTCTTAAATGGTGTTGCTAGGCATTGTCTGATGGTTGCTTTCATAGAACAAATTTAAAGCCTCTAGCGCGCTCTCCTTTTCCATTTCTCTCTCTCTCTCTCTCTTCCAATTCCCTTATTCCCCACGCTAACGGGCAGACAGGAATGCAGGGCCGTGTAGACAAATCAGCTCTCGCTTCCATCAGCTGCCGACTGGCACCATCTTAAGTCCCAACACGTCCTCCCTCTCTTTCTCCATCCATCCATTCTTCCTTCCCTGTACCTCTCCTCGTTCCAGCTCTCCCTTAGCTCTTCTGTTATTTCATGAGACTTAAATTTCTGCCTCTCCTTCTCTCTCTCTCTCTCTCTCTTTATCCCTCTTCTCCTCCCTCACCCTTTCTTTCTCATCTCTGGTTTCCAGTATCTCTTTTTTCCCCTCTCGACACAGTAATTAATTATGAGTCGTACTTTGCTTGAAGCCGGAATGACTGAATGTTTTGCTGCAGCATGAGAAACACTGAAACAAGACACGTTAGGATAGTGTGCTCTGTGCGTTTGTGTGCGTGTGTGTGTGTGTGTTTTGGTTTAAGAGACACAAATGGCTTTGCTGTCTGTTAACTTCAGGGCAGGATTTTTCTGTGGTGCTGCTCAACAATCATTATGAAGGTGTTTGTGTCAATCAGAAATACAGCTTGACTGCCGACTGTAGCTTATCACAGATAAATCAAAAATCTTTAAGAACCAAATTTAAGAAACTTAATCAAATGTGTTTATGTTAATCAATATTCATGTTGGCCTCAGAAATCTCACGTCTGTCAGGCTGTAGTTTGAATTAACAGGTGGATCAAACACACCTTTGCTCAACACTAAGAACTGTCCACACTGTCACACATTCTCACAAACCACCAATATAACTCAAAATACTTCCAAACATGCATTCATGCACATACACAGACTTAGTGTGACCTCTGAGGTTTTAATCTTCATGCAGCCAGGCTGGTTCAGTTGTAGTAAGACTTGATTTCCAGCAAAGGTGACATCCTTTAAAGCTCTTCTTTCACGTTAGCCCTTCCTCGCTTTTCCCCTCGCCCCCTTTCACTCCCTCTCTCGCTCAGCAACACCCGAGCATGTCAGTGCCACTGAAGCAGGTAATGAATCAGGAATTATAACACTTCATTTTGCACACAGCACCCTTCAGGCCACCGATCATAATAAACAGCTTATGTAAGACTGTACAGTGGAGGTTATGGGAATCGGGGTGTGAGCTGGTAAAGCTTATTGGTCAGGGATGGAGAGAAGTGGCAAGGTGCGGAGAAATAAGGTTGGATGATCAAAGTAAAGCTTTGTCCAAATTCACCCTTAGTCCTTTAACTTTAGATCGATCCTCCCTTATTTGAGGTGACACTCCACACACATAAAGTCATAGTAAAATAAATTCACTATTGAACGCGACATGTAATCGTGCTCAGAAATGTGCGTGTATGAGGACACCACTGTGTTTATCCACAATCAAAGAGGGGAGAAGGTTGAGGGTGAAGAGAAGAAATGCGATACAACAAAAAGTGAGTCACAGTTACACCCAAATGTAATGCAGCCTTTATTAATGTCATTAATTAGCCTTGCTTTTCCTGCTATAACATGTCAAAATACCTGCTGTGAAAAAGTCCTAAAGCAGGACATGCAGACATACTGACAGACACTCAATCCTCCACCCCCCCCACACACACACACACACAATTGCTCACACACAAGCTCAGAGCCTAAGGGAAGGGTGCAGAATGTTGAATAACTACAGTGATCCAGGTTGAGACAAGCCCAGAGACCAGTGGTACCTGAGAGAAAACACATGTAAATTGTTACCATAATATTTGAACACCCTCAGATCTAAACCATTAGCATAATAGAAATATGAAAAACAAACGTGTACGGCTTCTATTTAAATGCGGCCACACAGACAGTACAAAGAAGCCCACAGAACGGTTATGAAGCCCACAGCAGCGCCAGTGTCACAATTACGGTCACATTACTGCAGGACAGGTGTAGACAGCAGGACAACAATTCCATTTCGAATCCTTTCAAATGCGAATCAATCATTGTATTAAGTCGCGCTCGGCATCGCCAAATAGCCTTCACGTCCAGTAATACTTTATCATTAGCTCTCAATGATCAAGACATTGATACCACTGTCTGAATGATGTTTACTTCCAACTGGTTACAGCTTGTGTGGCGCCAGGAAAGAAAGGAAAATCTCTACATGCTTAAAAAACTGCTTCTGAACTCACCCACTGGCTAAATCAGGTTTTCTGGCTGGGTTGCTGTAAACAGGATCAGACCTGCCCCAGTTCAGATGTTCATCATTACAAATGAAGCTATTGACCACACAGACATGTTTACCGTTTCTTTCGAATAATTTTTTAAAATCTATCCATATTTGTCTCACTCCAAATCCTTTCAGTAACCTGTCTGACTCCCGTATCTTCCTCTCTTACTGTTACTGGCTTGTCCTCTGAGATTAACTTCTTAGACATGAAAGCTTGATAATTTAGAAGCATTTGCTGTGACTATAATAAAACAAACTGCTGCTTTAATTTTTCTACGACCGCTCACTCTGTTTCTACATTGTTTTTTTTTTGTTTTGTTTTGTTTTGTTTAATAAAATGTGTCTGTGAGGTGTGAGGATGCACTCAGTACGCCGAGCTGTGCACGAGTGTGTATGTGTGTTACCAAAATGTGTGTATGTGTGCAATGCTGAGCTGAGCCCACTACAAAGGACCAGGAATAAACTATTGGACAAAAACAGTCATATTAATCCATCCTATCTTATCCTATTCCATCACACACTCTGCCTCACACACACACACACACACACACACAGACAGACTGCAGTACCATGCACATCTGTGAGCCTCATCAGTGCAGTGGTTGATTTGGTTTGCTAGAAGCTCATGGATTACAGCTTTCCCTTATAATCCATAGCGGTGATAAGGAAGAGTCTTAAAGATCTCAGCTCCTGGTTTACTACGCACAGCTGGAATGAGGTCAGCTGACTGACCTGTAGTTCCCTTTGTTCCTTTGTTACTGTAACTCACGCTTACATGCCAACTAAATTTAGTAAGTGTTCTTCTAATCCATGGAGCCAAGACAAAACCACTTTAAAATTATTCTTCTAACCTAAAGTAATATTGAGGTTAACCAATGGTCCAGTGGTCCATGATATTGAATTTACACTCACTGGATGCAGATACTTACAGTTCAGTCACAGTGATAAGAGTCTAGCAGGGACGTTGATGTACATATGCTATATGCAACACAAGCATGTGTCTCATCTCTCATGTGTCTCTGACTTAAGTTTGTGGTTGCCTCAATTAGAAAGAAAAATATGACTTTACTTCTAACTCTCCCTTTTTGAAAAAGGTATACGTCATACTTTGTCATCCTGTTCACATGCCCATCCAGTTTAAATTACCTAAGTATAGGCCATGTGGGATAGATGGAGAATGTGGGACATACTAGTGAAGACAGAATGTCTACACCTGCAGAGACTTGCAGCCCTGTGGTAATGGTCTTCGAAAACTGAAAAATGAGCACTTTGACAGGATGTGTCAAAAGTGCCCTTCCAGCCGCTGAGTTATCCCATTTTTAAACACATTCAGCAAACAGCGCTTTATTATAACGACTGCCCGTGAAAGAGCCAAGACGGAGAGAAAGAAGAAACAGCTGGCACGATACAGGAGTAAAAGTGCCGTTTCCCGAAAAGGTTAAAATAAAGAGAAAGTCGAGCTTTCATGTAGTGCTGAACAAGTATAATACCAGTAATAGCATTACCATAAGAAATGATGGTGATTAAATAATATGATATTTAGGCTGCTCCACAAACTAAACATGTTAACACTCCATTCCAATTATCTCTAAACACGTATCTAATGTGCACACGCATGCAAAAACATTTCTCCCCTTTTATGTCATTCTTCCATTGTCTAATGAGAAAAGTGTGCATCTAAACTACAAAAACTGCCAAAATATTAGCATGATGCCATAATAGGTAGTAATTTCCTGTAATTGCCAATAATTGCCAATCATTACAGTGCAGTGTCTCCTTTGGGCTTGTTATGAAAATGTTGACAATGTTAATATTTAATTGATGAGTGCAATGATGCACCATGGGAGTCATTGATCCAGCAGATGCATGGCAAACTCCTGCACACTAAGGTGAATTTAAACTAAATACACTTAAATACATTTATATTCATTCTGCAGCCTGCACATAGGGGATAAAGGGGATGTTGCTGAGGGTAATGCAGACACTAACACAGCCTATACATGCACCTTTATATTTCTCCTACACACCTTGTTGTGCTTGACTGCAAAGGGAAGGGTGAGAGTTGAAATGCTGTTAAAGGTTTTGTAAAGTGGCAGGTCAAGTGGAGATTGTGCCCCTGAACTGCAGCATATATGACGAAAGCATCTCAGCAGTACATTCACAACGCAGCACAATCTGAAAAATGTGTATTGCTCATAAAGAGCTACTACATGTCAACCAGCTGATGAGATTATAACTAGAAAGTGGATTAGTCCATATGTGGGGTAGAAAATAAGGTCTTTGAAGCAAAGGCCTGGGGAGAAATCATAAATGCAGCATTAACACTGAATCCCTAATAATCATATATTTGGTTACCATACTTAACATTAATATTGTGTGACTTTCAAGGTGTTTGTGCTGCATATTCAAGTGCACCCTTAACACAAAAACATTTTAAAAATATGTGCTGTCAATTACATTTTTTGGAAACTAATTATATTTTTAAAGAATGAATAAGTGTGTGTGTGTGTATTCGGCCATAAACCTCTAACACAAGCCTAATGTCAGTGTCATACTTGGTCTGTGATGTCCTGGAATCTGAGAGGAGGAGGGAAGAGAGGTCTAGTGGGATGAGGACCACGATTAAATGATTCACAGAATCATAAATCCACTCCAGTCATCATTCTGGAGCAAGCTACAGACTCATTCACACTTTCCATTGCTTACACGCATGCACAGAGAGATTACAAGCCACTGGCAGCGTACAGCATCAGAGACACAAAATCCCCACTCCAACAGGGTCCCTATGGCCTTCTATAGTAACATCATACTGTCCACTAACTCCTATTCATGAATTAGTTGTGCTAGAGCCTTACTTGCTGCAAGAGGTCCAAGAGTATAGACACAGCTTTGTTTTGCGGCTGCTGCCATTGGCTGTTACAGAGAGAGAGAGAGCTGTCAACAAGTATGGTTTTGCTACAGTGGATTGAGATTTCCAACTCTCCCTTTGAGACATTTTCTGTTGCGTTGCCTGCATTAACTTCTAAGCAAGGACTGGGCTAGTCCTTGACAGGGCAGAGAAGCTGTGCTCACTGGGAGCTGGGCCGTTGGGGTGTCAAGACTGGTTGAGAACAGTCTTCGTGAGTGAGGCTGAGCTGGTCCACAGACCTGAGGCCATCCCCTTCCACAAAGGCAAAACTGGAGTTACCGTTGGCACTATGAATTTAAAGAAAAACATCCTTAACATTAGCTGAAAATTTGTGGGTAAGCCATTTCACAAACAGAGTTGGGTAAACTGAGTTCAGGCAGGTTTACACTCCATTACATGCTTTTCCACTTCCCCTCCTTCCCTCCAACTGTTTGTCTCCCCTCGAACTTTCTCCCTGCCTATAACTCCATCCCTCAAAGCCTATGGCATAAACACATCAGACAAGCTTTCTAGCCAGCCGCCGTTCACAGCAGCAAGTGAGAGGATGCAAATTGTTATCCAGCGTCTTACCCTTCCTCTCCCTCTTCCTCCCTCTCCTCCTCCCCTCCTTTCGTCTCTCCACAGTCAGTCATGGACGTTTTTATACTTTGATTTTCTGCAAGCTTTACCTCATCGCATTGCTTTTCCAAGAGACATGGAGAAAAACCTCTTACAAACATATACACACGTCCACTTAACATGGACAGATGCGCGCACACACACACACACACACCACATAACTATCTGGTTGCCAGAAATGCCGGTGGGCCCAGAACAACCCAATCAAAGCTCAGCTGGAAGAAGTACCATGACAATGCAGAACGGATGGACACAAAGAAAGGGGAGGGCGGAGGGAGGGATGAAAACCTTTCTCAGAACTTGTGCTTTTTCCCACAGCTACATTTGTAGACTCAGAAAAAGAGAGGATGGCCTTTTTGTGAGCTAACAGAGAAAAAAAAAAAAAAAGTCTGAGGGAGGATGCTTGATGCAATACAACAAAGTGGCTCACCTTTCCTCTTCCACTCTATCATCTGGGGATTGGAGTGGTGCTGGTGTCTACAGCAACTCCCACTGCTATGTGTGCGGAGCTGGGAGAGGAAGATGTGTGCTCAGTACAGAACAGCCAAAAAACTTTGTCCTAATAGACAATGGACATCATGTTGTTGCATTGTTATTTATTTGGAAAACTTTATGTGTCACCTCCATCCTCTGCTGTCTTTCCTAATCATAGGGTGCACAAATGCTGAAACTGATAATCGATTAATGGATTAACAATTTTGAGTTAATTGAGTTTGAGTTATATAAATTTATCCCTTGAGTCATTATTACATTTTCTGTGTTTTTCGGTGCTTTTCTGTGTTTATGCATCATTGAAAATTTCATCATCTTTGGGTTCTGTACTGTTGGTCGGACAAAAAAAAAAAAAAAAAAATATTCAAAAGGCATCCCCTTGTGATTGATATTTTTCACTATTTTCCAACTTTTATGGACTAAAGGAATATTCAAAATACAACTGACACATTAATCAATGATGAAAATAATCATACGGTGCAATCCAATGGTGCTTTGTGCCCGAAACAAAATGGAAAATCTGTTTGATGAAAAGGCTGTTGTTCAAGTTAGTACGAGCACCAAATAAGCATCAAACTACAAACACTCCAACTGTCACTGTTTTCAAAGAAAAGACGACTCGCTGTGTAGTAGAGCTTCTTGAAATCCAGGCACTTGAACCCTTACAAACATTCATGGTAATCAGTGCCGAGAATGTCAACAAGCATTGCAGCCTTTCTCCCACTGCAGATAAAAATGTAAATAGTGAATCTTCTGAGTCCAGTTACTGTCATATGAAAAGGTCAAAAGTCCATCATAGTATCAACCCATCACGTCTCTTTAGTGCCTCCTGCTATTTTTCCCAAGTCAAGCAAAGCAGGGGTTCACAGTTGACAAATCACGTTGCCATAGGAACACAGTTAGTTGCGTGGGTGGCAGGTAAGGATTGTGCGTGTCACTATAGTGAAAAGATTTAATAGGTCCTCCCTGCACAGAGCCGTGCAGGAATGCAAGTGTGAGAAGGCAGCATGTAGTAAGCTTTCAGCTTAGTGTTCAAATAATACTCACTCCTAACAATCTTCACAACATGGGAGAGAGTGAGAAAGGATGCCACAAATCAAACATATGTGTCAGAGTTGAAGGATGATATCATGTGAGTAAGCAAGGCCTGGAGATTAACCCGGTTGATGATTCACCAGTTTGGGGAAAGGAAAAAAAAGAGGTTGGGACAAACAGCTAATACTTTATTGTTCTGGCGCAGTCAACCCTTCCCTGGAAAGTTTAATCACAGCAATCAAAAATCACTACCTGTCAACGATGATAGTCTGAGGCTTAACCAAAATAACAAATGAAACACATTTTATTCCAGGAGAGCAACAAATTTCTCGCCAGCACTTGGTGAGAGTTGGGCCCTGGCTAAGAGTCAATCACTGCATTCGCACACCCACAAGCAATTCCAAATCCCATCAACAGAAGAAAAAAAAAATACTCAAGAAAGACAAAATCCCAAACTCAAAAGGGAGAAGCACACAGAAAAGAATAACACGAAAACCCAGTGTAAGCCTTATTAAACCTCTCTGTAACATCCCCAACATTATGCTGCCAGACTATGATATATCCTGAGGGGAGGGGGGAGACAGGAGGAGAAGGTGGGGTGGCGTGAGCAGGGTATTACTGTAAAGCAGATTCTCCCCCTACCCCACTGCCTTCTGACTATAACGCAGCATGGTTCCTCCCTGAGCCTGCTGTTTCACAATTACTGTGGCAACACTGCATACTGATGCCCCCTGACACCACTGACACTCAGGAAGTGAGAGAGAGGACAAGAGAGAGAGAGGAGTGGAGGGTATGTGTGGGTGGAAAAGAGTGGTCAGACATATCATTAACTTTAAATTCTCTGGTCATCCAGCAGAAGATTCCCTCCTGCTATGAAACAATATTATACTGTAAAAATATAGTAATCAATGCTGCTCAATAAGTCTGTTCCTACAGAGGTCGGAAAACAACTGTCAATCATAGCAGAACTGCACTTCAGTGAGAACAAACTATTTTCAGTAACAACACAGTTATTTGGCATGCCAATTTTAGTATTAGCAACATCATGCTCTGGCTAAATACTGTACATTTAGTATATAAGATGATACCATCATCAATGTCCAGCTTTAATCTTTTTTTTTCCCCACAGAAAACCTTTTTGTGCATGCATCCACCAAAACTTCTAATGTTGTTTTTTCCTTATTACCCCTACAGAGAGGTGATGCTTTGAGTGCTTAAACCCCCCCCCCCAAAAAAAGTCACTGACCTCTTTTAGCACCAAGCACCGTAAGCACTGATCCTCTTTTCAAGTTGAAACAAGTTCAACTTTTCAGAACTACAGCGCTCAGCAATGTCACTCCAGAGCTCCTACATCCAATGGAGTTAAAGCAGGGCCGGAAGGGGTATCAAGAGCGTACATGCTACTGTCAACAATGTGTGTTATGATTAACCTCCACTGCTAGATGATGACAGCACTGAAACTCCTTGTGGATGCAACGTTGTAGTACAATACTTTATAAGAAACTGGAATTTCATGTGTGAGCAACATACTATAAAAATATAGTTCGTTTCTCAAGCCTCACTAGAAGAGTCCCTTACTACTTAAAGTATTGAGTGATGAGTAAAAAAAACGGATAAAAGGAGCAATTTGTCTTAACAGAATTACAGGACATAAAAAAACATATATTGGTTGTAGGTTACATGATAAATATTGAAAGCTCTGAGGTATTGTCTGATATAGATTAATAAAACATGTGTGCACGCATGCATGCATACTTAAGCATGCGTGCCCATGCTTCTTTGCGACAGGCGGGATGAAAACAGAATTAGGGGCCTAATCCTTGCGTGGACTTGAGGTGTCGGCGCAGGAGCAAATGAGAGAGAGAGAGAGAGAGAGCAAGGAGGGGAAAAAATATGCCCTGAGACAGTCTGCAATTTTCTCATCATTTCATGCATCTGAAACAAAACTAATTTACTGCTTGTCATGCTCGGCTTGGCACACACAAACATAAGAGCCAATATGCCACAGCGTGTCATCTGCCGCTGCATCAAAGAGAGCTGTTTATATATCAGACTCACGGCTCCATATGAATCATAGAGACCTGGGAGAAACGCTTAATATGGTCTTATCAAAAGGAGCAGTCTGGCAAACGCACTGATATGTTGGTGCCTTTCCACATCTCCCTGATTCCCATCTAAACAGCAACATCCCATGTCTCCTTCTCACTTTATATCCTGCCTCATAGGTCACTCCAATGTCACAACAGTAGGGAATTTTTTTTTTTGCCCCAACCCCACACACAAACACACACAGATAAAGTTATGTGCTTGGCAGCTTAGAGTGAGGCAGAAAGATATGGGAGGAGAGAGCTGGAGGCAGAAACAGTCAGAGAGAGAAGGATTGAGAAAAAGATGAAAGGAAGCACGAGAGAATGCTGGAGGGAGAAAATAAAAGTGGTGTGACTGTGATATAGTAGCACGTACATGTATTGGGCCCCATTATAATGGCACGTGACAGCTTAATAAGACTCTAGCTGCCAAGATGAAAAAAGAAGTTCTTAACAGCAGGTGCACACACACACACACACACACACACACATATATATATTTGACTGTACTGTATACATTTATATACATCTTCTTTGTAGGCGTCCGTCACACACATGCTGAGTAAACTATTCCGAGGAGAACAAAGGTTCTCATTAAATTGGACGCTGTGACGCATATTGATTCCTCCCCATAGAATTTACAACGCCTATTGTTTGGAGATCCTCATTTCAGATCTCTGCTGTCATTGCTGTGGCAAACATCAATATGCAGCTCTGTGGTGCATTACCAACGGGTTAATTACATACTTGTAAGCAATTACTCTCTTAATGTAGCATAGAATCCCCCCCCCCCAAATTGGAGTTTAGATCAAAACCGTCAGTCAGTGATACTATCTTTTTAATGAAGTGTCAACTAAAACATAATAGACTTTGAATCTTACGTCGCACACTAAGGTCAAGTCCATACAGACAAGATAACATTTATATAGCAAGTAGAAGGGGCCAAGACAACTCTAATTAAATAACTATAATTCAAGATTTGACCCCAGTTATACTACTGTCAAAGCTTTCATCCTAAACCAAAAACCGTTAATTGTGGCAGCTTGAAAAAAATATATGTAAAAAACCCCCCAAAAAGTATATCAAATTTTATATTTGCCCTGCAGCCATTGTTAAAGAATCATGTGTCTGACTTTCCTAAAAAAATGGGAGGCAGGTTATGGTGGGAAGAACAGTTGGTGACACGGAAATACGATTTTCCATCTCCTCTGTGGTGTTTGGTGGCAGGGAGAGGAGGGGGTCTAATTGGACACTAGCCTGTGTCTGGTAGTCCTGTCACAGCCCAGAGGGGTGGGTGTGTGTGTGTGTGTGTGTGTGTGTGTGAGTGAGTTACGGAGAGTGAGAGAGAAAGAGAGACATCAAGTAAGAAACAGAGCAACAGAAACAGAATGAGAACAAACAGAGAGCTCCATTCAGGTCCAATCCACAGACTCATCATTCAGTCTGACATGACGATACGTCTCTGTGACCAGAGTATTCATATAAGGCCTCGCCAGGCCAGTCACAGATGCATCATTCACACCCACACACAGACACACAAACACACTTCCGCTGAGTCTTGCCTACACTGCTACCAGGCATTTATATCACTATGGAGAATCTTTCTCAGATTCCCCCCATTCATATTCATTGACAATTTCCCCCTTGACAAGAACACATTGCAAAGATTTTCTATGGAGCTTATTCTTGTAAGTGAACCTCCCCCAAAATGTAATGAATGTCTTTACTGCCAAGGTTGCAGTGAGAGTTTATCCATTAGCAAGCCATAATATTGACAAGGCCGTGCTCTCTGGGTCCAAACTCCAGCCTTGTAGCCGTAACATTGGCCGACAGACAGGGGGTAGTATGTCAATGTGAGGTGCTTACGCGCCGATAAAGGCTGCTGTTCCAATTCCTATAGGCAGGTCTTGATGGACAGCACAGTGGGAGGAGAGAGGGGAGGGAAAGAAAGGGAGAATCGTGTGGGAGGAGGCAGGGAGAATGAGTAGTGCCAAGTGCTCTTACAGCCTTTAAGAGTTTGGGACTGAGCTGGAATTTGGTGAAAGGACAAGGAGGCAAGACACAGATGAGATAGGATTATCAAACAGCCCAGGGACTTAATGTTTTTCCCCTTAAGACCTTGACACCAGCAGTGCACACACACACACATGCACGCGCACACACACAAGCAGATGAGAGGACATGAACATCCTCTTAGAGGACAAGCATACAAATTGAAATGAGTTGAAATGTACGTAAACATTGGAAACCAGACACACTCATGCACACAGTCGAGCTACTGTAGCCCGTCAGCCTGCAGCAAGCTGTAGGAACTCCAGTAAAGACCCTGTAGGTGAGCTCCTCTCCATCACAGGATACACACAGCTAACCAGCAACTACAGTAACAGGCTACCTATCAAACAGCAGTATCTGATGTTTAATCAGTTTGTTTTCAGCTGTCCATTAAAGAACCATCACAAGGACTTTGGTGCCAAATCAGACTCTCAAAATGCAAAAAAGCATGACATCAAATAATAGAGTGTTTTTTTCCCCACCACCCAGAGCACATCTGAGCATACGCAAATGCTTTAAAAAAATCTTTAAAAAAATAATAATTTTCAAAGCAGTATTTAATGTACGTATCTTTTTATTATTACCCAATAAACAGTAATGTTTATGTTAATGTTACTGTGTCAAATTGACAAATGAAAGCCTATGGGAACAATCTATCCACTGCACCAGCCTGTGAAGCCACACTGCCCCTCATGGTTTTTCTAATATATAGCCCCGTCCCTTCCGCCACGCTCTGTTGAGTGTGCACTAAGCACAAATATTCAAGCCTTTTGTTGGGATCATAACAGAAAAACACAGCTCACTAAGTATAATTAATATGCTCTCAAAATATCTGTGGAACAACAGTGACACAATGGTATACATTAAGTATAGTGTTACGTTAAATAGGATTTGGGGGAGTTGACAATGAATTGATGCATTGAGGCTGGAGTGCAGGTGGATAGAGGGAGGGGATAAACCGGGAGAGGGGCTCAGAGTACTCAGTGCGACTGCTGTACTCGGGCTCTGCATTTTGCATAGGCTGGAGCAGCTGCTTTCTGTGCACGAGGTGCAAGAGAGGAAGGGAGGTGAGGAAGGAGGGAGCGATGGAGCGGGAGGGAGACGTGGAGGAGGGGGGACAAAGTGTAAAGCTGCATTTGGAGTCAAGGACCTACATCACACTATACAGTTGAGGCAGAGCCTGCACTGTTACGCTCTTTGCTTCAATGTATAGAAACCAGCTCAAGGAAATGACCCACAGCTATGTTAAGACAAAGGGGACGATTAACCTCCTACAAAATCCAATGTGTTGATAACAAAGTAAGACACCATATACACAGTAAACCCAAGTCATTTTAAGACAGTGTTGACCATAACACTGTCATAAACATACAGCGTTGGGAAGATATTACTCATTCAGAATAAGTGGCCAAGTATTTTCGTGAGTTTCCCAACACACGGACCGCGAGGAAGGTGATTCATGTGTCTACCCATCTACGCCTATCTCGGTAGATGAAAGTCAACAACTCAGTCACCATAAAAACCTAGCCTACCTCTGAGTATATCACTCAATATTCTGAGCATTTACAGGAACTCGCACTTTGCTTCGTAATATACACATACAATTCCTGGAAAGGGCTTAAAATACATTTTGGGCTCAATAGTAAAAAAAATGTCTCTTGTCCTCTTTACTAGAGTATCAAAACAGTAATACTTCAAATAATCTTTTTCAGTACTGTCAAGAAACTTCTTTAACCCACCCAGCATGTGACCCTCAAATAATCATATAGTAATAAAGTGATACAATTCCAGTCCAAGTCACCATAAACTCTGCTGCACATCACAGATTGTAAGTCCCTGTGGAGATATTACACTGCTCTCTGTTAACTCGAGTGTCCCTAAAGTCAAACCCTGGCTGAGGCGCTCTGTCTGAGACACATCGGTCAAGTTCAAAAGCTTTGAGAGGGGACTGGCGTATCCCAGCGATCCTGGACGCCACACGGAGAGAAATGTGCCAGTTAAAGGGTAATTCTGCATCACGCATTTTCCACGGTTTACAAGAGACAGCAGACACCGACTGACATCGATTATATCTAAAAAAAAAATATAATCAAATACTGTTTGCTTAAGGGCAGAAATGCGAGGAAAAAATTCGGGATTGTGCAACTGAGAAACCCTGATAGTATAAAGAATTTGTTTAGAAAGGTTCACGCTTGAATAGTTTCAGGCTACATGAAATAATTCCAATGTGGATCCCTAAAGATGCGCAAAACTGCGTGGATTAAAGAACTTTTTTAAAGAACCACGCCATGTTTAGCATAAGTCACGGAGTTAGAGTGGCTAATCATCCTGAACAGTTTGCCTTAAGAGTTGTAGGGCATCAGATCGTTCTGTCCATTTTCACAAGTCAATTTAAAGCCGAGCCATGACTGAAATCCCAATTGTAGTCCAGAAGTCTACACGCCACTAAATGCTAGTCCTACGCACTGGGCTTATCCCCGAAGGCACTGCGTAAATCCGACGCGGAATCCCCGATAAATCTTTGAGTTTTTAACCTTCAGAGTTTAACGCTGCAAGAGGCACAAGCACAATTTTTGGGCATGCAGCTCCCTGGCTCACACTGGATGAAGGGCATGAATGCTATGAAGCGCCAAACGGAGGGAATCCAGTCAATATAAAAAAGGTCCCAAGTTGAGAGAAATAGCAGGTCATTAAAATGTTCTGCAATTCTCCCCGGGGCTACTTATACGATCCAAATGGACGGCTTCGGAATGAAACCCGCCCGACCGCCGGAGTGCGCAGAGCGGGCATGGCGCAGCTAGAACAGGTGCAACACGCCTCCCGTCACCTGGCTGGTGCAGTGGCAACCTCACCCCTCAAAACCTGGCTATAATGTCACCAAAGCATCCCCCCCCCCCAAAAAAAACAAACAGTCCTGGCTGTAGACACTAACGCCGTGACAAGCCTCTTTCCTTACCTGTAATCTATGCAGATATCACTTCACAGCCGCAGCCGCATCGACACTGCGGATAAGAGGCACGTCCAAAGCAATCCCCAACTCCTTTTACTCCCCCCAAAAAATGAGAAATGCTTAGAATAAATGTTATATCCTGGTCACACGGCTTGTCCACTTTAAATCCCCGGTAGAGGTGTAGTTAGAAGGCGGTTCCTGCACGGGAAAAAGAAATAGCAGCGGACTTCCAGCAAGCATCCCCGATCAGCAGGACCCTACTACGCCGCTCTGAGCGCTCTGAGACGCGGGAGCTGCAACTCCCATCCCCCGGCGAGGAAGCACTTGGTATGCCGTTGGAAAAGCCGCTGCGCCGTATGGGATACCGCAGGAGGCTGTGCTTGTGTGCGTGTGTGTGCGTGTATATGTGTGTGTGCGTGTAGTGAGCGTGTGTGTATAGATGTGACTCAGTGCGGTGCTCCTGCTTAACTGGAGGTGCTGGGGGTGCTGCAGCGGAGTGCGAAAGATAGAGAGAGAGAGGGAGAGAGAGAGAGAGAGAGAGGAGGAGTGAGTGCGGGAGGGACCGGGGAGAGGGAGAGGTGCGCTGCCTCGGAGTTTGCAGCTTCGCAGCGGATCTTGAGGCTCGGCAGGCGCTGAGAAGATGCTTCACCCTTGCAGAAGGCGACGTTTTTGTTTTTTGACCAGAGACCCTGACTACTGACCAATATCTCCGGTCTTGGGAAAGAAGGGGAGGAGAGGGGAGGGGGGCGGGAGGTTACATTTTTAAGTCGCTTGCAACTACCCTAAAGCAGCTTAGCGCGTATTAATGGGCACTACACTGTCCATTACAACAAGCCATTTATTACCATAACCATGTTTATGATCTAATTTATTTTTAAAGACAGCGGCTGCGTGCTAGTATAAGTGAGACAAGCCCACTAGTGTCTGTGCAGTTTCGGGTTAGTGTCAGCATCTCTAAAACAATAACCGACTACTTTTAAAGAAGTATTTAAGAAGCCGATTTTCATGTTAAACAGTCCCTCTTTTTCACCTAAGAAAAAACAAAATATGCCAGAGGATATGAGATTAAACAGAGCTCATGATTTGTTAAAATAGGAGGTTTATTCAGTGAGGTATATGGCTCCCGCAGCCAGGCGAAGGTTTATGTAGCCTAATGCATTCATCCCGTTGAGAATGGGATTTGGCAATGCCAAAGGGGAATTTACACAAATACGCTACAATACCGGGGTGAAATGATCAGATCATCGGATTTGAATATCTAATCAGAGGAGGATCATTTAAAGATAGAGATTAGGCAACAGTGCAACATAATTACGACACTTGCATAGTTGTAGGTGATTAGAATCTGCATTTTTGTTCTTTGATGATCGTTTTAACATGCTTCAGGAGTGTATCCTCCCCCCATACATTTCATGCAATTAATATTCCAAAAGCCTAATTATGTAATCATGTATTTAACGAAATAAGCGGTATGTGTTATGGGTGGTATGGTATGGGGGTGCAGGAATAATGCCCCTTTTTTCATGAAATTGTCTATTAAGAGCACTCCTTATTACCGCAGAGAGACAATTCAAAACTAATTGATACGCTAGAAATTGCGCAGAATATGTGTTGAAGTTTTCTTAACTTCTAAATGAGGAGATAAAAATGAGCCCTGTTGTCCTGTAGGCGATTTCAAAGTCAACGACAGAATGGGGGATTTTGAGGATTTGGCTTTAGGCTCAATGAAAACAACTTTTTTTTTTTTTTTTAATCCAAAATGTACTGGTAAAGAGCAGGAGCATGCGCCCTCTGACCGTGTAGCACATATCCCTGAAACTCGGAGGTAGTATGCGCTTGGGGGGTCTTTTTGGGAGGCATCTGCTGCAGCCTCCTCTCCCTCTTTCCCTCCTTCTCTTTCTGTCCCTCCCTCCCTCCCTGCTCTCACTTCCAGAGGGATCCCTCGCTTTGAAACACTGCATCAGAGCCCCACCTACAGGCCAAAGAAACTTCACAGCCACACACTGACGAATACAAACCGAGACGCCTCCTCAGCAGTGCTCTGTGACCACTTTTTTTTACACCAATAAGGTTGTGAGGATAACCTAACCACAGCGGCCAGTATCATACCTTGTAGAGCACTTTACAGACACTACAGCATATAAATATCTCAGAAAAGCCAAGTCAGGTAAGTCAGCTATATTAAAGTGATCTGTTGCCTCATTCAAGCAGTAATATCAGGCCTCTTAAGGCTTAGAGGATGATATAAAGTCAGAATTAACCAGAATACGCCATCAACTGATATCACAGGAATATATTTACTGTCACTTGGTCTCTTGGGTGGAGAAGCAGGACCAAAAGCCTTAAGTGGGAGTTTCATATTGACACTTGCTACTAGCTTAGATTTAAGATTAAAAAGTAATTTACATTGCATGTAAGCTAGCTAGCCGTGGGAGAAATGGCGTCAAAGTTGTTGAAAAGCAACAAAAAAAACACCGACAACGACGTTTTTTTTTTTAGAACAACTTACTTACCTTGACTGTTTTCCATGTTTGTTTGTAAAAGAAGGAAACTCCACCGTTCAAATGCATTTTTAGCGCTATTTTAAACCCGAGTTAACGTGTTAAAAGTTTGGTTTAAGCAACGTAATGATGGTAAACAAACAGGCAGTGTGGCAGACAGCACCAATTAACGCCACCTCGGAGTCACGTGACGGTGTGTTCGCGTGCCGCCCACCTGTGTGTTGTTTTTGAAGCTACTGCTACATAAATTCACTTTGTGTCAGAGTATCACAACGGTGCATGTGACCACATAGGTTTTTAACTAGGCTACATCTAAAGATGTTCTCTGTAGAAGAACATTTTATACAAACAAACCTAATAAAAATGCATAAATAAAAGAGCCTGATGTCATAACTTTTAAAGTTTTACTTCATTTTCTGTGATGGCTTAATGGTTTCAGTGTTACATTAAATTGAGTTAAAGAACAGGTTCACAATTTTTCAAGTCTGTCCTAAAACAATAGTCAGGTGCCCAAAAGCCTCATATAGCTTCAGAATAACTTTTAAATACATTTTTGCACAAAATGACTGTTGACTCTTGAAAAATTGTGAACCTATCCTTTAAGGCTTCCTGTATCTTTGTATACACAATTTCCTAAAAGTCATCCTGACATATTTAGTACTCTTGGAAACTTTGGGACCTCTACGAGAATTTAAAATAAAGTTCTGCGGCTTTAAACAATGTTTGGCCAGACAAGATGCATTTGTGAGATCGACCCAGTGGTGGGTGAGGCCCACAAGATTTAAGAGGTTAAGCCACTGTTGAGAAGGTAACACTTTCTAGCTGTTCTAAAATCAATACAAAGAATGGACAACAGTGCCTTTTTGTAAACAAATAAACACATAAATACAAACAAAGAGGTTTTTAGGTCGAATAGTCCAATGTCACCTCTGAGAAAGGGTGACCCCTTTGTAAATCAATTCACGCAATAAATCAAAATTGTTTGGGGGTGGTCGCTATCTGCCCAAATCTCTTTGACAGGCCATTGATTTCCGTATGTGTCAGATCTGTGTTCATTTATTATGCTTTGGTCCTTGTGACAGATTCTGAAGGTATCTCTTGGCGTCATTTGCAGGATGAAAATGCACAGATATCAACAAACCTATCGGCTTCATTTCATTATTCAACGCAAACACGGCGCTGAATCAACAGTCTGTGGATCTCAATATCAGATAGCTTTAAAGCACAGCAAATCAATAGTGCTGCAATCTACAGTGACAATAGTCATTCCATGAAGGGTCAGGATCACATGACCCTATGAAATTAATGTTAAGGTCATTGGTCCATGTGTAGATCAAACATGCTCGGACCAAATGATAATGGGTCTGTATAATTATGTTTTATCATAGGGGTTTGCATCCTATCTGTATGCTGCATGAGCATATATTAATTTAATCCAAGGACACACAGGTTTGTCTTGAAAGCTTAAACACACAAGGTTTTTTTTTTATTTTCCTTTATGGCACATGTGGTTAAAAACAGAGCATTTACATGCATGTCAGAAATTTGATTAAAGAACGACTTACAGTAAAAATGGTGCCAGTTGACCTTGAGGGTCTGCTAGTGTCACTGTTTCCAGCTTAGAGGCAAAAAGAAATATCAAGCCTCACATTTATTTGTTGCTTGGAGATAAATCTCTAAACAATGTGTGTTTGCTCTGGAATTAGTTTTAAACAATATTTTCTTACCGTATTTATTACTAATCTAATACTAAGATTTGTAGTTGTCTGTAAAACAATCTCGTCCAGTTGTCATGGAATTGTAGATCGTCACATTTCCACGTTATTTTTAGCATTTTAATAGCTTCTCACCCATGTTGGCTTAAAAGTTGACATTCAAAGTTCGTTCTTAGTTATTTCTGACATTTAGAGCATGTTTTCGTCAAAGTGAAAGCCTTACTGTGTATTAAGACTAGATAGGCTATATTGTACATTAGATCATATTTTGACCTGAACATCAAATGTCAAGGAATTTGCCTGGATCCAAATCTTCTAAATCACCACTGAACAGGAGTTTCAATGTATGACAATAGTACAAGAAAACGTGTTAAATCTACTGAATCTGAAGTATAGTATGACATATGGAAGGAGGTCTAGCCAGGTTATTGTTTTACGATTGTTAAAGTATAAATTTAAATGTCGGTTTATCAAGAGTTCAGCAAATCTGCTCCTGCTGTGCGAATGTCTGCATCTGAGAGGGCAGAGGAGGAGTGGAGGATGCGAGCTCGTTGCCTGGCTCTTTATTAAAATGCACTGACCAATCTGACTTCCCCATTTGTCTTGCAAATGAGATGATGACTTATGGAGGCAACATGAATAGCTTTGATGAAGCCTCCTTTTTAATGCAGTCAAGTGGGTTGGAGGGAGGTGTGCGTGTGTATCTGCGTGTCTGTGTGGATCCCGTTGCCAGCTGGCACGGTGTTATTTCAGCAGCTCCTCATCTTGCCGAAAACTGTGTGTGTGTGTGTGTGTGTGTGTGTCTACATTTAAGCCTGCAATGCATCCCTGTGTCCTTTTGAATTAACTCAGTGAACCCCTTTAAACACAGCTGTACGTGGTTTATCTTAAGCCTGTGGGGATACAGAGATCACCCCACAGTGGTACACTGTTCCCAGGGGTCTTCCCCTTTCCCCCCTGCAAGCCCAAACACACACATACACCCTGCACACACACTGTATCACCCACATAATAGACATTCATCACACATCTGTTACAGTATATCCCTCAATGCGGCAGGCTGCTAAATCACGCATAAGTGTGTATATATCCGCTTTATGGTCAATTTACAAGTCATTTCTATCCCTGAGATGATAATATTTATGACCTGCCAGTGGTGATGCTGGATTTAGTGTGTCCATCTTAATAAAAGTGTCTGCCCAAAGGCTTATTTTTTCCAGGTTTAAATCACATTGAAACACTGGATATGTCGGCCTCATCCATGATATCTCATTTTCGTAGAAAATCTATTAGCATGTCGCTGAGCTAATGAAGTTTTATGTGCTGTATGGACGCAATGAATGACACTCTGATATCCCATTGATTTGGATTGTAAATAGGTTTTCAATTTTCTGTCTGTATTGTGAGCTACTGGATGGTAAATTATATTGAAGCTGACATTTCTGTATATTTTGTGTGTGCGCGCGTGTGTGTGTGCATGGGTGTTGGTAGACGGGTGTCTTGATTATGTCATTCAGTCATATAATTAGTTAGTTTGCATATTGATGACTTACCGCTTTTTTGGTGCACTTGTGTGTTTCAATTTTTATTCTGTCGTGTGGTGTGTGTGTGTGTGTGTGTGCGTTTATTCATCCATGTATCATCTCCATCAGCCTCCCTATCAGGCTAGCAGCTGCCTGTCTGTCTGTCCATATAGTTGTGCGCACGTGTGTGTGTTTATGTGCGTGTGTCTACGCGCTCAAGGGCCAGGTGAGTTAGCATTTTGCCAGCCGTTTCTCCAGAGATCCAAGCTCATGTCCATGGAGATCCGAGCCAAGCCACCCCCACCGCGCCTCTCTCTGTCCCCCCTAGGATTGAACTCTTCCGTTGGGATGGGCCCTGCAGATGGTCAGGGGGTTGGAGACTGGGGCCACATATTATAAATGCAAAGAGCCAAGGCAACCAAAAATAAAGTAATGAAATAGAGTCAGGCTCACGGGGACCACACAGTTCTTATGTAAGCATTCCTCTCCAGTAGCAGCCCAGTATCCCTTTATGTTGACTGCCAATGCAGGAAGCAGTGTGGCCTTTATGTGGTGAAGCAGAAAGTAAGGGTTTGGAGGTTGGGGTTGGTGGATGAGTGTGTCTGACTTGCTGCACACTCATCATTGCAATCACTACTGTTTTTCCATATCATTAATCGTATCATAACTGCCATGCACAAGTATTACAGAAAGTAAAATTTAAAAATATTTGCACTCCTTCCCCATTTCTCTCAAAAGACTACAAATAATGGTCAGATGACCACCTAACATGTTCTGCATGTTGCTGTGAGATAACTAGTCAGTAGTCTGTAATAATCAACAGTATTTTCAGTTGCTTGAAATACTCGTTTAGAATTTGTGAACATGGGAAAATGTTGGAACTAGCCCTTTAACATTTTACTTTGCGCTGGCGTTGTTAACTGGCGGTCTTTTGTTTGTTAAAAAAAAAGAAAGATAAGAGACGGAAGTGGAAAAATAAGGAGAAACAACTGCACTAAATGGGTGAAATCATTAATTTAATGGGCTGATCAGCCAGTCAAAGAACCACCTTTCAGCGATTGCCTCCGCTGCAGATCCAGTATGCTCAAATGGCCAAACAGCAGCTGATAAGAGCCAAGGTAGAGCCAACAGTGGTGGTCAGACCACAAAAGCTACAGGCAATGGTCACAGATGAACAGGTGATCGGCGCCCCACAGCCTACTGCTGGCTTGGTGTGTCATGGACCCGAGTCCTCTTTGCAGCCAACAGAATGATAACAGTTTATTCATCTCTTTCACAAGGCAAGGTAGACCGATAAGGAATAAGCCAGACTGTCCAGTGTAAGAGAGCGCTAGTATTCCACTCATCTGTCCTCCCTCTTTCTCACACACACACACACACACACAAAAGGTTCTGGGAAGCCGTTGCTGTGGTCTGTGGATATAATCTATCGACAGTATCTTTCACCAACTTGACCAGGAGCTTTCAGCACAATATCGACTGGCACCGTTCCACATTACACACTATCACTATGCCTCCTTCCACTTCCCCATTGGAATGCATCCGTTGGCCAAATCTATGTGTGTATTCATATCCTCTCTCTGTAATAGCTTTGTTTTCTAGGTCTATGTCTTCAGATACTCTTGTCTTGTGATGTTTATCTGCTATCCGATGGCTTAACTGAACGAGTATGTCTAAGGATGTTTTTGTGCATGTAATGAATTTATTTTGGGTCCTCTGACCTGCAGTTAAACTATCTTTATAAAGCAGATACTTCACAAACTGAAGGGAGCGTTTCAAAGGGACAGAAACAAATGACAGACCTGGATGCATGTAAGTTTGCTGCTTTAAACACTTGGGTGGCGAAATTAAATGAGTAACCCTCCCTTCCCACAATTCATTCATCTCTGGGCCTTCATCCCACCTTCTCCACTGATCATAGTGAAAAATGGCATGCATGCCGAGTAGACCTCCACTGAATATAGTTAAAAATACATTCATTTTACTATGTCCTTGGCATTTAATCTTGATTCAGCCCATACATGATGATACATGATGAGCAACAGTAATAAGATGAGGAGGGAGAAATAGGAAGGGAAAACATTAAATTAACCATAACGTTATTTTGACTGCTAATTGATTGAACATGGAGGGAACACATTTACATTTTAAATTGATCATTGTCTTCCAAGTCTGACAGAAGAGCAGTAAATGGTGTAATTATGCATGCTTGAATACATGTCATAAACACGCAGTGTCATTGCACTCTGCCAGAAAGTGCCGTATGTGTTACCATAAGCAATGAGTGACAGACTATATCATATTCATTTTGCATGGGGGCTGTGACAGAAGGGCCGCCGCACTTTGTTAACAGACAATAACCGAGAACGTTCTGGCATGTGGACAAAACACTTCAGTCTTGCTGTATTTTGCCACAAAGCTACAAATATGTGAATGAAAACAACAAAAAACATTATATTACAATAATCTGTCAGTATGGAATTGCAAGAACACACACGTACCATGCAGACAAAACACATCATAGTGCTTTGATGTAAAAAGCTGAGTGAGAAAACATTGCAAAAGGCACCAAAACAACACATCCAGGCCTGCTAGTCAAACAATATGCAGTCGAGCATCTTTATTAAAACATTTCAATGGATACCCAAGATGCAGCGTTTGTTGTTTGCATGTGCAGTCACATTCACTGAAGAAATCCCTTTTAATGCGTTGTCCTGGATCTAGCCTTCTTTTGATAATCCTTCATTGAATCTTTTGTACTGTAGTTGTAGTAATACTTTATAATCCCACTCTGCATTGCTTGTGATGTTTCTATGATAAAAAAAAACACACACAAATGCAAGAAAAACCACCAAACACACAAAAACCAAAACAGCATAAGCACACACTTTCATGTCTCTACTGTATATTGAGGCCAGGGGAAAATTCTGATCATTCCACAATGACATTGCAGTGGGAACAAACTGTTCAAACAGCAGTGTAAGCCTTTAGTGAATTGAGTAGAAGCAAATGAATATATTGTAACATAAAAGGTAAGTCTCTCCAGCATTACCAGACCATTCCTTTTAAATTCCAATAGCTCAAAAAAAAAGGGGGGAAAAAAATCATGACTTGATTTTTAAACACTTTTATTCACAGGTGGAGAAGAGGTGCAGCAGTAAAAGGTGAAACTGATGTTTCAGTGTACACTTGTGTCACGAGTAAAGGTTTAGAGAATAGCTTTATTGCAGCTTTCATCGCAGAGGGAATTATGTAAACTAGTATGAAATACCTGCCAGAGCTATCCAAACCACACAGCAGTTTAGTTGATACTGGCACTGCGTTCAACAAAAACACAGGCACATATTTGATACACCTACACCGACAACAGGCGCGCATACAAAACACATCCACACACACGCACGCAAATGCCCCGATGCAAATGTCATCAATGTACAATGGTGAGCAGTCACACATAAAGGGTATCCACTGCAATGCAGGGCTGTGGTGGAGGGAAAATGTATTTAAGCACTGTTTAACCAGCGTTTACACATACTTTACACCTCTTAGTGCACTCAGACTGGGTTCCCGCCCACAGTTTCTTTCACCAATTCTAGGATTGCTTATTTTGTTCTCCATGTGCACTAAGGCCCTGTTCAAACATGGCATTAAAATGCGTCTTGGGTGAACCGATTACAAGTTCAGGTGTGAATGCATCCAAAACGCATTGAGGATGCATTGAGATCCGATCGCTCAACACCACATTCGGAGGTGGTCTGGGCCGCATATGGCCACATTCTTTTAGCGGTGTGTGCACGATTTGTCCTGGGCCACACTGAAGGACCACCTACTCAACTGAAGTCCTCTGCGCAAGCGGAAGTATGTACTCATTTGCGCACCAATGGCGTCATATTAAAATGTCAAACAAAATGGAGTACACACGAAACACACTGTCTGATTTCCAAAGAGTTTTGATTTTGTCTGTGCACCAAGGTCTTTGCAAACTTCTTTTAATTTCCGGCAGACTAAGCACAGGAAGTGCATTGCTGCCTCCCACCAGTTAAAAACACATTTGGTCTTTGCAAACGGAAATGATGTAAGTGTTTATGTAGCATATAGAGCGGGGAAGTGAGAACTGAGAACTTCACACAAGTGGTCACTCGAGACGCGTGTGGAGTCTCGTTCTAATGCCAGGTGTGAACTGACATACTTGTGATCGGATCACCCAAGACACATATTAATGCCAGGTGTTTACAGAGCCCCCACACTGATGCTACCACAAACGGCTACGTAAAGCTGATTTCATGGAGCAGACAAATGAAAGACCCCAAAGACCCATAGCTAGCTTTTCGCCATGATGTGAGACTTATAATATAAGATAAATTACTGCTATGATAAATATTTTTAAAGGATATGGTGTGGTAAAGATATGTAATACTCACAGACAGGATCTTATAACTCTGGAAAGTTATCGCGGTCAGTAGAAACACGGTGTTCACGTTACAAAGTAATCTACCAGGAACGTGCACTTGCATGTATGTAATTGGTCAATGCAGACCCTTGTTGGATGACCCAGGTTCAACTTTTTTACTGGACGACCCTGCTTTGTTTTGCTGGAGCCCTCTGCATCGGCACCCCCACTGTGTAAATGCATTGGCTCCATTCAAATGAATGAGAACTAGAACTAGAGTCACAGAAGACAGAAGTTGTAAAATAGCGATAGACAGACTAAAACATTGTTGGTTTAGGTCTTTTCATGACTGTCCAGTATTTGAAGATGAAAAAAAAGATCACTAGCCTGACCCTTCACAGAGGCACAACCAAAAGGAAGCCTTGTCAACAAGATTCAAAGTTGCTATGACTCCCAAAATGATTGATAGATCTTTTAATTCGAGGACTAACACTACACAAGAGCTTTATGTAAATTATTCATGTTTTCTGATGGTTGATGCTGATGGTTGTTTACATTAATAAGGTTTATAAATACAGCAGTAAAATTAGTTTCAGTTTGTCATCAGTGAAGAAAAAATGATTTTTCATCTTCTGTATAAATCAAACTTTTCACAGATGACTGTATATGAGCTTTAAGTCTAAACAACATAAATCCAAATCAGTCAGTTATGTCGTTCTTTTATGTTCCAGAACAACAAAAGCAATAACATTGATCTTTTAAAAAAACACCATATAAATCACGGTTGATTTGAGCTTATTTTTTTAGATAGATACATGGAGACTGATAGGTCCATCTATCCATCCATCATGGCCCCTCACAGCTGAGATAAGGTAGGCTTTACTCTACAGCGCTGCTGCACTGGAAATGCTTTATTCGTAACGCTTCAATATCGTTGCTCTCGCAATTGGTCAACACTTACACAATACACACACGGTGCAAAGGCCCGCGCACATTTGCCTGCACGTATACACGCACGTGCACACAAACACACAAAAGAAGAAGTGGATGAAGGAGAAGACTTCAGCGAGCTGACAAGCAGAAGATTAATCCATCTTTCCCGGCCAGTCACTCCCACTCCCTCCCTCCTCCCGTTTCTCTTTCCAGCCTCATTGTTTTCAATAAAGTGTCAAGACTGGCCATTTTATAATCACATTTGTGACTTGGGATCTGGGATTCAGATACAATCAATGTCTATTAGAATCACAGGGTTATTGATTGAAAGAGGAGAGATGGTGTGAGCGATCTCGCCCATTTTCATTCTCACTTTCCTCTTTGCACATGGTGTACAAATCTACATACTACCAATAGTGGGGTCTGTACATTCCTGTCTACAAGTTGCAGGAACTTTACTGGCAACTGGACCATCTTACTGTTAGAACAGATGGAAAAGGAAATTCATACTATCAACCTAAACAGAGACTTTAAAACGCTAAAACACCACCCTCATGGTCAGAATAGTTCAATCCTCTCTGGTGAGATATGTGTTCTAAGGATACATACTGTATAATAATATTTTGTAGGATTTTTGTGTGTTATTTGAAAGGGCCAGTTTGTTATATTCTTGTTGGTTCAGTGTCAATTGACCCTGAATTCAAGAAATGGTTAAGAGGGATGTCTATGTTCCTATTATATGAACTGCAGTTTTGATTTACTCTCGCCGAGTTGAAGGAAATATTGATGTTGTGTGAGTATATCAGGCAAGAGATTCAAAAAGTGTGTATTTGTGTATTTGTGCAAGGAGAAAAAAGATAGAATGTGCAAAAGAAAAACTGCAAATCAGAGCTTTCCAAATGATGAAGGTTGGGGAGCTGAATCTTTTTTAGTTGTTCTGTTAATTCACTAAAGTACAGCACAGTTTATT